>CM034242.1:10479958-13039722 GCA_019916065.1 Vitellaria paradoxa
TTCAGCAAAGAAAACCACAACTCAGAAATTTAGATATTCAAAACAAAATAAAACAGTAACTCAGATTTTTTTCTTCTCTTTTTTTTTTTTTTTTTAATCAGAAACCACAATTTAAACACTACAATTAAAAACTAAAACCTATAAAAATGAAACTAAAGGTGGAATTAAGAATGGAACAAAATTACCCAATGCCTTGAGTAGCTTTGTTGTTGAAGATGGTGGTGAGTGATGCTGGCCAATCCTTGCTCCAAGAGTTCAAAACACCATTGCTTGTCAAAGATCCCCGGCAGCGGCGCCAAAATTGTGCTTGTTTTTTGCTCAATTACCTCACTCTCAAATGTAAATAAAAATGCAAATTCAGATTTCTAAAGTGTTGAGTAAGGAAAATCAAGACAAACTCCCCCAAGTGCAAGGTTTCATTGTAGCACAATTAACTGGTGAGAACCAGGTCATATCCACAGGGATCTAGGGAGCAAAATCATGTTTGAATCAAATGGATTAAAGAGGCAAAACATGGCTCACATGAATGGTAAACATAATTGAAAATCTGGTTTGGAATTTTTGATGATTTGGTAATGGATTTTTGAAATGAAAACTAAACTTAACTAAAACTTGATATTAAAAAGATGGGCAAAGCAATTCTAATGCCTATCCAAATCAATCTCAAAATACCAAGAGTGAATAGATCATCAATTTTAGTTGCTCTAATGTTTGGAGAAAATTAATTTCAAATGATACAAGCCATGGATCAAACAAGTGATGTGCATAAGCTATCATGAAAACTATAGAAGATCTAACTCTAGCAACTCCCATACATATTTGCAATAAGAGTTCTGAATTCAGCAACTTCTATGAACTCATTGATAGAATATGTAAACAAATGTTAATCGGACATTGAACCATTGATTTCAAGAGTAACAAGATACAACTAAGATTGATAACCAAAGAACTCAAAATTAACCCATTAAGAACGGCATCTTGGAAATCATTGGACAGGTCATTATCCTTGCCTTAGCCCAAGAAGAACTAGCCGATCATCTTAAGAAAATGAAGAACAAAAATGAAGAACAGAGACATGAACTTCAAAGCTGAAAAATGTAATTCTCTCTTTAACTCCAATTGAAATCTAATTACAAGAATAAAATTAAAATGTGCTGTAGAATTCAAATCTAATTACAATAATTTGAAAATGAAAATCAGAATTGAAAACAACAGAAAATTGCAGAAAATCTCTAAAACCAGAGAATGAAGAAGAAGGAAGAAGAGGAAGTTCCTCTCTCGCTGCCCTCGCTGCTCCCTTCCTCTCTCCCCTCGATTCTCTCTCTTCTAACCGAATGTTCTATCCTCGTGGGTGTGGGTCGTGTGATGCCATCATTCCCCAGTCTTTCTCTCTCCTCCAGATTGCAATCCCCTCCCCGAATCTGTAAAATCACGTGGAGTCTGTTTTCTGCCAACGGTCCTCGTATTCGAATACTGCTTGGCTGTATTCGAATATGCATTTCCTCCAGAAATTCTCTGAACTCTTTTTGACAGCATTCGAATGCTTTGGCACTATATTCGAATGTTCTCCTCCTTCCAGAATTCGACTTGTTCAGCAACTGGAAATTCTTCTTCTGCTCCCATGACTTTACTCAACAAATCTACTTCAACAAATGTGCTTCAGCATCTCCTTCTTTGCATTCTTAATTTAGCTCAAATTGCTTCTCTTTATGGCACAATTCAACACATGTTCCATATTCCAAAGATGTGGATAAATTCTGCACAAAACACCTGTCTCATATCAATTATGTCATGTATAAAAGTGTATTTAAGTGAACAAATGTGTAACAACTCAAGCCCAATCATAATCTGTTTAATTTCATTGAGTAATATTTATACGTAATTAAATGTATGTGTGGATGATACATAATTAGTGCCATTTTATTTGTCAAATTGAAATAATAGAGAGGAATATAACAATAAAATTAAATATATAATCATAAAATTTGATGGTGAAATTATTTAATGACGTCGTTAGTCTTTGAAAGCTAAAGTTTGCTTAGGGCGTTTGGAGCGACAAAAAGATTATGTTTGATTTGCTAATTTTACTGAAAATCTCTGAAAATTATTCATTTTTACCTCACTGTACAAATTATGAATCCACAACTTATCTCACTTTTTATCACTCCAAACATACCCAAAGTGAAATAAAATGAAATAATTTGAGATAATTTATGGGTTTGTAATTCGTGTAGTGAGATAAAAAGTAAATAACTTTTGGAGATTTTTAGATATTTTTAAAATTTTTTAACATTTTCAGTGCACTAAACACATGAATAGCATTAGAATTGGGTGAACATGCAATGTGTGATCATTTTATTATTTTTTGTAAAAATTAAATGATAGATAAATAAACCAAACCAAACCAAGCCTTTTCCCACTAGGTGGGGTCGGTTATATGGATTTGTCGACGCCAATTAGATCTGTTTAGGGGCATGTACTCCGATAAATCTAGGTAAGTCAGGTCATGTTTAATGGTTTCTTTCCAGCTTCTCTTGACTCTTCCTCTACCTCTCCTACTCCTGACAATCTCCATACTTTCACACCTTCTAATAGGTGCCTCTGCTGGACGCCTTCTTAAATGATAGATAAATATTAAATAAAAATTAAATAGTGATTATAAAATTGATAAGTGAAGTTAATTTATTAGATAACTGATGAGAGTTATTTTACACAAACTTGAAATCAAAAATGAGTGGTCAAAGGGTGTTTAAAAAAAAATCAACAATTTTTAGATAGATCATCAAACCATGCTCTTGTCAGAAGTAAAAAATTTGAGAGGCCACGAAACAATGGCTTGTGCTGAAGAAGCCCAACTCTTCAAGTCCAATAATTTGTTGTGCTAAATTTTAGAGAAATCTTGTAGTTAGCTTACAATTTTAGGAGTTAAAATTGTATTTTAAACTTTGACCATTTAATAAATTTTTATAAGAATTCAAAAATAAAAAATATAATTTTAATTTTTAAAGCTATAATTTAATTTTGAAAATTACAGATACGTTTGATTTGTTAAAAATCATTGAAAAAATCTAAAAATTTTTAAAATTTATTTATTTTTTATCGCACTACACGAATTACGAATTCATAAATTATCTCATTTTATTTTTTTTTTTGTCACTCCAATCGCACACTACATTGACTTTATCTCGTTTCTTCGTATTCCCACTATTAGTAATGTTTGGAGGTATAAAAAAAAATATAAAATTTTATAAACATGAATTACAAAAATATAAAATTTAAATTCTCTACTCACTACACAAAATACAAAACACTAATTTTTATAATTTTATACAACTCCATACACACCCATTAATAGTTTTTGTACTACAATCTCTCTCTCTCTCTCTCTCTCTCTCTCTCTCTCTATATATATATATATATATATATATATATATATATATATATATATCGAAATAATTGGGTGAAGTGTAATTGAAAGTAGCACGGACAATTTCATTACCTTTCAAAGAGAAAGGGCAATTTCATTGAATTTAACAGCAGAGTAATAAAACGTCGTCGCCCACGAGCATCTCGTGACATTTGTCTTTATTACCTAATTCCGAAAATCTTGAAAATAAATTTATTATATATTATACAACTATTATAAAATAAGAGAATACTTAAAATAGGTGACGAAACTAGAAAGTTAATGATATTAATTATTTGATGGGAAGTTTTTATTTTATTTCATTGGCATTCCTTAACCACCAACAACCACTCACAACTTAAAAAAAAAATTGTATAAATAATTTTTAAATTTTTGTAAGTTATTTAAGTAATTTATTCTTTTATTTTTTTGTTTTTCTTAATTGTTCTTTGACTACAAATTATTTTTATAATTGTTTTTTATTTTATTTAAATGTCCCTTAATTTCTTCCTATCTACTTAAATATATTTACTAATAATTATTCATTATTGATTATTTAAGATATTTTTTAATTTTATTTTAAATAAAATAAAATTTTAATTAAATATATACCCACAGTGTGTACCCTACATCTAGTGTATAAATATATATAGTACTAGATAATTGTGTATATAGTATTGGACAGTGTATCAATTTTATTACTATTGTGATATGACATATCATTCCAAATTTATCATTATCAAATTATAAATTTATAAAAAAAATGCATATTTACATAAATTAATGTATTATTTAAATAATTATAAAACATAATTTAATTAAAATAATAATATTAAATATCATGTTGATATTTATTAATATAACTAATTATTATATTTTATAAAAATAATAACAAAATAAAGAAATAATTTTTTACATGAAATTGGATAATAAATAAGAAAAAATAAAGAATTCTATTTTACAACGTTTATATACACAAAATAAATAAAAGTAAAAATAAATTTCAAGACAAATATCATTCGAGATTGATTAGTTTTGACAGTTACAAATGCTGATACTGAACTTTTACATTAAGGTGTCATTTGGTATATTTGTTTTAAGCGAATTTTTTATTTTACAGTTTTGAAAATAAGGAAAATAGTTCAAAACATAGTTTTGTCACTTATGTTTTCAAATTTTGTTTTAAGAAATAAAAAATGAGTTTACACATAAAATACAAAATAGTAAAAAGTCGTTTTGAGTGTTTTTAAGCTAAAATACAAAAAATATAAAATGTCAAACTAAATGTGTAATAACCTGAACTTTTTTTTCCTTAATTAAATTATTTAAGTGTGGTAGTGATATTTATTATAGTAAAAACCTAGAAAATTGAACATTTGAAAATTTTTGGAATGATAAAAATTAGTTAAGAAAGATTTTCGGATTTAATTCCACTCTATGTGGGAGTTTAATGTAGAATTTCTAAGATTTTTATCCAAACACTTCCTAGCCCAATTACCTATTTGGTTTAAACCAAACCCATTAACCCATGGATCGACCTTTTCTTTGACTCACCTCAACTCACTTCAACTCACTTTATCACTCATTGAGTTGACTCATGAATAGTAGCTCTAAATTATTTCCCGACAACTTCATTTTCCATCTTCCATACATCTCTCACAATCTCTCAAATTAGGTGGCTAATTAGTCAAAAAGAAGACCCTACATTGATGACTTTAAAGCATTCTTCCAAATTACTTACCTAGCATGATTTAAACACTTAAAGCATCTTTTAAACAATTTTGTTTAATTTGTCAAAAAGCTAACATGATTCCCGGATCATGCCACCTCCATACATCTTCCCCAATGCTTTTCTTAAATGATATGGTTAGATAGTCAAAAAGTAAGCATGATTCTTGGATCATGCTACCAATTGTATAGGCATGATCTTACGTTAGTTGATTTTTTTCTCCACCAATAATTTTCTCTACACTCCCTATAAATTGTGTGTCTTCAAAGAGAAGAAAATAAGAGAGAAATAATAATAAATTATTAATTAGTGAGGCTGAAGATTTGGTGTTGCTTGGAGGAAGAAGAAAGGCTTGGAATTTTTTCAATTTGGTGGTGTTCAAAGCTCAACTCATTTTTCCTTCACAGGCTTGGTCACTAATATTTTTATTGAGGTAGGATGACGAACCTCCTAAAATATATTTAATACATTTTCTGGGTTTGAAGTATGAAACTTGATTGTGATAAAAAAAAATAAATAAATACTCGTATATTGGGGGTAGGAAAGCCAAAATTTTGACTGATGTAACTCAGTATGCTGACAGCTCTCTATTTGTAATTTCTTATGTGCTTCTGACCCCTAAAACGGTGGAATTAGGCTTCGGCTAAAATATAAAAGTTGTAGCCCTTTCAATTTTCTTTTCAACCCAAAAAGAATTGCATCAATCTGATTTGTGAGTCAAAAGTTATGCCCAAAATACTGAGCACGTGTAAAAATGTATTTTCTGAACAAACTGAATTCAAAGCTGTTTTTGTACCTTTAGACCTTAGAATTTTAAAAAGTGTAAAATATGAAAGTTGTAGGTCTTGAAGTCTAGTTTCTACAGATATAAAGTTTATAGATATTGGAGTCCTGCTCTATTATTTGAATTTTCTTTCAAGCTGCTATTCTGCTTAACTTTAATTGATACTTGTTTGGATTTGTTTAGAATATTATGTTTAAGGATTTATTTAAATTTCTAATTTCCTTCTGTTAGTTATTGTCATAATTTCTATTGATATGAAATTATTTTAAACTAGATATTATGTATTATTTGACACTCTAATATTGATGATAATTGACTTAGATAATCAGTTTCATCATGGATAATTGGATGACTTATTCAAACTAAAATGCTAATATTTGATAAAATGCCCAAAAGAAATAATGGATTTGTTCTTTTCTCATTTGGTCTTTCTTAATGAATTTGATTTATTTTTAGGCATTGTTTTGTCAACCTAGCAAGTTATATAACTATATTTTTATGATTAAGTGAATTTAATGAAACTCATTTAATACCTTCCTAAACATTGGAATAATTCTGTGGACATTTGTGGATATCTTGAAGCCAAAAACCTATGATAAGGGTTTGGTTATAAATAAGATGATGATTGGAAATTTATTTAAATTATTTTGAATAAAATAAAACTTATCAATTTTGCTAAAAGTTAAATATAAGTCAAAGAGCTATTTATTTTCTTTATATTCCATAAAATAATAAAATAAAAGGTAAAAGATGCAAAAACCGAGATTTGCAGCCAATGAGGTTCGAACTTGCGACTTTAAATCGCAATTAGAGTCGCCCACCCACTAAGCTACCAACCTCGGCCTAATTAATATACCATTAGAAATAATTTTATTCTTATCAAATTTGGTACGGTAAACTTGTCAAAACAATTAACTAAAATACTAATTCGTATTCTAAATTTTTTTTACTTACTACTTGTTAATTTACATATAGTACCTACCTTTGTAATAATGATATTGATGACTATGTTAAATCTTTGATTTATTGAGAATTACTATTAAATTATGGATTTAGATAAAGTGCTTAAAAAAATATATATATACTGCTTGTGACTGAATAATCCCACTTTTGATTCATCGCCTGGGAACATTGCCGGTTGTTATTAAAAATGTCTGATTTCCATACAAGGTACCCTTGGAATGTAAAATGGTGAGAAGAAATTAAGGCACTCGGTGCTAAAGTTATTTTTGGTAATGGGGTGATGGGTGGGTAGAAATGGCCTTTTAGATGAAGATGGGAACATGCATTTTATTTGGGAGATGCTCCCTTCTGACCTGGCCAGTCAGGTAGCCGGTCACGACGGCTAGGTTTTTGGTAGGTGACACCGTCGGTATGCATGGGATGCTAAGCCCGTAAAGTCACTGGTTCCCAAGGCTGGGGGTAGAGGAGGATAGGAGTATGATTATCTTAGGATGATTTAGATTAAATTCCTTTACAAAATTTTACTGTGACTAGCAACCTCTCTTGTTATGTATGAATGATGTGTTGGAATTATTTAATTATATTTAATTCCTCTCGATTAATATTTTATAAAAATATATATATATATGTATGAAACCTGTATCGTTAAGGGGTTTGATCCCGAAACCTTGATGATCTAAATCTGAGATCCCTACCACTGCGACACAGACTTCATTGTGGTACACACATCAATATTTAACTATTTTTACATGTAAGTAAAATAGTAGTTACGGTGACGGTTTCATCGAACCGTTGTAAGTATAATTTATATTATTCAGTTGAGATATATTGAATTAATTGTTGCATAAATAGTATGCCACCTAAACACATTCACTTAATACAGTGTAGTATTACAACCTCTGCATATAGGCACCTAGGAGATTCTGATTACTGGGTTTTAGTAGCTCACCCCTTGTGGGAATATTTTTTTCAGGATATTAAGCACAGGGATACAGAAGATGAGCTGGAAAGAGATTAATTTCTCTTAAATATTCCATCAGAAGAGAGTTATCTATTTTTTTTCTTCTTTCTTACGCAGAACTGGAGGACTTTATTTTTGGTCTGTAACAATTGTTGGATGATTGTAATTATTAAGCATAGACCTAATTTGCTTTTATTTGGTATGTAATGTTAATCGCGTGGTTGGGACACTTAGATGGCTCTGTAATATTTTTCTCTATCTTTATTTTGTGCCCTGTAGTTGAAATCCATCAAATGGTTTAGTCCAATGACTTATAAATATTGTTTGGGATAAACAAGAGATTTGGAATTTTTCTTGCGGGTCAACCCCAGTTTGGAGGAAAATTCTGGGGTGTGACAACGTGTTATTATCATCTTATTTTTATACCTAACAAATAAATTCCAAGTCACTTCTGGGCATTCGGTTATGAAAATCCGGGGCGTGACAAAATGCATTATCTGTTTTTCATATTTTGAGATTTTCAAAATATAAAACACATAAAACAGAAAATAAAAAATAAAAAATAGAAATGTAAATCAAATGCCACTTAAATTATTGTTTTTAAATTGGTAACTAACCGGTAGAATACAAAATTAACAACTATACTATACACATAAAGAATGCTCTTATTATATGAAAATGAAAGCGATCATTTTTACTTCAAAGAGTAATTAAGCAAACTGACACAATCGAAAATGAATAAACTTTATTCTTTTAGACGAAAGTTAGAGATAATAAAAATCTTAAAAAAATATGTATTCAATCTATAATTAAAAACTCCCAATCTCTTACAATGTCTAACATTTACATAAGTTAGGGCAAAAATCAAATAAAATAAAATCTCACTATCTGAAGGAAAAAATAAAATTATCTAACCAAAATAAATAAAATCATCTCCTTAAAAATTTCTCGATTCCTAAATAAGCATACCCAATTTATATTATTTTCTCATCGAGAATATTTAAGATGAAAACACCCATCATGGTCTCCATCACCCTAATTGCCACATTATCAAACTCACTAATTTCTATGAATCTTCTTGAGTTTTTTTACAATCAAACTGGCTCCGTTACTAACAAAATTATGTATAATTTCAATCTAGAAATAATCTTTATCTTTACATGTGATAGTAATCTGATTTTGTTTTTATGACAATTCTTCGAGCAATTTTTTATGGTTAAAAAATTTAGTCATATTTACTTATACATTGTCAACATAATACTTATTCACCCTAGTAAAACTAATAAATTTTAATGTACTTTCATATTGGACTCATACTATTTGAAGATTGATGAAACCACTTACTTTTTCACTATCAAACAATAAATCTAAGTTGTATTGCTCATCACCAAAAGTAATAAATTCTAATACCTTAGAATTTTTAATCTCCTCCTCTTGAAGATCAATTATAATTTTGTTTTCTCCTAAAAATAATTGATCTAAATTCTAATTGTCTTTAAAAATAATATCCAAAAAAATAGAAACCTCTTTTACCTCAATATCTTCTTTAAATATATCGTTATTGAGAACTACAATTATTTCTTCCTTTCTATCTTCATCTGCCTCACATACAATATCATCTTCATGCTCATCCTCTTCTGTGGATGACTCATATTCTCTATTGATAGGTTGACGACAAGGGTTCATAATACCAGTCGCAGGGTTTGGGACTAATTGCGAATATCTCCAATCGTAAGGTCTTCGGACTGACCACAAGCAATCTCTTCTGCCGTAAGGTTCTAGGGCTAACCACGAGCAACATCTCTGGCATACTTCCATCACCTCTTAGCATACCCATCAATTCTTTAAGATGAGTAGACACTGCTGCCATCTCGTTGCGCAATTACTATACTCCGTCAGTATTTACGTAGCCACCAACATTGTCTTGTGCCATCAGATTAGGAAAAATTTTACTCTGATACCACCTGACACAACGAGAAGCATATGAACCCCAATCCTTTAGGCGAAAGTTAGAGAAAATAAAACCTCGAAAAAAGTTTGTATTCAATCATTAATGAAAATTCTCAATCTCTTACAATTTCTAGGCTTTATATAAGTTTGGGTAAAAATAAAATTTCATTATCTAAGGAAAAAAATTGTCTTTTCGTGGGAATATTTGAGATGAAAATGTCTATCACTATCCCCATCACCCTAATTGCCAAGTGATCAGATCTACTAATTTTTACGAATCTTCTTGGGTTGATGATCCAATTGGCTCAAAAAACTAATTTGTATTTACATGCACGTCACAAACACATGTGAGGCACATTCTCACTTAATTTTATCTTATTTAATTATTAATTATATTTAATTTTTAACTTTTTAAACATGTACAAACTCAGCTTAATTATTACTTAAAATTAGGGGTGGCAAAATGGGTGGGTTGGGCGGGTTAGTGATGGGTTTAAATGGGTTGGAGATTAAATGGGTGCAACCCAAATCCACCCATTTAAAAAGCGAGTTAGATATGAGCGGGTTGAATATCGGTTATATCAAACCCATGAACCCATATCCAACCCATTTACTTATGACCCAACTTACTTTTTAAAAAAAATTAAAAATTTATTTCAATTAATGTGTATATATATATAAATACATCATTATTTATTTTAATTAATATAATATTATACATATTATATAATATTATATATTAATATTATATATTATATTTACATTTTTCAGTTAATTTCGAATTTGTACAAACTGATTTATTTTTTATTCAATTTTAAATCAACAACTCTCTCTCTCTCTGCGCGCACGCGCGCACGTATGCGTGTGGGGGGTGTGTGTGTATGTGTGTGCGTGCACGTGTGCATGTGCGTGTGCATGTGTGCGTGTGTGTGCAAGTGTTCGTGTGTGTACGTGTGCGCGCACGAGCTCGTGTGTGTGTACATGTGCACGCCCACACGCGCGTGTGCATGTGTGCCCCCGCGCGCGCACATGTGTAGACATGTATGCATGTGTTTGCACGCGCGTGCGTGTCTGTACGCACGCGCATGTGTGTAGGTATGTATGCGTGTGTGCGCGCACGCGCGCGTATGTAAGCATGTATGTGCGCGAGCGCGCACATGTAGGTATGTATGCATGTACGCACGCGCGCGCGCGCATATGCATGTATGTATGTGTGCGCGCGTGCGCGTGTGTATGGGTGCACGCGCGTGCGCGTGTGTAGGCGTGTGTGTGCGCGCGTGTTTGTGTGTGTGTGCGCGCATGTGTGTGTAGGCGTGTGTGCGTGTGTGTGTACGCGCACGTGTTATTTGTATTGACTATGGAGGAGAATAGGAACAGAGAATGGAAGAAGAAATAAATTATATATAATGTATATATTATACATTTATTGTATACGTTGAATATATATATACACGTATCATATATATGTAATGTATATATTATATATTTATTGTAGATATTGCTAGAGAGAGAGAGAACAGTGTAAAGAGAGAGGGGGGTTAAACTAATTTTTGTAACTTAAATGGGTATTTTAACGGGTCCCGTTTCACAACCCATTTGCACCCGTTTATAAATGGGTATTTTATAAGTTACCCAGTTACAACCCAATTAGTAAAATAATAGGACCCAAACCCATTTATTATGGGTTTAATTGGGTGGGTTGATGGGTTTGGGTCAATTTTGCCACCCCTATTTAAAATTTAAAGTACCCTTGACTACTGGTCTTTATCAAAGAAGTGAATTTATCATTTGACATGATAAAAATCATTTGTTTAGGTATTCTCTCACTTAATTTTATCTAATTAAATTGTTAATTATATTTAATTTTTAACTTTTTAAACATGTACAAACTAAACTTAATTATTACTTAAAATTTACAGCGCCCTTAACAACTGCTTTTTATCAAAGAAGTGAATTTATCATTTGACATGATAAAAATCATTTGTTTAGGGATTCTTTCATTAATTCTTATAGGATATAAGTTTATAGTGCACAATTTTAAATGAAAATAAACACATTATTAGTAGAACAGTAGTACATAAATTTAATGGGTCTATTTTTTTTTTTTTGGGTCATTTAATGGGTTTATCTTGACTTTACAAAATGTATAGTTTTAACTGTTTGTGCTAATGTACTTTATGTGTATTGAACTATACCTTGAGGTATTTGTTTTGTATTAGCTTTCAAAAATAATTAATGTCCTGTAATTATTATATATATTTACATTCTTAATCTAAACATTTTTAGTAGATATATAGATAATATTTATTTAGTGTTTTAATTCACAAAAGAGTGAAATTTTTTATAAGTTAATAAACTCAATGAGTTAGATGATGATATTATTTATATGATGGATATTAATTGTTGATGAATTCCATGTCACATTATAAGGATTAATGCTATCTCTAGAGGTAGCTTATAAGCTTTAATCTTACCAATTCTTGCAGGTAGATTTTATTCGTCACGTAAAATAAGTTAAGTGGAAGGTATCAAGAAATTTAATATGATAATTGAACTAAATTTTTAATAATTTAATTTAATTAGTAAATAACTGTAATATTAATGTGGAGATATATACGTATTAATAATGTAGAACTTGAAATTTAATTTCAAATATCGTTGGAAATGCAATTACAATTCTGTAGTAGTATAAATTGCAATTTACATATATATGTTTAATTCAGATTGTATTAGAGTTCCTCATTTACATAGTAAATCCAATTCGTATTTTTCATTTGATTCATTTTGTATTCTATACATATACAAGCTCTTCCAACAAGTAAGGTTACATCTTCTCATATTATTAGAATTATTAATATTCTAATAGAGAGAATAACACGAAGAGCTACAAACGAGATCCTATTGTCTCTTTAGCAACGCTATAAACTTGAGATTCCATCATCTTTGTAGCTATCAAGCATGTTCAGTTGAGATAAGCATGTTCAGTTGATCTCAAAGGTATAATATTCATCCCGTAGATAGATTTGAATTACTTTTTATTTTTTAATTTATATTATCTATATCCTTTTTTTGTTTTGTTTTTGTGTGTGTGTTTTTTTTAATTCAGGATATTCGGATTAGCTTGTGCGCACCTTAACTAATTTACAGAATTTTGAAGTTAACAACTGAATAACCCTTCCACTGATTCTGATAAGATTACAGTCTAATTTAGAAATTTTTCACTAGTAGATTAGCCAATTACAATGGGCGTAATATTCTTTGCCTCACAAGAACATTTATTTTTATTATACTAAGTGCTGCTAGCTTCGCTTTATACAGTTAGATAATCATAAATGAAGAATAATGATTTGCCATAATTAGTATAAACATAACAAAATTATATTAAAAGTGATGCAATATTAAGAATCTGTTTGGTGTAGCGAAAAATAAAGAAAAATAGTGAAAAATGTGGTTTCAGAAATTTGTTAGCTTTTAGCACGCAGTTATCAAATCATATTTTTCAGATATGAATAGTAAAATTTTTTAATTTTTGCATCAACTTTTTAGAAAGAAAAACTCTCAAAACGGTTTTTTTTGTTAGAATGTACTTTAATATGTCTCTTATTGTCTCAAGGTTTGTCCGTCCTTGGCTACCTATTTTTATTAATATGGCATTCAGAACTCATTATCTATAGTGTACTGTTAATTACACTATTAATATATTATATTGTAAATTTATTGTTTATATTCTAATATATTGATACATATGTGTTTGAGGTTCAAAGCGTTAAAAGTAAAATTCTTTGAATTTATAAAAAGAAATACATTTATGCCAAAACCATTAGTGATTTCCTTTTTTTTTTTTTTGTGGTTTTGTTTTGAAAGGTAACCATTAGTGATTTCATTAAAGTGTGTAATTAAGTATTATTGTTTGTAACTAAATATAATTATTGATTTTTTGGCCAATATAGTAATTATCATCCTATCCATTTTTTTTCCATTTGTGCCAATTAATTACAAAGGAAAATGAGAAATACATATTAAGGCAATGGACGAAGATATATTGAGGAAAGTTACAAATTAATGTAAAACTGAGGGGGTACTTGTGAAATTAAATTAGTGCTACGTCTTCATAAAAATTGAAACATTACTGCTTGTGGTATATGTATGACAATTTTTTTTTTTTTTTTGGTTCATCCCTATTTTTGGGATGTATTGGACTAAAATTTCTACGCATTGAACCTAGAGATGTCGTTGGCAGTGCAAAGCTAGCAGCCCAAAACTGAGACCCAACATGAATGTTTAGTCCGTTAGTTTAAAACACAATCCATCCGTAATGGAGCCCATTATCCTTCAAAAAATGACGTGATTGAGCCCATTTTGGTGAATACTATTAGTGTAAAAAGAAAAAGGCTATGGATTAGGGGGTTATAAATAGTTAATTTATTTCAAAATTGGATCAACTCGTGCTAATTTTGCGTACTAACTTAATCGTGTTGCGTCGTATTTATATTTTGCCTCTACAATTCATGTTCGTATTGTATCGAGTTCAAATCTTGTTATCTTTTAATCTGTCTAATTTCATTGGGTATTATTTATACTTACTTAAATGTATGTGTGGATGATACATAATTAGTGATATTTTATTTATCAAATTGAAATAGTAGAGAGGAATCTAAAAATAAAATTAAATATGATTATAAAATTTGATGGTGAAATTATTTAATGAGATCGTTACTCTTTGAAAGCTAATGTTTGCTTAGGGTATTTAGAGTGACAAAAAGTGAGATAATTTGTGAATTCGTAATTCGTACAGTGAGACAAAAGTGAATAACTTTTGAAAATTTTCAAAAATTTTCAGAATTTGTCAACATTTTTCAGTGTGCTAAACACTTGAATAGCGTTAGAATTGAGTGAACATGTAATGTGTTATTGTTTTTATTATTTTTTGTAAAAATTAAATAAGAGGTAAATATTATAGAAAAATTAAATAGCAATTATAAAATTGATAAGTGAAATTAATTTATTAGATAACTGATGAGAGTTACTTCACATAAACTTCAAAGAAAAAAATAAGTGGTCAAAGTGTGTTAAAAAAAGTCAACAAATTTTAGATAGATTATCAAACCATGCCCTTGTCAAAAAAAAAAAAAAAGAGTGGCCACGAAGCAATACTTTGTGCTGAAAACATGTAAGAGGCCCAACTCTCTCTAAGTCCAATAAGTTGTACCAAATTTTAGAGAAATCTTGTAGTTTGATTACAATTTTAGAAGTTAAATTTGTATTTTGAACTTCGACCGTTTAATAAGATTTTATAAGAATTTAAAATTTAAAAATATAATTTTAATTTTTAAAGTTGTAATTTAATTTTAGAAAATGCATTGATTTTAACTCATTTCTTCGTATTCCTACTATTGGATGCGTGTGAAGTGAAAAAAAAAAAAAAAAAAAGAGAGATAGAAAGATAATGAGATAAAGGCTTGGTTTGGAGCCTAAAAAAAAACTCAAAAGTTGATACAGTCTATCGCTGACACATCTGTTAAAAAATTTAAAATACCGTTGGAACGCACTATTTTGGTCCGTTCCAACGGATTTTACCAAAATTCAAAAAAAAGTGATCTGACACGTATACAAAAAAATACACAAAACTCCAAAATTTTTCAAAATATTCCACTAAAATTTTGACACGTGTCATTTTATATATTTTTTAACAATTTTATATCAAATCAAATAAAACATTCAATAATCATTACATAATAATTTTAAAATATACTTTTAAAAACTTTTTAAATTTGGTTGGGATTCTAAACACACCCAAAATAAGATAAATTGTGAGTCTATAATGGTTTTTGCACTGCAATCTGTCTCTATATCCCTCTCTGCACGTATATATATATATCGAAATAATTGGGTGAAGTGTAATTGAAAGCAGCAAGGACAATTTCATTGAATTTAACAGCAGACTAATAAAACGTTGTCGCCTCGAGCATCTCGTGACATTTGTCTTTATTACCTAACTCCGAAAATCTTGAAAATAAATTTATTATATATTATACAACTATTATATAATAAGAAAATACTTAAAATAGGTGACGAAACTATAAAGTTAATGATATTAATTTTTTGATGTGAAGTTTTTATTTTTATTTCATTGGTAATCCTTAACTATCAATGACCACTCATAACTTAAAAAAAAATTGTATAAATAATTTTTAAAACTTTATAAATTATTTAAATAATTTTATCCTTTTATTTTTTTGTTTTTCTTAATTGTCCTTTGACTTACAAATTGTTTTTATAACTGTTTTTTATTTTATTTAAATGTCTTTTAATTTCTTCCTATCTAGTTAAATATATTTACTAATAATTATTCATTATTGATTATTTAAGATAATATTTTAATTTTATTTTAAATAAAATAAAAACTTAATTAAATATATACCCACAGTGTGTGCCCTACATCTAGTGTATAAATGTATATAGTACCAGATAATTGTATATATAGTATTGGACAGTGCATCGATTTTATTACTAAGTATGGTATGACCTATCATTCCAAATTTATCATTATCAAATTATAAATTTTTAAAAAAATATGCATATTTACATAAATTAATGTATTGTTTAAATAATTATAAAACATAATTCAATTAAAAAGTATGAATAATACATATCATGTTGATATTTATTAATATAACTAATTATTATATTTTATATTTTATAAAAATAATAACAAAATAAGAAAATAAATTTTTACATTAAATTGGACAATGAATAAGAAAAAATTAAGAATTCTATTTTATAAAGTTTATATACACAAAATAAATAAAAATAAAAATAAATTTCAAGACAAATATCATTCGAGATTGATTAATTTTGACCATTACAAATGCTGATACTGAACTTATACACTAAGGTGTCATTTGGTATATTTGTTTTGAGCGAATTTTTCATTTTGTGGTTTTAAAAATAAGGAAAATAGTTCAAAACATATTTTGTTACTTATGTTTTCAAAATTTATTTTATAAAATAGAAAATGAATTTACACATGAAATGTAAATTTGTAAACAATTGTTTTTGGGCACTTTTATGCTAAAAAAAAAAAAAAAAGAAAATCTCAAAATACGAAAAATAAAAAAAATCAAACCAACTGCGTTTTTTTTTATTTTGAGATTTTTAAAATATAAAACATATAAAACAAAAAATAAAAATATAAAAATATACACCAAATGCCACCTAAATTATTGTTTTTAAACTGGTAACTAATTTGTAGAATACAAAATTAATGACTATACTATACACATAAAGAATGCTCTTATTATGTGAAAATGAAAGTGATCATTTTTGCTTAAAAAGTAATTAAGCAAACTGACACAACTGGAAGAGAATAAACCCTAGTCTTTTAGGCAAAAGTTAGATAAAATAAAATTTCAAAAAAACCTGTATTCAATCGATAATTAAAAACTCTGAATCTCTTACAATTTATAACCTTTACATAAGCTAGGGCGGAAATCAAATAAAATAAAATCCCACTATATAAAGAAAAAAAATAAAATTATCTGACGAAAAAAAATAAAATTATCTCTCTAAAAATTCCTCGATTCCTAGATAAGCATATGTAATTTATATTGTTTTCTCATCAAGAATATTTGAGGTAAAAAATAGCCATCATGGTCTCCATCACCCTAGTTGCCACGTCATCCGGCTCACTAATTTTTGTGAATCTTCTTGGGTTTTTTAACAATCCAACTGGCTTATAAACTTATTTGTATTCACGTCCACATCATTATCCTCCACTTTAAAAAAAAAAAACTCCTTTTCAAGTTATTTAAGATAAGATAAAAAAAAAAAAAAAAGAGGACCATCATAAGCAAACATCTTTAATGCAATTTTTGTTACTGACAAAATTATGTCTAGCTTCAAGCTGGAAATAATTTTTATCTTCACACATGATAGTAATATGATTTTGTTTTTGCAAACAATTGTTCGAGTAATTCTTCATGGTTAAAAAATTCAGTCATATTAATACATATATTGTCAACATAATATTTGTTCACCCTAATAAAATTAATAAATTTTAATGTACTTTCATATTTGACTCTTACTATTTGAACATTGATGAAACCACTTGCTTTTTCACTATCAAACAACAAATCCAAGTTGTATTGCTCATCACGAAAAATAATAACTTGTAATACTTAAGAATTTTTAATCTTCTTCTCTTGAAGATCAATTATAATTTTGTTTTCTTCTAAAAATCATTAATCTAAATTATAACTATCTTCAAAAATAGTATCCAAAGAAATAGAAATCTCTTTTACCTCAATATCTTCTTTAAATATATCATTGTTGTGGACTCTACAATTATCTTTTCCTCTAAGTCTTATCTGGCCCACATATAATGTCATCCTCATGCTCATCCTCTTTTGTGGATGACTCATATTCTTTGTTGATAGGTTGACAACGAGGGCTCATAATACCAGCCGTAGGGTTTTGGGGCTGATCGTGAATATCTCCAATCGCAACGTCCCAGGGCAAATCGCAAGTAATCTTTCTGGCCGTGAGGTTCTGGGGCTGACTGCGAACAACATCTTTGGCACGCCTTCCATCGCCTCTCAGCATACCCATTAATTCTTCAAGATGAGCAAACACCATTGCTATCTCGTTGCACAATTGTTGTACCTTGCCAGCGTTTACGTAACCACCAACATTATCTTTGTCACGCCCTAACATAATTGTCTGAGACAGATGGTATGAGAATATAGAAATTAAATAAATTAAATGAAAACCTATACCAAGGTCAACTCATAATATAATAACAATCATCAAAACAACTAAACATGTCCCTCATTCCCATATTAAATGAATAAAAATAACATCAATCATGATAAATCCAATGTCATATCCCGATGACTTAATCCAAAGCTTATACAGCCAAATAAACATCCTCAATAATAATACAATCTCATATGTAATAAATTTGGGACTCACACCCCGGGTCGCACAAATAAAAATACAATCATCTAAATATAAATAAATCACATGCTAGGTCAATTTATCAGTCTTGACTCAGCTCTGGGTGGCTACTCCCTGACCTCACTGAATCACCAGAAATAGGGATGGGATGAGCAAACTTGCCCAGTAAGTAGGACCGTGCAAGTGTGCACGAGTGAACATAATCAAACATATAGCATAACTTACAGCAATATCAACCAAACATGATATGATAATGCACATATGATGAAATGCAATGGCCAATGCAATTCTTCAATCTCCATCTACTCCAACCTTATCCTGGACAGGTGATGCTTAGCACTGCACGCGAGGTCACCAACTGTACCGTTTACACTCACGGCAAACGTATATGTCCATATATATATATATATATATAAATCGAATGGGAACCATATTACACCCCCATTGGTGTAAGACTCAAAAGAATCATGCTACATCCTTGACCATTCTACTAGAGAACCGTGTTATACCTCTAGCTAGGCATCTGCTTATCTCAAATAAGGTCCGGTTGTAGTCTGGAGAAAATCTCCTAATCATATCTCATAATTAACCTCCCAACTTCAAATGACTAAACTCTAGTTATATATTTTAACTGGGGATTATTTGGTATTTTCAAAATCTATTTTTATTAATTTTCTCAAATCATGGATCCCTTCCATATATATATCCCGTGTCTTGGCAAGTCACAATATAAATATGGCACTCTCGACCAATCAATAGTCATAATATAAACCAGATGATGCCACATCATCCAATACACATGATATGCTCAATCATGCAAATAAATATCATCTCAATAAAAAAATATATTCTCATTAGTCTTAATGATGATTTGGGGTTTTTTTCTTCATTAGAAATCCCTAATAATCTAGTTTGGGCATAAAAATATAATTAAAAACCAATTTCTACACATTTCTGAAAATCTGTCATACTGGTGTCTGGACACCCTAAGCTACGGTTTGGATACCTATACTAGCCAGTTCGAACACCCTCGGTCCGAACACCCCAATTGGCTAATCTGGATACCAACCAGAGTCCAGTGCCCAATTCTTGGGTTTGTTTCCGATGAAACCCAGCCCCAAATCACCATTTTAAACTTCAATCTTAATAATAACTCATATACAAACACTAAAACACATAAATCACATGTTTTTTCAACACTTAATCAAAGAATAATTCAAATATATGCAAGATATTTACATTTATATGCATATATATAGCCACATTCATATATATATACATATGCCCGAATCACATGGTATTTCACCAAATCAAGCACATATATATATATCAAAATCATTCCAACAACGTCTAGAACACGAATATAAGTCATATCTACCTTAAATCCGAAAAGAAAATAAGAAAAACAGAAAAATCAATTGAGCTCCCAACCTTGAAAAATCAATTTCTCCCACCTCGGGCCAAATCACCGAAAATGCATGTCACCACGATATTCACGACGTCGAATATTATCCTGATCCATTGACCTTTCGCTTTGAACTACTCTTTACCTCTATATCCTCTCTCTTTCTCTCTTGTTTCTTTCTTTTCTCTCTGTTTTCCTAGCGACTGAACAAAACAAAGGAAAAAAAAAAAAAGAAAAAGAAAAAGAGAAAGAAAAAAAAGGAAACGGAGTTGGACCCTTGGCTCAATTGTCCAACCAATTACCAATCCGGACTACACCTGGCCTAGAAAAAATAAAATAAATCAACTAAATCTCAAAATAAATACTTGTTAACCCAAAATAACACATAAATAGTAAAAAATAAATACCAGTTATTACAGTCTTACGCCATCAGATTAGGGAAATTTTTATTTGATACTGAAAATTCCAAACCCACACAATCACACACACAGTGAAAGTAATCACACAAGAGAATAACGAGGAAACCCTATCACAGGGAGAAAAACCTCTATTTACAATCCCACTATCAACGGGTTACAAGACTCTACTCAGACTCTCTACGAATCACTCGCACGAATCCTTTCGTCACTCTCGCTCGAATCACTCGATAAACCCTACAAGTAGGCTTTCTGCCTCACACAGAAAGTGAAAAGAAAATACAAGATAAATTTAGAGAAAGAACATGAAAGCTCTCAATACTCAAAGACTCTTTCTCTAGGTCCCTATAATATGTTCTCCCACCACTGACAATTACAGAGTTGGTTTCACATATATATAGGATTACAAAGTTGCCCTAGTTTGGCAAAATAGGAAATTGAATCCGAACAAAATATTCATAGCTCAATCCCTCGCGCTCCCATCCTCCAGCCTGCGACCTGCACTGGAATTTTTGCGCTTTAGGAAATAACACTGGCGCAGCCTCGCTCTCCCATCCTCTTGCCTGCGTACCTCACTGGAATTTCTGTAACAGCTTGGCGCAGCCGCGCGCTCCCTGCGGTATGCCTGCGTGCTTGGGGCGCACCTGCGCGCTCCCCGCGCCGTGCCTGCGAGGTACACTGGAATTCCATTCTTGTTCCAGAAAGCTGCGTCCGAATTCCATTGGGTTTTGTAATCCTTCACACCAATTAGAATTCTTCAATATCTTGGTCAACTTGATTCATTTTATCTCCTTAAATGTTTAGAATTCTTCAAAATTTCAATTTGCATCACTTTAGGAAACTTGAATAGCATTCCTAATTTAACTAAGATTTTGATTGGATTTGCCACAAGACTTTACAATCTCCCCCTTGGCAATTCCATATCAAAACTTAAGTTAAATTTTAAATTCTGCTCAAATTCTGCATTTTAAATTCTGCTCAAATTCTGCACGTACTGAACACACACATCAAGGCACCAAAATCTTACCAAAGCACATAAGACATAAAATATCATGGCATACCCTAAACAAGTTCACATATTACATACATAACTTGAAATAACTCCTTGAAATGACTCCCCCTTTTTGATATGGAAGTGACAAGCTCACAAAACATAGGGGGAATGATGGAAAGATAAAACAAAACAAAAGAAAAGCAGAACAGATCAAAAGAACCCACTGCTATCATCAAAACCACCACTGCCACTGCCACCAGCACCATCAGTTCCTCCAAAAGAACCACCACCAAAGCCAGTGTCATCATCATCATCGTCTTGGGGTAGCTCATCCTGAAATGCTCCCCAATTATCAATCTGGCGATGTAAGGACTGAAATTGATTGGTGCACAAATCTGTTAAAGCTTTGATGTTGGCATCGATAGTATCCAATCGCCCATTAATTGCAGTCTGATCAGCACGAATATTTTCAACCTCTCCCTCAAGTCGCAGCAAAGACAAAGACATGGAGTTCATAGTAAATGGACGTGTGCTACGACTAGATTCAGCCTCGTTTGGTGCATCAAGTATATCATCCACAGCCTGACTAACTGATTTCCTAGCAGTAAGGCGGGTAATGGGTGTAGGCTGTGGTGTGAGACCAGAAGAAGGCAATTCAATGTGATGGGACTGTATAATTTTGGTGACAAGAACACCAAACGGAAGAGAATCCTTTGTGCGTTTCAATTGTTGGGCAGTGAACATGAGACGAAACATGAACAAGGCAAGATCAAAACGAAGACCCAGCAGTATGGCATACATGACACGACCTCTTCTAAGTATGACATCAGAATAATGTGAGGTAGGATCTATGGATGCAGACACAAAGAGATTAAGCATGCGATGATCGGTTTTGAGATGCCCATGAACATATGTTTCACCACGCCAGGATGGTGAGCCAGTCATAATACTGAAGACATTGGTCAGTTCTTCTTTGGTGGGAGACACACCATCTTGAGTAGGATAAAAGAGTGAAGACCGTTCCTCAAGAGTAGGTCGAGCAATGCCCAAAATGGAAGCAATAAAATCAGGAGTGACAGTAATGGACACACGATTAACTGAAGTCTTAAAGATGGCATTTTCAAAATTAGTCTCACAAAAATTTGAGTAAAATTCTTGTACCAACTTCACATGAACACATGCAGATAAAGAAGTAACAGACTCCCAACCTAACTGAGCAAACAAAGGTTGAATCATGGGAAAATCATGTAAGTCTAGTTGACGTTCAATGAGAACAGGGTGTTTGGAAAACAATGTGCGAAATTCATTTTGATTAAGAAATCGATTTCCAGATGAGGAGGACGACCCAGTTCGAGTTCTTTTAGACATGTTTTTAAGAAAAAGATAGAACCTAAAGGAGAAAGACGTAAAGATTACCTAGTATGCTCACATGCAGACACAGACTCTGGAGAGGAAGCTGGATGGTCCAGGTGCGAGGAATGACACGTGCTTGAAAATGACCCGTGAACTGTCCAGGCCCCATATATACCCCACATCGCTCCCGCGAGCATCCAGCAGGTAGCCTGCGCCATGGGCGGCGAGGGTGCGTGCATCATGCGTATTGCCTGCGAGGATTTGGCGAAGGAGCGCGTATCCTGCGTCCTTCCTGCGAGGCTCTCGGAAAAATCTTGTAAGTGTAGATTTGGACACAAACAATCAAAACCAAAAGAGACAGTAGAAAAATTTATTAAAAATATTAAAAAATTTTAATTCCACTATGCCAATGCATGTACATCAATCTCGCACCCTTCATAAATTCAAAGATTCACATTTTGATTTTCCAAGAAAATTTTCAATTCTGTGTCGTGAGGTGAAATAAGTCATAAAATTGAACAAATGCTTGTGTACGTGTGAGTTTTTGACTATAACATACATATAGGCTCCCCCTCAAACAAATCATAGACTCAAAAAGTTAAATTTGATGTACCAAATGAATTGAGAGCCACTCTTCCCTTTTTTTTTTTTTTTTTTTTAACAATTGGCGGCTTTCACACGCTTATGGGCAGGTAGCTATTCCTTAACAAACAACGAGTCATTAAGGGGCTTCTCACTGGTCCCACCGGTAGCCCTTTCCAATTTTTTTTTTTTTTTTTTTATGCATAACTTTGATATGCACAAATCAGGCTCCTCAACATTTTTTAAACACATCAAACAATAACCCTTGATTCGTGGAAAAGAAGAGAAAGAGGTATATGCATGTACAATCAAGTGTAATAGGAAGCACTTCAAAATTATGACAAACTTCACCAAAACACTTCGTATCAATTTACAAGGAATGCGAAAATTATGAACTCATTGAAATCTATAAACTTGGAAGATTTAATGCACATGTAACAGTATAGAAGTCATAAAATATTTTCAACTTAATTAATAAACTTCTAGCTTATCTTTTAGATTTCAATGATGTGCACAAATGCCTACAGATTTTCTTAGAGACTCGAAGCGAAGGGCATCCAAGGGTTTTGTGAAAAAATCAGCAAGTTGATTTTCAGTTTGCACATGCTCCAATATGATGATGTTTTTCCTCTACCAGCTCTCTAATGAAGTGATGCCTAATTTCTATATGCTTGGTGCGAGAATGCAAGACAGGGTTCTTAGATATACTAATAGCACTCATGTTATCACAAAACAAAGTAATAGGGCCTTGCTCTATTCCATAATCAGCAAGCATTTGCTTCATCCATAAAAGTTGGGTACAGCAACTACCAGCAGCAATGTATTCAGCCTCTGCAGTAGATAATGAAATGGAGTTTTGTTTCTTACTGTGCCAAGAGACTAAATTATTGCCAACATAGAAATATCCGCCAGAAGTGCTCTTGCGATCATCTACACTTCCTGCCCAATCGGCATCAGAGTATCCCGCAAGATCAGAATTGGTGTCACATGTAAACCATATCCCAAACTCTAGTGTACCACTGACATATTTTATTATCCTTTTGACTGCATGTAAGTGTGATTCCTTAGGATCAGCTTGATATCTAGCGCACACACCCACACTAAATGCAATGTCAGGTCTACTAGATGTAATATACAACAAACTCCCTATCATACTTCTATACATGGTCTGATCAACACTTTTTCCACTTGGATCTTTATAGCAATTTTGCACTTGTGCTCATGGGAGTTCTAGCATGTTTTGCACTTGAGAGGCCAAATCTCTTCACTAAGTCTCTAGCATACTTGAATTGTGAAATGAAAATCCCATTATTCTCTTGTTTAATTTGGAGTCCAAGAAAGTAAGTCAACTCACCCATCATGCTCATCTCAAACTGTGTAGACATTAACTTACCAAACTCAACAGCATAAGATTCACAAGTAGAACCAAACACAATGTCATCCACATAAATTTGTGCAATTAAGATGTGCTTAGAATCCATGTGAAGGAATAATGTCTTGTCTACACTACCACGAGTAAATCCAGATTCAATTAAAAATGTAGCGAGTCTTTCATACCATGCACGTGGAGCTTGTTTCAAACCATAAAGAGCCTTTTTCAATTTAAAAACATGATTTGGAAATTTAGGATCCTCAAACCCTCTGGGTTGTTCTACATATGCTTCTTCATGTAGAACACCATTCAAAAAGGCACTCTTGACATCCATTTGAATATAATTTGAATTTCAACAAACATGCAACAGCCAAAAGTAACCTAATGGATTCAAGTCTAGCAACTGGCGCAAAAGTCTCATCAAAGTCAATTCCTTCTACTTGTGTGTAGCCTTGTGCAACAAGTCTGGCTTTGTTTCTAATGATATTTCCAAACTCATCACTCTTGTTTTTAAATATCCATTTAGTCCCAATTACATTAGTGTTAGTAGGTCTAGGTACTAAGGTCCACACATCATTACGAACAAATTGATCTAATTCTTCATGCATGGCATTTACCCAATTTTCATCAAGCAAGGCTTCTTTAATATTTTTGGGTTCAACACAAGAAACATAGCATACATAAGTTACCTCATTCCTTAATTGCATGCGTGTTTTCATCTTATCAGTTACCTCACCAATGACTTGACTGACTGGATGATTCAACTTTACTCTGGATGATGGTTCCAACTGCTTTGTGGTTTTGTCATGTTCAACTTTATCTTCTTTACTCAATCCAGTGTTTTCTTCTTCAATACGATCTTGAGCTTTTTCAATCTCCTTTATATGTTCATTATCTTCTTCACCCTGTTCAAGGACAGTAGCATTAGTATTGTCATCAACAATTACATTGGCAGATTCCATCATAGAAGATGTATTTAAATTATAAACTCGAAAAGCACGACTAGTAGAAGAGTAGCCCAAGAAGATTCCTTCATCGCTTCGGGAGTCAAACTTTCCAAGATTGACCCTATCCTTGAGGATGAAACATTTGCTCCCAAAAACTCTGAAATACTTAACATTGGGCTTCTTACCATTCCATAGCTCATAGGGTGTTTTAGATGAATTAGGACGAAGATACACCCTATTTGCTATGTAACATGCTGTGTGTACCACCTCTGCCCAAAATTTTGTAGGTAGTTGTTTCCCATGTAGCATAGACCGCGCCATTTCCTGCAGAACTCTATTTTTTCTCTCCACTACTCCATTTTGCTGAGGTGTCTTTGGAGCTGAAAACTCGTGCTTAATCCCATTTTCATCACAAAAGTCAGCATACTTCTGATTTTCAAATTCTCTTCCATGGTCAGTCCTGATTCTAGTGATGCAACCTATCACACGTTGCTTTTCTTGTTGTAACCTGAAACACAAGGACTTAAACGCATCAAAAGTATCTGATTTTTCACACAAAAAATTTACCCATGTAAACCGAGTAAAATCATCTACAACCACAAAAATATATTGCCTACCTCCAAGACTTTTAGTGCGTGTGGGTCCCATTAGATCCATGTGGACTAGCTCAAGAGGTTCAGTAGTGTTGATAGATTTTATCTTTCTGTGAGCCTTCCTAGATTGCTTTCCCAATTGACAAGGACCACACACACTATTTTTCTGCTTTTTAAGATTAGGTAAGCCTTTTATGAGTTCGGATTTGGACAATTTGTGTAAATCTTTGTAGTTAATGTGTCCTAATCTTTGATGTCATAACTCAGTTTCATCTAAGGTGACTGAATTGCAAAGAAAACCTTCTGAATTTGCTACCCCATAGCAATTATCAGATGTGCGTATGCCATGTAAGACTTGTTGTCTCTTTTTGTTGAAAATACTACATTCATTTTTAGAAAACTGGACAACATGGTCAGCATCACACAACTGACTAATACTTATAAGGTTAGCTTTAAGTCCATCCACATATAAAACATTTTTCAAACATTTAAAAATTGTGGACTTGATCTCACCTTTCCCTTTTACCTGAGATGTGCTACCATCACCAAAAGTCACTATACCACCCTGACAAGTTTCTAAATTTGAAAATAGGGATTTATTCCCACTCATGTGATTAGAACATCCACTGTCAAGATACCACATGTTTGAGTTCAAAGCTTTCAGGGCAGTTTGTGAAACAAAACAATTTAAATCTGACTTTCTAATCCAAATAGCTCTAGTTTTAAGATCAGTAGTCTTGACAGGTTTTTTCTCACGTTTTTGACTTTTATGAAAATTCTTTCTCTCAACAAATTTGAAATTTGTACCTCCTCGAAATATTGGACTGTTTTGTTTTTGAAAAGAACGTGAGTTTTTGTAATAATCTTCTGAAAACACTTGAAATTTATTCTTCACAGGGATTCTAGGCTCAGGGTTTTTTGAAAAATTTTTAACATAGTTTAAAGGAAGACCATAGAGTTTGTGACAGTTTGGGCGTATATGACCTTTGATTCCACAATGGTGACAAACAGGTACAAGGGATTGGGATCTAGCAAAATGCATACCTTTCACTATGTGAGGAGAATGCTGATAGTGTTTATTCTTTTCAAAACTCTTCTTTGGTGGTGCAGTAGACTTATGGAAGGTCTTGGGATTGGCTGCAGGTTTTGAAACAACCTCTTCTACTACTGAAGGCGCTGATGATGATGAAACAATTGTATTTTTCCCTCCAGTGTAGCCTAAGCCTGCTTTGTCTCCATGTGTTCGTTGTTGGTTCCAAATTTCTTCAAGTTTTTGTGAACTGGAGTTCATTCTTTCAATTATCTTCTCATCACTCTTGATCTTTTCTTTCAGCTTACTGACCTCATCCTGAAGTTCTTTAACAGCTTTCTCCAATTCATCAATCTTTTTATTCTTTTCTTCAAGTTTTTCTTTGAACTTTTCTGCACTATGAGACTGAGAAATTTTGTCAGATTCCAAAATAGATATTTTACCTGTGAGTTTTTCATTCTCTGTCTTCAAGGAATCTCGTTCACTTCGGAGTTTACTGTTGCGGGTATGTTGGGCTTGTCTTTGTTTCTTTACCTTACTGTATTCGACAATGAGAGCATCATAGGCCACTTGCAAGTCATTATTGAATTCATCCTCAGAGTCATCATCTTCATGATTAGATATATCGGTGTCGCTTTGAGATCCAGATGGAGTTCCTGCAGACGAAGAGTGAGACACCATAAAAGCAACAAAGTTACCTTCATCGTTTGAGGATATTGCTGAAGATGATTCATCTGAACTGGATTCATCATCTAATGTAGCATTCATGACTTTGAATTGTTTCTTTTTCATCTTTTTGTTTGCACAGTCTTGAGCAAAGTGTCCATATCCATGACACTCAAAACACTTGATCTTGTTCTTCTTGTTTTCTTCCCCAGATTCAATCTTCTTGATCTTCTTTCCTTTTTCTTGAGATTGTGACTCATTCTTGTTGTTCTTATTAAATAAACCCTTCTTCCTCATATATCTTACGAATCTTTTAGCCACAAGCGCCATTTCTTTATCCGACTCATCTTCATCACTTTCTTCTTCCACTGTCTTTAGAGCAATACCTTTTGACGCTTTGCGAGGTTTCACCATATTTGCTTCAAACGTTTGCAAGGATCCCACAAGGTCTTCTATTCTCATAGAGTTCACATCTCTGACTTCTTCTATTGCTGTAACTTTAGAATCAAACACTCGTGGAAGAGAACGTAAAATTTTACGTACCACTTTGTATTCTGGAATAGGTTCTCCAAGGTTGTGGCATGAATTGACAATGTGACTGAGCCGGACGTAAAAGTCATCAAACCTTTCGTCTTCATTCATCCTTATTCCCTCAAACTCTGAAGTGAGTTTTTGAAGCTTGCTGGTTTTGACTTGTTCGTTCCCTTCGTGTGTACTTTGCAGAATTAACCATGCTCTTCGGGCACTCGTACAACTGGAGATGCGGCAGAATTCATTAGGGCAAACTGCAGAAAATATGGCACTCAAGGCTTTGAAGTTCCACTCCGAACTCTCTTGCTCAGCTTTAGTCCACGTCTGAATTGACTTTTGTTCGATTTTTCCATCAACATCATGAGTCGGTTCATCCCATCCTTGAACTATTGACATCCAGACTTTGTAATTCATTCCTAAAAGGAAAGCTTGCATTCGTACCTTCCAGTATGAATAATTTGAACCGTCAAACCAAGGGGGTCTGGTGCTTGAGCCTCCTTCACGTGGTGGATCCATTGGTTTGGATGAAGATCTTCACTCAAGAACTTAGAGTGACCCGCTCTGATACCAATTGAAAATTCCAAACCCACACAATCACACATACAGTGAAAGTAATCACACAAGAGAATAATGAGGAAACCCTATCACAGGGAGAAAAACCTCTATTTACAATCCCACTATCAACGGGTTACAAGACTCTACTCAGACTCTCTACGAATCACTCGCACGAATCCTTTCGTCACTCTCGCTCGAATCACTCGATAAACCCTACAAGTAGGCTTTCTGCCTCACACAGAAAGTGAAAAGAAAATACAAGATAAATTTAGAGAAAGAACATGAAAGCTCTCAATACTCAAAGACTCTTTCTCTAGGTCCCTATAATATGTTCTCCCACCACTGACAATTACAGAGTTGGTTTCACATATATATAGGATTACAAAGTTGCCCTAGTTTGGCAAAATAGGAAATTGAATCCGAACAAAATATTCATAGCTCAATCCCTCGCGCTCCCATCCTCCAGCCTGCGACCTGCACTGGAATTTTTGCGCTTTAGGAAATAACACTGGCGCAGCCTCGCTCTCCCATCCTCTTGCCTGCGTACCTCACTAGAATTTCTGCAACAGCTTGGCGCAGCCGCGCGCTCCCTGCGGTATGCCTGCGTGCTTGGGGCGCACCCGCGCGCTCCCCGCGCCGTGCCTGCGAGGTACACTGGAATTCCATTCTTGTTCCAGAAAGCTGCGTCCGAATTCCATTGGGTTTTGTAATCCTTCACACCAATTAGAATTCTTCAATATCTTGGTCAACTTGATTCATTTTATCTCCTTAAATGTTTAGAATTCTTCAAATCTTCAATTTGCATCACTTTAGGAAACTTGAATAGCATTCCTAATTTAACTAAGATTTTGATTGGATTTGCCACAAGACTTTACAGATACCACCTGACAGAACCGGAAGTGCATAAACACTAATCTTTTAGGCGAAAATTAGAGAAAATAGAATCTCAGAAAAAGTTTGTATTCAATCATTAATGGAAAATTCCCAAGCTCTTACAATTTCTAGCCTTTATATAAGTTAGAATAGAAATAAATAAAATAAAATCTGATTATTAACGAAAGTAAATAAGATCATCCTAGAAATTCCTTAATTTCTAAATAAGTATGTCCAATTTATATTATCTTCACTGTCGGGAATATTTGAGATGAAAATCTCCATCATGATCCCCATTACTCTAATTATCACGTGACTGGACCCACTAATTTCTACGAATCTTCTTAGGGTTTCTGGTGATCCAATTGGCTCAAAAACTTATTTGTATTCACATCCACGTCACAAACACATATAAGGCACATTCTCACTTAATTTTATCTAATTTAATTATTAATTATATTTAATTTTTAACTTTTTAAACATGTACAAAATCAACTTAATTAATACTTAAAATTTAAGGTATCCTTAACTACTTGCTCTTTATCAAAGAAATGAATTTATCATTTGACTATAATAAAAAATCATTTATTTAGGTATTCTATCATCAATTCTTATAGGATATAAGTTTACAGTGCCAAATTTTAGATTTTTTTTTAAACTAAGCACAATTTTAGATGAAAATAAATACATTATTAATAGAACTGTAGTACATAGATTTAATGGGTCTATTTTGACTTTGCAAATTGTATAGTTTTAACTATCTATGCTAATATATTTTATGTGTATTGAATTGTACCTTGAGGTAATTGTTTTGTTTTAACTTTCTAAAATAATTAATGTCTCGTAATTATTATATATATTTATGTTCTTAATCAAAACATTTTTGGTAGATATATATAGATAATGTTTATATAGTGTTTTAATTCACAAAAGAGTGAAATTTTTTATGAGTTAATAAACTCAATAAGTTGGATGATGATATTATTTATATAGTGGGTATTACTTATTGATGAATTCTATGTTACATTTATAAGGATTAATGTTATCTCTAGAGGAAGCTTATAAGTTTTAATCTTACTGAATCTTGCAGGTGGATTTTATTCGTTACATAAAATAAGGTAAGTGAAAGGTTTCAAGAAATTTAACATGATAATTGAATTAAATTTTCAATAATTTAATTAATAAATAACTGTAATATTAATGTGGGTATATATATATATATTAATAATGTAGAACTCGAAATCTAATCTCAAATATAGTCGAGAATGCAATTACAATTCCATAATAGTATAAATTGTAATTTACATAAATATGTTTAATTCGGATTGTATTAGAATTCCTCATTTACGCAAGAAATCCAACCCGCATTTATCATTTAGTTTATTCTATATTCTCTACATATACGAGCTATTTAACAAGTAGGGTTGCATCTTCTCATATTATTCGAATTATCAGTATTCTAATAGAGAGAAGAACACGAGGAGCTGCAAACGAGATCTGATCATCTCTGCAACAAAGCTGCAAACTTGAGATTCCATCATCTTTGTAGCAATCAAGCCTGTTCAGTTAATCTCAACGGTATAATATTCATCCCGTAGACAGATTCAAATTATTTTTTATTTTTTAATTTATATTATCTGTATCTTTTTTTTCTTTTTTGAAATTCAGAGTATTCGGGTCAGGTTGTGCACATCTCAACTAATTCATAGAGTCTGGAAGTTAACGACTGAGTAACCCCTCCATTGATTCTGAGGAGACTATAATCTAATTTAGAAATTTTTTGCTAGTAGATTAGCCAATTACAATGGGCGTACTATTCTTTGCCTCACAAGAACATCTAACTGCTGCTAACTTCGCTTTATATAGGTGGATAATCGTAAATAAAGAATAATAATTTGTCAAAATTAGCATAAACATAACAAAATTATATTAAAAGCGATACACTGCTATTAGTTCATTTGGCGTGGCGAAAAATAACGAAAATTAGCGAAAATGTGATATGAGAAATTTTTTTGTGTTTAGTACACAGTCACTAAACCACATTTTTCAAAGAAGAATAATGAAACTTTTTGACTTTTGCATCAGCCTTTTGGAAACAGAAATCGTTCAAATAGTTTTTTTGGTTTCGTCGAAATGGTTTTATGTCAGAATTTATTGAAAATGGTTAAAAAGTTTTTGAGATTTGTAAAAAAGCTATTGGAGTTTATAAAATATTATTGGGGTTTATAAAAATTTGTTAGAATATATATATATATATATATAAATTTCATGAATTACAAGGGATGCAAAATGTGTTAAAGAATTTTAAAATTTTTCAAAAATTTTCAGAGATTTTTAATATTTTTCAAAGTTTTTTGTTATGCCAAACGGACCCTAAATAACATAAGTGAAAACCAATAATGCAACTCTCTAATTAGAAATTTTTGCATAAAAATTATAATCATTTAAAATTTTAATTTTTGTTTGAGATTTATTAATTTATTCTACAAGTTTTTTTTATTCCTGAGGTCAACAAATTCTTATTTATTAAAAATATTTTTCTTTTCTTGCATTTTTTAAGTCAACTAAATACAAATATATATTTAAAATTTTTCTTTAATCCGCAAGCAAGTATTAATTAGGTTAAGTGCTTAAATTTAAATTGAATAGCAAAAGTTTTAAAATTATAGTTAAATTATTTAACCAAAAATCGAATTAAACCAAAATCTTAGGGTTAAATCCAGTTTAATTTTATAGTTTTGTTAGAAATTAATAATTTATCAAAAAATCATATTTTGAAGATTCAGATACTGTCGACTAATTACAAATTCACTTGAAAAATATATAATTTTCTAAAAAATTTTAATACTTATGTTATTTAAATTTTTTAAGTCAAACTTATTTTTTCATATTAGCATTTTGAATATTCACAATTGCACAAAAAAATGCCCTTATAAAGGGTAGATTTGTGATTTTTTATTATTTCTGCAATCACAGAAATAGTAATTTTATAATTAAGATTATATTTTTAAACATATTTAACGTGTTATAATAGTGTCATTTAAATAGTATATTTTCTTTTATTATTTGAATTTTTTAGACAGAAACTGATTAATGATAGTTTGATTTCATCAGACCCTAAAACAAAATTTCGGTTTCTGAGTTTTTTAATGAATTTTTTTTCTAAAAAACTGCATAAAGAAATTGATTTTTGGCTACGTGAAATCACATTACAAAAGTGCGATTTCATTAATAATATTTATTATTTTTTTCAAAAAATTTTGCTCAAATTTTTAATATTCTAGTAGAAAAAAATCCACTATGTTAGCAGCTCCCTTTTTAAATAGTTAGAAAAATAACATTTTTAGAATAATTTGAAATGTATTTGTGTGCCATAAAAATTTAACTTATTTGTTCCTTATGTAATATTTGTTTCGGATCATATTTTTACAACAACAAAATAAGAGTGAAAACGAACTGAATTTTTTTTTAGTAGGGTTTGGAAAAAAAATTTAGTTCAAACTCGATTCGTGATTAAAATAAATTTGAATTAAAATCAATCTATGATTCGTTTAGAGTTGAGCTCGTTTTGATAAAATAATACATATTTTTTTATAATAGTTAATTTATTATATTTTAAACTAAACGACCTCATTTTAATTTAATTGAACTATTCGTAAATAATCTACAGGCTAAATTCTTATTTCTTGAGTTGAGTTTGAAAAATTAAAATTCAATACGGTATCAGTGTATCCACTTTTAAAAGAAAAACATGATTATAATAAATAATTTTTCAATATTAGCGGGAATGTTTGGCTTGTTATAAAATTTTGAAAATCTCTAAACATTATTAATTTTTTATTTATTGTACGAATTATAAATTTACAATTTATCTCACTTTTTATTATTTTAAATATACACTAAGGCTCCGTCTAGTTTGCAAACAAACTCTAAAAAATTTTATAAATCTCTTTTAACTTTATATCACATTAACTTTTTTTCTTTCACTGTACACATTACGAACTCTCAATTTACCTCACTTTATCTTACTCCAAACTCATCGTATCTAATCTGAAAAGCATCTGCTTATTAATTAATTAGTGTTATTCAGAATCAGACAATCTAATGAATCTTCAAGGGGTTTCTTTCTTTTGGGGGGGGGGGAATAAAAATAAAATATAAATAAATTAATCAGTGATTTTCCAAATAAATTCAAAATCAAACAATCTAATGAATCTTCGACGGCGTGAATAGGGTATCTTGTATTTTTAAATTCCCAACCTAGGTAATTACGTTTCGAAAAAATTAAAGTACAATAATACCCTCGAGCTATTCGGTGCGTGCTAAAATACACTACTATAGGGGGCATTCGATTTCCGTAATTTCACCATCCTAAAATTTTTATATATTCTCCCCGGCACTGCAGAAAAGGAAAGCACCCCCAGGAGCTGAACCTTCCTCGTGCACAGTCGGTTAACTCTTCACCGTTGATCTGATGGACCCTACCGATCAACGGCGCACCACACCCCGTCCCCACGCCACGTAATCCACCGGATTCCAGATCCTCCATGAAAAGGCGCCATTTGCTCTATCACCCGTTCAAATCTTCAAAAAGCCTTCTGTGCCCTAATCGTTATCCCCAGTTTCTCTCTCTCTCTCTCTCTCTCTCTCTCTCTCTCACACACACACACACAGACTTTCTCGCTCTATATATATATATATATATATATCTACACATATACATAGACATACAATGATGTCTCGAACGTATGCTACTGACACACAGACCAAATCCTCCGACCTGGCGGCGAAGATCGTCGCCGCCACGACGCCGCCGCAGATCATCGCCGCGTGCGGAGCAATCGAGGCCTTCCTCCACAAGCACACACCGGACCAGACCCGGTGGTTCTTTTCCATCACTTTCCCAACCCTAATTTGCAAAGTCTTCGGCTTCGACGAGTCGCCAGCTCAGCGACCGGCTCAGTCGGCGAACGGGTGGATCGATGTTATCGCGGCCTCGAGCGATTTTGAGCTCGGGAGTACGGTTTTCAACCTCCTCTCTCCAAGTGGTGTGTTGATGTCTTCGATTTCGGCTGTTGATCGGCTTTTGCTGGTGAAGTACGTGTTTCCTGTTGAGCGTTTGCCGGAGTGGGCTAGGTTTATGCTTCAGAACGAGAGAGATTGTCGTGTTTTGGCCGAGTTGTGCCCTTTGTTTAAGGGTAGGATCAAGGAAGATTCAATTAAGGGTTTATCTCAAGTTCAATTGAATGTGTTTGAGTATTATGTTTTCTGGTTTGCTTATTACCCTGTATGCAGAGAGAATAGTGATAACTGTGAGACGGTGAGGGTTCGAAAGAGTAAAAGGTTTAGGTTGGAGAATTGGGCTTCTTCATTCCCAGGATTTTCATCCAGCAGGCGTGGATCAGTGCAGAAAGTTGAGTGCAGTTTGTATATGCGCCTTCTCTATGCATATCTCCGTTCACTTGTACCAATATCCGATTTGAATGCACACCAACCTTATCGTAGCTCACTTCTACATTATTCCTTGGGTTATGACAATTCAATTCTTGAGCAAGCGGAGTTCCTTGTTAATACTCTGACACACTTTTGGTTGGTTGATAATGATTTCTCGCCAGCACCACTGAATGTATGCAAGTCATTTGGCGTGTCTTTTCCTTTTCGTTCAGTTCTAGGTGAGACTCCACCCACTTCTGGTTTGGGAGAAGTAGTCAACTTATTTGTGAAATATCTCAATCTGAGTTCAGTTGCCCTTACTGAAGTGTCTGATCTGGTTGAATACACTGTGAGTCCGAGGTGGAGGGTATCAGGATCTGCTGATATTGTTAAGCCAAGTTATGCTATGTCAATAACTCCCAGTGTTCATTCAGTTGGTTGTTGGAACTCATGGATTCAGAGACCATTGTATAGGTTCATACTGAGGACGTTTTTGTTTTGCCCAATGGAGAGTTCTATAAAGAATGCATCGCAGGTTTTCTCTGTTTGGATAAGTTATATGGAACCTTGGTCAATCAGCTTGGAAGATTTGAAGGAGCTAGAGGCAGATGTTATTGCATCATCTAAAATTGCAGCAGAGGCAACGCCTCAGACTTCAGCACGTGGGTATTCATCTTCTTGGCAGGGCTTTGTATTGTCAAACTATTTGTTCTACAGCTCCTTGGTTATGCATTTTATTGGTTTTGCACACAAGTTCCTTCACACAGATTCAGAAGTAATAGTACAGATGGTATCAAAGGTTTGTTTCTCACTCAGCAAATATTTTAGTTGCCATTGTTATTAACTGATTAGGCTTTGAATCACTACGCACGGTTTACTTTGTTTTCTGGAAGAAATAGAGAATATATGCTTGATATTTTTTTATTTGGGTGGCTACATCTTGGACTTATGAACTGAGAGTTTTGTCTCAAAACTTAGTAGTGTAGAAATTTCACTTGAATTATAATCAGTAGAATCTAGTCTCGTGTGTTATAAATTGTGACTGATAAAAGATGTGTGGACTGTGGATTGTTTGCCCTCTTAGTTTCTTGCAGAATAGTCTTATGTATGGTGCATTTCCAGTTCTAATCATGACTTAAATTAGAGGAAGCTTCTCATTAGGATAAGGGTAGTACAATGATATCTGTGTTCTGGAATTTGATGTGGTTCAAGATTTTGAAACACAAAAGCTGGTATGTGGAATCAGTTGATCTGGTGGTTGCCAGTTGGAATACCAACTTGGAAGCGTGAAACCTTATAAATGCTTAGACTCAAAACAGTCTGACTATCATGGACTTCAATACACTAGAAAAATTGAGTCAAGGTGTGATACTGGGCTGTGAAGTTGTCAGTTTCTAAAGGGGTGTCTAACTAATTTTTGAAATATGCAAAACTCCCTGCTTTGCATACTTGTGTACAGCCAAAAGTATGTATCTGGGTAGTTAGGCAATATCATAGCATTAGTAAAATTGCTTGTAGGATATGGTTTTTGGTGGTGTAAGAGTTCTATAATTCCATTTCTTTAGGTGGTTTGGTTGGTTCATCCATTCATCAAACATTGCCTTCAGTTTAATAAGAAAATACTTTTTTCCAGAATGAGAAATTAAAGTTCCCTCTTTAACTGTCATTTTACATGTTCTTTCACTGGTCCCTGTTAATTAAGAGAGCTGAGAGATTCAACCATATATCTACTTTACCTTTGGCATTGTTTGCACAAAGCTGGCTGCCCTAGATTGAGTTTTGGTTTTAGTATTCGTGCATTGATATGTTAACACAAGCAATCAGCCTTATACGAATGTCAAAGGGACCTTGCCTGTTTTTCTTGTCTTTTAACATTCTCTCTTTAACATGAATATGTGCTGAGAAATCAACACAGTGTTGCAGTAATGTTGTGAAGGGCATTTAACAAAAGGCTTGTTTAGTGGAATTATATGAAGAGAAGAATTGCCATGCTTAGACATTGATATTAGCAGTCTTGTCCAACTATGAGCATGTTTTTTCGAACTTTTCTACTGAAGTCAGCTATTTGTCTATCTTCACACTCCTGATTTTCAGCTGTTTAATATATTTTTAGCTTATTTCTTTTTTTGTCTTCGCAGGTTATAAACATTTTAACATCATCTGAGGAGCTAATTGACCTTATAAAGAATGTAGACACTGTATTTCATTCAAAACCAGCTAGATCATCCAGGTCAATGCTTAATAGCTTGTACAGATTTGTTCCAACAATATGTGAACAATTGCAGGTACTCTCTCTCTCTCTCTCACACACACACACACATACTCACACACACTCTCTCTCTCTCACACTCACTCACTCACTCACTCACTCACTCACACACAGAGTGTTAACTATTTTTAGAATGCAAAAGGAGTATGGAATCATGGCCTTCACTAAAACAGTGTTCTCCTATAAATCTATAAAAGGAAAATTTTCAGTAAGCCAGAAATGATAAGTATGAAGTATCCATCCCAAAAAAAAAAAAAAAAAGGAAAGAAGAGAAGTACCCCCAAAAAAAAATGATGCTTTAAGCCCTTGTATTTCCATATTAAGTAATTAACTTGTTTAGATGATTGGTGGTTCTTTTTTGCACATGGCATGAAGTATGGTCCTCATTCATACTTTCATCTCTCTCCTTACAATATACTCTTTTTTCTAATGCCATTATTGACAAAAGCAAACTCCAAACCCGCTATCTACATTACATTTAAGTACTAGATGACTACCGTCCTCTACAATTTTCAACACATGCTAGCCCAATTAAGAGTTATCTTGCCATTTTCTCCAGGTTATCAATGATGAAAATGCAATCCAAACTTAACTATCCAAACAAAAATAGCTACCTTTTGAAGGAACCCATCTTTCAAATGTTATTCCAAGAATACAGCTCACCTGCACCTCCACCTAGAAGTGAGTTGTAGGATTTAAAAGAGAATCTTCCACCATTACGTTGACAACATCCTATTCTCTCCATTATTTGGCTGTGTGTAATTTTTGGTTAAATATTTTTTTATTATTAAACTATGGAGTAACAGATTTTAACAGTTGGTTGAATCCATGTGCTGCATGGATTTTCGCACGTTACATTTCTTTTAGTTTGGTTTCTTTTAAAATGGTGCTCACGGGCTTTTGTCCTGCTTGTAATTTTCATTAAGTTTTCACACAAATAATATAAAATCCCAGGGGCCAACTTCTAGTTGTTGCTATAATTTGTGCTTGTTTCAGGATTGGGAGGATGGATTGTGTGAGAATGATGCTGATGGATCATTCCTGCACGAGAACTGGAATAAAGATTTACGACTTTTTAGCAATGGCGAAGATGGTGGACAACAGCTGCTTCAGGTAGATAAGTTGTTTTTTCATTTTGTCGATTGAAAAACTGCAAGGTCATCAGCGAACACTGTAGTGACTTGGCTAGATCTTTCTTGTTCTTGGCAGCTCTTTGTATTGCGTGCAGAGTCTGAACTGCAGGCTATTTCGGGCGATAACCTTGCAGTCAACCTCCAAAGCCTAGATTCACTGAAAACCCGGCTTGGCTGCTTATTTGGTGGCACTATCATTAAGCCAATGTCAATTTCACCCGATGGAAGACACAAAGAACTACGCAATGAAATATTCAAGCCCAGACGAGTTGGCAATGGCATGTCAGCTGGCATAAAGTACAAGGGTGACTGGATGAAGCGACCAATCTCTGGCGATGAGATTGCGTGGCTGGCCAAGCTGCTTGTCAGTTTGTCGGGCTGGATGAATGAAACACTTGGGCTAAACGAGGGTGAGAGCAGTCGTATTGGTCCCGCTTGGTCCTATCTGGAGGAGGTTTCGGGCGATGTTAACACTGTGTATGGGCTGACGGAGACCGCGAAAGTGCTGTTACATTCTGTGGGTACTTGGATAGTCACAACAGGTGGTGCGGCAGTTGAGTTCATGAAAAAACATGGTTGGAAGGTGAATTTGAGGATGCTGGCTTCAAAGAAGGTTGTAATGGTGGTTTTTGTGATGGTTGCACTGTGCGCACTGAGGAAAGCTATTGCTGCTACAGAAACACTGTGAATATTGTAATTTAAAAAAAAAAAAGGAACTGCCAGGAAATGGAAAAGTAATGGTAGAGTAGAAAGACGTGAGAAGTTTTGTCTTCTTCCATGAATGTCTATTTTCTTGCCTTCTTTTTTTTTTTTTTTTTTTTTCTTGTAAAGGGAGAAAAAAGTGTTCTGTTGGAATTGGGCAGTGAATTTTTGCAACATGAGAATTTCACCTGGCTTCTATTATTCTCTGGACTGTTAATTTTTAGACTATTTTCTGAGGTAAGTGTAAGTGGCTGGAGCATTGAGCTTTTGGAGGGACAAGCCTCACATCAGAAGGGTAATACTTGATATTTCTTCTCCTTTTTTGTCGGGTGCTATGGAGTCACATTAGTGTTCTGTCTAATCCACTATGAGTTTTTGGGTGAGAGAGAGAGAGCACTCTTTTAGGTGGAAAGGGTAGGTTTATGAACAAATTTAGATTGGACTCATTAAGGGCTCGGTTGGTTAAAGGTTCAGCCTGATTCTTTCATCAGTTAGTAAATGAGCCCAATCTGAATATTTGTCTTGCTTGGCTTGTTAAGAGGTTGGGCTAGTTTAATATTTATGTGTATATATATATATATAAAATAAAATAATATACATTAAAATATAATAATGTTAATTATTTTGTACTTAAGTTTTAATTTATTTTTAATTACTTATATTATAACCTATTTTTCATTCTAAAAATAATATTACAATTTATTTAATGTTTAGTTGAATCATTTTTATATTAGTAATTACACTTTTTGAACTATTATTTCCTACAAGACAATTTATATTTGAATTATTATATTTTCCAATTCTTTAGGGCCCACTCGAATGATACTAAAATTTTAAAGGATAAATTTTAGAGGGGGTATTATTTTTAGAGGGTTGACTTATATTGATGTGATATTTATAGAAGGGAATAACTTTTGACTTGGTTTGGATGTTTTATAAATAAGAAGGGGTGAATGATAAAAAAAGTAATCAAATGACTCTTTTGCCCTTTTGGTGTCCCAAACTTGATCACTCATTAAATTAAATATTAAATTGTAAAACTCACTCCATTTAATTATTTTTGGACAATTTGAAGTTATATTATTTATTTCATTGAAAATTTAATTTTTTATAAATTTATTTAAACAATTTTTTTAAATATGTACTTTTTAATGGTTGGTTATTGTCTAATTTTATTTTTAATTATGTTTATTTTGACTTGTTAGCCTGGCTATTATTTTTTTTACTAACATTATAATTATTTTGATCAAATTAATAAGGGCTAAAAATACCAAAATAATACCCTTTCCTCCCGGATAAAATTCGGCCAAGGTCGAACCCGTCCAAAAATTATCAAGGAGAAGCTCGCGCGAGAGGGAAAGTGAAACCGGGAGGGAGGGAAATTTTTCTTGCCAAATCATGACAAAAGGTGGGGCCCACCGGTGAAACATTTCACGCCTCTCTTTTTCCGTATCCAAGTGGAGTCTTAAATTAAAATTTTACGGTTCAATATATTTTCATATTTTTAATTAAAAACAAGTAAATATATTTAAAAATTAAATTTTAATAGGTCGTATTTCCTTTTTCAATCCAAATTACACGAAATCAAAACCTTATATACAGTTAAAAAAAAAAAATAGATACCTTAAAATCTTCAAATTGAACTTTCTTTGAATATACCTAATCAAGCAAGCAACTTCAACAGTGTTAATTCTCATGTCATCGAGCCTCCCTCTAGGGGAAGCCACCATGGATTCTCTGCAACCAGATCCACCCCTGCCTTCCGAAACCTTGGCCTCTGAACCTCCTCGGCCCCTCTACTTCTCGACATCAGAAACCCTAGCTTACACTTCTCAGCCGCCGCCGACGCCGCCGCCACCTCCTCACGACCAACCACCGTCCTTCGATCCAAACCCTCTTCAACCCCCTCCGGAAACCTTAGCTCCGCCGGATGACGCCCCGTCGCAGCCTCAAACATTCCCACACTACAACGAAAGTGGATCCCCCTTTCAAACCCCAGCAGCCTCTGACGATCCGAACTCGATTGCGCCCTCCAAATCCGATTTACAGAATCCGCATCCGGGCCACAGCGATGACCAGAGCCGTAAGCAAGAGGTTCAGAGGCCATTGCTATCTGAAAATGGTGGCGGTAATATCACCAGGAGTGGTACCGAAAGGGATGGTTCGGGTGGGGAGGAGGAGACGTCGAGCCGGAGGCGGCGACGGAGTCGGTGGGACCCCCCGGCGGACGGCGAGGCACAGAATGGGGATGCTGGTGGTGGGGCAAAGAAGAGGAAGTCGAGGTGGGCTGATGACGAGCCCATGCCGGTGTTTCAGTTACCGGATTTCATGAAGGACATAACCGGAGGTATGGATATTGACCCTGAGATTCAAGCTCTAAATGCTAGGCTTCTTGAGATTAGTAGAATGCTGCAATCTGGTTTGCCTTTAGATGATCGTCCTGAAGGCGCAAGGTCACCTTCTCCTGAACCCATATATGATAACTTGGGAATTCGAATAAACACCAGAGAGTATCGAGCTCGAGAAAGACTTAACAGAGAAAGACAGGAAATAATTTCACAAATTATAAAACGGAACCCTGCCTTCAAGCCACCTGCAGATTATAGGCCTCCCAAGCTTCAGAAGAAGCTATACATACCAATGAAAGAATACCCGGGTTATAACTTTATTGGACTTATAATTGGACCAAGAGGGAATACTCAAAAGCGGATGGAGAAGGAGACCGGGGCAAAAATTGTAATTCGGGGTAAAGGATCAGTTAAGGAAGGTAGGCTGGGGCAAAAGCGTGACCTGAAGTTTGATCCTGCAGAGAATGAGGACTTGCATGTTTTGGTTGAGGGTGAGACGCAGGAGTCACTTGATGCTGCAGTGGGTATGGTAGAGAAGCTTTTGCAGCCTGTGGACGAAGGATTGAATGAACATAAGAGACAGCAGCTTCGGGAACTTGCTGCTTTGAATGGAACAATAAGAGATGATGAGTTTTGTAGGTTGTGCGGTGAGCCCGGACATAGGCAGTTTGCCTGTCCTTCTCGGATGTCAACTTTTAAGAGTGATGTACTATGTAAGATTTGTGGTGATGGTGGTCACCCAACTATAGATTGTCCTGTGAAAGGGACCGCTGGAAAGAAGATGGATGATGAGTATCAGAACTTCTTGGCAGAATTAGGTGGGACGGTTCCAGATTCTCTCACAAAGCAAAGCCCGGCATTGTCTATTTTGGGTTCCAACGGTTCAGGAAGCAACCCCCCTTGGGCCAGTGGTACTAGTGCCGGAGGTACTGGGAGCACATCTCATCCAGGGCTGGGTAGCAATGTAACTAAGATTGGAAAAGAAATAGATGACACAAACTTGTATATTGGATACTTGCCTCCTACGCTTGATGATGATGCTCTGATCAGATTGTTTTCAACTTTTGGTGACATAGTAATGGCCAAGGTTATTAAGGATCGGGTGACAGGATTGAGTAAGGGTTATGGCTTTGTGAAGTATTCTGATGTTACTCAGGCAAATCAAGCCATTGCTAGCATGAATGGTTATCATCTGGAGGGGAGAGTAATAGCAGTTAGAGTTGCAGGTAAGCCACCCCAACCTGCTGTACCCCCTGGACCTCCTGCTCCACCAATGTCTACTTACCCTACTCCCAACCAGGCTTTTGGTGGATACCCGTCCCAACAAAATATGTCAGGTGGCTCTCTTGAGAGCATGCGACCTGGGAGCTACATTGGTGCCCCTGTTCCTTGGGGACCACCTGCTCGTGCTCCTTATGCTCCTTATGCTACTTCCCTTGCCGGATCAAATGTTTATGCCCCCGGTCAACTTATGCCCCCTTATAGTGTACCATACCCCCCACCGCCACAAGCCGCTGTTTCTGGTGCTCCGTCTCAGAGTACTCCTTCCAGTGAAGTCCAGCATAGCTACCCCCCTGGAGTGCAATCTCATGGTAATCTGGCTGCAAACTCTACTCAGTCCGGAGCCAATGATATCTGTGGAAATTCATTGCCAAGCACGGCACCAAACTCTCAACCTACATATCATCCATCTTCCCTGGCTTATCCTTCTTATTATGCTGTTGCTCCTGCTCCTCCACCTGTATCTCATTCAAAAGTGGAACAACAGAGCTATGCAAGTGGGCCATGGGCTTCTAACCCACCTGCTCCACCATCCATTTCATCTGCTGAGCAAAGTCAGCAAGTGAGTTATGGTGTGGATCCTGAGTATGAGAAGTTCATGGCTGAGATGAAATAAAACTGGTCCAGTTACATCGTAGTTTTCTTGTTAAAAAAGTAAGTACTCACTGTTGTTTCTTCTTTGGTTGGGTCAAATTGAATTCATTTTTTAATCAACCCTCAATTCTGGGATCCATTTTTGTACAGGAAAATCATTGATTATCTTTTTGTAATTACACGTGACATCCGATCTAGGAATGTGTACCGAGTCTGTATCCAATAGATGAGTTTGTTGGTCATTCAAGAATTTAATACAAAATTTCCAGTGTTAATTAAAGCTCAAAGTTGGGACAAATAATCCTGTATTCATGATGATGCTTTTTTTTGGAGGGGGGGGGGGAGACCGCTGATCGCATTGAAAGAAGGAAACTTGAGAAAATTGCAATTCTTGTTGATCAGTATTATTGTTCAAATCCTCCCTCCCTCTCCATGGACCAAAGTTTTTTCTTCGTCAATATTATTATTGAAATCTCTCTCGCTCTCTCCATGGACCAAACTAGTTTTTTAATTTTTTTTTAAGCAATACCATTATGTTAATTTCAATCAATGATCAAAATTGAGAGGCTAACTTCATTGTAGATTTGAATTTTGTCAGCCAATTTTTGTTGTAGTCTCCATTATTTCTTTTTCAACATGGTATTGGCATCTGTCAGGCCAGTATTGTCTCCTTGCTGTCCAAACTCCCAGCTCCACACCTCCTTTATTCAGGGAGACTAGAGTGGTGCTGCTTAAATTAATATATTTGTTTTGCACTCAAGGTGTCTTCTGAATTGTTGATAGTAAATGTTATACGGTTTTACCATTTCCATGTATCCTAGCGGTTGATTTTGGACAAGGTTAACATAATTCGAATGCATGGAGACCCACAAGTGGCTTGGAACTTTTCATCTCCAATATAAATAATTCCCACCTTTTTCCCCACTATAATAGCAGTGCTTTTGGTTTATCTGATTTGTTAATCATGATCATACTCTTTGGCAGGCATGAGGTTTTCTTGGAGCTCTTGTCAACCTGTTTTCTTACATGTTGCTATGACTTCGACTTGTTGGAAGTTTCAGACTCACATCTTTTATCTTGCTGTGCTGTTGTCACAGTTGCAGAGACTCTTTTTTACCAAAATTGAGATCATCTATTACTGCAGTGGAGAAGCTATGCTAGAACGTGCTTAAATTTGTAATTGCATTACTCCTTTTTGCAGGGCATGTGGACTTCATCTTGTGCCAATCGGGGTCTTATTGAATAGCATATTGATGCTAATGATTTTCATGTGCTAGTTTTGTTTGAACTTTCATTATCAGGCAGTTATTGTTTTGTGATGTAATGCTTTGCTTTCTTTATATACAATTTTAGTGTGTCATTTTCTTTGACTTATTTTTTTTCTTTAAATTTATTTTTATCTTTCAACGGCTACTATTTTTCGCTTCATGAGATATTTGATATGGTTGGTTCTAACTTGTCTGAAGCCGCTTGATGAATACTCGCTTTATGTGGGGATTGAAAGGTATCTATGTGTTAATTGATTAGCGAGTGGTATGTTTAAGTTTGTCCCTAATATGGAATTGTTTTGGATATACATTGGTTCTGCTTGTTTCGTTCTGCTAGTCTGATGCATGTATCCAGTTTGTTTCAGCAGGTTGTTGAACGCATCACATTTCGGTGACTGGTGACACATCCAGTCTTGATATTTGGCTTTCATTCATTTTGATCTCTTATGCAAATTAGACTTTCTTGCATTTGTCTTTAGTCCTTATGGTCAAATCTGCAAGAAACTCAACTTCTGATTGAGGGTTTTGCTCACTCTAGCTTGCAGAATGTATGTGTAAGTTTTTGCCATATCATATATGTTTTGGTACATACATCAACTCAATTCAACAAAATCTTAGTCCCAAACTAGTTGGGGCTGGGTACATGAATCCTCCTCCTCCATTCATTTATGTCATGGGTTGTATTTTCCTTGAGTTAGGTCTTTCTTTACTACTTCAGTCCATGTGATCTCAGGTCTAGCTTTTGTTCTTTTTATTCCCTCTACTTAATTATACTCATCTTCTTTATTTGTGCATTTCTAGGTCTATGTTAGATATGATCAAACTATTTTAAAACAACTTGTTTTGAACTTCTTTTTTATCGGTGTCACATCAACTTTCTTTCAGATATATTCTCTTCTTGTCCTATATTTGCTTATATTACCACACATCAATCTTAACATCTTCATTTTCATTACATTTATCTTATGAAAGTATTGCTTCTTAATGGCCCATCACTCTATATCATAAACCATAGTGAGAATTAAACCTGTTCTATAAAATTTTTTCGTCAACTTGATTGGTATTTTCCGATCACATAAAACAAGAGAGGCATTGCTCCATTTGAACCATCCATCTTGAATCCAAATCCTATGGTTAACATCTTCAATCTCTTCATTTGTGTAAATAATTTTTTTTTTTTTGGTAATTAAGAGACATTTGTGTAAATAATTGATCCAACATGTCGAAAATGATCACATTTTGGCATTTCTTGATCCTCAAATTTCAGGGCATTCAAATTTCAGTATGCCCTTATTTGTAGTTATAATTTTATTGAAATTTACAAAGCATATATTATCTTTAACTCCTATTTGCTCTAAGAGAAATGCTATGCAACAAGAAACATTAACTAGAATAATGTGGATGATTGTGGGCAATCATTTTTAAATAATTATCTACTGAATTGAAGTTTTATTACAAAAATGCCATTGCCACATTATTCTTGCACATTTTTCTGGTTAAAGATTATGGTAGATTACCATTTTCCTTACTCTAAAATCTCTAAAGTGTCTCTAAAGTTCTAACTTACGATTACCCCAAACGTGGTTGGGTAATCATTTATTTGGTGCCCCTATGCAATCTAGATTGTCTTATATTTCTCTTTTCTCCTTTGTGGTTAATTTTGCATTAAACTCAATTTCTAATGCCAGGTTTTCCGCCTTCTGACTTGCTGCCTTGAAGGATATATGGATCTGTTTTCACCATATCTTGTATGTTTTGTTGCCATACGGAATAGGTTTTAGCTTTGAATTCTATACCCCTTTTGCACTGCATTGTTTTGATGTAACGGGTAATGATTGTGTCTTCTTATGTTTGCTGCTGCTTATGTATTAATTACTAATAGTCTCTCTCTGTTTTCGTAGAGGTTATGGTCCTATATTTTTTTTAATTATGGTAAGGTAGCCTTTTTTTCCTAAGTAGTTTTAACTAATATAAAGCCTTTTTTGGTATTATGTTGTCATATGGTTCTTAGTTTTTTTTTTATTAATATTTGTCTCCAAAATATATATCTCCAAAATATGTCAGAATTATAGTTTGGTTGATTTTACTGCTTCTCATGTCCATTTAGATATATTGGGGTTTTATCCAATATGCGATGCTGAGATTTCTATTTTAATTGGGGGCTAGTAGCTTTACTTTAGGTATCCAATTTTTAATGTGTGTGTGTGTGTGTATTAGCCTCATTGGCCCGCACTGGGTAGTTAGTGGCAAACACTGTCCCAATTGAAGTTGATTTCACTAGTTTGAACCCTTTTGGCGCACTACATAGCTCCCAATTCTAGTGGGGTGGCTTAAAAGCTCTAGGGGATTAGTCCCACCAAAAGTCTTCCTAGTGTCAATATGCATGTGTTATGTGAGGTTCATTGTTATACTTCCAGAGTTTCATTCCAAGAGTTGTTACATATTTGATTTGTGTGATTGGTATTGCACTTCTTGTTTATGTCTCCATTCCAGTTAAGGTATGTTTAGATCATAACATTTCATTGTCTTATATTAAGTTATTAACCTTTTCAAGAGAATGTCTACATCCTCTGGTAAGGTCAAAATGAGCAATATTGATTTACTGAGCTTGGCTTTGCTATGGTTGATTCAAGCAGTCAAGCTTAGCAATCTTTTTGGTTCATTAGGTTTTGAAGTAGCCCAGGGTTTGTTTAAAAGAATGTTTTAGCATTATTCAGACAACAGTCTTTTTTTCTATGAATCAAATTGTTCTCGCCTTTAGGAATGTAGGGAAATAACCTAAAGATTGGTGTTGGTTTCTTGAACATTAGAATAAATTTTTTAAAAAGTTCTAAAAGGACCCTACACAATGTTGGTATAGGGTTCCAGTGAGCAATGCCGCTGCTTGCTACGGCCAAGCACCATCTCAGCCATTTGCTCTCTTCCCTTCCCCCCCCCCCCCCCAAAGGAAGAAAGTTGGGGGTGATGGTTGTGGTTTAAAATGCATTGGATCTATGCATTGGACTTGATTTTTTTAATTCTGACATGGTTTTGTGATGCAAGACTGAAGGAATCTTGAAAGGGATGCAGTTATATTCAGGTACACGTCTGAAAGACATGTAAATGATTGTCTAAATTCATGCTGAAATTCGTAGGCACTAGCATAATGTCACTTGGAGTTAGACTTGGTTATGATCAATTGGTAGGCATCCTCTTATATCTCAGATGTTTTATTTTTTCTCAGAGAAAAAATGACCAATGATAGGAAAACAAAACACCAAGCCTGAAAATATAAATATATTAGAATCAGAGGCCTTAAAAGGCCCAAGAATTTGATTTGCCTTTTATGATTATCAGAACTGGGGCCTTAAGAGGCCCAGCGTATTTGATTTGCCTTTTATGGTTTTCTGTTTTTCCCCTTATAATACTAATCATACTTTGATGGCAAAAAATGTGAAACCCTGGAAAAAGAATTGCTTGTTACTATCCCAAAGGATTACATCGATACAGATGCCACTTTTGATGATGACACTGTGTACTCTTGAAGTTGCTAACCTGATGTCATATATTTCCTTGGCAATAAATTTTGCGTTGTTTGTATTTCAGCTGATGTAGACTCAATGTGACTGTATAACATCTTTCAATAACTAATCCAAATTATACTTACCCCCAAAAAATTAAAAAAAAAATCTTTCAGTATAAAAATTTGACTAAATAAATAGCATACACATTTGACATGAAAAATTAGTTCTGTTGCTGCTGTGAAGTGGTGTATATCACAAAATGATTACTTTTTTTTTTAGCATCACGTACAACCCCTTGCATCAAGTGGAAACAATGAAGCACAAACGCAACAAAATGGATGCTATACCTGTATTAGACAGACTTAACACATTGGGCACGTCATATGTCATATCTTTTTATTTAATAACTTTTTTCTTCAAATATATGTTGAAGACAAACCTAAATTTGAGTGGCCCAAGCCTCTGAATTTGTAAAATCTTCCTTCTCATACCTTGCTTGTATTTTGTTTGTTGATTTATTCAAATTAATTTTCTTGTGGATGTTATATTCACATACATATCTTATCAAAATTATTTTAGGCTAAGAATATTTGCACTTCTCCATTAGTTTATCCACTCTACACTAGCTGAATGAGAAAAGAATAATGTGGAGTGAGAAAAACTAATGGAGGAGTATATTTATCATTTCTCTTATTTTTATTTTGTTGTAATTATTATTATTTTGAATTGCCATATTTGTGTTTTGTCTGTATCCATATTGGTACCCGTGCTTCTTGAATGAAAAGCACACAAGGGATGTGGTTTTTTCCAAAGATTTTTGTTATTTTCCTTTATCCCGAGAAGTTACTGCTGAAGTTTGTGATTACCGAGGAGGGTTTGTATGTGGTATGTCTGTTGAAGCATTGGTCTGGCATGCAAATTGTGCTGGCTATGATTGGCTTACAGGGTGTGAGAGGGTCAAGGAGGGGGGGACATTTCATTAACTGCAGAGCTCTTTTTGTCATTTCAATGTGTGTGCTGGTTTCTGTCCTACCATATTCTGATGCTCCTGCAATCCTCGCGAGGGTTTGCTCTTAACTTTCTTGGTCTGTTTTTACTGGTATAGTGTTTTCTTTTAGCTATACATTTAGTTGTACTCGTCCAAATTAATGTTCCTTTTACATTGATATGATCTCCGGGTGGTCCAACTGTTTGGTTATTGGTATATGATCGTGTTGCAGTAATTGGTTTGAAGTCTGAATATGTAATTTTGGGGACTAATCAAAATAAAGTTCTCATTTCTATGGGAATGTTACATTGAACTACTGATGTTGGGCTATGTTTGCCTACTTTACGCTGGTATTGGTGCATAAGATTGCACTGTGGATTGACATGTCAATCTTTGAGTAAATTGATAGTTAATTCTTTTTTTTTGGGGGGGGGGGGGGGAAGGCATAGCCTTACACTTGAAGTCAGATTGAGAGAGTTCTTTGTGTTAAAAAAAAAAAAAAAGCTGTTAAATTATATCTAAAATTCTTAGGTTGAGTTTTACTCTCTCTTTTTTTTTTTTTTTTGGGTGTTTGGTAAGGGAGAAAAACTAATGTTTTAGTAACTAATTTTAACTTTTTATTAATTGACATTTTTATTCTTCAAAATTTAAAAGAAACTTAGAGTGTAGGAGGGTAATCGGTGTTTTTTTGTAAAAAGTCATAAAATGAGTATTGAGCTATCAGCTTTTTCTTTCCAAACGCTCACTTAAAATTAAAGTGGGTTAGGTGTTGATAAAATCTAATTACAAGGGATCATGATTTAAAAAATAAAAAAAAGAAAAAAATTAGACTTTGGTTAACTACAGTTGGAATAATTGATCCTAAAGTTGCATTTTTAGCCGCCGGATGATTGTGACTGCTTATTCAACGATCATGGTTAGAAATCTGAATTTGCATTTTTAGTTGTCAGATCAAATCAATTTTTAGGTGCATTTAATAATTGAAAATGCAAACTTTTGGGTCCCGGATTGCTAGTCGAGACGTGTAGGCCTTTTGGTCTTGAGAATTGATTTCTAGCAGATTATTTTATTTGATCTCTTATGTGACACTTTATTTATTGATTGATATTGATAGGCCTTTGGACCACAAATTTTTTTTTTTTTTTTTAAATTTTAAAGACCAATCGAAAACGGCTCAGTAGTAGCTAATAACGGGCCATGGTACCAAGTCGTCTTGTTAGTAAGAGAGGTCAGGATTTAGGAATTCTTTTTTTTTTTTTTTTTTTTAGTAACGGGAGAAATCACCAAGTGGTTTTTACTCACTCACTGAGTTACAAATTTTCGGGGGAACTAGCGTAACAATTCATCACCACGGCCTCCCACTTAAATCTTAGCCGCTCCAAGTGAGAATTGAATCTGCGACTTGGGTATATCACTTAAGTCTTAGATTTGATTCCTGCTCCACTAAACCAACTAAGGGTGGGTAGGATTTAGGAATATAATATAGGTAGATTTAAAATGGGGAGATTTTGCTGATCCCTTTTTTTTTAATTCTTTTCTTTAACTATCAATTATCTTGTCTTCTATCATGAATTATGACCCTATATTTTAACTTGTACCGAATTACTTTTTATGTTTAAATTATTGATAAGAAGCAGTCATTTGAAAATTATGTGATTTCAAGTGGGAGATAAATTAGGTAAAATAGTAAAAAAAAAATTAAAATATATGCTTCCTTAAACTATGTCTCGTGTTTTACTTTGTCTCCCCTAACTATTAATTGTTGTTTATATTTTAAATTATAGTTGTGAATATCGTATCGTGCAGTGTACTGGTTTTATTATTGATATAGTACATGTCGATACTGATACGTTTCGGGGTTTTTTTTTTATTTATTTTTATAAAAATTATATATATTCATCTATTCAAAACGTTTATTATATCATTTAAAAAAAATAAAATATGCTTCAATTATGAAATATAAGTTGTAAATAACAGTTAATATTAATTGACTGACTAATTTACCATATTTTATATTTTTTGTGCGCTTGAAGTGATAAAAAATGAGATAAAATAAAATAATTTAAGATAATTTGTAAGTTCGTGATTCGTACAGTAAGATAAAAAGTGAATAATTTTTAAAAAATTTTAAAAATCATTAGAATTTTTTGTCATTTTTTAATGCACCAAACACAATTTTTATTGTAGTGATAATGAAATAAAAAAAAAATTATGAAGCGGAAAATGTTGTCGTTCTTGATTTTATAAGATTTATGATACAAATAAAAATAAGAATATTTAAAGATAAAATATTAAGAATTTAAAAATTTTTGTATTGGCTGGTATTTTCTTGATATTGATTGGTATTTTTGATAATGTCCTGTTCAAATCATGGTATGAAACATTCTGTAAAGTTTTTTTTTTTTTTGGGGGGGTGAGCTCGGATAGTACGGAATTTACTACTATGTCTTTAGCTACGATTTTATACCTAAATTATCTTAAATTGGTTACATAGCTTCAATTTTAGATGAAAATTTGTTAAAATACTTTAAGAAGGGGGGAAGGAAGGGGAAAATTAAGTAGAATAAAAAAAATTAACACGAAAAAAATATGTAAATAAATTGATTTTATTAATTTAAAAATAGGGTGAATATGATCTCTATGAAAATATTTAGTATGCGTTTGGAGTGATAAAAAATAAGAAAAAATATTATTTGGAGTAAAGAAAGGTGTTTGATTTTTTTTTTCTAAACTGCGTTTTTTAGAGATGAATAATATCAAAACCGCTAGAACGGTTTCTTAAATCTGTTCTAACGGATTCAAAAAAATGCTTCTTCTTTGTCTGAACAGTGCCAAAACCATTAGAACGGTCTTTCAAATCCTTTCTAACGGATTCTACACTGGTAAATCGTTAGAACGGTTTATCCAAATTTGTTCTAACGGATTTAATAAAAAAAAAAGATAAATAAGCGATAATGGTATTCATTTGAAAACTTTCGACGCGAAAATGATAATTACAAAAAAAAAATTTCACACTCGGTTAACTTCATTACGAATTTTTTGTTTTTTTAACGAAATATTAAATTTTTTTTAAATTAGTAAAAGTAGGAAAAATAAAAATGTGATAGAAAATTTTAATGAATTATAGATGTTGGAGTTTTATGAAGTTTTTAAACACTCCAAACGCACCCTTAATTTCATCTTTTCAAGTCATCGAGTGTTTCTAGTTTGATCTGACAGTCTTGTAGTTTTACTTGCCGATGACTTTTATTTAATAGAAGTAGGGGCGAGTCATAATAGAGTTTAATTTTTTTTTAAATTATTTTATTTTTTATTTATTGTTTTAAGAGAGAAAAATGAAAGAATTATGATAAAATTTTATGTATATGCTACTTTAACTATTATTCCTGACCTATTTATAATTTATTTTGCGGGATATAAAAATGATGAAGTATTAATTATTTTCAACTACAAATTTTGCTGACAGGTGAATTAAAAATTTAGTTTAATTAATCATGCAGTATCATCTTAAAAATTGTATTATTTTTACATATAATGGCGTATTTGTTAATTTATGTAATTTTATTGAAATTCTTTCCACATAAGATAATGTGACAATATTTGATTTGTCAATTTATTTGAATTTTTATTTAGCATTTGACGTTTTGCTAATTTTTTTTTTTTTTTTCAACCACGTTTCAAGGTAAGCTTATATATATATATATATATATATATATATATAAACACATAAGCACTGGTAAAGCATGCCCGTGCTCTTGCACATGTTGATATCGAGGAAAAAAATTATTAAAGTTGTATTTATAGAAAAAATTAGGAAAGAAGTGAAAAATGAAAAGAAAATAAATAATAACATATGCAAGGAAATAGAGAAAATGCTAAATATCAAACAAATACACTTATTTGAATGGATTTAAGAATATAAGAAATAAAAATATTTATTAATATATTAATTTTTTAATTTAATTAATTAATTACTTTTATTTTCTATCGCAATCTAAATAAGACAGAAATTTTAAATTTATAATTCATCCTTTTTTTGGGTGATAAATTATTAAGTCAAAAACAGTTTAAAAAAACGAGAAAGGATAAAAATTGACAAACATTGAATAAAATAATTTTTTTATCTCTCTCTCTCTCGCTCTTTCTTTCTCTCTTAATGGAGAGAAAGTGATACAAAGACACGAGTAAGAGAGAAAATAAATTGAATAAATATGAAATAATATAATAAAAAAGATAAAAATAATTATTAAAATAATTTTTGAATTTATATGAAAAAAAAAACAAAACTCTAAAAAAAAAAAGCAATACTTGAAAAACAAAAAAAAATATAAAACAGGGGTAAAAATAAAAAAAAATTATTATGCAATGATTTTTATGTATCAAACTTGGATTTTTTATACAATCAGGATTGAGTTTTTATTACAATTATAAATTGGGGTAAATTAAATTTTTAATCTATTATTATTATTATTATTTTTAAGTTAAGCGAAATTATGTTTGCATTTATTATTTGTACTCATTTCAAGATGGATTCATTTAGTTCTAATTAATGTGCTGATATTTTATTTACAAATAATATAAGAAGGTTTATTTTTTGATACTATAAGGGTATAGTAGTAAAATAACAATAGATATTTTTTTCTTCCAATTTCTTCTCAACTCACAAACAAAAAGAATGAAAATAATTATTTTTTTTTCTCTCAGACTTCCAAACAAATAGAATGAAAACCATTATCATTTCTCTTATTTTCCCTTATCTTCTAATTAATGTTTTTCTTTTCTTCTTTTTCACCTAAACTCATAGACGGACTCAAAGTGTTTCCTTATGTTGAGGTTAGAAAGAAAAAAGTTAGCTTGTTATTAGTTATTAAATTTTTTTTATTTAAGAAAAAAATTTAGTTATTTAATTTTTTTTGTTAATTTGATATTTTTGTTCTTTAAGATTTTAAAATGTAAGAAGATAAATTTAATTATTTTAGAAAAAAAAAACTAGTAACTAGTAACTGAACTACCAGCTTATTTTCCCAAACGTAACATTATTATAATTGTACATTTTATTATTTTATTAGATATTTTTATTTTTGTTAATAATAGTATGAGTGCTAAATCATTTTATGTACAAGAAAATTCAAACCATAATTATTGTTATTTTAATTTTAATTTTTTTATGTAATAGAAAGCACCAAGTTTGATTAGGAATAAATAAGATAATTAAGGATCATTAATAGAATGAGATAGTATATAAAAATCAAAATAATATGAAATAATTTGTTTGTATATAATTAGTGAAATATAAAATAAGATAAAAATATGATGTGACAATAAATTAAATAACTCATAAATCCAACTCACCCTTAAAAATTAAGTATGCGCTTGGAATGACAAAAAAAAAAAGATAAAATAAGATAAATGAGATAAGTTACGAGTACACTAGCAATTGCCCGTACCTGAAGGTACAGAAATATAATTTAGAGTGCATTTAAATTTATAAAGTAAATTTACATTAAAAAAGTGTAAAAATAACCTAAAAAAATAAAAATCATTAATCAAAAGAAATTAAAGTATAAAATTTTATTATTTATTACAAACATTATCACATTTTTTAAAATATTAATTTAAAATGTTTTGTATAAAAAATATTAAAAAAATATGATAAGAGGGAGAGAAAAAAATAATTTTACCATTTAACAAATTCAATAGTTGAAAATACCTCAAATTTAAAATTTTAAACTTTTTTATTATATAAATGACATTTTTTTATATAAAAAGCATTAAAAAAATATCGAAAGAATGAGAGAAAAAGAAAAATAATTCTAACTATTTAGCAAATTCAATAGCAAAAAATTTTAAACTTCCTCATTATATAAATGACACATAGTGTAAAAGTGTATGTATTTAAAATTTAAGTTTTAAGAACATTTAGATGTGAGGTTTATGTGTGTGTTGAGTGGGCATGCTGTAGTTTTGAAGTATATTAATCATATTCAAGAAAATTTAAAATTTTTAAAAAATTAATAAAAATATACAAAATGAAAAAAATAAAAATAATTTTGTAATCACATTTAAAAAAAATTCATAAAATGATCGAAAAGACAATTAAAGTGGGAAGAAAAAGAAAAAATAATTCAAACCATAAATAAATTCATTAATTAAAAAATACCAAATTCAAAATCTTTTGCCTGTGTTTAAATGTACAAAAATATAATTTAATGTATAAAGCCCGTGCAAAGCACGGACCGCTTAGTATAACTTTTCCTTTTCACATTACTTATATAACTGTCACATCAATTAATAAATTTTATTATATAAATTTGAATTTCAAATTTCAAAATTTGAATTTCAAATTTCAAAATTTGAATTTCAAATTTCAAAATTTGAAAAAGATAGCAGTAATAACGTTGCAAAGTTTTAGCGATGATTGGAATAAATATCGAATCATAAGTTATTTAGCATGTAAATAACTCCATTTTAAATTCATTAAACAAACCAATATGAAAAAGTGTAAAAATAACCTATAGAAATAAAAATCACTAATCAAAAGAGATTAAGGTATAAAATTTTATTATTTATTATCAATATTATCACATTTTTATAAGTTTAATATCAAATATATTTTATATAAAAAGTATTCAAAAAAATAGAAAATTTGAGAGAAAAGAGAAAAATTAAGTGTAGCCATTAAGGAAATCTAAAATTTCAATTTAAATGTTTATTTTTTAATAAAATTTTCAAAAAAAACTGAAGATTAAGTATTTATTTTAAATAAAAAAATTAGTTGACTTTGTCTAATAGGTATCCATACATTGTTTAATATCCGTTTGATAACACTATTGTTTTTTTTGTTTTTATTTTTTGTTGTATTTTTTTTTAAATGAAAGCTGAAACTACTTTTGGAAATGAAATAATATCTACAGTTAGTTTTTAAAAAATTAATTGGATTTAATAAATATATTTCATGTTAATTTAATTTAATTATATTGTTTATTAAATTAAATTAAATTAAATTAAATTAATTATGATATATATTAAAAATAATTTAATAAAATATATTTGATATTAAACAAGTTAAATTAAATTATTAAATATATTAACTAATTTAAATTATTTAATATAATTTTAATATTTATTGAAAATATCAATAATATATATTTCATATTAATTTAATATGAATTAATTAATTTCATATTAAATTAATTAATTATTTATTTAATTTAAAAATTATTTAATTCAATTTAATTATTTAGTAAAAATAAATTAATTAATTAATATGATACATATTAACTATAATATGATACAATAAAAATAAATAATTCACTATAATATGATACAATAAAAATAGACAAAGTATTAAAATTGACAAAATGTTTGCAATAGAAAATATAGAGTAAAAAGATTTTTTTTATTACTTTTTTCTATTTAAGTTTACATTTTTTTAAAACAAAAAAAATATAAATAGATTTAACAAATATTTTTCTATTGTCAGTTTATAAAAATTTATAAACATAAATAGAAATTTTAATTTCAATGTTTAATTTTAGTAAAATTTTAAAGAGTATTAAAATCTAAATATATAATTAAGAAAATTAATTGACTTTGTCTATTAGGTATCCATCTATTGTTTAGTATTATCATATTTTTTTAAATATTAATTTAAAAAAATTTATATTTTTGTGTCACTATTTTATATTTTTGTGTCTTTATTTTAAAAATTAAAATTAAAATTAAAATATTATTTTAAATAAAAATAATAAAAAATATTATTTTCTCTACCTTGAAACCCCCCATCGTACCCCTCCCCATTTTTTATCTTTCCTGTGAAGAAACATAAATTTATAAAGTAAACGTACATAAAAAAACTATATAAATAACCTGTAAAAATAAAAATCTATATTCCAATTTAGCTCACTTGAATTATTTTTCGTTTCTCTCATTCTTTCTATATTTTTTTAATACTTTTTATATAAAAAATGTCATTTATATAATGAAAATGTTTAAAATTTTGAATTTGAGGTATTTTTAACTGTGGAATTTGTTAAATGGTCAGAATTATTTTTTCTCTCCCTCTTCTCATATTTTTTTAATATTTTATATATAAAACATTTTAAATTAATATTTTAAAAAATGTGATAATGTTTGTAATAAATTATAAAATTTTATACTTTATTTTTTTTAAAGTTAAAGTTTTATATTTTAATTTCTTTTGATTAATGATTTTTATTTTTATAGGTTATTTTTATACTTTTTTAATGTAAATTTGCTTTATTTAAATACACACTAAATTATATTTCTGTGCTTTCAGACACGGGCAATTGCTAGTTATTAATAAAAAAATATCACATTTTGAAAAATATTAAATTAAAAATTTTTATAAAAAAATTTTATCACTTTTTTAATATTAATGTAATAATATTTGTAATAAATAATAAAATTTTTCATTTTTTTGTTAGTGATTTTTATTTTTATAGGTTATTTTTATAATTTTTTCATATAAATTTAAAAAATAAATTTACATTTGAGTTATTTGTAGGTCAAATTATATTTTTGTATCCTTATTTACAATTAAAATATTATTTTAAATAAAATATTATATTTGTGTCTTGAAAACCTTCCACTTTTACGCCTTGAAACCTCTTACCTGCCCTATTTTTCTATCTCCTACTTATCAACCAACCCCATCTCTCTCTCACACACTCTTTCTCTCCTTTGCGCCCCCTGCCCCACCACCTCTCCCTCTCCCTCTCCCATCTCCCTCTCTCTCTCTCCCCTGTACCCCCAGCCCCACCCCTCCCCCTCCCACCCCCACTCACTCTCTCTCTCTCTCTCTCTCTCGTGTGTTGACACGTACATAGCTGTTCAATCAAATGAGCTAAATTGTAATATAGATAATTCGTATAATAAGATAAAAATAAATAATTTTAAAAATATTTTAATATTTTTTTGTTATTTTTAAATTTTTTTTATCACTATAAACGTTGCCCAACACGTGAGTTGAGATTTATTCAACGTCTTATAAAATCACCCAACGTGTGATTTGCGACACTGATTACATAATCAACATGAGTGGGCCCGGTGGATTGCAGCTAAATTCCCCTCCCACGTCCGGCCATCAAGCGGAGCCAAAGGCACATACCATGAGGGGATCTGATTTGAGTGGGACACATCTCTCTCTCTCTCTCTCTCCCCCCTCTCTCTCTCCTTCGGTGATTTGAAAAATCAAACTACCCAGCCAAACTTCATTATTATTATTAGTATTTCTCATTACTAAATATAGTGCGTGTCCTTACTTCCCATTCACACATCCATACTTCTGCATAACTGGTAGTTGGGATTCATTCTACTTCTTCCCTTCCCCTGCAAGAAGGGTAGTTAGGGTTGACTTCCTCGCACCCTCAGTCCTCTATATTTTAAATTAAGATCCCATTCTCTCTCTCTCTCTCTCATCTCTCTGTCTCCTTGTATGTGGGAGTGTGAGATATGGCGCCTAGGAGGAATGTGGGGGGAGCAGAAAAGAAATCGTATAACAAAGGAGCGTGGACAGCCGAGGAGGATAGCAAACTGGCTGAGTATATTGAAGTCCATGGAGCAAAGAAGTGGAAGACAGTAGCAACCAAGTCAGGTTTATATTGTCTATATATATATATATATATATATATATCATACTGAGTGATCTTGAGCTCAAATCAGCCACTTTTTTTGTTCTTATTTATTTATTTTTGGGTGGTCATGATTTTTGAACTTCTGGGCCTTTTGAATCTTGCAGGTCTCAACCGATGCGGAAAGAGCTGCAGATTGAGGTGGTTGAATTATCTCAGACCAAACATCAAGAGGGGCAACATATCTGATGAAGAGGAGGACTTGATTTTGAGACTTCACAGGCTACTTGGCAACAGGTAATGAATTTTATTCGTTACTTATAATTATTCGGATTTAATATTAGCTTCACGGTAAATTACACTTTGCAACCTTAAGGTATTTTTGACCTTTTTTTAGTCTAATTTCATTGTGTTATATTGAGCACGATTTTTTTTTTTTTTTTGGGTTTTTTTTCTTGGGTAATTAAGTTTTTTTTTTTTTTTTTTTTTTTGAAACGGTTGAATTGAAATTTGATTATATTTAAACCGGTAAAATTTTGAGTTTATTTTTCAAAATCACTTATTTTCCATCAAATATTGGCGAAATTAATACTTGATTTCAAACATAATGGGTCTATTATTACAATATTCAAAGTGAGATTTAGTGCAACAATACACAAAATCACGTTAATTAACCTTAGATTGATTTTTCCGGCATCATCAGGTGGTCGTTGATTGCCGGGAGACTTCCAGGGAGAACAGACAACGAGATTAAGAACTACTGGAATTCTCATTTGAGCAAGAAAATAAATCAAATGGGAAAAAAAAACAGCAGCGGCGGCGGCGGCTAATTCAGAATCTCTAAGATCAGAGAGCAGCTGCAGCACCGCCGGCGGCCCAGAAATCCAGCGACAACATTGAGGTGGGGAAAGGAGGAGGCAGTAGTGCTAGTACTAGTAGTGGGGACCACCAACACCCCGAGGCTGCCTTTGATGCGAATGATTTCTTTGATTTTTCCACTCAAGGAACCTATGGCTTGGAATGGGTGAACAAATTTCTCGACCTCGATGACGACGACGACGACGATTTGTGCCTCGCTGGTGATAAAATATAAAAATGTAGTTCTTGAGCGTGGAGTGAAGCCTGCTGTATTTTTCTCCTCATTTTTTTTAATAATAAATTACTTGTTTTAATTTGTTAATTATACTGATGCAAAGGAACAAACAATTAAAAAATGGAGTTTCGAGAGGGGTGACATTAGATTTGATATCGGTTATGTGATAACTCTAATATAGGCCTACTAATTAAAATTTAATAATTTAAAAAATATATAAAATTTTAATACGTAAATTTATTTGAAACTATTAAATTTTAATTAAATAATTCTAGAGTTTGTTATCAAATTGACATCACGCTCTTCATTTTTACAAATGGGCAGAGGTATCTAAATGGGAAGACAGTAATAAAAAATATTATACTTCATGGCACTAGATTTAATGACAGTTTTATGATAACTTTTTAACTCGGGATAGTGTTAGATTAAAATTTTTAATGATTTAAAAAATATGTAAATTTTTAATACGTAAATAGTATTTAAATTATTAAATTTTAATTCAATAATTTAGATCAAAATTATTACCAACTTACAGGACCCTTGCCATTTTTACAAATGGGCAGGCGTATCTAAATGGGATGACAAAACTATCATGCTCCGTGCAAACTCGGCGAGGTGGATTCACAATAAAAGTGTGTGTATATATATAATGCGTAAAATATTTTTTATTTAAATGATAACCTAATACTATTTAACTAGAATTTAGTTTTATTGTCAAAATAATGCACATGTTTATGGACTTATCATTTTTAAATTAATAATTCATTAAGATATATTTTTTACGCAAATGTAAATCATGTATCATTTTCCTAGATAAAATACAAAATATATTATTTACACATCGATAATCCGAGTGAAACTTGAGCTTGTGAATTTGAACCGAACTCGAATAGAACTTTAATGCACTCGAGATGGTTATAAAGAATAGGACAATTACCCTTAAGGGTGCACAAAAAAACTAAACAATCTGAAAATTGAACTAATCTGATCACTTTGATTCGGGTTAATTTAGCTTTATACCTATTTTTTATTTGGTTTTGGGTTAAAAATTAGCAAATTGATATTTCCGATTTGATTCTTAAGTTAGTAGGTACTCAACCCAAATTAACATAAACTGAAAACCGAACTCGAACCAACCTAATATTTTTAGTTTGGTTTAGTTCGATTCTAATTGAAAATTAATTTGGTTTTGGTTCTAGATTTTAAGAACTGAAAGAAATCATTTCGGTTTCCGAGTTAGATGTGAACTCGACTCCACCCAACCCATGCATACGTTAATTGCCCTTGCTCATTTAAAAAAAAAAATAGTTATACATAATTTTTATATTTCCCTCACTACAATTATCTTTTGATCCCACTGTCCAAAATTATCATTACTTCTCTACCCATTTATTCTTACTTCTCACCCGTGTCTCATTACTTCTTACCTTCAAGATTTAACACATTTGATGATTTCAACATATATTTATCATTAGAACTCTTAATTTTCTTCATATCTATAACTTCAACTCTTTTGTCCAACCTCCGCTCCCACCTTCCCCCCCCTTTTTTTTTTCCATTTGTTCAACTTTATATCTATCTTTTTGTTTAGATAGGCTTAATTATTTTTCTTTTAAATAAGATTTTTTTATCAACTCTTTTTTTCATCATTTATCTTTTATTCAACTTTAGTTTTTTTTTAATATGCTTTATCATTTTTTAAAATAATTTTTTTTATCATTATCATTTTTTAAATAGACCTTATGAATTTTTTTTAGATAACCTTTTATCAAATATTCTCTTCAATTTTTTTTTTTTTTAATCTCTACCACTGCTCTGTATATATGGAATTAAATAGAAGCATAAATAAAAGGAATTTAAAAATTTACATTGTATCGAATCGTAGTTACTTAACGTATTCATATTTTTGACCGAAAATGTTATAATAATAGACAACGTGATTGGACGCTGTCTAAAACTTCACTATACTTCAAACAGACAAACTTTGCATTCATTTGATAAGTAAGTTTAGGGTTGAGAAATTCATCGACATGACATAAGGCCAAGGACTAACCATCAATAATTTCAGACGGGATAATTTTAGGTTCGAAAAGATTTGTCGGAGGATTTGTGATTCAACTAAGTGGACTTGGTGGGCCTTTGGGCAATGAAAAATGCCAAGAGACCAAACAAAGTCACGTGAAAATGGCACTGTTTTGACATTTATAGCAGCCTGACTGAGGCCCCAGCAAAGTCACCAGGGAAAGTTCAACCAATGAAGGCTGCTACATTTTGATTTGTCGTTCACACGTAGGAAAAAATGAATAAATCGTAGTGTTTGGATGTTTAATTTTTTAAAAAAAAATTGGTACAAAAAATAATAAGTAGTAAAATTTAATTGAAGAAAATTAAATTTAAGTGTTTGGGATGTTTAATTTTTTTGGTTTTTTTTTGTCGATAAACCAAGAGAGAGTTGGAGAGTTTGCCCTTCACATGTGTGTATACCTATGTTTGTGTTTAGATTGAATTAAATTATATTAATTAATAAAATAATATAATGATATGTGATAAACTTTCTATCATGTAATCCAAGTTTATTTTTTGCATATATTGCAAAGCATATCATTATAATTAAATAATACTTAAAATATAAAAAAGTGAAAATAAATTGCAATATTTTTTATTATTTTTAGATATATTAGACTATGTGATAAAATGGTTGGTGTATATAAATAACATGCAAATACAATAAAGTAACTTCAAGTTAAGCTAAGACATAATATATTTCAACTTCAATAATGACTATGACATGTTGTATAATTAAGTACAGAAATTGTAATGGCTGGGACAATTTATCTAATTATTTTATTCCTTTATTTACATCATTATGAAGTATTTATATGTATTGTAATTTTTTTTTTAAGCCATAAGAGAATTATTATTAATAGAAATAGTTGGGAACAAAACCTTCCTCATTACAAGGTCTATAAGACCCTGGGGGAAGTTGAGAAGGGAATTTCTGGGTGAAAGAGAATCCTTTAAAAAGTGAGAAAGCAAGAAAGTGGGCTGCTCCATTTTCTGTTCTTCTACACCGAGCGAAAGACTAATTGCAGGTAGGGGTGGCAAAATGGGCATGTTAGTGATGGGTTTAAACGAGTTGAAGTTTAAATGGGTGTAATCCAAACTCACCTATTTAAAAGGTGAGTTAGATATCGGGCGAGTTGAATACGGGTTATTACAAATCCATGACATCATATAACAACCCATTTACTTATAACCTAACTTATTTAAAAAAAAAATTAAAAATTTATTTCAATTAATGTGTATATAGATAATACATCAATATTTATTTTAATTAATATAATATTATACATATTATATATATTATATATTATATTACAATTTCAGTTAATTTCGAATTTATACGAACCGATTTATTTTTATTCAATTTTAAATCAACAACTCTCTCTCTCTGTGTGGGTGTGTGTGCGCGCGCAGCGCGCGATGTGTGCGCGTGTGCAGTGTGCATGTGCACTCGCGCACGTCGTATGTGCGCATGCACGTGTGTGCATGTGCGCACGTGGGAGTGTGGTGAGCATGCGTGTGTTGCGCGCAGGTGTGTGTGGCCGTGTATGTCGTGGGGGTGTGGGGTGTGTACGCGTGTGTGTTGGTGTGTTTGCGTGTGCGCAGCCCCGCGTGTGCGCGTGTATGGCCCGTTGTGTGGCGCGGCGAGTGCGCACACGTGTGTGTGTGCGTGTGTGCGTGGGTGTGTTTTGCATGTGCATGTGTGCGCGCGGCGCGCGTGCGCGTGTATGCCCGTGTGTGTGTGTGCTTGTGCTCGGTGTGTGGTGCGTGAGTGTGTGTGTGGGTGTGTTTGCATGTGCGTGTGTACGCTCGCGTGTGCGCGTGTATGCCCGTGTGTGTGTGTGTGTGTGCGCGTGTGCGCACACGTGTGTGCGCAGCGCGTGTGTGTGGGTATGTGCGTGGGTGTGTTTGCATGTGCCTGTGTCTGCGCGCGTGGGTGTGCCTGTGCGCATGTGTGTGGGTGTGTTTGCCTGTATGTGCGCGCGCGTGTGTGTGGGAGTGTGTTTGCATATGCGTGGTTGCGAGCGCGTACATGCATGTTTTGTGTGTTTGTTTGTGTGTGTGTGCGTGTGTGCGCTTTTTCTCTATGGAGAGAGAGAGAGAGAAAGCAGTGTAAAGAGGGGGATTAAACTAGTTTTTTTAATTTAAATTGATGTTTTAACAGGTCCCATTTAACAACCCAATTGTACCCGTTTATAAATTGGTGTTTATAAGTTATCAAATTACAACCCAATTAGTAAAATAATAGGATCCAAACCCATTTATTATGGGTTAATTAGGCGGGTTGATGGGTTTGGGTTTGTAATGACCCGCATCCATATAGTACAATATTGTCCGCTTTGAGCTTGGTAAGCTACTTCCCAGGAGGTCACCCATCCTAGTACTATTCCTACTGGAGCACGCTTAACCTTGAAGTTCCCACTGAACCTAGTGCCCTCACGGCTTTTAAAACGCGAGACCCAGTGCCCTCACGACTTTAAAACGCGTTGTTCTATATTGATATCGAATATTACATATATGTCACTTCCTTCCACGACCCAAGCGATGTGGGATGGGAAGGCATTGCTTCTCTGCTTCACCTTCTGCTTCACTCTCCCGCAAGCAGAGTCCCTCACGGGCAGGTCCCTCATAGTCCCTCACAATCCTCCCCCCTTACAGGACACGCGTCCCTGCATGACCTCCTACTTCACTCTCCCGCAGGCAAAGTCCCTCACAGGCAGGTCCCCCACACGTGGGGCCCACGCGTGATCCCACACTTCTGGCTGGGCATTGACTCTGATATCATTTGTAACGACCCACATCCATATAATACAATATTGTCCGCTTTGGGCTTGGTAAGCTACTTCCCAGGAGGTCACCCATCCTAGTACTGCTCCCACTGGAGCACGCTTAACCCTGGAGTTCCAACTGAATCCAGTGCCCTCACGGCTTTAAAACGCGTTTTTCTATATTGATATCGAATATTACATATATGCCATTTCCTTCCACAACCTAGGCAATGTGGGATGGGAGGCATTGCTTCACCTCCCGCAAGCAGAGTCCCTCACGGGCAGGTTCCTCACAATCCTCCCCCTTACAGGGCACGCGTCCCCGCGTGGCCTCCTATTTCACTCTCCTGCAGGCAGAGTCCTTCACAGGCAGGTCCCCTACACGTGGGGCCCACGCGTGATCCCACACTTTCGGCTGGGCATTGGCTCTGATACCATTTGTAACGACCCGCATCCATATAGTACAATATTGTCCGCTTTGAGCTTGGTAAGCTCCTTCCCAGGAGGTCACCCATCCTAGTACTGCTTTTACTGGAGCACGCTTAACCCTGGAGTTTCCACTGAACTCAGTGCCCTCACGGCTTTAAAACGCGACTAGGACGCTTAATCCTGGAGTTTTCACTGAACTCAGTACCCTCACGGTTTTAAAACGCGACTAGGATGGGTGACCTCTTGGGAAGTAGCTTACCAAGTCCAAAGCGGACAATATTGTACTATATGGATGTGGGTCGTTACAAATGGTATTAGAGCCAATGCCCAGCCGAAAGTGTGGGATCACACGTGGGCCCCACGTATGGGAGACCTGCCTGTGAGGGACTCTGCCTGCGGGAGAGTGAAGTAGGAGGCCACGCGGGGACGCGTGCCCTGTAAGGGGGGAGGATTGTGAGAGACCTGCTCGTGAAGGACTCTGCCTGCGGGAGAGTGAAGTGGGAGGTGAAGTAGGGAAGCAATGCCTCTTATCTCACATCGCCTAGATTGTGGAAGAAAGTGGCATATATATAATATTCGATATCAATTTAGTACAACGCGTTTTAAAGCCGTGTGTGCACTGGGTTCAGTGGGAACTCCAGGGTTAATCGTGCTCCAGTGGGAGCAGTACTAGGATGGGTGACCTCCTGGGAAGTAGCTTACCAAGCCCAAAGCGAACAATATTGTACTATATGGATGTGGGCCGTTACAAATAGTATCAAAGCCAATATCCAGCCGGAAGTGTGGGATCATGCGTGGGCCCCACGTGTAGGGGACCTGCCTGTGAGGGACTCTGCCTGCGGGAGAGTGAAACAGGAGGCCACGCGGGGATGCGTGCCCTGTAAGGGGAGAGGATTGTGAGGGACTGTGAAGGACCTGCCCGTGAGAGACTCTGCCTGCGGAGAGTGAAGCGAGAAGTGAAGCAGAGAAGCAATGCCTCCCATCCCACATGGCTTGGGTCGTGGAAGGAAATGGCATATATGTAATATTCGATATCAATATAGAACAACGCGTTTTAAAGCCGTGAGAGCACTGGGTTCAGTGGAAACTCCAGGGTTAAACGTGCTCCAGTGGAAGCAGTAGTAGGATGGGTGACCTCATGGGAAGTAACTTATCAAGGCCAAAGCGGACAATATTGTACTATATGGATGCGGGTCGTTACAGGGTCGATTTTGCCACCCCTAATTGCAGGGGAACTTCCAATGGCAGAACCACATGGGAGCGGGCTCCCTCAATTTTTAATGTAAATTTACTAAAATACCCTATTTACTATTTTAGTTTTATTTAAAAATTAAGATATTTTGGCTTTATTAAAAATTTAAAGTTAACTTAAAATTTTGGCTTTGTGTGTGTGTTTGTGTGTGTGTGCGCGCGCTTTTTCTCTCTGGAGAGAGAGAGAGGTGAGAGAGAGAGCAGTGTAAAGAGATGGATTAAACTAATTTTTTTAATTTAAATTGGTGTTTTAATGGGTCCCGTTTTACAACCCAATTTTACCCGTTTATAAATGGGTGTTTTATAAGTTACCCAATTACAACCCAATTAGTAAAATAATAGGACACAAACCCATTTATTATGGGTTTAATTAGGCGGGTTGATGGGTTTTGGTCGATTTTGCCACCCTTAATTTTAGGGGAACTTCCAGTGGCAGAACCACATGGGAGCGGGCCCCCTCAATTTTTAATGTAAATTTACTAAAATACCCTCCTTACTATTTTAGTTTTATTTAAAAATTAAGATATTTTGACTTTATTAAAAATTTAAAGTTAACTCAAAATTTTTAACAAAAAAGAAGTTTATAAGAAACAAACTTGGTACTTTTTGTGAAATAAAATGTATTCCCCCAATACAGTATTACATGCTTTTGTTGATACTATCAGTATACAACACAATAAATTCTATAGACAATAATATTTAATAATAATAATTATATTTTCTTTTTGTAACGGGGATATCTCTAATAAATTTCATGTGCTTGGACCATTAACCGTAAAAAGTATATTCACCGGTTAATATTCAAGAATAATTTATTCACTGTCTAAAGATAACATCGTTTTTTTCCATACTCTTAATACAAAAATAACTCGATCGATTATTGTTCTCTTCTTGGGTGCTTGGTGCCCCTCTCAATAAAAATCCTGGATCTGCCTATGGAAACTTTCATGCGAGGGTTTCATTAAGTATAGAGGAGGTTTCCCAATACTGACAATCAGAATTGGAATTTAGAGCTGAGATGATAGCTGTAACGTCACTTTTAAAGATGACATTGTGGAGCTCTGAAGATTTGGCTATAGAACATGCAACTTGGATGGCCCAAGCTTTAGTAGCTAGAGCCGAAAGCACACATATTTTGCCATAATTTATATTAAGAGTAATGCCCTTCGAGTCTCTGATGATCAAAGCAAAAGCTGTTGTCTGTGACCTTATAGAATAAGCTTCGTCACAATTAAATTTCAAATGGTCTTGAGGGAAAGGCTGCTAGGAGGGGCTTCTTGGAAATTGATAAGGCTGAGTGGTCTTCTGTGTTTCATTAAGGAGTGCTTCAAGATAATCATTTGTGGCATGAGTAGCATTAAGAATGGTGTCTAAAGGTGATTGAGGGATCCCATTGATAATAATGCAATGGGGTTGATTGGGGGTTGTGGAGTGTGAGTTTTAAACTTAGAAAAGGAATTATCAGAATTTCCAAAACACAGTTCTGTCGTATGCATGACTGTGTTTAGTTCGTGCACATGGGGTGATTTAGGAGAAAGCGAGTGCATGAACTTTTCCTCCTCGTGTGCATAACGTGTGTTAGAGCTTGGTGTACGCATGCTAGTTCCCCTTCTCATACACATGACCTTACTTGAGTCAGTGTGTCTATGTCAAATATTTTTCTCGATTTTTTGGTTGGCTATTGATGAACACTTTAATCAACAGCTTTTGTTTTGCCATCACACCTAATCTATCTCTCTATCACCAGACTCAATATTTACTTTTCACTATTTATTTGAATTTTGGGTCATTTAAATATTTGGATTTGATGTTTGGTTTTGATTGTTGAGTTTTATTTTATTTTCCTTGGTCAAGTTTGGCCTAAAGTTATGTTTGGGCTGATAGTTAGACCAAGGGTTTGACCCATTTTATTTTCTTTTTTTCTTGTTTTTTTTTTTCTTTTTCTTTCCTAATTTCTTTTTTTCTTCTTCAGTTGAGCATGTAAGACACAAGGAGAGAGAGAGTAAATATAAGGAGGGAGGCCAAATGCACATGGAGCAATTCAACATTGTGATTATTGTGGTGATGTTCATTTGTTGTGGCTTCGCCCGATATGAGAATTACGATCTTATAGAGGTTGGAGGATTTTGAGGGAATTTCGCTATTGATTCTTTCTTTCTTCAAATTTGAGATAACCGGCCTTTTGTATGTGTTTATACATATTGTTAGCATGATTTTGATAAGTTATATGTTTTGTTTAGTTGAGATTTAGTTAGTGTGTGTGTTATATGTGAGTATATATGTCCATACATGTTGAGATGTGTTGAATCCTTGAGTTATTTGGATGAATTATTGGTAAATAAAATGTTAATGATGCTCCTACATGTTTAAATATGGTTACGGGACATTCAATCAAGGGCCATAAATTATTCATTGGTGATTGTGTTGTCAGTTATTTTAAAAGTTTAATTAATGTATTTTGTATATTTTACTGTTATATTTGTCTCCTTGAGTTGAGGTAAAAGTGTAACTAACATTCTTATTTTTTAACATGGCTGTAATGGGCCAGGTTGAGCTCCATAAATATTGATATTGTTTTGGCGCATTTATCTAAATTTATTTTTTATTAATCGTTCCTTTTTTAATTTTTATGTTAAAATAAAATAATTTTTATTCTTAAAAAGACTCAGTATATAATTCATCGACATACACAAAGTTGTCCATACTTTTTGTAATAATATATTTTGTAAAGCCATATATAAGCTTTTATGGTATACGAGACATAAATTTAATATATTGCGTGAATTTTATGTTTTAATCTAAATTACAGAAGGTCATATATTGACTACTCAAAACCTAGGGCTTTGTTTGAGAGAGGGTTTAAGAGGGTTGGAAGGACTTTTAAGTGGATAATGGCTCCGTTTGGAGTTATACAAAATAAAATAAAATATTATAAATCTCTACAAACACGAATTACGAAATAATAAAATTTAAATTTTTCACCTACTATACGAATTACGAGACATTTACAAAACAAATTTATTATATTTTATACATTTTTATACAACTCCAAACACACCCAATACATATAATGCCCTTTTTGTTAAAATATACTTATAGTTATTTTTTATTAAATAAAAGATATTATGAGTGTTTTATCTCCAACCCACGCCAATCTCTCTCCCAAACATAACTTAGGACTATATTTGATTAGGAGAACTAGATGATATAGGATAAATAATACAATTAGATAATATATAAGATTATATATAATATGTAATTATTTTTTAATATTTAATTAGTGAGATATAAAATAGAATAAGAGATATAATTTAATAAAAGATATAATAGAAAATAATTTTAAATATTTTAGTATAAAACTAATTCAGATATAGAGATCTATAATATCACATCACCATGATATTATTTATCTCTTATTTTAAAAAATATAGAGTTCAAATACATCGAATATATCAAATGTGGGTTGAGATCAATATCACGAATTAATATATACCAATCTCATGTCACATATCTTATTAATAGTATAGGCTGCATTTGGTTTACTATAAAATTTTAAAAATTTTTAAAAATAATTATTTTTTTTATTATACAAATTATAAATTTATGACTTATTTTATTTTACTTTTTATCGCTCCAAATATAATTATAATTATAGCTTATGTACCTTTAAAAACTCTACCTTACTTCTTACCACTCCCAGTATAATCATACCTATGTACCTTTAAAAATTGGAGGGAGATTGCTGCATTTTGCCCTTAAGATTTTATTATCCTTTTTCTCGATTTTCCTTTCACCAAAACAAACCGCTTGGCATGTCAATCAGGTCACCCGTGTAACTTATAAATACCGCCATATATATAGACACACACACACACACACACACACACACACACATAACCTACGCTTTCCTAAAATCCGCGTAACTGATACTTTTTAAGTTTTTACTCCTCAATTCTTTCGTTCTCTATCTGAGAGCTTCGAAACCCTAAGCCCAACGCTTTCACCTCTTCTTCTTCTTCTTCAAATTCTAGGGTTTGAAGTTGAAAAATTGTTTGAAGATTCATCAAATCTCTCCGATCAGATTTTTTTTTTAACGATAGATTTTGACGTGAAGATTGTCACGCGCGCTCTCGAGTTCATCTACTTTTTCGAAGAATCGGGGGACTGATTCAGAATTTCGCTGAGAGGCGATTATCGATCTGATTGTCTGAAGAACTGGTGGTCGCGCTCGCCGGATTGGATCGGTTCGCGAAGCTTCAAGTCGGTGCGGCGATTTTTTGGGGCTCAAAATCAGGAGAACCGGTTTTGGCAGCGGCTCGGTTTTTGAAGGAAGGGGCTTTTTTGATTTTCGATGTGATACGCCAGATCTGATTGAAATCGCTTCGATCGGTGGTGTACATAGCATCTCCTACTATTTGTTTTGTCGTCGGAGGCTTTGCAGAAATTGAATCAGTGGTCGATAGATTGTAATTTGAAAGGTTCTGCTCTGAGGATTCCTCAGCGAGCGAAGCATCGCTGATTTGCAATTTTGAGGAGATTACGCGTTGGTTTGATCTTTCTTGAGTTATCGAAGAGTTAGAAAAAAGTGAAAAAAATGGCTCCTTTCTTGTACTGTTATCTATTGTTGTTTGAGTTTTAATAGCAGGCCTTTTTTATTCAACGGCCTTTTGAATTTTGAGGGCTTTTGTGTTGTTGGTTTCTCTATTTTTTACAGCAGAGGGAAAAAAAGAAATTCATAAAGAAATGTCAGTGTATTATAAGTTTAAAAGTGCAAAAGATTATGACTCTATTCAATTGGACGGCCATTTCATATCAGTTGCCAATTTGAAAGAAAAAATATTTGAATCCAAGCATCTGGGCAAGGGTACTGACTTTGACCTTGTTGTCACCAACGCCCAGACTAACGAAGGTTGGTTTGATTCTCTAGAAGCAATACATTATGTTTTAAAAGTGTCTAATAATTTTGAATGGAATTTCTGTTTTACATGATTTTTAAAAAAGAAAACTTGGTTGGGAGCATAGATTAAAGTATACTTTTTCCTTTGGTTATTGTAAGTCTGTAGTTTGTTCTTTGTGGGACTGGCTCATGAACATTCTGTTCCTTGAAAAGCTTATGGGTGTTCAATGGGCAATGAGCGCCCAAAATATATTGGAGGAGAAATAATCAGAGGTGAGAATTGTTTAGTGTTGGATAGTCAACATGGTTTTTGTCCCGTATTTTAAGTCAAAATGGCCCATTTTTGGTGAAGAGTTAAGTTTGCTCGTTATGTATATGAGAGTGTAAGGTCAATTTGTACACGTTGGAGTGAGCATTGAGCTATCCCTCGACTGTAAGGTTGCGTTGATGGGAATTTTGGACAGTGTAGCGGATTTCTTTTTAATTCATTGATGGGAATTGCATTTGGGGTGTTTTGATTTTAATCAGTCATATGCTTGGTTATGTGGATAGCTCTTTGAAAGGTTTTATGGAATTTTTTCTTGTTTTGCGATTTCAGAGTATCTTGATGAAGCCACGTTGATTCCAAAAAATACCTCTGTTTTAATTCGTCGTGTTCCTGGACGGCCTCGCATGCCCATAGTTACTGAACCTGTCGTTGAACAAGACGAGTACTATCTCAATCCTTAAATCTTTTGACCATTAGCGGCATTTTATTTTTTAGTTAAATATAAGTAATATGTCTGTAACTTAATTTTGCGCTATTCCCATGGGCCTGCTGGTTCTGGCATTGTTAAGTTCAATTTCTTATCAGTAAACCATTTTGTGGTGACTTGAAACTGTAAAATCTTGTTGATTGTTTTTCAAACCAAGCAGAAAAATTTGAACAGTTATTTTTGTTTTTTAAATATAAATGAGTGTGGCAGATGTGTACTGTTCTGCAGGCCAAAGGTGGAAATTTTTAAGTCTGATGATGCTCAACCTGCAAATAGTAGTTTCCTAGGAGCTGATTCCTCTGCTATGAAATATGTGAGCCTTAATTTTTTGTCTTCTTCCCTTGAAAAACTATGAATTTGTTGTTTGCATTACTTTGAGAACTTGGCATAACAACTCAATTAATGGCTGGGCTTTGCAGCCTGAAGATTCAGAATGGGATGAATTTGGAAATGATTTGTATGCAATTCCTGAGGTCCTACCAGTTCAGGCTAGCAATCCAATTCAGGATGCTCCCCCTGCTAGCAAAGCTGATGAGGACAGCAAGATCAAAGCTTTAATTGACACTCCTGCCCTGGATTGGCAGCGGTGAGATGTTATCCTGTTGTTCCTTTTCAGATATTGGGATTATTAGTTTCTTCATTGATTTGGGATTGAAATTCGGTAGAATCTTATCTGGTCTTGATCTTTTGGTTTTGTAGTCAAACTTCTGATGGATTTGGGCCTGGTAGAGGTTTTGGACGGGGTATGGGTGGAAGAATGATGGGTGGACGTGGTTTTGGTGATTCTCTTATACCTCTTCTGTTTTCATATCTTCTTATATATATGTTTACCAAATGCAAGTAGCATCGTGCTTCTATTTTCTGGTTTTTGTTTTTGATAATTAAGAGAATGCCAAGCATCAAGGTGATGCCACCATAAAGGAACAAAAGGGTTTGAGTTACATTTCCAATTGCTTCCAAAAGAGTAAAAACTAAACAAATTAGGTTCAGACCGCCTGAAAGCCATCTATACCAAATGGACCCCCCCCCCAAAAAAAAATAAATAAATAAACAGGAAGTTTCCATTCCAGGAAAATACTTTCTATCCCTCCCCTCCTCCAAACAACACACACACACACACACACAACCACCACCAAAATCAACCAAGATAAAGAAAAAGGAATCATCTTCCAAGGTTTGTTCTTGAATAGAAAACATCTTATGCTTTTCCCAAAACATTCCAAACTAGGATAAAATCAGCTCCCACGACTCCCTTATCCAAGACAATGAATGAAGAGGTGATCAATAGACTTTCATTTCATTTGCATAAACAAAACCAATTCAACTCAACAAAGCCTTATTCCCAAATGACTGGGGGAAAACTCTCCATAAACAACACCAGTTGACAAAAATTTGCCCTCTACCTACAAAATTATCATTGGTTAGAGTTTTTCCTTGGATCAAACACCAAACAGAAAATCAATTTTCAGGGGAGCCCTAAGGTTCCAAATGTACTTCAAAGGGGAATCCACCTCCCTACTTCCCATTAAAGCATCATAAAATGATTTAACCACGAAAGTTCTAGATTTGGAGCTAATTCATCTAAGACTTTCCTCTACCTTCCCCACCTTCTGAGAGTGTAACAAACATAAAAGATCAACATAACCATCCAACTCCCAGTATTGGAGATTCCTGTGCAAAAGCAGAGTCCATGTTGTATAACCTCCCTCCAAAGACAAACACTCCTCAATGGAAACCTCCCTGTCCACTGCCAAAACGTGCATATGGGGAAACCTCCTTTTAAGCAACCATCACCAACCCAAGTAGACAAGGATTACTTCAAAAATTTTTTCCGGTTATCTCTATGCACTTTTAATGAACAAAATTTCATAAACTCCTTCCAAAGAAGCCGGATGCCTTTCCAGTTGCCATAAACATTAACATAAGCACCAAATGCTGCTTTAGCTGTCCATTCATATAAGAAGTTGTCTTGCATATAAGTTATTCTGGAATGGTTTCTTTCTCATTAATGTGATGGGTTTTGTAAATTGTTTATTTTATTGTAATCCATGTGAGACTAAAATTTTTATTTTTGTTTTTGGAGGTGGTCGAGGTGGATTGGAGCGGAAAACACCTCCACAGGGCTATGTATGTCACAGGTGTAAGGTGCCTGGTACGTATATGCTGATATGTAGTTTTAAATATATTAACCTTTGTGCGTGTGTGTGTGTTTTGGTTTTTTTTTTTTTTGGGGGGGGGGTTCTTTCTTGGTTGTGGAATATAATTACAGAGCAGTAATAACATACCATAGTCTAATTATTTGTACAGGCCATTTTATTCAGCACTGCCCCACTAATGGAGATCCTAATTATGATATCAAAAGAGTGAAACCTCCAACTGGTATTCCAAAGTCTATGTTAATGGCAACTCCAGATGGCTCCTATGCATTACCAAGTGGTGCTGTTGCTGTTCTGAAGCCAAATGAGTGAGCTGACCTCTTTCTTTTACTAGAAATCTTGGTTCTTTGTGCTGTTATGTGAAGACTACCATGTCTGTGAAAATATTTATTGGTTCTTTGGATTTTGTACAGGGCTGCTTTTGAAAAAGAAATTGAAGGGTTGCCTTCCACTCGGTCTGTTGGTGATCTTCCTCCTGAACTTCACTGCCCTTTGTGCAAAGAAGTAATGAAAGATGCAGTGCTGACAAGCAAATGCTGCTTTAAGAGTTTTTGTGACAAGTGTAAGATTTCAAGTTCTTGTCTTGGCCACATACTTATGTTCTATGTTTATTAATTTTGGCATGTTTGTGATATTTGACTTTTTTTTTATTCACCTGTTTTACGTTCTTTTTCCATCTGGGGAAAAGAAAATTTTGTAGGAGTTACTTGTTGGTGGTCCTTGTATTTGTTTGATGTTATGTGCAAATTTAAATGCTTATTTTGTCTTCAGCTCTCCTTCAAGTTGCTAGAATTTGCATTTGTTACTGACCTGCAACCTATGCCCCTCCAAAAAGTAAAAACCACCCCAATCCCATCCTTTCTTCTTTTTGTGTATGGTGAAGTCATGTTTGGGTGGCAGGGATAATTTGAGTCCTTGATCATCAATGCTTGTCTAATTTTAGTGAAAAGAGTTTGTTTCTATCTTAGATTTTCTGCATCTGGTTACTAAAACTTTTCTTTTTCAGGTATACGAGACCACATCATCTCCAAGTCAGTGTGTATTTGCGGGGCCACAAACATACTAGCTGATGATCTTTTACCCAACAAGACACTCAGAGACACAATCAATAGAATATTAGAGTCTAATAACAGCAGCGGAGAAAATGCTGGCAGTGCTTTTCAAGTTCAAGGTCTGTCTTTTATTGATAATTGCTTTTATGTGTTAAGCTACAAACATCTTTATGTGATGATATATATATTTTTTTAATTTTCTATTTCAGATATGGAGTCCAAGATTCCGCAGCCTAAGATGGAGCCCAAGATTCCATCCCCTACACTTTCTGCAGCCTCAAAGGGTGAGCAAGTAGCACCACCTCAAAAAGCACCACCTCAAAATGAAGAGATTTCAAAGGTAAAAGAGACTGGAGATCAGGGAAATGCTGATAATGCTCCACAGAACACCTTAGATAAAGGAAAGAGCGGGAAAGCTGCACATGCTTCTGAAGCTACGCATGATTCAATCAGTGTGAGGGAGCCTGCATCGCAGGGGAGTGCTCCGCTAGCTGATGAAGAAGTTCAACAGAAACCAGTTTCTGGAGAGGCAGGTAATGTTTCAGACATTCAGGATCCTTGTGTTATTTTACCCCTTGCTGGTGATGTTGTTCTGCAGTTCGCATTCCAGCTCTGCTATCAGTTCCATAGTAAGCTTTATGCTTGCACAGATTTCTTATGTTTTAAGACTCGTTCAATGTACCTCAGTTCCATCTACTGTTGTTAGGAATTGATCCACGTTTTCATAAAAAGTGGGCTTGAATAACAAACTTTTAGTTACTAATGTCATCATGGATATGGACACATTCTTTGCTATATGCTTTAGAACCAAGTCATTTTATCTCACAACGATTATTTTTACTTATCAGGAAAGAAAAAGAAAAAGAAGAAAGCTCGCTTGCCTTTGAATGGTATGTTTATTATTTCAACCCTTAGGGCCTGTCAAAGAGATAGTTCCTTTAGAAATGATTTTGTGAATATTCTGTAGAGATTATCTCTCATATTTAACCATGCTTCTTGGCCTGCATGATGCTGACGTAATTTTGTTTCACTCTTGGATCCATTGCAGCTGCAGATATGCATTGGAAAATGTCTCAAGACCTTGCAGCTGAGAACTATATGATGCCTCTGGGCCCTTCTGCCTATAATCCATTTTGGACTGGCATGCAACCTGGCATGGAAGGTTATGTAGCCCCTTATGGTGGTACCATGCCTTATATGGGTTATGGGCTTGGTCCATTAGATGTTCCATTTGGTATGATACCTCCTGATCCATTTGGTGCGCAAGGTTATATGATGCCTCCAGTCCCACCTCAAAGGTACAGCTCTTGTTCTACGTACTCTGTGCACATGTCATTGTCAGATGAATTTTTCTAATCCTTATACCGTACACGTACAGTTGTACCCACTGGATGTATGAGGGTATGAGATGAGATTTGTCTAACTCCCAAATCTGTATAAGACACTTGCATCATTTAATTTTTAAAATGATTGAGGAACGTCCTCGTATTTGATAGTGAAGAAAATATTCTACCCTTTGGGAGTTATAAATCTCAATTTATCCCATTAATCTGAAATACGCTTACTTGTCAAAAAAACCTCCATTTGTCTTCCCCTAGAAAGCCATTTAGTTTGAAGTGCGTTCCTAAATAATAACATTTTACAGCAAAATATTATATCATATTATATTATACAATAAATTTAAATGTTCAAATCTTGTTTATGGTACCACACACAAGTGTTGGGAAGTGTGTTAATACCCTATTCTGTGTATATAGTTATATTATATGTATATGTGATTGTGAGAGGAACAAATAGAGAAGGTCAGAGGGTTGGGATAAGTTTTGGATGAGGATGACTGGGTGAGGAATTTGTTGTTGTCATAAGGTTAATGTGCCATGAGATGCACATGGAATTTGTCTTTATTTATATTTTTTTCTTCCTGGAAAAAAAGAAAATTCATGGACAACATGGGATTTGTTTGCACAAGGGTCATGCCACTGATGTGTGTGCATGAGGTTGCATGCCATGTGAGGAGCATTGTTCCTTGTCTCTTGTTGAAATGCTGATTTTTGATTCTTTACTTTGCTGAATGCATTTAGCAATTGGCATCTGATATTCCTGTATCTGTGCAATTAGATGTTCACTTATTTTGACTGAAAAACAATTTTCCCTTTTGTATAGGTGGCTTGTGTGTTTATATTCGGATTTGTTTATTTATTTATTTATTTTTATTTTGTTGAACACTTGGAGATGTAACCTGAGTTGATCCCTTGTATTTTTTAGCAATGAAAATTTGATTTCTTATAAAAAATATTGAATGTTCATGGTGTTGATTGGGATCATAATTTTCTTTTATTTATAGGGATCTTGCGGATTTTGGGATGGGCTTCAATGCTGGACCACCAATCATGAGCAGGGAGGAATTTGAGGCTCGTAAAGCTGATCTAAGGAGGAAGCGCGAGATTGAGAGACGGGGTGAAAGGTAACTTTCTAGTTATACTATTTTTCTTGAGATTAGCAGTTCACTGTATGTTATGATATGATCTTGTGTCATGTTTCATTGTCTTCCACAGTTTCGTCTTATTTTTGCACCTTTTTTTCTGTGAGGAGCCTTGTTTTGTTCGCTGGTATTCTGGTGGTGATCTTGGATAAATCAAAGAGCCCCACCACCCCACACCCTTCAAAAAATAAGTTGCTGCTTTGATATATTACTAGTTCTGCATGTGCTGTTCTTTACGCTTATTTCAAGTTCTAAATCCATCTCTTCTGTCACTGAATTATGGCTTTAACATGTGATTTTAGTTTGTAAGGAAGTTTTACCAAGTTCAATAGTAATGAATTAATTGAATCTTGATGCAGTAGCTAATGGTGGAGGGTTCTTCTTGGTTTTGGCATTACTTGTTATGCATGATTGGCTTTCTTTTTTTTGGGTCTGTACGGAGAATGGAAATTTTTATTAGTATTTTGTGTGATTAAAGATTGTGTTTGTGTTTATAAATTTGATATCTAGGGATTTTGTCGGATTTGTTTAAGAAGAATTGCCCAAGTAACTTTGTTAGTTTATATATAGATTCATCATGGATTTAAGCGTTTTAACATGATGGATTATTCTGGATTTGAAAATCACCCCGAAGAAATTAGTTATTTGAAGTACTTTAGGATGTGTTTGGAACAAGGACTTATGGAGGGAAAAGAAATGTTGATGGAAATTGAATCACTAATATATTTTCATTTTTTTAACAATTAATTGGATATTTTTTTTTTGACAAATATCTATTCATTTTCTTCTCACTTTCCCATTCATAAAATAAATAAATTTATCAGTATCAGTCATTTCTCTTTTCTACTTTTTACCTCTCATTTTCTTCTCACTTCACAAATCCTTGTTCCAAACACACAACTTTGGGGACAAGGGAATAGAATGGAATAGTTATTCTTATACCATCATTATTCAACTCCACGACTTTAGTAGTAACAAGTCTTTTTCTGTGTTCTTAATATAAATTAGCTATCTATTCAAGTCCGTTCATTTGAACTACAGTGTGATCCAAACAGAGCCTAAGAGTCCAATTTCTTCCTTTTGCAGCAGGGAATTATCCAAAGACCGGGAATTCAGCAGGGAAGTGAGCAGCAGCGGGGATATTTCTTCCTTGAAATCAAAATCTGTATGTTTTCTGCTGCTTGTTTTTCTTGTTTTTGTTCTGTCACGTCTATCCCAGCAGGTACACTAGGGGGTTACAATCAACAATTGGGTAGAATGGTAAGTAAAAGGAAATGCGGAACCTGGCAAGATAATTCATCTCCTTCCCAGTATAAAGAAACTAGAGATTTGTTACAATTGCTCTTTGGGGATTAAACGGCCAAAAGATGTTCACTGAATTTGGGGAACACAAATCACTTGTGTTCCTGACTTTTTGATGTTCTCCCATCTAATTGCCAAAAGATATGTGGGAAAAGAAATGAAAATGAAAGACACCCTCTTTTAAGTTTTTTGGCGGTAATGTGAGGTTTCCGTTTCTTTTCCCAAACACTTTGGCTAAGAATTGGAGTTTATAAGAGTAAATGAGAAATGTAAGAAATGTGAGGTATTTGCGCCCCCCCCCCCCCACACACACACACACACACTTCCTGTTTGGTCTCAGCACCGTATCATATTTTGATGTTCTTAGATAAAAACTGAAAATCTTTTCTGCAATGGCCTTTTGTATTGTATGTTTTGCTGCTGCAATTCAACTTCCTGTGCTTGTGTCATTATGGATTCTGTAATTTTTTCCAACAAATCTTGACTTAGAAAAGAGAGATTTTGAGTCAAAATTACTTATATACATAATGCGGGGTGTTGACATACTCACTGTGGTCTGATTCAGTATTTTCCATTTAATTTTTTTTAAAATTTTTAGAAATTTCTTTAAAATCTAATGTGGCGTTTGGTTTATTTTTTCATTTTCTGTTTTCTATTTTTGTTTTATGTGTTGAAAATCTCAAAACAATAATAGAAAATGCTCCGTTTATCTTATTGTGAGATTTTCTTCATTTTTTTGTTAAAAACTCTCAAAACAACTTTTTGTCATTTTTCATTTCATGTGTAAAGTCATTTTTTGTTTTTAAAAATAAATTTTGAAAATACAAGTAACCAAATGTATCTTGGCTTGTTCCCTTTGTTTTCAAAAGTATAAAATGAAAAATGAAATTAAAACGGAAAATAAAAAATAAAAACAAACAATAGAAAATGAAAAAATAAATCAGATTAGCTCTAATTTTTTTATTTGTTACATAAATTATGAGAAAATTTTTTGTTCGGTATAAGGCTGTAATTTTTACAAAATTAAACAAACTCCAAACACCCCCCGCGCGGGTGTATTTTCTTGTAATGGTTCTTTCTTTTTTTGTTTTTGTTTTTTTTAATTTATTACCAACACGATTAAAATTATTTATTTTTTCATTTATCTTTTTTCTGGTTCAGTATTAGTAAGTTTGTGTAATAAATGGGTTTGTTTGCAGAAGCCTCTTCCACCGCCGTCGAGCTTGGACCATCACCACCACCGTCACCGGTCCGAGAGGTCTTCGGTGGAACGACCTGTACGTGACCCCGAACTCCCGCGTGCATCAGCCAAAAGGAAATCAGATTACGACTATGAATACGACCACCACCATCAAAGCCACCGCCACCGTTCAGAGCCATCAACAGCCAAATCATCTCCAGCAACCCTAGAACCACTGCCCAAGCCCACTGCAGCCGCAACAGCAGCAGACCACCGGAAGCAGAAACCAAGCGTCTTCTCTCGCATCAGCTTCCCGGAAGAAGAATCTAACAAGAAGCGAAAGGTCTCCTCTTCTAGTGACGCACCGATCGGTGGTGCCTCTGCCTCGTCAGCTCACCACAGTCACAGGTCGACGGTCAATGGGTACCATGAAGATCACAAGACGTCGTCGTCGTCTTTGCTGAAAGCAGTGCCAGTTTCGAGGAAGAGTGCTGCGGCTGCTGCGGTAGATTACGAATCGAGTGACGATGATCGGCATTTCAAGAGAAGGCCGTCGAGGTACGAGCCATCGCCGCCGCCGATAGTTGCGTCGGCAGAGTGGGAGGAGGAGGCGAGGCATTCTTCGAGAGCGTCGAGAGACCGGGAACGCGAGCGGGGAAGAGATGACCGAGATCGCGGGGGTTATAGCAAGCGTAGATAGGGTTTACAAGATAAAAGTCGAATTGCTCTGTTTTGCAGCCAAAAGGCCCAAAACTCTGATCCACCTAGTACAATAGAGCCGACGGAAAACACTATTCTCCGCTTTGTGCGACTGATGATGCATTCGAAGATTCAAAGTGTAGGGTACTGAATGAGAAATGTATGGAATTAGCTCTGTTTTACTTTTTCATCAATGTGTAATAAAACGTGCTGTTTGTCTTCTTGAAGTGAGAGCTCGGAATGGTCATTTTTACGTTTTCATTCTCTATTGTCACCTTTGGTAAATATTTTATAATGGGAATGATTATCGGAGGATCTTTATTTTATTCAATTACGTGATTTTGGTTTTTTTTTTTTTTTTGGGGGGGGAAAAGAGGGAATAGTCATTAACTTTCTAGCATTAGAAAGTGGGGGATCACCGTTGGCTTGGTTCAGTGAAGCAGCGATTGATCTCAAGACTTGAGCGATCTACCCGTGTCGCGAATTCGAGTCATTTTTTGGACAAGTCATATAATTAAGTGGATGATCGTGGTAATGGAATGCGCTAATCTTATTGAGGGTTTGTAACTCGGTGGGTCAGAAAGGCTCAGTGAGTGATTTTCTCTGTTACAAAAAAAAAAAAAAAATTTCTAGCAATTTATTTCTCAGGTCAATCTAAATTCAGGTTGTAAAATAATTTTTTTACTTTTATTCGTAATAGTGACTTTTAAAGATTAAAAAATATTCAGCAATGTATTTTTTAAATATTTAAGTAAATTTTGATTTCAGTTAAATTCGTGTCGTAAAGTAATGATTTTATTATTTTTTTGTGCAATTTCGTATTTTATATTACCTAAAATATTCATTCATATGATTCTTAAGAAATGTTTGTTTGGTGGGAAACAAATGATAAATTTTACTAAAATAATTTTTATACTCTATTACATTAGTTTGGATGACGACGGTAATAATTATTACGGGCTAACAAATTACTCTTATATGGGTAAAATTTTACTTTAGCGGGAGGTGTATAATAGGGGGTAATGGAAAAATTTTACTCTTTTCTCGTTAACCTCATAAAATATTTTTTTTTGTCTCTGTGTAAAACCCTAAGTAATGTTCTCTTATAAATAATTATAATGAATATTATAAAATAATAATTTATTAAATCAAACTAAAATTAATTAATTATTAAATTATTTTATCAAAATAATATTTAATAAATAATAATTTATTATTAAAATAATTTATTTTATTTTATTAAAATAATACTATTGAAATATTAATTTATGTCAAAAATTATTTATTTTCTCAAATTAAAATTAATATTGAATAAATAATAATGACTTAGTAAAATAATTTATTTTATTAAAATATTTTATTAAATGAAAATTATGTCTCATAAATAATAATTTACTAGATTATGTATTTTATTAATATAATTTATTAAAATTAATAATTTATTTAAATAAACTAGAATTATTTGTTTTATTAAATTATTTTATCAAAATAAAAATAATTTTTAACGAATAATAATTCACTATTAAAATTAATTAGAATTGAAATATGAATTTATGATAAAATTATTTTTTATAATTAATATTTTTATTTAGAAGTATATATTTTAATAATATATTTTTATTAAAATTAATTATTATTAAAAAACAATGATTATGATGATTTATTTTATTGTAATATTTTATCAAAATTAAATATTAACTTTTACCCTTGGTCGATTTATCCTCATTCCAAACACAATTAACTTTGACTCCTTCAAATTTTTTAACATTTCGAATATAATATAATTATTACTGGATAATATTTACTCTCTTATTCTAAATATAAGTATTACAAACTTGTTATTCCGATAACCATTATTTGGGTAATAATTATCCCCTAATCTTTTATTTCAAAATTTTTCGCTCCGTACTAAACATGTCCTTAGTAGTAAACCAAATTTTGGTCAGATTTGAACTCAAAAATGACTATATTACTTTTTTTAAGGGCTCAGATTTATGTTTCACACTTTCAAAATGTTAAAAAATATTTATCAATTTATTTCTAAATAGTCAGGCAAATTTCCGTCCAATTTAAACTCGAACTGTAAAATTATGATTTTACTCTTAAGTCGTTTTTTCCCCAAGATACATTCTAGGTTGTCCAAAATGTTGAAAAAAAAAAATCATCGACATGCCTTTTTAATAGTTAATTACATTTTGACTAATCTAAACTCAAGTCGTGAAATCATCATTTTAATCTTAAACCCTTTTTTTCCGTGTACATTTATATTCTAGACTTCTTAAAAGGGTAAAAAATATTTATCAATACTACTAACAAATTTTGATTTGATTTGAACTTAGAATGTAAAATTACAATTTTACCCTTAAACCCTTTTTAGCCCATATTTATATTCTAGGCTTTCTAAAAGGTTAAAAATATTCATTTACATATTTATTAGTAGTTAACAAAATTTTGGTTCAATGCGAATTTGAGCCGTAAAAAAAAAAAAAAAAAAAAAAAAATTAATTCACCTCTATGCTTTTTTTTTGAGTTTTTTTTTTTTGTGAAAATATCTCTCAAACTATCACTCTTTCTTTTATTTGATTCTTAAACTATCAAACGCATTTATTACATTCTCGAATTATTTAATTTCTTTTTATTTAGTCCAAATACTAATTCTATTCGTTAAATTTAACAGAAAAATTATACCCTAGGGCATTATGGTCAATCTATTAAAAAAGAACCTATCATCGATTAAGATCAAAACTAAGAAACCTTTCTCTATCTCGTACACTCTCATTCTCCTAAACTTCTGGTATTATGCCCCACTCTAAAATTGATTTAACCTGGCAAACCCCCTTGGTTCTTTCTTTAAATCTAAAAGAAAACCGAATGTCTCTCACTTAGGCCAACTTGCAATCCCTCTACCATTACTTCTGTTAGAACACATTAAAATTATGTTTTGCGCTAATAATTAATTGTTTTGGAATCCATTCATATTGCATTTTGAATTTATAAGACAAGCTATTGGTCTGTTTTTGTAACTAATTTATTAGGGCCAATTATACTATATTTTTATAACTAATTGATTAGAGCCAATTAGGGATGGCAACGGAACAGATCGGAGGCAGATATGGCATTATCCAAATCCAAACTCCAAATCCAAAGCCTACCTCCAAATTTACCCCGAACTCCAAATAAATATTTTTTTGAACCTCCATTCCCGCTCCAAATGGAGAACGGATATATTTATGGATATCCAAAGCCCTAAACTATTTGTTCACCTCCGAATCTACCCTTAAGTTATATGTAAGCTATTATTACCAAATAATTCATCTTAAAAATCAAAATAATACATAATATCATCACAATAATAATTTACCAAAGTAATACATAAAATCTTAAAAACCAATATTGAATGTTTCATCAAACATTTTAGTTAAATTATTTGAAAAATCTGTTTCTAGAGAACTCTTTTGAATATCAACATTGAAAAGTTTAAAAATATATTTTAGCTGAAAATGTTAAAAATACGGGGGAAACAATAAACTATTCAAAGTTTAAGAAAGAAATTAATAAACGAAACAATAATCTTTTGTACTAAAAATGGGAAAAATAAAATAAAATAAAATAGCAAATAAATATTTTAATTATTTTTTTAAAATTTGTATCTAGATATTTTTTTTGGAAACAATTGAGTTTACAAGTCATAAAAGGGGTTTGAAATTGTATAAATTAATATAAATTTGTAAAAATTACAGTTTCATAATTCGTTTATTGAGTAAAAAATTTAAAATTTATAGGGATTTATATAATTTTGTAGAGTCCCAAATGATATACCTTATAAAATTTTAAATTTACCTCTTTAAACTTTCTTTATTTTTGCGTATGAAAAAAATCAATTGAACTTTTAAACTCCAATTGGCACAAATGTTTAAAAAAAAATTAAATTTATAATTTCTTTCCCAAACACACCCTAATTAATACAAAATGATGACAATTTTTGTTTTAAATTTATTTATCAATATTCATTTTAATGATAATAATAGTGAAGTTTAATAAGTTTAGAGTATTATGAATGTGAATATTGTTTGTCATGGTATGGTGACGATGTTGTCATCATGGCTCTAAATGATTTGGAGTTGTTCATATATTTTTCGGGACAGATAAGGATAGATCGATTCAAATTGGGGCAAATACGAATTGGATATTGAATTCGGGGCAGATTGAGGCGGAGGCAATTCCATCCCCATATCTGATCTAATATCCAAATTTTTTTTAAAAAACCAGATCCAAATCCGATCAAAATTCCAAAAAAAAAAATCCAAATTCCACATCTATTCCGATCGGGTAACAGATCGGATTTGAACGGGTCGGCTGAGATGACCATCCCTAGAGCCAATTATACTATATTTTTGTAACTAATTCCATTAGTAGACTTATAAATCAGGTATGGCAAGTTTTGGATACATGTGAATGAAAAGTGAAGGTTTTTGAATGATGTTATTTGTGTAATAATAATCCGCAAATTTATTTTATGCATTGGAATCTGGTTTGTAGCTACATCTATTGGCTATAATTTGTGGTTGTTGGATGGGTTTTCAAACCATTTTGAATAAGATTTTGGAACAGATTTTGAATCAAGTTACAAGTGTGCATTTGAAACAGGTTTTGGAACTAGGTTTTGGACTGTTTGAAAACTAGGTTTTAGTTGAGAATAGGAAAGTGAGGAAGAGAGATGGGTATGAGAAAAAGGGAATTTTATTTTTTTTAACCCTTTTTCTCTGTCACCATAAACAATTAGAAGGTTGGTAAGAGCATGAGGCTCTTAACCCTGTGGTCGTGGTTCAAACCACGTGGTGGTCGAATGTTTGACACGTTTCTTCGAACTTTAAAGCGGCTAATTATTTTTTACTTAAAAAAATAAAAACTAGCAATCGGAGGAAAACAAATGCTTTTTGGTATCAATAGAATGAGTGAACATAGATTGACCATTATAGTCCTATGATGATGGAATAAAAATGTCACATGATCTGCACATGATAATTTTTTATTAACTTTAATGATAATTTTTCTATTAATTTTACAGATGGAGTTAGTGTTTGGACCAAATAAAAAGAAACTAAATAGTTCAAGGATGTAATAGATGCATTTAATAGCTTGAGGACCAAATAAAAAAAAAAAAGAGGAATAGTTTGAGGGATATTTTCAAATAAAAAAACTCTTTTTTTTTTGGCCAAATTTGCATTTTAAAAATAAATTTTTTATAGTTTTTAAAAAAATTAATTTTAATAAGTTTTATGACATTTATTTTATTTCATAATAGTTAAAATGTGTAATTAAATTATGAGAATTTGAGTATTCATTCTACTCGCATCTCATTCCATTTCATTTCATTCTCAATTACCAAACGTAGCATAAATGATTTTTCCTTTTTCTATCTATTTCGTTTATCTTTTACACTCCGTTTGGAAATATTCAACTATTACAATTAATTTCATTTTAAAATAAATATTTGATTTGATTTGATTTGATTTGATGTGGTAAGTAAAATTTTGCGGTTGGAACACATTTTGAAATTAAGAATTAATTTGATTTACTTTAAGTGAAATATCAAATTTGACCAAGAAGTAAAAAATATGGTAAATATGATATAAGATGATAAATTTGTTCACTAACTTACATTACTTAAAAAATTAATGAATTCTCATCATTAATGAATACAAAATTTTGGATTAGATTTCAAATTCAATAGAAATCTCAAATTTAAGTTATGAAATGAAATCAAATTCTAACTCATAGAATTTTATTTTACTTTCAAATATAAAAATTGATTAGAATTCTTATCAAATGAAATCAAATTCTATCAAATCCACAATTCCAAATGTAACCGAAGATCTAAATTCATGTGCAGTGCAATAAAATTAATTTATTTAAAATTTTAAGATTTTTGTTCATTGAATTAAGTTTTTAATTTAAAAATTATTTTTTGATAATTTGCCCCTTGACTGCACTAGCATAGCATGCTATCATTTTGGAAGCAAAGAACTCTAAATGATTAGTTTTAACTAAGGATTCAAATTGATTAAATTTGCAAAATGAAAAACGAAATGAATCTGCATGGTAGCAAAATGTAACCTTTGAGGGAATTAAAAAAAAAAAAAAAGGGCAAAATGTGAAAGAAGTAACTGGTGGATAAATTAAAAATTTAGGTATATTTGGATAAAAAATTAAAAAGAATCAATTTTTTTCTTTACTTTTTTTATTCAAATGAATAACTTTTACTTATACGATCATGAATTTTTTCGATTTTTTCTACAAATGTGATTCGCATATCTAAAAACTACAACTTTTAACAAGAAAATTAAATTTTAATAAAAATCCCATATAAGATAAAAAAATAACAAAAAAGTAAAAATTAGTTTTTTTTTGTTACCAAACAAACCCTTAATTAATCATAACAAATATGATCATTTGCGGGGATACATTAATTTTTAATTTCTACAATCTCTATGTATTCCCCCAAACGGAACAGTTGTTTACTTTGACAAAAAATAAAACCATAAGCCTACAGACATAAGATATCTGGGAATTGGGCAGTTTGAGTTTAGGGATAGGGAAGAGAGAGAGGGGTGTTTGTGAGGAGAGAGAAAGCTTGGGTTTGATAAAAATGCATGTAACGATGATGATGACGAATCCGCCGGTGAGAATTTTTTTCCATACAGAAACGACGACGTTTCGGTTGCATAAGAAAATAGGCCGGGCTCCTCATTTTGAAGCAAATCGGGCCTATATTGGGCTCGGAGCCAATAGAGCTCAAGCCCAGTCCATGTGGAATCTGCTCAACCCTCCCCTCTTATAAACAATCGTTGTTTTAGGGTTGGTCAACCGAGCAAGAACCCTAGCAATTCGTTACTGAATCGCAGTCCGGATCAATGGGTACGATCTCTCTCTCTCTCTCTCTCTCTCTCTCTGTATACAGATCTATTCCTCGGACATCAGTTTTGTTATTTACTCATTAATTCATATGTTATAATAGCATTTGAAATGTAGATTCATTTGAACCTTTGAAGCGCATGTTTTCTGGTACATAATGATGTCCGTATACGTTGCGTTTCACATCTATATATGTTGTTACAGGTGCTTACACCTATGTATCGGAGCTATGGAGGAAGAAGCAATCGGATGTGATGAGGTTCTTGCTGAGGGTTAGGTGCTGGGAGTACCGCCAGCTCCCGTCCATTGTTCGGGTCACTCACCCCACTCGCCCGGACAGGGCTCGCCGTTTGGGCTACAAGGCTAAGCAGGTTATCTAATGAATAGTCTGGAACTACTTTGAAATCCATGTGCATCATTTATAAATGCTTATTTAGAATTGTATTTTTTTTTTTTTTTGTGAGATGTTGTGGATCCAAATGGGGGCAAAAATGCTTCTTTTGTGGCTTTTATTAACTAAGATCATCCGAAATGTTTGGTTGATTACAGAGTATTGTTCGCTATTACACAGAGTCTACTGTATTAGGGGTGTGGAATATCTTCGTGGTAAAATGCTATGGTATACATGTAATAGGGGTGAAATTTTACCCGGCATAACATTTACCCAGGATAACATTTACCCCTTTTAACCTGCCAAACGCACCCTTTAGTGTAAACCTTACGTTGCAGCTGTAATTGCTCCTTCAATCCTTCTATGTTTATTAATGTGTTTCTTGGACGCAGGTGCTCATTACTGAGTCTTTTCCAGTTATTTAAAAAAAATGAATCCTATGTCACGCATGATACGCGATAAGCTTTTTAAGCGATTGATCATTGATGTTCAAAACGACAACAATGTTAGCATAAAATTGCTAGCCTAGGTTATTAATTATGTAGGTAAATGTTGTTCTTTTAAGTTGAGCTTTCAATGTCTGGCAGATGCAGACATAGGCATTTCATTTTGTGATGATCTTTTAGCATTCTTGTGGGCAATTATCATGTCCTCATTCACGACTTAGTGTTTGATTTTTTGCAATACTTGAGGCCTCTAAGCATAAAGTTTGTATTTGTCAGTATTTAAGTAGTATTGGCCAAATAAACTTTTGAACTCAAGATGCAAGGGTCTTCCATGATCTTTTGATTTAGCTATAAATAAGTTCGGGCTGCCATTGACAATTTCATTTGCATTTGTGATGTTGTTGTCATTCACTGTTGTGGGATAAAATTATTTTATTTTTTTTCAACTTGTCATGTTATAAGTAAATTGAGGTACAAAAACCCATCGAAATGCAACTGTCATATTCCTTACCTAATTGGCCATCCCTTGGATCACTTGCTTGTCCCCAGAATCATTAGTGCAACATTGAAGCTATAGTTCCTTCAATTTTTTGCTATATCACCAAACTATAATACTTGTCAATCTGCTCACAGGGCCATGTGGTATACCGTGTCCGCGTCAGAAGAGGTGGCCGAAAGAGACCTGTTCCCAAGGGCATTGTGTATGGTAAGCCTACAAACCAGGGTGTTACTCAATTGAAGTTTCAGCGCAGCAAGAGGTCAGTCGCTGAGGAGCGTGCTGGTCGTAAATTGGGTGGCCTTAGAGTGCTCAACTCATACTGGATCAATGAGGTTTGTAATTTTTAACTCCAATTCTTGGCTAATCCTGCTGTCTGATTGTTTAGATTCATTTTTTGTTCACAGTGGTTCTTGTGTGCCTGGATATTGTTGATGTAGGATTCAACTTACAAGTACTTTGAGGTTATCCTTGTTGATCCTGCACATCAAGCCATCCGGAATGACCCTAGGATCAACTGGATCTGCAACCCAGTTCATAAGCACAGGGAACTTCGTGGGCTAACTTCTGCTGGAAAGAAATATAGAGGCCTGCGTGGAAAGGGGCATTTGCATCACAAGGCACGGCCTTCTCGCAGGGCAACCTGGAAGAGGAACAACACTCTCTCCCTCCGCCGCTACCGCTGATTTTGCTGAAATTGCTTGGAGCCTTTGGGTTGTTATCTGGTATTTTTGTTTGAAAAAGCATATTATGTTTGCTTGGTAGTGAGATGAAGTTTTGGTTTATGAGAAAATCTGAAACATGTTCGATATTAAGAGTTTAAACTCTGGATGTTTAATTTACTTTAGCCCTCTTAGCATACCAGATAGGGTTTCTGTTGGTGAATCAATGCAAAGTGACTAAAAGGAGGGGGGCTGGAGTCAGGTCCCCACTTTAGCCTCTTAGTCATTTTAAATGACGTCTTTTTTAAACAATAATATTTGGATATGAATTTGTGCATCTGAATACGAGTGTTCGTAAAAGCATCTAGCTATGAATAAGGTGTATTTGGATGTGAACAATGTATATCCAAATATGAGGTAGTGCATTCAGATACGATTTGATACATTTGGACAAGGGCTAGTGTATTTTTTGGGATTTGCTATCTTCTTTATGATGAATTATATTTTTTAATATTGTTTGTAACTCATATCGATATTCAACAATCGTATATCTAATTGAAGCTATTTTTCTTTACACTATTTTTGAAAATATTCTTCTTTAAGAATTGAGTTAATTTTAACATAAAGAATTGAATTGATTTAATTTGATAAATGAAATTTTATATGTTTGGAACAAATGTTTGAATTTAAGAATTAAATTAATTTAAGAGAGATGTCAAATTTGGTTATGTTAGGTTCCGTTTGGTTTGCAAACAAATTTCAAAAAATTCTATAAATCTCTGTTAATTTTATACCACGTCAACTTTTTTCTTTTCACTGCACGCATTACAAATTCTTAATTTATCTTACTTTATCTCATTTCAAACTCATCCTTAATAGTAAATCAAAAATATGATAAATATGATATATGAGGGTAAATAAAAAATTTAAGAAAATAATGAATTTTCGTTAAATTTTATAGTTTTGAGTTAAATTTTAAATGATATAGAAATTTTAAACTTAAGTTATAAAATAAAATTAGTTTTAACTCATGAAATTTTATTTTAATTTCAAATATGAGAATTGGTTAGAATTTTCATGAACGGGGATTAAATTTAATCAAATTTACCATTTCAATAAAAGTGTTGAAGTTTGTTTTTGATGAAAGTGACTTTAATTATGCCATGTTAATTGGTTTGCTACTGGATTCAAGAGTATCAAACAATCAGTCAACATTACAAAACAACCAGCTTTGTATAAAAATCATCAAATCATTTAATTGAGAAAAGATTGAACAATAAAACATTACTTTGATTGAATCGATATTCCTTGTATGAATATAATAGTTTCACTTTAAGTTGCTAAGGTAATTACAACACGTAGAAGAAGAGAATACCTTTCGAAAATTTATAAAATTTACATAGTACTAGGTGAATTGGGTAACAAAAAAATGAGTCTAAAATATTTTAAGAATTAAATTAGAAGTATTATTCTAAACCTTAAGTTCAGAGTTCAACTTCAATCATAAATTTAACTTCTGAAACATTAAGATTAAGAGATCTATATCAAAGAAATAGTTGTACATTTTTTTAATTTCTTTTCAATGGCGCAAAAATTAGATCGGTTAGAATGCACAATCGAAAATTATGAACAAAAAGTGTATTGGTGTCAAAACTTGTTTTTTTTAAAAATTGTCTAAATGCACAACCTTACTTTCTACATTCAATCTTTTACTACACAATCATTTGAAATATTCTAATATTCATTAAATGCCTTGTGTTCTCCATTATACCCATCTATGGTACCCCCATAAGGCTCATGCTCCGTATCAATTCATCTAATGCTTCGTTAAACTTCTTAATTGCTCAGGACTTCTCAATTAATTTTAACTTGCTCTTTATAAATACTATCTTGTTCTTTTTGTCTTAAAAAGTTATATTAGAATAAAAAAATGGATCAAAAATTTATCTAAAATTAATGCGACTATCTCTTATAATCATATAAATAAAATTATTAAAAAATCAAAATAATTACTATTTATGAGAATAATCAGTATCCTAAATATGTTTTTGTCAATTTTATTTTCTATTCTTTTTTCAAAAACCTATCAATTTTTTTATTTCTTCTTATTTTGTTTATATCAAAAGGAGTAAAAACAAATTGCCCCGTTTGTTAAAATTCCATTTAAAATAGTATATTTATTTTTAGTTCAATTCGTAATTTTAATAAATGGTAATGAATTTGCTGCCTGGATCGAAGTGGCAAGGATTCTATGGCCTCTTCCCACGGACCCACCTAACCCAAAACGACGTCGCGGGAAGGGGATTTTCGCGGCCAAATCCAGCCCTTGCAATCTATATGGCTAATTACATCAACACCCCCATCACTTAGCTCCCCTCAACTATAAAAACGTACAGAGTGTCCCCCTAAACTACTACAAATAAAAAGAATGTTAACACCGTTAATGGAGTATAAATGAAGAAGACTAGGGTTCGTTTGGTTTCAAAAAAAATAACAAAAAATTTTATAAATCTCTGTTAACTTTATATCACATCAACTTTTTTCTTTCACTATACGCATTACAAACTCTCAATTTATCTCAATTTTTCTTACTTTAAACACACTCTTAAACTGATTTATTGCCCATCACGCATGCCTAATATGTAATAGATTGTACGTGTATGTATGACCTAAATTTGAGTAACCAACTATTGAGGTGGTATTTGGTTTGTATTTTTATTTTTTATTTTGTGCATTTTATGTTTTAAAAATCTGAAAACAAGAAATATAAAAAATGTATTTAGTTTAATATTTTTTATTTTTTGTATTTTAAGATTTTCCTTATTTTGAGTTAAAAATGCTTGCAATAATTTTTTGTGATTTTACACTTCATGTGTAAACTTATTTTCTATTTTCTAAAATAGATTTTAAAAATACAAGTAAATAGATACGTTTTTAACCATTTTCTTTATTTTCAAAAACATAAAATGAAAAATGGACTCAGAATAAGTATATTAAATGACATCTAATTTTTGTACATTACTTAATTAATTAAAAATTATTTATTTATTTCATGTGACTATTTTTTGTTTTGAATCCAAACGGAATGTTAACGATCATTTGTCTTTCTAATAGTTTTGGGGCATATGATAAAGGCTTTTGATAGTTTAGGGAGTTAAACTGATATTCGGTCATAGTTGAGGGGTGTCGGGGGTAATTAACCCTAATCTATAACTACTGCACGAATGGCTGGTTGCGCACCTGCTCTTGTAGAGAGAGAACTCTAGGGAGAGAGAGAGAGAGAGAGAGAGAGAGAGAGAGAGATGAGCCTGCTCCGAAGAGTGAACTCGGGCTTACCTCAATCTTTTGGATTTGCAAGAAGGTCCCTCAAATCACTAAAATTAGCCGGCGAGTCCCTAGACTCCTCTGCCTCCCCCGCTCTCATCCATGGCGTTCACGTATTCCATTGCCCAGTATGCCACATTCTCTCTTTCTCTCTCTCTCTGTGTAAATGTGTATATACATATATATATTTTTCCTGATTTAACTTTCGGGTTTGATATCTTTTGCTCTCCTCTATTCTGGGTTCGGGACCGTTTTGAATTTTTGATTCATTTTATTGATTTTGCTTTATTAGGATGCGGTCGGAATTGTAGCGAAGTTATCGGATTCCATAGCTTCAAGAGGTGGAAATATACTGAGTGCAGACATATTTGTGCCGGAAAACAAGCAAATCTTCTATTCCAGAAGGTATTCTATTCACTACCCTCCAAGAATGTTTCTGAACTGGATTGATTGTGTACTTTGTTTACCATTCAGATCGAACTATTTTGATTCAAATACTCGGATCCAGCTATTGGTTATTTGATTATTGTAGTGTATGTTGTAGTGTAGTCTGCAGCTATATATTGCAGTTGCTAAATGCTGCATTGTGATTGTTCTAGTGAAGCTAGATTGCATTTTGATGGCTGAAGTGGGCAAAAAAATCTATAAGAAAATGCAAATTTCAAATTTGAGAATTGGATCCTTATTGCATTAGTCTTGTTAGTGAAAATTCTAGTTTAAAATGATTGTGGCGAGATTCTATCCATTTCACATTGAAATTTAAGGAGAAATGATAGAGCTCAAAATGTTAACTTGAGGTCCTCAGAAGGTCGTGCGTTGAAGTGCAAACAGTTTAGTATCTAAATCGTAGGTTTTGGAAAGAAAATGGGTAGGAATTTGGGATCTGATCTGAATTATTATCTTTCAAAGAGTGACACTTTGTAGCAAAACATTTTCGGGATTTAATTCCACATTTTTAGAGAAAATTAAGTATAATTTGAGGCTTTGGCCTCTTTCTTCAAAGAAATTAGAATTGAGGAGAATTTAAACAGCGAGATAACCTCTTTATTCAGACCCAGGTTCTCCAACAACATGAGCAGTGTCAAAAAGTGGATCTGTAGAAAATAAATGAATGCTTTGTGCTTAACGGAGTAAGAAAAGATCATTTACTTCACAAATACCTAGATGGTTAAAAGCTATTATTTGACGTTAAACTTTGCAATAAGCCAATTGCCGAAAAACTATTGATTCGAAGATTACTAATAATTTTAACATTATGCAGCTGATGCAACATTGCATGTTAGTCTGTGGAAATAAGTTTGAAATGAAGGAAATCTATTGTTGTGATGCTATAAAATTCAATTACAACTTGACAGTGAATTTGTCTTTGATCCTGCTAAATGGCCACGGGCACAAATGGAAGAGGACTTTCTGAAGCTGTCAAAGATGTTCAAGGCAATGAAATCTGTTGTTCGAGTGCCTGCTCTTGAACCCAAACACAAAATTGCAGTTCTTGCTTCAAAGCAGGTGTGTTTTAATCTTTAAAGACAACACTCTTTATAAATGATAGATGCAAGACTAGAAGTTTAAATCTGAAAGCATGCAAAATCATTGGGTGTAATGCCTTTTTACAGTTTCTTACTGAAGCTTCCGTAATGTTGCTGCAGGACCATTGTCTGGTCGATTTGTTGCTTGGATCGCAGGATGGAAGACTTCCGGTGGATATAACTTGTGTAATAAGGTAAGATTGAACGAGGCTACCTATTTCACCAAATATTTGGATTCAAATGTTTTACCTAACAAGGCTACCTGTTTCACCGTATATTTGGGTTACCTAAGAACTTTTAGTGCATCTCCTTGCCAGTAATCATGATAGAGGACCAAGCACCCATGTAATTCGATTTCTTGAAAGGAATGGGATCCCATATCATTATTTTCACACGAGTAAAGAGAATAAGAGAGAGGCAGAGATCTTGGATTTGGTTCAAAATACTGATTTTCTGGTACTTGCTAGATACATGCAGGTAAATCAAACATCTTCAATACCTTTTCATAATCAAGTAAAGTTGACTATGTGTATTTTCCTTTTTGTTGTTAAATTATCCATACATATGATAGTAGAAAATGGAATTCTTCCTGTCTTTCAGCCTATAAATTAATGGATGAATAAAAGTTAAAACATTCATAGCATGCCATTGTCTGCTTTTCTTGATGCTTTACCAATGTAATATAACTCACATACAAACGCATAATTAGATTAAAAAAAATGCATTATTTGGTATTGAAAACAATTTATATTTATGCAGATATTATCTGGAAAATTTTTAAATAGTTATGGAAAGGATATAATTAACATTCATCATGGCCTTTTGCCATCATTCAAGGGCGGGCATCCTTCCAAACAGGTTCCATTTTGTACTCTTTGATGGACTCTGTGGTGCCTGTCTTTAATATTTCCCTGGTTCTTCATCTATGTTTAATTTTTTTTTTTTTTTTTATATCATATTCTCAGGCCTTTGATGCTGGCGTGAAATTAATTGGTGCAACAAGTCACTTTGTCACCGAAGAACTTGATGCAGGGCCTATTATTGAACAAATGGTGATTATCTCTTATCAACTACTGCCATTAATTTCATTTCCATTTAATCCTCAATGTTGACTGCTAACAGAGTCTCATAATAGTTGTTCATAATTGTAACTGCTCTTTTATTTATATCTGCTTGAGTTTTCACTTTGTACCCTCTTTGACGACCATGTGAAGCCAAAAGATACTTGAATGGGGAAAATGGATAAGTGGCATCTGCTACATACTTTAGGGCTTAGAGGACTTGGTGGGAAAGGCTTTGGATGTAGATATGATTAAAAGGCTGCTATTCTATCAGAGTTCTTATATATCATTCTTCATTTTTTTGTCTCTGATTTTTTGGCAATCTATTATCATTCATCTGTTGACAAGTAGAATCTTCCTGGGTGAGATGGTTTCAGTTGTCAGAGACATAAGGCTGACGGAGAATTCTCTCTGGTCTGTCCTCTCACCCTTAAACCAGAACTTCAATTTTCCCATAACCCACTAATCTTACTTGTCACAATTTTGATTCTCTGTAATCACCTGTTGCAGTACATTTTAGCTCCAAAAGTGGCCATTTAAAATCCTGTATGGTAGAATTTCATAATCAATTTGGTCTGATGAAAGACAAAGCCGCCAGTGAAAAAATTGTGGCAGAAGAATCATATTGTGACAGCCGTAATGCTTCAAATGTTCTACAGTAGTATAATCCAAGAGAACTGCAATCTGGATTAGAGGAACCTGATTCCTTTCTACATTAATTTCTCCTTTCCCTGGTAAATTTATTATGAAATTTGATGGAATTGTTGCTTCTGCAAGTTCTAAAAATCTGTGGAATGCGTCTCCAAGACAGCTATTGCTGTTGGGGTCTAGCACTACTGCAATTTGTCTCTGATCATGTCACACTGCTAACATGCAGGACTTCTTGCTGTTTCAGCATTTTCTCTTATGTGACAGAAAATGTTGTGTTATCACAATTATCATCTTCGGTACCACACTTTCTGAACAAGGGAAATTTTCTCCTTGTCCAGGTTGAGAGAGTTTCTCACAGAGATAATTTACAAAGTTTCATACAGAAATCAGAGAACCTTGAGAAACAGTGTCTTGCAAAGGCAATAAAATCTTATTGTGAATTGCGGGTGCTGCCTTATGAGGAAAACAGGACCGTCGTATTCTGAGGAACAGTGGACAAGAAAAGGCTGTTGAATGGAAAAATCTGTATGTATATGTCATAATTCTTTTGAATTGTTCAATTCTAATTTGTTCATGTCTGAGTCATTGCAGAATTTCAATAGCATATATAATCATTATGATATTCAGGAAGTCAACTTCTAGTCTTCAACCTTGTTAGTTCTGAATCAAACATACAACTCAACTCAACAAACCCTTAGTCTCAAACTGACTGGGATTAGCTACATGAATCCTTTTTCTCCATTAATTTTTCTGAACTGAACATGAGCTTGGATTATAAATTAACAAATAAATTTGCTCAGTTGACTCTGAAATTCTTCTTTGTTCTTGATTTGATCTTTGTAGAAGTTTTTTGATGCAGTTTTGTCATGAAAACCTCAATTCTACCATTTTGGACACATTATATGGTCCTAGTAATGTTACAGCGCATCTATTCTTGAAATGTCATACCTACAAATTAATCAGATACCATTTGTAATGTTTAGAAACATCATAGAGTTTTCAGCATCTTTAACACTGCAGGCTTGGCGAAGAAGATTTTGAATCCCATCAACCCACTTCTGCTTATGGATTTTGTTCTTGCACTTGAACTCTAGAATACCCTGCACCGTTTTGACCCCAAAATACAATTCCACATTTTCCCTTTCTTTTCTGAATGGCCACTCTGAAGCTTTATCACAGACTCCATAAACCAGACCTGGTACCAGTGATTAATGTCATTCAGAAAAAAAACAGATATCTGTTAAAATATTGGAATTCCACAAGGTTTTTAAGATCAAATACGCAGTGGAAGAGATCTGGTGAATAACATGATTAGAATTTCATAATCCAACTGTTGAATTTTAGACTGAAAGATAATTGCTTACATTTATTCTTCTTGGAAAATACCCCTCCTACTTGTTTGCTTTTAATCTTAATCATGACCTGCCAGTGAACTCATATGAGAAAAACAATGCAACATTTGGTCATGAAACAATCTAAATTGTGATGCAACTTGTCCATTTTCATTGTGGCTATTCCATTTACCTGAGATTCCTTGTTGATATAGACTGACACATGCTTCCATTGTAACATCCCTGAAATTGTGCAGGAAATTAAATTAGATTTAGCAATAGAATTATTCATAACACCTAAAATTATTCGCATTCTTGGACATCAACTGTAAACGACAGCCTAATAAGGAAGAAGAAGTTATGGTGAACTTGAAGATTCTAAGGTCCATTGGTGAACTGATGAAAACTATAAATCCATGTTCCCTTCAGAATCATCAATCAGGTGAAACCTTTTTTTTTTTTTTTTTAAATCATCAAAACCTTAGCTCTTGATAGTTCAAATATTTGATAATCTGTAAGTGAAGTTTTTTGGATGTTGGGACAAAACTTAAGATGAATTATAAAATTCTTGTTCCCTCTGAATTTCTGTAGTTTTGCTAAGACATATAATGTCTTGTACTCGGGAAAAACATTACCAAGCAAATCCAGTTAACCTGATTAAACATTGAATGGTGGATTAAGTTAGATTTATCAATAGAATTATTCATAACCTAAAATTGTTATCATTCTTGGTTTACTAAACCTAAAAGACTACGTGATGAGGAAAGAAAATGATAGAAGTTATGGTGAACTTAAAGATTCTAGAGTCATCCATGTTTCCATCAGCATCATCAATATCAGGTGAAACCATAAATTTTTTTAAATCGTCAAAATCTAGATTTTGATAGTTCAAAATTTTTCACATCTCTACTCTGGTATTTCATTTGAATTTCATATGTTTTGCAAGGACGTGATCTCTAGTAGGCATGACAAATATTACCGAGCAAGTTTATTTAACCCAAACGTACGTTGAACAGTGAATTACCTTTTCGCCTGTGCTGCAATAAGTCCCCTATACAGGGAGGATCCTGTTCTTCCATGTGGCTGTGAAACCCAGCAAGTCTCTGAGCTTCTGCCATACCCTTATCGTAGGGTCTTATAGCAGCATTCCTCTTTGCTTCTTTGGGCAATCTGGCTTTGAGGGTTGCTTCTCCTCGCAAAGCTTATTAGTAGGATAAGAATTTGAAATTAATCAATGATGCTGGACCATAGGAATGTTTTGAACAAAGCAATTTATGTTCAAGAAAGGAGAAGGTGCTGTGAGATTGAAACTATTAACGAGTCCTGTTCGAATGTTCAGTATTCTGATTTCGTAAATTGTGGATGAATTAGAACTGCTTTATAAAAGTTTTAAAAGCATGATGAATGCACCAAGAACTAATTTTTTTGATTAAATACCCGTTGCAGCTGCAGCTGTGAGAGTCACTAGATCACCTGGAGTTCGAATATCTACTGCTGATCTGACAGCAGAAGCCACACGATCATGATCAACCCCAGCTGATTCAGCCATCTCGATGCAATGCGATGCCAAGAGCTCTGTAGCTGATGCCAAAGGTGCTGCATTTACTCTTGAGCCCGAATCTTTTGAGTTTTCTGCTGCAGCCACAGCGGCCAATGCTGCTGCTAGTCCAGCAACAGATAGAGCAGCATGCATTCGTGCATTTTCAACTCGCACTTTGTCTTTCTTCTTGAGGAGAGTGGTATTAATGGAATCCTTGTGATCAAACCACCTTCCAATTGGTCCGGTTCTTCGATCTCTTCGTGCATTAAATGAATTAGTGACCTTCCCTGACTGTAAAGAAATTGCAGAAAAGTTTTACAAAGGTGCATTTCAGTTGCAATGAAATGTTCTATGCTTGACCTCTCTTATTCTTTCCTCAATGGCTGAGAATAAAGAACGAGTTATATAGTAACTTACATGTGTTGGTGAAACAATTGTCTGTGGGATTCCATTTTGATTCTTATCAACAGGAGTGTGTTTTTGTTTGTGAGCCAGAGCTTTGGAGATCTCTGAAGCAGAGGGACTCCAAGACCTTGACAAGAACTCCATGGGTTCTTTGGGTGTTTGTGGCTGAGGAATTGTTGGTAATGCTGACACAGTTTTCAGCTCTTCCTCCTCTTCCACATTCTCTAGCAAATGAGTGGATTTCTTCATCAAATCCCAAAATTGGTTACAACCCTCTATTCAAATTGTAACAATCAGATAAAGCCCGGTTCTTCTCCCCCTATGCTTTGGGTGTTCTTCAATGCGGTTTCCTTTGAACAATTGATGCCTTCCCCCTGCATTGCAACATCAATTGGGAGAGAGAGATAGAGAGAAGACTGTTAGAATGAACAATCTATATCCATTACCCTTCATTGAGCTAGGGACTATATAACAAATATATATATATTTATACATATGCAAACAAAGAAAGAAAATCCTTATATGTGTGTGTTATGTATGACAAGATGTGTCAAAATAGAATACAAAGGGCTTGAAGGAATGTTCTTACGAGAGTGGAGGAGGTTTGCTGACCTTGCAATCTCTACGAAGAAGGGTCCAAATCAAACACCAAACTGTGAAGCAAACTTGGACTTAGGTCCACCTTTATATGAACAAGAAAGACACAACCCAGCATCGGAGGGACACTATGGCTTTTTACAGAATCGACAACATAGTCTCGTGCTCGGAACCACCCATGAATTCAGGTGGAAGTTTCTTGTGTGTATGTATTAGTGTGAGAGAGGGAGGAATTCAGAATGTCCAGTCAAAGGTAACAATTCAACTTTATTTGAACAATACAAATTTTATATATTAATTTAGCAAACGTAGAGAAAACATTATCCTAATTACACGGACAATGTTTCACAACACACGTACACAGTTCGCATTATTGTGATTATCTCTTGCTACGCTAAATTCATTCTATTTTTAATCTTTCAATGCTCTATTTTTTTATTATATTTTTATAATATTTTATTTACTATATTTTAGATTAAAATGATGTTGTTTTGATTTGACCAAACCATTCGCGGATTGATTTTAAATTTAAATTCTTTTTTATCAAGCCAAACTCGATACTTATATAAAAGTTTGAACTAAGTTCCAGTTCGATATAAATAACTAAAGTTGAGTTCAAATAAATTAAAACTCGGCTAGATTTGCCTTGATTCGACTTACTTCAGCCCCTAGTTTCAACGAAAGATTTATCAAGAGAAAGGAAATGGATGGGAATTCCAAATTATTTCCCTTATTTGGGTCGTCATTAATCTTTAAGAACATAAGCCAAATGAGTGCAATATATATTTACAAGTAACAGAACAAAATCGTAATAAGTTAAAATTACTCCTACAAATATATATATATATAATGTCATGTATTAAGATGATGATTGTTGTTCATTTCTGTCATATTCTTTATGTATTTATAGGCAAAGTAATATAATAACTTCCAATAACTGATTAGCCACTTCTTCCATAATGTACTAACTTCTCTATTACAAATAACCACGTCTTGATTCTCTCACATTCGATATATACCCTTTATGCTTAGAAAGAGATCAAATTGAATAAATAATTCAAATTAAGCAGAAAAAATGAACTGAATAGTCTTTTTTTATTAATTTATGATTTTGTAAATAGAACTATTGTACCTTATAAAATTGATTATAACTTTTCTATGATAGAAGGTTTGCGACGTTAGAACTAAAATTAAAGAGCTTTTCAATTATATTTATATCGAGCTGGGTGATAACATGTAGAAAATCAAATTTTACTTTGAATAAATACTTACAGTTAATTCGTTATTCTGTAAATAAAATTATTATACTTTACAAAAATGACTATAAATTTTTCTACAAACTCCAAATGACAAAATGCTTATGGCGTTAAAAACTAGACTATAAAAGATTATATGTATGGAGTTGTTTACTAATTAATACAAAAAATTACGCTAGTTCAAATTTATCCTAAAAACATGAACTACAGCATGCAACCAACTAAATGCTTGGGGACTTGATTAAATAATATTTGTAGCTCTAAACACTAGCCAAATGAAAAACTTTATTTTAATGGAATACTGGAATCTAAAAGAAATAGAATAATTCATATAAATCTAATTGTTTATTGAATTAGAAGTGACTTGTCAAAAAGTTACGAGCTACTTAACTATTGTCAACTCTAGTGCTAAATTAAGAAGCGATAATATATTTACAAAAAAATATGAAATAATTATAGAATCTCAAAGGAAAATGAATATAAATTAATATAGAATTCACGGAAATCAATTTTGAATTCTAACCTAATGACAATTACTAAAACAAAAATTATTAGAAATAGAGATATTGTCAATTTAAACCCCCTAAACGGCAAAATTCAGCAATAAAGAGGTACGTGTCACAGGAAAAAAAATTATTATATTATGAAAAGTAGAAGGCTGATATAGAAATGCTAATTTAATTCAAAAAAAGAGGACTGACATAATAATACTATGTCAGTCTCCCAAATCTTCACACCATCAGGTGCCTAAATTCAGAAAGTATATAATCGAGGGCCACCAATTTTTTTTTTAATATGATTCAATTATTATTACTTTTTTTTTGGTAACGGAAAAAATCGTCCAGTGGTTTTACTCACTGAATTACAAATCTTTGGGAGAACTAGCACAGCAACCCACCACCACGGCCCCCACTTCAATTATAAATTCATGTTTAATACTATATGATTAGAAAATTTCATTAAAATTTATTAAAATTATATAATATAAGCATCAGTATATCACTACAAACTAAAAGATACCGAAACGTTTTTTATTTACAAAGTTGTCAATTCTGAAAGTATCTTTTTTTTACAAAAGAAAAAAAATTAATTGAGCGGCATCTTCGTGAAACCATTATCACCCACAACCAAGACAAGCTTTAATTGGACATGGAAAAAGAAAAAAAAAAAATTCCTTTTTATAGTGGGAATAAACTCTTTAGGAGACTATGCAGGGAATCGATGCCCCCCTTCCTGATAAGCACTGTTAGAAAGCAAAAGGTTCCAGTGACAAATACTGTACTGCCATGCATATATTGCTTGCTGTGCTAGATGTACAGTACTTAGTTTAATTAATTTATTTGATTTTACAATGAATAGAGTTGTAAGGTGTTGAAAATAGGAAAATAGATACATAGGTGTATGATAGTAATTATCAAATTTAAATTTAACTAAAATTTCTATTTTACGCATAAATGTTGAATTGAACCAAATCAAATCATTTACAGATGAAAAGTTATTTTATAATTAAATTAAAAATTATCATTGATGTTATCACAAAATTTTATATTATTGGGTGTCAATAGCAGGGTTGGCATATCATAACCGAACAAATAAATTCTAAATTGTGGAATTAATAAGAAGTTAACGATATCGAGCTAAAATCTAGTTTTTCTAAAAATGAACTCTATCATAGAGATATTTGATTTGCCAAGTTTCAACAATTTCGTCAACTTTCATATATTTTTACCAAATTTTGTCAATTTTACTTTTGTTAAATTTTTGTTAAATTAATCTAACTCATAACTATTATTAAACTAGTTATGCATTTGAAGGACTAACGGAGTTCATGCTCAAATATTCCACGTTTTGCTTTGGGTTTGTTAAGTTAGAGTTAATACTCACCAAATGTACAACTTTTTCATTTTTGTCAATTTTTTTTGAAAGTTAAAAGTAATAAATGTGCTCTAAATCAAATATAGGTTTAGGGTTTAGGGTAAGGGTTGTTCAATTTCAGGTATATGATACAAATACTAATAGGATTGAGGCTCATTGGTCACACTCCCATTGATGAGACAAAAGTTTTCTGAAAATGAAAATTAAAAAAAAAAAATCACAAGTGCGAATAGAAGGACAACACCAAAAGAAAGACCCACACAACGACACTTGACGGTTGGACAGCACATATAGCACAAACAACACTTTATTTGGGTCCGTTTTAAGGGTAGTTTTCAGAGGGAGGAAGGGGCTCGTGTGACCCAATGAAGACGTCACCATATATTAAACCGGCCAACCCGCCGCCAACAAGTGGGCCCACCCAGTAGATCCAAATCTGCGACAAATCTCCGCTGACCAAGGCCGGCCCAGTCGATCGAGCCGGGTTCATCGAACCGCCGCTGAAGGGGCCGGCGGCCAAAATGTTGGCACCGACTATGAACCCGATTGCAATGGGTGCAATTATTCCGAGCGAATCCTTCTTGGGGTCTGCAGCCGTGGCGTAGACCGTGTACACTAGTCCGAATGTTGTCACAATCTCCATCACTACCCCTTCGAACCCGTTCACCCCCGATGCCACCCCGTGGGTGGGAACCGCCTGCAAAACCCGAGGGTAAATAAAATTACGAAGAAGCTGTTTAGAATCGTAAAAAGTTGATATAAATTTATAAAAGTTAAATAATATATATCTAGTTATTTTAATTCTACCCTTAAAGATTCGGAATTTTATGTAACTAGAATTTTGATATCATATTAAGTCATTTATTGTCTCAAAAATTTAATCTGTTAGGCCATATGTCTAATAATATATATTAAGTTAGTTTAACACCGTGAGTAAAAACATTAAATTTTATAGGAATTTTGTAGAGTTTTATAGATGGAGAGACAAAAAATAATAAAATTTAATAAAAATTATAAGTTCGTAATTTGTGTAATAAATAATTTTTAAAAATTTTTAATATTATTTAACGATTTTAAAAGTTAGCCAACAGAGCCAAAGTTTTATAGGGCTCTCAATGAGCCCATAATCCGTCATGTTTGGTTTTCGGTTTATTATCATTTTTCTAATTTTATTTTGTTAAACTGTGTTTTATATATATTTGTTACTCTTACTCTCACTCTCTCTCTCTCTAAGAATATGACGTTATTTGTATATGTTCTAAGAGATATACCATGTCATTAGTGACGAATTGGAGGAGGAGGCAAGCCACGGTGGAGCCAAGAACTTGGGCAATCCAATAGAAGATGCCAGTTAGGATGGTGATGTTGCCCCCGATGGCCAATCCGAAGGTGACAGCTGGGTTCAAGTGGCCGCCGGAGACGTTGGCTGTTATCGACACACCAACAAAGAGTGCAAATGCATGAGCCACCGCCACCGCCACCAGGCCCGGTGGGTCCAAGGCTGCACCTGATGTGAGCTTACCTACAACCAAACATCAATAATCCTATAACTCATATCTATGAAACACAATAACATTAGCGGCCAAAAATTATAGTTTGTCACGTGAAATTAAGACGTTGAAAAAAACAAAGAAAAACAAATTTTCTTGGCTATAATTTCTTTATCAAGATAACATATAATATCACAAGAACTTTTTAAATGATTATATATCCTAATACCATTGCTGTCCAAACACATTTAAGCTTAGGGATTCAATATAATTCGATTATGAAGATATTGAATATTATACTTACGATATTTTACTCAACTTCCTATAGGTGATATGGGATAAAAGTATTTTATTATGCCTAAAGAATACTTCACCCAGATATTCTTAAGCACCCATCCATATCACCTAGAGGGTGGAAATGAGTTAAGTCAAGTTTTAATTTATACAAATTTGAGTTGAATTATTTGTACAAAACTTGAGTTCGGTTTGATAAAAAAAAATTTAGACTCGAGATCGGCTCGTGAATAGTTTGATTAAACCAAAATAATGTTATTTTGGTTTTATCGAGTTTTTCTAAATTCAAGCACAAGCTCGATTTTAAAAAATTATAAATTGAATTTAATTCAAACTCATTTTAGTCACAAGTTAAGCTTAAACAATTCCAGAAAAAAAAAATAGGCTCATTTTCATTCCTAATATATATCATTGCCAATATGTTACAATAACAGCGGTATGTTTGCAATAAAATTATATTTTAGTGAAATTTTATAAAATAATTGGCACACAAAAGAGTTACACGATTCTAGTAATTTCTTCTTACAAAAGAAAAAAAAAAAATCTAACGATATAGCACTTACAAAAAAATATATAGTTTCATGCGTTTTTGGATAGACTTATGTCTATACGAGAAGCTGAGAATTAATTAGCCACACTTACTAAAAGCTATGGCAGATCCAACACCGGCGAAAACAAAGAGAAGTGTCGCAATAAATTCGGCTAAGTAAGACTTGATTGACCCCATACTGAAAGAGTCGCCGATGCTACCGATAGCCAACTTCACCATTTTTGGTCACTTAGCAGCAAATTAGACTTTGTGAAAATTTGTCTAATCGCTACAATACGAGGGTGCGTATTGATCCCATATATGTATGATATATAGGCTCCGTTTGGAGCGTAACAAAATAAAATAAAATCTTATAAATCTCTACAAATACGAATTACGAGACAATAAATTTTAAAATTTTCACTCACTGCACGAATTATGAGACATTTACTTTTATAATTTTATTTTATTTTATACACTTTTATACAACTCCAAACACACTTATAGTATGATACGAAAGATTAGTTAGAGCGTGGTGGAATTATCAACACCGACCATGGGACCCGCAAGACGGAGTTGTGACCGTCCGATTGGTGCCGCCCCCACCGGCCTTAGTTTGATATAATACGCATCATGAGCGTGGAGACAATTAAGTTAATTAGAAATTAATGGGCATGCAAACAACCGAATTTCAAATTCATATAGTGCTAACCATGATTGGATGGAATATTAATCTATGCAAGCTCCACTAGGATCCCTGAATAAGATAATAGTAGTTGAGTATGGCTCCGTTTGGAGTTAAACAAAATAAAATAAAATCTTATAAATTGTCACAAATACGAATTACGAGGCAGTAAAATTTAAATTTCTTCACTCACTGCACGAATTATGAGACATTTACTTTTACAATCTTATTTTATTTTATACACTTTTATACAACTCCAAACACATCCTATATGTTTGCTGCGATTATAATGCCACATCATCGCCGTAATGTAATATAAGAGGTGTTTGGGTAAAAAAAAGTGAAAAAAAGTGTAATATATCGGCTACTTTTTAATATTTGAAAGATCAATTTAAATTTTTTGACACAATCCATTCTAACGGGACGATACATCCGTTAGGACGGTTTTGGTCATAAAATTTATTAAAAATTTAACAAAAATTAGTATTAGTTGACAAAATTTGTAAAAATTGGTAAAATTTTTAAAATAAACATCTGAAAAATAAAAATAACCAAGAGGTTGTAAAAATTTATAATTTTTTGTAACTTTTTATAAAATTTAGCCGTCCAATTGGGGCCATCATAAAATTATGAAAGTAAAAATGTTTATGTATATAAAAAAAATTAATTATAAGATAACTTTTCTTATTTTGGGCCAAAAATTTAAACCCAATATTACGAATACTTAGACATAATAAAAATTCTAATCAGAAGACAACTTATCTTGCTTTAGGAAAGAAATTTAAAATTTTAAAATTTAAATCCATTATTATAATAATTAGAATTTTATTAATTTATCATATCACACTATATTTTTTTTGATAACGTAACATCACCATTGCCTTTTAATTTGTTATCTTCCCAAACCATGGTTCTATTGTTAGTTAATGGCTATTGAAAGACTTTTGCTAAAGTCAGTAGTTATGTATGTAAAGTCTTGCTTTTACTTTATGTATTGCAATGTTCATGTAAATTAATAATGAACAGTGAGGTGGAGATTTTATATTTTATGTTATCACTAGCCGCCATAGGTATTATTAATGCAAGCAAGGGATTATTAATTAGGTATTTTGGAATCAGAGTAGTTATTTTGCTTAGGAAGAGGCACAAATACCACTCATTGTGGATTTGTTTTTGGGGTGCTTGTATTTATATTACTCATAAATCAGACCTAGGTTCCGTTTGGAAACAATTAGCATTGGTTAATGACTAATGGCTAGTAGCTAGTTCAAAAAAAAGTTAACTAATTTTGTATTTGGGAAGGAAAAAAAGTGGCTAATAGTTAGTAGCTAGCTAATTTTGTGTTTGGGAAAAAAAAGTAACTTTTTTTAGGTGACTAACTTGTTTTTGTTAAATTGACATTTTTACCATTGAAAGTTTAAAAGAAGATTAAAATATAAGAGGGTACAAAAGTCCAACCACTGTTGAAGTAGTCATTAGCCTTCCCAAACGGACCCTAACCCGACTAGTAGCCAGTTTTTTTTTTTAATTTCAATAGTGTTTGGTCAATTTTACCTTTTTACATTTTAACCTTCTTTTAAACTTTCAAGGGTAAAAATGTCAAATTAATAAAAACTAAAAATCTACCTCAAAAAAGTCCTTTTTTTTCCTTCCCAAACACAAAGTTAGCTAGCTTATTTTTAGCTAGCTAATAATAAGCTAGTTAACTTTCTTCCAAAACCAAGCCTTAGACTCTGTTTGAGAATTAATCAATTTTAAATTTTAAGTTTTTGTTATTGAGTTTTTTAACTTTTTTTTTTTTAAATGTGTAAACCCATCATCTTACATTTTAAACTTATTTTAAACTACAAAATACAAAAAAAGTCAAATTAGTAAAAAATTTAAAAATTAACTACTAAAAAATTAATTTTTTTCTTTCCAAACACAAATCCCAAATAAGCATTAGAGACTTGGACTTTTCTTAACTCTGCGCAAAGTATATATATAGATATAATATATTCAATTTTTTGACTTATAATCAAATGATTAAGAATAAGGAAACTAATCTTATTGCTTTTTATTAGATTTCATATCTACTGAAATTAGCAAATAAATACTATTCTTTTAAAAGATTGAGGGTGACGTTAATTTTGTGATAGTTGGATCTGAATTGTTAAATTAAAATTTAACGATTCAAACACATTCATGTATTTTTTTTAATTTAATCTAATGATTCATATCGAATTATTATGAAAACTGATATAAATTTAATGTTAACCTCCCTCGTTTGATTGGAGGACCCGTGCCAAAGTCAACAATCAATGCGATGACCATCGTAGAACTGCACTGATGAAATCTGATCGACTGGAAAGGTAAACCAGTTCCTTCAATCTTATCATCAACGAATAATAATAATAATAATAAACGGGTTAAGGGAGGCTGCAATGAAAAAATTTACTGTAAGGGCTATAGTAGAAAATGAAGAGTTGAGATTTCTTTATACTTAATTCAATGGTTGTAATTTATTTTAATTAAATTTATTTTTAAAATAAAAATAAAAATTTAAAAATTTTGATTGAAGGGCAATTAATATAGAATGTTAAAAATCACATGTCATTAAAGTGTAAAGAAATTTTAACCATTCGTTAACTTCTACAGTGAATTTTTTCACTACAATCCCGTTGAATCCGTAAAAAATCCGAACGAGGCCAAACACTTTTTTGATTAATAGCTTGGCACACTAGTTTTAATATTTTCAGAATTAACTAATTATTGGCGCTTGCAACTTCTAGCTCGTTATTTAAAAATATCCCACGTTGAAATAATTAGCGGTTGGGAGTTACATGGGGAGTATGTTAATCATTGATACGAAAGGCTGGTTACAAACATGGTTTTAGTTTTTTTTTTTTTTTTTCCTCTTTTCTTTTTTGTTTTAGACTTTTTTTTTTGTTTAATACTATTTTTCATCAAAATTTAATTTTTTTCAAAGTTATAATTTTGAAGCATATTAATCGCATTTATAAAAAAATAAAAAAAAAATTCATATCTGTTTAGGTCTTTTCATTATTTTTTTACCTAGACGGACATAATTTTTTTTTTTTACAAATATGATTAATACACCTAAAAGTTTTAATTTCTGAAAAGAAAATAAGATTTTGGTGAAAAAGTCACATAAAACCAAAAAAAAAAAAATAATAAACTAAAAAAAAAAAGTTAAAACCAAAATTTGTAACCAAACTCAACCTTAATTTGACTCGTTTGGAAGCGAAATTCTTAAAAATTTTTGGTATTTTTTTGACAAAAGTTGCTAGCTGTGCGTTTAATAAAAAATTGAAAATTTCAATAATTTTTAGTAATTTTTTGATTGTTTAGTAAATTTTGAAGAAAATTTCAAAAACTTTTAAAAACTTTTAACAACTTTTGAACTATTTTCAAATGCCAAAAATAATAAAAGTTTCTAAAAGATTATCTTTTTTGGGGTTCTAAGGTGTATTGCAGGGGTTGAAGTATGAATAAACGGTCGTGATTTAATTATAATGATCTTAATTTAATTTAGTTAAAATTAATTTTAAAATAAAATTAAAAACTAAAAAATTTAGATTAAAACACAATTAATACAGAATATGAAAAATCACACTTCATTGAAGTCTAATTAAATCACGACAATTCATCCATACAGCACACTTTGGAACTTTTTTTTTTTTTTTTTTTGAGTTTCAAACAAGTCTAAATATTAATTTTAAAAACTTAGCAACGTGGTTGTGGTGCTAAATTTGTCATGAATAAATTCAACATTTTCAAAAAATAGATTGAAGGGGCGTTACGGGTTGGCTTCGTACTAAAATTTAAATTAAAATTAGATAGTAAAATCACTCATTTAGAAGATTTTTAAATTATAATCAAACCATTTAAATGGAAAATTTGAACTACTAATTTTACTTTGATTCAATGGTCCAACGGAAAACAAATGAACAACTATGGGTCATTTGGTTTGCTGAAAAATTCTATAAATTTCTATTAACTTTACATCACATCAATTTTTTCTCTCATTACACGCATTACGAATTTTATCCAAATTATAATTTATCTCAATTTATCTCATTTTTTCTTATCTCAGACAACTCCTATAAATTCTAAAGATAATGATAATAGTGGAACCCCTTTTTTCGTTTCAAATCAATCAATGCCAATAATGATTATTGTGCTTTCATTTCGATTAATACCTAATGTTGTTTTATTTCAAGTAATGCTTAATGTCATAATGATTATTGTGCTTTCATTTCGATTAATACCTAATGTTGTTTTATTTCAAGTAATGCTTAATGTCATTTTTATTTCAAAGATAGCGAAGATTTTAGGAGCATGTATTTAATTTTTTTTTTAAATTATGTTTTTAACATATTGATTTGATTTAATTAACTATCATTAATATTACAAATCCAATCAAATCGTCTTAATTTTTAAGATTTTCAAATCATTGATACAAATGGTTAAATTAAAATGATTAATGTGATTCGATTCACTGATTCACCGTTTGATGTGAGATTATTTATAATTTTTAAGACTTTGTGATAACATAAATAATTGTACTATTATATATATATATATATATATATATTTTGACAAAACAATTTTGTTCATAATGCAAGATTACAAAGTATTTAGCAATTTTATTAAATAATAAACTTATTATTAATTATTATAGGGTGTGCGTTTATTCAAAATGAAATTAATAGATTGAACTTTTGGTAACGTCTTATGACTAATTTCAGTAGAGAATTTTTATAGATAAGTTTCATTAATATTCCATTGTGGAACTTTGTTTGAAATCTAAATTTTTGACTTTTTTTCTTAATGATTAAACTTATGTTTTTATATTTTAAATTTTGTTACGAAGAGCAAAAATGTCAAGTTAACAAAAAAAAAAAAAAAAAACTCAAAAGTTAATTATTAAAAAGCTGATTTTTTTCTTTTTCCAAATGCATAAAAAAATTAACTTTTTTCTTTCAAAACTAAGTTTAAGTCGAACTTGATTTAATCCTTATTGAAATTATTTTTAATTTATTTTTTTGTGATTCAGAATCCTGTTGGGCTTTACCGATGGTAAATCAAGGAATAGATGGTCGACTCTCTCAACCATCCCTTCTAGTTAAGTCATAAGATTCAAAATTGCGCTATTTATCTGAGGAGCACAACCACTATCTAATGCGGTTGGGCTCGGGGGCAAATTATTTTTAATTTATCTGTTTGCAATTGGGAAATTTATAATATAATTTTTGACATTATTTACATAGTAACTTTTTTTTTTTAAATAATTTAAGGTGTTCGAACCAACTTACATGCATCTTTATTAATTTTTGAAGCCTTGAAATTATCAATTGGGTAAACCTTCTAATAACTCTAAGAAGGTTAGCAGATATCTTTTCATGTTGTTAAAAAATTTTCATTATTAACATATTAGCAGTAGTGCGTACCTACGACACTCTGAAACTTTAGACAAAAAATTCGAAATGAAAAAACTTTGATAATCTATAGGTTTTAATTTTTTTAATTAAGTCCTAGCAGTTACTATGGGTGCGTTTGATTTGCTAATAAACGCTGAAAAATTTTAAAAATTTTTGAAAATCTCTAAAAGTTATTTACTTTTTATCTCACTGCACGAATTACGAATCCACAAATTATCTCACTTTATCTTAATTTATCTTACTTTTTATTACTCCAAATGTGTGTTTTGATATCTCTATCTTTAATTAATTTTTGATAAACACCATAAAAAATATAAATTATGGTATTTTAATTTGAAAAGTTTAATCTTTTTAAAAATTATAATTAGACAGAATTTAAATTAATAATTTTGATTTGTATATGATTTTCATCCTTAAAAAATAATAAAATTTAAAATGTCTAAACTTTTTTATAAAATAAATGACAGTTAGGTTTACTAAAATAAAAATTGAACAGAAAGTTAAAAATATAAAAATGATTGAATGAAATAAAAAATGAATTTTAAGTGTTGGATTTTATTTCGTGAGAGTGATATTACATAAATTTTGACGAATGAATTGTTTATATTAAAAAAAAAAAAAACTGTCTAATGTTTTAATTTGATAAATCAACCGCTTTCGATTCTGTCACGTTACAAAATGATTATTCCCCGGACCAAGTGTAGTGGTCGAAGACAGGATCCGAATCCGACGCTTCGAGTCTCTAATCAACTGACTGTTGTGTCGTGGGGTCTCTAATCAACTGCTCTCTCCTCTGAGGTTTGCGAGAGAGGGAGAGGGGGTGCAATTACTCATCTCCTTGAATGCTCTCAACGACGCAACAGTGATCGAATTCAATTCCTGGCAGCAAAGTTGGGGTCCCCATTTTTTGAGGCTAGTGCTCCTTAAATGCAACTTTTACGTACTCTCCTCCATTCTAAGATTCTTTCCACGAATTTCCCCGTAAAATATTAAAAAAAAAAAACCATTAAACAATTGTCCCTCTTCGTTCCCATTTGGTCAAATTCATGACAATTTTTTTCTGATACCCATCTATTTGTATCATCATACAGTCCCTGTCGTATTTCATTCCTTTTACTTACTGTTTATAACACCTTCCTTGAATGTTAGTAGAAGATTGTGAGAGCTTTGGAATATACGCATTCAAGGAAACAAAATAAAAAAAATAAAGAAATTGATGGGTGGTTTCACTGTAGATGTAGATAAAGAGGCAGTTGTTAAGAGAGAAAATGGAGATTCTTTGGCAGGTTCTCATGTCTATCCCAAACACAGGCGCTCAAAGAGGTACCCACGTGTTATTAGTTTGTTGCTTGTTTGATTGATTTTTACTTTTATTTTTAAATTTATGTAATGACTAGTTGTAGAGAGAAATGAAAATTACACGGTTGGGAAGAGTATGGATTTGCTCCCACAATGGCTTGGATTAGGAGTTATATATATATGTATATATATATTTCTTTAATGGCCAAGTCAAAGATTTTTGTTATTGTTTATTTATTTTCTATGGTGGTGGATATGTATGTTTTCTTCCCCCCCCCCCCCCTTTTCCTTCCTCTATCTATCCCTTTCTATCATTCCTTGATATTCAAATGGAAGAAGATACTAACATTTGTAGGAGCATTTGGAAGGTATTTATGGCATTTAAAACTGTGAGAGGGCCACAAATTGGGGGAGATACCAAACTGGTTCTTCATAATAGTAAATATATATATTTTAAATTTTTGAATGAGTCTTGGTTTATGTAATTTGTGTCTTTGTGTTGAACATGCTACACTACTACTTCCAGTTATAATATGCTGTCTTGCTTTCATTTTTCTTGTTCTTGAGTTGGAATGTTACATTTCTTCTCTTTCTATACCTCAATGAGTGAATTATGCTGTGAAATCCAGAAGGTTTCTTATTCTTCTTCTTCTTATTTTTTTCCCCTGATGAATAAAAGAATTTTATTAATGAAAGTTGTGAAAGGGAATTAAGAAAATGCCACTCAAAATTACAAAAGCCTCCCAACCTAACAACTCAAACTCAACAAAGTTCAAAAAAGAATGTAAATGAGGCTTTATCCCCCCCCCCCCCCAACCCAAACTTTTGATCCTGGAGGTTTCTTTTTTTCCCGTAAGCAAACTTTTGATCCTGAAGGTTTCTCTTACGATTGTTTTGAGTTATTTTTGGGCACTTTGTATAGGTGGATACATAATAGAAACTTGGCATGTTCTTTATAGGCTAGGCCACCTGGTGCCCCATTGGTTTCTCAACCCTAGTAAGAGGGGCTTAAATCCTCTTCTTGTCATCCAAGGGAAAAGGAAAGATACTAAATGATAAAATAATTTCAAATAAGAGGTTGAATACACGATGAGTGAATAAAGGTTTTGGGATTTCATGAATAGAGTAGTTTGGGATTGGTGTTCAGAGATTAGGGAGTGATTAGGTCTTGACCTACTTGGGAACAGAAAGCATAACCTCATTAAGCAATCAAGGTGAAATGTTGTTATTTGTCCAAATAGGATATTGGTGTAAAGTACGCAATACATTCAGCATTGATTGCCACAGTTTTTTGAAATTTATACATTTTCACTCTAGTCATGGTCCAGTGACTTCCCGGTTCCCAGCTTGTGAATTGACACAATAACCCGTCATTCTATTGAGGACTGTTCCTACACAGAGTTCTAATGGTAAGGGGAGAAGACTTTTGTATGAGTTGGTCTGTTTTTAGACTCTTTTTGTTTGGTAGTTTCACTATCTATTGACCATATGTTATTTTCCAATACATTTCAATGTAACATAGAGGCCTCTCATGTCTTTTCACAATCTATATTGCGATATCTCTCTTCTTTTTCAGTGCTGCTGACAGGAATTTGGATAATCGACGAAGTGGAGATCCACGTTCCATACAGAATGACGTCAGTGAATCGCATGTAATACCATGAATCTTGCTCAATATCTGTTTGTTACCTTTTTATATTTTTTCCCCCTAACTAATCCCTCTGTTAAAAATTCCAATATTCTTCAACCTTATGCACATTGTAGTGATGAAAATAAATTTAAAATAGATGATTGGCTTGTTTCTAATTACTTAGGCATCCAGCAGGAATTGCCACCTTCAGAAAGGACTCGTGCAAGAATGCAAAGCCCCCTTCACGAATTCTCAATCAACTCCACCACTGATACCGCATCCAGTCATCGAGCCTCTTTGGAGAATGATGTAAGCTTGGGATGCCATATGTCCTTTCATAAAGTTGAGATGCAGGCTTGGATTTTGTGTCGTATTCTTTCCCATTTGATTCCTAGGAACGTTCTAATTGGAGTTGCGGCTGGATCTGTTTATTGAAAGGAATAGGTGCAATATGGTTTTTTATGTTAGTGTTTATGATGGCTCTGAATCATGTCCTGAAGCAATCTACATAGATGCACTGCCTCCATTATGTTTTTGCAAGCAAATATGACCATGTTTGGTTTTGGGTCTTCCAAATCTTTTCTTTTCTCATATTATTCCAACTTATTTCTTCACTCTCATTATTCCAAATTGTTCTGTGTAAATTTCTCAAAGAACTTCTGGAATCTGGATATAAATGCTATGGAAGCATATGATACACATGCTTTAACATCTCTGGGTAGAAAACTTCCCCCTACCCTGATGGTATGATGTTTCTTAAAGGATGCTGCTTGGCATGTGAGAGATTGCACGCGAATGTTGGATATTCCTTGAATGTTTGTCTCCATTGGCAAAACACCAAGTTTGTTGAGTATATCATCATAGCAGATTGAGTTTCAACTTTAGCATTAATCTAATATTTACAGATATCAAGTTCCTGTTTTAAATATCTATCTATATCTACTTTCTTTCACAAATATTGAACTGATTTTCAGATTGAGCAGCTGCAGTTACGTTTGCAGCAAGAGAAATCCATGCGGACGATGCTTGAGAGGGCAATGGGTCGTGCCTCTAGTACTTTATCTCCAGGGCACAGGCATTTTTCTGCGCAGGTAACGTTACTTAGAGAACTCAAAATTTGAGAACCTTTAATGAGTCTAGAGGGAGCATTCTACTATTTGAAATATTTAATATTATTGGCAACAGTTCCCTATGCAGAAAATATTAAAACTTTGACGAGCATCCAACCGATGCCATCCAAAAATTGTGATTACTTTAGTTACCATACGAAATATTCGTCATGTACGCAAGAAACTAACCTTGTTTTTGCCCACTGTCATTTTTGAAAGAAAATGCAATAAATAAGAATCTCAATAAAATATAATGTATATATTCCCAATTTAAAGATTGTATTAGTTTTCTTGTTTGATAACCTCTTTCCACTTTTGAGGTGTACATGTAAAATTCTTTCCTAATACCCACACATTCTTTATTTAAATATACTCATAGAATTTTGTGTTGTGGGTCACTTTGAGCTACATATGCAATGAATTTAGTGGAAAGTAACTCCGAATTCTGGTTCATTCTAGACCAAAGAATTAATGATGGAGATTGAGCTTTTGGAACAAGAGGTTTCAAATCGCGAGCAGCATGTTCTTTCTCTCTATAGAAGCATTTTTGAACATTGTGTTAGTAGGCCTTCTTCTCAGCAAAGCTCTGGAATAACTTCACCAGCCCATACAAAGAACGAATCTAGAAAACACCCAAGTGTAATCTCAAGTGCCTTTTGTTCGTCAAGAAAGTTCCCTCTACACCCTTTCCAAGCTCTGGCTTCTATGACTGACTTGGGGAGAAGAACCTCTCCAGTGGAATCCAAGATGAGACATACTTCTTTGCTTAGCGGAAAAGGCAGCAACCAGTTTGAGAGGACTCGGTTGAACCATGGTAAGGTAAGTTGTTTCTTCCTAAATATTCTTCTACTTCTTCTTCTTCTTCTTCTTTGCCTTAAGGCATTTCTCTTAAACTATTGTGCCGCAGTTGACTATTTTGATTTATTATCCCGAAAAAATAATCTTTATGATGGGTCAACTAAAATGGCTTCATTCTTTTTGCTAACTTAAATTCAACCAAATTAAGTTGATGTCTCATATTTTCATTACCATACTTCTATTTTTATTTTCATTTTTTGGCTAACATCTGATGTTTCCTTTATATTGTACTTGTATGTTGAAAACAAAACTAGAAATTTAAATCCTGGGAACCATTTTGTTCCAAGGAATTACAAATTAGTATTCTGTTACCTTTATTCATCTGATTAACTAATCCCTAGCTTCATTGATTTTGAAAGATTTATGCTATAGTTATAAGCTTTCTTATTTTGTTGTAATCCGATCTTATAAATATAATATGAGAGAGATAAGGAATTTTAATTCCTTCCTATCTCAATTTCTTCTCTTCTAACTTGGTAGCAGAGTATAGAGGTTTACCAATAATTAAAAAAAAAAAAAGGCAGAACCCTAGCCATTGATGTTCAATTGCTAGTTGCCATAGGCCCACCTTCAGCGACCCTCTCTGGTGCTTGACCCCACCACTCCAAGCATTAGCTCCAAACAACTTCATCACGGGACTCCCACCACTAGCCGCTAATGCACGCACAACTCGATTTGAGTCTTTATGGCCACATGCCTTACTTTTCTAGCACATGTCGGCATTCCCTTGGCCCTCTCCGACGATGATCACCGAATGTAGAGCGAGCCCTAGTGCCTCTTGTTCAATGTTTTCCTTGCCTAGGGAGTGATCGTTGAAGTCGATCTTGGTTACTAGTCGCTACATTTGATCTTGGTTGCTAGTCGTTGAAGTCGATCCTCTCGGCTCCTAGTTGGTGATGATTTCTCTTCAAAGCAGTCTTCATTGGTAACTTTCATTGTTGCCTGACTTTGTTGGATGAACTCTAATCCTTTGGCAACAATCTTATTGTTGGTAATTTCTATTAATTCTGTTGTTGGTTATTTGGTTGGTGATTGTGATTGAATTGAGTCTTGATCTATATAACTATGATTTGTTGTCAGTTTTTTTTTTTTTTTTGGATTTCTTTTAGTTGCTCATTATGTCCAAGTCTGATATACCTACATCTGGTTCTTCAACCATTTAATCATTCTTTTTGAAAGCCGATGATGTTCCTTGATCTATTAACTGAATGATGCAAATTATTTGAGTAGGTCTCATGCTATTAAAACCTTTCTATGTAGGAAGGATAAATTGAAATATATCTTTAATGATCCACCACCTTCTATCGCTACAAACTATCAAGTTTGGATTAGTGAAGATGCAATTGTTTTGGGTCCTTGTGGCTTAGCCTAGAGGACTCAGTTGCCTTGACTGTTGAATATTGTGACTCATCGAAAAAGATATGGAACTGTCTTGCAGAATCCTATTCTTAGCAGAGTAATATTTCTCGTGTCTATGAGTTTTATGAGTAGATTTTTTTGTAAAGCAAGGAGATAATTCTCTATCTAATCATCTCAAGGGATTATGGGAGCAATTGTTGCATTAGTATCCTCTCGGTGAGGATGTCTCAGCCAAAAAAAAACCTAGGTATTTTATGATTGCTAATTTCCAGGCCGGTCTTAATCCTTTTTTATGCAGCTGTAAGGATCAGATTGACATTACTAGCTACTGCTAATGCCTATTCTTGTATATAGCGGTCCTTTTTGGGCAATCATTCTTCTACGATGCTTAATTCTTTTGTGCCTCCTATTAGCTCTTCTGCCCTTATCAGTTAATCATGGCAGTTGCGGTGGTAACTCTCCTCAAGGTTTTTTTGTGGTAATAGGGGTGGATATGGTTCTCGTGGTGGAGGGAGATCCACTAATCATGGTGATCGGAAGTGTGATTTTTGTAATGGTACTAACCATACTGAGCCTTTCTATTGGAAGAAATATAGAAAGAACGAACAGGCTCATCAAGTCACTGATCATCCATCCTCATCTTAGTCTCCAACCGTTAATAATGGAGTTAACACTTTTGGTTCTCAGGAGGGATTTGTCTCGACTTCCTCACAATTGCAGGGACTTATTCAGTCTTTGCATGTTTCGACTCGTCCTGCTTCCGTGGCCACTTTGGTAAATTCAAGTTATCCAACTCTTGTGGTCTCCTCATCTCTTTCTTGGATCATCGAGTCTAGCACTAGTTTCCATATGTTTGGTAATCCATCTTTATTCTCTGATGTTAGTCATATACATCATAACATTGTGTTAGCTTAGGTTCATCTCGTCCCGTGTCTAGTCAAGGGACTTTGCACCCCTCTTTTTTTTTTTTTTTTTTGATAGTTAAGCGGGGAAGAGGGAAGACCCCAGGTTTTGAACCCGGGTGGTGAGCGGGCCAATGGGAGCCTCTGCCACTAGGCCAAGAGCCGCACTCAAATCATAATGGGCTTTTGAGCGTAATGACCCCTCCCTGTGGCCCTTCGGGCAAACACACCACCCCCTTGGCACCGTGATGGACAAATCCAAGGGCTTGCCATGCTTCTTTGCCTTCCTCTTTGACACCGATGGGGCTTGGCCAATGCCCCTTGGCAATGGGCATGACATGCCCCATTGTTTTGCTCCCGGTCACCCACGAGGTTGGCCACGTCCTGTGACATATTCAGTTTCCGTTGGCATTGCTCGTAGACACCTTTGCCTTGTTCTTAGACACTGATTTGGGGCCGGGCACGCCCCTTGGCTTTGTGCTTGGCAAGCCCCCGCGGCTTGCCAGCTCCCTGTGGTGTTGCTCGTGCCAACCCACGAGACTTGCCATGCCCCTTTTCGTCCCCGCCCACGTTGAGGGAAGCCTAATGTGTGCCCCATCACCCCGGGGGAGCATGCCAAGGATACTCGGTGAGTACCGATGGGGCGTGGCATGTGGTGCTAGCCTTGCTGAGTACACCCACCCCCTTCCCCTCCTCTTCTTTTACTTTGCCATATAGCCATTATGTACCACAATTTTCCTTTAATTTACTTTCTGTGAGTTAGCTCATTAAGTTATTTAATTCTTTCATAATTTTCTTTCCTACCTTTTGTATTTTTTAGGATCTCACGATGAAGAGGAAGATTGGTTCAGGGCATGAGAAAGATGGCCATAATTATCTTGATCGTGATCGCACTTCAAAGCATACTTCTCTACAGCACTTTGTATTATTATTTCACCTCTTCAGTGGCATTTTCCTTTGGGTCATCCATCGTTAACTAGGTTGAGATTAGTTATCCTAATTTGAGTCCAGTGTCTAATTTAGGGTGTGAAGCTTGTTATCTTAGCAAGCATCATCGTAGTTCTTTTCCTAGTTGTGGTGTTAGTCGTGCTTTTGCACCTTTTCATGTAGTTCATGATGATGTTTTGGGACCTTCCTCATTAATAATTATTATGGTTTTTCCTATTTTGTGCTTTTTGTTGATGACTTTTCTCGAATGACATGGCTCTTTCAATGAAACAACGATTTGAGTTATCTTCTGTTATTTCTCATTTTTAAAATGAAATTTTTACACAATTTGACAAGAGAATTAAGGTTTTTTGATCTGATAATGCCTTAGAGTACATTTAGCCTATTGTGCATACGTTTTGCATTGATAAGAACATTATTCATCAAACCACTTAGCCTCACACTTTTCAACAAAATAGTGTTGCTGAAAGCAAACATCATCATTTGTTCGACGTTGCAGGTACATTGATGTTCCATGTGCATGTGCTCAAACACTTTCGGTTTGATGCAATTTTTACTGCCTGCTATCTTATTAATAGGGCTTCCACTCTTATTTTGTCCAACAAATCTTCTTTTTTAGGTGTGTTGCCTTTGTTCACATTCTTGAGCCTAACCATGATAAACTTTTGTCTCATTGTCGTACGTGTATCTTCATGGATATTCTTGCACCTAAAAATAACGCCTTGGGCATTGTGGCTTTGAAACAAACATTTGAGTACTCAGTTTCAAAACTAAGGATCTAAGAGGCCTTTGTTACTTCTAGGTATTGAGATTGCTTGCTCTACACATACTATTTATATTTGTCAACGGTGAGTATATATGGGATTTGCTATCTAAGACAGGTCTTAGATGCCCATCCTGCTAACATTTCTTTGGATTCCTCTGCCAAGTTAGATGGTACTTTTGGTGAACTCTTTTTTGATGTGGGGTGTTATCATCGCTTGGTGGGGAAACTCATCTCATCTATCTTACGGTTACTCGTCAAGATATCACCTATGTTGTTGGAGTGGTCAGTCAATTTTTGTATGCTCCACATATTCCCCACTTTGAGGTTATGTGTCATATTCTACGGTATCTTAAACAATCCCCTGAATGTGGTCTTCTTTATCGTCCTTCCTCCTTACTGTTTGTAACTAATCGTAGTAATGCTAACTGGGCTAGGAGCTGTACTATTGTAGCTTTACTTTTGTTTATTGCACATTTGTTGAGGGTAATTTGGTTACTTGACGTAGTAAAAAACAATAGATTGTTGCTCATTCCATTGCCAAGACTGAGTATCAGTATGGCTTGTACTCTAGGTTCGCTTCTTACTTCGTGAGTTGGTATTGATGTTCCTGCTTCTATGTCTATACACTGTGACAATCAAGCTCCTATCTTTATTGCCAACAATTCTGCGTTCTATAAGCTTACCAAGCATATTGAAGTTAACTACCACTTTATTCATGATTTGTTGCTTCGCAAGGAGTTGAGTACTCCCTTTGTTTGTTTGTCCTCAGTGAGCCGATTTTCTCACTGAGTCATTGTCTCATCTTAGTTTTTAGCATATTTTTCCCAAGCTGGGCATTTTTATTTATATGCTTTAATTTGAGGGGCCGTGTTAGAATAATCTAGAATATATTATGGTGTTATCTTTTTCCTATTTTTTAGCTTGGACAATTATAATAATCTAGAATATATTATGGTGTTATCTTTTTTCTATTTTTTTAGCTTAGACAGTTATATTTTCTATATTATTGTAATCTGACCTTATAAATATAACGAGTGATAGGTAGGGAATTTTTAATCTCTTCTAATCTCAATTTTTTCTCTTCTATCACTAATGTTTGAAACTCTGAATGGCATTCGTTTAAAACCCATGAGTTTAAGAAGCATCAGGTCACCATGTCACTAGGGTATTCATGCTGTTGGATTTATTTATTTTGATAAGTAAATGATTTATTGATTAGTAAGAGGCATCAAGGGATGCCGCCCATTACAAACCAATACCAAGACTCCATACTCTCCACAAAAGATAAAAAACTATCTAAATCCAGATCTGTACTCTTGAAAATCTACCTTACGCCACTGTGCATCAAGCAATTGGTTTAAATCTTTCAAAGAACCGTAGCCATACCAAAACAAGATAAAGTCTCACAATTCCTTTGACCAAAAACAATAAACAAAAATGTGATCTATGGACTCCTAATTCCTATTGCACAAGTAGCACCAATTAAGAATGACCATCCTTCTTAAATAAGATTGTTACAAGTAAAGATCTAACCATGAAACACAAACCGTCAAAAAACACAACCTTTGGAGGAGTATTACACCTCATTGAATTGAGGTCTCCCAATATTTTATTTAATTCAATGCTGGTGCAACCCATCTAGTTAATTTCATCTTTATGACGGACTCTTGTCTGTTGCATTGTTATTCTTTGTTAACAACTTTGTTATATTAGATGATGAATCTTTGACATTGAATGCTGTGGGAAAACGAAACAGAATTGGTTATTTTCAATAAAATGTGAAGAGTACTAATATGACGCATGTTTCCATCCATTATACTCTATCTGATCTCAATTATTTGTAGTAGGTACGAGAAATGCTACCTACTCTGCAGAAAACTTCTGTACTGCGAACCCTGAAAGACCATCTCTACGAGTGCCCAAGCAAGTTGTCTGAGGAAATGGTCAGGTGTATGGCTTCTGTCTACTGTTGGCTTCGTAGTTCAGCGTCGGCAAAACCAGAACAAAACCAGTCATCTTTACTCTCAAGGTCATCAACCAATGTTATTCTCGCTCAATGTCGTGAGGAGAGGGACTTATCCTGCAAATCCGTGATTGAAATATCTTCAATATCAACTGATAAAAACCGCTTCTCTCATGCATCTTATGCCATTAACAACTACAGGTGAGGTATTACTAATTAAATAGAGGTTGAATAAAAAAAAAAAAAAGAGGAATACCAGAATGATTTTCTGTGTCCCCTGCTTGAAGGAACTTAAGATGTCTACCTACCAAGAAAATAAAGGAACTTAAGATGTCTAATAGGGCATGAATTAGAGCTCATTTCACTTGAAACTGTCCCTTTTTCTTTGTGCTTATACTGTAAATTCTATTATACCTTGTAGCCATGGTTTGAAATATCAGCCATCTTCGTATCTCATCTTGGTATTGAGAGAGACTAAGATGAGATTCCACAGCATGTCAACCCTAAGCAATCTCACTCTGTCTTATACCACATCAGGCGATATATTTGCCAAATTTGCTACCATATCAGGTGTTATATCTATGAGATATGGGGAAACAATGATTTATCAGCTAATTTTTCATTTGACTGTTTTGAAACCTCTAATTAGTTAATTGTTACGTATTGTCTGATATTGCGATGTGATGCCATGACCGCAGTTTTGAATTTTTCTTGTACCTGATGCCAATGAGTTGCGATGAGTTTGGTTGAGTTGAGTGGCAAAAATGCAACGTCGCAGATGGTTCTAAACCCTTAAAAGACACTTATGAGTGTGGTAAAATTCTTTAAATGCAAGGATTGTTAACATTCATTTTTTCTTTCCTTTATCAGGGTTCTTGTGGAACAATTGGAAGGGGTGAATGTGACTCAGATGGAGACGAATGCCAAGATCGCGTTTTGGGTCAACATATACAATTCTCTAGTCATGCATGTAAAGATCAATAACTGGTGAATAGTTTTCTGTCTCTATTTGGTTCATTTTGGTCATTTCATTGTCACTCCGCTCTGACTTGTGCAGGCATATTTAGCATATGGTGTACCGCGCAGCTCTTTGAGAAGGTTAGCCTTGTTTCACAAGGTAGTTCACTTCTTCTTTTGGTATCCTTTTCGGAATTCATTTATTTAATAAATTGTTGATTTGTTGGGCTTTTATATTTTGGACATATCTGTCTTACGCCATGGCCATAGACTCATCGGAGAAAATATTTCTTTTTTTGTCTTCGAAGATTAGAAAGAGAGACATTGCTTTATGCACAGAAATTTAGCCAGTTACAAAAAATGATTTTTTATTAGTCCTGCTATCATTCTCCATTTGTTGCTGATGGTGAAAAGTTTGATGGGTTTAGGTTTAGGGAAACAAGGTCTGAATCAAATTACTCATGCCCATCCAAAATAAGTTTTGATGTGGTGTTCCTATTTCTTTCTGTTGCATTTGGTTGACTCAATGTAAAATCACCTTTGTCCAGAAAGAAAACAATGGAAGAAACAAAAATAAAGAAAAATAAAATGCTTTTATCAGTCTCTATTTTACTAAGCTTCCATCTCAAACCCCATTCTTATTGCCTACAAAGCCACGAAGTGGACAATATTTATTGGAGGATGGAGAATTTCAAATATCCTTTTCAATTGACGTCCTTAATTCCATTTTTCGATGTTATTAGTTGTGAAGTATAATCAATGATTGGTAGAGTTTGATTTAGAACTCTGATTGGTTTGGCAACTGGTGTTTTGCTGAAAAAACCTGCTTCTTTTGAACACATAAAAAGCTGGTTTTGAAGAGAAAAAAAAAAAAAGGAACTTGGTCCGTTTGGGAACATAGCGCGTAGGCTGTTCTTTAGGTGCTTTTTTCGTGTTAGGCCGTTTGGCTAGTTGACTTGCTCTCCTTTTGAGCACGAATGACAGTCTTGCCATCATTCCTGGTTTATAATTATTTATTGAATAAAAAATATTGACTAGTATTACTAAATTAATGATTAATAGTAAAAACTTCCTAGAAAAAGTAAGAGAGAGATAGACCAATAAAAATTGGCTGTCAAACTAACGCCTGAGTAATCTAGGCTACATGGAAAGTTTTGAAGAAAAAAATACTGCACTCAAAAATGTCTAGTTGTCTGCAAACATTATCAAAGTTTTGTCCATCCTTTTGTTTTACATCTTTTATGTATGCTCTTTTCTAACGAATGATGGCTTTCTCTTGTATAGTGCAGGCTGCTTACAAAATCAGTGGCCACATTGTAAGTGCAAATGCCATAGAGCAATCAATATTCTGCTTCCATACACTTCGAGTTGGGCGGGTAATTGCTTGCTCCCTTCTAAAACAGGCATAGATGTAGCAGTACTTCTTGGCTGTTGGTTATTCATTGTCCACAGAGAAATAATTTGGTTGAATTGCTGCAATTAACTTCGATAAATTAATCTGCCCACCAGCCACCTTATAGGTTGTTTTATCCTATTTCTGACCCACTTGGCATTTTTAATCATTGTATGGTCCACTTATAAACTAAAGAAAATGTTAGTAATTGTGTCTTTGCAATTCCTACTCTTGCCTTGAACCTTTTTTTTTTTTTTTTCTCCAATCCTTTATGAATAATACATAGATGGCAATTCAAAATATATATATACATTTAGATAGAAATTTAGCCGAAGAAAAATCAGTTTTCATACTCTGTTCCCAAAAATCAGTTATTTAGGGTTATAACAGGAGGCTGTTCACTAGATTCTAACTTAATAGTTCGTAAGATCGGGAGCTATCATCAGCTTCACAAGTAAGTTGGTATCTGATTGCACCTCTATTAGTTCATTAATAAAGAAAATGTTAAATTGACTTGATATTTTGATGATGCTGAACTTCATTGCAAATGAAGATATGCAACCCGTGCCTATCAATTTGCTAAAGAAAATGGAATGGTGTCCTTTCCGCACTTCATTTTCTTTTCCTTGTTTTGACGTTGGTTTTTGCGTGAATTGCAGTGGTTTGAGATTATCCTATCAACTGCCATGAGAAAGAGATCTGGAGAAGAAAGACAACTCATTAGCTCGAAATTTAGTCTTCCAAATTCCCCATCCCTTGTTTGCTTCGCGATTTGTACTGGAGCTTTTTCTGATCCTGTGGTAACACTTGCATCCCTTACATCTTATATTATATTTTAGCTAAAAAATATCACAAGTTTAAAGTTACTCTTGGCAGACTAGTATCAATAACTAATTCCACTTATGAAACGATGTATAGTCAATTTGGATTTGTGTCTAAGTTGTTGGAACATGTCTGACAACAGTCAAGTCTAACACATCCTTGGCCATCACATTTTAGAGAAATCCACACTCCACACTTCTTGGGTTATAAGCTCTGTTTGGAGCTCCAAATTTTTCCGAAAAACTCCAAAAACCTTAAAGAGTTCCCAACTTACTCCAATCAAATTTTGCCAAGTGTCACTTTTTATACCAACTTTTTTTTTTTAATAACTTTTTTGGAACTCCAAATGCCACCATAACCATCCCTTCCACCACCTAAATTCTGGATTCCTTTATCCATATGATTGATAAAATTTCCCATTTGTTGAACTTTTGTAGCTAAAAGTATACACAGCCTCAAACATTAAAGATGAACTGGAAGTTGCAAAAAAGGAGTTTCTTCAAGCAAACGTCCTGGTTAAGAAGTCGAAGAAAGTGTATCTTCCAAAGCTGCTCGAAAGATTTGCAAAGGAAGCCTCTATCGGCTCAGACGATCTTATCAATTGGGTTGCTGAAAATGTTGATCAGAAGCTTTGTGATTCAATACAGAAATGCATCGAGGGTAAAATCAGTAGAAAGGCATCACAGGTCATAGAGTGGTTACCTTACAATTCAAAGTTCAGGTACGTGTTTTCGAAGGATTTAATGGAGAAGCCATGGTAGGTGTGACTTTCTTTTGAAGGAAGTACCTTCTCAAGAGCCCCTTTTTGTTGTTTAGCTATTTGAGCAAGAAAATCATGCCCACGCTTGGAAATATAGTAGTGTATCTTACCCCCTTGTACATTTGACTTTTTAGACCTTGCTGATTCAGCGGTCCTCTGATCTGAATTTTCTTTTGGTGGATCAGTTTGTAAATCAATTTGATATGTTCAGCCCGTGATGGGTTTTAATTGAATCAACTATTGGATTGAATCAAGGTTTAACAGTTCAGTTGTTGATTTCAGCTGTTGTGGCTTTTTTTTTGGTAGGGAGTATAACTTGGTGCAACAAAATCACCTTTGTGAACTGTTGCTGAGAAAATGCTATGTCAAGTTTCAATATGTCCTTTCTAAATGGAGATTTTTCATTAGAAATTTTATAACTTCAACTTGTTGGTTTTCTCCTGGTACTCTCATCAAAATGGGGAGATGTGAACAGCAAAGATGCAGTCAAACCCCGATCTGGGCTGTTTTTAATCACACGGTCCAAACACATTCATAAATTTTTAATTTAAAAAATACGTGAATGTGTTCGCCCAGATCAAGATTATCACCGAGCTGACATATGCGCACACCAAACCAAGTTTCAAGATTTCTATTGTTCGTCTTTCTTCATTTCTTCTTTTTGTTCCCTAATTATTGCTCAATTGATTTATTTTCATCGGACAAAATTCAGTGCCCGCATTTCAACCGATTTGTGATGTTGTCTGTCCACCGTTTCATATGCATAAATGAGCTACAAATTGTTGTGAAGCAACCGTTTTTCTTAGTTGCCTAATTAATTTGTGGGATGGTCCCATCCTTTGATATTGTGCATTGTTCATTTGTTCCTTTCTGCACCATACTTTTCAGTCTCAAAAAAGTGCTTGGATTTTCTGCAGGTAAAGTATCAATTTTTAGGTGGATGTATTAACTTGTGTTACGTGTTCGATTTTATAATCGTACTTATTTTTATATATCTAAAAAATTGATGAACAAGTAGAGTCATTACGAACATTTGTAGAATTACGGGAAGGGGGTTGCAGGTTAAGTTTGGGGGGGGGGGGAAGGCGCTAGTTTTTTTTTTTTTTTTTTATTTGGGAAAGAAAAAAATTAGTTTTTTTGGGTTTTTTTTGTAAATTTAACATATTTGCCCTTGATGATTTAAAAGAAATTTAAAATATAAGAGGTTAGTTTTTGTAATTTTAGAAAAGCTAAAAAATTGAGTAGGTAATAGCTAATTTTTTTTTAACTTTTTGTTAATTTGACATATTTGCACTTGATGGTTTGATAGAAATTTTGGCAACTGGAATGATAAAAAGTGATAAAAGTTATAGACTCATAATTCGTGTAGTGAAATAAAAAGTAAATAATTTTTAGAGATTTTTAGTATTTTTCAGTAATTTTCATCACTCTAAACAGAGCCTTGGAACATGAACATGAGATCATAATTGTCATTTTCCTTAAATTTCACATGATTTGGGGGCTAACTTCGTTATTAATGTTAGTTTCTAAACAATGTTTCTCAAGTCGTTGGATTAAAATTCAATATTTCTAATATATTCACAATTTTTTTATTAAAATAATATAAATATATTTGAACTGTTAAATTTTAATCCAACAGTCCAAACAGTATTGTTCGAGAGTTGACATCATCTTTAGTGTCAGTCTTTCCCTCTTAATTTGTATGAATTAGAATTGAATAACTGTATTTTAGACAAATTAACAATTAAAATTATATTACCCTTTTTCAAGTAAACGTGTATGATTAAAAATATGTGTGTATATATTTACATTCCTGGTGACAACCAAAAGAATTCTAGTTCTAATAAGCTACTAGTTGGAAAAAGAAAAAAGAAAAAGGAAAAAGTAAAAGGAAAAGAAAAGAAAGAAGAAGACAAGGTGAAAGGCAGTCGGTTAGGCAACATTTACTAAACAAAAAGTAATTTTAATATTAAAAGTTACTTTTTCTTTTTTCAGAGAAACGTTTTTGTCGTGACACCAAATGGAAAAATGGGGAGGTAGTGGCATTTATATTCCTTGTATTTTGACTAAAAATTAGTTAAAAAATCTTAAAAATTTTAATTTTTTTAAGCTCTAACAAAATTTTAATTTTTTAAAAAATTTATCAAAATTTGTTGGAATAAATCAAAATAGTGCGTTCAAACAAATTTTACCAGATTTTTTTAAAAGTTAAACTGAGATTTGTACCAAAAAGTTTGACAAAATTTAAAAATTAAAATTTTACCACGTGATACTTTATATAATTTTTAATAACTTTATATCAAATTAAATATAAATATCTAACCATCATTTCAAAATAATTTTTTACATTTCAAATTCTAAAAAATTTTACTTTTGTTTGTTTGTTTGTTTTTTTTTTTAACCTCCGAACGGCCCCTAAATTGCTTTAGTTCTCTTGTGCTTGGGTTCTGAGCAAGACTACTAAAACTTAGACGGGCATGCATTACACACGTGAGTAGAAGTGTGAGAGCTGAGGCAGCTTGACAGGTCATTTAAAATTATGAAATTTTTTAATTAAGTTATAAAATTACTTTTACTTTTTAAGAAGAATTAATATATTACAATAAATTACTTTTAATTTTTAAGAAGAATTAATACAATACAACGGATATAAATGTACATTTGAGCATAATGGATATAAATATAATTGTCTTCACTCACTTAAAAATTTATATATAAAGTTTATAATATTTATCTTTAATATTATTTAGGAGGTGTTTGGAGTTCTGAAAAAAGTTCAAAAAAAAAAAAGTTAGTGTTAAAGTGATGTTAAAATAATACGTGATGAAATTTAATTAAAAAAAGTTAAGAATTTTTTTTAAAAATTTAAAATTTCAAACAGAGACTGAAATATACTTTTGTTAAATTATTTTTTCACCCTTTTTTTTTAATTCAACCCAACAATTTCTTTTGAGCGCGTTTGGAGTGACAAAAAAGTTTAAACGGATGGATATAATACAATAGATATAAATGTACACTTGAGCATAATGGATATAATTATAATGGTCTTCACTCACTTAAAAAATTATATATAAAGTTTATAATTTTTATCTTTAGTATTATTTAGGAGATGTTTGGAGTTCCAAAAAAAGTTAAAAAAAAAAAATAAAAGTTGATGTTAAAGTGATGTTAAAATAACACGTGATGAAATTTAATTAGAAAAAGTTAATAATTTTTTAAAAAAATTTAAAACTTCAAATGTAACCTTAGATATACTTTTGTCCAATTATTTTTTCACCCTTTTTTTTAATTCAACCCAACAATTTCCTTTGGGTGCGTTTGGAATGATAAAAAGTAAGATAAAAATTAGATAAAGTAAAATAAGTTGTGAGTTCGTAATTTGTGTAGTGAGATAAAAAGTAAATAACTTTTAGAGCTTTTTAGTGTTTTTATTCTTTTTTAAAGTTTTTTGTCACTCTAAATGGAGCCAAATCTATATTATTTAATTCTAAACCTAATATTTAAAAAAAAAAAAAAGAAAAGGAAAGTAAACATGAATCGACAAGGCAAAAGAGTTTCAAGAAAAAAAAAAAAAAAAAAAAACACCTCTTTGCAAAAGACAAGAAAGGAACTTTCCAACCACCTACCTTGCCAATGCCAATCATTCTTTGCCTAGCATTACCAAAAAATTACATCCTTTTGAGAAAAAAGTCCTCAATCCCAACTAATAAACGGCAACCTTTGCCATCAACTCCCCCCCCCCCCCCCAAAGTTACCTGAAACTAGAATTAGCATTAGAACTAGTTAATTAAATCGTGCTCACTAAAAATTTTTCATTTATCGCATTTGGCCCTCCAATTTTGAGAGTTATAATATCGTCACGATAGTATAATTCAAACATGATATGGATTTATAAATATATATATATATATATATATATATATATTTGCGCACATATAAGCAAGGTGTGATATGAATATATTAATTTAAAATTAATTTATTTTAATCTAACATAAACAAATTATGTAATATTTTTATAAAATTTTAAATATTTATATATAATACAAATAGATGTGATTGTAAATGTATACGTGATTCTCATTTTTTCTTATGCTATTCTTATCACGTAAGAAATTTTTATGATACCCTTCTAGTAATTTTCAGTAACATATCAAAAAATAAAAGTTAATAAAAAATATATAAATTTGATCTTATTTAGTGGTAAAAATGTATTAAATTGAGTAGTAAATCACGGGTTCACATTTATTAATAAGTTATATCACATAACCACTAAATTTAATTACGTTCCCTAATAAATTTAATTAATAAGAGAAAAACTAACTTCTAGGTGTATAAAATTATTTTTTAATATGAAAATTACTATTATTATTTTATTAAAAATTATTTAAATTTTTATTTAAGAGTGTTATATAAAATATCATCGAACTTGTTAATTTATTTTAAAACGGTAATCATAACCACTAATTCGATAACAAGGGGTTGTTTGGTATCCTAAAATATACAGATTTTTTTTTATTTTCATCAAAATTTATCTATTTTTTTAGTGTATTTGTTTTCAAACTCTAAATTTTTATAAAATTTTACTAATTTTTATCAATTTTTACTCATTAACTGCTCAAATTACGTTTCTTATTTAAAATTTTTGAATTAAAATTTTGAATGGTAACAATGAGGCGTTAAAAAATGTTACTTGTGTGTTTGGAGTTTTATAAAATTGTATAAAATTATAAAAATTAGTGTCTTATATTTTATAGAGCAAGTAGGTAATTTAATTTTTTTTGATTTTAAAGATGCCAAACGCTGCCGTAGCCTCCCCTTATCAGGTAAGGTGGCCCTGATCAAACTATCCCAACAGCCCACGTGTCACCCTAATTTTCCCCGCCACATGATGACTATGGAGTTTTATATTTTATTTGTACTTTAATTCGAGACGAAGGACCTCAAGTCAACACCATACCCGACCTATCAAATAAAAATTAAAAAAAAAAATTGTACCTTCACACGTCATTCTAAAGTTGTTTTGTCACAGCCAATCCATTACCATCCGATTCCACTACTGCAACTTTCATCGGCACTGATCTCAAAATAAACCGCGACGAAGACCGCTGTGAAAGTTCAACCGACACTTCCATGTGATCCTAATGATTATCGCTTGATATGATCCCTTATGACCAGTTTCCCAATTAAAACTTGCCACGTTGCACGTTCCGATTGTCACTATTTTCCCAAAAACCCCCGCATTTCTTTTCAATTTCCATTGCCTTCCCCCATACTATTGAACGGAAAAAAAAAAAAAAAAAGTGCTTTGAAGAACTGAAGTAACATCTCTCTCGCTCTCTCTCTATATGTACACATATATCTTCGAGAACTAGTGCTTTTGGTATCTCCTCCTACTTCTCGTATCCGATTCGCAAGAAAAATCGTCTCGATCCGCCGAGATTTCGGATTTCAGTAGAGTGATTTCTCAGGCAACTTCGTCTCCTGGGCTGGTTGGTTATAGCGTATTAGGGTTTACTTCGAAGTGGAACCCTAGGGTTATGAAGCAGCGGTTGACTGTACGATTGCGGTTGAGTTGATTAACGGGCAGGATTTCGTCTCCGGATGGAGGGAGGTAGCGTCTCTAGACTTACTTCTTCTGGTACTGTTCACTTCCTCTTTCGATTTGAGTCGTTATTTTGGAGTTTTTTGGTGAAATAGAGAGTGTCGTTACAGCAAATGTTGAGGGATTTTTGTTGATGCATGTTGAAATGGTTATGGCCGGTAGAAAAAAAAAGTACGTCTTTTTCTTGGGTTCAGGTGGAGGCAGACTTTGTAATTAGAGTGATTCATAAGGGGTTTCTGGTTGTTATTTGAATTGCCGATAATGGCTTGTTAAAAAGTTTTGTTCTTATTGTCTCCTCTTAATTATTGGAGCATGTAAGTTAAGGATGCGTGTTGCTCATTAAAAAAATGGATGTACGTTTTGCTGCTTGGTCTTAATTAGGGTTTATATGTGATGTGGAATGTAGTTCTGTTAACAGTTGAAAGCCAATGCCTAATGGGGTTAATTTTGATTACAACTGGGTTTAAGTTCATACAAAAGGATGTGGGACTATTCTCTCTTTGTTTTGGACTTTGGCATAGTTTTGGACACAGTTTTTATGAAATTGTTATACTTGTAGATTTGACCACCTATTCTCTTCCGTCTGCAGGTTTATTCAGTTCATGCAAAATTTTCCTATACTCCCACTCTGCTTTTTGGAATTTGTTAGTTATTGTAACAGTTATATTCAGAATGTTATATGGTGTATATATGACCTAGGAGCTGAGAGCAATAAAATCCTTTGTAAGCTGACATTTTTTTTTGTGCCTCTTGTTAAATTTACATCTGTATCTACTATCCGTTTTCATACGGTAAGTATATGCATTTATGGGGCAAATTTGCATACACACTCACCTTCCATTTTCATATAGTTAGTTTATGCATGTAGTTATCGGGCAAAGAAAAGTTAACTACTTTAATTAGCGTATTAATGACGAGGATGAGAAAGTTCTGGCAAAGGAGGATGAGATTAAGGGAAGCTTGAGAAGGATTTGGGGTATAGACGTACAATAGGACAGATGAAATGGAGAAGTGCTTTAGGTATCATAGGATTCTTGTTACTTGCCCAGAAAAAAAAAAAAAAAAAAATGGAATTCTTGCTAAGCTGATGCAAAGTTCTGTTAGATGGTTCATATTTATAAGGTCATACACGAGTTGAATGTACAAATTATTCCGGGGCTGTTTGGATGGCAAAAAAGTACAAAATTTGATGTAAAAGTGATTTGTGTCGAAATTTAATTGGAGAAAGTTGATAACTTTTTGTAACTTTTGGTGGAGTTCAGTAAACCGTACACCATACACCCCCTAGTGGTTAAAAACACATTTAGAAAATGGGTGTTGCTAAATAAGGATGTGGACATGGATGAATGTTATAGGATAAAAGAAATTAAGGAATGGTTTGCTTGATTTTAAGTGTTGCAAGGTGGCTATAGGTTTTTGGTTTTTGATTTTTGGGTTGTTAGGCTATAGGTGTAGCTAAATAAGGACGTCAACATTGATAAATGTTGTTGGAGAAAAGAAAAATAAGAAATGAGTTGCTAGAGCTTATGTTGCAAGGTGGCTAGAGAATTTTGGTTTTGGATATTTGGATTGTTTGGTGTTGACATTGAGTGTGCATTCCCTTGGGATTTATAGGATCTCATTATATCTTTGATGGGGGCTTACGTGGGGAATAGAAGGAAGCCTCGCATTTAGTACATCCGGCTATTACCTGGATCATTTGTGGAGAATGCAATTGGAGGACTTTTGAATGAGTGAAATCCTTGTGTTTAAATTAGAAATTTGTCCTTTTTGTATGCTTGTTTCTTAGGCCAAGTTAATTAATTCCCAAATTGATTTTTCAATTTTGTAGAGTCTTGCGGGTAGGAAGGGTGGCTATATTGCTGACATAAGTTTTCATTTGTTACATTATATTGGATTTTGTTAATGGCTGTACCTAGGAGGCACCCTATATGTTTAGAAAATGAAACAAGAGCTTTCATTGAAGTTAGTAATGACATTTTTTTTTTTGAAGTAAAGTTGATTGATATGCTCTACTCGTGTAGTACAAGCCAATTGACGCAATGTATAGAGTGATATGATCCAAGTTCAAGGTGCTAAAAGGAGTTGGGGATGGCCAAATGGGATGTGGGTTGAGACCTAGCAAAAGCACTGAATTGATATGAGTATTAGGGTTTTTTGATTTGAGTTGAAGTCCTACTTAATCAAGGTTACTTATATAGTTATGGATATGGAGGCCAAATTGATTATTGGTCATATGCGAAAGTTATAATCTTGGGCAAATTTTGCTTAAACAATGTATGAAATTTCTTCCAGTTGTTGTTTAGAGTCTTTTGCATGATTTTGGAGATTCATTTCGCCATCTTATCTACATGATGAAATGGCTGACACATTTTTGTTAATTGTGAAATTGCTACGATTAGGACCTAAGAAGCACAAACACTTCTCGCTTCTATGTCGTGTTTGTGTCGGACACTGATATTCATCGGATTCTTCCGCAAGATAGTGACGTGTCTAACACTTGACTAAAAATGTTATATTAGTGTTTTTTTTTTAATTATTTTTTAAAAGAACTACACACTCCTCGGACAAATATATTCATCACTTACACACATGAAATACAATGCAATTTTTGGGGGAAAAAAGGAATTGAGTAATAAGATAAAAATAAATATGAATTTATTTATTAATTCTTTATTCCTTTTTTTTTTTTAAATTGTAGGAATTTTGACACAAGATTCTAATTTTTTGTAAGTAAAATTTTTTGGAATTGAAATAAGTAAAGGATAAATATATTTTCTATATAAAAGTTAGTTTTTCGTGTATAATTTATCTATACCATATAAGGGAGCACTAGATATATCTGAAGTACCAGTCACTAGTTTGAACCGCCTCAACATTATCTATCCCCTAGTTTTAGTGGAGTGGGTTAGGAGGTCTATGAATTAGTCTTACCAAAGATGGGGATACCTCTAATATCAGAAAAAGAAAATGAAAAAAGGGAACACTAGAGGTGTATGGTGACGTATAAAAACTGGTGAAGCCATGTACTTGTAACTATTTCTTCCCCATCATTTTTTTAACTACATATTACTTCAAAGTGTGTTCCTCAACGAATATTTTTTATTTTATTTTTATAACTCAGGGCGTTTGAGCCAATTTGTGCGCACCTTAAAAAATAATTTTATTTTTTTTATTTATAACTACCAATATTTTTTCTTTTAATACCCTCAACTATGCATTAAGTACCACCATTAAGTGAGAAAGAATTTAAGCAAGGAAGAAGAAAAAATCAAGCAAGAGGAAGAGAAAGAACAAAGGAAAGAAAACAAAGGCACACATCAATCAACATCAATATGCTTCCAGTAATTAGCCTCCTAATCTATTTCAATCAAAGCCGTTTTATAGACTAACCTTTAATCAAAGTAAAATCTCTCAGATTTGAGATACCAGAAAAACTTGACTTCGGTGCTATTTCTTCAGGCATTAAGACACTAAGATAGTACATGTTTAAGCTGCTTCCAAAGCTTTTCATACGTGTAAGAGGAGTTATAAATTTATTGTCACCATCAATTCTCCCGGGGTGGAATAAACTCAATTCCAATAGTAACAAAGTTGGATGACTCTAACAAAAATCTAATGTGTCTGGATCAAGCTGCTGAAGCATACCACAAATGGTACAAGTGAAATCAGAATTTGGTTAGCCAACCCAATAAATAAGGAGCCATCGAACTTTTCCCTCCTTGGTGAATATAAGCTGATCACTAGAAATAGCAATAATTTTATCGATTTTGCCAAGTAAAAGGTGGTAATGCAAGAGGTGTATTAGGGTTAGGATCTGGGTTATCAAGGAGTACAAAAGGATCAGGAATGAAATTGGGCTTATGTATGTTGCTAAGTCCTCAAATGTAACATGAATACTAAATTAATGGAAGATGAATGATATAAGCATTTGGTTTAACTCACTTTAAAACTTTAATGGGACTAGCACTATGAAGCTGCAATTTGAAATCGAGTCATGGTGGATGCCATTACAATCTAGCTTGGATCAAAATAAATTTCCCAACATGAAAGTCAATATATATCACGTGTATAGTCACTCGAATGTGGAAGATGCATTGTTTGTTGCATGTTGTTTACTTGTCTTAATATGCAAGTTATGCAAATGTTGTGCAATGAACTTAGCTGATATGGACACACTAGTATGCGGGGACAAAGGCATAAGGCGTAAAAATTTCTTAAATTCGTAATCATGCACAGTCTTGAATGAACTCGTACCCTATAGATCTATTTAGGGTAGTGTTAAAGTTGGGTTGGGTAACTAATATCTCAAAAGATATCTTATTGATTTTGACAATCTCGATAGGTTGTGTATGATGCAAGGTAGAATGTCCAACTTTTACAATGTTAGGAGGAACCAAACCTAGGATAGAAGGATGGTGCTAGGGAAACCAAGGGAAGTGACCTTGGAATATTTATTCTCTCGAGGTTGTATGATAACACAACTCTCAACATCTCCTAAGTCTCTAAATATTGAATGTTAGTTTCATCACCTTGTTCCTCCACCTGGTTATTGGATTCAACATTTAAATCACTAAACTCCTCTAGGTTAGGTTCATAAACTAGTGCTTCTGTAGTGTCCTCAATAGCTAAAGACTACATGAGCAAATGGTTGACGTATGTTGAAACCCACTATAGTTGGGAACTTGAATACAAGAGTTAAGTCTTAGGGGCTTCAGTGAGGACTCCGTTGTTTTTACTAGTCCTAACTGGTGGGGCACTAAATGATAGAGGAAAACAATTCGACATAGGATGCGAGGACGAACATGGCATGTAGAAGGTTCCTAACATGGTTGGACCCACTAGGACTCATAGTGATCGACATAATCTTGAACTAAATGTATGCATAGCCTAGAGTAGTGATACCCCTAAGGTCAAGCTCTCTCCTAACATCTTTATGTAGGCCTTGCCGAAATCTATTCAAGGTCATGGCCTCATCTTCAACTGTATTGCAACTTGGCTTGAACTCATTAAATTGAGTTAGATATTTAGCTACAGAGCAATTCCTTGCATAAGGTGGTTCCAATGGTTTATCAAGTCAAATTGATAAGCCCTTGCTAAATATTTATCCTAGAGATGATACTTCACATCATCCCACGTCATAACAAGAGGCATATTGTGCCTCACAAGGTGTTACTCTATATTGTTAATAAAATTTGTAGCTAGCATAATTCATTATTTTATCCTCAAAGATTCTTAATCAATTAAGGAGTTGATCTATATCTCGAAACCATGGACTAAATCTTTCTGATCTAGGTGACCATCAAAGTTAGGGGCTCGGACAAGTAGTTCTTAAGGGGTAGCTTTTCCTAAACAATAGGGGACTCAACCTCATGGTGGTAGGGTCAGTGCTGTCTATTATGAATTCTATACCCTTGGTCACACCTGTAGTGCATTCTACAATTCCTTTCAATTCAGTGGTTTTGGTTGTAGGGATTGAATGGTACCGTCTGTCTATCGAATGCATCTAGGTGGAAAGAAGCCATGGTAAGGTTGGGTTTGCTAAGGGGGACAAGGCAACCACCATGCAGATAGACTTGACTCGCTAAATGAGAGACCAATGAGTGTGAGTGAATGATTTTAGCAACTCGAGCAAAATTGACTTGATTTTGAATTATTGTCATTTTTTTTTGGTTTTGTCAAAATCCAAACCAATGCAAACAACTAATGCTAATAATTAGAATATTAAAGTAAGAAAACGAAATACTAATCATTTAGTTTCCACTTGTTCAATTAAACTCAATTGAGGACTAATAATTTTTTTTTTCTTTTTAATAAAGGGGTAAATAACAATTGACGTAAGGTTATTTGAAGAGGGGAAACAATCAGCTAAAAGCAAAAGGGAAAATGTGGGCCAAATGGAATTAAGTGTAGGCTTTTAGCTTGCACAACACTAATAAAATAATGCTATTAGAGCGACAAATATAAGCGCCAAAGAGAAAAAGAAACAATCATACCTAATTCGTTGAAAGTTTGGTCTGAAATGTGTCCTGAATGACTGTCGGAAGCGTCCTGAATTTCTAAAATAAGATATTCTTATCCAGGATTAGGATGTTTAAAATTTGGAGTGGGTTACTTAAACCTATCCTGAGTTAGGATATCCCTATTGATTTTATAAATTGGAATAGGATATCTTGCCTCTGTAGTGGAATATCATTATACTAGATTAGGTTGTCTTAAATCTAAACGTAGATATCCCAGATTTTAAAACCAATTGAGACCAAGGAGATCTTCGAGCTTGGGCGACAACTAGCGACTAGTTGTGAGACTGGGGAGTGAAGAAGTTTGGTTGCCATCAGTGGTGAGGTGGGTAGGGTTGTTGTTGAAGTTGGATTGGGTTTTCGAATGAGGTCTGGTGGTTGGTTGGTTGTCGAGCATTGAGTGATGCCTAGTTGTGTTGAACGGGGGAGCAAAGTCATTGCTGGTTATGGCTTTTGGCTTGATTTGAAGCCCCTTTCATTGTCAATGAGGTATAGTGGTGTTGTCGGTTGGCAATGGAGTCACCGAGTCAACAGTCTTGTGGCTGGGATGTCGGTGCTCGAAGGTGAGAAACAAGTTGTTGGGGATGATGGTTGAGTTGATGTGGGTATGGGATTGGTCGGTCGATGGTGATTGTGTAGGTGGTGGTTTTGGTCACCTCCACGTCAATCTTGGGATGGATGGGTCATCTCGTCTAGTGGCGCAAGGCAGGCGAAGGGCTATAGGTGATGAAAAATGTCGTTGATGTCGGGTGGAGTTCAATGGGAACAGTGGAGGTAGTTGATGTCGTTTGTCAAAGGGAACCTTGTTTAGGTTTTTCTAAATAGTGGCTAGGGATTTTTGAACAGTTGGGCTTTTTTTTTTTTTTTTTTTGTTGTGGAAACTCGAAACCTCACTGGTTTATTACATCGCTTAACGAACCGCGTAGCCGATGGGTAAATTGGGGAAATGTACGCTACCTCTTACGCACATTTCGCTTGAGTTAGGAATCGAACTTGTGTGGTATCTGTGGGGAGCATACCCACAAGCCACTTGGGGTAAGCCTAGGTGGCGAATAGTTGGGCTTTGATACCAAAATTGATGCAGCACAAGAGAGAATATAAGGTGGAAAAAAAAAAAAAAAGAAGAAGAAGAAGAAATTGAGCGAGGGGAAGAGAAAGAAAAGAGGAGAGAAAACAAAGACAGCCATTAATATCAATATTCTTCAATCAATTAGTTCGTAATCCAATACAATCAAAGCTAGGCTGACCGTAAATTAAAATAAAATCTCACAGATATGAGATATCAAAAATAGAATCATAATACAAGTATTAAAATAAAATCCAATCCCAAGAATAAATTCTAATGCTAATAATATGATATTAATAAAATAAAATAATATTTTTCTGTAGTTTAATTTCGCACAAGTTTTATTATCACATTCACTGCTTTTAGTAAAAATATATATTTATTTGCTATTGTCATGTCATTTTGCGTATTTTTTAAGATTAATATATGGGTTTGTCCACATCGTGCGATACTTGTATCATGTGTTCATATTTGTGCTTCTTGGACTAGAACTAAATTTTGCTTCCTGAATCCAGGATATTTTATGGTCTAATGTGTATTATATATTTAAAAAAAGTATTTGGTTTCCATTCGCCCCATGGGTGGGAACTAATGATTGGCTTTGCCTACAAATATTTTGGATTTGTTCATAATGACCAAATTTTATCTGGTCTTGTTTCCACCTTTCCAATCATTCTAGATGTAATTTTTAAACATTGGTTTTCCGTTATTTAAAAAAAAAAAAAAGCTTTTCACGAGACTAGATCTATCATTGTGCAAACCTTTTTTTGTTTTTTTTCCTTCTTTCCCTACCTACTTTTCCTGTTTGTAGGGGTACACCGATGGATTATGACGACAACGATTTTCAAGGCCAGAATCTTCACATAGCTGGGGAAGGGAGCTCCAAATTCTCTCCTCTTCTGCGTCCATATGCTCTTCCTAAGTTTGATTTTGATGATGGCCTTCAAGGGCACCTAAGGTTTGATAGCTTGGTTGAAAACGAGGTTTATCTTGGCATACCAAGTCAAGAAGACAACCAGTGGATTGAGGATTTCTCTCGTGGAAGTAGTGGAATAGAGTTTAGTTCAAGTGCTGCAGAATCTTGCTCCATTTCAAGGCGCAACAATGTTTGGTCTGAGGCAACATCATCTGAATCTGTTGAAATGTTATTAAAATCAGTTGGGCAGGAAGAAATGGTCCCTGGAGAAACTATCGTTGAAGAGTTAGGTGCCTGTGAGGAATTAGGTGGCTTAACCGAAGAGATGGAGCCTCATTTGAAGCAAGATGACATAGTGAAGGATGTTACAGATTCAGAACCTGCATTACCAGCAGCTGAGTTTCAGGAACATTGCTCTAGGTTGAATAATGTTACAGGTACTTCACAAACTCGTGAGGCCGAAATGCTTGCTCAAGGAAGTATACATGATAAGGATCTGAATGCTTCTAGTGAAACTTGTCGTATGGTTGTGGCTGATGAAAATCCAGGAGATGATAGAAAATGTGATAACGTGAATCAAACTAAAGTCAGTACTTCGGCAGATGAATCTTTTGATGATAAAATTCCAAAGGACTCCTCTGGTTCAAGGGTACCAACTGATGATTTAGATTCCTCTCGGCAGGGTATTACCGTAAGTAGTCAGGTGTTGAACATTCAGGAACCTGAGCGTCAGGCAAGTGATATTAGTTTTGAGAATGCAAATTGTTTATTAGCAGACACTGGTAAGGCAGTGGAGGAACACCATGTTTGTGATAAGGAGACTGATGTGGATGATCAAAATTTGAAGGGAATTGCAGTTGAAACTGGTACACACAATTCGGAGAGCATTCGTTGTTCTTCAGAAGTTGAACATGTAGAAGGTGATGCAGTTGAATCTGGAATCAGTCATTTTGTGGAGCCTTCCAGTTTGCCACCAAAGGGGAAAAGTGACCTACATATGGTTGAAATATGCAGTGAGCATCTGTGTTCCATAGACCCTGAGAATGCCAGCAAATCTGAACCTGTGGATTTCTCCAATGGCACAGGGATTCATCAGCAGTTTGGAGGAAAGATGCATGAGGCTTTACCATTAGTTTATCAAGGTGATAGTAATCTTAAGGGGCATGCCATTGAAGTCAGCAGCATGAAAACTGGATTTTGTGCCAGTTCAGAGCTGAAAATTGACCCGATGATGCCTGGAGAGAGCAGATCTGTTGAGGGAAATGACCCTTTGCAGAGAAGTGATCACCAAGTAGATAGTGAGGCTTTAGTTAGTAATTCTGAGGCACCTTTATTGTCTGGAGTGGACAATAAACTTTTTGATGGCCAAGGGGATGGAAGCAGCAGTAATTATGTGGGAGATCTTTTGAGTGTGACTGTAGCACACTCTTCAGCTGAATTACTTGGGGAAAAACGTACTGTTGAAAATTTAAAAAGTGCACATGGTACTTCTAGAGTCCACAAGGAGGACACGAACAAGGAAGGTCATGCTTCATCTCTCATGGAAGCAGGATCAGTGGAAACAGAAAACCCAAATGGTGGGCACTATAATCAAGGTGTTTCTTTTAAAGACAGAGAGACTGCCAAGTTGCCTAGCAATTCTGGCAATATGGACTCTGAGATTGTTGATTCTCTTAGTAGTGGTGAGATGGTTGAATCCTCATCCCAAGGTGAGGCTATTAAAGTAAACAATGAGGTTGTCCAGGGATCAGAATGTGTTACTACAACTTCTGGAAATGAACCAGGTATATCTTGAATTATTAGTTCTGGATGCTCATAGATTAAATGATTTGAGTCCACATGGTAAACTAATTATTTCCTCTTTTGCAGCTTTAAATGTTACTTTTGAGAAGACAAACATGGCATTGCAAGGCACTGTTGATGGTGTTCCTGTCGTTTCTGAGACTAGTGCCTCTGTTGATGAAGTTAATGATCACCTGGATGAGAGCAGAAAGACTAAGGATGAATATCCCACAGAATCAAATTTATTGCCCTCGAAGGAGAGTTTGGAAGTAGAAAGTGAGCGAGGTCCTGTTTTGAAACTCAGAAAAGGTGAATCTGGTAGTTCTGCTGGTAAATTGTCGCACAATGATGTTGAACAGTCATTGCCGATGACAGAGACCTGCAATTCAGAAAGTGGGGGTGAACAATCTGTCAAATTGCTGCACAGAACAGTTGATCATTCATTGCCAATGGCAGAGACTTGTAATACTGCAAGTGGGAGTGAAAAAGCGTTGAAGGAAAATGAAATTTGTCAAGACTCTTCAAATAAGTTTGAAGGTAATCATATTCCTTGTGATTCAGCAGTGAAAGAGAGTAATGATGCGGAAGGATTTGTCACTAGGAACCATGAAGAAGTGGGCGTGGTGGAAAATCATGAAGTGTCATCCCCAAAAGTTGGAGGTTGTTCTATTCTTTCATTTCTTTCCTTGCTTTTCTCTCTCTCTCTCACAGCTAGCAACGTTATATATAGCCAGTAACTTCTAGTCTGCTTGGTATGCCTTCAGGTCAATTTTGCCACTTGACGGTATGAGAGAAGTTAAAGAGTAGAGTAATTAACCAACTAGAGTGAGAACTGTTTACATACAATTTATGATACTGTGAGATGAAAGCACAATTAATTTTAATGTTGTGCTTCTCTGTGAATGTTATGTCATTGAGGTTGGCTGGGAGATCTATTCCATGAACTTTCTACTAGATTGTTGGCCTTCATTTGTCGAGGCCATTTTGTTATTTATTTTTGTCTGAACCCCCAGCTGAAGTTACCCCCCCCCCCCCAAAAAAAAAAATGTGCTTGAATCCCTTCTTAAACAATATAGATCCATATTGCTATAGACATCATTTGTTACATATTCTTAAGCTACAGTGGTGATTATTTTTCATCTTATCTCCAATTGGTTTTACCTCTAAGCTATCGCAAATGTGTGGTTGATGCAGAAGGTCCTGTATCATGTCAATTGAGGATTTGTTTTGTATATTTTGGAGGGGATAGGATTCAAAGAAATTTGGTGATCTTGGTTTTATTTTTACATATCGAGGGTTAGATCCTGTTTTGGTGAATGATCTCGAGAGGTCTTAGGGAACCCTGTTCTCCTTCTGATTATTATTATTTTTTTTCGCCCCCCGGGGGGGGGGGGACAAGGCATAATAAGGGGTTTTGAGGTGGGCAAGATAGCGCAGACATGGTTTTTGAATTATATCTCCTTTGTGCTAGGGATAATATTGTTTGCTGTCATGTGAAGGAGTGTTTTCAGTTTCTTTGTCGTGTGCTTATTTACGTTGAGTAAGTGTGTGGATTGAAGCTAAATATTGGGAGTAGTGAATTGATTCTGGCAAGGGAAGTGCAATGCACACAGGACCATTTAGATGGGTGGGAAAGAGTGTAGGACAAATTATAAAAGTAGTCTATTCATCACATCTGGGCTTTCAATCAACCATTGCTGGGGAAATCACTGTTGAGATATGCTTTAGAGGAAGGTTGTTATGGAGGAGATTGGTTGATTATGAATTTGGCATGCTGGTAGGGGTGGGCCTCTAAGGTGGTTGGGGAATGCTATGGTGTGTGCAGAGCTTTGGAAAGGGGTCAATTAGGCTGGTCAGGTTCCATACTTATTTGAGGTTTGGTACTGGTACTGGTCATAAATTTAGTTTGTGGCATGAGACGTGGCATGGTAATGTTTTCCTCCAAGAAGTATTTCCAAATCTCTATTGCATTGTTGTTGACAAAAATGCACGTCTTTTGGATTATGTGAGAAAGGAATAGCATGGGATCTTTGTTTTGATAGAGGTTTAAGATTGAGAATGGAAAGCAGTGGACAAATATATTTAGCTCGTTTGTGGGGCAGAGATTACTAGATGAGGGGCACAATGAAGAGGAAGGTAAAGGAGGATTCTTAGTTTGGTTCTTTCGTTACTTCAATGAGAATCCTCGAGATTACTTGTTCGTCTTCCAAATGATTCAGCATACAACGAGAGACACCTTTGTCTGATTTCTTCCTGGAGGAGAATATTGAGAAGCTTGCAGCTAGTTGGTTTTTGTGTCAGCAATCAGTTCAGCCAATGTTATAATATTTGCTCTTTGATTTCAATTACAATTTTTCTCTTTCATAATTGAAGAACCTTGTTATTCTTATGTATTACTTGTTGGGTTTGACAAAGCTTCTCTATTGATTTAATGTAATATTTTCTATAATTGTTTATCCTTTATTTTTATCCTAATTGTTTGTTTTTTTTTTTTTTTTTTGGTTTTTTATATTGGAGGCTTCTAATGATGGAAATATCTTATCATTCAGTTCTTTCTGTTGAATGTTTCTGTTCAGGTGGAGGCAGTTCTGCGGACTCTGATAAACATAATTGTGGTATGCCGGCTGTTACTACTTGCACAGTGCTTTGTCTGAGTGAGAAGGATGAGAAAATGGGACTTGAGGGCTCAGTGAGTAAGAGTCTTCCACTTTCTGAGCTCACTGCTCAGTCAAGTTCCCAGACTGTAAATGGGAATGATGCTGCCAAAGATGAGAAGAGCTTCAACTTTGCTGTCCATCCGTCAGTGGGTCTATCAGAAGAAAGGGACACAAGCAAGGATAGGCAATCAATTACAGCCATCCAAGCTTGCAAAATACCCATGGTAATTGTTCTTGATGTTGATACTGAAATGTGCCTTTGTTTTTTATATTTTTAAAATACTTTGTTGCCATCAATCCTGATTTTTGTCATGGAATTCTTACTGAAGATTGTGGAGGGATCTTCAACACCTGGCATAGGCCAAATGGATCCTAAGCTGGTAGTGGATCTTTCTTGTGGAAGTTCTCTAGCACCTGGTGGCAAGATTGCACGTAGAGTTTCCAAAGGTACCCCTGAGCGTAGAACAAGGCGAGGATCTGGTAGGTCAACGGGGAAGGAAAGTGCCAAAAAAGGAAGCCATATGAAGGAAATAACCCCCATGAGACAGACAGAAAGAGGGGAGAAGTCACGCAGTGCATCTGTGAACCCTTCCGGGACTGGCCTATTAGTGCAATTTGAAGGGATGAAGTCTTATGGAAATGTTGACCGCAGTGGTGCAATACCATGTGGTGTGGTTTCTATTCCCACGTCCAATTTGCCCGATCTGAACACTTCAACTCTGCAGTCTGCACTGTATCAACAGCCTTTCACAGATTTGCAGCAAGTGCAATTGCGAGCACAGATCTTTGTTTATGGATCTCTGATGTGAGTCATGTTTTTTTGTTCCCCACATATCTACATGCATTGTGGACCAAAAACAGAGGTTGGACTCGGAATAACTAATTTTGTGGGTCTGGATGTGTTGCTTAAGGCAGCATAGGAGAGCATTCAACTGCATCCTAGATATGCAAGTTTTAGTAGTAATATGTAGAATGATGTCATTTGATTGTTAGAAAAAGAACTTGTTCGTCAGTTAATTGTTTGAGCACATAAAATTTGACAACATGGGATATGTGGATTTTTGAAGATTAATATGTTTCATCTCTCTAATAATTAATATTCATGGAAGGCCAAAGAATTATTAATTAAAGGAAATTTTTGTTGATTTTATGTTTGGTTTCACTAATGAAAACTTGTTCACAAATACGTGATTTTTAGCACACTATATGGTAAATATAGATATATTCCTTCTAAGAAGAAACATACAAGGGACTGAACCTCTACTTTGTAATTAGTAGATTGATTTCATTAATATTGTGACATCTGCAGTTATAATTATTGTTGCTAATTTTAATTCTTTCTTAAGGATGTTGCTGAAATTTGTTAATTATTAGTTCACATAATTATCCAACATTTAGTGAAAGTTAAATAGTTGCTAGTCAATAGATGTCAACAAATTATAAACTATTATTAATTATTAAATCATTAACTGTGGGGGGAAGGGATTGTGGAGCGGCTGTAGCCAATGTTGAAGGTGTTGTATGTTGTGTTTTATTTTATAGATTGTATGTGACAAGTTTGGGATGATATTATTTGTGACATTTATGTTGTATGAAATTTAAATTTGAATTTGTGGTCACAGACAAGGAGCAGCACCTGATGAGACATATATGGGGTCAGCCTTTGGAGCATCTGGTTAGTTTATTAGCCATGTATTTGTATTATTTCTTGAGACAAATTTAAAGAGAGATGGTTGGTGTCTGACAATTTTTACCATAGATGGTGGCAGGAGTGTTTGGGAACCTGTTTGGCGTGCTTGCGTTGAAAGGATTCAAGGTCAGAAATCCCTTCCCAACAAATCAGAAACCCCCCTGCCGCCACGTTCAGGTATATTTGGATTTTAAGCCATTCTTCTCACTTGGTTAGCCTCTGACTGCATTTCAGAATTGAGAAATGCAGGTGCTAGGCCTTCCGATCAATCAGTTAAACAAGGTTCACATCAAAGTAAAGTGGTTCCCTCACCTCTTGGTCGAGCCAGCAGCAAAGGCACCCCTTCACCAGTTGTGAATTCTATGATACCTCTTTCATCTCCCCTTTGGAACGTATCTACACCCAGTGATAGTTTGCAGTCCATTGGCATGCCAAGAAGTGGTCTTCTTGATTACCACCAAACACTTCCTCCCTTGCATCCTTTTCAGACTCCACCTGCACGGAGTTTTGTTGGACACACTGCTTCTTGGCCTTCTCAAGCACCTTTCCCTGGTCCCTGGGTTGCTTCTCCACAAACTTCTGCTTTTGATGCTAGTGCTCGCTTTTCTATGTTGCCTATGACAGAGACCGTGAAATTGACCCCTGTTAAGGAGTCATCTGTTTGTGTTTCCTCTGGATCAAAGCTTTCATCTCCTAGTTCTGTGGTCGATAGCTTGGGTCCTGGTGTTCTTCCAGGAACGCCTTCCCTGCCTGATATGAAAAAGACTGCTGCATTGCCTGTTCAGAATTCGACTGATATGAAGACCAGGAAAAGAAAAAAGGCTGCTGTTTGTGAGGATCTTGGTCAAATCTCTTTTGCCCAAACTCTGACAGAGCAAGTATCGGCTCCCATTGTTACCAGTCATTTGTCTACATCAGTTGTCGTCTCAACCCCAGCTAGCTTTGTATCTAAAGACAATGCCAGGAAGATTGTCAGAGGGACATCTCCAACATCTTCCTCTGATTTCCCAAAAAGAGGGGAACAGAATGCTGAGCCAAAGGTTATAACTTCAGAGGAGACTATTAGTAAAGTAGAGGAGGCTAAGCGAGAGGCTGAGGATGCTGCATCTCTTGCTGCTGCTGCAGTTAGTCATAGCCAAAGTGTGTGGAGTCAGTTGGATAAGCAGAAGTATGCTGGATCAATTCTGGATATTGAAGCCAGACTATCTTCTGCTGCTGCTGCAGTAGCAGCGGCTGCTTCCGTTGCAAAGGCAGCAGCTGCAGCTGCTAAGATTGCATCAAATGCGGCGCTGCAAGCAAAACTGATGGCTGAGGAAGCATTGGCATCTAGTGGAGCAAGCAATCGTTCACAGAGTAAAGCTGCTTCCCTTCCTAATGTTGTGACTAATTTGGGCAAAGCTACTCCTGCTTCCATTTTGAAGGGAGGAGATGGGAGTAACTGTTCTAGTTCCATTATAGTTGCTGCTAGGGAAGCTGCTAGGAGGAGGGTTGAAGCTGCTTCAGCTGCCTCAAAACATGCTGAAAATTTGGATGCCATTGTAAAAGCTGCAGAGCTGGCTGCAGAAGCAGTTTCACAGGCAGGAAAAATTGTTGCTATGGGTGAACCTTTGCCTTTGAATGAGTTAGTAGAAGCTGGTATGGAGGGTTACTTGAGAGGTCCGCAAGTGCCTTCTGAGCTGGGAGTGAAATTAAATGACGATAATAGAGAACAATCTAAAGTAGATAGCATCAAAGGTCTTAACGTTCCAGGTAGATATGCCAAGGATGGATCATCGGAGGAGGCAAAGGCTAGAAATCGTGGTTTGTCACCACTTACAAGAGAGGTTTCATTGGATACAACAGGGGATCACACGACAACACTGGACAGCATCTCAGTTTCCTTTACAACTGGTGAAAAGGATTCAAGAGGGCAAAAGAGTCGTAAAGCTTTTGATTTAGCCAAAACTATAGGGGTTGTTCCTGAATCTGAGTTTGGATCAAGATCTGCTACTACCACAGCTCAGGAGGTGTATGAAAAAGGAGTAGGGACTTTGAAGGAGCATAGCATCAAGGAAGGTTGCCTTGTTGAGGTCTGGACCTGAAATTTTGTGGAATTCTTAGTTCTTTGGGCTCAACAATGTAGAAGCTGAAAACTATTTATATGTTCTATCAACTTGCTATTGCTGTTACCTATACTTATTCTGTTATTTTTTTGGTCCCATTTGAAGATTTTGCACTAACCATTTTGCAGCTTTATTATGTATGTTTATTGGTCTTTAAATCTGTACTAATCTAGACAATTGATGTTTTAGGTTCGTAAAGATGGTGATGCAGTTAAAACAGCCTGGTTCTCTGCCAACGTTTTGAGTTTGAAGGATGGAAAAGCTTTTGTTTGTTACACTGAACTCCAATCCGACGAAGGTAAACTGCTGCCCATCTATATTAGCTTATGATTTTTGGGGTAATTAGTTGACTTGGGATGTAAAAAGTTTGGGGGTTAAAACTGAATCATAATGTGAGTGTTGCAGAAACTAGTTTTCTGGTGCATGACATTTTTAAGGAATGCGTGGGGGGGGGTGTGTGTGTGTGTGTGCGCGCGCTCTTCTATGGATACTGGCTGTATTTTTCATCTTAACTGGCTCTTTGCATTGGAAGTCACATTCTGATGAATCAGGCTCCTTTCTTCATAATTGACAATGTTAGTATCTCATCTTTATTCCCATGTACGAATGTCTGATTACAACTGCAACTCCTGGACCCTAGTTATCTCTAAACTGGGGAACAGTTGAGGGCTGGCAAGTTACCTTGAAAGATGCATATTATTGTCAAAAATTGTCAAGCTTGCTTACTTTCATTCAACAATATGGTTTGGAGCATGAATAACAATGTGTTGTTTTGTGTATTGTTTTATGTACTTTTATCATAGTAAATTCATGGTCAGCATACACCTTATTGCACTTGGGTGCTGGAACTGTAGCATATCCTGGTCTTTATTTTTTGAAAATAAAATTATTTAGACAATTTCATTTTGAGAGCATCTTGTGACATTATTATACTCGGTATATACTGGTTCAGGGAAGCTGAAGGAATGGGTAGCACTTGAAGGTGAAGCCAATAATGCACCCACAATTCGCATTGCCCATCCTATGACCACCATGCGTTTTGAAGGAATCAGGAAGAGACGCAGAGCAGCCATGGGAGACTATGTCTGGTCTGTTGGAGATAGAGTTGATGTGTGGATGGATGATTGGTAAGCATGATATGTAATATAGTATTTTCCTGATCAGGCAGGGTTGTTCGATGTCTCCTTTCTATGCTTTTTACCTATGAAGAAATATGGTTAGTGCATGTTAATTAATAGTTAAAAGTGGGAGGCAAAGATAGGAACACTAATGGCAAACAGATTGAGCACTGTCAGAACTAAGGCACATTGTTCCAGCCAGCTACGCTTTTAATAGAGGGTGGCATCCCCTTGATGCCAGTTTAATAAATTTGTCCTTCTAAAAGAATTGCAGCATCGGTGTGGTTGTGTCATCATTCATATTGTGCCTGTATTTGTGTTTATTTACTATTTTCTTACCATAAAAAAGGTTGAATCGGATGTTCAAGTTATATGCACACTGAATTTGCACATAATTGTTGCTTCAAACTGCTTTGAAACCTTGTGACTGGGTGAATCAAGCCTGAGCGGCTTAAAGAGGATTCTTTTTTCTATTTTTGATATGAAGGTGGGATCCACTGAAAATGTTATGCATCTCTGTCTACCAGATATGCATCCGGTATGCTTTTTGTTTTTGCTATGGAGTGGAAGGCCTGTCAGAGTTGTCTTTCAAATTTCTTTGGCATCGAATTAAATTTTGCATCTGAAATGCTAGAAGATTTTGTTCTTAATGTTGAATCTTAATCATGGGCGTGTTAACCTTATTTATTTATTATTGTGTTTTAGCTGGCGAGAAGCTGTTGTCACAGAAAAGAATAAGAAGGATGATACTACATTAACTGTCCATTTCCCAGGTATTTGCAGTCAAATCGTTTTGCATATGCATCAGTTGTTAGAAACCCAACAATACCTAGGGTTGCTTGTTTATTAAATGAACTTCTCTTTGATTCTGTTGCAGCTGAGGGGGAAACAGCAGTTGTTAAAGCATGGCATCTACGCCCAACACTCATTTGGAAAGATGGGGAGTGGATTGAATGGTTTAGTTCAAGACAAAAGGACCCTTCCATCCAGGTGTTATGTTTTTGCGTATATATTCTCTTGAATAGTTTGGTAATCTTGAAGTTGCTGGTTTATTGTTACTTAATTCGTATCTGCCTTTTCAGGGTGACACACCCCAAGAAAAAAGATTGAAGTCAGGTATTCCTGCAATAGAGGGCAGAGATAAGGATAAGATGTCTAAAAATATTGGACCTGATGAATCACAGTTACTGCCATTATCCACCAGTGAAAAAGTATTTAATGTTGGTAAGAACATCGTGGACAAGATTCAGCCTAATGCACTTAGAACAGTACGTTCTGGTCTTCAGAAAGAAGGTTCTAGAGTGATATTTGGTGTTCCTAAACCTGGAAAGAAGCGGAAATTTATGGAAGTAAGTAAACATTATGTTGCTGAGAGGAGCAGTAAAAGCAATGAATCAAGTGATTCAGTCAAATTTGCAAAATATTTGATGCCACGAGGTTCTGGATCTCGTGGTTGGAAAAATAGTACTAAAATTGATGCCAAGGAAAAACATGCCACTGAATCCAAGAATAAGGTTATTAAGTCTGGAAAAGCAGAGACTGTTTCAGGTAGAACTCTACCTCAGAAGAATAAGTTTTTGACATCTGCACCATCTGCTCAAAGTGATGGCACTTCAATGGATCATATGAACAACAATTCTGTTAGAACTGATGAGAATGCATCAGGACAGCAGAGCCTGACGGGATTTGGATCCTTCTCTAATAATGAAGGGGCTTCAGAAGGCCCGGTCGTATTTTCTTCTGTGGCTCTTCCATCAGATGCTCCTTCAAAGAAAATCTCCACATCAAATCCCAAATCTGAACTGGTGAATAGAGGAAAACTTGGACCCTCTAGTGGAAAGTTGGGTAAAGTTGAGTCGAAGGAGAAACTTAACAATGATAACGCTGGAAAATCAGTACATGAAGTTGTTGAGCCACGTAGATCTGTTCGCAGAATTCAACCAACATCAAGGGTGAGTCTTAAATTATTTGTTATGTATAGTAGTGTATGTTTGCATCCTCAGGTTTGCATGGTATCTCATTGTTGTTTCCCTTTCTTTCAAACTGTATTGAAAGAAGTAATTATGCTTTTTCAGCATTGGAAACTGGTTAGTCCGTGTGGAGGTGTCATGTGTGGTTGGACCCGCTCATGCATGAAACCTTTGCCTGTTTGGTAATACTTAAAATAGTAATCTAGTACTTTTTTGTGGATTTACCATATTTGAAAATTCTGGAGTTAGTTATATTAAGCACCTTGTGATAATAAGGCCCTCTTGCAGGGGCAGATCCAGGATTTTGTTACATTGAGGTCAAGCCGACAAGTAAGGATAGTGTGTCTGACATAAAAATAAGGACAAAACTTGTAAATTGTTTGAGATATTAGGGCAATCGATTTTGAGGAATATATTTTATGGGGGTAAAATTACAAAAATATCCCAAAAATTATACTATTTTTTTATAGAAATTTTACTTCTAGTTGGTCAATTGACCCCCCCTTGCCCCCATTTGCATCTGCCCCTGCCCTCTTGTAGCAGATGTGCGCGCTTATCCTTCTTTTGCTTGCATATTATCTGCAAAATAAAGTGTGGTCTTAATTTTATTGTGTGGTCAACATTAACACACTGATTAAGCCAATAGCTTTACATTCTCAATTATCTATGTACCTTATGAAGTCAAACTTAGCTCAAGACTCCTATGCTACATTAATTCGTTTATGACCTCTGTGCCTTCATGTTGCAACTCGTGGCTGATCCTGTTATAGTTGATTCAGTTGGAAGAAGCCTACTCTAATTTTTTAAATAATAACAGCATGGTGAAGATCTTCCTCAACGGTTCTCCTAATACTATTAATTTGTTAGAATAATTCTGATATTATTTAAACTACTTTCATCTTTAGCCGCCTAAGTCCATTTGGGACTTCGTATGATACTTGCTAAAGTCATTAAGCCTACTTCATTTGCGCGTGTGAACAATTATACTTTATGCGATGTTGTTGTGACCTTGTTGCTTGCGTTGTATATGTGCTTTTGAAATGTTTCACCCATGGACTGCTTGATGTTGCCTACAGCTGTTAGAAGGATTGCAAAGCTCGCTGATAATCTCAAAGATTCCTGCTGTTTCGCATGACAAGAGTCACCGAGGCCAGAACAGGGGTACTTCTAAAAGGTACTTAACGAGCCAATTTGGCTCATGGGATCTCTAAATGACACGCTAACCACTTTACCGGAGCTAACCTTTGATATTTTTGCATGCACTTTAGAAATGGCTGCTTGATGGTTGTAGAAACTAAGGCTCCGATTGGATAACTAGGGATTTTAAATCAATGATCTTAGATTAAGTTATAATAAAATATAAGTATTAAATAAGAGAGTTAATTTATGTAATAATACATGAAAGTTACTAACAATTGTTGCGAGAGTAGTGGTGCCACTAACTGAAATGCTGGAGGAATTATCATTAAATATTTCAAATAACTACTTTATTGTAGCGGATTCAAATTGATCATAAGCTGATGTTGAGCTATTCAACTTTATGATGAAATTCCTATTTAAACTGACGGTTATATTTTAGCAAATCTCCTTAGATTGTTGGCACCAAATCTATTGATTTCAAATTTCATAAATATAAACACAACCTAACTGTCTAGTCTGTTGCAGGGAATAACCATGGTTGATGGGAGCTTCGAAAATGATGGGGGATCTTAATCGAAGATTGTGCATGTATGTTGGATGACCGGAAGACTGAGCAGCAGTCTGTATATTTAGTAGAAGAAAAAACTAGGAATGGAAATTGTCACTTCCTGAAGGAGTAGCTGTGAAATTTAGTTAGTAGATGTTCATATTGATTTTAGTTTTTACATACACAAATTATGATGTGGATCTTTCCTAGGCTTCATTGTAATAGGGTTTGTAGATGGAAATTCTCTCTCCTGTTGGATTGGAATTGCAGTTAAAAAGTTTCTTAGATGATCGATCAAAACATTTTGATGCTTCAATTGGTTAACAGCTTTGATGGGGTCTGGTTTTTGAAAGATGGGGGTCTCTGTACCATCCTTTATATATACTTTGCATATGCACCAAATTGCAGTGACTGATTTTTTTTTTTTCCTTCTTTTTCTTCTAAAGATGACAATCATAGTTGGAGTGCAGCTTTAAAGGTTTAGCCTGTAAATATTAGTTGTGAAAATCATTGTTGCACAGATCTTTTATGTCAATTTTTTTAAACTTCTTTCTCTTTTTTTAAAATGGAGGGGACGAGCGTGGAAAATAGGTCTATTATCATATCTAGTGTTTTATTTTAAGAGGATTTATAATCGTTTTTTAATTGCTCTGATGTCTTTGTTTGTGTTGGTTAGTTCCGTGTAAGTTGCCGCCGTTGCGTTTGAATATTGTGTATATGTTTTTTTATAAAAAAGGAAAAATACAAATTTATTCAGTGGAAAGAGAGAAAAAGAAAACGTAAACAGAGTATCAGCCATAAGTTTATTTCCTAAAGTGGAAAATACGAGGTTAAAAAAGGTGTTTTCAAATAAATTAATTTTTCAATGTCAAATTTCTTGGTTTTTTTTTCTTTCATTTTTTTTATTATAACTAAAAGAGTTTTAATTTTGAATTAATTAATTTATTTATTTAACAAGTTCACCTTCCAATCACAGCAGCTAGCCTTAGTGTGCTAGTACAGGCTTGGATTAATGAAAGGCTAAATTCGAATAGGCCTTTTAAATAGATTTTCCAAAATAAAGTAAAAGATGACAGTTTTGAATTTTTACAAAGTTTTTACCCAAGAGCACTTTCCATTAGATTCTCAAGTTTGTACCCAAGAGCACTTTCGATTCCATCAGGTTCTCTACCTTACAATAGAAAATTTGATAACTCTATACATTTGAACAGGCTGCATAACACGTGAAAAGAATGTAGAGACTTGCCTCTAAATATCTCCTCTCTCTCTATTTTTAGAGAATACAAATATATATGTATATATATATATACATATAGAGGGAGGGAGAGAGAGAGAGAGAGAGCAATGGCCTAACCACCTCATTTTGGGTTAACCCATAATAATTATGTAAAAAGGATAGGTATGAATTGGAAGGGCGTAAGTAGTCATATTCTCAAAGGCCATGTTTGTTTTGAGAAAGATGATAGAATATAAGCAATACTATAGGATGATCTATGGAATTAGATAAAATATATATTAATTTTTTATGTGAGATTATTTTTTTGGTGTTTGGTTGGTAAGATATAAAATGAGATAAAAAAATATGATTTGACATAAGATATGATAAGAAATAATTTTGAACCTATAGATTTTGACGAGAAACAAATTCAAATACCCCCCCGGATTTTTAATTCGCCCATTCAGTAGATTGTATATCTAGAACGAATATTATATCTGGCAACAAATATGCAAATCAAACCCTACTTTTGTGAAACCCACGGACAACATTGTCCAATCCCATGCTCGAGTCCGGCGAACAAACGCGGCCAAAGTGTTTCGTCTTTGTGGGTTATGGGTTTTGTGGACAAGGGCAAGGTCCCTCCTAAAATGGTCACTCAATGCTAGGAAACTGTGAGTTAAGCATGTAAAGCAATTGCTAACTAAACTTAAATTGTGAAAAGTAATAAATGTACCTTATAAATATTTTCGGAGCCAATGACAAATAACAAATTCTTATACTAAATAGATTTTCATGGTCAGAATATGTATAGGGTATTAAACAAGCCAGATACCTCTTGAGGTGCCTGGCTTCAGCCTCAACTCTCAATGCCATGTCAAGTAAAAATGGCATCTGCGTAAAGTAGTTGTTCCAAGCAGTGAAATTAGAGAGGCAAACGCCATATCTTCAATAGACGATGAAAACTGGGTGATACTCCATTCTATGTCCCCCCCCTCTATATATATATATATATATACCTAGTTTGGGAAAAACTCTTCATTGTCACTGTCCACTGCTAATGACACTTTTTTTTTTTTTGGTAATTACTGCTAATGACACTGGTTCCCCTTATGTACTTTGTTTTGTCCAGTCTCGGCAGTCTCTTTGCTCACTCATTGGCTCCACTGTACCCGTCTGTAGAATGTAGGTCCGAGACAATAGGCACTTAATCTGAGCTTGGATCTCCGTCGTCGTCGTCATCATCATCATCATCATTCTCGACATCAGAGTATTTGAATGGTTTCTTGCAGATGCAACCGGATGGATATTCAATAAACTCACCTTTTCCGGGTCTCATTTCGTCTGGTTCTCCCATGAACCCAATCTGACATGACTTTACCTTCCTAGCAAATGTGTGCCAATCCATTTTATCCCTCGCCATGAACAAAGCGCTGAGCTGCTTTGCATGTGGTCTAATGGTCCTCTTATGACCTGCATACCTCCTTTGAACCATGGCAAGTACGAGAAATGAGTAAGTGTGTCCTAGTTAAGAACAATAAAGAAAAGACTTGACAATAAAAAAGGAAAGATTATAACAGCAATGAATTAGCAATTGTTATACAATAATACCAAGTGAAAACTGGAGGATTGCTAAGATCATTGAATGGGTGATGCAACACTAGGAGATAAACTCATAAGAATGCTCCATCGTCAACCCAGTAATTTTGATATGGGTTGAAATCCTCAAGATACTAAACATAGTAGTTCGTGTAGTAATGAAAATGTTAGCATTAAGGACCCATCTCCATACCTTTCGAACTTCTCAACCAAAACAAAATAGTTTGCCCGTGCATGAGAAAGATAAAAATGTGCACCACATTCTCCTCTCAATGATTTTGTCACATGATATATAAGCAGTTATATCGCTGGTACAGTGCCCGTATACCTTTCGAGTAACGCTTTTAACAGACGCTCCACAACTGTTAACAAATAATTTTGGCATGACCATTGTTCATTATTTTGCAGAAAATATTCAATAATAAAGAGTGTAGCTAATATAGTGTATTCATATTTTATCCAACATAGAAGCATAAGCATGTTTATCAACATGGTGCTGCAAAGAAACTTGCTGACAAACGTCATAATCCCCCAATAACAATCCACATTGAAGAAAAACATAAAAAAAATTTACTCGCATTCCACTTGGCACCCGTAAAAACTTCCAATAAAAACCTTCAGCTCGCTCTAAACTACTGAGTAATATCTATAGAAGTTTTATGCTGTAATAGTAGTTCATGCATTATCTCAGTTGAAACACATAAAACATTGGTTATTTAGTTATAATTAAGCTCATTTTATGCATGTTCTTCGTATCATTAACTGATTGTTAGATTGCTGAAACAGAATTATTTCAGAATTAGATTTATGAAGCTGTCATCAATCTAAACGGCAGAAAATGCTTTTTCATATGTCAGCCTCGTAAAAGCAGTGCCAGAAAAGTAAACAAATTTGAGTTCCTTTTTTTTAACTGATAAATTACTGTAATATACTACAAAGAATCATCTCAGTAATTTTGAATGAGAATATGAAAAGAAGCAGAACAAATATGACCCAAAAAAATGACAAATTGTTTATGAGGTTCTAAACATGATTTTTGCTTCTTTCATTTTTGCAAATTTTGAACTGAGAAGCATTTGAAGGCTTTGAATGTTTTTTCTACCTTTGCAATCTTCTTGTCTCTATAGATTAGATTTTGCTTCCATCATCCCCAGCCAGAAAAATAGAAAAAGACAAAAATAAAAGAAGGTTTAGCTATACAAAGTGACAAAAGAACAAGAAGAAGAAGAAGAAGAAGAATGTAGAGAAATTACTAGAGACTATCAGAACTCTCTAAATAGCTGGCCTTTGTGTAGTGATTTTCCCTTGGCACAAGACTCCATAGAGATTGCATATGGTCCTTTATTTTATATCGAACTTAAGGTGCTCCTCTCAGTTGATGGCTGGACTTGAATAAAACTACCACTAATGGGACCTAACGTCTTTTTTGTTTCTCATCTTTAGCTAAAACCAATTGATGTATTTTCTTTTTATATCAGTCTGAATATATTACATTCTGCAATTGTAGAGAGAACTTTTCGTGAAACTAACTAGTGCATGCTAAGATGAGATCAACACATCCAAATTAGGTGACTGGGAGTTAGTGTGTCTGCTAGATAATAAACAGATTTGAATTCTTACCTTTGACCTGCAAGAATCTTGGCCATGTTTCCTTTGTTATTAGTGACAAAGACATCACTTTCATCACAAACAATGTAATCAACAGCAGCGAGACGAGAAGCAAAGGGAAGAAAATGTTTCAGCTCTTCACCAGCAAGCATCTCCTTCGTATAGAAGTTTGGAAATAGCTGTCTAAGAGGCTGCAGGGTATCTTCTCCACCATAAATTTCACCAGACGCAACATAAAGGTATGTGTCGTTTTTAAAACCAAGTGCCTGGAGCATGAGACCCACTTCATGAGGAGTAAGAGGGCATTTTCCTCGCTTTCGTTCTTCTTCCGGGCTTAAATCCTGTGGATAAAATAAAAAAAAAATAAAACAAAATGTGGTTAGCAATACACTATGTTAGCCCCCTAGATGCTGCACATTACAGGTCTCTTATTGCGAGGGAAAAAAAAAAAACTAGTTGAAACAAAATGAGAAAAATTCAGGATCACAGGTTGCATCAAAATGTTTAACATCTAACTTCTACAAGTCAAAATCGGCACATTTTTCTCCATCCAAATGGTTGAGATGAACAAGGAGAAACAGAAATGAAAATCCGTTTAAAAAGAAAATCTCACAGGTAATGTTGTCCATCGTTTCCTAATTTCACCAAGCTCATATCTTTCTTTATCACCCCCACCATAGTAACATCCAGAAAATGCTAACATATCAGGTTCAAACCTGCGATAGAAATTATTTCAGAATATGAAAAAAAAAAATGGGGGCGAAGGAAAAAGTACGCAAAACCATGGTGATTTGTAGAGTTCTTTCTCACTCCCCCCACCCCCCAACAAAAAAAATGATGACGCATTTGGATAAACAAAGATCACACTGCTAAGAAGTGCATGCACATATGCAATAGGAAAGGAAATGCTTCCCAATATAACAAGGGATGGAACAAAAGGCAGTCTGCACTATTATTACTACTAGGGATCTTAAACATGTTAAAGCAGAACAATCATAATTCAATACATGGCACAGAAACAAGCATCCCACCCAAACTAAATGTCATGGTTCAAGACATCCCAACCCCCTCCCTACACTGGTGGACTGAGAGGAAGGCTAGTGGCGCTGGAACCCCCCTAAATTTAAAAAAAAAAATTTGCTTTATAATCCCATAGGCTTATAAATATTTGTGATAAAAATTAGTGTATTTGCCCTACAAATTATAGAAAATTTTAAGTTGGCCTGCTCTAAATCAAATTTCTGAGTCTGCTGCTCCCACTCCCTCTAATAAAATAATATTTACTTAATGGAAAAACAGTCTCCCCTGCCGCATCCCCCTCCCCTGCGAAAAAAAAAAAAAAACGCGATTAGACCAACCTCATTGTTATGGAGGTGATTGCTCTTCTAATTGAAATTGCATGGGCCCAATTCTACTATCACATGTTTCTATATGTTAATTATGCAAAAACACAAGTTTGAAGGCAATCTGAGATCAAACGGGTGTTATGAACCACAATAACCCAAAAAAAGCGTGATTAGAGCGCTCAACTCATGGTTTACAATAGACGAATAAATATTGTAAAACATAAATTTCTTGGTGCTCATGTTTTCAACATTACTTTCTAAGACTTGCATGAGGAATGTTAGACAAATATTGGTATTTTTCAATATTTCAAGTAGAAATGCAAACCTCAAGTGAACTGCAATGAAACGATTTGTCATCTCCCGCATTCTTGAGACAACCTTCTGACCAAGATCCCATATGGGTTTTGTAAATCTTAAAGCATGATAGTTGACCCGGCACCGCAACTTTTGCAGCTCTACATCGAGGTTATTAGCAAGTCTGTAATCAAATTTTGTCAACTGCACAACCTGCAATGCTTATCATCAATCAGGGATGAAAATGACAAAAGAAGTTACATTCCAGCATGACAACAAAGATAAACAGGGATCTCAAATGACTTGGGAGGGCGAGCTGTATTAATAGTTCTATTACAACAATCATTTTTTATATATAAGACTTTTGAAAGGGTTGGGGGGGAACATACCCAATTAGAAATGAAAAGGTCACGAAGTATTTGCTACATACTCTTAACACATATGCACAATTATAAACATATGATAACATCATACTTTTACCTTTCCTAAGGTAAAAGGGAATTGCTTGTAATTGATTAATTCAGCATGGAAATAGTAACTACAATTGAGAGTTGCTTAGCTCTCTTACTTGTCTCCTTAGGAGTATAGGCAGTACTTGATCCAAATAATACTCAGGTTCTGATTTCCTTGGGATGCGCATAGTATACGGGGGCTTTTCCATGGATCTCATGAAGTTATCAGGGACTCTTTTAACAATGGGTACATCCTTTGCAAGGGATGCAATGAACCAATCAACATCAAAAATGTTGAGAAAGTCACTGCATGAAAAATAAAATATTTTCAGTGAAAATACAGATCGGGAAGCTAATAATCTGATCATGAACAAAATCATAAAACTTACAATCTTCCTCTATTTTTCTCCTCAATAGATAACCATACAGTTTGTATGCAAGTGCAAGTAAGTTGATGAAATCTCATCTTACCTATCATCCTTCCAGAATGAATGATGATCCAACTCAGGCACAACTAAAGTAGCATTGAGAATCCGTGCAACAACAACAGCATCTGTGATCTAAGTGTAGGAAATGGATTGCAAGTAAGATATAACAATAAATGAAAATTTAAGTTTTTCAGAAAATCAGATAGAATATTAAAATTAACTGTAGCAATGGGTAAAGAATATACTTACTCCTGTCCTTTGTTGGTTCAGCCCCCCACTTGTTGCAATAAGTAAATAGCCATTTGAAAAGTTCTCAGGTACTGCAGCTGGTTTTCATAATTAGCAATGTCAGGTTCATTTTTTCTTTCTAAGGTTAATCATCAAAAATAGAAGCGGAGAACCCCAGAAAAGTAATATACAGGGTACCTTAGTGTTAGAAATCTGAAAAACCAAAGAGATAATGCAGCACAAAAATAATGAAAAAATTAAAACAAAAATCACTTCTACCACCAGATATACACACACCTATAATGGCATCAGTGACAATCATTCGACTAAAAAGGACACTTAACCGTGACATACCTTTTTTTCTCAAACTAAAAATTGAAAGAGTAGCTGTGGAAATTTAAGTAAAAATTGGCATTGCAGAGAGCATTAAAACTGAGGGTGCCAGAATGGCTTGTTAAGCATTCACAAAAGATATACCAGTAGTTAATAGCATTGAAGGCTCATCTGGAGAAAATCTTTCTGGCCAAAGATATGTAAAATTAATAAAATTTAAAATTGGTCATATCACTGGCCAAAAAAACATTCCCATGTTAGCGTTAACCTCTATTTCCATTGATGAAATAAATGAATGACTTAAATGGAATAAAATTTTATGGCACTAAGAGAGCTTAAACTTGATGACAATGTTAGATAATAATCAAAAAAGAAAAATGAAAGATTACCTTCCGTTAAGCCTAAAAGAGTGAGGGTTAAGTATGCACAACCACCCACCCTGGTTGGTCTAGTGGAGCGGGAGTCAAGCCTAAGACTTGGGTGATATACCCAAGTCATAGGTTCGATTCTCACCTGGAGCGGCCAGGATTTAAGTGGGGGGCCGTGGCAGTGGGTTGTTGCGCTAGTTTCCCCGAGAGTTTGTAGATCAGTGGATAAAACCGCTGGGTGATTTCCCCCGTTACCAAAAAAAAAAAGTATGCACAACCTATGGAAAATGTTAGGAATCTTTGCAGTGGAAATATCAGTTGCAAGATATTACCGAATGACATCAGGAAGGAAACTGCCAGCAAGAAAAATAGCTTAAACATACACTAAAGCAAATGACACAAGTGGTAGCTTAGCAAGAATAATTTATGCATTAAATTGTTCACAAAAAGGTTAATTGATAAGATAGAAAAAAGCCTCCACTCTGCACTAAGAAGTAAGAACAGAGAAGCTTGTATGGTATAGAAAATAACCTGTCTCTTGGTTGGATGAGAGTATGCAAAACAATCTTTTCAAATACAGTAAATGGATGAAATGCAGGCTTTGTGAAAGACTAGGTTCAAGATGCATTATGAGAGCAGCAAATGAAGCAAAAGATATTTTCTGTTTTGACTTTAGGTTACCAAGTACCAAAGCATAACATTTTTATTTATTTATTTTTCTTTTTGTGTGGACCAAAATGTCATATATTCGAGTCATGCTAACTATCAGTGACTACATATATTAGTATTTTTTTATTCTGTATCGGCTTTAGATTAGCAAGTGCCAAACCACAACAATTTTTATTTTTTTGGGAGAAATATACATTCAAATTTTTACTAAGCTAGGCATTAAGGGGATGCCGACCAAGTATAAGAAATCAGGATGGTAAACCCATATTCTCAACAAAGGCCAACAAATTGTTTAGATATGGTTATATACCACCAACTAAGCAACTACAAGAAAGATAAGAAACTGTTCTTCAACCTATACAAAGGAAGTTCAAAATTTTGGAGAACTCCTCTATTCCTCTAATAAGCCAACGCAAACATAAAAGAATAATCATCCACACTTTGTTTCTTCCATAGTGAATCTTTGCACCCCACCATCTTTCAAATACCCTCTTAGCATCCTTAGGAAACCCCAAGACATACCAAAATAGGATAAAGCTAATTCACATAACTCCTTACCCATCCACAATCCACAAAAAGACATTAGATATGTAAAGGAATCGAAATATGAACAATCAAGTAGAAAATTCTTTGGTGAATCCCTTGTCCCTGTTTAGTCCCCTTCGTTTCACAAGTTGTTTCTATTTCTACATCTCTGTCCTCCGTTTTCAAGGTTTTTTTCAGTTTCTTAGTAAGAATGGGTGACAGTATTTTGCCTAAATAGTAGACACAGATAATAAATAAGAGAATACTAAAGATCTGAGCTATAGAATTTCTCAATCGTATTATAGAAATTACACAAAACTACATGCTAGAAACTATTAAATAAGTAAGCTAACTTACAAGAAAAATGAGGCCCTCTTTCACTGCATCCATAGTAAAATTTTGAATATTTTGATTTCCAAATATCAATTGGTGCATGGATGCCACCATCCTACATGCAATGATCAGTAATATTTTCATGAGCAAGACAACATTATAAGACAAAGATGAACCAAAATCCATATATCACCTTCAAACAAATAAGCATAAATAGACAATAAATAGGCATATAGCAATGCAAACATGCATGCATGATATAATAATGGATCCGCAAAAGAACAGTTTTCTATGCAGCATTCACGATTCAAATCTTACAATTCCAATTGATACACCATATAATCGATGCAAATCTTACATCCAAATCAAATGGATTGATGAATCGTGGTGAATCAATCCGATTCATAGAAAATCTTACGATTTGTGCGATTCAAGCAGTATAGAAGTGGATCCGGATCTAAATCGGGTCATTTGAACCCAATTTGCAATATAAATTTGTTATTTATTTTTTAAAATTAAAGTCAGAGAAGTTCTTACTAATGGACAACGAATTTTGCATTACTTGCAAATCATCTTCACATATTTTTAACTTTTGGTAAATCATATTTCTAAAGATTTCATAAGCTATTAAAACACGCCTCTTTAAATTTCATAGATGTAAGACTCAGACTTACATTTCTAGCCACATGTGGGTGGACCCTACAAGGGATAAGGTCCCCTTAAACTTTCAAATTTTACTTTAATATAATTAAAGTTTGTCCGAATAGTTTCATATTATTAAGAGTTGACTCCCCTAAATTTTTATGCTTTATTAAAGTCTTGGAACAAATATCATCCTTGCTCCTATTAAATATGATTTTTGTGTTTGCCATTGTAATCATAAGGCTAGCTTCTTTCCATTTAAACATCATGATCATATTAAATTATTAATTTTCAAGCACAATAAAGTTCACTATTTGATATACAATCCTATATATTAAAAAAATATATAAGATTTTTTCCCTATCTTTTTCTTTTTTTTTTTTTTTTTTTTCATATTGAATCTTACAAGTTACGATTGGATACGATTCACGATTTTCAAATTTAAGATTTCATTCACGATATGGATCTCAATTTGACAACTATGGATACACCTGCTTTCAAATCTCATTTCACTATCAATTCTCCTAGTTTTACAGGAGAATGTGTGATATCAAGCATGGCAAACAGGTACTAGAAGGTTTAAAATTTATACAAATAGTTGCAAACTAATGGTCATCATATGTTAACAAAAGGCGGTGACATATTAAATCAACAAAATAGACCACCATTAATGCATTTTATTCTAGCCAATTCTATCCATAATTATTATTATTATTTTTAAGTAGAAGTATGTAGCTAAAAGGTCCTGCAAGGAGGGCTCTTGCAGGACACAACTCTATACACATGATATATACAAAAGAACTATAGGGAAGAATCGGAAGATAGGAAAGAAGAAATCCCCAAAGAAATCTACAAAGGAAGTAAAGAAAAAGGGGAAGCCTCCCTCAAACAAAAAACTACAGAAGGACAAGAACCAATCTTGCCAAGCAATAAATGAAAACCCTTGAAAAACACCTATACCACAAAACAAAAGCATCACCTACTCATAGTGAACACTGAAAAAGAATACTCTAGAAACAGAGTATTCTTTTAATCAGAACGTTAGTGAGACAACAAGATTTTTCACTGCCGTGAAAAAAAAAAAAAAAAGGAGTAAAGAAAAATAGTACGATTATTCAAAAGAGACCATTAGATTGAGCAAATCAATTGTATACAAATAATTCAAATGCTTAGAATCTTATCCCTTTAATGTTCTGATTGGTGCCAACAGAAGGAAGGAAGAGCTGTATCTTAAACCTTTCTGAAACCCCTAATGGGCAACAATCAGGAACCCTGGTTCATTTCTACCAACGTGAAAGAAACTGCAAAACAGCCAAAGGGCCTATAGTTATGGGCAGAACAACCATGTAGCAATGTCTCAAAATATTTTGTTCACATCTGTCGAGTGTAAAAGCTCACAAGGGAGTCCTGTAGCATCAAAAGCTTGGTCCCTGATAATTAACTTCAAATATGGAGCTGCTAGTATGTTAAGAAAGAAAAAAGTTATATTTGATTTCTCAAAATTTAGGTAATTTTTGCAGATGAGTTCCGCAGATGAGCTTCAACAGATGGCAGAGTAGGGGCAATTGCCCCTACTCATTTTTTTGCCAAAAAAACAAATAGTTACACATATTTTTCAGTATTGCACTCACTAAAACTCTCTTTTGACCCCACTACCCCAATTGGTCCTTGTTTGCCTATGGGCTATAGACCAATTGTAATTTGATTGTCCAGATCTTGGTATGTGTACATTTGAATATTTTGATTGGCTAGGTATAAAAAAAATTATATTACTACTATTGTCTAATCATTTGTCTTTTTTAATACAATTTTATTTTTTATTACTATTTTTTTTTACTGCATAGCGGAATGAATTCTAACTCGAGTAATTCTTTTTAGGTTTGCCCCCCAACTAGATTTTCTATCTCCGCCACTGTCCAGAAGAAACACAAATTTTGATTCCAATTTTTCTTTTTAATTTCTTCTTCTTTCCTCATTTTTTCTAGCCAGCAAAACAATGCTCAAGTCTAAAAGACTTATCAGACTGATAAAAATCAAGGTCTTTGGTCATTCATTTTAGTAAATCAAATGTCCTTTTCCTCTTATCTTCCCCATTATCCCGGCTCCTGTATGTGTGAGAGACAGAAGTGGTCCAGCAGTTTTGAAAACAACCATAAAAATTCTTCCATCCAATTTACCACACTATTTGAATCCAATAGAATTACTTAAACCAAACCAACAGAACTTCAACCAGCCAGTAATTTCAGAGAACTCAAACATTTCAACTTCAATTCAGAATAGGGCTCCAATATGCAAAAGTGACATTTGGACTCTCTTTCCATGGAAATTGGGGGGAAAAAATCTGTGAGATTGAGAAGAAAAAATAAACAGCAGAGTTGCATAAGACATTTGAGTTCCAATTCAGAAGAAATTTGAGAAAAAACAGAGTGTCAATACGTGTGTACCTCAATCAGCTCCGATTGAGAACAAATGAGAGAGAGAGAGAGAGAGAGAGAGAGAAGTGATCACCAGTCTATAGAAGAAACTCCGCTTCAACGAGGACCATTCAAGATCAGAAGCTACGTGCCCAGCGAACAGCGAAATCAAACCCAAAACAAACAGCATCAACCCGCACACAACCGAACCCAACACCGGCCGTCTTTTCGACGGCGGCGACAATCTCCGCCCCAAAGGCTGCTTCTTATGCGGATGCGCCAAAGCCAAATTACCGAGCACGCCACCGCCATGCCTCCAAGCTTTGGCCTCGCCCATTACTACAGCTCCCACAAACAACTCTCCACAACAACGGCGATAACAATCTCATATTACATGAAATCAAAATTGTCAAAAAAGTTAGTATCCAATGGCCAATGATAGAGACATAAATGAGCTGATTTTGGATGTTGAAAACCCTAGGACTCGATTAGGGTTTCTACAGCGGCACCGGTGTGATCACTGCAGAGGTTTCAGATTGCAGACCCTCCTTGAAGAGAGAAACTAGAAAAAGAGATTTCAACGTTAATGTATTTTACTCTTCAAAATTCAGATCTTAACGAGAATAAAAGTATGAGAAATCTGTGATCTGTGATATAAATCTGTGATCTTTGATATATTATATATGTATATGTGTGTATATGCAGTAGACTTCCCCCTGTTTATGACGAACAGCTGGTAACGAGCTTACCGCGGCTCAATTGGGGTGAAGCTCCATTTCGGTAAATATGATTATCATGGGGGCTGAAAGTTATAATTATCAATAAATGGGGGCTTGCATCTATTGGCCTTGTCTCGGGATATTTATTTTATTTTATTTATTATTATTATTTTTTTTATGGGTAAGAGGGATAGGGAATTGAGCTCAAACTCGGGTGATGGGCGGGTTGGAAGGGTACTCTACCACTTGAGTTACAGTTCCGCTTATTATTTTATTTTTTTGCTAAGTCTTGTGGCGGGCCGTTTTTACGTAAATACATATATTAATTATATTATGTTCGTATATAGGGTGGCGTGGAAGAATTTCTCAAATTGTATTGAGTGTCATCAATGGGGATGACGACACCATAGATTTCAGCCCATTATTGCTAGGCAGATTGAGACACGAAACAAGGGTGTCGTTAGTTGGTCCGACGATATGTGCGTATATAAGGTGGCGTGGAAGAATTTCCTAAACTGTGCTAGGTGTTGTCAATGGAGATGACGACACCGTAGATCTCAGGTCATTGCTATTAGGCGGGTTAAGGACACAGAACAAGGGTGTCGTTTGCTGGTCCGACGACACCCTGTTATACACCCCTCCCCACTCAGTTGGAGACCAAGTGTCTATTTCAGAAGCTCTCTGTTCCTCTATCTCTTTCTATCTTCTACCTCATTTTGTAAGCAGCTCACACATGAGAGAGGACAGGAAATTAAGCGTCTTCAATCTCTAAATTCCATTTTTCAATTCAAATTCACCCGAATTTCATTTTTACATGTGAGCATGTTTTCGTTCGTTTCAAACTTTGATGATCTTCGCAGTCTTAACCACCAGGTTCTATCTTGCGATCGCTTCGTAGCCGACAGCTTTGTAGTCGTAGCTGCAATCATGGCGGTCAGTGTCGTCGGGCCAACTAACGACACCCCATTTAATCCCACTTGATCTCAACCCATCAATGGTGGTGTCTTCTGTGTCGTCAACCCGCCCAGCGATATTCAAACGTGTCGTCAACCCGCCCAACGACATTGTCATCTTCGCTAGTGACATCCATGGTGTCGTCATCCCCATTTACAACACCCAACATAGTTTGGGAAATGCTTCCATATTAACCTACATGAGTATATAATATAATTATATATATTTACGTAAAAATGCCTTGTCGCGGGATATCATCGCTTTGTCTTATAGAGATTTTATGTTTTTATTTTTTTTTTTTTTGAAACTATTGTAGATATTTTGTGATAAATATTTAACTTCATTAGTTAAATTTTAAATTTTGTGAAAAAGTAAAAAAATTATTAAATAATATTTTATTAAAAACTGTCATTATTAAATTATTTTTATTGTACTTTTAAGAAAAAATTTGGTAAAAAATATTTTTCTAACTATGGTGCATTTGAAATATCGAAAAAATAACGGAAAAATAACAAAAAATATAGTTTAGGTAATATTTGACGTTTGGCATGCAATCACCAAATTACATTTTTCAGAAATGAATAGTATAACTTTTTTGGCTTTTTTGTTAGAATGTTGGAAAGAAAAATCATTCAGACCGATTTTTGGATCCATTCTAACGGATTTATGTTAGAATTTTTTTAAAAATTGTTGAACTTTTTGACTTTTACGTCAGAATGTTGGAGAAATAAACCGTTCTTATGAATTTTTAAGTCTATTTAGACAGATTTATATTAGAATTTTTTAAAAAAATGTTGAACTTTTTTACTTTTTTATCATAATGTTGCAGAAAAAAAACCGTTTCAATGGATTTTTAAGTCTATTTTGACAAATTTTTGTCAAATTTTTTGAAAGTTGTTGAAAAAATTTTGGAATCAATAGAAAAGTTATAGGAGTTTGTAGAATTGTTATTTGGGTTTGTAAAAATTTGTTAAAATATGTAAATATATATATAAATCTATAAAAATTTTACGAAATATGAGGAGGGCAAAATCTGTTAGAAAATTTTAGAGATTTATCTACCTTTTCAACGTGTCAAACACATCCTATGAATGTTTACTTTAAACCCAAGTACAAATAGTAAATGCTTTTTTATTAAAAATTTTATCAAGAAATATTATTAGAATAATAAAGTAAAAATAATGACATTTGTGTAATAAGATACTTCTTTAATGAGTTATTATTTCTAAAATAGACACCCGTGTAACAAAAATACTTTTTTTTTTTATTGAATATTATTTTTAAAATGATAAATTTTTAAAATTATTATATTATTCTAGTAATCTTTTTTCGTAAAATTTTCCAACAACATAAGCACTACTCAGTAAGAAATTATCTTAACTGCGACCAGTTTTCTCACTTGTTTGTTTTTTCCAACACGGTTCAAGTAATATTTAAAAAGACTTGCCATGATTAATTCAACTAACAAAAATAAAATAATTATACTTGCTACCGTATAAGAACCATTAGGGATACTCGCAAAACCTAATTATCCGTGAAGTTCAATTTTTTTGTGAGTTCTTTTTTTTTTTTTCTTTTTCTTTTCATTTTTACTTTTAAACCCTTAGAGCGAGTTTGAAAGTGTAATTTGTCAAAATTTTTAGTGATTTTTTGACAAAAATTATTAAGTGAAACTTTTTATACGTTTAATAGAATACATAAAAATTTTAGTAATTTTTAGATATTTAGTAAAAAATTTGATAACTTTTACAAAACTTTTAATATCTTTTGGTTATTTGGCGTGTTTGGAATGATCAAAGTGAGATAAAATGAGATAAAGTGAGATAAGTTGTGAGTTCGTAATTCATGCAGTGAGATAAGAAGTGAATAAGTTTTAGAGATTTTCAGAATTTTTCAGAGACTTTTTTTTTTTTTTTAGCACACCAAACGGTGCCGTAAAATGTTGAAAAAAATCGTTAGAATTTTTAAAGAACTTTTGTTGTTTAGTAAAAAAAAAAATAGAAAAATTTCAGGAATTTTAAACAACTTTAAAGGTGTTGCTAAATGCTTAAAAAAATAAACGTTGCTAAAAAATTCTCTTTTTTTTTTTTTAAGCTCTCAGACGCACCCTTAATTTGCTAAAAAAAAAAAAGAAAAGAAATTTAGTTTTTCTCAATTACTTTTTCTTCTTATATGGATTTTTTTTTACAAATTTTAATTTTTATTTTTAATAACTTTTAAGCATACTATTGACGTCTTTAAAAAATTATTTAAAATAAAAAATTCACGTACAGATAAAAAAATTATTCACTTTTTTCTTAAATATTGTACAAAATGCTTAAAATAAGAAAATTTAAGTACGTGTTAAAAAATAAAATTTTTTATATTCAGATATTTATTTTTTAATTTTTTTATAAATGTAAATAATATACTTAAAGGTATGAAAAATAATAAAAAAAGTAAATTTTAGAAGAAATAATAATATAAAACGAAAAAAAACCCAAAATAGTGGTAGGAGGGGCTCTTTATTAAGCCTTGTTTGATCCAAACAAGTTCTAGGGACTCTCGCTCATCTGCTCGCCCCTTCTTGCAGGGTAGATGGCAGTCCTTCCATTTGGCGAGATTTGTTTTGTTTGTTTGTAGATAAAGAACACGGACCACAATTTGAGTTACATCGCAGTTTAAACTTTAAAGAATAAAAATATTTAATTAATAAAAAATAAAAAATTATCTATTAAAAAGTTAACTTTTTTTTTTCTTTCCAATTAAAAAAAAATTAACAACAGAAATTGAGTAGAGATACTTGTATGAAAAAAAAAAGACACGAACAAACAAACAAGACAGAGAAGATATAACTCCCCTGATTCAACAAGATACTTGAACTATTCTTCCGGTGCTTGAATCCCTCTTCCATCCAAAGCGCTCAAGTTAGCATTTTTTTTTTAAAGCACTTCATAATCAATAGCAATGAGATTTGTTTTTTTTACCGGAGAATTAAATTAGCGTTCCAAATTTAAATTTTTGTACTTTAAAAACTACTATTCATTATGAAATAAGATAGAATATGAGAGATTGATTAAAGTGGTAATATTATTTTCTTTTATATATATATTACTAATGATAGTTGAGCTTTTCTAAATAGACGATTAGAATGCAGTCAAGATCATTATTAATATTTATGTCTTTTTTTATATAATATAATTAGCTCCTATCAATATTGAAAAAATATACGAAGTATAGAACCAATATATTACTCAAACAAGCGCTAAAAACTTGAAATGACACAAGAAATGTAATGTGAAATTTAAAACAGGATATTCATACACTTCTTTCACTATATAAAACGGGGTTTCGAAATTACAACCACAAGTTATACAATCGAAACATCTCGATCCCTTGTATTAAGACTTTACTCACAGCACAATGATAAACACTCACTAGTAAAAGATCAATTTTTAACCCCGAAGATCAAAAACCCAGTTGTGTAGTGTTTTTGGCTAAGTAAAGATGTGAGAACTTCTTGATGCAACGTAGGCAATTAAACTCTTGTTCTTTGTGTATTAAAACCCTAGAAAAAAGATTTACTATATAACAGTTTCAATAATCTTGACGAAACAGTAAATTTTCAAAGGGGTTTTTGGAGGCCGGTCATAATTTATAGACTATTAAGGGTTTAAGTCATACCCTTAAAAATTATTTGCAAATAAGTCATATGGGCACCGAAAAGATAAAAAAGACCTCGCGCATCTTTTCACTCACAAAACCAGTTTATTTGAAAACCTCCCTGTTTTATCGGAAACGTTCCGCGACTTTCCAACTTCTTCACAAATCATCTGAAAACTAATCAAAACTTCTTCCAAATCAAGCCTCAATCGATCCCTAACTTTTCGCCGAGCAAATCCACACATTACAGTGCTTCGCAATCAACAGGTACTATATTCGATTAAAGGTACTCTTTAGGGTTTTTCTTCAAAACACATATCGAGGGTTTGAATATTTATTGTGTGGTACTGTTTAGGGTTTTCGATTATCTTTGTAATAACAGGTTTTGTGGTACTGTATTATGTATTTAGTTTCTCCGAAAACGTATAATCGTTGCTATTTTTACAATAGCCTAATATGAAACATTACCACATACATGTGGTACTGTCATACATGCGGTACTGTCTCTCATTCGTTTGATATTTGCAACCATTTTTGTGTTTAAATGTGATGTTTGCATGATAGAGTCATGCGGTACTGCTTTTGAACGAGCATGCATTCTAAAAAAAAACAGTACCGCAGACATGTGGTACTGTCATACATGCGGTACTGTCTCTCATTCGTTTGATATGTGAGCCATTTTTGTGTTTACATGTGATGTTTGCATGATAGAGTCGTGCGGTACTGTTTTTGAGCGAGCATGCATTCTAAAAAAAAAACAGTACCGCAGATATGTGGTACTGTCACACATGCGGTACTGTCTCTCATTCGTTTGATATGTGAGCCATTTTTGTGTTTACATGTGATGTTTGCATGATAGAGTCGTGCGGTACTGTTTTTGAGCGAGCATGCATCCTAAAAAAAAACAGTACCGCAGACATGTGGTACTGTCACACATGCGGTACTGTCTCTCATTCGTTTGATATGTGAGCCATTTTTGTGTTTAAATGTGGTGTTTGCATGATAGAGTCACGTGGTACTGTTTTTGAACGAGCATGCATCCTAAAAAAAAACAGTACCGCAGACATGTGGTACTGTCACACATGCGGTACTGTCGGTTATTCGTTTGATATGTGAGCTATTTTTGTGTTTACATGTGATGTTTGCATTATAGAGTCATGCGGTACTGTTTTTGAACGAGCATGCATCCTAAAAAAAAAACAGTACCGCAGACATGTGGTACTGTCACACATGCGGTACTGTCGGTCATTTCATTGTATGTGTGATTCTCTTCTTTGTTTAATGGTGCTCTTTGCATGATATAATCATTCGGTACTGTTTTTGCGAACCAAGCATATTTTGTGAGACAGTACCGCATGTGTGGTACTGTCAGACATGCGGTACTGTCATAGAAGTGGTAATGTATCTAGATGATATTGCATTTTATCTCTAACAGAAAACAAATGTTACGAAAATACAGGTATTGCTATCACGCTCATACAAAATCAAACATGGTGAACATCCAGTACCGTTCGAACCTAATCTCAGTCATTAATGAAGTTGAAACCATCAACTTGACAAAAGCACACCATGTATATCTCAAACATTCTCCATTTTGGAAGCTCATCCTCACTATTTTAAACTGTGAAATTAACAAAGATTACTCGAGGAAAAGCGATGTTGATGTGGAAACAATCATCAAAGCATTTGACCCACAGTCCAAATCTTTCAACCTAGGTGGAATAAAGCTTCGCATCAGAGAGACAGAGTTGCGAACAATGTTTGCAATAGAGGATGGTGAACAACTGATAGACAGTGTCAAAAAAATCGCAAGGCCAGGCACTGAATTCGTCTCTCGTAGATTCTCTGGGTTGCGACGAATTAAGAAACAGAACATATCTGATGCTTTGCGGCAGGCTGCTGCAGAGCAAACACGCATTGGCAGAGAAGATGTTGCAAGACTTTTGACACTGTTCTGTTTGGCAACGTTGTTTGTCCCTAACAAAGGACATTCATTGTCGTGGCACTACACAACATTGGTTGAAAATTTGGATCAAATCCGCCAATACAACTGGAGTGCACATATACTGGAATTCTTGGAGAACAGTTTGTGCTCAGATTCTAGGAACAAAGGTGTTGCAGGCTGTGTCATGATGTTACCGGTAACCTTTTCATATCATATTCTATATTATATGTTGGTACTGTCTTATGAACTTCATTCAACTAATCAGCCCTATAAATGATGCAGTACTGGATCTGTGAGCACACCACTCTGGTCCAACAAGTACAGAAGAGTGCAACACCCAGATGTCTAGTCTGGGATCTCAAGCCATTGTCCAGTGCATTGAAAAAAATAAATCTCAAAAAGTTGAATAAAAATCAGGTACTATTTATGATAAAATAAATCTTGTTTGCATGCTAAGAATATTCGGTACTATTTTTCCAATAGATTCATCTTCATCTTTTACAAAAAACAGTACCGCATACATGTGGTACTGTCATCCGTGCATTAGGTACTGTATTTCAAAGAGCATGCATTATTAACAAAACAGTACCGCAGACATGTGGTACTGTCAGTTATTCTTTGAATTTGTGACCTATTCTTTTTTCCATGTATGCGGTACTGTTTTGTTGTGTTTCATGATACTGTTTGAATGCTATATACATTCGGTACTGTTTTTGAACGAGCATGCATCCTTAAAAAACAGTACCGCATACATTTGGTACTGTCATCCATGTGGTACTGTCAGCTATTTTGTATTTGTCACCTCTTTTTTGTATTTCATGATACTGTTTGCATCTGATAAATAAAATCATTCTAGATTCAACAATGTATTCATGGACATACTAATGAATTATATAATTGATGAACAAAATATCAGGTCATTGTACCTGATCTTGATGATGATGATGAGGAGGATGACGAGGAGGAGGATGGACAACAACAATATCATGATGATAATGATGATGATGATGATGATAATTATGATGATGAAAGGACAGAAACAGAAGAATACATCATTGCGTCAGAAAAAACCAGTGACGATGAATTAGTAATTTCTGACATTCTTCAAAAACTGAAGACAAACATAGTGCATTTGAGCAAGACAACTGAAAGCGAGCGAAAACAAGAGGTGTCTTGTACTCCTGAACTCGATCAATCTGGTACTGTTCCATCTGCCATAGCTGAAAGGCTTCCAGAAACAGTACCAGAATCTGATGAACCAGAACAAAAGGCACCAGAACAAGAGGCAAGACAGGCTGCATCAGCAGAAACAGTACCAGTTCAGCAAAGTAATGATCCAGTTGCTTCAGTTTTATCAATTTTGAACCGTGAACAAATAGAAGAGCTGGAGCAACAAGTCAAGGAAAAAGATGATAAAATTGCTGAATTGGAGAAGCAAATGGCAGAAAAAGATGATAAAGTTGCTGAATTGGAGAAGCAAATGGCAGAGAAAGATGAAATTCTGACAAAGTTGTACATTGACAATGAAAATCTCAACCTGCAAAACACAAACCTGAAGGAAGAACTTGATAATGTGAATGCAGTTGTTGAATTATTAAGGTCTGAACTTGTCGAATCTAGCGTTCACCAGGTGACGCAGAAACATGCAGCAACTAGAAGGCCAAAGAAATCGGATACAAATAAAAAACAAACTCCAGCTGCAAACGAACCACCTTCAATGTACAAAAGGCTCAAAGACAAAACACGCCAAAAGAAAAGAGATCCTGAGTTCACATACAGTGGTAAAAAGAAGGTTGCCAAAAAACAAAAGGCAGATACTGCGGCAGTTGTCACGGAAGATATAGAATCTGACATTATAGACATTGATCTTCTACAACTGTCTACACATCAAACCGAGCCCAAGCAACCTTCGCTTAAGCAGATTATTTCAACTTTTCAACAAAACACACATCTATCGGCGGTAGAAAAGGAACGGATCTTAAAACTTATTGATAATGAGGGGAAAGCGTAAGACAGTATTTAACTCTTTCTTTTTTATTACTTGTCAATTATAAAAAAAATTACTTGCTATCATCTGGTACTGTTCTCTATTTTTTACAATAATTGGTACTGTCATTCCTTTATCTGGTACTGTTAACATAAACATTTCAAACTTAACTCATGTTGTTGTTGTTTTTTTTTTTTTTTTTTTGGCTGATCTTGTTGACATCTCACTGCTCACTGTATACACACAACACAGTGCAACTGTTTGGGCTGTACCAAATGAACCACTCTGCATGATCACCATTGAAGATATCTACAACCTCATAGCAAATGAGAGTATATCAAACATGGTAGGCATATATGATTAACTTATATTTCTACAGAATTAATAAAGTATGTTGACTATTTCTTAAATTCAACAAATTAATCTGATATTTACTAATCACAATATTTGCCCAGCTAATTGACTGTCATGTACGCTATCTAGAATCAACACAACATGAATCAGTCAACAGCACTTTCCCCAAAAGATGCTTATACTTCAGCAGTTTGTGTTGGGTAAGATTTGTGACCTCTTTCTGTGGTTAATTGTGCTTTTTGCATACTATATATATTCGGTACTCTTTTTCTAGAGCATAAATGTTTGGTACTGTTTTTCAAATAGCATTCATCTTATACATAAAAACAGTACCGCATACATGTGGTACTGTCATCTATATGGTACTGTCAGCCATGCGATGGATATGAGACTTCTTTTTTATTTTCATATTACTGTTGGCATACTACAATCATTCGGTACTGTTTTTACGAGAGCATGCATCTTGGGGGAAACAGTACCGCAAGCATGTGGTATTTGACAACATGTATTTTTTCTTGTTGCAGACATTTGTGGTATTTGAGAGACATCATGCAGGTCGAGACACTCAGATTGATCAAAAGCTGAAACTATCTGATACATACAGACTACTTGTATTCCCTTTGAATACAAGTGGAACGAGAATTCCTGCTGATCCCAACCATTGGACCCTTTTGGTATTGGATAGAGACACGTGGACATGGACACATTATAATTCCATGAAACCACGTAGAGCAAATTCCAAAGATTTGTATCTTGAGGATGCAAGGAAAGTGGTAAGATTCTGTATGTAAATTTTATACATAATTTCATTGGTACTCTTTTCTACTATTTACAACAGTACCGGTTCTGTTTATTAAAACTCATACTGTCTCCACATTTGTCATATTGTATCAGAAAGAGTATGTGGAATTGAAACTTAAAGACCAATACCTCAATGATCCAATAACAAAAAATATTGAACATACCAGCATGGAATTCGAATACCCAATTGTTTCTGCAGCAAATTGCCCACAACAAGGATCTACAACGTAAGCCACACCCTTTTTTATTCATGCAAATTGTTGAACACCTCTAACTAAATTCTTACAATCTATAACATCTTGTGTGCAGTGTTGACTGTGGGCCAATGGTGTGCTACGTAATGCAATGCATATCAAATGACGAGCCACTTGAACCCATGCTTTCAGAAGAAGCTGTACAAGCTTACAGAGCAAAGATGCTAACACAATTTCTGTCCATTAGTGATGTACAAACATTGTGATTGTAATTAAACTGTATTAGTGCACACTCTGTTTCCTTTTTAACAAAATACTTGTATATTCAACATTCTTTTCCTGTAAATTGAATGATACAGTTTATGCTAATACAAATAGTCAATGTCCAGTTAATGGTACTATTTGTGCAACATAAATAGTCATGGTTTTTGCGATTTTTGTATGATAACTCTTGGGATGTTGATTCTTGTTATGTTGATAGTGCTGCAAAATAGTGCTGATTGATACTCTATTCGAAACAGTACCGGTATTAATATTAACAGTACCGGTACTGTTTTATACCGGTATTGTTTGTATGAAGTATCTCAATACCAACATATGCGGTACTGTCTCTCATTCGTTTGATATGTGAGCCATTTTTGTGTTTAAATGTGGTGTTTGCATGATAGAGTCACGTGGTACTGCTTTTGAACGAGCATGCATCCTAAAAAAAAAACAGTACCGCAGACTATGGTGCTGTCACACATGCGGTACTGTCTCTCATTCGTTTGATATGTGAGCTATTTTTGTGTTTACATGTGATGTTTGCATGATAGAGTCGTGCGGTACTGTTTTTGAACGAGCATGCATCCTAAAAAAAAACAGTACCGCAGACATGTGGTACTGTCACACATGCGGTACTGTCGGTCATTTCATTGTATGTGTGATTCTCTTCTTTGTTTAATGGTGCTCTTTGCTTGTGAAAACACTTACAGCTATTGTCACCAACAAATTTTATGTCCTTTAAATATAAGAATGACACGATTTGCAAATATAAAATTGATACACTATTACAAACAGTACCAGTATTAATAAAAACAGTACCGGTACTATTTTATACCGCTGTCATTCTCAATACCAACATTAAAAATGAATATCGCTGAATAAAAAACTATCACAAAATGGATTGAAACATACTCATTCTCATTATTAATTCAAAAACAGTACCATAACAAACAAACAATAACAGACTTCTTCACAGCATAATTTTGGGAGAAAAAAAAACAAAAAACAATTCAACTCAACGGCTCTTTGCAAGTCTTCTTATTATGAGAGCCCATGCGACCACAACGACCACAACGAATTCTTCGTACAAGCTCACCAGTTGATCTAATCCTACGCTTCTTCGGCCTTCCAGCTGGTCTCCGTGTTATTGGAGGTAATATTGAACTATTACTGTCTGCAAACTCTTGGATTATGTCTGTTGGTATTGGAACAATCACACCTTCATATGCCAATTTGTAATTATCACCATGAAAGTACTCATCAACAAACTCACTCAAAGGTCTGTTAATCCTCCCAATAACAGCAAATGCATGAGAGCATGGAAAACCAGAAATTTGCCAACCATAACAAGAACATGTACAATTCACCAAATCAACAGTTGTTGAAGGATTAGAAAATACTTCATAAATACTATCTGAACACATCTTGATGGTCCATGTTCTACCAGCATCAACAAGTGCATTAAACTTCTCTTCCATTCTTGGACATAGAACACCATTCCACTTTGTAGCATCGAGCTTTCTTATGGCAAACCATTCCATTAATTTAACCCTTATCTTGTCAACCAAATGTGCCACTGGCATATTTCTTGCATCAAGAATACATGAGTTAAAAGATTCAATGGCATTTGAAGACATCTCACCATACCTTCTACTACAAGAATACGCATTAGTCCAATTTTGCACAGGCAATCCACTCAAAAAGTTATCCACAATTGCACCCCATTCCCTCTTCAAAACATCTAACTTCTCCTTAAATGCTGCAACTGTGGGAGCATAAGCACACTGACAAAACAAGTTCACAATGTATTCACGGGATCCATTAGATCTGTTACCACGACTAAATTTATCTCTTAAATTATTCTTCAAATGCTGTAGACAGAAAAAGTGATGACATGTAGGAAACTTAATTGGCAAAGATTCCATCAATCCAGGATTTCTATCGGAAATAATTGTAAAATCTTCAGAGGGGTTCAATATCTCACGCAAATGACCTAGGAACCAAGACCAATTATCGAAATTCTCTGAATCAACAACAGCAAATGCCAATGGGAATAACCCTGCAGATGAACATAAAAACAGTACCGAATTACAAAACAGTACCGCATATTAAAACAGTTCAAAAAAAACAGTACCATTCTTTGTATGGTGTACTTGTGGTCGTTGAATAGCAGATACATTTGGTACTGTGTTATACGATACTACATCTTACTGAAAACAGTACCACATAATAAAACAGTACCGCACAAAAACAGTACCGCACAAAAACACTACCATTCTTTGTATTGCTAGATACATTTGGTACTGTGTTTATACGATACTACATCTTACTAAAAACAGTACCGCATAATAAAACAGTACCGCAAAAAATAGTACCACATAATAAAACAGTACCGCATGAAAACAGTACCACATAATAAAACAGTACCGCACAAAAACAGTACCGCACAAAAACACTACCATTCTTTGTATTGCTAGATACATTTGGTACTGTGTTTATACGATACTACATCTTACTAAAAACAGTACCGCATAATAAAACAGTACCGCAAAAAACAGTACCACATAATAAAACAGTACCGCATAAAAACAGTACCACATAATAAAACAGTACCGCACAAAAACAGTACCGCACAAAAACACTACCATTCTTTGTATTGCTAGATACATTTGGTACTGTGTTTATACGATACTACATCTTACTAAAAACAGTACCGCATAATAAAACAGTACCGCAAAAAACAGTACCACAAAAAAGTATGAACATTAACATACCATTATTCGCATCCTTGCCAGTAGCTGCCATCAGAATACCCTTGAAACGTGACTTCAAGAAAGTACCATCAATAAAAATGATAGGCCTGCAATATTTGAATCCACGTATACTGGCCCCAAATGATACAAACAACCGTCTAAACCGGTTTATACCGTCATCCACATCCAACACAATATGACTACCTGGGTTAAGATCCATTGCAGCCTTCACATAACAACTCAAGTTATTAAACGAATCAGCATACTCACCATAAATCATGTCTTTAGCTTTCTCTAAAGCACTCCAAGCCTTATCATAGCTAATTTCCATGCCATAGTTGTTTTTAAAAAATATAATAACGTCGACCGGCGACATTGAAGGTTTTAATGCTACTTGATCAACAATCAACTTACCTAAAGATTTCCTGCTCATCCTCTTAGACCTATCCCTAATAATTGTCGGACCACAACTGTGAATATTGTTGAATTTCCTTATGTAAAAATTACGATTAACTTTTGATAACGATGCAACAATTGACCACGGACACCCTTCAGCGAACTTTTTTGCACAAACAACTTCGACTCTATCCTTGTTATTCCTCTCATACAAAAATTCAAAGCCAACCTCTGTAGCATATCGACAAATTGCATCACGAAACTCATCAACACCTCCTACGAATTCCTGTCCCACGCTCAATATTAATGACGACCAATTAGAACACAACAATGGTTTATCCTTACGGCTTGAAATTGAACTACGATACACATCAACATCACAGCAATCATCATACGAATCCAGACCAGTACCAACATCACCAATTGGCACACTATTAGAAACAGTACCGGAACTGCTGGAAACAGTACCGGTACTGTTTTGGATCGGTACTGTGTTCAAACCGCCGAAAAAAACATCAATCGATATATAACACAAACCAACCATGCGAGCCAACATAATCATATTTTGAAAATCAACATCGTTTCTCAGAAAACATGAAGAATGTTCATGGATTGAGTAACTAAATGATACATTTTCCAAATTCAAACTCGACCAATTCTCACACACCTTTAACGCAAAATCTGAAAATGACATTTCACAGTTCAAATTGACTACAAAAGTCTCTGTACCAAACTTACATAGCAGCATCAAATTCGAAGACATGACTGACCGAAATCGTTCACAGCACAAACTCACCCAAATGCGTAATCCAAATCCGTACGTATTCCTTCGACCGACGTTAATCTCACTGCAAATCGTGTAATCTGTATCTATTTCTTCATATATAATCCTTTAACAGACTTTTTATCTCACTGTATGCTTGTTCACGCGATCTATAAGGAATGAAACAAAAAACGGAAAACGTGATTCTCGGTTCCATAATTCTCGGCAATTTCATATCAGTTAATTATAGATAAAAGGGCATTTAAGTCATATTATAAATTATATTTAAAACAAACTCGTGGGACCCACTCAAAAGTGTGACTTAAATACAAAACTTTTCACATTAATATGACTTAAAAGCAATACTTTTTTTTTGGTATGACTAATATCTTTAAAAGATTACAAAGTATGACTTGGATACAATTTTCCGATTTTCAAAATAGAATATGTATCTTGCTGGGGCGAGTTTGCCAATGAATATCCAACTGCATTAACATGCATACTATTTTTCCCAACGAGTGATCCAACGAGCTTCCAACATCCTTGACACCTATACTATGAATAAAAGTGACTTATTAGGAGTTTTGAAAAAAAAAAAAAGTGAGGGAGGAGAAGAGGGGGAAAGAGAGCGAGTGTTAAGGAGTCTTCAAAATTAATGTTAAAATTACACTACATCTTTAAAAGTTTTTCAAAGCTTGGGGGCGACCATCCTTTTGGATCTATTGCCGCTTATATATTTTGAGAATTTAATTTTTAAAAATTTCAATTAATATAAATTTGTGACAAATTAATATTGATGTAGATAGGTCAAAGAGACACTGAGAAGCTACCATTGAGATGCAACAGAAATACTCCTATGCCACTGAAATGCTCTTATCTCATATCGCCTATGTAGAGGAGGTACTATCTCTCTCTATATATAAAATTTTATATTAGATAACACATTTTAAAGTCAAATGAATGCCAAATTTTATTAAAATTTTATGTTAAAGCGTGTTTTGACGAGAGTAATAATATAATTAATGATTCCTTAAAAAGTCCACCTAATCAAACTCGAAATGAAGAAATATTATGCCATGAAAATACGAGTATACCAGATTCATAGCCTACCTATATATAATTGTCCAAAGGGATGCGCCAATATTAAAGATTTACTTTCCTACTTGCAAAATGACATGCCGCATGCAAATGTATCACAACTTACATGATTTGTGTTTTCTATTTAGTTTATCTCCATAGCAACCTCCCATTAATGCTTCCACAGTATTGTACAATAGGCTAAATTAATAATCATAATATAATCAAATGATGCAATTCTAATCATATGTACATGATGTACTTAATTATATATAATTATTAAATAATAGTAATTCTTGACACAAATAAAAATTTCGTTTGGAACTTTAAATTTTACCCAAAAAAAAACATTAAAAATATTTTAAAAAATTTTAATTTTTATCTTACTGCACATGTTATAAGTCAATAACTTTAATTAATTTTTACTAATTTTTTACCATCTCAAACGCACCCAAAATATACTATTCTTAAGCATTCATTATTTAGTTTTCCTTAATTGATACACAAATACGCCTTAAAAGTTGACTAAATTAACACTACAAAAATTCACACTTTTGTCAACCACTTTTTTCAACCAAATATAAATTTGGTCACTAAGGTTGATTTTTTCCAATCAAATTAAAATTGATCGCTAATAGTGATTCTTCTGACTAAATAAAAGTTGGTTGATAAAGAATAATTTTTTAGCAATCAATTGGTTATTAAAAAATTGAATAAAAAATAACATCTTTGCCAACCAATTGGTCAGTAAAAGTGTCACTTTTTGGTAGGGGTGCAAAATAGGCGGGTTGGGCAGGTTAGTGATGGGTTTAAACGGATTGGAGATTAAATTGGTGCAACCCAAATCCACCCATTTAAAAGGCGGGTTAATATGGGCGGGTTGAACATGGGTTATATCAAACCCATGAACCCATATCCAATCCATTTACTTATGACCTAACTTACTTTTTAAAAAAAATTAAAAATTTATTTCAATTAATGTGTATATATATATATAAATACATCATTATTTATTTTAATTAATATAATATTATACATATTATATAATATTATATATTATATTTATTTTTTTCAGTTAATTTCGAATTTGTACGAACCGATTTATTTTTTATTCAATTTTAAATCAACAACTCTCTCTCTCTTTGCGCGCACGCGCGCACGTATGCGTGTGGGAGGGTGTGTGCATGTGTGTGCGTGCGCGTGTGCATGTGTGCGTGTGTGTGCAGGTGTTCGTGTGTGTACGTGTGCGCGCACGAGCTCGTGTGTGTGTGCGTGTGCGCGCCCACACGCGCGTGTACTTGTGTGCCCCCGCGCGCGCACGCACACGCGTAGGCGTGTATGCATGTGTTTGCACGCACGTGCGTGCGTGTCTGTACGCACGCGCATGTGTGTAGGTATGTATGTGTGTGTGTGCGCGTGCGCGTATGTAGGCATATATGCATGTATGTGCGCGAGCGCGCACATGTAGGCATGTATGCGTGTGCGCACGCACGCGTGTGCGTAGGCATGTATGTATGTGTTCGCGTGTGCGTGTATGTGTGCACGCGCATGTGTGTAGGCATGTATGCTTGTGTATGTGCATGCGCGCGCGCGTGTGTAGGCGTGTATGTGTGTATGTGCGCGCGTCCGCGTATGTGTGCACGCGCGTGCGCGCGTGTTTGTGCGTGTGTGCGCGCATGTGTGTGTAGGCGTGTATGCATGTATGGGCGCGTGTGTGTACGCGCACGTGTTATTTGTATTGAGTATGGTGGAGAATAGGAACAAAAAATGGAAGAAGAAATAAATTATATATAATGTATATATTATACATTTATTGTATACGCTGAATATATATATACACGTATCATATGTATGTAATGTATATATTATATATTTATTGTAGATATTGCTAGAGAGAGAGAGAACAGTGTAAAGAGAGAGGGGGGTTAAACTAATTTTTTAACTTAAATGAGTGTTTTAACGGGTCCCGTTTCACAACCCATTTGCACCCGTTTATAAATGAGTATTTTATAAGTTACCCAATTAAAACCCAATTAGTAAAATGATAAGACCCAAACCTATTTATTATAGGTTTAATTGGGTGGGTTGATGGGTTTGGGTCAATTTTGTCACCCCTACTTTTTGGCTACTAATTGGTTGTTAAAGGATTATTCACTAAATGATTACTTTTCCCAACTAATTGGTTGCTAAAAATTTGAATAAAAAAATAATAAGGTATTTATTACCTTTGCTGACCAATTGATCAATAAAAATATTATTTTTTGTTACCAATTAGTCGTTAAAGATTACCTTTTAGCAAATAAATTAATTTAGTCACTAAAAAGTTGCCTTCCTCAATTAATCGATCGTTAAAAATTTGAATAAAAATAATAATATATTTATTATTTATTAACTTAAAAATATTAATAATATATTTATTACCTTTACCAACCAATTAGTAAGTAAAGATAATAATATAATCCATTGTTTTTTAATTTTTTTTTTGGGCATGCCAAACACATATAAAGTTAATTTTTTAGCTAGAATCTTAAAAACATAATAATAAATAAAAAAATATAGCTTATTCATCGCAAATGGAGCCTTTTAGTGTCTCCATTTTGGTTTGGGATGAAATCTTTCTTTTCATTTTTTTTTCCAAATTTAAATAGGCTGAGTATTTTTTTATTCAGTCAGTATTTTTTAAAAAATAAAAATTATTTATTAAATAAAAAATATGTTATAAAATATATAATAAAAGTAAAATTATTATAAATTTTAAATCAAATAATTATGTACATTAATGTATATTAAGCTCCGTTTGGAACTTCAACTTTTTCTAAAAGAATTCAAAAATTTTTAATTTCTTCCAATTAAATTTAATCAGGTCACTTTTACACTAATTTTTAATTTTTCTTTTTAATTTTTTCAAAACTTCAAATGCTACACTGATATATAAATAAATACATACCCAGGCACATAAAGAGGACTACCACTCTCGTTTTTACTAATAATATTTCATATTTGTCTCAAATGGCAAGAATAATGCATATACTTGTTAGGGGGATAATTTTACCTTATAAAAAGGGCTCAAGTTGGAATACAACTTCAAATTCTTAAAATTTGTATTTCAATGCACGTAAAAAAAAAAAAAAAAAAAACTAATTATTGAGATATAAATTTATATTTTTTAAAGTTAACCATCAAATATATCCTCAAAAGCATCCAACGGCTGAAATACAATTTTAGGACTTCAAAGTGTTCCAACTTCATTCCCTCGTTCAATTTTGCTTTGCATCCCAACTTCGCATTAATTGGAAATTTGCCATTATTTTGCGAGCAAATAGTACCAAAGAAGACCCACCTACTACTCCCGACTATTTTCTCTGTGGCATCATTCTTTACGCAGCTAATGGTTGACTGCCACGTGGATTATTAACATCCCTTTGTCATTTTTAAAGTGGTTCTCAAGCTACACCAAAGATGGGAATGATTTTTGTTTTATTGTTTCATCATAATTCCCATCGACGACCCACTTTAATTAGATTCTTTTTAAGAAAAAATATTGAGTGTAACGTTAATGACAGAGTGTAATAAGTTAATAAAATAAATACACTTATTTATATTAAAATATTAATTATAAAATAATTTATTTTGAAACTGTTTAGTATGTTAAAAAGAGTAAAAAATAGATTGAGTTTCAATTTTTTAGCGTTTGTTGATACAACTCAAAAATTCTGATCAGAATTATTTGAATGTGGCATTACTTATCCGTTCTTGTTCGAACGGTTCCTGTTAAAAATGTTGTCAAAATTTTGTAAAATTTAAAAATTCACAATAAATGCACGAAAAATAACAATAAACAAAAGTTAATAAAATTTGTAATAATTGACAAAATTTTGAAAATGTTAGGTACCAAACGCCCTCTTGTTGTAGGCAAAAGATTTAAATTCAATATTGTAATAACTACAATTTAAATTTTACATATATTTTTACATTATTAACTTATTGTACCATGTCATCTTAAATACTGTAAATTATGGTTTCATTGAATATTTTCCCATCCCATTTTCACTTTCCTGTAATTTTGATTCTTTTATTTACCCCACTTTTTCGGGGGGAAATTTTTTTTTTTTTTTTTCTAATTGCTTGCATTATAATGAAAATAACAAGGTAGTGATATTTTAGATATAACCGTAGTGACTATGAATTCGATAAAATCACTGCCAAAATAACTAGTTTTTTTAGCGCATAAATCAAAGCACGGTTATTTTTACGTCCTGTTTGGAAAAGTTCAATGTTAGCTGTTTCCCGAAACAGAGAATTTAGCAAATTGTCCAAACACGGAACTACAAATGGCAACTCTGCCGGCTCTACTATTTTTCTTTTTTTATTTTTTATTCATTCATCTTGCTTACCTAAGTTTATTGTTATTTTTAATTAAAATATTATTCACGATAACAACTAAACTAGTAAGTTTCTTGTCTATGCCGCCTTTTGTTTTTGTTTTGAGAAATTAGGTCATTGATGGCTGCCTCTCTCGTTGTTGCCAAACACGCCTCTGTGGATATTCCAACTTTTGTTGCCATCTCCGTTCCAACACGAGTATATTCTAAGCAGGGTGATGATTGCAAAGCGCTTTCATTGACAAACGCAATAGAATGTTAAAAGTTAAAACTTTGGGGAAACTTCCTTCCCTCACAAATCAATTGGCCTAATTTTGACTTGAAATTCAAATGTTTTAGATAGGGAGAGAAAGGGTATAGTTGGTATGTCCACCGCAAATTCAAGTTTGGGCAATTTTAGATTTGTGCTCTGTAAATAATGGGCTTGATTAGTCTATGAGTAATCATAGGAACACAAATTATCACATGTTTCTCAAGAAGAATATATATATATATATATATATATATATATATATATCATTCTAATCAATGTTATATTTCAATAAGATTAGAATTATATAATCTGATAATTACTTGATACACTTACTTGATTTAGGTTTCGTTTTGATAAGAAGTAATTATAACTAAGTTACGAGTTGCTGAGGTGGCATTTAGTTTACTTTTCTATTTTTTATTTTTATTTTATGTGTTAAAAATCTCAAAACGAGGAAATTAGAAAATATTTTGCTTTTCTTATTTTGAGATTTTTCTCATTTTTTGTTAAAAACTCTCAAAACGACTTTTGTCATTTTTCATTTTATGTGTAAAATCATTTTTTTATTTTCGAAAACAAATTTTGAGAACACAAGTAACTAATTGCATTTTGACATGTTTCCTTTATTTTCAAAAGCATAAATTGAAAAATGTATTCAAAATAGAAAATGAAAAACAAAAACAAAAAATAAAAAATGAAAAAATAAACCAAATGAGCCTTAACTTTTTTATTTTTTTTAAATGATCAAATTTACTCTCTTACATTTTAATCTTTTTTGAAATATTTAAGGGTAAAAATGTCAAGTTAACAAAAAGTTAAAAAACTAATTGCTAAAAAAGTTAGATTTTTCTCTTCCCAAACACAAAAAAACTAACTTTTTAGTAGATTGTTACTAACTAATTACAAAAAAAAACTAACTTTTTTTGCTTCCCAAACCAAGCCTTAGTGTAGTCAAGTGCATTAGGGTATAAAATAAAAGGGATATGTCATAAAAATATCACTTCCTCACCAACTCTAATACTTAAATCATCTTAATATTTAATGTTTTAACTACAATTAGGACGATGATCGACAGATATTTTATAAGTTTCTAACTTAATTCAGACTGCCAATGTGTTCCCAATTGGAAATCCCCTCTATTCATTTTCTTTCACTTTTTTTTGTTTTTTTAACTTGCAGGTTCGCATTGAAAGAGGAAATACATAAGATGAGTTTTAGAGAGAGAGAGAGAAAGAAGGGGGTTGATTCGACTTTATTTATTTAGTTTTTTGATAATTTTAGGGTGTCCGAGCTCAACTTGCGCGCACTTCAACTAATCCCTAGAAATCTTGAAATTAACAATCAGATAAGCTTCCAATAGACTTGAGAAGACTCGAATTAGTGATTATTAAGAAGCAAATTCAAAATTTTTTCAATTGAACTAACTCTCAGGGTTGGAGTTGATTCGGCTTTAACAAAAAAATGTAAAGAAAGTAGAATGTCTAATAGAATGGAAGAGTTACGTCATCTATACGAGAAATTTCAATAATTTATAAAAGCAAAACTAAAGAAGCCTTGGATTTATAATGGCCCTTCGCTAGGATGCTTTTTTTTTTTTTTTCTTTTTTTTTCGCATAGAGAAACACAAGCCAAAAGTTAATTATATCTAGTTTGACTTGAATAATGCAAAGTGTTCCAAAAGTTTGCGCACAAAACAATCCCTAATTTGGATGTGATATGATTAATGACAAGAATAGTTGTGACTTGAAAAAAAAAAATAAATTAGCAAAAATTAATATAAAAATCGACACGTGGAAATTCTGTTTCATTGACTCGTAAGTAAATAATCCACAATTCCATAATATATATATAATTAATATATTCTATTAGTAACGTTTTTGTTTCAAATTTCAATGGCTATGGCAAAAGGAAGGAACCTACCCAAAAAAAAAAAAAAAAAATGGCTAAAGGAAGGATGAAAGAATAGATCAATTCAAACTCTATACTTATGACACGTTTAGAATGATAAAAAGTGAGATAAAATAAGATAAAATGAGATAATTTGTGAATTCGTAATTTGTGTAGTAAAATAAAAAACAAATAACTTTTAAAAAATTTCAAAAATTCTCAAAATTTTTCAGATATTTTTTTTCCACTTTCTTTATCTATATTTTCATTTTTTTTTTCATTTTACAAGCTAGAACTCAAAGTTGGACCCCATAGATAACAATATAAAAATAGTTAAAATCACGTAATTTGGTCAACAAACAAAGCAAAATCGGAACCAAACATGGATTATTTAAACATTAAAATAAAATAAAATATTTATAATACATAGTAGACTTGTAAACCTCTTACTTTCAAAATTAGTATTTAATTGAATTTTAAAAAATTAAAATAAAATTAAAACAGAGAGATCAGGAGAATTCAAGTCTTCTCAGAATTATTGAAGGATTTATCTGATTATTAATTTTAAAGTTTCAAAAATTAGTTGAAATACATGCAAGTTAATCCCAATACGCTGAGTTAAAAAAAAAGAGAGAGAGAGAGAGAGAGAGAGAGGGAGGGAAGGGAGAGAAAGTGGTTAACCCACCATTACACCAGCAAAGTCACATTCTGAAATGAAATATGTGCACACAGAAGAAATCTTCTTCACCTTCCCATGATTTCTTGACCGCATCGATCTTATCTTTAAATATATTTATACATACATAAATACATACATACATATATATATATATATATATATATGCATATTTAGTTTTTTTATTAGGCAAAGTTTTTTTTTTCCTAATAAAAGCCATCTTCATCTGGAAAACATAGGGCTCAAATTTCAAAATAACTAACACCATGTTTCAGTTTTTCAGTTATGACAGCTTTGCCCTGATCTTCTTCTGCTTTCTCTTCCTCAATTTAGCATCGCCTTGCTTTCCCGCCAGAACCCTAACTGACCCATCAACTGAATTAACCGTCGAACGAAACAACACGTGGCGAGACTTCGTGAGGTTCCTCGACGCCGGGAGGGGCGCCCACGTTAGCGGCATGTCGGAGCTAAAGAAGTACTTCCAGCGGTTCGGGTACCTCGACCCGGCACCCGAATCCAACCTCACCGATACGTTCGATGAGGGGCTCGAGTCGGCCATCGTCGCGTACCAGAAGAAGCTTGGCCTCTCCGTCACCGGAAAACTCGACTCCGATACCGTTACCCAGATCATGTCGCCGAGGTGCGGCGTCTCCGACGCCCACAAGTTGCACGTGACACGTCACTATGCCTACTTCTACAGTGAGCCAAGGTGGGTAAGGCCGTCTCCGATGACGCTAACATACGCTTTTTCGCCGGAAGATACAGTCGAGTACCTAGCCCAATCGGATATAAAAGCGGCTTTTGAGCGGGCGTTTACGCGGTGGTCGGCTGTGATTCCGGTGAACTTCAAGGAGGCGGTGGACTACTGGACGGCGGATATTAAAATCGGGTTCTACCGGGGCGATCACGGCGACGGAGAGCCGTTCGATGGGGTTCTCGGAGTGCTGGCGCATGCGTTCGCGCCGGAGAACGGGAGGTTCCATCTGGACGCGGCGGAGACTTGGACCGTGGATTTTGGGTCACAGAAGTCAAAGGTGGCCGTTGATTTGGAATCGGTGGCGACGCACGAGATTGGGCACGTGCTCGGGTTGGCTCACTCCTCGGTGAAGGAAGCAATCATGTACCCGAGTTTGAGTCCGCGGACCAAGAAGGTGGACCTGAAGCTCGACGACGTGGAAGGAGTCCAGGCTCTGTACGGGTCAAACCCGAATTTCACGTTCAGTTCTTTGTTGGCGTCCGATACGTCTTCGAGCTGGGCCGTCCGATTGGATACAATCTCGTTTCGGTGGGTCACTTCTTGGGTCGTGATAGTTTTGGCATTGATAATTTCTACATGACTCATTATTTTTCTTCTTTTATTAATTTTTTAGTTCTCATTATTTGCAATATGTTATGATTTTAGCTTGTACAAACATTCACACAAGGCAAAAGAAATTCTTTTGAACTTGCAGCCTTTTCTCTTTTAACTCGTCAAAATTCAAACTGGTTTAGGAGTTTTTTTTGATGGTCCAAGCAAACGGGTTCAAACTTTAGACAAAATTGATGGCTGAAGGATTTATTTGGTTCGTGATAATGGAATAAAATACAATCTATTTATTTTCATTTATTCTTATGTTTGGTATAAAAAATTAAGTTAGAATGTTATTTCTTCAGAATAGTTATTTTCACGTGAGGTGAGAAAAAATATTCTATAATTTAAGTGATGAAATAAGCATTCTATTGTAATCAAAATTTGATCTTCAAATTAAAAAAAATAAAAATAAAAAACTAACAACTACTTTGTGATCAATAATTTCTTTCAATTGCTCTCTTAAGTTGTAAAATGACCATATTACTCCTTAACTATATTTTTTAATTAGATCTAAACTTGAGTAGTAAAATGACTATTTTACTCCTAGTCTTTTTTTTTTTAATTTGTATTTCATAGTTTCCAAAATGCTAAATAAAAATATTTATTCATATTACTTAATAATTAAGTAAATTTTGATCCAATCTAAACTCAAGTTATAAAATGACCATTTTACCTCTCGGTCTATTTTTTGCCTAAATTTATATTTTAGACTTCCCAAAAGGTTAAAAAATATTTATCGATATATTTCTTAATGACAAAAAAATTTTTATCTCAATTCGAACGTAAATTATAAAATGATGATTTTACCTCTGGGATTTTTTTTTATCTAAATTCACATTTTAGGTTATCTAAAAAGTTAAAAAAATATTCTTAATATATTTCTTAATAGTTAAATAAATTTTATCCTTATCTGAATTCAAATTATAAAATAACTATTTTGTCTCTAGTCTTGTTTTTTGGGCCAATTTCTATTTTAGGCATCTCAAAAGATTAAAAAAAATATTTATTGACATATTTCTTAATAGTTAAGAAAATTTCGGTCCAATTCGAGCTCGAATTGTAAATGACCGTTTTACCCGAGAGCTCTTTTTTTACTCAAATTCGTGATCCAAAAATAAAATTAATTTTTATATTTTTACAAAATTAATGTTAATAATTTTTATTATATTTCATTTTATTTTATTATTAAAATTAGAGTATTTATTTCATTATCATTATTTTCATGTTGGTAACCAAACAAATGAATGAAATGAGCATTCTCACCCACATTCTATTCTCAATTCTTTTGCCCTTACATTTTATTTCATTAATACATACCAAACATGGTCTAAATGTAACTAGAAAAAACTTCCCATGTATTTTAGAAATAGAATGGAATAGAATGAAATTCATTCTAATTTTACGCTATTCTCATGTTTAGTATTAAAAAAATTAAATTGGAATGTTATTATATAGGAATAACTATTCCCCCATTAAGTAAAAAAAAGCATTCCACAATTTAAGTAACAGAAAAACTATTCTATTGCAATTAAAATTTGATCCAAAAATTGAAAAAATAAAAATAAAAAACAAGCTGATGTAGAACAAATTTGTTATTTCATACTTTCTTTTAGATTAGTTTTATTCCTATTTTATTAAAGATTTTATTAGTTGTCTTTGAGTTAAAAGTTATTTGTAATCCAAATAAAATTTGAATTAGATAGGAAAACTATTAGAAAACTTATCCTAATTAAGATTAGAATTATGATTAGTATTCCCTATAAATAAGGAACTTTGTAGACACTTTTCATTAAAGTCAATTATTATTTTTTCTTTACTTTAGTAATACAAAACCTAAACTTATGTCTTGAGTTTTCTTTCAATTCTTTTGATGGATTCTAAGATTTGGTTTTGTTGTTGAACAAGTCAACTTATCCTTACTTTATGTTACGTCAGTTAGTATCAGAGTGGGTGTCTCCTAATCCGATGGCTAACCATGACAATAGTGGATGCGACTAATCTCGTAACATAGATCGGAGATTACAGGCTGTCTTGGCTCAGGTCCAAGAATAGCAGATGGTAATGCGAGTATTAGAACGGTGGATGGATGATCGATTGGAGGAGATCAATATACAGATGGTGGCTCTATTGTGAATTATCGACTACAAGAACGAGAACACAAGACTAAACTAGTCGAGGGAGTTGGCTGCAGTGAAGTAGTCAAGGGTTTCACTCCTTCAAACCTTAAAAGACGAGTAGTGGTAAATTTTGATAATAGTGATGATGATAGAAGTGATTTAGAATTGTGGTGGCTCCACCTAGAAGTAGAAGGTATGATAATCCTATGTATCATGCATCTCAGTGTGATATATTTAAAGAAAATATTGAGGTAAAAAAGACTTCTATTTTTGTGGACACTATATTTGAAGACAATTATAATTTAGATCACTTATTTTTGGAATAAACTAAAATTACAATTGGTCTTCAAAAGGAGAAGATTAAAAATTCTAAAATATTAGAAGTTATTGATTTTTTTGTGATGAGCACTACAATTTAGATTTATTGTTTATCGGTGAAAAAATTGGTTTCATCAATTTTCATACAGTGGAACTTAAAGATCAAAGTGCATTAAAATTTATTAAATTTGCTAGAATGGATAAATATTGGGTTGAAAAAGTATGGGTTAATACGATTAGATTTTTCAACTATGAAGAATTGCTTAAAAAATTGTTCACAAAAATAAAATTATAGCACTATCGTGTATGAAGATGAGAATTATTCCCAAATTCAAATTACACATACTTTTATCAGAAATAGAAATTATACTGATCATGCTTGCTCGTGATGGTCCTCTAATTTTTTTAAGTGGAGGAGCATGATGTAAGATAAATTTAATATTTCCTAATTTGTTTTAGATTAGTTTTATTCCTATTTTATTTAGAATTTTATTAGTTGTCTTTAAGTTAAAAGTTATTAGTAATCTAAATAAAATTTGGATTGGATAGGAAAACTCTTAGAAGATCTATCTTAATTAAAATTAGATTTATAATTAATTTTCCTTATAAATATGGATCTTTGTCAATACTTTTTATCAAAATCAATTATCATTCATTCTTTATTTTAGAAATACAAAACTTTAAACTTATGTCTTAATTTTGTTCTCAATTCTCTTAGTGAATTCTAAGATTTGGCTTTATCATTAAACAAGTCAATTTATTCTTATTTCACGCTATGTCACAAGCTACTACTTCATAATAAAAAATTTCTCTCAATTACTCTATTAGGTTATAAAATGACCATTTTACCCATTGACTTTAGTTTCTAACTAGATCCAAACTCAGGCTATAAAATTACTATTTTGCCCTTGTGTCTTTTTTTTTCAAATTCATATTTCAAGCTTCCAATAATAATAAAAATATTTATTTATAGTACTTAATAACTAAGCAAATTTTAATCCTATCGAAACTTTAGGTTATAAAATGATCATTTTACTCTTGAATTTGTTTTTTGTCCAAATTTGTACTTTGAACTGCCCAAAAGATTAAAAAATATTTATCGATGTATTTTTTAATAACTAATAAAATTTCATCTCAATCCGAACTCAAATTGTAAAATAACAATTTTATCCATATGCTATTTTTGTCTAAATTTACATTCTAAACTGCCCCAAAAGGCTAAAAAAATATTCTTGACATATTTCTTAGTAGTTAAACCAATTTTAGTTTAATTTGAATTCAGACTATAAAATGACTATTTTGCTCCGAACTTGTTTTTGGGTCAAATTTGTATCTTGGCATCCCATAAAACTAAAAATATTTAATAAGATATTGTTAATAGTTAAGAAAATATTGATCTATTTCGAACTCAAATTATAAAATAATCGTTTTACCCTAGGCCTTTTTTTTTAACTCAAATTTGCGATTTGAAAATAAAATTTATTTTTATGGTTATTAAGAAATTAAAGTTAGCAATTTTTATTATATTTGATTTGATTTTATTATATTTAAAATATGTAATCAAATTATAAAATTTTGAATGTCTATTCTATTTCTATTATTTTCATGTTTGCAATCAAATAAAGAAATTGAACGACCATTTCCATTCCATTTTATTGCCACGTGCATTCAATTTCCACATTGTATTCCATTTTATTTTGTTCTATTCTTACGTACCAACATAGCTTTGTAATTAAAAATGTAAGCATGCGTATAGTGGGTATCTACGCATTAAAAAAATTTCCAACTAAAACCTACACTTCATTTGGAATGGTGAATTTGATCGAATTTGATTTCATTTGATAAGAATTTCCACCTATTCTTATGTTTGGAATAAAAATAAAATTTTATGAGTTGGATTTAATTTCATTTTATAACTTAAATTTTAAAATTTAATCCAAAATAATAAAATTTGATGAAAATTAATTATTTTTTTAAGTCATCTAAGTGGTCAAATTTATCTTCATATATCATCTTTATCATATTTTCTATTTTTTATTAATATGATCAAATTTGATAACTCGTTTAAATTAAATCAATTCAATTGTTGAATTAAAAATTTGTTCTAAACTTAAAATTTTTATTTATTAAATCAAATCAAATTAATTTTTTATTTTAAAATTAAATTAATTTTAAGAAAAGAATGTTTCTAAACGAAATGTTAAAACACTTTGTTTGAAACCTAGAGAGAGAAATTAAAAAGAACGGGAAAGGTAAAAAGAGAAAAAAAAAATTATAATAATAATTGGAAAAAAAAAAGGGTCTCTCTTTCTCTCTCAACCCAGCAATTATACCCCAAACCAAACAAAGGTTAAACTAAGAGAGTGGCAGCTAGACCTGGCATCTCGTTCTTCCAAAGAATACAAACTCGGAAGCTTCTTTAGGCTCTGCCAATGGCTTCAAAATGCAACAGGTTCTTCACCAGAACCTCAGTGTCGTCTCTCAAATCCGCCATTAAATCGAATCTTCAAACAGCTTCGCCTTCTATGGACAGACCTGCAACTTCGTCGTCTTCACGGTTCCCTCTTCCAGCCAGATCCACTGCCTCACCGCTTCGCCGATTCTCCTTCTCCAGGTTATTCTCTGTGTGTGTGTGAATGTGTTAGGTTATTGATATTCCAATGGTTTGATTGGTATTTCTCATTTACAATCTATCGCGGTTAATAGATCTCCGTCAGAGCTCGGATGCGTGCAGTCTCTGTTGCCTCTCCACAGCGTTGTTGCCGCAGCACGCATGACATCCTGCCTGAGCTCGTCTTCGAGGATTTGCAGAGCACTTTCGCAGGGTACTCTCTGCTGTACCTCTCCCAGCCTCTAATATTAGGCTAATTGATGAACTGTTGTTGTGTCCCTGAATGTTTAATTCACCGGTGAATTTATTTCTTTGCACTAATAATTTTCAACCAGATTTTTTCACCCATAATGAAATGGGTGTGGCTTGGTGTTTTTGGCTTGTCATTCTTTGAATTCTAGTCTCAAATTATACTACTAGTGCACAACCCATCCAGTGTTTTCATTCCTATGGCTATTGGTCTTTGCCTCACTTGTTTGTAATTAATAAGGTGGCTCCTCTAATTTGTATTGACCTGTATTTTATGACTATTTGTGATGCACAAAGCTATCTTCGTAGGTATTTGAGGAAGTTAGTAAAAGAAATTCACATTGATAAAATTTTGAAATCATTGCTGAAATGGGTAGCATGACTAGGAAACTATGAGGAGAATATTCTTTGAATGAGGTCTAGAATAGAATTGCCCAACAAAACTACCACGCACTATGAAAATTTATGCAAAAATATCCTGTAAGACTGTCAGTACTTAGTTGAACAATCTAAAATTGAACTTTAACATCGCAACCATAAAGTTCCGCGTCTCTTTTCCTTTTTTTTTTTTTTTTGTCCCTTTGTTTTTTTGCCCTGATTATTGAACTCACTTGGCACATCTAAATGAAAGTCATGGGGGTAGAAGTGCTTCCATTTTTCTTGAGTTTCTGAGTTACAATCCTCTTCTTATTCTTTCAAGTCCTTCAGGTGTTATTTTTTTTTTTTTTGGGGGGGGGGGGGGGGGTTCACTTCGGGCATATAACTTGGGTTATTGTGGTAGGTCGGCAATTGGCTGTAGCATAATAGTGTCGGTAATGCATAGCTTCAAAAGCATAGTAGTTCTTAGTTCAACAAGCTACCTCCCTAATAAACAAATTGGGAATGTTCTTGAAGAAGTGCATTGATTGGGTATCTGACTGGAATATTTGGTTCCTGCAGGCACATGACTTTGCACTGCTTGAAAGAAATGTACTGACAAGACGCCAATTATGATTCTGTGCGTCATTATCAAGTGTGACTGTTATTTTAATGGTTTAAAATCATATAATTATGTATTGGGTAGACTTTAAGGCTGGTTTGAGGGTGGGGGGGGGGGGATTCATGATGTTTTAGAAGCATTTTACTCTTTGGACGTGTTCTAGAAGCATTTGTTCGCCTTTTCCTTATTTTCTTGGTTAGCAAACTATTCATTTGGATTAACAGGAGCAAGAGGCATGAGTTCTAAATACAAAAGAATAAGCTTTTTCCCTCTTTATCTCTTGTTCTTAGAACTTCAAAGTTTCACCTACCTTGTTCATTGAAATGATGTATTCCATTCAAAAATGTCTGCCCTTTAGATACTGAAAGGGCATCTTGATCCATACAGGAGGAGCTGGGTCTGAGTAAGGAACTCATCAAACAAAAACTAGATTTCTGAACATCTATATTACTATGGGTGTGCTGCTTTGAGAGAGATGGAGTAATGCTAGTACTTTTAGTAACACAAGTGCTCCTTTTCCAGATGAAATTGATGGGGTAAGACATCAGGCCATGCCATTTCTGGCGGTGGCTCTCTCATCTGTCGTTAATTGGAAGGATTTTCGCAGAACTCCTAGATAATATGTACCTTGACGCATCATTTATGGAGTAGACATATAGCCAATTTTACAATCTTTCGGAAGCAAATATATATATAGCTTGAACTGGGGTTGGGATCTTCATTTGATTGTTTTAATTTGTTTGGGTTTCAAGTTTCATCGTAGCCATGGATTTTTATTGTATTTCATTGGAAATACTTTTATTTCCACATACCAGAATGGTTACGCTTTCTGATACTGAGTTTCATTTGTTGTTTGGTGAACTAGAGCTTGGCCAGTCAGTTCCAAGGTGACTGGTAGCAGAGACAGCTGCTCTATGAAAATAGTTTGTCTCCGTGTGATTGGAAGAGCAACGTTTTTGTAATTCTTCCCAGCAAAGTCACCATAAATTCAGGAGAACTGCTGGAATTTTTACCTAGCTGTAAAACTAATTTTGATCCTGCACAACACAGTTGAATATGCGGAAAACAAGTACGAAGAAATAGTGTTGGCTATTGTTTTTATATGTGATTAATTGGCTTTTGGGTTTTATCGCTCAAATTGTTCTGAATTCTTGGTTGGTTGATCGCTTGGTTGTCCTTTTAGATTCCAACTATTCAAACCCTAGTGCTCGATGTTTAGTGTTGGTCGTTGGTTGGATTATTCAAGCAATCAGGTGCCAATGATCTCTAGCTTTCGTGTTTTGTAGTTGGCTTGAGAATGACAACGGTCACTAAACTTTTTATTTATTTATTATTATTAAGTTTTTTTCGGTGTTCATTGGGAACGGGACGGAGAAAAGGAATGGAAATGAATTTAAGAAAATGGTCACCTTTGTTATGTCAAGAAATAAAAATAAATGCATGTACGGTGGAACTTCATAAATTAATCTCCTCTAAATTAATAATCCTTCTAAATTAATAAAAAATACAAGCCCTGTTTTAGGCCAGCATGAAAAATTAGTAAATTCTTTTACGTAATAATTAATAATTTTTTTTAAACCTAGTGTAAACTTTCGGTTCCGTTTGTGGCATAAATTAATGATTTTATATAATTACAAAATATATTACACAATATTTAAAAATTAAGAAAATTACTTCAGGATGCTAGTTTGTACAAGACTCCAATATTTGAGATTTTTTACTTCATCCTTAATCTTTTAAATTGTTCTCAAAATGTTATTGTGATTACCTTCTTGTAATAGTTAAAATGTTAATATTGAGGGTTAGCTCAATTGATAAGATTTTGGATTTACTTCTTAATAGTCACTAGTTTGAATATCTTCAAGATCACTAGAGATTCATCCGATTATCAACTTCAGGGCTCTCAGAAATTAATCGAGGTACATGCAAATTGGTCCGGATATTCAGAGATATCAAAAAATAATAGTTAAAATGTTTTAATTAAATTTAGCATTTGAATAGCCCTATTTGCATAGATTTTAGGTACCTCATGACTAGCATTATTGTCATCATCTATCTCAATCACACTAATATTATTGTGCCTTGTGATATCATTAATAATAATAATCCTTTAATTTAATAACCCCTCTAAATTATTACTAAGGGTGGAATTTGAAGGGGTTCAGATAAAGTTAATTAAATTTTGCATTTGAATAGCCCTATTTGTATAGATTTTAGGTACCTCATGACTAGCATTATTGTCATCACCTATCTCAATCACACTAATATTATTGTGCCTTGTGATATCATTATTAATAATAATCCTCTAAATTAATAACCCCTCTAAATTATTACTAAAGGTGGAATTTGAAGGGGTTCTGATGTATTTATCTCTTAGAGGCCATTTGGATGTTTAAAAAAAAAGCAAAAAATCTTAACTTTAGGTAGTTTTTTGTATTTTTTTAGTTATATTTTTTTGTGTTGGTGGAATAAAGTGTAATTTTTAACATTTTTTTGTAATTTTTAGGTGTTTGGTAAACTTTTTACTGTAACAAAGTAAAAAAGTAGTAACTTTTTATGTGTTTGGTAAGTTTTTACTGTAACAAAGCAAAAAAGTGATAATTTTTGTGTGTTTGGTAAAACTTTTAGTTTTATTTTTTAATGTAACAAAGCAAAAAAGTGAGAAAAATTATGACTCTATCAAACGAACCAAAAATTGTGACTTTTGATACTTTTTTACTAATTTCTGAGCCTCCAATTATATTACAATTTTTTGAGACACAATTCCTTAACGAACAGAACTAATGGCCAGACCGAATGCTGTTGCCCAATGTGAACCAAATGCAAATGATAAAGTAACACATCTAAATTGGGTTTCCACTGAAGCGTAATTACAGAAATCAATGAAGAAGCGCCACAAATATCTTCTACCCCCGGCACTTTCTGATCTGAACAGAATTTGATGCCCAGTAAATTCACCTGTTCAAACCTTTATACAAGGTCATACGTCCTCTTCGCTCCAAGGCTTTGTTCGGGTCCCCTCTATACAAGGTCATACGTACTCTTCGCACTAAGGCTTTGTTCGGGTCCCACAAAGCAAAATAAAGGGTGTTTAGTGCATATATAGACACACACTAAAACTAGCAATAATACGTACTTACGACACTCTCAATAAAATTAGGATTAATTTTTTTATAGTTAAAACTTTGAATGAAAAGTTCAAATGAAAAAATTATGATAATCAATGAGTTTTGATTTTTTTTTTTTTAAATTTTAGCCTTTAGCAACTACTATATTATCTCTCTAATTAATTTTTGATAAGTATCATGAAAGAAAATATAAATTATGGTGCTCTAATTTGGAACATTTAATTTTCTAAAAATTATAATTACGTAAAATTTAAGTTGGTAATTTTGATTTACATATGATCTCTACTCTTAAAATATGATAAAATTTAAAGTGCTCAAACTATTTTGTGAGATAGTGGGGTTCATTAACATAAGAATAGAGCGGGAAGTTAAAAATATAAAAATTATCTCAATCATTGAATGAAAAAAATAATTTTTAATCGTTAGATTTTAGTTTGTAAAAAAAAAAATTTCAAAAATCATCACGTTTTATTATATAGATATATGTATCTTTTCCTTTCAAATCGTTTTGTAAAAATTGAAAATGTTGCAATATCACGTTATACATTTTTACATAAATTTAACCTTGATCTATTTACTCTTAATTGTAGCAGTTAACTTAGAGGTGATCATGAGGTAAAAGGTTTGACCATCTTGACTTGTTGTTTGAGTAGGTTTAGACACTTAGACACTGATATATTTAGGTATATCAGTTAAAAAAGTACATGAGAATGCCCGACTTGATCGAATTTGATAAAAACTCGTTCGAAAACACTATAATGGGATTGGGATGGATTTGGAATTGAAATCTAATACTTGTACGGGTTTAAAACAGGCTTGCAATTTACTTGTAAGGTACCCAACACCCATTTATGTTTATAAGATATCCGATACTCAATACCCGTAGGATATCTGCTAATTAACTATTTAATATAATATAATATAATATATTTATATATTTACAATTTTATTCTTAAAATAAAATTATTTAAATTTAGGATATGGTCATTTATAGAATTTTGTTATCTTTTGCACTAGGTATATTTATTAGTTATAATTTTGCTACCGCAACTCTCAAATATGATTCAAACCCTCTCCTCCTAGTCTCATTTCTTAGTTGAAGCCGCTGAACTCTTCTTTATTTAATTGTGTTCTGTTCTATATTCTATTATTACCCAATATGAACATTGCATAGAGGATCCACGCTGTCGTCCTAATTACTTGTCTCAATCTACAAGTAGTCAAATCTCTATGTATATGTGTGTGTGTCACTTATATATGATATGGTCATTTATGAATTCAAATTGCATGATATATGTTGAAAAAGATATTAATGAGTATATTTCTTTTACTATTTTTATTGTTTTTCTTATTTTTTACCATTAAACTTCAAGTTATATTTCTTAATATAATTGCTAAAAATTTTAGGAGTGATAGTTGTGTCACTATGTGATGTTGTTGATCACCAGTTAAGGAGGAGAAAAAAGAGTTTAAGAATAGGGAAGCAAGTATAATTAAGAAGTTAATGTTTATTCTAAGATTTTTTTTTCAGGAACATAAAAAAGTGTAGTTTAAGTTTGGTAGTATTCTCATAATTTTTTTTTTTTCTTCTTTTGGTCTAATTTAAGTAATCTTCTTTTTTTTTTTTTTTTACAGATTAACATTACATATTTTTTAAAAGTAGTTTGGAAGCTTCTCTACGGAATCGCTGAAATCTTATCATTTTCAATTTTTTTTTTCATTGTAATTTTGTTGAATACTTTTATTTTTACTTTATTTAAGTATAGAATAATGAATTTGTGTTGAAAATGTAGAAATTTGTTTATGTTTATTTATTTATTTTTTGTAATTGTTTTACTGATATATTTGGTAAAAAAAAAATGTATGTGAGTAACATAAATAATAGCCATATGTTAAGCTTAATTGAATTTTGCTGGTTTAGGACGAGACAGGTTTGAGATTTTAACTAAATAAATAAATAAGTTTAGGACGGTAACAATAAGCAAAAACTAAATGACTTTGGTAATGAGATTTGCTAATTGGATAAATACCGTACCCAATTATATCCCTAAATATGTAGGCTTGGCTTGATTTTTTTTTTTTTTAATCGAGCTTTAGTTTATATAAAACAAACTAAACTTGGTTCGACTTCATTTTAAAATAAATATAATTTATATTTCATATGTGATATTTCAATTTTATATGTTATATGGAATAAATATTTGTTTTATGTACTTTTTTTAATATATTTTATTTTATTCATACTCATTAGACATGCTTAGAATTTAATCTGTATTTTAGAGTGGACCCAAATTTTTTGAAGATCACAAGCACAAAGCCGAGCTAGGGGTTAACAAAACTAAAACTACTATACCGTTGCACAAACCGGACCCAAACTTGACTACGATTAACTTTAGAGTCAACTCTCAATATGATCATCTTGTCAAATTCATTGATAAAAGAATATTACGTGTCGATCACTCATAATAAACACTTGATATTTTTTGTCACAATTATATAGCGATCACTGATTGAACGATCAAATTAAGGTGCCGTTTGGAGCACCATCAAAGTTTAAAAAATTTTAAAAAATTTTAAAGTTTTAACTTTTTTAAATTCTAAAAAATTTTAAATTTTTAAAAAAAATTTATTAAAATCAATTAGAACAAATTAAAATAGTCCGTTCTAACAGATTTTGCCAGACTTTTTTAAAAATTTGGACTGCATTTGTACCAAGAAGTTTTACAAAACTCTTAAAATTTTTAAAATTCTCCACTAAAATTTTATTACATGTCACTTTGTATAATTTTTAACAACTTTATATCAAATCAAATACAAATATCTAACTATCATTTCAAAATAACTTTTTACACTCCAAAATTTAAAAAAAAAAATCACTTTTGATTTTTTTTTGGAGGCCCCAAACGACACTGAGAATTAACAAAAAAAAATATATAAAAATTTAATTATTACAATTAAAATAGATATGATAAAATAAAATTCAATTAAAAGTACAACAATAAATATATCTCACCTTACCTTTTTAAAAGCAAGATAGTCAAACAACTGTCTTTTTCATCCAGTTATTAGCCCTAGATATTTTACAAGGAGAAGTGATTGCTTTCTTTCTTCCTTCCCTTTTTCACCAACCCGGGAAGAGAAGAGTCAATGATCCCATTCCAACCAACCATCCTTCAAAGCAGCTGATCCGACAACTTTCTTTGGTGCACAAAACCTCATTTGGATTTGTAGGAGAGCCGTGCACTCCACACAAAACATTAACTAGAGTTACCGAATCCCCTTCAAAAGAAAATCAAAGACGACCATGGGGTTCCTTAGCTGCATTTTCTTAACTAGAAATATTAAATGCCATCGCTTCACCCATCATTTACCTCGGGGATGATAGTGAAAATAGAGGATTTTTGTGTCTGAAGTTAAATCCAAATAAAGAAACCTAAAGTTGCATTTCCCACCTTTCAATGCATGTAAATTTTATTTAATTGCATCTTCACATGCATTTAAGGGTTAAGATGTAATTTTAAGATAATTTTAATACCCTAAAGTTGTTAATTCCATCACAAAATGGATTAAATTTTTACCACATTATCAAATCTCAAGCCAGCTACAACCAACTTCTTTCCTCACACTTCTCTGCCTCATCAACTCTCTAACTTCGCTAGCATCACCCCATTTTCCATAAGATGCATAAATGTTAGACATCATGACATAAACAAACTCCTTATCCCCCTCCAACTCAATCACCTTAGCAGCTGCTAACCCTGCAACTTTTAGATCCCCACAAGTCCCAGAAGCACCAAGCAAAGCCCTCCAGACCAAGCCACATGATCCAAACCCCAGCTCACATATCATCCTCTCTGCTCTCCACACCTCTCCCCATTTTCCCATTAGCCTGATCATCGAAGCACAGTGCTCAGGCGTGGCATCGATCCCATAATCCTTTGTCATTGATTCAAAGTACTGATTTGCAGCCTCAAATGGCGTTTGATTGTGCCAACACGCTGATAAGACATTGAGAAAGGTGATACCATCTGGCTTCAAACCTTCCGCCATTTTCAACAGCTCAAAAAGCTCGATCACCTTGTTCAAATTCCCATTATGAGCAAATCCAGATATCATTGCATTCCATGTTACCAAATTCTTTTCGGGTAAACACGCAAAAATTATTTCAGCATTCTCTATCCGCCCACACTTTGAGTACATATCAATTAAAGCACTCCCAACAACAATGGACACATCCAAACCACACTTTATCGTGCAACAATGGATCAAAATCCCCCACGTAAGAGCTGAGAGACTTGCAATGCCGCTTAATATGCTAGAAAATGTGAACTGGTCCATTTCTATGTCATTCGAGTGCATGCTGTTGAAAAAGTTCAAAGCTTCTCTTGCTTGATTCTGGTTCACATATCCCGTCATTATTGAATTCCATGAAGATGAATTTGGGTTTGGCATTTTTGATAAAATCTCAATGGCAACGTCCATGTTCCCAAATTGAGCAATGCCGTTGATCAATTCATTGTACGAGATTGTGTCGGGGTGTGGCATCTGATGGAGAAAGCTGGCAGCTTGTTCAAGCTTTTGGTTCCTAGCAGTTGCTGCAATTACTGAATTCCAAGAAATGATGTCCTTGTTAGAAATCCCATGGAAGATCCAGATGGCCTCTTTAACTGACCCGCATTTCCCATACATGTCAATTAAGCAATTTGCAACAACAAGGCTACATTCCATGCCAACTCTGACAACCCTAGAGTGAATCGATTTCCCCAACTGCAACAAGCTTAGTTGGCCGCAAGCAGCTAATGCCGCCGTATATGAGAATGAATCAGCACAAATTTCAGACCTATCCAACTGAAGAAACAAACTCAATGCCTTCCGAGACTTCCCAGAACGCACGTACCCAGAAATCAAAGAATTCCAGGAAACTACACTTGGTTGAGGAATTTCAACAAACACCTTTTGAGCATCGGCCAACGACTCAAATCTTACGTAGGAAATGATCAGGGAAGTGGAGACAAAAGTATTGGAACCAAACCCAGATCGCAGAACATAGGAGTGAAGCTGCTGGGCGTAGGAATGCCAACCAGCGTTGGTGCATGCGCGTATAAGGTGGACCAAAGCATAGCCATTGGCCTTGGTACCAGAGTTGAGCATTTGAGAAGCCTCGACCAGGGCCATCTCAGAGTTAATTCCACATTGGGCGAGGCCTGAAACGAGAGAGGTCCACGATTTGAGGTCATCATTAGCATGGGAAGTATCAGTGTATGACACCAGGAGGAGATAATAATGGGGCATTTTTCGGTTTTGCAGGTAATTTTTTACTCCCTTTAAGAGCCATCTGGGCATAGCTTTGCAAACAGAACATTTTACAGCGCTATATATTCATCTGTATCTCGTATGATGCCCAAACTGCTTGATCACCAGGGGCTTGAAATGCTAAATGGAGGAGATTGGCAGCACTTGCGGAACTATTTCAAAAAAATAACGGTAAATTACATCTAACCCCTTCACTAAATATACTTTACAATTCACCGCATTTAAAAATTTATATAGCTCCTTTATATTGAAATATTAGTAAAATTGATCTGTTTTTATTTAATCAATCATTAAAAATTAATAAAAGATATTAAAATAACCAAAATTTTAAATAATTTTCTTATTTTACTACCTCATCTCTCGTATCTTTATCAGTTTACTTTATATAAATTCCTAAAAACAAGTAAAAATAAAAAAAAATTAAAAGCTTTTTGTAGAAAATCTCACAAAAATATGAGAGATGGAGTAGTAAAATAGGAGGAATATCTAAAATTTTAATTATTTTTATATATTTTTTTAAGTTTTAACGGTTAATTTAATGGAATAGAATCAATGTTAACAATATTTTAAAATAAGAAATGTAAATGTAACTTTTAAATGTTTTGATACATAAATATAATTAGCTAAATGTTAAAAGGAGGTTGGTATAATTTATCCAAAAAATAATAATTATAATAAATTTTTAATGAAAAAAAAAACAAAGGAAAGAAAGTTTAATTTAAGGAAAAAATAAATTTTTTATTTAATTAATCACAAAAAATAAGAATATGTAAATAATTTATTTCTCTTTTATTTTTTTTTACTTAATAAATTTTTAATCCAAACACACATAAAATATAAGCAAACACTATTGAATATTCCAATCTTATCCCCAGTCCGCAAATAATGAATGGCAGTTGAGGGATCTAAACTTGGGTTAGTTTGGGAGCAAAGATTAACTTTTGGTTTTTTAAGTTTTTTTTTTTTTTTTTCCCAATCTTACATGATTTTTTTTAATACTTTTTAAACACGTTATTCAAATTTATTACAAAATTAAAAAAATTCACGTATGTGTTAAAAAAATTAAATATTAAATTAAATATAGAATCATTAATTCAGATTTACATTAAAATCCCATAATCTAAAAAATTTGTAATAGTCAATTCCGTCGATAAGCCGTTGTATGTTAAAAGAAGTAGGAAAGATACCAGTATTTCAATTATCATGTGAGAAGTCGAAAAAGTGCTTACAAAATTTTATCCCTGAAAATGTAAATTTAATTTCTTATTTTTTCTCGATCAAATGTGAATGACGTCTCAAACTTCAAGTTGTGATATATATATATATTAAGAAGTTGATAAATTGATTATATTTTTATTATTTATTTATTATATTGGGAAATTGATAGAAATATGTACATGTTTGGAGTTATATAAATTTGTAAAAGTTAATATGCCATGTTTTATATAGTGAGTAAAAAATTTAAATTTTATAATCTCGTAATTCGTATTATTAGATATTTGTAGAGCTTTATATTCTTATTAAGAAATTATTTAACTAACCAAAAGTTGCTAGTGATTTTCTTATATGACGAAATTGATTAAACTAATTTTTGATTGATTGAGTTATATTAAGAAAAAAATTAATTATTACATTTTTATGATTGATTTAATATATTATAGCAATTTTTTCGTCATTCAAAGCTTAATTCAGAAATCAAAAAATTAATACTGCTACACGATCATAATTTGTTAAATAAAAAACAAAGTCTTGGAATTTTTTTTTTCTCGAATTGTAATGAAAAATTAAAGAGAAAAGTCATAAAATTTAAAAAATTAATATTAATTAAATTAAAAAATTAATATATTAATTAAATGATTTTATTTTATTATATTTTTTTAATCTATTCAGATAACGAAATGTATTTTAAATTTTATTTCTTTAATTTTTCTCTATCTTTCTTTTTATTTTTTCCCTACCAAACCTGCACTCTAAAGAAAGCATCAGCTCATTTTTTAAATCAAACCAAACCAAACATTTTCTCACTAGGTAGGGTCGACTATATGAACTTATCGACGTCAATTAAATCTGAATTTGTCAGCTATATGGATTTATCGACTATATAGTCACAGGTGTTCCTTCGATTTGGCCTAATATTTAAGGTTTGTTGTATGGTGCAAAAACTTACCGTTGTAGAAAAAATCCCCCTTATTTGGCAATCACCCTTGGAAGGAAACCTAAAGGTTTACCTTCCTTGTGGATGAAATAAGACTGGTAGAGGGGGAGAGAGAGGATGTCTTGCTGATATTTGAAGGTTAGCTGCGCTACGAGAATTACACACACAAAACCCACCAACCCATTTATAGATGTAGAAAAACGAACAAGAAGAATCAACCTCCATACTTGAAGAGAGAGAGAGAGAGAGAGAGAGTTTTGGATGAAAAGCAATATTAGGTAAAAAGAGATCGATACAGAAGAGAAGAGCAACCTTCCTTCAAGAAAGAAAAGATGGAGAGTGTGACGAGAGAAGTGGCTGAAGATTTTGTGATAATCGGAGGATTGATAGTGGTGCAAGTTGTATACGCTGGAAACTCAGTGTTGCTGAGTTATGTCATGTCCCTGGGACTTAATCCTCTCACTATCGTCGTCTTCTCATCCTTTGCTGCCTTCCTCATTCTCTCCCCTCTCTCTATCTACTTTGAAAGGTAGGTCTGAATCTGATCTCCCTCTCCCAGCAGCGCTCTCTCTCTCTCTCTCTCTATATATATAGATATATATGTTTTGGGTTGAAATTAGATTTGATTTGTGAGGATTAATTCTATATAAATATTAATTAATTTGTTAATTAATATTCTTGCAGGAGCAAATGGCCCAAGAAATTAAGTCTGAAATTGTTGGTTCAGCTGGTTTTGATTTCCTTTGGAGGGTAAGTACATTAATTAATTCATTGTTTATGCATGTATGATTGCCTATGTATATATTAACTAGCATTAATAACGGAAATCATATTAGGAAAAAAAAAATAATCCCGTTAATATATATATCATGCTTTTTTATTTGACAAATATAATTCTACCAAAAAAAAAAAATCCCGATGAGAATAATATAGTAGTGACTACTTTATGAATAAGTTTTATCTGCATAAATTTTTTATTTTAGAATAATAAATATTCGTTTACTCAGTGAAATTTCGTGACGTTAATTAATCTTTATTTGTACAGTATTATAATATTTATTCAGTCCTAATTCTCGTGAAAAAAAAATTTAAAAAGAATTATGTGACTGTTTGTGTGGAGTGCCAAAATTTAATTAAAAAAAAAAAAGAAAGCAAAAAGTAAACATATTATAAATTGTTGTCTAATTGGTACTTTTTTGAAAAGTATAAAAAAATTAATAGAAATTAAAAAATTAATAAAAGTTGAAAAAAATAAAAAATTTTTAACGTGAAGAAAGTTAAGAAAGATTTTTAAAAAATAAAAAAAAAAGTTAAAATATTTTGACACGCTCCAAAGACAAACTCTGTTGTGAGTGTTAAGACTTGTGAACGAGTACAATCAGTAAAAAGAACGTCAAATCCTTTCTTTCAACTACCAGTCTTGTTCAGTTTCTAAAAAAATAAATAAATAAATAAAAACTACCAGTCTTGTTTTTCATAACAATTTAGAATTGCACTTTACAATTGCCAACATTAATACTAATTAACTGATCGTAATTGAATTTACATTTCCAAATGTTTTATAAAAACCATAACGGAGGGACATTGGTCATTACAATTACTTTAAAAACCCAACTCCCATGTAAGATTTGTTTTTTATCGGAAATCAAGTTATTTTAGCCTTTCCTTCAAAGTTAATCACACTCCCAAAAACTTTAACTATACAGGTGTTAGAAGTTATTTCATATCTACTCAAGAGAATTAATTCTCCTAAATAAGAGATACATTTTTCTAACCTTAAAATTTGAGTTTTAAGGTTGAGACCACTTCTTATATTCATTGTTTGACTTTTTTAATATGGTATCAGAACGAATTTTCAACTATATCTCACCATAATTCATGCTATAGGTTAGAAGTTGAGGATCCTTCCTCCTATGTATTGTTACATTTCTTTAATAACAGGTACATTATTATAATAAGGAAAGACAATAGATATTTAGTAAAACTTTAAATCTGGTGAAAATCAAAATTTGGTAAATTTTTTTTTATTTTTTCCTTTAATACCCTCAACTCCTTATAATTATTTACAATTTTAATTGTATTAAAAAAATTATAATCATTACATAATTTAGCAATTTCATTTTTTAATATTTTTGTTTTACTTAATTAAACACCCTTAACTACGCACCATTTATTAAAAAATTAATAAAAATTACTCACAGAATATATGTGATTGTGTATATGTGCACGCAATTAACTATCTCAACGATATACACATGAAAATTTGTTATTGATTCCTTTCCAACGGAATCCTGAGTAGTAACTCAATTGATAATATCTTGAGTCTCCAGTGGTTACTAGTTCGAGCATCTTTAGAACGACTTAATCCGGTTATTAATTCTAGAGCCCAAAAATAAAGAATGCTCTTTAGTTCATTAACCTGTTCAAGTGATCGAGTTCAATCATTAATTCTAAAACCTAGAAATAAAGAATGCTCTTTAGTTCATTCAAATGTTCAAGGGATCGGGAAAACACTTAATGTTGTAAATTTTTATGCTCAATCCGGTCATTAATTTTAGAGTTGAAAAATAAAGAATACTCTTTAATTCATTAGACTGTGTTCAAGTGATTGAGAAGACTTAATGCTGTGAATTTTTGTGCTTTTTATCAAGTAATGCATTGCTACAGCACAGACCCACTTATTAATGAGCGTAATTATCTCCACTAATTTAAAAATTTATATTAAAATTTAATTAATTTTATTTTTATAAACTATATTTTTTTGTTATTAAACTTTTGCCTCACTATAATTTTAGTATTTTGCCCTTATTTATCTTTAAAATGTTTTATCCTATTCATTATAAATTTTAGATCAGTTCCTACTTATGAGCTTTTAGCTGGATGTGACTATACTTGTTTTTTTTTTCTGTTTGCAAAGTAATATGTTCAAATATGAGGAAAAATAGCCAAAAATGGTGAGGCTTGGTTTCTTCTATATACAAAGTAATGTGTCCAAATGCGAGCAAAAAATATCCAAAAACGGTAAGGCTTGGTTTCTTGGGTTCAAATGCAAGTAAAAAATAGCCAAGAACAGTGAGGCTTGGTCTATTCTGTATACAAAGCAATGTGTCCAAATACGACTAAAAAATAGTCAAGAACCGTGGGACTTGATCTCTTATGTATACAAAGTAATGTGTCCAAATATGAGCAAATGATAACTAAGGAGTTGGTCTATGTGGTATAATATTTCTCAAAACATATGAGTTTCAATTTCGGACAATTTCTTTATACTTGTAATAGATAAAATTAAAATATTTAATGTTGAAATAAAAAATTCCACGAAAGGAAAGTTGAGACACAACTACAAGGTTTCACGAACTCAATAAATAAAAATATTTACTTATCAATATGCCGCTTTACGAAATATGGATACGGAACCATATTGCTTCATTATAATTTAACATATATAATGGTTAAAATGCGTAGCAAGGCTAACAATATATATATATATATATATATTTACTAATTTTGGTGATTGCTTTGCAGAGTGACATTATTCCAATCCATGTTCTTGAAGGGGATTAAGCTAACCTCACCAGCAATGGCCACTGCTATGCCAAATCTCGGCCCGGGACTCATCTTTTTCATTGCTGTGGCTATTAGGTAAGCAGCTACGTACCCAACCTACCAAGCCAATTATATATAATAATTTCCACTACCCCTTTGGTAACCCTTCAAAACATTTAAATTAGAAGAAATGCATATATATGAACGTTTAAAAAAAAAATATCAATCAATCAATTAATAAATAAATTTTGGGATTCTTATAAATGGATATTGGGATTCATCTTGCAATATCGTTTGGTTTGCCTTTTTTATTTTCCCTTCAAAAATAAAGGACTAAAATTTTATTTCATTATATATATATATGTGTGTGTGTGTGTGGGATGAAAGATAAATAACATAATAATGATGAGAGATTGTTGAAAGTTATTTTACACAACCTGAAATACTAACTAGTTAATTAAAAGATATTACAAGATAAATCAACTCACTAAAATGCTTGGGCATAAATAAATGGGAGGAGGCTGACATTACTCATGATATCAATTCAGTAATCCTAAGTTCTGGGCCATTGGGTTGGACTATTAATTTTAATTTAACAGTCTCAAATTCGATCATCATCGAGTTGCTCTGTCAGCTCTCCTCCTCTCAGGCATGAATAGTTAGAATTCATTAAAGTATATAATTAATTAGAGTAATACTGTTCTATTAGAAAAATCAACCATAAAATTTTGTCACAAGGATGTTAACATATTTATGAGTCTATTATTCTGAAAAATATAAACCCAATAAAATACTACTTATTATATATTTACTCCCCCATCACATCACTCTACCGCGAGTTTTGGTAAAATTTTCTGGTATTTTTCAATTAGTTAATTGGCATATATAAATATTTCTGGTGCAGGTTAGAGAAGGTCAAGCTGAGTTGCATGTACAGCAAAGTAAAAATATCTGGGACATTGTTGTGTATCTTTGGTGCCTTAATAATGAGCCTTATGCAGAGTAGTGCCCACAGTTCCATGTCAGCTATTACTGAGATTGATCATCAATTAGCAGTATTATCTCCACCCACATCCACATTTGATGACCATGGCAGTATGTTCAATAGAGACAAGATCCTGGGTTGCTTCTACCTCTTGACTGCTGTCTTTGCTTTTTCATGCAGTATGGTCTTGCAGGTACCTACCTTAATTTTTTAAAAATAAATAAAGAATTTTTTTTTTTTTTTTTGGGAGTAAAAAATGTATGGTAACCCCCAGACTACCATGTCCATATTTTATACCATACCAAAGCAGATTCAAAGTAACGACCAGTTGTGTAGAAAATAAATTTACCAACTAATGTGTCAAGACCACATAAGAAAATAAAGAAATTGATTGTAAAGAATTTACTTTATTTCACTTTTTTAAATTCTATTTTTTTGGGGGGTTGTTGGGGGGAAGAGAAGTGAAAAAAAATAAAAAAAAGGTAAAATGAAATAAAAATTTTCTTATCTCTTTATTTGGTTAAAGGAAGAAAAAATAATAAAGGAAATTCTACATATTAATTTTTTTTCTTCATTTCTCTCCATTTTTCTGAAGTTCACAACTAAATTAATACATAATAATTTAATTAAATATACAGAATCTTAATTTTTATGATTTTTATATATTTTACTTATTTACATAATATAGTTAAGAACACATATCTTGAATCATTACTATGAAAATTTGAATGCTTAAAATTATCTCAAAATATTGTTCTTGGATCTTCTCCTTCGACAAAATAAAACTATTTTGGAAACTAAGATTTTTTCCCTTTACCCTATAAACCTTGATGTATTGTAATGTTAATGTGTATGAATTGATAAAATTCATTCACTATTTATAGGGAGAGAAATGACTCAATTTTCTCATTAGTTATTTAACCTCTACCATCCATCAAATTAAGTAGGATATGGTTAGAAAATTAACTCATAATCTTTTGCCAATAATAACTTTTCTAAATAAATTCTTATCAAATTTGAATCCTTATCTGGACCACTTAAATTAAAACTCTAATTATGAAAATTAATAAATAATTAATTCCAACATTCTCCTCTTTTTCCATAATTTTCCATTTCTCTTCTTTAGGTCTCAAATAAAGTTTTAGTTTTTCATTAATTACAACATTTCTTCAATAATTTTTTCATTTCTACACTCCTATATTGTTTACTGTCTAAGCATGAATTTTAAAGGTAAAAAATACATTGAAGGACATTGCAACTAATAAAAAATTCAAATCCTTGATTGTTACTTTAAAAAAATAAAAAATCAGGTCTTGAAATTGAATGTCTGAAATTAGAGAGAAAAGTGAAATTTACCCAATTAATTATGTTTTGAACATATATTAATTTATTGTGCTTTCTTTTCTTTGTCTTTCTATTTACTATTATTATTATTACTATTATTATTTTGGTTGATGATTGTGGTATTTAACACAGGCTACAACTTTGAGAGAATTTCCAGCACCAGTGACCTTGTGTGCAATAACATCACTGATAGGTGTGATAGTAACTGCAATTTTTGAATTGATCCAAGATCACCAATTCGATATGGGATGGCCCATTGTCAGTGTTCCAGGCCTAATTGGTTACTCTCTATTGGTAATATATATATGTTCTCTCCCTCTTTTAATTACTTACATATATTATTATTATTATTATTATTATTATTATTATGCAGGTATACAAATATGACCATTACAAATATGAATATTAGATAATTTTGATTTAATATGTAACTTAGGTTCCGTTTGGGAAGAGTAGTCATTAGCATGTGTTAAAGGTTACTTCAACAATAGTTAGACTTTTTTACTCTTTTATATTTTAATCTTCTTTTAAACTTTCAAGGGTAAAAATGTTAATTTATCCTTACAAGTTAGCCACTTAAATAAAAGTAATTTTTTTTCCTTCCCAAACACAAAATCAGCTAACTAGTAGCAATTAGTCATTAGCCACTTTTTTTCTCTTCCCAAACAAAAAATTAACTAATTTTTTTTTTTTAGCTATTTACTAACCATTAACTATTAGCACATGCTAATTTTTTTCAAACGGAGCCTTATTAGTATCACTAGCAGATGCTAGTGATTGTATAATTTTTTCAAAATTTTAAGTAGGATTTAAACCTTCATTTGTGCAATTAATTAATATTTAAGCACTACTATCTATCAACGCAGTAAGATTTGAAACAAAATATTCTTTATTTATAACAAGAGGTATATTAATATACCCTTTTTGGAACGTAAGATTATTTATTTATTAAATGGTCTGACCTTCTGCTACTCTTTTATTAAAGATTTCTAAAATCAGTTGAGATACACTCCATTGAAATAAATTAGCTTCAAGCTTTTTCCACTGTTAATTTGAATTGTCTGGCTATCTTCAGACTTTAAAGTTGTTATTTCAACTTATATTTTTTAAGATTTTGTATGGTTACTCAGCCCATGATTTCTTTTTTTTTTTTGGTATAAATATAAAGAACTTATTAGGAAAACTTGAAACTCGTTGAATGTTATTTTAACGAGGGTGAGAGTATTTGAGAGAGAGAGAGAGAGAGAGAGATGAATCAATAGACGCCTGCTGAAATAAGGATTCAGCTTCCCTTTAAGTGGAAAAGGAAAATACCATGTGGACTTCAAAATATTTCAAATTCAGAATAACAAAAAAGTGTAAAGTAATGTACAGTAATAATTCATTATTAATTGTTGATGGTGTATCGATCTTTTAAGTATGTGAAGTAGGTTAACCAGAAGTTGTGACAGAACATCTTATTTTTGAAATACTATTTTATTTTTTGACAATCACCTAAAGTTATTGTATTAAACAAATAAGATAAGAAGATTATACTTAATAATAAGTGATATGATTATAATATATAGTTATTATATATAATCTTATCACCTTATCTAATCAATACACGAAGACAAATAATTTTAGTGATTTGTCTCCGTATTTATCAATAATACTACAGATTTCAAAAGTAAATAATGTTTTCTTAAAAAACAAGATGAATTATCACAATTACTGACTCCATGTACTTAGGACACACTATTAAAAATTAATAATAATTTATTAGTTTACGTCGCTTTTAAAGTTTATTGATATCCTAGATTTGAAATATTTCGAAGTTCGTATAGCATTTCCCTTTTCTATTTAAAAGGAAGCTAGATCGTTGTTTCTTTATATAGATTCTCTCTCTCTCTCTCTTTAAGAACTATCAGCAAGCTTCAAGTTTCTTGGTAAGTCCTTTATCATTATCTATTTTAATTATATTATTGTTATTATTATTAAAGGAGAATTTTTATTTTTCTTTTTTCTTTTTCTCTTTTCAGAATAAAGTGTGAGCTGAGTGATGTTCATTGATTAATGAAGACGACAATTAACTAAGATTTTTATATATATTGTTAATTATAAAAGATTAATTTATTTGGAAATTTAATTAGGCTTTTTTATTATTATTATTATGCATGCACAGGGAGGAACAGTTATTGGGGTGTGTGTGAGTTTCAATGGGTGGGCAATGAAGAAAAGAGGACCAGTTCTTGTGTCCATGTTTAGTCCCATTGGAACTGTCATCTCTGTTATCTTGTCTTACATTACCATAAGAGAGCGAATTACTCTGGGAAGGTACGTACATCACCTACTGCTCTTACTTCATACTTCCTCTAATAATATATATATATATATATATATAATTTCTCGTGGTAATATAATGCCATGCTAGGAGAAAAGCTTGTCACATAAATAGCTAGAATGATATAAGATGAGAGTTGTAACTTTTATCATTTCAAAAAAGAAAACTTTTTACTATAGTTTAATCAGTTAATGCTTTATTTTGTAGGTATAATTTAATTTTATAAAACTTATTAATGTAATAAATTTAAAATTATGTTTAATTGAAAAGAATATTAAAGTATAAACAAAATTTTATGAAGAGATGATCTAATTAAATTATTATGAAGTGCTGAATAAATTGAACTAGTTTTAATTGGATATATATCTTTAATAAATATTATTTTATACTATTTAAATTATCCGTAAGTGAATTATTACTTTATTGCAACTTATTCAATTTAGCAAAGAATTACTGTAAGGAAAATAAAAATTTTTAGTTTATTCACATTATAACTTAAATTAGATTTGAATGTATTAAAAAATTACTATAAAAATAGCGTATTAGTAAAAATAATTTTTTATGTAATTTAATTTACATGTAAAAATAATAAAGCTAGCATAATAATCAAAATTAATTGGATTTTCAAATTATGAAAAATAGATGAATTGGCACATTTTGATATATAGTATTAAATAGTAATATTAATATGAATAAATCATGAAATTTGTAGGTATTTTTAATTTTCATAAGGATATTTTTATCAATCCAAGTTGTATTAAATAATATTAATATTGTAATATGTATTAAATCATAGACTTTAAGGGTATTTGTGATTTTTATTGGACATTTTTGTCATATTTCAATAAATATTATTAAATTGTAATATTTGTATGTTATATCATACCATTTGTAGGTAGCTATGACTTTTATAAGAATATTTTTCAATTCAAATAATATTAATATCATAATCTATATTGGACTTAATGGGTATTTGTGATATGAGATTATTTTTGTTTTCAAAAAAAAAAAAGTTTTCTATTATTCATATTTTTGTGTGATAATAAGATTTATATAATAGTAAGACAAAATTAGTAAGATATGATAGTTAGATAACAGAAAGTAAGGTGGTGGTGATGGTAATAATAACAATAATAATAATAATAATAATAATAATAATAATTCTCAAACAATTACTATAAATAAAATAAAAAATATCTATTTACATTCTAAGTTAAACTAGACTTGAGTGTAATAACAAATTAGTATAAAAAAAAGTATATATATTAGTAAAAATAATTTTTTGATTTTATCTAATTGACATATAAATAATAAAGCTATCACAATAATCAATATTATTGGATTTTCAAAGAATGAAAATTATAATAAATATTATTAAATCGTAATATTAATACGTATAAATCATACAATTTGTAGATAATTCTAACTTTTATAAAGATACCTTTTTCTCGATTCAAGGAGTATTTCATAATAATATTAATACCGTAATATGTATTAAATTATGGATTGTATGGATATTTGTGATTTTTTTGAGAACAATTTTGTCTAAATTTTTTTCCAACTATTCAAAATTGTAATGACTTGTTTGGTCGATCTGTCAATATGCAGTCTTGCTGGTATGACCCTCATGTTCACGGGTCTGTATTTCTTTCTGTGGGCTAAAGGGAAAGAAGATTTCTCAGCGGCGGACGGAGGAGATGCCCCCGAAACTGACCACGACGTCGAGAAGCCTCTTTTGTCTTAGGCTTCGTTTGGAATCCTCGCTTATTGACTTATTTATTTATTTACTTACAAAATAATTAAATTTACTCTTTCACATTTTAATTTTATTTTTTTAAACTTTCAAGAGAAATAATATCAAATTAACAAAAACTAAAAAATTAGTTATTAAAAAGTTATTTTTTTTACCTTTTCCAAACATAAAAAAATTAATTTTTTTTAATTAGCTAAAAAAAAAAAATCCAACTTTCTACTTACCAAAGCAAGCCTTAACAACAACATACCGGTTCGATGCACGGATACGTACGATCAGACACACTAGTAAAAGAAAAATATTTTGAACTTTTGTTCATACTTTGATATTTAATTATGTGCTAATGTACAAATCGAAAGAAAATATATATATATATATATATATAAGTATACTGATAAAATAATAGCAATAATAGTATTTTTGTAAAAACTTAAATCAATACTATTAAAATCAGGAAGGAATTAGAAATATTAAATGGAGGAAGGGAGTAACCCCTGGACCAGCAAAAACAAAAAACCAAAAAAAAAAAAAAAAATTGTGACTATATCAAATTTTGACAAGGAGTCAATCACTTATATTTTTTAATTTTTTTTTAATTATAAAGTATAAGACATCTACAGGAATATATATGAGTTAGTTAGATTTTTATGAAATTGTTTACCTCTTAAGTTGCACACGTTTAATTACAGTGATAGCAAAGGCTCCGTTTGGAACTCTCAAAAAAAAAATCCTATAAATCTCTACAAATATAAATTACAAGACAGTAAAATTTAAATTCTTCACTCACTGTATGAATTACGAGACATTTACTTTTACAATTTTATACTATTTTATTCAATTTTATACAATTCCAAATACACCCAAAATATAGCACATAAAAAAAATAGTTTACGCTAAATTACGAAAATAACATAAAATATATATATTAAAGTTTAGGAAATATTCTTTATTTATATTATTAAAGATAAAACACTAGTGCATTTAGTGAAATCTCAAATTTAATGACATTTTAAATTTGATGAAATTTTTACTTTTTTTCCATTAATACCCTCAATTTTTCACAACTACTAATACTTTTCATGTAAATAAAAATATTTTTTTTTTTTGCAACAACCACTTAATTAAGTAAATTTAATTTTACATATTTTGGTATTTTTTAAATGCTCTTTTTAATTGCTTACTACTTTTATATTTTTTTAATTTTTCTATATGTCATTTAATTATAAAGTATTTATTTAAATACCATTTAAAATTAATCATCTAATATTTTACAAGTGTTCAGTAAGTTTTTATTTTAAATTTATTTAATAATTTATATAAAATTAAAAAAAATATGCATTTATTTAAAAAAAAGTCACAGGCACCTACATCTAATAATTTTTTTGTTGCTAGACAATTATGTTCATTAAATATGAGTGTGTGTGTAAAATTATGAGTTCTGTTACATTAATTAAAGGGGTTTTTGGAGGTCGGTTACTATTTATGAACTTATAAATATTTTAGTCATACCAAAAAAATTTATTTGTGAATAAGTCACACTTGCAATAAAAAGACAAAAAAGAACATCACGAGTTTTTCACTATATTTCAAAATTGTCAGTTTTATCCAAAAATAATGCACATCTCACTCATAACTTTCGTGACTTTCCATCTTTTTTACAAAGCAAGCAAAATCGATTTTTTGGAATAAAATGAAAACTGTTTGGGAAAAACTTAAATCGATAATCATTCCTAAGTATCTTTAGTCTTTTTTTATTCTGAAACAGTAATGGTACTATTTTGAAGATAGCTTAAAATACTGATCGATCCCATGGATTTCTCTTACCCTGAAAGCTCGTCATCTGCTTATAATTCATAGTACTATTTTCATACTGCCATAAAAAACATCAATCGATATATAACACAAACCAACCATACGAGCTAATATCATCATATTTTTTAAAATAGTACCGGTACTGTTTTGAAGATAGCTCAAAACGCTGATCGGCCTCATAGATTTTTTTTTACCATGAAAACTCGTTTTCCGCTTTTAATTCATGGTATTGTTTTGAAACAGTACAAGCACTGTTTTGTACCATTACTGTTTTTATACTACCATAAAAAAACATCAATCGATAAATAATACAAACCAATCATACGAGCCAACATCATCATATATTTTGAAACAGTACCAGTACTGTTTTGAAGATAGCTCAAAACGCCGATCGGCCCCATGGATTTCTCTTGCCCTTAAAACTCGTCATCTGCTTATAATTTATAGTGCTGTTTTGAAAACAGTATCGATATTACTTTCATACTATCATAAAAAATATCAATCGATACATAACACAAACTAACCATACGAACTAACATCATCATATTTTTTAAAACAGTATTGGTACTGTTTTGAAGATAGCTCAAAACGCCAATCGGCCCCATGGATTTCTCTTGCCCTTAAAACTCGTTATCTGCTTATAATTCATGGTACTGTTTTCATACTACCATAAAAAATATCAATCGATACATAACATAAATCAATCATACGAGCTAACGTCATCATATTTTTTGAAACAGTATCGGTATTGTTTTGAAGATAGCTCAAAATGTCGATCGACAAAATCAATCCATAAAGAAGATATACCAAATAAGCTCTATCTTCTTCATATCTTCACGATTAAAATTGAAAACAAGGAAGGAAAAAAAAAAAAAACGGAAGAAGCGTGATTCTTGGTGAACCATATGTTCACGTGATTTCCGAAAATAACTTGTGTAACTTAATTATAGAAATAAAGGATATTATTAGTATATTAGAAACTATATTTAAAATAAACTCGTGGGACCCACTCAAAAGTGTGACCTAATTACAAAACTTTCTACACAAATATGACTTAAAAGCAATACTTTTTTTTTTTGAGTGACTAACGAGTTTAAAATATTACAAAGTATGACTTAAACACAATTTTCTATTAATTAAAAACCAAACCCACCAAAAAGAAATTAGCATTCACGGGGCTGATTTATAGTTGGAATAATAATGATTTATATAAAATTATGGAAATTGATATTTAGTAAAATGTATTTTAAAATGTAATAAATGAAATATATGATTTTATATTAGTAAAACAATTAATAAATTGGGCTTATTTATTTGTGTGACCCAAACCCGTGAATATATGTCTCAGTTGAACTCCCATATATGGGCCTCAAGGTGGCCCATCAAGCATTGTGTGATTTTGAGAAAATTGGAGGCCATAATTGAGAAAGTCTTTGCATGGGTACAATTGATTGCGTGTTTGCATACCGGGCGGAGCCTGCTGTAATTACTGTAAAACACTTATCGTCGGATTAGTCAATCAATCAACATTGACTGATCCAACGGTCCCTATTTCATAGCATGGCAAGCCGAATTGTAGGCCCCCAAATCTATTTGCATAGCACCCTAACTAGTGTGAATGCAATTCTTGGAAGAAATATGCAAAATGCATTCCATTTTTGTCTTCGTTATTCCAAGAGTGAGAGCAAAGAGGATGAACTATTAACTTTTTTACACATGAATTTTAATGTAGGATAATACTTACTTTTAAAATGAGAATAAGTATTACTTTAAGAGAATGTTTGATATAAGGTAAAAATTTTTAGAATGAGAAATTATAGAGATAATTGTTATCTCAAGAATAGTTAGGAGGGTAATAAGTTTATGATAGTTATATTTGAATTGAGAGAGTAAATATTATCCATTAATAATCATATTATATTTGAAATATTAAAAATTTTAAAAAAGTAAAAGTAAATTGGGAGAGAGCATTTTACGGGGTAATGAAAAAAATGTATAATTTTTTCATTACTTCTTGTTACCCATCTCTCCTACCAGTAACAACTTACTCTCGTAAGGGGGTAATCCTTACCTCCATTGTAATTAATTATTACTCCTTTTTCCAAACTAATATAATAGAGGGAAAAATTATCCTATTAAATTTACTCACTGTTACTTCGAAACAAACATGCCTTAAAAGGATAGGTTAACGAGGTGTAATGCAAAAAATTTACTCTTTCCTCATTTGAAAAACTAAATTAAATATTATTAAATAATAATTTATTTTTTAGTAAATGATAATGTATTGTTATATTTATTTTATTGAATTAACATTATTTTAAATAAATAATATTTACTTATTAAAAGTATTTTTTTTAAATTATACTTAATACTTTACTCTTGAATTTTACTCTCAATTTCGTTTTATTTTTTTGTACTTTAAACTGTCCATTCTTTATTTTTGTTTTTTAAGTTATCCCACTTCACTCGCTGCTGGTTTATTATGGGTAATGTTATTAACGGAAGGGATCAAAATTGAGTGATTGAAAGTAAAAAAATAAAATAGAACAATTTAAAATATAAAAAGTAAGATTTAAAATGCAATATGACAGCATGAAGTACAATTTACTTGTAAAATTATACGTCGAAAACAATTGTGATAGTTATGAAACTAGGTCTGTCAATAAGTCAAATTTAAGTCAAATATAGACTAGATTCATTAAGTCTAGATGTATCAAGCATAGGCCCAATATAAGCTCATAATTAAATGGGTCTAGCCATTACATTGCAGATTTGTCCCGTTAACCAACGAGTTTGACCTGTTTATCAAATCTGTCCCCCTTTTTTAAAAACTTAGGGGGTGTTTGGAAACAATTTTTAGTAAAAAATTACTAACTTTTTAATTTTTGAATATTTGACAAATTATTAATTTTTGTTACTTTTCAACTCAAAAATTATTAAAAATTATTAAAAATCATTAAAAATTTGTTAAAATTTTCGAAACGAAAGGGCAGGTCCACATGCACACACTGAGAGGTCAACTACGATGCCTCGGACTTGGTCAATATGGGCATTCTCTCTCTCTCTCTCTCTCTCTCTCCCCTGTAGTTGAAGTTTTTATTATATTTTTTTCAAAATTTTCGAACTCCACTGAATTAATTTCTTGGGTCTAGTTTGTCCTTCCAGTGAATTATATATATGTATATATATGTTATGTTTATCAACGTGGATATTAGCAGTTAGCACAGCTGTCAACTGTCAGATAGTTAGTTAGTTAGTTAGTTTTCTATTTGTTGAAACTAATTAAATCAGTTAGATGGTTATTCAGGCATTCATACTATATATATAGCTGAGATAAAACATATTGTACAGACTTTTAATTCAATTTCTGAGACACTTATCTCGTCACCTACAGTTCCTTTAGATTCAATATGGTATCAGAGCTTTGATTTTCTTCCGCTCTGTGTTTGGTGCTCCTTCTTCTTCTTCTTCTTCTTCATCTTTCTTTCTCCCTGCAATCTTGCTCCATTTCCGCCATGGCTGACACATTCACAGCCCTTATTACCTGCATCCCTCTAATAATCTGGGTGCAATCTTGGTTTCTCAACCTTTGACTGGTGAAAATTATGCATCATGGAGTAGAGCTATGCGAATGGCACTCTTGGGCAAGAACAAACTTTCTTTCGTTGATGGTTCTCTTCCGCAACCAAATGGATCTAATCCTCAATTGCTGTTGGCTTGGCAACGAAACGATAGCATTGTTTCTTCTTGGATCCTCAACTCTGTTTCTAAAGAGATCACAGCAAGTGTGATCTATTCGTCTTCTGCTACTGCGATTTGGCTTGACTTGAAGGAGAGGTTCCAACAGCATAATGGACCTCGCATATTTCAACTCAAGCGTGAGATTGTTAGTCTCCATCAAGGTTCCATGTTTGTTACCCAGTACTTCACAAAGCTTAAGGCATTATGGGAGGAGCTAGGTGAGTACAAGCCCACCCACTCTTGTACCTGTGGTGGTGTCAAACCAATTCTTGAATACACCCATACTGAGTACGTTATGAATTTTCTGATGGGGTTAAATGATTCTTTCTCCCAAATTCGGGGTCAAATTCTACTTATGGATCCCATTCTCCCGATAAACAAGGTTTTCTCTTTGATTATTCAAGATGAAAAGCAACGTAGTGTTGGTCTCTTACCTTCTCCACCAGAGAATCAGCTTGCCTTTGCTACTCAAGGAGGTTTCAAGAAATCTGACCAAAGGCCTAAAAACACCAAGAAAGATCGTCCCATTTGTTCACATTGTGGATTATTGGGACATTCTCGAGACAAATGCTATCGACTCAATGGTTTCCCACCTGGGTACAAGAAGCAGCAGATTACTCATGAATCTCATTCTGTTAATCAAGTTTCAGATTCTACACAACCTGTTCAGTTAACTGTTCAACAATACCAGCAACTCATGTCTCTACTACAGAACCAAGCTTCAAGTGCAGCTATTCCTGCACAATTCCCTGAAGAGTCTGGACCCTCAGGTGTGGTTCTTTCTATTAATTCTTCTAATGCCTCTCTCACTTGTCATAGTTGGCTTCTTGACTCAGGTACCAGTTCCCACATTTGTTGTTCTTTGCATCTTTTTCTTTCTCATAAGCCAGTAATCAATAGATTTGTTTCCTTACCTAACCAAACTAAAGTTCCAATACAAGCCATTGGCACTGCTCAATTAAATAATTCATTAATTCTTCATGATGTACTCTTTGTTCCTGAATTTCACTTTAATCTTTTGTCTGTTAGTACTTTATTGAGGCATAATCAGTTTTCCATTATTCTGTCTCATGATAATTTTGCCATTCAGGAAACATCAACATACAAGAAGATTGGCGAGGGTAGACTAATTGAGGGTCTATATGTTTTCTGTCATGAAAAATAACCTATTTCTTTACTTCATAATAATGTTTGTAATTCTTGTTCTATTGTTTCTCATATTAGTGATATACATTTGTGGCATAAACGGTTTGGCCACCTCTCAGATTCTGTTATTAAAACACTGAGCAATAAAATTCCATTTACCTTTCCATCATCTTATTCCTCCACTTCATGTGATGTATGTCCTTTAGCCAAGTTTAGAAGACTATCCTTTATTTCTAACAATAATTTTTCTTCCACTCCCTTTGATCTCATTCATTGTGACATATGGGGTCCATATGCACATAAGACTCATGATGGCAGGAAATACTTTTTGACAATTGTTGATGATTGTACACGATTCACTTGGATTAGTCTACTCAAATCAAAAGCTGAGGCTGCTGCTACTATTATGAGGTTCTTTAAGCTAGTTCATACCCAATTTGATGCTAATATCAAATGCCTCAGATCAGACAATGCCAAGGAACTTGCACTTACTGAGTTCTTCCAACAACAAGGCACTATGCATCAATTCTCGTGTGTTGAACGACCATAGCAGAATTCAATAGTTGAACGCAAACACCAGCACCTATTGAATGTTGCTAGAGCGCTGTATTTTCAATCCAAAGTCCTAATTTCTTTTTGGGGAGAGTGTATCTCTACTGCTGCTTACATCATCAATAGACTACCTTCTCCCAACTTGCAAAATCAATCTCCTCATGAACTATTATGTCATAAGCTGCCAGATTATGGATTGATGAAAGCTTTTGGTTATTTATGCTATACAGCTACCTTACAATCACAAAGGCACAAATTTACTCCTCGAGCAACCCCTGCTGTTTTCATTGGTTATCCACTTGGTTACAAGGCTTATAAGCTCTACAATTTGGAAACCAGACAGTTCTTTATCTCTCATGATGTGGTGTTTCATGAGGATATATATCCATTTCAATTACTGCCTGGTCATTCCCAGTTCCAGACCCATTTCCAGACTTTGTTTTACCATTGCCCATACCCGATATTCTCACTTCCAACTCATTAAATCAACCTCCACGTGATTTTACTATCACCCAGTTGCCCGCTCATGACAACAACAATAATCCAACTTTATCAACCCAACCCCTAAGCCAGCCACTAAGACGATCAACTTGACTAACCAAAACTCCAGCTTACCTAAGAGATTATTCTTGTCTTATCACTTCAGACAGTGTCTCTTACCCCATCCAACGATACCTCACCTATGATAAACTTTCTCCAACCTACCGGGACTTCATATGCCAAATTTCCACAACCTATGAACCCACATATTACCATCAGGCAGTGAAATACCCAGAATGGAGGCAAGCAATGCAAGAGGAGTTACAGGCTTTAGAGGCTAATCAAACCTGGTCTATTGTACCCCTTCCTTCCAATAAACATTGCATTGGATGTCGTTGGGTATATAAACTGAAATATAAGCCAGATGGCAGCATTGATCGTTATAAGGCCTGCTTAGTAGCCAAGGGGTACACACAGCAGGCTGGTACTGAATTTTTAAATACGTTTTCACTTGTTGCGAAGCTCACCTCTGTCAGAGTTTTGTTGGCTGTTGTAGCAATCAAACAATGGCATCTCTTACAGTTAGATGTCAACAATGCTTTTTTGAATGGGGAGTTGTTTGAGGAGGTCTATATGGATTTGCCACTAGGCTATCCCTCTCATGATAAGACTCTTGTATGCAAGTTGAATAAGTCACTATATGGCTTACGGCAAACATCTCGTCAGTGGTTTTATAAATTCTCTTCAACCTTGCTTACTCATGGATTCCACCAATCCAAGAATGACTACTCTTTATTTACCACTGGCTCTAGATTCTCCTTAGTAGTCCTATTGGTATATGTTGACGATATAATCTTAGCTGGGCCTACTCAAGCTGCTGTCCTTAAGGTTCAAGACAAGCTCAAGCAGCTTTTCAAGCTTAAGGTTCTGGGAAAATTACAGTATTTTTTGGGTTTGGAGATAGCACGAACTTCCCGTGGCATTTCTCTATCGCAAAGAAAATACACACTTCAGTTACTTGATGACAGTGGTTTCCTTGGTGCTAAACCAGCTTCTATTCCCATGGACCCAAATCTCAAGTTAAATGCTAGTAATGATGACTTGATTCCTGATGCCTCTGCATATAGAAGACTCATAGGTCACCTCATGTATTTGACTATCTCGCGGCCAAACATTGCTTTTACAGTTCATAAGCTTAGCCAGTACATGTCATCTTCAAGGGTACCACAACTTACTGCTTTGCACCATCTCTTTCGATATCTCAAACAGTCTCCAGCTCAAGGACTTGTTTTCTCCGCCACTTCATCTCTCAAGCTTAATACCTTTGTAGATGCTGATTGGGGCAGTTGTTTGGACTCCCGAAGATAAACAACTGGCTTCTGTATCTTCCTAGGTGATTCACTGGTGTCTTGGAAGTCCAAGAAGCAACCTACGGTGTCCAAGTCCTCTGCTGAGGCTGAATACAGATCACTTTTCTCTGCTGCAAGCGAAGTGGTCTGGTTGCAGCGTTTACTTACACATTTTGAAGTCGCTTGTGCTTCCACGATGATGTTTTGTGACAATCAATCTGCATTACACCTTGCTTCAAATCCTACTCACCATGAGAGGTCGAAGCACATATACATTGACTATTATTTCATCAGGGAACTTGTTAATAGTGGCAAGATCAAGTTAATCCATGTTCCCACCCAGCACCAGCTTGCTGACATTCTCATGAAATCTCTCCCTTCTGCTCAATTTCATCAGCTACTTTCCAAGTTGGGCACTATTAACATATGCTTCCCAACGTGAGGGGGGTATTAGCAGTTAGCACAGCTGCCAGCTGTCAGATAGTTAGTTAGTTAGTTTTCTATTTGTTGTAACTAATTAAATCAGTTAGATGGTTATTCAGGCATTCATACTATATATATAGCTGAGATAAAACATATTTTACAGACTTTTAATTCAATTTTAAAGACACTTATCTCGTCACCTACATTTCCTTTAGATTCAATAGTGGATGTATTTTATTTACCAAATAGAAAAGGTAACTTAGGAGAGATGGATCGTATATATGCTTACTGGCACATTAATATATGTACAGTAACTTTTCCATTCTCGTGTGTTTGTCTGTGTGTCTATACATATATTTATACACAAAAGCAGAACATCCCCATTGAGGAGACTAAAGCAGCAATTGAAGAGGGAGGGAGAAAGAGAGAGTGAGCGATAGAAAATTAATGGAGAGGAGACTCTGTGAAGTAGCGATTGAGGGAAGTGTAAAATCATTGAATGAAATAGTGGCAGAAGATGGACTAATTCTTCTGGGATCAGGAAGAAACCCGTAGCCGCTACCCGATGGTGCGCACTGGGTGAAGTCCGCCCCGTGGATCAAGCCGACAATAGTCCACGAGGTGGTAAACCAGCTTAGGCAAGCCCTGGCTAACCGGCTCGACCGAGGAGGCTGTTAAAAGTCCGCCAAAACGGTAACTTGCCCCTCTCCGAAGGGAGAATCGAACTTGGGACCTCACACGGCCCAAGTTTTTAGGCACTCCCGAACCCCCACTCGACCACCCCCGAAGGGGCTGAAGATGGACTAATTCTTGATAGAATCGTGGCTGGGTGTTTCAAATGGAGTAGCAGCAACTCTCTGCACATCTGGGGTTTCAAAAATGAAAAAATAAAATAAAAATAAAAATAATCTTTGATGATGCCATTGTGTTCCACATCAATTGGGAGCCGGAGACTGATGCACTATAAGGGCTCAGGCTTCCTCTTTCTGTCGAGGCGCTTTTTTCCTACAAGAAAATGACAAAACCGTGAGGGAGAGTGCACGATTGCGAGATCGTAAGAATGCCCAAAGCGGACAATAGCTTACCAGTGGGGCCCATGATAGTGGACCTATGGACATCATCAATCTTTAGATCAAAAGTGATTTATCAAATTTGATCCAAAAATTAATGGATCAATTGGATTTAAATTTTTCGAATTTTCACAGCGAGTCTTAAGGTTTGGAGCACCATTAATGAATTGAATTCGGATTAAATTTAGGCTAGATCCAATCTCTTGACAAGCCTACATAAAGTGAATTAAACATGTATCTATTGATTAATTAATAAAACTCCATTAATTGGTGGCCGAACATCTTGACCCTAATTGCTTGTCAATTAGATCCATAATCCATATTTTTTTATTCCTTTTATTTATTTTTTTATTTTTTTAATAAATTACATAAGCCTTGCTTGTTAACAAAGTGCGAAATTATAATTTTTGGATGAATAGAGACAAAAAGTAAGAACTATATGGATAAAAGTGTAGGGTCCATTTCATATATCTATTTTGTACTCATTTTTTATTTTATATTTTTAAAAACAATAAAAACAACTCAAAATATATTTGATTACTCGTGTATTCAAATTTTGTTTCAAAATAACAGAAAATGAGTATATACATAAAATGCAAAATAGTTAATAGTCATTTTGAATCTTTTTAATCTAAAATAAGAAGAATTTCAAAATACAAAAAATAAAAAATATTAAATCAAATGTGTTTTTAGTATTTTTAAAATATAAATATCAAAATAGAAAATAAAAATAAAAATCGAAAGTAGAAAATCGAACGCCATGGTAGTTTCTAAAGTACATGGAGGCAGATGGACAATTTGCAAGTAAATGTCGGGGCGTTTAGAGTGTAAAAAAAGATCAAAAAAAATTAAAAGTTAGTATTATTGTGATGTAAAAGTAATACGTGACGAAATTTAATTAAAAAAATTTTAAAACTTTTGACACTTATTAATTTTTTAAAAAAATTTGAGACACCAAACCGCCAAAAAAAAAATATAAATATAATTTTTTAAATCAGTACCCCATTTTTATCATAAACAAATCTCCAAAACTTTCAAAATAATGGAGACAATGTGCTTTGGGGGCGGTACTTTTTCACTGCCTAAATATGCCAGCGTGCAGAGGCATCTGCAGTACACTTCCATCTGAAAAAAAGGAGAAGCAAAAGGCTAATCATAATCCACAAGGAAGTCCGTATCTTCTTCTTCCTTTTCTTTTCTTTTCTTTTTTTTTTAATATGTATAAATATATATATTAAAAGTATTTTTTTTAATTATGATTTCATTTAATTTGTTATAAATTTTTAAAAATATCTAAAAATCTCTAAAAATTATTCACTTTTTATCTCACTGTACGAATTACGAATTTACAATTTATTTCACTTTTTATCACTTAAAACACACCTCTTATATATATATATATATATATTAAAAATAGTATTTAACTTTTCAAGAAATGTAATTTACCCATACATTCATATTAATTATAAAAGTTGAACAAAATTATATATATATATATATATATATTAAAAATAGTATTTAACTTTTCAAGAAATGTAATTTACCCATACATTCATATTAATTATAAAAGTTGAACAAAATTAGGCATTCAACTAAGGCTACGTTTGGTGCACTAAAAAGTGAGATAAAACGTGGTTTGAAGAAACTTTTTACGTTTGATGCACACAGCTCAAATCACATTTTTTTGGAGATGAATAGTAAAATTTCGTTCTGACGGACTGGATTTCCATTTGGACAGATTCAAAATTTTAGTTGTTATGACTTATTTACACTACAAAACGGATTGTAGAAATCGTTTGGACAAAAGTTGGCTGCGTGATTCTTTCGGAACGGTTTCTACAATCCGTTGGAACAATTTTAAAAACACCACAAAAAATAGTCAAAGTATGTGTTATTTGGTAGTTTAGGAGTTCATGGTGAGAATGACAAAAAAAATTTTGCTATTTAATTAACCGAATTCCAGTTATCATCTTCTTTTGAAAAGATATTGAACGTTTTTTAAATTTTAAGAATGTGAGAATGTATAAAATTTTATAAAAATTTTCAAAAATTTTTAAAAATTTTCATCAACTTTTGTTACACCAAACACAGCGTAAATTGCATTAGCAATGGAGTTTGACATTAGGATGGTTAAGTTAGAATAGTAGTAGTAGTTGTAATAATAATAATAATCAAAACCAGGCTCTTCCACTCCTTATGGCACATGGTTTATCATCCATAAATGCAAAAATCCCCTACGAGTTGGGCAAGTCATAGCTTGATGTTCATGTAATTTTTTATTACAATATTAAATGTAGGTGCACGCATTACGTGTGTAATTTTTTTCTTTCAAATAAACATACATTTTTTTTTAATTTTATATAAGTTACCAAATAAATTTAAAAAAAAATATCGAAACACTTATAAAATATTAGATAATTTTAAATGTTATTTAAATAAATAATTTATAATTAAGTGGTATTTAAAAATAATAAAAAATATAAATGATATTTATGAAATACTAAAAAAATACAAAATTAAATTTACTTAATTAAGTGATAATTACCAAAATTTCTTTTTATTTTTATGAAAAATATTAGTAATTGTACGTAGTTAAGGGATATTAATGAAAGGAGACAAAAAATTTTCAATAAGATTGAAATTTTATTAACTTTTAGATTTACTAAACATCCCTAGTATTATTTTTATATAAGGAAAAACAATGAATTTGTGTCTCCTTCAATTTCAAATCACGACAACTTCTACGTTTCAAAATTATCTAATAAAATAAATCATTTTTACACATAAAATAATTTAACATCTTTTTTTTTTTTGGGAAACGGAATTTAACATTTTATTAATTCAAATGATAATTTTAGAAACTTATCATTCATTAACCATTTCCATGCTGTCTCTCGTGATATCGTCCACGTTTTCTAACATTGCAAATGCATTGTGTGTAAAACAGCGTATCTATTAAGGATGTGTTTGGAATTAAAATTTGTAGAGGTAAAAAAAGAAAAATGAGAGAAATGACATTATTTATAGGTAATAATTTTTATGATTGATTAAATAAAAAATTAAATTCTTTGACAAATTTTTAGGCATTTTCTCCTTATTTTCCTAATTATATTTAAAAAAAAAGTTTAACGCTTTTTTTTATTTCATTTTACTTTCTTACTCTTTCATTTCACTTTTATTTTTCTTCCACAAATTCTTGCTTAGAGGTGAAAACGAATCGAATCAAGTGAAATTTTAGCTTATTCGAATCCAACTCAAACTTTTAACCTAAACTCAGGCTCGACTTGATAGAGAATGATCCAGACCTAAAATTTGGTCATGAATAATTGATTAAATTAAAATGATGCTATTTTAATTTAAAATATAATAAATTAATTATTATAAAAGATATTATAATATATATATTTTATTAAGTTAACTTACGATCTTTCGAGTCAAAATTTTATAAGTTTGAGTCCAAACTCGTTACTAAACGAACCACAAATTAAATTTGATTTAGACTCATTTTAGTTACGAACCTAACTCGAGCTAAGTTCAAACAGCTAAAAAAAAAAATTTGGCTCATTTCTATCCTCTATTTTTGTTCCGAAAACACTTTAAAGTAAATTTAATTTATTACAAAAATTGGCTCAAATTTAATTCATAAAAAAATAAAATTCTTGTAAATATTATTTTTCAATATTAGTAGTAAAGATTTTGAATTAAATATGTATATATATATATATTTGTATATAAGAGAATGAACTGAAAACTCCTATACAAACGAATCATTAATATTTTATTTTATCACATTCCTGTAAATAACGTAATACCACAGTGGTTGATTAAAATGACTTATTTTATAAGCAAATTGAAATATTATTGGGCAAAAGATGAGAAAAAATAAATCGGGACGGTGTTTGAAATTGTCCCTTTAACAAATTAAGATCCAACGGTTAAGAATTATTTTTTTTTCTCATTCAACGATTAAGATCATTTTTATACTTTTAGATTTCCGCTCAATTCTTATTTTAGTAAACTCTACTACTATTTATCTCATAAAATAATTTATGCATTTTAAATTTTACCATATTCCAAGGGTAGAGATCATAAGTAAATTAAAACTGTCAACTTAAATTTCGCTCAATTATGGTCTTTAGAAAGTTAAACCTTCAAAATTAAAGTATCATAATTTGTATTTTCTTTTATGGTGCTCATCAAAAATTAATTGGAGAGAGATCAAAACATATATAATACCTATTAGAACCTAAGATTTTGAAAAAAAATTTAAAACTCATGAATTATTAAAATTTTTTTATTTAAATTTTTTGTCTTAAATTTTAACAATATAAAAAATTTAATACTAAGGGTTTGTTTGGAGGCTCAAAAACTAGAAAAAAAAGTACAATTTTTGGTGCATTTGGTAAAACTATAATTTTTCTCACTTTTTTGCTTTGTTACAGTCAAAAAACAAAACAAAAAGTTTTACCAAATGCACAAAAATTGTCACTTTTTTACTCCATTACAGTAAAAAACTTACCAAACGCATAAAAAGTTACCACTTTTTTGTTTTGCTATAGTAAAAAATTTATCAAACACCTAAAAGTTACAAAAAAATATTAAAAATTACACTTTGTTTCACCGAATACACAAAAAAAATATAACTAAAAAAAATACAAAAAACTACTAAAAATTTTTCTTTTTCTTTTTCTTTTTCGTTCTACTAATTTTTAATCCTCCAAACGGACTCTATAAAGGGTGTGTTTGGAGTAAGAAAAAATGAGATAAATTGAGAGTTCGTAATATGTGCAGTGAAAAAAAAATTAATGTGATATAAAATTAATAGAGATTTATAAAATTTTTTATTATTTGTTTGTAAATAAAAGGAAGCCAAAGTGACGCAAAGCCGGGTTATAGGTAGTGTGTGATATATATTTATATATATTTGATGGAGTACATATAAGAGGATCAAAAGAAACGAATGGTTAGAAGTTGCAGTTTAAAACTGTACTATCAACGGCGAAAGCTGTAAAAGAAAACGCTACAGAAATGGGCAAAATTTGCATGTTACTTGTCTCTGTTTCTCTTCTCATGATGATAGCCCTTTTTTAATTTCTATTTATTTACTGTTGCATTTGTTTATATATACATACATACAAATTCGTTTATATGCAATAACTTATTAGTGGGCACTGTGAGCCTTTTCGGTGGAGGAATGCTTGTTACCTACTCCTCTTAGGTTCTCTCTCACTCCCTCTGTGCCCTCCTCAGGACCTCTCTCACAAGCTTAGAGAGAGAAGCAGAGAGCAAAAGAGGAGAGAGAGAGGGGGAGCAAAGGTTTGATCTTTCTTTGCCTTGTGTGGTTGCTCTGTTTTGCGTTAATGGAGAGACACAAGTGCAAGCTCTGTTCCAAAGTTTTCGGCAACGGCAGAGCTCTGGGTGGACACATGAGGTCTCACTTGGCGACTCTGCCGATTCCTCCAAAGACCCAACAACAGCAGCAGCGAGTCGGTGACCCGACCGAGTCAGCTTCGTCTCTGTCTTTCTCGGAGGATGAAGAAGAGAGAGGAAATGAAGACATTGAAGAGAAAGCTCTGGTTTATGGGTTGAGAGAGAACCCAAGGAAGAGTTTCAGGTTGGTAGATCCCGAGTTTCTGGACGCCGGGTCAATTGTCCAAGACAGGGAGAGCGAGACCGAGTCATATCGAAACCCAACTCGGCGGCTGTCCAACCGGGCGAGGAAAAAGGGGTTTACCACAGGGGACGATCATCCAAGCCAAGGATTGAAAAAAGCTCCCAAGCTGGGAAAACCCAGCTCGGCCAAGTCAGCGGCCGCGTTGGAACCGGTGAGTTCCGTCTCTGACGCGTCCCCGGAAGAAAATGTCGCTATGTGCCTGGTGATGCTATCGAGAGACACTTGGAGTTCGGACGACTCAAACGAGCTGAGACTGAGTCAGAATCTGAGGAAACAACAGTTTCAAGCACCGAGTAACTTTGAAGACAACAAATCCGCGTCCGAACGAGGAAGAAATGGAGTTGGAACGAAGAAGAAGAAAAATGCAGATCAGAAACTTCACGAATGCCCAATTTGCTTCAAGGTGTTTGTCTCAGGGCAGGCCCTTGGTGGGCACAAGAGATCTCACTTGGCATCAAGCTCTGCTAATAAGTTAACAAGTGACGGCAAAAAGTCAGCTAAACTTGGAGAGAGCTTGATAGATCTTAACTTGCCAGCTCCAATGGAAGATGAGGAATTGAGCCAGCTAGAGCTCTCTGCAGTTTACAATCCTGAATGAGTCCTCTCCTCAATCACTCGCAGCCATTGACATTTTTAGGTTAATTTATTTTTATCACTTTTTTTTAACTTTTTTTTTTTTTGGGTGGTGATTTGGGAGAACAATTAGCTGTTTTGGGCAATGGGATCAAATGGGTCATCTTTGTTGGTTGATGTTTCTTTCCACTTTTTCTGTGGAGAAATCAATGCCTTTGGGATTGCAATTAATTAATTAATTAATTATAGTTGTTTCTATTGGTAGTTGTAATACATTGCTTTGAGATTGTCTAAAGGTACGGGTTGTTAGTTTTCCTGTGCCTGCTAATGAATTCGTGGACCTGAAATCCAACAGATGGGGTAGGGGGCCAGGGGCCCTTCAATGATCAAAGTTCTCGGTTTGGCATCCCCCCTTTGGTGAGTTCGTACTTCCGACATAGACATTGAAAATATATATATATATATATATATATTAAAACACTAATTAAAACTCTAAAATTCATTAAAAAATATATAAAAAATGAATAAAAATTATTCACTATTCTCGTAATTTTTATCAAATTTTATTACTTTATGTTACTCTAAATACCTCTTAAAATGTAATAATAAATTAATTCAACAATTCTTAAGATTACTTATATAGAATTATCATGAATTATGGTCATAAAATTTTAGAGGTTATTTGGTTTATTTTTCTCCTTTCTATTTTCTGTTTTTGTTTTCTAGTTTCTGTTTTGAGTTCATTTTTCATTTTATACCTTTGAAAATAAAGAAAATAGCTCGAAATTTATTTGGTTACTTGTGTTTTCAAAATTTATTTTCGAAAACTGAAAATGAGTTTATATATGAAATGAAAAATGATAAAAAGTCGTCTCGAGAGTTTTTAACAAAAAATAATGAAAATCTCAAAATAAGAAAAATAGAGTATTTTTTGTTTTCTCGTTTTGAGTTTTTAACACATTAAACTAAAACAGAAAATAAAAAACAAAAAAGTAAACCAAATACCACTTAAATTTTTTTTAGATATTACACAAATTCAAGAATTACAAGATTGTAACATACCAATCTAAATTAACTTTTTACCGCTCCTAATATCACTTTGTTCTTCCACCACTAATAATAAAAAAAAGATCCCTTAAATTAATAGTCGAGTTGGTTCGGATGACGGGCTGAAGGGCTTGGGACCAATAGGTTCCGGGTTCGACTCCTCTTGGGGGTAATCCTTCCTCTAATTGTGGAGGTCCATCTAACAGCCTTCTCAGCTGAGCCGGTCAGCCAGGACTTGACTAGACTGGTTTACCTCCTCGTGGTTTTTTGCCGGCTAGGGCCACGGGGCGGATTTCACCCAGTACGCACCCATACGTAATAACTACGGGCTTCTCCCCAACCCCAGAAGATCCCTTAAATTAATAATTTGTAACCGTAGCTCCTTCCTCACTTTTGGTTGTAATTTTAAGAAAATTTTATTTAAATAATGTGCACGTGGAGTGAAGAAGAAAATATATAAATTAAAATGCTGAACTTTGTCAAAAAATTATCATGGCATAAAATTGCAATCGTCTAAAATATCCTAAGATTAACTAAAATTATGGAATTAAGATGTTGTCGTTTTTTTATGAGTGCTGTTTTATTTTAATAAAATTATAAATTATTTATTTTATGATGAAACAAGTTTCTTTTTACCTCACATTCATATTAGTTGGCCAAATCCTATTAAGGGATTTGTTTGGAGTTAAAACAAAATAAGACAAGATTCTACAAATCTCTACAAACATAAATTACGAGACAATAAAATTTAAATTCTTTATTCACTACATAAAACACGAGACATTAATTTTTATAATTTTATACAAATCCAAACACACCTAAAATTAGAAATATGAATAAAGAAGTACACGTTGTTACGAAGTAATAATTTAATGGATCAATGTATAATATTTTTTTTCAGTTAATGAGGCAAAATGGGGTACGTTTGGCAAATCCAAATTTTCATCAGATTTCAATTTATTTATTTTTTCATTTTTCTCCACTAAAATTTAGCAAAAATAATTTTTGACTTTTAGTAATTTGTTTTCAATTTTTAACAATTATCTCTAAATTTTTTTTTCCAATTTTCTCTATTTTTTAACTTTTACAAGTTTGTATCAAATATACAACTTTTACAAAAAATGAAACGTAGCAACACTATGACAAAAATTGGAAGAAATTTCACTTTTTTGGTTTACCAAATACCCGCTTATTCATACTTTAGGAGCTGATATTGTAATAACTCTGATTTTTAATTTTGTTACTATTAGGCTCCGTCTGGGAAGCTCTGTAATTTCTCAATTTTTGATTACTCAAATTTTTTGTTTTTTTTTTTTTTTTTTTCAACCTTGAAAGATAACTTAACTGGTAAGATTTTGAATTTATTTTTCAATAGCTACTAGTTTGAGTTTAGTTAGGGTGGCTGAAAAGTTTACTTGGTTGTTAACTCTAGAGCTCTCAAAGATAAGGAGTAGTCAAGATGCGCGTATGTTAATCCGAACATCGTCAGTTATTAAAAAAAATTTTTTTTTATTTTTTTGAAATGATTAAATTTATTTTCTTAGGTTTTGAACTTTTTTTCAATCATAAAAGATAAGAATATTAAATTAATAAAAAAATTAAAAAAAAAACTTTTTTTTTTAACACAAAAAAACCAACTTTTTAAGTGAGCTAGTAACTCGCTGCCATAAAAAAATAATAATAATAACAATAATTTTTTTTCTTTTCCAAAATAACCCTTGATGTAAAACAGCAAAATTTATTACTGGTGGTTCCACTGCCACAGCGTTCAATAGAGTGATTCTGTGAACTCCTGTGCCATTGAAGACGGAAAAGAAAGAAAGAATAGAAAGAAAAGATCAATTTAAGATCCGCCTACAAATAGTAACCATTAGTTAAGGTTAATAGTTATTTTAATAGTGGTTGAATTTTTTTATATTCTTATATTTTAATTTATTTTTAAATTTTTAAGGGTAAAAATATCAATTTAACAAAAATAAGTTAATTACTTAAAAAAAAGTTATTTTTTTTCTTTCTCAAAAAAAAAAAATTATTAATTATTAGTCACTTTTTTTCTTTCCTAAACATAAAATTAATTAATTATTAACTAGTAGTCATTAATCAATACTAATTATTCACGAACGGAGCCTTAAGTTGCTAACTCCAATTCAAGAGTGCAGAACTATTTTTTGAGCTTTGCTTGGGCCAGAAGGAGTTGGTCTGCTGATAGTACCAAAGCACCAACTCCTCTGTTGGCATGTTTTTTTTTTTGTACCTTTCCCAATTGTTGCTTCTGAACCGTTCTCAAAGATAGCATCTGCTTTCTTTTACTTTTAATTGGCCAAAAAAAAAAAAACAAAAAGTCTTTAAATTGCAATATGTTCTGTGTCTCATCTCATCATTGCCATGTCTAGCTTGCTACTAGATCTATAGTCATCTGAAAAGACGAATATAACCTCAACGGAGGATATCTTTTTGAGATGATCGGAGGAAAATCCCAAAAAAATCCAAATCCCTTTCTTTTGTGAACAATAATTTTGGTTGGAACTCCACCGAATGATAGGAGAAACAGGGTTAACATCTGTTTTATTATTATTATTATTATTATTCCATGTGGAATCTTGTAAAATAACTAAGAATAGCCCGTATTTAAAGTTACAAAAATATAATTTAATTAGTAAAAAATTTAAATGCAAATTTATAAAGTAGACTTACGTAAAAAATATAAAAATACCCTAAAAAATAAGAATTACTAATTAAATAAGACTGAAAATAGTGTAACTATGATTCAGACATACTTTAACCAAAATTTGAGTTCACAGGAAATATTATAAAAGTAAAATGTAAAAATAAAAATTACTAATAAAAAAGATTATCGATTGTGCATATTAGTACGACTTAAACACACACTAACCTAATCTTATAACAAAGAAGAAGAAGAAGAAGACGATAATGATGATGAGGAGGAGGAGTATTAATCAATTAAATAGTCAAGGTTTAAATCTAGTTAAAAAAAAAACTAACAATCAGAATAGATAATGAGTAATATATCATTATGACTCAAATACACCCTATCCAAATCAAGATTACATTAAAAAAAAAATCAACTAATTTAATAGTATAATCAAGTAGTTCTTTCATTTCGTTGTAGTTCATAATACAAAAATATAACATTCATGTTGAATTTTTAATTTAAACTTAAAATTTACAACATCAATCAATTGCCCTATGTTTCTTAAATATAAAATTTTAAGTTTTTTCACATTAAAATTAAAATTTTAATTGAAATGTTTATTTATTAAGATTTTTTTAAAAAAATTAAAGTCTAAATATCACATTTTTTAAAATAAAAAAATCTTAGTTGATTTTGTCTAGTATGTATCCATAAAATGTTTAATAAATGTGTAAATATCACATTTTAAAAATATTAATTTAAAAAATTTTATATAAAAAGTATTAAAAAATATGAAAAGAATAAGAGAGTGTATTTTTATGTGAAATGACTGAAAGGACAGCCAATGTAGTGGAGAGAAAAAATAATCCTAACTATTAAATAAATCTAACAATTAAAAATATTCTAAATTCAAATTATTTAGCTTTTTTATCATATATATTATCACATTTAAAAAATAATTTAAAAAACTTTTATAAAAAATTTCAAAAAATATGAAAAAAATGGTATATTTTTATGTAAAGTGATCGAAAAGATAATTGAAGTAGAGAAGAAAAAAATACTGACCATTAAACAAACCTAACGATTGAAAATATTCTAATTAAATTTAAATTTTTAAATTTTTTTATTATATAAATTTTATGTGATTAAAATATTTACAAAATTATGTTGTACTTTTTTTTTTTTCAAATTTATTTCTCTTGCAACTCTCTCATTAAAAAGTTAATGTGTGAAATTAATGCATTTTGGTGCACGTGCACCGAATGCGCTTTTATTTAAGATCATTTTGACCATCCCGGGTGTGGGCCCTTCGTAATTACACCCTCTGGTCTTATAAACAGACATTAGCATCTCGGAGGTTCTAACAACACCCTTAACTTGGCATTTCAAGTCGGAATCTTAAAGTGTTTGTATAGTGTATAAATTTTACCTACAAACTCAATTTTTAACTTTATTTGATGGGTTGGATTAGCTTAAAAAAATATTAAAAAATTACGTGCGTTTATCTAATACTTTACTCTTTTTATAAACTGCTCCGTTTAGTTTGAATTTCAGCCTTAAAAATTGTAGTGAATAGGCATTTCACGTCGGAATGTTAAGGTGTGCGTAGTGTATAAGTTCTACACATCAAACCAAGTTTCTAACTTAGTTTGATGGGTTTGGTTTGCTCAAAAAACAAACCCTTAACTAACACGTGTTTGGAAGACGAAGTTAATAAAAAAATAATAATGTGTTAGTAATTTTTTAATTTTAAAAATAAATCTAAAATTTTTGACAAAATTTATTTGAATGTGGTTGAATGATCTGTTTGAACGGATTTCATATGTCCTACTAGACTTTTAAGTTGACAAGACCTAGTCCAATGTGGTCGAATGACTTGTTTGAATAATTTTAATTAGAAAATTTGTCAAAAAGTTGATAAAAATTAACCAAAATTGATAAAAGTTGACGAATATTTGTAAAAGTTAGTAAAAATTTATAAAATTTTCAATTTTAAAATTAACGCATGTAAAACGAGAATGACTAAGAATTGTAAAAGATTATACAAATTTAAAAAAAATTATAATTTTTTGTAAAATTTGAGTTCCTAAACACCCCATAATAACAAAATGATTCTAAATAAAATTTCATTAACTACTAATTAATTAAGTAATTTTACCCTTTTATTTTATTTATTTATTTTTGCCTACCTTTGGATGCACCTTAACCACTCACTCATTTTTGTCAAGTTTTTTTATTTTTAATTTTTTTCTTAATTACTCATTATTCAAATATATGCTTATTATTTTATTTTATTTAATAATTTATAAAAAAATATAAAAAATTGAAATAAATAAATACACATTGAATGTATACCTACTTCTAGTATTATTATATAAGAAAAGTATCAGTAAATCTTAAAAATTAATGAAATTTCAATTTCAGGCATACAAATTTTTTTTCCTTCCAATTATACAATTCAACTGCCAATCATTAAAAAATTTGTACCAAGTAACTTTCAAACTATCCTTAAATAAGTAATTTTACATTTCTAGATTTTAACCGTCATATTATTTTTTGTCTTCGTATTCTCAACTTAATTAAATATATAAATAAAATAATAAGCGCACGCATTACCTAAACAATCTTGGTAATTATGAAATAAGAATAGACATGACATTTAATGAGAGACGAAAAGAAGTAAATAATTTTCAACAGTTAATGAATTGATTATATTTGTAACTAAAAAAAAAATTTACAATCAATGGTTTTTATAATTTAAAAAACATTATTGTAATTTGTCTAATGGGTTGGCTCGGCACGAAAACAATTTTCAGAAGGAGGCTTTGGGGAAAGATAGAAATACAAAAAATAGTGGGTTTAGATGAAATTTCAATTAAAGTTTGACTGTGCTTAGGGGATGTTAAGATAATTTGATTGACTAAATTCTTTACATAATGAATGATTCTCGTGCGTTTAGATCGGTAAAAGTTAGTATAATTTTATAAAAATTATAATTTCGTAATTCATATACTAAGTAAAAATTTTAAATTTTATAGATATTTATAAAAAAAATTTTGAAATTCTGTAAAATTTTAAAACGTTTATTTAGTTGATGCTAACATTATTTTATTTTATTTTTTAAATTAACATATATTTTCTAGTGAAAGATTAATATAATCGAAAGGATATATGCCAAACTTGCAAACATGAATGATTCAGCCTTTTTTCTTTTACATTCATAGGTTCTCTCTCTCTCTCTCTCTCTCTCTCTCTCTCTCTATAGCATTTTGAGAAAAGTATTTGAGTTTTTTTTATTTTAATTTTGTTTGGCAATTTATTTAAAAAAAAAAAGCTATGGAGAAGTGGATAAAATTAAGATTTTATAAGTACCTCTTACGTTTGTGCGTGCATATAAGTATTTGAAAGAGACTCAACTAATTTTTTTTTTTATCTCATTTCTCTTTTTTGTTTTTTTTTTTTATAAAAAATTAAAATATTAACTACCATACATAACTCCCTTATATTTCAAAATTGAACAAATCAATACCACTAAAATAGTACATTTAATTTTCCATCAAATAAACAGTCACGCTCTAAAGTTTAAAAATTTTATTTTCTCTTTCAAATTTCACTATACAAAATTATTATTGCACCCTTAAATTTTATTTATTTATTTTTCTTTACTAACTATTTTTTCCTTTTCTATCTTAATAAAATTAAATCTAACATATTTTTTACCGTCTTTTCATTTTAAAAAACTAATCACACCCTCCTCTCTCTCTCTCTATATATATAGCTAAATTAAACTAATTTTACACAACAAAACATAACATCATAACTCATTCTCTTTTTAGAGTTTGATTGTGTAATAAGTTATAAAGTTTTTTTTTTTTGTAATTAGTAATCTGTGAACAAAATCTTATGTGCTTTACAATAAAATGTGTTGAATTTAGTTTTAGAGAGAGATACAAGTGAAGAAAATAGAATATTAAAGGAAAAAAAATTTTAAAAAGTAACAATCATTATATAATAAAATTGGAATATATGAGATTGAAAATTTTTAAATTAATGGGAATGTTTACTTTATATATAGAAAAAAAGAAAACTAATGATAACACTGTAGTTCAAACTATACGTGGGTGTGTTAGATTTATGATCATTTGTAGTCATAGTAATTTGTGTTTCAAAATCGAGTATGTATACTTGTATTAAAGTTAGAATATGAGCGTTAGTTTAGATTGAAAAACTAGTGAAAGTACCTTACTTTGGGCTCGTTTGGAGTAAAAAAAAATAAGATAAATTGAGATAAAATATGATTTGGAATTAATTTTGGCGTCGTTTTTTTTCTGAAAAATCGTAAACTGTGGGAACGGTTTTCCAACTCCGTTCCCACGGATTCAAAAAAAATTTAAAAAAATAGCGATAATGGTACTCATTTGAAAGCTTTCGACACGAATAATGTGGTTGTATAAAAAATTTACACATTCGGTTAACCTATTTTTAGATTTTTTTTTTTTTAGCAAAATTAGAGGTAGAGGAGTTGTTAGAGATTTATAGAGTTTTTTGGAAATTTTTTTTACTCCAAACGAGCCCTTCAAACTACAACCACTTTTAAAGTAAAAAAGAATTATTCGGTCTACACTCTTAGTTTTCGTTTTATATACTTAGATTCACGGGTTTTATAAATGTTTATCTAGACTCACAAATTTATAAATATGTATTATTTGTTAGATTTTTTATTTAAAAAATAAATTTTGATCAATTTAATATTATAAAATTATTTTTGTACCCTTAATATTAATAAAAAATATTTATCTTATGATGTGTGTATCTTTTTTTATATAAAAATTACATTATAATTAATTTATTAAAATTTTTTGTGAATCTTTTCTATATTAATACTTTAAATTAGTATACTATATATTAATATTTTAAATTTATGTTATATCTAAATTAGTAATTATATATATATAAATTATCATTACTTTTTTCTATTATTAATCTAATAAATTAAATGTAGAAAATAGAAAATTTTAATTTCTCATTTTCTCCATTTTCTTTCTATTAGTATCAAACAATAATGTGAAATATACTAATTTAAAGTATTAATATAGAAAAGATTCACAAAAACAATTAATAAATTAATTATAATGTAATTTTTATTAAATAAAAGATACACCACATCATGAGATAAATATTTTTTTTATTAATACTAAAGGTATAGAGGTAATTTCATAGCATTGAATTGGTTAAAAGTTAATTTTTAGATGAAAATTTTAACAAAAAAGAGTATGAGTGGAATATAATACAAATCCCAAAAAGCCTAAGTGTACATTTATGAAATTTGTGAGATACAAGTATATAAAATTAAAAATATAAGAGGTGTAGATGAAATGAATTCTAGATATAATAACGGAATTAAGTTCATAATTTTTAGAAAATAAGGTAGCATTTGGTTTATTTTTTTGTTTTCTATTTTCTGATTTCATTTTATGTGTTAAAAATCTCAAAATAAAGAAACAGAAAATGCTTGTTTTTATTATTTTAAAATTTTGCTTATTTTGGATTAAAAACGTTCAAAACAACTTTTTATAATTTTATTTTATATGTAACTTCATTTTCTGTTTTTTAAAACAAATTTTAAAATTACAAGTGACCAAATGCGTTTTAAGTTTTTTTTTTCATTTTTAAAAGCGTAAAATAAAAAATAAGTTTAAAATAGAAAATGAAAAATAAAAAATAAAAAAACAAACTAATAAATCCTAAATTTTTAAAGTTTATCAATATGCTCACGAGGAAGAAAATTTCCGTGATATATGACTCAAAAGTTGTTGATATGAGTATTGTGTGTAGCCCAATATTTTAGATTGGAGGCCCACAAACACAAGGGTCATTGGGCTAATTATGATAGTGGATAGACCACTTAATTCATTAAAAAATAAATAAATAAAATGGACTTCGTGCTCTATCTGTTGCTAATTCCACACGTACAAATCACTTGTAAATAAAATATTTGAAGTATCTTTTTGCTATTTTAAAAATGTGTTTTTTTTTTTTTTCAGTTTTGAAATTTCGTATCTATTTATGGATATAATAAATCGCTTACAAACTTGTGAAACTAACCCGACATTTGTTTATTGTGATTTTATTTTTTTCTCGAACACTTTTTATGGAACAAAGGCTTGAAATAAAAATTGCATAATAATCCACGACGATCTTTTCTCACACTACTTTCCCATAAATATATTCAATGCATTTGTTATTCATTAAACTTTAAAAATTCATATCTCACTTTCTTTAATATAATATAACATGTTTTAATGTTATGTAAATGCCAAATTTTAGTGGAATTTTATGTTTAAGCGTGTTTTAATAGAAATAATATCAAAACAGGTAAATGTTATGAGTAGAAAACAGAGTATATATACTTAAATGTAAAAGTGGTTTTCAGGTTACTTTTTGTTCGAAATAAAAATACTCGAGGTTTCTGTGAATGCTTGCCGAGCTATCTACGCCTTCCAATCTCCGCCTCATACTCACGGTGAGTGTGATTAAGTTAGAAAGACTAATCACACTATTCTATTCACCACTCAAGAGCTTTCTCACACTCAAGTGTTTTGGATAAAAAAAAAACTGACGTATATTCTAGGATATTAATTATACTGGATGTTGATCATACCTTTGTATAGCCAACCTTAAGTGGTTACAGATAACCACAATAACCTATGTTAAGTGATTTATCTGGATCACCTTATATTTGAAAAACAAATTAACTAAGTGTGTTTGATATTCAAATTCCTTATCTGATTCTATTATGATAAATATCATATGTAAACCATTAGGGAATTTAAATATTTAAATTTTTTATCTAACTACATTAGATAAAGGTTATATTAGATAAGGGTTATGGGCATAGTTTTTGGGTATATCCATGAACGACTCGAACTCGTTACCCAAACCTATACCCATACTCATACTCAAATGCCAACATCATGGGAAGTCATTATATTATATCTAGTAGAGTTCAAATAAAACGATAATATTATATTAAGAATATAAACTATAATAAGCAAATTATTTTTAGATCAGAGTAACTACTCCTAATTTTTGAGAAGTCACTTGAGATATAAAAAGAACAAACTCGAAAACTCAATAAGTAAAATAATGCAACTGAGGGTACAAGTATACAAACTTAGTATTATATAAATATTATGCATCAACATAATTGAAAATATAAACATAAATAGAAATGCAAATACCAATATTTTACGTATCTAATCTACATCTACTCTTAATCTTATTTTAGAATAAGAAACATTTAGCTAAGCACTCGAATTCACTTACCATATTATTTTATCGATTTAAAATAAACCAAGTGACAATTATATGCACATATGAAACTATCGATCACATCGTTTTGTATGATTAATGGTAAAGGATGCTTCTTATTCTCAAGGGATGATAATATGATAGCCTCTTAATGCCAAAAAAAATTGATTTTTTTGTTTAATAATTTTTAGTTGTGACAGTTGCATTTTTAAAAAATAATTAAAATAAAAAACTTCATAGGTAATAAAATTAATTTTTTAAAGTTATTAAAAGCTTTGATAGAAAGTAATATGAAATGAAAAAAATTGATTGATATATATATATATATATATTTTTTTTACAAAACTAAAAGCACTCGCATTAGAACATATAAACTTGAATCTGTATATAAAATAAAAATTCAAGAAAGATATTTTGACCAAAAAGTACGGTGCAAAGTAAATATTTGAAATAGATATTTTGACCAAAAAGCGCACCGCATCAAAGTCTTTCAAGGGTCTTAAAATATAAACTTATAAGAAATAATTTAATAAATATAAAATCTCTGCACATAAAAAAATAAAAAAATAATTCATTACTTTCTTTTTCCTTTTTTTTTCTCAACTACATATTTACATTAGAATATTAATTTATTATTAATTAATATATTTTATGAATATATAAAGATATAACATTAAAATTTTATTTATATTTTAATTATTTGATAAATTAAATTAATTTTGTTATTTTTAAAATAAATGCAATCCACGATAATGTGATTCTTAATATTAAATTTTAAAAAATTAACAATAAATAAAAAAAATTAATATTTTAATACTATAGAGATTAGATATAAATACCCTGATACAATTATTATTTAATAGAAAGTTTGTAAATTGACAAAAAATAATATTTAAGTGTGCAAAATAGAGTACATAATATGTTAAGGGTTATTGATACAAATATCATACCTTAGGTCCCCACATGTAAAAAGACATTTTTTTTAATAATTACCAAAAATAAAAGTAAAAAGGCGCCAGTTATTAAGTTTTTATTTTTATTTTTATTTTTATTACCATAATTAAGGATGTATTTGATTTATTAAAAATTTTTATAAATTTTTAAAATTTATTTAATTTTTATTTTAATATATAAATTATAAATCATTTTATTTTTATCACCCCAAACACATTGGAGAAGGGCAAGTCTAAAAAGATGCACTTTCCTGATATAAGACAAAAAATTTTGCCAATGCCGCAAAAGAAGAGCAGTTGAAATAAAAACACTATAAACCTGTAAAAATAATAAAAAAAGTTCGCACTTGGCGGGTTGTTGAGAGGTGAGGCCTCTCTCCGGTACGAAATCGAGGACTTTGTCTTCTCTTTCTTCCAAACGGAACACCCACACTCTCTTGCTGTCGAGGATTCGATTTGATTCCATTCGCGAATTGTTATTCCGACGGGTAAGTTAATTGAAGTTTTGCAGTTGAAATTTTGGTGTCCTTTTTTTTTTCCCCCTCTGTGATGCGCTGAATTCGAGCCTCAATCTGCAGATTTTGGGTGCTCTTTTCATGATTCGGGAAAATTGGGGATTGGCGAAACTCTAGATCTTGTTTGTTTCATGCTTCGCTTTCTCTGTTTTTTGGTGTTTTTCGTTGGGGTCGGGTTTGTTGGGAATTCTGTTTTGGATCTCGGATTGTTGACATTTGGAGCTTGTGATTCGAGGGTTTTGGTTCGAGGAAGGGCGGTTTTCGAAGAATATTGGTGTGTTTTGTGGTGAATTGAGTGGGATCGAGAGGGTAAGTTTTTTTTTTTTAGTCGATGGCTTCGAATCCTCCATTGCCGGTGGACGATCAGACGGATGAGGATTTCTTTGACAAATTAGTTGACGACGATGAGGAGTTTAAGGTCACTGCAACTTCCGAGAATGATTCTGACGAGGTGAAAGTATTTGCGAATTTGAGTGTCGGTGAGGTTGCTGCTGGTTCTGAAGATTCAGGCGGTGGAGGTAGGACTGATGATAAGGGGGAAGCAACTCACGGAGGTGTTAATGCTGCCTCAGAGGATGGGCACGTTGAGGAGAGTACCTCACTGGTATCATCCAATTCATTTGGGTTTGATAGCGTGATTGAACCTAGTGGTGATTCTGGTGATTCTACAGGGACAGAAGTGAATTCGGATTCAACAATTAGCAAGATTAATGAATCTTCTGTTTCGGGTATTAGGGAGGTGCAATGGACTGCATTTAACACTGATTCGCAGCAGAATGATAGTGGTGGGTTTGGATCATACTCAGATTTTTTCAGTGAGTTGGGAAATGGTGCTGTTGATCCACTTGGGAAGGTGGAGGATAATCTGTGTACTGAATCGAAGATTGGATCTGGCAGTGAAGAACTTGAAACAAGTTACAGTGGCAGCAGTTACAATTGCAAGCAATATCAGGAGAATCAAGCTTATGAGGCAGCTGTTGGACAAAGTGTTGATGGGCAGGATTTAAATAGTAGTGAATATTGGGAGAATCTTTATCCAGGGTGGAAGTATGACACAAATACTGGCCAATGGTACCAAGTGGAGGGTTATGATGCCACAACAAATGTGGACTCCAATCTTACTAGTGGTTGGGCTGTTTCTGATGGGAATTCACAGGTTTCTTACTTGCAGCAAACTCCTCAGTCTTTTGAGGGTAGTGCAACTGAGAGCGGCATCACAGAGAATGTCACTAACTGGAATCAGTTGTCACATGAAAGTAGCGGAACTGACAGTGTCTCTAATTGGAATCAGGTATCGCAACAGAGTGGTGGTGCTGAGAGTGTCTCTAATTGGAATCAGATTTCACAAGGGAATAATGGGTACCCAGCAAATATGGTTTTTGACCCTCAATACCCTGGTTGGTATTATGATACTATTGCCCAAGAATGGCGCAGTTTGGAGTCCTACACCTCATCAGTTCAACCAACAATTCAATCTGATGATAACTTAAATCAAAATGGTTTCACATCAACTGCCACATTTTCCCATGAAATTGATCAAAAAACTTATGAGGATTATGGGCAGATGGATAACTACAGGGCTCAAGGGTTTGGTGCCCAAGGTAACCAGGCCAGCTCTGTCGGTAATTACAATCAGCAGGGTTTGAATATGTGCCAACCTGAGAATGTTGCCACGAATGAAGCTCCTGTGGATTTTAGAAACCCACAATTGGATAATGATTATGGTTCAAATTTTTCTGTGAATAACCATGTCAGTCAACAGAAATCTTACAGTTCCGGTGGAACAGGTCCATTTTATGAGAAAGCAACCCGGGGATGTAATGACTTCACAACAACTGGTTCACAAGGTTTTCTTCCTAGTGGGAACTTCAGTCAGCAGGTTAATCAGCCAAGCATGCAACAGAATGAGCAACTGTATGTGTCAAACAATTACTATCACAATCAGAATTCAGCAAGTTTTTCACAGCATCAATTTCCTGTTGATCCTAATGTGGGGAGATCGTCAGCAGGCCGTCCTCCACATGCTCTGGTTACTTTTGGGTTTGGTGGAAAAGTCATTGTGATGAAAGATAGTAGTCCTTTTAGTTCCTCATCCTACGAGGGCCAGGTTAGCTCATGAACTTTTTTTTTTTTTGTCTCAAATATAGTGTAGAGTTTTATCAGTGTCATCAGTCCAACAAAAATAGCTAAAAAAATGTTGTGCTTGTTTCGCATGAAGGGTCCTCTTGGAGGTTCTATCTCTGTACTCAACTTGGCAGAAATTGTCACTGACAAAATTGGTCAGTCAAGCATGGGAGTGGCTGCTTTTGATTATTTCAATACCCTGTGCACACAGTCATTTCCTGGTCCCTTGGTCGGAGGCAATGCAGGCAATAAAGAGTTGAACAAGTGGATTGATGACAGGATTGCTAATTGTGATTCTCCTGACATGGATTACAGAAAAGGTGAAGTTTTGAAGTTGCTTCTATCATTGCTTAAGATAGCTTGTCAGTATTATGGAAAACTTCGATCTTCTTTTGGCGCTGACAGTGTCTTAAAGGTAAATTACTTTTTAAACTTGTTTTTTATTTATTACAAGCATTATTTGTATAACTGGTTCAATCAATTGTATGTTGAGCTTTTGCACAGATGATTTTTATATGGCAGGTTACTTTGAAAATGACAGAAGACCTAACTTATTTCTGGTAGAATGCATTCAAATTTTGACTATTTTCATAGTTTTATATTACAACCCTATACTTATTCTGTTTTACCAATATTTTCAGAGTTACTTGTTACTATTGCTATTTGATCAATGATAAGAATCAAAGTTTATCACAGCAACTCCCCCTTGCACATTGAAGAAAAAGGGATGGGAAATAATACTGCTACTGACTTGTTTACACATGATGCCGGCTTTTGACAATGTGTCAGCACTCTCTCTTGTCTACTAATCCAAAGAGAGAGAGAGAGAGAGAGAGAGAGAGAAGTCCCTCTTATTTCTGGTGTTCTTTAATTTTACCCACTGCTCTCAGGCTCGTTAATTACAAATTATGCTTCTTCAACCACCCTCTTCCCCATCTTTCCCTCAAGAATGTTTTCTGATGGGGTGTGGAGCCAAAATTTTCTCCTTGTGCCTGCCTCTTAGGCAATTTTCCTTAAAGTGAAGCTAAAAGGAGTGTGATGATGGGGGTTTAGGCAGGAAAATTTTGTTTCTCTTTTAATTTTTCTATTCTTGGTCTCTTTTACTTTTCATTATTCTTTTTTTTTTCTTTTTCCTTTTCTTTTTTCCAAGTTTGCTGGTATAAATTGTTGGTGAAGATATGAGGATGGTGTAGTGTGTCATCTCAGCTGAGAAAGGAGCTTAAGCCCTACATTCAGTTTCAAAAATACGCAGCTACATACTATACATGCAAAACTGCAGGAGCATCCATGCATTAACTTAGATTTGTGTTGTCCTTTTATGGTCACTTTGAAAATTGTTGGGTTAAGTTTCTTGTTATTTGATATAACTTTTTGAGGTTAATGTCAACCTGACTGCTGTGGTATTTTGTCCCCCAAAAGGGTCTTTTTCTCTGAGCATCTTCTGTATTCATCAACTGTTTGGAATTTTAAGTACTTTATTTTTAAGCATTCTTTTGCCTTTTGGTATTTTTAATAGGAAACTGATGTTCCAGAATCAGCAGTTGCTAGACTTTTTGCATCTGTCAAGAGGAGTGGTCCGCAATTCAGTGACTATGGTGCTTTTACCCATTACTTGCAGAAATTGCCATCTGAAGGACAGATGCAGGTATTTCACAACACACACTGTACTCATTACCCTATTTAGTTGCAAAATGTTGCTAGTAATGGTTATTGGCATATTTTTTAGGCAACTGCTGCTGAAGTACAAAGCCTTTTGGTTTCTGGTAGAAAGAAAGAGGCTTTACACCGTGCAAGTGAGGGTCAGTTGTGGGGGACTGCACTTGTTCTTGCTGCACAGCTTGGTGATCAGGTTTGTTTCACTGTTTTCTTCATCCCTTTGTCATGCTTCCCTGTAGCTTTGCCAATGGTCGTACAGTGAAGAATGCCAGATCTCTGAAGCATGTCTATATGTGTGTTTGCATGGCTGTGTGGGGTTTGTTGCAATGCAGTTTTATGTTGACACTGTGAAGCAAATGGCACTTCGTCAACTTGTAGCAGGCTCCCCTTTGCGGACATTATGCCTGCTAATTGCTGGTCAACCTGCAGATGTGTTTTCTATAGGCTCCCCATCTAATAGCGGCGTTCCCGGTGCCATAAATATGTCTCTGCAAACTGGGCAGGTAACATATTAAATTTGAAACTTCTTCATAATGTAGGTCATATTGATTTGTACTGTGTTTCGTATAATCTAAAGGTTCTCCAATGTATTTACCGAAAAAAAAAAGGTTCTCCAATGTGATAATATGCCCGCATAGTGTTTGATCTGGGAAAATTAAAATAAGCTTTGAGATGTATTCTCTATGGTCTTGAACATCCATCTCTATCCTTGTTATATGTTTGATTTACCCTTTTTTTTTCATTGGAATATCTTTGGATCAGCAAGCTCAAACCTCCTTTCCCCCTCTTTTTTGCTGTCTACTTCAGTGTGGCACTAATGGTATGCTTGATGATTGGGAAGAGAATTTGGCAGCAATAACTGCTAATAGAACAAAGGATGATGAACTCGTGCTTATTCATCTTGGAGATTGCTTGTGGAAAGAGAGAAGTCAAGTATGTCCTGTATATTTTGCCTTCTTTGCAAGATTTTAAATGAACTTCTTTTCATTATCTGTACATTTTTTTCAATCTTGTGGTTTATTCTTACACGAAAGTTATGATTCAGATTATTGCAGCACATATTTGCTACTTAGTTGCAGAAGCAAACTTTGAGGCATATTCAGACACTGCAAGAATGTGTCTTATTGGAGCAGATCACTGGAAATACCCTCGAACATATGCTAGTCCGGATGCCATTCAGGTGCCATTTGATCGCTGTTATCTCCATGGGTGTTTTATCATTTTTAGAAAGTTGGAGAAATATTGATATTATCGATTCTGCTGTTAATGTCAGTCTCTATCTCATTTTTTTCTATGCTCTTTATGGACTTATCTTTTCAGCTTTAGTATCCTATGAACAAAAGGAAAGTGACATATGATGAGGGCTTGGATGCTCATTTTCCAAGAGGTCAACGTGATTGTGTCTTGACATTATCCTTATGTGAGGAATGTATTGTGTTCGTTGAACAGTCTATCAAACTTCTTTTCCTATGGGTAGTACCATCTTCTGTGAAAGTTCTACATGTTACAACAAATTATATGCATGTAATTAGAATGAGATAAGCAAGTTGAGACAAGTGGCAATTGATTTTATTTATTTTTAATAGATAAACTGCAGTTGCCCATCTTTTTCTGCTTTACAAATATGGTTGCCCATGGTTAAATGCTTCCTTAATGTGATAGAATACTTGAATTTAATATGTTGGCAGTGCTGGTTGGTGGATCAATTTTTTGATAATTGGAAGATTTGACATTGCTAATCAGCTGATTTCTTCTATCTTCCTCATTTATTTTTTTTTTTTCTGTCTTGTGTTATAATTTATTTGAGGAAGGCTTTGGTCAGTGGCCATGACTGACCCTAGCATTTGTCAAATTCTTTATCCCAGTATGTAGTTGAGCTGTGTTCTAATGCTGCAACTTCTGGATATTGAGAACCAATGAAATTCGACATCTTGTGATGATACATTAGTGTTTAATACCACGGGCTAAACTTCCAATAAATTAATAAGAATAAATTTAGCTAATTGCAAGGCGAACAATGAGGATTTGTTTTTACATATGCAATTAGCTGATACGAGTACTGTCTTTGTCATTTATGTTTATTGCCTGAACCTATAACTCAGACTGTTATTGTGGATCTCTAGCCCATTGTATGATATTTATACCTAGCTTGTCAGGAACCTGAGCCTAATCATGATTCTTAACTAGGCTGATCTTAGCTTCTCTCTCTCTCTCTCTCTCTCTCTTCTCTCCGTCACTCTGTGTGCGTGGGCGCGTGTTGAAGCTAAAGTTTATAGTAGATTGGATGGTTATCTCACTGAATTTGACACATTGGTGTTTGGGCAGAGGACAGAGTTATATGAATATTCTAAGGTGCTTGGGAACCCCCAGTTTCTCCTGCTACCATTTCAACCTTATAAGATTATATATGCGAGTATGCTGGCTGAAGTGGGAAAAGTAACAGAGTCATTGAAGTATGTATACAAAACCTTTTTTATCTGGTTATATTGTATTGAGCTTGCGGTTTCTTAGCATCATGAATTTAATTCAGGTATTGTCAAGCAGTATTAAAATCTCTGAAGACTGGTCGAGCACCCGACGTGGACATCTGGAGACAATTATTCTCATCTTTAGAGGAAAGGTTGAGAACTCACCAACAGGTATCTCTCTGTTCTTCGATTTTTACTTATCAATGTGGATATCTCTTCTGATCCCTGAAAATGGACTTCAACTTGCAGGGTGGATTCTCCACAAACCTCGCTCCAGCAAAATTGGTTGGTAAATTGCTCAACCTTTTTGATAGCACTGCTCACCGTGTTGTTGGGAGCCTACCACCACCTGCACTGTCAACATCACAGGGCAGTGCACAAGCCAGTGAACATTATTACCAAACCTCGGGGCCTAAAGTATCAACTAGTCAATCAACTATGGCAATGTCATCACTAATGGCTTCAGCATCGATGGAGCCAATAAGTGAATGGACTGCTGATAATAGAATGACAATACAAAACAGAAGTGTATCTGAGCCAGACTTCAGAACTCCAAAACAGGTGGGTGATTTCCATGCTAGAACCCAATCTTCATTTTGAGTCTGTTGATGTGTTTTGAGTGTTTTCTTGATCTTTGGTAATAAAAGTATGAGGTCTTCTCAAATTGATGTAGGATCACCTGGACTCATCAAAGGAATCAACCTCATCTAGCACACAAAACAAAGTATCCCGCTTTGGTCGTTTTGGTTTTGGTTCACAGCTCTTGCAGAAGACTGTGGGATTAGTCTTGAAACCCCGTCAGGACCGACAGGTAGTGTTTTAGGTTAATGTTCTTCTAGTTGATCTTTTGTATTGGAAGGAATATTAAAGAAATTTATTTGGTTTCCCTTTTCACCTTTTCTTCTGTTTTGCTATTGAAGGCAAAGTTGGGTGAGAAGAATAAATTTTACTATGATGAAAATCTCAAGAGATGGGTAGAGGAAGGGGCTGAAGCCCCCCCTGAAGAAGTTGCTCTGCCACCTCCACCAACAACTGCAGCATTCCAAAATGGAATGTCGGATTACAACTTGAAAAGTGCATTAAAAATTGAATCTTCTCCTGGCAACAGAAGCCCAGATTTTAAAAGCCCTGCTCCATTGGAACATAGTTCAGGAATTCCACCTATTCCACCTGCCTCAAACCAATTTTCAGCTCGTGGACGGATGGGTGTCCGTTCAAGGTAACTTTCAGGAACTTCTATTTATGTCAATGCTACATTTAAATTTTGGCGCTGTTATAGTTCTTTGCAAAATATTTTTGTTGGGTAGACTGAAAAGAGACTACCAGTGGGGTGGATGTCTATATCACACCAGCGAAGGATGGATGGATCTAGGTACCACCTAGATTGGTAATGGCTGCAGGAGGCTCTACTGTTTGCATGTGCAGTAATGCAAAGGGTGCAAGTGTTATTCGGAATGAGCAGGCATAAGGTGTGTATAGGTGGCTTTTTAAGTCCATCGCCGAATCCCGGGCAAAGGAAACTACCAAGCTGGAGCACAGTTAGGGCAGAGTGAATTTCTGGTGGATAAGTGAAATGCTGAGAGATTGGAAAAACACTGCTGCTTGTGTTTTTCGGTTCCTACATAATTAGGTGGATAACTGTATGAGGTCGATGTAACATTCAAAACCGGGTGAGAACCAGGGTCAATTACAGGGAGTTTGTTTTAAAATTCCGGTGAAAAATTAATTGGAGAAAATTTCTTTTGTTTGGTAAAAGTTGTTACCAAAATGGAATTTCATTGTGTTCTAAAAATTAGATAGGTGAGAAGGGAATTGCCTAGGGATGCATTTCCTTGCATGCTGGGCAGGTAAGGCTTTAAATGGCAGAATTGGCTGCATCACTCTCTGGGTTTTGGAAGTTGACCTTTGCGCATTCTAGTGCTATTTTCTAGTTTCTTTCAATTATCAAGCTCAATGACGCATTTTTGCTTGGGGTTTTTTGGCAGGTATGTTGACACCTTCAACAAAGGTGGTGGGAATCCTACAAATTTATTCCAGTCACCTTCAATCCCATCCATTAAACCTGCCAGTGGCGCCAGTCCAAATTTTTTTGTTCCCACTCCAGTGTCCTCAACTGAACAGACATTTGATAATACGGCAGATAGCACGCAAGAAACCACAGAAAGTAATGAAAATACGTTAATACCCACCACATTGCATTCTACTGCCCAACCATCTTCGGTGACTATGCAAAGATTTCCGAGCATGGACCAGATCTCAAACAAGGGAACAATGACTAATGGCAATGGCTCCCATTTATCTCATTCACGACGAACTGCTTCATGGAGTGGAAGCTTCAGCGGGGCACATAGCCCTCCCGATAGGACTGAACTAAAACCTCTAGGAGAGGTATTGGGTACGCCACCGTCGACATACATCCTTAGTGAAACTTCCTCGGAGCACTCACGAACGAACGGTGGCAGTTTTGGAGATGTACACTCACAAACGAATGGTGGTGGTTTCGGGGATGAACTTCACGAAGTAGAACTTTGAGCTGCCAGAGGTGCAGGTAGCTAGTTTTGGTGATTCTTCACATAATGTTTGGTACGATTCCGAGCATCTCCAAACGCAAAATGTTGGGTAGCAACTGAACTGAAGAGACCACCATTGCAGTTTTTCTTTTTCTTATCCCCCTAGAGGACGTATTTTGTTATACCATTGGCTGGCTTAAATTATATATTCACTATACTTTGTAGGGATAGATTTTGTTTATTCTCCAGCAGGAGTCTGACACCATGTGATGCTGAAGGAGACGGCGTTCTTACTATAAAAGGCAATGAAAGTGTGCAAAGGCACAAATGTACAGTTCATTTTTTTTTTCATTTATTAAGGAAGGGAAGTCTCTTCGAGAGGATAGAAAAAATAAGATGTCTTCTTCTCTTTGTTGCATTTCAATGCTTAGGTTCCAGCAATACTACGAGTTCAACGAAGCCAGCCACTTCTTGGTTGAAACTACTTTTTGATCCTTAATTTTGCCTTTGTTGGAGTTGTAGTTGGGAAAGTCTTCTCGATTTAGAGATTAGAGATTCATTTGTTGTTGTAATTGTGTTTAACACCTCCTGCCCTGTTTATTAGTTGTAGTCGTCTTCTTTGTCCTTGGAAAATTCTTTTTTATTTTATTTCGTACCAGAGTAATGTGACAGCTGATGGAAAATTCTGATTGTTTAGAGCTCGTCTTGTAACATATGTTTTTTTTTCTCTTCTTCCAAGAAAAAACAAAAAACAAAAAATATGTTGGATAATATAATTTTGTTTATAGTAATTAATTTTTATTTTAATTAATTAATATTTTATTAATATATTTTTATTAAAGTTTTAAAAAGCCAAATATGATTATAAAAATGTAAGCATTAATTAGCTATTAAATATTGAATTTGCAATCTCATGTTTTATTCATTCAACTAATAATATTTATTGAGATTTTTAGAGCTAGCGTTACTTGTGAATCATGTGATCCTGTGAAGTTGCTGTAAATTCAAGAGCGTCACTTTGTGTCCTATTTAAAACAACATATTGCCAAACACGTCATCGCTACAACCATACTTTTAGTTAATTCTCTTCTACTAATAAATGAGTTCACCCAGTTTCAAGGGAAAAAAGGATAAACAAGCTTACCCTTGTCATTTCAATTGCATTCTAAATAATTGATCGAATAATATCTAAAAAATTAATATGCCAAAATGAGTATAACAACTATATCATACAACAGCACACGTGTATTAAAACTGGTTATAACAATTGGAGGCCATATATCCCCAAAGGGGATTGTTCAAGCCCTGTCTTGGCAAATTGTCTCGTCTCGTCATAAACCCATTCCCTAACTGGAATATATATATATATATATATATATCACTGAACTTTTCGAGTTTCAATCAAACACCACAAAACCGTCAGGACTTTTAATGTCACTTGGTATAAACCTTGTGCAATGCAATGCAATACATGGAACAAAAAAGGTCACTAAAGACTATACTTCTCTTTCCCCGGTCAAAAATAGGACAACACTGCAATCCAATCTCCATTTTTTTATTATTTATTAATTATTATTTTATGAATTACACTGGAATCCAATCTTCAACCCACGAAAATGTTGGCTTCCAATTTCAAAGGAAAGGAACCCACCTTGTCAGTTAGCTGAGTTTTGCTATTCAAAATTGAAAAAAGGGGAAAGCATAATAGATAGACAGTATACACAACTTGAATGTTAAGTAACTCTGCAGGCAACAACAGGGGAGCCAAAGTAAAAATTAATACACAAGTGTAGTCGAGAGATCAAAATTCAGCTGAGCCAGGAGTCCGAGGGAAAGGTATTGTATCTCTTATATTCTCTATTCCTGTAGCAAATTGCACAAGCCTTTCGAAGCCTAATCCAAAGCCTGCATGAGGAACTGAGAGAAAAGAACAAGAGAATGTGTTTAACGTTCCTGATTCAGATCATCCAAGGAATATACATATATATGTTTTTTTTCCTCCCCTCTGGGACAATTCTGAAAAACATTATAAGATGAATAACTATAGGCTGTGTTTGAAGTGCTATAAAACTCCAAAAAACTCCAACAACCTCTATAACTCACTAAAATTATTTATCACACTTTTACTTTTCCCGCCTTTATTAATTTCAAAAAATTTCAATATTTCGCTAAAAAAAGAGAAAATTCGTAACGAAATTGATCGAAGGCGAATTTTTTTTTTCATAATCATATTCTTCGCGTCGAAAGCTTTTAAACGAATACCATTATCGCTAATTTATCTCTATTTTTTTAAATCCGTTCGAATGAATTTGGATAAACCGTTCTAACGGTTTACTATTGTAGAATTCGTTAGAACGGATTTAGAAGGCCGTTTTAACGGTTTTGGCATTGTTCAGAGAGAGAAGAAGTATTTTTTTGAATCTGTTAGAACGGATTTGGGAAACCGTTCTAATGATTTTGGAAAATCGTTCTAACAGTTTTGGCACTGTTCATTTCCAAAAAACGTAGTTTGAAAAAAAACACCAAACGCTCTTCTTTACTCCAAACCACATTTTTTCTTATTTTTTATCACTCCAAACGCTACCTATACCTAGAACTGAAGGGGCCTCACGCCCTCCCTAGTACCTAGCTGCCCTAATGGTGTATAGGAAATTCAACGTTTGAGTCAACACCAATTACCAGCTCAAAAGATCATTATATTCAGGGCCGGGTTAGAAATTTTGGAACAGAAAATCAGGATTTAGGTCATGAATTATAATTCTATACTAATTCAAGTGCCTTCATAATTTTAATTAGCACAGAATTAGAATTCCATGGTTTGAGGGAGACAGAGAATCAAGTGGAATTACAATTCTAGCTCCTAAAGAGAGAAAAAGATCATCTCCACCCCTTTTTTGCGGTTAGTTCCATGAACAAGAACAAAAAATAAAAATAAAATAAAAAGATCAACACAATAAAAAAATTTTTTTGATTAATTCTTCGAGGGAAAAAAAGTTTACAAATGCAGATAACTTGCACCTTTTTCGAGATTGAATGAAAAGAGTAATATTAACATATTTAGGTAAGAATTGTCCAGAAACAAAGGGCTGAGAATAATAGACCTATCTACATAGGCACCATGGCATAATGCTAGAAGAAGGCTCCTGAGCAACTAAAATCTTGAGTAAAAAGACTAGAGGATGCATAAAACCTTGAAACCAAAGTTTGCAGAACAAGGGCTTCAGTCCCATTTTGAACTATGTTTATACCTTTATTGGAATCTGAACTGATTTTTATTTAAATGATCAAATGTGCTGACAACCTCCATTGTTATGATTACTTGATCAAAAAATATAAAAAAAGTGCATCCCCTTGATGCTTTAAATTAATAATACATATTTTATCTATCAAAAACAAAAGATGACTGACCTGAGCCATAACGTCGCAGATCAAGATACCACCAATAGCTTTCCTTATTGAGCTTTAAACCATCTAAGCGAGCTTCCAGATATTCAAGGCGTTCTTCCCTCTGGCTTCCACCAATAAGTTCACCAACCTGACAATGAAGAGCACCTTTGAAGCAACTTCGAGAAATGCAGCAATTTCATCCCCATTCTGAGTGTGCCCTCAAAGGGACTAAGGACAAAGTTTTTGTCAAATTTTTGAATTTAACAACTTTTTTTTTTTCCCATCAAAAAGTTGCAAGTCCTAAATATTACAGAGCAGGCAGAGGTTCTAATTTTAAAATCACCACTTACAAAGAAAAAGAAAAAAAAAACAATTTCAATAGTCACACATGCTTGACCCTAACAAAAAAGTATGGCGTGTGGCCACCTGTGAGGGGGTGAATTGAGAATATAAAATAATAATAAGTAATAAAATTACTCTTTCTAACAATTTGAACTTTCAGGTGAGACGGTTACTAATATTTTAACAATTTTATCCACTTTGAATTATATAGTTCACAATGGGGAGGACTGGAAATGTAAAGAGACGACAAGGCACAAAGAGACCATTTATTTTTATGGCTAATAACTTTCTATTAGGAAATTAGGTCGAGTTTGTCATAAGAAAATGCAAAGTAGGAAAAAGTTGAAACCATGGTGATCCAAGCCAGATTCGATAAAACCAGTCTGTATGGTGTTGCTCTGTGTGTGTGTGTGTGTGTGTGTTATTTTTTTCTTTTTTTTTTTTTTCTTGGGGGGGAGGTGGATAGGAAAATGAAAGACTTTGAATTTATTTTCTTCTTTACGACAGAATAATGTGAAGAAAATGAATAAATATTTTTTTAAAAAATAAATAAAATTTTATTACGTAAATCATAAACATATATGAGTAAATTTGTTTTCTTATCCCTTGACAAATTGTTGATCTAAACACAGCAAAATTGACAATATCATTTCCTTTCAACATAATGATAGGAGACAATGAATGAAATATTGAGCTCCAAAAGTCTCCAATGTTGTTATGGGTACCTGCGAAAAAGGCCAAAACACTTGAGAGTAACACTTTAGTGGTATTCCACCCCTTGTTTATTTTTGGTCCTTTTTCTTTTGTGGGCCCTCATCTGATCCTTAGAATGAATACAATTGTTTTCCATTTCATTGGTGATTGAGCACAGTTTCCATAAAGGTCTGCAGTCAGACTTGGAGGATTTCTTCTTAGGTTCTTGGAGATTTATAAGTCCATCTTACATTCTCATGTTAAGTAGACCCAATAGGAAACCACAAGAAAGTCTACAACAACTATTGCAGAACCGGAAGGACACTATCAATAATCAGTGTTAAAGCAAATGGATTCCCAAGAACGCAAGGACAAGATTTTGGGTAGACAAAAGGGAAATAGCAGTATTGGGCATTCTATGCCACACGGTATCACATAATATCTCCTATCCTATCGTTAACCAAAAGATGTTATTTTCTGATGCCGTTTGTTTCTTTCTAGAAAAGTATGACTAGGTTGTAACCATATACTGCTAGACTGCATAATTGCAATGGAAAATGTATTGGGCGTGACTCCTTAGCTAGAATGTCCATACAACCTGGGTTCGCCTGATATAAAAAGAGAGAAGAAAAAAAGTTGAAAGCGTTAAATATTGCACCACTAGATCAAAACACCAAATTTGTGAAGCCAACCAACATGTGCAACCCCAAGAGGTTTGAATAAGATGCCAGAACTCAGCCTTCCAAACAAGATATCATGGGCACCAAAATCCACATGAATTTTTATTTGTGTTAATGGCTGCCAAGGAAGTACATCCATAAATTCACCCTTCCCCAATGTAACAAATACAAGGAGAAAAAGGTTGGCATGCAGTAATGCACATGCTCCTCTGTTCACGATATTCCTATATCATCTTTAATTATTCTTCAGTACCTAACCATCAAATTTGGAGCGATTTGTGCTAAACTAGTTAAGACTGTTGGATGATTTAGCAGAACCTACATTGTTCAAATTATGTTCTTCAACCAAGCAAAAGCAACATTGGTATCTCAAATGATTTAACCTTCGACGTCCACAGTGAATTCCCCTGATAGAACACCAAAATGCATCATATAAATGTACAGAAGCATCCATGCACACATATACCTAGACCCATGCATGCACAATGCACACATGCTTGCATTGACAAACACAGAGACAAGTTTTCACACATCCACGTATTTATGTATATGATTTAATTCAATCTTCATCCTTTACCAGAGGACGGAAAGCCATAGCAGTGTGTGTACCACATGATGCATCAGTTACATATATAATGTACATCAAGTACACAATTGCAAAAATCAAATATTTAACATGATTCTATGTTCTTCGAACTTCCACAGGCCCCTTTCAGCCTCAAGTAGAACCAGAATGATTTATCATTCAATACCTTTTGGGTCAGATAATAATGATTTATCAGTTACATATATAATGTACATCAAGTACACAATTGCAAAAATCAAATATTTAACATGATTCTATGTTCTTCGAACTTCCACAGGCCCTTTCAGCCTCAAGTAGAACCAGAATGATTTATCATTCAATACCTTTTGGGTCAGATATAAATTAGCAATAACAAGAAAACGAGAAGTGCAAATGTACCCGAGGAACCAACATATCCATGGCTGCAACAGTCTTTCCATCATCATTTTGACGCATATAAAATGCCTTTATCTCCTGAAAGTTATACATTAAGAATCTTCAAGAATTAGTTTCATTATTAGTTTCCCACATAAACACAAGCTAGATAGAAAACATACCTTGGGATAGTCTCTTACTATTACTGGGCATCCGCCAAAGGCCTCTTCAGTGATGAAACGTTCATGCTCACTCTGCAAATCACAACCCCATTTCACCTACAGAGAGAACAAGATAGTAGATGTATTAGACGTGTATTTACACACGTCTTATCATTTTGAAGGCTTCTATACACTGTAATTGTTAGTATCAAGTGGACACTAGCTCTAATTATGAAGGGAACAAATTAATGAATCATGCTGCAATACTATCCAAAGGTAAAACTGGACTTCCGGATAGCCTACAAAGTCCTTTTGATTTGCCATCAAAATTTCACCTGAAAAGAATATATAGAATATACTACTAATGTCATGTCTCATTACACTTACCAAAAAGGCAAAGATTTAGTTCGTTGCAAAGGAATGCATAGGAACAAAAAAGTACCGGAAATTCAAAGTTCTTGTTTGATCTTAGAAGAATTTCAACTGCATCAGTGTAAGTCAACTGCACAAAGTTCTTCTCAGCCACATCCTGTTTGAAGATTTAAGAGGAGGAGAAGAAGAAGTTGATAAAAATATTCACAACTGAAGAAAGCCTTGATCAAAATAATTGGACAGACGACCATGTTATATTAAATGGCAACAGGATGACTTAAAGGATGTTGAAGAGTAAGTTATGATGTAAATTCATACACTTAGGCGGTTGATAATTCCTTTCTCAATCCATGTGTTGAAGAAATCCATATCCTCCTTGCAATTTTCAAGGATGTATTTTACCTTCCATGCATAAAAAATTACATTACTCCAACTTTGTAAGAAAATATTATGCATGAAATGAAAAAAACAACAGATGCGAAAAGGTAACATACTACGTACTGGAGATAGCCAGTGGCACAGGCCATGTCATCATTCAGGTCAGAAAATGCAAGTTCTGGTTCAATCATCTAAGGAAAAGGGGGAATAGTTATGTAAGACATTTCATCAATTGTAAATCAATCTATGTAACTCTAAATCAGTGCAAAAGAAACAAATACAGGAATCGAAGGGAAAAAAACAATTTAGAGTGGAAAAATATGAAGTACCCAAAATTCAGCTAAGTGCCTAGAAGTGTTAGAATTTTCAGCTCGAAAGGTAGGACCGAATGTATACACCTGACAAATAGTATTTATGAGAATATCAGTACAATGACCAAGAGAAATTCATCATAAAAAAAAAGCTCAACAGTTGCACAAAATTCAAGCCAAGGATGGAATAAGAATTCTTACATCAGAGAGAGCAGTGGCATATGTTTCCGCATTGAGTTGGCCAGATACAGTTAAAAATGCAGGTTTTCCAAAGAAATCCTGGCATACATGAAAAAAGAGAATAGAGAAAACATAAACTCAATATGCTACTCAATATGCAAAAAGTTCTTAATATCCTTAATGGATGACGAACTCTAAAAGAGGTGAGTCCTTGTTTCGCCTGCTCTGCCTGCAAATTCTTAAACTGAACAAGAGAAGAAAGGAGAGAGGGAGTGCACAGGAAGAATTCTCCATAGCCAAATTCAACTAATACAACAATGTTGTCCTAAAAAAAAAATAATGTTTGTAGTGCTAGATGCCAAACAAACAAATGGTTAAAAGCACACCCTAGCTGAACCAACCAGGCTGAGAATCCGAATGAACAACATTCACTAGTTATGGAAAAACATTTCCGAATTTCTGAATGCCAAGTAATTAACATGGTTTTGTAATTTAATTTGCACAGCGTCTCCTCACAACATTTTGGCTGCAACAAGTACTAAGTGAATAACTTGGATATGAATTTGTCTCACCTGTGACCAATCAATTAGACCACCTCCTGTTTTTGGAATGGCATCCACAGGAGAATTATCATGCTCTTGAGAGCTAGGAATCTGTTAAAAATCAACAAAAGTTTACAGAAACACCAAAAATAAACACGATAACTAGAGAGTGCACCCAAACACAAAAATTATAATATTAATTACATGGCTTTTCATATAAAATTCCAGACTTTGCCTGAGAAATACGAAAAATATAATAAATAAATAATTGACATCAATATTCCAACAAAGAACTGTTAGACTATCCTGTATTGAATGTGAATTGCAACTTGATCTCTTATATTATGATCCACAGAATGACACAAGCTCATTTTGGACTAAACTCAAACTTCTAAAGCAAAGAACATAAAATTGTAATCCTGCCCCCCACCCCCCAAAAAAGAAAAGAAATGATGAAGTATAAGGGAAACCATTAAGAGGAAAAAAGGAGATAAGAGAGGCAAGATAGAGGATATCTCCTCCAATAAAAGCCAAGGAGATTAAATAATTGAAGAGGTAGAAAGTGGTAAATACACAACACAGCCACGAAAAATTGCTTAGCTTTGTAGTCAAGTCATCAAGTATAGAATATTATGTAGATATCATTCAGTGAGTGAAATACAACTGATTTAGACAGAGCATACCAGAGTGGTAACACAAAACTGTTCGCCAGCTCCTTCACAATCTGAAGCAGTAATGATAGGACTTGAGATCCAAACAAAGCCATTTTCTTGGAAAAATTTATGTGTAGCATAGGCCAAAGCATTCCTCACCCTTGCAACCTTAAATCAGCTAGCAACATTAACATAATGATAATAATATTATGGATCCAAAGAAGATATCCCAAGATAGAAGATATAACACGCACAATAATGACAGAAACCATTTAGAATATCAAACCTGTCAGCCATTGAAACATAGAAAAAAATAATATGCAGTGAAGTAGAAGAAATAGAATGATTCGTCCTAAAAAAAAAGATGAGTTGAGAGTACACAAATCTGAAGGAGCGGCATCTTGAATTTTATTTATTTATTTATTTATTTTTGGAGATTAGTAAACCGTAGCAAACTTGTGTGTTAAGGATGTTTTTGGGCTAAACGGTAAAGGAGTATTTGGTAAATAAATCATAATTTCATACAGAAAATGGGAGCCAACTTAACCTCCACAATAAATTTAATACAGAACCTAAAGCCTCGACTACATTAATAACCATAAAATGGTGATTGCATACTTAGTCCAAAGGACCTTTCAAGAGGGGCTCGATGGCTCACTCTTTCATTAATTTTGTCGAAGTTCCCAAAGGGAGGAAAACAATTTGGACCTGGTCAAGCAGTCTCAAGGACTTCAAGAAGGCAGTGGCAACTGCTTGCACTATTTTTAACGAAAGCGAGCTCGTCTTTCAGAAAAAGCCACTAGATCCACAAATCAAGCAGAAACAATCATTTCAAGAGCTATTAAAAAATTCTACCATTCAGATTACATGAAAGTATTTCAATACTATATATTCCCAAGAAACGCAACAAAAGGAAAATTGAGGGCATAGCTAAACAAGAAGCAAATCATACTGCACCAAATGTGTTTGTTCTAGGACGGAGATGAGCCTTGGTTCTCAAAAATTCCCTGCTGACCCTTTTCTTTTGGATGGGAAAGGAAGGGTCACTCCTGCCAACCTATGAAAAAATAAAAAGAAGTTATCACTTGCAGCATAAAATATGCAATAAACACGACCAACTTAAGAAGTTATAGAAACAACACAAATGAAGTCAAGGTACACAACAATTTTCCAATCCGAATTTCTGCTTTCGGATTGTTCCTTAAGGTGGTATACCTTATCTGTGCTGTTGTCTTTACTTTATTATAGCTGAAATTGCAAATAGTCACGAGATGGTTCATTACATCTAACATATAAAATTTTCATTCATTTATTGTGGCAGGAGAAATTTTCATCCATTTATCACAAGTAACTCTGACTTTACCCATGATATAAATGAATGAAGAAGATTCATGTAGCCAACCCCAACTCGTTTGTGACTAAGACTTTATTGAGTTGAGTTATCATCCAAAGCTAGTTTGCTATGGAAAACCTAGTCAGTAATTGTTAAAATTTATGGGATATAATTTCATTCAAATGTGAAAACATGGTGCATCAATCACAAAGCAGTAAGAAGAAAACTCCAGGAGAAATCACTATCCTGTAATTTCTCCAACTTCTATGTCTATTAACGAAGTTAACCAACCTGATTTGTTTCCTGGTCTTAGTTTTCATTAGATGTTTTAAGCAGCATCTATAAATCTTTTGATCTTATTCACATAAAATATAAGGAATCCAACAAAAGCAAACAGTAAATACTTCTTTTATGTGCACTCTAACAGGTTAATAACAGAAGTGGATTGATCACACCTTTTATGCATAAAATTTTGGTGGGTAGAAGGGAGGTGGATTTCCCATGGGGAAGATGCAAGGGTTACACTCAAAGTGGCTTTCTGTACGTGATGTGTATTTCCTAAGGATGTTAACTCCTGATGGAGTTATCCATGTGGTGAGCACAGAAGGAAGGTTTGGTGAGGAGCTCCTTTTTGTTTGTTCTGGTTGATTTGGAGGGAACGAAATTGAAGAACTTTTCAAATGTTGGTGATGTTGATGCATAGATTGAAAGGCTCCTTTTTATCCACTTGTCATTGCTGGATGATGGGGCTACTGAGTCGAATTTGAACTCTTTTTTTATTTTTGCTAAGAGTGTGATAGTGTAAGATTGTTTTGGTTTGTATTGTATGGATGGTCGGCATTTCCTTAATTCCTTTTCTTAATCAAATTTTATTAATTTATCAAAAAAAAAAGTCAACAACTTCGTGGGAAAGGGGGAGATATAGCCTATGCATTACCCAATAAGTTAAATGGCTTCCTTTTTGCCTAGGCATGTGCTTACCTCGACGCTCAAAAATATGGGAAGCCACATGCATCATAGCAATCGATGCAAAAGTTATCAAGGTATTTCTATGTAGCTCCCACCAGCAACCTCTGATAAGAACTCTGTGCCTCTGTGGTGAGCAAAGTGTTCAAAGGTGAACATGTAGCCATGGTTGGAAGAATAAATATGGATCAAGGTCTACTAGTAATAAGAAAAAAAGATCCAGTCCTTGAATGCTAGTGTAATCAACCAAAATTTGAGAGAGAGAGAGAGAGAGAGATTAGATTAGATTGATTATTTAAGGTTGTGGTCCTATAAGAAAGTTAAAAAAAATAAAATAAAATAAGCAATACATCCACCAATAAAAAGAAGCCTGATTAAAGTGAGTGTACTGATATGTTTGATAAATTAGTAAAGTTGAGTTCTGAGAACATAACCCATAGGCAATTGAATGCCCGCTTCAGCAAATGAACAAAGCTTTCTAATAATTTTTTCAAATGCATATTAACAAATAAAGCATAAAGAAAGAAAACAACAAAGAATTTTTACATCAAATTAACTCCAAAATAGCGTGCCAAAAAAAGACATTCATAGCTAGGAATAAATGGTGGATAAAATAACCGAGGCTTATTTGTGATACACAAATCCAGACAAAAAAGAGGCAAAAGGTTTTTAATTGCATGCTTGCAGCAATGATGGCAACTGCAAAGCAAGTAACTACATCACAGATGCACTATGCAGAGTCACTAGTACTACCATTACAAAAATGTAAGGGGCGCATGCAAAACTGCATGAAATTATCATCAATACATTGGTCATGCTAAGAATAATGGCAAGAAGATCTTTACCGCAACAAGTTTCTCAATCTTCAATTCTACTTTTTGCTTGGACCCTTGGCTATTTACTAATATCCCTTGTACCCATATTGATGCACCAGTAGCAATCACACCACTTTCCACCTATTAATATTTTGAATAAGCAGTGGGGATTAGATCAATAAAATTAACAAATTTGCCACTAAGGCCAAGGAATATCAGGGGAAAATCATGTTGTGAACCATATTCTTACAACGTCAGAGGAAAAAAAGGAAAAGCGAGCTCAGCACACAAAAATGACTATTTAACTGTTCAAAATACCCAGCAGACAATCCAAAGGTAGCATCCACATAGGTATATAGTATACATGCTTGAAGCACGCATAAGGATATCCACGTCTACGTGATAGTTATGCAAGAAGTTTTACAAAATCATTGCATGTCTATCTCAAAATTCATACTTTTCAACAGCTCAGCAATCACTAAAAGACCTTGTGCATGAAATGAATTAACTGATCAAACAACCACTTGCTCCATTACTTGAGAAGCTTGATAAAGAGCAAATTCAGGTTCAATTATAAAGTGAGATTTGCTATGAACCTTCCAAAAAATCAATTTTTCTTTTTTTGTTACAGTAAACTCCTGTGTTTAAATTTCTAGAGATTAGTATCATAACATAATTAGTTGTTACTCAGTTTCATGGAGGTAAGAGACTAAGTGATTCTAGTAATTTCACATTTTGAGGGTTACTAGAGGTTTTTGTCCACTCTTCTCTTGGTACCATATCCTTATTTTAACATATATTGGCCTTTTAGATTGTTCTTTCACATCACCCCTAGATAACAAAAAAATATATACCCACATATTAAAAATAACAAACAAACGGGAAAGCAAACTATACGGTTAAAAAGCCTCTGTCCAAACTTAGAAGCCCCAAAATTGCTACCTAGAAGTCTCCCGCATAAACCTCCTTTTCGTGCTTCTCTGTCTCATGATTTCAGTATTACATTGTTCCCAAATTACAAATAGTTATACATGTGCATTCCTGGCATGAGATGCATAATACATGATAAAAAAATTGGACCAAACTCAGGAGGCTAAATAAGAATGGGTGCCATACAATACATAAAATGATACAATCTAAATTTACAGTGCACTACTAAATTCTCTGATTGTGCTCAATGCAGTATGCCAGTACCTCATCATAGCCTTCAGCATCTGAATTTATTACACATTGCATGTTTGAAAGGCACGAGCCGTCATTAACCTGAATTATCCGAATTGCATGTAAACACTGAATAATATCTAATATTACAATACTTAAAATATACATTTGCTCAATGCCCAGGCAAAATTCGATCCTATCACTTTACACTTCCTAGATTTTTCTTTCAAATTTTGAAAAATAAATAAATTAAAAAACAAACAGTGTCATACCTCGATAAAAGTAACACTACTCTGAACTCGAAGTGTCCGAACCCAGCCTTTCACGACCAGAGTCTGGCCCAATCGATCCAAACCTTCATCAGGCCCTCCCTTTATATCAACAATCCTTAACCGTTTTCGGAACTCGCCGACTTTGTCGCCAGCTTTGATTCTCTGCTTTTCTAAAAGCTCTGTTCTTGGATTCTCCACGGCCTCGCCAGAGGAAGAGAGAGTTCCGGCGAGTACTGTGCAAAAGTTCCCGCGGTTGGAGACGGAAAAATATCGACTTGTGCCAAAAAGTTGTAACGGAATTGAGCAACTTATGGGCTGAGGTGAGATACGAGGGTTGTTCGTCAGGAAGGTGGATTTGATGGAAATGCTCATAGGGCTTATTCTACGGTAGATGGAGAGGAATCGGACCGCCGAGAAGGGTTTTAGTCGGAGAGACGACGCCGGTGCCAGAGCTGCCGCCATTCGATTGCCGCTGCTCCCCACCTATCTCTCTCTCTCTAGGTTGCAGCCGCTTCTCGTGGCTCTGTTTTTATTATCAGTTTATAATTATTATTTTTTTTTTTTTGGGTAAGCAGTATTGGTATGGTTTTTCGTATGGAATAATTTCCTTTTGCTCGAAGGCACCTTGTTACAACTTTTTGGAATTGAAGTGGCGGAAATTAAATTAAATTTATTTTATTTTATGTAGGGTGTGTTTGGAATGGTAAAAAAAAATAAAAAATATAATTTGAATAATTTTTTAACGTTTGATGTATAACTACTAAACCACTTTTTTAATAAATAAATAGTGAAATTTTTTAATTTTTGCGTTAGTTTTATGAAAGAAAAAGCATTCAACGATTTTTTTAAATTTGTCAGAACGATTTTATACTAAAATTTATTGAAAGTTATTACCAAATTTTTGAGATTTATAAAAATATTTTTGAGATTTGTAAAAAATTTATTAGGATTTATAAAAAATTGTTGGGATATTTAAATATATATAAATTTATAAAAATTTCACGAATTATGAATAGTGTAAAATATATTAGAAAATTTTAGATATTTTCAGAGTTTTTCATAGACCAAACACCCCGTAATGTGCAACAATTAATTGTTAATAAAATTATTTTATTTGATATTAATTATGTTTTGATACAATTCATCTAATAATGCTTACAATTTTTTTATGAAAATATTAATTCCTAATTAAATGAGGAAGATTTGTTATTTATTTATTATTATTTTATTTGGTATGCATCAATTATTTTTGATTATTTTATAATTATTTTATTGAGAATTTGGTATTATTTTTTATTTTTTGGCAAGTTGATATATTTTTTTATAAATAACGTACTTTCTTTTATTTTTTTAAATTAATTATGTCAGCAACGAGATAAACAGAAATAATGAATAACATGATATATATATATATATATATGAAGAGATATAAATGAAATATGTTGATGCATGTTTAGGTTTATATACATGAAATATGTTTATACTAAATTTTTAAGTTTAATTTTGTGATTTGGAGATATTTTTTATTTATTTTTAGTAATTAACCTAACTAAAACCAACATTAACACAATGGTTCTGTTTGGAGCTACACAAAATAAAATAAAATCTTACAAATCTCTACAAACTCGAGTTACGAGATAGTAAAATTTAAATTCTTCACTCACTACACGAATTACGAGATATTTACTTTTACAATTTTATTTTATTTTATATATTTTTATACAACTTCAAACACACTCAATATCTCATCTCACATCATCTCTCAATAATCACCCATAATTTATCAAGTCATATCAATATCTTATAACATTTAATCTCATCTTATATCAACACATATTTGAGAAATTGTCATCATTACATAGCTAATTTATAATTCAAAATGATTTTGAATGATATTAAAAATGTAGATAAGAGTTACATTTAACGATTTTTAATAAGTCATGGATATTAATCATTTTTTAAACGAGGTTAAGGTTTCATTTGATTTACTATAAATTTTTAAAATTTATTTACTTTTTAATTTTATTACATAAATTATAAACTCATAATTCATTTTAAATTTTTATAACCCCAAACACACTCCTGAGACAAAATTGCCGTAGAAAGGCAGCTGACAGCTCGCTCTAGTGAAGTTGGGCAATGAGCCCTCGCAGGCGAGTTGAGCTATTTGCAATAATTCAAAATACTACTGTTTCGTTTGTTGCATGTATATTTATATTATTTTTTATTTATATTTATAAAATTTTAAAAATTGACAACAAAAATATATTTATTAAATTTTAATTAAACAAAAAATTATGTTTTTACTCTTATTTTTTAAAATATTTTTGTCATTTATAGCACTCTGTTTATTTTTGTTACATTATATTAAAATAAATTATTTATTCAAATATTTTATAAAACTAAAATCATTTTTAGTATACAATAATATATTATTATAATATAATTTAAACCATAATAAATATTAATATTGTTATTAAACAAAATAATGTAAAAAAATATTTATCTCGTATATATATATATATATTTAGGCTGAAAGTATATATATGTATATATAGGGGTTGTTTGGAGTAAAAAAAAATTAGATAAATTGAGATAAATTGTGATTTGGGAAGAGTTCGTAATGCGTGCAGTGAGAGAAAAAAGTTGATGTGATATAAAGTTAATAAAGATTTATAGAGATTTTTGGAGATTTTCAGCAAAATATATCAAACCAAACAGGCCCAATATGAAAATTTTGTTTATTGCACAAGCGTAATCGTTAATATATATATATATATATATATATATATATAATAGAGTCTGGTAATGTCATTGTAACACGTAAAATCTAACTTACGCTACGGTTGTGACACGTGTACTTAATTATAGTTATCTTAAGACACGTAAAACTTAAATTGTATTACGGTTATGACACGTAATACTTAATTATAATTATCTTAATTATCTTACAAATAAATTAGTATTTTACATAATTACTATTTATTCATAATTTTTAATTTTTTCAAATTAGAATGTTTATAATATTACTTGATATTTTTATTTAATTTATATTTCTATTTATCATATAACTTTTTATTTTTATTTTATTTAAAAACATATTATTATTTTTTGTTTTTTATATTTAAATAAATTATTATTTAAAACATAATAAACATTACTACTGCTATTAAATAAGATAATGCAAAAAAAATTACTTTGCTAAATAAAGTTTTTACTAATAAATATTATAATTAAACAAAATAATGTAAAAAAATAATTAGCATTTTAAATAAAAAAATTAATTTATTAACAAAATTTATAATTATAATTATTCTAATTTATATTTATATAATATAAATGAAGTTAATATTGTACATAATTATTCCTTATTCATAATTTTATTCAAGTTAGAATATTTGTGAATATCACTTCATCATTTTATTAAACTAATGTTTCCATTTAATTATCATATAACTTCCTATATATATTTTCATTTAATCGATGCTATTTGATTGAATTTGCATAATAAATATATATATTGGTTTCAAATATATTTCTACAATTCAACTACTTTACTTTATGACAATACCTTCAACTTAATCATATAATATAATAAATTCGTGTATCGCATAGGCTATATTACTAGTACTATATTAAAATTAATTATTATTAAACAATAAATATTCTATAACATTTAATCAATTAATTTTAAAATATTTTATAAATGAATTAATTAAATTAATATGAAATATATTTTATTAAATTAAAATTAATTTTATAGAAAAATTAATAAAACTAAATATTTTTATCTAAATAAAAATTAATTATTCCAAAAAATGACAACTAAAAATAAAAAATAAAAGCAAAAATCATTAAATATAAATAAAAAACATAAATATTATCAAATAAATTTTGAGAAGAGTGTTTGAAACTCTACAAAATTCTAAAAATTTCTACAAATTTTTACAAAACATAAATTTTCTATTTACTGCATGAATTACAAATTATATTTTTTTACAAATTTATACCTTTTTTTGCAACTTCAAACACCCCTAAAACAAAATTCCAAATAAACAAAATGAAATCAAATAATAGATAAAATAATTAGCACGTTACACCGAGTGCATGCCGGGGTAAACTCTCTAGAAATAGACCTAAGAATAATATATAAAAAAAACATTATTTTCTTGATTTTATGTTTTCTCACAATGTGGCCCACTGGTGCAAACAGAAACTTATGGTCCACGTGTCAGTGCACTCGAATGGAACAGAGGCCCAGTACAGTAGACCCTCCTGCAATTACACCGCACATGATCATACCACCCCCCTTCCCCCTTCACAGATTACTCTTACCTCGATAATTTTAACCTAATTTCGTCCCCAAAAGGGGAGAGAGGAACTGAGAAATCACATAGACCAAATCACCAAAACCCTAATTTCGAATAGTCGGTTTCAAATTGCAAAGAAATCGCAGAAGAATGGATTTGTCATCCCTCCCAGAGGAGCAGCGACAAGAGCTTCAGCAACTCCAACAAAAGTTCCAGGAACACCAACTTCAACTTCAACAACAACAGCAACAACAACAACAACAGCAACAACAAGAACAGCAGCAGCAGCAACAACAACAGCAAATTCAGGACTATGCTTCACAAACTTACGATCCGAGTCAAGCTCAAGCCTATTATGAATCTTATTATGCTTATTATCAATACCAAGGCCCACAGCAATCGCAGCAATATTCGCAGCAACAAGAACAGCAACAACAACAACAACAACAGCATCAACATTTCGCTTATTACCATCCCGATTACGCCAATGCATATCAACAACAGCCTCAACAACACGAGCAACAGCTCTCGCATCCCGAATCGGCACCGATAAATCAGCCGGGGATTTCAGGCGCCGGAGAACCGCAACCGCAGATCAGGGACTCCGGCGTGGCCGTGGCACCGGCGGCCGATGTGTCGGGTCAGGGGCAGATGCAGCATCAGGAGAATGTGTATTATCCGCCGCAGCGAGGGCTGGCTGTGGATCAGCAAAATCCAGGGTACCCTGTTCCGCCAGGGTTGAACCCAGCTGCGGCGGCGGCGGTGGCTGCGCTTTCACAGCTGACACAGTTCGCGGGTACCATGGGCGCGGCGGAGAAGGCAATAGCGATGGTGGGATTGCATGCAAGGGGTGGGGGATATGGGCCAATGACGGGTCCGGGTCCTGGCATGGCCCCGTTTATGGGGCCGGGACTGATGCATCAGGGACCGGATTCATTTCAAATGCCGGTAGGTTGGTTTCTTTGATGGTTTAGCCATTTGTTTGCCCATTTGTATAATTGGTGTTTGAGTTGATTATCGTTTGATAACTTTTTGAGCCGGTCAATTACAATCAATTGTATAGTTTGATTTGCTCTAGTTTAGTGTAACACTGTTCAATCTTGATCAGGACTTGCGTTTTTATTTTTATTATCTGGTTCCTTGTATCCGTGACTGTCTTGGCCTTTGTTTGGGAGAGTGAGGGGAAAGGAAGGGAATGAAATGTAAGAAAGGTTAATTAATTTCTTTTGTTTGGGGGAGATGGGAAGGGGATGGTGGTGAATGGTCATTTTCTAGTTTGGGAGGAGATGGCAAAGGATATGTTTGAAAATATTATTATATGCTTTAGAATATATATTTATTTGTAATGGATATTGGTAGAAATAATTAAAAATACAATGGATAAGAGAGAGAAAGCATAATTAAAAAAATTCACTCATTCCTTTTACACCGGTTACACCCACTTTGGGATGAAAGTTGATGAAAGAAACCTTGCTTTATGCAAGTGAATTGAGGAGAATTGGTTACCTCCATCCTTTTCCTCCCATCCCTCTCCTCATTTCCTGTCCTTGTGCCCCCTTCACCTCATGCCAAACAAAGGCTTAGTTTATGCTCTAGTGATTTTTTGTGAGTAATCTTAGATATGGTTATTTCCTTAATAAATAGATGTCGTTCACATCCAACTAGTATAGCAAGTAGTAACCTCTTAATTTTTAAACGACAATCCCCAAAAAATGTCTTTCACATCCAACTAGAATAACGAATATTAACCCCAAGGGGTTAGATGGGATGGTCTTGGACTAGGACTTAGGGGTTTACCACCCCAAGGTCTCAAGTTCAAGTCTCCTCTCTAGCAAAACTTGGGGCCAGCCTCCCGGGCGCAAAGCGTAGTAAAGGTTGGTAGGACGGGCCTCCTTGGCTGGACGAACCGTATCCAGTTCTTGGGTGTGGGTCCGACTCCTCGCCGCTACGCGAGTTCGCGATTTACCGCTATACATGTTGAGGGGCCGGTATGTGTGGCACAAAAAAAAAAAAAAAAAAAAAGAATAACGAATATTAACCTCTTAATTTTTAAACGGAAATCCCCAAAAAATCTACTTCTATATTGAAAAAAAAAAGTGTATTGTTAAAAATATTTAGAAACAAAATGGATATAGGGTAGCCTTGAAAAGCTTTTTGGTTAGGGAAATCTCTTTCAGCCAGAATTTCAAAAATTCTTTTTGTGCAACAAAAAAATAAGTATCTTCAACCATCTCCATGCGTACAATATATATCATAATTTGGTTGCCAATTTCATATAATTAACTGAAGGCTTTTATTGGATTCCGGATATGTTAATTTTTGTAACCTAGATTTTGTTAAAGAGGTTATATGGAAATTATGGACTAGAAAAGAAAAAAATTGGAATTTTACATGCATCTAAAGACAGACAATGAACGATTTGCCCATTTTCGTGGTAGCAATTTGGTTTTGATTATTTTTAGTATAGAGGACTTGTTATCTTAGTACAAATGGACTTACTATTTTTCCTTTTGACCATAGTTGCAGCATTTATTGTACAACCTCAGTAATTTTGTATTGTATTCATTCTATTTTAATAGGTCAGTGTAAATATATTAGTATATTACGAAGCCCATGAAGCGAGGAGGAAGTCTTTTACATGGTAAACAGGCAGCAAAACACCACTAGTAGAATATCTATGAAAATAATTTTGGGTGGTGCAATAGGAGTCAGTTGTTTACCCCGATCTAGTTAGGAGCTGGGACAAGAGTACCAATCATTATTATGTTCTAAACAAGGAATCTGTTGCACTTGAACACTGAAGAAAATTAATAAATGGTTGCCATTAACCGTTTTTGGTCCCAAATCTTTGGGCCCAAGAGATATTTATGACTGGAGTTAGGAGTTTATTATGGTTAGTGATGAATCATCTATATCCTGAGGATCACAGAAGATTTTAGCTCCTGTGATTAAGGCACAGAAATATGTAGATAGAACTTGTGCTTTTTAATTTGCATGATGACTTTCGAGCATTTTTTTAGCTTATGTACTATTTGTCCTGACTTACCTAGATCTATCGGAGGACATGGCCTTAAACAGATTTAATTGGCGTCGACCAATCCATATAGCCGACCCCACCTAGTGGGAAAAGGCTTGGTTTGGTTTGGTTTTTATGTACTATTTGTCTGCTGATGGGCAACAATGCAACAAGAAGGTAGAGAGTTCTCTTTGAATATTAAGTGCCCACAACATTTTGGGAGTGAAGCTGTAAACTACATGCTTCTCATGTTCTCTTGATATGTGTAATTATGTCTGTAATTTATACATTGTGTTGTTTCTTTGTAATTCAAAATATGATTTTCCCTAACAATTTGTGAGCAAGTTTTTCCTCCAATTGTTATATTCAGTAATTATTTTGTAGGTTGGTAAGTCTCTGAACAGGGGTGGTAGAAGGGGTGGTGGGCAATTTAGAGGCAATGACCAGGGAAATTTTGGTAATCACCCACCCAAGTCTGGTGGCATAGGGCCATCCTTTCGCGGGAGAGGTCGTGGCCGGGGTAGAGGTGGTCCTAGGCGCTTTCCACCAAATGATACATCATCTTCTCATCCAAAACCTTCTGCTAACGTGGGTGTAGGATTGAATGAAGAAAAGGCAGAATCCACAGTTGATAATCACAAGGAAGCTGAACCAACTCAGATATCTGCACAGAAACAGGGAAATACAGCTCCTAACAAACGACCTCCACAAGCTGCATGGTGTGAACTGTGTAGAGTTGATTGCACCAGCTTGGAAATCCTTGAGCAGCACAAGAATGGAAAGCGGCATAAAAAGAACTTGCAAAAATTGGAAGAGTCACAAAGTGCCAGCAAACCTGTCTCAGAAAAACAGCACAAGCAGAGCTCTGTTGTGGAGTCCACTCCTGAAGTGACTTCGTGTCCTGAAATCGTCCACGAGGGTGAAGACAAGAAGGAGATCCTGCCGGAAAATTTGGCCTCTGCATCGGTTAATGAAAACAAAGTAGAGACTGAACAACAAAATGATAAAGCAGAACACCCTGAAAATCCTGTTGCAGAAAAGCCTGAAAATCCAGTTGCAGAACAACCCAATTTGCAAGGAAAGAAGCTTTGGGTAAATCATTTTGATGATCAGAGACGTGGAATGAAGCGCAAGATGAGAGGTGGTCGAGGAGGGAAGCGCATGAAAACTTTTGATGCACCAAGACATCCAATGGAACCCCCTAAACCCAAAGTGGTCATTCCTTTAATTTGTGACTTGTGCAATGTCAAATGTGACACACGTGAGGTTTTTGACCGTCATCTAGCTGGTAAAAAGCACATTTCTAAGCTTAAACGATTTGAAGGTCACCAAGCTATGTATGGCCCAAGGGGGCTTCAGGCTCTTTACCCTCCTAACCCTATGTCACAGACATTATTCCCCCCACAAGGCCCTCAGCAAGTTTTTTATGGTCCTCAGGGATCATATCCTCCTCCAGAGTCTTACATGCCTCCCCAAGCTCACCACTCAACACCATCAGCAGCAGGTCCAGGCTCTGGATTTCAACAGAATCCCAATCATAATGTTTTAGCAGTAAATGGCGTTTCAGCATCTGAAGGCAGTAGGCTGAATCCTTTGCTGGGCAATACAGAAGCTTCTTAATTTTCAGTGACGCATGAAGCTTAGCACAAGATTATGGAGTCACCTCTGGTCGCCTTCACAACTTGAAATGCAAACTGGGGGCTAGCGTAGTAAAGAAGATGTTGTACCAGAGTACTTGGTGCTTGAGCTAAGTTTTATTTGCAATAAAAAGGGAACTTGTTTTGGTTAGTTCTTTATCCTAATGGTATTTGAAAAGTTCTTTATAGATCACTTACTTGCAGAATCCTGATTATATCTCATCAACTATTTTGTTATTGCACATGTATCTGATATAGAAATGCCTATAGTGGTTAATATTCTGTGTTCTGATTTTACTGCTAGTTGCTGGAACAATTTTAATTGAACTTGTGTGTTGCTTAATATGGGGCACTTTTAGTACGAGTTGTTTGGAGTAGCAGGCATGACCTAATTTGAGCTATCTTGTTATTTGATCTTAGTTAACGGTATCATAGGATACATTTGTTTGCCTATTTTAGGTTCTTCTGGACTTGGGACAATCTACTATTATGGTGCTATGGATTACAAGGAGCATTCTGTCAATCTGATGGTTAAGATGACACTTTTTAATAATCTTGGAAATATTGATATTGACTTATGCAGGATCTGATGCAGTTTTCTTGTTGCACCTTTACTTTTCAGTTACATAGTGCTGTTTTTTATCATTCTTTAATGATCTTGAGAAATTGTCTGCTACGTTATATATCCATGTGTTTTATTGGGACTCCACATCTCTCTGGCATGTGTGACTGTAGTACTTCAGGTCTCCATCAATTAAAATAATTCATGTTGTGGTATTCATGGGGTTAGACTCTATGAATGCTTGGGAGCCCAGCTCGTGTAGTTTGCTTAGTTTTGCCTTTCGGAAAATGGAGAGTTGCGCATCTACCTACTGACAAAGCTCTTATTTAAATTAGTCTTGCATTGAAGTAAATGAAAATTCTTCCAGGTCACCACCAAAGCATCCAACTGGGCATTGGATTTGTCGACAGTTATAGGTTGTTTTGAGTGGAGACTTTTAAAGCCTTTACCCAAAAGTAGAGGTTTTCCATTTCCATGCACATAAAAAAACCAAAAAAACAAAAAAAAAAAAAAAGGAATAGAGAGAAAAACTCACTTACCTAGAGGCTTATTCTTTATCTACTTTGCAATGCCAAAGTTTCTTGTTGTATATATTTCTACTTTTTTTCCTAAAACCGCCAGGTTTAAAAAAATGAAGAGCAGAGACTTTGGCAAGGATGCTATGATGGAGGATTGGGTAACGCAATTTGGGGAGATTCTTGGGTTTCAGGTATTTTGCTTCAGTTCCTGAAATGAAGGTTTTGGGTTTTGCTTAATTCTTTGCAGTTATCTGTTTGATTACTCTTTATGTGTTGTAGGAACATTAGAATTGTGAATTGGCTTAGAAATATTGTGATTTTGGGACTGTGATGTTAATTATTGAGTTTTGAGTTTTCATAGTTAATTTTCCAACTTGATTAATTGTATTAGTTGCATATGGATCAATAACGTCCTCTTAGATATTCTAGAAATTTTTTGACGTTCTCTGGTAAGAGTCCTCCCCCACCCCCCAAAAAAAAAATTACTCAATGCAAATTCTCTTGGCTTGGGGAGGTTAATAATATGGAAGTGTTAGCGTCCGTGATGCTGCAAACTTCGTCGTTTCCCTTCATCTTATTTGGAACTCCATTTTGGGAGCCTCATACAAGATGAAGAAGGTTTGGGATGGTGTGATTGAGAGATTCCAAAGGAGACTGGCAAGTTAGAAGAGAACTTAAATATTTAAATGGGCCAAGGTTACTCTTGTAATAGGTATTTGACCCAGCCTTCCAAGGTATTTGTGTTTATCTTCACTAGGCCAGTGACGGTTGTGAAAAGGAGAGATTTCTTAAGAAGTGGATTTGGGGAAAATGTCGACTGAGATACCCTGTGCTCACCCATTAGGGAAGGTGGGATCAGTATTTGAAGGCTTAAATTGTTAAATGGGGCATCATTTGGAAAATGGCTACGGAGATTTGCAACTGAAAGGGTTAAGATTTTGGAGGAAAATTGTGTCTCCTAAATACTGGATTTTTTTTTTAGGGGGGAGTGGTTTAATTTTTATAGATGTTATGGGGCGGGTGATTTTTTTTTTTGGGGGGGGGGGTGGGGAAGTGTGGTTCAAAGTCGTAGCAATTGCATCAACTGGCATGCCAACCAACTTGTTGAGATCATTGCAGCATCTTCTAAGTGGGGCTACTCAAAACTCAGTAACTTCCATGAAGAGGATGCCTGGCTGATCCATTGCACTTGGAATGTCATGATCTGGGGCTAGAAAAGTGGGGTATGGATCATCTCCTCGGCTTATCACAAAACAAGTAGTAGCTTTATGATCAACCATGGTACAGAATTGCCTTTTGACCTTATGACAACTAGCTGGTTGAAACTACCTGCATGTTCTTTGAATATTATGGTTTCCCTATATACTTGTTCAAAATCTTTTTTTTTTTTTTTGTTCGATATTATTCCTTGCTGTAACTAAAGTAAATATGTTAAGAACATTTAGGTGGGTTCAACCACTCAGCAACAAAGATTCCTTCGGCTGTAGATTTTGAGTCTTGTTTCAAATATGAAGAAAACTTAATGGAAACTACACTTTGTCCATTGGTTACTCCGTGAACTTCTGATGTAAGTAGCCTTGTTTTGTGGTGGTATATCATTGAGGAATTCTAAATACCGTTTGGCAATATGCGTCGAGTAGATTTTCATGAGCATGTTATTTGTTTTATTATGCGGTGGTATATCATCGAGGAATTCTAAATACCGTTTGGCAATATGCGTCGAGTAGATTTTCATGAGCATGTTATTTGTTTTATTATGCGGTGGTATATCATCGAGGAATTCTAAATACCGTTTGGCAATATGCGTCGAGTAGATTTTCATGAGCATGCTATTTGTTTTATTATGTGGTGGTATATCATCGAGGAATTCTAAATACCGTTTGGCAATATGCGTCGAGTAGATTTTCATGAGCATATTATTGGTTTCGTTATGTGGTGGTATTGTGCTGTCCAGTTTTGGGTTAATTTGAACAAGGTAAATTTCTTTATTTTGCCCCTGTTTGGTAACGTTTATGTTTATTATTTTTTTAAGTGATGTATATAAATTTTTGAAAATTGGTAACAAAAACATATTTCATAAAGTTGTTTCTTTTTTTTTGTTGCTAAAAAAATAAAATAATAATAAAAACATGAACGGAAAAACATAAACAAAAAATATATATATATATATATATTTTCATCCTTGTTTTTTTTTTCTTTTGTAGATATTTTGTCAATTTTAATACTTGAACTATTTTTGTTGCATTGTATTAAAATGATTTGTTTTATTCAATTATTTTATTAAGTTATTATTAAATAACATATTATTTATTATTATTTTATTGAAATTAAATAACTATTTACGATTAAAATGATCTATTTTATTAAACTAAAGTTATTTTTAATAGATAATGATTACATATAAAAATATTTTATTAAAATTAAACTAATCATAATTTGAATAATAATTTCTTATTAAAACTATTTATTTAATGAAGTAAAATTACTTTTAATGGATAATAGTTACATAGTAAAATATTTATTTTACTAAAATTAAATTAATTATAATTAAAATAATTTATTTTATTAGATTAAAATTATTTATAAAAAATAATTACATAATAAAATAATCTCAAGTAAAATTAAATTTAATAATTATTACATATTAAAATACTTATTTTGTTAAATTTAAAATTACATTAATATATTTAATTATTATTAAAATGATTTGTTTTGTTGAATTATTTTTTTAATAAGCAACAATTACCTCTTAAAATGATTTACTTTATAAAAATGTTTTATTAATTTAAATTAATTTTAATAAGTAGCAGTATTATCAACTAAGAAGAACATAATGTTCAAAATATTAATCAACCTATTTCAAATTGGAATATACGTAATGTATCAATGAGAGAAATTTATAAAATTAAATCCTTTTCATTTTCATCTAATTATTCAATAAAAATAGTTGAACAGACTGTTACTTTTCAAAATGAATGTCAATCTTTACACTTACTTGATCCAAAAACCATCCAAAAGCACCCATCAAAATGTTTAAAATGTTTTATTAATGTAAATTAATTTTAATAAGTAAAATAATAATTTATTATTAAATTATGTTATTTGTTTTATTAAAATTAGTTATTATAAAAAATAAAAATTTTATTACATTAAATTAATTAATTTAAAAATATTTTTATTAGTTAATTAGTTAAATTAATATGAAACATTTTTTTACTAAATTCAATTAATTTTATTCTAGAGGAAAAATCTGGAAACAAACGGTCTTTTCTGTTTGTGCACTTCTTATGGGATAAGAAATGAGTTGACATTAGAAACAGATTGAAAACAGATTCTACTGTGATACAGATAATGACTGCGTTTGATGTATTGAAAAATATTAAAAAATTATTTATTTTATTTTATTATATAAATTAAAAATTTATAAGTTATTTTATTTTATCTTATTATTTTATTATTTTTTATTCTAAACGCCCCCAGTATGTTGTTGCGATTTCTTATCAGGTGGGCTTCATCACGTGTTTCTATGCAAGTAGTGAAATTATGATTAGAGCTGCTATGGGCCATCTAAACTGTCCCTACCAAATATTGGAGTATTTGAAAGGATAATTTTTAGTAATTTTAATATTTTTTAAAATTATTATTTATAATTTTTAATATATTTGGTGAAATAAATAGTAAATTTTAATAATTTTTTATAATTATTATTTATAATTTTTAATATATTTGGTGAAATAAATAGTAAATTTTAATAATTTTTTATAATTTTTAAATATTTAATAAAATTTTTGATAAATTTTAATAATTTTTTAATTAAAAAATTAATATAACTAATTAAAAAAGTGATAAAAATCAATCATTTGTCAAACGTTGAAGAGCAAAAGTTTGTAATTTTTTTTTGGGGTTAATTTTTGTGCCTGCAAACCGTACTATAGTGCCCATCTCCACGTTATTTTCCACCATTGCCCTCTTAATTCAGGCTATTTTACTACCACCACTACTAATAATTTATGGTCGACATCCAATCTAGTACACTGCCATTAATGTTATCCACTTTCAACTAGGGGACCAAGAAGTCGTGGTTCTCTAAATTTTTAAAATTATTTTAAAATTTTATAAAATTTTTAATATATTATCCCTCTCAAACCCTATAAAATTTTACCTTTTAACCCCATGTAAGTCCCGAAATTGATCTGCTAATGACAAGTGATATTGTTGCCTCCATTTTCTTGGCCAACAACCAGCAATTCCCCTCACCACCACAAGCAACTACTATAAAAGTTTTCATCATTTTTTAACTCAATCGAGCCCTATATTTATATTATTTTATTATGGTATCTGCTCCAAAACATTCTTTACCATGGCTTTGATTGAATTATTTGCGATTATTGTGATATTACATGTACTTAATAACTCAAGTCATGAAATTCGAGATAATAACTGACTGAGAAATCAAATTATCAAATTTCATTATAATATTTACTCCAGAATAATACTATGATTCTGATTGAATTATTAACGATTGTTGTGATTTGCATGTGCTCAATTATTAACAACTCGAGTTATAAAATTCAAAGTAATGACTGACTGAGAAATTAAATTATCAAAATTTATTATAATATATGCCCCAGAATAATATGACTTTGATTGAATTATTGACGATTATTGTGATTTATGTGTGCTTAATAGTTAACAACTCGAGCTATGAAATCCGGGATAATGATTGATTGAGAAATCAAATTGTCAAATTATCTTTTGTGCGCAAGTGACTTGACTATTGGCACCTTGTATGCACTAGAGAGGAAGCTTGTTTGTTTGTAATATTTAACAAACACCAAAAACATTCCTATGCTGCAATAAAAAATATCACCGTATGTAGTCATTACGTCAATCGAAAGAACTGGAATCAAGCCTACAGAGTATGAGAAGTCAGAGAAAATGATCGGAAAAGATCCCGACCAAAAATTCTCCAATGATAAGGTTAGAATAGGTTTAAGTGAATTATAATGTAAAAAGACAAGTGTACAATTGACGATAGTGAACATACCTTTATTCTGATACTAAATATTGTACTTATAGTAAGATAGAATGAATAAATAAATATAAAAATAATTGAAATGTCATGATTTTGTATATATATATATATCAAAGTATACAACAATTTACTTTGTTTTAAATGCCTTTCATTTGGTATTTAATGTTTCCCACTCAAGCATTAAATGCATGTGAGAGAAATGCCAGATGAGATAATAAATTCAATTCATTTATTATTATTTTACATTTATGGTTAGATTTACACAAAGGCTCAGTTATGATACTAAATAGAGGCCCAATTGTGTGCTAGACTAATGCTGAGCACATTTCTAGACGGTGCACTTGTGCTCGGGACGACGCCATATGTCTTTAATTATTTTTATACCTATAATTTCTATTTTTTATAGTAAAAAAGATTGAAAAAAACAAAAAAAGAAGAAAACTAGAAACTAACACCAAAGAGACATCAAGGCATGTGACTAATGCATAGTTCCCAGAAAACCTATATATTAACATCGAGCAATGAACGTCAAACCACCCATATCCCTATCAGGACAAGCCTGTAGATTGACTTCAGCATCTTCCCATAAGCACAAACACTACACTAGAGATAACTTGTTCCAATCACAATCACATCTTTTGCTTCAGCAAAACCATCGCATATTCACAATAACTAAAGCTGAGAAACCAACCCAATGTAGTAAAAATCTAAAATTATAGAAAGTTCCTCCAACAATCTCAAACCATACCACAGCCAAATTTTACAATGGGGAGGTTGATGGGAGAGCCCTTCTCTGGCTCTTCCCAAAAAATGTATACTCTCTCATATACCAGGCAACAGAGGCAGCAAAATTCCGGGTTTCTTCTGAATCCATCTCCTTCTCAAGGACAAATTGGTATGAACTGAGTTTTAAGTCTCCTAGTACAGCTTGTTGAACCCAAGAGGCGTCGTAGATTCTCCTAACCTCGGCAAGAAAGCTTCCCTCTCGAGGGAAACTTGAAGACTAGACATCACCTTAACCAGTGAAACCCAAATCACTGGAGCGCAGCAGAAGGCATAGCCGAAGACGGCCAGGGCTCTCATGACACCGTCTGGGTAACAAGGGCAAGCCATAACCAGAAGCATCCCAAAGATCCCGAACCAAGGCACCAAAACAGGCAGAATGGGGAGAAGAAAGGCATTGACTGCTATGGAAGAAAGTGCAAAAGCCCCAAACAAGTAGAGGCTCCAGCCAAGCAGCGGATGGACCGTTCGTGGTATGAGGAAGAAGGGGATGGTGTAGGCAGCGAGAATGGACCATATGGCTACCAGCTTGAGACCGGTCTGTAACAAGGAGATGCTCTTGTCAGCACGGCGATAGCAGAGCTTGGATAGGCTGGGGCGTGCTAGACGTGTCACTGCCATTATTCCTAGGTAGAGCATCACCTGCATCAATACGATGGGCATCTCTGCACCATACCTGTTCAATTATAGAACAAATTATTAGTAACGAGGAAAATGTGGTTCTATGGTGGCTAGCACATTCCAATGGTTTTTCTTCGGATTTACCCAAGTGTTTGGCGACGTTGTTCGTGCCATTTTAGACCTAAAGGCAGGACAGGCCATGACCACCAATACCATGGCTTCAACCAAGGAGCTCCTGGGAAAGTGATCACGCTATTAGGTCTACACGGTACGTTCCACCGGAGTTTGAGATCTGGAATAAATATATAAATATAATGAAGATCAAGATCCTGAATATCTAATTGAATATTATGTGTAAATTTAATTATGAATTTACATATGGTATCAGAGCTTATATTTATGATCTCACGATTTTCCTTTATGTTGTTATTGCTGTTAGTTGAATTTTACATGCATATAACAATCTCCTTATTGTATATATTAAATGCCTAACTCTTGCAGAGAGTAGATGGAAGGGACGACGACCACAATTAGCCTCCAAACCTGAGAAAATTAAGGAAAAGGGGGATGGAGAAATCTGAAAACTTTGGGAGTAAAATTGTGTTACTCACAGTAGTAGGAGGCATCCATTTGATATCCCAAAGGGAGTCTGTAATTCCCTTCAAGCTTGGTGCCATTATGGGGTGGATGGAACATTGGCTGATCAAGCAAGTCTGGAAAGTAACTTCCGATGAAGCCCTGGTCCGCACCATCCGGGTTCGCTCTCCCAATCTCCAATTCGTGACGCATGTCATTGAACACCTTCTTCGACGGCTGCAAATACGCATCCATTTTGAAAAGGCTCAATTCAACTTGGAAATTTTTTATTTTTTATGCGTTCAAGCATGAATAATTCCGACAAACTTCAAGCTAGAAGAGTGTTCTATTTGCCTGGTACAAGAAATGCTTCAAATAGGCCCATTAACTTTACCTGTAACACAAAAAGGCCAGTATGAAAAATGCAGGGGTTGATGAAGACTGCACAGAACTGGCCGCACTGGAACAACTCGTCGGTTTTCTGGAGGAAAAGGTTGTCCGCGTCAAGCATAACCACCCTATCATAGTCCACAAGGCTCCACGCATAGAGCTTGTTCATGGTTAGTTTGAATCTCTTGTTGAAGTTTGGTTGATTCTTGTATGGGTTGTCCATATTCTCCACTTTCACCACCCTTGCCCCATCTTCCAGTTCTCTAAACCACAGAGAAGAAACGTTCAATTCATTTTCAGCAGTCTAAGGTACATCTTTTCCTTTGTCATTCTGTGTTTTTCTTCTTGTGCATTTATATTATGAGGATCAAGATGTATAAAATATATATATATATATATATATATAAAAGAGAACCAGAGGGTAGAGCTACGAATTTTTCTCATCCTAGGCTATGACTTGGGTATTAAACTGGGTTAGAAAATTTTTTCGTCTTGGCTATGAAGTTGGTATTAAATTGGACTATAGACAATCGGATTAGGATATTATATACAATTAGTACTAAAAAGCCAAATTTATCCGAACTACAGCCCATAAATAGCTCCACCAGTGAAACGGAACAAGGCAAGGCCAGACCTAGTAAATTCAGGGTTTGAGGTGAAATTTTGGGCAAGTCTAGGTAAGTCAAACTATAAAGGAATTTCATCTTATTCTTATTTTTAATAAACAATGTCGTCAATCTATTCACTCTATCAGGTAATAAGTTTTAAGTAATTTTAATTTTTAAAAACTTATTTCAGTAGAAACAATTATTACTGGTGTGGTCAAAGTACATGATAAACATTTGAAAAAGAATTTAACCATTTTTTGTAATTTTAAACTTCAATGTGATTGTTAGAGATTTCATATTTTTAAAAATATTTTACCAATGTAAAAAAAAGAAGGGGGGAAAAAGTCATCAGCATAAACAAAACTTCTTGTAGTTGGAGAAACTAATATAGTGTGCATTTGGAGTGCCAAATTTGATCAAAAATCTCTAATTTTCTCCAAAACTTTTCAATTTTCTTTAACTTTCTCAACACCAAAAAATCTTCAACTTTCTCTAATTTTTACTAACTTTTTCACACTTTTCTGAAGACAACACTAAACATCCAATAATTCAAAATTTATTTACTCTCTTCCCCCCCCCCCCAAACACCAAAAAAAAAAAAAGGAAAAAAAATTTGCCACTCTAAACATGCGCATAATCTGTAATAGACTCATGCCTTTTCCTTATTTTTCTCATTTTCTAAGATGAGGGCTATGATTTTAACAGTCTTTTATAAATCTCAATACCTTTTTTTTATTCTAATAATTAAAATAGAATAATAAGCATGCATTAAAAACGGTGTAAATAGGGGACCATATCCAATGTAAGGCCTAAAGTAGAAGCCTTAGTAATTGTAACTGGGATAGAACTGACCCTGAACCGAGGCTTGAAAAATGGAGACACAGACAGAGTTTGTTTACTAGGTTATTGTCATTTGTGCACTTAAGAAGAGTGTTCATATTCACATTTTTTTTTTTTTTGGAATCAAGAGTTGTCCCTTAACACTTTTTTCTTGTTTAATTTTCATAATTAACTAAAATTACCCAACATCAAAGTTTAATATAAAAAAGGCGTTGTCTAGATTATTAGCAAATTTAAAAGCATCAATAACTGCATATTCAAACTCCATCTTCAATTGGTACTAATATATATATATATATATATTAATATCAAGACAAAAATATATACAAAATATATCAATAATTTATTCCTAAGATTAAATTTCACCTTCGAATCCGAATTTTTAGGTAAGAACATGATTGCGTTGTGTTTGCCTAAAGACGCTGAACTCTGTTTCAGCACAGTGGCAGTACGTGAATATATTCACTCAAGCGTATTTCTTTTCCAGTTTTCTAGAAAGCGAAAAAAAGAAGGCGGTCTCTAGATAGAGAGAGAGAGTGAGAACTTACAGAGCTTCGACCCAATGGACAGGGACGTCGACGGAGGCAATGACGACGAGATCGGCGTCAACGCCCAGCCTCGTGAGAGATCGAAGCATGACACGTGTCGCCACGTAAAATTCGTAGTCCCTCGGCGTGCCCATGTACATCATCGTCGCGTAAGCATTCCTGTGCCCGTTTCGAAACGCCGTCGCTCCGTTAACCATAACGGAAACCACCATAAAAAAGCTCAAGAAAATCCCCAACTTCTTCGTCTCCTCTCTCCAACCCATTTCTCTCTCCTCCTCTCTCTCTTCACAATCAAAATACGTTACCAAATCTCCTCTCTCTCTCTCACTCGCTAAGCTCTCTCTTTCACTGAGCTTCTATGGCATTGTAGCCCATATCTCTCTCACATTTCCGACTTCGCCGACCAGCATCGGAATCAGCGGTTGCCGACCTAACTTCGCCGGAAAGCCGAGACTTCCCCCGCCCCGGTGACCGGACGGGACTGAATTAGAATCAAAATAAAAGTATGTAAGAGAGAGGAAGAGAGAGACTCGAAAATGCCGCAGGCGAGTACCTTGGTCAGGGCTTATAAATAAGAAATGCGCGTATAAATATATATATATATATACACACACACAGTAATTCCATCTTTGTAATGCTAAAGCGTATGCACACCTCATAGTATCTACCGTTGATCTACTTGAGTTTAACATCGGACGGTTAGGAGACTAGAGCGGATGGCACTAGGGACAATTGTGTTCCTCCTCGTAGATTGCGTAGCGATGTTTTTAATAATGCAGATGCAAATATCGGGGAGCCGAGGTGTCTTATTGATAAAAGGAGGTGGGGCCCACTTGCTGCAAAGAACGGCCGCGTGAACTTACGCGATGTGCTGTCCATGGAGAGGATTGCGGGGTCCGGCCCCTGACTCAGGATTGTTCCAAAAATTATTTAATATTGAAGGCCGATTGGATGGTGCTTAAATTTTAAGAGGATAAATTTTAGAGAAGATATAAGATAAGAGGGGGTATTATTTTTAAAGAATTGGCCCATATTGAGTGATGTTTATGGAGGGGATAACTTTTGACTTGATTTTGATGTTTTATAAATAAGAGGTGGTGAATGATAGAAAAAACATTCAAATGACTCTTTTGTCCTTGTGATATCTCAAACTTGGTTACCCATTAAATTAAATATTAAATTACAAAACCCACTCTATTTAATTATTTTTTAGACAATTTGAAGTTATATTATTTATTTCATTGAAAATTTAATTTTTTATAAATTTATATAAAGAACTTTTTTTTTTTAAATATGTACTTTTGAATGGTTGGTTATTATTCAATTTTTTTAATTTTATTTATTTTGACTTGTTGGTCTATCTAGTTTTTTTTACTAGCATCATATTTATTTTGATAAAGTTAATAATACAATTAACGAGAGATAAAACGTCAAAAGCAATCAACTTAAAGGTAGATAATTTTTTACTAGTCCCAATGGTGCCCAAAAATTATCCTTCAAGGGGAGGAAAATGTGGGAGCCATGCCGAAATTTATTCTAGTGGAAAATTGGCTTGCCAAACAATTTGAAAAGTGTGGGACCCGTACTTATGACTGGGTATTAGTTTTAGAGCGGGTTTTTGGCTGCATCCAAGCAGACCCTAAGATCCGTTTGACGCGATATAAAACGTTAAAAATTTTTAAAAATTATTTACTTTTCATCTATTACATAAATAGAAATTCATAAATTATCTCACTTGATCTCACTTTTTATTATTCTAAACACTCTATAAAATATATTATTTGTAATTTTCAACTATAATTGCTAATTAGGATGTGTTTAGAGTGATAAAAAGTGGTATAAAATAAAATAAAGTGAGATAATTTATGTGAGATAAGATGAGATAAAGTGAGATAATTTATGAGTTTATAATTTATGCAGTGAGATAAAAAGTGAATAATTTTTAAATTTTTTTAATATTTTTCATTTTTTTTTCACCCCAAATGAAAACCTTAATAATTCATAGATTTTCACAACCATTAATTTTTTCCTTTGAAGTTTAGAGAATTTCTTTACAATGAAATATCTCCCTACATTTCAATTTTAATTTCAATCAAAGTCGTTACTGACTGGATTTGACTATTATTTTAGTTATTAAAAAAGTATAATCTATTTAATCCCAGGACAATATACTATTAAAAAATATTATTATAATAATGTGTTTATTTTAAAAACTTACACTTTAAAAAAATAATTTATTAAAGTAATATTTTGTATTTTATGATAAAAAGATATTTTTTTATAATAATCTTAAATCATACATGTCTTTAATTTTTAATTTTTCACACTTTAGAATTTTTACATTTATTATAATTATAATAAATAAAGAGTAAGGTGCATTATTTATTTATTTATAAGTTGAGTCAATTTGGAAGAAGTTTAAATCGATGACTTAACAGGTCATTTAGAGCATTAGGCCTGTGTTTGGGGTGTTAAATCTGGTCAAAATTTTTTAATTTTTTCTCATAATTTTTTAATTTTGTTCAACTTTTTTCACACAAAATTTCTTCAATTTCTGTCTACTATTTCTGTCGCACCCCTATTTTAAGATATATATTTAATTTCTTAAATAGAAGGGACACATCTATATCCTCTATCTATAATAAATTAATAATCACATTTCATAAAAAATCTTTATTGAAATAAAACATAACTTTTCAGATTTATATTAATTACTTGGCATAATAAACAAAAATCTCATAAACAATTAAATATATACAAACTCATATTTTTTAACATATTAAACCAATTCTCAGTCTGATATTATTGAAACTTTAGGTTAATTTACACGAACTCCAAATATTAACACTTAATTAAAATAAGGAAATAGACAATTCAAAATCTTTTCCCAACACTTGCAACCTCTTCTAGACTCAACCTGAAATATGTACATTGAGGTGTAAATGTTACACACTCAGTGAAAATATTATACTTAAAATAAAATATAATAAACACAAACAAAAGATAATTCATAGTTATTATATAAACAATTATCCCACAATCAAATAATAATTAATTTAACTGTATCATAACTGACAGTGATAAAAAATATTTCAACATATAATTCATCATTATTTTTCATTTATCAACCATCATCATCTAGGCCCCAACTAGCCATTGCATGGTATATTTGCATGATAAATGACTTAAATAATAATACAACACACATTTAGCTTCATCTGCCCTATGAGTTGGGCGCTCAGCTGCGAACAATAGCTTTAGTTTAGCATATCCCATTAGTCTCGTCTAACATCATCATTGGTCCCATCTGATTTGACCCCATCTGACCTTTTTTTTTTCCTTCTGACCCTAGCTGACCTCATATTTTTTCTTTTTTTTTTTACCCTATCTGATCTGGTTCCATCTGATTATTATGCAAATGTAATGTATACAATTCATGCCTATATGCAATAATATTTATTTAAATAAAATATTACTTCCCAAATTTATCATTCCACAAATAACCACAATTCATATCTAACACAATAAATTCATAAATAACCAATACTTCATATCAGAACAAATAATTAATAACAACAATAAATTAATAAAATTTATCAATTTGTATTTAATATATTTTATCTTTAAGTTTAATATATTCACCTGAACAGTAAATATTCTGAGAAAATTAAACTATTGGGGTGATTGCTATTGATTACTTTCAGATCCTAGTTTTAATCTAAACAAACTACACAAATCAGACATCGAATAGTTAAAATATAAACTAAATTAATTAATAATTTAAAATTAACAAATAGAATAGGACTATTATATTTTTAACATATTTAATTTATTTAATCTTTTATAAAATTAATTTTAGATTAATAAAATAAAATAATTTACTTTAACAATCTAATCAAATCTCCAAATTTCCTTCCACGTTTCTCTTTCTTTCGCCCCCCCCCCCCCCTTTCTCCACTTCCCTACTGTTTTTTTTCTCCCCGCGTAATGCCATATGTAATCACAAGCATACCACATGTACATAAGTGGTCTAGCGGTTTAAAGCCTCGCCGCCTCCACCTCTCTCTTTTTTTTTTTTTTTTTTTCCCTCTCTCTCTAAACTTTCCACGTAACAAATATCAGGCTACTGGCACCTTAAGGTGGCCAATTTTCAACCTTAAACTAATGTCACGTCATCTCAAGGTAATTAACATAACTCCAATAACTTAACCTAATTAATTAATTGATAAGTTAATTCACCCACTAACTAATTTAAATTAAGATTATTAAATTTTAAAATAATGTCAAAATAACACAATTAAATTTCTAAGTATAAGATAAAAATTAAATTAGTAATACATTTAAAAATAATAAAAAATTTAAGATGTCATAATCTCTATTTTATCTAACTTTTAGTCATTTTTTTAATACTTGTTGTCGTTTCAGAGAAAAATATCAAACACTTAATAATTTAAAGTTTGACAATTTGAACAAGCACCGGGAATCTTGGAAAACCACTTTAAGAAAAATTTCAACATATTCATTTTTTAAATTGCCAACGTGTTAAACATCCAATTAATCTAAAAGCAAAATTTTATTTTCTTTAAAATCAGAGGCCAAGATCTTAAAAAGATAAAATTTACGTCAAATTCAAAATTAAAATCCTAGACAAAAAAAAGTTTTTATCACTAATTATTCCAAATGCATGGGTAACACTGAGAAGCTTGAAAAAGTCACTAAAGTTTTGTTTAAAAACAATAGTTCTGAGGTGTGATTTTATAAAAATAAAAAGAAAAAAAGTATAGAACAAAATGATCACTTTTAAACTTTTATTTTATTATTTTAATTATAATACTCAATCGCTTATTGTATTGATAAGTACTATTATGATCCTTCCATTCGAAATCATTTGTAATTGAGCTCTTAACAAGGCAATGACTAAAATTTAATGGGAACAAAGTAATACCCTCCACTATTAACTCGGATATGACTTGTTTGATACTAATTTGGGACGAAATCAGACAACAATTATTTTGGGGATGAAATCAATTGAGGAAAAACCCTATAAATCGTATCTACAAATCATATGTAAGAATTTCAATGGAGTTGATGAAGTATAAATTACTTTATTACACTTAAATTTTAGTCATGAGATGTTTACCTGCTAATAGTTCAATCATAAACAATTTTAAACGTAACGATCACATTATTACTTGATTGATACTATAAGGGATTAACGATTGCAATTAGAATTACAAAAGTTAAAATAGAATGTATTGTACACTGTAAAGATTATTATTATAATTATATAATTAATAAGAAATAGATAGATTAGTTAAAAACTGTGATAAAAAATCCAACATGATGAGAATTTCTTTCTTTTCTATTTTAAGTGTGAAGTGATATATTAGAATGTTATCCAAGTTCATAACAAAATAAAAATGTAACAAAAAGGTGACAAAAAGGGGGGGAGGGGAGGGTTACCCATATTAATTTGTGATGCCATAATAACTTAGGTTTAAGAGACGAGACATGAGCAATAATATCTTCAAGAGTCCTATTTAAGTTTGAGATCTCACAATAAACTATTACACTAATTCTGATAAATCGATCTTAAAAGTAATTATTTTATTTTTTATAAACCTTTTTTTGATGACTTATGATGTTTAGGTTAACTTGAGTGATAACTCAACTAGTAAGATTTTAGTTTTTTTCTTAGTGGCCACTCGTTCGAGTCTTTTCAGTGTCACGGAAGAATTTATTTGCGAATCTCTTCGAGTCTTCTTAAGACCACCAGAGGGTTTACTCACGCCCTTGAAGTTACGGTCAAGTAGTCGAATCCTTGGAGTTTTGAAGTTAATAACCGAACCTCTCCGAATCTTCTTAAGACCACCAGAAGGTTTACCCATGCACTTGAAGTTATGATCAAGTAGGTGATTCCTTGACGTCTTGAAGTTAATAACTGGATAAGTTTTCAGTGGATCTAACGAGACTCAATGTAGTGATGTTGGATTAGGGAACAAACTTAAAGTCTTACTAGTTGAGAGTTATATCTTGGGTTTTCTTATTTATTTATTTTTTATTTTATTTTATGTAAACTTTTACAAATGGGAGTTCATCAATTATAACCAAAGAAAAAAAAATGTCTTAATGGTAAAGTCTCCCAATCTAATAATGCTAATTAAAATTGACATAAAGAAAGAAGTGAGCATCAACTATTTTTACAAAATAACGTGACATTTAACTTACTATTTTTCTTACCAAATGTGACGAATTTTACTCATATTTTAACCTTTAATTTTTAGCAATGTACCCCCCAAAAAAAATACACACACACAATTTTGACAACATAGAGATTTGCCTTCGAAAGTAATGCAAACTTTCCCAAATAATTATTATTATTTCTTTAATTTTCAAATGAAAGTGGACGATTGGCCGTTTGGTCCGTCTGCAAAAAATAAAAAGCAATTACGTGCGGGTGTTCCCCCTTTAGGTAATGTTTGTTTTTGGGGTAACGGGATAAAGTTTAGTAAGGTAATTTTTACTTTTTATTATATATGTTTGAATGGGAGTAACAATTATTTCGAGGATAATCATTATCCCCATATAGGAGTAAATTTTTACTCAGAGTAGGTAATGGCAGGTCATGAGATGTTTATTAGGATAATTTTTACTCTCAGTTACATATGTTTGGATAAAGGTAACAATTATTCTAGAATAACCATTATCCCTCATATGGAGGTAAATATTTGCTCGAGTGTAAGTAACATAGGGTAATGAAAATTTTTTTACCCTTTTCTCATATCTCCATAAAATATATCTTTACATCCTTTTATTCATATGTAAAACCCTAGACAACATTTTTTTTTAAGCTGTCTTTCTATCTTAAGTTTTTGCTACAATTGAACAAGATATGATTCTTTGGCATTTGTTTTTTTGTAATGGATTTCTATTTGTGCTCATTGCCTCCTTTCCCTGCAATGGATTTTTTTTTTTTTTTTTTAAGAACGGAATGGATTTTTGAAATATATATATATATATATATATATTGACAGCTTATAATCTTCAATATTCTGCCTGTGACCATTGATTTATTAACATATATTGTTCTAAAAAAATACGAAAATTTGATTCCATGCTGCTCCAGAGTTGGAATTTTTATTTAGTTGTATGGTTGCTTCCAAAGTGCCATCTACATCCGATTCATTTACAGCGATGCAGATACGTCATTGAGACTGTTTATGTATCCAAAATATTTAAATTTTTTTCCTTTTTTTTTGGAAAGAAATCTTTTGAATCAAATGGTTTTGATGATCCTCTGAATCATAAATTAGCTTTGACTTGTGGCTTCTACCAGGTTGTGTGTTCGTTGAATTCTATGGTTGACAGAAGATTTATTTGAGATTACATCTTTATTTGTCATACAGAACATCGTTAGGTCGGTTGATCCTTCACGAGTTCCAATATTTAGATTGCTTTAATGGTATATATTTTAATAATATATTATTTGTTAACATTAAATATTACCTTTTACCCTTGATTAATTTATTTTCATTCCAAACGTTACCTTAATTTTCAGGCCTGCTAAAAAGGCAAACAAGCCGCTCCTTCTTATTTTCTGTTTCTTCCTAAAATTAAAACAGCACTCTTCTTTTCTTTCTTTCTTTCCCATTGAGATTTGTTCCACTGCCTGGTCACGTGGGGGTAGGGATATCAAATATACTCGTATTCGGTGGGTACCTATTTTATCCGGTCCATTCGGAGAGGGTATGAGAATATTAATAGTGGGGACGGGGACGAGTATAGAGATTTGAAATATTACCTGAACGGATACGGGTACGGAGACGAGGACGGGAATAGGTACGATAGTCTCCACCCCACCCCGTATTTGTTTAAATATTTATTTGTTAATTTTATTGGCGTGATGACTCCTTTAGAAGTCCCACATTGGTTTCTCATAAAGAAGTGGAGGCCTTATGAGGTTATAAATAAATGCATTTTCTTCTTTGGTTAAGTGTATTGGTCAAAGTTAAAGATTTATATATTTTTTTAATTTTTATTTAATATATATATGTAATAGATATTTTTATTTAATATATGTAATATTTATAATAATTTTAAATATTTATTTTATACATATAGTATATAATTTGTAATAGTTAGTATACTTGGCAGGTAAACGGGAACGGAGAATTTATTACCTCGTGAAGATGGGTATGGAAAAAATTTTTTTCCCCAAAACAGGGACGAGGAAGAGGAAGGTCATACCCGCCCCATACCCGTCCCGTTGACGTCCTTATGCGGGGGTAGATATATACAAATCTACACTATTACGAGTGAAGTTGGTAAAACAACTTTTATAATTTGTAGTAATTTTTAACAAAATTTTAATTATTTGATAAAAAGTAACTCTTGTGTAAAAAATTACTTAAAATTACTAAAAGTTACTAAAATAGAAAACTTGCCAAACAAGCAACTTATGAAAAAATATGCCTTTTTAGTATGCGTTTAGAGTGATAAAAAGTGAGATAAAATGAGATAAAGTAAGAAAAGTTGTGAATTCGTAATTTGTGCAGTGAAATAAAAAGTGAATAACTTTTAAAATTTTTAGAATTTTTCACAAATTTTTAAAGTTTTTTGTCATTTCAAACGGAGCCTTAGTCATACTTGCCCTAAAACATCTGAACTCTAAATTTTGCTTCCTAAGTTTTAATTTAGGATAAATTTCAAACTTATTTTTATTTACTAATATCATATCATTTACAAACAACATCTATCAAGGGAAATACACTTGAATATGTTTAGTAAGTTTGTCCATAATCAAACTGAAAGAGTAAGGAAATAAAGTGGATCCTTAATATAGATTAATTGTAATTGAAAAATTATACATATATCACCTCCAATGTGATGGTTGAGTATTTGGAGAAATATTATTATAAAAAACGATGATTTGTTTTTTAATCCACAAGAACGATAGTCTTAAATTCACAAAAACTCAAGTCAGGAAAAACAAAAACTCTTAACTAATCTGAAGTATACTTAATAATTAAATAAATGGGAAGTATTTATAAAAAGTTCTATTTATAACAAACCATATACCATGCATATGGAAATGATTTTTCTAACTAATAAAAATTTATAATTAAATTTTGAAGTAGAGAATGTGAATTCCTAGTAATTGCAAAATAGCATTTGGCTCGAAATAAAAAATATGTACTTAAATAAAATTTCTATTCTAAATAAAATTAAAAAAATTAAAAAATAGAATACAAAACAATAAATTCATCCCAGATCAACCTCCAATAGTTAATCACTGTAATATATTTCATAATAATTAATTTTTTTCAACATCCAGCATAAATTGTTTCATGAAATCCTTTCACATATTTTCACTGAGGAGTGTTTGGTTGGTAAAAGTTTGACAAAAAAGAACAATAAAAGTACAAATAATTAATGTAAAAGTGATACGCGATAAAGGTAAAATTTGATTGGAATAAAATATAAAAAGTTGGTAAAAGTTAATAGATTTTAGTTGATTTTGACCAACCAAATACCTCTCAACAAAAAAAAAAAAAGTGCATGAATTTTTATTTTTTCTATATTTTTGAAACAATATTTATGTTAGGAAAATAGTCAGCTTAGTGTGTGTTTGGAGTGAAAAAAGTGAGATAAATTGAGATAAATTGAAAATTTGTAATGCGTACAGTGAAAGAAAAAAGTTGATGTGATATAAAGTTAACAGAAGTTTATAAAATTTTTTATAATTTTTTTTACAAACCAAACAGAGGCTTAATGGACAAAATCAAATTGACTATCTGCTTTTTTATTTTTACACATTTTAACCTTATCCCAATCATTATCTTCCAATATTTGCACATGTATATGGAGGTATATTGTGTATTATTGGTGTGTTTGGAATTGTATAAAAATATATAAAATAAAATAAAATTGTAAAAATAAAATGTCTCATAATTCATACAATAAGTGAAAAATTTAAATTTTATCATCTCGTAATTCATGTTTATAAAGATTTATATAATTTTATTTTATTTAGTTTGTCATTAAACGAAGCCATATACATGATCCATGTGTCCCATCAGGTTTGCCACGTTAGTTGTCTCCTACTAACTTCTTTCTGGGAAGTGAGATAGAGACTCCCTCAGAAGCTTTATTAAATAAAATAAAATTTTATAAATTTTTATAAATATCAATTATAAGATAATAAAATTTAAATTTTTCACTTATTACATGAATTACATGACGTTTATTTTTATAATTTTATTTTATTTTATACATTTTTATACAATTACAAACACATCAAAAAAAAGCCGGAGATAATAAATTCTGGCACGTCACGCAAATGGGCAGAAAGACTTCCTAGAATATTTGAACAAACTTAGGAGGTATAATAGATAGAGAAAATCACTTCCAAAAAAAGAACACTATTTAATTGTGTTGATATTTCCACGTGGCATGGACAGTGCCATGGACGGCACCGCATTAACTTAAAAAACCTCAGCCACTCAATAAATAAAAATTTCTTATACATTAATTAATTAATTAGCAATACATTAATTATACAAAATACCCAAAAAAAAACTATGTAATTGATGTTGATATTTCCACATGGCATGGACAGTGCCATGGACCGCTCCTCATTAACTTAAAAAACCGCAGCCACTAGGGGTTGTTTGGAGTAAGAAAAAATGAGATAAATTGAGATAAATTGTAGTTTAGGAAGAGTTCGTAATGCGTGCAGTGAGAGAAAAAAATTGATGTGATATAAAGTTAACAGAGATTTATAGAGATTTTTAGAAATTTTCAGCAAAATATATCAAACCAAACGGGCCCTAAATAAATAAAAATTTCTTATGCATTAATTAATTAATTAGGAATACATTAATTATACAAAATACTTGCTTATGATGTCCGATGTAACGTAGTTCTGGTTGTTTTCTACGTTAATTTGATGTGACAAACTAGCTAGAGGCCCCCTTCCTTTGTGCCGAATGGAGAAACCAAGATCAAGCGGCCAACAAAGTTTTGAGACTAAGGGAGCATTTTGCTGTACAATTTTTAATAAAAAATTATTAACTTTTGATTTCTTAATATGTGACAAATCACTAATTTTTATTATTTTTTTCTCAGTTACAATAACTTCTCAACTCAAAATTACTAAAAATTGTTAAAAGTTACCAAAAGTTACTAAAAATTTTACCAAACATCTAAGAGTTGCAAAAATTACTAAACAATGTTATTTGTTTCACCAAACATATCAAAAATTACAACTAATAACTTTTGAAAAAAATACTAAAAATTACTAAAATTATGTCTCCAAACACTCCCTAAAAATGTGATATCGAAATTGTGATATGTTTGATCAAAATCAGAAGATTCACAACAAAAACAAATTTAATATTTTTAAATTTTTTTTATTAGTCGTTCAATTTTAATTGATCGACTCATAACTCAATGTTACATTATTAATCTCAAAAGTGATATTAATTTTTCCAAATCCTTAAATTCAAGTTGATTTCAAGCAAAATAGAAATTTGTTCCTATATTGCTTGTTTTGTGTTTGTTTCCTTCTTAAAGAATCATCAAGATGACTTTTCAATATTGATACCAATTAGCAAGAAGATAAATGTTTTTATGTTCTATACTCGTTTATATCTTTGGATTTTATGAAAAGGCGGGTTTGGAAAATAAAAATAAAAAATATTACATTTTTATTTATATTTTTAGAGTTTGAGTTAAATAAATAGATATATGTTAAAATGTTAATTTCTGATTAATTATGAAAATAAATAGAGTAAATTGCATTTAAAGTACTTTATCTCAAATCTTATTTTAATTTCTGTATTTTAAATCCAAATAAATACACATTAAATCTCATTTTTTATTAAATATAAATAATTCCATTTATTTCGTGCACAAATTATAATTCAAAAGCAACTTAGGAGAGAATTATGATTCACATGCATTCGCCATTATATATATATATACATATATATATATATTAAAACTACAATCTTTATTTTAAAAGATTAAAAATTAACTTTTTTTTTAAAAAAAAATTTCCTTTTCCTCCCATATTTTATCTCGTCATTTTTTGTGATGTGGGGTAATATTTTGATTAACTAGATGCTAAAAGATATTATATTAAAATCATTATCCTCTATTCATTTGTCTTTTTTAATACAAATTTATTTATTTATTATTATTTTTTACTACATGTTGAAATAAATTCTAACTCGAATATTTTTTTTTTAAGTTTACCGCCCTCACCCACGACATATCACATTAATTATGTAAAATAAGTAAGTAAATTAATTAAATAATATAGGTATAGTACTTGTCTCTCTATGAGGATATACTTGATGCTTTTCATTTCTTGAATTCCTATTGTCAACTTGCTCCACTCTTGTCTATGGCTATTAATCAATTATTATGTCACTCATCATCTTTTCCCATAAAACCGATGAATTTTTTTTCCCTCTCTCTCTTTCTATCCCTCTTTGCAAATTAAGAAATATTCATTAAAAATTATTATTTTAATTTATAATAAAAATGTGATTGTTCCATGTATTATCCTCCTAGCATCACTTTGATAAAGGTAATCGTTGAATTGGTTAATGTGTACTTTTCTTTTTGGTCACAACGGGGCCAAAAGGCGCTTGTTGAATTGAATGTGTGTCATTAGTGGAAAGATGCTTTTGTATGAAAAAAGGTAGATTCTTAGGCAATATCTCAAATTCCCTAAGGGGGATAAGCACAAAATCTTTTTAGTTGATTTGTGACATACTATTAATCTTTTTTCTGTATTTAACTGTTGGTAGAAATAAAAGTGAATTGAATTTTTCAATCGATAACTGTCATAAAATTTGTGACAGAAGAATATCAATCTTTAATTATCTAATTCTAGTTTTCTAAATTCAAAGGTAGCACAATTACAAACAGATAAACTTTTTCATATTTAATTTTATGTTTTCAAAAAATTAATATTCCAAACTTCACATACAAATTAATAATTTATCTCTAACAATATATATGTACATATATATATTAAATTTCAATTTTTTGATTCTTCTGGGGTTGGGGAGAAGCCCGCAGCCGCTACCCATGGGTGCGCACTGGGTGAAACCTGCCCCGTGGCCCTAGTCGGCAAAGAACCACGATGAGGTAAACCAGTCTAGGCAATCTTTGGTTGACCAGCTCAGCCGGGAAGGCCGTTGAAGATCGCCTCCACATTAAGAGGAAAGACCGGCCTCCGAAAGAATCAAACTCGAGACCTCACGTGGCTCAAACCCTATGGCCCCGACCCTTGACCAACCCGACTACCCCTTTCGAGGCTCAATTTCTTGATTCTTAAATAGACCGATGGTGTCGATGGCATTGCACCATTAATAACCCTTCCCCAAATTAAATTAAAAAAAAATTAGCCATTTAAAATTAAATAGAGAACCCTATTCACTGGTTGAATATTGCATCTTTTTCTTTTTTAATAAACTCAAAAAAAATAAAATAAAATAATTATTGAATATAGGATGGTCATAAGCATTTTGTTTCTTCATCTTTTAGGTTTGTGGTGCTTACCGGCAACTCATAAAATAATTATAAATGCCGATCGAAGCCTCCCAAAAACGAGTGTGACACTTACTTGCGTAAGGGGGACTATGGGATGCTAAAGTGGGCTGGGCCTCTTTTTCTGGGCGTAGAAAAAGGCCGCGGGCTCATGCCTCGGCCCACCATTTGAGTGGCACGAAGTCAAAACGAACTTTACACGTAAAATATTCCAAAGCGTAGTACGTACTACTTTAAAACCCAAATTCCAAAGATATTTTAAAAAATCTATCCAACATCTCAACGTTTTGAAAAGAATGAAGGATTTTGCTTTGTTGGGAGTCAAATGTCATTTGTGTGTTTTAGATAATAATATAATGTGTGTGTTTAGAGTTATATAAAATTATATAAAATTATAAAATTAAAATTTCATATTTTATATAATGAATAAAAAATTTAAATTTTATTATTTTATAATTCGTATTTATAAAAATTTATAATATTTTATATTAACTCCAAATAAGGTCAATGTACAGATATCAAGCATCTCAAGAATTTAGATGCCATTTGCTTTAACATATACTTTTTTAATATGGATACCCAAAGTTCCGAGGATTTGAAAGGACGTTTGAAAGGAATTTTTTTTTTGGAATCTGAATGCCTTTTATTTTTTTCCTCTCTATATGTATGTGTATTTACGTGTGTTCATACGAGACACTAAAAAATACAAAAAACAAAAAAGCAAAATACAATCAAGTTGCTGAATCGCATTTGGTACCGTTTTTATTTTTTATTTTTTTATATGTTATCAAAATTTTATAAATTGGTAATGGATATATATTTGTTAAATTTTGTTTATATTTTTATTTCTAAAAAAATGAAAGCTTAAGTAATGAATTTGAGAAAAAAAATGTTTTCACTCTATTTTTTGTTATAAATATTTTGTCAATCTTAATACTTTGTTCACTTTTATTGCATCATATTAAAACCAATTATTTTATTCAAATATTTTATTAAACTAAATTATTTTCAATAAATAAATATTAATTTAATTATGTAAATTAATATATAATATATTTTATTAATTAATTTTTAATAAATAATAAATTAAATTATTTTAAATCAATTAATTTAATTAATATGAAATATATTTTATTAAATTGTTTTTATTTATATCATAATTAAATTATTTAAATTATTACAAAAAATATATTATTAAATTACTTTAATAAATAATATAATGAAATCATAATTTAATATATTATTATATTTATTGAATTATATAATTTTTAATAATAAATTAAATTAGTTGATTAATATAATTTAATTAATTATATTAATTAGATTGAAATAATATGACATATATTTTATTAAATTCAATTAAATTTTAAAAAACTAATAAAATTACATATTTTATTAAAATAAGAAATTAGTAATCGTAAATAATATTTTCGAACGTGGCTTTAGTTTTTCATTTTAGAAAAAAATCACAATAGAAAACCAAAAAAAAAAAAAAAAGAAAACATAAACACATAAATATAAACAAAAAATAAGAATATTACCAAATGGCCCTTGAAAAATTTGGTGTTTGGTACATTTTTCAAAAAGTCCAAGAAATTTAGGAATTTTTAAAGAAAATTAGATAAAATTAAAAACAATTAGTAAAAGTTAAAGAAGATCGGCAAAAAGTTAGAGAAAATTAAAAAATAAAAAATTTTATTGTAAAAAATTTAGAAAAAGTTAAAAAAATAATTAGAAAATTTTGAATTTTTTTAATAATTTTTAGTGTTCCAAACGGACACATAGGTGTCGTTTGGAGAGTAATTTTGGGTATATAAATCTATCAACTTTAAAAATTTGAGTGTTTGGTAAAATATCAAATTTTATATTTTTCTATTCAGTAATAATAAGTTGTTCAACTCAAAAGTTATTAAAATTTTTATCTAATAAACAAATAGTTATAAAAAATTTTCAAGAATTTGACCTAACACCTAAAAATTATCAAAAATTACTAAAAATTCCTATTTATTTTACCAAATATACAAAAAATTTCATCTACACAAAAAAAAAACCAAAAATTACTAAAAATTATATTTTGAAACCGCCCCATAATTCGTATGGTTATGATGTTGAAATAATAACTATATATTTATTGGGGAAGTCGATTTTTTTGTTAGGTTACTTCTTCCCTCAAATGGTTGTAATAATGATAATTGTATATATGTTTATCTGCATGCTTTCCTTTCTTCCATAATAACTCGTCTGTGACTCTTTTTTTTTTTTTTTGTTGGTTTTTTTTTTTCAATTAATGCTTTTGAATTTTATTTTATTTTTTATTTTTCTCTTCAAACTTCATGCCTGATTTTAGAATTGGCAGGGCTTGTTTGATTCTTCAAATTATCTCTGCAATTCGCTTTTTTTTTTTTTGGAACATTTTGTTTGTGGACTTCCTAAGTGGGTCCCCTTCTATGTTTTTCTTATTAATTTCAAAAGCCTATATTTGTAGTCATTTGCTTTCTTTGATGACTAGTGGCGGACTAGTTGTATTATTGTCCTGTGTTCTGTTGTGAGTTTAACTCTGTTTCAATGGTAACTTCCCACCAATGTAGTGGATGACTTATGTTATGTTGGGTGATTCAGTTCGGGACTTAGTGGATGTCGTGGCTTTATGGTCTAAAGCTTGTTTGGGTTATAGCTGTTTGGCTTTTGTATATATTTGATTGATGCTTTATTCTTTCTGCCACTATTGAATATATTTACAGACTAGATAGATATACGTAGTCATTTGCTTTCATTTCATTGATGACTGGTGCTAGAATGATTGGATTATGATGTGAGTGTACTTGACCTGTTTGAATTTTAATTTTGCAATGGTGTGGGCTATTGGTTCAGGTTATTTTGTATTGGGCGATTTGACTAGTTAGATGTTGTGGGTTTGTGGTTTATAGCTTGTTTGGGCTGTAGCTTATGAAATTTTATAAGATGAGGATAGAAGGCCGACATATGATATATATGGTATGGCAGGGTTGACATCTGGTTTGGAACTTGGTCTTAATCTGAATAAAGCAGAGGAGATTAAAGAGGAACTAGAAAGGCTGTGACGGGGGATGGAACAGCAAAGGATTTCAGCTTATATCATACCTACTGGCTTGATCATAGCCAATTTCTCGTTGCCAGAATTTCTAGATGGTGATGGCATCATGAATAGGTATAGCTCTTTTTATTTTCCTGGTTCATTCTTCAAGTTTGCAATTTACTATTTAGAATAAGATTATTCATTGCTGGTAGCACTCGCTCCTTGACTTGAGGAAATGGATTTTTCACAAGGATTTGACACGAACATTGTACCAATGATAGTGTAATATTCTCGTGATAGTTACCTTAAGATAACATGTATATAAACAAGAACAAAAAGACAGCCTGGTGCACAAGACTCCCGCTTATGCAAGATCAGGATAAAGTAATTTACGCAATTTTATTCTTAATAATTGAAGAGATTATTTTTTAGCATTTAAACTTATGACCTCTAGGTCATAAAAGAGCGACCTTACTATTGCATCAAGCCTTAATTACTCTCACAATTGATGTTAAGAATCATCAAACAATTGATTTTTGTTAATCTCATTTCATGAATAATGTGTCATTTTTCTTCAAATCTCTTTGAAATATAGTGATGGCTTACATGTTGCAAAAATTTTTTCCCCGAAATAAGAAAATATCTCAAAACTTTTTCCTTTTTTTTTTTTTTTTTTTTTTTTGGTGCAATGTCTTCTTAAGTTGCTTAGACTTGATCTGTCTATCCCAGCAGCTTTCCATGTAAATGTAAATACCCTTGAAATGCATAGCTCTTAAAATATTCATACAAGCGATAATCAATACCATAAAGCCATATGGTTCAATGCATTATGTGAAGATTGATTTGGTTTATGGCGTTTCACCTGAACTAATTATGCACATTTACATAAATTTTAGAACGGCAATGTTTAGTGAAGTCTCAAATATCCAAACGCAATATTGTTGCTATTGGCGGAAATCGGGAAATCGAGGGAGATTCTGGTGGTGGCGCTGCCACAGTTGAGTTTGGGCATCAGATATCATCATGTTCCTCTATAGGATTCATGGCTTCTGCTGGTTTACGTGCACTGACGATTGGTATCTTAGATTTCCTCCTATTTGACTAGCTCAACCGTTCCTTGTATCTTTTTTCAGCAACCTATCTTTTGCACTCCACAGCAACAATGGGCTTTACGATATCAGACGGTTCGATTAATCTTTCCAATTCCTGGACTCGCCAACTCTCTGAGATATCAAGTGAAAATGCATGCATTCTCTGTCACTAGTGGGCTCCTTCATGTCATATCGACTTCCTGCTTCTGGAGATCGAACGCAGTAATTGTGATAAATTTTGAAGCGGCAACGGAATGCACTTGAAGGCGTGCGTGCAGGATTTCGCTTGTGAACTGAAGGAGCTTTGAACTATTGTGCAATAAATGCTATTTAACCACACTTCATGAATTCCTTTTAAGTTATTTTACTTCTCGAGTTATGAAAACTAAGAGGGCCTTTGACGGAACTTCCTGGAAGTGTTGTTTTAGTCTAGAAGGACTTTCTCACGACTTCCAGCAATTTTGGGAGGTTTGGTAAAATGGGGCAAAAGATTTCTAGCGGAATCCCATCTTTTAAAAGTCCATTATGGAGAAGCTACCTAGTTGACTTCTTGAATGGATTTCTCAATACGTCAATCAAAAAAACGTGAACAGCCCAATTTTAACCATTTAAAATATATCTTTTAACTACCCCACTTTATATTTGTATATATAGTAGTTTCAAAAATAAAAAAAAATTAAACAACCACAAAAAAAAAAAAAATTAAACAATCAAAAAAAAAAAATAAACAATCATTCCTTTATTACATATATTTATTTGATTTTTTTTTTTGGGTCCAGTATAACTCAACTATTTCTATCAAATGTTATTTTCCTTTAGTACTTTTCTTAAAGGACTTTCTTTAATGCATTCTTTATGAAAAAAAACTTCTAATACACATATGTTATGACAAACAGGCTCACGTAAAAGGAAATTTAGTTGGTAAAAGCATGGCTTTCTAAGAAATAAAGGGTTAACATCGAAAAAAATGACATGGACCAAGTGCTTTTTTTTTTTTTTTTTTTTCAAGCTTGAAAATCTTTCGTATTATAAATCAGTTTTCTATGCTGCTAATATTTTTGCGTGTATTTGATATCTTCTTATCGTATTTTCCTTCCTTCCAGATAGAACCTGCTTTAGGTCCAAAGCCATTTGTAGCTGTTGGATGGAAGAAGAAAGTAGAGAAAATGTCTGCAGTTGGAGAGATTATGGTACATCTATTTTTCATCTTTAATCTACTGTAAAATGTAAAAGGGTAGCCTTGGAGTAGTGGTAAGGTTATTTCATTGTGATCTAGAGTCACAGGTTAGAATCTTAGGAACAGTCTCTGTGCAACCAGGAGTAAGGTTGTGCTATTTGACCTTTTTAAATCTTGCAATGCAGGAGACTTGTACTATGGTTTTGTTTTGTTTTTTTTTTTTTGGGTAAATCTAGTGTAAAAATGTCTTCGAGGAAATATGTGCTTTAATGACAAACATCTTGGGTAAGCACATATTGGATCTAGGTACCTTTCAATAAGCAGTTGAATTTATGCAATTGCAAATTTGCAATTATCTTGAGGAAGTCGCATTTACGTCTAGCCAAGGCCCGATGCCTAAAGTTTAAAGTATTAACAAACCTTTCTTGGCGTGGCACATGCACAGGAGAACCCGTGAGCTGCACTTTACTGGGACTGGTTCCATAAGTGGATTTAAGTGGGAGACCTAATTAAGAAATTCACAAAAATATTATTTATTTTGAAACTACGAGAAGTTGAACCTGATTAAGAAGTAAAACAAATGTTCAATCATCCGATCAATGATCCAAAAACTGACCCTCATGCAGTTTGTGATTGCTTTTAAATCATTGCCAAGGAATTCATCTGGGTTTGCACCAAGGGATCATAGAGTATCATTGTACGGTGTTTCCAGCCAAAGATGAAAAAAGGAAAAGAAAAAAAAAAACATGTAAGTTAACAACATTATACGAGAAAATAAAAAATACATATTTATTTGAGGCTTCCTGTTATGTTGACTGAAAAAGATTCAGTCTATATATATAGCCACTAGTGTGCACAAGAGAAATAAATGCAGTGTAATAAAAGAGTAGCAGCAAACACAAACAATCACGCAAAGTCTCTCTTTTCATTATCCCCTTTGATAATATTAATATCAACTAGTACCATTTTCATTGACATGTACTTTTTCATTTCATAAAATAGTAATTTTTTTTTTTTATATCATCATGGTATACTGAGTTGACACATAATAGATTAAGGGTGTCTTTGTTTTGTTAAAAATTACTAAAAATTTTTAAAAATCTCTAAAAATTATTCACTTTTCATTTTACTGTATGAATTACGAACTTATAAATTATGTCACTTTATCGTGGAAAAGATTCAGTCTTTATAGTCACAAGTATGTAACAGATAAATAAATGCAGTGTTATAAAAGAGTAACAGCAAACATATACAATCACGCAAAGTGTCCCTTTTCATTATACCCTTTGATAATATTAATATGAACTAGTACCATTTTCATTGACTTTTAGTTTGTTTTGTTATTTTATGTACCTTTTCAGTTCATAAAATAGTGTTTTTTTTTTTTTTTTTTAATCATGGAATCGTGCTCCAGAGCCATGCCCCTTGGGGGCCATTCTAGAACTGCAAGGGGCCATTCTAGAACTGCCCGACCAAATGCCAAGAATCAGGGCTCCCTTGCCATTGGCTTTTGTCGACCACCACATTCCCTCCCGTAGGGGAACCCCTCGCGCTTAAACACCCCCAATGATCTGGTTTATCACACACGGGGACCAACGACTTAAGGATGTCATTAAGGATAGTTTAGAGAGGGAGCCCCCTTCCTTGTTCCCATCTCGATTTAATAATACCCATGTCTGTCCCTACACTCAAACCTGTTTGGAAATGAAATCATTCTACCACCACCATCCTCGCCTAGATGTGCATTTCCCGTACCCCTTGGGTGAAATTTAAATGTGATGTATTTTTGTCTATCAGGGACTTGTATCCCTACTTAAAACATATTTGATATGGGTATTATTTATTAAAAACACACGTTATTACATATTTTAAATTAAATAAAGTTATACAGTAATATATTAGCTCCGTTTAAAATGGTAAAAAATTCTAAAAAATGTGAAATATATTAAAAAATTTTAAAAGTAATTCACTTTTTATCTTATTACACGAATTACGAATTCATAATTTATCTCACTTTATCTTATTTTATCTATTTTTTATCATTTCTATAGTCTTGGACTAGAGTCTTCTGTCATAAATGTAAAGGACCGCATGCAATCTCTGTGATCTTGGACTAGAGTCTTCTGCTGAGGAAAAATCACTACCCAAAGACTAGCTATTCAGAGAGTTCTGATTGTCCCCAGTGATTTCTTCTTCTTCTTCTTCTTCTTCTTTTTTCTATTTTCTGGCAGGGGATGATGGGAGTAACATATAATCTAGAGATAAGAAGATTGCAAAGGTAGCTCTAAAGGTTGCAAACTAGGTGGAGAGAGAAAAACAAGTTCAAAGCCTTCCAATGCTTGTCATTTTGAAATTTACGAAAAATGGAAGGAGGAAAAATCATGTTTAGAACCTCACAGTACGGTTGTCATTTTTTTTTTCTTTTTGCCATATTTGCTCTGCTCTTTTTCATATTCTGATTCAACATTGCTGAGACGATTTGCTGTAGTATATTACAGTATGATGATTTCTTTAGCTGGAATTTGCTGGCAGCACGATTGGATGGCTTTCATTGGCCTGTCAGAAGTTTGGCATCTAAATGTATTGAAATTAAGGTGTCATTTGGTATATTTATTTTGAGTCTATTTTTGATTTTATAATTTTAAAAACAAAGAAAAATATCAAAATACATTTGGTCACTTATGTTTTTAAAATTTGTTTTAAAAAATAGAAAATGAATTTACGCTTGAAATGTAAAATGACAAAAAGTCATTTTGAGCATTTTCAACCTAAAATAAGAAAAATCTCAAAACATGAACAACAGAAAATATTAAATCAAATGTGTTTTCTATTTTTCTTATTTGAGATTTTCAGTACATAAAACACATAAAATAAAAAATAAAAATACAAACCAAATGACACCTAAATTACCTCAGCCTCTATTGGTGTATGGCTGATCAAATGCCTACTTCTTAATTCTGTAATGGCTGATGTACCAGAAATTAATAGACGTGACTGTATATGACCTAAAATATGCTGTTGTGGTCTGCCTTCTCTTACTGGGAAAGGCCGTATCTTCTCATGGTATATCTGTTTTGATGGCTTGAGCTACCTCAAGAATTTCCCACATAAAGAAAACTTTGGTATGCTACAAAATATTTTGACATTCTTTCAAATTTTCTTTGTAACTATGCAATTATTCCACGGGAACCTGTCAGACTGCTCATTATTGTCCTATAACTTTGTATATCATTTTGTAGCGCTAATCATGAGATTGAATTTGGGGATGGAAGGAATATCTCAATTCTTTGACGTTCTTATCTTCTGTCGAAGTGCTGAAGTTCTACTGTTGTTCCATTGATTTTGCTGTGTGATATGAATCTTTATGTGAAGGTTTTTGATGTAAACTCAACTCAACCGAATGTGTCGTGAACATGTCTCTCATACAAGCTACTCTTGTGGTATTATTTGAAATCACACAAAAAATTGGAAGTTGTCATGTCTAACTAGATTGAGAGAGGACCATTCATTTGCGAGACCGTTGAAAAACAGGGGTGACATTGACCTAATTTTTCAGAGGAAGTCAATGATATTACATTAGCTGCTGCATCTTGGTTGTGTATAATATATACATACATATATATATATATATATATATATATATATATATATATTCTTGTATACCTGTGAATATTTTATGTATGGTCGGTCAACTGTTGCAATAAGGCAGATTTGTGCTTATCAGTTTTAGGGTTTTTTGTGACCTTATGGCCCCCATCTATACTCATTGAAGCCGGCAGGATGGCAAATTTTGCTGCTTTTGCAGATCTTTAACCTTGGTCATATTTATAAACTATCTTTTCAGTCTTTTCCCTTCCAAGGCTCTAATTTTTACCACAGGTTAGCTGTATTGAGTCGCAAACAATTTCAGAAGTATTGAGCCGAGCCCGTGTGAAAGCAAGACTGCCACATTTGAGCTGTGGTGGCAAAAGGTGAAGAGAGAATTTCTTCTCATTGTTGAGAATGCGAGTGGAGTAAAAGACATTAGAGTTCTGCTTGTTTTGGATTCGGAGGTTTGTTGTTAACTGATCCAACGATCTCTACTTTGTTGCATGGTGCTTTTTATAGCAGGCATCTCTACCCATTTATTTTAAGTTAAAAAATGTTGTCCTGAAAAATAAATTTTCCAATGCTTCAAGATTTGCTATAATATATTTTAAAATTTACACTGAAACGTAGTGCATGTTTGAAGTGCTAAATTTTGATAAAAACACAAAAAGTAGACATTTTAAATTGTTTTGTGCGTTCTTTAAAAGGTGTAAAAAAAGTTGAAGAAAATTAAAAAAAATTAGTACAAATTGGAGAAAGTAGAAGTTGAAAAAAATTAAAGAAAAATAAAAATTTTTAACTAAGTTTGACACTCCAAATACACACATAATTTAAAATATGATTTATTTTAAGCATTGCTTGGGAGTTTGATGTAAGCAGATTGGCCCCCGTTTGTTTGTTTTTGGGGGGGGGGGGGCTTGTGGGGAGAGAGAGAGAGAAATTGTGTGTTAGCAGAGTTTTTGGTGGGAACAATGAAATTATATCTTAATTAGAGAGCATTATAAGGTATGCTATATTAATTGGAAGGTGCATGGTGAGCCAAGCAGCTTTCGCTTATAAAATTATGATAGTTTGACTCCAAAAGTAAAAAGAAAAGGAATTAGTACGTTAACAATTTGTAGTGGACTGGACAGAATTCTATTTGGGTTAGGTGCACCATACAGCCAGGTTTGTGTACCCCATAAAGGAAATTTATACGTTACATAGACAAATTTGAAATAATTAAAACCAATATAATATTGGTGGAAATAAAGCCAAGATTGATTATTTAGGAAAAATGTATACTTTGGCCGTATTTTAATAGCTATGCTTTGGTCATTTGGTGACCCCTAATAGCTGGCATTAGGGGCTGCCTTTTGATGTGACTTCCCCAGTCCAATCATGAGTCGAATCAAAATTCAAACCACCAACCTTGGCATCTCTCTCTATATGCATGTATATATATATATATTATGGCTTAGGCTTGGGAGTTAGTAGCTTGCCGCTCCAAGTTTTCATGTTCAAATCTTTTTCCTAGCACTTTTTGTGGCCAACCTTCTGACACAAAGTACAGTAATATTTGCAGGACAAGTCTTTCTAAACAAACGGTATTCAATTTTTAGATATGAATTTAAATTTCTTTTACCGCGTGAGTCCGTAATTTACTATTACACATATTAAAAAACAGTATATACAATACAAATGAAAAAAATTCATCCCAAAAATTTGGGCTGAGAGTAAATCTCTGGAATTCAAATCCTTATATGACGAACATATCAGTGGGGAAAGGAAGAAAATGTCCCTGTCAATTGTGGTGGAGTGGCACGCTGGAGGGTGTAGTGGCGAGGGTAAGAAACTCATCCGAAATTGTACAACTGCGTTTGGTGCATGAACAAATCAGGCAACAACTTGCTGGTACCATTTCTCATTAAAAGTTAGACTCGTTGCCCATGCGTGACAACCATTCTTGATTGTGACGTTAAAATACTAAATAATTAGGAGTTAGTTCTTTTTAGCTATCAATTTTCAAAGGCACGTCTTGTTTAGTGACACTAAAAATTACCAAAATTTATTAATTCTAACTAATTTTTATACTATTCTTCAATTAATTTTTCCTAAATATTATCCTTATATCATATCTTTCTATTTTTATTATATTTTTTTGTCAACTAAACACTCCCTTGTGCACTAGCAGATAATGTTGGCCCCGTTTGGAGGGGCCAAATTACCAAAAAATTATTAAAAGTTAATCTTTTAGTGTTTAGCAAAACACTACTTTTTATTAATTTTTCACTCAATTATAATAGTTTACATAATTCTAAAATTATAAAAAGTTGTTAAATTTTATTAAAAGTTGTCAAAAATTATTAAATATTATTAAAAATTTTATCAAATACTCAGAAATTATAAAAAATTATTATTTACTTCACTAAATAAATAAAATTATAACTAACAACTTTTTATAAAAAAAATTAAAAATTAGTAAAATTTAACGGTCTTGATTAGTTGACTGGGGGCACTGATGGGTGGGTGAGGTGCCTGTCGCGCAAGTGGTATAGAAACCACAGTCAGCCCCCTCTACTTTTCAATTGGTGGGCAGTGCGGTCTTTAAATCAGAAAATATATCAGCAAAACCAAAAATTTTACCGTCTCCGTTCAGAACTCTTTAAAATAAAATAAAATTTTATTAATTTTTATAAATATAATTTATAAAATAATAAAATTTAAATTTTTCATACATTAAATTATAAAATATTTATTTTTATAATTTTATATAATTTTATACAATACTAAACACCCCTATATTAGGTGGCAGCTGGCAGCGAATAAGAGAGAATCCTCAATCTGAATTGCCACCCACGTAACGTAATGTAAAACGCGATGGGTCCACAAAGAGCTGCCACTTGGCACCAAAGAACAACGGCCACGCGTCGCTGTACGCCTTTGTCGGAAACAGCTTTGTCTTTTCCACTTCATTAATAAATATCAGTAATTTAATTTCAATTATTCTGAGTAATGTTTGGGGCTCTAAAAATAACTTAAAAAAAAAAAGAAATATGATTTGGGTAGCTTTTCAACCATTCAAGTTTAACCATCAAATTATGTTTTTTAAAAATAAATAATTTTGTCTGTTCAGACGGATTTTTGTAAAAAACATTTTAACTTCTGAACTTAAATTTTTGATTTTAAATTCATTCAAATAAATTTTTGGTCCGTTTGAATGGATTCATGTCAGAATTTTTTAAAAATTGTTAAAAAGTTTTCAAGATTTGTAAAAGTTTTATTAAGGTTTATAAAAATTTGTTAAGATACATACAAATATATAAATTTATATAAATTTTAAAAAGTACAAGATGGACAAACTATGTTAGAAATTTTTAGTGTTTTTTAGAACACTAAATGCACACAAAATCAGTAACTAGCACAAAAAAAAAATCGTGCGTAGTAATATTTTTAAATATTATATTATATTATATTAATAATAAAATAAAAATATGCATATATTAATAATATAATAGTATTAAGAAATTATTTTTACAAAAAATAAGTCAATACCACTAAAAATACAAAATCAGCATCACATGAAATTTATTAGGTTACCAATTCATAACTATAGTTATTGTTATAAATTTTTAAATAACGGTTGCTAAATAATAGTTAACCTCTTCTAAAATATTTGCATTCTAAAACATAGATGTTTAATTATAATAATAAAAAAACTCTTCCTAATACGGGAAGGTAAAAAATAAATTTGGTAGTAGATTAATTTAAGTTCAAATTTAGTATTCATTTATTTGAGAAAAAAAAATAATTCTAGTAGGTAAGTAGTAGATATTATATATGGTAAAATTTATATTTAAAAATATTAATTAATTACTTTGTATTTTACCATAATGAGTTTTTTCATCCTAAAAAAAATTCAATTTTTAACTCAAACATTTTTTTATTAGTAATTACCAAAAAAAAATGCCTCGCAATAACATTTTAATTTTATATAAATTATTAATTATACATATATAATATTTTCATATTAGTAATTAAATTTAAACTATATAGATATTTTATATAAATTATATAATCTAATGTTATCCTACGCGACTTACAAAAAAAATTACTTGTATGTAAAGGAACTTTTCTTTCATAATACAAAACATTATCAATAAAAAGTTATCTACAAACAGTTGGTGTTCATCCTAAGTTCACCATTCAGGCTAATTTAGATGTTGTTTAATTTGTTAAAAAAAATTTAAAAATATAAAAAATCGGTGTAAAAGTAACACGTGTGATTGGAAAAAGTTGAAAAAAGTTAGAGTTATGGGCAGTGGTATGTTAGAGCTCGGGTGGAGTATAGTCTGAGTAAAATTTAAATTTTTTTAATAATAACAGTAAATAACATCTTAATATAATTCTTTATAGTCCAAATTAATATTCAATTATGATCCAATTTCATATCTAGCGTATAGTTTAAGATAAGAAAAATTTCTAATTTATTTTAATATTCAGTTATAACTCAATTTATATAATACTCAATTAATAGTCAAGAGCAAAAAGAAGTTTCTAACTCCGCTCTTGGTTGGAGTGTTTTTTAATGCCTTTTTTCTTTTTCTTTTTTTTTTTGGGGGGAAAATCCAAACACCCCTCTATTTGTGTAAGAGCTGAATTTGAGAAAAACCACATGATTTGTTTAATAAATGAACTCAACCTCGTGACAGGTTGGTTCAAAGTAGTATTTATATTCAAGATGCAGTGACCATGGACAGAGAGTTTGATAAGGATGTTTCTTGGGAACCAATTCAAGGAGAGGGAAGAGAATTGCTAGTGTCCAAAAGAAAGGGGGTCCAATTATTTAACCTCCCTCGATTCAAACTTTTGAGTTTTGGGAGAATAAAAAGCATGGAGAATCTGTTTACTGTTCGCTTGAGCTGTACTTAAAAAGATCTTCTCACGGACCTGGGACCATAATTCTGGAACTATTCATACATTGATGGGTTGGAAACAGGAAAGGGAGGAGACAAACAACAGCTGTAATGTTAGTAACGTTATATCTACTTTATGAATTGTTGAATTAAAATTAATTAATTCATAATAAAAATTTTTAAATTTTAAGTAAATTTTTTTTTACTTTTAGGGTCGGGGAGAAGCTCGCAACCCCTACTCATGAGTACGCACTGGGTGAAGCCTGCCCCATGGCCCTAACCAGCAAAGAATCACAAGGAGGTAAACCAACCTAAGCAAGCCCTGACAGACCAGCTCAGCCGAGAAAATTGTTAGATGACCCTCCACAATTAGAGGAAGGAATGGAACCCGGAACCTATTGGTCCCAGTTCCTTCAGCCCGCCATCCGAACCAACTCGACTAACTTTGTTACGAATAATTTGGTTTTGATTGATACCTCACAAAATTAATGATACATAACTAACATCACCAATAATATCTCTCCGCTCCCCCCCCCCCCCATCAACTTAGCCAGTCCGGTGTTATAATTTAAAGAGCAATATTAAGTTTACAACACTTTTTTCTAATATTATTTTATAACATCCAAATTATACAGGTCATGACCCGTTATAACTAGTATAGTGTAAAAAAAAGTGTTAGAGAGAAGGTGTAAGAATCTCGGGTGACATGATAGAGTGGTTTAAAACGGTGTTGTTTTGGATATTGAAAAAAAGTGTTGTAAACATAACATTTTTTCAATTTAAGGTCTCGTTTGGAGTAAGAAAAAATAAGATAAATTGAGATAAAATATAGTTTTGGGCAAATTTTGGCACCCTTTTTCTCTGAAAAATAGAAAACCGTGGGAACGGTTTTCCAAATTCGTTCCCACGGATTCAAAAAAATTCACAAAAAATAGCAACAATGGTACTCGTTTGAAAGTTTTTGACACGAAAAATATAATTGTATAGAAAATTTATACATTCGGTTAACCTACTTTCAAATTTTTTATTTTTTTAGCGAAATATTAAAATTTTTTAAAATTAGTGATGGCAGAAAAATTAAAAGTAAAGAAATTGTTAGAAATTTATAGTGATTTTTAGAGGTTTGTAGTGAAGTCAAACGGGGCTTAAATACATTTGCATACTTTTAGGGTTGAGCTGGCTGATTGACCCTGACCCAGTTGACTTTGAACTTGAGCTGGATTTTCCGGGTTAAGTTTGATATTTGGGGAAGTAAAAGATCACCTGGTGATACTTTAATAATAAAATGAGAGCAGAGAGAGTCACCTAGCATAGACTCTTCAAGTCTCACTTGCCATGTGGGAAGGGAATCACCATTGTTAAAAAAAAAGTCACCATCAAATTTCCTAAAATTCTCCTATGGGATCGTCGTTTTGCGGTTATTGGCTACTAATTTTTTATTTTTTTTAAATAGTTAAAATTATTCTCTTATATTTTATATTTTTAATATTTTTTAAATATTAAATAATAAAAATATCAAATTAACAAAATACTAAAAAGTTAATATTTTTCTTTTCTAAAAAAAATTAATTTTTTTACTTTTCAAACCAAGCTTAAATCTCACTTGTCATGAGAATGACCTCTCATGAATTTAGCCAATTACATATACATAACATTAGTACTCTTAATGGTGCGTTTGGCAAGCTAAAAATTATGAAAAATCTATGAAAATATCTAAAAATATTTGAAAATCTCTAAAACTCTTTAATATATTTTACATTTTTCGTACTTTGTAAAATTTCTATAAATTTATATATATCTATATATCTCAATAAAGTTTTACAAACTCTAATAAATTTTTTACAAATTTTAATAAATTTTTTACAAACTCCAATAACACTTTCACAAATCTCAATAATTTTTTTATAAATTTCAAAAATTTTTCGATGATTTTTAAAAAATTCTAATATAAAACCATTTAAATGAATCTAAAAAACTATTTAAATGAATTTTCTTCTAAAAAAATTGACACAAAAATTAAAAATGATACTACTTATATTTAAAAAGTATGATGCAGTGATTTTATATCAAATATTTAAAAATTATTTAAATCATATTTTCCGCTACCTTCTATTACTTTTTTACCCTCCAAAGGTCCCTCATAATTGATAGCGAAAAAGAGCAATTAATTGGGCGCTTCCGCGCCACCGCGGTCACTTTCCTTGATGGGGGCAATTCCTTAATAGTGTATTTAGTTGATAAAAATTTAATTAAAAAATATAATAAAAAAATAAAAATTTGATGTAAATGTAGCATTTGATAAATTTTAATTAAAGAAAAGTGTAAAAAAATTTAGTAAAATTAATAAATTTTAATTAATTTTATCTAACCAAACACCTGTGTATTCTTTTATTGCCTCATTATGCGAGCCACTGATGATGAGTGAGATGTGAATTTCATAGGAAAAGGCAGGCTATGTCTGCACTTCAAAATGGTTGAAAATCGTTTGAATTTTAATCCAATAAATTAAATATATTTATATCATTTTATTTCAAAATAAATATACATATAGTTGAATTATTAAATTTAAAATTAATGATTTTTACTATAAGTTACAAAACTGGCATAAAATTAAAATAATTAAGTTTCAATTTATTGAAATTTGGCTCGAATAAAATTACGATATAAAATTTAAGCTTGAATAGTTATATGTGATTGAATTCAGTTCGACAAAAAATAATTTTAGACTTAAATTCGACTCATGAATATTTTCTTAATAAAAATTACATTATTTTAGTATAAAATATTATAATCTAAATATAAATAACTTAACTAAATAAAAATAATATTGTTTTATTAAATTAAAAAACATATTTTGGTATAAAATAAACATATATGTTGTTTTTTTTTTAATTAACTTGCGAGATTTCGAGTCAATTAAACTTGACTTGAATCTTAGAATGGGTTATAAAAAATACTTAAATTTAGTTTGTTTAAGATCGCGAATTGAACTTGAGTTGAACCCAATTCGATTAATTCATGAGTTATTTGATTTATTACTGATTGATGCCAAATGCGCTAATCCTTCAATAAGTATAATAATAAATTATGAACTTATATAACGGCAAAGGTTCGAATCTATAATCAAAAATTTTTTTAGCTTAACAAGCCAATAAAGTATGTCTTACCAAATTTACTACTCTTATTGTAACTGTGAGACTTTTTTTTTTTTGGTAAGTAACTGTGAGACTTCAAGCATCTAATCACTCAACAGACTGATAAATTGAGCTAAATCTAGTATGTTTAAAAAAGAAAAGGGGGGGGGGGGAAGCAGGGTAAATCCCTTGGTCTAATCCTTCACCTTCACCATTATATTTATGTACCAAAGAAAGGTTTCAATTGTGGAATAAATACAAAAACAGATTGGTTGAAAGAAACATATTGAAAAGTGAAAATAATGGATTATAGTAATATCTTGAGTGAAAGGTGCACAAGGCTGCATATGGTTAAAAAAAAAAAAAGTTAGTAGGTTATTTTGTGGCTTTTTTTTGTTGTATTATATAATTTTTTTTACCAAAATTTAATTTGTTTTAAAAAATTATAACTTTTAGATATGTTAATTACATTCGTAAACCCAAAAAAAAAATTTTGTCTGTTTAAGTAAAAATTATCTGTTTGAATGAAAAAATTAATTTCTTTTTATTTTTTTCTAATTTTATCTAAATAGATGTAGTTTTTTAATATATATATATATTATACGAATGCGATTAATAATTTTAAAAGGTATAAGCTATAGTTTTTAAAAATATTAATTTTGATGATAAAAAATTATATAAGACAAAAAAAGAATTAAAAAAATTAAAATATTTTTTATAACCAAACAAACATAAATTTTGATTCCGTTCTTAAACTTTGTGACGTAAAGTTTCAGAAATAGTGAACTCATACTTCCAACCGATGCAGCCCAAAATTTCCCAAGGCGCCGGCCTCTGCCCAAGTGGAGCAGCCACTTCTAATGTGCGCAGCTGGAATCAGGATTTGCTCATTTTCCCCTGTCAAAAAAACAACCAATTCATCGGGGACCCAAGACGTAACTTCAGATCAGAGACTCCCCTAAATAAAGCCTCTTTCTCTTCTTTACCAACTATTCACGAGAAGCTTCGCCCTCCTCCCCGCTCCCAAACCCCTTTAAATTCTGTCTCTCTATGTCTCTAAATTCAAATACACACACACTCTCTCTTTCTCTCTCTCTCTCTGTCTCTAATAGTATGGCTTCCTCTGTTTTGTTCATCTTGCTTTCAATCTTATTATTCGCACACTTCTCTGTATTCTACTCGGAAATTCTCCTCCTACCTCTATCCCACTCTCTCCCCACAACCCAATTCAACAGTACCCACCACCTCCTCAAATCCACCTCCGCCCGCTCTGCCGCCCGCTTCCGCCACCACCACCGTCACCCCCAACAGCGCCGGCAAGTCTCTCTCCCGCTCTCCCCCGGCAGCGACTACACTATCTCCTTCTCCCTCGGCTCCGACCCGACCCAGACCATCTCTCTCTACATGGACACCGGCAGCGACCTCGTCTGGTTCCCCTGCCACCCCTTCGAATGCATCCTCTGCGAGGGCAAATACAACCCTTCCACCGTTACCAACTCTTCCCCCGTTAACCTCTCCTCCTCCTCCTCCGCCGTCCCCACCTCCTGCAAGTCACGTGCCTGCTCCGCCGCCCACTCCTCTCTCTCCTCCTCCGACCTCTGCGCCGTCGCCCGCTGCCCTCTGGAATCAATCGAGATATCCGATTGCCGCGCCTTCTCTTGCCCGCCGGTGTACTACGCCTACGGCGACGGGAGCTTAATCGCGCGCCTATACACCGATAGTTTGTCGATACCGATGTCGTCGCCGTCGCTGATTCTCAGGAACTTCACTTTCGGCTGCGCTCACACCGCCCTCGGCGAGCCCATCGGCGTCGCCGGATTCGGCCGCGGAGTGCTTTCGCTGCCGGCGCAGCTCGCGAGCTCCTCTCCGCACCTGGGGAACCGATTCTCTTACTGTTTGGTCTCTCACTCTTTCAATGCCAACCGAGTTCGCCGCCCGAGTCCACTCATTCTGGGTCGATACTCGCTCGACAAGGAGGAGAAGAAACAATTGGGTGAAGGTGAACCCGAGTTTTTGTACACTCCAATGCTTGATAATCCTAAACACCCTTATTTTTACTGCGTCGGACTCGAGGCGGTGTCCGTCGGAAGGCGGCGAATTCCGGCGCCGGAGAGGTTGAAAAGGGTCGATAGAGGTGGGAACGGTGGGATGGTGGTGGATTCCGGGACTACGTTTACCATGCTGCCGCCAGAGCTGTATGAATCGGTGGTGAATGAGTTTGCTGACCGAGTTGGGCGTGCTTATAAGCGGGCGAGTCAAATCGAGGACAAGACCGGACTCAGTCCGTGTTTCTACCTTGGTGAGTCAGCTGATGACGTGGCTAAAATTCCCGCTGTGAAGTTACATTTCGTGGGGAATTCCAGTGTGGTGTTGCCGAGGAGAAACTATTTTTACGAGTTTTTGGACGGCGGTGATGACGGGAAGGGGAGGAGGAAGGTCGGCTGTGTGATGCTGATGAACGGCGGTGATGAAGCGGAAGAAGAAGGTGGGCCCGCGGGGACGCTGGGGAACTACCAACAGCAGGGGTTCGAGGTGGTTTACGATTTGGAGGAGCGAAGGGTTGGGTTTGCGAGGAGGAAGTGCGCATCTTTGTGGGATAGCCTGAACCAGCGGTAACGTGCGCCGTCTGTGGCCTGGTCGGGGTGTCAAGTCAATGCGGGTGGTATGACCGGCTGTGGGTTTGGGGTGTATGAAGATATGGGTCGGGTCGGTGGAATAACGGTTATGTATTTACACCTTACCAATTTTTGCTTCTTGCAATCCATTGAGCCAAGTGTAAATTTCGATGTTCATATAGCGCACAAAAAAGGGCTGGTGTAGATTGCAAGAAGTAAAAATTGGAGTGAATTAAGCTACTGAGAAAGAAGTGTATATTTTGATGTTGAATATAAAAATCTCTTTCCCACTTTGTTTGTCTAAAGTTAAAACGCCTGTTTGGACAATTTATCCCTAGTTTGGGTAAATAATTTCCCAAGATAACTTTGCTCGGCAGCTCGTATTTTCCTTTGACTAGGTTTAATTGGAAAGAAAGGACTATCATAAGTAATATCATTCTATTTGGAGTATTAAATTTTAGTAATGTAAAAGATTAAAAAAGGGGATAAATTTTAGATCATTAGTGTTAAGTGTGTGTGTTTTTTTTTTAAATATGTAAAAAAAAAAAATGTTAGAGAAAGTTAAAAATTTTAAGTGTGAAGAACCGAAAAATTAAAAAAATTGAAAAAGTTGGAAGTTCTTTTTTGTCTAATTTGACACTTCGGATGCACCCAAAGTTAAATATATAGGTTATTTGGCGTATTAATTTTTGACAAAAAAAATTACTAAAAATGAATAAAAATTGTTAAAAAATTATTAGAATTATTTAATTTTATTAAAAATCAGTTATATCAAATGAATTTATAATAAGAAATTAATTTTTTTATGTAAATTTATTGATGTAATATAAAATATGTAACTTGACACAAAATTTAATTAGAAGTAATTTTTTATTTCCAAATTTTGATGAAAATTAAATTAAAAAAACGAAAAATATAATTTGTCGCCTCTCTTGTGGGATGCCTTATTTCTCATTTTGAGAGACGACAATCGTAAAGAGCAACTTCGACATCCGACCAATCAAACACATCGTATGAGTGGGCCCTAAAGCTGCCAATTCAATCCTGGCCGCTTGTCCTGTTCCTTTGTTCCATCCGCTAACAGGTACCATGCTTTTTTCCCTCACTAAAAATAACTCGTCAGACTAAGGGGTCGATTGGATGGAACAAATAGGAGCATCTATAAATAATACACTTTATAAGTTTTGATGTGATATTTTTTACTTAATTTGGGAAGTAAAATTTCTTTCCTTTAAAATTATCCCCCTTCTTAATCTTGGAAGAAGGTGTATTATTTTTGGAAAGAGTTTGAGCTCTCCAAAAATTATCCCCCTTATATGGATTAAATTGGACTATTATATCCCTTCTCATCCCCCTTTCTCACCTACAAAATATATTTTGTATTAGAAATAAATTCTTTTTTTAATAGAAAAATGTATTAAAAAATTATATTAATTAAAATAAAAAAATATAATTTTTTTCCAAATAGGGGGTCGTGTGATTGAAAAAACATATTTTTTTCAAATTGGAGGTGATGTGATTTTAAGATAATAATATTATTTTTTAGCAAATTTATACAAAATTACACATATATTGATATTTTTAAATAAGGAGAAAAAAATAAGCGACTAAGGAAGTTTCGGATAAATTGAGATGTTATTGTTTACGAAACTAATTTATATATTTTATAAAGTTTAATTTATTAATAACATAATTTATTTATAGTTAATTTGTCTAAAATTAATTTGTACTAGTTGGTTTTCACATTATATAATTAACATAAACATATAATTAAGTTTGGGTAGCGAAGTTTAATTTAATGGGTAACCAAGTTTTAGAACATCACAAGAGCAAAAGAGTCATTTGACTATTTTTTTCCATCATTTACCTCCTCTTATTTATAAAACATCCAAATCAAGTCAAAAATTATCCCCCTTCATAAACATCACATCAATGTGGGCTAACCTTCTAAAAATAATAACCTCTCTTATCTTATACCCCATCTAAAACTTATCCCTCTGAAATTTTAGCACCATCCAATCGGGCCCTAAAGTCTTTAAGTTTTATTTGGTTACAAAATAGTTTTTACTTTTTTTTTTATATATTTTTCATTTGAAATGTATTTTTTAGCTAAAATTTAATTTTTTTAAAAAGTTAAACTTTTTAGACATGTTAATTGCGTTCATAAGAAACAAAATCAAAAAAATTCGCGTCTTCTTGACTAAAAGCTAGAAAAAAAAAATTAGTTTTCTTGTTTTTTTTTTTTTTTTACTCAATGTAAATTTTGCAAATTTTTTTTTATACAATTGACACATTTAAAAGTTATAATTTCTAAAAAAGATTAAGTTTTGGTTAAAAAAATTATATAAGACCAAAAAAACAAAAAAAGTTAAAAGTTATTTTGTAACCAAACAAAACCGTAGTGTTTTTTTTTTTTTTTTGAAGTTTTCGATCAACGAATGATTGTAAACCAATATTAAATAGGGATATTTTTTTTATTTTTTATTTTTTGCTAACTTATATCATGATCGTAAGAGAAAAGCACTCATCATATACGCTACAATACTTGTAAGGATTTTAACTCGCCGATTGTACTAACTAAAATTAGCGGGAAAAAATTGCACATAATAGCTTTTTTTTTTTCTCATTTTATATTCAATTATGGAGGAGAATTTGATAGCTAAGGGCCAAATTTACAAGTATGGATGATAATGGGTAAGAGGGATTTAATCCGATTCTATTCTATAATAAGCACAGTGTCACGGGTTGGCTAATTCAAAATATATAACAATTATTTTTTGCACATTCGTCTATCAACACTTATGGCAACAAAACAAAAAATAAAAACTAAAAAAATAAATCAGTAAGGAGGAGGAGGTTGATTGCATCTAAACTACTAATGCCAATATGTATTAAACATCTAGCATTCTATGTAAATATCTACTAAGACTTCTAAATTTTTAAATTAGCATCAAATTTAATTTACGCTAATTTACATAAAAAAAAAATTTGATATCGTCTTTGTAAGTTTTGGGGGTGTTTGGTTAACAAAAGTTTGATTAAAAAGAATAGTAAAGCACAAACATTTGATATAAAAATGGTATGTGGTAAAATTTGATTGGAAGAAAATATAAAAAGTTAGTAAAAATTAGTGATTTTTTGTTAGTTTTAACCAACCAAAGACTCCCTTTGTGAGGGAAGGGAAGAAGGAAATGTAAAGAAAAATAAAGCTCAAATTCACTAATTCTCCATTTTTCAAAGTTGGAGGAAAATGAAGGAAAGAGAAAAATTTTTAATAAAACTTTCACTATATCATATTTGCTTATCAAATAAAGAATAAAAAATAAATAAAATAATCCCGTATCCATGTTGATCGTACCGTGATCTGGGAGTGCTACGAATGGTCCAACTCAAACCCAGTATGCTATCCTGACACCAGTGTTGTGCTTGTGAAAGAGCCTCCGATACTCAAGTTAGCAAAGTAGGCTTTCAGAGAGTAATTCAGCAGAATAACAGTAAGCAAAAGTATATATTGTGTGTGTGCCTGGGAGAGAAGAGTAGTTTTTATATGTTCGGGAGTGTATCAGGCATCAGCATGATACGCCTGCGTTACACTAATTTATATTTTTCTCCAATCAAGTTAAGTCAGCTGTGCCAGCAGATCCCAATAAGTATATTCTTTAATTAGTTATCTATACCGTTAGGATTAGATCGCATCCTTATAAGTGGGTATCAAGGGATATATCAGAAGGCCGTTATACGTCTGGTATATGACGTCATTTTGGCAAGACCCCGATCGGGGAGAGGAGTGAGGTCCCTCGTCGGTTGGGGGTTCATTCAGTCATACAAATGTCCCCGATCGCTAAGCCCGATTGATGCTAGTTAGGTGATCCTAGTTAAAAATCCAGGAATCATTTCAGTCGAGCTAACCTGGTCGAGAAAATATAAGTCATCTAAGTCGGGCAAAACCCGACCAATAAAGTATGACTCTTATATCAGTATGACTCCTATATCACACGTAACAGCTTTTTTATTGAGCAAACTATTGCTTCGATTTTTAGAAATAACAAGAAGAAAATATATATATATATATATATATGTAGACGCATGTTAGAGAATGTATTAGTAGTGTGCACATTTTTTTTTCTTTTCATTGTTTCTCAACTCAATTAAGATAAATGTAAATCACTATTTTATCTCTGCTAAACTCTCAAATACAAAGAAATATAACGTTATTATTTTTTCTTTTTTATTTTCTCATTTTTTAAGGTACCTTGAATTTATTTTTCATTTTATATTTTTGAAAATAAAGAAAACAGTTCAAAATGTATTTGGTCACTAGTGTTTTTAAAATCTATTTCAGAAAACAGTAAATGAATTTACACATGAAATACAAAGTAACAAAAAAAAAAAGTCATTTTGAATGTTTTCAATCCAAAATAAGAAAAATCTTAAAATACTAAAAATAGAAGATGTCAAACAAAATACGTTTTCTGTTTTTTATATTTTGAGATTTTCAAAACATAAAATACAAAAAACAGAAAACAGAAAACAAAAAGAGAGAGAAAAAATAGAAATGCAAACCAAATGTCATCTAAGCTTTGTTTTACCGAATAATATAATAAAAGAATATTTTTTGAAAATTGTATTTGTTTGTTCACTTGAAAATTTAAAATTTTAGGAAAACCTTTACAACGTTTCTTGCTGGAAAAATATAAGAAAACAACTTCCCTTATTTTTTCTTTGGACATCATTTTCTATTGGAAGAAGAGCTAGCATTTTTTGTATTTATTCACATTATCTTGCAATCTTAATTTTTAAAAACTTAAAATTAAATAGAGTTTAATATCCATATAGATTTAGTAAGTCTTTGGGCAGGTTCTCCCTCTTATTTTTATTTTATATTTAATAATTAAATATGTTTTCAAGTTCTTTTTGTTTTATAAAACAATTAGAAATTTTTTAAAACATAAAATTCTCTCTAGCTACAAATATTTTCCTAAGTTTTTTTATCTATAATTTATTTCCCAATAAAACAAATGCAGCCTAATGTTTTCTTGTTACTATTTTCTCTCAAAAACAAACGAACAAATAGGAAGGAGGAGGAATCACTTAATATTACGATTAGCTGAAATTAGTTAATAGGATAGGTTAAGCCAGTTGGTAGAAGGAATAAGTGAAAAGAGTTACCGTTGAGTTATTATGGTTCTATTTGGTACCATAAAAAATTATTAAAATTGATTAATTTTAACTACTTTTCGTATTTTCTTCTAATCAAAATTTTTCATATTTTACTTTTATGTCATTTTTTTTTATTATATTTTTTATCTTATTTTTTATCAACCAAACACTCCCTACGCCTTAATTCAAAACAAGCATTTAATGTCACGATTAATTAATCGAATGAATCTTTGTGATTGATGTGAGAGGCGGTGCGTGCAAAAATTTGCTATCCTCGCAAGGCTAGAAGGGAGGGAACTTGTGAAGTAGTAATTGTTGCAGTGCATGTCAGAGAGAATTCAAGTCATCGCCAGTTCCATCTTTTCTTGAAACATCATCTCAGATTCTCAACGCACCCCATACTAGGCCTTTCTTCATGTATAAATACGGGGGATTGTAGAATGGAAAAATATGCAGAAAAGGGAAAAAAAAAAAAAAACATAAAGACAAAGAATTGAGAGGTGTGAGAAAATTAGATGTTTGTCTTTTAGAGGGAGATATATTTCAGATACTTTTATTTTAATTTTGGTACCGAAATATCTAGTGTCTTTCTCATTTTGTATTTTTCTTTTGTGGTATTAAAAATGCTTCTTCTGTTTTCGCTTGTGAACGTAAACATTACGCTGAATTACGTAATTTGTTGTGTTTTTGTGTATTCTAATTATTTTTTATTTCTTACTTATAATTATTTTTCATATTTTATTACCATTTTAAATTCTCAATTATAGAGTTTGTCATAACATTTAGCATTTGGTGGTATTGATAATTTATTTGAAAAGATTTGTTCGAACTTGACTTCCATGTCTCGTTCAAACAGATAATTGACTTAATGATAGTTATAAGCCAGATTGATCTGGCAAAATTAATAAAGTTTGATAATTTTTACACCAAACACCTAATAAATTTTAAATTGACAAAAGTTGATAAAAATTGACAAAATAAAACCCCTGATGTATTGTCCTTTTAAAAATTAAAAATTTTAAATTTAACTTTTCTTATAACACCCGACCAACTTAATTAATCAACAGCTAAGGTGTTAAAAATACAAAGTGATTTTCACAAAAATAAAAATAATATAAAGGATATGTGTATAACATACAATATAGAACTTCAAAAATTAAAAAACCTAAAAACGCTAATATTATTTGCTCATTATAGCGTTAGAGATAATATCAATGTATTATAATATAATTGACGTAAGGAATCAAGATATTTTATCATGCAACTTGAATGAATTCATGTTAATAAGGTTGACTGTATCGAAATTTAACCCGTTATAAGTTTTCTTAACGTGTTATTTTACTAGTAAACTATTACTAGAAGGAGGTGTTTGATTATAAACTAATTCGTTATGTTTAATTTTTGCTTTACTATAATTTGTATTCTAAAATTATTTGGGTGTAATTTAAATACATCTAGGACCGAATCTTTTGGTCGAATTTTACTTTGTTCAAGATTTTCAAAGTTGTGAAACCTTTTTTTGGCATAGCCTATTTGAGGGATTTTATGAAGATTTTCTCTAGAGCTTTTTTTAGGGCTTTTTCTAATGCTGATTGGCAAAAAAAAAAAAAGGCCATATTTTCTCTCCAAGGATTTGAGTTTAAGTTTCATTTATTGTTCCTAGAAACATTGTCTTATTGATTCCAAGAGAAAGTTTGATCGAAAAAGAATAACCATTAATATTTTCTAACATAGTGATTTGAATATTTGTGAGCTCTAACACGTGTTCTTTAAAAATTTGGTGGGATCTAATCGAGTTAAAGAGCGAGCAATCATATGAGTTTGGTGTATTGTAAGTTTGAGTTAGTAAGAGATATATATTGAATAATGTTAGAATAAAAGAAGGAGAAAAGAATTATATATTAATATTGGTTTATGTGTGTAAGAATGTAAGGTTACAAGGTCCCTTATATAAGAAGACAATAATCCTAATCTTGATAGGAGATAGTAATCTTAATTATGATAGGATATACAAAATAAGGAATAAGATAGTAATCCTAATTATGATAGGTTATACAAAATAAGGAATGCATAAATTAAGGAATACTAATTATATATATTACTAAATCTAACACCCCCCTCAAACTCAAGGTGGTGGAGCAGAGACCAACTTGAGTTTGGTGACGAGAGCATCAAACCAGCTAGGTAGAAGAGACTTGGTGAAGATATCAGCTATTTGATCAGTTGAAGAAACAGGATCATCAGACAGGGACTCCACCGGATAGACTGTAGCAGGTGGCACAACTTCATTAGGAAGATCATCAGGAACATCAACAGTTTTAGGAACAGGAGATGGAATCACAGCAGGAACATCTACGTTCTCAGGAAACAGTTCAACAGAAGAATCAGTGAGGTAAAGAGAAGCAGGATTGTGAAAGGTTAAAGGAGCACGGAAGCGCGTTGAAGGAGGCGCGGAGAAACACGTTAAGAGGTTGAAGACGCACAGAGACACGTTGAAGGAGGCACAGAGAGGCGTGTTGAGAGGTTATAGGGACACAGAGCCGCGTTGAAGGAGGCGCAAAGAGACGCGTTGAGGGCGCAGAGGAATGCGTTGAAGGAGCATGGAAGCGCGTTGAAGGAGCATGGAAGCGCGTTGAAGAAGGCGTAGAGGAATGCGTTAAAGGCGCATAGAAGCACATTGAAAGGGGCGCTAAGCAGCGTGTTAAAGGTTGAAGGTACTTTAGTTGGCGTGCAAGCACGCAGAGTTTTTTGAGTTAGTTAAGGAGAGCTAATGAATAAGGGATTTCTGGAGGAGCAGCGCGCAAGGTTGAGTTGAGGTAGTAGCAGCACTCCTGGAAGCTAAACTCCGTTGGGAAGACAGAGTAGGTAAGGCTTGTGGAATAGCGGTGATCTGGATAGGGCAGTAGCAATCTGAAAAGTTGGTCGGTGTGAGTTGTTGGACTGAAATAGCAAGATTGGTGGTGAATCGTGGAAGAGTAAGGGCTAGTAGTAAAAGAAGGAGATATGGCAGCGATCGCTGCCATAATATCGGGGACAGGCTTAAACTATCCAGGGTCGAAAATCTTATGCTCTGATACCATGTTAGAATAAAAGAAGGAGAAAAGAATTATATATTAATATTGGTTTATGTGTGTAAGAATGTAAGGTTACAAGATCCCTTATATAAGAGGACAATAATCTTAATCCTGATAGGAGATAGTAATCCTAATTATGATAGGATATACAAAATAAGGAATAAGATAATAATCCTAATTATGATAAGATATACAAAATAAGAAATGCATAAATTAAGGAATATTAATTATATATATTACTAATTATATATATAAATTAAAGAATACTAATTATATATAAATTAAGAAATACTAATCCTAATTATGGTGGGGTCTAACCGAGTTAAAGAGCAAGCAATCATATGAGTTTGGTGTATTGTAAGTTTGAGTTAGTAAGAGAGATATATATTGAATAAGATGAGTGTCAACTCTTATTTGTATTGTGTAACTCTTTTAACTATTTTCTACAAGAGATTATTTTTAGGATTAATCGTCTTATAAATTCAAAATTTTTTTCTTATTAGAGAAAATTTTTCGTTACATCCGTACGGTCTTTTATTTTTCCAACTCATGCATGGTTTGTTTTGCTCTCCGGAGTTGATTTTTGAATCAATTCAATTAGTATTTTTTGATTTTTCACATTCATTTCCGAAAACTTAACTCACTGATAAGTTTCTATTACAAAATGTTCTTGTCACAAAAATTGTTATATATCATTTTCCTTCTTCAATTATGTGGGTCAAAAATATTTCTCCGAACAAAATAGTGCATCCCCAACCATAATGTTACTTCCCTAACCAAAGGGATTTTATATTCTAGTTAGATTGGGATTATTTAGTCTAATAGTTACATTATATAATTATTTTACTTACTACATTCAAGTACATCAAGAGACGGGATTTACAAAATATATACACAAAAGTCACTTCTTCACATGTTCTAAGGCTTACATTATCAAGCATTCAATACCACAACCTAAGAATGGTCATCTCGGCCAACTCATCTGAATCCGATCCATTACTTGATCCGAATAGATGTGAAATTTGAATTTTCTTTTTTTGGAGATTGGATCGGATTTGGATTTGATTTTTTAAAAAAATTTGGATATTAGATCGGATATGGAGATGAGATTGCCTCTACCCCGATCTGCTCTAAATCTGATATCCAATTCGAATCTGCTTCGATCTGCCTCGATCTGTCTCAAAAAATATCCGAACAGCCCCGAATCATTTGAAACCATGATGACAATATCATCATTATACCATGACAAACAATATTCGCATTCATAATACTCTAAACTTATTGAACTTCACTATTATTATCATTAAAATGAATATTAATAAATAAATTTAAAACAAAAATTGTCATTATTTTGTATTAATTAGGGTGTGTTTGGGAAATAAATTATAAATTTAATTTTTTTTTACTTTTGTGCAAATTGAAGTTTAAAAGTTCAATTTGTTTCTTTTATACGCAGAAATTAAGAAAGTTTAAAGAGGTAAATTTAAAATTTTATAAGGCATAACATTTGGAGCTCTACAAAATTATATAAATTCCTATAAAATTTAAATTTTTTACTTACTGCAAGAATTAGGAAATTGTAATTTTTACAAATTTATATTAATTTATACAATTTCAAACTCCATTATAACTTGTAAACTTAATTGTTTTCAGAAAAATATCTAGATACAAATTTTAAAAATTAATTAAAATAGTTTATTTGCTATTTGCTATTTTATTTTATTTTTCCTCTTTTTAGTACTAAAGATTACCGTTTCATTAAGTAATTACTTTCTTAAACTTTGAATAGTTTATTATTTCTCCTGATTTTTTAACATTTTCAGCTAAAATATATTTCTAAACTTTTTAATATTGATATTCAAAAGAGTTCGCTAGAAAATAGATTTTTCAAATAGTTTAACTAAAATATTTCATGAAACATTCAATATTTTTTTATAATAGAAATTATTTTTTTAAAAATATATAGAGAAGGCAACTTATTAATTTTTCTTAAATAGGTTCACAAGTGCAAATAATTATATTTTAAATTTTTGAAAAAATTTACTTATGCAAATGAGTTATCTTATTATAATAAAAATTTATAGTTCTATGTTATTCTAAAAAATTATTTGTTATTATAAAAAAATTTAAAAATTTTTGGTAGTTTTATTTTTTTTCTATATGTGAATGGTAAGGAAAAAAAAAATCAGTTATTCTATTTTGAAATTAGGTTGATGTAAAAAGTTAATAGGGACAAAAAATAATTAGAAATTTAAATTTACAACTTTTATTTTTATGTTTGCAGGTCTTATAAAAGAAAAAAATTTTAAAAACTAAAATAATTTTTTTTATTTATAGTTTTAGCAATCATAAAAAAATAAATTTAAATTTATTTGACTAAGATATAAAATAAATTAAAATTTATCTACAAACTTTTAACATGTTCTTTAACATTTTGATATTTATTTATTTTTTACAATTCTTTTAAAACTTATTTATTTTAAAATTTACGACTCATGTTTTTTCTTATGTTTTAATCATTACAGTATTTTTAAAATATATTACTACATTATTAAAATGTATTACATTATTTATAAAATATGTTATCAAGTATGACACTAATTTAATTATATTTAATATTGTTTTGATAATTTTATACTTTAATTCAAATTAAAAAAATGTATTAATTTTTAAATTAAATGGAGGAATGTAATTGGCCCAAATTAAAAGAATAAAATGTAATTAACCTTACTATAAATTAATATATATAGTGAGGATAAAATACTATGTTTCTCAAATATGAGTGATTAGGGTTTTAAAAAATTATTTTTCTCAGTTCTCATGGCCAGCCACCGCCAACGACTATCATATTTTGTGTTTGTTACTTTGAGTTGGGACAATGTACCTTAGAATTATGTATTTGTTCTTTAAATGGTATTTTGGTAAAATATTAGTTTTTGAGATGTTATGTATTACTTTGGTAAATTATTATTGTGATGATATTATGTATTATTTTGATTTTGGAGATGAATCATTTGGTAGTAATAGGTTACATACAACTTAAAGGTAGATTCGAAAGTGAACAAATAGTTTGGTGTTTTGGATATCCGTAGATATATCCATTCTTCGTTTGGAATCGGGATGGAGGTTCAAAAAATATCTATTTGGAGTTTGGGGTAAATTTGGAGGTAAGCGAAAGATTTAGAGTTTGAATTTGAATAATGTCATATCCGCCTCCAATCTGCCCTATTCCCATCCCTGGCACAACCATGTAGTCAAATCAACCAAAAGCATGTCAGGTTTTTACTCTATAAATGACATGAGCGTAGTTCAGGTAAGGGTTCTTTCTTCTCCTCTTCTTTTCTCTCTATAGTACTCTCTTTTTTTGTATACATGAGATTATTATCTATGTCGGTTATTGTCTTGAGCATTAGAGATCATTGGTCGGGGACCAATTTTGACCGCTTTATCTCACCATTTTCTTACATATAGGCTGACGCTGAGAGGGGGTCTACAGGAACAAGGGAGAAAGGGGTTCTACGGAGAAAGAGAGTCAAAAATTTTCCCGAACAAATTATTTCTTAATTTAATCATAATCAATTTGTACATTTTAAATCTGTTTTATTAAAGCTTAGGTGAATTGAATAATCGTGTTTAAATAGTTATCATCCCTATTCCAATTGTTAATTACTTTGGCTCTTTAGCATACTTATTTGATAAGAGATGAATATTGCATAATTATGATTTCTTTTCGTGGTAACAAACCATTAAGGCAGCTTTTGGTTGGCTAAAAATCAATAAAAATTTTTGAAAATTTCTAAAATTTTCTAACACATTTTATCACCTTGTATTTCGTGAAATTTTTATAAATTTTTATATATATTTATATATTCCAACAAATTTTTATAAACCCTCGTACTTTTTTTACAAACTCCAAAAATTTTTTCACAAATCCTTATAATTTTTCAACAAATTTCAATAAATATAATAAAATCTGTGGGAATAGATAAAAAAAATCGTTGCTATAGTTTTTTTCTCTAACTTTTTTCACGTAAAAGTCAAAAAGATTAATAACTTTTAAAAAAATTTTGACATAAATCTGTGAGAGCGGATACAAAAAAATTGTTCTCACGATTTATCTCTTCAACTTTTTATTGCAAAAGTCTAAAAGTTATACTATTCATCCTTAAAAAATGTGATTTGAGTTAGAAACACCAAACATCATAAGTTACCTCAAATCACATTTTTTCTTTTTTTTTTTTACCACTCCAAATGCTGCCTAAAATAAATAACATGCACCAATAATTTTTTTTTTTGACCTTTTGGGTGTAAACTTAAAACCTAGTTAAGGAGAGCTAAGAGCATGGTTGAATAAAAATTAAAATAATCAAAAAAAATTGAATTCATCAAATTCGCCCAAAATAATTTGATTATTTTGGTTGTTTAATTTAATTTTTACTTTTCTTAAAAATTTAATTTAATTAGTTCGATCGCTGCCAAAATTTTATTGCCAAATGAGTCAAACTAGCAGAAGTTATTTTTTTTTATTTTCACGTTAAATTATGTGCGTATTTCAAATTACGTCTTTTAATGTATAATTCATCTTATTAAATTCAATCTAATTCGTATTTAAATAAATATAATTGTAATTAAGAATTTTTATTTAAAATTATTAATTTGGACTGAGCGAAAACTTTCAATTTCTTTTTTTAATTATTCAATCAATCCAATTAAAAAATTAATAAAAAAACTTCCATCAATTTAATAGGATCCTCAAACGGAAGAGGAGGTTAGAACAAGGGAATTATTACAATCGCTGTACTACTTTTAAAACGACATCGTTTCGTCTATTTTTATTTAAAATGATACCGTTTTACTTAGGGATCGTTTGGTAATACTGTCATTTTTTTAATTTATGTTTATGTGTTTATGTTTTTTGTTATTATTATATTTTTTTCTAATATAAAAGCTGAAATTACGTTTAGAAATACAATTTTGTTTACAATTATTAATTTTTTATTTTCATAAAATATTTAATTTTATTATTTTTTTAAAATTAATTGAAGTTAATAAATATATTTTATATTAATTTAATTTATTTATATTATTTATTAAAAATAATTAAATAAAATATAAATATTATATTATTTAATCCGTAAATATAAAATATATTAATCACAGTTCAATTATATTATTTACTACAAATAATTTAATAAAATACATTCATAATAATTTAAATAATTTAATTACCATATTTATTAAAAATAATTAAATTAAATTAAATTAATTATGATATTTATTAAAAATAATTTAATAAAATATATTTAATATTATTTAAATTAATTATTAAATTAAATGAAATAATTTAATTATGATATTTATTAAAAATAATTCAATAAAATATATTTATATTAACTGAATTATTTATTAAATTAGATTAATATATTTTATTTTATTATTTATTAAAAATAATTTAATAAAATATATTTCTTATTAATTAAATTAACTAATTAAATTTAATTATTTATTAGAAATAAATTAATAATTGCATATTAATTTAATTTAGTTATATTATTTATTATAAATAATTTTAGTTTAATTAAATATTTAAATAAAATAATTTAGTTTAATATGATGTAACAAAAATGAATAAAGTATTAGAATTGACAAAATGTTTGTAATAGAAAAAAAGAGTGAAAACATATTTTTTCTATTTATATTTTTTTGTTTAAATTTTAATTTTTTTAGAAATAAAAAATATAAACAAATTTAAAAAATATGTTTCTTTTATCAATTTATAAAATTTTAAAAATATAAATAAAAAATAAAAAGTAAAAACATTACTAAATGAGGTCGTAAATTTCTAAATTCGAGTATGAATTAACATATTTAAATATATGTGTACTTGAATATGAGTCGATACATTTAAATATGAGACTTAAATAAAATAATTTTTTTAAGGTAAAAAATAATCAAAACGGCTTCGTTTTAAGACTAGCATAGCTGCTGCAGTCATCGCATTCTGCAGGCCCGAATCGTCCCCTAGCGAGGTGGTCTACACATAGGTTTTACTAAACTCAAGGGATGGGCCATCTGCCTCATTTATGTGGGGCCCGCATCCCTCCTTTCTCATTCTCACGTGTAATTTTTGGTTTCTCACGTTATTATTCCTACCAATCATGGGGTGGTGTAAGAAGTATTTTAGTATCACAAGTCCCTTGCCGTCGCATGGTCAGGTATTCCAAATCGGCGGCTATAGTGATTTCAATCAGACGGGTTTACTAATCCGACGATACCGATCTATGCCATCCACTAAGCCGAGATATTGAGGTGGAGCAGCTAAGCTCACCCTAGAATATTGGAAACGCTGCACGAACGAGAAGGACGCCGCCAGCAACTCTCTGTGAGGATGACGTCAACATGGTTCTCGATTTACGAGACCTGTCTGCTCACAGCTAGCTGTCCGCCACTGTATTATATATATATATATATATACACGCGCATATATACATACCTGCGCTTCCTTCCGGATAATACTTCTCCCCGATTTTTTGCCCACAACTGCACGAGCGATTGTGGGACCCACTTCCCAGTATCCGTGTACGGCTGGTAAACCCTTTTACTTTTTTAAAAGCTTTTTATCACCTCTTGGAATTAAAATTCTTATATATTCCGCGCAATGCAGAGTTAATTTTTTTTAAATTAAATTAATTATATGAAATAAAAAAATAATTATAATAATTCATTTGTTATCTGATCGTCGGTACCCATTAAAGACAAATAAAAATATAATATGTAATAATATATTGCATTTTTTTTTTCTTGCAAACTTTCACAAATATACGAGATATTGTTATATGGCATATATTTATTTGTGTTTAATTAGTGGTATTGGGGTCACTTTTTTGAGTCAATCTATTGGTACGTTTGACAAAATAAAAAAGATAAAAATTTTTGAAAATTTTTAAAAATAATTTACTCTTTATCTTGTTACCTGAATTATAAATTCACAAATTATTTTAAATTATCTCACTTTATCTTATTTTTTAGGATAAATTTCACTAACTTCCCATGAGGTTTCTGACACCAACATAAACTTCCCTTGAGATTTCTGAAATGACACTGTCCTCCCTTCCTTTACCGGATAAATTTCACTAACCTCCCATGAGGTTTCTGAAACCAACAAAAATCTCCCCTGAGCTTTCTGAAATGACACTGCCATCCCTTCTTTTACTAGGTAAATTTTACTAACCTCCCCTGAGATTTCTGAATGTGTAAATTTTTTATATAATCATATTCTTTGTATCGAATACTTTCAAACGAATGTCATTGTCGCTATTTTTTGTGAATTTTTTTGAATCCGTGGGAATGAATTTGAAAAATCGTTCTCACAGTTTGCTACTTTAAAAAAAAAAAGATGCCAAAATCAACCCTAAACTACATTTTATCTCAATTTATCCCACAGTTTGTTACTTTTCAGAAAAAGGCACCAAAATCAACCCTAAATTACATTTTATCTCAATTTATTTTATTTTTTCTTACTTCAAACGGGACCTTTATGGGAAAAAATAGATCAGGGGAGGTTAGTGAAATTTACTTGGTAAACGAAGGGAGCGCAGTATCATTCTAGAAACCTCAGAAAAGATTTCTGTTGGTATCAGAAACCTCTAAAAAGATTAGTGAAATTTACTTTTTTTTTTATCACTCTAAACAACCCTAACGTTATAAATAATAAGGTATAGATATCTATCACATCGTTGCTCATTCCTATGTGAGAATAATATAGTCTAAAGGTCGCCATTCAAGCAACTATAAAAATAGAATTCGAAAGGCCTGAAGTTAGTTTTAAAAGTTCCTAGACTTAAATCTTAACTATTCGATTATTATAAAATTGATTTGGTGGTTAAATTTAACTATCTTAAATTTTAATAGATTAGAAGGGCAAATCAGTAAATAGTTCAGTAAGAGAAAACACAAAAAAAATTGCCCCCACGCAGTCTCCTTCTCTCTTTGTAGCTTGAGAGTCTGGCACAGTCGTCTTCTTCATCTATGCTCCATTAATGGCTACTTGAGAGCAAACTTTCTAAATCCGCTTGGTCTTGCAACTGGGCCTTGTTTAATCGATTGTGTGTTATTGTCTGGTCTTTGTTCTTCTTTGTCTTTCTTTTTTGGCAATCTAGGTCAGTTGGCAACGTAAAAATTAGTAAAAAAATATCAAAAATTACATTTTGTAACTTTTGATATGTTTGATAAAATTATAAATTTTCTCATTTTTTTTATTTATTACAATAAAAAGTAAAACAAAAAGTTATCACTTTTTTTTTATTTACTACAGTAAAAACATACCAAACACACAAAAAATTACTATTTTTTTGATTTGCTACAGTCAAAAATTTACCAAACACTCAAAAATTACAAAAAAATATTAAAAAATACATTTTATTCAACCAAATACACAAAAAAATGTAAGAAAAAAACACACAAAAAATTACCAAAAATTAAGTTTTTTTTTTCTTTTTTTTTTTTTAACTGCCAAACACCCTCTTATTGATTTATCCTTTTAACCCATTAAAATTTAAAAAGCTAAATCTAACCATCAGATCAATTTTACAGTAATCGAATGGTTGAGATTTGACTTCAAGTACCTGAAATTTTAAACCAACTTTAGGGCTTCCAAATCCATGAAAACAAGACTTATTTGGCCGAAATATCGTAATAAAAAAAATAATAAAAATATATGGTGGTGAAGCATAAATACAATTTTCAGATAAAATAATAATTCAAAATCTCAAAGATAGAACATTCTCCGAATGACACAACCAAATATATATTATAAATAAAAGAAGAAAGAACGCAGTCTCTTGATTAAACTCTTGTTGTTATAACTTACAAGAGTATTTGTCAATACTTTCTCCACGTCAATCCGTATCCTTAAATATAAGAATTATTAGGAAAAAAGTACCACCAAAAAGTATTCATATTCTTATACCCCTTTCTTATTTCATTCTCAATAACATATTTAGTTCCCAATATTCAAAAAATGAGAAAATCAATCCGTATATATAAAAAAGAAATTAATTTTTTAAGTGGCTTCCATTACCACATCAGCGAGCAAAAGAGATCACATTGAACTTTGAAATTTGAATTTTGAATTTCGTAAAAAAATAATTATTACATTTTAAATTTTGAAAAAAAAAGTGACTGTTACATTTATTGATAATAATTATATTATTTTGGAACGGTAAAAATTTGCTACATCAACGAGCAATTAAAAATAAGTGATGGGAATCTGTTAGGTGCACAAGACTGAACAATGACTCCCTATATTGATGAATGGCACTGTAGAACAAGAATTGGGATAAGAAAGTTACTGGCAATATTCTAACGATAAGTTAAAGTTGAAAACTCATAAAGATGATTATTTAGGAGTATTTGAAAGTTTAGTTTTTGATAATTTTTTATATTTTGTATTAAAAATTAATAGATTTATATTAAAACTTGATAAATTTATGCTAAAAGTTGATAAATGTATTTTTTTTTTTTTATTGCCAAACGATACGTTAGTGCAGAGCTCCATATTTTTGTATTGTGGAGCTTTAATAGAGTGAAATGTACATAAACGTTATTCTATTTAAAGAAAAATTCTTTTTAAATTTGGAATCCATTATTTTTGAGGGGCATGGGAGATCCTTCCATTATTTTGTTTGGCGACGTAACGACGTTGAAATCCCTCTCAAAACAGAACCGTTTGGGCCCACCTCTGTTCTTCTGTGAAAAAAAGAAAAATTACTAGTGCCCCACTGGGCTTTATCCCAAATAAGCCATGAATTAAACATGACTGTGGCAGTGATAAAAAAAAAAATAATAACTAAGTGTTTGGTTAGTCAAAATTAATTAAAATTTATTACTTTTTATTAATTTTTTTTTACTTTTTTTAATTAAATTTTATCACATATTATTTTTACATCAAATATTTATATTTTTATTGTATTTTTTTTGTCAAATTTTTACTAATCAAACACTCTCAATATTAATAAAAATAATCATCATCGGATACTTATTAATGTAATCCGCGTGCTTTGACTAAACTCAAACAGTCCCCCTCGCAAGGCCTGGTATGAACTCGGGCGTTGATCAGTTTTGAAAAACATTTAATTTTTTTCTTGATTTTTATATTACTTCAGAAAGGTATAACTTTTAAGTGTGTTAATCGCATTTGTTCAAATTTATTTAGGTAAAAGTAAGAAAAAAATAAAAAATTAGTTTTTGCTTACAGTTTTAGTTAAATGCATAACTTTTACTCAAATGGACGTAAAATTATATTTTATTTTTTTTGAATGTGATTAATATACTTAAAAACTAAAATTTATAAAAAAAATCAAATTTTAGTAAAAAAAAATATTGAAAGACATAAAAAAAAAACTTGTAAAAAAGGCTGGAAACATTTTTTTTTAAACCAAACAAGCATTCAACCTCCGTCTCTGCTTTTTTTTTAACCCTTTTTTTTTGTGGCTGAGTTATTTTTTTAACCCTCGGGCTCCAAACCAATGGGCTGCACGTATTCTTGGAGGCAAGCCTTGTGCAAAATTTTGTCCTCAAAGGGGCACTATATGAGATGAGACGAGCAGCGGATGGACGCATAGCAATATTGACACCCAAGCCGAGACAACTAAAGATTTCATGGGGCCTGTAATCTTTGACCACTTGAATAAACAAGCAAATTGAGTTGGCTGACCAAGTACATGAATTGTTAGCAACCATGAAAATTAATTAAAAATAATAATTCAAAGTTAGATGACATGCCAAAAAAAAAAAAAAAAAAATTGGTGGAACCAATTTTATCCTTACAATTTTATAATCATCGCTTGCAACAAGTAGTAGCACAAGTGCATGAATTGTGCAACCCATCCTAATGTTAGGTTTACGGGATAGGATTGATGGGTGGATTTAGGGATTGATATTAAAAACGATGTTATTTCTCAAACAATAGTTGATAATTATTAGATTACAATTTATTAGTTCAGATATATTCACGTATTTTCTAAATTACAAAAATATAAATACATCTAGATTATTGAATTAATTCGATGTTACAAATTTAAAATTAACTAACCACCTTTTTTTTTTTTTGCATAAGGCTTCGTTTGGTTTGTAATTTTTCTCTGAAAAACTTTACAAATCTCTGTTAATTTTATATCACATCAATTTTTTTCTTTTACTGCACGCATTACGAACTCTCAATTTATTTCAATTTATATTAATTTACCTCACTTTTTCTTACTCCAAACGAAGCCTAAGTAGTACGTGTATTGTACAATTCCAAAAAACAAAAAAAAAAACGAATATTAAAATTCATCCTAACGTTTGATTTTCAAGATAGGATTTGATGGATAAATAGTATGTGAAGGCCTTGTTTGTTACTCGAATAAAAATTGGGCATTTGACAACTCATCCATGGGGCCCAGTTGCAAAGCATTTGTTTAACATAAAAACATGCATCATATGGAACTTTGACCGGAATTCTAATCCCTGAAATTGGTGGACAAAAAATCCCAATGGGATGTCGTATTAGCAATGAAGGGTTAGGGATTGAGGGTAAAGTTACCAATATGCCCTCAATCACATGAAGATTTAGACAAAATCACTCCTTCGTGTGTTTAGCAATGGTGTGGACAAAGCCATTTTTGCTGCACCATATTAGAACAAGATCGTGAATCAGCAAGCAATCCCGAATCAAAATCAACAAGATACCACGGTGATGCTCCATCGAGTGTTCGTGGATAGCTGCATGTCCACGGAAGGCATTATCGTCGCTGTTGTTGGCGCCAACGGCATCATACAAGACAAAGAGAGGCTCCACAATTGCGCCAACAAGTTTCCTTCTGTGTCCGAAGTCATGGAAGAGGTCTAAGATCTTATGTCTCATCATCACCTCAATTTCATTTCCTTCACTGTTGAGACTAAGGACCCCTCCCTTGAAACCATTAAAAAAGATTTATTTTTTTTTCCTAAAAAGTTATATACGTGTACTCTTTAGTGTTCTTTGCTTTTGTCAGTTTATATATATATATTTTCAAATTATCAACGTTTGTTGAATTTATTTATGCAAACATCGTAGCTGACTAGTGTGATGTATTCGGATGAATAAGAACCTAACTTTTCTATTAATTTTAATATAAGGGTAATAAAGTCATTTCATACACTTATCCTATTATTTATATCACTCTCCTTTATACACATCAAATACAATATTACTTATCGCTTGTCATATGATAGTATTGCTCATCCTCCATTAATCACATCACAGTATTACTAATCCCACAGTAACACTTATCCCCATTTTTTATACCATCGAACTAACATAGTCAAATAATACAGTATATTTGATTTTCAGGATAGGATTTAATGGACAAGTAAGGATGGTTTGGATCTCTAATTTTAACAAATTTATTATTTTTTTTTAACTTTCTTAAGCTTTTTTCAAAATTTTTCACAAAAGAATATTAAATTTTTCCAACTTTCTTTAATCTGTATCAATTTTTTTAATCTTTTTCAATATTTACCAACTTTCTTTAATTTTTTCTAACTTTTACAAATTTCTACAAAACACATAACCTTTTTTTTTTTAAATTACAAAAGATTTTACTTTTTAAGTTTACCAAACACCTCATAATAATATACGAGATGGAATATAAAATAAAACTTTAGGCTGTTTGGCCTACAAAAAAATACAAAAAATTATAAAAGTTATCAACTTTTTTTAATATCTTTCAATTAAATTTCGTCATATATTATTTTTACATCAATTTTTCATGCTTTTTTTTTTTACTATACCCAACCAAATAGCTCATTATTATTTTTATTTAATTGATGAGTTAAAAATAAGATAAGAGATGTAATTTGATAAGATAAAATTTTAAATTTTGAAGGAAACTAATCTATTGAATATTGAAAGATAATATCCCTATTTTAGGAATAAAGCAATGTTACTTATCACAACAAATTTCACTGCCGGAATATATGAGGATTTAAAAATTGGTAGTTATCTTTTACGAGAAAAGTCTTATTAAATATTAAAAATACAATTAAATATTTAATAAACAAAATTAAAGTGTAAAACAAGTATGAGACGGAAGACTTACCAAAAAAAAAAAGTATGAGACGGAAGGGTCCCATAAGTTGAAAACCAGTCCCTATACTCTAATTCTGTAATCAAATCAAACAGAACCAAGAAAATAAATTGTTTTGTGCACCAATTAATAGCCTAAGGCTTAGATTGGGGAGAAAAAAAATTAATTTTTTTTTTATAGTTAGTTTTTACAATGTGGACATAGATACAAATAAGTTTCTTATTCAATTCAATTATCAGAAATTCAAGAAAACTCGAGTCATTATCTCTCAAAAAATTTTTAATTCGTAGACAAGTACATTTAATTTATATTGCATTTCCGTCGGATATTTAAAATGGAAATGCCTATCATAATCTTCATTATCCTAGTTGTCATGTCATTAGACCCACTAATTTCCATGAGTCTTCTTGAATTTTTGGCAATTGCATTGAACCAGAAACTTATTTGTAGTCACGTGCACGTCATTTTAATTTTTTTTATTAATTTAATGTTTTTGTTGTTCATAATTAAAAAAAAATTTAAATATAAGAAGATAAATTTAGTCATTTGAAAAAAAAAAAAAAAAAAGTTGAGTAACCAAAAAGATGAGCTTTCAGCTACCCATAGAACTATATTAGGATTTTTTTTTCAAAGCGTTTGAGTTCAACTAATCTTTAAGAGTCATAACCAAGTGAGCTTTTAGTAACCCTGAAAAAACTTGAATTAGTGAATCTATAGAGGTTTACTCTAAAGTTAACGATTAAGTGAACATCTAATACTTTTAGAGGACTTAAATTAGTAACTATTAAGGAGCAAACTCACAAATTCAAAGTTTTATCAGTTAAGTTACTTGAGAGGTTGAACTCTATTAGGAGGATTTCATATTATTTGATACCAGTATGAAGGCATCGCTACATTGTAGAAAATAAACTTAGGGGCCGTTTGGAGTGACAAAAGTGAGATAAAATGAGATAATTTGTAAGTTCGTAATTCGTGTAATGAAATAAAAAAGTAAATAATTTTTAGAGAATCTTAAAAATTTTTAAAATTTTTTAACATTTTTTTGTATGTCAAACCCATCCTTAATTGATCACAGTTAACCCCCTTGGAAGCAGAATGTTAAGGTCCCGTTTGGTAACGTTTTCGTTTTCTGTTTATGTTTTCAAAATTTTATAAATTCACAACAAAAACATGTTTGATAAACTTGTTTACGTTTTTTTTTGTTTCCAAAGAAAATGAAAACATAAATAGAAAAACGTAAACAAAAAAAGGTGTTTTCACTCTGGTTGTCTTTTCTGTTGCCAATATTTTATCAATTTTAAAACGTTGTTTATTTTTGTTACATTACATAAAAATAAATTATTTTATTTAAATATTTTATTAAAATAAGTTATTTTAATAAATAATATAATTAAATTCAATAAATTAAATTAATTATATAAATTAATATAAATTATTTTTAATAAATAATAAAATTAATTTAATTTAATAATTAAATTAATTTATATAAAATAATTAATAATAAATAATTAAATTACATTAATTTTTAATTTAATTATTATTAAATTATTTAAAATAAATATCATAATTAAACTAAATTATTTATGATTTAATTAATTTAATTTATATAAAATATATTTTATTAAATTATTTTAATAAATAATTAAATGAATTTAATTAATTTAAAAATAAAAAATTTAATTTAATAATTAATCTCATTTAATTATTTATTTAATATGAAATATATTGTATTAAAATATTTTTAATAAATAATTTATTGTATTAATTTAATTAATTATATCAATTAAATTAAATTAATATAAAATATATTTTATTAAGTTCTATTAATTTTTTAAAACTAATAAAATTAAGTATTTTCTAAAATAAAAAATTAATAATTATAAACAAATTTGTATTTCTAAACGCAGTTTCAGTTTTCATTTTAGAAAAAATAAACGACAACGGAAAATAAAAAATAGAAAACGATAATGGAAAAATAACAACAAAAAAAACGACAACGTTGTCAAACAGGCCCTAATTATTTATGCCCCCACTCCCCCCTTGTAATGGAAAGTAATAACTGGAAGTTAAATTAAACTTCACTTCCCCTTAATCCAAATAGGCTATTAGCAAATTACCAAAAAAAAAAAAAAAAAAGCCTATTAGCATTTCTCAATTATCGAACTAAACTTCTTTAATAACCATGCGGCAATCCCTTAAAAGATGGAGTTGTAGGGTGCATTCGGTAATGTTGTCATTTTTTTATTTATTATATTTTTTATTTTTTATTATTGTTTTTTTGAAATAAAAACTAAAAATGCATTTAAAAATGTAATTTTATTTATAATTATTAATTTTTTTATAAAATATTAATTTTTAAAAATTAATTGAATTTAATAAAATATATTTCATACTAATTTAATTTAATTAAAAATTATTTAATTTAATAAATATAAAATATATTAAATTGTAATTTAATTATATTATTGAAAAATAATTAAATAAAATATCATTATTATATCATTTAATTCAGTAAATATAAAATATAATAATTAAAATTTAATCTTGTTATTTATTAAAAATAATTTAAATATAGAATAAATAATTTAATTTAATTTAATTAATAGTTAATTATGGTATTTATTAAAAAAAATTTAGTAAAATATATTTGATATTAATTAAATTAAATTAATCATTAAACATAAGTTAAATTAATCAATTTAATTTTATTATTTATTCAAAATAATTTAATAAAATATATATTTCATATTAATTAAATTAAGTTTTTTATTTATTCAAAATAATTTAATAAAATATATTTTATAACAATTAAATTAATTTATTATTTAATTAATTTTATTATTTGTTAAAAATAATTTAATAATAAATATTTTATATTAATTAATTAATCTGAGTTAATTATTTATTAAAATAAATTAATAAAAATATATTACATATGAATTTAATAATTAATTTAATTTAATTATATTATTTATTAATAATAATTATAGTTTAATAAAATATTTGAATAAAATAATTCATTCTAATATGATGCAACAAAATAGAAAAAATAGAATGCAAAAATTTTTTTTTTACATTTTTCTATTTGAGTTTTTTTTTACAAAAATATAAATAAATTTAATAAATATATTTCTGTTATGAATTTATAAAATTTTTAAAGTATAAACAAAAAAATAAAAAAATTAGCAAACGAGGGCTTAGTTCTTCGTTCTTGGCTCCTTTTCTTTCGATAACACAGTCACAGACAGGGGTCTTTGGCGCCATTGGTTGTCCGGGAACAAAGTTTAGTTAAAATGAAGGTTTCACTTTTCGCGGTTCCGTCACATTCAAACATTCGAAGAGCATTCGGATCGATCGATGAATCGAGAAAGCATGGCATTCGATACCCCAACGTTGCTTCCAATCTCCTCCACCTTCCACGCCTTGTTCACTCAATTCTCCTACAAAATTCACGAGGACATATCGGTAGACGACGTCATCAGTGCTTTTTCCGTGTTCCTCGCAATTTCATTTTCGTTTATAATCTTTATAGGTTCGACCACTTTGATATGTGTATATATATATTCTTTGCTTCAAACTGATTCTGAAATTGGCCGCATATCCTTTGCATTTAAATGCATTTTGTGCCATTTTGCTGGAATGGATTTCTCTGGTTTGTTCATTTTCCAGAGAATTTCATTTTTGTTCCTAACCCTTACAAGTTCGAACAATTGGGCTGTGTAGTCTCTGCGTTTAAATCCATCTTTGTGCCATTTCCTAATCTATGTTTGTGCACTGCTTGATATGCAATTTTTTCTGTTTGTTGAATGCTGTTCATCTATTGTTGGTCTCACACATTTGAGTTCTACGCAAGAATTTGATCTGGGAACAGTGGAATTGGATTACCAAGTGAAGAAGAAACAAGAAATTATCTCTCTCTCTCTCTCTCTCTCTCTCTCTCTCTCTCTCTTTTTGGGTTCCAGATAGCTTCGATAAGGACATATGTATCAATCAAAGGAAAACTTTAGGGAGATAGATATATCAACTGGTTCCAGGGGAAGCAAACATTCCTCAAGTTCTGGGGATACTCATTCTGCTAGAGGGAAGGCTAAATCCATCCATCCGCCAATAGAAAGCCATTGGAGTTTACCTTCTCAAATAACGCAGAAGAAATTTGGTTGGTCAAATTTAAATTGGAGGTTAATGCTATCTCACCCTCTCAAGTTTCGGGACTCACTGAAAAAAGGAAGAAAGAGCCAAACCCCGCAAGCAGCTCCAAGAGGAGCTCGTGATCCAAGAGATGAACAACTTATTCAGTCTTTCCGTGAACTGCTTGTTCGAGAAGGCCATCTGCCAGATGAACACTGTGATTATCACACTCTGTTACGGTATATTTCAGCAGTAACATTACTACATTCCGAAAAGACATTGTCTCCTGTGATAAAATATATTTATCGTTAAGCTCTTTATGCAACGTTGTTTGAGTATTGTGTTAAAAGTGTGAATCACAATTTGTTAATCTATGTACTTGCAATGGCTTTCTTTCATGATTTCAGATTTCTGCGAATGAGGGATTTTGACCTGATGAAAGCAAAAGATATGTTTTTAAACTATCTGAAGTGGAGAAAAGAATTTGAAGTTGACGCAATTGCAAAGGTGAATTTTAGACTACCAAACTTCAGCAATTTTTTGTTAAAACTATTTTGATGTTCATGTGCAAAGTCTATGTCATATATGCATTCTTTTCTTCTGTTCGTAATTTATTTGTTTTATCTGAAAAGCTTCTTTGATTAAGAAGACTCGTCAACCTTGCATAAATAACAAATTACTATGGCATGACTAGACAAGAAATATATCCTCAGTTTGTGAGTAGGTGAAATTTGAAAATTTAACATTTAAGAAGACTCGTCAACTTTGCATATATAACAAATTACTATGGCATGACTAGACAAGAAATATATCCTCAGTTTGTGAGTAGGTGAAATTTGAAAATTTAACATTTAAGAAGACTCGTCAACTTTGCATATATAACAAATTACTATGGCATGACTAGACAAGAAGTATATCCTCAGTTTGTGAGTAGGTGAAATTTGAAAATTCAACATGAAACATGCTTTTAGTGTTGTTTGGAAGAATCATTACAATAATACGATCACCATCTGTGGATCTTGAGGATTCCTGACTAAAGAAACATAAGTTATGATGTTTGCCAATGACTTAAGGCCTTAATACATGCTAAGATCTCAAGAAATGGGTAAATTAAATTAGCAAAATTCTTGAGCTGCAGAGTTCCTAACAAGCATGATTCCCACATCTGGCAAGCACAATGTACCTTGACATAGATGTCCCATTGAGGTTAATCCATAATATTTTCACATGGTTTTGGATTTTTCAAGGACTTAGGTAAGTAAATCTGTCGTTATGTTGTACAAGTTTGAATGAAATTAAGAAGATTAGTTAGTTATTTAAGATGAGAATGTTGAAGCATCAAAACAGGATGCCGAGGAGCAGCAGACTGAAACAATGTCAATTTATCTCCTCATAATATCAGTTACTCTTGACAATAGTATGGAAGATTCACATCCAATTTAGGATCAGATCTCATTTATTATCATGACCTTTTGTTTTTAGAGATATATATTTTTCATTTTTCCCTTTGGAAAATTAAATGATTCTATGGTGGTCCACCAAGGCAATTATTTTTTGCTTAATTATTTTCTGCCTATCTTGCTCTTTAATCTCACATGCTACCATTGGCTAAAAGCTAAAACTTTGTTTGCCTATTCTTGTGGAATTCTTTGTTTAACACATACTGCAGGATTTTAAATTTGAAGAGTACCGAGAAATTAAGAAATGCTATCCTCATGGATTTCACGGAGTTGATAAGGAGGGCAGACCACTATATATAGAAAGGATTGGAAAGATAGATCTTAATGGCCTTTCGCAAATAACTACTATCGATAGACTCATCAAGTATCATGTGTCTGAGCAAGAGAAAACATTAAACTTGAGATACCCAGCATGTTCAGTTGCAGCAAAGAAACATATAGCTTCTACCTCAAGCATCTTAGATGTGAAGGATGCGGTAAGAAACTGCTTTCTATCTTTCAATATTAAACATGATATATTTAGGTACTTGTGCAACACTTTAAAAGTCTTGCATGTTGATGATGTGTTTTGATGTACTTGCAGAAAGTGTTGAAATAGATTGATATATATTATTGGGCTCGTTTCCTAATAGTTTAACCTTCTAGGACAGTTAGTGACTTAACATGGTATCAGAGTTTTGGCTCTAGGAGCTCTTGTATTCAAGTCTCGTTATTAATATTCTTTCCCCCTTTGTATTTGTACATACTAGTCAATTTGTGTAGATGCGTCTTATTTGATTTAGTTTGCTTATCTCTTTTTCAGGTAAGTGTTGAGATAGGTGGTTATACATTATTAGACCAATTTCCTAACATATTAGGCTCTGATAATTGGTGACTTAATAGTCTTGTCTGCATTTTTTTTGAAGAGTTCATACAATCATCTTTAGAAATTGGTTTGTCAAACATATTTAAGTTTTGTTATGTGAAAACAAATGTTTAGTCTTGCAAACATTTTCAGAAATTGTTTTCAGGATATAATTGGTGCAGGTAATCATAGTTATTTCACATTAGGAATGTAACTGAAGGTTAGATTGTTATCATCACATAATAGCTTTTTACCATTCACTGTAATAGAAAATCTAGGGATAATGTGTCACACCCTGGATTTTCATAACCCGAATGCCTGAGGGTGACTTGGGATTGTTTGTTGGGTATAAAAATAAGATGATAACAACACGCTATCACACCTCAAATTTTCTTTCAAACTGGGGTTGACTTGCAATAAAATTTAAGGTATTCAAAATTCCTAGTTTATCCTAACCAATATTTATAAGTCATTAGGTTGAATCATTTGGTAGGGTTCAATCGCAGAGTACAAAATAAAAATAGAGAATAGTATTATAGAGCCATCTAAGCGTCCCAACCATACGATTAACATTACATATTAAATAAAAGTAAACTAGGTCTAAACTTCTTGATTACAATCGTCCAACAATTATTATTACAGACCACAATAATTAATAAAGTCTTCCAATACTGTGCAAGAAAAAATAAAAACAGATAATTCTTCTGGTGGAATATTTAAGAGAAATTAATCTCTTTCTAGCTCATCTTCAGTATCCCTGTGCTTAATATGCTCAAAAAAATATTCCCACAAAGGGGTGAGCTACTAAAGCTCAGTAATCAGAATCTTCTAGGTGCCTATATGCAGTGGTCGTAATACTACACTGTATTAGGTGACCCAATACAGTGAATGTGATTAGGTGGCATATTGTTCATGCAACAATTAATTTAATAGATCCCAACTGAATAATGTAAATTATACTTACAATAGTTCGATGAAACTGTCACTGTAACTACTATTTTATTTACACGTAAAATAGTTTAATGTTGATATGTGTATCACAATGAAATCGGTGTCGTAGTGGTGGGGATCTCAAATTCAGATTTTCAAGGTCTCGACATCAAACCTCATATTGATACAGGTTTCGTATATATATATTTTTCTACATCTTTTTATAAAATATTCATCTAAAGGAATTAAATATAATTAAATAATTCCAACACATCATTCATACATAAACAAAAGAGGTTACCAGTCATAGTAAAATTTGATAAAGGGGTTTAATTTAAATCCTCCTAGGGTAATCATACTCCTATCCTCCTCTACCCCCAGTCTTAGGAACCAGTGACTTTACGGGCTTAGCATCTAATGCATTCTGACGGTGTCACCCACCAAAAACCTAGCCGTGGCGACCGGCTACCTGACTGATCGGGTTAGAAAGGAGCATCTCTCAAATAAAATGCATATATTCCCATCTCCATCTAAAAGGTCATTTCTACCCACCCATTACCCTATTGCCAAAAATAACTTTAGCAGCAAGTGTCTTAATTTCTTCTCACCGTTTTACATTCCCAAGGGTACCTTGTATGGAAATAAGACATTTTTAATAACAACCAGTATTGTTCCCGAGCGATGAATCCTAAGTGGGATTATTCAGTCACATGCAGTATATTTTTAAGTATTTTATCTAAATCCATAATTCAATAATAATTTTCAATAAATCAAAGATTTAACATAGTCACCAATATTATTATCACAAAGGTAGGTATTACATGTAAATTAACAAATAGCAAGTAACTAAAAACAATTTGGAATTCGAATTAGTATTTTAGTTAATTGTTTTGACAAGTTTGCAGTACTACCTTTGGTAAGAATAAAATTATTTCTAATGGTATATTAATTAAGCCGAGGTTGGCAGCTTAGTGGGCGGGCGACCCTAATTGCGATTTGAAGTCGCGAGTTCAAACCTCATTGGCTGCGATCTCGGTTTTTGCCTCTTTTTCCTTTTTATTTTATTAATTTATGAAATATAAAGATAATAAATAGTTCTTTGGACTTATATTTAATTTTAGAAGTTTTATTTTATTCTCATCTGGATAGTATAGTATATCAGTTGAACAATTAAGCCAATGTGAGATTACATTCTAAACTATTGATTTGGTACGAGAAATAATATTATTCAAAATAATTTGAATAAATTCCAATCATCAGCTTATTTATAACCAAACCCTTATCATAGGTTTTCAGCTTCAAGATATCTACAAATGTCCATAGAATTATTCCAATGTTTAGGAAGGTATTAAATATGTTTCATTAAATTCACCTAATCATAAAAATATAGTTATATAACTTGCTAGGTTGACAAAACAATGCCTAAAAAAATCAATTAAAATAGATCAAATTCATTTAAGGAAGATCAAATGAGGGAAGAACAAGTCCATTGTTTCATTTGAGCATTTTATCAAATACTTGGTTTTACTTAGCCATTTTAGTTTGAATAAGTCATCCAACTATGAAACTGATTGTCTAAATCAGTTATCATAAATATTAGAGTGTCAAATAATATATAATATCCAGTTTAAAAGAATTTCATATCAATTGGAAAATAACTAAGTAGTTTCAACTTAACAGTGCACTTTAGTATTTCATCAAATAGTATAAGTATTTTACTAGATTAGGCCTTATGAACAAAATTATACATAAATAAATTATTAACATAACTATAACTAACAAAGAGTAATTGGAAATTTAAATAGATCTTTAAACACAAAATTCTAAAAAAAATCCGAACAAGCATCAATTAAAGGTTAAGCAGAGATAGCAGCTTGAAAGAAAATTCGTATAAAATAGAGCAGAATTCCGATATCTATAAACTTTATATCTGTAGAAACTAGACTTTAGGACCTACAACTTTCATATTTTACACTTTGAAATTCTAAAGTCTAAAGGTTCAAAAACAATCTTGAATTCAATTTGTTCAGAAGATACAGTTTTACACGTGTTCAGTATTTTGGGCATAACTTTTGACTCACAAATCAGATTGATGCAAATCTTTTTTGGTTGGAAAGAAAACTTAAAGGGCTACAATTTTTATGTTTTAGCCGAAGCCTAATTCCACCGTTTTAGGGGTCAGAAGTACATCAGAAGTTACAAACAGAGAGCTGTCGGCATGCTGGGCTACATCAATCAAAGTTTCGGCTTCCCTACCCCTAATATGCGGGTATTTTTTTTTATCACAATCAAGTTTCATACTTCAAACCCAGAAAATGTTTCAGCTTCAAATTGAAGGCATCAAATACATTTTAGGAGGTTCGTCATCCTACCTCAATGAAGATATTAGTGACCAAGTCTGAGAAGGAAGAGGAGTTTAGCCTTGAACACCAACCGAACTAGAAAGCTCTAAGCTTTTCTTCTTCCTCCAAGCAACACCGAATCTCCAACCAACACTTGATAATAATTTTTTTTTCCCTTTTTTTTTGAAAGCACACAAATTTATAAGAAGTCATGGGAGTGTAGAGAAAGTGTCGGTGGAGAAGACAACCTCCACTTCCCATGCTTCAAAGCCACTAAAGTAGGATCATGCATATATAATAGGTGGTATGATCCAAAAATCTTGCTTTACCTTTTTGACTATCTAACCAAATAATTTAGGATACGTATTGGAGGATGGATGGAGATGTATAAAATGGGTGGCATGATCCGGGAATCATGCTTGCTTTTTTGACTAATTAACCAAATAATTTAAAAGATGCTTTAAAGTCTTTAAATCATGCTTGCTTTTTGACTACTTAACTAAATAATTTGAGAGAAATGCTTCAAAGTCATTAATGTAGGGTCTTTTTTTGACTAATTAACTAAATAATTTGAGAGATGTATGGAAGGATAGATGGAAGATGATAAAGTTTGCCGGGAGATGATTGAGAGTTACTATTCATGAGTCAACTCAGTGGGTGATAAAGTGAGTTGAAGTGAATCAAAGGATAAGTTGACCCATGGGTTAATGGGCTTGGGTTGAACCAAATTGGTAATTGGATTGGGAATTGTTTGAATAAAAGTTTAGAAATTTTACATTAAACTCCCACATAAGAGAAATTTAATTTGGAAATCTTTCCAATTAATTTTATCATTCTAAAAATTTTTAAATCCTCAATTTTCTAGATGTTTACTATAGTAAATATTACCACCACACTTAAGCAAATTAATAAAAAAAATTCAGGTTATTACATAATGAGTATTGCAAGTTGGGTTTTGTACGCAGATTAGATGTGGAACATCGTTTATCTGTTTGTACATTTGTTTTCTCTTATCTGGGTATCCTTGCCATAAATCATTTATGATATGGCACCTTGTTGTTGTGAAGAGATATCATTCACAAACACAGATCATATCTATATATATACGCAAATACTAGCAAACCTGTGAAGAATACAAACTTTTGCAGTTTCCTGCATGCTTAAGAGCATCGGAGGCTGCCTTTTGAGAAAATAACATTGTAATCAGTTGAGAAGAAGAATTAAAAATTGGAAGAGAATTAATCTCCCTTCCTTTCTCTCATGATTTATATAATTAAGTGTTTATAATTGGAAAAGGAAATTACATCAAAACTGAATCAACCTCTGATAAAGGAAACAAATCAACTCTTCTTCGTAATGTATATTTTAGACTATTATAACATAATTATCTATCAACTTGATGATGTTGTTGCTAGCTTTGGACTAAAACCAGTTTTTCTTCTTTGCATAGGGTGCCTCTAATTTCTCAAAGCCTGCAAGGCATCTCTTCCTGGAAATTCAAAAGATTGACAGTAATTATTACCCTGAGGTATGTGGAACATCTTTATCTTTTATTTGCCAATATTTCACCATTGATGCAAGTAAGTGCCCGAAAAACTGCTGTTCTGCAGCAGATTGACCAGAGCAACTGAGTTGTATTTCTGCTGCCTTGGAATTTAATTATATGGAAAACAGTTTTGATACTGGTAACCGTCGTTATAATTTGGGTCATATGATAACCCATAGATATAGTTGGTGGCTGCTGCTGTCTCATTTCTCCTGAAAATTGGAGGATGACATTGATGTCTACTTACCTAGCAAATTCTAGAAATTAGAAGAATCTATTCCACACAAGCTGTAAATCTGTGATAGTGGCCATTTTTCATAATGGATGCAAGTAAAGGGGAGAATTGTTGTCCCACTTAGATTCTGTTAACCCCCCCCCCCTCTTAGAGTGTCAATGAGAGCAGACATGTCTGGCCATTTGCTTTTTGTATAGTGGCTAATAGATTTGGGATTTGATTTATTTGCAGACACTGCATCGACTTTTTATTGTCAATGCTGGGTCTGGGTTTAGGGTCCTCTGGAAAGCACTCAAGGCTTTTCTTGATCAACGCACTGTAGCAAAGATTCAAGTAAGTGCGCATTGTTTTTCTTTTTGGGGTAAAAATAAAAGCAGTGTAAATTTTCGTTTGAACTTCAAAAGTAAAAATTTCAGGTGCTTGGAAGCAACTACCAAAGCAAGCTGGCTGAAGTGATTGATCCAAGGTAACACGTCCGATGCATATTTATGTCTATATGATGAGTAAATAGACCAAGGATCACAATTTGCTTGACACACAATCCATCTCCAAAAGTAAATAGACCAACTTCATATTGCCAAAATTTGAAAACCAAGATTTGTTTCCATTCATATGCCTCGAGCAACCACTGTTAGGGTACTATAAATTTGAATTTAAAGCTTTTAGAGCTATGTGTACAACATAACAATTCAAATCAGTTTTCCGAACTCCCATGACCCATTTTTTGGACAGTGGTTCTTGACAATGGGTGTCATTTAACAACAGGTTTTTGAAAGTTGTCTTGAACCCTTTTTAAGCTATCTTGTTGTCTTATATGTGGGATTTTGAAATCCAACAGGTTATACATAGTCCCTTAGGATATCAAAACCTATTTGAAAATTTCTAAAAACTTGGTCTCATATTTCTTCTTTGGCTAACATAGATTTTAGGAAAATCATGCAATTTGTGATGTTGTGGTCTTGTGCGTTCACATTTGCCATAGTCATAGCATATGGGCAACGTATATTTTATTGTGAACATTGTTCAACTTTGCCTGTGCTTCCTTCAATTCAATTTCCTTTGCAGTAAGTTTGGCTTTGTACGCGTTGAGCATCTCATCTTGAGCCTTCTTGTCTGCTTCAAGTCTTTCTACCTTTTCTTCAAGTTCTTTAAGGGAGACCTTCAGATGATCTCTCTTTTCATAACTTTATTCTTTACGGTCAACTTTTCATTCTCTTTATTTAGCTTGCAACAATCTTTGAAAGTTGAGCATAGGTTTCTTCAACGTCCATCTCATTGGCTGTCTCATTATCATCTTCGCTATCTAATGCACCTTTAGTTTCATCATCACTTTTTGTGGAAACTTCAGAAGTTGAAGTAGATTGTTCATCAACAGTAGAAAGGGCCATGAATGCGCTGTGGTTTTCAGGATAGTCTTCAAATAAAGAGGAATTTGTAGATTGATCATCAAAATCTTCAACTGTCACATTCAAGACTTCCTTATTAGCACAATCCTGAGCAATATGACCAAAACTTTGACAATCATATGACTTGATCCTTTAGAACTCATCATTTTTCTTCTTTTTGTTTGAGGTTTTATCAGTCTTGGTCTTCTTAAACTTTTTGTCCTTTTCTTGCTTACCACCTCTCTTGAAGAATTTTCAATCTTCGTAGAGTGGAAAGTAAGTTCTTCATGAGTGATATCTGAATCATCACTGGCTCTTGAAGATGCCTTTTCTTCATCAATGGTTTTCCATGCAACACCTCTAGACTTTTTTGGCTTGATCATGTTTGCTTCAAACCTCTGTAAGGAATCAACCAAGTCTTCAACTTGCATTTGATCAACATTCTTTGCTACTTCAATCACTGTCACCTTTCTTTGAAAAGTAATTACAAGATAGAGAATGATTTTTCTTACTACTTTGTTACTCACAATTGCCTCTTCTAAGTTGAAACTTCAATTTACAATATCGCATAACTTTGCATAAAATTGATCAAACGTCTCGTCTTCACTTGTCTTTAATTTTTTGAATTTAGAAGTGATGTTCTATAATTTGGACCTCTTGAGTACAGGATTACCTTCACGAGTAACTTTAAGAATCCTCCCAGCTTCTTTTGCACTCAAACAATTCGAAATCATTCTAAACTCATCAGTTGAAATCGTAAAAAAAATAGAACTCAGTGCTTTATGATTTTGTTATGCTTTTTCTTGTTCTGCCTTTGTCCATAACTGTATGAATTTCGGAATTTTGTTTCTTCAACCTTACGAGTGGGATGAGTCTAACCTTGTAAGACCGCAAGCCAGACGTTGTAATTAACAGAAATCAAATGAGCTTTCATGTGAAACTTTCAATCGCATAATTGGTTCCGTCAAATCAATGGGGTTCTGTACTTGACTTGCATTCATGTGGGGGATCCATCTAATAAACTCAAAATCTCTTTTTTTTAACACAAGATGAATTTACTCTGATACTAAGTGAAAAATCGTATACTTGATATCCAAGCGCCACAATCAATCACAAACAAATAATTATGAAACGAATGAAAAGAGATACAAGATTTTAACGAGGAAAACTCAAACTGGAAAAAAAAATCTCTAGTCTTTCATTATAAATGTAATCTTGGTTACAAAGACTCAAATTTAATAGTTTTGAATCCACGAACTTATATTATTGAATCTTTATTCAAATTTTTGATGCACCAAACCTAAGCGAAAGGTGCAATATTCAAATCTTGTAATATCAATTGAATTCTTGGCAAACATTGAATCCACATATGCACGTTCCAAGATCTTTCGAATCTCAAATGCATGGAGGGCATGCATAATTGCTAAGCATAAGAGAAAACTTTAATCTCTTAATTTCAATAGCTATCTAGATGTGTTTCTCCTTTTTGGAAACCACAAATACATCCCAGAATGTATATGGCACGATATCCCGAATGAATAGGACGTTCGAACGCAGTTAAAAAAATTGCAAAATCACTGCTAATGGGAGCAAGCTTCACATGCTAATCCAGGAGGATCCCCTCAGCTTCTTTCAGAGCTCTTATTTCTTTCATGCAATACCCTACCTATATCTAGTGAAGATTGCAGCATTTCTGGCGATCTTTGAGTATCCCTAAAAAACATGATTTTTTAGCTATTCTAAGTCTCAAAAATAGTCCATTCTAACCCCTAAACTCTGACACATTAACCTATGCCTAAATCTACGTGGATTAGAACTCTATTTTGATCATGAATGACCAATTTAAAGAAATATAACCTAACAATTTGGTTTTAATGCATGCATTTGTGGTTATGTTGAATGCCTCTGTAAGTTTTTGGGCATATTGTTATAGCATTGCTCATTGTTTCATTCTACAGTAAATTGCCAAGTTTCTTGGGTGGAAAATGCACTTGTTCTGACTACGGCGGCTGCCTGTTTAGTGACAAAGGACCTTGGAATGATCCAGAAATCAATGAAATACTTCAGGTTAAGTAAAAAAGACAGCATGAAGTCTCCTTAACATCCCTTGTAATTTGTTAATTAAACAAATTTTTACTTAGCTGTGAAATTTAATTGTTGTTGAGAAGGATCCGTCATTTGTTTATTTAGGCACAGATTGTTGCTGAAGAAGAATATGGTGATGATGCAAGGAATGGTACGAGCTCCGAAGAAGCATATGAGACAGTAAGCAACCTTACCTTTTAAAATCTTATATTAACGTATTTATTAGCGCTTTACTAGCCTTTTTATTATATTATTATCAAACTGTTACTATTTCATTTAAAAGTTTAAATCCCTTTAATTAAAAAAGAGCAATTTTGTTATGTATATTCATTTTTTTTTCCTCAACGTGCACCCTTACCACCATGTGCGGCTAGATAGCTTTTTTTTGGGGGGGGTTGAAGGGGTTAAAGACGTGTTATTATTGATTTAAGCTCCGTTTGGATAATTAGAAAATTCAAATCAATTGATTTGAGATTAAATTATTTTAAAATATAAGACTATAAGTGATAGGGTTAATTTATGTAATGATATATGGAAGTTTTTTAATAATTACTAATTATCAAATTAGTGGTGCTACTACGGTGGAGCTATTATTGTGAAGGATTTCAAATAAATTACTTTTTTGTTATGCTTTCAAATCCATCAAAAGATTCTTACATTAAACTATTCAAATCCATGCTGAAATACCTAGTTAAACTAACAAGGTTATTTTTGAGTAATTCTCTTTAAATAATAAGTACCAATTTCCTTGACTTTAAATTCATAAATCGAAACGCAACCAAATTGTTTTGGGTGACGGTTAGATTTTCAGAACTTTTACTTGCTCTTATACCGTATTTATTAAAGGAGAATGTGAGAATTATTTTTGTATATTTGAATTATTGTTTAATGTACAAGCTTGTGCCTGTTTATAGTTAAATCGGCTATTAATACTCGGAAATAATAAGAAAACAAAATTTCAAGACATCAAATATTATCTCCTGGATAATGGAAATAATATCAATGATTGAATTTATTCCATGCAGGATGATTTCCAAAACAGCGATGTCTACGACGGAACTCCATCAAGATATAAGGGGCAGCAGAGGGGAAAAAAAGCTGTCATTAGGACTCTGCCACCAAAACTCCAGGCATTTGACGCTGCACTAAAAGATGCTGAGGAAGTGAGTTAGCTGATATATATATATATATATATATAGATACATACATGAGTCTTATTGCTGGCAGTCAATATAATTTATGCTGTAATTTCGTGTCACAGAAAATCCAGACATTGGAAGGTGCACTTGTGGATACCAAGGTGGTAAGTGAGAAGAATATAAAAAGGATGAGGGAATTCTAAAATTTTATTTCAACTTTTAGAAATTCGAAGTTGAGCTTGAGCTTTTAGATTCACGTGAAATTTTATTTAACGGTCAAGGTTAAAATATTTTTATACTTTTTTTTGGGTGAAATTCAAAAATTAAAAATGTAACTTCAACTCCAAAAGTTATATTTCAATTTTAGTAACTCTCAATTTGAAAAATATATGCTTCTAACAATTAACGGATTTTGGATATCAAAAGACTGTTTTCTGTTCTTTTTTATTTTTATTTATTTATTTATTTATTTTTTCTGGCAGGTCTTGCAAGGACTTGTGCAGTATATAGAAGAGCTGCAAAAATAATTCCCTGACAAGCATAACTCAGCCTACATTAAAATGTCGATTCACCTGGTTATTCTTTTCCTATTTTTTTTTTCTTAATTTTGGAATTTCTAATGGATGTTAACGTCTTGATAATTCATTGTAGAGCAGCTATCAGTATTTGAAAACGTTTCACATTGAGAGCACTCTGAAGGTTGTATTGGTTAATGAGAGACAGGCCATTTGACTATGTTTCAAATCCTCCTGTTAGTTGGATTTTTGATTTTGATTTTTTATTTTTGGATGGATCAAGATATTTGGAGTTGGCTTGCTCACATTTTAACTAATCCATTAGTCTTGGAGTTAATGGCCGGTTAAATTTCTTAGTGGCCGTCAAGAGAATTGATCTAGTCAAGAGAATTGAACTAGTGATTACTGAGGAACAAATTTAAAATCTCACCGATGAAATTACTCTCAGGGTTTTAATTTCTACTTTTAATAAAATTAAAAGACATCCATGGTGTATTCTAACAAAATATTAGAATGCAATTCATTTTCTCAATGGAAATGTAATGATTATTTTTATAATTTTTATTTCTAAAAAAATTAAATTAAAAAAAAAAGAGAACCTAAAAAAATAAATAGAGGGATAAATAACTAAATGATGGCCCCTATCAATTTCTATTATTTATTCCATCTTTGTCGACATATTTTACGGTTGTCATTATCTATCATGTATCGCTTTCTCTCGTCGACATTTTTTAGATATTATTGCCACTTTTTATCACTTTTTTGTTATTGTTGCTATCACTTTAATATTTTCATCATATTTTTGCCACAATCATAATTAAATTTTATAATTGATGTCAAGTGTGAAAATATTCAAAAACAACTTAAAAGTTGAATTAATTTTTAACTAATTTAGGTTGGCTCTACTATATGTTCAATTAAATTTTAGATTTCAAAATTGTAAACATGATTTTTATCTCTTCAATTATGAGTTATCTTATTTTAAAATTTAAATCAAATAAGCGTGAAGCAATATAATTTGTTATTTATTTATTTATTTATTTTACACAAAGTAAATAGTGTATTAGAAATAGAATTTGATGGAATCGGTTTTATAAGACGATTGATTTGCTTCTAAATTTAAGATTTTAGACTTAATAAAAATCGATTTAATTTTAAATTTAATTTGTTAAATCAATCAAATCCTTGCACATCCCCAACTCCACTGCTGCGACCACCACCTTTTGCTGCACCTGCCAACTTCAACACCCCCCCCCCCCCAAAAAAAAACCTTCATTTCCACATAAATTTTACCAAATTTCTTTGTAGTTTCTTCCATGTGATTGTTACTTAAAAAAAAAAAAAAAAAACCTATACACATTATGGATAGTTTTTTCTACTTAAATCAATCAAATAATCCATCTTTATTTTATCACAAATATTATGAAACAATATAAAAATATTAAAAAAAATAGTTAAAAGGGACTCAAGGCCATTTGATGTACAAAATTTTGCTAACTTTACATACCAAGTTGACACGTATCACTATTTTTGGGTATTAAGTGTTTAATAAAAATTTATAAAAACCGGTAAAAGTTAAAAAAATTAATAAAAGTTGATAATAGTTAATTTTGTACTTAGTTAAAAAAAATTAAAAAAATAGTAAGAATTGATTTTTCTGCATAAAACTTAATAAATCAAACGCAATCAATATGAAACTATCAGTTTTGTTTATTAGTTTATTTATTTTTGTTAAGAATTGCAAATACACCTTGTATGTTTTTATCTTTTACGGTAAGAATTAAAAAATGCACAAGGTAAGGTTAAATTTGAGCTGTAAATTAAAAATCACCCAGAGCATGATCAGCCTAAATTTGTGCATTGGTGGTTACAAATTATTACCATGAATAAATCCGAACGACAATTTCTGCCCGATTAATTAAAATCAGAATGAGTATAATATTACTTAGCTAGTCCAGAGAGATTCCATAATTTTTATGATTATTGAATGATGGGGCACTTTGCTGATCTCCCTTGCTGTCTCATTTCTCCCTCGATTTCTCCCACGATTTCACGCTTCCAACCAGAACTCTCCAACTCCTTACGAGTATGAGGGTGAAAATTTTATTATGACGTATTCACTACGCTACCTAACTCTTCTTCTCGAAAAATGTGCCTAAAAGTAAACAAACAATTAAAGATAAAGGTCGGGAAAGGAAGGCGAGGAGATTCGGACCAAAGACTCTCCGACCACATAATCATATGAAAACTAGAGAGAACGTGGAGAGAGTGAAAATGATAATTTTAACTTGTTACACTCATCTGGCCTTGATCCGAAAAGTATGATTATTTTTAAAATTTATAGGTAATTAGAGGGAGTTTAAGTATAAAATTAAAATAACTGTAGAGTTCTGATATGAGAATGATAATTGTAATGTATTTGATGGGTATTATCTAAACCTGCCCTATTATCTTGATTATAGAGTATCTCATCGGCAATACTCGAGGTTAAATCCTTTTTTTTTTTTTTTTTTTTTACTTGATTATAATAGAGGTTGAGATTAAATATGGGATTTTTTTTAATTTTATTTTTATAAAAGTAATATAATAAATTTTACGAAGTAAAAAAATATTTAAAAATTTTATTCAAAGATAATTTTTTTAATCTTTTAAGATATAAAATTACTTATAAAGTTATTGGGTATCCGATTATCAAATGAATTAAGAGACGATAACCAATTAAAAATATCCATAAGATATTCATCTAATCTGAGTTTTTTTTTTTTTTTTGACTCGATGGTATCTCCATCCGATTTGTTGCTCTCCCTAAGAGAGTCTTGAATGGCCAATAAATCATACGTTTCTTTGTTGGTATCTCTTAAATATATATAAGCATAGAAAATTGAGACTTGATATCCCAGACTCAGCAATGTTTCCCATACATTTAATGCACATGGATATCTTTGCAGAGTATTAGATGAGATTTGACAACTTTGGGAACAATAATAATGTTATTATGCTTTCTATAATTACAATATTAAGGATACGTTTGGTACATTAAATTTTAATAAAAAATTTTAAAAATTTCTATATATTTTTACATATTCTTACCTTCTCAAAATTTAAAAAAATTCAATACCTTTCAAAAAAAAGTCAATAACTAGAATCGGTTAATCAAATAGTAAAAATTTTTTTACCTTCTCACCATGAACTCTCAAACTATCGAATGATATCCACTTTGACTATTATATGTGGGGTCGTAAAAATCCTTCTAACGGATTGTAGAAATCGTTCCGTCGGAATCGCGTGGCCAATTTCCGTCCAAACGAATCCGTTTGGACGGATTGTAGTGTAAAGAAATTATAACTGTCCAAAATTTTGAATCCATCTGAATAAAAATCCAATTCGTCGGAACGAGAATCTTACTGTTTATCTTCAAAAAATGGGGTTTGAGATGTGTGCACCAAACGTAAAAAATTTTCTCAAACTACATTTTATCTCACTTTTTATCACTTCAAACATATCCTAAACTAGGATCTGTGCATATGGGGTTAGGGTCGTATCACGTGGAAAATAGGGTAGAGGTTCAAAGGCTAAAGTGTAAATTATCAACAATCAAAATTTTTTTTAAATAATTAACTATAAAATTTTAATTATTTTAATTTAATTAAGTTAATTAAATTAAAAAAATCTTATAATTGGGCTTCGTTTGTGAGCTTAGAAGAAAAAAAGTGCCATTTGGTATGCCTTATTTGAGCTCATTTTTCATTTTGCAACTTTAAAAATAAAGAAAACAGCTCAAAATGTATTTGGTCACTTGTATTTTTAAAATTTATTTTAGAAAATAGAAAATAAGTTTACACAGGAAATGTAAAATAGCACAAAATCGTTTTGAGCATTTTCAATTCAAAATAACAAAAATATCAAAATACGAAAAATAGAAAATGTCAAATCAAATGTGTTTTCTATTTTTTCTTATTTTAGGGTTTTTAAAATATAAAATATATAAAACAGAAAATAAAAAATAAAAACAGAAAATAAAAAATGAAAATACAAACGAAATGGTACCGAAAAGAAAAGAAAACATTAGTTAGGAGAAAAAATAAAGAAAAGAAATGATAATATTTTGTCTCTATTTGTTTGTTAGTTTTGGAAATAAAAGATAATAATTTTCTTCCACCATGTTTCTGAGTTGAGAAGAAATATAAAGAAAAGAATGTGCATATTGTTATCTTCTCATTAAATCATTTGAGGAGTTGTAGAGTTGTCAATCTAATTAGTGTGTTAAGATATGTTTATAATTTTTTTCTCTTATTCTTTATTTTATAGGTAAATATACTATTTTGAAAATTTCGTTAACCATCTACTTTTGGAAGGATAAAATTTTTTAAATTTTAACACTTATTTTTCTTTCTTTTTTTTTTATTTTTTCTTAAAAAATTCACAAATAAGTGATAATTTAAAAAAAAAAAATTCTTTTCTTTCTTTTTTGTTTTCTATTTCATACTATCCAAAAAGACTTTTAGTAAGAGTGTTTAGAGTTGTAAATATTAAGTATAAATTTATAAAAATTATAAACTTCTAATTCATGCAGTAAATAAAAAATTTAAATTTTATAAAAACTTGTAAATTTTTTCTTTTTTGAGAGTTTTATAGAATCCCAAACACACCCAATACATGATGCTTCTAACGCACGGCATCCCCTCTTATCTCCACATAAAACACATGTCATAGGAAACGGAACACTTGGCGAGTGCAGAAAACAAAAAGAAGCAGCTTCTGTTCGAATCACATCTCCAAACAAATTACAATGAACAGCTTTCCTTCCACGAGACGGTTTTCGAAATCGAGAAAAACCAAAACTCTCCAGCTCCTTTTGCTCCTTATATTGGAAAAAAAAAAAAAGAAAAAAGAAAAAAGAGAAAGAAAAAAAAAAAAAAAGCTGCCTTTCTAAATCACATTTCGAAACAATGAGCCAGCTTCAGCTGCTTCTTAAAATCGAGCCTCTGGAAATCAAATTCCAGTGTAAGTCCCTCCCTCTCGATTCTATTTATGATCTTTCTACTTTTACTTTTTTTTTTTAAATTAATTGTTTTTCTGTGTTTTTGGCCAGCCGGAGTCAGAAAGCAGATCGATATCCCTCTTCTACTGACAAATAAGACCGACAACCGTGTCGCTTTTATAGTAAGAGCTCTTCAATTGTTTAACAAAATTATAATTGCGGGCGTTGTTGTTGTTGTTGTTGTGCTTGTGCCCATAACAGTCCTCCTAATCATGTTTCCCTCTCTCTCTCTCTCTCTCTCTCTCTATATATATATATATATATATTTATATATATTATATATTCACTTTGCTGCTTATCAATTTTTGTACAACTTTGGGCTTTGGCGAAAGGCAACAATCTTGAAATTTTTTTAAGTATACAGAATAAAGAAATCATAATTATTTTTAACTTTTTAATCTGCAGGTGATGACCACCAACCCAAAGAAATATTGCGCTCGTCCAAATAAGGGAATTGTTTCACCCTATGCAACGCGCGATATTACAGGTATACTTGTGGTAGTTAGTTTGCTGAGGGCAAACTTTGTCAATTTGGGCAATGAAGATTAAATTTTTTCATTGGTCTTGGGATATATGTTATATATATATATATATATATATATATATATACACATATTTTCACAAGTCTAATTACAAAGAAAATATAGATATATCAATTATCAGAACTGTAGTTGAGGTCATACAACGATATTACGAGAGAGAAACTATTACTTGTTTCTTCAGACAGGAGGTACCATTAGATCTAATAAAAAAATAAAATTTTGCAATACTAATCGTCCAATTTAACTAATTAACGACTAACAATCAATAACTTAACAAACATGCATCGACAATTTAACAAATTAAATTCAACAAACTAATAAATTAATAATTTTACAAATCACAAACTTGTCAAACAAACGAATTAATAATATATTACTACAATTAAACCAATACAACAAAAAATCAGAAAATTAATGCAAAAAAAAAAACTAAACTACAATCAAAACCAAAACCTCAAGCAGTACTGTTGGAGGAGCAGGGGTGCACCACGTAGAAAAATGAAGGTTGTCAATAATGGCGGGGTAATAGAGAGAAAGAGAGAGAGAGAGAGATAAGGGCCGAGCGAGGAAGGAAGAGGAATTTGGGGGAACTTAAATAAGGTTGTAACAACTGTCTCAGAGCAATCGAACGTTCCTTCTAAGTGGACGTCTAATATATCTTTCTCGACCACCGCAAGACAGTCGAGCTCTCCTAGGCCCTCATAAGGTTATTTTTAATAGTGGTTTGACTGAAATCAAACTAAAGCGCTAAGGGAAAGACTAGATATTGAGTTCGAGTTCTTTTAATTTCGGAGAGATAACACATTCTTAGCTTGCAAGTATTTGGCCATAATATTTTGAAAACTTTGACAATTTAGGCAATGAAAGCTTGAATTTTCTCATTGATCTTGGGATATATATACATATTTTCACAAGTCAAATTACAAAGCAAATATAAACATGTTTATAGGTGGAAATGAATCAACCTATTCGCGAGCTATTCAATTTCGGCTAGAAAAAAGTTCAGTTCGAGTTCAGTTTATAACAAAAACAAGCTCGAGTCGAGTTTGATTTGTGACTCGTTTAAACTCGAGTTCGAGTTCGCATCTAGAAAATTTGACTCGAAAGTTTGTGAGTAGATTTGATAAAATAATATATATATTTAAAAATATTTTTATATATTCTTTAATAATAATATTATTATTTTTTTATAATATTTTATTTATTATATTTTAAACCAAAACGACATCGTTTTAATTTAATCGAACTACTTACGAGACAAGGTCGAGCCTAAATTCTTCTTTATCGAGTCGAACTCGAACTTATATAAAAGTTTAAATCGAGCTTAAGGTCAAGCTTCATATAAAAAATTCGAACCAAGTTCAAAAAAGTTAAAGTTCGACTCAATTCAGCTTACTTCCACCCCTAAACATATCAATTATAGTAGCTATCAAAGGCAATGCGAGCTATCCTTGGCAATACGTGTACTATTCTTGGTACGTTTTGATTATTGATTGGTGTTGATTTTGGCTTGATTGTCCTGCCAGGTGTCTCCATGATCAAAGGATTACTTCCCATAACATTGAGAAGTTACGTAAAAAGGAAATGAAATTTGGAATTTGAATATTTTGGTGTTGATAGTTTTGGTTTCATAATTTGTGAAAAAATGTGCTCAACAAAGCCCAATGATTATGTTTAGCGGACCTTAAATCATAACATAATATAGAGATTCAGTAGTGTAACTTCCTTTTTTTTTTTTTTTTTTTTGATTTAGTTACCAAGCTACCACAGAAAAAGGCTCCTGCTGGAATTCCATGCAAGGACAAGTTTCTCATTGAAAGCATAGTTCCAAGTCCGGAGGCAACCCTACACCATGTTAAACCAGAAATGGTAGTTATGCAATGAGCTTTTATTAACTACGAGTATATTAGGTTACTTATCAGCATTCCTACTACTCGAGGCTCTACTTTTTACGTTTTCATTAACTAGGCATTCTGGTATCACTGCCTTCAATCAATTAATGAAGATAACAATTTGTCCTGGTTTTGCGGTTCTATAGTTCAGTAAGTTTGCAGGATATGTTGAGCACTGCAGATTGAGAGTGGTCTATGTTTCTCCATCCCAACTACCATCGCCAGTCACAGAGGGTTCAGGAGAGGGTTCTTCATCAAAGTCAGCACTGTTGCACGTCGAAAGTTCAAAGGCTTCAGAGGTTGATTCTTTCAGTTTCTGAGATGTCAAATCGTGTTTGTTTTGTACCTTCTCTTGTTTCCGGGTTCAATTTTAACTTTAGTTAGCATAAAGATACTTATGGAAACTTTTTTTTTTTTTTTTTTTTTTTTTCCGGAAGCTCATGTATTTGCAGTTTAGATTGAAGCTCCTACACAATCGCGCGCGCTCGCAAATATACGAGTGTGTTTGGTATGCTAAAGAAATATTAAGAACTTTTAAAAAATTCTAAAAATCTCTGACACATTTTGTCTATCTTATATTTAGTGAAATTTCTATAAATTTATATATCTCTATATATCCCAACAAATTTTAATGGACTCCAATAGCGGGGTGTTTGGTTGGTCGAAACCAATCAAAACCCACTAATTTTTACTAACTTTTTGTATTTTTTTCAATCAAATTTCATCACACATTATTTTTATATCAAAAATTTATACTTTTACTATACTTTTTGGCTAATCAAACACCTTCAACATTTCCACAAACATTAATAATATTTTTATAAATGTCAAAAAATTTTCAATAACTTTCAAAAAGTTTTTTACGAAAAGATCAAAAGATTTCTGTCTAAATCCGTTCGAACGGATGAAAGTCAAAAATTCTGATGTAAAAGTTAAAAAGTTTCTACTGAGATCTGTTAGAACGGACAAAAATCCATTTGAACGGAATTATTTATATTTAAAAAACGTGATTTAGTGACCGAAATTTAAACGTTAAAAAATTATTTAAATTATATTTTTTATTATTTTTTAGAACTCCAAATGCTACTATAAGATCTTTATCTCCAAGTTAGATTTTATGCTTTAGCTATGAGCATCGACGAGATATTGTTAAGTCAGCCTTTACGTTAGACTAGACACCCGCAAGCATTTTGCCTGGGTAGCATCTTGAATGGGTTTACTTAATTTTTTTGATACTATTAGAAGCATATTTGGCAGTCTTATCGCACGCGAGGGTTAGAAGAAGTACGGAGACCAAAATCCAAGCAACAATTTTATTCTACTATAAAACTACCAAAGTAAATTGTATCGTAATGATGATTTTAAGATCAATTAAGCTGATTTCATCGATATGAGAAATAATATTTATGTTTCTGAATTTATATTTTTAAGATTATGAGAAATATACTATATATACGGTCCTTAATCATTATATGAATAGGTATGCAAATCATATTTGAGAGGAAAACTCTTTTGAAAAAGTTGTATAATGTTAGAATATTTTATCTTTAAGTTATGTAATATTCCTTATATATATATATATATATATATATTAGAATTTTTATATTTTAATATTTAATAAGTAGTTAATTTCGTTTCATATATTAATATATATATATATATATAAAGAATATCGTATTCACCTACTTAGTGCTGTTTTTTGAATTTTCTGATACCGAACGATGAAGTGCTTAAAATCTTTTGCTACTGGATATATGTATCATGGTCCCCAGCCGGTGTACTTGCACGTATCTACACTTGATAGCTTGTGCATTTACTTGCACTTACGTTAACTAGAGTGAAGCTGAACCCTAAAAATTTTCAGGTGCAAGCTCTTGCTTCAAAGTCGACCGAGGAAAAAACTGCTGCACTTCAACAAAGCGACAATCTTTCGCAGGAACTGGTTGGTGAATTTTACATGACTAGTTTATGATTTTTCCTTCCATATTCTTAAAAGGAATAGTAGATTACTACTTTCAAGGATTGCAGTTTAATCGGTTTCAGAGTGCGTTTGGAGGCGAAAAAAAGGAAACTAGTAGCTCAAGTTCTAGTCATTTTAGTATACTTATTTTGATTTCATTTATCATTTTGAACTTTTAAAAATAAGAAGACAGCACAAAATACATTTAGTTACTCATATTTTCAAAATCTGTTTAGCAAACAGAAAATGAGTTTTTACGTAAAATGTAAAATGAAAAAAAAATCGTTTTGACTGTTTTTAATCCAAAGTAAAAAAAATCTCGAACATGAAAAATAAAAAATATCAAATCAAATATATTTTCTATTTTTCTTTTTTTTTTAAATTTTAAAAACATAAAATAGAAAACAGAAAATAAAGATAGAAAACAAAAAATAAAAATACAAAGTAAATGTCACCTGACTTTTTAGCTTTTTTTTTTCTAAATAACTAAATTTAGCCTATTACATTTTTAACTTCTTCTAAACTCTGAAGAGCAAAAATGTTAAATTAATAAAAAATTAAAAAATTAATTACTAAAAGGATAGCTTTTCCTCTTTCTAAACACAAAAAATAACTAACTTCTTAATTGCAAACTATAAAAAAGTTAATTTTTCTCTTTCAAACCCAGGCTCAGTGTACTAAGTTATTCCCAAAGATGCCTCAAAAGATTTGATGGTCTTGAACACCATCACTTTAAAATAGGACAGTTCTTCAACAATGAGCATAAATACATCATGTAGATAACAACGAAAATCCTGCATATATATATATATATATATATAAATACATCATGTAGATAACAATGAAAATCCTGCATATATATATATATATATATGTTACTTGTAAATGAATGCTCTGGGGCCACGAGGAATGACTAGTAACTTTTTTTGTTTTTTTTTCTTGGCAGAAATCAGAATCAGGGGTGCTTAGATGACAAAAAATACAGAAAAAATTGGTATAAAAATAATATGTGATAAAATTTAATAAAAAAAAATTAATAATTTTTTATAACTTTTGATGGGTTTTAGTCCTCTCAAACACCCCACGGTAATCAACATGCATTTAATGCAGAAACTTGTCAAAAATATTTTGTTACGCCATGTTTTTTTTTTTCTCTCCACGTTAGGTAGATTGAATTTTCTCCCTTGCAGGATGATGTCCAGATCAATGATGTCCACGATGTAAGTCGAAGAGATGGGAAGCAACATATGGAAACGAAAGATGTCAATGAGATCTCACAAAAAATTCAGACTCTGGAAGATGCTGTGGAGGATGTCATTTTGGTTAGTGAGAAATATATCCAGACTTTGGAAGATGCTCTTGGAAATGCTCTCGATAGTGTCAAGTTGATTAGTGAGAAACATAGCTGGGCTCTGGAAAATACTTTCGAAGATGCTCCTGATGGTGTCAAATTAGTTAGGGAGAAACATATCTGGATTTTGGAAAATACTCTTGAAGATGTTATCGACAGTATTAAGTTAGTTACTGAGAAACATATCCAGACTCTGAAAGATGTTCTCGATGGTTGCACTCTAAATATCAAAAAATAAATCAAATTATATTAAATTAAATTAGATTTATGTTATACGATCCATATAAGCCCACGTGTGATCATTCAAAAAAAAAAAAACATTGTTTACCAAAAGTAAAGGCAAATTGAGTACAAACTCATGTTTGCAGAAGTTGTTTTCTTATTTCATAAATACAGGCCACTGAGACTTTGTACTTGCCGTTATTGACTTGTTGGTTATCGCACTTGCAATGGCTTGATAAGGAAGTTGGCATCATCATCCAAGGGGGCGTTTACAATTCCAATTAAGTTTTCAAAGAATTTTAAAAATTTTAACTTAATTTTCAAACTCCAAAAGGTTATAATTTTTTCAAGAAATTTGTCAAAATCCATTCGAATAAGCTATTATAATGCGTTGTAATGGATTTTGACATACTTTTAAAAAAGTTTGGATTGACATTTGTACTAGAAAATTCCACAAAACTCTAAATATTTTGAAGATTCTCCACTACAATTTTGTTACGTGTTACTTTATAAAATTTTTAACTTTATATCAAATCAAACATAATAAACATCAAACCATCATTTTAAAATAACTTTTTACACTCTGAATTTAAAAAAATTTCCCTTCGTTAACTTTTGATTTTTTTTTCATACTCCAAACGCACTCCAAGTCTAGCAAATCATGCATTATTAGACTCAATCTCCCATTTTTTTCTTCAAAAGTGACACATGGAAGACGGACGAATGTATCTATCTATTGGCAATGCCAATTTGTAGGCCACGGTCTAATTTTCTCCACTATTTCATAAGGACCATAATATTGGTAGCCAAGTTTGTGGCGGGCCATTCGAAGTGATTGTTTTAAAAAGGGAAGCTGGCGTCGCTATGTCAATCTCATGACATCAAATTTTAGAACCGTTAAATTTCAAATTTGTTCAAATATTTTTCAATTAAAAAAATATGAATGAATTTCGCTCATTGAATTTTAATTTAATAATTTAGATGTGATGTTTGGATAACATTGGAGGAACGATATCAGTTCACCTAAGTCTATTGTTTTCTACCCGCATGGTCTAAATTTGACAAAAACCTATCGCTTGCTTGGAAATGCCCCTCACCACATCCCTTGTTGATATAAGAGTCAGTTTGAAAATTTAATTTTTAATAATTTTTGATATTTTTATCAAAAATTAATAGTTAAAATTTTTAGTATGTTTGATAAAATAAGTAATAATTTCTAGTAACTTTTAATAATTTTTGGTAATTTTTAAGTGTTTAGTAAAATTTTTGTCAATTTTTTGTGTATTAAATAAAAATTTTAGGAATTTTTGAGTTAAACAATTTACTATAATTAAGTAGAAAAATGATAAAATTTGATATTTTATCAAACACTCAAGAAGCAAGCAAATGTTAATTGTTTTATGCTTGAAATTTATCCACCAAAGGGATACCATAATTTTTGGTCCTATTGTTGGACCGAACCAAATTGTCATTTGGTTCTTCGAGCAAATCATCCCTTTTAACGAGTTGCTAATCGACATTTTTTCTTCGATACCCGTTGAGTAAGACAGCAAAGTGGGCGGCATTTTTTGTAAAGAGGCGCAAAAGTACCCATCTTGGTTGAAGCATGAAAATTAGTATTACACCAATATTTTGCGCAACTGAGATGCTTCGTCCAGTGTCTGGGATTGTTCTATGCAAACCTCCATCCGACTATCGGCCTGTAGGTGATAAAATGAATCAGCAGCCAATTCCGATCGTTGTAACTGGAAGAATTTTTTCCCAAAAATAACCGACGGCCGTATCAAATTATTTAGAGGCTTAAGACGGAAAAAAAAAAAAATTGGGGATAAAATATTTTCATATGTATAATTTTTTGGACCGTAAAATTATAAATTAAAATTTTATTCAAAGCAAAGAATACGTCAAATATAAATAATATAAAATTTTTTTAAAGTTGTTATTGATGTTTCATATGGCTCAAAAAGTTTAATATTAAAATAAATATTTTTTAAAAAACTTTGATGAAAAAATTTAAAGTTATAAAAAATTATAAATAAAATAATATATAGAATATAATAAAATATAAATTAAGTATTTTACTTTTAAGAGGAAAAAAATATTATTTACATCACACTTAATACTAAAATTGGAAATGATTTTCTAAAGGATTTAGTTAAAATATTTTTAAAATGTTGGAATCCCATATTCAAAAATATATTTTTAATTCCTGTTATTTTTATTTATTTGAATTAAAAAATATTATTACTAAAATTAAACCAAAAAAGTGCTGTTAAGTTTAGTAGGAAAACTCCTTCATTAAATGCCTTCAATATAATTAAGGCATGGGCAGAAACAAGGGATACATTATTGTGGCGAATAAGAGAGAGAGAGACAATTATCCGAAATTCCTAAGGTAATTTAGAGTTTGTTTGGCGCAACAAAATTTAGTAAAAGTTTCTAAAAATTTTTTAAAATCTCTATTACATTTTTAAACATTTTTACCTTTTCGAAATTTGAAAAAAGTTCAACACCTTCTTAAAAAAATCAATAACTGGAATTCGATTAATTAAATAGTAAAATTTTTTTATTATTTTTATCACGGACTGCCAAACTACCGAATGACATCTACTGTGTCTAATTTTTTTGGGTTGTTTCGATAAATTGTAAAAATCGTTTTGACGGATTCGCACTACTAACTTTCGTCCAAATGGATTGTAGAAAATATTCCAACGCCAGCCCACTTCTTAACTTCGTCCAAACAATTTGTGCAATCCCATCGGAACGATTTACTGAGTACATTTGGGATTCAGACTGTACAGGTGTTGGATCCATGAAATACAACCAATGAAAGGTATTTTTTCTCTCCATCCCAACATATGGGATACTAATAGACTTGTAAAAAAAAAAAAAAAAAAAAGAGAGAGAAGAGAAAAAGACGCTTCCAACCTATTTACATTTACTTTGGAAAGAGAAGTCTAGAAATCTCAAAACTTAAAACCCACCATGGCCAACACGACCTTCCAACGACAGAAAATGAAAATACAAAGTGCATATAAAAAGAAATCTGAAAAAAAATACCTTTCAATTTGAGCACAAGAAAAATGAACAGTGTGAAATGGTGGCGTCTCGGGTCTGGTTTGGTCTACAAAAAAGTTATGACTGATAAAAAATTTTGAATTCATTTAAACAGAAATTCAATCTGTCGGAACGAGAATGCTACTGTTTATCTACAAAAAATGAGTTTAAGATGTGTGCACTAAACGTCAAAAATTTGTCTAAACCACATATTTCACTGTTTTTCGTTGTTTTTTCCCTACACCAAACGGACCCTTAATGTATATGTAATTAATATATATATAATAAGGGTCCGTTTGGAATGACAAAAAATAACAAAAAAAATATAATTTGAATAATTTTTTGAATTTAACACGCAGCCACAAAACTATGTTTTTTAAAGATGAATAATAAAATTTTTTAACTTTTGCCTCAATTTTTTGGAAAGAAAAATTGTCTGAACAATTTTATATTCGTTGAAACAGTTTTATATCAGAATTTATTAAAAATCATTGAAAATGTTTTGAAATTTATAATAATGTTATTGGAATTTGTAAAATGTTATTAGGATTTGTAAAAAGTTATTGAGATATGTAAAAATGTATAAATTTATAAAAATTTTACAAAGTATAAGAAGTGCAAAATATGTTAGAGAATTTTAGCGATTTTTATCATCGCACCAAACACACTCTAAATGAGGCCTTAGATTTATAGATAAATTATACCTAAATCTCCTAAATATTTGAATAATTACACTTAAACCTCCTCAACATTTAAATTTTAAAAATATTTTTTTTATTTTGAAAAGTTAGTACCAGCAAACCCTTTGATTAATTTTGACGCTAATTTTATTAAAAATTTATTAAAAAAAATACACCTTCAATTTGATTAAATTAAGGGTAAACTACAATTTTAATTAAATACAAATTTATATATTGTATAATATATATATATCAGCAGAGCAGGAGTGGTAGCGGGCAGACGCTGGCAGCCTGTGCGGCAGCGGGCGGATGCCGGCGGTGAGTTTTGGCCAACCTTCGCGACAGGTAGCGCTGGCATTCGGAGACTCAGCTTAAAATACTTCAACATGATCTTCTATTTTTTTGCGTCGTCTCTCTCAAAAACTCGACAGTTCTTTCATTATCCGAACACAAGTTTCTTCTTCTCCTCCTCCTGAATAAAGACAAAAAGCCCTTAATTGGACTGTCTGATAGAGAAGAGGATTAGAAGGGAAAAGGCACAATCAAGCTCAATGGTTTCAGAAAGTGAAACAAACATTGCAACAAGTGATATCGAGGATATTCAATTGAATAGAAATTACTTAATCCGACTCCACCAAAAGTAGATACACACATGTATGTACTTACAAATGTCTGCCATATGCACTCCCAAAAAGTAGAATACCAACTTTTCTACACCCTCGTCAGTGGCCCTCACAGTTACCAAATCAGTAATATCTTACTGATCATAATTATAATTTTCACCAATAGGATTAAACACAAACAGATGATTTGCATCTCAAAATTTTCAAAAGTAAAATCGATTAGGGAAAAAAAAAAAAAAGAACCCAAAAAGGAAAAAAAAAAATACAAACTTACACAAAATTCCATATAAAAACACTTAACCGATAAAATTTTCCATATTCAATGGAAATGATTTTTTTAAAATGGGTTGTGGCATCGACACCCTCAATTAAGGGTGTGTTTGGAGTGATAAAAAATAAGATAAATTGAGATAAAATGTAATTTTGTGTTAATTTTAACATTTGGTATTTTCTTTTCAAACTGCATTTTTTAGATATTAATAGTAGTAAATTATGGGAACAGTTGCCCCAAAACTGTTTCCACGGATTCAAAAAATCAACATTTAATGTTCTATTTTAGAGATGCACAGTGCCAAAATAGTGGGAATAGTTTTTTGGATTCGTTCTCACAAATACAAAAAAATTCGTATAAAATAACGATAATGGAACTCATTTTGAAAGTTTTCGACTCAAATAATATGATTGTTAAAAAAAATTTATGCATTCGGTTAATCTCCTTCTGAATTTTTTATTTTTTTAGCAAAATATTGAAATTTTTTTAAAATAATAAAGGTGGAAATGTTTAAATGTATAATAGAGAATTTAAGTGATTTATAGAGATTATTGGAAATTTATTTTATTTTATTTAGTTTGTTAGAATACCAAACCAACCCTTAAGCATCAAATTTTGGAAGCCTCCATTTTATGGCTAGGCTGAAGCTACGGCTATCTCAGGACAGAATAGAGAAAAAAAAATCAGGTTTTTTTTTTTCTAAAAAGGTTAATTGAAATCATAAAAATAAATAAAAATATATTTCTATCTATATATTTTTGTGCAAATCATTTATCCTCGACCAATTTTAACTAACAGGACATAAATCTAGTTGAATTTAACAGATTAATCGGTTTGTACTACAGTCTAAATTATGAGAGGTTATTTGTTGACTTTAGAAATGTCAATGGGACAGATATGAAACAGATATGGCCTTCCTTGTCTCTGTTTAACAATATCCTTTCTCCTCTCCGTCCTCATCCTTATTTACATTCCTATTTCAGAGATAAAAATTTTTCTCATATCCACTAGATAACAGATTTTTCGTCCTTGTTCTTGTCCCCATCCCTTTTTACTTGCTAAACATAATAACAACTATAAATTATGCATTATATATATATAACAAATATAAAAAATTAATATAACAATTATATATATTAAATAAAAATATATATTATATATTAAATAAATATTAAAAGTATATATAAAATTTAATAAAAAATATTTAAACGGATATAGAGTATGGTGAAGATTATCATACTCATTTTATTCTCGTTTGAATAATCTCTTAAATTTTCTATACCTATCCTATCCCTATCCCCCTTATTAATATCCCTATATCCCCCCCAAATGAGAGTAGGTAAAGTGAGTACCCGTCAAATACAAGTAATTTTCACGTCTCTAGTTGACTTTTATAGTGTGTTTAGAGTGTGACATTGGTAAGAGAAAAGAAAACGGAATGAAAAAAAAAAATAGAGAAAGAGGATGTAGAAAGAAACATAAAAATCCTAAATGCATACTCTTTTATGAATGGCTTACAAAATAATAAAATAAAAAATATTTATTAATATATTATTTCTTTAATTTAATTTCTTAAATTCTATACTTTTTCCTTTTCATTTTCTATTACAATTCAAATAAGAGAGTAAATTTTAATTTTAATTTTAATTTTTTCCTTGACAAATCTTAAATTTAAATATGACTTTAAATTAGAAAAGGAGTATGTCTAGAAAAGAATTATGTCTTTTTTATTTAAGTGCCAGAATGATAATGTGTAATTACCATTACCTTGCCTGCATATAGAATTTGCTTGTTCCTCATTTTGTTGTACGTAAATTAATGAATTTTCTTGTTATTTGAACATAAAGAATATTTAGATGCCGCATGATTAATAAGTAAACAAGTATCATCTTAAAACTTTTTTTTGACAAGAAATCTAAATGCAAATTATAATGAAAAATTAAAAATTTCGCCAATTTCACTCCACCTAATAGCTCACGGACCTACTTTGAACTTAAAGGCTATATATATATATATGTGTGTGTGTGTGTGTATGTATATTTAATATTCATGATGTTTTTACATTTTAAAGAAAATTACAAGATCATCCTAAATGAAAATAAAATTACAAGTTGATACTAAGAAAAAGGATATTAAGTCACTGTTTGGTTTGTTAAAAATTAACAAATATTTCTAAAAATCTCTAAAATTTTTTAACACATTTTATCCACCTCATACTTTGTAAAATCTCTATAAATTTTTATATATATTTACATGCAAACCAATCAAAATTTCTGAAAATCTCTAAAACTTTCTAACATATTTTGGCCACCATATACTTCGTGAAATTTCCAAAAATTTCTATATATATCTACATATCTCAATAAATTTTTTCAAATCTCAATATTTTTTTTACAAACTCCAATAATTTTTTTACAAATTTCAACAAATCTGACATAAATCCATAGAAACAGACCCAAAAACCTGTTCTCACAATTTCTTTCTCTAACTTTTTCACGTAAAAATCAAAAAGTTGAACAACTTTCAAAAAATTCTAACATAAATCCGTGGAAATGGACTCAAAAAAACTGTTCCCGCAATTTCTCTCTCCAACTTTTTACCGTAAAAATTCAAAAGTTACACTATTTATCTCTAAAAAACGTAATTTGAGTTAAACATACCAAAATTTATCCCAAATCATATTTTTTTCTCCAAACGCTACCTATGAATATTTTATACTCATCTCCTAGGCTGAACAGAATCACATAATTCTTATTTAGAATAAAAATATTTTTGTCGTTTCATTCTGTTTTTCAATAAAATTATAATAAAATCAAATATTTTTTTTTATCATTATTCTCACTTAGAGAGGCTCCATTTGGAGTGAAAAAAAAAATTTGAAAATGATGAAAAATATTAACAAATTTTAAAAGTTATTTACTTTTTATCTAACTGCATGAAATTACAAACTTACAACTTATCACACTTTTTATCGCTTCAAATGCATCCATACTCACTTTCACTTTTGTTTTTATTTTTTACTTTTGATAAGATTCAAATTTGTATGAGTAAATACAAGGAGTATTATATATGTCTAAGTAAAGCTTCAATCCCCCCCCCCCCAAAAGAAAACAAAAACAAAACTCACAAGGTTTTGTTTGAGAAGAAAAAAAAGTTAATTCTATAATAGTTATAGTTAGAGTTAGGTTTTTTTTTTTTTCTTTCTTTCTTTTTTATGTTTAAAAAAGAAAAGAATTAATTTTTTAATAATTAATTTTTACCTTTTTATTTATTTAACATGTTTGCCCTTTATAATTAAAAAAATTAAAATGTAAGAAGAAAATTCATAATATTAGTTACTAAAAAAAATTAATTTTCTCTTTTTTTCGTGCACAAATTTTTTTTTTCTCAAACTGGGCCTTGGTTCCTATTTGAGTACCACTTGTCTATATAATTAATAATTAACCAAGCCCATAGGATCTTTTGTTCGAAGCAGGGTCTCCGTAGCTCCAGAACCTTCTCTCCGAGTATCTTCCGTTCTTTAAAGCTGGGTTCTCTAGAACTTTCTACAAACCTCTCTGCTCTTCTCCGTTTCCCCTTCCCCACGTATGCGGTTATATAAATTCCTCTCTGCCTACTTGTTTATCCCAATCGGAGCAATTCAATATCGACAGTACCATAAACCAACTCCTTGAATCGACGACGAAGTGCAGATGGCTTCATCATTCCTAGCTGTTCGAAGAGCTACTGCTTCAGCTCTCTTCAATGGGCAGCTCGCCGGCCGTTTCCGCTTCGCTTCCTCCATCCCCTCGGTCGCTCGCTCCTTCAACACCAATGCTCAGATCTCCAACTACGATGATGACCGTGCCGTCGATGTTGAACGCCGTCCCGATCGCTCTGTCTCCCGCCGTCGGGACTCCGTTCCGAGTTTCTTCTCAGGTAGTACGTAGTCGTCATCAACGTCTTCTATTTTGTTCATTATGATATCTATAACCTGTTTTCACTTTGTTTGGTTCGATGAATTTTGGACTGTAAGTTAATGAATTGATTTACATGACTTTGCCTAATTTCATCATAACTTCCACTGAAATTTCAGTTTTGAATATTGAAATGTTAAACTTTTTTTCTGTGTTATTTTCTTACTTTACAGTTCTTCGTTTTTAATTTGGCTTTGTTAAATAGCTAATACGGTTTACTATTTCTATTGCTCTAGAGATTTTGCTCTCAGTCTAGTGTTCTACATTCAGAACTTGTGACAATTTTTTTTTTTTTTATAACTATGTGATCAGTGTTTTTCTTCTATGATATAGTTTTGGACCACTTATGTGCTTGATTTGACTGGTGAGTGTTAAGCTTCGAGTTTTGGTTTTTGGTTGTATGTGCGGCAGATGTGTTCGATCCACTCTCACCAACAAGGAGCTTGAGCCAGGTGCTGAACCTAATGGACCAATTCATGGAGAATCCGTTCCTGGCAGCATCTCGAGGAATGGGGGCTGGAACTGGATCGAGGAGAGGATGGGACGTGAAGGAAGACAATGACGCGCTGCATCTGAGAATGGACATGCCCGGTCTAGGCAAAGAAAACGTGAAGGTCTCCGTGGAGCAGAACACTCTGATCATCAGAGGAGAAGGCGAGAAGGAATCCGAGGACGACGATGAGTACGTGCCGAGATACTCTAGCAGGATTGATCTACCTCCAAATCTCTACAAGATTGATCACATCAAGGCAGAGATGAAGAACGGCCTTCTCAAGGTTGTGGTTCCAAAAGTGAAGGAAGAAGAAAGGAAGGATGTGGTTCAGATTAAGGTCGCGTGAGCACGGTTTGATGAAAAGGAGAGACCATATGAGTTGCGCGTACGTATGTAGATACAGAGGGTTTTGGATTTTGGTTCACGAGCAACATGTGTAACAAAGATTATATAATTAATGGTCACTCAGTGTGCACTCTTAGGTAACGGGTAACGGTTACGGATTTCTCCTTGACTCTTGACCCCAGAAGATTATATAATCAATGAATAAAATCAAATTCAGAGTAAGCCAGTTAGTGTTGAGTTCTACAATCTCAATTTCAGGCCTTAATATTACATACCATACAGTGTGTAATTTTTTGTTTTATGTAAGTATGGATTTTGACTAATTAATTTCCGTTCTAATGCATGCGTATAGTTAATTTTAGTGAGTAAGCAAAAAGCATCTAGTGATGCCACTTGGTATGAGAGAACAGATGGAGAACTTGAATTTAAATGGAACTAATGGATGGTTCTTAATTTTCCCTTTCCTGCGAGTGGGAGAATCAGTTCCTTGCACTGCCAACAAATCTGACGTATCGCCTTTGAGGATCACTAGTTTGTTGCGCACATCCACTGTGTACTCTCTCAGTCCTGCAAATATATGGGGTACGAAAAAAAAAAGGAGGCATAAATTAATCTAAAGGTACTACAATGATGCAGGTGGGAGTATGAATTTGTAGAGGGAAACAAATAAAATTATTTTTTTGGGAAAATATTTATTTATTATTTTTTTCAACAAGCCAAAGAAATTAAATAAAATTATAATTTTTGCATCACTTTATTTTTTATCATTTTTTTATTTTTTCTTTGCTGCATTATTTGACTTTGTCTACTCAAATAATGCCCGTTTGAGAAAATGAGAGGGGACCGAAGGAAACGAAGGCTCTGTTTGAATAGTTTTAACTTTTGACTACCCCGCACTGACTTAGCTTTTGTTTGGGAATAATTAATATTAGTTAATGATTAGTAGTCAATTAAGTTAATTTTATATTTAGAAAAGAAAAAAAAAATAACTAATAACTAATAGTTAGTAGTTAGCTTAAAAAAAAGTTAGTTAATTTTGTATTTGAGAAAGAAAAAAAATGATTTTTTTTTTAGGTTGTTAATTTATTTTTGTTAAATTAATATTTTTATACTTCAAAATTTAAAAGAAAATTAAAATATAAGAGTGTAAAAAAATTTAACTCCTATTGAAGTAACTAATGGTTACTTTTTTCAAATAGGCCTTTAATTTTTATTTTTAAATAAATGTATATACTTTCTTACATTTTAAAGTAAGAATGTTAAACTAAGTGGAAAAATGAATTTTTCTTTATTTAGGAGAGAGAATTGTGAGTAAAAGGAAGGAAAAAAAAATATAAATAAAATACTATTATGTTTCTTTAAAATATATACTTGTGATAGATATTTGTAAAATTAATAGTAAATATTAAAAGTAAGACAGAGAAATCATATTTTAAAATATTTTTATAGTCACTTCTTAAATTAAAAAGAAAAAATGTGGAAGTTGGATAAGGTAGATAGTGTTAAGTAAGTTTACACATAATTATTTAGTTTGCGAGTCGATCCAATACGTGGTACGGGTACGAATTCGTGGTATGGTATTTTGGTCGATACATGATACGGTGGGGATATATTTAACTGGAACGTTATTTTGGATCGTAATTCACCTCAAATTTTTATTTGGTTCAATACGTATAGTATTTACAATATGCATAATGTATATTATAAAATATGTATAAAGTGTTTAACAACAATAAAAAAAACATGGTAAAGAGAATTATCTAAGTAATAAAACTTCATTTAAATCATTATATTAGCACCCAAAATGAATTGTAAATAGTTTAATCATACCAAACTTCAAAAGAAATCATAGATGAAAACAAGTTTCAGTAGACTACCAAATTAAGAAATCAAATTAGAAAATCAAATCAATTATATTATTTAATTATTTCTAATATAAATATTTTTAAATAAATATTTAAATTAATTAAATAATTAAAAATAAAATTAGTTAAATCAATTTATGATATCTAAATTAAATCAATTAAATTATTTAATTAATTGTGATATATGTCCTTTTGAAAAATATTATTAATTGGCCATTACAATTCCTAATTATAAATACGGAATTTTACTTAATTTAGGAAATCAAACCAATTATATTATTTAATTATTTGTAATATATGTATTTTATTTAATTTAGGAAATCCAACCAATTATGGGTGTGTTTGGAGTTTATAAAATAATATAAAATTATAAAAGTAAATGTCTTAATTCATACAGTGAATGAATAATTTAAATTTTACTGTCTCGTATTTCGTATTTATAGATATTTGTAAGATTTTATTTATTTTTTGAGAGTTCCAAACAGAGCCTATATTATTTAATTATTAGTAATATATGTGTATATATATATTAAAATTAATATTTACTTTAAGAAATTAAATTAAAGGAAGTTGTAGATGTATATTAAAAAGTTGCAAAGTTTCTTCTTTTAATTTGAAAAAAAAAAAGGAAATTCGTAAAGTCATTTTTGTTTGGAACAAAAACATAAATTAATTATCTTGATTAAAAAAATAAAAGAAAATAAATTGTAAGGTTTTTTGACCAAATTTTGACTTAGATATTAAATAAAGTTGCAGATATATATTGGACAGCTAAAAGGTTTCTTTTTTTTTTATTTGAAAAAGTAAATGATATTTGAAGAGTTTTTTCTAGTTGGAATGAAAAATACAAATTAATTATGTTGACGTAAAAATTAAAAAGGAGGAAGTTGTATAATTTGTATTAATTCTTGACCAAAATACGAAAAGAAAGCTGTAGAGTCTCGTTTGGCAATAAAGAGTCCATGATTGAACCAGATAGGCGGTGACGACTCTATTCGGGTTCCAGGAGGCTGCAGTGAAGAAATCCACTGCAGGGGCTGCAGTGAAAGAATGAACAGTTGAGATTTATTTGAACTTCAATGATATGTGACCATTGGCATTCTATATTAATTATGCTCCAATCAGATTTTTTAAACTTTTACTTTTATTTTGAAAATATTTTTAATTAAAATAAATTAGAACCATTATATTAAGTGTAAACAAATCTCAACTGTTCATTCTTCCACTGCAACCCCTGCAGTGAATGCAGCCCTCTGGAACCCCTAATTCTAAGCCCTGCGACGCCTACGGCGATAAAACCCTAAGGGATACGACTTTAAATCAAAGAAAACCAACGGCGACAAAGGGCAACAATTACGAATCAAATAAAACCAACGGCCATGAAGGCCGACGACAAAGTAGGCCAACGACGAATTTCAAGGTGACGATGAAGAAGGCCGATTGCGACAACGATGGAGGCTAACTGTGACAAATCTCAAGTACTCTTCATATCATGAAACTAGATCATTAAAATCTGCGATCTAGATCGCGAACACACCTCATTTGAGGTCGCGCGATCTAGTTCGAGGGTCAGAAGGGAGAGAGCGAACTAGGTAACTATGAGTTTACATTCATTTCTTCTCAAACAATAGAAAAAAAAATTTTTTTTTCTTTTTATTTACTTTATTCACTCTCATTCATTCTTCTTTAAAACAAGAGTTAAATCACTTACACAACACAAAGACATTGCATAATTACAGGACTATATTACCTCCATATTCTCTACGTAACATTTTGGTCATTTAACCATTGTCTAGGAGAATAAGAGGAAAGATTTTTGGTCATTTAACCGTTGTCTAGGAAAATAGAAGGAAAGGAGAATGAATTAAAGTGGAAGGGTCGGAATAAAAGAAATAAAGGTTAATTAATTATTTTTGTTTGGGAGAAACGAGGAGATGATTAATTATATTTATTCTACCATTTTCAGGAATGCAGCTTGTTCTACAATTTCAACATCTACCAGTTGATTTTCTCTGAGTTCGGATTACCCAAATCCTATTCCAAGAAGTCGACAATTTAATTGTTTTAAGTTCATGTTTAGAACATGGATTCATGGAAAGGAAAAAAAAAATAAAATTAATAATTTGTAAAATTTTTGTACACTTAATTTTAATTTCATTTTTCTAACCTTATAATAAAAATGAAATAAATTTTATTTTTTTCACTTCATCTTGTATTCGGATCATTTTTCATCGGTTTTTTTTTTCTTTGCAAATTCAAAGCATAGTATAAAGGTAAACTTCAAATTACATACGCTTTGCAAGATATCTTCTGGGGGTCAGGGAGAAACCCGCAACCGCTACCCATGAATGCGCATTGGGTGAAACCCGTCCCGTGACCCTAGCCGGCAAAGAACTACGAGAAGGTAAAACAGCCTAGGCAAGCCCTTACTGACCGGCTCAGCTGATAAGGCTGTTAGATGATCCTCCACAATTAAAGAAATGACTGCCCCGGAGAGGAGTCGAATCCGAGACCTATTGGTTCCAGGCCCTTCAGCCCGTCATTCGAACCAACTCAACTACCCCTTACGGGGCACGCCTTGCAAGATCTTTGTTAGGCTTTGTTCGGTTCAAGAGAAGCGCAAGGAAAAACAAGAGAGAATGACTATTTTCCCTCCTACCCTGCTAGTTTTGGATTGAGTGTGGGAGGAAAATATGAGAGAAAATGATGAATTTGATATCAGCTCTCTCTCTCTCTCTCTCTCTCTCTCTCTCTCTCTCTCCCCATAATGCAAAAATGTTGACAACAATAACAAATAAGAAAAAATCTCACCAGTCATCTTGGATATAACTTGGGAGACTCTCCGTCGACAGTAATCACAGCCCAGGTTGGCACTTACTACTATCACCTGAAACTGCATGTGGCGATAAACCAACAAACGAAAAATTCAACATTTCCTTCATTTGCTTTTCCAATTCCAAATATCCCATCAAAACTGACTAGTTGAAAGATACAATGAAAACATTCACATTCACAAGTTCAACTGGCTAGATAACTGGAAACCACATGTACGTATATATACAAATATATATAAGCAGAACTACTTGCAAAATGATTTAATACGCCTGCATGATTTTGGCAACACAATCCCCCCCCCCAGGGGGGGGGAAGAGAAAAACAAATTAGAAGTAGAAAGGAAAATATACCCATTGAGTTTCAGTCTTACTCGTATGTATATACACACAACACACACCAACACAAATCAGTTTTTTTATATGTATATTTTTTATGCTGCACTAGTATTTTCAAAAAAATTTAAGAAGTTTAAATGTGTGATAAAAGTAATTTCAAAAAGAGAAAAAAAAAGAGGTTTAAATGGGTGAGAGAAATAATTTTAACAAGAAAAGAAAATTGGACTTCTTTGGAGTACATATAGAAGGAAGCAAAGGATGTAGCATCAATGAAACATGAATGACCTACCGAGGGAACTGTGAGATTCTCAGCATACATGAGAGCCTGCTTTGTGAGTCTTCCCATGCTTAGAATCCTCTCTCTCTCTCTCTCTCTCTCTCTCTCTCTCTCTCTCTCTATGAGGAGGATGAGATGAGTTTTCCGTGTGGAAGATTCTCTTATTTGTGTACAGCCTGTGTGCGTGCATAAGAATGGTTGAAAGTTCTTGGTCGTAGATAGTTAATTCTAGTTGAACACAGGTAAGAATTCAGATCAATGGTGAAATAAAGAATAAAAAAAATGCAGATAATTAAGAAAGAGAAAAAAAAAAAAAAAAACTGAATTCAGCTTGGTGACTGTCAGCAAAATAATATTGTAAAGGCATGTGATTTTTAACTCCTAGTGTGGTAGCTATGCATGTCTCCATCAACAGAGAAATACTAGTTTGGCAGAGTTGGCATGTTATGGCCACCAAGACCGACCTTTTCTTGCGTCTCTATGGGCCTTTTTTTTAACAACCCATGGCTCTCACCAACCTTTAACTAATCAATGCCTCCTATTTTATAATTAATTTAAGTGATCCAGATAAGACTAATTTGAATAAGAAGCTATTAATAATGGTTGAATGCTGCCACGACACGATCCAACCCAATAGGTGTTTGCGTGGAGATACTGATATTTTAATTAGTTCCTCCAAGAGGGTATATTCTTCTTTCTTTCTTCTTTTTTTTTTTTCAAATGAAAAATGGTTTGACGTTGTACTCATTAGCTGTAAACACAAAAATCATATGGAAGGAAAGGAAACGGCAGACTAAAACAATCACATTTCTCCAGTATTTATGGAATATTCTCTTGCACAAAGCAACATTTATGCACAACTATAGTTAAAACTTCTGACCTGATGTAGAGAGATGGTCACAAACTACAACTTCATTCCTCCCCTTGCTGATCAGCCCCACCTGAGCAAACCTAGCATAGTTCCAGATATCTGGTTCACTTCCCACTCCTACGTTAAAAAAAACCATTCGTCATGATAATAATTACCAAGCGCAATTGATAGGAAAAACGTATGTATCAGCCATTCACCATCTAATTTCCACAGCTCCATCCCGAACTTTTCATTGACAGACCACTGAATGCCAGAAAGAAATGGTATGCATTGAATGCCAGAAAGAAAGCTTGTTTGGGCCAAGTTGTCAGGGTAAATCTCATTGCCGGACTTTTTTTTGTGCTACACCAACATTACATTCACAGCCCCTCACTTGTGGAGGAGGAGTACTGTGAGAAGGAGTACTGTGGTTATAAAACAAAGAACTAATATGAAAATAGACACCAATACTACCTATAACCAATGCCAAACCACTAAACAACCAATTCTCAAAACTATGGCCTCCAAAAGAAAGGCCCAAAACAGAGAATAAAACAACCAACATAAATCAATCACCTTACAAACTCTATAACCCTACCCAAACACACAAAACGGAAATAGAAAAGCCCAAAGCACCATAAAAACTCCAATTAAGACAAAACATCAAGCTCAGAAAAAACAGACAACCAGCATCTAAAATAGGAACCAAACCAGAACAAAGGCCACCAAATGGAATCCAAAAAAATCAACGGAAACAGCACTTCCAGAGAACTAAGAGTGCCTCCAGCTTGGAATCCTTGGAAACCCCTCTTTATTAAGAATAAAATCAGCTTTAGCCTTCCCAGGAAGTTCTAACAGAGTGCAGAAAAAGTTTGAATAACCAGCAGCAGCCGACTTAGCCAAGGCATTAGCAACAAAGTTCCCTTCTCTATAAATATGTTGAAGAGGCACATCCATAACTTCTAACAGATAAAATCCATTTCCAAACCTTTGAAAAATAAGGAGGCATTAGGTTCTTTGATACCCAATTAACCATCAGCAAAGAATCAGATTCAACAAGAACTTTGTTAAACCCCAACTGATAACAAATAAGCAGGCCATTGACAAACCATTTAATTCTGCAAAACCAAATCCAAGATTGATAGAGAATGCAACAATAAAAGAACAAGAGCTAGATCTAATAGTTCCACCACATCCTGCAGGCCCAAGATTACTTTTAGAAGCTCCGCCAATATTTAATTTGAGCCAACCCAAAACGACGAGGAAACCATTTGCCTAAAACAGGCTTTTTAGTACCCACTTGAAGCATAGGAACATTCAAAATAGACATGGAAACAACACAAGCAAAAGACAAAGGTGAGAAAGGGCTAATCTGAGAATTTATTTCTACAATCCAGCCTTTTACTCTTGAAATAATACCAGAAGCAGCGGGGAAAAGACCTTCAGAATTACACTTATTGCTAGCTAACCAAATCACCTAACTCAAGAAAACTGGAACTTAAATAGCCAGCAAAAAATGCTACTTCTTCCCACGACACTGCAGCCACCACTGTTGCACTTACCCAGCCAAGAAGAAGATATATCAACAAAAACATTACTAAAGTAACCCCAAACATCATAAGCTAAAGGACTCAATCAAAACAAATGAGCAATTAACTTAGCACTAGACAGATTGCAACACCTGCAATTAGAAGCAAGAGAAATAACACTCATCATAATTCTCTCATTTGTAGGAATAGCACCTTTCCAAGCTTTCCCAAGAAAAAAATAAATAAATAAAGGAGAAAACTGAACACTTCTTTGGAATAAAATTCTGCCAGATGAATTTGGCAGATGAACGTTCAATATCTCTAGGTCTAACCAGGTTCCAAGCTGACTTTGAGGAGAACTAACCATCACAAGGAGCTCAAAATCTACCATCGAATACGCCTTGAAGCAGAAACAGAATTAATTCAAGACCCCCCAAATTCCATAAGTAAGTTTCTGTTGATAAGCAGAGTATGCCTATTCCAGGCATATTATTCCAATCACTCCGATTAGTATTATCTGGACAATTTCTTTTTCCTTTTTTCCTTTGATAAATGGAATTCAATTATGGGGCCATCGTCGAAAAGAACGCGCACAAATAATATGCAAGATCATGTGCATTGAACCATGGATCAATACTATCCAAAAAGTTTATGAAAACACGACAGAAGCCAATGATGAAAATGTAGGAAGCAAGTAGCAAGGCAAGGGCACAAATAAGATGCAATATTGAGTGCATTGAACCATGGATTAAAGCTATTCATATATTTTCCAGATGAAAATAAAGTACAGAAGACAAGGATGAAAATGCACGACGCAGAAGAGACAAATAATATGCAAGATCAAGTGCACTTAACCATGGATCAAAGCTATCTACAAATTTTATACACACGCACAAAAAATAAAATAAAATAAATAAAGGCAAGGATGAAAATGCATGGTGCAAGAGGAACACACAAATAATATGCAAGATTGGGTGCATTGAACCATGGATTATGGTTCAAAGTCATGGTCTTGGCAACCATATCAGCCCCGTAATTTTTTTTTTTTTTATGCAGTTGCCGCAACCATCTTGACCCCCTAATTTTGGCTTAAAAAAAATTACAAAAATCATAAAAATTTTCTAAAAAGTGTAAATAATGAAAAAGAAATCTATTACGTGACCAAATATATAACATCTCTTCTATTAAACATTAGCTAAGTATTTGTAACGTGCAAACTGGGCCAACTTTTCACCCAATTACATATCACCCATGAGCATTGTGTCTTTGTTGCCACTGCAAACCTGAAATCAATTACATAAAAATATTTTGAATATAACATAATGATATGAATACGTGAATATGGTTATAAGTTCTAACCTTGGGTTAGTGCAATTGTGTGACAATAAGTTAGTATATGTATAAAAGGAGCTTAAGAGGGATGTGGAGGCACCATCAAGACAACTTTTTCTTGGTTTCAATTTTTAAAAGAGTTTGTTTTGTATTATGCCTTGTTTCATTCTTTTGTATCATCAAATACAGGTTTTCAAAGCTGGTTCTTATATGTAACCTCATGCCGCTTGGACCCCTAGTCTCGCATGGACCCAGGTCAAGATACCCATGTCATGTCATCCCCTGCAACTGGAGGCATTCCAAGGGGCGCGGAGCCCAACCAACAGTGGAGGCACTCCACGACATTTGCCGCCACAAGAATCAATCCATAGGGGGCACCTTCGATTAAGTCACAACACTCGCCCTTCTAGGTAGAAGCAAGGCCTAAAGGGAATCACTCTACCTTCGCACGGGATTGTCAAGGACAAGTGGATTAGAGGCTAGATTTGAAGCATCCGTTGAGACACCCTCGACTAGCCTAGAGAGAGAAAATGACAAAACCCCACTTTCCATATTACATAATCACCTCATACCTATACGGCCATGACCCTTGTACCGGCCGACTAGGCAAAAAAGCTACCACCACTTGGGGTCAAGGTACCTTGCAAGCATGTCAGACTTGGCAGAGTTGGCCACGCAGCCACGGGAGAAATGTCCTTGGCGTGTGGAAACCAACTTACTTGTCTCACTCATCTCCTATAAATACCTTCACCCGCAATACATATTGGGCGACTTTTTCACCTCCCTACAAACGAACCATTCACACTTTCTATGTCTTGTTTCGGGCTGCTCCAACTCACATCCCTACCACCTCCAGCAAGGTCTCGCCATAGACGACGACAGGCATTGTCCCCAAATTATCGGAATGCCCCTCACGTCACTCCAATCCCCCACAATTCTGTAACTTGATAAAATATATTAGTCAAAATAAAAAATTATGTTGCTAGAATTTAAACTCAATTTACACACAAGTATAAAATAATTGAAGCATAACCTTTTTTGTTTTTAATCACGCAAGTCATTAAGAAACTATATAATTGATGAATAAAAATTTTTTTGAGCTGGACATATTAATAGGCAAGATTTTAAGTAAGTTTTTTTCTAGTTTTAAGTAAGAAAAATCGACTAAATTTGTTCAAAAATTAATTTGTTGGAATTAATTTAACTTACAAAAAATTAATTAATCAAATGCTTGGGCATAAATTTATTCGAATTGTTCCACCCATTTTACATTTTTTTGATCGTTACATGGGTACATTGAATCTGGTCATGTTAATATAATCTTGCAAAAAGAGGGTGCTAAAAACAAAATCAGAATATTCGAATCTATGTCAAAGAAAACTTGCAAGTTGTATTTAAAAACACAAACAAACGAACAAAACGATTGCAGTCGTTTACAGCAAACAAAGGCAGGCAAAGGGCAAGAGGAAGATCGGAGCAGAAAACAAAGCGACACAGGTAGCAACTCTGTCTCTATCGTTGTTGATCGCCCAGACTCATTTAGAAGACGAGGAAGGGAGAAGATTTTGAACCAGACGAGAGATAAAAAGGCTGACTATCACTGCAATTCGCTAATTTTGCACTGTTTTTCAATTTTCCAATCAAATTTGTGAGATAAAGAAGAGGACAGAAGACTTGAGGAAGAGAGCTTTGAGGAAAAAGCTCCTCCTTTCTTTAGATCTAGCCAAACTATCTCCTCACTTCACGGCATTGTTTCGAACCATATCGCTGCGATAGTCTGTGAATCTCCGCAATTGTGGTCTATATCCTGATATTTTGCGTATCAAACAAGATGAGGCAAGATGCTCTTCTCAGGTCGTAATTGATTTGGTCGAAGTTCTTGCCTCGGCAACTGCCGAGACTAATCTGATACATGGAGATGTCGGCTGTATCAAACGTGAATTTGAGCCATGCCATGGATCAAAGATATACGTAAGTTTTCCAAACAAAATGGTAGTACAAAAGACGAGGACGAAAATGCATCAGATCAAGTGCATTGAACCATGGATGAGAGCTATCCATAGATTTTTCAGATGAAAATGCAATACAAAAGACAAGGATGAAGATACAGGACACAAGAGAAGCATATACAAAAAATATGCAAGATCAGGTGCATTGAACCATGGATAACAATTGTGCAGGATGGAAGAGAAGCACATCTACCCAGTGTAATACTTGCCCAAAAGAATCAATTAATTAAAATTAGTTAATTAGAATAAAAGAATGGAAATAAATGGTCACAACTGCAAATATGCTTTACTATTTAGAGAATCAAGTTCCAATAGCTGAAAATTAGGAAAATAGAGAGAGAAACTCATGGACATGAAATATATGGGAACTTCTTTTGAACCCCCGGGGGGAGGGGAACCAAAACATCACTGAATCAAAAATCAAATTACATGGCTTTCTACAAGAATTATCAAGAGGGGAAAAAAATAAAAAAAGTGGTTTCCTATAGGACCTGAGTAACAACTAAGCTGTTTTGAGTAAACCTCATTCATTCCTCAAGAACAAGGCATCTCAAGCAAGCATAATGAGTGCGAACTTCAAAGATACGCTATTTTGACAACAGACACATTCAGGACTTCTTTGGTTTTAACATCTTGAGCAAGCTAACTGGATACATACTTTAGACAGAAGCTATTTTGACAATGGATATATGCAAGGCTCTTTTCTTTTCTTTTTTAATTATGAAAATTTGGGACTTGTACATGCGCAAAATTTTTCTATGCAAAATTGAAACAAAGTGTCCCACTATCATGGATAAAAGCATTATCCTACCTTATTTGTCTGCCACAACCATTGAAGAACTCAAGTTTTATTTTAATTTTTGTCCCCCTTAAAAATAAACATGGGCATAGAATTCACCACCATTTTGCGTCTTGACTCCACAAAATAAAAGAACATTTCGACCTATCACAAGTACATCAAATCCTCAATTCCCATTGACTTCATAGTAAATATATTTAAAACATTGTAAGAGCATGAAAACACCAACAAGAACATGCGATTTTGAATTGTCACAAAATGCTTCCATGTCATGACCTTCAAACCAGGCACACAACACAGTCCCTACGAATTACTAGGGGGAGCAATACAATCAATCTGAATCCCTAATGATATGATAGAAACACAGGGAAGTAACTCCAAAGCATCCTACTAGAATTCCTCGAATGCAACAGGTGCCTACAAAACCACAAAGAATCTTGAATCTACAAACAGAGTGATTAATCAAACATCTGCCATTGTAGACTATTCTATACTTCCCATAGAACTCAAAATATGAGAAACAATTCATGTTACATGGACTCCTATAAAGAAATAACATACCATTTTCAGTCACTCAATACTTGGACAAAATTATGAGTTGTGTGTCTAACATGTCCATTTGGACATTCACCCAATAAGCACTTTTAGTTATTAGAATGTACCAGATAAATTACTTTGTAAACTCTCATATAACCATGGAATGTTCCAAAACACTTGCAAGCATCATGTTGCCCCAGAAAAGAAAAAGAAATATGCTAAAAAGATGAATAACCTTCTAAAATACTCGGCCTGATTAATATGGTAAACTAGCAGGACACTACACAAAAAACTTGGGACTCCAAGAAAAAATTCTATGAGAGATAAACATACAATACATATAGGATGTATTTGATTCAAGTGATAAGAAGGAAATGGGATAAATTCTAGTTATCACCCTGTCTTCTCACATGTTTTACGTGTGTTTAAGGATTGGTATATCACATCCTAATCAATCCCCATATCCTTGTATGCGAATCAGGAACCAAACATTAGGCCAAACAATTTCATTTGCTCAATATGTTATGTTTAGAGAAATTTTCTTCACGTAATCATCAACAAAACAATCCCAGTGTTCATCAAGAATACCTTTCAAGTAAACAGCAAAATATTATTTATTAGCTTCAAAAATTAGTTCAGTACAAATGCAAAACAATTACAATTTATTTGAACCTACCTCCTAGAAAAACTTCCGTTTTTAGAGACAACTCCATCCCTGCGGCCCTTTTCCAGTATCAGGGCACGCTCCCTTTCCTTCTCTTGCTTCTCTCTCTTCAACCGTTCTTCTCTCAGCTGTTCCACTGTCTTCTTCCCATTACTCTTAGCCCCTTCCTTCACCACTCTAGACATGTGATCATCATCCTCACCATCTCTCTCTGGATCATCACTTGGCCTCGATAAATACCATGGCAATTTCACCCCTTTCCCAGCAATCCCATAAGCCAACCTATACTTCTCATCTTCAGGCATCACAGTCCTTGGTGCAGCTTCCTTCTTCATCGTCTTCATCTTCTTAAATGCCCTTTTTTCATCATCCCCTTTGCCCTCTTCTTTACGAACTGGATCAAAAATTTTGATACCTTCAAACAAATTAATGTGATTCAATTTCGATTTTGATTCCAACTCCGGTTCAGGCGACGAAGTTGCAGTCGGCCTTGTCGGAGCCGCCGAGGTTTGACCTGAAGGGGCCAGACCACGGGCTTGGCGGAGCTTCTCGAGACGAAACTCGGAATCACGCTTTCGAGCCTGCTCGCGCTTGAGCTGCTCTTCTCTGGCTGCGGCTTCTTCGTCTCGACGGACTTTCTCTCTATTCTCGTAGTTGTAGACATTCCAACGCTTCTGAGGAAGAATATTGAGACCGCCATGTCCTCCCATGTTTGGCTGGTTAACCGATTGGCGATAATCAGAGGAAAAATTCTATGCGAACAGCGAAATTATAAAATCAGAGGGAGTATACAAAATCATTTATCAACTCTTTGCAAATAATTTAGTCAAGAAAAAAAAAACCCTAATTTGATTGAAAGTGAGTAAGAGGAGGACATGAGAATTCAAAATTACCTGAAAGATATATCCGAAAGCACCGATAAGATCGATTGTAATTAGGAATTGTGAATCGAATACAAAGACCAGAAGGAGTTGAAGAGCGGCAAGCAACAGGGCAGAGCTACCTCTCCGTCGACGGCCCGGAGTTTTGTTCACAGAAGAGGCGGCGGACGAAACTTCTTGTATTTTGAATTAATTTATGCCCATTACTACTAATTTTAAAATATTTGAAAAATGCCCCATTTCTACAATGATGTGGAATGGCAACGCGGCTAATATTATGGTTGGGTTTGGAGTGAAAAAAATGAGATAAAATGAGATAAATTATAAATTTATAATTTATGTAGTGAAATAAAAAGTGAATAATTTTTAGAATTTTTTAAGTATTTTTCATCATTTTTCAGAATTTTTTGTCACCTCAAACGAAGCACATGTTGTTAAAAGTAAAAATCGAATTTTGAGTAAAATTACATCTACCTCCTTTTAATATTTGAGTAATTATGTTTAATATTTATAATATTTAAAAATTATACTTATCTCTCTTATTTTGAAATATTATTAACATTGACACATTTACGATAAAATCAACTGTTAAAACTTATCAGAAAACGTTAAAAATAACAAAAATTTTAGGTATTTTTCTTATTTTACCTCTAACTCTCATAATTGCATTAATTTTATTTGCAAAAATTTTCAAAAATAAGTAAAAAAATAAACAAAAATAAAAAATTTTTAAAAATTTTTCTAAAGAAAATTGTCGAGATATGAGGGAGGGATGGGTAAAGTAAGAAAAAAAATTAAATTTTTGATTAGTTTGACATTTTATGTTAAGTTTTAATGACTGATTCTATCAAAATGAGATTAATATTAATAATATTTCAAAATAAGAAAAGTAAGTGTAATTTTTAAATGTTATGAGTAGTAAATTTAACTACTCAAATGTTAAAAAAAAAAAAAAATATGCATAGTTTACCCTTGAATTTTTTGTGGAGGCCAGGTAGGGGCATGGTAAATTTTTTTGATCCATTCCAATTAGTTTAGAATAAAAAAATATTTTCATTAATCTCATTTTATATATTAAAAAATTGAAATGTTTATGATGAAATGTTAATTTTTATTATTTTATTAATTTAAATGGTGGTATGATTATATTTTTATATTTCATTTTTTGGTTAATAATTAATTTTTATTTATTATTTTATTTTTTTAAATAAATAAAATAGTAATTAGTATTGATCTTAGCGGGGTAGACTCTTGACGGCGGTAACCATCACAACGCAGAAGTAATAGGTGAGAAAAATTATTTAGTGAAAGGGTTAGGTAAGGGCTCCTGTCCTATGCCCACCTTATTACGATACTCAATCAAGCTCTAGCTACACGCTGCGTTGAACGAGAAAATGTTTTGGATTTAGGTGGTGCAGGAGATGAAACTTGAAATAGGGAGGAATATGTTTTCGGAATCGCGGAAAAATTTAAAGACGGGTAGAACTATTAATTTTTATTTGCGGAAATACGTAATGTTTATTAGTTATATAGTTATTATTGTTGGAACATACATGGAAGCACAATTCATTATAAGAATATATAAATATATATATTACATATTTAGAGCTTTAAATTTTTTTAAAAAATTTTTTAAAAAATCTAACAAATTTTAAAAATTACAACTTTCATCATTTTCGGAAAAAAAAATATATATCCACCATTAAAAAAAAATAACAAAACCAATAACCATGTCACCAAAATCATACAACCCTCACAATTGATGAATAAAATAACAGACCCATTGCAGACAACTATGCTAACTCATAACCAGACCCATCAGACACAACCCTCACAATTTTGATGAATAAAATAACAGAAGTCAACGAAAATCATAGGATATGGCCAGAGCAATGTCTATCTGCAATTTTAGTGGCATACTAATTGCAAGCACACCATATACCATGTCCCAACTTTTTGAAGTAGCCATTGATTGACGGCCACGAATATCCCACTAAATCCATTTGCTTATGCTCTTTAAATTCAACCTGCCCCATACAAATAGAACCAATCAAACTTCAGGGCTCTTAGTCAGAGCCACCCATATTAAAATAGACTAGTACTGATCACAAGAGTAAGCCTTTTAGACTTTTTACCATTTCAATCAAATTCAGCAGAAATCAATAGCTCGCTGACTACCCCCAGAAAAACCACCGGGAAGAAGAAGATAAGGAAGAAACCAGAAGATGGTCAAAAATGGATGCACCATCAACGGAAACCTGGATGACTCAAAGTTCAATCAGCCCATGCCATGGATCGGCATCTACATAGCCACAGCGTCAGCTGCTTGCGCAATTGCCATGGCTGCCGATGCCTTCCATGGATTCCGCCAGCGGAAATTCTGGTTCCCCTGCAAATTATTCTCTCTTAATGCCACTACCCTCACAGTCATAGGTGTAGCAGTCAAACTCTCACTGGACCTTAACACCTCCATGCCTGGCCGCCAGGATCAGCTCGCAAAGGTTAGTAGCGCGGCCTTGATCTGTACAGTTATGGGTAATTCTTTGCCTTCTCTGGGTACCATGGAAAACAAAGAAATCTTCATGAACATCATGGCTTTGGGAATCCTTGTTATCACTGCGATTGTGAATATCTGCATCCAATTGGGTACTGGGGTCATTTATGTTTTCTGGAAAGAGCATGCTTTCATCATGTTTCTTATGCTCGTTTTGCTTGCAATCTTGTGCTCTTCGGCTTTGACTGTCCCAGCTACAAAATGTTATTTTGATCTGAAATATAACAAAAAACATAAAATAGCTATGAAAGAATGCGCAAACAAATCCGGAACATGCGTAACTACGAATCTGAGAGAGGATCTGACAAGATTTTGGTTGATGGCACATACCTGTGCCCCCCAATTTGTGATAGGGCGTTCAGCAACGTGTACTGCCTCCGGGGCGTTCTGCCTTCTGGCTGCTCTGACCTTAGCAGAAGCTATGCTGAGATCTTACTTGATGCCCTGGTCCTTCAAATTCTGCAGCGGTGAGTCAGACTACAAGTGGTCTAGTACTTTAGTTCTTGTAACCCAGATTGTTGCAGTGGTTGTAGGAACTATTGCCCCAGCTTTTAGATGGTTCACTGCTATCAATTTCAGGTGCCCGAAGAAAGCAAGTAAGGCCTGCAAACCCCAGTTTAAAGTGGAAAGCTACTGGATCCAAAAGTTGGTGGAATGGAAAGAGTGCCCATTAACATTTCAATTCTGTGGCCGGTATGGTAGAAAACTCACCCACGACACAAAAAATCTAGTTCTTGACTTCTGTATTCGAGCACAAAATGGAATAGTGGTGGTGAGCAAATTGGTCCGACTCATTTCGATCTCCTTCATGTGCCTGATTTTGAGATGCTATCACTTCTGCAAGAAGTTGAAGAGGTCACTTAAATGCAATGATAATGTTACGGATAATGACTTGGGGTCTGAGTCACAGCCTGGTTCAGAGCTAAACCTCAGCCGTTTTGTTTTGCATCTTGAAGGAGAGGAAGAATTGGTTGATTTGATGATAGAGAACAATTGCGGTGCTACTGACCATTGGTTTTCAAAGGGGAAAAAGAAGCAGCCCAGGTCTCTCATACAACTTCTGCAGAAATCCATGTCTCTAAAGGAGTTGAAGGGAGTAAACGAGTTTGATAGCGATCAAGTTCCTTCTCTGGATGCCGAAGGACCTCCCAATTGTTGGGCTCTTCCGGTGGTGACACTGACAAGTATAGCAGTTTCACTCCCAGGTATTGAACGACATTTGATCAAACAGTTGATAAGAAGCGTACAAGAAAGCCTCACGTATGTCAGACTTGTAGAGAATAACCTAAATGCCAATGAAGAACTCACCAACATCAGGAAGGCAGCAGAAATTTTATGGCTAGGAATTGATCTCCATCAGAGGTGGCTGGATGTGGATCTCCACAAGATGGCTCACCAAGCAAAAAGCCCAGAAAAGGTACTCGAAGGGCTCGCTGATATCGCAAAGAACAGGTTCTTTGAGTTCATAAAGAAAGATATCCATGACTGTTTAAGAGAGAACCCTTCCAGATGGCCCATCAAGATGTTGGCAGCTAATTCCATGTACAGAGTAAGCCGAACTATTCTGTTGGATTATGAATCCAGAAACTATGAGGGGAGTGAGATATTATTCCAGAGGCTGTCAGCCACGATAGCTGACATATTAGGTGCTTGTCTCACCAACTTACCGAGAGTTATACCCATGGAATGCCATCGCAGCACTATTGAAGAGAGAGAAGAAAGTGTTCAACATGCAATTGTTCTTCTTGGTAAATCAGAAAAGATCTTGGAAATCCTCGAGCAACGACTGCTTTCAAATTCAGATCCAGAACAACTGGCGCGTATTGATCGCTGGCGTTCATTAAACAAGCAGATGACCTCCCTGCAACTCATTTCTTCTTCAACCGTCAGTGATACAGATGCTTTTAGTTCATCTGAAGTGTACCTATCCATTGACTAGAAATCAAATTCCTAGACTTGAAATTAAAGACAAATAATAGATTATGTAGTATCATAAGCTAATATTACTAGAACCTAACAGATTTTTCTTTAAAATGTACTTTTTTAAAGTAAATACTTGGTGCATTTGTGCAGGAATTGGAAGAATAGAAATCAATGGTATGCCGAATTCCCATTAATGCCTGTGGATAATAGACATGCCAAGTCGAAAGCAACTAAAACTATATATGGAAAGTTCCATTGATGACCATGAAAATCAACTTTAAAAGAGTCATAAAATTGACTCAGCAAGAATTCCTGAAATGACCTTGAGAAACTATAATTTCCCTGAGAACTAGATTCAATTGATTAAGAGAAGTGCAACTAGTTTTGAGTTTCAACTAATCTGTGCTCTGTAACGATGAAGGTTTTCCTCTCGTTATTCTTGGTAGGGGTCTTTCACAAGGTGAATCCCTTCACTCTCCCCTTTCACGTCTATGACCTTGTGAAGTTTTACAGTTGAGGAAAGTTATAGTAAATGTTACCATGGAAGTCCTTTCGGGCTTTTGTCATCTATAAGATCAGAAGTTAACTTTGAAACAATCAAAGATTTACGTCTCGTCCTAATAAGTACAGACACAGACTCACGTATGCGCCAATTGAGTGATATTAAAAAAAAATACAAGACATGATATGGTGGAAAATCCGCAAAACTATATATGTTTATATGTCATAGACATTAATATTTTATTAAAAAATAATAACAATAATATAATATAACATTAACTAAAATTAAAAACCATGAATTTTTTAACTTAGAAGTCAGCGTAAAAATCACATGATGATTATATTCCATCCAAATGATAATAAACTAATCCCATCTATTAAAAATTAACAAATTAATCATACAATAATTACATTTCATCCAAAATAATAATTAACACAACATCTTAACAAAACACAATTCCACAAGTTCACAAACTAAAATGTTATTACATTTCATCAAATCATCCAAATATATAACAATTAATGGAGGGCTTTTTACTTCTAGATTTTTAATTTATTTTATTTACAAATCAACCCCCACTCAAAATTATCACTTTTTTTGTGGGGGGGGGGGGGAAGAGTAAATCTCATTGTGTCTAAAATGAGTTTATGACATGTCCAAACTATGTCCCAACAAGAAAATTTATAAAAAAAAAAAAAAAAGCGACACAACAAGAGGTGAGTCAAACACAAGTCTAATGTGTGTCGGCCACGTGTCAAAGTCCCTCATGAGTTTAACTTGAAAGTGACATCCTTGATGGTGAGTCCTAGTTCTCACCTAATAACCTGGAAGAAAGACCTTAACTCTTAGATATAGAAGTGGGATGACCTTGATGGATTACCAGGGAACTAGTTGAATGTCTCCTTCTTTCACACTACAGTTGAATACTTCCTTCTTACCAGAAATTTGTGTTGAACTTTTTGCCCTTAAAGAATTGCATTACCACAGTTAACAGTCAGTAATGTTACTACATTCAAAGCAACCAAATTAAACAGTCAACCATCATCTTTTGAAAGTAAATGATGTTTATGCAACTTGCTTGAGATCTTGATCTAGTGAAATAGCATCAAAAATACTACCCGCAGTGGCATAACTAGACTACCATTCATTTAGATCATGTCTATTGTTAAAATAACTACAGGTGCAATTGCAAGCTATGGAACTTCCCTGTCCCATTAGCAGTGGTGAAAGAAACCAGTTTTACGTCATTTCCAGATATGGTTGCGCTGTTGTCTCAAAAAAAAAAAAGAGAGAGAGCTCCAGAGCTTTATCTATATATTCAGATTTTGAGCTGTTCATGGTAAATGCATACATGGATCGCACTGATCATTACCATTATGGAAACTGCACCCAACATAAGAATTTATATCAGAAATTATACACCCTGTTGTGTAACATCCCAAAAAAAACTGAAACTTCCATTCCACAGAACTTCTCAGAGAACGCTATAATCCACCAAAATTGAGTGATAATGTTGCTTGAATTCCATAATATTCAATTATAATGGCATTTGATAACAATAAAGCATACCCAATAATTATTCTTTATTATTATTATTTTTTTTTTTTGGGAAATAATGAATTGACTTCTTTTTTTCTTCTTCTTTTTCTCCCCTTTTTCCAGTACTTTCTAAGCAACCAAACAAGAGTACAAAATTATACAAATTTCAAATCCAGAACCAGAAACACGATAATCAACCGTGAAATTCTTCAACTTTTCATTATCAATATAAAACTGAATCCAAACAAAATTTCCCCAATTAACACAAATTGATATTCGTAACCCTAGTCTCTACCAGAAACCCATAATCAACTGGTTCCAAGTACAGGGATTAAATCAGAAAACCTGAGATCGAATGACACTATTTAACTTCCCAATCAATCATCTCCGTCTCTCTTCTTCGGCTTCCGATAATTCTCTTCGTAGTGTTTCGCAATCACAAGCCCCATGTTGAGAAGCTTTTGGATGTTCGGAACGTTGTAGTTCTGTGCGACGTACACTCCGAACACCGTCCCTGCCATGAATGTGAAGCTACTCCTGATGATACCCATTGAAGATCGATCTTCGCCTATAGATACAGACGGCGATCGCTAGGCTTTCAGTTCAGACTCTGGAGCAGGGATTTTTATAAGGGTTTGCGTGACCCCTTGCACAAGACTAGAGAAGAGACGGAGAGAATCCTCTGCTTGCAGTTATTGCGTTCAAAACCAACTTAAAATACTCTCGTTTTGAAATATTTTTTAAGCGCAAGTTACATCTTACTTTTCTTAATATTTAGGTCATTATATTTATTATTTATTAATATTTAAAATTTATATTTACCTTTAAAATATCGATAACAATTTAATTTTTCTATCAAAAAAATTAATAACAGTGTTAATATTTTATCAAAAAGATATTAATATCCCCTTCTTTCCCACTCAAACCCTAATCCAATTTTTTCTAATTTCACAACTTGCTCTCTGTTCATTAAATCAATTTGTCTAAGTTTAAGTTATGAGTTTGATATGATTTGATATTTAATATGGTTTGGATTTGATATTTGATGTCACAAATTTACCTCACCACTAAATCTTCTCTCTCGTTATACTTCCACACTGACAATTAAAGGATATTTATAAAGATAGAGATTAAAACCTAATTTAATATGAGGATATACATATACATGCGTATGTGTTAAGACTAAGTAAAGATGTAAATTAATTAATGAGAAGGTACTATTGAATTAAATCAATAAATGAATTTATTTTTAAAAAATTCATACAGCTCTTAACTGCTATAAATGTGTTGATTAGTTGTTTAACAATTCCTAACTCTAAACTGATGAAATTCACCCTATCGCATCAACTCAAAGTTGCTTTCAACAAATTCATATCTAGATTCATAACTAAGTCTGCTAAAGCACCCAATATCGCATCTCTACTAATGAAGTAGAAGATCTCGGTCGATTGTTGGAATATTATTTTCTAATATCGGCTTATATGTTTAATTAATAATTATTATATGGGCTATTTGATTAAGTAGGATCAATTTAAGTGATCTAATTATTGGGCTCTAAAAACATCTATTGTAAGGATGGGAATGGACAGGTTGGGGACAGGTATGCTTATCCCAATACCTTATCTCCGAACTCAAATTAATCTTTATACCCTACTCGATCTTTACTGGGGATTTATTTTTACCCCCTATCCTGCTCTAGATAGAAAGGGGATCCCGTGGAGAATCGGATACCCGAAATAGAAAAATTAAAAATAAAAATTCCAACTTTCAAATTACAAATTTAAGTATTAAGTCTAAATTCCAAAAATTTCAAATTCTACAAGCCTAACTAACTAAATGTCAAGTCCAAATTCTAGATTCAATCATAACAACATAAATATCAGTTCAAGTTTTTAGTCTCCAAATTCAAGCTTAGGGCTAATAACCTAAGTCAATTAAGGGATTCGGGGATATTTTGGGGATTTGGTAGGGTACGGGTCAGGAACAGACTCATACCTATACCCTATCCAATTCCCGAAAATTTTTTAAAAAATACCCCCATACCCTACCTAATCTCCAAAAAGTTCCTAAATCCCCTACCCGTTTGGGAGGGGATCGAGTTGGGTACAAACAAGTCAGTCGAGATGGCCATTCCTAATCTATTGGGTATGAGCTTTGCAATGTGCAGTTACCCAATATTAGACTAATTAGGGTTAATAGGGCTCTAATTAAAACTATTGTCTCCAAGACTAATCATTTATGCTTGTAAATCTCTTCATTCTTATCTGTGAGAATGAACTCATTTGAGTATCATGATTAAGCTATGAAAGACCTCGACCCCATTCATTCATTTCCATGGATTCAGATATGTTTACTCCGTTATAAAATTCTTGATAATTTGAGATGAGACACATTGGCATGTATGATAGATTGATCTTAAGATTTTATCAATATGTTTGAAGTTAAGATCTTACAGGTCGATCTAATTTCACCTCTGTGTGGTGTCTTTGTACTCTGCAATGGGGTTTGATACATACATGTATCATGGATATTTTGGATTTGTAGTAGAGTGAGAAAGAAGGGTTAGAGAGAGAAGAGATAAAAGATTACTATGTTGTTTAGGTTAGAGCAAAAAAGAGATAAAAGATTACTATGTTGTTTAGGTTAGAGCAAAAAAATGATAAAAGATTACTTTGTTGTTTGGGTTTGATATTTCATATGTTTTTTAGATTTGATGTTTCATATATATTACCATGTGTTTGATTTTGCTTGAAGAAAATGGAGTAGCTATGTTTGGTACAGTTGTGAAAACAAAGACTAATTAAGTCAATTAATTGAATTTACTAATTCAAATATATACTTATGATATGGGAAGGTCCCATACCTGGCTTGGAGCACTGGGCAGGTGTCTCGCTCAACTCGTACTCCGTCGGAGTCGTTTGACCTATGCCTAGTCGAGATCATACGAGTGGAGTTTTGCCCGTTCGAGTATAGCTGCCTAAGTAGGAGCCCGAGTAAGGACATTCCCTGATCGGTTACTCTAAAATAGCCCATATCACGAGTCATGCGTGCAACCCTCTTTTGGCGGTTCCAATTTATACACCTATAAAAGCACTGCCACAACACGAAGGCTAACAAGCTAAGAAAACCAACCTTGAGATCTACAATACATGTGGCATTACCCCATTGGAGAAGAAGAAAACATGTTACATGTAGTTACTAGTAGTTGCATGCAAGCCTTTCCACGTGAGGTCATTTCTATAAATATATCACCATTTTACAAGACCCAAGTACAATGTTTTCACCTTACCAAAACTCTATTAAAATGTTTTCTGAACTCTTTTACTAACTTAAGTATCGGAGAATTCTTGGGAGGCACCATACCAGTATTCAAGACAACTTTTCGATCTTAAATCGGATCTTCTGAAAATTACGAAATTACTGATTTATCAACCTGTATGTACATTTATAGATTATATAGGCCTTGCTTTGTGTGTATATAAGAGGAGGAGGAGGATAAATTTGGTATAATATTTTAAATTTATGTCTCATGTTATCACTTTCCATCCAAACGCTAAAGCTAAATAACAAAGGGAGGCAAGTGTTAATAATATTTCAAAATAAGAATGTTAATTTAAATTTTAAATGTTGAGAGTAATAAATATAATTATTTAAATATTAAGAGAAGATATGTGTAATTTACCCTATTTATTATAATTAAATTCATTCATCCATCAATTTATCAATATTAAAACAAAATCAATACGACTAATAATAAAAAAAAAGTCATGTTACATATTTTTTTTTACCTTTTATACCATATAAAATATCCAAATTGTTATTTGAGATTTTCAAACTTAAAAAAGAAAAAGAAAAAAAAAATTAAATGACTTCTCATATTATGATCAAGATCCATTTTTAAAGTTGAGCTCAATATTTAAAAATAAAAAATAATAAAATAAAACAAAAATATTATTAATTATTCCTTTCACATATTGCTATTTTTAAACTTTTGAATATCTCAGAGGCTTTTTGAAATGAGATTTTCAAATTTAAGAAAAAAATTGTTCTCATATTATGGTCCAGCTCCATTTCCCAAATTAAGCTCAATATTAAAAAATGAAAAATAATGAAATAAAACAAAAATATTATAAATTATTCTATTCATATATTGCTATTTTTTTTAACTTCTGAATATCTTAGTGGCATTTTAAAAATTTTATATAATCTAAAAAAGTAAAAAAAAAAATCATATATGACAACATTGTTTTTCATTTAACATTGACAATTACATCGAATGTAGAATTTAATTATGGTAAACATTTCAAAATAAGTAGTATAAATGTAATTTTTAAATATTGAAAGGGTGTAAATATAATTTATCCTTGAATAAATTGTGTTAATTAATCTCTGTAACATTCATTATAATTTATATTTATTTCTAAGCAAAAGGACATTAAAATTTATAGAGACAAGGGAGGTCAAAACTCTTGCTGAGTTGGGATGCAAATGCCCACATCCCACGATAAACTAATTTAACATTCTTCCAAAAAATGCTTGATCTAATTGTTTTAGAAGTTCAATTCCAAAATAAGGGGAAGTCTAGGATTTTTTTTTTTTTTTTTTTTGGTTTGGAACTCATTAGAATTGAGAAGAAAATAACTTTAGTTTTAGTTTGTCAAGAAATTAATTAGGAGGAAAAAATTATTGGTGATATTTTCTTATATCCACTAAATCGCTTGCACATATTATTTCTACTAATTAAGTGCACATACGTTGCATGTGTAATTAAAATTAAATTTGTAATTTTATTTAGACAAAAAAATATATGTAAAGTTTTAACTGGTGTAGTTTGTTTTAAAAATCTTAGATCCTATTTGGTAAAATTTATAGTTACCGTTTTTCTATTTAACTTTAAAGAATTTAAAAAATTGGCAACAAAATGTGTTTGTTAAACTTATTTTTATTTTTATTTTAAAAAAATAAAAACTTAAATAGAAAAATATAAACAAAAACAAATAGTATTTTCATACTCTTTATTTTTTTTGAAAAGTCATAAGTTAACACAAATCCAAGATAATACAGTAGATAGCAATTTTTTTCAACTCACATATTCACTGATTTATAATTAAGGCAGTTGTGAAAAAAAAATGGCTACTAATAAATACTTAAAAGAGAAAAACATACAAATTAGGAATTTATATAAGATATATTAGCTTTATAAATATATAAATTAACATTATATAAGTTAGATGAATTTTTTTAAGTCACTCCATGCCTAATTGGGCAATTTTTTATGTTTTAACAATTATATTTAATATATTTTCTTTTTAATAAATTAAATTATTTTTTATAATAATATAATTAAAATAATTTATAAATTATCATTTTATAAAAATGAATAAATATGGATTAACTATTATATCTTAGGATAGGGTCAAAAGGTCATGTGACCCGCACATAACAATTTCCCGTTTACTTTGATGGATAGAGTTAGTATTCGGAACAAATAAAGGGCCTGTTTGGTTTGTCATTTTTTGCTGAAAATCTCCAAAAATCTCTATAAATCTCTGTTAACTTTATATCACATCAACTTTTTCTCTCACTGCACGCATTACGAAATCTCTCCAAACCACAATTTATCTCAATTTATCTCATTTTTTCTTACTCCAAACAAACCCAAAATAAAATTGGATAGTTTAGGAATGTAATTGATGTATTTGATAGTTTAAGGACCAAATAAAAAAAAATAGTTGGAAGGATATTTCCATAAAAAAAAAAACTCTATAATAAATGGCAATTAGAGTTAAGCCTTTGACAGCTCTTTTTGCCACAGATTTTCAGCTTTACCCATTTGTTTTACTTTATAACCAGTTTGCCATTTTCTCTTTTCTGGTTTAATTTTTTTTTAAAAGTAACAATAAATACCTTTTTAGTACCATTTTTTTCAATATTGACATTTTTCTTATTTAAGATTTATTACCATTTTTCCTTTTGTGTGTCTTTTTTTAGTTTTTTTAAGAGTTATATTTTTCTTTATTTATATTTCAATTTTTTTTTCTATTTTATTTTCTAGATATCTACTTTTATCTTCATTCTATCTTTTAACAAGTGACAATATTTTTTTAGAACTTCAACGGCTTTTTTTGGTTCTATTTTTTTTTCATTTTAGATTTACTTATATCTACATCTGCTAAAATTATCTTTCGCATATTTTGAGTATGATTTTTTAAGATTTCAATGGATTTTTTTTGTCTTTTATTTTCGAATTTCACCCTTACTTTTTGTTTGTATCTACTGAAAATCATCGTTGGCATATTTTATATACTATAATATTTCTTGATTATATGCTAGAATTAGTTTTGTCAAAAATTTTTTCTTAAAAAAAAAAACATGAAAATTAAACTAAAAGTTTCCTTTCATATTCATTTTTTTTTTTTTATCTTTTACTTGCATCTTTGTATCTTTCTCTTTCTCCGTGTATAAAAAAAAAAAAAGAAAAAAAAAAGAAAACTATTTCAAATTTAAAAAATTAAAATTAACTAGATTTAAAAATTTTAATATATTAATTAATGCTTTTTGTTTAATTTTTTAATTTTCATTTTATTTTCACTTCCTTTTTCTTTTTATTATTTGTTTAGCACAAAAATCTTACTCCAAAATTTTCTTTTATTTTTTAGAGTTTAAGATTTTTTAAGAAACTCAAATATATTTCTATCAATTATTTTTCACTTCCTTTTTATCATTTTATTTTATATATCTAAGTATGCCTCTATATATAGGACACTCATTCAAAATTTATTTCTTTATTTGGTTTATGTTCAAAAATAAAAGGAAACATGAATAAAAGTTAAAAAGTTAAACTTTAACTAGATTAAAAAACTAATATATTAATGAATGTTTTAAATTTTATTATATTTTTTAATTCATTCAGATAAGAATAAAATATTTTTTCATAATTAGATTTTATATCTCTTTTATTTTTTATTCAATATTTGTAAATTTTTTCTTACTCTCTCATGTCTCTCTCTTTATACAAAAATTTTAATATTTTCAAAAGTTTTTTAATAAAAATCGAAAGCTTAAACTTGTGTTCACTTAAACTATGTTTTGATCAATAATTAATTTGTCACAGTAAAAAGAATGAGATATAAATTTAAAATTTCTCTTATTTAAATTGTGATAGAAAATGTAAGGAAAATGCAGAAAATTAAAAAAAATTAATATATTAATGAATTTCTTTTATTTTATTTTATTATATTTTTAAATTTATTCAAATAAGAGTATATTTGAGATTTTATTTTTTTTTTCATTCCTTGTGACTTTTTTATTTATTTTCCTTTATTTTCACTAATTTACCAAGTGCCAATAATGTCATGTAAGATTAAATGTTTTCAAAAATACCAATAATATCTAAGAAACCTACCCACACTGCTTAAATAAATAGCAGACTTTGTAACTTATTTAGTCGTCTTCTTCAGACTCTTCATTCTCTGTTTTAGTTCCACAGTTATTGCTCCTTCAATTTTCTTTTTTGATTTTGTAGTTCAAAATTTATTTCATAATTTCTAGAATAATAATTTATGGATTAGAAGAAGAGAGTATAAAAATCTTGGGAAAAAAACAACATCTTGTACCTAAAAGTTAAAATAAGAAGAAAAACTATTTTAGGAAATATTAACATTCCAAAAAATACTTTAGAAACTTAAGATAGTAACAATTCATCCAATCATAACAAAAGACAGACAAAATTAAGAACAAAATCTTACAAATTTTGAAAATTCAAGATGCCACATCATGTAGGCATACAAATAGTATATTATCAAAACATAATTGCAAAAACCAATAGTATATAATAAAAGACAGACAAAATCAAGAACAAAACCTTATGAATCTTGAAAATTCGAGATGCCAAACTATGTAGGTATACAAATAGTATATTATCAACACATATTTGCAAAAATAAAAGATAAATTCAAATAGTCAAATAAAGTATATAAATAACATACATATAAAAGAAAGGGAAGAGAGAAATGGAAATAAAGATTAATGATGTGAGCTTTTTTTTTTTTTTTTCCTTCTTGTGGGTAAAATATAAGGAAGGCAAAAAGATAGAAATTGAAAAGATGCTATAGTTATGAAATATGAAAGTTTTCAATTATTAATGGAAATTAAGTTTATTAAATACCATTTAAAATTGAAAAGGATGCTATAGTTATGAAATGTGATAACTTTTAATTATTAATGGAAATAAATCTTTCAATTATTAAATACCATTTAAGTTTAAGAGTTTTAAAAATGAGGGATATAATAAGGCTAATAAAAATAATTTTATAATTATTTAGCTTTTAATAATCTCCATTTATGTTATAATTATGAAAGATGAAAGGTTAGGAAAGATGAAAAAAATGTTAAAAAGGAAGGATATATTCAGATTTATATAATAAGATGAGAGTAAAATAATCCAAAAAAGTTTTACAACTACTCAGACTTTATAGTAGTAGTATAGATTGGAAAAGGAATGATAAAATAGTAAAATGATGATAATGGGGAGAGAAAATTGGGTTAGACCGAAAAAAATGATAAAATAGTAAAATAGTTAACAGATTGAATATAATAAAAGGATAGAGTTGGGTTAAATTGGAAAAAATAAAAGGAAAGACAAAATAGTAAAATGATGATAATGAAGAGAGAAAATTGGGTTAAAATGAAAAAAAATGATAAAATAGTCAAGAAAGTGAAGATAATGACGAGAGAGAGTTGGGTTAAATTGGAAAAAACAGAAGGGGTAAAATAGTAAAATAATGATAATAGAGAGACAGAAGTAAGTTAAACTAAAAAAAGAATAAAATAGTAAAATATTCAATAGAGTGAAAATAATAAATAAATAAAGTTGGGTTAAATTAAATTGGAAAAATAGAGGTAAAGTAGTTAAAAAAAATTTCAAACATTAGAAATTTTTATAATATTACTAGAAAAATGCATGTGCATTACACGTATATGTTTGTTCTTCTATATATTTAAATTTAAAAAATAACCTAACAATAAAAATAAAAATATTATTTTAAACAAATAAAACTTATATTAAAATCTTTATATTTTTTTTTGTATTGAGTGTCTTAATGAAGAGTCTAAAGCCAAAAAATTATATAGTTTAATTGTTTGGTTTATAAAATCAATGGAGGTCTATTTCATGAATTTTTTATTCAATGTAAGCACACACACACACACATATATATATATATATATTGGTGTGCATATATTTATAATTACGTAAAATTAAAAATTAATGAAGGTTTTGAAAATTGAATTATAGAACATAGAATGTTTTGAGTTGGGAATTGGAGTAAGATTATTAATTTTAATTTTAATTGAACTTTATGTTAATAATTACTTAAAAGATAATTTTATTAAATTATATGCAAAAAATAATTAAGTTATTAAATAAATATTTAATTTATCAAAATAAGTTACATATATAATTAATTTATTTTTACTAATTAAAATATCACATGATAAATAAATTATTATTATCAGTTAATTATATTGATCGAGCATATGAATGACTTGAAATATTATGTCAAATTAGATATGTAAAATAATAAATATTTAAAAATTAATTTATTACATTATTTTTATTTTCCTTTTTATAATTAGTAATAAATTTTATGAGAACATCAAATAAATTGAAAATAATCATAAAAAGAGGTTTCTGCTAAAATTTAATATACAAAAATTTTAAATTTTAACAACAATAAAAAATATAATAAAATCTAAAAAATATGTCAACAATTACATTAAAAATACAATAATATTTTTAAAAAATCATACCTTGTATTTTTAAATGAACAAATTGAAAACTATAGTAAAGACTAGACTTTCCCTATAATATACAAAAAAAATTAAAATTTTATCTATAATAAAAAATATAATAAATTTTAAAAATTAATGTTAATAATTACACTAAAAAGTAGAATGAAATTTAAAAAACTCAAACCTTATATATTTTAACAATCACGTTAAAAGATAGAATATAATAAAAAAAAACCAAACCTTATGTATTTTAATGAACCAATTAAAAAATAAATATATAAACAAAAAAATAATTTCAATATAAAAATATTATCAAATAAAAATAAATATAGCAAATTCATCCTCGTTCTTAATGACCCAAAAGAAACTAACAAACAATCGCTCAACAATGTTAGTAATAAGTAAAAGCAATCGTAATAAGTAAAAGGTATCGTAATAAAATGATTCTAGCAAGTGTTTCGAGTGTAAATTCTTTTTTATACCTTTTTTGAACTTGTTATGTGTATTAAAATTTCATGTGAATTTATATTTCATTTCAAAGAAATATATTACTTAATCCATTTGATAGTGGTTAATCAAAATTACTCAATTATTTATTAAAATATAAAAAAATAAAAAATAAGAAGTTATATAATAAATAGAATGGTAGATTAAATAAACATGTTAATCTTCATTTAGAGTGACAAAAAAACTCTGAAAAATAGTGAAAAATATTGAAAAAATTCAAAAATTATTCATTTTTTATTTCACTACACAATTACAAACTCACAACTTATCTCACTTTATTTTATTTTATCTTTTTTTTATCCCTCTAAACGCATCCTAAGTGATATCAATGAGCATTCTAGTTTGAATAAAATTGTGAATAAGTTGTAATTATATACAATACTTAAATTTTTTTAGATTATATAATTATAAATTAAGATATTTATAATTCTAAATTAATTTTAAAAAATTAAATTATTTATTTAATAGGATAATTATTTTTTGTAGTATTTTGTTTAATTATTATTGTCATTATTATTATTGTTATTATCATTTAAATAATAATTTATTAAGATATAGAAAAAAAATACAAGTTATTTGTTAATAAATTAAAATATTTATTTATTTATTTATCTAATAAAATAAAATTTTACTTTTTATAATTTATTGAAATATAAAAAAGAATAAAGAATTTCTATGATAAATACAACATAGATATAAATAATGCCAATTATTTTTAATTTTATTAAATTCATTAATTTTTAATTTATCCATAAAATAAGAATAGTATTTGTTTTAATTATTAATTCAAAAAATCTTATTAGGATTTACCTTATTGGTAGAATTTAATTAGTATTAAAATTAATCAATGAACATTCTACTTTGAATAAAATTGTGAATAAGTGGCAATTATGTGCGGTACTAATTCATTTCCGATTATATAATTATAAATTAAGATAATTATTTTGCATTACTTTGCTTAATAATATTAATATTTATTATGTTTTATTTTTTTACATTATTTTGTTTAATAATAATAACATTTATTACTAAATATAATTATTTTTTTCATTATTTTTAATAATATGTTTTAACTAATAATTTATTAAAATATGATAAAAATAAAAAATAAGAATATGTTTTAAATAAAAATAAAAAATAAGAAGTTGAAAGAGTAAAAAAAAAATTTTTCAAACATTAAGACTTTTTATATTAGATACAGCAATTTAATGCAGGCACAAGATAGCAACCTGTTAAAAAATAAGAAAAATAAAATATTAATTTTAGGTCGATTTACAAACAAATGAAATAAATGATATGATAGCAAGCCGAAGGTAAAACAAACCTTTGTACCTAGGACATGTATTTCAATTTTTCAATGTACGGACAAAAACTGAAATTGGCTTTTGCAATATGAAGTATGCCTGATTGTAGGACATGCACCACTATAAATAATTCTAGTGGAGTTAGGTTACAGAGTTGCAAAAAAGATAATAATAGATAATAAAGAGATAGAGTTAAGTTAAGTTGAAAAAAATAAGGATAAAATTGTAAAAAAATAAATTCAAACATTGAGACTTATATTGGTATAGATATAGATACAGATATATATTAATGTTGAATTCTTTTCCAACTTCGTTTATATCTTCAGGCAACATTGGAGATAAGATTTGAATGCCCATTGAAGACTTTGTTAAGGCCCCGTTTGGCGCACAATACACCCTGATTGTGTCTCTTTCTCCAAGTTGGCTTAATCATTGTTCCAAGCCGGTTGAGGTATAGGACAACTTTGACAATTGTCTAAGACCCGTTCAATAAGAAGGTTTCAAAAATAAAAAGAAAAAATTATATATAAATAATTTAATTATTTTAAATTTATCTTCATTTTACTTTTAATTTTCATCTTACTTTCAAATAGTTTTAGAAGTTATCTTAATTTATAGAAATAATATCTGTTAACTCATTCAATAAATGATCATATTCACTTTAATGCTTATCTTAATCTCCAATAATTTTAAAATTTATCTTAATTTATAAAAATAATACTACGAGCCCGATTTGAACATTAAGCTACGCTTACAAAAAATTTTTAGGCCTCATTTTTCTTTTTTTTTGGGTCAGACTCCTAAATAATTTGATATGGCCCTGTGTTGTTCCCGCCTTCCACTCTCTGAGAGACAAATTCAAATTGTCAGTGGTGAAAAGATTACAAATATATATATATATATATATATATATTTTCCTTTTGAGGGAAGGGGGTGTATAACACAGGAGGAACACAGCATCAATAGATTGAACACAACTTATGGGTATGTTTGGAGTTGTATAAAAGTATATAAAATAAAATAAAATTGTAAAAGTAAATATCTCGTAATTCGTACAGTGGGTGAAGAATTTAAATTTTACTGTCTCGTAATTTGTGTTTATAGAGATTTGTAGAATTTTATTTTATTTTGTATAATTCCAAATAGGGCCATAGCTATTTTATTTTTCTATTATAAAAAAGAAGTAAATTTGTCTATTCATTCATTTTATTGACAAGAAGCAAATTTGACAAATTTGACGAGACAAACCACAAGAACCTCTCCCAAAGTCTGTAGCTGTGCAGTTGATGAATTTCTACCAGGTCAAATTGCATACTGGCAAAGAAAAATGGGGTCTGCAGTAAAATTTTCAATACAACAATCAATTAGAAAAGAATAGGAACAAAATAATTGCGTATGGGTGGCTCTCATTGGCCAATTCTCATTACGGGGGAAGTTGTGAAGCCCATTTTCAATCTTTAAAAAGAAAAACTATCCATATGTTAGTTTACCATACTGTAAAAATAACAAATGAATTGGATGTATGCATCATTGCACACGTCAACTGGGTATACAATTCTCTCACTAACGTGAAGTAATTAGAATTATAAAAATTAATATAAATTTATAAAAATTACAGTTTCAATACAGTAAATAAAAAATTTTAATTTTATAGAGATTAATTAAATTTTATAAAACCCCAAATGAGTTTGTAATTAAAATCTACTTAATTGAAAGTTACATATCTTGTATGGTGTTATCTAATATAAAATAATAGAATAACATTTTTTTTAAAATACTAGTATTATTTTCAGATAAATTCAGAATTTCAAAAATTAGTTGTGAATTCATAAATTTGAAAAGATTCTAATCAACAAAGATTCATATTTTCAGAATAATGTCCTTACCCAATTTTTTAACTTTTTTTAAAATAATTAAATTTATTCTTTTACATTTTAAATTCCTTTAAATTATAATGGTTAAAAAAATCAAACTAATAACAAGTTACAAAGTTAGTTAAAAACTTTTTTTTCTTTCTAATCACAAAAAAAAAAAATAAATAAATAACATTTTTATTTTCAAACTCTATCTTAGGTCATTACACTTATACTCTTTAATATTTAAAAATTATACTTTTTTATCTTAGGGGTGCGTTTGGCGCACTAAATTTTGGTGAAAATTTCTAAAAATCTATGAAAATCTTTATATATTTTTACACATTTCTGTCTTTTCAAAATTCAAAAAAAGTTCAATACCTTTCAAAAAAATCGATAACTAGAATTCGATTAATCAAATAGCAAAAATTTTTTTACCATTCTCTACATGAACTCTTAAGCTATTGAATAACACTCATTTTGACTATTTTTTGTGAGGTCGTAGAAACCATTCTAACGGATTGTAGAAATCGTTCTGACGGATTCTAAAAACCATTCCGACGAATTCGTGCGGCCAACTCCTGTCCAAACGATTTTTGTAATCCATTTGGATGGATTGTAGTGTAAAGAAGTCATGACTATTCAAAATTTTGAATCTGTCCAAATGAAAATCCAATCTATCAGAGCGAGATCTTACTATTCATTTTCAAAAAATACAATTTGAGATATGTGCACAAACAAAAAAAAAATTTTCAAATCAGATTATATCTCTTTTTTTATCACTCTAAACGTATCTTTAATTTGAATATGGTTAACAAACTGCTTTCCACTAAATCGAAAATCAAAACTTAAAAAAAATTATTAAAATAACTAAAATTTGGTCGAGCCAATACTTTTTAACGGGAGCAGAACACGACAGATGTTAAATTTATTTATTTTTTTTTAAAGTCAGCAGGCATTAAAATCCATCATCACATGCGCGAGAGGCAATCATCTGCCCTTGTCATCCGTACACGTTCTGTTTTGCTTTGTTTTGTGATCTTTGATTGCGACCGCTCGTTCACTGGGCCCCACACGAAAACCTCGAGATCTAACGATTCTTGCTCTGCACCGTATCAGACTGAGTGGTCACGGTCACTTTATCAATAGGACGCAATTGAAGATCTCGAGGTAGAATCTGATATATCTTCGCCACGAGCGCCCTCGGGAAATTTAGGATGCGTTTAGTTGAATAAAAAATGTCAGAAAATTTTGAATATTATAAAAATTTTTTAAAATTATTTATTCTCTATTTTATTACATAAACTATAAATTTATAAATTATCCCAAATCTTCACACTTTATTTTATTTTTTTTACTTTAAACACATTTAACGTTTTTCAAAAAATATTTTTCACTAATAAAAAATCATTGTCTGAGCAAGGGTACTATTCTGACAATATGAGTTTGTTGATTAGGTAGTGTTTAGTTGGTAAAATTTAAATAAAAAGTACGATAAAAATATAAAAATAATATATGGTAAAATTTAATTGGAAGAAAGTAGAAAAAATTAATAAAAATTAATAAATTTTGGTTAGTTTTAACTTACCAAACAACCCCTAAAATCTCTTCAAATTTATGAATTTAAATTTAAAATTCTGAATTTTGAAAATTTATTAATTTTTAACCAAACAATTAAAAAGACATTCTTTGATAAATCATAATCTTATGATCTTTAGAAGGTGTTTGGTTTATTAAAAATACCTAAAAAATTTTTAATTTTTACTAATTTTTTTTATCAAATTTCTTCCCGTATTATTTTTACACTAATTTTCTATTTTTTTAAACATCCAAATACTCCCTTGATGATGAAATTAATTTTCAACCAACTCCACAAATAATTTTAGTGGCTGTTTAAAAAGTCAGGTATTTCATAACTAAATATTTTTAGGAAAAAAAAAAACATTTTTCTTCTTCCAAAAATTTTTACTTTATTTTACTTTTTACCCCTCCAAAAAATAAAAATTACAAAAAAACTATTAAAATTAAATAATCCCATGTAAATACCTTATTTAGTGGTATTTATAATTTTTGTTTAGTTTTTGTTAGTCAGAAAAAATAAACATACACAACTTTTTTTATTAAAAACCATAAAAATGAAAAGAAAAAAAGACAAATGAAAGCCAGCAATTAAGGCCTCGCTTGGCAACCATTTCGTTTTTAACTTTCAATTTTTTGTTTTTATTTTTTGAAAAATTAACATTAAAACTCGTTTAGTAAATTTGCTTGCAGTTTTCAATTTTCAAAAAAATGAAAACTGTTTTCAAAATTTTCAAAAATTATGAAAACAAACAAAATGTGTTTTTTCAAGTTTTCATTTTCAGTTTTCAATTTCTTATACAATCACTACTAGTTACAACTATCAATTGTCATTGTGGCATTGTCCACTAGTTGTCACCAACATTCGGCCACCGCGCTCCTACCTTTCACTTATCTCCGATCACTGTCAAATATATTATTATTTAATATAAAATATTTAATTAATATATAAAATATATTAATATAAAATATATTATTTTTATTTATATAAAAATATCTTAAATATAATTTAATTAATAATTAATTTAATATATTAAATATATTAATTACATAAATTATATTAAATATATTAATTAACAAAATTATATTTATTATAATTTAATTTAATTTGTTAAATTAATATAAAATTATTTTCATTAAATAATATAATAAATTATATTGAATATATTTTATTTTTATTGAATTATATTATTTTTAATAAAAATATAATTAAAATAAAACGTTTAATGAATTTAAATTAAATTAATTATATAATTAAATATATTTAATTTAATTAATATAAAAATAATTTAAATAAATTATTTTTAGTAAATAATATAATTAAATTATATCAAATATATTTTATTTTTATTGAATCAAATTATTTTGAAAACATAATATAATTTTAAAAATTAAATTTAATTAATATAATTAATTGATTAAAACAAATTAATTTAATTAATTAAATCAAATTAATTTAAATTAATTAAATTAATTACTTTAATTAAGAGAAAATATATTTTATTAAATTGTTCTTAAAAATAACTATAATAAATTGTGTTTAATATATTTTATTTTTATTGAATTAAATTACGTTTAATAATTAATATAATTAAAATAATTAAATTTATTGAATTTAATTAATTAACAATTATAACTATTAACCAACAATTATCATTACCAAACGTGTTTTTAAGTTTTTATATTTTTCTACTATATAAATGAAAACAAAAAATTAAAAACTTAACACAAAAACTAAAAACTGAATACAAAAACTGAAAACTAACAGTTTTATAAAAATGAGCCTAAAATTTTGACAAAAAAGGGGTGTAAAATGAGCCTAAAATGTTAAGGAGTCATTTGGTTTGTATTTTTATTTTTTTTCCTACCAAACACTTAGAAATTAAAAGTTAATAATTTTTAACAAAAAATTTTGCTACTAAACATCCCCATTGTCATCTTATATGTATACGTATATATATTTAATTAAAATTTGAATTTTTTATTAACTTTTAAGTATGCTATTCATACCCATCAAAATTATTTTAAAAAGTTAAAAATAAAAAAATTCACGTAAGAGTGAAATTTTGACTTTTTTGAGATTTTGTTTTCACTTGTACATAATTTTTTTTTATTTTAATTATTTTTGTATAATTATTTTTAAATAAATGTGAATAACAAACTTAAAAATTATCAAATAGAGAAATTAAATTTTAATTAAGATACATGTAACACAATAAAAATTTGATTACTTGATTCCGAAACAAAGCCCTAGTTCGAGCTTGAGAGGTAATCTTAAATAATAAAAATATCTCTTATTTCTTCTATATTTAGTACGGGACTAAAAATTAATGGAATGGACATTATGAACCTAATGCTAACCTTTTTACTCCTACGAATTTTTACCCTTTCGAAAATTAGCACTAGAAAAATTGAGAATGGTGACACATTTAAATTTTAATACAATATATTAGTTATAATTAAAAGGATAAAATTTTTTCCAACTGTGATATTTACCAGTTGAAAATGAAAACATATTCTAAGTACAAATAGAGTGCAATAAAAATTAAGCCCTAGTTGAATAACTAAGAATTTCGAATAAATGAATTTGATATTAAATTGTATTAAAATATAAACGATAGAATTAATTTATATAATAATATATAATTTTTTTTCTAGTGCCATTATTACCTAAAATACTAACACCTTCGTTATGAAAAACTATTAAATAAATATATTTTTTTTAAATTTCAAATCGTTCACAAAACCAACATGTTAAACTACTCAAATTGACGGTGAAAGCCATAATTAAAATAACAAAGTTACATTTAAAAAATTTCCCTTAAATAATTAGTATCAAATTCCTTAGTTTCAAATGTATAAATACAAACAAAATCTTAATATATTTAAAATTTTAAACTTTTAATTCATTAAAATAAAATTTAAAATAGAAAACTTCCAATTTTTTTAACCAAAATTTCCCCCTTTTATTGCACAAATACCACCATCACATCATTTTTTTTTTAATTTCAAATTTTGTAATAACATTCTAGGAGAAATACATCGTTCTTAGACCATAAATCTAGAAAAATGTTAAATACGCTGATTTTAAATACCCACACTCATCACAATGAATAATATTTTTTGAAATGCAAAATTTAAAAAGTGAAGTGTATTTAGGGGCCATTTGATGCAACAAAAACATAAAATAAAATCAAATAATAACTTTTATCAATTCTCTCCACCTATCTCCATCAAATTCAAAATCAACTTTTACCAAATTAATTCAATTTTGTCTAACTTTTTCTAACTTTTATTAACTTTATTTATTTATTTTTTTGTTATACGTTCAAACGGACCATTAATAAAGTGTACATAGTATAGCCTCAAACCTAAAAAACAAAAGATATTAGACATGAAAAAGAAATGTAAAATACATTGAAAAATAATCAACAACCGATTCACTCAAATCCCTAACCACTATCCAAGGACGACGTTTGCAGTGATTTCTTTTCTGGGGACTCGTTTTTCAACGACAGTGAAGTCTGGTTTAAGTGTTTCTTCTTCTTCTTCTTCTTCTTCTTTTTTTTTTTTTTTTTTTTTTTTTTGTGGAAAGGTTAGTTTAAAGTGTTCCATTATTTGACAATTTTAGGAAGAAAAGGGACAAAACCAAATAAACTTCCGTAACATGCAACAGATCTCTGTTGGGGTCCAAAACTTACTATCATTTTATAAGGATTCCACATTTTTTTTTAATATAATAATCTCTATAAGTGTCAATTGCCACCAGCGAGCAATTTGGGTCGCCTAGACCTCCTCTTGTAATGAAATGTCAATTATAGAGGCTCTCCAATATGGAAAGCGACATAAAATAATAACCTAGTGTTTTGAGTGTGAGAGAGGGCTCAATCAAACATGACCCATGTGGTCTGGTTAGTAGATGTCTAAAAAAAATTAATTTGAATTATAAACAAATTCAATAACAATGGACCCATCACTTCTTTGCATATATAAATATATATATATACACACACACACATTATATAATAATCTAAAGCACCCAGCTTAGTGATACGACATACAAACATTAAATGGAAATCCAATTCCACAATCATATATCCAAACTGAGTCAGTTTGACTGACGAACAATAGGATTTTTATTCATTTCTTCATTATTTTTTTTGGATTTTCAACCAATATTTCAGTTTTGGTGCCTCATAATGTCATGGGTTCTCGGATGTTTCTTTATATTCTCAATAATAATAATAATAATAATAATAAATGAATAAATAAATAAACAAATAAAATAAACACAAACAAACAATCAATCAAAAAAGTGATACGTGGGGATGAGTTTTAGGCTGAAAGATTGCCACTTAAATTGTAGCATTGCATTCTATTCAGCATTTGAACACAAAAAGGTGGTGGAGACCCAAAACATCTCACCATAATAAAACCTTAAACAGAAACATTAAGACTGACCTCTCAGTAAACTCATCAGCCCTAACAAAGTTTCGACATATTGTGCATCCAAATTCCAGTGACTTCAAAGATTATTGGATGCTAGATTCGACGTGTCCCTTTCACAATCGATGTAAAAACCTCAACAATCTCTCCCCTTACACTCTCCCGATGGATCAAAATTGACGGTACACTTGGTCAACCCGTTACTCCTCCCGATGGATTGAGATTATTGGTAAACCTAACTTTGATACCGGTTGTTGGGTGATTTTAGACCTATCTCATCCCTAAAAACTAACTCATAGGGTGAGATTTTTTCTCGCACTTATATACTAACCACCAACTCCTTTCACAATCGATGTGGGAGCCCCAACACATCCAACAGAACAGTTCTTTGAAGGAGAACTGCTTTTTCTTAGGACTCGAATTCAAAACTAACTTGGTACGAGAAACAGCATAAAAACTAGTCCCACGTAGAATTTACCCAACTCGTGCAATATTTTGTTAATTCACGGAGGTTGCCTGTAACTGTGAGAACAATGCATCTCGTTGATGGCAAAGGACATCGACCAGACTACTGATATCTCTCCCGGTTACAAGGAGAATTGGCAGCCAAGCATGACTTCAAAATTACAAGAACCTACCCATGGCTCCTAAGGTAATTTAAAGCTACATAATACATTCTCCATCAATCACAATGAAATCTACTAAAACAACTCCATTCACGTTGAATCAAATAGTACTTGGGTCAACAGAACGCCAAGGACTTGATTTGTGGGTCACATTCCCTAATCTCTAGTTCCTTTGTGCCCAAGTAAAAGGGCCATTAGGTAGAACCAGGACAAACATAGTGACAAACATTTGTCCTGCTATGCTTTCAGCTTGTTTGACAGATATCTACTCACTAAATAAGATGTTAAAGTTGTGAATAAGGTTTAAAGTCGAATTAAAGCACTCCACCTTGGAGATGCATTTTCCTAATGCCTTACCACAGCTTTACCAGCTTTTTCTCACTCAATATTGCCTCTCCTAACTCTGCATGATAAAAACCTGTCAATCCCCAGCTCAGACCAGCAGAGATGCTTGTAGTTTTACTATTCCACAGCAAGAAATTTCATTTCTATGCCAATGGGTCTAGAAGATAACATGCAAGAGGAACTATCCTCAACATAAGCAAGGGATAAATGCATCAAGAACACAAAATGATATGTCATTCCCCGTGAGTATCTTCGTGGTTTCCTCATTTATTTGTCAAGCACACAATATATTATCACTCCTTGAACAGGAGGAAAATGCAGCTTCCCACCATTAAATCATCAAAATAACACAGCAGCAACATTTGCAAGAATTTAAAATACCAAATCTCACAAACAGTTTTTTTACCAAAACTAGAATGTCTGGAGTAGACTAGATAGACAATAGACTCACACGCAAGAAAATTTACAAGCACAATCAGCACCACCACAAACATAGTTCAAGATTTATTTAACTTAAAAAAGCATATAAAGTAAGTTCAAAGCTCAAAGGAAAGTTCGCGTTACTAGGCACCAATCTTCCTCCTTGACAAAATGCCGCTACTCAGCACCTCCAAGCCGAAGCCAACATGAGCTCCCTGCGCTGCCAATACAGGACAAGTGATCCCTGGCGCTTCTCAACATGAAATCCCCTGACTTGGCTTCTCTTCGACACACATTCTGCCTGAGTTTCGGTGAAGTTACTGAAGGCAACAGGTGAGAACCCAGCCGAAGCGAAAAGGGCCTTCCAATGGGGCATATGGTCCGGGGCGTGGATCCGCCCCAACACAATGCTTTCAATCCTAGGCTGGACGTGGAACTTCTCGATCTTGGTCACAGTTTCTGGAGTTGCATTAGCAGCGTTAATCGAGTCCAAGAGTGTTTCGTAATATTGGAGGGCATGGAGGAGGTGGTGTGAGAAGGGGAGGTCAGCTCGTTCGCACCCACGTTCTAACGATACAATAACCTTAGGCGAAAGCTGCTTTACGAAGCGAAGCAGAGTGGGAAGAGCCGACAAGCGGCTCGAACAAGCCCATATAGGGAAGTTCACAACAACTGCCTCTTTCTCGGATGACCGGAGAGGGGGTCTCAGGTAAGAGGTCGGATCAAAAGCATCGAAATTCACGACTTCAAGCTCAAAACTGATACCAATTTCAGTAGCGAATTGAGTTAAATTTTCATGCATAAGGCCAAGCTCAATTGGATGGTGAGTGGAAGGAGAGGCAAAGGCAGTGATTTTGAAGGAAGGAGTACTACCTCTAATCCTCCCAGGAAGCTCCTGCATAAAAGAAGCCCACTGAGCGCCGAATCCAATATCGAAATCCACAACATGGACGCGTTCAGCATCTCCGAGAGCTTCGAGGAGAGCCTGGTTGGAAGTGAAATTCATGAACTGGACAATGGGAGAGATTTCAGAGAGGGATTTATAAGCACCCATTTTGCACATGCCATCTAAGGGCGTGGGAGTAGTCCTCAGGGGCAGAAGTCCGAGAAGGGGCAACTGAAGAGCCTCCTTGAAGTACAAAGCAGCCCTCTGAAAGGGCAGCTTTGCCGGAGGAGGCAGAGGAGGAGAGAGCTGGTGATTGAGCCGCGCCAATATCCCTTGCGCGTGTGAGAAATTCCCGACCAGGATCAGCTCCGAAGCCTTGAACAGCTGGTCGTATATGACCTGTTGCTGCTCCTGCTTGGGCACCATTAATGGTCTTTGCTGAAGATGGTGGGGATTATAATGAAGGATTTGGGTTTGTTGAGCCAAACCTAGAGGGGTTGGTTGATGTTTCCTGAGTAAGAACTCATGACCAGGATCGAGAAATGGGAGTTTTGGGTTTTGAGAAAGAGGGTCTGGAACAGCCAAGTTTTGGCGCTTTGGGGGAGGCTGAAGGAGGAGTACTGGGTCTTGCTGGGAATACAGTGATGGTGGTGGGCAAAAGTTTTGGTTTGGGTTCGGAGTTAGCTGAGAGAGTTGCTGGTTCATGAACAGTGGTGGATTGAGAATCTGAGGCTTCTCTTCTGGGGTTTCAATCTGTGGTTGCTGACAAATCATGCCACTGGGGAAATATGGGTTGTTTGGGGAAGAACTGAAAATGGGTATTTGTGGATTAGTGTCGCTGTTGGCGTTCAACCCAACACTTGAACAAAGCTTTCCATTAATGGCATTTGAAGACGACGACCCAGAAGCGCCACAAGAGACAACAGGAGTCAAGGTCGCCGGTCCATTCCCCGTTGACCCTCCGGCCAAGGCGGGTCCGTCGACGGTGGATCCCCGATTGACATTGCCTTCAATCTCATTAGGATTCGCGCCGCCCTGAAACAACTGCTTGAGGTCGTCGACGTCGCCTGCAACCCACCGGAAAAGAGACTGGTCTTGACCCGAATCGGCTAACAAACTTTCCCAATCCTCCAGCTGAAGCCCAAATCTTTCGATGCCGGCGGCCACCTCCAGCCCGGCCGGAATCGGTTGTAGCTCCGACGCCCATTCGTCCTTCCAGCCACCACCACCGCAGGTTGAATCCGTCACAGCAGCTGACCCGCTCTCCGGCGGCGGCATCGAAACCGGCCAATTCTGCTGGTGGAGGCTGTTGTTGTCGGAAACCGCCAAGAGACCGGCTGTGTTGTCGGTAGAAAGAGAGGCAGCGGTTCCTCCTCCGCCGCCGCCGAGAGATGAAGAGAGCGTGGACGTAGATGTAGAAGGGCTAGGACTCCTGGTGTCCAACACGGAGATGGGTTCATTGTTCACGCAACTGCCTTGTTTCTTCCACTTCGCTTCCGAAGAGCCAAAACCTGCAACTTTCAGCACACCCTTTCGCTGCAAGTTAAATTTCATTCCTATCATCTAAAATCAAACATCAACACCCAAAAAACCACCAAACCCAGATCTTTACCAAGCTATGGAGCTTTCCCAGATGAAACTGAAAAAAAAAAATCAGATTTGAAGGGTACGAACTTCAGACCAACCTCAGGGCCATGAATCTCTCAAAATACCCATTTACCCAGAGAGCTTAGACTGTCCTTCATTCATCCCCCATTCCAGCTCTTCCTCTTCCTTTTGAGTTCCATATCAGCTTAACACCCTGTTTTTTTCTCTCTCTGTCTATTTATGTCACTCTCTTTCTCTCTCTAGACTCGACGGGCCTTTTCTTCCTGGTCTCTTTGCGTCGTAGCTGTACTCTGTACCCTTCACTGTTCTGCCATGGATGCGTCGATCATAAAAAAGGTTATAAAAAGTAGTCTCTCTCTCTCTCTCTCCCCGCCCCTGTGAAAATGTTATATATATTTGAGCATTCTCCTGCGGTTTATTTCTCGAATCTACAGCGGCGTAACCAATGTACAGTATTATTGTTACCGGAAAATTTATAACCCGCGGGCACTCGCAAATTTTTAATGGCAGGGCACCTGATTTTTTTTGGGTGAAAATATGAAGCCGTCTGATAATAAAGGCTGCGTTTGGTGAAAAAAATAAATAAAAATTTTTGAAAATTATTATAAAATTTTATACATTTTCATCTTCTTAAAATTTAAAAAAACGTTTAATATCTTTCTAAAAAAAAAATTAATAACTTCAATTCGATTAATCAAATAACAAAAATTTTTTTGTCATTCTCACTATGAACTCCTAAGTTACCAAATGATACCCACTTTGACTATTTTTTGTGGCATTTTTAAAATCATTCCAACGGATTGTAGAAACTGTTTCGACGGAATCGCACGGGCAACTTTCGTCCAAACGGATTGTAGAAACCGTCTAAACGGATTGTAGTGTAAATAAATCATGACTGTTTAAAATTTTGAATCCATTTGTAGAAACCGTCTAAACGGATTGTAGTGTAAATAAATCATGACTGTTTAAAATTTTGAATCCATTCAAACGGAAATCCGATCGGTCGGAATGAAATTTTACTATTTATCTCCAAAAAAAATTATTTGAGTGGTGTGCACCAAATACAAAAAATTTTTTCAAATCACATTTTATCTCATTTTTTCTTACTTTTTGGTGCGCCAAACGCAACCAAAGTGTCCGTTTAGAGTATTAAAAAAAATTATAACTTTTATTCTGATATTACTTCTAATAAAAATTGAAAAAAAAAATTGAAAAAATTATAAAATGTTAGAGATTTTTTTAAATAAAGCTGAAAAAATTTTTAAAAATTAATAAATTTGTCAAATAAAATTTATGCTCTGCTTGTTTAGGTGCAATTTTTATGTTGACTTTGACTTTCATTAGTTATAGTGGAAAAAAGCCTAATTCTCGATTAATAAAAAGACTATATATATATATATATATATATATATATGTATGTATGTAAATGGTAATGCAGTAACTTCCTCTCCTTCAATTCCTCTGATGTAGTCTAGAACTATTATGAACACTAGTGTCATATCTATTAAAAAATTTTTATACTTAAATTAATTATTAGATTAAGAGAGTATTTTAATAGAATTTCAATAGAAAAAATGTATCATACCTGTTTAGGACAATAGAAATGTATATATATAAGTTGTCACATAGAATCACATGATATGGGTGTGAGTATTCCATATCACGGATTTGGCAGTTGATTTCTTGGTTAGTGAATGAAACCGTCATGATAGTTGGTGTTAATCACAGTTTTACTGTCAAGGATCTCGGAGTGTGTTACAGGATCATTATATGTATAGTTCATGACGTAAGTCCTACCATTGACTATCCTGATTAGGATGACTGACCATGAGTAAGCTCAGTAGGCCTAATCTTTCTTTGGTTTTCTTGGGGACAATCTAGTTCAATAATATTCCTGATCAAGAGCACCTCTACTCAGGTACCTAGGCTATGTTTATTTTAAATGATTGGATGATAAGGTATAAATAATATTATGGGATAATATATAGGATTAGATATACTATGTGATTAATTTTTTATGTAGAATTATTTTTTTGGTGTTTAGTTAATGGGATATAAAATGAGATAAAAGATGCGATTTAACATAAGACATGACAATAAATAATTTTGGACCTTTAATTTGGCAGAAAACAAATCCAAAGGTAGAGTATAAGTAATATCATATCTCATAATATTACTTATCTCCCATTTTGGGGGATATGAAATTCAATCCAAAGTTATAATACTGTAAACTAAATATCAAATTAAAGTCAACTTAATTAAAAATGATAGGCTACTTATCCAATTTTTCAATTTTATTCCCCAAATAGACAGTGCCCTGGAGTATTCTCGATCTGGTTTATCCCGAGCAAGGCACGTACCTTCTTGGTAATACTTTATTCGCGTGGTACGGGATATTACCACATCAATATATATATTGTGAAAATACAAAACTATTCCAATACTCAAAACGAAGTTATTAAGATCCCATTTGATAACGTTTTTATTTTTTATTTTTCTGTTTATATTTTTAAAATTTTATATACTGACAACAGAAACATGTTTATTAAATCTGTTTATATTTTTTTTTTTTAAAAAAATAAAAACTTAAACAAAAAAATGTAAATAAAAAAATAGTATTTTTACTCTGTTTTTTTTCTATTGCAAATATTTTGTCAATTCTAATACTTTACATATTTTTGTTACATCATATTAAAATAAATTATTTTATTTAAATATTTTATTAAACAAAAATTAATTTTATTAAATAATATAATTAAATTAATATGTAATATCTTTTATTAATTTATTCTCTAATAAATAATTAAATTAAATTAGTAAATCTAATTAATAAGAAATATATATTATTAAATTATTTTTAATAAAAAATAAAATAAAATATACTAATTTAATTTAATAAATAATTTAATTAATACAAATATATTTTATTAAATTATTATTAATAAATATTGTAATTAAAATATTTAATTTAATTTAATAATTAATTTAAATAATATTAATTATACTTTATTAAATTATTTTTAATAAATGTCATAATTAAATTAAATTAAATTATTTAATATGAATTATATTTTATTAAATTATTTTTAGTGAATAATATAATTATATTGTAATGACTCGCATCCCTATAGTACAATATTGTCCGCTTTGGGTTTGGTAAGTTGCTTCCTAGGAGGTCACCTATCCCAGTACTGCCCCCACTTGAGCACACTTAACCCTGGAGTTTCCATTGAATCCAGTGCCCTCACGGCTTTAAAACACGTTATACTATATTGATATCGAATATTATATATATGCCACTTCTTTCCACGACCAAGGCGATGTGGGATGGAAAATATTATTTCTCTACTTCACCTCCGGCTTCATTCTCCCGCAGACAGAGTCCTTCATGGGCAAGTCCCTCAGAGTCCTTAACAATCCTCCCCCTTTACAGGGCACGCGTCCCTGCTTGGCCTTTTGCTTCGCTCTCCCGTAGAGAGAGTCCCTTATAAGCAGGTCCCCCACACACGGGACCCTCACGCGTGTGATCCCACACTTTCGGCTGGGGCATTGACTTTAATACAATTTGTAATGACCCGCATTCACATAATATAATATTGTCCGCTTTAAACTTGGTAATCTGCTTCCTATGATGTCACCTATCTTACTACTACTTCCACTAGAGCACGCTTAACCCTAGAGTTTCCACTGAATCTAGTACCCTTATAGCTTTAAAATGCGTTATTCTATATGGATATCGAAAATTACATATATGCTATTTCATTCTTGACCCAGCCGATGTGGGATGGAAGGTATTACTTCTCTACTTCACCTCCAGCAAGCAAAGTCCCTCACAGGTAGGTCCCTCACAATCCTCCCCCCTTACAGGGCACATGTTCCCGCGTGGCCTCCTGCTTTAATCTCCCGCAAGCAAAGTCCCTCACAAGCAGGTCCCCCACACGCGTGATCCTACACTTCCGGCTGGACATGGCTCTAATACCATTTGTAACGACCCGCATTCGCACAGAACAATATTATCACATGTGGATGCGGGTCGTTACATAAATTATAATTAATATATTTTATATTTACTAGATTAAATGGTATAATATTTATATTTTATTCAATTATGTTTAATAAATAATATAATTAAATTAATATAAAATATATTTATTAAATTCAACTAATTTTTTAAAAACTAATAAAATTAAATATTTTATGAAAATAAAAAAATTAATAATTGTAAATAAAATTGTATTTCTAAACGCAGTTTCAGTGTTCATTTCAAAAAAAGAAAAAGACAACAGAAAAAAAAATAGAAAACATAAACATATAAACGTAAACAGAAAAATGACAGCGTTACCAAATAGCCCCTAAAAATTCCTTTTTAAAGTTTTTCATGCATGTTCGATGTTTACATTGACTTTTAACGTTACGGAAGCCCAAAAAAAAAAAAAGGTAAAATCTAAGATTAATAAAAAGATTACAATGAAATAGATAATTGTTTTTTCGTTTGTAACGATATTTTTTATATTAAAAATTTTTTATTTAACTTTTTACAATTCAAAATTGATTTGTAGTTTGTTATTATCTCAGTTATTAGTTTTGACGTATTTTCTATTGAAAAATGAAATTAAGAGATTATGATTTATTTAAATAATTTTTACAAGAATTTAATAATTTTCCTTTTAAAAATTTTAGAAAAAGTAAAAATAGAAAATATATAGATTATTGAAATAAATTGATTTAGACAATTTTTTTTAAAAAAAATATAACAATAAAGCTCAATAATCAACTAAAAAAACTTACTCTAAACGAGGATAATTTTCAAAATCGAATGCTCCATTTGATAGAGCAAAAATCTAGAAAAAAATTACTAGAAGTTGTGATTTGGGTGTTTTGCAAAACATAAGTTTTGCTCCTTTTCTTCTCAACAATAGAAACTTGGTTTAAATGGCAGCGTTATGAAACAAAGTTGAAATTACTCATTTGAACTTCTAATATTTCTCGATGGACGAGCAAAGTTGAAATTACGCACTTGAGCTTCTGATATTTCTTAGTAGATGAATCCAACTGGACAACCCAAGTTATAATTTGGAGTTATAATAATTATTTGAAGACATTTCCGAGTCAAACGTTACAAAAACTTTCATCAAACGCTCGAAAGTTGTAAAAATTACTAAAATATATTTTATCAATCACACGAAAGATTTCTCTCTCTCAACTTTTGACAGAAAAATTGTGAAAAACTACTTACAGTTTGTTGGGTAAAATAATACTTTGACATATGGAATACCGAACAAGTTAGCCAAGGTGTCACGTCGGCCAATGCCGAACATATTTGAGTGAATCACGTAGTCATCGGCCGAGCACGTTGACGCATGACACGTGGCGTTTTGCCGAACAGTTGATTGATAGCATGACGGTTCCACGTGAGTGTTATGTAAGGACACGCGTTTTTGGGATGATATTCCAAGGGATACCCTGATTCTCGGTATCTATGGATAATGTGTTGCCACGTGGCAGTAGATGAAGACCTCAATAGCGAATTTATTCGGCCCATCGATTGGCAGCTAGTAAATGTTAGGCCTGAGACCCACAGCCTTAACGAGGTATCACAACCATAAATGCACTATAGTTATGACTGAACCTGGTACTTACCTTTGAGGAAGTAACTAAATCAGTTCATTTCGTTACGAGTAATTGATAGATGCAACAGGTGGACGGTTTGACAACTGAGTTCTGACTATATTGCCACGTTTAACTACCAGAAGTATTTAATAAAAGGCATGGAGTATTTAATGAAAGGTAAGGGACATTAAATGCGAAGTGGAAGACATTTAATGCAAAGTGGAAGGCATTTAAAGCAAGAAAGGAAAAGAGGTACACAGAAGTATGGATGCAGTCAAATCACGTGTATTATCTTATTTATTATTTACATTACTATAAATAGGACATTCCACTTGACAATGAAGGTAAGCTGACTATTGCCAACTTAAGTTACTGCTCGTTTCTTCTCTAGAAAAGCTTTCTTCCTTGAGTTACTTGCTGACTTAAGCATCGGAGGGTTTTCCGGCCAGAGACCTCCACTCCGGCTGTAACCTTTCTTCTATCTTTATTTGGCAGGTTGTTGATTGCATTTTCGGTTGGCGTGGTCAGCAGTTCCGACAGTAAATTTTGCTGCCAAACACAGTTAATTTTCAAGCGGTCTCGAAATTTGTTCTACAACTTGCAAATTATGAATAAATTGGTTGAACTTAAGTTTGTATCACGTAAATGGTTTAGACTCAAACTTGATTAGCCCTTTCCCTGTCCGGAATGGTAAATAACAGATTGAGAGTATGACATTCCCCTCTACTTTAGTTCCGTTAAGTAACTCTCTTATCTTACTCTTGTCGTGCTAGCTGATGGGTATCTCATTTTATTTAAAATAATAATTAATATTTAAAAAATAAAATAAAAAATATATAAATTCATTATTAACCAAAAGATAAAAATACAAAACTATAAAGTAACAAAGTATTAAAAACAAACATTTCAACACTAACTTTTGAAATTATCAACATACAAAGTGAGATTAGCGAGAATATTTTTTTGTAACTCTAAACGTAATCGAGGTGAAGTGGGAGATTTTATCATGATTAGCTCTCGTTCTAAAACCTATCAAGTTTTATTTTTATTTTTATTTTTCTCCCACCCCTTATTAAAATATAATCAAAATAAATTTCTCATTTTACCTATTTTATTACTATGCTAGTCCCTTTCTTTAAGCCCATACTTGTTCGAAAAAAAAAATGGGGAGGAAAGGAAGAAAAAGGAAAGAATGATTATTTTTCTCTGTTTAGTTTCGAAGGAAAACACAAGGAAAAGGGGGTGGGGATCCATCCTCACCCACATTTTTCTCCTGTCCATTTTTAACGAAAAAGACTAGAAAAAGAGGGAATGATGAAAGAAGAGCGAAGAAAACCATTTAACTCTTATTTCATACTTGGTCTTATTTTTTTTAATCTATTTCTAAAATAAAATTTAAGCTATAATATCTATGTTTTTACAAATGTTTTTTTTCATTTCAAACAAATAGTAAGAGAAAAAAAAATTAACTCATAAGAGAAGAATATCCATCATCTTTTAATATTTTTACCAGCAATAAGTATTAAGGGGGCGTTTGGAATAACAAAAAGTAATATAAAATGAGATAATTTGGGATAATTTATGAGTTCGTAATTTATGTAGTGAGATAAAAAATGAATAACTTTTACAGATTTTTAGAAGTTTTCAAAATTTTTCTGCGTTTTTTAGTATGCCAAATGCACCCTAAGTTTTATATATAATTGAAATTTTAGAAAAAAATCCAAATCGAAAAATTATGATAATTCATGTATTTTAATTTTTTTTTAAAAACTTTAGGTGTTAAAAGATAGTGCGTGTGTTTTACTCTTTTTTGTTTCAATTAATTTTTGATAAGTACTATAAAAAAACATAAATTACAGTGCCTTTAATTTAAAAAATTCATCTTTTTAAAAACACAATTGGTTAAAATTTAAGTTGACAGTTTTGATTTGTATATTATCTACATTCTTAAAATAAAGTAAAATTTAAAATATCAAAATTGTTTTGTAAAATAAATGATAATGAGATCTACTAAAATAAGAATTGAGTGAGAAATTAAAAATATACAAAAGATCTCTATTATTGAATAAAAAAATAATTTTTAACAGTTAGATATTAATTTGTTAGAAGAATATTTTAAAAAATAATTCAATTTTATTATATAACTAATTTGTTTATCTTTTTTATAAAACCGAGCCTGCATATAAAAATATAAATAAAAAGAAAAATGAAACTTTTAGCTTTGAATCATGAGCATTGGAACAGGCGTATTAGACATTTGATAAGCACTAATCACCAGAGGAAGAAGTGGGCGCCCAAATCAATGAGAAAATTCCGTTGCCTTTTTACTTTCACAGTCCGAGACAGCCCTTTAGACTGGGTGGTGATAAAAGTAAAAAGTGAAGGGTTACGGCCCCTCATGGGTGTGGGATTCTCATTACTTCACATATTTTCCCTCGTTTCTCTAAATTTTTTAGGGATGTTTAAAATTGAATTGAAAACTAACAATTAAATTTTACAATTTTTGATTAATTTAGTTTGATTGTTTAATTTTTAATTTAATTTTAATTATTTTAAATCAAAATTAAAATATAATTCAATTCTGATTCTTTTATACGAAAAATTGAAATTATAACTACCCGTATTTTATTATATAACGAATTTTAAATTTATATCACATTCTTTTTTTTCGTGACAAATTATTGATCAAAATACAGTTTAAGGGAATATAAATTTAAGTTTTCAATTTCACTAAAAAATTTTTTTTAAAAATATTAAGATTATTATCTAAAGAGAGAGATATGATACAATGAAAGAAAAATTCACAAATATTGAATAAAATAATAAAATGATATAGAGAAAAGCAATTACAAATAAAATACTTTATTCTTATTTGAATGAATAAAATAAATTAATAAAATGAAAGACATTCATAAATATATTAATTTTTTTAATTTTGTTAACATTAATTTCCCAACTTCAATTTATTTTTCTTTTATTTTTCAATATAACCCAAATAAAAAAATAAATTTTGAATCGATATCCCTTCTTACTTCTTCTAAAAGAAAGATATAAAAGCATGAGTGAAACATAAAAGAAAATTAAATAATATAAAATAAAATAAAAATAGATAAAAATAATTAATAAGAGATATTAGAGCTTCTTAAAAAAATCTAAAACTCTAAAAAAAAGATAAGTACGTTTGGCGTAAGGATTTGGTAAAAAAAAGAAAAAAGGAAAAAAAAATAAAGAAAGAAAGATGAAGTGAAAATAAAAAGGCAAAGGTGAAGTGAAAATAAAAAGGAAAAGGTATGAAAAAATAAAAAATATAAATCCTTAATATATACCCCTTATCTAAATGAATTTAAAAAGATTAAATAAAATGCATTAATTAATATATATTTATATTTTTTATTTAATTAATTTTAATTTTTTAAATTTCATATATTCTTCTTTGCATTTTGTATGACAACTAAACAAGATAAGATTTTTTGAATCATTAAATTTTTTTTTTTTTTTGGCAAAATTTTGATTCAAACACAATTTAAATAAGGGAAAAAAATTTTGAATCCATATCCCTTCATCTCTCTCTCTATTTTTTTGAACATGGAGAGAGATACAAAAACGTGAATGAAAGATTAAAAAAAAAATTAAATATAAGAGAAAACTTTTGATTTAATTTTTACGTTATTTTCATTTATAATATTTTTTTGGACAAAACTAATTGTATGATACAATCAATAAAAATTAAGATATATACATATATTCAAAATATGTTAAGAATAATTGTAATAGATATATATAAACAAAAACAAAGATAAAATTAAAAAATAATGTACCAAATAAGTCATCGAAATGCTAAAGATACATATTCAAACTATGAAAAAGCAATTTCAGTGGATATAGATAAAAAGTAAAGTAAGAAATTAAAAAAAAAATTGGACCAAAAAGATCATTGAAATTCTAAAAATACATTGCCGTTTATTATGTAAAACACAAATAGATATATAGAAGATAAAAGATAAAGACAAAATATAAGTAAAAAATCGTAACTTTGAAAAAATTGAAGTAAAAATAAAAAATGTAACTCTTAAAAAAATGAAAAAGACTCACAAAAGAACAAAATAGTATTAACTTTTAGAAAGAAGGTCAAAATTAGAAAAAATATGTCAAAAATAACTTTATCATTACTCTTAAAAAATAGAAAAGACAAAAATGGAAAAATAGTAACAAATCAAAAATAACAGAGGCAAAGTTAAAACTTATGGGAAAGAAATCCATTGAAGGCTAATGTTGATCCCCCAAAAAAAAAGAAAAATAAATAAATAAATAAGCTGAGAAAAGACAAAGGAGCAAAATGGTTATAAATCAAAATCAATAGGAGCAAAGTTAGAAAATTTTAGACAAAAAAAGGCCGTTAGAGGCTAATGGCTATTCCCGCTTATTTTAAATTGAATATGAGAGAAAACTTTTGATTTAATTTTTATGTTATTTTTATTTATAATTTTTGACAAAACTAATTCTTTAATACAATAAAAAAAGATTAAGATATATACATATATTCAAAATATGTTAAGAATAATTTCAATAGATAAAAACAAAAAGCAACGGTGAAATTAAAAAATAATAAATCAAAAAAGTTATTGAAATTCTACAGAAGTATATTCAAATATGCAAGAAGGTAATTTCAATGGATATAGATAAAAAGTAAGTGTAAAATTGAAAAAAAAAAATTAGGAAAAAAGGCCATTGAAATCCTAAAGATATACTACCTCTTATTATGTGGAATACAAATAGATATATAGGATATAAAGGATAAAAATAAAATATAAATAAAAATTTCGTAACTTTGAAAAAAAATTGAAATAAAAAAAGAAAAAAATGTAACTTTAAAAAAATTGAAAAAGGCTCGTAGAAGGACAAAATAACAATAACATTAAATAGAAAAAAAGTCAAATTTTTGAGAAAAAGTATCAAAAATAGGGATGTAAACGAGTAGGGTACCCATCTAATTAACCAATTCCATTACCAAACTCGTTTATTTTTTGCTAACCATTGCCGTCTTAAACCTGTTTATTTTTTTAGTTGAAATCCCAAACCCGTCCCATCTCAAACCCATCCCATCCCAAACCCGCAAAATCTGTCCCAAACTTGTGAAACTTGTTTATGTTCAATTAGTCAAATTACCCATTAAGTACCCTTTAAATACTCGATTTAAAATAAAAAATAAAAAATTAGTAAGTGATAAAAATGTTAAATTTAATAAATTAAACAAATTCATTGGTCAAAGAATCATTAAGTTTTTTTTTTTTTTGAATATATACTATAAATAATAGAAATAACAAAATACGGAGGGTATAACCTTAGAGCAGTACAATAGAAATCACAGTTTATAAAGGACTTTCAAATCTAATATGGAACAATTCATGATATGTGAAAATAACACAACAAAAATTTATTTTAGAGATAAAATTGTAAATATATATTATATTATATTTTATTTTATTTTATTAACTGGGTACTTAACGAGTATCTTACAGGTATCGGATATTAGATACCCTATAAGTATAAACAAGCAAATCTTAAATCCATCCTAAACCCGCAAAGGTATTAAATTTCAATTCCAAACCCGTCCCAATCCCATTAGGGTATTTTCTAACAGGTTTTTATCGGGTTTGGTTAGGTTGGATACCCTCATGTACCTATTCCATAGATATCTCTAATCAAAAATGCTTTTTTAATTACTCTTAAAAAAAGATAAAATGGTAAAATGGTAATAAATTAAAATTAAGAGAGACAAAGTTGAAAATTTTTGGAAAAATGATAACAAATCAAAATCAATGGGGACAAAATTAAAAAATTTTGGCCGAAAAAGGCCAAGTGCACATGTCTTAAAAAAGGGAGATTAACATCAGTCGAGATGTTGATCGGAGATGTCACATTTTAATTCAATAATATTAACGTAATTATATTATTTTAATTTAAAATAAATATAAATATATTTAAATTATTGAATTTAAAATTAACTGCCCAATTTAGAAGGAATGAAGTGACGTAAACCGAATCCGATTTATTTTTCCCCGGACTCTGGCTAGAAAGCTTTGGGAATAAAACCCTTGAAAGTCACCGATTGAGTATCGATGATTCCAGTTTCAGTGGGACTTCTCCGTCATTTTTCATAAAGGTTCAGGCCTTTTTGTCCATTAGGGCATTTTGGTCCAACTAAAAAACTCAATTTCCTGAGTACAAATCCGAGTGCAACGAGTTTTTGGAATTTGTGCCCTATCCGCCGTGAAAATTTATTACAGTGATAATTTTGGTTTGTATTTTTATTTTTTATATTTTTTTATTCTTATGTATTTTATATTTTAAAGATTTTAAAATAAGAAAAACAAAAGACGCGTTAAATTTCATATTTTTTATTTTTCTTATTTTAAAATTTTTCTTATTTTTTTGTTAAAAATACTTAAAACATTTTTTTGTTTTAATTTTATATTTCATGTGTAAATTTATTTTTTATTTTCTAAAATAAATTTTAAAAATATAAGGAAGCAAATACATTTTGAACAGTTTTCTCATTTTTAAAAAACATAAAATGAAAAATAAGTTCAAAACAGGTATACCAAATGGTATCTTAGACTTTTTAAATAAATATTTAAGCTAAATTACTATCACCTCCCCTTAGAATTTGGTTAAATATATACATACATACATATATATATATACATACATACATACATACATACATATATATATATATATATATATATATATATATATGAATAAACTACACCTACCTCTACTCAACATTTAGATAATTACAATCCCTTAATATTTAAAAATTATATTTATTTTTCTTATTTTGAAATATTGTTAATATTAACTCATTTCTATTAAATCAACCATTAAAATTTAAAAACTAAACTCCTAAAACAAAATGTTGAAGTAACCAAAATTTTAAAAATTTTTCCTATGTTACTTCTATTCCTTTTACATTTTTATCAATTTTCTTTACAAAACTTCAATGAATAAATTAAAAGAAAATAAAAATAAAAATTTGAGAATTTTTGTAAATAAAATTGATGAATATGTGAGATAAGTAAGGGTAAAATAAAAAATTCTCAAAAATTTGGATAATTTACCATTTTCTACTAAGTTTTAACGATTAATTTAATGAAAGAGAGTCAATGTTAATTATATTTTAAATTTAGAAATATAAGAGAGGTTAGTATAATTTTTAAATATTGAAGAATATAAATATAATTACTCAAATATTAAGAAAGGTAAGTGTAATTTACTATACACATATATAGGATGAGTTTATTTGCACTTCACAAATTATCTCTTACACTTCACTTTACCCTTTTTGTTAAGTGAAATTACAAAAATTCTTTTGCTAGCTATTCTTATGTATAATTTGAAATTACATAATTATCCTTTGTAAACAAATTTTTTATAAATTTGAACAAATGCTTTTAGGAATGTGAAAGAATAAAAAAAATTATAGATTAAAATAATTTTTTTGTATTTATATTTATCTTTAACAATCATATAAAATAAATTATATTTATATTTATATTTATTTTTAACAATCATATAAAAATAAAATTTATTTTATTTTATTTCATAATTTATTCAAGTGAAAAAATTATTTTCTTTCATTCTTTTCATTTACAAACCTTTGTCATTTTAATTTTTATCATCATCCTCCCGTCATTTTATATGATTTTATACTATTCTTTTAATTTTTATAATTTAGTAATATATTTTAAAAATAATTTGATTAAATAAATTGTAAGAAAAATGTAAATGTGATGAATGGTAAGATGAATAGATTATGAAACATTTGTAAAAAAATAAAAAATAAATATCAAGATGATAAAATCAATGATAAAAGTTATTTTTTATTTGATTAAGTTATAAAATAAATTAAAATTTATTTTTATATGATTACTAAAAAAATATAAATAAAAATAAATTTTATTTTAGCCTTTCAAAATATTTTTTCTTACATAATACCTACAAACATAAAAATAAGATAACTTGTAAATTTAAATTTCTAATTGTTTTTTACCTTTATTAATTTTTCTCATTAATCCTAAATTCAAAATAGGATTATAGATTTTTTTCTCCACCATTTATGTACAGAAAAAAAATAACTACCAAAAAATATCTAACTAGAAAAATCAATGAACCAAAAAATTTAATTTTAGATATAGCAAATTATATTATATATATAAAGAGTAGACTCTGGCAATGTTACTGTGCCACGTAGGACTTAACTTGTGCTACAATTGTGACACATGGCACGTAATTATAATTATCTTGTTTCACATAGGACCTAACTTGTACTACCGTTATGATATGTGTATGGTTATGACACGTGGTACCTAATCATAGTTCTTTAATTATCTTTTAAAAAAATTAATATTTTACATAATTACTATTTATTAACAATTTTTAATTTTATTCAAACTAAAATGTTCATGGATATCACTTCATATTTTTATTTAATCTACACTCCTGTTCATCATATAACTTTTAAATTTTTTTCTAACATATCTTTTTTTATTTTTATAAATTTTAATAAATTATTATTTAAAACATAATAAATATTATTATTGTTCTTAAACAAAATAATGCAGAAAAATATTTGCTCTGTTAAATAAAGGTTTTACTAATAAATATTATTATTATTAAAAATTAATAATCCTATCAAATAAAGATTTTAATTAATTAACGTAAATTTATAATTATAATTATCTTAATTTACAATTATATAATCTAAATGGAATTAATATTGTATATAATTACCACTTATTTACAATTTTATTCAAATTAGAATTTTTGTGGATATCACTTAATACTTTTATTTAATCGACACTTCTATTTATCGTATAACTTTTTATTTTTAATTTTTTATAATCTAATAAATTATTATTTAAAAAATAATAAATATAATAATAATAATTATTAAATAAAATAATGTAAACACAATAATTAACCTATTAAATAAAAATGTTAATTTTTTAACAAGTAACATGTCCTTTATTATTTTTATCATTAGACAAAATAAGTGATATATCTTAAATCAAATTGTACTATTATCTATTAGAATTATATATATTTTAATATTATTTATTAAAAAATATCAAACAATGATAGAAATTATAAAATAAAATTGGTAATGAATAAATCAATCTAATCGAAGTGTCGGCTGCTCAAACTTTTATTAAATTTCAACTTTCAATTCGATTAAAATAGTATTATAATAAGATAAGATTTCAAAATGATATTCTAATCTAAATAGAATAGGATTCTTATACATGCAAAATTTATAAATAGATACAAAATTTTATTTTCTTTCAAATTTTTTAGAAACTTTCTATTGCAACGCTTTTTTTTTCTTCGATTTTCCGATTTGTTAGGTACGTGCTTAAATTTTAATTTTTTAAAGTTTTTATATGTAATTGATATATATTTTGTAAGTTTTTATATGTAATTGATATATATGTATATATACTCCGTGGTAGGAATAGTAGAGACAAAATTATAAATTGTTTAATTATATGAGTAAGTGTTGTTATTTTTCAATCTTTTTAATTTTTTTCTTTTTATTTATTAGAATTGGATTTAATCGAATTAATGCTATTGAGGTATCAATATTTTAATTTATTTTACATTTACTATTTGATTGAATTTATATAAATAATAATATATATTATTTTCAAATATATTTCTACAACTTAACTATTTTAATATGATCGTACGCTCAATTTAACCGTGTAATATGACAAAATCGTGCATCGCACCGACCATATCACTAGTAAAATATAAGTATCTTTCTTTTAAAAATTTAATTTGAATTTTTTATGGTATTAAATATTTTCTAAAAAGGATATAGAATTAAAAATTTTTATTATGGTAAGCTAATTCATTTGAACAAGTGTAATTTTTCGAAAAAAAAAAACAATTATAATTGCCTTTCCACTTATCAAAATATTTAAGAAAAATTGGTAAGTTGCCTTTTACATATATTTTTTAAAATAATTTATATTATAAAATAAAAATATTTATAATATTATAATTACATCTTAGATTGAGTTTTTGTAGAATGGCTTTCATAACATTATATGTTTGTAAAATATAAATAAAAAGAAGTATAGATAATTACGTAATTTTAATTAATAAAAAAATAAAGTGAAGTGTAAGAGATTACTTGTAGAGTATAAATAAGTTCACTGATATATATTTGTACATACATATATATAAATATATATGTCTCACACAATTTGAATATTATGATAACATTATTAACACTTAGTCTTAATCATTAATATTTCATTTAATATTAAACGATGATAGGAATACATTTGAAATTTATGTGACATAATTTATTTATCATTCTTTAACATTTAATATTCAAAATAAGTTCAATAATCTATTCTCAACAACTCATCGAGATGAATAATTTCTACACTATTAATATATAAAGTATTTTTAAATCATTTTTTTGACTTTTTAAATATATGTATATGGAATGGCAAATAAGGTATGCTATTTGAATATTTTGAATCTTTGATGATATCCGTTAATGGTTAGAGTTCAATCTTAAAAAATACTTGTAAAATAAAAAGTTTAACAGTATTGTTATAATATCAAAATAACTTTTTAGCCTCCATACTTAACATAATACAAGTGAAACAGTTAAAAATATATTTGGTCACTTATATTTTTAAAATATATTTTAAAATACAAAAAATAGATTTATACATGAATTAGACAAAAGTCGTTTTGAGTATTTTTAATCCAAAATGAGAAAAATTTTATAAAATTGGAAAATAAAAAAACGTTAAACCAAATGTATTTTTAGTATCTTTAAAATTTGAAACTCAAAACAAAAATCAAAAAATAAAAAAAATAAACTAAATGCCATCTTTATTTTTTTTACATTAAAAGTCAATGAAAATATATCATGTAATAATGTTTTTCATTTTCTTTATGCATATCTAAATCAAAGAGTGAGATATTATTATATGGTATGTATTTAAGGGTCGTTTGGAGCTCCAACTAAGTTAAAAAAATTTCAAAAATTTTCGAAAGCTATAATTTTTTCAAACTCCAAAAAATCCCAACATTTTCAAAAATTTGTCAAAATTCGTTGGAACAAACTATTATAGTGCGTTTCAATAAATTTTGCTAAATTTTTTAAAAAGTTGGATTGATATTTGTATAAAAAAATTTCGCAAAACTCAAAAAATTTTTAAGATTTTCTACTAAAATTTTTTACGTGTCACTTTATATAATTTTTAACAATTTTATATTAAACCAAATACAAACATTTAATCATCATTTCAAAACAAATTTTTACACTCTAAATTTCAAAAAATTTTACTTTTATTTTATTTTTTTAGGTTTTTTGAGACACTCCAAATGCCCCCTTATTGACTTTTAAAGAGTGCACCTGGGTTACCGGATTTTTTTTTTTTTTTTAATTATAGAGCTCAAACACAACTATACTCAACGTACGTTGGCACACGCGGGATCACAGCTCTTTACGGCCAATTACAGGGAGATCTTTCTTCAGCTGCAGCTGCTTTTTATATGACAAAAAGATCCCTACGGCTTTGGCAAATTTACGAGCAAGGGCTTCGCGGGCTTTTAAGGTAGATCTGTTATTGTAGTTGGTGTACAGTTGCTTTTTAGTATACCGTCAGAGAGTCACAGGGGACGTTCAAATTAAAGTGAAAAAAAAGGCCATCCCCTGCTTTTTCTGACCAATGTTTCCTGCTTTTGTTGCGATATTTTCAGATCCACCATTTTCTCATATGATTCGTACTATTTTTCGGGAGCTGACAAATAAGCCCCGGGGCCCCCACCTTCAAGAGAAGAAAAGCAGACACACACAGCTCCTCTTAACGCGAGTGTGTTTTTCGCTATCCCACGTGGGATAATTAGGGTTGTGTGCGTGAGTTAAAATGTCCCTTCTAACCTTTCAGTTTATAAGCTAGAAGTTTAATTTGTGGGCTGTTCCTCACCCAAAAAAAAAAAAAAAAAAAAAAAAAAAATGCAAATATTGCTGGGTCTTGTCCAGTGCTTCATTATTCCTGTGGACTATTTTGTTCAATTTAAAATTTGCCCCATGGGTTATAGTGGGTAGACTATCTCACATAAGATAGTTAGAATTATGTGTGTTATTTAGGATGTGTTTGGAGTTATATAAAAATATATAAAATAAAATAAAATTATAAAAATAAATGTTTCGTAATTTATATAAAGAGTGAAAATTTTAAATTTTGTTATCTTGTAATTCATATTTGTAGAAATTTATAAAATTTTATTTTATTTTGTGTAACTTCAAACGGAGCCTTATTATTAACTAAGCCCTCTTGGCCTTAGTTTATGAGCTAAAAGTTTGGGTTGTAATTTTTTTGATAACTTAGAACCTGCACCTATTTATTACAACTGCAACAAATTGCATAACCGATATTTTTATTAAAAAAAAGTGTTATTTTTTTATAGAAAAAAGATACCTAAAAAAACTCTAATTTTTATTAAAATTTATCAATTATTACTTTTACACCAACATTATTATTATTATTATTATTATTATTATTATTATTATTTATTTTGCCGTCTAAACACTACCTGAACAATCAAGTTTAGTTTGGCTACTCATAACTAAAGTTAGTTTTTTATTAGTTAATGCTCATTTTGTATTCTTATTTTTGGCGTATTTTTTATTTTGTATTTTTAAAAATAAGAAAAACATCTCAAAACACATTTAATCACTCGTATTTTTAAAATCTGTTTTAGAAAATAAAAAATGCATTTATATATAAAATATAAAATGATAAAAAATTATTTTGAGCCTTTTTGACTCGAATTAAGAAGAATCCCAAATACGAAAAATAAAAAATGTCAAAGTAAATGTATTTTTAGTATTCTTAAAATATAAATCTCAAAACAACAAACAAAAAATAAAAATAAAAACAGAAATAGAAAAAATACAAATACAAAATAAATACCACATTAATTTTTTGATTTTTCTGAAATAATTAAAATTATCCTATTTTATTTTAAACTTATTTTAAATCATAAAGCACAAAGATATCAAATTAATAAAAAACTAAAATGTTAGTTAGTAAAAAATTAAATTTAGCTATTGAAAAACTAAATTTTTCTCAAAATTGTAATTTTAAATTATTAAAAAATTTTAATTAGCTAAAAGAAAGAAATTCTTAGGTTAATGCCATTATAGCATGGAGCAAAGTTGAAATAATTAAAAAAGTGTGTTTGAGTGGGCAAATTTACAACTTTGGACAAAATTTGTCAATTAAAAAATAAGGATACAAACTTTTTTTCCTTTTCATAAAATTTTGTCTTTGCGAATCCAAACGCCCTAAGTAGGGCAAAATTGGCTTCTAAAAAAGTTGTTTTTTTTTTTTTAAAGAACACTAACAATTACAAAAAATTATGCTTTCAAACGTTTCTAAGTAGGGCAAAATTGGTTTCCACAAAAAATGTTTGTTCTCAACTGGATGATTGAGGTGTCCAATCTTCTGATTGACTTATTTCAATTATATATGATTTTCCATATTTACTTTTCATTTTTGCATTTATTACAATTCAATCAACTTTCTCTTAATTTTTATTTTATTTTAAAATTAATTTTAATTAAATAAAAATAAAATTATTATTTAGAGAAAATCAAGACTGTTACTATATAACATTTTATCTACTGGAGTGTCTTTTGCACTTTAATCTTTATAATCCATTAGTGCCACACAAAAAAATGTGCAACTTTGCATTAGAACACGACGCGTGCTATATTACTGCTTAATTAAGTGTTTAGTAAAAATTCATAAAAGTCGAAGAAAGTTAGAGAAAATTAGTAAAAATTAGAGAACATCAAAAAAAAAAATTGATAAGAGTTAAAGAAAGTTAGTAAAAATTAGAGAAAATTATAAATGTGTTTAGTGTAAAAAGTTGGAGAAAATTAATTATTATTATTATTATTATTATTTAAAAATTAACGAGCCCAACACCCTCTAATTTGCTGTTATCGGGTCCAAATTATGATCAAAACATTAAATTCACAACTAGGGGTGTTCTTGTTTGGGATTAGGTTATTATCTTTAATTTTTGGGCCACCATCCTTTATGAGGAAAATAACGAATATGTTAATTTAGTCCTTTTTCTCCTTTTTTTTTTTTTTTTTTGGGTACCTCACTCCAAAGCAGATATAATTACCTTTCAATTTAATATTTTCACTTTTTACCATTTTGATGGTACCAGTGGGATCCATAATTCAATAATTGCTCACGAATAGAATATTTTTCTACTATTATTTTCGCATGCTTTCTTTCAAAGTAACACGTTTCTATCGACGGGCAAGTAACATCCCCCACCTACTCAATCACATTGAAGATTGTTCGATACTTCTTTCTTGGAAACTCCCTATCAGAAGCTTAGGATTTTTTAACCTTGCTTAATAATTGTAATTAATAGCTTCTCATTTGAACTTTTGTTACCGAGTTATTATTGTGTTCACTCTTATGGTGGTATTTCGATGAAAAAAAAAATTAGTGTAAAAATCACACTTGACAAAATTTGGTCAGAGAAAGTTTAGAAAATTAATAAAAATTAAAATTTTTTTGATATTTGTTAGTAAACCAAACACACCCTAAGGGTCGAAAGAGAAATGTTAATTAAAAATAAGGAAAGAACTAGTTAACGTCTCCTATGATACACGAATATAATTATATTCATTTTTTTAGATAATTAAACTATATTGTAATAATTAAAAAATACTTGCAAATTAAAAAAATATATGCATCAAAATATGATATTAATAGCAAATTCTTTAATGGGTATTTAATGTATTAATAATTTACAACTAATAGTATAAACATATAAACAAAGTTTATAATTGTATTACTTAGAATGAGAAACAGATAGATTAAGACAATTATTGTCATTTTTCTTTCTCATAAATCATAATGTAAGACCCGAAGCCACTAGAGAGGAGCCATATAACAATTTTAGAAGGTAGCCAATCCTTATGGACATGCATAAGTTGCATTTTCAGAGTGTTGCCATCAGCTGACCATTTGTTTTGATACTTGCATGGGCTCCCAGAGGCAAAGAAAAGGACCCTTCAAGTTTATCTAGTCCCATAAAGGGAGATCATTTGAGCTGTCTTTATTTGTTGATAGAAGCCAACCAAAAATGTTGCATCATGTCAATGTCTCCTTCTCTACTGGCGTAAAACTTCACTGTTTGTGCAAAGGAGAGGAGATTAAATCATTTGCCATGGGGCATTGGAACTGAATAAAAAGGAAGAAAACGGATTACGTTCTAGGTTAAGTCACCGGGCATGGCTTTAAAAGTCAAACCTTGTGGTCAATTTATACAATGTAATCAATACGTAAATTTTTAGAGTAATTAATATGTCCACCAAACCCGTATAAAATAAATTATTTAAATTAATATATTATTAAATAAAAAACATATTTATAACGGATTATTACATCTCCAATAATTCTAATAAATAATCTAAATAATAATATATTCACAAGTTAGGTATGAATCCAATTGTTAATACTTGAATTATTCTGTAACCAACTTCATCAGGGAGATCACTAGCTATAATCACATATTTACCAAAGAAATGTTATCCCATGATTGAGTGAACTCACTAAAACTTAGTAGTCAAATTTCTTAGAATGCTTATATGTAATAGATATAGCACTACTCTGTATCGGATGGTTCAATCATAGAGATTATAATTATATGATATGATATAGATGTAGCATATAATATAATTTATAGAAAACTAAACAAAAAGATAGTAAAGGAAATAATATAATGACAATAAAAATCAAATAGAATAATACAAGACATTAAAAATAAAATATTCAATATAAGTAAAATTCAAGGTCAGCTTACCAAGTGTTATGCTTAGAGTTTGGCAATTCTATCCTATCCTCCAATCTATCTTCCAACTTTGGGAATTAATAAATTTCAACTACCATAAATATGATAGTGTGCAAATTTGTCACTTTTTTTTATAACTCGATTACACACATGGTATTTTTCAAGTATTACTTGTATTCACGCACCACGAGACTACTAACCTCAAAGTATATACAATGCATTTTCAAGAATCACTCCAATCATCCAAACATGATCTAAAGCCATCGACTATTATATGACTATACAAAGGATTGAACCCATAGATCCCCCACTATATTCAATATCAACAATGATTAAGTTCCCATTATCGAGTATCATTAATCAATACTATACCATAACCTATTTATTATTTCAATTGTATTCAAAACAATGTCGAAAAGGGAAAGGTACAACAATAATTTCAATAAATCCATATTTCAAGCCATATTATAATTTTCAACATCTTACAGATTTCATATGACTTATTCTCATAGTGAAAAAATTATTTTTTAAGTATATATTTAACCTGTCGACCAATTACAAAACATAAATATACGAAATCTAATGAATAACCAAGAACATGTCTAACATAATATCAAGTTAAAATAATTGATTATATAATAAATTAACATTATAGTTCACATATAACATAATAGAAAAATGAATATGTAATTTAAAACATTTAAATTTTATAAAACATGGTTGAAAAAATGTTTAACAGGGCATTTGAACTTTTATTTGAAAATGCAAATTTAACGTATAAACATTGGTGTCCAATTTACTTCATTCCAATTAATTCCACAAGATAAAATATATTATATTATGCCTAGTTTCACTTATGTAAAACAAAATTTAGTTTAGAGTTTAATTAACCCAAATCATGAAGATCACTTTGCTTGAAATAAAAATCAAACAGCTAGTTATGAAAATTTTTAGAGAATTAAATACAACTATAAAATTTATGAAATTTAATTTGGTAAATTTTATATGCCTTTCAAAATTTAAATAAATTCCTAGATAAGAGATTTTTATAAAAAGTTGGACGAGTGTCAACGCAGGAGCTAACTAGAGACAACAATTTAAAAGAAATTTATATAAAATAAAATATAACTCTAATTTTAATGAGCCATATATTTTAGAAAACTAGATTTCAAGAGTTACATTTTATATATTTTGCACTTTTTCAAAATCAAATGTTAAGATAACCAAAAACAGTATTGAAGATATCCTCAAAATCTATTCATTAGATTCTTTCTTTGTATTTCAAGCCTAAATTTTAACTTAAAACTCATATTAATACAATTATTTTTAAGTTGGAAAGAAGATTAAAAGAAATACAACTTTTATATTTTAGTGTTATCTGAATCTATCAGTCTTAAAGGTCGAAATTGTATTGGAAGCCAAGGGTAGCAAATTTTCAAAGCGAAATAACACCATTTAAGCGTGGCCACATCCAAAGTGCCCCATGACCCTTGGGTATTTCCATGCCGTAGAAGTTCCCACAACACCATCGTGGCCAGGCCGTGTCCTTATCTCCCTCTTGTTGTGTTTTTCCAATTTGTTCAAGTTCTATATCAATTTCACTCTGTTTTATGTTTCAGTTCGAATCATTCACTTACATTACCAAACGTGTTTTCTTATTTTTATTTCAGGAGAAAAAAATGACAACTTAAAATAAAAAATAAAAAACTAAACCTATTAAATGTAAAGAAAAAAACATAAATGTCATTAAATGGCCCCTTATAGATTCATTGTGTGGAAGTAATTTTAAGAAAATGCTATTATACACCCAAAAAAAAAAAAGAAAAGAAAAGAAAAGAAAACAAACACTATCAGAATTATGTGTAATGTTAGTGCCAATTGTAAATAAGTTGAATTTTTATGCATTTTTTAACCAAATCATTCTTATATAATTTTGTAAAAATTGACCAGTTAGAGAGATTTTCTATCAGATCAATTTTAGTGGAGAATTTCAATTAGTTGGTATCACACATACCCTATTTCTCAACAAATAATTGAAAATTACAAATTTGTGCAACAGTAGAGTAAAAATATTCTTTAGTTATACAATATTCATATAATTTCACAAAAATCATAACTTATGATAAAAATAAACAGAAAAAGAATATTTATGTAACTGTTCCTAATTAGTTTGTGAATAAGGTTTGAGCTAAGTCACTGAGTATAAATTGTTCTTGATTAAGTTATTTGTATTGTTAGTAAGTAGTTTTCACATAGAAAATTCGAAATTAGGTATCAGTTATTGTGGATTAGAGCAATTAATACAATCATACGGGTATTAATTAATATTATTGAATTTTGCATTTATCATCAATGTTAGACTGTAATGCTAATTGACAGCACTCATCAAATCAACTAATACTAATTCAGTCTAACCCATGATATAACTACTGTCAATTTCTTTGATTCTCCCCTTAGAACAAGGTCAATGTCAAAGATTATCTAGATGATCACAATGAGAAAATTGTTATTGTTAAACTCTTCCACAGGCAATTGCAACCCCAGTTTGACCACGCCGAGTATTGCATGAGTAGTCAATCACTGCATCTTTCCACGAGACAAACAAACAATTACAAATAATAATATCAAAGATGAGATGGGAAACATTGGCCAAGAGGGTTGTATTCTTGTCTATTACGTTCGAGGAAAAAAAGAGAATTTTGGTATTTGTGAATTTGTGAGGGAGGGAATAGGGGACATGATTAGGGTAGGCATGTATTGTCTTTTATTTTTTAAAAAAGAAAAAAGGAAAAAAAACAGACAATGATTTGAGCATGTCGAGAAGGAGACTTTTGTCTTGTTGTAAACCACTTGTGATGGCTAACAAACCAAGTGAGGCGCGAGAGGAGCTGAGGGTTGTATTCTTGTCTATTACATCATATTGTTATTGTTGTTTTTCACTACTTTTTTTTTGTTGTTGGTTAATAGATGTTTGCATATATTTTCTTTGTTGTCTTAATTTTAAAAATAAAATAATAAAATATTATTGATCTTAATAGATGGAGTAAGGGCAAGAGGAAAAAATTACTTAGTAAAATGAGAGTAGGAGAAAGGCCCCCACGTGGTGACCTCCTTGCCCAAGACATTAGGTTGGGCTATCTAAATTTTACTTATTTATGCTGAGTTCCCAAAACATTTAGTTAATAATAAGTATAAATACTCAATATTTAAAATTTACACCCGTACCATTTTCTTTGAAATGTTTATAACAATTAAATCATTTCATTAATCCGACTGTTAATATTAAATGAAAAGAAATACAGTCATATAAAAATATATATGAGATGTTACTTTAACCTTTTTAGATTATATAAATTATTCAAAATGTCTTGAGATCTTCAAAAATTAAAAAAAATGAATAATGTACTAATGAAATAATTCACAATATCTTTGTTTTATATCAGTGTTTTCATATTCAGACATTGTTATAGATAAGTTAGATTATAATCTAAAAATACAATATTTTTTTAATATTTGAGGATCTCAAATACGTTTTAGATATTTTATATAATCTAAAGAATTAAAAGATGTATCTCGATTTATTTTTTAAGAGATTTAATTGTGACGAACATTTCAAAATAAAAGTGCATGCAAGTGTAAATTTCAAATGTTGAAGGTAATTAATTACTTGTAATTAGCTAAACGTTAAGGGAGGCAAGCGTACTTTATCCATTTTTAAAAGCTTAGTCCTTACCTTGTCCATAGTAGTTGATTTGGGATTCAAAAGTTATTTAGCAGAGTTAGAATTTCGTAATTCGAGAATTATTCTATGTAATTTGGAAAAAAAAAAATTTACGGTATAATTTGAAAGGGAAATGAAAAATGCACTCTTCCATTAACTTTCAATGCGGAGTGGGAGAAGTTAATGAATGAATACAAATATTAGTCCTTAGCTCGTCCATAGTAGTAGATTTGGGATTCAAAAGTTATTTAGCAGAGTTAGAATTTCGTACTTCGAGAATTATTCTATGTAATTTGGGAAAAAAATAAAAAATTTATGATATAATTTGAAAGGGAAATGAAAAATGCACTCCTCCATTAACTTTCAATGTGGAGTCATTAACTTTCAATGTGGAGTGGGAGAAGTTAATGAAGGAGTACAAATATTCTTACCTAATTTGAAATTAGTTGAAGTATTGAATTGAGAAAATAAAAAAGCTCAAACTCAAACTTTTGAGCCATATTGACAAAACTTTTAGCTTTCAGTTTTTAATTTTTGTTTTTATTTTTTTCAAAACTAATGCATGAAAACTCATTTGATAAATTTATTTTTAATTTTCAAAATTTTAAAAAATTGAAAACTATTTTCAAAATTTTTTAAAATTATGAAAATATGACTAAGGTATTTTTTCAAGTTTTTATTTTCCTCCACAGTAACTACCACCAGTAGTGACAACTATTACATCACCGCGATCACTACCTATCACCACCAATTGTCACCTGTTGTTACCACTGTCATCGTTACTGGCTATCACCTGTCTCTGACTACTACTACTCATTTTCGACCATTATCAGCCAACCACCACTTTTGCCATCAGCCACCTCTGTCACTGTCGATCACACACTCCTACCAATATAAGTACCAATTAACAATTATTGTTATCAAATATATTTTTAAGTTTTATGTTTTTTTTTTTCTTTATGGAAATGAAAACTTGGAACTTAAAAATTAAACATAAAAACTGAAAAAATTAAACACAAAGTTAAAAACTAGTAAGTTTGTCAAACGGGCAATTAACTTTTAAAGTCTCATGCTAAGAGAAATTAGTGTGTCATTTATTTTTTTTTTTTACTCCATTTTATTCTTGATATGTAAAACTATTCACACTGACATAGAAGTCTATAATACATTTCAAATTATTTTAAATTTTTTTAAAGAAATTTGGTTAGTTGTAAGGGAGGAAATAAAATACATTGTATCTAATTAAAAATTTATGCCTTTAGCATGAGTTCGAGTGATTCATGGGTATACCCCTCGTAGAGAACACATGAGTTCGATTCCTGATTTAAACGGGATGTGCATGATGAGTAGCGTATATTTTCTCAGTTTACCTATTAGTTACGTGGTTCGTTGAGAACTGTAATAAATTGGTGTAAGTTCCAGGTTATCAAAAAAAATCAAAATTCATACTTTATTTTATAATTTTTAAAAACCATTCAAAACTTCAACCAAAATTTAGAAATAATTCATGAATTTTTTTAAATATGTAGGATATAATTAGGAATTGTCTGTTTACAAGAAATATCGGAATAAATTCAAGATATTTTAAAAAATTCGAAGAATTTTGTTATTATGCCCCCGGCCCTAAAATATCATATTGTGGGCTCAAGGCTCACGTTCGGCCCACTATAATTGCGCTCGTCCGAGCGGAGTAACTAGAGTTCTGGAGAAGGGTTAAAACCGTCAAAAAGGATCGGGACACTTCCGTTAACTAACAGAGAATCAAAGCATATCCTCTACGCTTTTAGTTAATCTCCTCAGTGGACGTTCTCCTTCCACGCAATGGCCACCACACGATGTAATAGAGGCGAATCCGATGGTATGCGACTCCTCGATCGTCTCACTGTCCGTGGGACCCATTCAGAACATGATTGGGTTCTTGCGACACACGTCTGCTCACAGCTACAAGCGATCGCACAATAAACTTTCCATTTTTTCTTCTCTCCTTTTAAATGGATATGGTTGAAAGATTAGGATACAAATAGTTGAAAAACAAAGCAGAGCGGCTTTTATCTCCAACGCATATCACATTGCAGAGTTCGGCGACGGAAAAGCTGTTTCACCTTTGCTCTCCTCATCGCCCAATTCTTCTCCAGGTTTAGTCTCTTCTTCTAATTTTTTTTTTCAACAAATTTTTTGGTGCTTAATTTCTCTAACTATTTCCAGATTTTATCTTTCTTCTATTACTTGTGTTTGCATGATTGTACCTTTGATTGTTATTGTTCTTGGAAAAGAAGGAAGAAGTCAACACCAGAATGTTCTGGGTCTTTGGAGGATTTAATGATTTGGGTCTTGGTTGTTTGGTTGATGGTTGTTGTGTATTGATGTACTGTTTGTATCAAATTCTGTGTGTTTCATAAGCTGAATTGTGTTGTTTTTGAGCTTTTAAATACGTGTTGTTTGCTCTTGTGTGTGTAAAATTGGAAGCAAGGGAATGAATCTGTTGAGCTTTGATTTCAGGGTAAATGGCAAAAAGTTCCTTCAAGCAAGAGCATGATCTTGGTATGCACTTCTGTCTGTGCAATTAGGCTGTGTGGCTTTCTTGCATTTTATTGGCTGTTTACTGTTATGATTTCTGAATCCATATTAGTTTTCTTTCTTGGATGTGTAATCTGTGATGTCTTTTGTGTTTCAGAGAAGAGACGTGCTGAGGCTGCAAGAATCAGAGAAAAATATCCAGATAGGATTCCGGTGAGAATTAGGAATTCTGTCGAAAACCCAATTGTGTGACCTTAAATTTCAGCAGTTATTCCAAATTCAGCACCATGGTTTTAATTATGCCTCTTTAGATGCTTGTTCATTATTACAGTTGCTATTGAGAATCCCCTTTTAACTTCAGTACTTTAAATTCTGGGTGTATGGAGAACAAATAAAAGAGGAGTGCTTTGAAGGCTGCTTGTTTTAAATTTTGTAGTGCCGTGTTTTTTTTATATATCAGCAAGTCATTGAGTCAATGGATAGTTAATGCTAAGTTGAGATGGTGTAGCCTCTTACGATTAAGCCCTTGAACAACATTCCATGAAGTGCGTTTCATTGATAATATTTGATGAGCTCGACCAATGATCCAGTATTGAACATTATGTGCTACTTGGTATCCCAGTGATAGCATTTCTGCTTATGTACACCTTAAAAAGTTTAAAAAGCCCATTGTGTGATTTTTCTAAATGTTGAGTTCTTGATGGAAAAGGGAAACTGATAGTAAGAGCAACCTGGAGTGTTGGACTGTTCATATATTATTTTGTTGAGTTAAATTCAAGGCAAGTTTCCCATGAAATTTTCTGTTTATAAGTTTAAACAGTTTGTGTCCCGTGCTACTAGACTTCAGTTTTGCTGCTGCTGCTGCATTTCTTTTTAAATTTTTTTTCCCTTTTACACAAAGATTACTGTTCTTTAAGATTTTCTTTCATTAGTATAATTATTCTTGTATTTGTTTTTTTAGATGTTCTTTAAGGATTTCAAATTCTTTTTTTTTTTTTTAATTATAGGTGATTGTGGAGAAGGCAGAGAGAAGTGATATTCCCAACATTGATAAGAAAAAGTAAGTATTGTTGCTATCCTAGTATTTAATTTTGAATTCTCTCTTTCCTTCCCTTATTCTAATTAATTTCCTCAAAGATTTGATACTGCCTTATTTGTCAACCTCAATGCAGTTGAGTTTATATATGTGTTCTAGTCTGGTTCAATAAGTACATGTGAATGTTCACGGAGTGTTCTAGCTTTTAGGCACCACATGTTATGCAAGCACTATAGGGGCCATTGCTTAGTGCAGCAGTAAAAGTTCCAGTTTCGAAGCCTAGAATCTTGGGTTCGAGCCTAAGAGAGTAGCCCACCTTGTGTGCAATTTATGGCAAAGGTTAGTCCACCCTCCCAACATCTTATTGGGAATAGCATTTGTATGTAGCATGGCTGTTTTCCACAATGTTCCCAATGAGGGACAAAGAGGTTGTGGCATTTGAACAATGAAGCTTGGTATGCTGACAGCACTTTTTGTTCTCATTGTTCCCCATCTTCCCCCCCCCCCCCAAAAAAAAAATAACAAAACCCCCGTCCTTACTTACTCTGGCTGTTAAAAAGCAAAGCCTTCTATTATATTAGAACACTTCCTTTGTGTTTAGCTATGAAGCACGGATACGGATACGGATACGGGAGCGGATACGAGTACAGGTACGGATACGGGATACGGCAATTTTCAAAAAAATGAGGATACGGGTACGACAAAGATACGGCAAAAAAATAAAATAAAATAAAATATATATTTTATTTAAAATAATTTTGAAGATAGCATGTATATACTACTAAACATTTTATAAATAACAATTATATAGCTTGAAAAATACTATTCGATCCATAAATTAACATCATTCATACTCAAAACTATCAACATCATTCATACACAAAACACAAATATAACAAAAAGTATCAAATACAATATCATACATCCCAAAATAAAAATAGTTTTTTCATTTCCTAAATTTTAGTTAGATCAAACTTCAATCATATCAATCTATTTTAGTTAATTATAGTTTGGGCCCCTACTAAAATTTTATCATATCAATTGTACTCCAAAAAAGGTTTAAAACATTACATTTGGACCCCCGCCGTATCCTGGAAGTATCCTTGCCGTATCTTAGAGGTATTCTTCCCGTATCCCGGTCGTATCCCAGCCGTATCCTATGCAAATTTTAAAATAAAAAAATAGGATACGCCACGTGGCGTATCCGATACGTATCCGGTTGTATCCTAGCCGTATCCGTATTCCCGAAGTATCCGATACGAATGCGGCGCCTAATTTGAAGTATCCGTGCTTCATAGGTGTTTAGTGTCACGAATTTGGAAAGAACTTTGTTGGAATGCTAAAATTTCCTTACATTTTTTTTTTTATTTTTGGTAAAGAAAACTTTCTAATATTTCACATATATAGAAACTAAAAATCTCTTTTCTATCTCTAATATTTATCAAATAATAATAATAAGTTCATCCCTAAATAATAGTTGTGTTTTATGTCACTATACAATAAAATAAAACATGTTTAAATGTTTATAACATATTCTCGTAGTTGTACCTAACTTTTGGATACATATCCAATTTGACAAATTTAAAATTTTGACATATTTGACACCTAGACAAATACTCGTATCACATTTAGGCTCCATTTGGACAAATGTGATTCTAAATAAATGGATTTGGGATAAATTGTATTAAAAATATAAGAGAGAAATAATTCACGCAAAAGATACAAGGAAGATGTCTAATTATTGCTAGAGTAGGATTTCTAATAACTACTACTTTGTGGTAATTTCAAATCCATCATATTAAATCACTCAAATTGATGAGGAAATCTTTGTCTAAACTAACAAAGTCATATTTGAGCAATACTCCTTAAATAAATAGCTCTAAATCCATTGATTTCAAATCATAAGTCAAACTGCGACCTTGGTTGGAATTGTTATGTGCTTAATGACGTGGCCAACTTGAGTGTTGGACTACCTTTTGTTGGGACTGAATACCCACACCCATTAAAGTCACAATGCACATAATTCAAGAGAAAAAAAATCAACTTAGCATTTAAAGTTGTCTGGCACCAACCTGTCTACATTGACAAGTGAGAGAGAGTATATTCTATTATCGATTTTTTTTTTTTGGTTCTATGGTTATTCAATAAAAATATTTGGCATTTACAGCCTGACTAAAAATAATTATGGGTCTGTCGTTGATGAAAATGCGGTTTGAATTAGCGTTTTAGAAATGTACTAAAAATGCTATTTAGAGTAGCATTTTGTACGTAAAACACAACACTTCTGTGCCGGACTTGAAGACGCTATATTGTATAGCATTTTCACTTGGACACTGCTAATCCAGACATTGTTTCCAACGGGCTAAATTCAACTTCCCCCTCTTCATCTTCATTCTGGAAATCGACCAAATCCTGGCCATGCCGTTGAACCTCTTCCCATGCTTCAAACGATCTCTCCACTGACATTTTCTCGGGGTGATTCAACCGTATTTATCACTTAAATCTACAAAACATGGGCCCTTTTGGAGGCTCAAAAATTAGCAAAAAAGTACCAAAAGTTGCATTTTGCAACTTTTGGTATTTTTGGTAGAACCATAATTTTTTCTACTTTTTTGATTTGCTACAGTAAAAAATAAAACAAAAAGTTACCACTTTTTTTATTTGCTACAGTAAAAAGTTTACCAAACACTTAAAAGTTGAAAAAAATGCACTTTGTTCCACCAAACACACAAAAAAATGTAATTAAAAAAGCACACAAAAAACTACCAGAAGTTTCACTTTTTTTTCTTGTTTTTGAACCTCCAAACAGCCTCTATATAAAGGAACTGCAAGTAATGAAATTGACAACAGCATGCAAACATGGAGAGTTCATCAAGCCCTCAAAGCATCAAATTGATCCCGAGATCCTATTTTGACACACAATGAGTTCAAAAGTCTAGGGTTATAGTCTAATAGCAGTTACAAAAGGAAAGTTATTGCCTTGGAAAGTACGAAAAGACCTCTGATGATGCCAGTTTCAGGGGTTCCAATTCTCGAATCTCTGAGGACTTAAAATTAGGGCCTTGGTTGTCTAAAATTCAGATTCATCGCTAAGGCGTTGAATAACATGTTATTGGGTAGGGTTTTTAGAGGTGATTGGGTGATTAAAGAGCGGATCGAAATTGGATTTGTAATATTCAAGATGCTGAGTGTGGATAAGAGCTCAGAAGTTGACAGAAGTGATGATCAGAGGGGGGGGGGGGTTTAGACAACAATGCATTGGTTGGCATAATAAGAAGTGTAGGTGGGATCCTAGAGCATAAAATGCTGTTATGTATAGCGTTTTGTAACTGCAAGAAAACGCTACTTGAAGTAGCGACTTGACCGGCAACTAAGGGAAAACGCTAATTCACATAGTGTCTTCAGTACAGACAAACAAGGAGAAATGCTAATCTAAATAGCATTTTCAGCTATTCAAAAATGCTTTTCCAAGAAACGTTTTTGTTAACAGCACTCTCACAATTATTTTTAGCCTGACTGTAAATGCCAAATATTTTTATTAAATAATTGTAGAACCAAAAAAATAAAAAAAAATCTCTATTATCACCATGAAAGAGTACAAACCTGACTCCGTTCTCCTTGCAATCTTTCACCAATCTTCCTCCACAGGGAAAAAAATAAATAAATAAAAGAGCCATAGAAAAACATCTCTATAAGGTTAACCTCTCGCAGGAAACACTGGGGAAATGACAACTGTAGATTTCTACTAGTTTATATTTATGGACAAAATTTAGAAATCCTAATCCCCTTAAAACTAAGAAACCTGCATGTGTATTTGAAATGCATTGGACCTAGGACTTCACACCTAACCCAAATACATGTTAAAAATTCTAAGCTACTTAAAACTATAGAATACAAGATATACATTCTAACAATCTCCATCCTGATTTGAATTCTACAAACAACAACAAAGACAATCCATTCTGATTCTGCTCTCACCAAGCCACCATATCTAACCAGTACGATCCGCACCTCCACATCGAGATGCCAACACCTTCAAATCATGATACTCACACTCTCTCCCCATGGTGCTTTTGCAAAGATTTCTCACTTTGCCAATCATCATGACTCTACCTCTCTTCTAGCCTGTGCATAACTAAAGAGATAACTGCCAAGAACTAAAATCCTAAAGCGGAAAGGTTCATTCTTATCTCAGATGCACATCATTTTTCAACCATGCCAATCATCCCTCTGGAACTTCATTCCTTGTGAACATCCAACAACTGCTCATACCTCTAGCCAGAATTTTGCACATATTCTGCTCAATTGCACGCGTCCACGTTGCTTTGTCTTTCTCCTGTGCCTTCTATATATCTTGTTTAGCCATATATTACACCACGTATGTATTATGTACTGCCTACCCATGTCTGATAAGAGTTCCACTTGTCAAGACACTCCACAAGCCTCTACAAGCCACCAATCATCTTTCACATCGGAGTAACTATTAGTCATCTTTGAAACTAGAAACATCATCAAATGAATTTCACTTGCAACTAAAACCTAGGCACAAATCAATCCATCAATCTGGCTAAATCAATTCACAGCAACTAAAATTTTTTTGCGAAGCTCCCTTTGTACAGGGTAAACTCGTGATGGAAAATTTGGCTTCCAACTAACACCCCCCACCCCCCCCCCCCCCAAAAAAAAAAAAGGAACATGTCTAGCCACTATGCAATTAAACAAACCAATATGCGGGACCTGAGGCTAGGGTAGCAATTTCATATTGACTCAGAGAAGCAATTAAACAAACCAACTTGCATCCAAATTCAATACTTGAAAACTAAATAGAGAGACCACTCTTTACACCAAGCGAACCAAATCTTTCACTTGCATAAACAGGGGCCTTTTTGACCCAAAATAAGGTGAATCTTAAAACACGGAGAACAAAAAATGTCAAATCTAATTTGTTTTTAGTATTCTTAAAACATGAACTTCAAAACAGAAAATAGAAAAAGAAAACAAAAAACAAAAATGCAAACTAAATGCCACCTTAGCTTCGTGGATGACAACTACCTCTACTTGGCCAAGGGAACTCACCCGGTCCAACGGATTGTCTTCATAAGACACGTATCAATATTTTGCCTAAAGACGGTGTTTCATCTCATCCCAATTCCAAAGATGAGGGTTAAAGAAATTTTTTAGAATTCTCCAATAAATATGAGCAGCACCAATCAACTATGTACTAGCATAATTCACTCTTTTAGCTTTAGATATTCCATACTACTTATAGAAATGAACCATACTATTAAGTCATTGGCTAAAATCTTTGTTACCATTAAAACTAGGGGATTTTGTGTGACTAGTCTCTTACGGGTTCACTTTTTGATAGTAGGGAACTCAGTATTAGGAAAGTTTGGTCTTTGCGCCTACTATAAATTTTACTCTTGTAGTCATGCTTATGGGTCATTCTTCTACCTCTCTCATCATGGTAGCTCCGATTATAGGAGTTTAACGAATCCATCCGGCTTATTCATTAAGAAAATTTGTCGAAGATTTGTCGGAAAGTTGGATGGTGCCGGAAAATAGCGAAGAGTCGTCGGAAAACAGGGGTGGTTGTTGGAAAGTTTTCGAAAATTGAATTGCTTGGCAAAAACAGTAAGTAATTTTGGATGGCAGTAGAAAGTAATGAGCAGTTGTCTACTTATAAAAAAAAACAAAAATGAGCAGTTGTCAGGAAATCACCAAAAAACAACAGTGACCACTGAAAAGTCGTCGGAGATCGAATGATGCTGAAAAACAGTGACAAATTAAGACTTTTTAGGATTTTCGGGTTCTGATACTAAGGGCCCGTTTAGAGTTACAAAAGTTGAGATAAGATGTGGTTTGGGTTACTTTTTGGTATTTGGAGTGTAAATCACAAACTACAAAAAATAGAAATGAATACTTTCGTTCGAATGGATTTGGGTACACACTTCTTAACTTTTCTATCAGAACTTTTTAAAATTTGTAGAAATGTTATTGGGATTTGTAAAGATTTTTTTTTTTGGTAATTGGATTTGTAGAGATTTGTTGTGATTTATAGAGGTATATAAATCTATAAAGATTTATAAAGATTCATGTAGTTCGAGGTGAGAAAAGTTTTGTCAAGAATTATAGATAGTTATAGAGATTTTAGAGTTTTTTGGTGTTGTTTGGAGCTCCAAATGGGCCTAAGTTGATATGATATAAAAAGAAATTAAGGAAAGGAGAGAGAAAAGAGAGAGCTGGGAGCGCGCGCGCGCGAGAGAGAGAGAGAGAGAGAGGAGAAGAAAAGGGGAGAAGGAGAATTCAGCTTCACATGCTCTAATTCACATTCAATTCATAATATTAACCATAGCATACCTTTACCAACATAGGATTACAACTTTAAATAGGAAAACAAAAGGGAAACCCATAGACCATTCTAGACAGAATATTTATTTAGCAGGTTCAATTCCAAGATATCAAGGGGAATAAGCAACATTTATTATAAGGACCATTTTTAAAGACATCCAAGGGGATGTCTTTAATTAAACCAAATGCCCTTATCAGGTTCTGAACCACATTACTGGGTTTTGTGGAGAAACAAATATGACTAGATATTTTCTGAAGAAAAGAGCTTTGATTTAGAAGTTAATTATGTGTATTTCATGTCGAAGTGAGGAAATTCATCCCTGTCTTAGCACATTACCCTTTTTGCGAAAGCACACAAGTTCAATAGCATTTTTCCATGACAAAACCAATAACTCCTGAACCAACCTGCATGCAGGGTCATATTAGAATTTTGACTTTTCTTCTAACCTAAACAATGAAATTATAGGTACCTTGTCCCAGCTGACTTGACGGTGGGACAATTTGTTTATGTGATTCGCAAAAGGATCAAATTGAGTGCGGAGAAGGCAATTTTCATATTTGTGGATAATGTCCTGCCGCCAACAGGTAAAATCCTTTACGATTTTGTTTATTGGGTTTGATGTTCTATTCTGGTCTGTTCCTTGTGTTGTCATTTGAAGCTGCTTGCTGGGCTTGTTAAAAAAACTAGGAGGTGCTACCCTTGTGTTTTCATTTGTTGCAGGGGCAATTATGTCAGCAATATATGAAGAAAAGAAGGATGAAGATGGTTTTCTTTATGTCACTTACAGTGGAGAGAACACATTTGGGGGAGTGTAACATAGTGTTTCACTGTGTTCACCATAAGCATATCCATCATATTTTCGTTATTGTGCCCGTTTTATAATAAGACTTGGGGTTTTTATAATTTGTATATAAATTATATGAATTATAAGGACGTAGATAATATGATGTCAGACTCCCCTATGCACATGTACTAATAAATGTTCACATTTGATGTCATTAATTCCAATTTAGGTAATGGACTGAATATACCCAGTAAATTTTTCTCTCATTCTGTAGTTTTAATTTTAACATTTCTGCTCTTGTATTTGTGTCCCTTTAATTTTTGATAGTTGCATTTTACGTGCGTGGGAGCTTAATGGCTGTTTACAAGGAATCTTGTTTTGTTGCATGGTTGAAGGCCTAATGAGAGAAGTCCAATGAAAAGTGATACTGATACCCATGTTAGATGAAAGTATCGGCAAGCAAATCCGAAATTGGGGGATATGTAATACTATCTCGCGTAGTATTACTTATTCTCCATTTTGATGGATAAGTGGTCCAATCTAGAGATTCTAATATTACTGTAAATTGAATATAAGACTAAAGTAAATTTGATAAAAGAAAATAATAGACTAATAATCTAATTTCCCAAACTAATCACGTAAACAAACACGGCCAATGGGTCGAACTTAAATATGAAATCCAAAGCCTTTTTTGTATGTATAAAGAGTAAAGTTATGATATAGAGTCTAGTGAGAAGAGGTTCTAACGCTATGCCAAGAATGAAGGCCCGGATAGAGGCCAAATGAAAAGTGGTTTGGCTATTGCGTTAGAAGAAACCAACCATGGCTTAACCTAACCTAGAAAAAGGCTAAGAGCCTGATGTGTGGAATATTGTAAATTACTGGGCATCTCTTGGTTCAAATTTGCCAACCAAATCCGCTTCTTGGAGTTCGCTTTTTTTTTTTTTTTTCATTTTGATTTTTTTATTTGATTAGTTTTAGGCACGTTATTCACTTTTTTATAAAAATGCATAAAAAAAAATTTCATGTAGTGTTAAAAAATTGACTTATTTAAATAATATATATATATATATATATATATATTTACTTGTACCTGAATTTTTCTTTTTTTTTTTTGTAATTTTTTTAATATGAATAACATGTTAAAAGTTCTTAAATACTCATAATGGTGTTTTATAATTAAAATAGGAAACTCCTAGCTAAACTATGTTTTTCTAGGTAAAATATGAAACTATCTTTAATATTGTGAGTTAAATCTAAATTTAAAATCTAAAAATAAAAAAATAGTTAAAATATATTCTAAAAATTAATTTGAATATTTTTACAAATAAAACTTTGCCCTTGACCGCTTCCTTCCGTTTCTTATCCTACATCAGATATTTTTACTATTTTATATTTTTTTACCATTTTTTTTAATTACCAAAAAAAAAAAGTTGAATTAAATTATCTAAAATTTAAACTCTATCGTACAGTAAAAAAAAATGTTATATTTGGAGATTTGGGAGTCATTATAGCACTTATCTAAAATTGAGATAATGTAAGAATATTGACATATGATTCTAAAATGTCTACTTCCTTTTTATTTTAGAGATTATGAGAATGGATTTTAAAAAACTAACGCTCAACTTATTCGAACAAAAATTTGTGAGATAATTAGAACAATTCATAGAGAGGGATTGAGCTCAATTAATAAAGGAGTTTATATTGTTTCTTAACTCGTAACAAAGATATGAGTTCGGAATATATATACTGTCTCGGTGTCTGAATGGCAAAAAGATAAAAAAAAAGTTAGTGTAAAAGTAACACATGCGTGGTGAAATTTAATTAGAACAAATCCAAAAAAATTTATAAGTTTCTATAAGTTTTGATGAATTTTGGTGAGCTAAACAGCTCCTTAATGTGATTTTTTTTACTAAAAATGAAATGTTGAAGGAATGTCACATCCTCGATTTCTTAAAAAATCATGGTGCAAGTAAAACGCATACATATCATAAATTAAACTAATCCATTTTCTAGTTTCAACATAATAAATTAAGACTTTATTGCCTGTACAACCTGTCGAAGACAATATATAATACCTACACATTCCTCTTATCAAAATGCATAGATCCTAAAACAAATAATATTCAAGGGTTGAATGGAAAATCACAGCCAAGCCTTTTGATCTGATGGTTTGACTTGCCTATCAAGAACAGTCCTGTCAAAAACTGCAATAGAGTCCATTGGCAAATGTGCCTACTAATAATAGTAAAGTCATGTCATATTATACTGTTAACATAAAATATAATAACAAATCTCCATCATGTATTAATCAACATAATCCCAACATGTTATAATCATAATTATATGAATATCAACATTTTTTAATCATGTTATCTACGTAATCTTAATATTACATTTCTGATATAATCAGAGAAAATACGATACTTTAGGTTAAGTACTTTACAAGATTATCTTGAACATTAGTACCCAATCAAATAAATAAACAATCCCGCACACAATTGAGAAGTAACGTATCATTTTTCACTCAATTTCGGAATAATTGTACCAACCTTAGGCATTTACTATCCTACTGGTACAATAACCAACTATTGTGTAGATCTAAGAACTCTTAACTCATGGGTATCTGTACCTTATATTTTAATGCCTCTAACTCTAAACAAAATTTCATACATCATAACATCTCAACATAGGGATTCCTTATTAAATATCCATCTATAATACAACATGAATTAAATACATAAAATCCAGAATTTTATCAATACTCATGATCCCACATTAATAACAGATATTTTACATACTTTATACATTCAACTAGAAATGGGAAGAAAAGAAATCAAGTATGGCTTTGTCGTTTAGACACCCGTCAAAACAGAGACCATGCGAACAAGGGTGCAAACAGTGTGATACGTGGATGGCTAAGTAAGTAAGGACAAGAATCATTAGGCAAGGTCCAAGCGTCCACATGACCTACTGTACAAATGGCCATCTGAGCAACAATGGTCAGAAAATTTAAATAGATTCAGTTATGTTTTGTTTTCTCTTTTTCAAACAAAGTATCAGCTATTGATTCAATTTCCACCACATATACTCCTCTTTAAAGTCTCAAAACCTAGAATACAGGCACAAAACTTTCTAATTCATAAATTTTAAACATGCATGTACAAATTTCATAATTCCATGCCAAACCCACATGTAACTCAATACCAGCAGTCTATGTAGTCATGCTGATGGAAACCAGAATTTCAGACTTTAGGGCCGAACCTCTAGCTCAAAACTCCAAGGAAATGTAAATTATGATGATGGACTACTCTCCTCCTTTCTATTTTTCTCTTGTTCTCTGTTTCTTTACTCCTGTTTCTTTTTCCCTTTCTCATAGCACTCACACACTTACACATTCTATTTAATTTCTTAGTTCTCAAACACTAACTCTCCTCTCTCTCTAATCCTCAGCTTAAACACATGCTCGGTGACCCTTCTCTTTTCCCCCACCATGCATGAAGTGTATATATAAACATATGGGTGAAGTGGCAAACACCATAGATACCTGGAGATCCTTTGGACAGGTGGACTTGCAGCCTAGTGGGTGGAAACTCCACCCATAAATTATTTCACAAAAGGGGGTACCGGGTACCAAACACATAAAAATAGGATAATGAGTTTTGTCGTATGAGGTAAACAATATTATTTTTAGAGAGAGATAAAATTACTCTTGGATATTAAATCGGTTAACATACTTTTCACAGTTTAATAGTTAATTAGTCATTTTAGCAGCATTTGAGATTTATTAAAGATATCTCTCATTATTAAAAAAAAATTATTATTAATTTTTTATTGTTTATAGAGTTTATTATGTTATATTTTTTGATATTATATACAAAACTATTTAATAGTATAGTGGGAGAGTGCACTATTTCACAAAAAAATATTTGGGTTTGATTCTTGTAAACTTTATTTTTGTTAAAAAATTTTCAGTTAACCTTAATTTTTTAATAAGGTCAAAATACTCTAATTTTAAATTAAATTAATTTTTTTAATAAAAATAAAATACCAATAATATTTTAGTAATTTTAAGTCCAATATCAAGGGAGTCACTTGCCTCCTTTTGCTTCAAGGTAGCTCAGCCCTCACCCTTAAACAAAATTCATTTGGTGGAAAATTATCAGAAAAAATCCAAAAAAATGTATTATTGCCCGGATAGCTGTTTGACCGATTCATCGTCCGAACAAGGGTATGGATAGAGTTCCAAACTTAAGAAAACATTTCAAGTGTTAAAATGCTAGATTTATGCAAATTGATTATTTCACCCTTCATAACAGAATTTAAACAAAGTCATCTAAATTAAAATGAATAAAATATTTCAGATAAATACACGGATCAAAACAAGAAAGCTTAAAGAGCCAAACCAAGAAGATTTAAGTAATGTAAATGTGAAGTGAAAGTTGAGCTTTTGGCGGCATCCAAGCCACGCCACCATGGAATTGCACCCAGCTTGGATCCATATTGACTACAGCCAGAAAGGGTTGAAACATTAATATTGGAGATGAAGGACTTTTAATTTTATGAAGGGGGATTTGATCTGCTTGGAGGGCCAACAATACATGCATGGTGCCCATTGTATGTTGTGCCACATGAACACTTGAATTTGCATTGTCCATTCCATGCTCAGATGGTGGGGTTTAGTAGCTCTTCCATGTCCTGCTGTGGTGTTTCAAATGGCGGTTTGGCCACGAAACTTTGTCTCCCGCACCTCTCACTCTCTCTCTCTCTGTCCCTACTCGATCCACTACCTTGCAGGCCCTGCTTGTTTTATTACATGCATGCACCATCGATTCTCAAGTGATGCTATTTTTTCATAATAACTTAAAAAATAAGTTATCAAGATAATGCATCAATAATAGTGATGGAGAATCACTACTAGAAAAAAGCTGATTACTAACTGACCATTACCAACCGAATATAATCGGTTAGTAAATACCAACCGACTACCAACACATTACCAATCGATGTAAAAATTGCTAAAATTTAGATAATTATCAACTCCTTATTGACTAATCCAATTCGGTTGCTAAATTTTCGATTGGTAATCGGTTGGTAATCAATTGTTATATTGGCGAGAAACTTTTTACCAACCGATTATCAACTGCTTACAACTGGTTGGTACATATTTCAGTTAGTAATCAGTTGGTAATCTGCCGGGAAGATTTTTCCCACCGAATTACCAATGGATTACCCACTGAATAGTATAGTTGTTAGATATTTCGGTTAGTTCTTCGGTTAGTAATTTGATGGTTAAATTATTACCAACCACATTAACAACCGCAATGTTCGGCTGGTCATGTAATCACCTGATGGGCAAATTAATACCAACCGCATTGCCAACTTGTAGGTTAGTTGGTAATTTATTTAGTTAGTATTTAGTTGGTATTCCGTTCGTAATTCAATAGCAATGTATCGAGAATATGTTTAGCAACCCAATTATCAACCGACGGTATCCTTTATTAATTTATTTGGTTGGTTATCGGTTGGTAATCTATTGGTAATGAAGTGTAAATATATTTACCAACTGCATTAACCACGGCCTTTAGCGGTTGGTAATCTGGTGATAATCCGTTGGTAGTCAAGCAGAAAAAGTGTACTAACCAAAATACCAACTGAATTTTTCGGTTGGGAATCTATTGGTAATCTATTAGGAATATATATACCAACAGAATATTGTATTCCGTTGGTAATCAGTTAGTAATCTAGCGAGAATATATTTACCAACCAAATTAACGACTGAGCTTATCGGCTAGTAATATAATCGGTTGGTAATCAGTTGGTAATCCATTGAGAAAATATTTTACCAACGTACTTACCGACGGAATGGTTTGGTTGATAATGTCATCGGTTGGTATTTAGTTGGTAATAGGGTGAGAAAATATTTTTACCAACCAAATTACCAACTAATTATCAACTAATTAGCAACCAAAAATTTTATAATTTACATTGAACATTAAAAAAAAAAAGAAATTTCTAATTTCAATATTTTTATAATTAATTTTATATTAAGAAATATTTGTAATTAATTATATATATTTATATATGGCATAAAATGGTTTCATGATTTATTTGGTTCATGTAATACAACCTTTAGATAAGTAAATTCATGCGTTTTTTTATAACATGGTATGGTTCATACATATTGGGCTCGGTGTTTATATATATATATATATATATATATATATATATATATTATATGTATGGTTCATACATATTGCATATAATTTAATTGACTAGGAGGAAAAGATTTTATACAATTTATATTGGTAATATTAAATTTTCATATTAATGAATTAGTGATAAATGCATGTTAGGATTATAATTGTTTAAGACACAGGGTTTAGGGTATATGATTTTCAAAATCGGACAAGTTTAGGTAATCAAATCGTTTATGAATTCTAAAATTTACTTCCATTTTTTTAATCTTTTTCCCTGTATATATTTTTTGCTGTAAGAATTCGTGTGTAAACACCTAAGTTAGTAAGGTCCCATTTGGTAACGTTTCCGTTTTCTATTTTTCTGTTTATATTTTCAAAATTTTGTAAACTCGCAACAAAAATATGTTTGATAAACCTGTTTACGTTTTTTTTTTTTACAAAAAAAAATGAAAACAAAAACAGAAAAACGTAAACAGAAAAAAGGTGTTTTCACTCTGGTTTTCTTTTATGTTGCCAATATTTTATCAATTTTAAAATTTTGTCTATTTTTGTAATATTAAATAAAAATAAATTATTTTATTTAAATATTTTTTAAATTAAGTTATTCTAATAAATAATATAATTAAATTCAAAAAATTAATTAAATAAATAAATTAATATTATTTTTAATAAATAATAAAACTAAATTAATTAATTTAATTTAATAATTAATTATTACTAAATTATCTGAAATAAATATCATAATTATTTTAATTAATTTAATAATTAAATTAAATTATATAAAATTATTGAACCTAAGAGCTTAAGGTAGTAAAGCTTAAAAATCGAAAGAAAACCCAGTGTATAAGTGATATGTAACAAAATTTAGACAAGAACGAAAAAAAGTTATTTTTTTGATTAATACTAACTAGTTACTAAAATGTTAACATTTTTATTTTTTGTTAATTTAATATTTTTACCCTTTAAAAGCTTAAACAATTTTTAAAACAAAAAAAATAAATTTAATAATTTAAGAAAAAAAGTTAAAAAGGTAAGTGACTAGTTTTTTTTACTAAACGTTATCTTAATTATAAAAAAAAAATTATTTTCCAAAAGAAAAAGGTCAAAAAAATTTGTTTGTAAATTTTAGTTGATTTTGCCAACTAAACACCACCTAAATGTGTGGTGCTTGGTTTAAAAAAAATAAAAATAAAAATTAGTGTGAAAATATAATAAAAGTTAGCAAAATTAATAAAATTTAGAATAATTGTTTAGTGTAATTTAATATTAATTATATTAAAGTAACATTATTTTAAACTTAAAAATAAAAATAACAAATATTATTTATTAATTTTAAGTAATTTCATTTCTTTATCTTTTTAGAACTTATTTCTAAATATAGTCACCTAAAATATTTTTTTATTAGAAATAAATTCTTAAAATAGTTTTCAAAAATTTTCCTTTTTAAAAATAATTTTCCAAAACTAAAACTAAATGCGACCAAATTATTTTTAAGAATATATATATAAAATGAAGAAAAAAATATATATAGTGAGCCGTGATATAACTAAATTAAAGATATGTATTAAATATGTGCTACATATACGAATTGGAGAAAAATAAAAAAACTTTTAAAATTATTTTTAGTTAAATATAATAGTTATTCATAAATTATTTACTAAATATCTATATAGTTTCATATTTTGTTTATGATTTTAAATTATCGAAACAAAAGTTAAAATAATTAAATAAAAATAATAATTTTTTTATCACTTTTGCTAACTAATTAGTCTATAAAGGGGCACTTCTTGCAACCAATTAGTTAGCAAAAATGTTAAAAAATTATAACAAAAAATTTAAAGTAATTAAATAAAAATCATAAATTTTTTTATCATTTTTGGTGACCAATTGGTCGCTAAAGGGGTACCTTTGCCAACCAACTGGTCGCCAAAAGTGATAAAGATTTGTTTATATATACAAAAAAGTGTAAAATATATATACAAATAATAGCTTGGCCTAGTGGCCAACCACATGAACTTTTAAAGAAATGACACGAGTTCGAATCTCAGCAGCAACAATCAAAATCTCAAAAATATAGATTTAACATGTGGTGTGCAATCGTAAGCCAACACGTGGCGGAATCATAGGTCGACACGTGGCAGAATCATAGGTGGACACATGGCATAACACAAGTTGCCATGTGGCATGATGACATGTCAGGAAATGATGCCACATGGCGCCACATTTGAATTTTTATTTTTTTAGCAGTTTGTAATTACCAAATACATTTCGATTGGTATATTACCAACTGACATTTCGGTGGGTAAAATACCAACTAACAATATCGGTTGCTACAAAGTAAATTTCGGTTGGTATATTATGAAATATCGATTTAATATTCAATAACAAATTGCCAACCAAAAGTTAAACAATACCAACTAACAAATCGGTTAGCAATTGCCAACTTAAATTTTGAAACTTAATTTCATATCAATAAGAAATTACCAACAGATTTATTTAATTTACTAACCGAAATTCAGTTGGTAATTACCAACCGACTTTAAAAATTTTGGTTAATAAACATTACCAACTAGGGTTTTTGCCACCGACCAAAATCGGTTGGTAATTAGTTGGTAATCCATGATTACCAACCGAATTTAACTTATTACCAACTGATTTTGTCAGTTGGTAATCAGTATTTTTCTAGTAGTGAATGGATGGAGTTAGGCCTGACCCGTTTCTAACCTAGTAGTGGGTTGACTTATCCTGATTGACCCGCCTCCAATCTAGTGAAAAAATTTAATCTTGACCCGCTCTAATATTATTTTCTTTATTATTTTAATAGATAAAGCGGGAAATCACAAGTAAGAAGAGGTGGGTAAAAGGTTGGGTTGATCAGGATAATTTAAGTCAGACCTCCCTGCTCCCTGATTAATGATAATTTTGTAATTGTGGTATATATTAGAGATGTTTTTACTTAAAGTGATAATTACAAAAATTTTCATACCATTCTTAGAATTTATTTTGACAAATATTTTTGGTAGAATATTATTTTTCTTTATTTTTGTCAATGATTATAGATTTTTATAGAGACTTACAAGAGATGTAAAACCAAGTAAGATTTCTCATGTTGCATTTAGTTAATTACGAACTCGTTTACACTTGCTTCAAAACATACATCGATTGAATTTAAATTAATAACAATTTTAAACTCGTTTGAACTCTACTCAAAAAGTGATTCAATGAAGACATTTCATCGAGTTCAACTTAAAAAGTGAACCAACCAAATCCTAAATTAATTTTCAAAGCTCGCTTTATTCAACACCTTAATTACTAGTCGATTGGGTTTGATTCATTAATTTACACCCCTATAACACGTGTCATCCTGCCACATGCTCCATTGATTACTTCACTGTTTACTGGAACTCTAGGTTGCGAACTGTCTATCTTGGTGATCTTATAAATAAAGCTTTTACTAATTAAAGATTCAGTTAGAATAATTGAGCAATTAATAAAGGATGAATTATAATTATGATCTAAATATTATGATGAGTAGTACAAAGCTTTGAAATAATTTTTTTATTGAGATTACAATACTGATTGAAGATAAAATGAGAGAAAACAGATTAAGATGGTTCGATCATGTTAGAAGGGGTCCAACAAAGGTACCTGTTAGAATGTGTGAAAGTATGGAGATTGTCAGGAATAGGAGAGGAAAAGGAAAACTCAAGAGAAGTTGGAAAGAAACTATTAAACATGATCTTGCCTACCTGTATCTAACGGAAGACATGACTGTAAACAGATTTGATTGGTATCGTCAAATTCATATAATCGACCACACTCAGTAAAAAAATGGTTAGTTTGGTTTAGATTACAACATTGAAAATATACATCTCTCTAAAATTAAGTACAACAGATCCTCCTTAAACCTTAAATCAATAAGAAAATTTTGCACACTAAGATAAGGCAAGTGGTACAAAAATTAGTTGAAAACAGAATTGATTTGTGAAACAAACTTTAATTTTGTAAACTAATGATTATCAAACCCAAGTTTGGAAAAAATTGCACCATCTTTAGTTAGGAAATATTAAAATGTGAACTCAGTAAAATTCTCTCTCTTTCCATTCCATTTATAGAAATGATAATATGACGAATAGAAATCATTAAAAAGAAATTAATATAAACACGATAATAGACGATTATATGAATTTAAATATAATTTGATTCGATTTTAAAATAAATTAATTATATAACATATTTATCAAAATTTTGAGATATTTAAGGACAAATAAATGCAAATAACTTAGACACAATTATGAATTCGAACGTGATATATCAATACGAATTGCTACTCTTAATTTTATGCATCAACCTACTTTGATTTACTTTGATGAATGAATATGCATCAACCTACTTTGATTTACTTTGATGAATGAAGTTTTACTCACTCCCTATTCCCACCTTCATCTTTTATTTTTTATTTTTTTTATTTTTATTTTTATTATTATTTTTATTATTTTGCTTCCACTTGATTTAAAAAAATATTAAGAAGGGGACATGGGAGTCCTCCCATATCTTTAGTTTGGTTTTCTAGGTTCAGCACCCAAACACCTGCATGTTCTTTTTGAACAACTTATTTGGCTTCCTTACAAAACCTGCATTTAATTCAGCCTTTCCCCTTCCCAGTTCAAATACTGCTTAGAATAATAAGCCTAACACAAGCAAGCAATTCGCATATATAGAAACAAACCCTAAGTCATTTCCTGACCTGATATCGATCATCTGTAGCTATAGAATCATCTCATATACAATAATATATATACATAAAAATATGTCTTTTCTCGTTTACCTACTACTACTCTTCATTTCTTCTCATGCATGCAATGCTCGCTATCTATGGGATACTGATTGTAAAGAAACTCCCAAAGGATCTCACTTTTTTCGCAAGGTTACAGATATATTGAATTTCTCTGTAATTTTTTTTCCCCTTGCTTTTTCAATACATTCAATAGTCTATAGAATTTGAAGAGTACTGTGCTGATTTCAGGGTGTGATACTGCAGGAAATGGAGAAGGAAAAACCCATTGGTCATAATGATCAAATGGAAATCCATGGGAGCTCGGGTGGTGCAAACAACATAAAGCATATAGAAATGAGAGTTCCCTGGAACAGAAAGGAAGACACCATAGGTATGTTCAAACTGATATAATTTATCATCCATGTAATTGCTTTCTTCAGCGTTCATGAATCACAACATATGGAAGAAATCTCTTAGCACATCTGAACTTAAAACTATACATATATATATATATATATATATATATATATATATATATATATATATATATATATATATATATATATATAATATTTACCATAAGATTATTATGTAAGAAAAGATTATCAAAATAACATGCTGGATAGCCTTGTAAATAATTTATATATCTTGGTAGATATGACATGCCTGTATTGTTTATACATCAAAATGACATGCCCGTGTTGTTTCCATTGTTTTAGCTTTCATCCTTTCTTCATCTATTTCTTCTTCTAGCTCTATTCATCTTCGACCAATGAGATAATTCATGATATCATCAAGAAAAAATTACTGCCTCTCAGATATCTTGTGTGTATTAGCATTAACCCGCTAACTAATGTCATTGCACTTTTCCTTTTTCTGTCGTGTATATATATATATTGGTATTGGCGGTGTTTTTTATTACTTGCAGGCTTTAAGATTACGGCGTCATCTTCTCCGGTTGTTCTGCAAGAGGCAACTAAAATAGAGGTAAAAATACATTTATATATATATGTATATATATGTTTTCATTTCAACAAGTCCTTAGTTCGTGCAATGCATGCCCTCTTTCGTTTTTGGATTTGTTTACAGAAAGGAAAGTATTACTCTGGCACTGTTTGCAAACCAAATTTTCAGTGGAAAATTATCAAATTTTACTGCCTGAGTTGTTTGACAGAATATCAAATTTTGTCAATTTTTTCTACTCAATTACAATGGTAACTTATTCAACTCAAAAATTATTACAAGTTGTTAAAATTTGTCAAAAATTATTAAAAATTATCAAAAAATTTTAACAAACACCCAAAACTATAAAAAATTACTACTTACATAAAAAATTATAACTAACAACTTTAAAAAAAAAATACCTAAAATTACTAAAATTTAATTTTTCAAACTGTATCTCCGTCTAAAAAGTTTATTAGAAACTTGCACTAAAATAACGTTACAAAGGTATAAGTGTAATAAAAAGTAACTTAATGGACTTATATATACGTTGGATGTGATAGACTTATAAAATATCACATTATTCTCACAACGTTTTCTGATAAAATAATATTACTTTTACATAAACAAATCAAATAATAATACAGAATAATGCTCCACAACTAGAGTTTTATAAAAATAATGCTCCATAATTAAAAAAAAAAAAAAAACAGAACAAAAGTAGTTAAAATAAAAACACCTTATGATCTATCACTTGAATACAATAACTCACATTAAGTTTAATTTAATTACAACCTTACCACTATTATATCCTTCTATTTCATTTTCTGATTACTTTTTTTTTTTTTTTCTCTCAATGACTAACATTTTCTAATGGTATATCGAGAATCTTAGACTGTAATGTAAAAATTCTTGGTCAGGAATGGAAGAGGCGAGCGAGACTGATGTTGGGACATGCTGCTGGCGATGCCGAGAAAACAATAGATTCCAAAGAAAACGAAGCTGCGGATGAAGACATAGTAGCCATGGACTACGCCCAACCCCCTAAAAAAACACCTATCCATAATTAACAGATAGGATTGGACGGCCAATAACCCTCCACGTGCAATGCTAATTCCCTATTATTTGTTTTTTATTTTATTTTATTTTATTTTATTTTTAATTTGGGGCTGATTAATCCCCACTGAATGTGTAATACAAGATTCTGTAAGTGTTTGGGCAATTTAAAATATAAAACTCCTGCATTATGTGTTCAGTGTTTCTCTTTACCAATGAAGATTTGCAACGACCAGGCATGCATGCATACAAACACACATATATATGTGCGTGCGTGCGTGTGTGTGTGGGGGTTGATTGCTGGATTGCAAATCTGTCGAGTCCATGCGCGAGTTCTGGGAGTTGCAGTGAAAAAATCCACTGCAAGATGCAGTGAAAAAATAAAGGGCTGATATTTATTTTTACTTTAATGACGCGTGACTTTTTATATTTTACATTAATTGTGTTCCAATTAGATTTTTATAGCTTTTATTTTTATTTTAAAAATAATTTTAATTAAATTAAATTAAAACCATTCGATTAAAAATAATTAAATCTCAACCTTTAATTTTTCACTGTAACCCTGGAACTCTCTACGCGATTTTTGTATACCGGGAATAAGTTAGTTTTCGGCCACTACATTGTGTTTGGGAAACTACTCCCCTCGTTACTTACCAAAAAAAAAAAAAAACTACTCCCCTCGCTATTATCTTTTACGCTGAACTTGTAACAATTAATCCTCTGTGTGGTCAAGTTTTAATTTGACTTTTATGTTAACAACCATTAAGAAAGGATGATGAAAAAATGCCACATCGATCACACATAATAAAAACATGATATTTCTGTTTATAAATTTATTAAAAAAAACAAATTAAAATTTACTTGAAAATATAAAGGACTAACTGTTATAATTAAAATTATAAAAATCAAAATTTGAATAAAAAAATGTGACAAAAAAATATCACATATCAATCATACTTGATGAATATATATATGACATTTTGTAAATAAATAGATAAATTCAATAAAAGAGCCAGATTAATACTGGTTTGTAAGTAATAGAAATGATTCTTATAATTAAAAGTTACAAAGTACACATACTTCAAAATAAGTATTATATGCAAATCTCATACATATCAAACACTCAAACTTATTGAATACTCTAAAATATGTATAGGATATACCAATTCTATTATTTTATTATTATTTCTTTAAATACACGATTAAAACAGTTATATTTAAGTAAGTGAAACTCGAAAATATATCTTAACTAAAACTATTAATTATTTTTTCTTCAAATATATATTATCATATTTTGTATTTTAAATTATTCAATTAGTTTTACAACGAGTGTTATATTTATTTATATAGCTAAGAAAAATATATAAATTATATATATTTTTAATTGCATTCTTATCATGTTTGTATCCTTATTTTATTTTATTTTTTTGTATAAATTATTGTATCTGTATCCCATATGTATGCTTCTTAAATTAAAAATACAAATATCAAAGTAAAATTCAATAGAAAATATAAAATACAAAAATACTAAATATAATTTTATCTTAAAATTTACACACCGGCTATCTTTGAATCAAGTGGAAAAAAAACCTCAAATAAATGCCTCGAAGCAAAAGCAGGGGAGTCACCTAATAGACCGAGGCACAAATTTTTAATGGGAAACAGTTGGTGCATCAGATTGTCTTGCCCAATGCAGGAATTCCAGCAAAACGATCGATAGCCAATACACTTTCTTGGGCCATTTCTCAACATGTTAATTTTTCCCATAAAAATCAACAATCTATCAGTCACGCACCCTCCAATTCAAGTCATTGCCCAGCAACAGAAGAAAAAGGAAATTGAATTACGAAGGTTTCATATTTTTCCCCAACAAGAAAGAAGAAAATTACGCCGGCAACATTTCAATTTGAACGCATAAAAAGGAAATTCCGTGAACATGACAATTGTTGGGATTATTAGGTTAGCGTACCCCCCTCGCAATCACACAATCTGACAGCCAGACTAGTCAGGTTGTGTCCTCTATTCTAGAGATTCAATAACAAGTCATCGTTTGGGTAATCAACTGCCACTACAGTTAACAATAAAAGGTTTTACAAAGTCAATGAATTCAGAGGTCCTGATTCCCAGCTTCAGATCAACCTCTCCACCTCCCAGCCAAAAGAAATCGGGATTAAGCTTCGCGATCGCTTCATCCAAAATCACCTGGAATCATTTTATATTATAAGAACTAACAAATATTACATACTTTACCTAATATATGTAAATACACTTTCAGGTATATATGAAATGCTGCACTAGAAGTTTAAGAATAGCACTAATCTTTTCAGCGCTTTTTTTACGTCAAAATACAATAGGATTGCTAATTACAAAATTAGTTGCTCTCCCAACTTAGTCGTTAATTTGTTTGTTTTCAATAAATGGATCCAAGTCTGTTTCCCGTATTTGGAAGTGTCAAGATTAACCAAGTGAGCTAAAACAAAACAAAAATAGAAAAGTTTAACTGGGTGAGAAATGAGAACAATTCTTGCAACCAACAAAAGTTCAAATGCTTCCAACATACTGTACAAAAGTGTCGTGTCCCAGTCCTACACTATAAAGTATTCCAACTTTATACATCTACAGGGTGGCTTAGAGCATCGGTAAGATTGTTCCATTACAACCTCGGGCCATGGGTTCAAATCTTAAAATCAAACTCTCTTTGCCTGCCTCTCCGTAGACCCATGGAATGCAGCAGCCTTATACACCAAGTTGCCATTTATCATATGCAATCCATGCGGATGCAAACATGCACACACATCACAAGATATTTGGTTTGTCAACGTACCCATGTGCTGACATTTCACCTTTACAATTACAATGTTAAAGAGTATTCAACTCATGGAGATTCTACATAAGATATATTTCTTACTACAATACCAGTATTTGACCTTCATTTATTAGTATTTTGCATACATGGACATAATGATCTTAGTAGTACTAAAAAAAAAATATAAGGTTCACATAAAACCATAGCCTGACTGCATTACCATTCCAAAATATTTGAGTACCTCAAGATTATAATAGCAAATTAAAGTCACAAGGTTATTATCAAAATAGAAATCAGAAACAAACCATCAAACCAAATGATGCTTGCAGTGAACCACTATATTAAATCAAAGAAGTTGGATAAAATCCAAGCTCCAGTTCCAAAGCCAGAAATTTGACAGGCATGACAAATTTCAGTGGCCCAACCCAGCTTGGCAGATTTCAAGTCATGAACAGGAATGGCACGGGATGATTCAAATATCAAATGTGCAAGTGTAATGCATCTTTCAAAATTTAAAAGGAACCATTATGCATGCATCTTTATAAAGAGCCACAGGCTGCAAGCAGGAAAGGGATACATATCAGATCCAGGCAACAAATCTCAGGGGCCTATTTGTTTCAATCTAATATCAAGCCAAAGAGGACAATAAGGTGTAATCTCTGAAAAACATGTCATGTGCGTCTGTAATGCTAAAAGGCCTTATGTAAGCTCTAAAATCATCGATCATGTTGGAAAAGCTAAAGCTTAAAATACCACATATTGAGGTAGACAGGTTCTGTGTCATGACAAGACACTCTTGGTCTTCCTCAACATCAGAGTATCAATATGCACACAACAGAGAAGAAGCTCCAAATAAAGAAAGAACCATCCAAAATACAAGCAAACAGAAAGCTCTAAACTGAGATGGCCTTGCTTTGCAAGGTAAAATGTTCCATTTATATATGATGTCAAAACTCAAAGCTAAAATATTGACTTATGGTTTCATTTACCGGAATGTCTGTTTTCATGCCAATACAAGTCACTGCATTGTGCTCAAAACCAGTCAACTTCTGTGATGTCTCCTCGGGTGCAAGCCTCACTGCACAAATAGTAACAATAATTATCACCTCACAACCAAAAAGTTCCATCAGCATTAGAAAATAACAGTCTTTCCTTTAAGACCAATAAATGAAGCCATAAGTCAAATGGCCAATAATTTAGCAAAACCCTGACGGTACAAGGGAATGAAATTTTCATTCCTACAATTCCATTCCATTGCCTCTTTTGGTATGCTTATTTCTAACACTACTTTATTTGAGCAACTGGAATAAAATTGGAGGCATGACCATTCTATTCCATTCCATTCCCTTACACCAAACTAGGCTTAAATACTTTTTGCACATACCGTAGCAGCATAAGAAAAGAAATACCAAACTGCCCAGAACTTTTACCCATAAAATGCTCACCGTAAAAATTGGATTGACCTTATTAGCTTATAGCCATGAGGTAATTTATTGTGTAGGATCCTTCACTGTTTCCACCATATGTTTACCTTAGATGAATTTTCTTTCGTACCTGCAAACCATGTCCTGTCTGAATTGTAGATGTTCCCCCTCCCCAACCCCCTGGGGGGTACGTAGGTATTTTCATCCAACTGAAGATGGCAAGTTCAGCAAAATACTGACATTTGACAGATATAACTGTTTGTCAGATAGAAAAGGCATATTTATGCTGCGAGCAGTGTGCTCTGTTTGGACCAAAAGCCTTGTAACAATAACCCACCAACTTTTCATTATATAAGAAGGATCGCACTTTAAATTAACTAGAGGGTTTCATGGTAGGCATAAAAACCTTTAGTATAATCTAGCCATAAATAGCACAACCCAATGCACAAGGCTCTCGCATTGCAGAGTCTAATACAATTTTGCCAAAAATAACCTTGTTTATGAACAGTATATATATTTCTTGTGTAGACATTTATCAAATTAGCTATCTAGTGAAGTCATTTAGAAGACACCATTATCCACTAAATTCAGAAGTAACTGGCAACTTCAAAGATGTTTTTTGAACACCTTCCATTTGGTATCTAGAGAAGCAGCATTAGCCAAATTGGTGCAACTCACGGATTGACTAAGGCAAGAGATCCAAATTGATGTGACTCCACACATGAGGCGAGTGGAATGTGTAATACCTCGTGTGTATGTACAATCAATCTCAGCTCCAAAGGGGAAAGTACATCATGATACAAAGAGAGAGAAAGCAGAGGAAGGAGGGCCAGGTTGAGAGAGGTGCTGCATCTATGTGAAAAAAAAAGAATAATAACTTGCCAAAGGTGTTGTACATAGAATTCAAATTATTGTTGACAAGCCCTCAGTAGGGCATGTTCCACAGGAGGCTCTGAGATGCCACATAATCCTATAGCTGAACAGTTGTAACCATGCATAATACCTTTTTCGTGGAATCCCAATACCCGGTTAATTTTCATTGTTTAAACTAGTAGACTGTAATAGACAAACACGTGAACCTACTGAACCTTAGGAGTTTTTATGTCAGCCATGATGGTCCATGGTCCCAAACTTTAGAAAACTCCAAATGGTATACTCATCAAAGGGTTACCATAAATACACGTTCAGTTCTAGATGAAAAAACCATCTGAATTACATTTGTCTTTTTCTTCATTTGTTCGCTTTTGAATTAAATTGTCTTTGATCTGCATTGGTAAAAAAGAGATATGACAGAACAACATTAAGGTATGGTTCCTGCCAATATCAACCGGAAAAGATAATTCACAAGAGAGCACTTTTTGAGGAATTGGCAAAGTTACACTTTTGTGCCAAATGCTTTCCAAAAAGAATGGTTTTGGCTGGTAATCTACCAATCGGGTTGATTTTAGGGATGCAAATCCAAACAAATTCAAAGTGTCCATATTATGTGGTTGAACATGGGAAACTCAAAAGTGAGACATTCTAAAGCCAATACTTGATAACTTAGTCAAACTATTCTCAATTCTTTAAACTATTTTCAAGTACATACACAAATATAAATTTGCAGCCAGGTTAGACACAAAATGATCAGATCCTCTATGGACTGGGGGCTGGGCTATTTTGGACCTTTCTGAGCAAGCTTGAACCCAAGAGATCAGCAGTTTTCGTATTCTTGGGTTTAAAAAATAAATAAATAAATAAATATCAAATAAGCATGATTCTTCCAGCAATTAAAAATATTTCTCAGCCACATATCACATGATTTATACCATCTATTTAAAACAATAGATGGATATAAGTTGGATCTATAGTCCCTGATCTTAAATGACTAAATTAAATTAGAAAAGAATCCATGCAGACCAACAAGAGAGTCAACCAGAAGTAAAGCCAACAAATATACTCCAAGAGGGGGGGGGGAACTAGGCACATGATTGGAAGTCATTTGATTTAACTCAAAGTTTGCTGAGTTCAAACTCCGACGATATCATAATTTAGTTTATGTGATTAGCAAAACTAATATACTTAAATGCGTTAGATCTCGGGCTAGACCCAATCAAGCCTCGAGCTAAATCCATTAAATTGGCCCGCTTAGAACAGCATAGTCAATCAAAATCATGCCAGTTTTATCTAGGCAGACATTTATCTTTAGGGCATTTTATTTTATTTTATTTTTAATTTAGTAGACGTTAACTTACTGTTAAATTTCTTCTTTGGTATCTTGGCATTGTTGAGTGAATAAAGAAAGTTCTTCACCATCTCAGCATTAAACCGAGCAGTGAACTGCAAATAAAGAAAGTTCTTAAGATAACAACAGCAGCGGATTAGATAAGATAATTTATTGATGAAAAAACACAAGGTACCTGAACTACAACAACGTAATACTTTGAATTGTTGCGATCACTACAGTCAGTTACATTAGAAGGGGCTTGAGTATTGACCTACATAAATAAGAACAAACATGGCTCAGGGATTGGTTAATAAGAGCAATTCATTTTTCACCTCACTAATGGGAAAGGACTGAGTTAGATGCTCCAGAACATGAAAAGTGCATGACAAAGTCTCAGCACTACAGCATCATTACATTTCAATTACAATCATCATCATCACATCTTCAATAATATCAGCTCTCTTTCTCAAATTCATATTAGCACTGGGGCAATTAACCTTTGGCACCACTTTGTACCCACATTCCCTTTAACAGAATCTTCCAACATAAAAAGACCATAGTTAAGCTAGGACATGCAGACTACTAGATTTTAAAGGAGCATCCAAATAATAGATGAAAACTTCAAAAAAAAAAAAAAAAAAAGCTTCCAACAGAAAAATTATTCAATAAATAGGCACAAAAGCAGGCAAAGTGGGACCCGCATGCGCCAAGGGCAAAGAATAGTAACGATTAAGTGTAGTTATGTAAACAAAAACAGCATTATGGCACATGCTATAATTTGGAAGTTTTAACTAATATGTACTAAATTCTTGAGGCAATCCTAAAACACCTAATTAGCTGATGCTTGCACCAAGATCTTTGTAGTGGTATTTCTATTTTTTTGAATGGTACTTAGTGGTAATTAGCCCACAATAAAAAACAAGAAAGACAGAGAAAATGGCAGCAGGTAGAGCCTTGATAACACCAAGACTACAGTTGTTTATTGAGATGGAATTAGTCGGATAATCTATAGGATTGCACATACGATAGGATTAAATGTTTATATGAGATTATTTATGATGAGTTTGATTAGGATGGGATAAGAAATTGGCTAAGAGAAGGGATTAATTTTTGCCCGTTGGATTGAAGGGAAATTTATCCCCAAACAAACACTACCCAAGAGTACATGTCCCATGCTGTAGGACCATAAGGAGTATCCTGGCCTCTCGAGAGACTACCCTTATCAAAGAATAAAAAAGCCCTAAGCCATGGGACATTCCAGATTTTGCCACATAAATGGACTGAATCAACCATATATGCCAATTAGATGAATTTTCCTTAGCCCAAGTTCTTCCAGCCCTCCCCAGTTATCCTGCTTTTCAAAGACATCAATTTGATGGACATGTTTCTCAATATGACTGTCATATAAATCATGATATCCTTATTGTTGTAACTTAGAACTGTCTTCTATCTGTTTGGTCCTTGAAACAACTTCACGGTTTCTCACAATTTTGAATCTCAAATGTGTGTACGTGGGTGTGCCAAAAACAAAATTTTGAGTGTGAGATAATGAATGTGCCATGACTCTGGTGATTATGAATTGCTATGCCTTAGTTCAAGGACTTTAAGAATTTAATCAACATTCAACACTGATGGTGAAATAGTAAAATCTATTCGAACAAAACAAAATACAAGAATTTGAAAAGACTAAAGCAAACTCCATCTACTTGAGTTGTTCCTTCGCAATAGACTACAACTGAGTGAAGTTCAGGACTTCACAAATGTTAGGCTACCTCCCTCCATCTACTTGAGTTGTTCCTTCACGACAAATTACAATTGAGTAAAGTTCAGGACTTCACAAACATTATGCTACCTCTACTCCTAACTATAGTTACTTTACTCCTATTTGTATTAGAACTCTAGTGCTGAAATTTAATTGAAAATTATAGTACTTCTCGCTGAGAGAGATTGGTTGAGGAACCCCTTTCTTTTGCTGTGTTGCCTTTCTTTTATAGACATTGTGGGCCGCAAACGATTCCACTTGCGCTCTCACTGCAACTTTCAAAAGGGCTAAATGTGCCATGTGTCCCATAGCTACTGCAAAAATCATGGATTTGGTTTGGTTGTGACACTCCTGCTTCCTAGGATGGTGCCCTAAATTGGTTTCTTAGGCTGATAACCAAAGGACTGGTACCCAGTTGTTATTTTAGCCGATTTACACAATGCTCAGGTTTGCTTATTATCGGCCTTTCCCCTTGGGTGACATAGACAAAAGTACTCAATTGGCCTCTTGTGTGATCCTTTGCTGCATCGGCCAACTACTCATGAATCGGCATTAGGAATCCCTGCTATTGACTGGCACATCTAGTGGCCAATATTGACTAGCACATCGCACTACCCTGCAATCCAAGACCGTACACGTGTCTTCATCAGAATGGTTAGATTTGGATGGGTCCAAACCTTCCAACATTCCTAGACACTCCAGAAATAATCCCCCAATTAAGTTTAGCCTACAAGCCATAGACATCAGGGTGATCAAAAAATATTACGGTTATGTCTATATTTAGAAGTAAATATTAGGAAGTAAATATAGCAAGGTAATCCAGAGAGACGTGTAAATATAGTGTCTTTTGGTTTTCGTCTGACATTGGAACAGTTTTGTACATTGTATAAATAGCTATTACATCAATGGAAGAGGGGCGATCTTTTCCGATACTTCTCTGATTTCTTTATGGTATCAGAGCCTGCAACGTCCGAACTGAAATCCGAAACAAGTGAAACAATGGCCGGAGTACCTCCATCACCATATACCTTGGGTTCGAATGATAGCCCAGGGACCATACTTACCCACGTAGTGCTTAAGGGGCCGAATTATGAGGAATGGGCAAGGGGTTTGCACACCTCCTTGCGTGCAAAAAGGAAGCTTGGATTTGTTGATGGAACTATTACACAACCAACTGCAGATTCCACCGATCTTGAGTGGTGGACCGTGAATTCAATGGTGGTGGCTTGAATATTTAACACGATCGAGTCGAATCTTCGTACGACGATATCATATCGCGATCTTGCGAAAGACTTGTGGGATGATATACAACAAAGATTTTCTATTGGCAATGGACCACGTATCTCTCAACTGAAGGCGAATATTGTCAAGTGCAAACAACAACATAATGAATCAATTATGAGTTACTTTGGTCGCATAAAGAAACTTTGGGATGACTTGAATGATTATGATATACTTCCAGCGTGTACTTGTAAAGGATGCACGTGCAATCTGACTGGTGAGTTGCAGAAGCGTCGAGAAGCCGAGCGTGTGCGTGAGTTTCTCATGGGGTTAGACGTATCTTATGCCACGGTACGTTCAAATCTGCTAAGTACCGAGCCCTTGCCAAATATGAACCATGTCTACTCAAAATTAATTCAAGAAGAAGAGGTGAAAAATTCGACTAGCACAGTAAAGCATGATGCGATGAGCTTTGCAGTGCGGGCTCCTATGACTAGCGTTTTGAGTTTAGGAGGGGTTAGTTCAGGGGGGGCTCAGAAGGATACACAACTTGTGTGTACACATTGCAAACGAACGGGTCATGAGGCTAGTTCCTGTTTCTCTCTTATTGGATACCCAAAATGGTGGGGATCACGCCCACGTGAGCGTGCTGGGGCTGGACGTGGTCGTGGAAGGACTGGACAGCAGGGCACGCCGGGTGCAGGACGTGGACGAGAAGCTCCTGTTCGTGCAAACGCGGCGCAAGGGCTTGTTGTGTCAGCAAATTCGGGAGCACTTGGGGATGGTGATCAAGCAGCCTTGAACAATCTAAGTGGCAAGGAGTGGTCCGAGTTGGTTAGATTGTGGAATGCCCAGAAAGCCAACACAAATATTCGCTTGAACGGTAAGAAGGTTAACGAACCTTGGATCATTGATACAGGTGCTTCGCACCATATGACAGGGGAGAAAGGAGTTTTCGAATAATTAAGCGATATTGATCCTAGCCCAGTAGGAATGCCGAATGGAGATGAAGCGAGTGCTATTAAGATTGGGACTGTGGTGATGAATGATAAATTGACTTTAAACCATGTGCTTTATGTTCCTAATTTGAAGTGTAATTTATAGTCAGTTTCTCAATTGTTGCGGGACACAAATTTCAGTGTACAATTCACTAATCGTTTGTGTGTTATGCAGGACCGCACCTTGAGGACGCTGATTGGAGTGGGTGAACAAAGTGGGGGACTCTACTACTTGCGGAGGATGGCGCCTGTGCGAGTCAACAAAGTAACTGGTCCGGATTCAGCTGAGTTGTGGCATAGAAGGTTGGGGCATCCGTCTTTCAGAGTGGTAGAGCTACTTCAGCAAGTTAGTAATTCTGATGAGATTAGTAGATTAGCGGCAAAACCATGTGATGTTTGTTTTAAAGCTAAGCAAACTCGAGAAGTTTTTCCTTTTAAGTGATAACAAAGCATCTGAAGCTTTTGAGCTAATCCATTGTGATGTTTGGGGTCCTTATACTCAAGTTGGGTCTTGTGCTTCTCAATATTTCTTGACTGTTGTTGATGATTTTTCACGAGGTGTATGGGTTTATTTGATGAAAGCTAAAAGTGATGTGTCTCGATTACTCAAAAATTTCTTTGCTTTAGTTGAATGTCAATTTGCTAAAAAGGTGAAATTTGAGAGAAGTGACAATGAGACTGAATTTAGGTGTTTGGATGAATACTTTAAAGACAATGGTATGATTCATCAAACTTCCATGATTAAAACGCCACAACAAAATGCTAGAGTAGAAAGAAAACATCGACATATTTTGAATGTGGGTAGAGCATTGCGCTTTCAGGCAAATTTACCAATTGAGTTTTGGGGAGAATGTGTACTTATTGCTGGTTATTTGATCAATCGAACACCGTCGGGATTATTGGGTGGTAAGACTCCCTTTGAGATGTTGTATGGCAAACCTCCTAGTATGGATCATATTAGGATTTTTGGGTGCTTGTGTTATGCGAAGAATTTGCATTCAAAGGACAAGTTTGATAGTCGTAGCCGAAAGTGTATCCTTGTTGGTTATCCTTATGGGAAGAAGGGGTGGTCTTTGTATGATTTAGATACTGGTAACTATTTTGATTCACGTGATGTTATGTTCTTTGAAACTGAGTTTCCCTTTGCTACTAAAGGTGAGATCGAGTTGGGGAGTGACTCACATGTGTCGCCTTGTGATGATGTGCAAAATTTATGCGATAGCAATGAGTTAAGTGTAAATGCACCATGTTCAAACGAGCCTTGCTTGGCTCGTAATTATGAAACCGCAACAGATGTTGAAAGAGTTGGAGTGCCCGAGGTGCGTGTTATGAGCAAGGAGCAATCCGCTCCAATGTCTGACATGAACGGGGCAACGCACAATGTGCCAGCGATAGTTGCGATAAATGAAAACGTTGGGGCGTCTGTTGGTACTCAACGAGAATCAAAGGGGGATGATGAGCTAGGGAGAGGAAAACGACAAAAGTTTGATTCGGTACGTTTAAAAGACCATGTTACTCAAACGACAAAAGTTTGACTCGGGTGTCCTCCACTCACTGTTCACTCCCTTCAATCATGTCCTCAGGTACGCCCTATCCCATAGCACGTTATGTGAATTGTAATGCTTTTTCTATATCGCATCGTAAGTTTCTTGCAGCAATTACAACTGACAAAGAGCCCACTTCTTTAAAGGAAGCTATGCACGACGAAAGATGGCGTGAGGCCATGCGCCAGGAAGTTCAGGCTTTGGAAGACAATGGGACTTGGACGGTGGAAACCTTACCTCCTGGAAAGAAGGCCATTGGAAGTAAATGGGTGTACCACATAAAATACAACTCTGATGGTACTGTTAAACGGTACAAGGCAAGGTTGGTAATTCTTGGCAATCATCCAGTAGAGGGTATAGATTATACAGAGACATTTGCTCCTACAGCGAAAATGGTCACTATGCGGACTTTCCTAGCTGTTGCTGCTGGTAGAAATTGGGAATTGCATCAAATGGATGTGAATAATGCTTTTTTCCATGGTGATCTTGATGAAGAAGTCTACATGAAATTTCCTCCGGGTTTTGTCGCCCCAGTTTCAGGTACAGTGTGTCGTTTACGTAAATCCTTGTATGGATTGCGTCAGGCACCTCGATGTTGGTATGCAAAGTTAGCAAATGCATTGCGTGATTATGGTTTTCGGTTATGCTTTTCTGATCATTCTCTGTTTGTGTACATCCAAGGGACCATTATGCTGACTATCCTAGTTTATGTGGATGACTTAGTAGTTTCCGGCAATGACAGTGATGCTATTCGACTCTTTAAACATTATTTGAGTCAATGCTTTCGTATGAAGGATCTTGGGAAGCTTAAGTATTTTTTGGGCATTGAGGTTGCAAGAAATGAGTCTGGCATATTTTTGTGTCAGCGAAAATACACCTTAGTTATTCTTTCTGAAACTGGTCTTCTCGGTGCTAAGCCTGTCAGCGTGCCTATGGTGGAAAATCATCATCTTGCTCTTGCAAATGGTGTCGAGTTGTCCGACCCGGCTCCGTATCGTCACTTCATTGGTCGCCTGATTTACTTGACAATTACATGACCTGAATTATGTTATTGTGTACATATTCTCGCACAATTTATGCAGACACCTCGCCAAGAGCATTGGGATGCAGCCTTATGTGTAGTTCGATATTTGAAATCTCATCCAGGGCAAGGAATCTTGTTGCGTTCTGATTGTGATCTGCAGCTTCGTGCCTATTGTGATGCTGATTGGGCTAGTTGCCCTTTGAGTCGGCATTCTCTAACTGCCTATTTTGTGTTTCTTGGCTCTTCCCCCGTGTCTTGGAAAACGAAAAAACAGGCTACTGTTTCCCGTTCGTTTGCTGAAGCGGAATATCGTGGCATAGCTTCTGCTACTTGTGAGATCAAATGGTTGAAGGGGTTGTTATTGCGTTTAGGTGTGTTACATCCTGCACCTATTCCATTATTTTGTAACAGTCAAGCTGCCCTACACATCGCTAATAATCCTGTCTTTCATGAGCGTACAAAGCATATTGAAGTCGATTGTCATTTTATTCGTGATGCCATTCAACGTGGTATCATTTCTCTGCGCTATGCGCTATGTTCATACGGCTTCGCAACTTGCGGATATTCTTACCAAAGCTCTGGGCAAGAGCCACTTTGATTCTCTTCTTTGCAAGCTGGGCATTTTGAACCTTCATACTCCAACTTGAGGGCGGGTATTACGGTTATGTCTATATTTAGAAGTAAATATTAGGAAGTAAATATAGCAAGGTAATCCAGAGAGACATGTGTAAATATAGTGGCTTTTGGTTTTCGTCTGGCATCAGAACAGTTTTGTACATTGTATATATAGCTATTACATCAATGGAAGAGGGGCGATCTTTTCTGATGCTTCTCTGATTTCTTTAAAAAAATATAACAAAAATAGTCACTTTTTGTCGTCTTAATCATCAACTGTTAATTATTGCATATGGTATTTTACCCCAACTTCAACTTTGACCCTAAACTTTGGTTCTTAATCATATGTCCAGAATTTTCCCCAAAATTAATCTCTAACTGATGTCCAAGCAGTTCCAATGAATGGAAATAAGCGCCTAATCTGAACACCAAGACTCCAAATAGATATGAACAAAACATTCGTAAAATCGGATTCCGAAACCTAGGGCAATTGCTCTAATTAAATAGAATTTAGGAATGTAAACACATATAGAAATAGATATATAGTTCGAAGACAGAGAAAGTATAAGCTTAGAGGTACCAGGACAATGCTCTTGCAGAGGTGGTGAACGGAAGAGGCACCGAGGACGTCTCGTCGGGCTTCGAGAGGCCAATCGTAGTAATCGGAGGGGACTCGCTTGAATGCGAAATCTCGAACGCCATTGGCGCGAAGGATGGCGGAGAGGCGGGCTTCGGTGCTGGCGGCATCGCAGTTGCGGTTCTCGGAGGGAGAAGAGACGGAGAGAGAGCCGGAGAAGTGTCGTGGCAAATGAAAGAGCTCGAGTTCAGTGATTCGTTGGAGGATTCGAATTTGACGGCTCTCCAGCTCCGCCAGTGCCGCCTCCATCTCAAGAACGCCTGCTTCACCAGCAGCGAATAAGTGATCTTTTGTGAAATTTTAACTCTGTTGGATTGGATACCCTTCAAGTCCTCTATTCCCGAATCCCGACTCACAATAGGAGGGAACAGAATCCGGGCTTGTCCTTTTGAGCCGCCTCTCCTTTCCAAGTTCCAACCCTCCAATTTATGTTCTTGGGTGAAAGATTTCAACTAAACTATTCATTCTAATAAATTATATTAAGAGAATACATATCATGTAGTAAATTATTATCTATGAGAAATAATTTTTATTTAATAAAACATTTTAATAAAGTAAATTATTCTAATGAGTAATTATTATTTGTTTAAAATAAATTTAATTTGAAAAAATAAATAATTTTAATCATAAATTAATATTTCAATAGTATTAATTTAATAAACTAGAATAAATCATTTTAATAATAAATTATTTTTTTAAATTTTGATAAAATAATTTAACAATTAATTAATTTTAATTTAATTTAATTTAATAAATTATTATTTTATAATATTTACTATAATTATTCTTAGAAAAATGTTGCCTAGGATTTTATAGGATATAAAAAAATGTTTTATGAAGATAATGGGGGTAAAAGAGTATAATTTTTCCATTACTTCCTGTTATATGAGGTAAATTGTCACCTCCTCTTTCAAACTAATATAATAAAAAATAAAAATTACCTTAATAAAATTTACTTTTTGTTACCTCTAATACAAACAAGTCTTTAGTTGGTAATTATTCTTAAAAAAAAAAAAAAAAAACTATCAATTTTGCAACAAAACCATTCATATTCAATAATGTAAGAGAAATTTTTAAAAAGTTACTCAATAAAATGTTGAAAATTAGTCGAGTTAGGTCTGGCTTGACTCAGTCTTACCCTGCTTTTGGTTCCCCCCCAACTGGCCCACCTCCCCTCCAGATCTGATCGAACCAAGGTTAGGAAAATTTACTCCGGACCTTCCCTATTGACCATTATATATTTTCTAGGGTTTATTTCACTTACCTCTTATGGTTTTAACTTTATAGATTTAAACCCTACAAATTATATAAATGTGCACTTAGATCCCTTAAGGTTTGTATTACTTCACTTAGACCCCTTCTATGAAAAAAAAAAATCTAGTAGAGGGGATTTGAGTGAATGTAATGCAAACCTCAAGAAGTCTAGATGTATATTTACAAAATTCATAGGGTCTAGATGTATAAAATCAAAATCATAAAGAGTATAAGTGAAATAAATACTATTTCTTAATATTTTTAAAATATTTTAAATAAACTCAATTCAATCATTACGGATTAAACGTTTCACATTTTATTTAAATATAGTTAAAAGTAATACAATATCCCCCGCTAACTGTTACTAGTGTAAAATTTATTCTTATAATCCTTTACACCAATTTGTTTTTACTCCCAATCCAAACTCACCCATAAATTTAAATAACGTCATAAAAGCTATTAAAAAGAAAAATAAAATAAATTTTAATTCAAAATTTTGCATAATTTTACTTACCAAACTGATCTGAGAATTAAATAAAAAAAAGAAGGAATTTTATTTTTCCATCTATAACTTTATTTACCAAGTTTTGAACAAATGATTTATTTATTTTATTTTTTTCTTTTTGAGGTGAGGTTGGGGTGGGCTAAACTATAATTAGTATTATTGTATTTTACACTAACATTATTTCTATCTTATACTTTAAACTATCTTATTTATTTTTATACTTTTAAATTTTCTAACTTTTTCTTAGTTTATCAAATTTATTGACAAGAAAAAACACGTTTCCATTATATACAAAGTATACTTTATGTTTTCTAAAATAATTGAGAGATTTAAAAATACATAAAATAAAATGAATAATTTAAAATACAAAGGCCAAATCAAATGTGTCAAACCTTACATAGATTGTTATGTTGGTAGTGCTTTCACACTCTTTTTGCTAAAAGGAAAAAAAAATTATTTTTTAATTTTATTTAGTTTAAGGAGAAGAAAACAGCGAAAAAGAAAAAAAAAAGTGAAAATAAAGAATATTAGAGTAAAAATTAGTAATGTTTTTTTTTATACTTTCCTTTATAATTTTCTTTTCATTTCTCTCTTTTATTAGCGGCGATTCAGGAGATGGTGCCACACGGACATCCAAGTGTCTAAAATCTTATTGTACTTTCTTAAATTTTTTTGAGTATTTATATTAGTGTGTATTATATTTACCCTTCAAATTTTTAAAAATATTATCTTTATCTTTTCAAAATATAAATTTTTTTAACTTGACCCCTCACTCAAAATTTTGAATCTAAAGGTGCTCCAGACTCAGGTTTAATTTGAGAAGGAAAATAATTGTTTTATTTTTAACTAGTTAGTAGTTGACTAAAAATAAGTCAATTACTTTTGTGTTTAGGAATGAAAAAAAGAATAATTTTTTTTAGTTGAATTTTTAATTTTGGTTAATTTGATTTTTTCGCCCCTTAGAGATTTAAAAGTAGATTAAAATGTAAAAGAATAAATTTAATTATTTTACAAATTTACAAATAAGTCAATTAACTGTCAGTCAATGAGCTATTTGGATCACAAACGATGCCTCAAAAATCAAATAGGAAAAGACAAGGAGCAGCAAAATAACTTATTTTCCATTTCTTTTACTATAAAGTCCAAACCAAACAGTGTTAAAGAGTTTGTTTGGGTAGCACAAGTTTAGCTTTTTTTTTTTTTTAAGTTTAATTTATTTATTTATTTATTTATTGTCTTATATAATTTTTTACTAAAATTTAATTTTTTATTGAATAAGTTTTAGATATATTAATTACATTTATAAAAAATAATCTTAAATGACTAACTAACTGATTCTCAAACAAACTTCCATTGGCCCATAGATTGCCATTTGCAGAGTTTGCATTAAGGACTCGTTTGGAGTCATAAAAAAATTAAAAAATTTTAAAAAGATTTTAAAAATTTTTAAATTTTTCCAATCACATTTTATCACTTATTATTTTTACATCACATCAATCCCATCCATTAACTTTTTTTTATTTTTTTTAGACTCAAAACGCGCCCTAAGAAACCGGAAGTTTAAAACGTTGTCAAGGACTATGGGAACGTTCCCCCCAACCTTCCGAGGATTGCGCATTGCGCACGCCACGTGACTTTCTCTTTCCCAATAGCAACACCATCTTCGGTCCAAAAGTCTTTCCAAAATATTGATCGTTGAGAAACGAAACCTAAGTAACTTAGATCTCTCTCTCTCTCTCTCCACTGAGAATCGCAGACACACAATGCAGAAGAGCGCTTCATCTTCGTCTTTGGGTCCGGGAGGTCTAGACATAGCCCGGGCCTTCTTCAAGCCGATCGACAAAACGGCCCCGCCGTCGCCCACCAAGCGCCACACCAAGATCTCCGTCATCGGCGCTGGCAACGTCGGGATGGCCATAGCCCAGACTATCCTCACCCAAGATTTGGTCGACGAGCTCGCTCTCGTCGACGCCAAGCCTGACAAGCTCCGCGGCGAGATGCTCGATCTCCAGCACGCCGCCGCCTTCCTACCCCGCACCAAGATCCTCGCTTCCGTCGACTACTCCATCACCGCCGGCTCCGATCTCTGCATCGTCACTGCCGGGGCGCGCCAGAACCCCGGTGAGTCCAGGCTCAACCTGTTGCAGAGGAACGTGAGTCTGTTCTCGAATATCATCCCGCCGCTCATCCGCTACTCGCCGGACACGATCTTGCTGATCGTGTCTAACCCGGTGGACGTGTTGACCTACGTTGCGTGGAAGCTGTCTGGGTTGCCTTCGAATCGGGTCATCGGGTCGGGAACCAACCTTGATTCTTCAAGGTTCCGGTTCCTGATCGCCGATCATCTCGACGTCAACGCTCAAGATGTGCAGGTAATTAAACCTTCAACGGTCCCGTTTCCTAACGATTTAAGGTTCTGTTTGTGAGTTTACGAGAGAAAAGGGGGAAATGATAATATTCTTTTTATTTGTTTATAAATTTAGAAAAAAAATAATTATTTTTTCTCTTTATATGTAGAATAAAAAGAAATGAAAAAAAAAAGTATATATCAGTTATTTTACTATTATATTTTTTAAAAATTAAAAAATAATTTATTTAATTTAAAAATATATTTGTAATTATATTTTTTATTTTATAAACAAATATGTTATTATCAAAGATTTATTAATTTACTTTTTTTTATCTCCATTTCTACTCCCTCTTGCACGATAAAATTTTTAAAATTTTAACATTCTAAGTTTTGTTTGGGTATAAAATTTAGTTTTAACTTTTTTTTAGTTTTATATGTTTTTTTATTAAAAATTAATTTTTCAAAAATTATACTTTTTAAATGTGTTAATCATATTCTTAAAAAAAATTAAAAAATTTATATTCAATTAGGTAAAAAAAGTAATGAAAAAAATTAGTATATTTATTTTTTAGTTTTTACTTAAATATATTAAAACTTACTTTGTAACCAAACGGACCGTTACTGTTTCTTTTCATTTCTTTTCTTTTTAAGAAAAACTCACAAACAATTATAAAATCTTTTCTACCTATTTTACCTCATCCAAACGGACTTTGAAGGTTTGTTTCTAATTCGTGATGGTTTTTCACTAGGCGTACATCGTCGGAGAGCACGGCGACAGCTCGGTGGCGCTGTGGTCCAGCATCAGCGTCGGCGGAGTGCCGGTGCTAAGCTTCCTAGACAGGCAGCAAATCCCATACGAGAAGGAGACGCTGGAGAACATTCACAAGCAAGTGGTGGAGAGCGCGTACGAAGTGATCAGCCTCAAAGGTTACACATCGTGGGCAATTGGGTACTCGGCGGCGAGCCTTGCTCGTAGCATACTCAGGGACCAGAGGAGGATCCACCCAGTCTCGGTCCTTGCAAAGGGGTTCTACGGGATCGCCGGCGGCGACGTGTTCCTAAGCCTTCCGGCGCAGCTTGGCCGGAGCGGGGTGTTGGGGGTGACCAATGTGCATCTTACCGAGGAGGAGGAAAAGAAGCTCAGGGACTCGGCGAAGACCATTCAGGAGGTACAGAGCCAGTTGGGCCTTTGAGGAAAAAATCCGAATGGTGTGTTTATATCTTCAGTGCATTCCTCAAGTTCCTTAATGTGTTTCCTTTCTTATCTGGTGCCTGTTCTGTTTCAAGACTCATAGCTCTCGAGTTAATTCTCAAGAATTTTGCTACAATATAAACAGAGAAGTGAATATTGGAATTAAGAGATTTTTGGGTGATGATTTTGTTCACTTATAATCAATCAGACTCACTCCATCATTCATTCACCTAATCCTGTGTCAGGATTTGCTAACACTACGTTTCGTTTGGAAAGAAGGAACTTGGAAATTAAGACAGAGAAAATAAAAACTTTGATTATTTGTTTTCCGGGTTTGGAGAGAGATGTAAAGAAAATCATAAAGGAATTCAATGCATTTTCTGTTTACTTTTTCCATATTTTTATTTCATTTTCGTTTTCATTTCTCTTTTCTTTGATTCTAAATAAAGGGCTCTTTGGAGTTAAAATAAAATAATATAAAATTTTATAAATCTCTATAAACATAAATTATAAGATAATAAATTTAAATTTTTTACTCATTATACAAAATACGAGACATTAACTTTTATAATTTTATACAATTTTATACAACGTTAAACACACCCAAAGTTAAAAGAATAAATAGAATGGAAATAAAATTGATTATATATCACATTTTATAATCAATAAAAAATAAAACTTAATTAATTTTTTTTTATAAATATCAAAATATGACATTGTTCTATGTATTTATTTATTATTATTATTTTTTCCTTGTACACATATATATTTATATTTCACAAAACCAAGTTTCAAAAGAATCCTAATAAGTGACTATCCCACGTCGACACGATAGTTAGAATGTGTCTGTGTTTATAAATTTAAACTTACAAATTAATTTTAAATTGGCTTGGTAGGTCTTAGGGTTAATTCCCAAAAAAAAAAAAATAGGTACAGTATTTTATATTTTAAGGTGTGTGTGTTTTCATAAACTTAAACACGAAAATATAACCTTAGTAAGTGTCAAAAACAAATATAAATGATAATACCTTATTTTTCTCTCTCTCTCTATATATATATATCCATGTTAGTCTCCACTATTTTTCTCTCTCTCTATATATATATATATATCCATGTTAGTCTCCACTAGTACTATTTTCAACAAAAGAAATCAAATTAGAGGTTGGTATGTAGGGTTGTAAAAGGAAATAAGTTATGTCAACCTCATTTGAGTTTAATTTGGTAAAAAATTAACTTCAATTTAACTATACTAGCTGGAAATTAGTTTGTTGGATTGTAAACTAGCTAAATTACTTAAGACTCATTTGAGTTTAATTTGTTTGTAGACTCACTCGAGTTTGACTAGAAGAATAACTTAATTGAACTTGAAACATAATTTTAACTCAATTATAATTCGACTCGATAAACTAATTATTGTGTGAAATCTGAATCAACTTAACAATACAAGTGAACATAACAAACAAATAATGCAATAACAATCATAAGAGAATCACAAGATTTATATAATTAAGCATCGTGCTTATGTTCACAGGTACAATATAATCAAGTTTCACTATAAATTTTTAACAATGAAATTAAGGCTTATAAGATAAAAAGAAAAAAATCTTAAAAGTATACCCTTAGATAGACCACACTTATCTTTATTTTTGCTCTACTTTTCAACATAATACTAGGAAAATTTTAATCTAAACTTGATTTAAGAATAGACGGTGTCTCATATATATGAAAAAAAAAAAAAAAAAACTAGTTCAATACAACGTCAAAAACAATAACTAAAAAAATCTAAAATCGTCCTACTCACTTGGACCAGGTTTCCAGCGAGTTACTTTGCGACAGAACACAATTATTGGATTTCTCAGCGACGTCCAGTGACTTTACTATTGTGCAACTATGTAACCTTGCATACTTTCTGCAATCCTCAACAACTCCAAGCAAGCAATTCGGTGAATTTCGAATCATTGGTGCATATTGTTAGCTTTGCCTTGGCAAGTTCTAGAAAATTCCCGGACCGTTGTATTGTATTGCAAGACAATCGCAACTTATTTGCAAGCCTACAAACCTAAATGTGTAGATGCTTTATTGTAATAAATATGAGTTACAACTCTAATACTAATATTTTATAAATATAATGTAAAATATTAAATTATTTTAGTTCGACTTAGGATTAAAACTATTAATAATTAATATAAGAATATGCTTGGTATCTAAAGTAAATTTTGTTCATTAAAATGGTAATTTAATTTTGATTATGTTAAATAGTAATTGTCAATGAAGACATTTACACTCAGAATTGTCTCAACTCATGTTTATGTTTACAGAGATCGATTAAGGCTCCGTTTAGGAAAAATTAGCATGTGTTAATGGCTAATGGCTAATAGTTAGCTAAAAAAAAATTAGTTAATTTTGTGTTTGGGAAGGAAAAAAAAGTAGCTAATAGCTAATAGTAACTAGCTAAAAAAAAGTTAACTAATTTTGTGTTTGAGAAGGAAAAAAAAAGTTACTTTTTTTTAGGTAACTAACTTGTAAGAGTAAATTGACATTTTTACCCTTAAAAGTTTAAAAGAAGATAAAAATATACAAGGGTAAAAAGTCCAACCACTGTTGAAGTAGCCATTAGCACATGCTAATGGCTATTCTTATCAAACGGATTCTAAAAATAGAAGACTATATACTCTAATCATAATCAAATCTCTTATAATAGAAATGGGAAAAAATCAATACCTTATTATATATTTACAATATTCATCATATTTCACAAAATCTTTAATTTTAATTGAATCTAAAAATAATAATTTTAATTAAAATCATTGATTGGCATTTAATCTTGTATATTTTTATATCATTGAGACACACCAATTATATGATTATTTTTACTAAAGATTCATTTTTAAGTTAAATATCTCAATTCTTGACATTCTTGGTGAAATAGGATGGCTAAGATTTCTGAGACATTTAGGACGTTAATGGAGGGGAACCAAAACAAAGAAAGGTGCAAGAATGGAGCTTGAGAGTCATTGGGTCAATTCGTCGAGCATACGATGTGCACAACAAATGACAACTCTCTCCCACGCTATACTCGAGGAGCCTAGAGATCATCCAAGACAAGCTCAAGGCTATATAAGACCTAAAATCTCTTAGAATTATCGAACTACAAGAAATATGGGGGTGTTAGTTTGAATTCTATTTTTATATAAATTTGTGTATTTTTGTGATAGGTATTAAGAGATTGATATGTGTGATACCAACCAAGTGAGATTCTCTATTAAAAGTTAAGTAAATTTTCTAAATTTCTTGACTAAAATTAATTAAATAAAAAAATCTCTTTAACGGGTCAAACCTTATAGTTATAACCAATGACCTCATAAAATAAAGGCCTCAGGCCATGATTTCAGTGGCCAACTTCTAAATGAAATCGTGGCACGAAGCCAGGATTCCACCACCTATATCGGATTGATATTTAGGCTCAATTTGTGGTAGAAAAAAATTAGAGCACATTTTTTTTATCATTAACTATTAAGAAGTTATTTTTTTTTTATATTTAAAAAGGATAAAAGACTAGCTTTTTGTAGCTAATTTTGTAGCTAATTTTGTAACTTCTTTTTGTTTATCTGATGTGTATTTATTCACTATGATTTAAGAAAAGTTTAAAATATAGGAGAATAATTTTGATCAATTTAAAAAAAAGACAAAAAGAAAAAACTACAAAAAAATCTATGGTTCCCAAGCAGAGCCTTTACTTTAAGTTTGCAGTTGCTGCTGCTGCTTGTCAAATAGGATTTTTTTTTTTCAAAACTCCAAAAAAAAACTTGCCCCTTTGAAGTTTCAAAACATTTTAGAAAATGAAAAAAAATTTTTAACTTTTTTTTATTAAATTTTGTTACGTGTGACTTTCATGCAAAATTTTAAGAGCCCATTTGGTTTATTTTTTTATCTTTTATTTTCTGTTTTTATTTTTTATTTTTTGTTTTGAATTTATTTTTCATTTTATACTTTTAAAAATAAAAGAAACATGTCAAAATACATTTGGTTGCTTATATTTGTAAAATTTATTTTCGAAAATAAAAAATGACTTTACACATGAAATAAAAAATGATAAAAAGTCGTTTTGAGAGTTTTTAAAAAAAATGAGAAAAATCTCAAAATAAAGAAAATAGAGCATTTTCTGTTTTTTTATTTTAAGATTTTTAACATATAAAATAAAAATAAAAAATAAAAAATAAAAACATAAATATAAATCAAATGCCTCCGAAATTTTAAAAAAATTTTTTTGAAACTCCGAACCCTATGATCCCAGAGACTGGGGCCTCTGAACCGGGTTTCGCAACAAAAAAGTCGGAATCTAGCTGGCGGATTTCAGGCTCGGTCCATAACTTTTTTAGGGACAATATTGGGCCTGGCCCGGTACACAATGACATTTTACATGTACGCTGCCATTGCAAACCGGCCAGAAGACGAGTAGCCATCACTGATCAAATCAGGTTATTTTTCCGGAAGAATTTTTATTTTTATTTCTTGATCGGAAAAAATGGCTGGGAGATTGAGCCGCGTTGCGTCTCAGATTATGGGCGGAAACGGTGTCGCTTCCCGCTCTGTCGCCTCTTCCTTTCGCCTCCGCTCCGGCATGGGTCTCCCCGTCGGCAAACACATCGTCCCCGACAAACCAGTAACTCTTCTTCTCTTCCCCCACACCCCGAAACCGTAACCGTAGGCAATCATGTGATAATATACATATTTATATATACAAACATATGAAGTCTAGAATTCCTTTCCTTGTACCTTTTTTCTAATTTTGAATTTCTGCTTCTGCATTTGCTTCGAAATTACCAAACCCTAGTGACATCGTACTTAGTTTTTGCTTTATGCTTCAGCTTCCTGTAAATGACGAGCTTGTTTGGGACAATGGCACTCCATTCCCGGAGCCCTGCATAGATCGTATCGCTGACACAATTGGAAAGGTGATTTTTTTTTCCCTTTTTCTGATTATATTTTGGAATCTGATGAATTGTAAGGAAATTGGGCTCTGGTTTTGTTTTGCTTGTTTTTTTTTTTGGGGGGGGGGCATCTTAGAGAACAATGAAGCTTCTTATCATTTCTCTTTCTTTCAGTATGAAGCTTTAGCTTGGTTGTGTGGCGGTTTGGGTTTCTTTGCCACTCTTGGACTGCTGGCTGTCTGGAATGACAAACCCTCCAAGATGCCTTTTGTGAGTTACTTTTCACTCCTAATTTGATAGTTTGAATCATATGATTATATGTTCTGCTTACATGGTTTTATCATTATGAAACTGAGAGTAGTAGCTGTGATTTCTTGCTGTATTTCATACCTCATTGCAATGGATCTGATCTTGTGCTTCTTAAAATTTTTAACCTGAGTCTGTAAATCATTCTAGTGAAGACTGAAGAGTGCACAAAATTACCCAAAAAAAAAAAAAAAAAGGAGTGCACAAATTCAGCATTTATTTCCTTATTTCAGAGGGATCGATTTGCTTCAACAGGCTAAGCTGATTACTAATATTTTTGGTAATGGCATGGGCACCATTGAGTAGATAGTCCTCAAACATATGGCATCTTGCATGTAGTACTTACATCTTGGCTAAGTGATGCTTAACCTCATGGCACCTTCAATTGGATCACCCATGCTATGAAGATAACTCAATCTATGTATCGTCATCAAGTTTACCATCTCCACACCTAGTATTCATGAGGAGCAAGACTTAAGGACTCCAAGAGTGATTCTCCTCTCATGGGTCCTTGCAACGTCCTATGGGTCATTCTATTTTATGAAAATTCATCAGAGACTTGTGAATTGGTGGATGAAATTAGGAATTTTCTCTAGTGTAATTCACGTAACTAGAGGGATTTGAGATCCTGATTGGTTTGAGCGAGAGCTTCATTACGTGATAGCGTTGAATGGAGGCGTGATCATCATATTGTTCTACCATGAACTCTCCTATGCCTTAATATGTAAATGACACTCTCGCCTATTTGGTTGGAGGTGACCACCTTCTGAGTAGTGGCTTAGAACATGCAGAATCAACCATCTGGCCTTAGATTACTTGTTCTTGGCACATGGTTGAGTTGGGGTCCATGGTCTAGGTTCTTTATAAATAGGAGTTGAGTCGAGCTGAGCTTTAATTGGCTCGGGCTCAACTTGAATAAATTACATTCGCTTAAGCTCGACTCGTGAATAAGTCGAATAATGAGTTTAAAATACAAAAATATTAGTTAAGTCAAACCTACTAATACTGAATGAGCTTAATCAAATTGTGAAAAATTTAACCCAATATTGATATTTAACTCATAAAGTTAACTTAAGAGGCCCGATCCAATTTAAAAATTAATTTTTAAGGAGGAAAAACTTTACAATCTTTGCCTGGTAAGCCCTTATGTTATAAAGGGTAAAGTGTGAAAATATTGAGTAACCAATCAATGTGGGACAAATTGTAAACCAAAAAGATTTATTACCAAACTCTTCCTCACAGCTAACATTGGATCTCATGATCCTTACCTTTGTATCAACAAACAAGGATCGTGGGTCTTCAACATCCCTGGTCATGGGAGCTTCAACTAGTCGATGCTTGTGGATCAACCAAGTGAGCCGACCTTCGCAGCAATTGTACATGAGTTGACTTCCCATGGCCCCTCCTCCCAAGTCCCAAACGCCATCGACCACCTCTCTCTCCAACTCATCTCGCTCTATCTATCTACTTATTAATCCTTCCATCTTCTTCAATGGCATCCTATAACTAATAGTATTTCGAAGATTTGATGCCCATCATGGTCAGCAAACGGGGCGGGAATGATCTGATTGGAGAACTCTGTAAGTGGTTTTGATTTCTGATGGGTCATGTTCAACGGCACGACAGTGAGTGAATCCACCATCAATTGTAGAAACAAAGACGACTAGAGAGAGAATTTGGAAGCAAAGGGAAAATAGTTGATTTAGATATGCTATTGATGGGTTTTTGAATATTAGATGTTCTTATGAGTTTTTCTTAAGCAAAATTTTCACTTGGCCATGGCCATTTTTGCTGGAGATGAGCTGAGCTCGAATAGTTCAAAAAAAGCTCGATTTGTGGCCATTTAAGTGGATCTTGAGCTGAGCTCGAATAGTTCAGAAAAAGCTCGATTCAAAGTCACCCCTACTTATAAATAGGAGGTTGGTCTTTCTTCTCCTCATCAATCATCTCTTTCATAGTTGAAACCTAGGAAGTACAAACTCACCATCAAGGGTGCCGTCTTCAAGTCGGATTGGCGAGGGATATTGACACGTGGCAGACTCGTGTTGGACTCACTTAATGCAGTGTTTATTATTTCTTTTTGTTTAAACACATCTTGGACACATTACGTACTCGTTTTGGACTTGCATGGTTCTTTTTTATAATACATGAAAGTTTTAATTAGGCTTAACTTGTGAATTAAAAAAAAAAAGTAAAAAAAAAAAACCCTATGTTATTTTATTTGGTTGATTTGATGAAATGAAATTACAGTTTTGGTTCATTGATTAATTAAATAATGTTTTGTTAAGATGATTTGTTAGTTATCATTTGGGATAAAACATAATTATTATGTGATTTGTTTGTTGAATTTCAAACTGTAAAATATAGTTATTATCATTTTGGAGAGAATGTAATTATTATACAACTTCTTTGTTGACTTTCAACTATGAAATACATGGTTTTTAATTTTTGTTAGTGTTACATTGTGTAAGTGTCTTATCGGTTAGTTGTGTCTTAGCAATGTCCGAGCAAACACTTTAATTGTAATCGTTTCTTCTTAGATTTGTTAGAATGTCATAAGTTGTGTGTTTGATGCTTAAACACATGCCGAAAAGTGTTTAAGTATCATTGTTGGTGGTTGGGAAGAGTTTTGAAGAAGAAAGAGATGTTTTTATTGGTTCAGTGGCAGTTTGTGCCCACAAACATTCCTTTTGGAATTGAAAAAGGTGTCCAAAAAAAAAAAATAGTGAGTCTCGTGAGCAGGTCGAGTGTAGTTTGCTCCTGCGAACTGCCCATGACACTTGGAATTTTTGACTAGTATGTCTCGCGAGTAGCTCAGGAGTAGCTTGTGCCCACGAACTACCTGCGACGACATCCAAACTTTTTAAAATCTATCCAAATGACGTTATTAACCCTCTCTTTTGATGTAAAAGGAAAATAATTTTTCTCAACCCTAATTTTTTGGACCTACCAACACACACCCATTGCTTTTTAGAGCAAAATACCAAAAGGGATGACGACAATGTTGGATTTCTATGGCTCTTGACATCATCAACTATTTTTGGCAAAGATCTGCTGTATTCTGCTCAGATCTGCAGTTGTTCTACAGATTTGGGAGCTTTTCTTTCAAGGTTCGAAGGTTCTTTTTCTTTGCAGGTTGAGGTGAGTTGTGGGATGTCTAGCAAGCAAGGTTAGGAAGTATTTTTCTTACAAATAGATCAATGGGTAGTTGGTTGGGGATTTGTAATACTTTCCTTTGTATACCATGTAACCTCTTTTAAAAATAATGAAGAAGTTTTCTTTGATCCGCTCAAAGATCCGGGATTGTTTTCTATTTTGAGTTCAAAGGAGTTTTTACCATAGTTAACAAACCTTTGTGTCTTTGTGGTGGTTGTTGCTTTTGGGTTCAAATCTGTGTATGGATGTTCCTTAGTTTATCTTGGTTGTGGTTGGTCTTGAATACTAGTTTGTGTTTTGGGACTCTCATATTGCATTACTTCTAAAATACTAATATCACATATAAATATATATATATATATATATATTTGATGAGTCCTTATCGTGTTGTGTCATGCATTTTTGGAAAATTACTGAGTCGGAGTATCCATATCATGTTAGTATCCATGCTTCGTAGGTTGAAAGTTTGATACAGTGCACTCTCTCTCGTGCATCCAACCGTTCTATTTCTTACCTAACCAAACTTTGGTGATCTCCCGTCATAGAAAATGGCAAGCATTCCCAAATAGGTGGAACTACTAACCCAACACCGACCACCCTCAAGAACCAATGTATTTATTTATTTTTTTGTAATGGCACATTTTTTATTACATTTTTTCTGCTTGAGAGCACATCTTTTGTTACATTAGACAGAGACTGCATTTTTATGTTTAGAATTGGTGTGGACGTAACTGATCATCCATCAACTTACTGGATTTTTTTAGTTGCTTGTAACCTCAACTCTCATACACTCACCATGTTGTTAACTCTTGCACTCTCAAATGTAATGCCTGGAAGGAGAGTTACATTAAGTTTCCTGCAAATGAGGAATACTTCAGCTTTGCATAGCTTGATATAAGATATCCTTTACTTAGATATTTTGATTTTGTAATAACTTTTAAAAGTTACTTGAGGCTCTAATAAGTTTAATCTACATTGCTTAATTGCAGATTTGATTGCGTAGGATTCATTGGCTATCACATATTGAAAATCTTTAATTAACTGTGTTTATATAACTTGATCGTGTTCCGTGTAAGTTTCAAGGACGATCAAATACTCAACCGTAAAGTAAAATGCTGAAATTATGACATTGAAACCACAGAAGATGAGATGTTTGGAACATTAACATTCATTTGGAATTTGGTCTGTTGACCCCTCCACGAGTTCGCACACTTGATGAAGTCATTGAAATGAATTTTCAGTAGCTTTCAGTATCTAGCAGATAAAAAAATTGTGGGATTTAATATTCACCACCTTGCTAATTATCCATGAACCATGAAGTCAAAATTTACATTTGTAAATTAAATGATCTTCTTTTACAAAGTTGAAGTTGTAAATCCATTTGCGAGTGGCGGCTGACTCTTTTCGGGTCTTGTGTGTATATTATGCCTTGCTGTATGTGAGGGAAATTGTAGAAATTGGAACTCGGTCATAGGATGGGAATTTGTTAGCTGTAATTTGTAGGAACCTATCTTAAGTTTTCAAAACAACAAAATTTGATTAAATGAGATTAATTATTATTTCTCTATTCTATGTTCTCAACTTTTGCTAATAAGATAAATTTCTATTGTTCTGAAAGAAATTGTGTGAATGAATGGTATATGATAAGCAAAATTGAGTCTTTGGTAGCACAAGATCAAAGATGGCACTGCATATGGCTTTGTTCTTTGTGCAGAAAGGAAGTTAATCATCAATTGTCTTTTTTTTTCTAGAGTTTATGCCCTTTACAAAATACAAACTATGAACCGCATTGCTGAAACCTTTTATTTTATCAGCAGCTAAGTGATAATTTTTTACTTGGCGCAATTTGCTCAACATATTGATGGGAGGAAATATTGTGTGTTTTTAATTGACAAAAGGAAAGAATGCTTACATTTGACCCTTGTCAGACCTTGCAATGCGGGAGCCTTGTACATTGAGTTGTCCCCTCTCTCTCTCTCTCTCTTTCTTTTTTGGGACTTGGGACTTGGGAGAGGAAGAAGGCCCTTGGGAGGGGGGGTTGTGGTGGGGTTAATGCAGTTTTAATTTCTTCTCATATTTTATAAAGCTGATATATCTACCCCACTGCATACTTGAGTGCTTTATGCATATGTTTGTATCCTAGATCACAACCAGCACTTTCTCATGTACCACTCTTGAGTAGAAAGATATCAAATGGGTCCTCTCCACAAACTTTCCATGTCATTGGTTGTGTCTCATTATCATGACTATTACTATTAATTGTTTCTCCTTTTGCACATTAGTTTAAGGAGCCACTAAATTCAGAAGCCTTTTGGCAAATCTGTAGGTGGGAAAACTTGCTGTCATAACTGTCTTATTTATTCTTCTTCTGTATTGCTTTTTTATTGGTTTCTATGTAAAATTCTGCTTCTGTTGATAATATTCCCGCTTTTCTCTCCCCAGGTACCAAAGGTCTATCCTTATGATAATCTTCGGGTTGAACTTGGTGGAGAACCATGAGTGTTGAGTGCAATTCAAGACAAGTCACTGTTGTTTGAAATCCATGGACTCTCCCGTTAATTTGTTTGCTTTTGGGAATTCCGTAAAGTCAAGTAATAATGTCTTACTGTGCATGTTCTTTCTTTAATGTGTTTTAAGTTGGTTCTTATGATAAGTTTCAGCTCCCTTGTTTGCTCGACTTCCTTTTGGTGTCATTAGTACTAGAACCTGCAAAATAGTATCAAGTCACTGGAAGTTGAATTTATTTTGATAAGCAATAGACGATTGATTATCGCTTGTAATCTTCACTTTTGGGTCATGATATTTGCTTTATTTACTGTTAATACAATTAATCCTAGTATTTTGAAGGGAGAATATAAAATTTTATAAAAGAATTAGGCGCAAGACCGGCCATATAAATTGTTCATTTCAAATTTCATTTTTCCGATGTTGGTAATTAGGAAACAGCTTTGAGATACGTAGGAGGCCCTGCTAAATCTTTGCAACACTAGTTCAAGTGTTAGATGTGGTAACAAATCAGTGCACCTTGAGGATTTTTAGTTGGTTGCTCATTGTCTTCAGCCTTGACATACAGATTTGGGGTGACTGCTACATTTTAGTGTTTGTGTGGGGATAGGGTACCAAATTATTCCATCCTTGAATTGGACTTGGATTGGGCCAAGATGAAAGTAATTTAAGCGAAAGTTCATACATTAATTTTCAGTTCAATTGCATTCCCTCGAGCAAATAAGTATTGAGTGTCCTCCTTGTGGGGCTTGGGCCCGTCCATGGCATACGACATCCTTGAGCAATTAGAGAGCACCTTATTTATTTATTATTGTCTTTTAGAATGGATGAATTTACAATATATAAGGGTGAGGGGGCAACTGGGTTCGAACTCGGGCGATGAATGGGAGGATACTCAGCCTAAACCGCTCATGAGAACCCTTGCTCGTGGAGTGCACAATTGAATGCCATATGGCAAAGAATCAGTTCACTCAACAAATTGGGTGCAAATAGTTACTGTTTAAAAGATGTACTTAGCGTACAGAACTCTTGTACAATCTTTGTTACCCTTTTTTTATGAATTAAAAGAAATAACCTTTGCGACTATCTTTCAAAATACTATAAAAAAATATTAGGACTTAAGCTTAGAAATTCTAATCCTCGAACTTCTAAGACTTGCTAAGGTCATGAATAAACAATTAAACGCTAAATAACACAGTGAATCACAATATAAACAAATCAACTTCTACTTCAGACCTCAGGTCTCAAAGAATAAATTTATAATACACCATTTCAGTACAACAAGACGAAACAGAAATAAACGTAATTAGCACTTGCACGATGACAATAGCCTCAAGTAAACATCTACTTCATGCAAATCAAACTTTTGACTCAATTGTTAGTCATGTTAGACAAGCAAAAGGAAGTGTTTAAAACAAACCCTAGACCATCTTTTGAAAAGCCTCAATCGCCAATGAGTCTGAAGTGACAAAAATGAGGTTCCTTGTGATAACCTTTGAAACTACGGCCTGCTCTGGCCTCAAATCCTCTGCTATAACCCTAGTGACAATGTCCTTGTCAGTTACTATTCCAGAGAGCAAAGCGTTGGTATCAATCAACAGAATAGCATCAACTCAATGAACAACCATCCTCCGACAAGCATTAGAAACAGTGGTTCCCTCGGGAATAGTAAGGAACTTTGACAGTCGCAGTTTCTTCACGGTACTTTCCCCACCGACAGACGATTAATGAGGGGACTGAAGTTTTGAATGGCTTTCACCGTTGGTGGTTCCATTCTCTAATTGAGATGATGATTTCTTTACAGTCGATGGATTGCATTTCTGAACCAAACTGTTCCACAGCGGAGCTGTAGGGCCTTTTCCATTCATTTTCCTCAACTATTGCATGTAAGAACTACCGCTTGCTTTCTTTTAGAGGAAGGAGTCAAACTGAAGAAGCTCCCTGAAAACCTAGGAATTCAGAGGGAGAGGGGCAAGAAACCTTTGTTTTAGAGAGAGAGAACTGTTAGGGATTCATTCATCCCCAACCTTCGCCTCTAGTTCTGATCGTTCGGGACTTAAGAAGAGAGAGAAATGGGCTTCAGTTTATTTGTTACCAATTATTACGGAGCGGTAGAGAAATTTTAACGTTTGATACGCAAGAATTAGAATGAGAATTCATTTGTAAGATGTTAGTACGTATAACATAAATGACATTTGAAAATTGAATAAAAATGCGACTTGAAAGATTAAATAATACTTTTAAGAAACATATTTAACAAGTGAAAGTAACTTTATAAATACTTATAATTCTGTAAGTTCTTGATCAAATATCGATCAATTACCGAAATTTTTGTTGATCCGACGATTTCCATTCTAATTTCTGAAACATGCCAACCAAGCATAGTATTTAAGTGCCATGATGCCATATCTGTGGAGATATTTTTTGAAAAAAAAAAAAAGCATTTTTTTTTGACATTTGAAGCACAAAAATGGAATATGTTTTCAAATTCCTTAAGTTGTTATTGTTATTTTTTTTTGGATCAGTGGCTCAAACAGCTCGATTCACTTCAAGTGATTTGGTAGGGTGAAAAAAAAAAAAAAAAAAAAGAGAGGAGCCTCGTTTGCCTCTCTTCTCTCATACTCTCAAATCTCTCTTTTTGATGATTGACAATGTTGTATTTTTGTCTATTGTTGTAGACTTGTAGCGTGAATATAAATGAAGAAAGTAATAAGAAAATAAGAAATCAATACAAATGATTTAACGTGATTCGGTCAGATTGTCTACATCCACGACAAATGGAATGTTTTTTTTTTATTAATTTCAAAATCTTTGTAAGGTTATATAGTACAAAATACACACACACACATATATATGTATTAAAAAATTCTGACCCTATCAATAAGATCAAAATACTTTTACCATACCACGGGAGCGTAACTCCTCGCACTTGCCTACACAATAACATGTGTACTCCTGCGGAGCAATTTTCTCGTTTCGTCTTAATTTTTCAGTCTGAATATAAACTATATATCTCAACAATTGTATATCATAAATAATCCCTAAGCTCTCTTTTTTCTCCATCTATATTCTCATATTATCTATTTTTCCTTCATCCTCCCGTTCATTTAGATATATACACAGTAATTCTAATGCATATGTATGGCACGATACAATCACTAATCATATGATCACAATCATTTTAGTATATTAGTATTTTTAATTATTGTAAAAATAATTAATTAGAATATCATTGATGCAATCACTAATCATATGATCACAATCATTTTAGTATATTAGTATTTTTAATTATTGTAAAAGATAATTAATTAGAATATCATTAAAATGACAAATATGAATGACAATTCATTTAGGAATTCGAATTTCTTAATTCAATTTAACCCTGTTGAAAAGAATACACGATTTAAAAAATAAAACCTGAAACAGGTATCAGATAAATAATAAAATGCTGAAACGGATATAAGATATGTTATAGTTTTGATCATCTCAGTCTAAACACACCCTTATTAAGTAATAAAATATTTTAAATATCTGTTTTTTTTATTATAATAATACATAATTATTTAAAAATTTTGGAAGCTGACATAAGGTTTAGCGTCAGTCTCGTATATTTTTAATTAAAAAAATATTTAAATAATTTTAGACTGTTGAATTTCAAATCAACAATTCAAACACTTGGTGTCATGGAGCTGGCAGTATAATTACGATGAGCTCCCCTTCGTTATTTAATGAACATGACAATTATTAAAAAATTGCCTGACTTTTTAAATAGGACTACACAACCTTCTTGTTGCCATTAATTACTTCACTACTCAAAATTGTTATAATTTGAACTAATTAAAGATAATAAAGAATATATGTTATAACAAAAACATAAAAATTATAAGTAATTACAATAATATTTTATTTTATTTAGTATCTCGATCTTTTATGAACCGTTAAACTTTATTCCAAATTGCTAAGTTTTAGAGGTGCAATGTCTTTAGCAATGCACTCTTGTTTATAGGCTTTCAGCAAACCCTCTGAATGCGACTCAACTGACTACTAGGACAACATTCTTTTTGAAACTCCGGCCTGTTTTGTTTCTCTAATGAAAATGAATATGTGTATATATAAGTATATATATATATATAACGATTCACAAATAAAACAAGTATGACATTCAAAACCCAAAAAAAAAATTATAGATATTTTTTCCCTCTCTTTCTCTCTCTCTCCCCCCACCCCCCCTTTTTATTTTTAATTTGAGTCGCCATCACTGTTTTCTGCTAAACAAAAATTTAGGGCATGTAAAGCTCAGCAAGCCCATGCGCTTCCCTTTGGAATAATAGCATATTAGCACATGGTACATTCCATTGTCGAATTTTGTAGTTCATTATAGCTGGCAGACTAATTGACAATAATGCCCACCACCATGCTTTCATATGCATATATGCCTCCCTCTCTCTCTCCCCAATCTTTTTTTCATATTTCATAAATAACATTGTCATATCATTATAATTATAAATTTTGCTAAAGGATTTTGGCATCATAATATCTATAAAAATTTCTGGTTGTACAATACCGTCTAAAAGGAAAGGAGGACGCTATCTTCTATTTTTGGCTTTATTTTAGTATAAATAAGAGCCCACATCCAACGTAGATTCGGAATTAGGGTTTCCATTTTTTCCGAAAGAGAGAGCATTGGATGCTACATGAAACATCGAAGGAGTTTTGTCTTTTGTTTTTTCACTGTAGCGAAAACGAAGAGCGAGCCAAACGCCAAAAGTTAAAACAGGTTCCGGAAACCTCAAAAGATCTCATAATTCATTTGACACAAGCAATGCTATTGAGTACCATATAATTTTTTTTTTTTTTTTAAAGTTGCAACAATGTATGTAATTTTTTTTTCCAAGTTGCAACAATGTATGTATTCGCAATTAATGCATCAAAGTATGAGCCATGGAAGATTTAGACCAACTAGAGATTGCCTATTTTTCCGAGCTAGTGAGCAAGATGACAACTACTGAATGCAGAAAACTCCAAAATCCTTAATCCCCTTGAGGATTATCTTCCAGGTTGCACAGCGCAACTGGTTTTGTAGAATACCAGATCTTCAATCCAGTGTGCCCATGGGTGTCTTATAATTTCTCCATTCCCTTAAAATATATATATATATATACCTTTAATACACGAAGAGTGTTTGGAGTTTATACATCTGTAGAGATTTATATAATTTTTATTTTGTAATTTGTATAGTGAAAGAAAAATTTAAATTCTGTAAGAATTTGTAAAGTTTTGTAGATATTTATAGAATTTTATAAAATTTTGTAGAGTTTTTTTTTTTTTTTTTTTGACACCAAACACACTTACCCTCAAAATTTTTTTAACAAAATACACAGTACTGAAAATGACGTGATGATAGTATTTATACAATAAAAAATAGGATACTGATTTATAAAAAATACTCAATAAATTTTAGAGGTTGTTTGGAGTGAAAAAACACTTAGAAAAGTTAACACAAGTAAAATTTTTTAAAATTTAGAGTATAAAAATTTGTTTTGAAATGATGGTTGAATGTTCGTATTTGATTTGACCTAAAATTGTTAAAAGTTATATAAAAGTGACACATAACAAAATTTCAATGAAAAATCTTAAAAATTTTAAAAATTTTGTGAAAAGTTTTAGTATCAATGTCAACCCAAATTTTCAAAAAATCTACTAATATCCGATCCAATGGACCATTATCGTTTGTTGAATGGAATTTGATAAATTTTTTAAAAAATTTAATTTTTTAAAAATTTGAAAAATGTAAGAATTTTTGAAATTTTTTTGAGTTTTAAACCGTCTCTTAATAGAGTAACATTACTTAAAATAAAATAAAAGGTAATGCTACATACAATGAGAAAAAAAAAAAAAGATTAAAAAAGTGATCGAGGTAATGTAGAACTCTTATGAGTCTGCGTAAGTACTAAAGTCCAATTAAAACACAGTCATCGTCACATTATTTGGTTACCTTTTCATATTATTATTTTCCAGAGCAATAGCATTAATTAAAAAAAAAAAAAAATTCTGTCGTTTCCATCTATAAAAGCCTAACCCACTTCACTATTATCATCACCAGCGTCGGCAGTGTTTCACAAACCCTTCAAAGACTCCATATTTCTATATTTTTTTGTTTTTCATTTTCTGGTGTTCCGGGAGATGGCTTCAAAGGCCCTACCATCAGCTGCTCTCCTCCTCTCCCTCAACCTCCTCTTCTTCACTCTGGTGACTTCTCATAATGTCCCGTGCCCTCCCCCACCAAAGTGCCCTCCCTCACCAAAGAGTCCCAAATCACCTCCTTCTCCGGCCACTTGCCCTAGGGATGCCCTTAAGTTGGGGGTGTGTGCCGATTTGCTGAACGGTTTGGTTCACCTCGTTATCGGAACCCCACCAAAGCTTCCATGCTGCACCCTTCTTGAGGGTCTTGCCGATCTTGAAGCGGCTGTTTGTCTTTGCACTGCCATTAAAGCCAACGTCTTGGGAATTAACCTCAACGTCCCTGTTTCTTTGAGCTTGCTGCTGAACTACTGCGGAAAGGGCGTCCCAAGTGGCTTCCAATGTGCTTAAACTAAAGCTGCCCTTTTCTTATAATACATCTATTGCCAGTTTCTATATGAATTTTTCCATTGTTTTATTTATAGATATTTGTGTTTTTGTGAGGTTTTAGCTACGAATATGATTGTGGGTATTGTTTGAAGTATCATCAATCTACTTCTAGTGTATATCTTTGATCATATATGTATAATACATATATATATGGCTTTAGGGATGGAAGCCAGGCTGCTTCTTGCCCTCTACTGTATCATTTTAGTTCCTATTTTTTGGATCATAAAGAAGGCTACTTTTGCCCATCAATGAGTTGTTTTACAATAGAGCTCCAATTGTGAGATTTATATATAGCAAGGAAGTTTTAACTTTAATTAGCAAGTGTCTTTAGCACTGTTCACCTGACAAATGGTCATAACTTCAGAAGAATTAAATGGTTGAATGCATATACATTTTACCCCATTATTGGTTTCTTCCAATCATATTATTTTGCACGGTGAGTTTTCTGTAACCCTCGATTTGGACAGAACGCAATTGGTGAAAACGTTAGTTACAAAGGGAACATATTATCAACAGCATTTAATTGTGATTTAACAATTCACACAATACCTTCAAAATGCGGTTCACCTAAGGTTCTTTATATAGGACCTCCAATGCAAAATTTCACCGCCAAAAATGGGCTTCCGGGGTAAATTAGGGTTACGGGCTGTAGCCGGCGTGGCCCATCTGCTGCCGCCAGTTCTTCTGGCCGTTGTAGTTGCCATTCTGGGCGCCGTTATGGTTCGTGACGTCCGGCGTCGCCAGTTCGTCCGCCTGCGACCCCATCCCCACGTACTGTTGCACCACCAGCACCGACACCGTGGCTGCGAAATCCGACGACGCCAACAGATCTCCGATCGCGCCCAGCTCCGGGCACTCGCTCCAGTCCGTCAACCCCGCCGTGAGCGGCGATATCATCCCCTGCCCTCTCCCAACTATGAAAAGATCGTGGGTCGGGTCGATGGACCTTATCGCCGCCACGGTCTCCTCCCCATTGTTTACTACCTTCTCCACGTAAATTATCGACTCATCATTGGCGGTTCTCGCTCTAAACTCGTCTACATAGTACTCATCGAGTTGCTTCTCTCTATCACTGTCCGTCACCACCGTCAGTATTCTAGATTCACTCCGTTCCCGGCTCGACTCCGCCGCGAAATCCGCGGCATCATCTCCGGGAATAAACCGCATAAAGGTTAGATTAATGCCGGGATGTCCGGACATCCTCCAGGCACAAGCCAACGCTTCTCTATCGTCCGGTCCTCCGAAGAAAAGAACCGCAATTTGGTGGGAGACCTGGTTCGGAGCCAACCGGGTCGACCCGTTTAACCCTCTATCCACGAGAATCCCCACGGAGCAAGGCGCATTCGCTAGTACATTCTGATTGATGGTTCGAAAAGCTGGGTTGGTCGCTTCCATTCCGCCGTCGACCGTCTGCTGCTTGTGAAACGGAATGATTATAAAAGCCACCCTCTTGTCCTCCGCTACGCTGCAGATGTCCTCGTGCATGGTGGAGTACGGCGAGATGGCGGTGAGGGGCTGGACGGAGACGCACCCAGCGTGCTGCTCGAAGTTCTCGAAGGCGTGGATGATGTGGTCGGACTGAGCTTGGGTCCGGTTCAGCGCCGGCCGGCCGGACTTCCTGGTGTTGTGGACGATGAGCATCGCGGAGGCGCGGCCGGTCAGCTCCACGAGGTGGAGGACGTATATGGAAATTGGGGATTTCTTGGTGGGGTGAGAGGCTTCGAGGAGGTTGATGATCGTTGGGACGTTCCGAGGGGTGTGGATGCAGACTAGGACTCGTAACTCGCCGTCTGATTTGGACCTCTGAATTGATCTTCGCTTGTATGGGACAAACCTTCTGGCTGGCTTGTAAACTGATGTTACCACCGGGGAGATGATCGCCGTCATGACCACCGCTACAATCACCATGATTGCGAATGACTTGTCATCTAAGACCTGAAAACAAGAGAGAGTGCCAATTTCAGTAAGTAACACGTTTTCAGGCAAGGGAAATATCATTATATCATAAATTAAAAGAGGAAATTTTCACTAGACCTAATTGCAAAATGTAGTTTAAATGGTTCTTATAATTTTTTATTAAATTTAAGGACTAAAAATGTCACTTATCCATTTTTTGCGTGCATTTACAAATGACAGTTTTTTGGTTAATTCTTTAATAATAACTTATTACATTGATAAAAAACCATCTTTTGCGTGCATTTACGCATGACTTTTTTTTAATTTTTTAATAATAACTTATTACATTGGTAAAAAAAAAAAAAAGAGTTTAACTCCCAAACTTTTCTCTCCACCTGCAGCACAAAACGACCCCTTAACATGCAAGGCATTAAGTTGGAGAGTTGTGCAGTGCTAAAAATGTAGGCCAATATCAAAGAACTGGATACGATTTATTCAGTCAAAGAGACTTATTCTACTAATATCACTGCACTTTGCACCTAAATAGCTTCGAACTTGTGATCTGTTACTAACTCTGATTAACTACCAACCTTACTGCATTTTATGCTTAGAGGAATTCAAACTTGTGATCTCTTGAAAGAAGCTAGAGATTTTAGCTAACTGAGTTAGCCTAGTTGATTTTACGTATTGATGATAAAATATAATGGTGCAAGATCTAATTTATTGAGGTTAATACTTTTCTTCTAGTTTTTATTAGAGAAGCAATTAGAAGGACAAGGAGAGGGGGGTGTTACCTCTTGGTCCTTACCAACATTAAGCACAATCATCTCCACAAGTCCCTTGGTATTCATTAGTAAACCAAGAGTAACTCCCTCAAAGAACGGCATCTTATAATAGAGAGCAACAAGGAGAGTCCCAGCAATTTTGCCTGCACAGGCAAGGATAATGACAAGAATCAAGAACCCCCAAGTCATGGCGCCGGTGATCGCCGCAATATTGGTCTTAAGACCGCTCATGGCGAAGAACAGTGGAAGCAAAAGCCCCGAAACAAAGTCCTCAAGCTTCTCTATAAGAGTGACACCAAGCGGCCCATTTGGAATAATTAGGCCAAACACAAAAGCTCCGAACACAGAATGCGTCCCGATCGCGTCCGTCGTAAATCCTGCGATCATAACCCCGGTGAGAATGAGACAGATATGGAATTCGCTGATGGCTTCGCCTTCCGGCGTTCGTTGGATCATCCACGATATCATCGGACGGACGGCGAAGATGCAGAAAACCACGAATACCACGCTTGAGATGATCACCCAGAGAGAAGCTAAAGTCGTCGTCTCGTTTTCCGCCAAGGCAATCGCGACGGCTAAGAGAACCCACGCACAGACGTCGTTGATGAGAGCCGACGACATGGCTAGCCTCCCGATTTCGGTGTTGAGAAGCTTGAGCTCCGCCAGGATTCGGGCTAGCACCGGGAAGGCGGTGACGGAGAGGGCGACGCCGAGGAAGAGGATGAAAGTGCCTTGGTTGACTTCGGATTTCTGGTGCAAGATGAAGGAGAAGGAAACGCCGATGACGAAAGGCAGTATCATGCCGGCGACAGCGATGGCTAGGGCTTTCTTTCCGATGCGTTTGATCACGGCGAGGTCCATTTCTACTCCCACAAGGAAGAGGAAGTAGAGGAGGCCTATGTTGGCCATCGTCTCCAGCACCATCACGCTTCTCAGAGGGAACAAGGTGTTCGAAAATTTAGGACTTTTTCCCAACAAGGACGGACCTAATATCACACCTCCCTGTGAACATTTTTTCGGCAAATTAACGCACAAATGTTGATTAATAAATACAAATTTCAATAACATTTCTATAAAATTAAATAAAATTTTCATAATTTTTAAAAAATTTTAATAAAAAAGTTAAAAAATTTTTGTTGAAATCAGCAAAAATAGACAAAAAATTCATTTAAATGATAGAAATCTATTTGAATAGAACTATTAATTCCAAAATTTTATAATTTATGATTTATACTCCAAATATCAAAAAAATTATCCAAATCATATTTTTTTATTAATTTTTAAGACTCCAAAACGTGTCTGAAAAGGAAAAGACTTACAAGTATTTCAGAGATAACACGAGGCTGGTGAAGGGGTTTCAAGAGGAAAACGAGAGCACGAGTGGTGGCAACGATCAAGGTCAATTGCAAGATGAAGAGAGGGAGAGAATAATTCAAAGGGTTGTCACCTTGCCATATCCCATTTGTTGTGATCATCGTTGGTGCGTAACATACTATCCTGTTCTCTGTTCTGTTCGACACTATTGTGTCCTGTGACATTCTTCTTCCTCCTTTTTTTTTTTTTTCACTTGCTTGTCATGAATGTCTTCCTCCACGTACTGCTATCGCCAATTCATCAATCTCCTTTCTCCCTTTGGATGCAGCAAGAAATTGTTAAAAGCAGAAAAGGTGGTTAAAAGAAAAAGAGATAGCTGTTGGGGTGGAAAGGGTTGAGTTTTGGATGAAGAATAGACCCTTTTTCTTTTTCTTTTTGTTTTTCTTCTTCTTCTTTCTTGATTCATTTGGAACTGAGGAGTGGATGAAGAGGGAGGGATCGGGGAAAGCTAGGTTAGTTTAGGTGGTTGCCCGACCCATTTGGGCGTTTTCTCTTCTGTGGCCTGCGCTTACCAAAGATGTGCCTATTTTAAGAAATAAGCAGTTACTAGTCAACACACAATTTTTTTTTTCTTTTGTTTAATTCGTAGATATAAATTAGTTGCCACAATTACACTTACATCTTATTATTTTCACTCATATTCATCTAAAATTATGTTCATCTCATTATTGATTTTTTCAATTTTTGCTCGTAGTCACTTGAAAATTGTATTTTTGCACCCACTAATTACAAATTTTAATTCTACTCCTAACATTCTTATGGTGTATAATATCTTGCTTGACTTTAACAATTCTAATTCAACGGTAAATCTCTTATGATAGTAATATAGTCCTTTCGTACAAGATTGTTAGCAGATGAATAATTAATAGACATTAACATCACTCATTTAATTAGGATCAAATCGATTAGGAAGAATTATTTTTGAGACAAAATCAAATTGTAAAGAGGCTTACAGATCATATTTTTGATCACCAATGAATTGGAAGAGTTTAAATTATTTTATTGCCCTTAAAATTTAGTCAAGTGATGTTTTACAAACAGTGCGGGACAATTACTTGACCGACATTGTAAGGGATTGATTATTTAATTAGAATTGAAAGAAATAAAGTGGAACGCGGTATAAATAATTGTGAAGGTAATTAATATAATTTGTCTTTTTTGATTAATTTTGGTGTAAAAAATTTTAAATATATTTAATTATGTAGTTTTTTTAGGCTTGATAAGTTAATTTTTTATGTTAAAAAAGTTTTAAAGTACGATAAAAATAGAATTTTTTCAACTTTTCATGAAGGTGCATGGAAGACGGTTTAAAACTTTTATTGACTTTCTGGAAATTTTAACTCAATTTTCATAATGCAAAAATACCTTATATATATAAATGTAAAAACCAAATTTATCCACATTTTCTTAATGAATTATATTTAAACTAATTATAAAATTATAAAACAAAAAAATTATAATTAAATAATTATATTTTTAATAAATTATAAAATTATTAACGAATCAATTTTTTTAACAAAATTTTAGATTATCACCAAAAAAATTTAATTTTAACCCTATTAGTTACCAAATATAAGATGATACTATTCAATTAATTATAAACATCATTGTAATTATTTTTGTACAAAATAACTAACTTTATTTCAGTCAGTACCAAACAATCTATCCCAAAGTTTAATTATTTTTTTAAGAAATAAATAATTAGTCACCACACTACAATTATTTTTTTCTATATAATTCTAAGAGAACAAACCATCTAAAGACCCTATGTTGCAGATCTAGCCGTTTAGAAAGAGAATCAAATGTACGCATCCTCACTCTTTGCTAGACTATTTTTCATAATTTAGAGGGTGAGGATATTCGTAGTCTTTCGTTAATTTTCTTCACTATATAATAATTTTATCACTAAAAGTGTCAAGTGAAGTAAGAAAAGTTAACGAAAAAATGTATTTATCATTTTCTTAATTTAAATTCATAACTCCTATCGCAATGAAACAATCTATTGTTGCTCCATTCCCCCACTTAAAAATGAAAACAATGTAAAAACTATAGAATTTTTTTAAGGGAAAAAAGTCACGACTTTAAGATAAATTTGTACGTAGTATATAAGATAATTTTGCACTAGGGGAAGTTCACAAATATGAGGAGGGTAATCGTTTCTCCGCTTCTCCTATTAACACCCTGTTTGCATGGATGGACAGAAATGAGAGGGAAAGAGGAGAAAAGAAAAGGTTTTAAAACTTTAACTTTTGTTCGTGAGTTTTTTTGGGAAAAAAGAAAAGAAATAGAAAGAAATGAAAATAAAATTAGTGGTCAATTTTAAAAATTTTTATTCTCCTAAAAGTAAAAAGAAATAGAAAGAAGAGAAAAATTGTTTAATGAAAATTTTAAAATGACACATTTACCCATGAATAAAGAATATATATATATATATATATATAAACATGCCTTCATACAAATTAAACCTCTTTTAATTTCATCAGTTTGGTAGGATTTTACTACTTTTCTTAAATTATCCCTTATTTATTTCCAGCCATTTCATAACTTAAGTAATTTTTTTTTCAATTAACTTTCTGCCCCATTTTTTTTTTTAATTTTTGTTTTGTTTTGTTTTGTTGTTGTTGTTCAATAACCATTTAAGATAAGCTTAATTCATTCTTGTATATCTATATAATGAAATAGGATAATTTTTGAAAATATTCATTTCACAAATTAAGATCTAACGGTTAAGAATTATTTTTTCTTTCATTTAATAATTAAGATCATTTTTATATTTGTAACTTTCCCCTTAATTTTTATTTTAGTAGACCCTACTACCATCTATCTCTAAAAAATGCTTAAACATTTTAAATTTTACTGTATTTCAAGGGTAGAGATTATATACAAATCAAAATTACTAACTTAAATTTTGCTCAATTATAATTTCTAGAAAATTGAACTTTTCAAATTAAATACCATAATTTATGTTTTTTTTTTTATGTTATTTCTTAAAAAATTAATTGGACTGAGAGATCAAAACGTATGTGGTACCTGCTAGAACCTAAAGTTTAAAACTTATGGATTATCATAATTTTTTTATTTGAACTTTTTGTCCAAAATTTTAACTATATAAGAAACTTAATACTAATTTTGTTCAGAATACTGTAGGTACATGTTACTAGTATATATATATATATATATATATATATATCATGCTTAATTAGTTCAAAATATTCTGATTTCATCTTCTTTTATATATATATGTGTGTATGTATATATGTATGTATGTATGTATAGAAAAATTTAATTAGTCTTTCGTGGAATCATGACTTGCATTGATTCTTATATATCAAACTTAGATTTTGCATGCAATCAGGAATGAGCTCTTATTACATTGTAAATTGGCATAGATTAATTTCTTAATTTATTATTATTATTATTTAGTTGGATGAAATCATTTTGCATTTATTTTTAACCATTTCAAAGTAGATTCATTTAGTCCTATTTAATGTATTGATGCTTTATCCATAAATATAATCTTCTCATAAAAAAAGATTTTTCTTAGCTCATCTTTCAATTGTTATAGCTAGATTTCTTCTCTCGACTTTTAAATAAGCTTTTGATCTCTTCTATAACCTAAAAAAAAAAACTAAAGCAGAGACGTTATGTATTTAAGTAAGAAAGTTAGTAGTTAATAAAATTATCTAAGTAAATATTTAATTTTAAATTTACTAGTTATCATATATGTAATATAATATTATTCAATCAACCATAAGGATATTATAGTCATTTTTGTATAAAATAATCAATTTTATTTTAGTTGGTACCAAACAACTTATGCACAAAATTTGAATAAAAATTAACTAGTTTTTTTTTTTTTTTTGACAAGTTATCAAATGCTTCAAATAATCTTTTTATTATTATTATTATTATTATTATTATTTATTATAATCAGGTGAAGCACTAAAATTATTTTCAACTGAATTTTTAATTTAAAAATGGATGCTGAACGTGCTTGTTATGTATATAAATATATATACTAGCAATAATCACTCCGAATAAAATTATTATTAAATTTCTTATACAGTTAAAAATTTAGACAAAAAATTTCAAAGCAAAAAAATTATAATAATTCATGAGTTTTAATTTTTTTTTTCCGAAACTTTAGGACTTAGCAATTACTGCATGTGTTTTGATTTTTCTTTTTTCAATTAATTTTTGATAAACACCATAAAAGAAGACACAAATGATGGTGCTTTAATTTGGAAAGTTTAATTTCTTAGAAATCTTAATTAAGCGAAATTTAATTTGGTAGTTTTGATTTGCATATGATTTTTGCTTTGATTTGCATATGATTTTCACTCTCAAAATATGGTGAAATTTAAAATGTCCAAACTATTTTATGAGATAGATTGTAATAAGGTCCATTAAAATAAGTATTAAGCAGGAAGTTAAAAATATAAAAATGATAAAAAATCGTTGAATGAAAAAATATAATTCTTAGCCGTTGGATTTTAATTTGTGAGAGCGACATTTTAAAAAATTGCCTTATTTTGCTGTATAGATATTTGGGTTAATTACACTAACACCCCTTAAACTATACTTAATTTTCAATTTACCTTTTTATCTATTAATCTTAATACTTTGACCCTCTCATCTATTTAAAAAGAGATTCCGTTTAGTAACCGTTAAAAAAGTCTGTTAACTTTTTACTTATTTATTCTTATTTAATTATCTCAATATATTTTTAATGTGGTTATTATTCACATATATTCAAATTTGAAACTTATGACTAAAGATTTGTATGGATTAGATTAGATAAATCATTTGAATTTTTGTTATAAATTAAATAACTTAAATTTTTTCTTATCTCATCCAAAAAGGGAAAAAAAATTAACCTGAACCTAATTTTGATAAAGAATCTAATCAAATCAATTCTCAAATCTTAATAATAAATATTTTTATATTTTATTTTATATTTAATTTTAATAATAAATAATAGAAAATTTATTCTCAAATTTTGTTTAAAAATTCAAGCTAAAATTAAATTAAAAAAGCTAAATTAAATGAAAATGTTGTTATTAGATATAATTTAATTTTTTTGATTTTCATTAGATTTTGTTCACCCTGTTCTTTATACCAAAAATAAAAATAATACATATAATTTATTTTTGTCTTTGGATTGAGCTTTTCTTGGACGGGATAAAAAAAAATTTTGATTTATTTAATTGATAACAGAAAATCAAAATGATTTATCTGGCCTAATCCATGTAAACTTTTAGTTATAAGTTCCAAATTTAAATATGTGAGTAATAATCATATTATAAACTTATTGAGATAATTAAGTAATAATAAATAAATAAAAAATCAACGAAATTTTTTAACGGTTTTTAAACAGAACCTCTTTTAAATAGATGAGGGGGTCAAAGTGTTAAGATTAATAGATGAAGACGGTAAATTAAAAATTAGGTATAGTTTAAGGAGTGTAAGTGTAATTAACCCTAGATATTTTTTTTTTTTCCCTTTAATCTCTACAGGGGTTAGGAAGTCCTCTTACTTTAAAAAAAGGATTTAACCTCGAGAGATTCACTCCCTAGGTCAAACCCCTAGAGAGTGAATCTCTTTTGGTTTGTGCCACACATACCGGCCCCTCAACATGTATAGCGGTCAATCGCGAACTCGCGTAGCGGCGGGGAGTCGGACCCACACCCAAGAACTGGATACGGTTCGTCCAGCCAAGGAGGCCCGTCCTACCAACCTTTACTACGCTTTGCGCCCAGGAGGCTGGCCCCAAGTTTTTGCTAGAGAGGAGACTTGAACTTGAGACCTTGGGGTGGTAAGTCCCTAAGTCCCAGTCCAAGACCATCCCATCTAACCCCTTGGGGTTGGAAGTCCTCTTACTTTAATGCAGCTAGGAGTGGAAAAGTATTCTAAAAATGTATTAGTTGTTCACGTTAATGAGTTAACGTCGTTTGTTAAGGAATATTATAGGAAAAAGGAGAAGTGTGTTCCAGCCATTCTGGCTCTATTATTTGACAGATTATTGCTCTTATTAAAAATATTGAATTGTGACATGAGAAGGAAATCACAAAAGCTCATTTCAGTGGGATGAGAGTTAAAAAAAAAAAAAAAATAGAAAGCACACTTGGGTCATAGGATTGCATATTTTATTCACTGCAAGAAACTAATTATGTTATATGTTTAATAGCTACAATATTTTTTCATTTAAAATTTTAAAATTGGTGGTGAAATTAGTAGTGATGGAGTTATTTTTCAAAAAATATTTTTTGGTAAATTAAATTTCATTATTTCTCATCATCACTAAAAGCCATATTTTTCAATCCCCCCCCCGGGGGGGTTCAAATAATCAACTTCGCAATTGAAGTCAGTTATTCTGAAACCAAAACAATTTGCAGCCAGCAGGGTTTTTGTTTCTTTCAAATATAGTTTCACGATAAAAGATTGTTTAATGTATAATGGCACTTCTCTAATGGCACTTCTCTATGTATGTAACGTGGGATCCACAATTGCAACTTTACTTACCGTGTGTTAGGAGTGTTAAATTTGACAGAAATTTTTTTTTTAATTTTTTTCAATTTGCTTCACACAAAAAATTTAATTTTTTCAAACTTTTTTTAATTTTTACTAACTTTATTCAGCTTTACTAATTTTCTTTAATTTTTTTTCAATATTTACTAATTTTTCACTTTTCGAAAGATACACCAAATACTAAATAGCTTAAAATTTGGCTACTTTTTTTTTTTAAACCAAAATTTAGCGCAAACAATATTCACTTAGTATTTTTTTTCATTATAATAATAATAATAATAATAATAATAAAAGTGCGTTTAGAGCTCCAATTTTCTCTAACAAACTTTATCTATTCTCCAATTTTTTCTAATTTTTTTCAACATTTTCAACTTTTTTGACAAAAAAAAATCTATAACTTAATTTTACCAAATTTCTTCATTTTTTTTTTAATTTTTACCAATTTTTACAAGATTTTTTCAATTTTTTAATTTTTATCAATTTTCTTTTAACTTTTTTTTTCATTTTCTTTAATTTTTATAAATTTTTACCCAGCGTATAACTTTTTCCAAAAGTATCAAGACGTGATAGTAATAGAGTAAAACTTAGCAAAAAAATTTACTCTTTTTTTTTTTTTTAACACTCCATACGCACTCTAAGCCCCATAATTGGAACAAATTATGCTAAGAACCAAAACAAAATTTTGGAGCAGATACTTTATATTCCAAATATCGTTTCGTTATACAAGAATATTTTATGTATAAGTAGTACTACCCTAAATAGTAGTACCCTATGCTTGTGGGGGAGCGCTGACGTGTTCTTTTGCTTAGTTGTGAATCAAATGCAGAGAAGGAACATATTCAGTATTTCCCAATTTGTGAATAAAAATGGCTGTGCCTTCACATGTTGTCTTCGTGAAATGAGCTCAAATAATTGAACAAAAGAAAATGACGCCCACGTCCCCTTCGTTGTGCAAACCCTAGTCTCACTTTGGTTTCATCAGACTACAGTCTCTCTGACAGAGAAAAATAATAATAAAAGAAGAAAAGGCCTCGTGCTTGGCTGTAAATTTCTGAGAGTTGTCTCAAAACCATGCAAAAGCATTCACAAGGACGGGCCAAAAGTTAAAAAGGAAGCAAAACCCAGAATAGCAATCCTTTTTCAAAATCTTCCCATCAAAGAAAAAGAGTGAGAAATTTGGGACAAATCTGGCTAGGAAACAAAGTGTGTGACAGAATGGAAATCCGTGTAAACTGACCTTTTGTTTATGAAAGCCAGGGGTCCTCTTCACGGATTGAGATTGAATCGAAGAAGTCACGGATTGGGATTGAAATTCGGGCCATGCCCAACAACCTTCCAAACTCTCCAGTTTGATCTCTATGGAATTCTATGGAGCAAACTCACGTACGTGTTGCTCTTCCACGTACTCATTCGTCCTTCATTTGCGGTCCAATGAAGACCGTAAATGAATTAATTGTTTAATAGATTACTAGTGAATAAGTTTATGGGAGTGTTTAGTCGGTAAAAGTTTGATTAAAAAGTATAGTAAAAATAAAAAAATTTGATATGAAAGTGATATGTAGTAAAATTTAATTAGAAAAAAATATAAAAAAATTGGTAAAAATTAATGAATTTTAATTGATTTTAATCAAGTAAGCACCTCCTATGTATATGTATATTCGGTGAAGTATTAATAAGTTTGAGAATATTTTTTAAAATCGATAAATAAATAAAATTAATTTTTAACAAGTATTAACTTAGTTCAACAAAACTGGCGAACAAATTTATTTATTGCTCATGAAAATATTCATTTAGAACTCATAAATATACTAATTTATGTTTTTATGAATACTCTAATAATTGGATTAGTTAAGATGGGTTATAAGAGTTTAATGAATTAATTATAAGTTGTTGTTTGTTAATTTAGAACTTGAATATTAAATTAAAAAAATTATTTGTTTGTTTATTAAAAAAAAATTTACCTAATACATTTGTTCCTTAACGAATTGGTAAGCTATCTTTGAATATAGGCCTGATTAGAGGATAACTAACCTGTATGACTCGAATCCAAACTTGTCAATAAACTTAACATCAAGTTTTTAATTAGTACAATATTTGGAACTTCTTTAGAATGATTGACACAAACTTACCAACAAACTTAACAAGTAGACCTAAACAGTCGATACTTGCAGTTATGATCCATTTCACGAAACCACTCACGGGTCGCTCATGGAATTCATCTATAAATCCTATAGAAACCCAAGAAGAAAAATATAGTGGCAAGGCTTCAGGAACCCTAAAGGCATGGGTTCGAAGGCCACCGCGACCTTCTTCATATGGATGCTATTCATGTTAATGGTTCTCCAACCCATATACGCCTGTGGGTATTGTCCGACCCCATATCCGCCTCACCACCGCCCTCATCCACCGTCTACTCCGCGGCCCCACCCGCCCAAAACTCCCCGGCCACAGCCTCCGTCCAAGGGTCCGCCGCATAAACCACCGGCCTTTCGTCCGCCAATTTCGAAACCCCCTGGTATACTTCCTCCTATAATAAATCCCCCTGTTATAAGTCCTCCTATTACCCATCCTCCGGGAACATTCCCGCCACCTTCTTCCACATATCCACCTTATCCCGGACCTCCTTCTGGCGGTGGGGGTGGTGGCGGAGGTGGCGGCGGAGGTGGTGGTGGTGGTGGCAGTGGCGGTGGCGGTGGTGGTGGTGGTGGTGGAGGTGGTGGTGGTGGTCCGGGTACGCCTACTACTCAACCGACTTGTCCAATAAACGCGCTTAAATTAGGCCTTTGTTTAGACGTGCTTGGAGGTTTGGTGCATGTCGGAATAGGGAACCCAGTTGAGAACGTGTGCTGTCCGGTGCTTCAAGGGTTGCTGGAGCTGGAAGCAGCTATTTGTCTATGCACTACCATAAGGCTTAAGTTGCTCAACCTCAACATATTCATTCCTCTTGCACTTCAAGTCCTCATTACTTGTGGCTTGACCCCTCCTCCTGGTTTCGTATGTCCTCCTCTCTAAGTTTGTCTCTCTGTCTCTCTCTCTCTCTCTCACTATGATTTCCCCCAGGATTAATGCTTGCTTCTTTTAATTTCCTCGTGTTTTTCAGTTGGTTTTTGGCTACAAATGAAAAACTTGTATTGGGTTTTTTAGTTAAAGTCTGTTCGTGTTTGAGATTTGGGCTCTGTAGGTGTACAATGAGGAGGATCGATGTTCTTGAAATTATTATGCTATTAATAATTACCTCACGCTTCTGAATTAATGTGTTTGAACATACGCACTACTACTAATCTTCTGCATTTGTTCGGGCCAACTAAGCATTTCCACTGTCTTTGTGGGTTTATATTTGTATCTATTTTCCCCGTGTTCTAAGAACATTTTCTTCTCATATAAAAGAAAAGAAGCAATTCATCTTCGCTTTCTTGTTTGATGAAATGCAGAGATAATACAAGTTTGTCACCTCATTCTTAGTCTCTGTTTTTTTTTTTTTTAATCAATTATTTGGCCTTTTGAGTAACATGTAAATAGATCATTTTGGAGATTCCCGATTATTTCATTTCTTAATGTTAACTATGTACAGTAATCAAGTGAAAGTGCAGCAATGTATGCAGCTGAGGCATTTTAACAAATCCATAGACTTGATCCTCATTGAAGAGAATGGGATCGTTTCGCAGACTCGTTGAAAATGATTCCCAACCATTTTAGAGAATTTAACATTACCTGTCAATCTCATATTATTTGCATAAAGTTTATATGAAATTATCCAAACTCACGGACAGTCGTCCTTTGCTGTCTTCTTTGGAACAGCATCACGTTGCATGCTAAACCAAATCAAGTGTCCGACACGTTAATTTGTCTTTTACAATTGAAAGCAACTTTCACAGTTTCACTTGTACAACTGGTCTACGTTATTAGGGAAGAAAAAAATATTCTTCCAAGCAAAAGCAAGATCAAAATGATGTTCCAATGATATTTAGGTAACCAAAGAACTCAGTAAATATACAAGTCATATTTTTAAAGTGACGATTTTGATTCTACATTTTGGTTAAAATTTCTGACTAGTCAATTTAATTAATTAATTAATTTATTTAATTTTCATGTATTTTGCATATATATCATTAACTTCATGGCTGAAAAATGATAAATCAAGCTAGAAAGCTTAACAGGCATTGACCAAGGTTATGTATATATATATATTAAAATAAGTAATTTGAATATTTGTACTTTTTTATTAATTTTCTTCCTTTCATTTATAATTTTTGATTAACTATTGCTTATATATATATATATATATACTCAAATTCAAAAAGTTAATTAGTTGATGAATCTCTTCCTCTATACACGGGGATGAACTTAATTCTCTCTCCTCCCTCTCTGTGCCACGTGAGCGTGAAGATGCATTATTTGAGCCAAATTCCGGGTCACGGCCTGATCACTGTACCACCTAATGGTAAAGATTTTCTACAGATGATCATGGTCCGTAAGCATGGCCCACTAGGAATACCAGGATCTCTCTAAACAGGTTGACCACGCGCTTTTGTATTACTGGATGCTGTAAATGTCATCAACACTGCTGGATGCATAGTGATTATGGGGTATTTGAATGGTAAAAAAATAAAGAAAAATAATATAAAAAATTAATGTAAAAGTGATACTTAATAAAATTTAATTGGAGAAAATTAATAATTTTTTTATAATTTTTTGTAGTGTTTGATTTATATAAATTGTCTGCTTGTTTTCACTACTAGTAAACTAACCAGGTAGTTTTCATTTTTAGTTGTAGTTGACTCACTAAAATCTCGTTTAAGGTTGATTTCTTGTACAAATTAACTGAAGGTTGAACACAAGCTGTAGTTAGTTTAATTTTCAACTCGACTTAATAAGCTAAAATCTAAATAAACTAATTAAGTTAAGCTCGCCTCAAAAGTTTAACAAACAAAAGTTAACTGTATTTTTAAATTCGATAGGTCTTTTAAATCAATCTTAAATAACTTACAACTTACCTCGGCTCGACTCATTTACGGCCCTCTCGGGTGTAAATTCCAACCAATTTAATAGGTGATCGTTTCTAAAGTAATCACTGACCAACTGAATGATGAACGACCAAAGACTAAAATGTGACAACGCCTGGTGCGTAAAGATGTGGACATGGCACAAAGATGAAATGCATCCAAGAGGTAATGGGCGAATATATAATATTTATAAGGAAGTGACCGACCATCAACAGTCTTAGAGTCGTGACCGGAATCATAATTTGGATAGTGCTCCATGGGTAAAATTCTTTGAGATTAGTGGCTGGAATTCATTGTTGAGGGTCATAACAATAACTAAAGTTGTATTTTTTAACAATCTTGAACTTAAATATCCATAAATGGCAGGCTTAGAAATTTGAGTGAGAAGAAATGAAGGTAAAACTTTTGATATTTTAGAAGGGTAAGATATCGTTTTTCTAAAATATGGAAAGCCAATACATTATGTGCACCAGACGCCATTTCCATGTTTGGACGACATGGCAATTGGAGGGACAATTTTTTAGGGCAATTTTTGTATTTTTGTTGGGACTTCCGCTATAGACCAAAATTAGGGTTTTTTAAGAGTTATCCACGTTTTCGCTGAAGGAGAGGAAGGTTCTCCTTCCCTCTCATGCCCCTCCGCTCGTCATTTTCTTTTGTTTCTTTCTAATGATAGATTAGGTTTTTTGCTGGCAAGACAAGAATTCAAATCCCTCGAGGGTTATTTCAAGCTTTGTGTGGAAACATTTTGCGACATTAGTGATACGTTTTTATAGTTTTGGATGATTATTCTTCTTTAGATGCAATAAAAATCAATTTTGTAATGTTAAAATCTGATTTGTTTATGCAAACCCTAGGTTCATTGTACAGGCAATTCAGATTCCATGACATGCTTGGTTGAAATTATTTTCAAAATTCTAATCATTCTTATTCTCCAAGTGTTCTTATCGTCTAATTTTCTGATTCCTTACTGATGTTGGATTGGATTTGAATTATAGAGTTTCCATGTATTGTTTGAAAGTCACCCGTAATGAAACGTCTAGCCCACTTTTAGTTTTTATTTATTTTATTTTATTTTTTTATCGTTTCTCTATTTACCATCCTTATCACCCACCATTAATCTTATAACCATAAATTAATCCAAATTGGATTAGCTTAGAATTAATTTAAGTTAGTTTAGACATTAGGTTCCCTTACTAGTTAGGAAAGGGAATTAAGTGCTACCGAGGCTCTTCCCGTGAATATAATGACTCAGTACTCATCAATTTATGTTGCAGCCATTCTACATGCACTTGTAGAAGTTCAAGCAAGTAGCAAATATAAGACTAATTGCAGAATCATATACAAAAAAGACATCCAAACTAGTATAGAATTAATTGTAATTAATTTTGACTTTTACTGGTGATGGAGGAAATGTGAAATGAGGAATGGGTTTTTATAGGGTGGAAGGAAAGAGGGTTGGTTCCTTGGATTTGATTTTTATGTGGCCATGTTTGCCCCTTGGGATTTTAGCTAAAAATGCTAACTTGCCGTCACACTTCATTCTAATTCCAATGGCAGTCCAGGATCTCCAAACTTATTTTAAATCTAACTATTTTAATTGTGGCTACAAGAATTTTTTTTTTTTTTTTGTACCGATTTTTGATAAATTATAAGTTGAATCATCAGTACTGCCTATTCATCTTTGAATCCGGTGGTTTTATTCTATTTATGGAAGAAACTGACAGAATAATATGTAATTAGATCTATATATATGGTTGGTAAACTCCATGAGTTAATCGAAACTTGATTATTCTTTATGTAGGTATTTAATTTCATAATTAAATGGACAACAGCCTACTTTTTACAAATCAGTGGTAAGCATTTTGAATTACTCTTAGAACATGTTTGTTTGGTACGTGGTAAAAAATTTTGGGGTCAAAAATTTCGAGGGCATTATTATCCTGATAATAGTTACTAAAGTAATAAATTTGTAATATTTATATTTGAAGTGAGCGAGTAAATATTACCCACTAATAATTATATTATTTGAGAATACTAAAAATTATGAAAAAGTAAAAGTTAATTATGTTTAAAATGAAGATATGTTGACTAAGGGCAAAAGTTAATATTTAATTTTAATAAAATATTACAATAAAATAAATCATCATAATCATTGTTATTTTAATAATAATTAATTTTAATAAAAAAATATATTATTAAAATATATACTTTTAAATGCAAATATTAATTATAAAAATAATTTTATCATACATTAATATTTCAATAGTAATTAATTTTAATAGTGAATTCTTATTTGTTAAAAATTATTTTTATTTTGAAAAAATAATTTAATAAAACAAATAATTTTATTTTATTTAAATAAATTATTGATTTTAATGAATTATATTAATACAATACATAATCCAGTAAATTATTATTTATGAGATAAATTTTGATTTAATAAAATATTTTAATAAAACAAATTATTTTAAGAAGTCATTATTATTTATTAAACATTAATTTTAATTTGAGAAAATAAATATTTTAGTCATCCATTATTATTTCAATAATATTATTTTAATAAAATATTTTAATAATAAACTATCATTTATCAAATATTATTTTGATAAAATAATTTAATAAATAAATAATTTTATTTTGATTAAATAAATTATTATTTTATAATATTTATTATAATTATTTATAGAAAAACATTGCTTAAGGTTTTATATGGGGATAAAGAAATATTTTACGGGGGTAATGAGAAAAGAATAAAACCCCCCGTTACTCATGTCCCCCTAGGGCTCGATTGGATGATGCTAAAATTTTAGGGGATAAATTTTAGAGGATGTATAAGATAAGATGGGATATTATTTTTAAAGGGTTGGCTCACATGGATGTGATATTTATGAAGGGGGATAACTTTTGATTTGATTTGCATGTTTTGTAAATAAGAGTAGGTGAATGATGAAAAAAACAGTCAAATAACTCTTTTGTTCTTGTGGTGTTCCAAACTTATTACTCATTAAATTAAATATTAAATTGCAAAACCTACTCCATTTAATTATTTTTGGACAATTTGAAGTTATATTATTTATTTCATTGAAAATTTAATTTTTTATAAATTTATTTAAACAAAAATTTTTTTAATATGTACTTTTGAATGGTTGGTTATTATCTAATTTTATTTTTAATTATATTTATTTTGACTATTGGCATATCTATTATTTTTTTACTAGCATTATATTTATTTTGATCAAATTAATGAGGGTTAAAAAGGCCAAAATAATAACATTTTTCCTCGGATAAATTTTCGGTTAGGGTCGAGGCCGCCCAAAATTTATTTGAGAGAGACGGCACGCGAATGAAAGCCAAGACCCCGGGAAGGGGGGGAAGTAGTTGCCAAATCATGGCATACGGTGGGACCCACCGGCAAAGCCTTTGACGTTGGCTTTCCCCGCATCCAAGCGGGGCCCTAGAGTAAAAATTTACTCCCACGTGGGATAATTGTTAATTCAGAGTAATTGTTAATCCCGTCATCCAAACTGATGTAATGGAGAGTAAAAATTTTCATAATAAAATTTATTTTCTGTTACTTCCAAAACAAACATCTCCTTAAAATATTGCCGTTCAGATAAAAAATTAAACATTCTATTTTTTAAAACCATAATTTTCAGTTTTCTCTTATTCTTGCAATTACCAAAATATCTATCTATTCAAACCTAGCATATCTCTCCCTCCCTCAATTGTGAATCTTTGATGTGAATGCATGAATCTCAATTGTTTAATTTTATCGCTAAAACAGTTAAAAAAGTTTGGTTCGTCCTCCGATATACGACTCATAATTTTTCGTCTTTCCATTAACGAAGTATTTCCACCATTTTTGTAGTTTCTCACCGGTATAGGATTTTGTCGTTGATTATTTATACTTTCACTAGTGTGATTAATTTAATTTGGATTAGTACTAGCAATGAAATTTCAAAAACAAACAATTATAATAGCAGATAACGTTCTTGGAACGGCAATATAGACAATAAGCAGAGACAAAAGGAAATCCATGAAAGACCGTGTAATATGAAAAATTCATCTAGAATATAACAGTTTACATAACTACACTCTTTCTCACTATATGTCTTTTAATACTTTTGCTAACGCAAAAAATTAAGCATTATAGATCGGAAAAAGGACTACGGACTCTTAATATAGCTCTTTTATCAGTTTAAGCATGATTTTTCTACCACAATAAAATAATGTATCAAACTGCTATAAACTAGACGGATAACAGTCACGGGAGTTCTTTCCGTGCCAACTTGCCAATCTTGAGATCCAAAGTGCACAAATATTTATAAGAAATAAAGGAAAAAAAAAATTTAAAAATTAAACCTCACGAATTTCGAGTACTAGAATCTCTATTTGCTTTGCCAGCTAAATTCCAGGCCAGCCTTGCTTCACATGATCGCTGCCACTTGTTGTCCAATTGTAATTGTCCTTTGTCCTATCGATTGAAGTAACCAACTCTCATTGTATCCACACTCTATATATATACAAAAACCCACCTATGTTTCTAATCTTCCTATCATCCCAACAGTAAATACTATTAACCCTAGCATTAGTATTGGTATCTAGTACTTTGTTTGTGAAAGCTAGTCAAGAGATGGACAATAGGAGATCTTCACCAGCCATTCTCCTTCTTGCCATTAACCTTCTATTATTTTCCCTTGCAAGTGGTTGCAACCCACCTAAGCCGCCAAGCCCCAACCCTAGGCCAACTCCGACGCCATCCGGCCGTAGCTGCCCTAGAGACGCCCTAAAGTTAGGGGTGTGTGCTAAAGTGCTCAACGGGACAGTAGGGGCGGTCGTCGGAACTCCACCGGACATGCCGTGCTGTTCCTTACTTGGGGGGCTTGTCGATCTTGAAGCAGCCATTTGCCTTTGCACTGCCCTGAAGGCTAACATTCTTGGGATCAACCTTAACATCCCCATTTCACTGAGCTTGCTAATTAACACTTGTGGGAAGAACCTACCTTCTGGCTTCCAATGTGCCTAGCTAGCCATAACAACATTAATTTCGCCTTTCAACTATTGTTCTCCTCAAGACTGTATTGCTTGGATGCTTTCAATTATTGTTTCCTTAAAGTTGTGTTCCACTAGTTGCTTCAACGTTGTGTTTTCAAGAACTTTTGCACTGTGTTTTCTCATTGTAATTTCGAAGGGACAATTTGGAGCTAATGTATCACTTCGGAGTCTTTTTTTTTTTTATATAGTTGTAAGTGTTGTCACTGTATGTAGTTGCATCCCTTGTTTTTATAATTTAATCCAAAGCTTAAGCTGGAGAAATCTAGCTAGTACATTTATGTGTGGGATGGGAAAGGGTAATATATCTATATATATATATATATATATATATGATGAAATAGGGAGGAAAACCCTACTGATATTTCGCAATAATTCTAAGAATATTTGCATACCAATGAGATAATTTAATAACTAAAGTGGGGCAGTTATTTTGGATTGGCATATATTTTAGTTTATGACTTTTTAATCATTTTTTAATTTTCATTAAAAAATCTAAAAAATCCGGGACATAAGGAAAGTAAATTTAGGTTGATAAAAGATGAAAACTAATTAAATTAGTAATAATAGAGAAAAATGAGTTGCAAGGTCAAATATTCCATATGCTCGTATGCTAGCTTAAATACAGTATATATAATAATAAAAACAAAAAAAATTAAGGTGAGTTGCAAAATCTTTCAATAGTGAATTGTTATTTATTGTGATAAACTACTTCACATATTAGCTAATCGAAATATAAATCCAAAGCTATATATAGTTACTTAATTCAATTACAAAAAAATAAAATCTTTTTTATTGGGTTATCACGTAATTTCCGACCAGAAAAAATTAAATATCACTCCAGCAGAAGATAGTCACATGTGCATTTTAAAATTTAGGACAGAGAAATAACTGTGTATTTGGATTTTGAATTTGTGGAAAGCAAACAACATGAAGGAAAAATACGTAGGAAAGAGAAATAAATGTAAAGGCAATAATATTATTTTATTTTTTAATTGTTTTAAAAAATCTTAGAAGAAAACGAATAAATATTTATGCGAAATTCTTTCTACTTAAATAATTATAAAATAATATGTATAAATAATTTTATCTTCCTTCTATTTTCTTTACCACAAATACAGCTGAAAGTTTTTGTAGAAAATTGCAAGAATACTTAGTGCTTGACAATTAAGATATAATGGCTCCGTTTAGAGCTACACAAAATAAAATAAAATCATACAAATTTCTACAGACACGAATTACGAGACAATAAAATTTAAATTTTTCATTCACTGTACGAATTACGAGACATTTACTTTTACAATTTTATTTTATTTTATACACTTTTATACAACTCAAAACACACCCACTAACGGCTTGATGTACAATAAAAACATATAAAATTAGGTTTTCACCATGAACCTACAACAATATAGAAAGTATTATAATAGGAAAAAAAAAAAAACTTAAAAGACTTTTACAAACTCTCATGCTCTTAAATTTTCTCTCAATTTAATATTTTGAAAAACTTAATCTAAATTCAGTATAGATGTACAAAGTGTATATAAGAATAAGAAATCCAATCAAATCTGGATTCTAAAACATCCTTAAAAATTTCTAGATCGCACTACTCATTGTGACGAGCTCCCAACAAGAAGTTTTGGTCCAATGTTTCTGTTTTTTCCAGCGAAGCCAATAGCCTTACCAGTGAGCTAACTCTGCACCTATAGATCTTTCGACTTTTCTTAGCGAGTTAATTTATGCAATAGGAGAAAAAGTTGGAGATTTTTAAAAATTTTAGAGTTTTTTTTTTTTTTTTTTTGGGAATTAATAATATTATTTACATCCGATATTAGATACATATCATTTAAAAGCAATGGTGGCAGCGGCTCTCACCGAGATGAAGCGATTACACGTGGCTAAATCCCACGGCCTGACTGACGATCAAACGGGCGTGGTTCCTCTGAGGGTGTTTTGGTTGGTCCCACAATTCATCCGGGTGGGGCCGGAGAGGCCTTTATACAGTGCCCGAGAGGGATGAAGGGCATTAGCCAGGGACATGTAGAGTATGTGGCCGCACTAACTTTTAGCAGAAAAACTATCAAACTTTTGAATGTTTACGAAATTATTATTATTACCACGTTTCTATCCTATTACTTTTTTTCTATTCAATTAGAGTAACTTCTTAACTTAAAAATTATCAAAAATTGTTAACAAATGTCAAAAGTCGTTAAAAATTTTACCAAACACTCAAAAGATGTAAAAAATTGTTAAAAATTACTAAAAATTACTACTTATTTCATCAAACATATCAAAATTACAATTAATAACTTTTGATTAAAAAATATCAAATATTACTAAAAATCACGCCTCCAAATGCCCCCATTGTTTTACAAATCAACTGTTGCAAGATGTAACAATTTTGAATCTCTCCATTCTTACTAAATTTTTACTTTTCCTTTTTTTTTTCCCATTACACCCCATTGCACTCGTTCTTTTCTATTACAGTTATACCATCCATTATTGTTTTTTAAACCCATACATTGGGCTGTTCTTGAGCACTCTTGCCGTAGGGTTTTTCTGGAGCTCAGTTTTGGTCTCCGTTGTGAACAAGGTGAGTGGGGACAAATACCAAAAGCCACGGCTGGCTGATAATTTCAACCAAGGAATGCTCTACAATTCCTACCGGTTGTTGACACTTTTGGTTGTAGAAAGGAGGAAGATGTGTACTCCACTAGCCATGCATAAGCAGTTCATGCAGTATATGTACATATATATATATATATATATACACACACACTCGAAAACTTGCTCTTCTGAATGCTTTTAATGCTTAGCGTTGTTTTTTTTTTTTTTTTTTTTTTTTTTCGGTGGACCCAAAGTAGTGAAACTGAACCAAAAATTGGAAAAGTATCCCTTATTAGTCCAGAAAGTTGGTTTTAAAAATATGTTTTCAGAACAGGTTTGATGATTATAATTTTAAAAAATAATTTTATATAAAGAATAAAACAAAAACATGTAAATATATAAATAAAGTATAAGTATATAATTGAATAATATATAAGAATATTAAACCAAAAAAAAAAGAAGTTAAAAAAACACAAAATTTAATGTAGAAGCACCGTTCTCATAATTGGTTTCTGATGAAAAATACGAAGCACAAAACTTGGGACCTCTGGAACAGCTTGTTACATAGGATTGAGCCCTCCGCCTTTTCATGTTCCCAGCAGAGGTTGGTCCCGTCTCTTTGGCTGGTTAGTTTCTGTTTTTGTAACATGGATTTTTTTTCTCGCCCTTCGTGATGAGAGGTCCCAAAGCTAAACACTATTTGTTAAAGAAGTGGGGTTCCGTTTGGCGGAGTAATTTTCTTTTAACTTTTCAATTTGGTGAATTTCTTTTTCTACTAAAGTTGCAAGAATTTAAAATTTTCTCCAAAAATTCAAAGAATCTACAATTTTTTTCCAAACGCATAAATTTTTGCCAAGGCATGATATTTCCTAAAATAAATTAACATTTCAAATAAATGTACCAAACAAGAAAATATAATAAAATTTAAAAAAAAAATGACCATTCCATTCCCTTTTACCAAATGGAATCTAAAATTTTAATGATATTTTTGATGTTTTATATCTTATAGTCATTGAAAAAAAAAAAAAAAAAGAGTTGAACTGACAGCACTACTGTTTATGTGAGCTTTATACGAGTTCACAACAGAGGGCACCAACAAGGGAAATAGTTTTTCCCTCACATTTTCCAACCTACCACGTCCTGCGAAATTTCTTTCATTCATTTCTTTTAGCAATGGGAGGAAAACAATTCAGGTTCAAGGACACTTGCACATTCTATACCACCACCATCTCTATCGGCTAAAGAGCTATTCAGAACTCCGTGTGTGTGTGTGTGTGTCTGTGTGTGTGTGTGTGTGAGAGAGAGAGAGAGAAAGAGAGAGCTTTCTATATGGGTTGTGGTTTGGCCTGTTTCCTTTGTCATCGTCGAAGTTCAGCCCAAACAGAAACCCCATTAATTGCCATGGTCTTGGTTAGGAAAAGGTGGTTCGAGTGCCGACTGCATTTCTGAGTAATTTCTCAGGATGTTCAAAAACTGGTTGGACCAACTAAATTAGATATATACCCTCACACTGGTATATTTACTGCCACACATTTACCCTTTTCCATTTATTTTCTACCAAGAAAATACAAATGATTACCTCTATTGACTACCAAGATTGCGACGAGCTAAATATTAAAATTTCCATACTACACAAAGAAGCAGAAAATGATATCACATGGCAATTGATTGGTACCCCATCATGTTGGCCAATTTTAAACCTGATTCTTCATTCTTTGATGTCCTTCAAAATTGATTTTTGACAATCTTGATGTCTCTGCATTCCATCCTGCATTTTTAAGCAACTGGAGGAGCTTAGTAAATTATAAAACAAAACCCACTGAGAACCCTTACTAAACTAAAATTCAGCTTATGGCAGCCAAGAAAGTACATTTTTCAAGGACGGTATATATAGACACCATATGAAGACATTAAAGTAAATGGGGAACGACGAAGCAATGAAAGGTAGTACAAACAATTCCAGGAGAGCTTTGTCAGTGAAAAATCATGTACCTTTAAAAGAATTAAATAAGGTCTTCATTATATTCACCAAATATATTTGGGCATCCATCCCATTTTCCCTCTTCTCGTGCTTCCCAGTAACCACCCATGTAGCGGAAGGGTCCACTTTCACCTTCTCGGTGGAACCATCTAGGCTTCCACCCATTTTCTTGTAATTTCCTTGACTACAAAGCATGCATGGGATGAATTATGATCATCACCAATGAAACGAAAATTAGGTGTTAACAAATGCAGACATATATTTGATAGGTTCTTGGCCAAATATGGGTATATTGATGATTTTTTAATTCTATGCCCAGCAACACGGCTTGCATAATTTTTCTTTTGTTCTTTCCTTCTTCTTTGTGCATTTTTCTTTTTTTTTGGCACATACAACCCAACAAAAAACCAAGTCAAAACTAGGTGGGGGGATTAATGCTCTCATATTGAGATCTATGAAACATTATAATTATATAGAATCTTGTGTCAGCCATTAATACTCATGCTCCAGCGATATCACATTTCCTCAAATTTTTTAAGATTGATGGTTTGGTTTGGTTTGGATGGAAAATACATTTCTTGAAGCAGGGCATATTAAAGAGTTCCCTGCTCTGCAAGTAGCAAGACATATAGACAGTTCAACTCAAAAACCACTCTAAGGGCAACCATGGATGGTTGGGACACCAATATCTTTGTTTGATGCGAACGCAAGGCAGGCATAAATGGCAAGGATAAAATCAACATTTTTATTGAACATAGATCTCACCCAAAGAAAGATATTGAAGATGCAACTTTAAACGAAGTTCTAGGAAATCCCACAACAATATGGTTCATTTTATGGACCATATATCATCAAAAGAACTATATTCTACTTGGCCACAAATCTCTTGAAGAAAAACTAATATAGATTCAAAGTTTATTAATATAACACTAGCTGCTTTAAACGGAAATCTTAACAAAGTTTTCTTTTACACCCATTTTATCAAAATTCAAAAATTCCAAGTATTGCAACAACTTTCCATGCCTGACAAAAATATCATGTCCAGTAAAAAAATATCATTGCAACAACACTCTTTTGGGCCTCCAGTTCACCCATTTATAGGATAACATGTGCCTTACTCTCCCCCAAAATTGGTCAATACCTGGTTTTCTGCTCCCAAAGCAAGGCTTATGGCAGACCATGCCACATGTTTGGCTGTTTACCAAAAAAAAAAAAAAGAATGCATCTATTGATTCTCCAAATGCAGTTCTGATCCAGATCTTCTAACTGGAAAGCAGTAGACATGAATATCTAGATAATGAAGAAATAATTAAAGGTGCTTCACATACCATCCTCTGCCGCCTCTCCAAGCATAGCTTCTCCGCATTAGCCTTTTCATATTCCCCATTCTCTAAATGCCGTTGGTCAGGTCTGAGTCGTGAATCCGTGGGCGGCAGCTTCTCCTTATTCAGTGATCAAATACCCAGGATCAGACAAAGCTATAAGAGAATTAGAGATGGATAAGAGGAAAATTAATCCTTATGAACAATTATATCTACAATGTCACCTCTACCTGCAACCCTGGTGTTAACTCGTTTAATGTAATTGCAAATGACGTCATGTTGTACCGGGTGAGATGAGGCGGCTCACACCTTTTCCACAACAAGGATGCACCTGAAAAATCCTTTGGTTTGCTAGTCCCATCTCCAATCACATAATGTATGCTTTCATCCCACTTCCCAAATAACGCGGCAAACCTTTTCCCTGTGACATCTTCAACAAATCCATGAACCTGTGCAGCAAACAGGATGTTTAGAATGAACCAACAATAAGGTTTCAAATAGACAATCAGTAAAGAAAAAGGGAAACTACCACAACATTTGAGTACATGCATATACAAGTTTTCAACTATTGGACATATTGATCCAAAAAAACTGAGCTTGATTAGAGAATAAGGTTCTGATGAATCTGATGACAGAAAAAGTAAAAGTGAGTAAAAACTCTTTCATTTACCTGGTGTGGATTTCGGTCAAGAATAGACTGCTCTTTGAACTTGATTTTGGATGAATATTGTCGGTTACCACATATGTGCATTGTCCCATGGTGATCAAGGTACACATTACCAAGGATAAGATTACGAATGGTTGTAGTGACCTAAGAATAGTATGAAAGTTTTCAAAGGATTGTGCCACAAAAAAGCAAAAAAAAAAAAAAAAGAGGGGTGGGGGAACAGCTGTAAATCAAAACACCTTAGACTACAGTACCACAGAGCACACCTTGTTCCATTGGAAAACCTCACCATCATCAAACTCCAAGGTTAGAGTTCCAACAGGGTCAAGCTGAATTGATGTCCCCCAAAATTTGGTTTTAAGGTTACTGTCACCCCAGAATTTCCAGCCGTTTCCCTCACAATGGCAGGCAATGAGTGTTGGGTGGTGACTAACCTGTTTCAAAAGACAATAAGAAGAATATGACATAATAATTATCCTTGAAAATTCAATATTCACCAGGAAAAAGAGAGAATATTTTAACTGCCTGGGAATCATAAAGATAATGATGAACACATTCAGCCCTTGTGGAAATGTCTTACTTAGATGTAAATAGCTGTTCCCACCATTTTCACTTTGTTACACAGTTATTTTTACAGGGCACCCCAATAATCTAACAAGAATTTTCTTCCACAGTATCACTTTGATTTCTCCAAAGAAAGAAAATAAAATTTTATACATGATGTCAGTTTTTCCCACTTAAAATTTCACTATTGGAGTTTCTTTCTGCAACCGACGATGCAAAAACTCACAAGGCAAACCTTTAACTTCGGTCTAAAAGTGAAAAGCATATCTCCATCTCAACTCAATTACCAGACCATCATTAATTTTTTTTCAATATCAATACTTCTCCTTGTGGATACTGACCTTCTCAGAGAAGAACCGGATTCCTTTATCTGGATAGTCAGCTTCATAAGTTTCTCCTAGCAAAGGATTAAAGGGTTTATAATGCCGACCTTCAGTTGAAGCATATCCAGAAGCCGCAAAAGCAGCAACATACAAAGCTCTCATGACACTGTTTCCCTAGAAGCATAACCAGATACCCAGGAAAGAAAAATGTGAATCATCATAAGAAAAAATTATTTTGTCTTACAAGGAAATTTTAACTGAATTAAGCATGCCAATGGAGGACACTCTAAAAATTCAGATCCCAAAGATGTAGCTACAAATAAAACGATAAACAAATAAAAGAAAAACCACTTCTTAGAGGTAAATCTAATGTGGATTAAAAATTAACAATTTGGCGACTGTTATATAAACATATAACATATACGGTGCAATTACAAGCCCTAAAATCTTCACACTCTGTTTGTAACATGGATTAGGGGAGGGAAAAGAAAGATAAAGGGAAAATAAAATTACTAATTTGTGCAATTTTTGTATACTTTACCAAGTTAAAAATTAAATAACCAAGTTAAAAATTAAACTTTTTTGATAAATATCTATTCATTTTAGTCTCATTTTTCTAACTCAACAGGAAAAAAAAAGAAATAAATTTGACCTTTTCAAAACACTTCTTATTCCTACCATTTTCCTTCACTTATCCTCGCTCTACAAATCCATGTTCCAAACGTAGCCTAAAGAATCACTAAAAGGAAAAAGAAATTAAAAGAAAAAATGTTTAGACTTAAAAGCCCTAAAAACTTCAAGCACAGCCTCATGTATCCAAAACCAGAATGATACCAGAATTAATTCTCTATTAACTGGGCAACCACTTGAATATTCATGCAATCAATAAAACAATCCTATATAACAAGAAGTTCTGCTCTGTAGAAAACATACATCAACAAATTAGATAACAGATTGATAAAAGGATTCACAAATAGCCCAGCTTATAATGCTAAATGTTATTATCCCAAAAGCTTAAACAATTGGAGAATGAGCGCCACAATGTATATCAAGCTAACTTAATAATCTCCTTCAATCACGATACTGACTTTCACGTGGAGTAGAGAAACGAACAAACCAAATCAAACAAATGCATGAACCGAAACATAAGAGAGTGTACGAGAATAAATAGGGGATATAAATTATACCGCTTTTCCATACTCGTATGCACGGTCCAATAGATCAGAATACTCCAAGTCCTCAAAACACTTCTGTAAAGATGATATTGGCTCATTAAAGAACACAGGAAGACAAACTCGTGTTAGATCTTTTCCTACATTGTCTTTGATCAAAGACCAAAGGCTGACCCCTTTCTCCTTTTCAATTGGATCTGGAAGCTTTGTTCGCCTTTCAACATGTAGATATCTAGTGCTAAAGTTTTCCTTCCCATCATTCAAATTCTTGTAATCGTCAACTTGCTTTTCTGGTCCCATACATGTATTAATGCAATCTGCAACTCCAGTTAGAAACACACAACTAACAGCTGGTTCAGAAAAGTACTCATCTGTGTCAAAATAGGAGGTATCCTCTTCATCTAAGACTTCACCAGGATCATGTTTCTCAATTTCATCAGATGATTCAGTTGTGCCGCATTCTGGACCACAAAATAAGATGGTGAGAAAATTAGAATATATGCTGAAATAAAAGACCTCAGATATGTTAAATGACTGTACCCATCAAAAAATAAAAATGCACAATTTGACAAGGGAATTCATGACAATAGCAAAAAACATACCTACGACAATGAACATAGAAGCACAAATTACTTTTTTTTTTTTTTTGAAAGGTAGTAAATTTACTACTTAAGATGATTACATCCAATTTTTGTGCTTAAGTTATGCCAACAATGATATGTATAAAAGCGTACACTTCCACTTTAAATAAGTTTGTACGCATATTTGATGTATATCTCTAAATTTCTTATGTACATGTATAAAAACATATAAGTCAATCAATGATATGTATAAAAGCATACACTTTCATGTTATAAAAACCTCCACACACAATATCAATTTTTAGAAACAGATTATAAGCCCATAAAGAAGTAGTTTTAAATGTACAATGCAGTTACTTATAATCAAATAAGAATAACCACATCTGGACAATATTTAACCCCCGGGGGAGGGGGGAGGAATAGAGAGAGATAGTATAAATGTATAGCTAAATGTAAATAAGATATAAGTCCATCAATCAGTATTTACTAAATGTGCAATGCAGTTACTTTTAATCAAATATGAATTACCACATTTGGACAAATAGGTGTAAATAACATATCATTTGTACCACTATATTTTGCTTGCTCTAGACTCAAAATTTCATGTTTTGTCAATTGGTAGTCACGGTCATGAATTCTAGAGCCTTCAGCATCAATATTAGCAGCCTGCATAAGTAAAAGGAAAAATAACAAATCTAATATGACAGAGAAATTTAAATTTCAAGTAAACAAATCAAATTAGTCACACAGTAGGGAGCCATTCAAATACAATGTTAGACTGAAAGATACCAAAATTTCTGCTCCGCTAGTTAAAGGTGAGTGGACAGATAGAACAGAACCTAACATTTACACCTTTACATAGAGAAAAAAACAAGCAAACCTAACAATATGAATAATTAACCTAGCAGGCAAAAGTTAAGAGTAACCATTTAACCATGATAACGTTTTGACTTCCACATTTTTCATACACTATATTAAGGTGCTAAATGTGATGATAAATACAACTATAATACAAATTCGTCTCTGTCTTATTGTAATTAAGACAAGGTTGGCCTAAGGATTTGGGAGCCTAAGGAGAGATGTCATATAATGGAGGCCTTTTAAATAAAGCTTTATAATGAGAAAAAAAAAATGATATATGGGATATCAAATATATATATATATATATAATCATTTTTTTTATAAATCAGAGTGTTTGGGCCAGCTTGATTGCACCTCGACGAATCCTTAAGGTCCTAAAGTTAACAACTAGGTATACGTCTAGTGATCCTAAGAAGACTCAAACCAGTGACTATTATGGATCAAAACCAAGCCTGACTACTTTTCTTGCTTTTTAAGAAGCAAAATTAATTCTTAAATTTTGTGCTCAGATTTCATCAATATATCCCTTTTAAATTAGCATTTTCTTAATGCTTTCACATTAATAAAAAAAGAAAATTATTCATAAATATATAATTGGAATCAAGTACTAGCGTTTCAGACATAAAATAAATTGTTCAAAATTAATTAATTTGATTTGAGCATTGCAATGTAATTATCATGGCCACCAGAGAGAGAGAGAGAAAGAGAGAGAGAGAGAGATTTTAGACAGACGTAGCTGTTAGTGGGGAGATAGAGAGAGAGAGAATGAGTCTGCCCAGCTGATCAAAAGAGAGAGAAAGGCGCAATTATAGAGTTTGACACTTAGATTCTTTTCACAAAAATTATATTTGGCTTTTCAAAATAAAATATGTAACTATAAAAAATATTTTTTAATTTTTATATAATTAATTAATATATATCATATGGGGCTGGGGGCCATAGGTGAGTGTTTCACTTGCCAAAGGCATTGGGCCAGCCCTTTTAAGATGGTAAATGTGATCATACATGCAACAATAACTATTATACTCCAAAGAATACAAGCACATTAACATGTTAAAGCCAAACACAATTTCCTGAAATGTGCCACTCCACAATGCAGCGACAACAAGCAATCACAAAAGCATAATGACCATCCCAAAAAAATAAAGGCTTGCAAGGGATAGCCGAACAGACTAAAGCAGAATGTGGGTTCAGCCATGAGAAAGACATGACCTTTGGTGTCGTTCAATAGCAAACATGAAAATAATAAAGTAGAAGTTGAAAAAGATCTAGCATCAACCCAATTGGTAGAGTCTGAGGCATAGTGTAGCAAAGGGGAGCATTAGTGTAGCACTTGTGCTCCACGTGGGTGAGAAGAGTAGTCATTGTCAACGAGCCCGTCAACTAAATTTATGTATGGTCAACAAAGACATCAAAATTCACCTCAAGCAATTGGGATATAGAGCTCCGCTGCCGACTACACAAATTACCACAATAAGTTACCAAGTAACAATTACCTCCAACAGCCTCAATATGTCCAGCAAATTAGAACGCTCTCGACAAAGAACTTTAAATTGGCCTTTCACTTCCGAGAATTCTGAGAGCATTATCTGCTCACAGTCCTTAACAAGTCCCTCACTGATGCCCTCTTCAAGCAAGCGATTTTTAAGCCTTTCAGTAGTTATTGATAGGTCATTTGGTACAAGAGAGAGACTATGTTTTAATGGCAATGGTCTAAGAGAAAATAGGCTTCGAGATGCCACTAAAGCTTCTATCCAAGCCACCCGATCTCTCTTTGAACTGGTCCTCAGATGAAGGGTCTTAGTAGCAGTAAAAATGTAAAATCGCCTGTCATCCGACTTGCTCTCTCTGAAGGAAAAGACCTGCCAAGAAATCCAATAAGATGTCAGTATATAATGCCAGGATGACACAATACATAATAACATGGATTAACAGAGAAGATAAATTTAGTTTCAAAGCAATTATCAAAATTACTGCACTAAAGCACCACAAATCAACAGAGATGGTAATAGCTAAGCATACCCAGAACCAGAAGAGAGAGATTCAACAGAAACCTGTCTATTCACTTCATATCACAGGCAAATCTAACAACCCAATTGAGAACAAACCCCATCTACAGCAAAATGCTTATACAAAATTTATGTATATCAGCCCCAAGTAACCCTAATTAAGGAATATACAGATAAGAAAGAACATAAAAAAGTCTCCCAAGTGACCTGATCTTGCACTTGCAGGAATAGGGATAATAAGTCGAGCTGTAAACACGAGGCCCCCAGAAAAACTTAGAAAAATATCCTTTTCCCGGTTTCCAAATAATCACATCTCAAATCCACCCAACAACGAACCGCAACGGTTTGGTTTGAAAAAAAAAATAATAAAAAAAATAAAAAATTCTGAAATTTTTTTAAAATTATTTATTTTTTATCTGTACTAATTATAAATCTAAAAATTTAACTCACTTTAGCTCAATTTATCCCACTTTCCGCTTCAAACGCACCCTTACTTGTGTATTAGAAAGAGGTTAGATGTACCGTTCGATCAAAAGACTGGGACAGACAGTTCTTGTTTTTTTTATTCCAAAAGAAGAAAAAAGTTCCGTTGGTGCTTGGCTGGCATTTACTACTACTTTAACAACCAAACGCACAGTGAGGAGGTTTCGCGATGATCGGACCAAATGCGAGATCGGAAAGAAGATGACGACCGCTGATGTGAGCAAATCAGAAAATGGAGGCCAGTATGGAAGGCGGATACCCATAAAGAAAGAAGACGAAACGAAGTTACGAAGGTCGGACGAACTGAAAGAAGAAAATCACAAATCCGATCCCAAGTCTGATGTGACCACGGCATAAAATCTAGACCCACAATATAGACTAAAGTGGCCCCCTCTCTTCACCTGTTGATGTGACCCACCATAGATTAACAATCAGTTTATGCCCTAAAAAAAAATTACAGAGGAGTTTACAGTCAAAAAGAGATAAAAAAATTAAATAAATAAATAAACAGAGACGGAGACTAAGAATGTGTTTGGAATTGTATAAAAGTATATAAAATAAAATAAAATTATAAAAATAGATATCTCGTAATTTGTACAGTGAGTGAAGAATTTAAATTTTGTTATCTTAAAATTTGTGTTTGTAAAATTTTATAGAATTTTATTTTATTTGATAGAGCTCCAAACGGAGCCTAAGATTGAGATCGGGAGAGAATTATTTGGGCCTCGTTTGGTATATTATAAACTTCTAAAAAATTTTATAAATCTCTAATAACTTCTCTACTTCTAATTTTTTTGTCATCACTAATTTTAAAAAATTTCAATATTTTGCTAAGAAAACAAAAAAAATTTAAAAGTAAATTAACCGAATGTATAAATTTTTTATATAATCATATTTTTCGTGTCGAAAACTTTCAAATAAGTATCATTATTGTTATTTTTTGTGAATTTTTTTGAATCCATAAGAACAAATTTGAAAAACTGTTCTCACAATTTACGACTTTTCAGAAAAAATGACACCAAAATTAATTTTAAATCACATTTTATCTCAATTTATCTTATTTTTTCTAATTTCAAACGTTTTCTTATTAGTCACGGCGGAGAAACGTCCAGTTTATGAGTTGAAGCTGCCGAGATCAAAACTGCTATTACGGATGCGTTTAAGGTGAAAAAAAATAAATAAATAAAAGAGCTGTTTGATGTCTCAAAATTTTTTAAAATTTCTTTAATCAATTTTAGTTATATGTCACTTTTACATCACATTAATATAAATTTTTAATTTTTTAGATTTTTTTGGCACTTCAAACGTCGATAAAATAAAATAAAGTAAGATAAATTATAAATTCGTAATTTATATAGTAAAATAAAAAAGTAAATAATTTTTAAAATTTTTTACTTTTTTCAAATTTTTTTATCACACTAAACAAAATCAATCTCATTTGAAACAAAAAATAAATAAATAAATAAATAATAAAAGGACCAAAAAAATTCTAAAAGAATCTCAAAAAACTCTATAATTTGGGAACAAATTTTTTTACCTCAAATTATGTGAATTTATATAAATCACTGTAAATTTATATATATTTACAAATACTAATAAATTATTACAAACTCTAATTAATTTTTTTACAAATTTTAATAATATTTTTGTAAATGTTAATAAAATTTTTACAATTTTTAAAAAATTTTAAAGAAATAAAAAATTTTCTTCCGTAATCGTTTCAAAATGCAAAAAAGTTACCCCTGTTTTTTCAGCTCCAAACGCCGCCAATGTGGAGGCAAATGACGAAGTAGTAACAAAATAGAGTACGGGGTGTTTTATTAATCAAAATTCAGTAAAATTTATTAATTTTTAATCAATTTTTTATATTTTTTTAATTAAATACTATAACATAACATTTTTATATTAAATTTTTATATTTTTATTATACTTTTCCATTAAATTTTTATCATCCAAACTACTCCAAAATATTCAGAATCAGTGCATTGCCAACAGTGGACAAGTTTGGCGAAGAAGGGACAAAAATCAAACGAAAAGACCAGAGAGAGTCTTGAATTCGTGTCTTATCACTGCCCCAAAAATCTCTTACCTTGAGATGAACAACGCCAAATGCCTTGCTGGACTTGCGTCCTCCGCACGAACTGTCGAGGCGGGACAGACCGCCGGAGGAAACGTCGCCGATGACCCGGACGTCGTCGCCGGCCGGAAACAGCCCGAGAGTTTGCGGCATGAGAATCTCGGAGTACGAGAGGACGCCATCACGCAGCAGAAACCACCTCGATCTCCAACCTTTTCTGTTATTCGTCCACTTGTAGAGAACTCCGGCGAAGTTGGCCTCGGATCGCGCCGGCCGTCCACCATTGACCTTAGATCCACCGGAAACCGCCGTCAAGCCGCTTCTGGACAGCGCCATCTCCGGCGACTGATCCCCGATTCCTGGACTCTGCAGGAAGATACAGCAGAGAGGATGCATTTCCTTCACACGCATTCTGATCCTCCGCAAGTTTGAATTAACAGAGAAAATCAAATCTCCATTTCAGCACTCAACTGTCTGCAACAACAAAAATCATGGCTTCAAATTCAACTACACGAGTCTCTGTCTATATATATATATATTTATAAATATGCGCAATGTGTAAATATATTGAAAGTTATGGTTTGTGATTGTAGGGCTTCCTTTAGAGAGAATGAGAACAACAGAAAGAACATGAAGAAGGGCCTCGAGGAGCGGAGACGGAGAGAGAGACCTGTGGGAGCTCTGAAACTGAGAGATTCGAGTGAAAGAGGAAGGTGATGAATTTCGAAGAATTAATCCCCCAACCCCCAGAAAAGAAATAAATAAATAAATAAATAAAGGACTCTGTATGCCTTCGATCAATTACAAAAACGATGCTTAAAAAAAAAAATATAAAAACGAATATAAAATATATATACTACCTGTATGCGTGATAGACAGACGGCATTAAGCTGGTGGCACACTCGTAATTAACCTCACCAGCTGAGAGAGAAAGGGAGGAGGAAGTGAGATGCCCGACTTCTCGCGTATGACACACGGGACGATGTTATGGGCACAATAAGAAGATTTTTATTCCAATAAAAAAACAATCAATGTTCTTTTGGAGAGGCTTTGTTTAATATTTTGACATTAATAACACTTGTTTCCGGTAATATCAATATTGTAAGGGTATATTTATCTATTTAGTATATAATTCCCGCTCTTACAATCCGTTTGGATTAGAGAAATAAGAAAAAAATAAGAGAAAATAAAAAATTTTAAAATTTAACTCTTGTTTATGAGTTTTTGGGAAAGAAAAGTGAGTAGTTAGTTTTTCAAATTTTTATGCCTCCCAAATTGGGAAGAAATGAAGAGAAGAAAAAAATTTGTTTAATAAAATTTTTGAGATAATATCCTTACCCATGAAATAAAGAATAAGAAAAAAAAATACAAATATGTCATAATACAAATTAAACAATTTTAACTTGATCACTTTGGTATATTTTTACAATTCTTCTCAAACTTCATTTTTTTCCAATCGTTTCATAGTCTAGGTAAGTTTTTTTCTCCAATAATGTTTTGTATTATTTTTCTTTTCTTTTCTTTTCTTTTCTGTATTGTTCTTTTCTTTTCTGTATTGTTTTCATTTAATCACATTTCAAAGCTCAGTTTGATCTTCTTGATATGTGTAATATATATGTGTTATAGTTTCATGTGCTATTTCAGCACTTTACTCATTGCAATATGTATATATTTATGTATGTTACGTTTTTAGTACTGTTTTAAGGTATGTGTTTATTTTTTTAAATATTATTATTTATATTTTTATACCGCACTTCTCAATTTATTTATTTTTTTGCTAGAATTATGTTGTCAAATAGGTAATATATTATAGTCATATTATATCTTGTAGTGTAGTCTGTTAGTAAATCCAACTACTTTATACTCCCTAATTAGTATTCCTAAGGATTCTATGGTATTTATTTTTAATCATGTTTGCATTTATTTTTAATCATTTCAAGATGAATATTTAATCCTATTTGATGTGCTGATACTTTATTTGCTAAAATATAGGGAGGTTTATTTATTGATAAGATGGGGTATAGGAGTAAAATAATAATAGATATTTTTTTTTTCCAATTCTTCTCAACACACAAATAAGAAGAAACAAAGTAATTATCTTTCCTTTCCAAAACTCTCAAATAAATGGAAAGAAACTATTATTATTTATTTTCTCTCTTAATTAATGTTTTCTTTTCGTTTCATTTCTTTTCTTTCCTAAACTCGCAAATGGGTTGTTATACCCTCAATTTTATTTATAAACTAAATATCAACGATGTACATATGGTTTAGTTTGGTTGAATTTGTGTGTATTAAAATAATTTTTCTGCTAATTTTATAATAATACCTAAAACTAAAAATATTACTTTTATTATTCATACGTTGCACTCTATCAAAATAACTGAAATACTAGTATTATTAATAAATTTTTTGGATAAAGTACAAAAACTATGTCTATATTTTACTCTCGATCTCACTTTAATCTCACTAGTTTTTATTGTGATAGTCAAATTCTCGCACTTCTGATTAAACGGTAATGTAGCCCTTCTATCTGCTATCTATTAATTGCAACCGTTTGGGGTAAGGGCAAAATCGTCATTTTAAAAAAAATCTCTAACTTTTTTTCTCTATTTTCATTTTCTGGTATCGTTCGGCTCTTTTCGACAATGCCACCGGACTTTATGCTCATCAGCCTCTCTATTTCAATCTCAAGTGATGGGGCTTGATTTTCTAGTGACCTAGCAATCACCATAGCTACTGAAGTATCCCCAGATCTATCGTCTAATATTCTGGATGATATGGATACAACTTCCAACCATGTTTTGGCTGTTTCTAATCATCCCATAGTAAGTCCAGTACCCTCCTATATGAGTATTGATTTAGCCACTTCTTCTCCTTCTTCTGTTGTAACTCAAGCAAACCCCAACTCCATTCATGCCATTGGTAAAAAAACTAAGGTTCCTCTTGAATTGGTTTATATCCATTCAAATCAAGATGAAATTCCTTCCCATTTTACTAATTGAAATCGAATTTCTTTAATGATTCATGCTAAGGTTAAAGAGATGCTCTCTATTTTTGTTCAATCAGCATTGGGAAATAATCTCCAAGTTATCTGCGTTATTCTAGCGAATTTCTAAGTGGATTTGCCCCCCCAATCCTCTAATCAGTCTCCAAAGTTTCGGCTTTGTCTCTCCTATTTTTCTAACAGTTTTGGTGACTTTGGTGACCCTTGTTTAGACAACTAGTCTAACTTCCGGTGCCAGTGCCAACGTCGATGCTACCATGGCAATCAGTTGACAGTCTCATAATTCCTCAACTGCCAACCCTTTTCCCTTAAGTCCTAATCCTATGGGAAAATGACAATTTCACCTTTCGCTCTAATGGTTGCAATTAACGAGAAACAAACGGAAGAATTATATAGCTGCTTAACCGGAAGTGCAGAAATTTGAGTGTTACAATTGAAACTAATAGGATCAAAGTGAGACCGAAGGTAATGTGTAGAGGTGGTTTTTATACTTTATCCTAAATTTTGTAATTAGATAGACAACATGACTAATTCAATTTTAAAATTATATATTTGTTTTTTGAAAAAATTTTTCCCAAACCTAATTAATATTTAGGCCTATTTTATATTTTTAAAATTAAAATATACTAAAAATTGTTATTCCTAGAGAAGTTAATTTCTTTTTTAAGTTTAATAATATTTAGTAACTTTTAAGCCCATTTTCAATCGTAATCAATATTTGGGCATTTTTTCTTTGAGTTTAATTTAAATTGTAATGTGTCCAAAAAATTGTAAATTTTACAATTATAAGTTAACTTATAGGTAAGTTGGTCTATTTCAAAAATTCATGAGCTCACTTCTTATTCACTAGTGGAAAGACGATTTTTAGCGGCCGTCATAAGCGATCACTAAAGATGGGCAAGTGGTCACAAAAAGCCTTAAGTGGTGCGGTGACCACCAATAAGGAGTCACTAATATTTATGCACAACTGTGATGATGGTCGCAAAAGAATTAGTAACTGCATTAGCAACTGCCGGTGGATTTACTACCTAACTTATTAGCGACCGCTTAGCGAACATTTAGCGACGACTAGCTAATGCTTCCTACCATCTCGCAGGAAAGCTTGGCGTTAGTCTCCACCAAAGCTTTAGCGATCGCAGAATGCTCATTAGCAACTGCTATTGGCGGCCACCAAAAAAGACATTATTTTTTTAATTACTTTTAAAACCCACAAAATTATAAATGACTCCCACTTACTTCTAGTGGTCACAATAAGTTATTTTTTATTTTTATTACTATTTTTAAATTTTTTATTTATTTTAAATTATTTAGTATTATTTATTTTAGAATATTTATTTCTAAATTATTTATTTTTAATGTATTTTCAATTACACCTGTATTACATGTAATGAATTTTTTTAAAATAACATACTAATGTTATTAAATAGAGCAAAATTCTTCATTTATATATGTACAAAAATAATATAAAATTTAATTACAAAATTTTATATATACAAAGTCTTGCAAAAAACAAAAAAAAAAAAAAAAAACAAAAACAAAAATAGAAAAGAAAAAGTCTTCATCGCTCAGTTGGCTCCAATATTGTTTAAGATAACATACTATAATGTAAGTGGCTATATATGAAGAAAAAATAAAATGAAGTTGTGGTCATTTATCGATGTGGAATAAAATGAGATAAAATAAAAAAAAAGTATTGAAAAAATAGAAGATAGATAAAGCACTTAATTAAAAAGTTTCTATAAAAAAATGTAAAATGTTAAATGGGGAAAGTAGATCTATTTGTGAGTTAAATAAGAAAAAATAAAAATTATACAATTTTAAATATGTATATTAATAATGCGGATTTAAAAAAAAATCAAATATTGCATATCGATTTTTCAAATGTATAGCCACGACCAATTTAAATTTAAAAACGGAATTAAAAAAATTACACCAACGAAAATATAATAAATTAAATATATTAAGTTTGTTATTGTGAATGAGTTTAGCCTAACAATTATTAGGCATTCTTTTTTTTCTTTTTATATTTAAATTTAATTTCCAATAAATTTAAAATATGTAAAATTTTCAATTACACTGAATCATTAAGCAAGTGTGGTCTATTTTAGAACCTTATTTCGCATTTATCAAAATTATATACCGTAATTCTATTAGTTTTATATATAAAAGAAAAAATGAATTTGTGATTTTTTACCGATGTGGGATAAAAAAAATTAAATATTTTGTGAATGAAAAAATAAGAAAGAAGAAGTGAAAATGAAAAAATTTTAAAAATAATTCAAAATTTAATAAAAACAAAAGAATAAAGATCAAATAGGCATATATATATATATATATATATATATATATAATATTGAACGAATGAGCGAATAATTTTTAAAGTTATGGATAGATTGATATGATACGAAGAAGTTTGGGTCCTAAATTTTGTAAAAAGTTATAAAAAATTTTAAAATTTTAATTTTTTTAATTAAATTTCAGCACGTATAAGTTTGACATAATTTTTAAAGTTATGGATAGATTGATATGATTCGAGAAAGTTTGGGTCCTAAATTTTTTTAAAAAATTATAAAAAATATTAAAATTTTATCTTCCTTTAACTAAATTTCAGCACGTATTAGCTTGACATCGCTTCAACGTCAAGTTTCGGATCTGCAAACGCACCCACAAAGTCTTTTGAGCTTGGCCCCATTCATTACCGGCCATGTTGGCACGTGGATTCACAAAACCAATCTCCCTTTTTTGCTTTAAAAAAAAAGATTAATTACAAAGATCACCAATAAACAAAGGTGCATAATGTTGAATTATTAAGGAATCATTTGGTTTATTTTTTTTTTTATTTTCTGTTTTGACTCATTTTTCATTTTGTACTTTTGAAAATAAGAAAAAAAAACTCAAAATTCATTTGGTTACTTGTGTTTTCAAAATTTGTTTTCGAAAATTGAAACTAAGTTTACACATGAAATGAAAAATGATAAAAAGTCATTTTGGGATTTTTTAACAAAAAATAAAGAAAATCTCAAAACAAGAAAAATAGAGTATTTTTTGTTTCCTCGTTTTGAGTTTTTAACACATAAAACGAAAATAGAAAATAGAAAACAAAAAAGTAAACTAAATGCCACCTAATTTTTTTTGTAAGTAAGATAATTTAAATAAAATAGAGAATAAATTATATGATTTAGAGGGTTTATCTTCAATGTATAAAAGAATAGTTATTATCTAGCAATATTAAGATTTTACTTGATATAAATGTAATGATGAAAAATTTATAAACTTAGCTTTAACTTAAAAATTGAGTTATAAAGTGAAAAATGTCAATTCAAAACTATTTTACAAGATAAGGTTGCGATACAATGATGAAAAACCTAAAAGAAAAATATAATTTAATTCCATAATCTAGAAGTTTAAGAATTTAAATTGCGAATATTTTTAATTATTAAATTTGTTTATTACTCATAATTATTTATTTTTTTCCATTTTAACTTCACATATAAACGTACTCTCTTGCTCTTCTCATATTTTTTTAATATTTTTCATAAAAAATTTTAAAATAATATTTTTAAAAATGTAATAATATTTATAATAAGTAATAAAAATTTTACATATTTATTAAAAACTGCGTAGATATATTTATACAAAGTCAACTAATATTTTTTATTTTTTAAAAAAGTGATATTTAAACTTTAGTTTTCTTTAAAATTTTATTAAAAAATAAACATTTAAATTAAAAATTCAATTGAAATATACATAATATTTAAAATTTTAAATACCTATATTCTCACACTCGTTGTGTCATTTATATAATAAAAAAACTGAAGAATTTGGATTTGAAATATTTTCAACAGTTGGATTTGTTCAATGGTCAGGATTATTTCTTTTTTCTATCCACTTCGGTTTTTTCGATCACTTCACATAAAAACACTGTCTGACTTCTTTCATATTTTTAAAAATACTTTTTTATAAAAGATTTTAACTATATAATAAAAAAAGCTCAAGAATTTATATTTGAGATATTTTCAATCATTGAATTTGTTCAATAGTCAGGATTACTTCTTCCTCTCTCTCAATTTTGGTTGGCTTTTTGGTCACTTCACATACAAACACACTCTCTCACTCTTTTCATTTTTTGAATATTTTTTTATAAAATTTTTCTTGCGGGTATTTGAATTTTTTGCAGACCAAATTATATTTTTGTGTCTTTAAGTATAGACAATTCCCAATTCAATTTATAAAATAAGAATTGTCTATTAAAACTGACATATAAGATAAAAGTTGCCCAAAGTTACACACATTATGGGTGTGTTTGAAGTAATAAAAAATGAGATAAAATAAAATAAATTGTGAATTCATAATTCATGCAGTGAGATAAAAAGTAAATAATTTTTAGAAATTTTCAGAACTTTACAGCAAATTAAACGGAGCTTATGTAAGGTAAAGTTGTGTGATATAAGTAAATCTTAACAACCAAGTTGTAATCCAACTTTAATACAATGATGAAGAGAACTCGTGACTCTAACTCAATTCTAAAACTGAATTTATAAAGAGTTTGTTTGAGCGATCGAAAAATATAAAAAATTAGGTAAGTGAGTTGTGTTAATCACTTTTTTACATTTGAAAGACCAACCAAAATTCACCATAAGAACATGTTGGAATGGTTAAAAAAATAGGCTGTTACAATAGCTTTGGTCAAAAATCATGTCAGAAAGTTGACAAATGTTGAAAAAAGTTAAAACAAGTGGACAACGTTTTGTAGTTCTTTTTAACTCTTTTTTTTTTTTAAGTTTATAAAAAATAAAATTTAAAAGTAAACACACGAAAAACGAAAATGACAAAAGTTAAATAAATATTTGTAATCTTTTATAAATTTCAGAAATTTTTGGCCAACTAAACGGGGTTAAAATAAGTGTTATTTATTACATCTTACTTAAAAAGTGTATCTTTTAGAGTAATGAAACTTCACTTTTAAATAATATATATAAAATTAATGGGGCCTTTGAAGTTACAAAAATTTAGATAAAACGTGGTTTGAGTTATTTTTTGGCGTTTGAAGTGTTAACCACAAAAAATAGAGAACAATAGTTTCGTTCGAATAGATTTGAATACAAATTTTTTAACTTTTCCGTTAGAACTTTTTGAAATTTGTAAAAATATTTTTAGAATTTGTAAAAATGTTATTAGAATTTGTATAAATTTTATTGGGAGTTATAAAAATTTGTTAGAATTTGTAAATATATATAAATTTACAGAGTTATGTAGAAATTTACGTACTTCGAGGTGAAAAAAATTTATAAAAATTATATAATTTTTTAGAGTTTTTTTTTTTTTTTTTGGTGTTTTTCAATGTTTCAAATGAGTCGTAAGAGAGTGAAAAAAAAATTACTAGTGTTGTATGAGCCGTTAAAGCACATGTTGAGAGAGCCCCTGCGGTCGTATTAATTGTTAGGACTCCATAGAAACAAATCAAATCACAAACACACTCCCAGAAATAATGGTTTCAGCCCTTTGTGAGGCCAAAATTATCTCTATTATTTCCAACCCATGTGTCTCCATTAAGGCGTGTTAAAAGCCCCAGTCTCTCATGGGGGCCAACTTGAGCTTGATTTGCTCTCCCTCACGAAGTTAGAAGTCTTCCAATCTGCATCACATAGGAAGGGCAAACAACTTCTTAAGTAGTGTACGTCGCATGTGGAAGACTAGAAGATCTCACTTTACAACAAATACATGAAGAAAACACTATGTTTTTATTGTTTTTCCTATTCCTCGAACTTCATATATATATATATATATATATATATATTGGTCTCAAATTTTTAGGAGTGTTATCTTACTTTTTTTTTTAAAATAAAAAAAAAATTATCTTTAACCGTTTGTCACTCAAATTTCTAAGCTCTTTCTTATAGTAGTATAAAATTATCTCACCGTGCGACGGGGACTGTCTGTTAGGTTTTCGTTGGACAAATATAGATCTCGTCTGGCAGGCTATATTTTTATTTTTTATTTTTTGTAATTTTTGATTAAAAAATTATTAAAAATAAAAAAATTATTAAAAATTATTAGAGATTATAAAAAAATTACTAAAAGTTTCAAAGTGAGAAACGGCCCTTAGACACCACAACACAAGCCCATTAACCACGACTGGGACGACCGAGCTTGGGTTTCTAGTTGAAGCCTGTTTATTTTTTATACATAGCTTCCTTTAGCGGCCTACCCTAGGTATTCTTCGTCTGGGCTGCATGTCTATTGTTTCTTGGGCCCAGACTCGTAATTTAAATGATCGATTTAGCAATTGTAGACGAAAGTAGGAATGTTAAAATTTCGAACCCGGCAAGTATTAATAACATGGAGTACCTGAATTCTAAAGTGTTCTCTATATAGGAACGGGAATAGGATTATCCACCATGTATCCGTTTAAATACTTATTTAATATGTATAATATATTTTTAATATTTATTTAATATATATAATAAATATATTGTATAACTTATAATTTTTTTTTTTTAGTTTGGTGGGTAAATAAAGATAGGAACGGAGAATTTATTATCTAACTGGAACAAAGAAAGATAGTGTTAAATAGGAATAGAGACAAGAATGGAAAAGCAATATCTGCTCCATACTCACCTCATTACATCTCTAAATGAAAGTTTTTCAAATATTTCATTCCATACCAACAATTCGACGAATACTATCTCTAGTTACGAGTGTTAAGTTATGCAATTAAAACCGTGTCACATCCGCAATGAAAGTGTTAATTCTCACAATTGAGACCATGCCACGTCAGCAATAAAAGTACTAACATGGGCATGGTCTCAATTATGGATTTTAAATTTTCACCAATTTTTTAATTTAATCTAATTTTTTCCTCCGAAAATTGTACGTTTGAAATACCAATTACACATAGGGGATGCTTTAGGCATTTGCGGGTCCAGGCTTGATAAAGATCGAAGAGCCACCCAAGAGATACTCGTAAGTACACCAGAGTCTTTAGCGGCTTGCCTACCGAAATGCCATCATATTAGTTGACCATTTGAATCTCCGGAGGAATCATTGATTATACTTTAAAATTATGATTTTAAAAATATTTTATAATTATATTCATGACATTTTTAGAATAAATTATTTGTTTAAATAAATATTTTAATCTATTTTTGTTTGCTGTTATTAATTTTAAGTTAAAAAGATCACATTGGTATTTTTGAAATCCAAGTCAAATAATCCCCGGAAATGTTGCTATATTGTAAATAATATTTAATAATAATATTATTTATTTTATTACTATTACCTGTACTATTATAATGAAAAGATTAGAGGGTATTTTGGTGAACCACCAATTTTGACGAAGTTCTTTTCCTCTTTTTGTAACATACATTAACTTCTTATAAATACCTTTGATATACATTAACTTCTTATAAATACCTTTGATAGTATTACAATGAAAAATTTATAATTATCACCTAATTAAGTAATCTATCTTTTTTTATTTTTATTTTATTTAAATATCTTTTATCTATTAATTATTTTTTAAATTTGTTTATTTTTCTTTAAATGGCCTTTATTAGTTTGACTAATTATTATTTACAATCTAAGACGCTTCATCAAATATTTATCAGTTTTATTTTATTTAAAATCAAATAATTAAAAAAAAATCGCACATACAATGTGTGCCCGCTTTTAATTTATTAGACAGTATCAATTCGGTTTAGCCCACCCGACCCTGGCAAGCCAAACCGAACCGTTCAAATTTTTGAGACTTCAAAACTGTAACTAAACAGTTCAGTTAAGAAAAACCAAACCGCAAATGGTTGATTTGGTTCAGTTTCATATCATGGGTTCAGTTGTGCACCCTTAACCAAAACGATGTTGCTCACAGGCCATCTTCACAAGTTTAGGCTCGGCTCCGTAAGTATAAAATATCTGGTAGTGGCAATGGAATATGGTTCCGTTTGGAGTTACATAAAATAAAATAAAATCTTACAAATTTTTACAAATATAAATTATGAGACAATAAAATTTAAATTCTTTACTTACTACACGAATTACGAAATATTTATTTTTATAATTTTATTTTATATATTTTTATACAACTCTAAACACACCTTATATACAAAACATGACTCTTTCCTTAATCCCACGTCACAAAATAATTTATTTAACCTGCTCTTAGCGTAGGCGCCGTTTAGAGGCATAACTTTTATCCAAAAAAAAAATTATTAATTTTTATTTTTTAGATATTTGATAAAATATCAATTTTGGTTACTTTTTGACTTAGTTATGATAGCTTTTTAACTCAAAAATCATCAAAAGTTGTTATAAATTTTCAAAAGTTGTCAAAAAAATTATTAAACATCGAAAAATTATAAAATATTACTAAAAATTAGTATTTATTACATCAAATACACTAAAAATTAAAACTAATAACTTTTGAACGTTAGAAGTTATTAAATTTTGAACTTTTAAACGGTAGCATGTAAAACTCTCATCTCTGCTCATACCATGCCCCACGATTAAATTTAGTAATACTTTATTATTTTTTATTTATTAAAAAAAAAACAGGTAAGATATATACAAACTAACAATTAACCCAAACTAAAAAAATATCAATATATAAAGTAACGAATCCTAGCATCAACATTTTAATTTCCCAACATATAAAATAAGAAAAAAATTGTATTATTACAATCTAAAAAAGTAGTATTTTTAAAATCTAAACTTTATCAGGGCCTAATCTACCCGATATCCTCCAAGCCTACTAGATTTTAATATGTGTATATATGTATATTTTTACCCCCACCTAGCTCTTAATCCATTTATGCCTCTCTCAATCTTGTTCTATTAACGTATAATTGAATCGATTTCTCTATTTAATCAGCTGGCATTAATTGCGCACCATCTTTAATTAGGGTGCGTTTGGAGCAAAAAAAAAAAAAAAAAATCAAAAGTTTTTAAAAGTGAAATTTTGTTAAAATTTGGAGTGTAAAAAATTATTATGAAATGATTGTTGAATTTTTATATTTGATTTGATATAAAGTTATTAAAAATTATATAAAGTGACACGTGGTAAAATTTTAGTGAAAAATTTTAAAAATTTTTGGAGTTTTGTGTAACTTTTTGTACAAATGTTAGATCAATTTTTTTTAAAAATTTGGCAAAATTCGTTGAAACGCACCATTTTAGTCCGTTTCAACGGATTTTAAAATTTTTTAGAGTTTAGAAACGTTACAGTTTTTGAAGTTTTTTTTGTAATTTTTTTAAATTTGTTGGGTTCCAAACGCTTAATATTCTATACTTTATAATTACAAACGACTTATACAAGCCAAATTCAAACTTGTTCAAGCTCGATTTCTCATTTAATAAACGGGTTTGGTTATTTTGTCCAAATTTAGTTTACTTATAAAATAAATTAACAAAAGCAAACTTTTCTTACGAGCGGAGGCAAGCCAGTTAAAAATAGTCAGACATCATTACCATCATTAATTTTGCTTCAATGGATGATGTGTACTTTTCATGGTGATAAAAATGGCTGCCCAGGTGAGTATCATGATCCGATGGTTTTTTTTCTTTTGGTCGGGGAGGAATTTATGGTCACTATTTATGAATGTGCATTGAATGAAGTTTGATTCGTAGTCCTTGTCAATAAAAAATTAAGAGGAGGTAAATCAATCTAAATAAATCCTGCCTAATCAATTTAACTAAAAAAATTATTAAACGACCCTCCACAATTAGATGATTCAATCATTTCTTGAATCTGGATGATGCGGCTGTCATTGCTGATCTTCTTCTATACCGTGAGGTGTTTGGAGTAAAAATATTTGCTCCAAGAAGTATGGTAAAAAATATAAAAATTTGATATTAAAGTAATATGAAATAAAATTTAATTGATAGGAAATATAAAAATTTAATAAAATTAATTAATTTTAATTAATTTTATTCAACTAAACACTATTCTTATACATGCATATATGTACGCTGTGCTGTAGCCTGTAGCCTGTAGATCGAATTGCATTAAAAAAGCAAGCTTCCATTTATTGGATGCAAGAGGCGTTGGTGCATTCAAGATCAATTTGAATGCCTAGTAGACCTAAGAGCTAGGCATTTATGATTCCGTGGCCGGAACGCTGTCAGAACTAACATGTAATTAAGATTCTTAAACACAAAAACATTTGAATTAATAAACTATCAGTAGAAAATAAAATAAACATTGATATTTTCTCTCTCTCTTTTGGGGGTGGCGGGAGGGGGGGGAGAATAAACATTAATATAGATAAAATAAACATTGATATTTTCTTTTTTTCATTCTTTCTTTTTTTCATTTTAATAGACTTATAGTTGTTTTAATCTTTGAAATTTGAAGACATGTTTCTTGGTTGTTGGCTAGCCTTCTTACTTTAAAACACTTTGAATTGCCCTTCTGTAAGATATGAGCTCCTTTCCCAAACAAGTTACACTTCTACATTTCTTCTGTATTTGACCGTCTCTAAATATTATATTTAGAAAAATTCTCAAATATAAAAGTGTACAATATAATTTTACCTGATGAGTTTAGAATCATATCCATAAGAAAATTTGAGATTGAACACTAGATATTCTAGGTTCTTTTATCTACTGATTTCGTTTTAAAAATAGGAATAGAAAATTAATTTTAAAATTTGAAAAGTGTTGATTGACTAACTAATAACCAAATAAAGTAAATTGTAAAAATTAAACTAAATCAAGAACTTAAATTACTTCTATTCTAATTAATAAAAAAAAGAAAGATTCAAAATTAAATTAAACTAAAACAATGAAAGTAATAAAATTATGCATTCAGTATAATTAAATATCTTGATCCAACTTACAAAATCGAGTAAATTCTTTATTCTCTAATCACATGCATTTTCTTATCTCAGTTTACAACACACATATAAGAAAAGTAAACCAGAACATGTCATCATTAAAATAATTATTCCAAAGCACAGTTTTAGAATCACATTGAGGATAAGAAAACTGGAAAAATATTCAATAATTTCATCTTTGGGCCAAATCTCTTTTCATTTAGTTCAAAATATGAAGAAAATTTGAGTCAAGTAACCTCATCAGAGATTTTAATGAAATATGATCGAGTTTACAAGTTTTTGAAAATTTTTGAAAACAAGGAAAAAGAAGATTAAGAAAAAGAACCCTAACATATAAGTTTTACGTTGCATATGAAGATTCAATTACATTCAATCATCAAATAAGGATCTACCCATCATTGATAGATTGAATTAAGAATAAAAAAATTAGCTTATCATGGATATAGCAATAAAATAGTAAATGAAAAGATAATATGAAAACAAAATAAATGTCATTGAATAAAATGAAATACGTACTGTTTTACGCAATGAATTAAATTTGAATCCGAAAGTAATCAATTCAAAAAATTTCCAAAAACTAAACCAAAAATTCTTTAAACTAATATATTTTAATGAAAAACATAAATCTGAAAATTATAGAGAGAGTCATCCTTAAACAATCGTCAGAGCTACCTATATATAACCGAACATAAAGCCCTAAAAACTAAAATATCCAGTACAATTTGCCTACAGTGGTCCAGACCATTCGAAGGGGTGTCCGGACCACAGTATGGTTCCAGCTGTTAAATTTTTTCTTACCCCTTATTCTCCAGCCATGCTCTTGCTTTAATCTGGACCGATCGTCGGAGTGTCCAGACTACTATAGCTTCTTTAACCTCTTCATCACTGTTTATTTCAATAATTTCGGTTTCTTTCCTATATTTTGAAAACAAAATACCATAAGTAATAAAAATAACTGAAAACTTTAAAATTAAATAAATAAATGCATGATTTATGATCTAAATTATGGTTTGTAATTACACTTTTCAAGTGTAATCAGTATTGAAACAAAGAAATTTTGTATTAATTATTTAAAGGTTATTATTCAAATATAATTTTATTAATTTAGCTAAAAAATATTAGGAATTTGAGTAACTTAACATAATTAAATTATGATAAATTAAAAATCATTGTAAAAATAGTTATTTAAAAATTTTTATAATATTGACTACCATTTTAAGAAATAGTGGAACCATACTTTCGTAATAAGTATAAAAAAAATTCTATATTATTATATAAATTAACTCTCTAATTTATATCTTAATATATATTTAATCTCAAATCTATCGATTTAGAATTTTAAATATCTGAATAGAGCCTTATATTTCAATCTTATTTCAGCCAGGGTCCACCAAACTCTCTTAGGGCTAGGGGGCCATAGTCCTTTCTGAGTTTTGAAAAATGTCATCCATATATGTAAAATTTTAATTACAAAAAATTTATACTATAATTTGACCATGCCTAAAATTTTAAAAAAATGATTGACCTTGGTCAAAAAAACACTACCACTAATACACATAAATTTTTTGGTTAAAAAAAATTTTAAGTTATGGACTAACTAATATCACCTAACTCTACACCCTCCACCATCAACCGTCCTAACCAAGCACCATTAATCTACCACCCACATGACAAGCCTTCTGTATCATACCCAACCAACTCACTCAATGACCGCCCAAGCAAAATCCAATAATATTCACAAACTTATATAAAAATTTTACCTTCACACTCGATTATTCAATTCCATTGATATTGAACCCACAGTCATGACCTAAGCTTGTAAAGATCTAGAACGGTGTCAAGCCATGTCTGAAGAGTATGATGTTCTAGTTCAAAATGGGATATGGGAATTAGTTTCTCCTACTCATAATATCATTGGTTGCAAATGGATTTTTAGACTCAAATATAGCTCAGATGGCTCTATTGCCAGATATAAGGTTCGCTTGGTTGCAAAAGACTTTCACCAATGCTCAGGAGTGGATTATCATGATACTTTTAGTCCCATAGTTAAACCTTCCACTATTCGACTTGTTCTAAGTCGCATTGCGAGTCGAGGCTGGTCTTTTCGTCAACTCGATATTAATAATGCATTCTTGTAAGTACACCTCTTTGAGACGGTATACATGGCTCAACCTCACGGTTTTATTAATCAAGATCATCCATCTCATGTTTGTAAACTCACTAAAGCCATTTATGGACTCAAACAAGCTCCCTGAGCCTGGTATCAAAAACTTCACAATTTTTTTCTTAACTCTAGGTTTAAGGACTCTCAAGCTAATACTTCTCTTTTTTGTTCTTAACTCAAATGGACACCTACTCTATCGATTTGTTTATGTTGACAACCTGATTATAATAGGGGATAATGATTCTTTGGTTGAACGGTTTGTTACTCTGCTGGCTAACCATTTCTCTTTAAAGGATCTTAGTTTGTTGTCATATTTTCTTGGTGTGGAGGTTGTCTTAAATAGCCATGGTGTTTTGCTCTCCCAGCGTCATTATCTACTGGATATTCTTGAAAGAAATCATACGTCTACTGCTAAGCTAGCGGTAACTCCTCTTCCGATGAATTCTTCTTCTCTTACATTACAGTCTGGGACTGCTCTTTCGGATCTTACTGAGTTTTGGAGAGTACTTGGGAGTCGTCAATATCTCCTCCTTACTCATTCTGATATTGCCTTTACAGTTAATAAAATTCCCAATTTATGCATCGACTTACTACTGAGTATTAGGCCCTCATTAAGCAGTTATTTCGTTATTTTTGTGACATTATAAATGATGGTCTTCAGCTTTTTAAGGGCTCTCCTTTGTCTTTACATGCTTTTTTCGATGCTGATTGGGCTGGCAATTCAAATGATTTTTCCTCCACTAGTGCCTATATTGTTTATCTTACAAGAAATGCTATTTCTTGGAGCTTAAAGAAGTAATGGACTGTAACTTGCTTCTTCACTGAAGTTGAATACCAATTAGTTGATGTAACAATAGCTGAGCTTAATTGGATTTGTTTTTTGCTACGTAACCTGCATCTACATCTTCTTACAAATTCTGTTGTTTATTGTGATATTGTAAGGGTTACTCAAGTTTGCTCTAATCTAGTTTTTCATTCCCGAATAAAACATATGACTATTGATTTTCATTTCATTCGTGATTAAGTCTAAAGTGGTCTTCTTCGGGTTGCACATATTTCTTTTGCAGATTAACTTGCTGATGCTTTAACAAAATCACTTCCCAGGGCCAAATTTCTTCTTCTCAAAGACAAGATTGGCCTCTTATCCCAAGCTCTATTTTGAGGGTTATAATCACAAATATGCTACAGATATCCTACAGATATACTTTAAGTGTCAAAGACCCGTTCTTCTCTACATTTGTTGTAACAAAGCAGATATGATTTTTTATATTTAAACTTTGTAATTCTGTTCCTTATATTTAGGTGTGTGACTAGACAATTTGTTGTATCTTGACTATATATATTTGATTGATTGTATTCAATAATATATTAAAGAATTCCTCTCAATCTTCTACTCTATTACAAACCTTCCTAAAATTTAACTTATTTTCAATTGTTATATATAGATAGCGTTTGAAGTGATTAAAAAAAAAAAGAAAAAAAAAATATATGATTTGGAGTAACTTTTAACATTTGGTGTTTCTAACTCAAACCATATTTTTTGGGGATGAATAGTGTAACTTTTGAACTTTTGCGGTAAAAAGTTAGAGAGAGAAACCATGAGAATAATTTTTTCGGTCCGTTTCTATGAATTTTGTCAAAATGAAATTGAAAGTTGTTGAACTTTTTGACTTCTACATCAAAAAGTTGGAGAGAAAAACTGTGGGAATAATTTTTTTAGTCCGTTTCCATGGATTTATATTAGATTTGTTGAAATTTGTTGAAAAGTTATTGAAGTTTGTGAAAAAGTTATTGAGATTTATAGAAAAGGTATTTGGGTTTGTAAAAATTTGTTGGATATGTAGATATATATAGAAATTTATAGAAATTTCATAAAGTACGAGATGAACAACATATGTTAGAGAATTTTAAAAATTTTTATAAGTTTTTAGAAAATTTTGTTAGTTTTTAGTAAACCAAACACTGTCACAATTATCTAAAATTTGAAAACTCAACTGAGTGTATCATTTACGTATATATATTAATTTATTTTTTATCTACTAAATATAATTTATAATATCAATTATAATTTTTTTACACCTAAATTTAGCCTAAGAAAAAAAAATTAGCCCGTCCTAACCAAAAATCTTAGCTTCGTCTCTGGCTTTTGCGTTCACCTACTAGGTTTAAACAATAGCTTTGGAGCGGTCGGTAATTCCTTTCACCATCAAGCATAAAGACTACTAATGGTGGTTGGTATTTGTGAACGACTCGTTCTGAGACGATCGCTTAAGATTCATAGCAAGCATAAAAGAAACAACTGTTTCAATGTAGTGGCTTATTCTAATTGTCGGCCGCTTTGTGACTTTACGATTCCCAATAGTGTTCGAAGAAAATCTCAATTTCAATCGTGGTATGACTTTTGAAATTTAAGGGTGGTAATTGCCGAGTACAAAAACACAATTAGCAAATATTTGAACTCAAGCATACCCCCAAACTCGTGGAGCTGGCTCTCCTATTATTTCTTAGTCTGCTATTTTTTTTATTTTTTAAATATCAATAGTTCATTTTTATTCAAAAGTTGAAAATATAAACTCAATTTGTAATAAAAAGAGAGATAATTACAATGTAAGAATTGAAGAGAGAAAGTCAGTACAATGTGATCCAAAAAACTTATATTAGCGGTCCTTAAAAGAAAATAAAGGATTGAGGTTTTAAAAAAATAAAAAAATAACAAAATAAAAAATAACAAAACTCGTAGCATTAAAATCAACTAAGTTAGGCCTTCTTCTGGTGCGTAGAAGCTCATAGCCACTTCTCCGTAAGAGGTGCGCTCTGGGTGAAACACGTCTTATGACCCTAGCCAGAAAAAGATCACAAGGAGTAAACCAGACTATATAAACTCTAACTGATCGGCTCGACCAAAAAAAGTCATTGAAGATCGCCCCCACGGTGGATAAGAGATCGCCTCCCGAAAAAGTCAAACTCAAGAGCTCATGCGACTCCGAGCCCTACGGCCCTCGACCCTGACCAACCCGACTACTCTTCCGGGGCAAGTTGGGCCTTCTTTTTCGAGAGAGGTGTTGTAGAAGTATTTTTGGGTTGTGAATTTTGCAACCCTTTTCTACGTATGGCTTCCGCATCCTGTGACAGGCAGGAATTTTTCACAGCAGATTTATTTTTTATTTTTATTTATTTTTGCCAGCGTCGAACTTTTATGTCCGTGGTAAAAGGAGCAGTCAAAAAGACAAAACTGCCATGCGTGAAAGTACCCAAATTAGGTTTCCCAAATCATGTATATTTGTGTGCATAAGCAGTAATAAATAAAGAACGTACGAGAGAGGAAGAAAGTGAAAAGTGAGGAATATCAGGGTGTCGAACGTTAGCACGCCCAGATTCATTAACGCTGTTCCCGGAGGGGCTCCAGTATTTGAGTCTACAGGCGTGAGTCCAAAGGCTGGCACAGGGCCACCTCTACCCAAATCCCATAGTCCCTACCCACCAAAACCCCCCATTTGGTTGCTGTAAAAAAAAAAAAAAAAAAACAACAAACAAACAAAATTGGCCACACCAATCAACTGGTATAAGGTAATTGGTCAGAGTTCTTAACTTTTTTAAGGGAAGTTAAGAGTTCGATTCCAAGACCTAATAAGTCTTGGAGGTACCTATAAAAGGTGTGAGCCTTAGAGTTAATCGGTTTACGTACTTTGTGGGGTATTGCGCGAGTTCCCGGTTTATTCATCCATTACGCGATTTCTTGAGAACTACAATAAATCGGGGAGTCCTGAATCACCAAAAAAAAAAAAAGAAAATTGGCCACACCAACGTGGACGCAGACTTGCGGTTCCTAGCTTTTTTTTCCAACACCATTCGAATCTACATTAACGAAATAATTTTTTGTCTCAGAGCAATTACGATACAAGGGTCATTATTTGAATCTTAAAAATAACTCTCTTTTTTTCTTCTTTCTAAGTATGAGCACAGTTGCGTATATTTAACTTTCACTGAATGTCATAATGTTTTGTACGTTGAATTGCCTTTTTTTTCTTCTTAAGTAAATCAAAGAATTGTTAATCGGAATTTTTTGTTTTCCAAATAAAAACATCATATTCTATACCAGAAAGGATTACAAAGGTATTGGATCGGTTTGGCAGACAAATTAACTTTTATTAACTTTTTAGTAATTTTTATTCAAAAGTTGACACGGGTTCATATTAAATATTTGGTAAAAATTTATAAAAGTTAAAAAAATTTAAAAAAATTGTAGAAAATTGATAAAAATAAAAAAATAGTAATTTTATGTGCAGAAAGAAAGTTATGTATTTAATAAAGTTTAGTAAAAAAATTTATGCAAGTTGGACGTTGAAATTTTTTGGCAAGTTATAATTATTGAAAAGATTCTGCCATCCATTTTTTTCCCTTAAAAATAACCCCTAATTTTTTTGTCATGGTCATGGTCATGGTCATGGTCAAGTAGTTGAATCTTACCTTTCAAAAAAAAAAAAAAAAAGTAGTTGAATCTTGGTTTTCCCATGCTCGTGTGTGTAAGTTTAAACTAGAGAAGCAACAATATTCTCATTTTTCATATATATTTGGGTGTTTACATCCCTAAAATATATCAAAAAAATTTTAAATTTTATCCACTTTTTTCAATCAAATTTCATCATATGTTATTTTTACATTAATTTTTAATTTTTTAACAAACCAAACACGTACCATTTGTGTATCATGGATGTTCTACAAATAAATAGGTAAATAAAATAATTATATCAACAATTGTTGAAATAATATAATATGATGGAACTCCAATTTCATTGAAGTTTTCCTCTTCCTTTGATATCCTTCACCAATACACTAAATCAAAGGCTTTTGCTAAAAAAAAAAAAAAAAAAAGAGAGGATGTACTTATTTAATTATGTAATTTTATTTTTATTTTTCAAATTTTTAATTTTTGGAGGTGTTTAGTTAATAAAAGTTTAGCCAAAAAATATTGTAAAACTACAAAATTTTGATATAAATGTGATATGTGATAAAATTTAATTAGAAAAAAATATAAAAAATGAGTAAAAAGCTGACAAATTTTAGTTGGTCATCTAAACACCCTATCACCCACCCATTCTATTAAATATAAAAAAGTTAATATATTATAACTTATAAATGCGAATACATTTTAGAAAATATTAAATACACTTTATCTTATCTTCTCGTATTTTATATTCTTTTAAATAGATAATATTTTCTAAAAAGTGCAAGAAAACAAAAGTCCTTTATTTATTTATTTTTATATGTAAATGCATCTAGCACACACAGTATGGGTTTTAAAGTTTGAAATTCAAAAGCCAGGTAGTCACCCTCTGCAAACAATACATATAAACATATATATATATATATATATATATATATATACACTACGTTTTGTTCACGTTCACTCCTCCTAGAGCTACTTTTGGCTAAAGGTAAAGAAAACCCAACGTCGGGTAAATTTATTTTAGTTTTATAAAAGAATTACACCTTTATATACATACACACACATATATATATATAATGCTGGAAGAGTATTGATTAGGGTTTGCATATCCCAGTGTCAATGTCTCCTTCTAGCGAAACCACCTGGCCATTGCCCCAAGAAACGCCAAACTTTGCGAATAGTGACTTCCTACCTGTTAAAGGCGGGGTTCATGATAAGCTTAAAAAAAAAGGGAGAAAAACTGTCGTTTTGCCACTTCTTCTTCTGCTATACTTCTTGTGTTGGGGGTTGGGTAGTTTTGAATTTCAGTGCTTTTTTTATTCTTTGCCTGCAGCTTCCATTCTCTTTCCATTCTTCTATTCCCACTCATTCAGCTTCAAACTCCAATGACAGATTCCACCCCCTCATAATCCCTCCTTTAGCCCATTTCCCTTGGCACAACCCCCCAGTTCAAAAATAAGGAAACGGATAAAACCATGGCAGCTGTGTTCCCCCCAGCAGTGATTTTGGCTGCCGTAGCTTTATAAATTTTCAACTATTTTAGATTGATACATGTATGTAGTATAATATATGTCATTAAATATAAGAAAATTTTTATAAAATATTAATAAGATTAAGAATATTTATACTCTTATATTAAGTTCTTTTATTTTACATTATTTTTTTATTTAATAAATTAAAACTATTGTGAAATAGAAGAAATTAATGAAAAAATACAAATATTCCCGACCTATAAATAAATATCAAAATGTATATATGAAGAAGTTTATGTTATGGCTATGAGTATCAGAGAAAAGAAGTTTTAATATCTCACTAGATATCATATGTTTTCGGGTAATTTTTAAATATATATATATATATATATAATAGGTTTCCTTTGAGATATGATATAATATATATTTTTTAAATGCAAGGTGTTTAGGCAGCTTAAGAGTATGTCGACTAATTCTTGAGTCCCTTGAGTTAAGACCGATTAAACCCTCCAGTGATGCTGGAGAGAATCGAGTTAGTGACCTTTGGGAAGTAAAATAAAAATTATACCAATTGAACTAACTATCAAACTTACGTTATGATATGATTTCTCTTATTAGATAATCTCATATTTTTATTGCCAAACGTAATTAAAATTTACATCTTTTCACATCATATTTAATTTTTTTCTTTTTTTTGAATATTAAAATTAAATCATAAATTAAAACAGTTTCAAAATTAATTATTAGGCCGGATTAATTCTTCAGGCTTCATTCCACAAAGGAGGAATGGCATTTGGTGGGTGTGGTGGTATTTGCCCATGGTCAAATTTATTTTATATTAAAATTAAAAAGTTTAAAATTATTTTTTATCAAATTTTATATCAAATTACATCTCTTATTCTATGATATCTTATCGATTAAAGATAAAAAAAATAATTTTACATAAAAATTTAATTTTATATATCATCTCATAATTTCTTTCTAATTAACTAAACATTTACGCCAATATAACATCTTTTACAAGTTTATAACGTGTTGTTATTATGTAATTACCGTTTTATTCATGTAAAATTACTCGAAATGCAAACAATTCTACTACGTAACGCCGACTTTTAACATCATTCCCGTAATTATTGTTATAATTCTATCTTTTGAGTCAAACTTAAACTATAGAAATTGGGGTTGCCATTAAAGAGAGAGCTGGTAAACATATATAGCCTCCAAAGCGGGCTTCTGTTCGGAATGCGATCAAACTTGCAAAAGTAGAGACTGATAGAGAGAGCTTCTGTTCAATTATTGATTAAAAGTACCAATAACACTGTAGCAAGCTATGGTTGCTTTGCTTTGTTCTCAAGGTACAGCGAACGCGGAAACCGTTACAAGTTAGTTGAAAGAACCAAACTTTTACTACAAAATGTTTACCAACCGCCCGTCATAGGATTTTACTGCTAATTACGTTCTTTTCAGACAATTTAAAGGGTACAGGAGATCCTTATACAATGATTATTGAATTATTTAATATATTATATATAATAAATACCCTGTCTTCGAATTTTATTAAATATATATATATATATATATATATATTTGATCAGTGGCTTAAATTAAAACTTTTTTTTTTAATTCTGTGGGTGTGACCTTGCTCACACAATGATTTTTGTTTTTTGGTATGATTTGATGTTTTCTTTAAGAACCAAAAATATATAAGTGACAGTAGTACTAGGAGCGGGGTCAGAATTTTTGCTGAGGGGATACCATGCACCTAAAAAAAAATAACAATCGACTTATTTTTCGATTAAGAGTAAGAGAAAAATGATATTATTTTTAGAGATAAAATAAATTATTCCTGAGTATTAACTAATAAATATATTTCTCACAGTTAATGATCAAAGCACTTGAAATTTATTAGAGATATCCCTCGCTACAAAAAATATAATTATTATTAAATTTTATTATTTATAGAATTTATTGTGTTATATGTTAAATTTACTGATAATATAAATAAAAATATGCAGTAATATATTAAAAGAATACACTTTATTTTACAAAAAATACCAAGTTTAAATTTTTTTAAACTTCTTATATGTTAAAAAATTTTAAATTAACTTTAAATTTTTTTAATAAAATCAAAATATCTTAATTATTAATTAATTTAATTTTTAAATAAAATTAAAATAATAAAGAAGACATTTTAATAATTTTACCTTAAAAATGAGGAAGTCACTTGCCCCATTTGCCTTTATGTAGCTCCGCCCATGAGCAGGATGATGTTATGATTATAGAATTATAATTCAAATCGAATCATGCGAGTTTATTATTTTTAACTAATAAACATATAAGGCATTGTGTGTTTTAAAATAATTTTCTTTTATGTAATATAGGTGCGGTTTAGCACGCAAAATTTTGTCAATTTTACGTACAAAGTTAACATGTATCATGACTTCGTTTGGGGTTATCTCAAATAAAATAAAATTTTATAAATCTTTACAAACACGAATTATGAAATAATAAAATTTAAATTATTCACTCACTGTTCGAATCATGAGACATTTATTTTTACAATTTTATTTTATTTTATATATTTTTATACAACTCCAAACACACCCCATATAAAGTTTGGTGTTGAATATTTAGGGCCCGTTTGACAACGCTGTCGTTTTTTTATTGTTGTTTTTCTGTTGCCGTTTTCTGTTTTTTGTTTTCTGTTGCCATTTATTTTTTCTAAATTAAAAACTGAAAATACGTTTGGAAATGCAAGTTTGTTTATAATTATTAATTTTTTTTATTTTAAAAAATATTTAATTTTATTAGTTATAAAAAATTAATAGAACTTAATAAAATATATTTTATATTAATTTAATTTAATAAATATGATTAATTAAATTAATACAGTAAATTATTTATTAAAATCATTTAATCCAATAAATATAAAATATATTAAATTATGTTATTTATTAAAAATAATTTAATAAAATATATTTCATATTAATAAATAATTAAATTATATTAATTTTTAAATTAAATTATTTATTTTTAAATTAATTAAATTCATTTAATTATTTATTAAAATAATTTAATAAAATATATTTTATATAAATTAAATTAAAAATTAATGTAATTTAATTATTTATTATTAATTATTTTATATAAATTAATTTCATTATTAAATTAAATAAATTAATTATGATATTTATTTCAAATAATTTAGCAATAATTAATTATTAAATTAAATTAAATTAATTTATTGAATTTAATTATATTATTTATTAAAATAACTTATTTTAATAAAATATTTGAATAAAATAATTTATTTTTATGTAATGTAACAAAAATAGACAGTTTTAAAATTGACAAAATATTGGCAACAGAAAAGAAAATCAGAGTGAAAATATATTTTTTCTGTTTATGTTTTCATTTTTTTTCGAAACAAAAAAACGTAAACAGATTTATCAAACGTATTGCTGTTGCGAGTTTACAAAATTTTGAAAACATAAACAGAAAAATAGAAAACGGTAACATTACCAAACGAGACCTTAGTAGAAATTTGTAAAAACTGAAAAAAGTTAGTTTTGAATTTTAGTGGAAATAATTGAAAAAAATTAGTAAAAAAATTAATTTTTTTTTCTTGGGTGAACCAAACTCCATCTATAATAAAATTATTCTTCAGAAAATATTTTAGATTAAGGCATAGGAAGAAAATTTATATATATCATTAAAAACATATATATTATTTTATTAAGTCTATTATCGAACTTTTTGAGATAAGTTTTTTTAAACTTAGACTTAAACTCAAATTTAAACGATTCACAAATTAAATTCAATTTAAACTTATTTTTATTACGAACTGAACTGTAATTAATTTTTTTTGAAATCAAGTTTAAATACCTCGTGAATAACTGGGTTCGTTTCCGCCCAGGAGCCAAGCTGGCTTGCATAAAATGTAAGGAGCTTGAGCCATGTTGTTGTCAAGTCGGTTTCCCGAAACGCCATTGATGAGTTCTTGTATGCTTATAATAAATGAGATTTGTATTTTAGTTGACATATATTGCCCTCTCCATGTGGGTGATTTCTCAAAGTCCAAAGGGGCATTTCTGTAATCTAAAAATCAATACTGCAGTTCTGGGCAGTAGTCTTGTCTTGTTGTATTAATATGGCGCCTTTTCTGTACCATCTCATTATTTTCAACTTAAAAGCACGTAGAGAGAGAGGGGGAAATTTTAGAGAGAGAAACTAGAGGTCAGCGGAACTTGAAGGTCGTTGTCGCCGGCGTTCATGGCGACAGGGTGGGTCAAGTCGTTACAGTGTAAATCAAGAGCATTAGACGATGTCATCAACAACCAAACAAACCCAAAACACCACCTCATATCCCCTTCTTCAAGCTGCAGAAAAAGCTTCCAAAGCCTCAAAGATGTCGTCGAAACCGCCAAACGGAAGCCAATGAAAAAGCCAAAACCACCACCGCAGTCGCCGCCTCTGCCGACCAGACAACACGGTTCAAGAAAATCCGAATTCCGCTCGAACCCCACCAACCGTGTCCGATCCAATACGTCCACACGTCACTCGAGTCCTTCCGACTTGCTCTTTCCGGCTCTCGCCGAGCTCCCGGAGGGCCACCCTTCGCGCAACGTGGTCGAGATAATATTTCACACGAGCTGGTCACCCAGAGCGTTCTTGGGTCGGATCGAGATGGTCTTCAAGGTCCAGATTTTGCCCAGAACCGCGACCCGGTTCGAGGAATACAGGGATATGGTGAAGTCGCGGGCTGCTTCGGGAGGCGGCGCCACCTCCGCCGTGTACGGTGGCTGCGAAGACCAGGCGCGGTGCATTGCCGATGGGAATGAAGTGATGAGGTTCCACTGCTTGGGCCCAACCGCCGCTGGTCCGGGTTACGAAGCTGGCTGCGGCGGCGCGTGGGCGTTAAACGGCGGGAAGGGGGCGATATGTACGTTTTCCGGGAGTGGTGGAGCACACGAGAGCGCCGGGGGCGGCAGGGGGCGCAGGGCCATGTTAATATGCCGGGTCATTGCGGGTCGGGTGTGTAAGCAGTTCGGGTTGGAGTCATTGTTCGAAGGTCGAGTTGGGTTTGACTCAGTGAGCGGGCGCAACGGCGAGTTGCTAGTGTTTGATTCACGTGCGGTATTGCCTTGTTTTCTCGTCATCTATAAACTATAAACTCACATTGACAGTAGTAAGAACCTTCTTGCATTTATCACCACCAATTTTCTTTTCCTTTTGCCTCTCTCTCCCTCTCTCTAACGTGTTGTGATTAAAGAAAATTGGGTTGATAAATGTTATATTTTATTTTACTTTAAAGCCTACACTTTGATAATGTTTTATTTATGCAAATGTGTTGTGCCAGCAATTTAGAATCACCATTCTATGGGTCCTTAACTTGAGGATTGCTTTAGCCTAGTTTGGTTGATGGAACCACTTGTTGGTGGGTAAAATTGATTGGGTCCATTAACGTGCTATCATATACGTAGGCCGATTTAGAGTAAAAAAAAATAAGATAAATTGAGATAAAATGTGATTTGAGATTGAATTTAGTACTTTTTTTTTTATGAAAAGTTTGAAATTGTGGGAACGATTTTTTAAATCTGTTCTCCGGATTCAAAAAAATTTACAAAAAATAGCGACAATAGTATTCGTTTGAAAGTTTTCGACACGAAGAATATGATTGTATAAAAAATTTACACATTCAGTTAATCTACTTCTAGATTTTTTATTTTTTTAGTAAAATATTAGAATTTTTTGAAATTTGTAATGACGAAAAAATTAAAGGTAAAAGGGTTGTTGGAGATTTATAAAAATTTATAGAAATTGTTCATTTGGCGAAGTTGGGCCATATTACACTTTATTCTTTTCGGAGTTGGGTCCAAAATTACATGATTTTCTTTAGTTTAAAAAGTTAACAAATAACTCTTTCGTAATTTAAAAAACTGATTAAATTCGTATTTCATAAGTGAAACTAGTTGAGAGAAAAATTAGGTGTTTGTTCCAAATTTTGGCAGAAATAAAAGAACAGATAAATTTTAGAGTGTTGGGAGTTTGATGAGTCTTTTTAAAAGTATAAAAAAATTAGTCGGAATTTGAAAAAATTAGTAAAAATTAATAAAGTGCGAAGAAAGTTAGTAAAAGTTGATAAATTGTGAAGAAAATTAATAAAAATTAAAAAAAGTTATAAAAAGGTTGTAGATTTTTGGGGAAAGTAAAAAATTTTTAATCAAATTTGATATTCCAAACACATCTTAATTTAACAAAAAGGTTGGTGGAAGTATAATTTTAATCATTTTTATGTTAATAGAATATATATTTTTTTATTTTTTAGAAATATTCAATTTGGCTCTAATTTTTTAAATGGGTAAATTACATCTAGACCCCCTGAACATTTGTGAAATTACACATGGATCCCCTCGACATTTCAAAATTACATTAACCTCCCTTATTTTAAAATGTTTGTAACACTTAAACCCTTTCGTTAACTTTGTCACTAACTCCGTTAAAAATTTATTAAAAAGACAAATTTACCCTCAATTAATTAATTATAAATAAAACATAATAAAAATATATGCACATATAAACAATCTGTAATATATATACATATATATATATATATAAAACAGAAATATGCAAAATCTAGTTTTCTTCTTCGGTGGTAAAGGAGATTCCATCGACAAATTTGAAGAGTTCGAAGGAGATTCAAATAACCCGGATCGTGATTTCGATTTCGAACCCATTTCGATTTCGATTTCGACCTTCAGATCTGAAGATTTCGATTTCGAACCCATCTCCAACTCCTCCAGAAATATGCAAAATCTGCTTTTCTTTTTCGGTGGTGAAGGAGACTCCATCAACAAATTTGAAGAGTTCGAAGGAGATTCAAATGACCCGGATCGTTATTTCGATTTCGAACCCATTTCGATTTTGATTTTGAAGGAGATGAACCTTCGATCTGAAGATTTTTGTTTCGAACCCATCTCCTACTCTTCCCTTGCCTTGTCGATTCAAGCCACGGTCCATATATATATATATATATACAACTTCGATCTCCTTTCATTAATTCAATTTCTTTCTAATAGTTGAAATTAACTGGTTTTAGAGTTTTCTTCCTATCTGTTAATTTATAAAGTTCAACTGTTCAAGCTATAGACTGGTAAATTTTTCTTTCCCCTCCGATTGCTGACTGCAGAAAACTTACATATATATATATATATATATATGTATATGTATGTGTACGCATAGAGAGAGATAGATGGTATGAGTTTATGAATTTTCGTTCATGACTTCAATCCATTGAATAAAGTTTTGTTGAGATGTGAATTAATTTTGAGATTCTGTGGTTCAATTTCTAAGTGTAGCAATTTTGGGTATTGAGGGTTTAAGTCGAAGAACCACAGTGAGGAATAGTTGGGGGTAAAATAGGTATATTAAAAAAATTTTTTGGCTGACGTCATCATCTTAACAAAAAACCTAACGGCACATTAACGGAATGGGGTATTTGTTACAAACATTTCAAAATAAGGGAGGCTAATGTAATTTTGAAATGTCGAGGGGATCCATGTGTAATTATGTTAATGTTTAAGGGGTCTAAGTGTAATTTACCCTTTTTAAAATAATGCTTTTTTAATACCTACACATAAGTATATATGACATGTGTGACAAATTTAATTAACTTTGACATTTTATGATAATTTTATATTTTATAAGTCTAAATTATGAAAAAAAAAATTATCTGTTAACATTTTAAATTAAGAGAGACCATATATTTTTTTGTCCCAACTAAAAGAAATACAAATATAATACCTTAAGTAAAACCTCATTTTTAAGTTCCAATTCTTGTTTGGTTTAGCAATTACAATAATTTATTACTTTTTTCTCCCAAATTTATAATAATAATAATAAGTTAGGATCTATCTTATTAATTTTTTATTTTTGTGTTTAATTTTTACTTTTTAATCTTGATTTTTATAATAAAAAAAATAAAATATTAAAAACGAGTTTGATAATAGTAGTTATTACTTAGTTCTTATAGTGTTTGGAGAATAGCTGATAATAGTAATGGTGATGGTAGTATGGTTTTAGGTGAGTCATAGTTGGTGTCAAAGGTGATGGCTAATCGATCAACAATGATTGAAGACGAGTGATAGCTAGTAGTGATGGTCGAAATTGAGTGTTAATTGACGGCAAAGAAAGGGGTGGTCGACAACAATTGTATGGTTCGAGATGGGTGGGGAGTGACAGTGGGTGATAACCGATAGTGGTTAAAGGTGAGTGATAGATGACATTAGATTATGATTATAATTAGTAAAGGAAAATGAAAACTTAAAATGACATATTTTTTATATTTTCATAATATTTAAAACCTATGAAACAAGTTTTATCCTTTAAAAAAAAAAAAAAAAAGGCTAAAAACAAGTTTACTAAATGAGATTTTATATTTAATATATTTAAAAAATAAAAACAAAAACTAAAAATTAAAAATTAAGGCGAGTTAAGATGGATAAAAACTCAAATACATTTACAGAACCTTTTTGAAGAAGATTGATAGCATTCCAAAAATAATCTTCCGCGCCCTATTCTTCACAGCGAATGTTTCTTCCTTTTTTTTTTTAATTATTAAAATTAAAATTAAAATGCTAATATCATTCCTATTATCTTAAAACATGAATAAACATAATTTCAAACACGAAGGGTCTTGGAGTGCATAAAATACCATAAAGATTTGAAAATCATGGGTTGTGGTCTGTTCAATATAAAATTGTCAACTTGATTAATTTGATTTGATTTTTAAATTAGAAAAATTATATAAAAATGAAAAATATTCAATTTTCATGACATCAATTTCTAAAATGCTTAAAAATGAACTTTAAAAACTAAAGTTCGATAAAAAAAAAAATAAAGTTTTAGATTAATAAGTTCACTTTAATGAAAACATTTAAAATTTCAATTGCGCAAACTTTTACTTTATGCACGGCTAATCTTTACACAAGATACAATTTATTCTGCATTAATTGCAACTGAAATGTTTTTTCTCGTTTCAAAAAAAAAAAAAATTGCAACTGAAATGTAATAAATGCTTATTAATATATAGGATTTTTACAGTATTATAGAAAATAAAGTAGGGACATGTTTAATTTGACTGTTTCTACTTTCTTTTTTGTTTTCTTTTACTAACAAAATAAAAATACATTTAACCTTAAAAGTTACCTCAATTAATAGGATCTTGAATTTGCTTTCTCAGTGATCACTAATTCGAGTCTATTCAAGGCCACTGGAAGGTTTACTTGGTCTTTAACTTCAAAATCCAAAGAATTAGTCGAGGTGTGTACAAGTTAGATCAAACACGGTTACAAAAAATTAAAAAATAATAAAAAGAAAAATTCGTTGCATTTAGAAGATGTTTTTATTTTTTTTTAAATATATATATATATATATATATAAACAGAAAACAAAATTTTATTTTCCAACGACGCCTGATTGTCCCATACATTCATCCCTCTTTTCTTCTCCAGCCATTTTTTTAGCACGAAAACTAGCGGCCAAGTGTTTCTTTCAAATAACCAACAGCCCGTGGCCTACTTTTTCACCTGGTAATTATCCACTGCCCTTTGGCCAATGAAGGGTCTAATTTACAGGCAACCGCAACCAATACAATGAACAAAAACAAAGAAGGAATTCAAAATTCCTAGAACAATTTCAGCAGAGAAAAATGCACCTTCTTCCCTAAGCAAAAGAATTCCCCATCAACCTACTAAGATCTGATCCATATCAGTCTCAGATCCCTTAAAATTAGGCACAAAACCCTATTATGATATGACTAATACCTAACCAATCGAGCTGCAAAACCAACTCGCTATGAAATTAAATCAAATTTCAACACAATTTAGAATTTGAGCTCGATTTGAGCCAACTTGATAAAATTAAATGTGTAAAATAATTAAGTTATTCGTGTTCAACTAGTTTAAAGCTCAACTAAAAAACGTAATGAGTTGAATACGATTTCAAGCTCAATAAGCTTCATAAACCAAGTTTCAACAACTTACTACTCGTTTGCAGCCCCATGAACTAAGGAAGAATTCCTTCAACACACCACCACTTAGATAAACAGGAATTCAGTGCTTCTAAACTAAGTAGAAAGATGGTTAAAAAACTTTCAAGGTTCATCAAAATTCACCTCTTAAAGAAATGGGGGAAATAATGAAAAGGATATTCCAGATAAAAGACGAAGCCAACAATAGCCCTCTAATGTACAGTTTATCATGCTTCAGCATGGCCACAGAATAATAGTATCCCTCATCATCTGGTACCCTAGTGAGACTCCACAAGTACAAACAATGGCTTGCCCTTCAATCGGTCTCGGCCCTGCACATCCAGAAAAAAACTATAAAAATAACTCACAAAAATTATAATGATAACATTCATATGGAAAGGGAATTAAAGACGGCAGTTGCTTCAATTGCAAAGACCAGTTCTATTTTTATTTTATTATTGGATTTCACGCTTTTTATTCAAAGTTATAATTTGTATCCCATGTCCAACAGACGGAAGCATGTTCCCAAGTGTCCAAGGAGAGTACATTACAGCAGGGCCCCTGATTCGCACCGAGCCAATCCACGGGTCAATTCAAATTTCCAGACTTGAAACATCAATGGCATTTGACAGTGTGTTAGCGTAGTGTCCAATAAAACTACAACAATGAAGACAAAGGCAAGAATCAATCACCAATGTCTTTTGTGCTGTGTCTCATTTGACATTTTGTCAGAAATGGCAAGCATAAAACTTCCCAGACCAATTTTTTTAGCGAATAAAAATTATAGAATATTCATAAGACCATGAGGATCTTATTTGCCAAAACGATGAAAATGAACAATTCAATTACAATAAAAAGGAACTATGAAATTGACATATATGTGGCCTGCTCTCGGAAGTTTAAGAACTCAACCCGCAAGTACAGATTAATAATTAAGGAAAGAAAAGCAGCCAAGAGTGTATAATATAACACACCTTTAAATCTGGTAATTCAATTACACATGCGCATTCAACGACCTCAGCCCCAGCACGTTCTGAAAAAGCACATATTCGAGTAAAATATGTTCTAACTTGAACAAAGATCTATATAATTCCAGCAAGGACAGCAATCAATAATTGCACAAAGACATGCAGCATGCACATCAATATTGGTCATGACAACTTAACTGAAAGGTTATGGAATGAAATAAATAGAAAATGAAAAACAATTCTTACTCAGAAATAGGAGCAAAGTATTATTTTTTAACCCCAATGATTTTAGCTGCAATCCGGACTATTCTAAGTTGAGGAGTTCATCCCCAACTCTGTTATTTGCATCTCCCCTTACACTCAATTTGATTTCCCCTTTTTTTTTAAGTGTTCTAATGGTTGAGCCTCCTGTGACTTTCAGATGGGCTGTTTCTGGGCGATTTTCTTCCTTTGTTGACAGGAATTGATGTTCAGGACCAGGGTCGAACACCATAATTGAGAATTGGCTTTCTTCCTTTTCCTCCGTTTAGGCTGTCCTTAAGTTTCTCAGTTAAGCCTTGTTTTCTAGTCAAAATGACTTCCAAATGAGTTTTAAACCCTTTTCCCCTCGGAATCAAATTCGACTCAACAAGCAGTTCAGTTAAAATCTTCACAAACTCGCTTTCCAAATCTAGTTTGTAAGACTTAAAAAATTTTATTAATTGATAAAGCTTGTTCAGAATTAATTGTACCATGAACCTCATACTGATTTATGAACCTCATACTGATTCGGGGTATCCTTTGATTCTATTGTCTTCATTTTTGGTTGCACGTCTTCTAGATCTGCGTGTCCTTGTACTTTCTATTAAGAAATTATTGGTCAATACAGGAAAATATTATGAAGATATTGCACAGATAAATAAGGAAAGTACTGATAAGAAAAATATTCTCACAAATTAATTACAAATTGGTGGAGACATTTTAGGTGATGATTGTGATTTTTCTTTTGCAGTTTAGCGGACCCCTCTTTGTTTGTACTCCACTCTTCTCAAGGTACGCTTATTTTATTATTATATGTTGATGATATACTCCTTACAGGTTCCAATTCACAGGTTCTTAACCATTTTATGAAAGCTTTGAGCGATGAATTTTCCACAAAAGATTTGGGTTTCATTCATCATTTTCTGGGCATTGAGATCACTTCCACTCCCGATGGGTTACACCTATCCCAATCTCATTATGCTTTGACTATTCTTGAAAAACACCAATGGTAGATTGTAAACACCTATGGGCACGCCTATCGAGGCCAAAACAAAAGGTCTTGCAAATGCCACTCTTCTTGATGATCCAAGTTACTTTCGTCGAATTATTGGGGCATTACAATACTTAACCTTCACGCGTCTTGACATCTCCTACAGTGTTAATTTTGTTTCTCAGTTTATGCATGCACCTACCATTTCACACCTAAAAATGGTGCGTTGTATTTTGCGATATATCAAACGCACAATTCGTCTTGGCCTTCATTTTACTTCCTGCACTACACTTAATCTATGTGCTTTTTCTAATGCAGATTGGGCTGGTTGCCCCACTACTAGACGTTCCACAACAGGTGTGCCAAGAAGCAACCTACTATCTCAAGATCCAGTACTGAAGCCGATATCGAGCCATGGCACATACCACTGCTGAACTCACCTGGCTAACGTTCATTCTTCGAGACCTTCATATTCCAATGCCTCGTCATCCTGTTTTATTTTGTGATAATCTCAGTGCCTTACATATGACCGTCAATCCTATTTTTCATGAACGAAGCAAACACATTGAATTGGATTATCATTTGTGCGGGAACGTGTTGCACTTGGTCTGCTTGTCACCCGACATGTCTCCACTACTGACCAATTAGCGGACATTTTTACTAAGCCACTATCCAAAGCCTCTCTTTGTTCTTTCTACGATAAATTGTGCCTCCAACTCCGACACAATTTGAGGGAGGATATTAAGAAACTATTGGTTAATACAGGAAAATATTATGAAGATATTGCACAAAGAAATAAGAAAAGTACTGATAAGGAAAATATTCTCACAAATTAATTACAAATTGGTGGAGACATTTAGGTGATGATTGTGATTTTTCCTGTCAAGATTATGATTGAGGTTCATATTTAGAAGAGCAGCAAATCAGCTACAAAAATCATGGAAGAGCAGCAAATCAGTCACAAAAATCATGCCAAAGATCATGCATTATTGTCATCTTCTAGCATCAAGGCTTATATCAAGCAACTTCCTTATCATTCACATATGTGTGGTATAAATTGATCTTCAATGGTAGTTATGTGCATTCAAGTTGAGAATTAATAAAATATTCATTCATGTTCATTTGCTTTTCCATTTTTCTTCTCTTTCTTGGTTAACCTTTTCAGAGGCCTAATGTTGTGAGGATCTACCTTCATGCTTATCTTGGATTTCCTTCCTAAAAGCTACATTTTCAAGAACTTGAGGATTGAAATAATCCATCTTTACAATCATTTTCTTAATTGTCCTGAGCTTATTTCTGATTTTTCTCCTCTTCCACTGACTTGATGATTTCACTAATTGTTTCTTGAATCTCCAAGAATTGTGCATTAATGACAGCATTGAGAGACACGTCTGGATCAAGATGAAGCTCTGGTATTTTCAGGATCTATAAAAACTGCTCTGGTAGCATTTGTTAGAACGCATTGTTTCAAGGGGATTCAACCTGCAATTTGAGAAATTATTTGGAAATTTAATTCAATGCCTTTATATTCTCCCCACCCTCCTATTTATACAATCACTCATAAATTGTATTAACTACTTCGACAGGTCACGTTGGCTATAGTTCATCTGCTAGCTCAATAGTTAGAATTACTACTTTGTTAGTTGGAAACTGTCGTAACGCCATCCAGTGATGAGAAACCCATTAACAGAATTTCGGTCCGATTTGGTTGACTTTACTACAACTCTCTTAACGCCATCCAGTGATGAGACCGATTTGGTTGACTTTACAACAACTCTCTTAGAACAAAGGCCCCATCACTGCTTAATTAGGTTCGGCTTGGTTTTGGGCCTGGGTCTAATTCACCAAAGCAGCCCACTTGCCAAGGTTCATCCACATGGTTTCGGGCCTGGGTCTGATTCACAAAAGCGGCCCACTTCCTTCGGCTTTACAGTTGGCCTTTTGTCTTCCAGCTTCTATAAGCCTGTCTCCTCTATCATCTGTGGGATCTCCTTTATCAATATCAAGGACTGACATTGACACAATTACACTGACCAACTTTTGACCTCCTTGACTGCTGAGCTACTTTCTCACTCCCCCTTGCACGTGGCTGTCTTCAGACCATTGATCCCAACCAAACTTGTGGCTAAGATTGAGACGGCAGAGACATCCGAGCCGTCCAACTGTGTGTACAAGGCAACAATATGAGGGTTCAAATCGATCAAATTGTGACCATCTGTTCTCCTCCACTTTGCATGGCTAGGATTAATCCCAGAAATCCTAATTATTAAAGGTTAGTTCTTCTCTTCATTTTCCATTTCATCAACAATAAGCATGGCTATCCCATAACAATTCCTTATTTTGGTCATATAACACGAAACAATCTTGTTCTAATTCCCAGTGGTTAGCAACGCGCTTCCAGGGACAAGTCTGAAATGATTCTAAATTGAACTTCAACTAAAACACCCTCCCAAGTCTCGAACCGAGACAGCTAAACCTATCTCTAAATATATGAGACTTAAAAAAGATTAAGAAACTTACTAGCCAAACAAGAATAGGACTCAAGAAAACTCTCTTAATCCTATACAAACAAGAACAGGACTTCCCTAAACAATTAAAATTGAATTCAAGTCCTATTAAAATTACAACTCAATAAATAAAACTCCAGCGAGGATTAAGAATCACAATCCTAACCGGCAATGTTATCAAAACCGAACCAAACTGGCCTGTCGAACCAGTTCAATGGGGAATTGATTGGTCAGCCAGTTTGATTCAATAGTTGGGATGGAGTTAAACTGGAAAAATAAGGTTAGGTTGACCCGCTAACGCCTTAGACCATTGCCATGGTTAAAATGATGATTAATTTGGCACTGCCATGACTCAAACATTGCCAAACAACAGGGAAGTATCAATGCCTCGCCATGACACCAAATTTTTCTTACGTGTTATCATTAACCGCATATCAAATATAAGGTAATTAATAAATATAACTTAATTCTTTTTTAAACCGAATAAATATAAATTAATTAGATATTATAATATGTTAACACAGGTTGTACCACCAGTTGAACAATGAACCAAGCGCCAATACCTTAACTAGTTTGATGCACGGTTCGGTCCTGATATCTATGCCATTTAGTCGCAAAATTTGCCAACACAAGAATTTAGACTTAACACTGAGGTTTCTAAGCTAGGAGTTGAGGATGAGTTCAGGTCTTGCATGGGAAGGTCCAACCTTATACTATATTCCATTTCAAACTGGCACAAATTACCTTTATTCAAAACAAATACAGTTACCACTATCATACGGTCATTGCAATCATGTTGTTTTGCTCCATTAGGGCTGAGCATTTTTTGAGCTCCTCAAACTCAACTCGAAAAAAGCTCATCTTGAGCTCAATTTGTGACCTTAACGAGCTTAAATCGAGGTTGATTTGTACCTTACTTTAAATCGAGCTCAAATCTAGAAAAGTTCGGCTTGAAAGCTCGAGTAAAAGCAATGTTTATATTTTTAATAATATTTTTATTTAATTTTTTTTATAATATTTATTTATTATATTATACACTAAAACGACGTCGTTTTGATTTAATCAAGCTATTCGTGAGTTGATCTTAAGCCTAATTTCTTCTTTGTCAAGCTCGAGCTCGAGTGTAGTATGAGTTGTTTAAGCCAAGCTTGATTAAGCCAAAAATCAGCACAACTCGAGTCCAACCCTACCCTCTACATCCTTGATGAAAAAATGTTCTTAGGTATTTTTACCATCGGCCACAATGCTTCATGCATTAAAAAAAGCGCATAGCAAACATGGTTATTCATTTAGCTAACCAAATAATCAACCAATATGATTGAAGCCAAAGTTAATCGTTTACCTTGGACACAAGGTAAGGTAATAGCCTCTTCAATTCTTATTTCCAAGGGCTCATAGAATTTGCCTTCTATCAAATCCAAGCAGCCCAAGTTGCAGCCCTTTACAAGGTAGGACTTCGTTGGATCCAAATTTCAAGTGTCACAGGAGGTTTCTCTTGTTCGCCTTTTTTTTTTAAGGTAAACAGGTAGTTTTGGATGGAATGCCCTTAGCAGTTTTGACTCTTACATATCCGTAGTTGGGATTTGTTGTTTCTTCATGGTCGTAACAATCACTTATTTCTTAACAAATAAGAATTGTTTGTTCAAACAGGTTTCTATCATCGTGAATAAAAAAGTGTCTTCCAATCATGTTCTCATCCCTCAATGAGCCAAAATCCCTTTCCACATAAAGATGACTATATTTATTGAAAAAGAACAGCTCTTCTACTGGATAAATAAGCTACTAAAATGGTTTAACAAGGAAGTACCCAATAAATTCATTGCAGCACAAAGTGTTCCACCAGTAGCAATCAAATCATCAACCACCAAAGCACGTTCATCAGGTTCAACAGCTCCAACATGCATCTCTAGACAATCCGTTCCATATTCCAAAATATATTTTTCTGATATAACTTCACCTGTTCAAAAAATAAATTAAAAAAGCACATAGAACCTCACCTGTCAGTGTGGTAAACCATTGCACCACCAAAAGAATTCAGATTTGTATTTTCATGAAACATGACATATTCTAAAAGAACAGTCCTCACACAAAGAATATCTAAGAAGAGGAATGTCCTTATCAAATAATCTACATGGAGGTCTCCAGCTGGAACGAAATATAAGATTACAGTGGATTTGTGCATAATATGACCTCTCATTCCAGTATACAAGAGTATGATAAAAATGCTGACGAATCAACAACAGATAAGTTTTCAAAAGAACCAAATTCAAAGCAATGTCACTGTTAATGATAGCATTTCCCAGAGGGAAAACAGAGCATAAAAAGATATGTTATTATATGCTATTCCTATGCAAGTAGCAATTAAATTTGGAAAATATAAGCTTAAAAATACAAGAAACATAGATCATACAAAGTATGAAAAATACCAGGCAACTTCCTTGGCTTTCTCAAGGGAACAAACTTTGCTCCAATAGCCAACGCAATGGGAGGACCAAATATAAATCCCCGAGCCTCAATTCCTACCAACACAAATGTAGCCTCACATTAAGCAGATAATGCAAGAGTAAACCATTTCAAACATAGTTCAATCAGAAAATATATGTTTCCCCTGGGTACTTCAACCAGTACAACATATGATACTAAAGAAGAAGAAGAAGAAGAAAAGTACTATTGTTGTGTATGTTAAACTAGTCCAGCCTTAACCCAGAAAAAAAAAAAAAAAAGGAAGGAAAGAAAGAAAGAAACAGTCCAACAGAGAGCCAACTAACAAGGCATTCAGATAGTTTAAACCACCAATCCTAGTTCACTCTTTTGATTAAACACCATGCACAAATATCTTATTTAGACTTTTAATCACTTTTTGTTTCCAATCTCCCATAATATTTTTGGATAATGTTTCGTATTTCATTTCCCATGTTTCCCAATTCCATTTCCCATATAAACCACTTAGATAATGATCATTTCAGAGGAAAAGCAAAAAGTATTTTCATAGTGACCTATAATACATCATAATAGGTCACTGTCCATTGGCCACAATGGTCTGAATCATATTCAGACAAGGATTTGGCCAGCAATACTTGAAGATACCAGCAGTCAAAAGCACTTGATTACCTTATATTAACCACAAACCCAATTAAATTGATTGTGTCTATTAAAAATAGGAATCCTAACTAATCTCACTCAATCCCCATATACATAGAAGCATGTACATATGAGTGCAAATATGCATATCAATTCTCCACCATGTTTGCCCATCATTAGAATGAGTAATTTCTCCACGCCTCCCCCCCCCCCCGGGGGAAAAAAAAAAGTATGTTTGGTTGCTGAAAGGTTTATAAAACAAAACTGAATTTGCTATCAAAGGCTGTAAATATCCATCCAAAGCACACTTGGTAATGGCATAGTGCCCTCAGAAATTAGAGATTATTTTGGAAAGACGCAGGAAACAGTTTGCAATGTACGGGTCAACTACTCAAAAATATAGTATAGAATTTCATAAACAAAAATAATTGCATGCTTATTTGGAAAGAAAGTTGCCTCAGCAATCAAAGTCAAATTTACAAAGCTCTAAAGGATTTAAAATTTAACTAATGCCTCTAGGGAAAAACAGTGAAACAGGATAGGGTGGCTTAAATGTTATGGTTCCAAGCCCAAATATCAAAATTTTAATCTGCTCCAAACCTCATGATGGGAGTGTGATGTACACTCATGTTGCAGCTAGTTAATCAGTTTGCTAACGAGCTAAAAAGCATTTGCACATGAATCCACATCAGAATACAACATCAAGTTAACTTGATATGGTCATGCTGATCCCTAAATTCTTTATGCATATGGGAGTATGCAAGTTTTACCATATCAAACTATACTTGGTGAATGGAGATTCCGAATATGTACAATAAACAAAAGAAGACAGAATGTCTAAACGAACCAAAGAGACAGATTATAATGGACAAGCATGATGACAAATTAAGAAATTATTATCTCTTGAACCGTATCATATTTTATAATCAAATTTAAGAAAATGGAGCTGGGGGGCCAAGTCATAAAGGGTACGTGGAAAAATTAGTCCACTTTCAATGAGTTTTTAGGATTGGTAATAGTATTTTAGAGCACTGCAATGACCGAAAGATAATGTTCATCCCGTCAACCTGCAAACAATGATGACAAGATGCAGTGTACAGTAGGATTTATTATAATTTCCTAAATGACCTTTGCTTTCATTTAAATACTTGAACTTGTAATTAGCTTCCTACGTCAGCTATCTAAGAAGGGTTCAAAAACAAGAATTAAGGAAATATAATATGCACTAGTTCTACTATCAAAACAATATGCACTAGCTCTACTATCAAAACAATATGCACTAGCTCTACCACAAGACTTCAGTGAAGTTCGAAGAAATTGAAAAAAAGCAATATACAGTATTCAGCAGTGACAGTGAAAAGGACAAGAAAAACCAACTGACTAAAGCGAACTCTGGACCTCAAGGAAGAACCTTTCCAACAATAATTGATCATCTGAAGAAGAAGCGTGAAACGGTTCCAAAATATAAACACAATTCAAAAGACAAGGCATGTGGAAATAAGAAAAGTAGAGAGAGAGAGAGAGAGGCTAAGCATGAATATATACAACCAAAAAAAAAAAAAAAAAGATTTGACCCCTAAACATTCACTCCCTAAGTCAAATCCTTAGAAAGTGAATTTCCCTTAATTTGTGTCGCACACACCGAGACCCTTCAACATGTGTGCAACGCTAAGTTGCGAACTCGAGTAGCGACCAAGAACTAGACGCAATTCATCCAGCGAAGAAGGTCTGTTTTACTAGTCTTATTGCGCTTTGAGCCCGAGAGACTAGCCCCAAAAATTACTAAGGAGAGGATTTAAACATGGAAGTTTGGAATGGTAAACCTCTGACTCTCGTACCAAAACCAACTCACCTAACCCCTTCGGGTTTGAATACATCCAACAATGAACAATTGAAAATCCACCATAGGGTGAAGCCAAAACATTGGCCCAATCCAAAAACGCAGGTGGGTCCGTGAGGGGGGCATCCATCACCAACCACCATCCACCCATAGTGGATCAGAGCACATGCACAGGGACTGCTCTGAGCCGCTCATAATCTTCACGGAAAAGTAATCAATAACATACTCCACTAAGCACATCGATGGTCAAATTGAAAATCACTCCAAACCCACTGTCACTTCCCCATTGTCCCTTCAAAGGCATTCAAAGAAACTCACTCAGAAACTCATGCAACCGCAGTAAGAGAACGCAACGCATATACCTAATATGAATACAGTGAATTGTAATGCTCTAACCTACCGTTTTGGAAGCGTGGACCCCACTACGTCCAAATTATATTTTTAACAATTTAAAAAATCACTGTTTTGGTTTTTCAAAAAAATTAAAAATAATAATAATAATAATAAGATTAGAATATTTGCAATCCTTTTATTAACTTCTCCCGCTGCAATTACCCAAAAAAAAAAAAACTTCTCCCACTGTAGCTTTGATGAAAAATGGTATTGTGAAAAGAGCAACAAAGTGTATTTACCATTTCTCTGCTAATAATAACAATAATAATAATGAATAAATAAATAGTGGATGATCAAAATCAATGGATGAGCATACACCTGCAACGACTGATATGTTTTTGCCTTTGTAGCGCTCGACGAACAAGTCAATCGTGTCCTTGAAGGCCTTTGGATCAAGTAACAGTGTGGTGATGTCTTGAAACATAATCCCTGTGATTAAGCCGTTAGCAGAAAAAAAAAAAACGATTAGATAAATCTGAGTAAACACACAGAAATTAGGCTGTCACTGTAATTACTCAAAACACATATACTTACTGTGATTTTTATGTGTATATTACCTGGTTTGGGAAAGTCGGGGACTACACGGATTTTAGCTTTGATTTCATGGATGCGAGTTTCATCTTCTCTGCAAGCCGACATTGTAGGTTTTTATATATTTAATATATATATATAGAGAGAGAGAGAGAGAGAGAGAACAAGGAAGCTTCTTCTCTCTCGCTCTATGTTACGAGAGTGCGTCTCTTTTCTCTTCCCAGCGAGTGAAACAGCTGGTGGAAAAGAGAAGAAGCTGCGGAGAAAGATTGAAGGGGGAGACAAGAGCAAATCAAATTTGATGGTAGTTACAGAGGACGAGTTAGTACAGTTCTAGAGAGAAAGCGTACAAGCGAGCGCGCGTTTTTAGAGAGAGGGGAGAGAGAGAGAGAGGGAGGGCGCTCTGCACAAGAACGAGGAAGAAAGCGAAAGACAAAATCTCCTCGATAAATAAGAGAATCGTTATATGAAGGTAAATTTAAAATTAAAAAAAAAAATGACAAAGAAGGGGTATCACGAGGACTCTCTCGCTCGATCGGCCTTGCTGTGTTTCTTTCTCCCTGTTAAAAGAGTCGACTGTGCTTCTCCAAAGACAATCCAGTCGCACCTTTCCTTTGGCTGCCTCTGGCAATCTAATTTTCAGCAAAAATTTATTAAATTTTGTTTTTTAATGTTTAATAAAATATTAATTTTTATCACTTATTTATTTAGTTACGTTAATTTACTCAAGTGAAAAATTAATAAAAATTATCAAAAATTACTAAATATCACTAAAACTTATTAAAAATTTTACCAAACACTTAAAAATTGTTAAAAATTATTATTTGATTCACCAAACAAATCAAAAATTATAATTAATAATTTTCGATAAAAAATATTAAAAATTACTAAAATTTAGACTTCCAAACGATATATTTGTGCTACTAACTTACCCTCAGCCTTACATGTAGGTTTGATTTGAGAAGAAATAAATTGGTTTATTTCAAGCAAGAAGAAAGGAAATTTAGTTTGAAAAGGATAATTTTGTTTTCGGCAACTTTTATTTATTTATTTAACGAATTTGTCCTACATAAAAATTAAAAAACAAAAAATAGGATTTTTTTTTATGCCAAACCAAACCTTGTTGATGCACCTCCACCTAGTATAATTGATGGGATTCTATTAATATTATTAAAATTTGTGAAAAATGTAAAAATACATGCTCAATATAAGAAAAATGAAGATTTATTTTGGAAATAAGAATTTTAAATAATGAATAAAAATCATTTAATAAAACTTGCTAATCCTTTCTTTTCTTTTATTTTTTATTTTTGGACTGCATTGTCCAATAATTAAAGACCAAATCCTAATTTGAAATGATAAGATCGATGAACAACAATTTGATATATTCAATACAATATTATGTATGTGATTTTTATTAAAATTTTATTTTAATGACACTAAAATTATAAAAATTAACAAAATTGCTCAAATAGTAAACAATAAAAGTCGTTTGGTAATGTCTTTGTTTTTTTATTTTTTTTTATCTGTTTATATTTTTTATTTTTTGTTTTCCATTGTCATTTTTTTCTGAAATAAAAATCGAAATTGTGTTTGAAAATATAATTGTGTTTATAATTATTAATATTTTATTGTCATAAAATATTTAATTTTATTACTTTTTAAAAAATTAATTGAATTTAATACAATTTATAGTTCATTTTAATTAAATTAATAAATTAAATTAAATTAATCTGTTAAATTATTTAATTCACTAAATATAAAACATATTAAATTATAATTTAATTATATTATTTGCTAAAAGAAATTGAATAAAATATAATTACTATATCATTTGTTTCAATTAATATAAAATATATTTCATAGTAATTAAATTAATTTAATTAAATTAGTTTCGTACTAATTAAGTTAATTATTAAATTAAATTAATTAATTTTTATGATTTATTCAAAATAATTTTTTAAAATATATTTTATACTGATTAAATTAATTAACTTAATTTTATCATTTATTAAAAATAATTTAAATTAATTAATTAACTTTATTTTATTTTATTAATTTAATTTAATTATTTATTAAAAATAAATTAATATATTACATACTAATTTAGATAATTAATTTATTATATCATTTATTAAAAATAAATTTAGTTTAGTAAATTATTTGAATAAAATAATTCATTTTAATACGATGCAACAAAAATTGACAAAATGTTAAAATTGATAAAATGCTTATAACAAAAAAAAAAAGATAAGAAATAGAGTGAAAATACCATTTTTATTTACGTTTTTCTATTTAAATTTTTATTTTTATGAAAACAAAAAGGCATAAACATATTTTTGTTGTCAATTTATAAAATTTTAAAAATATAAACAGAAAAATTGACAATAAAAATATTACCAAAAGCGGCTTAAGTAACTAATGATATTTGAGTAAATAATAACTAATCAAAAAGTATTTAAAGAAAATAAAAAAAAATTACAAAAGTAATGGATAGTTTAAGAATATTTATGAAAAACAAAAATATGAATGGATGAAATTAATTAATTATGTGTTAGTTTTAAAATTTTATTTTTTAATAATATTAAAATTGTAAGTAATTATAAGGACTTTGAGAGTATTATAGGAAAAGAAAAAAAATGTTTTATCAAAATAAAGTTTAAAAAATTTAAAGTCTCATCATTAATTTTAATATTTAATTTATAAGATTATTAATATATTAATTTAATCACACAATAAAAACAGAATTTTACGCACCAATTAATTGACAGACTGTCCACAAAGTACTACGAAAACAAGTGCATCTGCTCAGTCTAGAGGACGTTCGCAGAAAATAAGGACAAATTTAGTTGTTGACATTGTGCTTACTCAACATTAGCAACAGAATTTCCAAAGCACCCTTGAACCATTTGGGTTGTCTTTCTTTTGTTTTACATGAGATGCTGCCGTGTTAGCTTAGCATATATAATTTTTTTTTTTTCTTTAAGGCATTCAAAGCATGTTAAATTATTTAACACCTTTTGCCTAAGACTTTAAACCTTATCACCTTGCCCTTTTAGAATTATGAAAATTGAGATAAAATATAATTTGTATTATTTTTCAGCGTTTGAAGTGTAAATCACAAAATGCAGAAAATAAAAATGAATAGTTTCGTTCGAATAACAGATTTGAGAAGGCACTTTTTAACTTTTTGCCTAATTTTTTTGAAATTTATGAAAATGTTATTAGAATTTATAGAAATTTTATTGAGATTTGTAAAGATTTGTTTAAATTTGTATAGGTATATATATATATATATAAGGTAAAAAGTTTTGTAGAGAAGAATAGAAATTTTTAGAATTTTTTTGCGTTTTTCAGATCTACCTACAGGCCCTTTGCCTAATTTCACTTTATGGTCGTTTGGAAGTCTAATTTTTAGTATTTTCTGCCAAAAGTTAGTAAGTAAATTTGTTGTGCGTTTAATAAAATAAGTAGTAATTTTTTATAATTTTTAGGTGTGGTGTAAAATTTTTTGTAATTTTTGACAAATTTTTAACAAATTTAGGCAACCTTTTGTGAGTTTAACAAAAATTTTGGTTACTTTTAAACTAAATAACTTGCTAGTACTAAGTAAAAAAGATACAAAAATTTGGTATTTTATCAAACATTCAAATTCCAAAAGTTGATAGGTTTATGCTGAAAATTGCTGCTCCAAACTGTAACTTTATCTCTCCTTCCAATTATTATTAAAAATAAAATAGAACAAAAAATGATACAAATATATTACACATAATAGATAAGTGACTTTTTTTAATAAATTTAACGAAAAAATAAAATAAGATAATTAAAATATACAAAAAATAAAGTAAAATGGTTAAATAATTTTTTAAATAAAAAATAAAGTAATTACATACAAGCTTTGTTGTATAATCTTTGTATGAAGTCCAGGTCAGATAATTGTATAATTTTTCACTTTTGACGAAGATCTTCTGGATGGAAGTCCTCGATCAGAGGCACAAGCACAAATGTATGGATATTGCACCTTACCCCCACTAGGTTTCTAACCGTTGTATTGTCAACAACTCATATCATAAACTTAAAACAAATTGAATTCAACCCTATTGTGTTATGAGCAATTGGGCAAAATCACTATGTGTGATAATGGTCTTACTTTTTACTCTTCTCACATTTTCTAAATTATCTCTCTATTCTTGTAAATTGTATTTCTATATATTTTTTATATATTTTTTTATTTTAGTAAATTAATTACGAATAAATTATACTTAATAACTTTGTATTTTATCCATAATTTCACTTTTATTTTTATATTTTAAATTTTTTTTATCAAATATATTAGCGAATAACGTTACCTATTTACTGTAAGCAAGAAACACATGTTGGGGTCGTTGGGTTTGCTGAAAATCTCTAAAAAATTCTATAAATCTCTGTTAACTTTATATCACATCAATTTTTTCTCTCACTGCACGTATTACGAACTTTCTCCAAACCACAATTTATCTCATTTTATCTCAATTTATCTCACTTTTTCTTACTCCAAACAATCCCATTATTTTTTATTATTTTTTTAACAATAATTAATGAAAAATAAAATAGAAGAATTTAAAAGTATTTAAATCATGTGAGGCGATTTAAAGTACAAATCCTAGACTGTGATTGATGAGAAAATACAAAATTATTGAATGTAAATGGCTTATAATTAAAGTGAGTTAGAAAGAGAAAGTGAGAGAAGTTAATCCTCAAAATGAAAGGATGGCCATAAATAATTACAGCTCCTTGACAAGGTGCCTGTCGGCTCTCCATTTCTATTGCATTATGGAGTTGCTTTCATATCTTTATATTATGATCTTCCCAGCTTTCTCTCTCATATCTTTACATTATGATCTTCCCAGCTTTCTCTCTCAACCATGCAGATATTAAATATCTTGTCTTTATTGCGAAGGCTTCAAATTTAGGATAGACACTTGGGGCTAGCTTATCCTTACCAAACTCTTTCAATTCATCATCGAAATTCAAAGAAGGCTATCAGATTAATGAGTACAACTTCAATCTCTCTTCATTTACCCCATCGCAACTGATTTAAAGCACCATTAATGTACCTTCTGCCAATATATAATAGAATATATACTGCGGTAGGTGGTTTTTAACCTTCCTCAACTCCCAAAATTAATTCATAAAATGAAATTTTCTCTCACATTTATATATTGATCATTAACATTTTCTACGAAGATGTGAAAACAGCCTAATAATTTTTTCCTTCATATATTGAGTCTTGAGCTAGAGGAAACGACATTTCGTTTCTCTCAGTAAATTGAGATTGATGATAAATCTTGAATTCTGATACCAAATTAGAAAAAGAAGAATAAATAATAATAGGAGAGAAAATGGAAGAATAAATATTAATAGGCATAGATTAATGTATCTTTATAAAGGAGACTATATTCAGTATTCAGATACTGAAGTGGCATTTATTTTATTTTTTAGTTTTTATTTTTTATTTTTCGTTTTGAACTTATTTTCCATTTTGTGTTTTTAAAAATAAAAAAAATAACTCAAAATGTATCTGGTCACGTTGTTTTTAAAATTTGTTTTAAATTTTAAAAAATAATATAATCTAGAATATACTTAATCAATATAATAATAGAATATATATATATATATATATATATAATATTCTAACGGTAATAACGAAAAATATAAAATAGGGTAAATAACACTTAGATCCTCTGTGCATTAGGTTAATTACACCTGGACCCTTTGAACATTTGAACCTTATACCTAGACCCCTTAATAACATTTGAACCTTACACTTAAATCCATCAGTTAATTGACTTCATTAATTGCACTGTAAAATGACGAGAATGCCCCTGACTCAATTACACTTCCTTCTCTCTTTCTCTCTCTCTCGCTGCACAGCTTTATCTTTTATTATTGAAAATAGTTTATTTTATTAAAATATTTTATTAAATTATATTAATTTTATTAAATCTAATAATAATTTATTATTAAATTAAGTTATAATAATACATTTTATTAAAACTAATTATTATTAAAAAAATACTTATAACATTAAATTAATTAATTTAAATATATTTAACTAAATTAATTAATCAAATAAATTTTAAATATATTTTATTGAATTCAATTAATTTTATATTTTTAATCAAATCATATATTTTGTATAAATAAAAATAATTTTATATTTTCCCCTTAATAAAACCATCATAACTATATATACTATGTATAATTTCAAATAATTAACAATTCTAATTTTACACTAAGGTCCCACTTGGTAACTTTTTATTTTTTATTTTTCTGTTTATGTTTTTAAAATTTTATAAACTCACAAAAGAAATATATTTATTAAATCTGTTTTTATTTTTTTTTATTTTCACAAAAATAAAAACTTAAACAGAAAAATATAAACAAAAAAGTATTTTTACTCTATTTTTTTACTGTAAACATTTTATCAACTTCAAAACTTTATTCATTTTTTACATCATATTAAAATAAATTATTTTATTCAAATATTTTATTAAAATAAATTATTCTAATAAATAATATAACTAAACTTATTTAATTAAATTAATTTCATAAATTAATATGTAATGTATATTATTAGATTACTTTTAATAAATAATAAAATTAATTAATTAATTAATTTTAATATAATAATCAATTTAATTCAATTTAAAAATTCATTGTTATTAAATTATTTGAAATAAATATCATAATTAATTTAATTTAATTTAATAATTAATTTAACTTATGTAAAATAATTAGTTATTAATATAATAATAAACTTAATTTAATTTAATAATTAATTATTATTAAATTATTTTAAATAAATATCATAATTAAATTAAATTATTTATAATTTAATTTATATAAAATATCTGGGAAGAAGGAGGATGAAAAAGCAGAAGGATTGAGCCGTGGCAATGGAGTCGAATCTAATTCTTCATCTGCGTGAATATATATATACATATACATATACATATATATTATTAAAGGAAATGTTTGGACGAAGGAAATTATGTAAAAATTGAAAGCATTAGTTATTTTAAATTCTTTAAATGCAAATTTTTTTAATTTGATTTAATTTTTCATTTGACACAGTTTTAATCATATAATTAAAAATAAAATTAAAACGAGAAAAAATATGCAATTAAGTAACTAAGGGTGTAATTAAAAATAATAAAATTTTAGATGCAATTAAAAATAATAAATATTTAGGTAAAAATATAAAATTAATTGAATTTACTAAATATATTTAAAATTTATTTGATTAATTAATTTAATAAAATATATTTAAATTAATTAATTTAACGTTATAAATATTTATTTTTAATAATAATTAGTTTTAATAAAAATATATCATTATAACTTAATTTAACAATAAATTATTATTAGATTTAATAAAATTAATATAATTTAATAAAATATTTTAATAAAATAAATCATTTTAATAATAAGAAAAACTCTGGAAGAGTGAGAGAGATAGAGAGAGAGAGAACACACGAGAGTTGTGCACGGAAAAAGTAAGAGAATGGGAGTTACTGATGGATAGGGACATTTTCGTCATTTATAACGTAGTTAACGGAGTTAATTAACTAATGGACTTAAGTGTAAAGTTCAAATGTTATTAAGGGGTCTAGGTGTAAGGTTCAAATGTTCAGGGAGTCAAAGTGTAATTAGTCTAATGTACAGAAGGTCTAGGTATAATTTACACTATAAAATATATTCAACAATGTATTCTAACACGTTAAGCCATCACTTAAAAATGTTACGCAACGTGATCGTTGGGTCAAGACGAGTACTTGAAGTCTTGAACACTAAGCATCAAGTTCGACTCTGAACAATTCAAATTTGAGCCACCTCAACGTAGACTGGCATGATTTATTAAAACTAATAAGCGATCATTGTTGTTAATCACGTCAACTTAAAGTGTATTTGAAGTAATAAAAAATGAGATAAAGTGAAATAAATTATGAATTTATAATTCATACAGTAAAATAACAAGTGTATAACTTTTAAATGCTTTTAAAGATTTTCAGAGGTTTAAACAAATCAAACGGAGTCTTAATGACTTACCCGCAAACTTATCGACCAGGTTCTTAACTAATTTTTCAAAGAGTTTGCGTTTGAATGATGATTTTTTTATAATGTTAAAAATAATTCGAAAAAAGAAAATCTCACTGGCTAATTAATTTTCCTTTTTTTTTTTCTTTTTGTTTTTGAGCACTCGCAAGTTACAGCTTGTGGCCTAGGATCAAACCAGCCGGCATGGTGAACATGGCTGTCAAATGAATTACCACTTGGTCTAACTAGGTGCATGCTTGACCAAAGTTTGTAAAGCACAGGTTTACCTCTTCAAGATGACCATAATCGGTCAAATCTAATTGACAATAAATTTCCAACAGTAATGAGAAGTTTTTTTTTTTTATTATTATTTTAACATAGGATTTCTGAACTAATTTACGTACACTTCAACTGATTAATAAATTTTATAGTGATTCAGAAGAGATATGAACAAATAACCCTTAGAACAAATTAACCCAATGAGAAAGTTGAGATCAAGTAAGTTGGCTAGGACATTTTAAAGTATAATATATATTAAAAAAAAAAAAAAGCCAAAAAGAAGAAGCAGCAAGCAACGACTTTACGATCACGTGTTTCTTTCAATTATTCTCTTATATCCTAATATGACTATTTTAATCATGACCCAAATTTTTTTTTTTTAAACATCACAAAAGATTTAAAAATATCCTTTTTATATATATCAATTTAACAAATTTTAGATAATCTAAACTTGGACTACTAAAAAATGATTATTTACTTTTGCCTAGATTGAGATTATGTGTATCTCAAAAGGTTAAAAAAATATTTCTTATCAATTTTTTTTATTAATTAACTTATCTAATTTCAAATTAATTTGAACTCAGACCGTGGAATGACTGTAGGCTCATTTTGACCAAAATTTATTATGTAGGCTTCCAAAAAGCTAAAAAAAAATGTTAACCGATTAGTTTGTTAATAGCTAAAAGAAATTTGATCCGATCCAAATATATATTTAAAAAAAAAACTAAAAATAAAAAATTGCAAGTATATTTAATTGCATTTTTATTTTGGTAATTAATATATTTAATTGCATTAGGACTTAAAATGGACCTAATGGTTAATTTGGACTACACTTTAAAAATATATTTTAAGATATGTAAAATCAAATATATAAAATAATATATAATTTAAGGTAAAAATATATAAATTTCAGTTTTTCAGTTTATTCGGTTGCAAAAATTTTTAAAATTGACCAAAAATTAATTTAAGAAAATAAACTGAACGAAACTGATTAATTAAAATCGCTGAGCCATTTTGACTGAAATTTGGTCGGTTCAGTTTAAATTTGTTCAGTTTTTGCTCATCCTTAATTTTACTCATGGCCCCGTTTTAGACCTAAATTTACAATACAGGCTTTCCAAATGGCTGGGAAACATCTCTCAACACAATTTTATCAGTCAAACAAACTTTGAGCCAACTCCAATTATTAGTATTGTGTGCTTTTTTTTTTTTTAAATATGCATCAACATATTTTTTTTATGATTTTTAATAACAGGAGAAATAAAATTTATTTTTATAGTATTAAATAAATTAATGTTAATAATTTTTTATTATTTTTTATTTTATTTCAACATATTCAAATTACTACGATTGAAATGTTCGTTAATTTCCCATGGCCTTCTTGCTAACAATCAAACAAAGAAATACAATAAATATTTCATTACATTCTCACATCTCATTCTATTTTATTTTATTTTATTTCATTCTTATATATTAAGGATGCGTTTGGAGTGACAAAAAGTGAAATAAAATGAGATAATTTGTGAATTCGTAATTCGTGTAGTGAGATAAAAAGTGAATAATTTTTTAAATTTTTTTCACTAATTTTTAGTAAATTAAACACATCCTAAATATAGCATAATAGTTGATAAGGGTTCGAGGAGAGGCTGATGTTAGAAAATATTTTTACTATTCTCGTTTTACATGTTAAAGAAATTAAAATATTGGTATTAGATTAATATTTCCATTAATAATTAATTTATATATATTTTTATTTGCTACCTCAAATTTTTTTCTTTTTATGAGTGAAATATATTACAAATCTTTACGGGACCCGGGAGGATGTCAAGAGAAGGGCCCCACCCAATTCCTATCCCGTTACCGTTTCCAATTGTAGATTGAGATTCGCCTAAAAAAGCTACGTGAAAACAAACCATGTACGATCTGATGGATCCAAAACCGTGGTCCATGCAATGCAACAAACAAACGAGACATCATTTTCATTAATTCACGAGGTTTAATTATCTCATTATCTTCGATCGTACCAAAGCTTCCATCTCTTCTAGTGGATTAGATTTGTGCGCAAGGTTAAGCCACAAGGGTCTACCATGTTTACTTGATTAGATTGACCGAATTAAATTTATCAGAACTGCTGGATAATCTTAATTTTCCAAGACCTTTAATTAATTTATTAGTCAAAATCATAGGCATATCTAATTATACAGTTATATATGACGGGGTGAAGAAATGCTCGACGACTTTTAGTTGTTTGGTAAAAAAAAAAAAAGAAATTAAAAAAAATTTCAATAACTTTGTAAGATCGCAGCCAAGTGTAAAATAATAATAATAATAGCAATAAATAAATAAAAATTGTCAAAAAATTTTGTTTTTAGCAATTAAACACAGTAATCTATAAAATAAAAAAGTTCAAAAATTTAAATTTGAGATATTTTCAACCGTTACATTTATTTAATAAACAGGACTACTTCTTTTTCTCTCCACTTTAGTCATCTTTTCGATCATTTCATATGGAAACACATATTCTCACTTTTTTCATATTTTTTGAATACTTTTTTTTAAATAAAAATTTTTAAGTTGATAAAAAAAAGTGATAATATTTATAATAAATAATAAAATTTTACATATTTATTAAATATTATATGAGTACCTTAGTCTCTTTTAATTAGTGATTTTTATTTTTACAGGTTATTTTATAATGTTTTTGTTGATTTATTTTATTGAGATCTTTACGGATCAAATTATATTTTCGTGTCTTTAAGTTTTTTTTGCTCATCAATTTTTATTTTTACAAATTATTACTTTTTTATTTAAATTATAAATTTACACTTGAGCTCTTTGCATGTAAAATTAAGTTTCCGTGCTTTTAAGTAAAATCACTAATAATAATAGAAGTTAAGCATATTTATAAGAACAAGGGGCCAAATTATTGACGAAATGTTAATTATTAGTTGATCGCTATCATAATTGACTATAATTAGGGTTGTTAGCTTGTCAAAATAAGGTGTCTATTTAACTAAACCTAGAATCAATTAATTTTGGGTCTATCTAGGTGCATCAAAATTTACAAAAAGTCATTAATTTTAATTAATTTTTATATTTTTTTAATTAAAAATGTTCACATATTACCTTTATGTCACATTTTTTTATTTTTATTATACTTATTATTAATTTTACCTGTTATTTTCGTTAGTCTATCAATGTGAACCCCCTAACAGTTTTTTTTTTTTTTTTTGAAATTTGTTTTAATGATCACAACTTATTAGGGCCCATCTAAACAAATTGGATTTATGATCAAAATCATCGGGAAAATATAGTCTTCAACCGCCGACATTGTTTCGTTTTGCCATCTGACTTCTGCTCATGCGTATCATTCAAATCAATTCACTAGGGGGCAACATTATTATTTGGTTCAATTTGATGATTCATGTATATCAATGATAGATACACAAGCACCATAATTTGTGTGTTATTTTTTATTCCCATGAATTTAGAAACTTTAGTTTGCATTGTATTATTTAATTTATATATTGAAACCGATAATATTCGAAATAAACCAAAATTTATACACAACTTCTCTTTCTTTTCTTTTTTTTTTTTTTTTTTTTCTAAGTACTCTCTTTCACTCATGTCACTTATTCCTTGGAGGTATTCCTCCACTAGTAGAATTTTTCAAAAAAAAAAAAAAATTTATTCTGATGTGAATAGCAAGTAGGCCTATAGTTTTTTATTTTAACAGCACTCATTACCAGCTTTATTTCTATATACTATTATTTAAAAATAATCAAATTATTAATTAAGAACGGAATTAATTAGGAATTTAGTAGTAGGAGAGTCAATTTTTATAAATTTTAATATTTTTCCCTCAACCTCAAAAATACAATCAAATGTCATTGGCTTAAAAAATTAAGTAAATATATAAATTCCATTCACATACTCGTTTAAAAATTATTTAATTTACAAGGTTAGATTATTAATGGTCTAACTCAATAATCAAGTCCCATATTTTATTAATAGCCTAACTATCTTATTAATGCCCCATATCTTACTAATGATCCAACTCAAAAATTAAATCCAATATCTTATTAGTGACCCAAAGTAAAAGGGTTTGAGTGGCTATATTTAAAAAATATATATATATATATATTTATAAATACACTAATATTATACACATAAATTTTTCTTCTAAAATTTGGAGGAGACATGACCTCCTATTGACATAATATAAGTCCATCCTTGTTATTAATGATTGGACAAAATTAAGAAATAATTCTTTGCATGCAAAATTATAAAAGATCTTTAAGATAAAACAATTTCATTGAATTGAGTATGATTATATGTCTAATAGCATCTACAATAATACACACACATGTCGTCAGCTATGATGTAGCCTCGATTGCTTTGAAAGTTGGCCAAAGAAGTCAAGTTTTTGCTCAATAAATTGGTGAGCTAGGTGAAAATTTTGACAAAGTAGGGAGGTAGAGTTTGAATTATTTGCTAGGCAAGGCATACAAGAAATTTAATTCGGTGTAATTCGTTGGAAGCACAAATTACATGGTGTTTTGAAATTTCGGCGAGGTTTTAAAATCTCTCTCAACGGGTCAAGGAGATGATGTCCATAGTTCATCGGTAAGGTCCATGGGTCATGGGTTTGGGTGGTTCAAATTGAGTTATAGGTTAGGGAGTATTTGACTTTAATAAGGAGCAATATTTTCGACATTGTTCTCCCTCTTAATTCCAAGTAAGAATATAAAAATCCAAAATATTGTGATACACTTGTAAAGGCATCCCTAGCATTTTTCTGAACAAATTCTTTAAAATATATTAAAAAAATTATTTCTGTATCTTGTAATTTTCTTAATCAATTGATCACTCAGTAATTTTTTCAAAAAATCTCCTTATGTATTAAAATAGTCAGTTTTAGACCTTTTTTATTATTTTTTATTTTTCAAAATGTTTTTTCATTTGAAATGAAAAAATTACAATAATAGTTAAAAATTACAATAATCTTTAAATATAGAAATTTATTTTATTGATCTTAATTTAAGAAATTTAATAAAGAATTTATTAAAGGTTGAAAAATTATCATTCTCTTTTTTAATTACAAGTAATTTTTTAAGGCTATGTTTGGAGTGTTATAAAACTCCAAAAAACTCTATAAAACTCCAACAACCTTTATAACTTATTTAAATTCTCTTTCACACTTTTACTTTTTCCGTCCTTACTAATTTCAAAAAATTTCAATATTTCGCTAAAAAAATAGAGAATTCGTAACAAGATTGATCGAGTGCAAATTTTTTTTTTCATAGTCTTATTATTCGCGTCGAAAATTTTCAAATGAGTACCATTATCACTAATTTATCTTTATTTTTTAAATCCGTTAGAACGGTTAGAACAGATTTGGATAAACCGTTCTAACGGTTTATTGGTGTAGAATCTGATAGAACAGATTTGGAAGACCGTTCTAACGGTTTTAGCATTGTTTAGAGAGAAAGAAAGCATTTTTTTAATCCGTTAGAACGGTCTCATTTGTTCTAACGATTTTGACACTATTCATCTTAAAAAAATACGATTTGAAAAAAACACCAAATACCTTTTTTATATCAAATCACATTTTTTTTTTTTTTTTCGCTTCAAACACCATCTAAGTAAAAAACTTGCTCAAAGTGTCCTAAATACACTTCAAAATAGTAGATTTATGAAAGCATTAATTCTAATTTCACTTTCCAGGATTTTTTTGGACTATATAGAGATAGGTTAAGTAGGGTAGGGTAGCCTAAACCCAAAGGGCACAGGCAATAGGTTCTGTTTGGTGGTGTACTTGGAATTGGGGATGTGAGGCGAGGAGAGCAGGGTATCTTTCTGGGGAGATTGCCCTGAGATCTTCTTGTCCCAACCTTTTGTCCAATTTCCCCCCACACACCCATCAATGCAAATCCATGCGCAGCACCAAACACGCCTTTTCATTACTTCTATTGCTGCTCCTGTAACAGAAATCAAAAATACAGGGGGCTGCCCCTGCTTTGGTGTTTGTTTGTACTCTCTCTACTTCTCACCTTTTAAGTTTCTTCTTTTTTGATCTGCCACCTTTAAAGTTTTAAAATAATTATTGTCACCCCTTTTTTCTTTTCTTTTCTATTCTTTTCTTTTCTTTGTGATAAATAACTTTTGAGTAAAATGCACTAACATTTTATTTAAATCAATTATTTGTAAAAGTTAAATAAAAAATAGGGATTTAAAGAGTGTTTGGATAGAAAAAAAATAAAAAAATATAAAAATTGATAGAAAAGTAATATGTGATGAAATTTAATTAAAAAAATTGATAATTTTTTGTAACTTTTGTTAACTTTTGATATATTTTATCTAATCAAACAGTCCCTTAAAATATTTTTTATATTTGATTTACAATAAAAAAATAAAAAGACAAAATTTAGAATTTGATGAATGTCTTTGAATTTCTTACAATTTTTTAATTAACTTAAATAGACTCACGCGACCATGGATAGCTCAAGTAATAAGAGTCTCGTGGAATTGAGTGGTGGAGGGTTTTGGGTTATAAAATATAGGCTCGTTTGATTTGTAAATAAATTCTAAAAAAATTTATAAATCTCTGTTAATTTTATATCACATTAATTTTTTTTTTACTGCACGTATTACGAATTCTCAATTTATTTTAATTTATCTCAATTTATCTCACTCCAAACTCATCCATAATGCAATGTTGGATGTTCTGAAAAAAAATTAGATAAAAACCTGGATTTGAAATTTTATATTTCACACTCTCTCCCTCTCTCTCTCTCTCTCTCTCCCCCCCGCCGTGACTAAATTTTCAACCTCACCCTAAGGCTTTATTTGGTTAAAAAAAAGTTTTCATTTTTTTGTAATTTCTTTTCATCTTTATGACTTTTTTTTCACTGAAATTTAATTTTTTTTAAAGTGGTAGTTTTTGGGCGTTTTAATAGCAGTAGTAAAAATAAAAAAATAAAAAAATCACTTCCATTTAGGCAAAAGCCACATGTTTGGGTAAAAAAAAAAATGAAAAAATTAAATTTTTTCCTATCTTTTACCTATATGGATATGAACTTTTTTTTAACGAATTTAATTAACACGCTTAATAGTTACAAAGTTTAAAAAAAACTTTGTAAAAAAGAAAAACATATAAAAAAAGTTAACAAAAAATTTAGAAATTAATTTTTTTTATGTGAGATTAATTTTTTGGTGTTTGGTTGATAGAATATAAAGTGAGAAATAGATGTAATTTAACATGAGATGTGATAAGAAATAATTTTGAACCATTAGATTTTAGCGAAAAGCAAAGCTGGGGATGGGGATATGAAATACCACCACCACTATGGTATTATTTATTCCCATTTTAGGGGATAAGTAATGTAGTTTGGAATTTCAATACTGCAAACTAAATTCAAGACGAATAATCTGGCAAATAAACACAGACTTAAGGTGTGTTTAGAGCGATAAAAAATAAGATAAGTTATGAATTCGTAATTCGTGTAGTGAAATAATAAGTAAATAATTTTTAAAATTTTTTTAGTGTCCTTGAGAAATTTTTATAATGTTACAACAAATCAAACGAAATGTTAGAGTGATGGTGGAAAAAAGTGCTAAAACCCAGAAACAAAGAGCGATTCTCAGCAAATCAGAGAAAAACATTCGTGGCTTGATCAAAAGGTGACATGCCATAAAACTCTAGCACCCCTTTGTCAACTCCATTTAACTCCCCCTTTTAAGATCTCTACCAGACATCAGCGCCAGTGCAATTATTGTGCGTTCCTAGCTTGGTGAGATTATTTGCAATGCAATTTTTTTATATTTTTTTATTAATTTTTTAGTTAGTTATTTGTATACATAATTTTAAAGGACATGATTATTCTTCGTAAATAAATGTTTACAAATTTAAACAAATATTTTTAAGTTTATTTTAGTACAAAAGAATAAAAAAATGTTTTAAATACTAAAATAAATTTTCTTTTTACTTATATTTTGACAAGAATGTTAAAAAAATTATTTTATTTTTTTCTAACTTTATCAAATAAAAATTTTAATTTCTTTCATTTATTTTTCTTTACAAATTTTTGTCATTTAAATTTTATCATTACTTTCAAGTCATTTAATAGGAATATATATAAGTTTTTCAAAAAAAAAAATCGAAAAAAGTAAATCAATATATAAAAAATATTAACTCTTAAGAAAAAGAAAAAAAGAAAATATCAATCAAATTGATTTGATTTTTTTATGACAAAAAATATTTAAAAAATAAGAATTAGAAGTTTTTATCAAGTAAGATTACTCACATGCCACTAGTAGATTTTTAAAAAATTAATGTAGTAATTGGCCGCTTGTCAGAGAACTAGAAAGACAAATTATTTTTTTGACAAGTTATCTTCTCAATATTTTGTCTAAAAAATATTTGTTATCAAATTACTATGTTCTTAGGCCACGTAAAGCAATTAATTAATTAATGACTACTCAATCATCTTCTTTATCCAAACCATGATGTTTCTAATAGAAAATCAACCCAAGAATGTGCCTTTTCAAGTTACAATCATGATTCCATCTTTCCACCCTTACTTTAATTCTTTATTTTATTTTATTTTTTCTTTCTTCATTGCGATCTATTATCAGAATAATGCGACATTAACAATTTTATAAATAAATTATAATTTTGTAAATTTTTTTATTTTTTTTAAATAATATAAGCTCAAATTTATTCACATTATTCTGGTAAAAGTTTTCATGAATAACTGTCTTAATTTATACTCTCTACATTTAATGTTAAAATCACTTATGTTTTTTAAAGTTAAAAAACATACATTTATACCTCACCTCTCGTGCATACAACTAAAGTGAAACTATAAATAGCATTAAATTTTTAAATAAAAATTAAAAATACCCACTGAAAAACAAATAGAATCAGAATATATGAATATAAATAATATAAATTATAAGGGGTGTAAATGTATTTTTTAAATTATGAAGGGTTAAAATTGTTATTTTTGACAGATTTTTTAACAATTTCATTTTAATTTGATGCACGAAAAGAGTAAAACAATTTTTTTTAAAATTTAAGAAATATAAATAATTTTCACCTTTAAGTACAACAAACATAAAACCAATTAATCCAAGTTGCTAATAATATATATATATATATATATTAACCAGTGAATCCATCTTCTGCAATCTACCAAACATTAGTGAAGACCTTTGTGGGCCATCTGAAAACTTGAGAAAAGATCCAAGACCATGAAATTGAATGGGCCTACCACTGAAACAAAGGAAGCAGTGGGGTTTGAGAAGGAATAGCACACTTGATGGGTACTACTCATCACCCACTCATACATCAATACATGTATATAGGCCCATCATTGGCTCACAGACAAAGGCAAGTCCCATACATTGATTAAAGAGAGCTTAGGGATTTAATGCCACCTACCCATAGAGGAGAAAGCGATAAAAGATTTTCCGGGATTTAATGTAAATTATAATACCAAGTGGGTTTTAATTATTTCTGCTCCAGATCTAAGTTTCCTGGATCCACCAGAAATTATCAAAAAAGAAAGTCATACTTTATCTTAGGGTTGGAGTTAAATATTAACAACATTTATGAAGTAGTAGGGGATATTTGTTTTACCGAAACTTACTAATTTTTTATATTTTCTTATAATCAAATTTCGTCACATATCACTTTTATATCAAATCTTTATACTTTTGTTGTACTTTTTTTTTTACCACGCAGACACTCCCTAGTTTTTTATTTTTTTAAAAATGATTAAATTTATTCTCTTACATTTTAAACTTCTATTAAATTTTGAAAGGTAAAAATATCAAATCAATAAAAAACTAAAAGTTAACCTTTTTTTTCCTTTCTCAAACACAAAAAGATTAAATTTTTTTAGTAATTAGTACGCAGCCAACTTAAAAAAGAAAAGGGTAATTTTTTTTTTTTTTTTTAAATTTCCAACGTCACAGGTGAGACATGCCTCAAACTCGGTGGGACACTGCCACTCAAGTGAGACACAACCCCTAGACTCCTGTGGACACGCCCATGCTGCAGCCAAACATATTACTACGTCATAACATTTTTTGTGCCTACCCTAGAATTCCCATGTTGAAAATAGCAAGCAAATTACTTTTGTATCGCTCGAGAATACATTCTCAAGCCCACGAGAGAGGCTCGCTTTGAATGGTTTTATTGGGGCCTACTAATGGAAATTTTTTTTATTATTTTGTGCTTAGGACTACAAAAAGAATTAAGGGTTACTGTGAATTTGTGAGAGAGCATTTTACATTTCATTAGATTTGGATTAGACTAGGTTTACGAGGAGAGCGTGGGCCCTCCACCTCTTCTCAATTAGATTTCTATTTACTATAATTCCTTTCATTTCTTCCTTTCATTTCGTTTGTTATTAGAGTAGATTAAGGTTAGGACAATTGCGAATTATTGAAGACATATTATATTGATCAACTAGAGGTGTATTATTCTTCAATTTCTATTTTCTTCATCAATTTGGATTGTAAATGGTTGATTTACTTTCAAGCTTATCATGCATGTACCTATTGTAAACTCGGTATACTATGCATGCATAATTTTGAGTGTCATAGGTGAAAACTGAAAGGTCCTTAGGCAATGGTTTAGGGTAACTCTCGGACTCTCATACAGGTTAAGCGTGGAGACACCAAACCCTAATAGATACAAAAGGTTCTATGAACAAGTACTACGAGACTAGGAGTCTCTCAATTGAGTATTTAAGCTTCATTTGGTAACATAAGGAAGAAAGCAACAATGTAACATGCACGAGTTTCTGAAAATCCAGACTGTCTTTCCAGATAGAAATGCAAGTGAAGGTAATGAGATGTGCTGCCACTTTCTGATTCTGAGAATGCTAGCTATGCACCATTGCTGTATCTTGTGTCACACAAACCCATCAATTCATTCAGGGTTTAAACACCAAAAGATGACATAAAAACTCCTTCAGAAGTTCAGAATTTAAGAACCTTGACAGTGAAACCCTGAATACGAAACCCAGTGAGTTAAATTCATTTGCAGTACATTCTCCATGCCAATCCAGAATGAACCTGCTTCCACATATGATGCCACTGCTGTATAACTCGCAATAAATTGTCATGAATAATATCTTCGTCCCACAAGATTGAGTTTCGACCTCCTGCTTTTCACAGGTGCAAACCACTTCCCCCCATCACCCATCTTTGACCTCATTCTTTTATATTCTCTCGACCTAATTACAGCTTCCATAATGTTTATATCCTCCCGAATCTCATGCCTAGAAAGAGATGCCAGACCAGGCAGTATGTCTCTCTGAAAATCTTTGAGTCTCCTTCCCCTTCTCAGCTTAACTGCAGAATCCTTATCATCCAGTTCATTTAGGTCAAGAGGTTTCGATGACACACAATAGTCATCCACGCTGCTTTCTTTTAGCTTCAGCACAATTGATTCATACGAATCTAAAGAAGGCTGTGGCTCCTGCCTCCTCTCATTTTCAATCTCATTTGAACTTCCCAACGAAATATGGATGAGCGATTCAGCTGCCGCTTGGATCAGGACATCCCCTCCTGCTGATTCCTCTCTCTTCTCATTGTAGCCTTGATGTTTCAGTTCACTGCTGTCGGAAGAACTCAAGTTCTGTTCACCTGATTGAGTTTCTGCAACTTGGGATGACAGAGATTGCCGCAACTGATTTAAAGGAGGAATATCAGTTCCAGACTGCATGGTCTTTGTGATACTTGAACTATCATCAGCAATGCAATCAAACTTGCACGAGGAAGGCGATTTGTTGCCATCTGAATCTTCAACTCTATTTCCATCTGTGCATTGATGAGAACACACTGCATTTTCTTCATGTGTCTCAGTTAGTTTTGCTGTGGTTACATTTGTGCAATTTTCCTTCTGAGATTTCAATATAACCAGACTTCCACTCCCAGAGTGCCTATGGTCACTGCTAAGGTGTTCACAGATGTCTGATAGGGCCCCAGACAGAGACTCCGGATCAATGGGGGAAGCTTCACTTCCACTAATTCCTTTAAATGCAGGACTGGTAGACCAAATGTTTGAACCACTGTTGTTTTCAGGATCCATCAAATTGGAATTTCCACTGGAAGGCATATTGAAGCAGTCAACACTTGGTTTTATTGGAGTAAGTGCAGTAGGACATTCGTTCTCACAGAAGTTCCTCATTAGTCCATCAGAAACACATGATGACCCAGCCATTGAAACACAGGCCACCATTGGATCATTCAAGTAAGATTCGTCAGGCTGAATTCTATTAAGGTCAAATCCAATAACTTCATATCCTGCAGAAAGAACCGAAATTGAAACAATTTAATCACAGTAACCAAGCACATACTCTATGTGCAGAAGTAGAGTTTTAATTTTCATGCTTGGAGCATGTAAAAAAGGCCCAACCTTGATGGAAGGAGTTTCGTCTCTCACAGCTTTCATTGCCATCCACATAAGAGTAACTCACTTTAAACCCATGAGATAATTCTTCCATCACACCATTTCTGGAGACATTAGACTGGACAGGAACTCGTAAGTCATGCTTATCTCCAGTTATAGAAGGAGCACAGCTAAAAGTAGATACAGATTTGGAAACCTTACTTAATACTGTATCGCTTGATTCCTCCAAGTCAATAACATGATGAGAGGAGGAATGTGGAATTTTTTCATACGAAGTTCTCTTGCCCCTACCCTTTTCCCTTGTGTGCCCTCCAATGCTCAAGGTGAGCTTCACCTCCTCTAGAGAAGACACATTATTATCATGAAACCGATGATTTAATTCCAAGTATTCTCCCAAATCCCAACCGTTTCCTTTCTCTAAAAGTTCCTTGGTAACATGATTAAAATGCCGATCACCAAGAAGTTGAAGATCGAAAGGCCTCCGCTGAAGTGCAGGGTCGTCATTGAGATCCTCTCCCAGAAAATGCTTTATAGATTGTGTTAAGTGCTCCTGAAAATATGTTTAACCACAACATCAGAAACAAAGCATAGTTGTATGCATTGGCATCAAACATAGATTTATTGTATCTAACTCTGCAGCCACGCCTCGAAATCCATAACTTGGGAACATGGGAACTAAACCCACAAATCAACCATAAATAACCACACATCAAATACCAATCACAGCGAAAGTGATAAATAACAATAGCATTTAATATTAGAATACTAAAAAGTCTATAACTTGCCACAAAAGGGCTATAAAACTATATGCCTTAAACCGGGCCCAAAACCAATATTCAACACATTCAAATACATGAAATAAAGGTAAAACAAATCATGACCAACTACTCTATCTCACAGATTCGTCACGAGTATCTGCCCCTGCAAGATCAGCTATAAGGGGTGAGCATTAAACCAAGCATGCTCAGAAATAAGCATATAAGAATATATTTCTTTCCTGCAAGGCATTTAAACATTTAATCGACATTAATTAAATAAACTTTTTCATCAATTTCGCAATGATATCACCATTTCCACTTTAAACATACTATTCTAAATTAAACAACTACTTAGCCAAGATTTCTGCAGTCTCAGGCTAAAATAATATCTATCATCACAATCACATCTCAATATATATCAATATCATACTATGGGTCAGGTACTCTGCATAGTTAGTTTTGTGGCCACAAAACTAAACCTAAATAATCCCCAAGCCTAAGCCGTGGGATACAACTAGTCCCAAAGTCCTAGATGTACTCATCAAATTCCCACGCTGAAGCCATGGGGTACAACTGATCCCGTAGTTCCAAATGTACTCATCAATCCCCAAGCCTCAATTGGGGGGTACAATTGGTCCTGCAGGTCCCAAATATACTCATCAATTCCTAGACCTCAATCGTGAGGTACAATTGGTCCCGCAGTCCCAAATGTACTCATGGCTCTGGTCCTGCAATCCCTGTCCATCTCATCTTGCCTTAGTAGGCAAACCGGTCTCGCAATCCCACTACTAATATACGATAGTGCAAGTCGTATATACACTTTATAGGTTTCTAGGCTACTGGCTATGCTATACTATCTTGCGCAAGTTTTGGAGTTTTCGACCCTTGGGCTCTATAACCTACTCTTTTAGTACTCTCTATGACCCCAATATTAAAAATCAATATCAAATCATACTTTCTATTATCAACAGCATATTATACACAAGAGTTCTTCCTAATTTTAGCTTCTTGTGCTCATCCTTTAATTTAATAAAATTTATGAAAAAATTTCATCTGGGCCCAAGTTTTGTTGCCCAAAACATGGATAAGTTTAATGAAGCAAACAAATTTTTATGAACACAAATGAAATTAATTCGAGATATACATAATCAATCAACTTTAGGAATCCTTTTAACTCAAAACAATCATAAAAGAATTTTGAAGGCATTCCAATCAAATACGATAAGATTACATTTAAACAAGTAAATAAATACATAAATCCCAATTGAAAATCATTTTACGTCTTACATATAAGTAAAAAGATGTTTGAGAAGGCTTTTTCTTTTTTTTTTTTTTTTTTTGGCTTCTTAAGTTGACTAGAGACATTTAGAAAGAAGTTGGAAGAAAAAAGATGAAAATTGCTAAAAAAGTATACTTCGTCCAGACATTGGTACCCATTATCATAACAATAGTAGTTATGCAGATTACCATCCAGATGTTGGTATTTATTGTCTAAACAACAATAGCTATGTAGATTATCATCGGAACGTTGCTACCTCCGAACAACAATAGCTGTGCAAATTATCATCTAGACGTTGGTACACATCATCCGGATGATTGTACCAAAATATAGAATTTAGTAAAATTTATCAGCGATTTTTACTAGGGAACAAATATAGATAACAAAAACCCAGATTTATATTCTCATAATCAAAACATGACCTCATAATATCATATTCTCAACAAAATTTTATACAGCATGACATTGTCTTACAACTAAACCAAACCAAGCCTTTTCCCACTACGTGGGGTCGGCTATATGGATTTGTTGACGCCAATTAGATCTGTTTAGAGGCATGCCCTCCGATAAATCTAGGTAGGTCAGGTCATGTTTAATGGTTTCTTTCCCGCTTCTCTTGGGTCTTCCTCAACAATATGTATTATCTTTTATTAAAAGAAAACATGATCATATATATATATATATATATATTCATATGAAACTTTATTTTCACAAAGCATGAATTTTAGTAAATTCAAGACATGGTGCCGTGTTGTATACTATTTGCAGATGATATTGTTTTAGTAAATGAGACGAGAGAAGGGGTGAATGCTAATCTAGAATTATGGCGGAAAACGTTAGAGACAAAAGAGTTTATGCTAAGTCAATACAAAACACAATATATGGAATGCAAGTTTAGTCAAAGTAAAGTAATTGGTAGCATAAAAATAAGTTTAGGCACACAAAAAATTGTAGAGAAAGAAAACTTTAGGTACCTTGAATCTATAATGCAACAAGATGGAGGGATTGATACTGATATAAGTCACATGATTGCTAGGTGGACCAAATGGAGGAGTGCTTCAGGGGTTTTGTACGATCAAAAAGTCCCTCTCAAGGTGAAAGAAAAGTATTATAAGGTGGCGGTAAGACCAGTGTTGGGCAGTAAAGCATAATCATGTTCAGAAGATGGCAGTTGCGGAGATGAGAATGCTAAGATGGATGTGCGAGATTACAAGGAAAGATAGGATTAGGAACGAGGAGATTAGTGACAAAGTAGGAATATCAGCGATTGAAGATAATATGAGAGAAAATTGATTAAAATGATTCGGCCATGTTAGAAGGCGTCCAACGAAGACACCTGTTAGAAGGTGTAAAAGCACGGAGATTGCCAGGAGTAGGAGAGGAAGAGGAAGATCCAAAAGAAGTTGGAAAGAAACTATTAAACATGATCTTGCCTACCTAGATTTAACAGAGGACATGGCTCTAAACAGATTTGATTGGCGTCGTCAAATCCCTATAGCCGACCCTACCTAGTAGGAAAAGGCTTGGTTTGGTTTGGTTTGGTATGAATTTTAGTAAATTTCTAATCAAAACGTATATACACATATACATATTAAAAAAAAAAATTAGCTATAACGAAGTATCATATCATATAACTTGCTCCTACAATATTCTCAAACATATATTCGTAAATTTCATGAATCATACTTGACATACACGTTTAATCTCCATTATACATATATACGTCTATATATGCATACATATACAGGATAAAGAAAAATCCTCTTATAAGCATAAAACCCCACCTATTTGAGATATACACGTCGATAGAATATATATAAAATGCCAAAATTACCGCCAACTCAAGTTCGCCTTCTAAAATACTTTCTGGCAATCCTAGCCCCTGCTTCACCGCTTACACTAATCTTTTGCCAGTATTTTCCAATAATTTTAGGTTGGTACAAAAACTCTCCTTTCTTTTTACTAGCTCACACTAGAAAGAAGAAAATTGATAGAAAAGAAAGTGTGTACGAAAGTCTCAAGTATGGAGTGAAAGCTGAAAAAAATGGTTGGGAAGGGTTTTAAATATTAAGTTCAATACACTCCTTTTCTTTCCACACGGATACATGCACCTCATAAAGTCTCCCATCAATATATTTCCAATTCCCATACAAAAATTTAAATTTTCTATCTGCCAACCCTTAGCCTCCTCCACAATATTAATACCTTGCCACACCTTTCAACCAATAAACATTGCCTCCTCTCACCACCAATAGAATCACACCTCCCTTTTTACCCAATAAAAACACACCCAGCCATAACACATATATGTATGTATACATGCCACAAAATAAAAACAAAAAACATAGGCATGTCACACCAAAATTAAAAAAAAAATTTTTTTGATAGAAATTTAAATTAAATAAAAAATCTGAATAATAAAATAGATATTAAAATAAATATAATTAGGTTTCCAAAATTTTGGGTTTTTACACTACTATAGTGATCCTGTGATGGGGATAGAAATTGCTCTAGAGTTGAAGGGGCTAAGTATTGTTTTAGGTAAAGGCCTCTTGAGAGGAACATCTTCTAACAAAGTGATTTTTGTTGATAATTAGATGTCAATATTTTTATTTTTTATAAATAGGATGTCAAGAATAAGAAGAGTATCAAATGAGTTAAACCCAAATTTGAATACTACATATTCTAGCAAATAAGGTTAAAAATATATAAAGAACTAAATTATGACCTATAAAAATTTCCTAAAAAATAATTTTTAACCCTAACGAACACCACTTCCATTTGTGAAGGTTCCAATAATCTTCAAATACTTCCCCCATGTGTCCTATCACTTATGGTTGTAACACGAGTTGCATGACATAATGATACAACAAATGGTAAAACAGAAACCTTAATATCCATTGAAATATAAAACTAGGTCCCCTTAAGACATAAAATTCACTTGATATGGGCAACTTTTGACTCTTGTCTCATGGTCATACCATGAAAGAGCAAATTCCCTCAAACTAGGATGCTTGCCACAGAGGAAAAACACCTCAATAATGATAAGCACACAATATATTCCATTTAACTCTTAAAAAAAAAAAAAAAAAATTCTTGTGTTCATTTACCATGGGACTTCTGGAAAATGTTCTCCCTTTTGCTAGTATTTGATTTGTGAATGACCTCAAGGTTTGTTGTGTGCTCGTTCTCCACAAATTGTATCCATCAAGCTCTTTGCAGCCAGAGTCCTCCATCAATGTTCTTTGTATCCTATACAGGCGGTGGAGTTCATGGACCTGAATGAAAATCAATTACAAGAAACTGAATATGTAAATAGAGAGAATACATGCTTTATTCAAATATAATCCAAAGATTTATCATTAAGTCATCTTTTGAACTGGTACGGAAAATCACCAGAAGAATTACATCATGTGGTCTCTAAGACAGTTTAGACAAAAAGAGTTCTGATTTCAGACCACAGACACCAGAGATGGTCCAATCAAAGGCGGATCATTTAGAATACTAAAACAAGAGAACTTTGCCAACTAGATGCAAAGAATCTGGCCTTTGAAGTTGAACGATAACTAACTGCAATTCTGTTGGAAACCATCCACAGACCTGCTTTCTGAATATCACGTCCTGGCTGAGCATTGTCTGCTTCAAAACCTCCTTAAGAGAATTGCTACATCCTTGCATTGAATACAAATTGAAATCTTCTACAAACATCATTTTGTCCCCGTGAAAATTGGAGCTATTTTCATCACCTCTAAAATTTACCCTGGATACTTAGGAGTACAATCTTGTAAGGGCCTTTCACACAGTAATCCAAGCCCCATCCCTGCATAACATTTGCAGGAAAAAAAAAAAGGCCAATTATGAGATTAAAAATTCCATAAATTTGAGAGGCAAAGCAATGTTGAAAAATATCGGCCATTATTTTAGGAAAGTAAAGAGTTGAAAATTATTCAAATTAAATGTATCATGTATGTATAGAACTCTGCAAATGAATTTTCAGTCACGACAGGTAGTTTTGGAATTTAGAAATGTCGTGGACTCATGAAGTACTGGACAGAAGTGACATGATTTGGGGAAAAAAAAATAGGTGCAAAAAATCAATCAGAGTTTTATAAAACTTGGCGGGACATTTCCTTTCCAATTTATTTTAATTTTCTTGCAAGGGTTTTCATTTGGTTGAACAAACATTGAAATGATGTATTTTTCAAAGAGACTTGTATCTATTGTGTCTAACAACTGCCGAAGCTAAAATCTATCCAATCTAGAAATGAAAGATGCATTGCAATGGAAGCAAAATGATTCTCATCACCCAGAACTAGAATATCGAGCGCAGAGACATTCATATCCACCACTTTGAAATGGGTCTTCCAGTGGCTTAACAATACCTGGAAAAGCAGCAAAAGAATGCATAAATTGTGTTTGGAGCTCAATAAATTTCTACAAATCTCTACAAAACTTAAATTTTCTCCTGACGGCACGAATTATGAGATTACAACTTTTACAAATTTATACTAAATTTTACAACTCCAAACAAAATAAAGCTGACCCAGTAGTAATCTATATTTCGCTTTCAGGGCAATGTTTCCACCACAATTATAAATACAAGGTTCTTTGTTCACCTAGGACAGCAGAGAAAAGAAATGTTAGTAAATTAAATATTATCATTTACCCAACTGTTTGGCTGGCGAGAAATCTGAGGGGAAAAAACAGCAGAAAATATCAAATCCTAAGTTAAGCATCTGATTAGTGGGTACTCAAAAACCCAGCTCAAACTAAGCTAACGGCGTCGCTTTCCTCGTGTAACGCATCGAAAACGACGAAAAGCCTCTAAATTTCTCAATTTATTACCTTTTTCATTCTTCCTCCCATTTTCTTGGCAACCAAACGGCCATCATATAACCATACCCTCATTCACTACCCAGGTACTTTACATGGAATCATCATAATCAGATGATAAATTTCCTAAAAAAAAGAGATCCCTAAGCTTGTAACAATAGACCAGGTAGATATTCAACTCCAACATGTATCTATATATATATATATATATATGTATACCCGCATTAATATAGAGAGACAGAGGGAGTACCAGAATGAGTAAGGGAAGGAAGAGACGAAGCATTCACCATTCAGATAATCTGCTGCTTGGCGGCCTCACTGGCAATCCATCTTAAGCAAAAAGACGGGAAATCGAGGAGTGAATTGAAATCGAACTGGCCATAGTCAACGATCCCAGAGGATCATTGTAAATGCTTCCTACTCTCCAGCTTGTGTGTGTGTATGTATAACATATATATTTACATATGCAGAGAGAGAGAGAGAGTCGGGAACCTGAAGGCAAGGATGGAAAGGGGCACAGAACCACCGAGACGAAAGACGCAGATTTTTGTTAAGAAGGAAAAGGAAAATTTGGATTTTTGGTAAATCCAGTTGACGTTATAGCCAGTAACGACTAATGTGCGCAGTGGGTGTGCGTGATGTGCATCGGGCACTGTTTGGGAAGACTAGAATTATCATGCGTTAACAGTTACATTAATGGTGGGTGGACTTTTTTACTCTTTTATATTTTAATTTTTTTTAATTTTTAAGAGTAAAAATATTAATTTATCCTTATAAATTAAAAATTTAAAAAAAATAACTTTTTTTCATTATTAAAGTAATTTTTTTCTTTTTAAATATAAAATTAACTAACTTTTTTAACTAATTATTAACTTAACTTTTTTTGTAGTTACCGTTAACACTTGCTAATTTCCCGAAACGGTGCCTTGCCATCGCATCAAACTTCCTGGGACCGCTGCAGTCACAAATTGCTAAAATAACCTTTTCCTTCCGCACCTTGGATTTGGATCCGGTGGATAAGTTCGTTCCCCCATGAAAATGGGAAGGCTGACGTAGTAATACCATTTTAGTTCTGTAATAATGTAGAATTGTTGCGTTAAAATTTAGATAGTATTTGGTATTTTTTTATTTATGTATTTTATATTTTAAAATCTCAAAATAAGTAAAGTAAAAAATAATTTATTTTATTTATTTTGACATTTTCTTTATTTTAAATTAAAAACTCTCAAAATGATTTTTTATCATTTTTCATTTCATATACAAACTCATTTTTTATTTTTTAAAACAAATTTTAAAAATACAAGTGATCAAATACATTTTAAGTTATTTTCCTTATTTTTAAAAATGTAAAATGAAAAATGAACTTAAAATGAAAAATAAAAAACAAAAAAAATAAAAAATAGAAAAATAAACCAAATATTACCTTAATTATCAAAATATATTCACACTATTTTAATTTAAAAAATATAAATGTAATTTTAATCCATAATTCTTAATTATTTTTTATTGTTGAATTGAAATTTTGAAATATATAATCATCGTTCAAAACTCGAAATTTGTAATTTTTAAAATGTACCTTGAGATTTTGATCTCGATCACCCCAATTAGATAACAAAAGGCGTATATCTTCAAATCAAAGTTTGTCTGAAAATATTGAAATGATCAAATTTGTTTAGATCCTATCAAAGTTAACACGATGTTAGTAAAATTGCAATAGTGGACTCAAACGCAGAAAATATACTTAGGGGGCCAATCTATCTATATTTTAAAACATAGGTCATGATATCTTAATTATTTATTTAATATAGAAGTAACATTAAATTTAAGACTTTTTTTTTTTGTCCCGTTTGATTTGCAAACAAATAACAAAAAATTTTTTAAATCTCTGTTAATTTTATATTACATCAACTTTTTTTCTTTCACTGCACGCATTACAAAATCTCAATTTATTTCAATTTTTTTCACTCCAAACATACCATTTATAAATAAAAAACAATATTATCTTCAAGCTGCACAGAGATTATTACTTTTTTTTTTCCCTCCTATACATCTACTACATACAAGTGATGTTTATAAATATAAAATTTAGTGGGACCCACTATAATAACAAAAAATATTGGGAGGGGTCAACTAAGCATAGTATGATTATAAAAAAAATATATATATATATATATATATATATATATATATATATATATATATATATATATATATACATGTATTAATAGAGAATTTTTGCACCCTAGGGGCGATGCCCTGCTAGCCACTCGCTCCATCCGATCCAAGTATAATTGCAAAGTGTAACAAGTAAGAATTTGTAATAAAATTTAAGAAGTAAAAATAATAAGCATAGTTTCATAATTTACAAGAATATTTTGTATATATTAATCAAACCTCGAGAATAATCAATATAATTTACCAATGAATTTGTTCCCACGCTTGCACACTGTAAGAGAGCGTGATGGTATTCAACTGGGTCAATTCTTTTATATCCAACGTGCTTGGGTTAGTTGAATTGCATAAAAATTATTAGTATCGTATTAATTCAAAAAACAATAGAGGCCTTTTAGAGTTTCTAAAATTGTAATAAGGTATGATTTAATAAGATATGATTTATTATTTTTAATAGTATCCTACTTACATAATAATTTTAATTTATATAACGTTTTAAAAAAATAATTAAATTATAATATTAAGTGGTGAGTATAATTTAATTTAAATAATTATAATATTAATTGATAAATAATATTTAATAATTATTAATTAATAAAATTAAATATTTATATCGTCATTATAGTACTCATTTGAGTAATATGATACGCTGAAGTATTGACATGGTCAACTATTCTACCCGGATAACGTATTTCCTTGTCTACGGGGCAGATGACTTTATCCCTTTGTGATCCAGGATTAACTTTATATCGTATTAATTCAAAAATATGTCCTACCTTTCAAAAGACCAAGAAGGAAGGCATATACTTAAGGTTGGTTTGGAATTCAAATAAAAAATAAAAAATTTTAAAAACTTTCAAATTCCTCCAATCAAATTTTGTTACTTATCATTTTTACATTATATCAACCATACCTTTTGTTTTTGTTTTTTTTTTTAATTTTTTTTAAAACTCCAAACACACCATTAAATTTTCTAAGTTTTCAGCACAAAACAGAATACATATTTAAAAGAAATACAATTGAATCCGATAAAAAACAAAGAACTCATCACGTAGAACATATAATCATGGCATCAATTATATATCCATACATCAATCACTTATACAAACTTTAAAACTAAATGTTTAAGTGTCTACTGAGCAAATCACAAAGACTTTGAAGGGAAAATAAAATTATTATATTAGAAGGTTCTAAAGAAATGTGAAAGAGAAGATCAAAACTTAGGATCAATTTATAAATTTCAGAAATAATTGCCGTATCCCATTTAAATTAAAAGATCTTGAATAATTATTATATATATTATATATAAAAAATGACAGGAGAGTCGTATCTAACTTAGATTTGAATACTATAAATAATTATAAATTAAATAACATAAATGACTATAAAATATAATTATGTTAGAAAAATAAGTAGTTTTAGGATGTTCATGATATTTTTGGTTATTAATATAATTCTCATAGTAAAAATTTATATATTGAATAAATTTAATGAAAGACTCAAAATAAATAGAATTACTAGATTATTATGAATAAAAAATAAAATAAACTTTCTTACAAGAAACTCTTATAAAATATAAAATTCTTTGATTAATAGAATAGCAACCTTATATAATAAACAACGGAAGAGTCTTATCCCATTTAAATCAGAATACTATTAATAATTATAAATTAAATAATATAAATGAATATAAAATATAATTATGTTAAGAAAATAAGTAGTTTGGACGTATATGATATATATAATTATTAATAAAATTCTCATATTAAAGACTTATATAATAAATAAAATTTTAGGTTAATTAGAATAGAAATAAAATAAAATTATTAAATGAAAAGCTTATATAATAAATAGAATTATTAGATTATTCTGATTAAAAAATAAAACAAATTTTCTTATATAAAAGACTTATATATAAATAGAAATTTTCAGTTAATTAGAATAGTAAGCTTATATAATAAATAAATTTTTTTAAAATAATTATAATTCGATGTCGTGTATCATATAATATTTAGTTAAGTGTTAGTGGCGTAGCAACAATTTTCATACTCTACTTTTTATATATTTAATATGATATGATATTATTATTTAGTTAGGGTTGACCACGACTATAAAAGTTAAGATTGGATTGTTGTGCAAATTATTCGTTGAATTTTTTTTTAAATGATATTATTTATTTAGGACATGGTTTGTTACACGGACTTTTCGATTTGGTAAACCAAGAATATCTATCTTTCTTTGAGCTTTTTTTTTTTTTTTAAGATATAACTTTTTTATATGAAAATTTGAGTTTTTTAAATAATTTTTAGACATGTCATTAATAATTTTTAAAAATAAATGCCAAAAATGTTTACAATAAAGGAACTTATTTCTTTTACTTTTAAGTGATTTTTTTTTTATTTGTAAACATTTTGTTTTATAGTTTTTTTTTTTAATGTGAACGTGCCTAAAATTTACAAAATAAATAAATGTTGATGAAAAAAAAAAAGTTAAAAAATAAATGAACAAATTTGCCACCACTTCAACAAAAATGTGGTTGTAACCCATGACTTCGATTAACAAATTTTTGTTCGAAAGCGTGGTTGTGAACCAGGTGTTTGTGCTCTACTTGCCTTAAGCAAATGCGTTTCGAATTAAATCTCTTTAACAAATGAAGTTGGGGTAAATTGTATTGACTAACCCCTGAAGCTTGATAAAAAAAAAGACAAAATATCCTTGTAGATTATCCTACAAATTTCTCCTTAATTGTGCATTGTTCTCCTTATCTGTGCTTATTCATAACCGATCGATAATTAAATCTTAGATATGTGTTTTTTTTTTTTTTAACTATTCTGAATTATTTAGATCACTAGATCAGTGATTTAAACTTCTGGAGTATTAGATTACTATTTGAACCTAATAATTGCTATCCTTGACACGCACAATGAGATTTGACTCGATTATATAAGTAAACACATATATTATTTTATTTAAAAATTCTAGAATGATCAAATTTATCTGAATCATTTTAAACGTGTCTTGATATTAACTCATTGTTGATAGGATTATTTAATGTCGCTTTTAAAAGTAAGATATATGATTTTTTTATGGTCAAATGATTAAAATCCCCATTTATGATCTCCTGAGTTTATTTTTACATCAGCCATTTTAATGGCATATTAACATCAATAAAAATTTTATAATATAATCTAACAAGTAGGAATGATAAATGTAATTTCAAAAAATCATAATAGTAATTTGTGTATATTCATCAAACATCTTGGACAATTGATGTAATTTAACCATAAAAATGAATGCATTGCCTCATTTGAAAAAGGGTAAATTACATTGATTATCCTCAAAGTTTGATAAAAATACACAAAATACTTTTGTAATTTTAAAAATTATATTTACTATCCCTACTTGTTAAATTATGTTACAAATTTCTCGTAATTTGGCCTACATGCATTAATGCCGGCTCATATTTGATTGATGATTGGAGTTTATACATATATTATTCTGATAATTTTGAACTATTTTGACCGTTTAATTGTTTATCTGAGTTTTCAGAATGTCTATTTATTGTTCAAAATCTGTAGATCACGATACTTGATATGTACAATAAGATTTAATTTGATTATACAATTAAGCATTTTGATCATTTGTCTGAGTTTCCAGAGTATTTAATCATTGTTTGAAATTCACATATCATGATACTTGACATGTTTAATAAAATTTAATCTTATTATAATTGAGTGCTTTGATTTTTAATTAGATTTTATCTGAAAATTCTAAAATAACCAAATCCGCCTGCCTCATTTTTAGAGTTTTTCGGTATTGACCTAATATTGACAGAATCATTTGATGCAATTTTTAATGTTAAGATATTTGTTTCTTTATGATAAAATAGTCAATGATTCTTATTTACAATCTTTTGAGTTCATCTGTAACAAAAATTGCAGAGTAGGGATGGTAAATATAATTTTAGGAGAAGTCAATGTAATGTACCTTTTAGAAAAGCAACCTAAGTTTGCTAGCTGGAAGCACCTTTTCAGTTTTTATTGGCTTTTTTTTTCCCCTCTCTCTCTCTGTTTTTTAATCATTTTCTTTTATTATTGGTAAGAAAATTAAAGGACGTTGAAAGCCGGCCCCAAACACATCAACGGCATTCTATATTATATTTCCACGCATAGAAATTTAGCCACTTCCTACATAATTTCTGTAGGTGAACATATTGCAGTATTAACACATTAAATGGCCTTTCTGCAGTTTGAATCCTTTGACTAGCTTGCTTCCGAGTGGGGATATCCACCTGCTAAGCTGAATAATTAATGGGGATAGCAAATATATATACACGAGGAAAATGAGGCTCCGTTTGGGAATAATTAACATTGGCTAATGGTTAATAATTAGTAACTACCTAAAAAAAAATTAGCTAATTTATATTTGAGAAAGAAAAAAAGTGGCTAATGACTAGTAGCTAACTAAAAAAAAAGCTAGCTACTCTTGTATTTGGGAAGGAAAAAAAGTGATTTTTTTTAGGTGGCTAACTTTTTTTTATTAAATTGACATTTTTATTATTGAAAGTTTAAAAGAAGATTAAAATATAAAGGGGTAAAAAAGTTCAACTACTGTTGAAATAGCCATTAGCCTTGACTAATGGCTACTCTTCCCAAACAGACCCTAATGGCTACTCTTCCCAAACGGGCCCTAATAGCTGTAATACATTTTTATTTCTTCATAACTTAAAAATTAATATTTATTGCAAGAGAAAAAATGGATGTCCACCTGAACGAAGAAACGTTGCACGTGACTCAGAAATGATTGACAAATTTACTAAATTATCAATTGACGTCGTCTGTGGGAATCAAAGAGGCCGTGAGCCCGTTGTTCCCAGTTTCTTAGTCCTCGACTGGGGATATTGATAATACTACAAATGTTCCACATGGGAAAGAAAATTGAAAACTAAGGTAACTTACAAAGCAGCTCTAGCTCCCTTCTTGGTATGACGCATTTTAAACTTGTGCGGGTACTAAATTTAGTGGGAACTTTAGAGTTAATCATACTTTAATGAGAGTAGTACCAAGATAGGTGACTTATCTAGGAAGCAACTAACCAAGCCTAAAACAGATTATATTTGTGACTCCTCTAGGAAGCAACTAACTAAGCCTAAAACGAATAATATTTGAAATAACTAATTAAGCCCAAAACTGATAATATTTGTTAGGAGAGTCTACGGTGTGTAGACAAAATGAAACATCATCACAAAACTTTAATGTGTCATCAGAGTTGGATTAGAATTTGTGATTCGTGGAGTGGAGTGGAGGATAAAAGTAAAATTTTCAATTGAATTGGGATAATGTGGTTATCTGATGTGTAAAGTTTTATCAATTTTGCACACCAAGTTGACATGTATCATTTATTTTTGAGTGGTGAGTGTTAGGTAAAAATTTATAAAATTTAATAAAAATTAATAAAAATTAGAAAAAAATTAGAGAAAGTTAATAAATTTTAATAAAAAAAAATGTATGTGTAATTTTCAAATGACTAGGGTCACTTGATTAGAGTGACCTTACCTCTATCCGATTTTAGGTGTCATTATAAGTAAAAAGGGAAACTCGATTTGATTCTACCTTAACAGGACGGAGGTTGGTGGCAAAAATTAAAATCAAATAGGGTTTTAGATAGCCGTGGAGTAAATTTCTAATCTTCCTCAATTAAGTTTAAAATTATAGAAATATATTTACATGTCTTATTTTATATGTTTAGAAATTAAAATTTGGTTTTTACTATTTGCTAATTTATATATTGGTATCACTATTTTTTAATATTTTATTCTTTTGATTATAACTAATTTGCGTATATTTTATTTATCGTATGATTTTTAAAAATAAAAAAAAAATATTATTGAAAGGCCGAACTGTCGATGGGTATTTGTCACTAGAAGGGAGAGATGGGAGACGAGAATTAGTTCGTGGGCACATAGAAGAATTCAAGGTTGTGTGATTCAAGGGGAACAACTTATAGCCGAATCGTCCAAACAAGAAGTAGGAAAATATTATAGTTCGATTTCGACTTTAAATATCTCAACGGGACAGGTGTGAGTCGGGTATATTTTTTTTATTATCATTCTTGTTTAGCAATAATACCCTTACACATTCTTATTCCCATTCCTGTTTCGAGGAAAAAAAAATTTTCCGCACTCGTTCCTGCAAGATAATGAATTCTCCGTCCCTGTTTACTCGCCTAATATACTAATTATTATAAATTATAAATTATATGTATAAAATAAATATTAAAATTTATTATAAATATTAAATAAAAATTAAAAAATATATAAATTAATAAATAAATATTTAAACGGGTATGGGGACTATCGTTCCCATCCCCATACCCGTGTGGGCAACACCTCAAATCCCCACACCCGTCCTCATCTCTGCTACTAATATTCCCATATCCTCACCGAACAAGACGAGTGAAGCGGGTATTACCGGGTATGAGTATATTTGACATCCTTATTCGACTCGGTTATACAACATTCTATTTTCTTTTTTTTTTTTTTTTTGAAATAAACAATGTTCTCAAAGTTAACCAATTAGGAAAGCTTATATATATGAAATAAATCAATTGGAGCATGCTAATGCCACGAAATTGCTTTCCCTGCTACATTAGATTAATTTTGAGAATGTTACGCCCAAACTTCCAAACCAACAAAGTCAAGTGAGGAAATACAGAACACCCATTAAAGAAGATAATGTTGCTGCTATATATATATATATATATATATATATTTGTGAGTGTATAAGTAGAGAATTTTTGTTTCAAGAGAAAATTGGGAATGAACAGTTGGTCAAATTAATGGAGGGGCCACAGGGTTTCTCCTTTAATAATTCACTGCTATTCATTGCGTCATTGGAGGAAATATATTAAAACACAGAGTCATTTTTGTAATATTGCTCTGAAAATTATTGGGTGTGGATGAAAAAAAATGAAAAAAAAAAATGCACTCTGGATCACTGGTCAACTGACCATATGATTAGGTCATGGTAACATCAAAATTAGGCAAGAAACTGAAAAATCAGAGTGAGAGCTGGCCTGTGGGTCACTGTTGATAACTGGAAACACTATGAAGGGCACATTTGGCATACTAATTTTTAAGTAATTTTTGAGTTTTGTAAATTTTTTTAGTGTTTGTAAAATTTAATTTTTAACAATTTTTTTAAAAAATTGATATTTTATTAAATGCATAAAATTTTATCACATACTGAAATCGAAAGTTTTTAGTGCAAAATTATTGAAAATTAGAAAAAAAATTAAGATACCAAATGAGCCCTAAATGCCTTAAAGAACACATGCTTTAAGTTATTAAAAAATAATAATAAATGCAGTCCAATTTTAACTTTTCACAAACCAAAAATTACTATTCATTGAAAAAAAAAAGATAAAGCACAAAAAAAAAAAGTAAAAAATAGAGTGTATCTATCATCTCTTTTATTAAAAGGAAAATGATAAATAAATTTTTTCATTAATTTTCCCCACCCCACACATTACTCTTTCTTTCTAAAAGTATTGTGAAGTGAGGGAAGTTATTATAAACTAACACACACCCTTGTGTGAAGAGCAGGTTACACGCTCACCCAAAAGTCATGAACCTAAATCTGATCCTGTATTAGAGTTATGGGTAAAACTTAATTCTAAAATGATAGATTTTAAGTGAAGGTGTTCAGCATCCTATAAAAAGAATAAAATATTTTAACACGAGTGATTTGGAATAACATGAAAGCTAACACCCACCCTTATTAAAATTGTGTCACAAATATGCATCAATAAACCGATTAATGTGCTTTATGCGACACAATATCAATGAGTGTATCCCTCAATGACACTAAATAACTTCTCTGTCGTTGGTATTTGGGATCCAACTGTCACTCTCAGGTAAGTGGGCCTCATAAGAGTAGAATAGGTAGCATGGGATTGGATTTTGGGGTCCCAACACCCCCCAACCAACTTCACTGAACCGATCCATCACCCCCCCCCCCCTTCATATTTTAGCCCTTTTTGCCTCCTTTCGGCCATCCCCAGCCTTGCCACAGCTGTATGGAAATGACAAACCATTCCCATGTTTCCATATAACCCCCCTCTCCACACATACCTACATATACATATGCAGGATTCAAAGTAGGCCATTTAGGTGCATTGCCCTTGTCAAAGCAGTGGGTCGGTACCACTTCAATCAATTGCACTCTCTTTATTATTATTATTTTTTAATTTAGAACGCAGCATTGATTTATTACAACTTTTAACGAATTACGTAATTAATAGATAAATCGAAGGTACTTAAACCCACCCGTAAAACTCAAGCACCGAATAGGACAAAATAATAACCAGCAAATTTTGAATTCAAGACTTCTTAATTTACGTTTAGTCTTAAAAACCGTTAAGTTATTCTGACAAGTTATACCCTCTTTATTTTAGCATAACGAGTCTAAAAAGTTTTTTAAGAGCATGTTTTCTTGATTACACAGGTGTACGTTTGAATTAATCCAGTTAATTGATCTTGTAAAAGTTTGAGATATATATATATATATATATATAAAAGCTTGAAGATTTATTTAAACGGATTATTAACAAATTATATAAAGAAGAGTTAGTCTTCCTACTGGGAAGCTTTTCATCACATTCAAATTGAAAATTAATAAATCATTTTTGCTAGATGGGTGTGTAAATTATTAAATTAAAAACTAAATTAATAAATAAATAGAATTAGTCAGTCGGTGATTAAATACGAATAAAATTGATTACCATTAAAAAGTGAAAAAATAATCACCACTCTACAAAACCTGAGTGGAATAACCTCTTCCTCCCGACAGAAAGTGACAAAAACCAGCTTGTCAACCACAAAAATAGCAAACATATCCCCCCCGGCATTTCACGTTCAGTACAAGGGCGACCGTTGAGGGGCGCCCTTCCGCCGGTTCGAGACACTGGGAGATTCAAACGCCGGCAAATTCATCCGCCGCCGGGACACCGAAACGGCACTGCGTTTTCTCTTCACAAACTCAGTAGTGGCAGTACAAGCAAGAGTACTCCTGCCACAATTCTGCCCACCGACGCTGCCGTAGCTCGACCCAGACAAAGTTCGCAACGAAATCGGCAAATCGAGCACCGAATCAGGGGTCATTCGACCGCCTTCGAGCTCCAAAGAGCTCTCAACTCTCTCTCCCTTCAATTCAGAGTCGCAGAAATGTGGGTTATCCAGGCCAACTCTGGCGCCGGTGATCCGATGATGGGCCTGTAAAAGAAATGGCCAAAGATGGTTAATTAATAAAAATCTCAGTGAAATCAAAATGGGTGAGAATTGACTCAGTTGAGTGACCTTGCAAGAGATGGAGCAGAAAAGGTAAGGGTCTTGGAGGTTCCGGTCACAGATGATGCAGATATTGCCTGAGCCTTTGAATTGACGGGTCGGAGGTCTTTGATTCAAGAACAATACTTTTGCACTGTTTGTTGTGTATGACTACCAATTAAAGAACTTAGAACTTCAGTTTAAAAAAAAAAAAAAAAAAAAAAAAGGTGAAAAAGAGTTTCTGGGCATTTGGAGAGTAAATGAAACTTACTTGAACGAGCGAACAATCCATCAATTTCTGGGCATCGTTCAACCTGATCACGTCTTGATAAACATACCTGCGTATCTGAGACCCAGAAATTGAAGAAATTTATTATTAATTAAGCATGGAGAAACCACTGATTGGGAATAGACAGAGTAATTCAGCAATCCAAACAAAACCTGCAAGAGAGTGTGACACCGGTGCGGAGGCAAGCAATGGGGGCATAGACTAGCGCAGCAATCCAAACAGAAGGTGTTCTTTTCGTTCTTTTTCTCGGACTCATGAACCAAACAAGGGTTGAAGAACTTCTCACCTAGAAGAACTTCAAGCCAATGAGGAATTGAAGATAAACCCACCTGAAAATCAGAGGAAAATCGAATTAACAAACTTGCAGAGAATTTTAAATCTCAATTGCAGAAAGAAAAGAAAATACTATAAACTCACCATTTTTTTTTTTGCTGTTGAAGAAATAGTAGAAGGGATTGTTGGGCTCTACAAAGACCATGACTAGAGATTGGCCATCATCAAGTATGGGGTTGAGAGAGAGAGAGAGAGAGAGAGAGAGGGGGGGAGGGGAATGGTCGTCTCGTCCCTCCACTGGAGAGAAGTGATGATAATAGGTTACTGTTGCCAATAAAGCAAACAGTGAGAGAGAGAACTGGGGAGGTTGGGGCTCATTTAAAGACTGGCCAAGTTTAGAGTACTGCTGCTAGGCTAATAACTGTGCTAATCATATATGGATGCCTTTAGAAGAAAAAAAAAAAAAGAAAAAATGATATTAATTGTAAATTTGTAATTTTATAAAATAAATAATTTTTATAATTTTTTGATATTTTTTAAATTTTTTTATCACTTTAAACAGAATTAATAGAGAGAATAGAAATATTTGTAAAACGTTTAATTCATTAAAAAATATTAAAAATTTCTATAAATTCTAAAAATTATTTATTTTTTATCAAATTATAAACCCACTTATTATTTTAAATTACTTTTTTTTTCCACTCCAAAACCCCACCCCCCGGCCAAAGAAATCAAATTCAAATCTTCACCTAAAGATGTTGAAACCTAACTAGTCACCAGTCACTTGAAAGACAAATGGATATCTACGGCTGCTTGGTCTGGTAGCTTTGCTTCATTCCTTCCTTGCTTGGCACTTTCTTTTCTCACAGGTCAAAGGACCGCAAAAGCACGTCTTATTTTTCCTAGTTCTCGGTTGAAACAGTGAAAGATTATTATAAGACCGTAAGTTACATCAATTACCAACGAGGCTGGATGAAAAAGTATCTCTATGGTATTTAAAATTATTCTGCTTACTTTTATTTCTTTAAATTATGTAACAATTTCATGCGAGTGTTGGTATACCGTTAAAGAACTCAAACAATTATAAATAAGAACTTTTAACAATTCGATCATAAAAAATTAAAAATTTTATTGTCAAAATTATACCAAGTGATCCTATCGATGTCAAGTTTAACATCAGAAAATCCACAAATTAGTCTAAACATATCCAATCATTCTACCATTCTAAATTTTCAAATAATCCCCAATTAAAGATTTATATGTTAAATCATACAATTGGATCAAATATTAAGATATATTTCAAACATTATAATTTGCATATTTTAAATTGTGATAAGAAATTCTAAATACTTAAATCAACAATTTAACGGTCAAAATAACTTAGAATCATCAAAAGGATCCTAATTATTATTTAATCATGAGATAAGTAGCCACTGATTGAAAGAACTGGAGCAAGTTAGGGGGAATTAAAATAGAATCCAAAAAAATAAAGGATAATAAATGCAACACAAGAATAGATGCAGATTGTAACATAATCCAACTAAGAGTCAATAGTGCAACTGTGGGATCAATTAAAATTAAATTGTAATGTCATTAAATATAATACATAAATAATTAAAAATTATCTAAAAACTTAATTTTTGTTAGATGTTTTTTCTAATGTCAATTCTTTATTTATTTTTTTTTTTTTGCAGTGATTATCAGTGAAAAAAAAAAATTCTTCTTTAACTGAAGAGATTAGCTACTATATAAATAATTAAATAGTAATTTTACAATTATATTAATGACTTATAATGAGTTTACTTTATAATAATATAGTGCTTAATTTATAAACAAAAAATAATAATGAATAGATAACAGCATTGATTTGTAAGGATTATAGAATCAATCAGCTCAAATAAATTGTAAAAAGTTCATATGAGTTACTGATTCAATCATGATTTTTTTGCGATTACTGTATATTGTTTGTCATAAGGGATTTGATCTATTAACCAAATAACTAGTGTACTGATATAATCGGTTAGATCAACACGAGTTTTAAAAACGCTTATATTTCTTGTTTTATTTGATTTTAAATAAATATTTTTATCTTTTAACTTAAAATTTTAAACCATTCACGAATTTATTCAAGTTTTAATTACAAGAGATATAAAAGTGCATTTTTAAAATCTAAGTGTTATTAATTTTTACCTTTAGAACATATTTAGCACGGGATGAAAATTTTGAAGGGGGCAAAGGATTACTTGGATAATTGTTACTTTAATAATAGTTATTGGGTAATAAATTCATAATATTTATGTTTAAAATGAGAATGTATATAATTAACCGGTAATAATTATATTATGTTTGGAATAGTAAAAAAGTTTTAAAATGGTAAAAGTTAATTATATTTGAAATGAAGGTAAATTAACCAAGGGTAAAAGTTAATATTTAATCTTAGAAAAATATTATAATAAAATATATTATCATAATAATTTTTATTTTAATAATAATTTTTATTTTAATAATAATTAATTTTAATAAATATATATTATTAAATATAATTTAAATAAAAATATTAATTATAAAAATAATTTTATCATAGATTAATATTCTCAATAGTACTTAATTTTAATAATGAATTATTATTTGTTAAAAATTATCTTTATTTTGATAAAATAATTTTAGTTTATTTAAATATATTATTAATTTTAGTAAATTATATTAACACAATACATAATCTAATAAATAAATATTTATGAGAAATAGTTTTTATTTAATAAAATAAATTATTTTAATAACTAATATTATTTATTAAACATTAATTTTAATTTTAGAAAATAAATAATTTTAGTCATAAATTAATATTTTACTAATATTAATTTAATAAAATACAATAACTTATTTTAATGATAAATTGTTATCAATTTAATATTATTTTGATAAAATAATTTAATAATTAATTAATTTTATTTTAATTAAATAAATTATTATTTTATAATATTTATTAATTACATAGGAGAATATTGACTAGAATTTTTCAGGAGTGTAAAGAAATATTTTATTCGGATAATAAGAATAGGTAAAATTTTTTCATCACCCTCCATTACCCACGTTCCCCTGAGTAACAATTTACCCTCATATGGGAGTAATCGTTACCCTTAGGGCCCGATTGGATAGTGCTAAAATTTCAGGGAAATAAATTTTAGAGAGGGTATAAGATAAGAGGGGTATTATTTTTAGAGGGTTGGCCCACATTGATATGATGTTTATGGAGGGGGATAACTTTTGACTTGGTTTGAATATTTTATAAATAAAAGAGGGTGAATTATGAAAAAAGCAGTCAAATGACTCTTTTACCTTTGTGATGTCCCAAACTTGGTTACCCATTAAATTAAATATTAAATTGTAAAACCCACTCTATTTAATTATTTTTGAACAATTTGAAGTTATATTATTTATTTCATTGAAAATTTAATTTTTTATAAATTTATTTAAAGAACTTTTTTTTAAATATGTACTTTTAAATAGTTAGTTATTATCTAATTTTTTTAATTATATTTATTTTGACTTGTTGGCCTATATATTATTTTTTTATTAGCATTATATTTATTTTGATCAAGTTAACAATACTATTAACGAGGGTTAGAAATGTCAAAAATAAAAGATTTAAAAGGAAAAAACTTTTAGTTAGAGTTGAGGGTACCCAAAAATTATCTCCTAAGGGGGCGAAATGGAGAGGGGGAAAGCTAAGAGTGGGAAAGAGGAGGCAAATATTTGCCATCCAAATAATGGCAAAAGGTGAGAGCCACAAGTATAATTTTTGAGAGAGGCTTTTCCTTCATCCAATCAGGCCCTTAAAGTAATTGTTATCCCCTCGTCCAAACTAATATAATGGAGAATAAAAATTGTTCAGTAATATTTGCCTTTCTTCACTTCCAAAATAAACGCGTCTTTTGTATGTAAGTGCAAAAATAATTAACCTAAAATTCAATTTTCAAGAAAGTTCAAATCAGCCATGTGATATATTATTGGCATTTTATTGATGTATTTGTTATTTTGGTAGTTTAAAGGCCCATTTGGATAGAGTGAAATATGAAAAAAATAAAAGAAGAAAATATAAAATTCATTTATTGTTTATGAATTTGGTTAGGAGGAAAAAAAAAACGAAATAAGAAGAAAAATTAGTGTTAAAATGTTAAAATCTTTATTCTTTCGAAAGTGGACAGAAATGGAAAGATTAGAGAAGTTAATTAATGAAAATTTTAAGATAATACATTTTTCTTTAAGATAAAGAATAAAAAAATTACAAATATATCTTAAAATTAAATAAACTGAAAATCCTTTAATTTCTTAAAAGATTTAATGGTTAAATAATAATACACACTTTACTTTCCTTCTATTTCTTTTCAATTCATAAATAAAAAGAAAAAAAATCATTATATTTTTACTCATAAACTCTCAAATTAATGGAAAAAATTATTATCATTTTTCTTTTTTCTTTTTTTCCTCTTCTCTTCTAACTATTTTTTCCCCCTCTCTAAACTCTCAAACGAATCATAAACTTAACCTGTATTAAAAAACAACTTTCAAAATTCTTGTAATTGTAGTTTATCTTATCTTATAATTATAGATCAAATTACTTCAAATATGAATTTCAATGACACTAGTGAAATATTTTTATATTAATTAATGATAGTTGTTTCCATCATTAAGTCTTCCCCTGTTCTGTAATAATGTTAATTTATTAAGAATAAAATATTCAAAGTGAATTTATAATTATAGATCAAATCATTAAGTTCTTCTGGTAGGTTGTGTTTAGAATGACAAAAAGTGAGATAAAATAAAATAAGTTATGAGTTCATAAATCATGTAATGAGATAAAAGGTAAATAATTTTTAAAAATTTTTACAAAATTTTAAAAATTTTCTATATCTTATGTTAAACGCACCTAATATGATAACGCAAAAGTTAATAGATGGATCCGAATATTTTCAAGAAAAAAAAAATATTTAAAGTTACCCACTTCGAGATATCTTCTGGAGAATTAACGAAGAGGATAAGATTTGAAATTGGTATGCGAAGAGTTTCGCCTTTTTTTTTTTTTTTTTTCAGAAGAAAGGATTTCAGTCATAAAAATGTTATTAGCAGGTTACATGTGATTTAATCATCTTTTTAAATATTATAATAGATCCCAATAATTGAATTAAAATTTAACGACACAAACATATTTATATATTTTTAATCTAAAAAAACATAAATAAATTTGAACTGTTAATTTTTAATTTACTAATTTAGAACTTAGGCTCCATTTAGCAAAATTAGCTTGCAGTTGAAACTACTAACTATGAAGGGCCCATTTGGTTTTTTTTTATTTTTTGTTTTTAATTTTCTATTTTAAGCGCATTTGTCATTTTGTTCTTTTGAAAATAAGGAAAACAAGTACAACGTATTTGGTTACTTGTATTTTTAAATTTTGTTTTAAAAAACAGAAAATAAGTTTACACATAAAATAAAAAATGACCAAAAATCATTTTGAACATTTTCAACTTAAAACAAAGAAAATTTCAAAATAAAGAAAACAAAACATATTTTATTTTCTTGTTTTGAGCTTAAAACAAAAAATAGAAAACAGAAAATTAAAAATTAAACCAAATGTCACCTAAGTTTTTGTCTTTTTTTAAAATATCAAATTTACCCTCTCACATTTTAAATTTTAAAGAGCAAAAATATCAAACTAACAAAAAGTTAAAAATACAACTAATAAAAAGTTAATAAAAAAATTAATTTTTCCCTTCCTAAACATAAAAAAAAAAAAAAAAAAAAAAAACTTACTTTATAAGTAACTAACAGCGGTTGGTTAAAAAAAAAAAAAATTAACCCTTTTACATCCCAAATTAAGTCTTAGAATCACCCAACCGACATCACCTGCAACGTCAACTTGTCTTTCTAGATGTTAGCACTCCCAAGTTTAATTCGGGTCACGAGGCTCATGTGATAAAGCATGCCCCTAGTACTTCCAAGGATGTAATTACCACTCAAACTGCTGGGCATGAGTTTTGACGGGTCGATGCCTATAAATAATATATATGTATATATCATTGTATTAAAATATTATATGTTCAAAAATGTAATAATGATATTATCATAATAAAATTATAATTAAAACAAAAATTTATTAATCTAAAATAATAATTTATAAATTTAACACATCATTCTAATTATTTATTTATGTAAATTCTTTTGAAGTGTGAAGCTCTCTAAAATAAAATAAAATCCTACAAATCTCTATAAATACGAATTACGAGATAATAAAATTTAATTTCTTTATTCATTACACGAATTACGAGATATTTATTTTTACAATTTTATACAACTCCCAATACATCATCATACCAACTCATAGGGTGTGGTTGGGATGACAAAAAGTAAAAAGAAAGTAAAATAATTTGAGATAAATTGTAAGTTCGTAATTCATGTAACAAGATAAAAAATGAATAATCTTTACAAATTTTTAAAAATTTTCAAAGTTTTATAGCAAACTAAATGCACCCATATTTACTAGTATCATGAAAGTGAATCCGAGCACGTTCTGACAATTGGATATTTCAATTGTTTACGCAAAAATTTCAGAAGTTTTACATATTCACATAGCTTAAATTTTGCTTTCTTAAATTAACTGGAGAAGTAAAATTTGTTCATGGAGGCCTACTGGACAATGAGTTGTTCTACGCTATCAACAATGAAGGCATGTTGATTAATTATCTCAATCTGATAATCTAATATTAAATACAGGGATGGACCAATTCTGAGATTGTCTTAAATTATAGCTCAAGTAACTTACATGGATCAGTTTTTTTTTTTTTATTAGCGCACTTTAAATTTTTGTAACATATTTCAGAAACCTTTAAATCCTTTGAGTAGGTTAAATTTTTATAACTCTACTTATTCTATTTTAAACCAATTCATTCTATTTTTAAATTATTTATTCAGTCCAAATAAACTCTAAATTTTAGATTTATTTTTAATTAAATAGATTGAATATGTTAATGTTGGCAGAGCGTATCAAAAAATTGAGACTCATTTCTCAGATACATCCACAGAATGGGAGAAAATCCAGGCTTGCCAAGCAGCGAAGTTATGCGAGAGGTTGTTGAAGGGTTACGGTGATGCGAGAGTTGTTATCTAGGGTGTGTTTGGGCACGCTGAAAAAATAAGTAAAATTTTTAAAATCTTTGAAAATTTATAAAATTCTCTAACACATTTTGTCTTTTTTTTTTTTTTTACTTGGTGAAATTTCTATAAATTTATATATATCTACATATTCTAATAAATTTTTACAGAACTCAATAAATTTTTTACAAACCATAATAACAATTTCATAAATCTCAATAATTTTTCTATAAATCCCAAAAAGTTTTCAACAATTTTCAAAAAATTTGACATAAATCTCTTGGAACGGACCTAAAAATTCGATCGAATGATTTCTTTTTCCAATATTCTAAAGTCAAAAAGTTCAATAACTTTCAAAAAGTTTTGACATAAATCCATTGGAACAGACTCCAAAAATTCGTACGAACGGTTTCTCTCTCTACCATTTTAACACAAAAGTCAAAAAGTTATACTATTCATCCCTAAAAAAGGTGTTTGGTGGTTAAGCGCTAAACACCAAAAAATTATCCAAATCACTTTTTTTTATTATTATTTTTCAACGTTTCAAACGCTCCTAGTGTGCTTCTTAGATAGTAGTTCTTTGGATCAAGAGGATGTAGATATGTGTGGATTATATGGGATTTTTGGGAGGAATTTTAGGGCCCGCTAAATATTTTTTTCTTATTTAATGTAGCAGTAATATAGGGAGGATGATAAGCCATCCAGATCAACTATTGTTGGATCATCTACTTTAGCCGACCCATCTGCCTCAACCATAGATAGAACATCCACCACAGTCGGAGTAGACTCATCCACCTTTGCCAGACTGACATCATCACTCCATGTGCTTATTGACCTTTCGAACACCAATGACAGCACAATTATCACAAAGCATATATAATTGCCCCAATCACTGATTTTATGGCCATTTACGCCCACTATACCATCAACCAATTCACTTCTATCCTCTCATGTGTAATATGTGTGGTGGAAGAGGGCGAGGATTCGATATCAGAATGAGAGGGAGACATTGAGCCGCTTAGGCTTAGAGAAGCCTCTTAGCTAATCATAAGAGATCGAGTCACCATCTCAACGACCGAGCTTTTGACTCAGTCACAGTGAGAAGAAGGACGTAGAAATCCAGAGTAGATCAAAAAGATCATTAGTTATGGCACCAATTAGTTTTTTTTTTCCTTTTTGAATGTCAACAAGCAATTTTTACATTTTATGTAATATGAAAATAATTATTTATTTTCATGTTTTGTCAATTTGCTTATTTATTTTTTTGTCGTGTCGTGTTGTGAATATATATATTATGTTGATGGTTGACAGGTATGTGTCAAAAGATTGAGCTCTTGAAATTTTCTGTATATTAAGCACGCAATAATAAATTTTATTTCGTCAAAAACAAGTTTGAACAAATGAGACATATATGGTAAGGCTTATTTTTTAGTTTTAAAGATACCGCAATCACAGTTATAGTTAGATCATGAAGCCAATATATATAGCTTTTTCTTGTATTAATTTATTTTTTTTAATGCATGTATATTCATACACGCAAAATATTTATTATGCTTACGTGATCAAGTTGATGGGTCTGGTGATAAAACAACACAACGAGGGTGGAGGAACGACAGAAATCACGTTATGACGTCTCGGTTTTTGACTAGCTTGAAACCGCAATAGCATAACGCATTTTCAGGGTTTCTAAAGAAACCACGAAATGATTTCACGTATCCCCAAAAATCGCATTGTAATTTCGCATTCTTAGACAAAGATGAAACACGGAATTAGCACGTCACAGTTTCGTTGACAACACATTGAATAATAAATTTTTGTGGTCAGAGCATTGGCAATTATTTTAATAATTGTCAATAAAAAAAGAGAAAAAAAAATTCAATCCGCCTTGTGACTGTGACACCCTGTCACATTCGTCAGGTAGTCACGTTCCACGTATAAGGACATGCAGTGGCGAGGACTTGTACGTTGACACCAAATAATAGGGTAGGGCAGCCATTGCTCTTGTCAGTAGAGGTGGATTCAGAATTTTTGTTAAAGGGGCACTCACACCAAGAAAAGCATCAAGCATATAAAAAAAATAATTAACTTATTTTTTGATTAAAAATAAGAGAAAAATGATATTATTTTTAGAGAAAAATAAATTATTCTTAAATATTAACTAGTAAATATATTTCTTACGGTGAATGATTCAAGCACTGGAAGTTTATTAGAGATATCTCTCGTTACAAAAAATATAATTATTATTATTTTTATTATCTATAGAATTTATTATGTTATATACTAAATTTATTGATAGTATAAACAAAAATATGCAATAATGTATTAAAAGAATATACTTTATTTTACAAAAAATACCAAGTTTGATTCTTTTAAACTTCTTATATGTTAAAAAATTTTGAGTTAATTTTAAATTTTTAATAAAATCGAAATACCTTAATTTTTAATTAATTTAATTTTTAAATAAAATTAAAATAATAAATAAGACATTTTAGTAATTTACCTTAAAAATTGAGAGGGTCACTTGTCCCTTTTGCCTCCTTGTAGCTCCGCCCATACTTGTCAGCCATAGCATGCAACATAATTTTTTTTTTTGTTAGAACATTAAATATTTACCCCAATTTTTATTGTTTTGTTGTTCACAAAACATTTTTGGGATAATTATTTTTTTATTTTTTATATTTAAAGTAAAAATTACTTACACCAATTAGCGTTTAAATAATTTTTACTTTAATTAAAGAAGGTAAAAAGTAATTATCCCTTTAAATTAATTATTGTATTAACAATATTATTATATTTAATTAAAGAATTTAAATGTATCCGCGAGATGAATGAAGACGGGCTGGGGAGGCCACGGTCACCATTGAGTTTGGAAAAATGTCATTTGCATATTTATTTGGTTTATTTTTTTATTTTTTATTTTTTATTTTTATTTTATATTTTAAAAATTTTAAAATAAAAAAATAAAAAATACTCTATTTTCATTATTTTTAAATTTTCTTTATTTTGGATTAAAAATGCTCAAAATGACTTTTTAACATTTTTCATTTTACGTGCAAACCTATTTTCTGTTTTCTAAAATAAATTTTAAAAATACAAGTAACCAAATACATTTTGACATTTTTCCTTATTTTCAAAAGCGTAAAGTGAAAATTGAGTTTAAAACAGAAAATAGAAAACAAAAACAAAAAATAAAAAATAGAAAAACAAATCAAATGAGCCATAAATTTTTAGATTAATTTTTTTATGCTATGATTTGGTCTTCTTTAAAATTTTAAAAATGATAAATCTCAATTTAAAAAAAATATTATTAGTACATTTAAATTTTTGGATGAATTTTTTTTATGCAATATATTGCCCCTAAATTAGAAAAACAAAAAACAAAAAACAAAACAAAACAACTTTAGTTCGAAAACACAACCAGCAGATATCTGTTTTTCGGGTAAAAATTTTTTAAGTTAGAGATTAAACTCTATAAAATTTGAATTTCTTTCCTATTTTTTATCTGTCGGTTAAAATTTCGCAGCAAAATTAATTGTTATTTATACACAACTCAATTCGTCATCAATTGTTAATAACTAAAAAAACTAAAAAGAAAAAATAAATGATATAAAATTTAAATGGTCTAAGATTTAAGTATGTGAACAACCCAATATAAAAAATTACTGTAATTATGTAGTGTGCATTTTTAATTATAAGTGTTATTAAAATAAAAATTTGAAACAAGTTAAAAGAGAAATTACTGAGAAATTCATTATATTTTAATTATTAATTAATTTCGTGATTTGAAAAGTCATCTCATTGATAAAATTTATAGATTATATATATGAATCTAAATTTTATTTGCTACAGTTGACAAAATTTGATTGGAGAAAATTAAAAAATTTAATAAAAATTAATTATTATTATTTTTGATTTTGTTGATAACCCAAATACTCCTATATATTACCATCCTTATTACAATTGAAATTTTGCCCTTTGCTATTTATGAAATACGACTCAAGTAAAAAAAAAAATCACAATGCAGAAAAATAAAAGAGATTGAACACATTTTTTTTATGAGAAACCCTTTTCAAATAAAGAAAGAAAAATCTCAAGTCACGAAAACCAAAATTTTCACTATGCATAAATTGTTACAAGAAGGATTACGTAGCATATACAATATACTCTTCATAATATTATATCATTTTATATTTTCAAAGTCTTTTAGAAATTTTTTAATTTCCTTAAATATTAGGAAACTTTTCTTAAAATATTTTCAACCTACTTAAAGATTAGGAAACCTTTCAAAAAAAAAAAAAACCTATACTTTTGATACCTTAGCCAAATTAAATGCCTAAAAACAAAAGTTTGAACTTGTTGTTTTATTCACTAATTTGTTAATTACAAATATAAACCTAACAATAATATATTATAATATATAATAGGTTGAGTCTATTTATACTCCACATATTTCCTCTCACATTCCACTTTTCTTTTCATTAAATGAAATTACACAATCGCTCTTCTTCTTTTTTTTTTTTTTTTATCATATGTTATACATAATTAGAATACCACAAAATACCTTTATACAAAATTTCAAATACTACTTAAAATTGAGTATTTTATTTTATTTTAAATTATATTTCAATAATCATTTAATGTAGAGAAATTAGAAAAAAAATGAGAAATCACGCAACTTTTTTTGGTAAATTTTTTATTTTTTTGAAGTCACGCAACTTAGTATGTACCCGCGTTCAAGTATTGATCAAAGAATTGATATAAAATTTATGTAGGATGTTACCAACTAAAAGGAACAAGATGGTGGAGAAAATGAGCAGAGATATACTAGCTTCCATGGGGAGTATCGTTAGCAAAAGAGTTGAGGGAATGAAGGGAGGGGCACCTTGTCAAGATGACTTATTGGATATTATGTTGGAATCTAAATTCAGAGAAATTCAAGAGAACGGGAAAAATAAGAAACTTGGAATGACTATTGAAGAAATCACTGAAGAGTGCAGGCTATTCTACCTTGCTGGGGCTGTGACTACTTCCTCTTTGATGGTATGGACATTGGTTTTATTGGGTATGCATCAGAACTGGCAACAACAAGCAAGGGAAGAAGTTCTGCAAGTATTTGGGAATAGAATGCCAGACTTTACTGGGTTAAGTAGTTTGAAAATAGTAAGTAACTTTCTTGTGTTTTTCCTAAACTTTATTGACTACGTTGCCTTATATTCATAAATTAGTTAAGATTTGCCTTGAAATAACGGTAAAAATATTCGATTGGGATACATAGGTTATGGGTATAAATTCTAAAAGGATAAATTATATTTATATTTCCTTAATATTTGGATAATTATATTACACTCTTCAATATTTAAAAATTATACTTATCTCTCTTATTTTAAATATTGTTAATATTGATCAATCGTTTGTTAAATCAATTGTTAAAATTAATATAAAATGTCAAAATAATCAAAATTTTAGATTATTTTCCTATTTTACTTATCATTTGCTCACATCTTTGTCAATTTTTTTTACAAAAATATCCAAAATTTTTTATTTTTACTTTTTCTTACTTATTTTTGGAAATTTTCGTATTAAAAAAAAAGGATTGATATCGATGTGAGAGATAGAGGGAGTAAAATAAGAAAAATATCCTAAAACTTTAGTTACTTTAATATTTTCTGTTAAATTTTAACAATTGATTAAACAGAAAAGAATCAATATTAATAATATTTTAAAATATGGGTGATATGCATACTTTTTAAATGCTAAAAGTTGTAAGTGTAATAACTTAAATATTAAGGTGAGATATGTGTAATTTACTCATTCTAAGAACACTTTCTACTTATAAAAGTAATGTTACGCACATTTGACTCTCTTTAGACACTATAATATGAAAGTTGTGTTGGATGAATTTTTTATGTCCTTTTGAGCAAGTCATAACCCCTTTTTCTTATAGTATGTAAATATTTATCAGAACAATATGGATACATTGTGGGTCAATTATCTTTAACTAACTAGCAAAGTAAATTTTTTATTTCAAAAACACCATTGTTGTATCCATACATTTTTAATTAAAAATTTTAGTACAATTGCATTTCCCTTTCATGTTAACACAATTTGTAAGTCAACAATGAAATGGCAAGTGAATAGCTACCCAAAAACAAATAAAAAATCATTCATAAAGTGACCAAGGTCGTGTACATATGAAATGAATTATATCAATAATAATCTCTTAGTTGGGTTTTTTAATTTTATATATTAGTTGCCCAATAGGGTAACAAAAAGTATATTTATTTTATAATTATATAAACATTCCTTTGTTTTCTTGGCAGGTAATAATGGTTTTGCATGAGATTCTTAGGTTATACCCACCTGCATCACTGATCGTTCGAACCACTGAAGAAGTGTTGAATTTATGAGAATTACAGTCTGCCTGTAGATTTGGAACCTTGCATTACCTGTAACTCTTATTCATCGTGATAACGAAATTTGGGGAAGTGATGCAAATGAATTCAAACCAGAGAAGTTTCATGAAGGAGTTTCGAAGGCTACAAAGACTCCCCTAAGCCTCATTTTTTCCATTTGGTTATGGACCTAGGATTCGCATCGGGCAGAACTTTGCAATGCTAGAAGCCAAAATTGCCATAGCCACTATTCTCCAATAGTTTGGGTTTGAGCTTTCACCAACTTATGCTCACGCATCTTGCTATGCTAGGACTCTTCAACCTCAGTATGGTGCTCACCTGATCTTACACAAACTCTAATCAACATTTGAAATTTGGGGATTAATAATGCATGTTTGCTTGATATAATAGAACCTTTTATTTATTTTGGGTGGTTTGACTTTTTGTTTGGTGTATTTCTCTCTCTTTGAATTTTCTTTGAACTTATAAATTCTGTTTGAGTTTAGTGCTATTTTCTAGTAAGTTATGATTGGCTTTATTCAGTGCTTATTATTCTGTTCTAGGAGAATGACATGTTCTTGTTGACCCTTTTTCTATATATAATAGTTCATTTGGTTGGGTGGATTAAAGAGAATACGGAAGATTCATTTCCCTTCGGTTGTTAGGTTAAACATGTTATGCATAATTTTGATCAATTCTAGTAACATATACCAACGTATGTAAACAAATTAAACTAAAAGCACTCACATGAGAACATGAGTTTATGTAATTTGGTAAATTACTTGCGTTTATGGGAATGGATTGATGAGATAGATTATTAACACTATGAGTATGATTTATTGTTATGATTGGTTCTGGCTTTTTTATTTGGATTTTAGTTACTACATTATTTTATTTTACTCTAGTTGTCATTTGGGTCTGATTGGGATTGGGTGTACCTTAATATTATACTATTGAATGTATTTTAGGTTTGTTCCTTGGTCATGGGATATAGGACATGACAGATTGATATTAGAGCCCAAATTAGAAAACTTAAGAATAGTGGGGGCCTTTGGAGTAGTCTGTTATGTGATTATGTGTTCACATGTTTATGGTTTTTGAGTTTATTGATTTTGAAAATCAATTATAGATAAAATTTTCTTTGAAGAGTGTTATTAGACCAAAAACACAAAGCATGCATTATGTTTTATTGTTTTGATATTACTATCATATACATAATAAAAGCATACTAAATACATATCATATACATAAAAGAGCATATTAAATACATATGTTATATTCAACTATGTCGTGAACACTGATTGTTAGTATTCACTTGCCATACAAATTTTATTACAAGTCTTGATCCTGGCAAATCGCAGATCAGTGGGACTAACGGGTCTCCTTTCTATTGTTGTGTATATTTTAGCCTCTGAATCTAAATATATATTGTATATTATTCTTTTGACGTCACGGATATAAGACAATTGTTTGTAAGGATATTTGTCTTTATATCCCTTATATTTAGGGTAAAATTACTTAAATCTCTTTATTATATAACTAATATCTCTCATACTCGTAAGTAAAGTGAAACACTAATTAGTGTCATGTTAAGTGGTAGAAAAACAATACTACCTTCATCTTTTTGCCGCTATACCTCCTCTCTCTCTCCTCTCTATTCTTTTTACTTTTCTCTCTCCACGTAGCTTACACTATTATTGACTCAAGAAATCTACTTCTAATTTCAAACAGATAATTAGAGATCTGGAAACATATTTTTCTCAAATTTGAAAATTTTCTCAGATGATGTATAAGAACAAAATTTTTACAAAACTTATAATATATATATATATATATATATATATATATATATATATATAACACAATAACAACTAAGATTCAACTTTAGGAGCATGAAGTTAAACTGATCCTTGTTTCTCCCATCTTGTTTGGACTTCATTAATTATTTTCTACATAAAAGGTCTCTAACTCGAGATATGTGACTGGAATGATGTTGTCAGTAAATAGGCTTAAGAAGTCCATTATGGACATGGGCTTTAGTAGCCCAGATGGTTCGCCCATTAGTGTTCCAAGTCTATTAAGGAATTGTATATACATGATGAAGAGCATATTAACTATTGGAAAAGGACAGAGTAAAAACTGACGTACCAAATGCTAATGGAAGAGTTGCTACCTTTCGAATTCATAACTGCTTATTTATTCTCACCAATGCTATTCATGAGTGAAGACCCATTGTAAATACTCTCTGCTCATGAGTCGAGCATCGCCCAATCGAATAGATTCATAGAACAACATTAAGGTAATCTGTCAAACCATGAAAACCTAGGTGCAGCTCGTTCCATGTGGTTATACCTGCCTTTTGGTATACTAGCCGACCAATTAGATTGATTCGTGATCCGTAAATCCCGGGCCGCCTACCGCTTCCGCGTACAAGTCGCTCTAACTCCGTCAGATATGATATTATTATAGCCCGTTTGGAGGTTTAATAAAAAGCAAAAAAAAGTAAAATTTTTGGTAATTTTTTGTAGTTATAATTTTTTGGCGTGTTTGGTGGAATAAAATGTAATTTTTAGTAATTTTTTGTAACTTTTAAGTATTTGGTAAACTTTTTATTGTAATAGAGCAGAAAAGTGGTAACTTTTTATGTGTTTGGTAAGCTTTTTACTATAACAGAGTAGAAAAGTGATAATTTTTGTGTGTTTGGTAAAACTTTTTGTGAAATAAATTACTGTAACAAAGTAGAAAAGTGAAAAAATATGTGATTTCACCAAGCGCACTTTTTTACCTTTTTTTAAGCCTCCAAACGGACGATAATATATTGAAAAGGTAAAATCAGCAGTAAGAAACCTAACTTTTTAGGTTTTTTGGGCTTTCACCGTCAATTCTCATTATGATCCCAACGGCTCCTCACCAAGCTTTATTTTCCAAGCTTTGGCAGAGAAGAGTTTCGCCAAAAAAACTTGTAACCATTGCAACAGAGATTGTTTTTCATTTTTATATATTTTTTTTCTCCCTTTTCAATCTACCAAAGCAAGTTCTTTTATGGAACAGTTTGCTCAAACGTGAAGCTTCTTTTCTAGAAATAGTTTGCCAAACAAATTTTTATTGATTAACACCTATCAAGTTGCATTTTCAACTTTCACAATACTCATCCAGCTGGTGAATTTCTCTTTAGGCATATATTTATCAGCACCATTTACAGTACAAATTAAAGTACAACAAATTATTTTCTAGTGCCCGTCTTCAAAGGAAATTTGTATTCCAACCAGCTCTGTCATTTTATGTAGCTTTTTTATTTGTCATATTGCATCGTTATAGTGGAAACATTCATGCATTTAACTCATAATTATATAAAGAAAAATGTTACTTAAAAGTTTGAATTGCTCATTTTTTTTATTGACCATAATTTTTTTAGGAAATAAAAGATGAGCTAGCTAGAGATGAATGCAAGTGTAGAAAATGACGTGAAAGTGTAAATTGATATTAAAAATACTAATGAAAGATGAGCGAATGAAAAGAATTTGGAAGCATGACAAATAAGGATGAAGTACAATTAAAAGGCAAGAGGTGGATTAGTTTTCAGTTCTGATAATGGGGTGTATGGATATCATAAAATGTAATATGCATGGTCGGCGAGAAGGATTTGGCGTGATAAAGAAATGTGGTAGGACTTAAAAAATTTAGCGTGATAAAGATAGTAGTACAACTATCTTGCTCTATAGTGGATTTAATTAATTAATTTTTGTTTTAATCAATTGATTTAATATATCTCAAATTCTTATAAGTTATACATTTAAATTGAAATTCTTAAACTTATTAATATATTTATACTAGTATTAACCCGTGCGATGCGCGAAAGATGCATAATAGTCATTTATTTAGAAATGTTAATAGTTATAACTTTATATGTCAAAAATACAAACTAAAGAATATTTTTGACATATCTTAATTCTACTGCAACGATCTTCATGTATTCATTCAAATTGTGCATATTTCCATCTACACAAAAATAGAAATAGACATTAGTAACCAAAAAAAAAAAAAAAAAAAGAGAAGAAGATGAACTAATCAAAAGCATGCTTTTAAGTGTTTTTTTTTTTTTTTTTTTCTTCAGATCATTGCTTTTATGTGTTGGAATATCACTATGTACCAATTGGTTTTGAATTAGTTTGGGAGGACTCACTTCCTTTCAACTTCAAATTTCTTGAAACAAACTCAAGTCATAAAGATTTCCATGTACTCATTCAAGTAGTGCATAGTTCCATCTATACAAAAGTAAAAACAAACATTAGCAGTAAAGAGAAAATAAACAAAAGAATTGATCAAAATTTTTAAAAACTTAAAAGAAATTGAGAGATGGAAGATTTTAAAATAGGAGATAAAAAAAAAGTGAGTTTAAACTTACAAAGAAAATCGATAGTTTTTCATATAGAAAATGATGGGCAAATTAAGAGTTTTTTAAAAATAATGGGCGGGAGTGAGTTAGTATGATAGAGAGAGGGGAAAATTAAAAACGAAGAGTGACAATGACTTTTCATTTTTTTTTTAATTTTTTTCTCATTCCTTTTTAATGCAAGCTTTTTTTGTTGTTAATTTTATTTCAAAAATAGAATAAAAAATTGTTAAAAATAAAAAAATAAAAGGAACCCAAGAGTTAGAGAGAGGGAGAGATAAACCTTAACTTGCATAGAAGAGAAAACCCAAAAGTTTAAGTTGATGGTCTCGAGTGTATAGAGATAGAGGAAAATTGGAGAAGGAAGTGACTTTTGAATTTCTTTATGTGATTTTTGATTTTTTTTTAACTCATTTTTAATGCAAGCTTTTATTATTGTCTATTTTGTTTTAAAAATAAAATCAAAATTCTGTAAAAAGATGAAAATATAAAATAAAAAGTAAAGAGGCATGCCACATATGATGAGGGTGAAGGAGAGCAGGAGAGAGAAACTATATTATTTTAATATTATAGCATAGATAAGTTTAAGAAATTTTAGGCTTAAAAATAACACACATATATATATACTAGTAGTATCTCGTGCGATGCCCAGGCGATATAAATTTTTTCAATTATTAACATTAAAAAAATAAAAATATTTTTAAAACAATCAAAATTGAAATTTATAGTTGGAAATGTTAATAGTAATCAATCCATATGTCAAAATAGATAGATATAAAAAAATATGGTCATTTAATTTTCCAGATAGTAATCCAAAAGTATAACTGCAAAAAACATAATATATAATTCCATTCTTTTAGCCCCATCTAGCTCCATCATGCTAAGTAAAATCACCTATTAAACAAAAAATATTTAAAATTATCTCTTAAGTTATATAATATCTTTTTAAAAAAATTATTAAAAATAAATAAGATTAACGTCTGACTGACCAGCTGTTCCCACAGCCATCCCATCCCAATTAATTAGTCTTTCAGTCCAATCTATTACCACAATAAGAGACGAAAGCAGATCTCAGACACTAATATATACGCTATAATATATATATACAGTAATATATCTGTAAATCTATAAAGAAAATTAAACATACCAGTAAAGAGAATTGAATAAGTTTACAGTAATATATCTGTAAATCTATAAAGAAAATTAAACATACCAGTAAAGAAAATTGAATAAGTTTGTACAAAAGAGAAAAATTCAAAAGTTTCAGGTGATAGGTGGGTGTGTGTTAAGAGAGAAAAGATATTGGAGAAGACACCTAAAAGTTTTCTAGGATTATAAAGAGAGAGAGAGATAAGAGAGAGAGAGAGTGATAAACAAATTTTGAAAAAAAAGTGACTTTTGAGTTTCAAATTTTTTTTTTTTGTTTTTTTTTTTTCTAACTATCCTTTAATGAATCTTTTATTATAATTCATTTTAGATGAGTAGAGTAATATGCAGAGAAAATTTTTTTTAAAGAAACATTTATTATTATTCATTCCAGGTGGAGAGAGGAAATTTTGTTTCAAAAATAAAATTAAAATTATGTAAAAAAAGAAAAAGGGAATTGGAAAGTAAATAATTATGCCCGTAAGATGAGGGTGAAAGAGATGAGGAGAGAGAAATACATAATTTTAATATTATATATATCCATATTTAACTAAATTTTAGGCTTAAAAACAACATTAAAAAAAAATCTTATGTACAGTACAAATACAAAATTATGGGACTTTATCAGAGTTGTGAGGCGTAAGACATTTGCTTTAATTGCGTAGAGGACCGGCCTTGTAAAGAAAGGGCCAAGGTTAATGACTTCGTATCAATGTGCTTGTAAAGTCTAAATATATATATATATATATATTTGGTTGCAGATTTGAAATATTCAACAAAGTGATGAGAAGATTAATTTTCAAACTTTTTGTTGGTTGCAGATATCACAATACCATCTTGTGACAGAGTAATAAAGAATTAAACAGTAGAAAATTATATGATTTGAATATAAAGCAGCTAAAAGCAGAAATCATATAATGTCTAAAATTGGGCTGATTTTCCCAGTATATGATACAACAAAGATATCGTTACACAAATAATAAAATCAATTAATTAATGTCTAACGACGTTATAATTTGGTTGATATATATAAAAAAATTAAGTATAACGGTTAGTTATGAGTTCTAAAAAAATTATCAATTAATCATGTCTCCACTCATCATACAGGGTGCCGCTTAAACTTTTATGTGGTAAACAAAGTAAGACCAACACTAGTTTTAAGTCGTTTTGAAGTTGTATTTATCTCAAAATCGCACTAATTTTGTTTTCTTAATTCATGAAATTTGCATCCAAAACCGAGCCGATTCTAATTTGAAACTTAATAAAAAATATCGGATTAATTTAATTTTAAGTTAACCCGTTTTATAGTATATATTTTATATTTTTCAAGTTATCTCCAATCGGTTCAAAGTTTATGCACATATATAGGACTAACATTATATGTTAATATGTTATATGTTGTATTACATATCATATTATATTTCTTGAGTTGGTTTATGTCAGTTTGAATTCAGTTAGATTTGGTTCTTTTGTCTGTTAATTGGAAAATTGAACTAAAAATATAAAATTATTAATTTAAAACCTACAACTAAATCAATTTTAATACTGACACGAAGTAACCTGAATTAAACTGGTCGAATTATTACGATTTTGGGATTGTTTGTTTTTTCTTTCGTCAGTAAATGGTCATTTTTTTTTTTTACCATCATGAGTATCATTTCTCGTTCCATAAAGGAGTCAGGTGGGGAGCGTAACGAGGCCTTTGGGTTAATGTTCCTACTTCAATAACTGCCAATCGCGGCCCAAATGTTCCAAGTTGGGCCACAGTTTTAGCTCTTTCAATAACAACCCAATCGCCCACCATTTCCCTCCAAAATCTTCAACTCTCTTATACTTTATCCAAATCATCCCCCTCTGCTCCTCGTCCCTCCTTTCTGCTAAAGAAGGAAGAAACCAAAGAGCAATTCATGCCATCCAAGAATTGCATTTTTCCAAGATGTTCAAAGCAGTTTGTAAGTCCCCCCACCCCTCTCTCTCTCTCTCTCTCTATATATATATATTTTATACGTGTACATCTTTTTTACTATATCTTGCTTTCATCAAGAAAATTTGATCCCAATTTCTGCATCTTTTCAATGGCGGACAGCTCTCTTCGGCCGCAAGAAGACATCTAATCTATTCAAGGACTTCTACGCCGAATGGATCGAAACCCTCGAGAACACTCTCCTTCCGCTTCTCCGCCGATCAATGTCGCTGTCCTCCCCATCTGTCAACCTCCTCGCGACCCAAGTCGATATGATCCACCATCACTTCCAGGTCTACTACGACGCCCTAGACCTCGCCGCCTCCGACGACGTGGCCCAACTCCTCTTCCCGGAGTGGCGCAACTCTCTGGAGAAACCATTCCTCTGGTTCGGCGACCTCCACCCCTATCTCTTCACCAACCTGCTCCGATCATTTCTCGAAGACGACGATGACGACGACGAAGAAGAAGACATTGAAATTGGGGAAGTATCTGAGTTGTTCGATAAGCCCTTTGACGTTGTGATGGCTTGGAAGGACCGGCCGAAGGATCTGATGACCCGGATTGAGCAGATTGAATGTGGGTTGAGGCTGATGGTTCCGGCGCTCGTGGCCAGAGCGAGGACTGCTCAGAGGGGGTTTGTGGAGAGAGTGGGGGCGGCCTGGGGGCTGTGCGGAGGGAAGAAGGAGGCGGCGAAGCCCGCAATTGGGGAGGCTTTTGGGGCTCAGATGGTAGAGATGAGGAGTGTTTTGGTGGACGCCAATAGGCTCCGGAGGAGTGTTCTTGCGGATATTATAAACGCCACGAGTGTTCATCAAGCTGCTCTGTTTCTTGAAGGGCTTGCCCAATTCGTTGTCGGGTTTCGGAATCACCAATTCCTCCGTCAGTTTCAGAAATGCAGAATGCCTCTCGACTTGTGAATTCATTTGGGTTTTCTTCTATCTTCTTTCTTTCCTCTCTTTTTTTTTTTTTTTTTTTGTTGTTCATATTTTCGTCGGATTTCTGGTATGTAATCAGTCCTCGGAATATCTTGGAGCAGAGGAGCTACTCAGAATGCCTCACGCTTTCAAGGACTAGTTGAAACCCACGTAACCTGACTCGGATACTTAAAGTCTACTAAAAAAAAAAAAGACTCTTTGAGATATAGTGAGCAGTGATTAAAAGTACAGAACGGACACTTACACAATTTTATTGAATTTCAGGATAAAAACCACCAAGCAAATAGGTAACTATTATTAGAGTTTACAAACCACTCAAAATAATAGAAACACTCTAATATTAGAGTTTATTGTGGCGGGCTTCTAACAGTTCTTTCAGTCGATTCACCTTAAGCACACTTTTTACGAGGAAACGCTTGTGAACTTCTATAAGAAAATAAAATTTCTAGATATTATTAATCTCAAATTATTGTCTTTCAATATAGAAAATTCATATTTAAAGATTGTCAAACTCAACAAATTCCAACTTAATCGGACTTTTTATTGACAATAAAATAAAAAAATTACTAAAAATGATGAACTCCAACTGAGCATAGATTTAAAAACTAGAAGAAAATTTAAGATTTTCAATGCAAATGGTGAAAAAAACCTGAAATTTTCATCAAAAGTTATTGAGCATTAAAAATTTTTCAAAAATGACAAAATTAATTATTTTTTTACAACTTAAAGAATTTAATTTGCTCGAAATTCGACGTAGGACATAACCAAACGACGAGCATTGATCAAAACAGAGGCGGAGCTACGATTGGCCGAGTGACAGCGGTTGCTGCCACTGAATTCTCGATCCAATATATATATATATGTATGTTATAAGATACAATTCTATGGCCGTTGCCACTGAATCCTCGAGATCACCTCATAACCATTGGGTACATTTTGTTTGGATCAATCTTAGCTGCTAAGTCGTTGACAGTTTTGTACTTGTGTAGGTGTTAATTGGAAGAAATTAATTTTCGTAGGCATTTTCCGCCTTCACTGAAAAAATTTTTTGAATCCGCCGCTGGATCAAAATACTATTTCCCATTTCCTATTTCCCTATCAAATTTGATGCGAGGACGTCATTAGTCCGATCAAACTATTTTGGCAATTTTTTACATTCCACTTATCCGTACACCTCAATTCTGGTTTTATTACGTCACCCTCTCTCTATGAACATAAAATCCATATTTTGAAGTGCTTACTGAAAATTGATGCAATGAAAGGGAGATGGTGGGGTTGTTAGCTCATCGCAAGCAGAAGCCCAATGGGCCAATAGTTGTGATGTCGTAAATCACTCATTGTCTCTTATAGTTTTCTCAAATGGGCCCGTCTGGTTGATAAATTTTTGTCAACTTTTCATAACTTTTAGCCGAAAGTTTGCACCTGTCTCTTCTATGGATTTAGTTACATTTTATAAAAGTTAAAAAAAATGAAAAAAGAAATGAATAAATTAATAAAATTAAAAAGTTGATGACTTTGTGTGTGAGAAAAAGTTATGCTTTTTAGTAAATTTTAGTGAAAAAAAAATTAGAAAAAATTAAAGAGTGAAAATTTGAAGATTTTTAGCGGGTTACCAAACAAGCTAGTTCGGAAAGCCAAATACAGGACTGTGCGAATAGCTAAATCAGCTAGAGTGATTATAACAAGTAGAGACAAGGTACATTAGGTGTGGAACTGGGTGCGACTCAGGAAACTCTTCGAGTTATCAGAAAAGAATGCACAAAAATCTGAAACGTTTCACTGGCTCTCTGTTCAACCAATCCTCTTTTTGTAGAGAATTCGACTCTCAATAGTTCTATCTGGCTCACAAGCAAAACAGACTCATTGAAGCGTAATGAGCAATTCAAAAGACTAAATGATATATCAATATATGAGAAGCAAGCAAAAACTTGGAGAAAAGCAAAATTTTAAACCATACAAAGCTGAATTCTACCGTTGGGCCTCATCCAAGACTTCTACCTTCCTCTCATTTATGTTGGGGTTTCCCATATGAAAGAGTCTGATGATTAATTTATAAGTGTGAGAGAAACTTTTACCTTTTGAACTAACTTTTAAGTTTAGATAGGTATAATATTACCCATTGCTAGTATCGGAATTCAAGTTTATTATTAATTTCAGGTTATCATAAAAATAAAAATAAAAAAAAGAAAAGATTAAAAAAAAAAACTCCCCCGACCCGACCCAAGACAAAGCCCAATGTGTGAATCCGTAAAACGGTAGAATTTCTAACATTTGTCTAAAAATAAAAAACTTGGTCCAAGTTTTCTTATGGGCCGGTTTGTACTCATACTAGAGTTTTCTATCAGGCTATTTCTTCTTTTATTGTTATAGTCTATGTGTGTGTGTGTGTATATTTATATATATATTTTGAACTAATTCAACTCAATAAACCAAGTGAAAACTTGGTTTGCAAATAGGACTTAAACACCACACACACTCTTAACATCCCGATGTAAGATGCAGACTCGCTACAACTCTTTGGGCTAAAATCTAGACTGAACAGAGCAATCCATAAAAAGAGTGAAGCACCAGATACACGAACGCAGTTTTATTTATTTATTTTTTTTTTGAACTAACCCAACCTAACACACCAAGCCAAAAAAATTGGTTTGTAGATGAGACTCAAATACCACACACATACCTCCTAACATCCCAATGTGAAATGCCTATTGTTATAGCATATTATATAAACATAAAATGTATTAATATATATATGCCTCTATAAATATAAGGATGGGGATATTGGCACTTTCGAAAATTATCCTCACTCTTTGTTATTTTTTTCTTCGAAATTTGTTTCATGACAAGGAGTGAGTGAAGTTTTTAGTAGAGTGTCGATAAATCCACCCTAACTATAAACATAAACATTGACCATATATGACATTTTTTTTTCCTGATGGTTGCGCATATGACATTACTAAGGAAAACATTTCTTCGATTCCAACCTTTCATAAAATGTTCCTTAAACTCAACAGAACATGTGCTTTCATATGTTGTCAAAATAATTTGGACAGAACAGCACATAAACCATAATCTCCTAAATTATTCATTAAACATTAGCGAGCAACGATGCACATGCCACGTTGCCCCGGTCAATCGCATTAAGAAGTAGCCGGTGTCGATTTCTTGCAGTTAAATGACTACAAAAGAGCCGTTGGCTTCTGGTATAAAATTTTAGTTTAGTCTAGATATAAAATTCAGCTTTAGGTCGCAGTGGTTTTCAAGGATTTAGAATAGATATAGTCCCACTTGACAATCATATTATATGTATATATTTGCGTGCAAGTAGTTTACCTTAACTGTATTTTTTAATAAACCTAAGATGAGCAGGATTAGAAAGAGATGGCATAGTTTGATCCCACACGATGGGTTCTTTTTTCCATGTGAAGTTTTCCTTATCCGAAGAAAATTGACGCCTTTGCTTAGAGAAGCACAAATCTAAACTATTCCATTCAGAGGTAGAAATATCATTTCCTCGTTGACAAATCTATATATATATATAAAATGTGATCTTCCCACATAATCCACCCACTCATATGACGTGTCATATAATATATACATATATCGATTGCACTACATTAATTTATTTTTAATTGGTTAATTAAATCTATAAATATTTTTACTGCAAGTACAATATATATATATATATATATAGAAGTAGATTAATTGGTGAATCGGTTATCCAAATAGTGGAATAATCGCTCCATTTAGTTTGGTACGAACTCGTGAAAATCTTTAAAAAATTCTAAAAATTTTTAAAAATTATTTATTTTTTTATCTCATTGTACGAATTATAAATTTATAATTTATCTCACTTTTTATTATTCTCCACGCACACAATGCATGCTTTGACCTGAAAGAGATCTAGACAACTAATGCAATTGGTGAGCTTCGTATCCATGGAAGATATTTTACGAAGTCCTAATTGATGAATTCAGCTTCATGTCTAATTTCACTTGCGACACCTTTCATGGTTCTATATTCAAATTCATATATATATATATATATATATATATATATATATATATTTCAAACAGTATTGTTGCGTCTCTAAATTGTGCCACATCGACTGGAGTCGGGGATTAAGGTCACCTAATAAGGGGTTTCATCTCCTCTCACTAGTATCGAGACCTTTTTTTCACAGCGGAAAACAAAACCTCCGACGCTCTCGGGTCGCAGGAGGAGGACAATATCGGCCAAGCGGGCCAGCGGTGGCGCGGCACAATTTGGTGCGCAACAAGTATAATGTTCTAAGATGAAATCAACCCCCTTCAAAATTTTCAACTACATGTGCGCTACTGTTCAATGAAAGTCTCTTTCACTAAAATTATTAGGATAAATTACATCATCTTTTCCTTAATATTTAGAGAATTACATTTATTATCGCTCAACATTTAAAAATTACATTTACTTTTTTATTTTGAATTTTTTTTTAGTAACTTAGAATTCTCACTAGTTTATTATAGCACTCAATGAATCATATAACTAATAGATAAATTGGACAGAACTATGCCGCCCCTTATGCACATCTCACTTGAATCAGGAATTTAACTTTTGTGGTCTCTATGGAGAGCTTATCCACGAGCCACTCGAACTAACTCCAGGAGCTTATTTTGAAATATTGTTAACACTGACTCCCTTTCGAGTAAATAAACTATTAAAACTTAACCAAAAAAAGTCAAAATAACCAAAATTTTAAGTTTTTTTTTTTTTTACCACTCCCTCTTGCACATATTCATTAGTTTTCTCAAAAAAAAAAAAAAAAAAATCAAAAAAGCTGTTTACTTTATTTGTTTTTGAGAATTTTGTAAAGAAAACTAACAAATACATGAGATGGGGGGTAAAATAAGAAAGTAATTAAAATTTTAATTATTTTAACATTATTTGTTAAATCTTAATTGTCAATATTATTCGTTTTAACATTATTTAACATTGTTGTCAACCTTAAATGTCAATTTTAACATTATTCGTTTTAATGAAACGAATGGTCAATATTAATTACATTTCAAAATAAATGTAGTAAATGTAATTTTTAAATATTAAAGAATGATAAGTATAATTGTTCAAATATTAAATAAGATAAGTATAACTTACCCAAATTATTAAGAACATGAATAGTTGTGTTCTATTTTTCGCCAGTAAATTTTCTAAAGTTTATGCACATGTCTTATTTGGTATTAGCTTTTAAGTTAATTATTTTTTAACTTATTATTTCGAAAATGTTAAATATGTTTGATTATCTAAGTTTTTGAAACATATAAGCAAGCTTAAAAAAAAAAAAACCTTAAAAACAAGCAAAAAGGCTAGAAAATTAGAGTTTTTTTCAGCTCTTCACGAATTTAGAAGGTGATTACTACTTTCCAAATTGTTTAATACCTCGCAAGTGCACGAGAATAGTACAGTGATAATTCGATGAAGTACCAAATGTCGTCCTTAGGAATTGTTTGTCAGGGAATTGAAAACCAAGGTTTGGAAATTGTTTAATAAGGGAATAATTGAAAGCAAAGTAATAAAAATAAGGATTTGAAAAAACGACGGTGGGATTTAACTTAGGTTCTCATAAATTATTGTCTTTATTACGTGCAATGTTAAATCATCCAATAATTTTTGTGGGTTTCAAGGGTTATAGTAAAAAATTCATTGTGAAGATTGAAATGTAAGAATCAATAGTTATAATTTTTTCAGTATTTATTAATTTAGGTAAATAATATTTATTAATTTAATTAACAATATTTATTAATCAATCAAATTTATTTTAATAAAATCATATCCATTAATCTAGACACTTTATCTCCAAAGTATATTTTACGCTGCAACCCTCGTAATCCAATTTTTGTAACCCAGATTCACATGCAATAATTGTGCATTCAACTTGAAATATTTTTCTTCGGAAGATCAATGATGAAAACAAGATTTTGATCCCTAAAATCCAACAGCACTTATTCATAAGGGATTGAATAAAGATCAACGATGAAAACTTTTCTTTTTTTTTTTTTTTTTTTTTTCAACTCAAAGCATCTACGAATGATCTGGAAATCTTTTCTTTTCATATTTTTGCGTATCTTCGCCGCCTTAGCAATCCTCCCCACTTGGCTGGGCTTTCAATTACATCTTCCAATTTGGTTTTAACCTAAAATTCAAATCAACATAAGAAGACAAGATCAGATACAAATATCTAAATAAAAATAACGTATTTATCTCTAAAGCATTACAACTGTATGTGAATTAGCATCAAGCAATCACACTTCTAGTGAATAATTAGAATGTTTAAGATTTTTATTGACATTCCAAAAACTCTCATCAAATTAATCTCCATAATTACCAAAATACTTTATATATATATAAAGTATTATCTAAAAACTAAATTTACCAACATTTTCTTAATAAAATATGATTAAATAAATTACAAAACTATATTTAAATAATATATTTTTAACAAATTATAAAATTCTTATAAATTACTTGCTACTAAATTTTTTAAATTAAAATTAACATTAAAAATTTAATTTTAACCTTATTGATTGCCAGAATAACACAATATTATTTAATCAATTAAAAAGTTATTACAGTAATTTTTGTGCAAAATAATCATTTTAATTTCAATGGGTACCAAACAATCCGTGCACAAAAATCTTAATGAAAATTAAATTTTTTAATAGATTAACAAACGCTCCAGGCGTCTTTTTTAAGTTAGCTTAAAAACTAAACTTATTTTCATCTACCTTTTTAACTTAAAAGTTAGTATCTTACTACCTCCTTGAATTTAAAATCATTGTTCAAAATTATATTAATAATATACCAAAATTTATTTCAACGATTTGTAAATAATTAATTATAAATTCTGAATACATTGATGAAGAAAAATTGTTCATGCTTAATTAAATACTAGATGGACCGATAAGGAGAATTCAACTAAAAAGAAATATCACATAAGATTTTGCAGAATGGAAAAACTAATTAAGCTTGCTTTGCGAAGTAAAAAAGTTATTTTTTTTAATTAACAGTTACTAACTAACTATTAAAAAATTAATTTATTTTGTGTTTAGAAAAGAAAAAGAAGTTACTTTTTAGTAGTTAACTTTTTAATTTTTTTGTTAATTTGATATTTTTACTTTTTAATATTAATATTAAAAAAATATAAAATATAAGTGGATAACAGTTGTCATTTTAAAAAAAGATAAAAAACTAATGGTTGATAGCTTGTAACGACCCGCATTCTTATAATACAATATTGTTTGCTTTGGACTTGGTAAGCTGCTTTTCAAGAGGTCGCCCATCTCAGTACTGCTCCCACTGGAGCACACTTAACCCTGGAGTTCCTATTGAATTCAGTACCCTCACAGTTTTAAAACGCATTATTATTATATGGATATCGAATGTTACATATATGTATTTCCTTTCACTACTCAAGCGATGTGGGATGAAAAGAATTGCTTCTCTATTGCACTTTCGGCTTTCACTCTCTTGCAGACAGAACCTCTCACAGATAGGTCCCTCATAGCCCTTTCCATAGCTCTACCTACCGGCTACTATTTCCAAATGAAAGTCAATGTAAGACAACCCACGAGTTATAATTATGTATATTATCAACTTTTATTCATTTTGCGATCAATTTTTATTCATTTTGCGATCAATTTTTATTCATTTTATTCATGAATTTAAACAAATAATTAACATAAATATATAATATTAATGTCCGCATCAAACTCTACTTATTTTATGCATAAACTTCACTACAATTTTAATTTAGAATGTATAAATTATCATGCTCAAATTTGTGATTTTTCAAAGAGTTACAAAATATGTGTTTGAATCCTTAAGTTTTATTTAAAAAATTTTAATTTTTATTAATTTTTTTAATTTCTATAAACTTTTCACAACATTCATAATTTTAACACTATAATTTTTGATAAAAAAAAATAACAAAAAAATGAGGGTCCAAATACGACGAGGATCCGTCATATCAAGCAGAGTTTGAGCTCCACCCTAGACAAAACAGATGGCCCTACAATGTGAGGTCCAACTCATTAATGACTAAGATAGGTGCTTTAGCAAGCTTGTTTATATCAAGAATGTGCTGGAGCATGGTCAAGTGAAGTCAATTCGGGGTCAAGTCACTTGAAAGCATTCGCAGTCCGCGGTTTGGTTGTGTGTTTGTACTTTTGAGAGGGAGAGAGAGAGAGAGAGAGGGGGAGCGAATTAACTCATAATTAACTCATTTGACACATTAATTTTTTATAATTTTGCATGAAAAGTTATAAAATATAATAGTTTATATATTTAGTAAAATTTATATTTTCTATAATTTTAATATGTGTAATAATTTTTTATACTTTTGATAAAATATTAACTTTTAAAAAAAAATTAATTAATAAAAATTGAATATTTGCCAAACATTTACAAAATTTAAAAATTATCAACTTTTAGCATGTCAAACGATCACTAGTTTATAAAAAGAATGAATTGAAGGTGACTAGACAATTGTGTAGGGGTGGGAATAGTGACTGATATTGCGACTGAAATATGACAATACAAATATATTTACATATTTTTAGATTTAAAAAAAAAAGTGAATATATTTAGATTGTCCCCATCTCACTTATCACCGAGGGAATCCAAAGTTACCCTTTGGGGTGGTCGAGTGAAGTTTAGGGGTGGTTGATAAGTTCGGTCCTTAAGGTTTCAAGTTCGAATCTCTCTTCAGTGGAACAGCCTTCCGTTTATTGTGGCAGGCTTCTAATAGCACCCTCGGTCGAGCCGGTCAACTAGGACTTGCTTAGGCTGGTTTACCCTTCGTGACCCTTTGCCGGCTAGGGTCACGGAACGTGTCTCGCCCTAAGCGCACCCCTTACGGGGAAGCGACTGCGGACTCCCACGTACCAGGAGGGAATCCAAAGTTAGACCGTTTGAAAATGCTTTGAAATTTAACATTTTTCAAACTGACTCCAAACCAATTACATCACTGAATTAACAGGGTTCTCAGTGATTTTATTTTATTTTTAATAATGCTACACTTACATTTTTTTGTATACTTACACTCTTTTATTTACACATTTCTTACACTTTACTGGTCATAACCCGCCATGACTAGTGTATTCTATTTAAAATTATCACAGTCGTTGGATGTCACATTTTATGTGCGGCAGTAATGATTTTGAATAGATTATACTGGTCATGACCCGTCATGTCCAGTGAAGTGTAGGAATGATGTGAATAAAAGAGTGTAAGTGTAGTATTATTTTTTTATTTTATATAATTATCATAATGTGTATTATCATCATAATGTGTTCAAATTTGATGAATCCAACTTTTGAGTTGAGTTCACCAAAAGTACGGGTTTTAAATTTGGTTTAAACCTGACTATATATATATATATATTACAAAAATCAATCATATACAAATTTTAAACTACTTAGATACAATTTAAGTTAAAATTATTTTGATTTACTTTTTAACCTTAGAAACAAGGTGGATGAAACCTGTGAGGTATAAAAATAGCTTACCCGACCACAAGAGTGGTCTGCTGACCATAAATTACACCCCCTGAACAGGAAGGTATATTATGGTTAAATTGGGACTAGATAGTTTGCTAGTTACGTTGTATAATTACATTATGAACTACACTTTTACACTGCTCCCGAAGCTTACATTATCTGGCATTTAATATTAGCCACTCACTTTCACTTTAAGTCACATCAAGATAAAGTGATAGTCAAATCAACAAAAAGTAAGACAGACACTCCATCTATAAATACCAAAAACCAAGATAGTGTAGGGGGTTTTTTCGGTTCCTTTTTCTCCGATCTTCTTTTCTCTCTCTCTTTATTTACATGAGCTTATATCTATACAAGAAACTGACTTAAGCATCGAAGTGTCCTTGGTCGAGGACCAACTCCGACTGCTTTATTTTACTATATTCTTGCTTGCAGGTTACCGGGAAGAGATTTCAATAAACAAGGGAGAGAAGGGGTCTACAGAGAAGAAGGTAAAATTATTGTCGAACAAAACCAAAATTCGATCGCAACAATTATCTCAAAATCTATTGATGACACAAAAAATTACATGAAAATCTCATTATTCTTGTCTCTATTTAATTAAAATTTTTACTTTTATTACATTATTTTTACACTTTTGCCCTAACCATTTTAACCTCAATCTCTATTGTGTTGTCCAAAGCCAATGTCATCTTCAGTTCAACTTGGCAATCTTTTTTACGTACCAAGAGTGGAGAGATAGATCTGACCTTGCTCGGGCATTTCATTTAAAAAATCACTTAAAATTGACTAAATCATGTTTTTTTCAGGTGACAATAATGTTGTCATGAATAGTTTAAGTACGGGTGATCGAACATGGCAATTGTCGGAACTTGAAAAAAGTAAGAAATAAAAGTAAAAATAAATAATTATTGGATACATAGGTTATAGTTTCAGGGAGATTCTCGTACCCGCCTCGCAAAATTATTCTCTATTTTAAAATTGCTTATTTATGATTTTGGTACGAGGTGACATCAAAAAATTATTTTAACAAAATTCTCGAATCAAATTCATAATTTTTGACATGATAAGAGTAGAAGTTTTATATAAAAAAAGTTTTGACCTCTTTTTATATGAAAAGTTCAAAGGCCGTCGGATAAAAAAATTAGAATACCAGGCAAAAGATTACATTTTGCATAAAATAAATTTATAAGTAATTCTGTATGCACTACTATTTTGGTAGAGACTCAATATATACCTTGAAGAGAGTAATTCAAGTCTCTTCAAGATTATTGAAAAATTTATCTAATCGTTAATTTTAGAATCCCAAACATTAGATAAGATGTCCACAAATTAGCCCAAATTTCATCAGTTATAAAATATATATACATATATATAATATATATATACAAACAGCACAGCATATAATAAAATCTCACACAATAGTTTTATAGGATAACTTATTTGGTTTGGAGAAGGATGGAACCAATCACAAGGTGTGGAAGAAGTAACATTTCAAGTTTGGTTTATTTCACCAACACCTTGTGTGGTTTTAGTTTTGTATACTTAAATCCTACAATTTTTATAAATAGGTACCTAAATCTCTAAGATTTGTATTATATTCATTCAGACCTCTTCTATTAGATCTTTTATCCAAAAAGTTTGACAAATGTAATATTATGAAATTACCTCTATACCCTTAGTATTAATAAAAAGAATATTTATGTTTTCATATGGTGTATCTTTTTTTATATAAAAATTGTACTATAATTAATTTATTAATTTTTTTTGTGAATATTTTTTTATTAGTACTTTAAATTATTATGCTTTGCGTTAATATTTTAAATTTATATTATATATAAATCAATAATTATACATATATATATAAACTATCTTTACTTTTTCTATTACTAATATAATAAATTTAATATGGAAGAGAGATAAATTTAGTTTCTCATTTTCTCCCGCTTATTTTCCATTAGTATTAAATAATAACGAATTAACCTTACTTTCAATTTTCTTTTTATACATTTTTTTTATATTAATAGTAAGAGTATAAGGTAATTTCATAACATTGAATTAATCATAAGTTACTTTTTAGATGAAAAATCTAACAAGAAGGTCTAAGTAAATGTAATACAAATATCAAAAGATTTAAGTGCATATTTATGAAATCTGTGGATCTAGGTATATAAAAGCAAAATCACAGAGGGTGTAAGTGAAATAAACCCATCTGGTTAAACAGAGTTTTGCTACTTACCAAAAAAAAAAAAAAAATGTAGTTTTGCTAATTTGTCCCCCATTTTCTATTTGTTATTGGTATTTTCTAACATGATGCATATTTACAATATTAATTTATGCTAAAAATGCAAAAATTACCAATTACAAATTTTATTAAAATAATTTTAATTTTTAAAAAATTATACTTGTTTATTTTATCATAAAAAATATTCTCACTTTCATTAAGACTAAGATAGAAATGAGTTGAGATTTTTTTCAAATTATTTGAGCTCGACTAACTTGAACCTAGTTCGTGATAAAAAACAAATTGAGTCAAGTTCGATTTGTGATTTGTTTATAGTTGAACTATAGCCCAAACTTAAAAAAGTTTTGCTTGAATGCTTGCGAGTCAGCTCAATGAAAATATATAAATATTATAATATTTTTGTATTTTCAATAATATTTTATTTATTATATTTTAAATTAAAATGATTTTGTTTTATTTTAAATGAATTATTTATAAGTTAATTTTTAATTTAATTTTTTTTATCTAATCAAACTCGAATTAATATAACAGTTCGAGTTGATCTTAGGTTTGACATAGTTTTAACTGAACTCAAACTTATATAACAATTCAAGTTGATATTGAGTTTGACCGAGTTTTAATTGAGCTTAAGTAAGTTAAAATTCCAATCAGCTCGACTCGAGAGCATATAATTTTTTGTCCCTGATAATTAAAATTATTGGTTCGGTACCAGCTTTGAAGGTCTTAAAAAATGATTTGCTAGAACCTTAATTGAAAAGTAAGATTTATTAGTTATGATTTTAAAAATTAATATTTATTACTTATTCCTCAATCAATTACTGACAAGTACAAACGACAAATTTCACCAAGTGGCCGACAAGAACAGATTTAATGAGTGGACCAAAATTGTCGTCACTAGCTTCAAACGAGCTGCCAATTTCCGATAATTGTTTCTGTACTTGATTACAAATAGATAGGTTTCAGAATGTCACATTTACGCGGGCTATCGCTTTAAAACAAAAGCTTGGCTGGTACACCGCCAGCATGAATAACTAGAACAGGGTTGTCAATTTGGGAGGCCCTGTACCATTTTCATTCGATTGTCCAAGGGTTCGTTTGGTTTTCAAAAAAAAAATATTGAACTTTTTTTTATAATGATTTTTTTCATTCTATATGATTTTTTTCGCTAAACTTTGATTTTCTTTTACAAGATATAATTTTTAAGTGTAGTAATCGTATTTGTTAAAACAAAATAAAAAATTTTTATTCGTTTAAGTAAAAGTTATCCGTCTAAATTGTATTAATTTAAAATATAACTAAATTGTATTAGTTTTAAGCTAACATGTTTATATCATGTATTTTTCATCTTATTTTTTGTAATTTTATATTTATATTAATGATGTTTGTATCGTATTTTATCAACCTATTTCTTTATTATATTCACAGAGGCGTTTGAAATGATAAAAAATGAGATAAAGTTAGATAATTTGATAAAATTTGTAAGTTCGTAATTCGTAAATGAGATAAAAGGTAAATAGCTTTCAAAATTTTTCAGAGAATTATAATGTGCCAAACACACCCTTACCACCAAATTCACAATCTACTCAATGTACTTTGTAACGATCCGTATCCATATAATACCATATTGTCCGCTTTGGACTCAGTAAGCTACTTCCCAGGAGGTCACCCATCCTAGTATTGCTCTCACTGGAGCACGCTTAACCCTGGAGTTTCCACTGAACCCAATGCCCTCGCAGCTTTAAAACGCGTTGTACTATATTGATATCGAATATTACATATATGTAACTTCCTTCCACGATCTAGGCGATATGGGATGGGAGGTATAGCTTCTCTGCTTTACCTCCCGCTTCACTCTCTCGCAGGCAAAGTCACTCACAGTTCCTCACACACTTTGCTAAAATAATACTCATATCAGTTCCTAAACCTCATTCTTTCCATAGTTTCTATTTTCATTTTTTAATATGAATTTGTAACTAAGATGAAATCGCTAAAGTTAAAGGATGGCTAGTATTAACCCATCTACAAAATAATTACTCTAAAGTGACGTCACGTTTTAATTTAGAATAAAACTTTATTTATTTGAGTTGAGTTCAGAAAGAAAAGACGCATAAGATAAAAAGTAGGTTTTCCATAACATCCCAAGCCCTCGATTAGGAGGTAAATTGGTGTGAAAGGAACTAAGAGGGCGTTTGGAGCCCCACAAAAAATAAAAAGATAATCAAAAGGTGGGATTGATGTGATGTAAAAATAATAGTTAACAAAATTTGATTGAAAAAATTTGATAATTTTTGAAGTTTTTTGAAAATTTTTGATTTTTTTAGGGTTCCAAATGAACCCTAAATAAGAGGTAAAGATGAGCAATGACAAGACTACTAAGGGGTTGGGGGACCATGTTTCAAAAATACTATCCGTACATGTAAATTTTTTATTAAAATAATTCATACTATGATTTAAACTCTTAAAAATTTCAAAAAATAATTGATCCTAGTCAGGAAAACACTACTACTAATATATATAAATTTTTTAATTAAAACAATTGAAAACAATTTAAGTTATGGGTCAACTACTTTAAAATTTAACTATTTTTTCTCAATTATTATATATAATCTAAATTTTGAAAATCTTTACTAAATATAATTTATAATATTATTTATAATTTTTTCTAGATATAAATTCAACCAAAGAATAACAAAAAATAAAATCTCCCCCCTCCCCGGGAAAAAAAGAAAAAAAAGAAAAAAGTTTTGACTTCTTCCGCAGATATAAGGGAAGGGAAATAAATGAATCTTACCCATTTACCTCTATTAACTAACTTCTTTTCACCTCCAATTTAGGGAAGAATGAGTGTAAAAATATCTTAAAGTGTTATCACAAACAAATTTACTTTAAAAGATATAATAATATTTTTATTATATATATATTTTTATTTTACTTTCTATTTCCTTTCCCTCTCATTTACTAACCTCCCCTCCCCTCCCATCCTCCAAAAAAATGCTTAGTTCCCTGATATTTAATTATTTTTTTTGTGATTTAAAAAAATATATGAATAAAATGCTAAAGAAATTACATATAATAAAAACATAAAATAAAACAAATTTTTATAAGAAAATTGTATAAAATTTAAAAATAAAAAAGTAAAAGCAACTTATTTTATCTAGCGAAGATTTAAAAGATTGATATCGCATGTAGATATTAACTTAAGAACGAGGAGCTCAGTCTGTTAAATTAAAATTCAGAGAGTTAAATTCATTTATATATTTTCAATTGAAAATAATTTATCGACTCAAATTTATTTACATAATTTTAATTTAAAATAATATAAATAAATTTAAATCGTTAATTTTTAATCCAAAATTTTTTAACTCGCCTTCTCTTTTTACCCAGCCGTACTGCCCTGAATGCCAATTGAGACCTGAAAGTGTACTCCAATTGTTTTTTTCACGCTACTCTGTTAGTGTTCGTCGATACTGCAACGTCACCGTACGGGTCTTGCAAAAAATTGAAAGGAGGGTTCGGCTTATTTAAAGTATTTAATTTTTATTGATATTTTTTAATTTCTTAGACTAAATTTCATCATTTGTTTTTTTTATGTTAATTTTATATTTTTCACAGACCAAAAACTACTTAAATATTATAAAAATTGTAAGATTAATGTTATAATCCACGTCAACTGTAGCCACGTCACAGTCGCTCCACGTTTTTGTAATAGGTATCCTCACCGAAGAAATTATATCAATTTGGGTTTGTTTGGAGTAAGAAAAATTGGGATAAATTGAGAGTTCATAATACGTGCAGTGAAAGAAAAAAGTTGATGTGATATAAAGTTAACATAGATTTATAGGATTTTTTGTTATTTTTCAGTAAATCAAACGAGGCCTTTATGTTTGGAGTAATAAAAAGTGAGATAAAATAAGATAAACTGATATAAGTTATACACTAAAATAAAAGATAAATAATTTTTAAACTTTTTTGTTAATTTAAATTTTTTTTTAATTTTTTACCATTTTAAACGAAACCTAATTATTGAGCGACAGATATGCCGAATCAACTTGAGCGACAGAGATGCCGAATCAACGGTGCACCAAGGACTCACTCGTGCTAGGGGCTGGCAGGTATATAGCTGTCTTAGCCTTCCGCAAACGCGACAACGTTTCACTTCGTGTATCCGAGGTGGAGGCATGGTACTCGCACATATTTTACATATGTACATATATACAAATATCTATGCATATAGATATATGTTTGTTGTGATTCACTTGTTCAAAGATATTTTTGTTGTCACCAGGGTTAGAAAATGAAACTCCGTTAGTAACTTTGGCAAGTTTTAAAAATCGTTAAAAATTATTTAAAATTTTTAAAAATATATATATTTTGGGATAAAATAAAATAAATTTTATTAAAATAATTTTTATTCTCTACTACATTAGTTTAGATGAGGGCATAATAATTATATTGAGAGTAACGATTACCCCAATATAAGAGTAAATTATTACTCAGGGGAGGTGAGTAATGAAAGATAATGAAAAAATTTTACATTTTTTAATTACCCGTATAAAATATTTCTTTACACTCTTATAAAACTCTAATTAAATTAAAATTAATTAATTATTAAATTATTTTATCAAAATAATATTAAATAAACAACAAGCTATTATTAAAATAATTTATTATATTTATCAAATTAATATTATTGAAATATTAATTTATGACTTAAATTATTTATTTTCTAACATTAAAATTAATGTTTAATAAATAATAATTACTTATTAAAATATTTTATTAAATAAAAACTATTTCTTGTAAATATTTATTTATTAGATTATGTATTGTATTAATATAGTTTACTAAAATTAATATTTTATTTAAATAAACTAAAATTATTTGTTTTATTAAATTATTTATCAAAACAAAAATAAATTTTAACAAATAATAATTCAATATTAAAATCAATTACTATTGAAAATATCAATCTATAGTAAAATTATTTTTTATAATTAATATTTTTATTTAAAATTATATTTAATAATATATATTTTATTAAAATTAAATATTATGATGACTTATTTTATTATAATATTTTACTAAAATTAAATATTAACTTTTACTCTGGGTCAATTTAAGTTCATTCCAAACACAATTCACTTTTACTCCTCCAAATCCTTTTGCATTCCAAACATAATATAATTATTACCGAATAATATTTACTCTCTCATTCTAAATATAAGTATCATGAACTTATTACCCCAATAACTATTATAAGAGTAACAATTATCCCATTAATTTTTTACTCTCAAAATTTTCATCTTATACTGAACATATCATAAAAGTTATTCACTTTTCATCTCACTATATGAATTATGAACTTATAATTTTTATTAAATTTTATCACTTTTTATTACTTCAAAACACCCCCAAGATAGTTCCACTTCCACTGGGTTTGTTTGAAGTACATAGATGATGGGAATCGATAATTAGAGCCCGTTCCATTGAATTTTTATACCTTTTAGTAAAAAATTATGAAAAGGTGATAAAAATTATTAGATATTACTAAAAATTGTGTGACGGTACGCAGGCTCTTAGTTCCACCTCCATTCAGTTCTAGCAGCTTTCCGACAGTTGTTTGGCCTATGGTTGATGCTCTTGCATTGCTTGCACGTTTTTGGAATTCATTCATACTCAATTTGCTGTGTAAAAACCGAGCCATTATAGTCAACTATTTTAATTCCTTGTGGAACTAAGTTTAATGATGCTATAATTGATGTGTTTATTTAGTTATTTAGATTTTTAGAATAGAGATATGTAAATGTTACCTCAATGTGATATTATATATTTTTAAGTTTAGATTAGTTTTTGTCAATATTTTAATGTGTGTTTGGAGTTATATAAAATTGCTAAAGTTAATGTTTTTTATTTTTACAGTGAGTAAAGAATTTAAATTTTACTGTCTCGTAATTCATATTTGTAGAGATTTGTAAAATTTTGTATTTTATTGTTGAACTCCAAACACACCTATTATTTTTTTTCAAATTATAACTTCTATCTCACTTCATATTCTACCAATCAAATACTAAAAAATAATTTTACATAAATTAATCTATATTATATTCTATTTCATATATTATCCATTAATGTTACTTATATTCTAATCATCATATCCCCAAATGTAACTTTATAATGTGTTTCAATCGATTCGATTTCAGTACGTATTGAATTTAGAATTGAGCTAATTTTTATCAAATTCAAAGTCTTAAATTCAAAATTGAATCAATTCTATTCGATTTAAGATTGAAATATAATTATATTTTTTATGAAAAAAGTGAAAAATTAAATTAATTCAATTTAATTTAGTTTTGGTCTAAAAATAGATTAATTAATTCAAAATTGAACGGGTTAAAAAAATAAACTTCATTTTTTTTTTATCTACGTTACTCACGAAATAAAAATTAAAACTTTTTACCCCACTATTGATATTAATAAACAAATTTATAATAATGGAGTGACCTGGCAAATGTTTACCAAAACAGAGACACTCCAGTTCAAGTTCAAAAAGTTGCAAAGCCTACGATTAATTTATAGGGTGATTGATTATCAATCAATGCAATCCTTAAACATTTAATAAAGCAATCATTTAAGCCTCAAAGTTGTATGTGTACAAGGTTGCTTGGGTATTGGACGATTCATTAACATTAATTATCATACTTTGGGTGCAAAAGGTAATACCCTCGCCCTCGGACCCCCACTCTCAGCCCCAAGGGAATGGTGGAGGAGGTAAATCACGGTACACGGCTGTCTTCTAGACAGGAGGATCAGTGCCTGGTACCCACAAGGAGCCACTCCCACAAGAGGGTGAAACTTTCACACTGCGACTGTCAGGACTCGAACCTACATCATTGAGTGCAATCTACTACCCGAGTATTAACTGTGCTATGCCCGCGGGGGCAACATTAATTATCATACTTGGTAAGTAATAAATAATTATATAAAGGGTAGAGTACAAAAAAACATAAAATACAAAAAATTATCTTTATAATTTATTTTTGGTATGATTTTAGTCCCTTAGGGTCTGATTGGATGATGCTAAAATTTTGGGGGCTAAATTTTAGAGAGGGTATAAGATAAGATGGGGTATTATTTTTAGAAGGTTAGCCCATATTGATGTGATATTTATGGAGGAGGATAACTTTTGACTTGGTTTGGATATTTTATAAATAAGAGGGGTGAATGATAAAAAAATAGTCAAATGACTCTTTTGCCCTTGTAATGTCCCAAACTTCGTTACCCATTAAATTAAATATTAAATTGTAAAACCCACTTTATTTAATTATTTTTGGACGATTTGAAGTTATATTATTTATTTCATTGAAAATTTAATTTTTTATAAATTTTTTTAAACAATTTTTTTAAATATGTACTTTTAAATTGTTAGTTAGTATCTAATTTTATTTTTAATTATATTTATTTTGACTTGTTGGCCTATCTATTATTTATTTACTAGCATTATATTTATTTTGATCAAGTTAACGAAAGCTAAAAACGTAAAAAAACAAGAGCCATTCCCCCGGATAAATTTTGGCTAGGGTCGAGGGTGCCCAAATTTTATTTGGGAGATGACCGTGAGGGAGGGAAAGTGAAGACCCAGGAAAACGAAGAGGGGGGGACAAGTTTGGTTGCCAAACCATGGCAAAGGGATGAGACCCACCTATATGACCGGGTATAATTTTTGGAATGAGTTTTTCTCCGCATCCAATCAAGGCCTTACATTTATGATTTTCCCTATTTTCTTCTCTTATGATCTTCCCCACCTTACTTGTAATTTTCTTTTTTTTCACTTGTTAGAATTCCTCTTCCCTTATGATACATTCCACCTATTGCGGTTGTGTTTTCTCCTCTTAATAAAATCATATTTATAGCGAAGGAGCATATATAGAATCATAATATTACCTTATCTTTGATAAAACATAAAAATCAATATTCATTTAGAAATAATTTAAATTTAATTAAAAGATAATATTTATATTCTCAAATACTTGGCATCTTAATATTATATTGTTTTTACATATGGTAACATAAGATTCACTCATGTTGAATGTTTTAAAAATTTATAATTAATTAAAATTTTGAAAATTTATAATTAATTAAAATTTTGCAGGCTACAACAACAACATCTATATTATTATAGGGCAAACACTACGATTTGGTTAGGCCAATTTTTTGTTGTTTTTTTTTTTTTTGGGTGAAAGTTTATTTATTCTTTTTATTAATGACCCTTAAGGTGCATTTAAAGTGACAAAAAATGAAATAAAATAAAATGAAGTGAAATAAATTATGAGTTTGTAATTTATGAAATGAGATAAAAAGTGAATAATTTTTAAAATTTTTTAGTATTTTTACTAATTTTTAGAGTTTTTTAATCATCCCAAATGAAGTCTTAATCACTAATAAACCGCTCACAATTTGAAAGCGGTGTACAAGTAATTTTTTAATTTTTATAAGTTATTTAAGTAATTTTATCTTTTTATTTTTTTATTTTTCTTAAATGCCATTTAACTACCAGCTATTCTTATGACATTCTCTTATTTTACCTAAATAATCCTTAGTTACTTACAATTTATTTAAATTTTTTTAATTAATAATTACTTATTATTTATTGTTCGATAAATTTTTTAAATAAAATAAGAAATTAATCAAAGACATACACATAGTGAATGGACCAAAATTGTCGTCACTAGCTTCAGACAAGCTGTCAATTTCGGATAATTATTTCTGTACTTGATTAGAAATTCAAGTAGATAGCTTTGAATGTCACATTTACGGGGGTTATAGCTTAAAACAAAATTATGAGCCTCTCTTTCCAAAGCTAGGCTGGTCCACCGCCAGCCCGAATAACTAGAACAGGGCTTGTCAATTTGGGAGGCCCTGTACCGTTTTCATTCGATTGTCTAAGGGTTAGTTTGGTTTAAAAAAATAATAATAATCACTATTCTGCTTTTTTGTTTTTTCATAAATTTTTTCGTCTTCTATGAATTTTTTTTATCAAAATTTAATTTTTTATTTTTTTAAAAATATAACTTTTAGATGTATTAATCACATTTGTAAAAACAAAATCGAAAAATTGTCATTCATTTGAGTAAAAGTTATCTGTCTAACTAAAAAATTATCGACAAAGTTAGTATTTTTTCTTCTAACTTTTACCTAAATAAGTATAAATTTTTTAATTTTTATTTTTTTACAAGTGTGATTAACACACTTAAAAGGTATAATTTCTAAAAAATAATTAAATTTTGGTTAAAAAAACTATGTAAGACAAAAAAAATCTACCAAAAAAAGTAGAAAACTATTTCAATTATATTTGATTTTTATGAATTATTTTGCTTTTTGAAATCTCCTAGTTGTGGGATGGTAATATGTCATTTAAATTTAAAATTCATTTAAATTTATAATTCATATTTATTTATGTCCAAATTGTAATATCTTAAAATTTAATAAACATATTATAATTAATTTATTTTAAAATCAAACTAAATTGTATTAGTTTTAAGTAAACATATTTATATCATGTTTTATTCGTCTCTTTTTTTTAATTCTATATTTATGTAAATGATGTTTGTATCGTATTTAAATCATGTTTTGTTGGAATTGTTTTTAATATTATCAACTTATTTCTTTAATATAAATAGAGAGGCGTTTGAAGTAATAAAAAGTGAAAATAAGATAAAAAGTGAATAATATTTAAAAATTTTATTTTTTTCATAATTATTTTTTTAATTATTTATAATTTTTAACCACTTCAAACGAAATATACCTAAAATTTGAGTGACTGAGATGCCGAATCAACGGTGCACCAAGGACTCACTCGCACGAGGGGCTGGTGGTACATAGCTGTCTTTGGCTCCGTTTCACCTCTTTAAAATAAAATAAAATCTTATAAATTTTTACAAACATTAATTATAAAATAATAAAATTTTAATTTTTCGCTCGTTACTTAAATTACGAAACATTTACTTTTATAATTTTATATTATTTTATACAATCTTAAACATTCAACAAACAAGGCAACGTTCCCCTTCGTGTAGGCATGGACACGCGGGGGCCAGCAGTAGCCCAAAACGGGAGCTTTTTTGCAAAAAAAAAAAAAAAAAAAGCTAGCGAAACGTAAAAAAAAAAATAATAATAATAATAATATTAAGACCGTAGAGCGAAAAAAAAAATAGAGAGTGTGTTTGATAATTAAAAATATAAATCTTTTTTTATGTTTTATGTTTTGAAAATCTCAAAACATGAAAAATAGAAACTAAATTTAATTTAACATTTTTTATTTTTCGTATTTTTAGATTTTTTTTATTTTACATTAAAAACGTTTAAAATGACTTTTTTTTATTTTATGTATAAATTCATTTTCTATTTCTTAAAATAGATTTTAAAACACAAGTAACAAAATACGTTTTGAATTGTTTCCTTATTTTAAAGAAATACAAAATGAATTGTTTTCTTTATTTTAAAAAAATACAAAATACGTTTTAAACTGTTTTTTTTTTTTTGTGGTCTACCGTCCTAGAATTATTTTTTATGCTTTACACACTCTGTGTTTCATTACTTGTATTTTCAAAATCTGTTTTAGAAAATAAAAAATGAATTTACACATAAAATAAAAAATGACAAAAAGTCATTTTGAGTGTTTTTAACGTAAAATAAAGAAAATACCTAAATTTGTTTTCTATTTTTCATTTTTTGAGATTATTAAAATATAAAATATAAAATAAAATATTAACTTTTTACTGAATTTGTGATTTTTTATAAAAAATTAATATTTTTAATTACCAAACACACTTTCTATTTAATTTTTTTTTTTGGCGCTCTACAATTTTAGAATTTTTTTTTTTTATGTTTCGCTAATTTTTTTTTATTTTTTCTAATTTGTCAAAACGCTCCTATATTTGGCAAAACGCCCCTGTTTTGTACTACTTGCACTGCTGCTGTAGCAGTAGCTCGCCTACTTGCTGCTGCCCCCCGCGTCCTAAGGCATGGTGCTTGCACATATTTTGCATATGTATATTTATACAAATATCTATGCATATAGATATTTGTGCATAGATATTTATGCATAGATATTTGTTTATTGTGATTCACTTGTTCAAAGATATTCTGTCGCCCCCAGGGTTGGAAAATGAGACTCCGTTTGTAACTCTGAGGACTTTTAAAAATGGTTAAAAATTTTAAAAACATAATTATTTTAAGATAAAAAAATAATTTTTATTTAAATAATTTTTATCTTCTATTACGTTACTTTAAATGAGAAAGTAACGATTAATTTATGAGTAACAATTACTCACGTGAGGTAAATTGTTACTCAGAAGAAAATAAGCAATGGAGGAAAAGAGAAAAATTTTATCTCTTTTAATTATTCTTATAAAATATTTTTTTATGCTCTTATAAAACTTTAATTAATATTCTCCTATATAATTTATAAATATTATACAATAATATTTTATTTAATTAAATTATAATTAATTAACTATTAAATTATCAAAATAATATTAAATAAATAACAATTTATTATTAAAATAAATTATTATATTTTATTAAATTAATATTATTGAAATATTTTAATATATTTTATTAGTGAAAACTATTTATCGTAAATATTTATTTATTAGATTATGTATTGTATTAATATAACTCACTAAAATTAATAATTTATTTAAATTTATTTAAGTAATTTTATCTTTTTATTTTTTTATTTTCCTTAAATGCCATTTAACTACCAATTATTTTCCTTAATTACTTACAATTTACTTAATTACCTTTAATTAATAATTACTCATTATTTATTATTTGAACTTTTTTTTAAATGAAATAAGAAATTAATTAATGATACACACATAATTTTAAAATAAAGATTTATGTGCATCACATGTACACCTGTGTAAAATTAAGTAAAATAAAACAAAATTTACACACATTGTTTTAATAGGTTGATTTATGCGCATCGCATGTACACCTGCTTAAAATTAAGTAAAATAAAATAAAATTCACACACATTGTTTTAATAGGTTGATTAAAAATTAATACAAAATTAAGTAAATATTAATAATTTTTAAAATTAAAATATTTTTTATTTATTATTAAGGTCAAAATAAAAAAAAATTCACACAAATCGCGCGTGCGTAATGATATCTAATTATACACTATCCAAACACTTATATTGTAGAAACATTTTACGGTTTGGGTTTCAATAAACAATTAAATTAGATTTATTTTTTTATTTTTTCTTTTTTAAGGTTAAACTATCGAGTCTACGCCCGACATTGGATCCCGGTTGAGCAGAGGCTTGTGGGGCATTGGGATTCGGGATCGAGTATTTGCAATTTTACAAAACTGAGCAAATGGACGCTAGCCACATTACTGGTGAAAAGAAAAGGATTTTGGAGACTAGCGTAGCATTATTATGACAATTTCGTGATTTATTATTAAAATTATTAGATTAAAATTTAATAATTTAAATATATTTAAATATATTTTTTAAATTCCAACAATTCTTATCTTATGTGATGGAGCTGGTGACACAGCACCCCTTCAAAGGAAACTATCCATTTCATGGGGCTGCTTGCACTTACAAAAACCAAAAAGATATCAAGAGTTATCAAAAGTTTCGATAAGTTATGGCTCTAAGAATTACACTGCAAGGGCCGAAGTATTGAGACAAATAATTATGATTTAATTAAAATTTATTTAATTAAATTAATAAATATTGTTATATAGAATTAATAAATTTTAATTAAATCATGATCTTTTATCTTAACAGTTCAACTCATGTGATGTAAAATTTATTGTAGTCTCCTGAAACCCAAAAAGTTATCAAATTTTTAAAATTTTTTCTAATCAATTTTTGACAAATATCATTTTTACATAAACTTTTTATATTTTTGATATATATATATATATATATATATATATATTTTCATCCAAACAGTCCCTATAGATAGGCCCTCCTCAACCATAATCCGAGTAAAAATTTTCAAACTCACCCCTTTCAAAAGGTACATTTGGTTCACTTAAAAATGATAAAAAATTTTAAAAATTATTTACTTATTATTTTATTATACAAATTATAAATTTATAAATTATTTTAAATTATGCCACCTTATTTTATTTTTTTATCATCCCAAACACTTACAAACGCCCCCCAAATCCATTATTTGGGACCAAGTAAATCCACAACCCGTGTCGCCAGCTCAGAACGTGGGCCACGCTACTCTTTACACGTGATTCGAGGATCCTCTAGGGCTCCGAGCCAAAAAAGTAATAAATATTTAATAAAAGTCGTACACTAGTTGAGTGACACCTAACTTGTCACGCGGCCCCCACAGAATTCTCACGTGTTACCGCAGTTCATCATTTTTCTTTATGTGCCATCATTTCGCATCCGTTCGTTAGACGATTCGCGCTCTGTACGCGCGTAAATAGTTATTATAAAGAAATAATCGAACGATTTGTTTCCCCCACAGGTTAGCTGTGGTTTGGGAACCTTATGGGCCCACAGCGGTTTTTTTCAGTTGGATTTTGAAGTGAATTGGCTGAAATAATTTGGAGTAACGCATTTATAACTTCTTCAACTTATATTTAAAGAGCGTTTGACAAACAGTTATAGAATTTAATAAAAGTTAAGAATTATTCATTAGTACAATAAGACTCCGTTTAATTTGTAAATAAATTTTAAAAAAATTCTATAAATCTCTATAAACTTTATATTATATCAACTTTTTTCTTTTATTGCACGCATTACGAATTTTTAATTTATCTCACTTTATCTCACTCCAAACTCACCATAAGTTGTATTTTTTCTTCTAACTTTTACCTAAATAAGTATAAATTTTTTAATTTTTATTTTTTTACAAGTGTGATTAACACACCTAAAAGGTATAGTTTCTAAAAAATAATTAAATTTTGGTTAAAAAAACTATGTAAGACAAAAAAAATCTACCAAAAAAAGTAGAAAACTATTTCAATTATATTTAATTTTTATGAATTATTTTGCTTTTTGAAATCTCCTAGTTGTGGGATGGTAATATGTCATTTAAATTTAAAATTCATTTAAATTTATAATTCATATTTATTTATGTCCAAACTGTAATATCTTAAAATTTAATAAACATATTATAATTAATTTATTTTAAAATCAAACTAAATTGTATTAGTTTTAAGTAAACATATTTATATCATGTTTTATTCGTCTCTTTTTTTTTAATTCTATATTTATATAAATGATGTTTGTATCGTATTTAAATCATGTTTTGTTGGAATTATTTTTAATATTATCAACTTATTTCTTTAATATAAATAGAGAGGCATTTGAAGTGATAAAAAGTGAGAATAAGATAAAAAGTGAATAATATTTAAAAATTTTATTTTTTTCATAATTATTTTTTTTAATTATTTATAATTTTTAACCACTTCAAATGAAATATACCTAAATATTGAGTGACTGAGATGCCGAATCAAGGGTGCACCAAGGACTCACTCGCACGAGGGGCTGGTGGCACATAGCTGTCTTTGGCTCCGTTTCACCTCTCTAAAATAAAATAAAATTTTATAAATTTTTACAAACATTAATTATAAAATAATAAAATTTTAATTTTTCATCCGTTACTTAAATTACGAAACATTTACTTTTATAATTTTATATTATTTTATACAATTTTATACAATCTCAAACATTCAACAAACAAGGCAACGTTCCCCTTCGTGTATCCGAGGTGGAGGCATGGACACGCGGGGGCCAGCAGTAGCCCAAAACGGGAGCTTTTTTGTAAATAAAAAAAAAAAGCTAGCGAAACGTAAAAAAAAAAAATAATAATAATAATAATATTAAGACAGTAGAGCGAAAAAAAAAAAAATAAAGAGTGTGTTTGATAATTAAAAATATAAATCTTCTTTTATGTTTTATGTTTTGAAAATCTCAAAACATGAAAAACAGGAATTAAATTTAATCTAACATTTTTTATTTTTCGTATTTTTAGATTTTTTTTATTTTACATTAAAAACGCTCAAATTGACTTTTTTTTTTCTATTTTTTGTATAAATTTATTTTCTATTTTTTAAAATAGATTTTGAAACACTAGTAACAAAATACGTTTTGAATTGTTTCCTTATTTTAAAGAAATACAAAATGAATTGTTTTCTTTATTTAAAAAAAAAATACAAAATACGTTTTAAACTGTTTTTTTTTTTTTTTTTTTTTTTTTTTTTTGTGTTCTACCGTCCTAGAATTATTTTTTATGCTTTACACACTCTGTGTTTCATTACTTGTATTTTTAAAATCTGTTTTAGAAAATAAAAAATAAATTTACACATAAAATAAAAAATGACAAAAAGTCATTTTGAGCGTTTTTAACGTAAAATAAAGAAAATAACTAAATTTATTTTCTGTTTTTCATTTTTTGAGATTTTTAAAATATAAAATAAAAAATTAATTTTTTACTAAATTTGTGACTTTTCAAAAAGAGATTAATATTTTTAATTACTGAACACACTTTCTATTTAAATTTTTTTTTTTTGGCGCTCTACAATTTTAGATTTTTTTTTTTATGTTTCTATAATTTTTTTTTTTTCTAATTTGTCAAAACGCTCCTATATTTGGCAAAACACCCTGTTTTGTACTACTGGCACTGCTGCTGTAGCAGTAGCTCGCCTACTTACTGCTGCCCCCCGCGTCCTAAGGCATGGTGCTTGCACATATTTTGCATATGTATATTTATACAAATATCTATGCATATAGATATTTGTGCATAGATATTTATGCATAGATATTTGTTTATTGTGATTCACTTGTTCAAAGATATTCTGTCGGCCCCAGGGTTGGAAAATGAGACTCCGTTTGTAACTCTGAGGACTTTTAAAAATGGTTAAAAATTATTAAAAACATAATTATTTTAAGATAAAAAAATAATTTTTATTTAAATAATTTTTATCTGCTATTACATTACTTTAAATGAGAAAGTAACGATTAATTTATGAGTAACAATTACTCACGTGAGGTAAATTGTTACTCAGACGAAAATAAGCAATGGAGGAAAAGAGAAAATTTTATCTCTTTTAATTATTCTTATAAAATATTTCTTTATTCTCTTATAAAATTTTAATTAATATTCTCCTATATAATTTATAAATATTATACAATAATATTTTATTTAATTAAATTATAATTAATTAACTATTAAATTATCAAAATAATATTAAATAAATAACAATTTATTATTAAAATAAATTATTATATTTTATTAAATTAATATTATTGAAATATTTTAATAAAATATTTTAATATATTTTATTAGTGAAAACTATTTATCGTAAATATTTATTTATTAGATTATGTATTGTATTAATATAACTCACTAAAATTAATAATTTATTTAAATTTATTTAAGTAATTTTATCTTTTTATTTTTTTATTTCCCTTAAATGCCATTTAACTACCAATTATTTTCCTTAATTACTTACAATTTACTTAATTACCTTTAATTAATAATTACTCATTATTTATTATTTGAACTTTTTTTAAATGAAATAAGAAATTAATTAATGATACACACATAATTTTAAAATAAAGATTTATGTGCATCACATGTACACCTGTGTAAAATTAAGTAAAATAAAACAAAATTCACACGCATTATTTTAATAGGTTGATTTATGCGCATCGCATGTACACCTGCTTAAAATTAAGTAAAATAAAATAAAATTCACACACATTGTTTTAATAGGTTGATTAAAAATTAATACAAAATTAAGTAAATATTAATAATTTTTAAAATTAAAATATTTTTTATTTATTATTAAGGTCAAAATAAAAAAAAAAATTCACACAAATCGCGCGTGCGTAATGATATCTAATTATACACTATCCAAACACTTATATTGTAGAAACATTTTACGGTTTGGGTTTCAATAAACAATTAAATTAGATTTATTTTTTTATTTTTTCTTTTTTAAGGTTAAACTATCGAGTCTACGCCCGACATTGGATCCCGGTTGAGCAGAGGCTTGTGGGGCATTGGGATTCGGGATCGAGTATTTGCAATTTTACAAAACTGAGCAAATGGACGCTAGCCACATTACTGGTGAAAAGAAAAGGATTTTGGAGACTAGCGTAGCATTATTATGACAATTTCGTGATTTATTATTAAAATTATTAGATTAAAATTTAATAATTTAAATATATTTAAATATATTTTTTAAATTCCAACAATTCTTATCTTATGTGATGGAGCTGGTGACGCAGCACCCCTTCAAAGGAAACTATCCATTTCATGGGGCTGCTTGCACTTACAAAAACCAAAAAGATATCAAGAGTTAAATCAAAAGTTTCGATAAGTTATGGCTCTAAGAATTACACTGCAAGGGCCGAAGTATTGAGACAAAGAATTATGATTTAATTAAAATTTATTTAATTAAATTAATAAATATTGTTATATAGAATTAATAAATTTTAATTAAATCATGATCTTTTATCTTAACAGTTCAACTCATGTGATGTAAAATTTATTGTAGTCTCCCGAAACCCAAAAAGTTATCAAATTTTTAAAATTTTTTCTAATCAAATTTTGACAAATATCATTTTTACATCAACTTTTTATATTTTTGATATATATATATATATATATATTTTTTTTTTCTCATCCAAACAGTCCCTATAGGTAGGCCCTCCTCAACCATAATCCGAGTAAAAATTTTCAAACTCACCCCTTTCAAAAGGTACATTTGGTTCACTTAAAAATGATAAAAAATTTTAAAAATTATTTACTTTTATTTTATTATACAAATTATAAACTCATAAATTATTTTAAATTATACCACCTTATTTTATTTTTTTATCATCCCAAACACCTACAAACGCCCCCGAAATCCATTATTTGGGACCAAGTAAATGCACAACTCGTGTCGCCAGCTCAGGACGTGGGCCACGCTACTCTTTACACGTGATTCGAGGATCCTCTAGGGCTCCGAGCCAAAAAAGTAATAAATATTTAATAAAAGTCGTACACTAGTTGAGTGACACCTAACTTGTCACGCGGCCCCCACAGAATTCTCACGTGTTACCGCAGTTCATCATTTTTCTTTATGTGCCATCATTTCGCATCCGTTCGTTAGACGATTCGCGCTCTGTACGCGCGTAAATAGTTATTATAAAGAAATAATCGAACGATTTGTTTCCCCCACAGGTTAGCTGTGGTTTGGGAACCTTATGGGCCCACAGCGGTTTTTTTCAGTTGGATTTTGAAGTGAATTGGCTGAACTAATTTGGAGTAATGCATTTTTAACTTCTTCAACTTATATTTAAAGAGCGTTTGACAAACAGTTATAGAATTTAATAAAAATTATGGATTATTCATTAGTACAATAAGTTAAAAAAAAAAACTTTTAAAAATTTTCAGTATTTTTTAACAATTTTTAGAATTTCAAATGAGATCTTAATATATAAATGCATTTTTGTAATTTAACTTGTAAATAATTGTATCTATGAATTAAAAAATATATAATGCATAATATATAAATACATTCTTATAATTTAATTTATAGCAATTATATTCCATTTAAAAACTCAACGCATTAACGTAGACCAAATTTTTATTGTGTCAGCTTGCCACATGGAGAATGAGAGAAATTTACTCTTTCATCTCAATTATTTATAGTTGAACCACTATTAATAAATAGTTGATAATTTGTTGGGTTAAATTTGTTAATGTTAGGTTTTTTATTGTAGAGAATTAAGATTGTCAAAAATTAAGAGAGATGGTCATTTTTAGTTAGGTGATTTTTTTTTTTACTTTCTTTCCTTTTTTTTTTTTTTTAAAGTGAGCATCACATCCTCATTTTTACTGCCATGTAACAATGAGTGTACATGTACATTAAATATAAGTTTGTAGGTTTATTTATGCATTATTCCTTAGTTCAATGACGAAATTGTTATAAATTAAATTATAGGAGTGTATTTGTACGTTAGGTATAACTTCCAAAGTTTATTTATGCATTTTTTCTTAGTTTAAGGATAAAATTATTATAAATTGAACTATAAAGATATATTTGTACGTTATGCATGAGTTTAGGAGTTTATTTATGCATTATTTCAAGTAATTTTAATTTATAAAAAATAAAATTGAATCAATAAGATAAAGGGATCGGTTAACTCATTTTAGTTTTTTTTTTTTTTAAGTTTAGTTCAAAATTCGGACAATTTGATTTTAATATATTTATATTACATTAAATATATATTTATATATACAATTTTAAAATTTATACATATATTTTGAATGAGAGACAAGAAATCGAATCGAAACAAAGGAGACAGAAGCGCCTGGATAGAGCCTTCTCCAAAAGAGCAAATTTATACATATGTACACATAAAATTATGTATAATGATATAATTAAATTATACAGTATTAAGATTAGAGGATAAAAAAAATATATAAGATGCCACATCACACTTAGGGCTACGTACAATTTAATCGAAATTTTAATTTTCGAATCAAGTCAACTAAGTTTAAGAAATTTGATTCAATTATTTATTTAATAATAATTAGTTTGATTACTCTTTATAAAAATAACAATTACTAATTTTAACTATAGTTTTAAAATTTCAAAATCAAATAAATCAAAGTAACCGAATTTAAATTGGTGTAATAAATTAGTCTATATCATTAGTCAATCGTTAGCCATCTAACTCGTATTTAATAAATCAAATTTCAAATTCTTATTTTACCCCTAAAATTTATCACGCCACGAACTATCAACTAAGAGTCTGTTTGGTTGACTAAATTTTGGTCAAAAAGTATAATAAAAATAAAAAAATGTGATATAAAGGTGATATGTTTTAAAATTTTATTAAAAAAATATAAAAAGTAATTAAAATTTAATAAATTTTGATAAAATTTAATAAACCAAACAAATCTTAAGTTAGACTTTACTAATTCACAAACTATCACAATCATTTTCTCCATTTACCCCCTTCTCAATAAAATTGATTCGTACTCTTACTACTCATCATATTCCGTCTCATAACCTTACACATGCACAAACCCATTGTCTCTTACTCTAAACCCAATCAATAATTTTTTTTTTATACAATTTCATGCTTCCATTGTAAATCCAATTTTACTTTCTTTTCAAAACCCATGCACCCTTTCGCTTTAAACTCACTTTCTGCAAACTCAATCATTCTCTCTCTCTCTCTCTCAACAAATTTAATCATTCTTTTTCCTCGACAAACCGATTCCCATATAACTCTCTCTCTCTCAAAATTATTCCCACGCTTAAGGCATGTTTTGTAATAGGAATGGACATTTAGGGTATATTTTGTAGTAGGAATGGAATGTAATAAAATAACATATGAGAATGACACGTGAATAAGAATAGAATAAAATTTTTTATTTGGTTGTCAACATGAAAATAATAAAAATGAAATAAATATTTCAATTCTTATAATTTGATTATATATTTTCAATATAATGTAATAAAATGAAATTTAATAAAAAATTATTACCAACAAATTCTAAAAACTACAAAAATAAAATTTATGTTTTACGTTTTTTACAATTATAAAAAAACATGTTTATGAATATTTCGACTCGAATTACAATTGACTCAAAATTGTTTTGACTAATAAAAACACGTCAAGAAATAATCTCCATTGTTTGAAAAGCTTATATTGTTAATTTGGATCTAAATCGGGGCCTAGGGTAAAATGATATTTATGCCCAAATTCAAATTGATACAAAATTTATTATGTTCATAAGAAACTTGTTGAGAAATATTTCTCAACTTTTTAAGGATTCTAGAATGTGAATATGTGTTAAAAAAAAAAAATTAAGCTTAGAGTAAAACGATCATTTTTTGACAGATCATGTTAAAATTTACTTAATTGATAAAAAACATATCTCCTATATACTTAACATTTTAGGAAGCCTAGAATGTGAAATTGGGTCAAAAAACGAACTTAGTAGTAAAACGGTCATTTTATAGTCAAGTTCAGATCAAACTAATTTTTCTTTTAGTTATTGAGAAATATGTGGATAATTTTTTTTTTTTGGTCTTCTAGAATGGCCAGAATATAGATTTGGACAGAAACGAGCATGAGGGTAAAATTATTATTTTACAACTCTAGTTCGAATTAATATAAAATTTATTAAAATAAAAAAGCTTGATAAGGGACACTTTCTTAGACTTTTGAGATGTCTATAATGCGAATTTAGACTAAAAACAGAATTTAGGTTAAAATGATTATTTTAAGATTTAAGTTTTGATCGATCCAAAATTTTTAAACTAATATGAACTAGATGTTTTTAAATCCTTAAGATGTCTAGGATGCGAATCTCAGTCGAAAATATGATTTAAAGGTAAAATAATTATTTTACGATCCACGAAAGTGATCGAGAGAAATCAGTGACCACAAAATACTATTTTTTTTTAAATCTTGATTGGAAAGGAATGACTATTGCATCACTTAATTTGAAAAAATGTCTTCCCCAATTAATTTGTGAATAACATTTTAATTTTATTTTTTAATATCAAATGTTGAAATAGATTTAAAATGGGAATAGGTTTCATTATATTTTTACATACTAAACATAGTCTTAAAGGATTTATTCCCCGCATTCTCTACTTATTCCTTACTCATACCCGCAATAAAAGCTAAACCCATTAATATTAATTATACTTTTTAGTAGTAAGCATGATGGTTTAATAATAATGATCGGGTTAATAATAATGATTTAGTTTAACTGAGTGTTTCAAGTTTGGATGTAATTAGGTAGTAGGAGGTTAGTGTTGGTCACGAGTTCAAAAGAAAAAGAGAATTATATATAGTTATAGTAATGGGATTATTATATATTATGGAGGTGGAGTGACAGGAAGTAGTAGCCTGAATTGGAAGTGAAAAAATGGATTGCTAATTTAATTAAAGTAAGTGAAAAAAATAAAAAGGAGGAGAAAAAATAAAGAGACAATTGGTTAACCAAAACATAAATTTGTAATGGCAGTAGAAAAATTAAGAGTTTTAATACAGGTAAAATGGTTAATTCACAATTTCCCATTAAGATGTTGGGGGGGGGGGGGGGGAACTGTGATGGAGGGCAAATGTAATTCAGCAAAATTGAAAAACTAGGTTAAGGGTTTGTTTGACGAAGCTTTCAATTTTTACTTCATAAATAAAAGTTTGAAAACGTGTTTGGTAATAATAATTATTGACTTGTAATTATAATAATAAGAGAATAACCGACAGCGATGGGTGGTAATTAGTGACGGAGATGGGTGGTGGATAGTGACTGGTGGTGGTCGTAAGTGAATGATAGTCAATCATTGGTGGCAGTTGGCTGACAATGATTTGAGGTGGTGGCAACTAACGGTGGGTGGCAGAAATGATGGTCGGAGGTGAGTGTTAGTTAATTGATAGTGGTCAGTGGTGGGTGGCGATACCAATAGCAATGGTCAGAGGTGGCATCAATTGGCTGCAGTTGGTAGCGGCTAGGCTGTAGTGGCTGGTGGATGATGGGGGATGGATATAACTAGTGGTGGTTGTGGATGAATATAAAAACTGAACATTAAATTTGAGAAATTATTTTTTTAATTTTTATTTTTTAGAAATTGAAAATTAAAATTAAATTTATTAAGCAATTTTTTATATTTAATTTTCAAAAATTTAAAAACAAAAATTGAAAAATTAAAAATTTAATCAAACGGAAGCTAGGGCCCATTTGGCAAAGCTTTTAGTTTTCAATTTTTAATTTTTGTTTTTAATTTTTTGAAAACTGAATATTAAAATTTGTTTGGCAAATTTATTTTTTATTTTCAATTTTAAAAAAATGAAAATTATTTTCAGAATTTTAAAAAAATTATGAAAATATAACAAAAAAGTATTTTATCAAATTTTCATTTTCAATTTTCATTTTCTTTTACAATCGGTATCAATTACAACTATCACTAATCATCAACCAACACCATCTAGTGGTCGCCACTCATATCTGGCCACTGTTACCGCCACCATTCATTCATCTCTGGTCATCATTAACAGTTGCCACCCCTCACCTACCTCTTATTATCGCTAACTGTCGCTACTGCCCCCTACCCACCTTTGGTTTGATAATAAAATTGTGCTGGTGATGGTAGATTTTTTTAATTTTTATTTAATATAAAATATATAAAATATAATTTAATTATTTAATTATATTTTTTGTTAGAAATAATTCAATCCAATAAATATAAAATATACTAAACATAATTTATCATATTATTTTTAAAAACAATCTAATAAAATATATTTCTTGGATTAACTTAAATTGATTATATTTAATTAATTAATTAAATTTAATTATTTTAATTATATTTTATTAAAAATAATGTAATTCAATAATATAATTTAATTATATTAATAATTAAATGTTAATTAAACTATGTTAATTATATTTTTTTATTAAAAATAATTATATCAAAAAATACAATTATTGGTAATTTTATTCATAATTCATAATTCAATCCAATAATTATATTTTTTGATTAAATTTTTTATTATATAACTTAGTTAATAAGTAATAGTTTACTAAATTAAATTAATTATAATTAATTTTAAATAATTAAATTAATATAAAAATATTTTATTAAATTATTTTAAAAAAAATAAAAATAATATAATTAAATTATGTTTACAATTTCTTATTTATTGAATTAAATTATTTTAATAAAAATATATTTAAAATAATTAAATTTAATTAATTATTAAATCTAATTAATTTAAGCTAATTAAATTCGTATGAAATATATTTTATTAAATTGTTTTTAAAAATAATATAATAAATCATGTTTAATATATTTTATTTTTATTAGATTGAATTATTTTTAACAAATAATATTATTAAAATAATTAAAATTTAATAACTGTCATTATCAAACACACTTTAAAGTTTTTATTTTTTTAATTATGAAAACTAAAAAAAAAATTGAATACAAAAAATCTGGTAATTAACATCTTTATCAAGCGGGACTTAAATAATTTCTCCAAAATTTCTCAATCATCATCGATTTCGTTAAGGCCCCGCTTAGATGCGGGAAAAACCTCCCTCCAAACATTTTACCCCCCATACGGGTGGGTCCCATCCTTTGCCATGGTTTGGCAGCCAAAGTTACATCTCCTCTTCGTCATTCTCGGGTCTTCACTTTCCCTCTCTCACAGTCTCTCTCGGATAAAATTTGGGCACCCTTGACCCTAGCCAAAATTTATCCGGGGGGATTGGCTATTGTTTTGACATTTTTAGCCCTTATTAATTTGATCAAAATAAATATAATGCTAGTAAAAAAATAATAGATATGCCAACAAGTCAAAATAAATATAATTAAAAATAAAATTAGATAATAACTAACCATTCAAAAATACATATTTAAAAAAATTATTTAAATAAATTTATAAAAAATTAAATTTTCAATGAAATAAATAATATAACTTCAAATTGTCCAAAAATAATTAAATAGAGTGGGTTTTGTAATTTAATATTTAATTTAATGAATAATCAAGTTTAGAACACCACAAGGGTAAAAGAGTCATTTAACTGCTTTTTTCATCATTCATCCCCTTTTTTTATAAAACATCCAAATCAAATCAAAAGTTATCCACCTCCATAAACATCACATCAATGTGGGCTAACTCTCTAAAAATAATACCACTTCTTATCTTATACCCCATCTAAAACTTATTCCTTAAAATTTTAGTATTATCCAATCGGGCCCTAAAAAGCAATTAACATTAGGAAGGTGTTACAGTGAATCACAAGTGATTGATTTGCGCGTTGAGGATCACCAATCATAAATATGATCGATCGACTCTCTAAATAGAATTTCTTAACACTATATTTTTCGATTTGCACTATTAAATTCAGGCCCAATTTGATAACATTTTTATTTTTTGTTTTTATTTTTAAAATTTATAAATTGACAATAAAAATGATGATGGTAAATTTTGTGGTCCTAGATCCAGGTTGCTCGATGAATGATCTGTCGGAGATGAAACCTGCCTACCTAAGACACCGGTGTGGTACTCACGAATTTTTTGACAATCAAGTTAGAGAATATCCAATTAAATTTCAACTTAGTAACAATAAGGTTGAAGTTGCATACCTGTGACAATGATTTCTTCTCCTTTTATAGGAATTACTTGTTGATTCAAATATAGAAACAAATCGGGATTATTCCTTAATTTTTTGCAATTTCTTTATTCAGATAAGGAAAATGTAAAATTCGAATCAATCTTGAGATTTCCTACCAAAGTTGATAATTTCCAAATCAATAACTATGACGTAAATCTCGGTGTTGACACCGTGAGGATCTCACATACGTGTCGAAATTCAACTCCGCACTAGGGGTGGAAACGAACCGAGCCGTTCGCGAGCTACTCGAGCTCGATTCGTGAGTTAAACGAGTTCGAACCGAGTTTGGTTTTTTACTCGTTTTGGATTCGAGCTCGAGCTCGAGCTCAAATCTAAAGAAGCTCGGCTCGAAAGCTCGCGAGCAGGCTCGGTTAGAATAATATATATATATTTGTAATAATATTTTTATATTTTTAATAATATTTTTATTATATTTTTTAAATATATTATATTTTAAATCAAAACGACGTCGTTTTGGTTTAATCGAATTATTCGTGAGCCTAATCGAGCCTAACTTCTTCTTTATCGAGCCGAGCTCGAGCCTATATAAAAGCTCGAATCGAACTCGAGCTCAGTATAAAAAGCTCAAGCCGAGCTCAAGTATGTTAAAGCTCGGCTCGGTTCGGCTCGTTTCCACCCCTACTCCGCACCAATAATCCTGGGTTATGGAGTTCGGCAAAAACCAGCTCGGTCTCAACAACTTGGTTGGTCAGCTCAGGTGGTCGGTTCAGGAGGTCAGTTCGGTTATTCGGAATATTTTACCCTCACCGAGGGGTATTTTCATTATTTTAATTAAGTTTAAAAATTTCTCTCATTAAGAAATATGTTTGTTAAAATCTGTTTATACTTTTTTGTTTCAAAAAAATGAAAACTTAAGTAAAAAAAGTTAAAAAACAGTGTTCTTACTCTTTTTTTTGTAATAAATATTTTATCAATTTTAACACTTTGTCTATTTTTGTTGTATTATATTAAAATGAGTTATTTTAAATATTTTATTAATTAAAATTATTTTTAATAAATAAATATTAATTTAATTAATATATAATATATTTTATTAATAAATTGATAAGGCACATATAAAGAAGGTGGATGACAAATCGGTGCTATCTTTTAGTTTCCGCAATTTTTTGGGTCATCCGCCACCGTTTCACGATCGCGGACGCGCCGCTAACCGCCAGCTGTCAGCAAAACCACGGGCCTTCACAAGCTGTCGATCCGTGGGCGACACGTGGTCAACTCACAAAAGCGCATTTCACACGTGTCCGCTATTTCGCGTTCCAAGTAACGCGCCACCTACACGTATTGAGTTGTTCTTCCAGCCGTTGTTCCATTTAATAACAGTGTCAACTTGCGCTTGAAAGTAGCAAAAATTTTCTAGTGGTTTCCAAATTTATCGGCTGACTCGCTACAAGAAAAGAAGCACACGATTACCTTGTTTGGCAAGCGGTTTCGGCTTATCAAACGCTATAAATACCCGAACTTCTCGCTCTCGTTTCCTTCCTCCTCTTCTTTGATCTCTTACTTCCTCTCTCTAGCTTCGGGCTTTTCTATTTTTCTAGGCCTTTCCCTACTTGCCTGCCGATTTTCGGCGGTAGAATCGATTTTCCTGCCATTTTCCCACTTTCTTGTACATTATCCGTTTGTTTCTCGTCAAGCTTCAATTTTCTCGGTGTAGCGATATACCTCTTTTCTCAATCTCCGTCGGTCTGGTTTTGTAAGTGATTGAAAGGACCGTAGTGGTCTTCCTGTTTCCGGATCAGGTATTGCGGCTTCTATTTTCCTTGGCTTTCCTTCTTATCTTATACAATAAACAGAAAATTTTCTAGGCTATTTTATTTTATTTTTTCAATGCCGATGAAATTGAGCGGAGAAGATTGCACGTTTCGCTATTCTTCGCATCCGTTCGACTTGAGAGTTCTCCTGTGATTAATTTCTGCAATTTTGTGCTCTTTTCCTGAACCATTTCCGGCGAAGACTTGCGAGCGCGTCTCTCCCCTCCCCCCCCTTTTTTCCTAGATTTTTGAGGAATCAATTCAGAATTCATATTCCATTTTGCTTTCTGGCCACCCGTTTGATGAAATGGATATCCGTATTTTCTATATATGTTTTATTACATGATGTGTATGCATATATAAATTATGCATATTAATACAGTCGCATACATACATGTACATAGGATCATATATACATCATGATTTGACAGCCTAATTTTTTTAATTTCTTTTGTTTTAATAACCAATATTTAAATCTTTGTTGTTTTGTTTGTAAACTAGAGAAATGTCGTTTTTGGGCAATTATGTCCTAATCAGCTTTTGTGATTCTACATTGGAACATAACGCCTCCTCCAGTAAACAACAGCTAAGCTGCTTAGCCAATTAGTGTCCCACATCATTGTCTTTGGGTCATGACTAGATGGCTATTTGGCAGACAAATTTTCTTAATCTTTGTTTTCCTTTTCACATTTTATATGTATTTGGGCTGTTTTAATTAGCAGTGTAATAGGAAACTCTGAAAATTTGCCGCAAATCTTTGTGCTCAAAGTGGTAATAAATTTCATTTTTGGAAGATACAATTTTGTACTTGATTGTACTTGCATACAAATTTGTACTTGATTGTACTTGCGAAATCTATGGATCATCTTTGTTAATCATCGGCCCAAATATACCTATCAGTATCTGGTCCTGTGCTAGTTGATTAGTCACGACATTAATGTTTGTTGAGTGGGGGTTGTAAGAATATATATGTTGTTTGTTGGTTGTGTCTTGTAATTACTGTAAAATTATGGTTATTCTTGAAGTTATTATTTATATTGGTGCGTATTTGCAATGAATTGATTCATCAGATCTGGCAGTTTTTGATCACTTTGCCTAGTGTTTTTATATTATGGTTGCTTACTACTTGCCTTGCAAAGTAAATGCGTTATATGATTTATGGATCTTGCAAACGTTTGTAACATGTAATTTGATTTGAAGGTTTCATCCACATTTTTCGAGTGGGCTTTAAAATAATGCCTTTTTGATCTTTAATTTAGCTTTTGTCGAGATGTGTTAAAGCCCATAAAAACTATTCCAGTGGCCTGGTAAATTTGAAGACCAGTAGTTAGTCAATATACAGAATTGACTTTGAACATTCAAACTTCTGCCCATCATTTGTTCCATTGGCAGATGCTCTTTATAACTCTCAGTCAAAAATTTTACCAGAATCATATCTGGAGAACATCGATTCATTTCATTGTTTCCTTTCTTCTTGATGTGTATTTTGGTTTATGATTGTGCATTGTAGGAGTGTGATTTAGGTAGATATTTTTTTCCCCAGCAATTTATGTGTATGACACTTGTAAGTGTGCATAAATCAGATTTATTGGACTGTTTCTCATGCTACAGATAGAAACTACACTGATTTTCTGCTGGTGGCAGCTTCATGTCACTGTGTTCTTGGGGAATAAAGCTTGTTCAAATAATGTTCTGCCTCCTGCTGTAAATGTATTGGAGCTTTGGAGATGAGGTAGGATGTAGTTTGAATATTTGTTACATGTTAAACAAACTTCTAACAGGAAAAAGGAAACTAGAGCCGTCTTTCATTTAATATTTTGCTGTCATCATCAGATTTCACATCTGTGCTTGATGGACTGCTCGCCCAGCAGCAGTGACAAGAAAACTTTGAAGAGGTGGTTTTTCATCGACAAAAGGGTCGGGTAAAGAATATCCAATATTTCGCGTGTTTTAAGTTCATCAGTTGCTGGTAATAACCTCACAGCAAGTAATCTGAGCGTAATGGATTTGAAGTCAACAAATGCTTCTCCTGTACTCACTGATCCAGTACCGATAAGCAAGTCCAGACTTGGAATACATTCTAGTCTGTTGCCTTACTCGCAATCTGGGGCATCATTCTCCCCTAGTAAGATCATAATTTCGAGAAGGAAGTCAGGAAAGCTTGATGATGTCCGGTCCAATGGCTGGCTTGATGCCATGAAATCTTCTTCACCTCCTCGCAAGAGGATACTCAAAGATTTCAATGCTGAGATGACTTCAGATGACAGTGATATTGCATACTACTCCTGGATGGTACACACAGCGTTTCTATATCTGTCTAAATTACAAGGATGATTATGATTTATGATAAAAAATTATCAAATTTAATGATTTTATCTATATATATATTATATATTTTTTTTTAATAATGCAGCTTAAGTATCCTTCGGCCCTCAAATCCTTTGAGCAAATCATAAATCATGCAAAGAATAGAGAGATTGTGATATTTTTGGACTATGATGGTACTCTTTCTCCAATAGTAGACGACCCTGACCGTGCCTTCATGTCTGATGAGGTCAGCATCTTATCCTTTACATGCGTGTATATTTGTTTCACGCCTCCTCCTCTACTAGTGTGTTTGACTGAAGTTAAACCATCTCTTCTCAGATGCGTTCTGCTGTTAGGAGTGTTGCAAAGTATATTCCAACAGCAATAGTTAGTGGAAGAAGGCGTGACAAGGTAAGTGGAGAAATGTTTAACTTGAATGAACCCCAAAATTGAAGTTTTTAGGAGTTTTGCTTCCCTCTGTCCATTTATTGTTTCTGTTTTCATGTACTCTTTCTGAAAGCAATCAGTGTCTGGTTTCCAATCTGTTTTCAGGTTTATGAGTTGGTGGGATTAAAAGAACTCTGCTACGCAGGTAGTCATGGTATGGACATTATGTGCCCAGTTGGAGACATGGTTTTTGCGGACCCTTGGAATTGTACTAAATATACCGACCAGCAGGTAAGAGAGTACAAGCCTTTCTACAACTGCCCCTTGCACTTCCTTTGTACTCATACATTGTAATCTCAGTAGCTTATTTAAATCAACTTTCTTGCAGACTCTAGTTCTTGTGAATCTGTGATGGGCACTTAATGTTTTCTTTTCATGCACTTAATGTTTTCTTTTCATGTAGGGCAAAGATGTGAACCTTTTCCAGCCCGCTAGAGAATTTTTACCCATGATTGATGAGGTATTTAATTGTATTTGCATATACCAATATATTGTGCAAGCAATCGACAATATTGAATAATGTGATATAAACCTGGTCCTTTAATTGATTTGTGCAGGTTTTTAGAACCCTCATTGAGGATACTAAAGATATCAAAGGTGCAAAGGTTGAGAATCACAAATTTTGTACCTCTATACATTATCGTAACGTTGAAGAGAAGGTGAGGATTGGCAAGTTCTTTGTGGATTTGATATTGTGATGTAATGGTTTAAGCTAGCTTCTAGTTTAGTTCACAAGTTGATGACCCGCTTTTTGATTGGTTCCAGAATTGGCCTAAAATTGCACAACGTGTTCATGACATCTTAAAAGATTACCCACGGTTGCGACTAACTCATGGACGGAAGGTAATTTACTTAGCTAGCTTTGGCTATGGATCATAGATTTCCCTCATTAACATAAATTTTTATTTTTATTGACGGATTTGCATCTAGAAGGTTCAAATATTAATTGAGATTTCTCGTCCCTCCACATACATAGGTTTTAGAGGTCCGTCCAGTGATTAATTGGAATAAAGGGAAAGCAGTTGAGTTTCTGCTTGAGTCACTTGGTAAGTAGATTCACTAGAGGGCACAAACTATAAGCATTGTCGTACTATGTTGTCTGAATTTCTTTATTTGTGGTGCAGGGCTAAGTAATAGCGACAATGTTCTCCCAATCTATATTGGAGATGACAAAACAGATGAGGATGCATTCAAGGTAAATAAATTATGATTAATTTTTTGCCTGACTCAGGATTCATAATAAATGGGACTGAAATTATGATTTTTATATGAATAGGAGTAAAAGTATAAAGCTAGTCAAAGTAAAAGTATAAAAACAGAGAGGCAAAAGTGAAATTTTTAAATAAATGGGTGTAATTAAAATGGATTTACGAGCTTGTAACATGTATGTCAAATGCATTCAGTTGGTTAGGTTTTGGGTTTGTTATCTAATAGTCACCGATTTGAGTCTCTTTAGGGTTATTAAAAGTTTGTCTTATTATAAATTATTCGTCACCAATTTGAGTCTCTTTAGGGTTATTAAAAATTTATTTAATTATAAATTATTCGTGAGCTTGTAACATGTATATCAAAAATGTATTGAATTAGTTAGACTTTGAGTTTATTGCTTAATAGTCACTAGTTTAAGTCTCATTGTGTTATTGAAAACTTTTTTGAATATGAATTTTAAGATTTTAAGGATTAATCAAAGTGAGTAGAAGTTGCTCTAAATACCTTGACTTAAGAGAGAGAGAGAGAGAGAGAGATAGATAGATGTATAACAAATGTTATGTTCAACAATCTAATCAACTTAATGCACGACTACCTTAATATCAGGTATTGCGGGAGGGCAACCAAGGTTATGGAATTATAGTGTCTTCTGTCCCAAAAGAAAGCAAGGCATTTTTCTCTCTGAGAGACCCTTCAGAGGTGCAATTCTATTCATTATAATCTGCTGTCAATTTTTCTTTTTCCTTTTTTTTTTTTTATTTTTTCCCCATGCTGCTATCAGACTTCTTAATGAATTCAAATCTAAACGCAGGTGAAACAATTCCTCAAGTATCTTGTGAGATGGAAGAAACGAAATACAGTATAGAAGAGAGTACCGAGTGGCTGCTAAGGGTTATATAAGTTTATTTTTTTTTTTTTTTTACCGTCTTACAGTTTTGTAAGGCAAATGAGAATTGCTTGTGCTACATTTATTTGAAATCACTACTAGTTTATTGCTCAAGAAATTTTACTCTGTAATTTGTAGAGCCCTTTTTCCCCCTTACCGGAATATGTCGTCATTGTGTTAAAATTGTTCGGATACGAAGCTTGAGTACTGGAAATCTATGTTATATACCCCAAAAAAAAAAAAAAAAAAAAATTATTGGACATGGTAAATTCTTTCATTTATTGATTTCGAGTCAAATTTGAATAATTTAATATTTTATGTTATATTTATTCAGTCTAATTTTAATTTAATATAACAATATAATAAATTTAAAATTATAATTTAATTTTAATTTTACTTATATTTCGAATCCAGTCTGAGTAGAAACTTACAACAAATCAAATTCAAGCAAATCGGGAGTACAATTTCCGACAAGAGATGTGTTGGGCCGTTTTAAAAGAAAATTCTGGATTTATTGGGATTGTTTGTCTCCGTCGTTGTCGCATGAAGGCGGGGCGGAGTAACCAAGGGGCAGGGCAGACACAGCCGGCAAGCCCCACCAAAATAGTCCAATAATATTGAAAACAAGGTATGCCTTTGGTATTGTCAAAAAGTCTCTGCTCCTTGGGCACTGTTCGTTTGGAACCTTAAAAAAATTTAAAAAATTTTAAAAATTATCAAATCTTTTTAATTAAATTTTATCATCTATCATTTTTATATTACATCAGTTACATCTCTTGGTTTTTTTTTTTTTTAACTTTTTTTTGGACTCCAAACGCCCCAGCGCATCAGTCAAGTGAGAGGCTGCAGAAGAATTGATTCGGCTAATTGTAGTGTTTAATTCACAAACAACTCCAAGGAGTTAGATGGGATGGTTTTGGACTGGGACTTAGGGGCTTACCACCTCAAGGTCTCAAGTTCAAGTCTTCTCTCTAGCAAAACTTGGGGCCAGCCTCCCGGGCGCAAAGCGTAGTAAAGGTTGGTAGGACGGGCCTCCTTGGCTGGACGAACCGTATCCAGTTCTTGGGTGTGGGTCCGACTCCCCGTCGCTACGCGAGTTCGCGATTTACCGCTATACATGTTGAGGGGCCGGTATGTGTGGCACAAATCAAACACCCACGGAGGTTGCAGAAGAATTAATTCGCATAATTGTAGTGTTTAATTGACAAACACACAGAACAAAAATTATATGCACACACATAAACCAAAAATTCATACGAGAGACGTGAAAATTGTAATATTAATACAAGCCAATAAGTCTAAATGATGAGTAACAAGGTAACGACACAAAATTATTAAATATATATATATATATATACAATACAACACGATTGTGATTAAATTTAAAATAAATTAATTATTTAATTTATTTATTAAATTTTAAAATATTTACATATAAGTCAGAACACTGTATACAAATTCAAATTGTCATTCTTATTTAGGGGTGGAGAACATTAAATTTTTTTTTTTTTATTTTCTTGTAACTAAGGGTGTTCAAACTAATTTGTGCACATTTCGACTAGTTCCTGAGATTCTGGAGTTAACGACCAAATAAATCCTACAGTGATCCTGAGTAAACTCGAACTAGTGATTATTAGGGAGTAAATATAATATTTAACCAATTGAGATAATCTTCAGGATTAAACTAAATCCTTCGTGATAATTTCATTCATGAGTACACATTGTTGCATGATATAATATTTTAAAAACTTGTAAATTGTTTTTGTCATATCCTTAATCAAAATAATTGTTAAGTAATGTTATAACACTAAAAGTACTTTTTTTTTACTAAAATATAAACAAAATTAAGTGTGTAATTTGTGAATTTATCACTTAAAAAAGCTTATTAAATTATACTTGCAATTGCAAATTATAACAGTCACATAATTTTATTTTAACATAAAAGAAATAATTTTATTTTAACATAAAAGAAATGTATTTATTTCAAAATAGCATTTCTTTTGTTATTTTTTTTCTTTTTGGACTTTTTTTGGGTGATGAAGAATAAATTTTACAAGTGTAATTTTTGCTAAATTGTTACTGATAATGATAAATAATGAAAAATTTATATCTTTTTTTATTCTCTCGTAAAATATACCTTTACACTCTTCTAAAATTTTAAATAGCGTTCTTTCATAAATAATTATAATAAATATTATGAAATAATAATTTATTTAATCAAACTAAAATCAATAAGCATTAAATTATTTTATCAAAATACTATTTAGTAAATAAAAATTTATTATTAAAATATTTTATTTTATTTATTAAATTAATAATATTGAAATATTAATTTATGATTAAAATTATTTATTTTCTCAAATAATACTATTGAAGGAAGTTGTGCGCCTGGTTGTAGACGAATAATTCGTGGCCCTGGGGAAATGCTGACATGGCACGTGTTCTACTAAAAATATCAGTGTAATTTCGAAGTCTGGCGAGGGTATTTCCCCCACCGTTGTCCGATAAATAATATCCTTGCTCTCAAACGGTCCTCTTTCTGCGTATATTCACCGGTCACACCGCGCTCCTCTGTAATCTGTATTAATCTCTCGAACTGCTCTTGTCCTCTGTATCTTCAGCTCAACAAACGCTGCGGATTTCTCTCCCTGGAAATGTCAGCTTCCTTGCGTTCTCCGCCGTCGTCGGCTTTCTCCTCCTCATCTCTTCATGTCAGAATCAATCCCCACCTCTTCGTCTTTCTCTCTCTATATGTATATACTGTTTGTATCTATCAATTTATGGATTTTGATCTGACAGGAGGCGAGGTTGAGGTTCATTGTTTGCTCCGCAAGACCAACTTTCAATCTCAAACCTCACAGATCGTTCCCTCAAATCCGTGCTTCCACCGGCTCATCGTCTTATCTTGACACTGGTACTCTCTCTCTCTCATACATGGTATAAATTTGTGTGCTTCTAACTCAAAAATGTATTGATGTGGATTGTGTTCAATTTTTTTTAGGTTCAAGAACTGAATTAGACTCGGTGTCGGTTTACAGCGAGATCGTTCCCGATACGGTCGTTTTTGATGATTTCGAAAGGTGAACGATTTCTCCGTATTTCCCATTTTGCCCCTTCTGTTTCAGCTCCCATGGATTGATGATTGGTTTGTTCGTTTCAGCTTGAACCAATGGACTGTTGGTTTGGTTTGTTAATTGGTAATTCATTGCCTCCAAATTATTAATTTGCAATTTACAGGTTTCCTCCGACTGCTGCCACCGTCAGCTCTGCTCTCCTCCTCGGTATATGCAGCCTCCCTGATACAAAATTCAAGGTGACGGAGCGTTTGGATGACCAAATTTTTAAAAAAGAAAAAAAGAGAAAAATACAAAAATTTACAAATTTTTATAAATCAGTATTTTTGTTCTCTGTGCTTTTATTTTAAAATTCTAAAATTTGCAAATTTTTATCAACTTTCTGATAACATTTTTAACCAAAACCATTTTAACGGGATGCATCGACCTTGTTAGAATGGATTGTGTTCGAAAATCTGTTCTAACGGGATTGATGGCCCCATTAGAACAGATTATGTTAAAAAATTTGAGTTGATCTTTCAAACGTAAAAAAGTGACTAAGGCATTGTACTGTTTTCACCTTTTGTCTTTCAATATCAAATATCTATATATCATAGTTCATACATGTGTATACATTTAACGTATATGCATACACCCAGAACCACATTCCTGCACTATCAATTTAATTCTATTTATATTCGGAATTTAATTATGCAGTCCCGTTAGAACAGATTATGTTAAAAAATTTCAGTTGATCTTTCAAACATAAAAAAGTGACTAATGCATTGTACTTTTTTCACCTTTTTGTCTTTCAGTATCAAATGTCTATATATTATAGTTCATAGATGTGTATACATTTAGTTTCAAAAAAAAGATGTGTATACATTTAACGTATACACATACACCCAGAACCACATTCCTGCGCTATCAATTTAATTTTATTTGGATACACATGTATATTTGGAATTTAATTACGCAGCTCACAAGTGAGAATGGTCTTTAAACATGAAATCTGTTACCAAATTGAGAAATCAATGCAAAATGGGATTTGGACACACATCAGATATACATGATTGCCAATATATTTGCTCGTGTGTGCGCACACAAGGTTGTGAATATGATTGATTTTTTATATACGTGTAGAGTGCCATTGATACTGCATTGGCAGATTCCGAGTGTAGGCTGGACAACTCAGATGGTCGCATGTCCTGTTTCTTTAGCAAGGTTGGTGTCTTTCGTTAATGTGCTTGAACATGTAGTTGGCCACCCAAATATATAAACATACATGTTTGTATGTGCATATTCATATATATGAGCCTTGTTGGCTTGACAACTTAGCATGTGAAGTTTAGGCTTTAGTCCATGTTGGTGGTGATCTTGCAAAGCTAGTCCCTGGTCGGGTTTCAACAGAAGTGGATGCTCGTCTTGCGTATGACACACACGGTATTGTTAGTAAGGTATTGCTTTCTTCAGAGTGTTCGTTCTTTGTTTTGATTTTCCATCTTGGGATTATACTATACCTTTGGTGTTCTGGGCTGCTTGTTTGATGGTATCAGTTTTTGAGTTGGCTGTTGATGTTGGTTTTTTTTTTTTTTTTTTTTTTGTGGTGGCCATGCAAGCCAGTGTTTTGCAAACTTTGTTATTTGTAACATGAGTATTTGGGACCTGCATTGGTACATGTGGTCCATTCAATTATGTCTATGCCCAAGATGGTGCAGGAAGTTCAATGATCAATAACTAAACATAATGCTTTCCATTACTTTTTCTTTTATTTATTTATTTTAATTCTTTCTATCTTGATTTAACATTATGATCCACATCCTTTTCATATATCCTGACTATTTTGAGGAGCTGAATAATATGTTCTTCTATTGGGCAATAACTGCTCAACGAAGGTTGTGACTTGAACTTTTCATATTTTTTTCAACGAGGGTTTTCTTTCTTTCCCTTTTTTCCCCTACCTAATGTCATTTTTTTTTGGTTATTTGTCATTTTCTTTTTATTGGGATGTATGTTAATTAATGCGCACACTTTCTATTCTTTATCTTACGGTCCATAATTTATAGCAGACATGATCCAATATATGAATATGGAGTAAACAGCCAATTTGATTATTCAAATCTCCTCACACTATGATGTTGGCTGGAAATGAAAATTAGTTTGCTTTCACATTAATCATCCCATTATCGCATATAAATTGTCTGTCAATATTTGTGTCTAAGTTTGTAATTTTATTTAAATTGTGCATTTATATGTTATTTGTTGGATGGCTACAGCAGTGTGTTTGTCAAGATGTACTCTAAATAGTACATCCAGCAATATTTCAATTGGATGAATGTAGCTAGGGTGGTGAAACCATGGTCATAACCTGCTTTTTTACTGGTCATCTGCATATTTAGTTTTTGATTTTTTGAGTTTTATCATTATCTGCAGGTGCATAACCTGCTGAAATTGTACAATGAAATTGAGGTCCCCCCAGAACGCTTGTTATTTAAAATCCCTTCAACTTGGCAAGTGAGTATCTGAAAAAAAAATCTTTGTTTGTTATCTTAAGAACCGATCGGCTCATGAATGGTAGTTATTTTTTGTCTTCCATTAATGGTTAGTAATTGGTTTCTACTCAGGGAATAGAGGCATCAAGATTATTGGAATCTGAGGGCATACAGACACACTTGACTTTTGTTTACAGGTATATATCTATTGGCAACTGCCATCGAAATTTGTCTCTAATTGCTTAGGGGCCGTTTGACAACGCTATCGGTTTTTTGTTGTTGTTTTTCTGTTGTCGTTTTCTGTTTTTTATTTTCTGTTACCGTTTATTTTTTCTGAAATGAAAACTGAAACTGTGTTTGGAAATGCAAGTTTGTTTAGAATTATTAATTTTTTATTTTAGAAAATATTTAATTTTATTAGTTTTAAAAAATTAATAGAACTTAATAAAATATATTTTATATTAATTTAATTAATATAATTAATTAAATTAATACAATAAATTATTTATTAAAATCATTGAATCAATAAATATAAAATATATTAAATTATATTATTTATTAAAAATAATTTAATAAAATATATTTCATATTAAATAAATAATTAAATTCGATTAATTATTAAATTAAATTATTTATTTTTAAATTAATTAAATTCATTTAATTATTATTAAAATAATTTAATAAAATATATTGTATATAAATTAAATTAATTAAATCATAAATAATTTAATTTAATTATGATATTTATTTAAAATAATTTAATAATAATTATTAAATTAAATTAAATTCAATTAAAAATTAATGTAATTTAATTATTTATTATTAATTATTTTATATAAATTAATTTAATTATTAAATTAAATAAATTAATTATGATATTTATTTCAAATAATTTAGCAATAATTAATTATTAAATTAAATTAATTTAGTTTTATTATTTATTAAAAATAATTTATAGTAATTTATATAATTAATTTAATTTTTGAATTTAATTATATTATTTGTTAAAATAACTTATTTTAATAAAATATTTGAATAAAATAATTTATTTTTATGTAATGTAACAAAAATAGACAAAATTTTAAAATTGACAAATTATTGGCAGCAGAAAAGAAACCAGAGCGAAAACACCTTTTTTCTGTTTCCGTTTTCATTTTTTTTGGAAACAAAAAAACGGAAATAGATTTAACAAACATGTTTCTGTTGCCAATTTACAAAATTTTGAAAACGGAAACAGAAAAACAAAAAACAAAAACGTTATCAAACGGGGCCTTATGAAATGAATTTTAATATGGGCCCTTTCCTAAAACTCCACTTGTCAAGTGATAATTAATCTAATTTGTCATGATTAAAATTACGCGCGTGACGTTGCCATTTCATGGCAAATGTAATTCAACAGGAAAATTATATGTTAATATGAAGGTGTTAATTTTGATCCAACTATCTTTGGCGAAATACATTCTTATATTGAATTGCTTTTGATGACCTATTTCTAAGTCGTTGCTATTTGGTCATGCTTCAGCTTTTGCCAAGCTGCTGCTGCCGCTCAAGCTGGTGCTTCTGTTATTCAGATTTTTGTTGGTCGCATTAGGGTAACTCCCTTTATCTAACGTCTAAGTTCTGTTGCTTCGAAAATATTAAATTTAGTGACTTTTGCAGTGTTCATCTTTTTCAGGATTGGGCACGCAACCATTCAGGTGACCCTGAGATTGAAGCTGCTCTTAGAAGAGGAGAAGATCCTGGGTTGGCTTTGGTTAGTTTTATACCTCATTGTCATGTTACCATGAAATTAACTCCCCCACCCACTCGGCTAGTTGTGCACACCTGAAATATGTAAATAGAATTATGTTTGTGATACAATCATGCTTTTATGAACAATTTGAGATATTTATATCTTCACTGATGATTTCTACAGTTATCTTCCATTCTCTTTGATTCTGCCATATCTTTTTGATTTTTTGTCATCTTTCTTTGGCTGATGTAATTAAAACATTCTGCCACATCCCTTCGATACTTCCACTTCGTCTTTCTTTGGGCGATCTGACGTTCTTACCTGTCAATGTTGTCATTCTCTAGCATTAAAAAAAAAAAAAAAGGATAAAGATAGATTGTTTTGGAAACTTTTCATTCTAAGTTGGAGAATATTTAATCGGTTATAGTCCCTTTACTTCAAATTATACTGACCCTTGAAAATGATGATTGGTGCTAGTTTAAGTAGAAAGACCATAGGTCATCTGTTCAAATTCAAGTTATCCCAACTCCCTTCCTTAGTAAATAATACTTACTTATCCAAGGGAAAAAAAAAAAGAAAAGAAAAGAAAAGAAAAAATAACCCTTGAATATCAACACTGAAGTTTGACTCATTTCCTTTTCATTTCTACTTAACCTCTCACACTCTCTCTCTTTTCTCTTTAATTTTCCCCCCTTCTGGTTTCTCTCTCCTTCTGTGGCTATACACAGCTAAACTGGTGGAATCTATATCATTGTGTTGAGCCAGATTGCTTATGATCTCAGATATATTGTTCATCTCTGCAGATGACCAAAGCTTATAACTACATTCACAAATATGGGCACAAATCGAAGTTGATGGCAGCAGCAGTGCGGAACAAGCAGGATATTTTCAACCTTCTAGGGTAACTTTGTGATGACCTTCAATTATTTGGGAACTTAACAGTTTCACAGGAGGATTGGTCACTAGTTGCTCACGCTTTGTTTCTGTTGTTCAGGGTTGATTATATCATCGCACCATTGAAGATATTGCAGTCTCTTAAGGAATCTATTGCTCTTCCTGATGATAAATACTCTCTTGTGAGAAGGCTATCCCCAGAATCAGCTGCTGCCTACAATTTCAGCGACGAAGAGGTTTGCACTCCTATTTCTTTTTACTCCCATGTCCTGCTTGAGCAATGAGAAAGTAATTCATTACAAATGATCACAATTTTTTGCTTTGAGAAAAGCATGATAAAAATCTTGGAAATTTGTAGAGATGGTTGGAGTCTGTAGAAAAGATAGGATAAGGAATGATAAATATCTGAAAGAAAATTGATATCAAACTAAGAGAATAGAAGCTGAGAAGTCATTTAAGAATTTTTGGTCATGTCCAACGTAAATTTAAAGATACTCTAGTAAAGAACAGTAATTGGATGCATGCAAAAAGTGTAAAAAAGACAAAAGGTAGATTTATAAGATTATATGGATTGATATTGTGAAGAAGGGCCTAACTTCAAATAACGTCACGGAAAATATAACCAATTGAGGAAAAAAATTCATATAGTCCACTTCAACTAGTTTTGGGATTAAGGTCTTGTTGAGTTTGGAAGCTGAAGAAATATGGCATCAATCTGAGTGGTATTATGTTGAAACCCCCTTCATTTTGCCCTAAAAAAATTAAAACAGAAGTTAAAAGAAATTACTTTTGATCGAAGTTGCAGGGGAACAGAGCTATAACGAACCAAGCTACTCAAGTTCTATTTGAACATAGGCTCGTTCAAGGTTAACTTGAAACATAAACAAACATATTCTAAACTATAGTATTATGTTTGTTATATTATTGAACCAAACCAGAAGTTGTCTTGATAAACTACTACTCAATAAATATAGTATAAAATATCAAAGTGCTCAGGCTTAACTCAAGATCTATTTGATCATAAGCTTGCTCAAGTTTTTGACTCAAGAGAAACAAACCAAACTTGAATCATTCTTTTAAGCTTGTTAGATTTAACGAGTCTAATTCGAACACACTTCTACTCAACTTGGTCCAGTTCATTTATACCCCTACTTGAGACGTGGGTTGTTATGGTACGTAGTAAGGGTTTATTCTCAGTATGTGTTACAGAAGAGGTAAAGTTAGAATACTATTTTGGGTTGTGATTTGCTAAAGAGTGGGTTGTTAATGTATGGTAATATGTGTTTTGAGCCAATTTCAATACCTAATTATAAGATCAAGCAAATAACATATAATATAATTCTTATAAACTAATATAAGTAAATAGTTCAAATTCAAAAATTCATAACATCTAAAGACTAGTAGAAGAAAACAAAAGGTAGAAGTTAAAACCAATTCAATACTCCAATATGTAAACAAACTACTATTGTGTTCTTTGTTTCCCTTTCATTATAGTGTATATATATTATTAGATTAGTCATATTTCATGATCCCGGTCATGGTTTCATGGGGGCTGAGCGGTCCAGGTAGCTATGCTTCTCACAAAACTCTAAAATAATGATTGAAGAGATATATTTCTCTCTAACTAAAAAACTTATAGCAAATGGAGTTGGCTAAGTACTTGGGGCTCTCAAATACAACATCTGATGCTCCAGCTTCAGGATACAGCAACCCTTCCCCCGAAAGGCGGAGCTGGGGGGTTGAGAGGAGGCACTGAAATTTTTAAATACTTCATTTATAGTATGTATGAGTTACCTTTATGTGATACAAATTTTATAATATTTTGGTAAGCTGGCCTCTAGATGTTTGAAAGAAGATCATTTCCTATAACAAAAATTTAGATGGGCATATTACTTAAATCTCCCTTGGGGAGCATTACATTCCTAGGTTTTGTATATTATACTACACCCCTGTTAGATGTTATTTTTAATGGTTATAGCGAAAAAAACAATATTACCCCTATTGCTGAACACCTAACACTAAAAAGTTTAGATATTTTATAATGATATCGTGTGACATTTAAACTATCTTCTCTCTCAGCCTCAGCCTTAACCCTTGTTACCTATGAACTTGGTAACCTGTCCATGGACTCTCTCCAACAGTTATTTCTACGACCAAAACTAGAAGCACCACAACCAATTCTCTTTCTATCAACTGTGACCATGGCCAAACCACTGTAAATGTTTATAGCCAGCAATATCCATTGATGCACAACTATCTCTCACTACGGAGCGAAAGACCAAGCACAGAGCAAAACCACCATTACCTAATATTTTTCTTTCTCCTTTAGCCACATCTCTTCCCACTTTCACTTCCTGTCTCTCTCTGCCCCACCCAGTCCCATTCAATCTGCATCATGCCACCTGATTGCAACTCACCTCCTCCTTCACTTGCAGTCCCACAAGTCCCAGACGGCCATCACCAATTACAACCACCCAACACTGAAATTGATGTTTTCTTTAGTTTGATTGAGACCCAAGTAAGGGTCCTATTGCTGTAGGTTGTCTTTGAATTTCTGTGGCTTTTATCAAACGTGATGAGAGGCAATGGTAGTTTGATAAGGGGATTTGAGAAAGAAACATAGCAGATGCTGGTTGAATTTTTTAGTGGTTCACCAACCCCAAAACCCTAAATTGTTGCCACTGCTTTTCATCAGCACCACCACGAACCTAACCCATGGTCGGTCAATTTTTGAGAAAACTCAATGTCGATAGTCACTATGAACGGGGTTTGATAAAGAGATTATTTGAGATGGTATCTGTAACGGTAGAAATAGGGGTGACCAGATATGGCTCTTCAGGAAATCGAAGTCTTCTAACATCGCTGCCATGGAAGATACTCGTCCTGGTATCAGTGGGAAACCAAAGAAAGTAAATGAGAAAAATTGATTTAGAATTGGTTTTCCTCTATTTAAATCAACTCAAACACCACAACCATTGGCAGCTACAAGATTCACACCCTCTCCCATCAACCTACGCACTTCAAAAACAGAGATCAAGCCTCATGCCTATTTCTGGATAATCCACTCCATTGGGGTCTATATCCCAACAAGGATAGACTATCAAATGGAAATGAAGAACGATGAACATTTAACCAAAAATATATATATATCAGAAACCATAAATTGGCATTCTTTTTCATTGTTATAGTGTAGAATCAGCCATCTTACTGAATATTTTTAGTTTCGTTGAGGGCTAAGGGAAAGTTCACTGATTGATCTTTTCATCATTCAGCTTGTAAAGTGGGACCAATGTAGCTTTGCCTCTGCAATGGGCCCTGCTGCCGTGGAACTTCTAGCTGCTGGATTAGATGGCTACGCTCATCAAGCAAAGCAGGTCGAGGAGTTGTTCGGGAAGATATGGCCACCACCAAATGTATGAACTGCTATCGCAAGTCCCTCAAGTGGAGGATGTTGCCTTCGATGAAAAATAAAAGGACAAACGCGGTTCAAAGTGATGTTCTCTGTGTTCCTTTCTTTCCTTCCTTCGCAGTGCTGTTGGAATCCCTGCTTTTTCAACACCCGAGCACGATGCTGTTGTTACATATCTATTTCTCTGACAACATGTCTTTGATCTTAAGCAGCCAAATTATAAAATGCTCGTTTGTTTGCAAAGTGATCAGTCTCACTTACAGGTTGAGCACCATCATTACTTCATTAGCTGTTTGAACTGTAGGGATTTTATTTTTTTTGGTTTGGCTATCCACTAGTTACGTAACACAATTGACAACTTATAACAATCAAATGCAGTTATGTTGGATTTAAATACACTATTCCAAACATAACCTATAGCGATGGCTTAGGACAGGGATCCATCATGAGGTGGCCTCCAGTGGGTGTGAGGATTTAATGTCAAATATATATCACACAGAAGCTTGTGAGGGCAGTCTTAAGAGTTGTACTGCATTTACATGTGAAACAAAGGACCCGTTTGGAACTCACCAAAAAAAAAGAAGGGGGGGGGGAGGAATTTTTAGTAACTACTTTTTTTTGGTGTTTGGCAATGCTTCAAAAGTTAATTAAAAATTCTTGTAAATTTCTCTAAATTTTTTTTACCAAATAATCAAAAGTTTTGAAAATTTTTAAAAATTTTTTCGACTTTTTACCAAATAATTTGGGGATCATGAACCATTCCGTAAAACTCACGAACTGGGCAAGTATGTGCAAAACTTACGTGGATGGCTGTTGGTAACTTCTAAGTAATTTTGAAATTGAGACTTTGGATGGAAGCAAACCCCATGTCTTGACCACCAGGCCAATCCCTAGGAAAGATTCTCATAATTTTACAAAATAATTTCACGTCTCCTAAGTAAAAAAAATAATAATAATAATAACGAAATTCATTATTATTATTATTATTATTATTATTATTGAGTAGTCCTTTTGTTAATATAAGATTTATTGCATTCAAAATATTTATCTTGCAAAGTTAGGAAAAGACGTTCAGTTTTCACCACAATCTCTCTCATCAAATGTAAAATATATTCAAACTCAAAAGAAGTAGCAAGATCATAAATTTTATTAGCTTAACCTACGAGTATATCCCATAGTCACTTTAGAGTAGAGAGTGCATTTGGGTACGTGCATACGTGGCATAAGAGTAGAGGATATACATATATATATATATATATATATATATTTAGTTTTTTGGTATGTTATATATTGTTTTGGCCTCCACTTAATTTCAGCTCTTTAATAGTTATAAATAAAAACATTCAAATTTGTTTAATGGCAAAACAAACTTCTTAAATATTTGAAATCCACGCTGTTAAATTATAAAATTAAAATTTTTGAATTATAGAAAATTGTAAAATTATTGAATTATACATATAAAATTGTTATTTATTTAAGAAAGATAATTTAAAATTATAGAAAACATTGTGGGTGCAGCAATATTAAATTTAATATATATATATATATATATATATGAAAAATATAGCTAGCTAACAATTTATATTATTACAGGAAGGATTTTTCACAAACATGAGGTCACTACCCGTCCCTCCCATGGATTCCCCGTCTGTTGCCATGAATGGGCTTTGGAATGACCGGCCCCGGGCTAAATTTCGGGATCAAATTCAAGTTTTGCAATCATGGATAGACCCATGTCAATTTTTCATTATGGCCCATTCTTCTATAAACAAATTATCCGTTTAGAATCATATATATAAATATATATATGTGTACACCAGCAATTGTTTGAAGGCACGGATATATAATTTGGCATATAAATAGCTTAAATTTAAATTTATAAAGTAAACCTACATATAAAAAGTATAAAAATAACTTATAAAAATAAAAAAGAGATTAAGGTATAAAATTTTATTCTTTATTACAAATATTATCACATTTTTAAAATATTAATTTAAAATCTTTTATATAAAAAGTATTCAAAAAAATATGAGAAGAGTGAGAGAAAAAAAATAATCTTAACCATTTAGCAAACTCAATCGTTAAAAATATTTCAAATTTAAAATTTTAAACTTTCTTATTAAATAAATGACACAGAATATAAAAATATATGAATTTAAAATTTAAGTTTTAGGAATATTAAAGTTGAAATTTTAATTTCAATGTTTATTTTTTAATAAAATTTTAAAAAATTAAAGTCTAAATATATATTTTTAAGTAAAAAATTTAATTGACTTTTCTTTAATATGTATCTATATATTGTTTAATAAATGTGTACAATTTTATTATTGTTCTTGTATAACACCCCTTGGCATTTATAGATAATATAAGTAAAATATATTTTATATAATTTTACAAAATATAATATACATATATATTTATTTGAATTTTAAATTTTAAAATTTGTGTGTATTCTTTGATTTCTCCTAGAAGGCTGCACAGACATGTCATTGTATCAAATCCTAAAGGAAGGCAGAGCGCACAACCACACTCTCGCAGACCAACCACGTAGGACAACCATTGAACCCAAGTAACTCAACAATACAACCCAACCAATCCTCACCTCCCAAGTCTTCTCTCTCTTTCTCACAAGCCATGTAAGATAAACATCACATCAAAGGATGTGTTTTATTTTATATATATATATATATATATGGGGATGTTTAGAGTGACAAAAAATAAGATAAAATGAGATAACTTGATAAAACTTATGAGTTCGCAATTCGTGCAATGAGATAAAAATTTTCAGGGTTTTTTTAAAGTTTTAAACCACGCCAAATGCACCCAAAACAAAAATAAAAATAAAAAATAGAACTTTGCACTTATGAATAACATTAGTGATTAGTTGGGTGTTAGGTAAAAATTTATAAAACTTGGAGAAAGTTAAAGAATATTTAGAAAATTTGATAAAAGTTAGAAAAAATTAATAAAATTAAAGAAAATTAGTAAATGTTGATTTTGTATTTGGTGAAAAAATTTGAATAAAATTAGTAAAAATTAATTTTTTTTAATAAAAATTGGTGAGCCAAATGGCCCAATAAGATTATTTGGTTAAAAAGAGAATTAGTGTAAATTTCCTAAAAGGTAATTTAAGCAAGGATAAACCATCATATTATTGGGAAAAGATTATAAAAGTGAGAAATATTGTAATGTATGTAAATCATGTAATCTTTTACACTCAATTGCTACTCTAATTAAAAGAGCAAAAGGAAGACTAAACTTAAATGACAAGATTGAGCATCTACAAACTTAGAAGAATGAACAACTTTTGCTTTTGCACTCTTGCTTATTTTCTTGAACGACATTATCATTATGGTTGGCCTATGAAGCCTAATTGGTGCCGGATTTGCGGGTTGTTTTTTACTATAAAAAAAATAATAATAATAACATAAAAAAAATCTCAACTCTATTAATTTTTTTCAATTTTTCTAATTAAATTACACTACATGTTACTTTTACAGTAACATTTTATTTATTTTTTATTTTTTCTAATTATCTAAACACTACCTTGTTAAGTTTTCCATTTAATATCCAAAATATAGTACTATACAAATAATCACAATTTAGACGAAATAAATAGAGATTTTTACCGTTAATTCGCTGATAACTCTAATTTTTATTATTAAATTAAAATCTAATTGTTATTACATTTAAATTTTTTTTAATTATATCAAATTTAACATCAGTATGTCAATTAAGATAAAATAGCATACGTCAAAAGAATGGACACAATCGCAGACTACTATATAATTCCTTGTGATTTTTCTTGTTGATCTGATTTATTCCTCCAAGAATAAGTCATTTAATTTAGTGGTTCATTGTGTGTGATTTCTTCACACAATGGGAAAAGTAACTTCTTATGCTAAGCATTATATATTTATATATGTGTGTGTATAGATATATAGAATTTATTGGGTTTGGCCAGTGTGAGTGAAGTCGGCAGGCAGTGATTAGTGACCAACTAATTGACTTGTGCACCCACCCCCATGTGATGTGAAATGATCAGAGCCTTTACCCACTGATTATTATATTGGGAAGGTAGCCACCTTCTTTAATTATCCTTCGAATTCAGTCTGTTTTCCATTGCTTTTATTCATTCTATTATTATAAATAAAGAAATATGAATTTGCGTGTATAATTGATACGCTTTTTTTTTAATTTCTATTTTTTAATCACTTGTAATTATTTAAAAATATACAAGTAATTTTTCAAAAATAATTATCTGTGTAAGTAATTTTAATTTCAATTTTTTTTTCTAATTTCATTAAAAATCTTGCTTTCTCTTCAAAATCCAAATCCTTCATCCATTGTCTCGATTTTTGGTGGAACTAGCATAAGCTCACTCTGGTAGTGAAATCATTTTCTCCTCAAATCTGCCAAATGCCCTCGGTATAATATATATATATATATATATATATATATTTATGTTTGGATGGAAACGTATTTTTGGAGGAAGCAACACTAAGGTGATCAAAGAAAAGGCTGATGCTTTTTCTCAAGTTTAAAATCCAAAATTTATCTATTCTAACTCGAGAATTTTATTTTATGGTTGATTACGAAGTGGGAAATTGAATTTCTTATTTGTTAATCCCACCTAATTTAATAAAGTCTTTACAAATATTACATTTAATCTTGCACACCTTATTACGTATAATTTTAGTAGAATAGTTTCTATGTTTTTAGAAATTGACGCAATAATGATGATATAACATTACCACTTGCATATGTGAGTAGAATTAATTGAGCCCCAATTCTCAATATAAAAAATATATACTTCATTAGGATCCGTTTGATGAAAAATTTAAAGTATGCAAATTAAAGAAAATTAAAGTATGTAAATTAAAAAAAATTAAAATGAAAATTATTAAGAAAATTATGTTAAAATTTAGGATAAAATAAAACAAAAATTACTAACTTGTAAATAATTTGAACATTAAAACATTTGATCTTTCAATTGATTTCAAATTTAAGAGAATTGAGGATACTTATGCACAATTGAAGAATAAACTTAAGAGTTGTTAGTTTGAGAGTAAAGAGATTTGAAAGAGTACCAGAGATGTTTGTGAACTTTTAATTGAATATATGTGAGATATTTATAATGAATGATTGGGGGGTTTGTAAATAAGTTGGGGATTTTTTTAATAATTTTCATTTTTTTTCTTTCTACCGTTGAGAGCAGTTGGCAGTTAGGCAACGACTATCACACTCTTAATCTCATAATTCAAAGTTAACAGCATGAGAATATGAAAACTAAATAAAACAATTAATAAACCTACATCTCAACATTATGTACATTAATTAAAAGATTTATTATTCGTTCCTCATTTTCACATTAAATAATAAATAAATTATCATAATTAAATAAACGTTACTTTCTGGTAAGAACATCCAAGACTTACAAAGCCACAGTAAATATTATCATAATACAATTTTAGAAACATAATAAAGTCTAGAACCCACAATTTGGGCTGTGTAAATATGTAATTATCTCATTACAATAAAATAAACAAGATAACATATTATCATCATTAGTCTTAACTTAACTCGAGTGACTATTACCTAATTTTGTGGTCACTTGTAACATGAAGAGGGTAGGCAGGACTATGCGAGCGTGCACTGGTATACATAATTCAAATATACAATACAACTCATAACAATTTTAATAAAATATATTCTATTCAATATAAGTATAATGCATATCAACACATTCTCAATTTTATCCTAAAACGAATGACCCTTAGTAATCCTTAGTAAAGTACACGAAACCAAACCATTAAGTGCATCGTTTACACTTATAACAAATATTTATTTCAATATATTACAAGTTAAAAATCATGTTATATTTTTATCGGTATAAGATTCAGAAAAACTATGTAACGCTCCTGCGGCCCTTCTGCTATGAAATTTTGTTAAACTCGCTCAATCTTTCTCTCAAACTCTCACTCTCTCTCAAGATTCTCTCTATGCTCAAGGGCCCCGCCTCCCCCCCCCCCTCTTTCTCTCAAACTCTGTCTGTCTCTCTCAAGATTCTCTCTATGTGCAAGGCTTGTTCATTCAAATGATGATTGAGATGGGCCAGAGAACGACAAAAGCTAAACAAGGCCACCAACTAACCGTTTGAGCTCTCACTCTTCCTTTAACTATACCCAAGAAAACTGCACGCCAAAAGTAAATTGGACAATCTCTCTCCATCTCTCTCACACACATACTCTCTGCTTTTTTGCTCTCTCTCTCTCTCTCTCTCTCTCTCAACACCCACGCACACTGCTTTCTGCTCTGCTCTTCTCTGGCTCCCGCTACCTTCTTATAGTATGTAAAACCCAGAAGAGCTTAAAAAATTCAGTTCTTTTCCTTCAAAACCACCCAAAAGACCCACCCATGGCTTCTCGTAGCTTTGCTTATTTGTTCTTTTTCTGCATTGCTTCGTTCACTAGCCTGTGTTTCGCTGGAGACCCATTTGCGAGCTACAACTTTGTGGTCTCATACATCACTGCTTCTCCTTTGGGCGTTCCCCAACAGGTACATTTTTTCAGACCTCTTTCTCTCTCATAATAGTTTCTCTTGGTGTACTGTTTGGCTTTCCCACCTGGGTTTTCTGAAATTTCAATATCAGCTGATTAGTTTTAGCATTTCAAAATTTTTAGTTTCTAGCCTCAGATCTGCAAAATGTGCTGAAAATTTTTGTTGCATGTGAGTTTAGCTTTCTAATTACTTACTGTGTTACAGTATAACGAACGCTGAGATGATGTCTGAAGAGCTACAACGGTTTTTGTAATTTTCCAAAGCTGCATTGTTTTTGAAGTGCAGGTTATTGCCATTAACGGTCATTTTCCGGGTCCTAACATCAATGTGACTACCAACAACAATGTAGTGATCAATGTACGAAACAAATTAGATGAGGACCTTCTCATGACTTGGTATGATTTTTACAGTAATTTTGGATAGCGTTTGGTCTACTAAGTTTTTGAGAAAAAGTGACTAAATTTATTTTTTTACATTTTAAACTTCTTTAAAACATTAAATAACAAAAAAGTCGAGTTAACAAAAGCTAAAAAACTAGCTACAAAAAAGTTAATTTTTTTCCCTTCCCAATCTCAATCTTATTGTTAAATTTGTTTGTATTTTAGTTCTCTGATAGTAATGTAGGACTTACAATCAATGGTTGTGACAGGGCTGGAATTCAACAGAGGCGAAGCTCTTGGCAAGATGGTGTACTTGGTACAAATTGCCCAATTCCTCCCAAGTGGAATTGGACTTACCAATTCCAAGTTAAAGATCAAATTGGGAGTTACTTTTACTTCCCTTCTCTCCATTTTCAAAGGGCGTCGGGTGGTTTTGGTGGCTTTATTGTTAATAATAGGCCTATAATTCCACTTCCTTTTGCAAAGCCAGATGGGGATATTACGATTTTGATTGGTGATTGGTATACTAAGAACCACACGGTTGGTGTTTGATAAATTATCAAAATTGACTTTATTTATTTATTTATTTTTGGGTTAGCATGTAATGTGTCTTCTGGTTGGTCTTCTTTTGCTATATAGGCTTTGAGGAGGGCCCTGAAGGCAGGGAAAGATCTTGGTATGCCAGATGGTGTGCTTATCAACGGGAAAGGCCCTTACAGATATAACACCACACTTGTTCCTGATGGCATTGGCTATGAAACAATTGAAGTCCACCCAGGTGAGTGCTTAGAAGAAATTGTTCGTGTGGAATCTACTACAAATTATATGTTTCTAGTCAGATATAATTGAGACTTTTTATCAAATTTTGAGACTTTAAATGAGCCACATTCTTGTTATTCCTTTATGAGAATGATACGTTGATGCAATGAACCTGCTTTTCGAACAACAAACAGAATATGGTTTTTTTGGACTTCCAAGTTAGGCTAGTATGTGGTTTATTGTTTTAATTATTTTAACTATTTCTTTCTTATTTTAGGAAAATTACCATATATGATGGTGTTAGTGTTATATCTACACCTGTAGTAGCTGTTGTGCGGTTGTACCATTAGAATGTGATTGAAATAGTTGTCATTGAAGGCAATGTGTTCTTCCTCGTGTTAGGACTTGGGAACTGCTATTTCCACTAAATTCATGATTTCAAAAAAGGGTGTATTTATCTAATGAGAACAGATATCTTCAAGTATTGCATTTCTTCCTTCAAAGTTTTATTTTTTTTTTTTCCTTTGTTTTTAGATTGAGGACAAGCATATTTTATGAGTTATTTTTTATCCTTAACGGTTTTGTGGTAGAAAACATCTAACTATTTAGGAGAAAGATGTTCTTCCTCTGGTCTCTTTTTTCCTTTATTTTTTTTGGAAGGGGTGGGGGGGGGGGGGGAGGGTTGATTCGTGCCCATGCGCTAGCCTAATGCTTAGGAACTATAAACATCCCAAGGGGAACTCATTGCTCATGCATTAAAACACTTTTTTCGAGGTTGTTTTGGAACAAATATCCATGCTTGTAAATTTAATGGTTATTTAAATTTAATGGTTATTTTTCTTTCTTTTTAACTTCTAATTGATTATGTTATTGATGTTGGCCAGGCAAAACATATCGCATTCGTGTAGTCAATGTTGGAATATCAACTAGTCTGAACTTCAGAATTCAGAACCATAACTTGCTTTTGGCAGAAACAGAGGGATCATATACAGTGCAACAGAATTACACTAGCTTAGACATTCACGTTGGACAATCTTATTCTTTCTTGGTAACCACGGATCAGAATGCAAGTTCGGATTACTACATTGTAGCAAGTGCCAGGTTTGTCAATGAATCACTCTGGAAAAGAGTTACAGGTGTTGCTATCTTACACTACTCAAATTCGAAAGGGAAGGCATCTGGTCCTCTTCCAGACCCGCCAAATGATCAATATGACAAAACCTTCTCAATGAACCAGGCAAGATCCATCAGGTTTGTTTGCAATTTTTTTTTTTGGATGCACTGACAGATTAGTAAAGTTATTTTCCCTCTTCCCATGTATTAGGCTTTGTTATGACAGTGGATTCATGAGTCATGACATTGCGTTAAAAGTTTGTAAATTGTAATAGCTTTGTGCACAGGACAACACTTAAGATAGCAATGAAAAAACTGAAATAATAATGGGAATAATTCTAGGACAAAAGAAACATGTTGACAGAGAGAATGGAAGTGACATTGGAGATAAAACGTTGACACAGAGAATTATTTTGGGCAACTCAAAAGAGGCAGGAAAATTTGTAATTGGTTAAGATGTTATTCTTGGTTTTCATGAAACTAGTGGATGACTTGCTAAATATATGTGTGATAAATCAAAATATTCTCTCATTGACAAGATTTTGGTGCAATTTAGGATTTTTATTTCTGCTGTGTTAGAAACTCCTTCTGTCCCTACCTCTCCTTCTCTCTTGTTTTCAATTCCATAGAACTTGTAATTAAAACTAATTAGTTATGTTTTGCACATTGTGCAGGTGGAATGTGTCTGCCAGTGGTGCTCGCCCCAATCCACAAGGCTCATTTAGATATGGTTCAATCAATGTTACTGATGTTTATGTGCTGAAAAACAAACCAGCAATGACTATCAATGGGAAACGACGAACTACGCTTAGTGGGATCTCATTTGTCAATCCTACCACACCAATCAGGCTTGCTGACCAATTCAAATTGAAGGGAGTGTACAAGCTTGATTTCCCAAGTAAGCCGATTACAGGACCACCTAAGATGGGTACCTCAATAATCAATGGTACATATAGGGGATTTATGGAAGTTATACTGCAAAACAATGATACTAAGGTGCAAAGCTATCACATGAATGGTTATGCCTTTTTTGTGGTTGGGTAGGAATTGGCCTCCTTTCTCTAAACTAAATTTCACCTATATCTCCACATTAATTTTTCTTGGCAAGTTGCAAATATTTCTACTTAATTAATTGCAGGATGGATTATGGTGAGTGGACAGATGATAGCAGGGGCACATACAATAAGTGGGATGGTATTGCTCGCACCACAACACAGGTATTTTTTTAATGTATGAATCCTCCCTTGTGCATTAGTTGTTTGTCTTATTAGCTTTCCCAATTTATTTTTCACCAAGAATTGCTTTTAGCATAATCGAAGTTTTTCTTGGTTTGGTGAACTTACAGAAAATTCAATTAAATAAACTTGCTAACAGCAACTTTGGTTCAAGTTTGCTATATTATCTTCTTGGGTTTTTAGATTCTTCATACATTTTCCCTAACACTCGTCTTACACAAATGACATTTATTCTGTTGAATGAGGTTACTTCTTGTTTATGATGTTCCCTGAAGATAAACACAAAGTTAAAAGGACAGTTGTTATCTTGATCCAACTCTAATGCATGTTATAACTAAAATGTCAAGGGCATTTAAAAGGGTGTTATCACTTTTATCCCAATATCTTTTGGGAAGATTTTTTTTGCCTTTTCTTGTAACATTTTTTAAATGTTATGATGTTTGGATTAAACATGTTCGCTGCCAACCCTGTAACCATTTTTTCTTGTAGCATTCATGTAGTTACTGAGTCACTGCTGATGCCCACTTAAGGAGGAGAGGATCTTGAAAAATTACCACCACCACCTCTTCTTTATAAGCTGAATTATTGGGGGTAATTTAAATGTAATAAAAAACCTCAAGAGGCTCTTTTTTTCTTTTCTTTACAGGTTTTCCCTGGGGCATGGACAGCAATTTTGATCTCCCTTGACAACGTCGGAGTTTGGAATTTGAGAGCAGAAAACCTTGATGCATGGTACCTAGGTCAAGAAACATATGTCAGGGTTGTCAATCCGGAGGCCACTAACAAAACTGAGTTGCCCATGCCAGATAATGCTCTTTTCTGTGGCGCCCTCATTAAAATGCAAAAGTATTGTATCTATCTGCGTCAAATATTATGTGCTTTCAATCATTTCTTACTACCTATCCTGACTGCATGTATGTCTTCGTTCAATTTCAGGCCACAAGATATCTCTTTGGCAGCGTCAATCATGGGTAATAGACCAAAAATATTCTCGAATCTGGTGATGGCGATGATATGTGCCGTAATTTCCATTTTCCACTAAACCTTTTTCCACCAGGATGTCTTCATGTTGCCTGTGGGAGCCTCTTTTGCGGTTGTGAGTGTTTTAGGTGCGTGATTGTAGGCTTGTTGATACTGTGAATCGGTTGTGAGTGTTTTAGGTGCGTGATTGTAGGCTTGTTGATACTGTGAATCTTTCGTAGCTTTCAAGGACAATTTCATTTATTTTTTTTTTCTTGATGTAGTAAATGCCCCCGGGGATCCTTCTTTCAATTTACTGGTTTTTCTCACTCTTTTACTACGTAATTTTATGTATTGATGACAGTTGAGCAATTCTCTAAGTGATGATATTTTGTAAATGCATTTTTTTCTTACATTACCATTTACCTTGTAAAGCATAAACATTAAACTAGGGGTCAAGTGGTCAACAATGTCCCCTACTGTTTTGAGCTTCCTGTGGTCTTTGAAACTTGCACCCATCTTGCACGAAGATTGCGGCTTTATCAGCGATTACTGTTAATAGGTTGAGCTCTCATTATACATTGATTACCAACAATTAATGAGGTTTCCTGTTAGCAGGTCCACAATGCTTTCCATTTTTATGATAGAACTTCATGTCTGTACTGCAAAATTGCCTCTTCTTTCACAGCTTGATACCATTAACGAAGTATTGGGTTGGGATGTCTAGGTCAGAAAACCCACCAGCAGGACTTGAAACAAGCAAATATGGAAAGGGATCAATATTTGCAATACTTGTAGAACCATCCTAAATAAAGGTTTGTGTAGATATATATATATATATATATAAATGTATGTATGTATCTATGTTAGGCTTGTTTGTTCATCATGATGTAAGCTTTTAACGCGTTTTCACGCGTTTTCATGATATTTACTTTTATGCCTCTACCTGTTTGCATCATGGCTCTTTATTATATGACCTCCCCCACCACTCCAATGTGCCTCCTTTATGGGTATCTTCATTTTCATCGGGGTCTAATGCCAGGGAGGGAGGAAATGGTCATGTTTTGGGTAGCTAGGTTGGTGGGAGTTTTGTTTTGTCAGTTTTTTTCCCTACTGTGACTACAAGAAATATGGGTATAGGTGAGAAACATTTTCCTCACAAAGAAAAATATTTCTTGCAAATTTTCTCGCCTATGCTCGGTCTATACCTTTTAGCGAGGAAATTAAGGTTCCCTTGGCTACAGTGACTTTTAGAGATGAAAAACATTTTGTTGTTTATAGTGATGTTTAGCAAGAAAAAACATTTCGTCACCCATGCTTATACCTTCTAGTGAGGAAATAATGGTTTCCTATCAATTATTTCAGGTCATGCTCGAGTTGCGTTATAATGTCGCATTGACTATTGTCACCCCTAGGTCAATATGTCAACGGTGCATATATAGCAAAAGTTGTAGCAAATAAGGCAAATTTTGCAGGTAATAGAAGCTCTTCATTTTATCAGTAACCGTACAAAAACCACAAACAAATCTTTCAAATGATCCTGCAACAGAATCTCAAAATAACTTTTTTATCCTAGGATCTAGTGTCTAAGTGAAAATGCTAAACAGCAAGTAATTTGACTGATTTATTCTTCTCGCTATTGAGTTTTCTTCTCATAGATCATTTGTGCCCTCCAGAGGCCCTATAGTGCCTTTTTGTTTTTCCCATTTCCTTTGCCTCTGACTCCAGTGGTTGAACAAGATTTGATGGCCCTTTTATTCTGTCTCCACGGACACCTCGGTCCAGCCATCAGAGCCTGCACAACCACCCTCCCTTCTTGATGCTCCAAACAAGGAGGGAGTTCCACTTGCAAATGATTCGTCTGCTCACTAGAAACGTTGATCTCTCTGTTTTCCATGTCTGTCAGGAACCTCTGCTGTTGCCCTTCCGAAACTCCAACAACCTCATCATCTTTTCTCACAATTTTATCGGACTTATGGTCGGATTGAGACAAACTATTGGTGCAGATAGATTCAGCACACTTTTCTTTTGTATCATCTATATTCTCTGGCAAAATCTTACAAGACCTGGGAAATTGAATTTCCTTAGAAGAAGCCAAGGCTTTCAGACAATCCTTCTCGCTAAGATTTGCAGCATGTCTTCCACAACCAGGGGGGAAGGTTCGGATGGCTGACACTTTTCTTCTAGGAGGAAAAATTTTAGCCAAGCTGGGAGACATCATTTCTAAATTTCTTATCTGTTGAGCCCAATGTTCATCCTCCACGACACAAACACTCTTCATAATTGAGTCAATAGGACCAGATTTTGCATCATCCAAAGCCTCTGGCGATTCAGCATCCGATTCGGAAACTTCCTCCGGATAAAAATTAACAACTTTTTCCACCAAGGGTTCCAACCCACTGGACAGATCTCGTATTTCTGAATGAGCTGATTTTTGCTGAGACCCGGCTTCAATGTCAAAAGGATCAACAGAGTCATCCTCTAAATTGGGCACGCTATCCTTCTTCCCCAGAAAATTCTCAAATCCAATCGTGCCAACAGAAACCTCCTCGGACTTCTGGTGATCCAAACCATTGTTTTCAGAAGAAGCTACGGCTTCAAGACAACCTTTGTCGCTTGCATGTCTTCCACAGCCGGGGGGGAAGCATCGAATGGCTGACACTCTTCTGCGTGGAATATGAACTTCAGGCAAGGTACCATCAGTCAATTTTAAACTAAACCCATTTGTCTGTTGAGCATAAGCCTGATCCTCGAGAACATTTTTTACTTCTGATCTAACGATGCTCTTCATGGAGTCAATAAGACCAACACATTCATGCTCTAAAGCATTTTTCACTTCCAATCTAACAATGCTCTTAACTGAGTCAATAAGAACAGCACGCTCAGGCTCTGAAATTTTCAAGCCATCAATGAAATTTGTGCCGTCCAAAACCTTCGGTAATTCAGCTACTCCCTCTGAATCAGAATCAACATTAGTTCCCACCATGGATTCCAAATTATTGCACAAGCCCTCGGTCTCTGAATGAGCTGAATTTTGTGGATACCAATCATCAATTTCAAAAGGTTCATCAAAGTCATCCTCTAAATCAACAGCTGTACCAACAGAACCCAAAATTTTGCTTTCTATCAGAGTGGTTCGTGCACCTAGTGGCCCACATCCAAGAGGGAAATCGCGGATGCCAGAAACCTTACGCCGCTTAAACTTGGGGGCGATTGAAACATCAGATGCAGAGGAAGCAGGATCCGTGAAAGCTTCACATTGATTTCTCTTTTTTTCCCTCTCCATTACAAACAGAAGTAGTAAACAACTTGTTATCTCGGATTTCAATTCACCAGCAAAAACCTTTCCTCTGCATTCGACAATTCAATTCTCATAAACAAGGAATGAAATAAACCAAGACTCTTAATACATTAAAAAAAAGAAAAAACTGAGAATATATACGTATAGAAACAGTATTGTTCAACGAAAAGACCGCAGCAAAATTTGGAATCAAAACGAAACTACGACAAACCCGAATATGACTTTTGGCTTAGAAAAAAATCTCGAATGGCTTCACAATCGAAAACACAGAAGACCATGTATATTGATTATTTATTAATTTATTTAATTTCAGAAAAATTGAAACTTGATCCTCAAGTCTCAATCATATAAACTGATATCTCCGAAATCAAAGACGGATCAATAATGCCAAGAATGCATTCAAGGACAAAGATCAGTAACAGATTAGGGTTTAAAGGCATGATAGAAAACAAAAGGAACCAAAAAATTACATTAAGAGCCCAATCGAAGGTGAAGGACACCGACCTCTAGGATGTCGATGCGTCCGTGCAGCGAAATCAGTCGAATCGTTTGACGCAGAAACAAACTAAACTCTCTCGGCATCCACAATTATATGCAAGGTTTCCTAAGTGAGGTTGGACTCGAGTAGGTTTCCTAATTGTGTTTGGGGTGAAGTGTTGCCAATTATATAGGTTTCCCAAATGAGACAGCGGGAGTTTCGAGTAAGAGTGGAAACAATTTTTGAGTTATTCGAGCACGAATTGAATTGAGTTCGTGACTAAAAGAGTTCCGATCGATCTTAATTTATGATTGGTTTAGATTTGATTTCAAGATCGACTATAGAAACATTAGACTCGAAAACTCGTGAACAATTTTATTAAAATAAGAACGATATTATTTTAATTTAATCAAGTTATTTGAAAGTTAATTTTAAATTTAAATTCTTTTTTTTTTTTTTTTAAGATAAACTTGAACTTATATAAAAGTTTGAATTAAGATTGAATTCGGTGTAAAAAATTCGAGCCAAGCTTGAACAAATTAAAATTTAATTTGATTCGATTCGTTTCTATCTTAAGGTTTTTTTTTTCAATCTTACTAATTTTTAAAACTAACAGTGACTTAGTATCGCTATTAGTTTCTAATCTCGTTTGGTAAATCATTAAAAAAAATCAATTTTCAATTGTTTTAATTTTTTTTTACTAAAATTTACAAAATACATAACTTTTTTCTTACACACAAAACTATCAATTTTTATTTTTTTAACTTTTTTTTAATTCTTTTAGCTTTTACAAATTTTTACTAAATACATAAACACGTGTTAACAACTGTTGGACAAAAATTAGCAAAAGATTGCCTGCCAAATGGTCCCTTAGTTTTGTAGGGAAAATAGAGAAAAATTTGATAGCGCAAGGAAATAAGAAAGGAGAGTTAAGAAATTAGTGTAATAATGCGAAGACAAAATAAGAAATAATAAGGGAGCATAGCTCTAGGACAAGTGGCTAGATTGCTCATTTGCTTGCTTATCACCCAGGGTGCGACACCTAGGGTGTTCCCCCAACTTACCTATAAAAAAAAAAGGAATAAAAAGGGTGAAAATGAGAAAAAAAAAAGGAAGAAATTTATTTTTTTATTTTTATTTCCTTTCTCTTTCCCTAACTTATCAAACATAGAGGTAAAAATTTTCTCTACCAATGTTAGTAAGGACTAAGGAGAGAAGAGAAAAGAAAAGAAGACAAATAATAATAAATTTTTTAAACTTTTTTACATGTCTCATAGTTTAAGAGAGAAAACATAATACATATTTTTTTCATTATATGTAAGTTGAGAAAAATAAAAAAAAAATAAAATGTATACTATTTCATTATTGATTTTTTAAGATACACATACGATTTTTTTTCTTGTTCTTTTATTTGAAGAATAAATCTGATATTTGAAAAGTTCATTAACAAAATTTTCTCTTCTCTCCATTTTTTTTTTAACTTAGGCTTTTTTATTAACTTGTATAAATGAAAATGAAAAAATTTTGAAACTCTCTTTCATTTCCATTTCTTAAATTTTCTCTCCTAATAAATTACAAACATAAGAGATATCCTTATTTCTTATCTCTTCTAAATAAATTTTATTAAAATTATAATCATCGGTGCAAAGAAGGAAACATTTTTATAAACTGAGGGCCTACACCAATGTAGAATCCATCCAACTTGGGCCATTGATAGACATCCATGAAATAGGGGGTTTTTGGAGGCCGGTCACTATTTATGAACTTATAAGGATTTAAGTCATACCAAAAAAATTTGTTTGTAAATAAGTCACACTTGTAAAAAAAAGACAAAAAAGGACATCACGCGTTTTTCACTACATTTCAAAACTGCCAGTTTTATTCGAAAATAGTGCACACTTCACTCATAACTTCCGTGACTTTCCATCTTCTTTACAAAGCAAGCAAAACTGATTTTTGGAAATAAAATCAAAACTGTTTAGGAAAAAATCTAATTCCGTGACTTTCCATCTTCTTTACAAAGCAAGCAAAACTGATTTTTAGAAACAAAATCAAAACTGTTTAGGAAAAACCTAATTCCGCGACTTTCCATCTTCTTTACAAAGCAAGCAAAACCGATTTTTGGAAATAAAATCAAAACTGTTTAGGAAAAACCTAAATCGATCATCATTCCTAAGTATATTTATTTTTTTTATTTTGAAACAGTACCGGTACTGTTTTGACGATAACTCAAAATATTAATCAATTTCATGGATTTCTCTTACCCAAAACTTGTCATCTACTTATAATTCATGGTACTATTTTAAAAACAATACCGATAAAACAGTACCGGTACTATTTTGGATTGGTACTATTTTCATACTGTCTAAAAAACATCAATCGATACATAACACAAACTAACGATACGAGCCAACATCATCATATTTTTTGAAATAGTACCGGTACTATTTTGAAGATAGCTCAAAACGCCAATCGACCCTATGGATTTATCTTGCGCTTAAAACTCATCATCTGCTTATAATTCATGGTGCTGTTTTGAAAACAGTACCGATAAAATAGTATCGGTACTGTTTTGGACCGGTAGTGTTTTCATACTGCCTAAAAAATATCAATCGATACATAACACAAACCAACGATATGAGCCAACATTATTATATTTTTTTAAACAGTACTGGTATTGTTTTGAAGATAGCTCAAAACGCCAATCGGCCTTATGGATTTCTCTTGCCCTTAAAACTCGTCATCTGCTTATAATTCATGGTGCTATTTTGAAAACAGTACCGATACTGTTTTGGACCGGTACTGTTTTCATACTGCCTAAAAAACATCAATCGATACATAACACAAACCAACCATACGAGCCAATATCATCATATTTTTTGAAACAGTATCGGTGCTATTTTGAATATAGCTCAAAATGCCAATCGGTAAAATCAATCCATGAAGAAAATAGGTCAAATAAGTTCTATCTTCTTCGTATCTTCACGACTAAAACTGTAAATAATGAAACTGAAAACAAGGAAGGAAAAAAAAAAACAGAAGAAGAGTGATTCTCGGTAAACCATATTTTCACGTGATTTCTGAAATTTTCGGAAATAACTTGTGTAACTTAGTTATAGAAATAAATGATATTATCGGTATATTAGAAACTGTATTTAAAACAAACTCGTGGGACCCACTCAAAAGTGTGACTTAAACACAAAACTTGCTACATTAATGTGACTAAAAAGTAATACTTTTTTTTTTTGGTATGACTAATAGTTTTAAAAGATTATAAAGTATGACTTGAATACAATTTTTTGATGAAAAATGGTGTAGTGAATACAGCCTGACCCGATTTTTATCTTACTGCTATTTTCGAGTCTGCCTATCTGGTCAGGAAGAAAATTTGTAAATAGTTCTTTACGAAAAATGGTTGTCTTAATGGTTTTGAGTCCCTTTAAAAAAAATTAAAGTTGATCACTGTTCATCAAGTTTATAAATAGTTCTTTCAAAATTTTTATGTTTACAAAAAAAAATTAATTTAAATTAAATAATGACATAAACCTAATATAGGTTTCTACTTATATAAGAAAAATCTTTCACAAAATATATGCAAATATATACACATACATATAGAAAAGATTATACGTACATTGACTATATATTTTTCTTTTCCAAAAAAATAAAACTCTACATCAATTTTGCACTTTAGACCCTGAAGTCTTTATCCTAGAAATTTAGTTCTCTAAAATTAAGTACAACCCAATTTAGTGGATCAATGCCAAGAGCGTATTAAAAGGCACATATAAGTAAACCTTAAAAAAAAAAATACAATTTCTCCTTGATAGCATAATAAGTGAGTAAAAATAGGATTACAAATGAATCGAGTTGAATTAAGTACTATGCTGTTTAGACTTATTTGTTAATATTTTTTGTGAGTTTGAATGGAACTCTTATCGAAATTGAAATAATGCATTTAAGCATATTTTTGAAAGATTTTTAATAAGTTCAAGTTGAATTTTTACCGAACTTAAAATTTTATATTCGAATTCTACTCATTATTTTATACCAAGTTTGAATTCAACTTGAACTCCAGCTCTGTTACAATAAACAAATTTGCTTGCAAGTTTTTATTGGGTTTACTCTTAAGTTTTTGTTGGATTATGAGAGCTTGCAAGCCTGGTCACGTGCTGTCAAGCCAATGATGGCCCATATTTAATTTATAAAAAATAAAAACAATTAGATAAAGCTTCAATCATATGCATTATTGAACCAAACAATTTAAATAGATAATGAACGACTCATAAGAGTCATTAACTTAGCCTCATAGTTAATTTTTTTTTCTTAGACAAAATTTGAACTATGAACTTTACCCTAACTTTACCCTTTTTTTAATTAGATCATGGGTTTATTGGTTCAACCAATCAAGTTAATATAAATTTAAACTATTAACTTGAAAAACTGTATTGAAGTATAAATTTAAAGCAATAACTTGGAAAATTGTATCGAAGTGAAAGAACACTAACCCATTATAATATTAATCCATATACATGTGTTATGAATTTAGTTGAATAATTTGATGCAGTAATTAAAAAATTCATTATTTATATAATTATATAGAATTTTAATTTCAGTAATTATCCCTTTACTACTTTTTTTATTTTCTTTTCCAAATTTAAACTTCATGACCTTTATACAGTGCGAAATCCATCCAACTTGGGCCATGCAAAGGGCCACCAGTTTAGTGAACATGGCTTGGTCTAAGTTCGGATCTAAACCAATACCCATTTAGCCCGAAAGAAAACATGCAAAATATTCTTTTATGTTTATAAATAAATTAAACAACAAATATGTATGTAATTAATATTGTAGAAGTAAAATTTGTAGGGTTGACCTCGCCTTAGGCACTCCTAAGCTGTTGCGACTACAATCCACCCCCAAAAAAATTTGCCCATCATGTCCAGCCACGAACCCAATAATTAATGAGTTGCTCAAACTCGTTTTAGTTGAAATTTAACTCGAATTTGATTCATGGGGTTAAATGAGTTAAATTTAAGCTTTTTTTTGGCTTATTAAAAATTTAAGTTAAACTTGAGATACTACATGTTTATGTTATAATATTTTAAATTAAAACGATATTATTTTTAATGATATCATTTTAGTTTAGTCAAATTATTAAATTTAGATTATAATATTTTAGATTACCCATTCTTGGTTAGTTCAGTGGAGCGGGAGTCAAGTCTATGACTTGGGTAATATACTCAGGTCGCAGGTTCGATTCTCACCTAGAACGGCTAGGATTTAAGTGAGAGACGTGACAGTGAGTTGCTGTCCTAGTTTTCTCGAGGGTTTGTATCTCAGTGGATAAAACCACTGGGTAATTTCCATCATTACCCAAAAAAAAAATATTTTAAATTAAAATGATATCGTTTTTCAAAATATTCAAATGCGCATTGAACTCAAGTCCAAATTATTCATATCAGGTCAAGCTTAGGCTAAAAAAAAAAATAATAATAATAATAAAATAAACAATTTAGATTTTACTATTACTTACTTAAGTCGATTTTAAATAATTTGAAATTCGATTAACTCAATTTCACTCATAACCTCTAACCCTTTTCCCATACAATTGAGTGAAATGACTAATTTGACATTAGAATCATATAGTTATTTCAATTGCCAAGAGGGAATCCTTTAGGTTTCAACTAGATTAATTCATCTTATTCACCATTCCAAAGCAGAGACTGATGCGAATAGAAAAATATTTTGCCAACCTTTTTTCGTCAATTTTTTTTTACAAAATTATGAGGACATAGAAGAGCGCGCACACAAACAATGCCCGATGTGCAACATGTATAATTAATGCTGGATTTCCTGCACGTTGAAGATAAGCGAAAAAGGCTACATCGATCAACTCCAATTAAAGTCTCCTCCACCTTCTATCGAAATTGAAGAAATCAATCAAATTACTTGGCCTTTACTTGTTCTTTTTTCCGAGTGGACCACCAAACGCATGTGTATATATATATACACACATATACCCAAACAAAGTGTGCTACAACAATATGATGGCAAAGAAACTGCTGTCCCCCCTTTCGGCCTCCTCGAAGCATGCATGTCTTGTTACGACCTGTGCCCTTTAATCCTGTCAGCTCATTCTCACATTGTCATATGCAATAAGTCAACTTGTGTTACATGTATTGAGACACCTCTATCAACTAGTGTTACATATATTGAGACCTCTCTCTCTCTCTCTCTCTCAAATCTTATCAAGAAGAATGATAGCAAAAAAAAAAAAAACAAGGTAAAAAGATAAGGGAAGATATTAATTGAATGCTAAACAATGGGTTCGTGTTCAGTCATGCTTGGACGAAGATTTGATACGTCTGTAGCCATATATGTGAAGGATATAGTTACATGAGGGGCTGAGATTTTTCCGTGCATCGATCCCAAAATGAAAAGTGTAGAGGGTAGAGAGGTTAATTGAGTTGGATTGTGTATTCTGTCATGGTTTAGAACCAGAGATGTTAAAGGAAACATACAACTGATAGAGTGTCACATGTGCATTTGTAACATATGTCAATTCTATCATTTTTCTTTGCCTGCAAATTAACCACTTTAACTAAGAGAGTAATATTATACTACTAAAATTTGGTATTAGAGTGATGTGAGTATTTATAGACTTCTAATTTCTAAAACAATAATCCATTAAATAAGGGTGACAATGAATTAAATTATTGGTAAGTTACTTAAACTTGGCTTGATCAAGATTTTATTTGAGTTTGATTAGTAGCCGCAATTGAGTTATAGAATTAGTCAAATTCAAGTTATTTATTTTTTTTTTTTCATAATTTGTTTAAATTCAAATCAAGTTTGAGTCATTAGGTACTCAACTTAAAAATTTGTAAGTTAACATGGAAAAATAATATATATATATATATATATATATTTATAATATTTTAGATCAAAATAACATTATTATAAATAGTCAAATTATTTGCGAGAACCTAAATTATTTTTTGTTAAATTAAGTTTGAGCTCATACAAAAACTAGAACTCAAGTTGAGCACCACACTATTTGTTCAAGTTGGTCTCAAGTAAGGTGAAACTCTACTCATTCCACCCTTCCCCCGAACACGTGTTTTGCTTACACAAATACTATTGCATGCCAATTATTTTGGCCGACAATAAATTCAGATAAAATATATAACAATACTAAAATAATATATTGCATTAATTTTTTACTAAAATTTACTAATAAATGATGTGGGTGTTTGAGTCAGTGACGGATTTAGGGTGGCAGAAGGGGCTCCAAAAAATCTTAGAGGTCTCATGTAATTTTAGTGAAAATTTTGAAAAAAAAATTTTAAACCTCTTATATATAAATTTTATTCTTGTCTCATTTTCGGATGTAGTCACACAGATAACACGGACTGTTTTCTGGGAAACTCAAAACTGTGCAAGGCTATTTTCTCAGTGGCTTTTGTCACACTAGAGGCCCTAATGCCCCTGAGTGCAACTCTCGGAGTCAAACTTGGCCGGAAGAAGCTTTATGGAACTTGATCTCTTTGTGGGAGTGAGAAGTGATGGATTACGAGTTCATAAGAGCACGCCCAATAATTATGTTTCCTATAGAATTGGCACTGCTTGAAAGGGTATGTCATACTTTGACTTAAACCCAGAAAAAAAGAAATCATGCTTGCCACGGGTCAATATAACATCCTTGGTCCTACAAAATTATTATCATAATTTGGAGACTGGAACTTTGCATTGCTTTTCTTGAATATTAAATATATAACCAATTGATCTATCACTTCAGTTCAGGAACGGTTGGTCCAACAGTGCACTCATCACGCTCAATTCTCTCGGACCTCTGAATTTGCTACTCTAGTTTGGAACTTGACCCAGGTAGCCGGGTTCATAGTAATCTTTCGAGTTGAATTTCAATTATATACAAAAAGCTTGAGTTTATTTTTGTTGCCCACGTCACATTAGCTAGTCTTCTCTTGTTGATGCCATCTATATATATATATATATATATATCTCTTCAGTGTCTGATATTTGCTTGCTGTTATATTGGAGAATTCTGTTTTTATTTCTCAGCTCTGGTTTTGCAGCTAATTCATTGAACTTCCGCAAGAAGTTGGTATACTCGCACACCACGGACGCTGGTATATTCAAAAGTTTTCTCTCTGAGGGCAAAGCTTCTTGTATGTTTTCTCTCCGAGGGCAAAGCTTCTTGTAGTTTGGTAGAGCCAAAGCATTCACGAAAAGTAGAGTTAATTTTTCATAGTTTAAATGCAAATTATATATATACATATATTGCTCCGAGGACTAAAATGTTTATACCTAATTTATAGCTTTGTGACTTTAACTTTTACTAAATTAGTTTATTTGGCCATGTTTATTGATACTTCTATTTGGGATAGCACTAATCATGTGGTCTTCCTTTTAACATAAAATTAAACTGGGTGTATTTAGTATCTTTCAATTAATTTTGTTGTCTAACAATTACATAAATAAACATTAACAGGAACTACGTTCGTGTATATATATATATATATATTATCCATTTCAGATCACAAATTTCATAATTTGTCAGTTTTTTGACTTGTCTGTGTATAGCAACATTCAAGGGCACTCTTCACCTATCAGATCGAAGGAGGAACAGACTTCAATCCAAAACACCTTTGCTGCACATCTACAGGTTTATCTGCTGGCACCGTTCAGCTCATTCTCAAAAATCTTTAGTCAAATATATATACATCTGTAAGTATTAGTTACAATTCTTATCATGAAACACCCAAGTAACGTTACAATGCAACAATTCACACTTTTGATAATCATTTTTTCTGACTAAATATAAATTTAGTCGCTAAAAGATTACTTTTTCTGACCAAATCAAGATTGGTCACTAATAGTGATTTTTTTTTACCGAAAAAAATTCTAAAGGTTTTCTTTTTTTGACTAATTAGTCGCTAAAAATTTACTCGTTAGCTAAAGATTTACTTTTCTCAACCAATTAATCGCTAAAATTTTGAATGAAAAGCAATAAGATATTTATTATCTTTGCCAACCAATTGGTCAATAAAGGCATCGTTTTTCCCTACCAATTAGTCGTTAAAAATTTATTTTTAGGTTTATTTTCCCCAGCCAATTGGTCGCTATAATTTTGAATAAAAAATAAGAAAATATTTATTACTTTTGCCGACCAATTAGTCAGCAAAAGTTTCACTTTTAGCTACCAATTGGTCGCTAAAATGTTATTGTTTAGTGACCAAATTAATTTGATCGTTAAAGGGTTATTTTCTCTAATCAATTGATCGTTAAAAATTAAAATAAAAATAATAATATATTTATTACAAACTAACTTAAAAATATTAATAATATATTTATTACATTCACCAACCAATTGGTAGGTAAACATGCCACTTTTAACTGCCAATAGGTAGGCAAAAGTGACAAAAATTTATTAAAAAATAAAATAATTAAATAAAAATAGTTAAATTTTATTTCTTTCTCACAAACAATTTTATTTATCTCTTATATGATTTAAATTAGATTTCATAAATTTTATTTTAATATTTATTTATTAAATTTAATTAACTTAATAGTTTACAAAAATTATCCAAAAAAAAAAAAAAAACAATGAGAGATCAATAAAAAAATATTATTAGATTAAAGCTAAAACTAAATTTGCCAAATCAAATTTAAATAATGTTAAATGTATAATTAATTTTTTTTTCCAATAAATATGTGAGAGTAGTCTTTAGAGTTTATATGGCTTATAACATGGTTAATATTAAATATTTTATTATCTAATAATTTTTTAATGTATATTTAATATTAATTATATTAAAGCTGACATTATTTTATATTTTGTTAAAAGTGTTAAAAATTTGAAAATAAAAATAATAAAAATTCCTTATTAATTTTAAGTAATTTCATTTTTTGTCTTTTTAGAACTAATTTTCAAGTATAATCACTGAAAATATTTTTTGTATTAAAAATAAATTCTTAAAATAGTTTTAAAAAATTTTGATTATGATTATTTACTAAATATTTATATGGTTCTATATATTGGTTATAATTTCAAATTATTGAAAAAATAAAATAATTAAATAAAAATAATATAATTTTTATCACTTTTTTCCGATCAATTGGTCAGTAGAAGTGTTACTTTTAGTTACCGATTGGATGGCAAAAGTCATAAAAAAATATTACAAAAAAGTTAAAATAATTAAATAAAAATAATAACATTTTTATACTTTTAGCGCCAAAAATGCCACTTTTATCGACTAATTGACACTAAAAGTGATAAAAATTTATTTATATATATTAATATATAAATTATATACACAAATAATAGATTGGCTTAATGGCCAACTACACCAACTTCAAAGGGAATGACATGATTTTCAATAGAAACAAAAAATTCTCCAAAATATAAGGTTGTCACATGACGTAATAATAGAATTACACATGACATAATCATAGGTTGACATATGGCGCAATCATAGGGTAACACGTGGCACAATAACATGTCACCAAATGGTGCCACATGGCATCACTTGTGAATTTTTATTTATTTTAAATTAAATTAAATTTTTTATTTTTTTCAAATTATCCCTTTTACCAACCAATTGATTGCTAAAAACCAACCTTTTGCCAACCAAAGTTTGGGCGCTAAAGAGTAAACTTTTCCAGATCAAATATATGTTGGTCGCCGACGACTTATCTTTTAGAAACTAATTCGTCGTCAAAAGTTTATCCTTTAGCGATTAAAGTTTGGTCGATGAAGAACATTTACCGACTAAATATACTCTTAGGTGCCAATACTTTTTGCGACCAATTAACCTTTGTCGATCAACTGATGACCAAATTATATTTGATTGATAAAAATCTTAACGACTAAAAAATAAGTTCTAATGACCAACTTTTTGGTCGTTAAAGCTGTTAATTGTTGTAGTGTTAATTACCTTATTCTTGACAGTAGTTCAACTGGACTCTTTCTATAGATATGTGCGTGTCAATGTGTGTGATGGAGTGTCCAAAAACAATACTCATTGTGTAATAACGCAATTAAACGTAAATAAAATAGTATAGAAACCGTGGAAAAAAAAAAAAAAAAAAAAAGAAAGAGGAGCATGATTGATTATCAAATTCGAGGTAAACAAGAAGCATTAAAAAGTAAATAAAATATTGATGCAGTACAGATTGCATTGGATTGCATGAAAAATAGAAATTTTGTAAAAAATTCAAAAAATCTCCTTGTAAACATAATTTTGTTTTACAGTGTCTATTTTATTATTATAATATACTTATTTTAGATTTTTTGAGTTAAATCCGTTTTCGCCATTTATGGTTGCGGTGAATGTTCTTTAAATTATTAATTCTATAATTTTGACCTTCAAATTGTTAGTTTTTAAAATCTTTTATTATAATTAGTTTAGATATCAAGTTAAAAACAAATTCTAATGATAAAAATAATTTGATTTTCAAATTTTATACTATTTAATTTCTTATTTTCTAATTAGAGTTTTCATTTAAGTGTTATAAATCTATGGATTCTGATAGTTTTGATGATTTAAAAAGTGCTTACACTCTACTCTCTCTCTCTCTCTGTGATTTTTATAATTTTAATAATAATTTACCTGCATATTATTAATTTAATCCCATAATTTTATTATTTATGCAAAAAGCCTTCAAACCACGCTTGCTATCTTCACACGAAGAATAACATATAGTTTACAAAGGGATCACAGAGGGTCATAAAAATATAAACCGTTTGGATATCTACCCACTCAAATTCTTATTTTATTCTTAAAGGGTAGGAGTTTGAGTTGGAGGAGGTACACCCTCAAGAACTTCTTGAGTGGTGATAAATACACAATATCTTTGATCATACTGGATTGCAGAAAGCAATACCGATCGGATGATTGCTCCCGGGTTGCAAAAACTCCCGCGCGCTGCAACAAAGCAAAATACATCCAATTAAACCAGCCAACACTATCCCATGGCACAGCCACACATTCCTTTCCAGATAAAATATATCTTATTTGCAATTACTAAGCATCTCTGGAAATTTAAGTCAAAAAAAAAAAAAAAGTAGCTCAATTACAATCACCAGTTAAATCATTACAATTTTAGTTTTATTATGTACAGCAACCAAGATCAAGAGACTTGTTCAATTTCTTTCAGACCATATATATATATTTTCTATATCATTAATTAGTACATATGTTTCAGATACTAAAAGATATATATGTATACATATATATATAATTTTCACTTCCACAAATCAATTGGGCAAGTAGGCGTGGATATAGTTGCATAATCTGAATCATCGATATCTTGCCTCTTGGAATCACTGAACAGCTGCACGCTCATGTGCTGTTCATCATTCTCCTGAAACGAAACCGGATTCTCTTTGGACTCGTCGTGGCTGAGTTGAGACGCGACAAACTTATCGAGGACTCGCCAATCAGTCAACTGATCCGCCGCTTGCTCGCTGTGGCCGTAACCCGAGTTGATATTATTTTGCTGAATGTTATTGGTTAGCTGGAAATGATCTTCTTGGTCGGTGGTGAGCGTTGAGGAGGACCGAAGAGCAGAGCTGCTTCCGACATTGTTGTTCCTATCAAGGCCGTTTAACAATGAGATCGACGAATTGCAGATCTGGGCCATCTGGCTGCTGCTGGTGGCAACTTTGGGACTTTCTAAATGGGGGAGCTGCAGGAAAGTGTTGTAGTGCAGTTCGAGCTCTTGCTTGCAGGAGTAGCGATGGTGGTGGTATGAATTGGTGTAATTGGGGTTGGGGTGAGAGATGTGGGTGATGGGTGAATCGAAATCCGGCAAGAAGGAGACTTGGTCTTCGTACCAACATGGTGAATCGAGCTCGCCCAGTTTGTGCGTTGTTGGCATCCGCTTCTTGAATACCCTGCACACGACCCATCCTTCTTCCTGGTAAAATTGAAATTGGGGCAATATCATCAGACATTAATTTACTTCTACTCACTTCTTTTTAATACAAAAGTGTGTTTTAGCACTGCATCCATCCATCATGCAAGCTCTTGATGCCACATGCATTATCTTTCTTGATTTGTTTTTTAGTACTGAGCTTGATGTTGTTTAAGTACGTTTAGTCTATTTACTAAATTAACTTTATTTTTCATTTTATTCTTGTTTAAACTTGGCTTGTTTGTAGACAAACAAAAAGCCTGAGCAATATTTATGACAAGTTCAATACATTCATGAATAACTCTTAATTACTAGTCTTTATATTTAAAAAAAAAAAATTCCAGCTAAATCATATTTACGTAAGTCAAAGAAAATAATTTTACTTTATTTTTTAATTTACATGTTGTGTCCCTATATTTCAAATATAATTACTAATATAGAATTTTTATATATATGTGTAATTCATAATTATTTAATATTATTACTGTGATACATTATAGTTCAAAAAAGTTATTATTAACATATAAGCAGTTCAACTAAAAATTCAATATATTGTAATGTAATATTTAAAATAAAAAATAAATTATATGAAATAAATACGAATATTTAATTAATATATTTTAGATGTATATTATTTGATTCTATCAACAAACATTAAATGAGCCTTACCTTTACCACACTAAACCGAAAAATGTACACGCTCAATTCTTTTTGGTTGACAAAATTTTAGTTGTCATTAATTATCATTTTTTTACAAAACTGAATATAAAAACTTGTTTGATAAATTTATTTCTAGTCTTCAATTTTTAAAAAAATAAAAATTATTTTTTAAATTTTTTAAAAATTATGAAAATGTGAAAAATATGTTTTTTCAAATTTTTATTTTCTTCCACAACCATTATTCACAGTCATCACTCGGTCACCTCCAATTGTAACTAGTCGCCACTACCTTTGACCACTGCCACAAGCTACCATTTACTTTGACCATTGCCACAACTACTCAGCCACATCTGACCACTGCCATCGACACCCACCCCTTCTACCGCCAGCTACCACTGCCACCATTATCGATCGACTACCACTGATCTTCGACTACTACGAACTGACCACTACTTCCGTCGTTAGATCCTGCCATCACTTATTTTCAACCACCACTGATCGATCACCACTGATCTCCAACCACCACTGGTAGACATTCACTTTCGTCATAAGTCACCACCACTGTCACTAGTCACCCACCTAAACACTATAATTACTAATTGACAACTGTTATTACCAAATATATTTTTAAGTTTTTATTTTTTTTAATATAAAAATAAAAACTGAACACAAAAATTAAAAATTAAATACAAAAATTAAATATAAAAACTAATAGTTTTATTAAACAGACTTCAAGTCTTATTTTTCTTTTCAAACTCAATTAACAAAACGAGCTAAACTCAAGCTTATTCATTCGCGGAACTTACTATACGCGCGCCTTCGTAAATTAAAAAAAGCAACGGTAGTTGAGTTGGGAAATTATATAGTAAGAACCTGCAGGCTGTACAGGACTAAAATGCAAAATTGTAGTGAAATGTATTTTTTTCTAATATAAGATTTATATACGTTAAGTTAACCCAAGAAATTGTTAAATTTTGTAAGTTAGAGAAATTGTGTCTTTTCAATTTTTTTATTTTGTCTTTTCACTTTTTCTTTTGTAAGGTACTTTCTAGTGCATGTATTTGGCTCATTTATTGCTCTCAATATTTTCTAGGGACATGATTATCTGTTTCATTTCTTAAAAAGTTGTGTAAAGGTAATGAAAGTAATCTTCCAAGTTCAAATAATCTTTTTCTCATAAATTTCTAGCAATTTTGTAACTTTTGTCGAGCAACTTGAATAAAAGTCTTTAAATTCAGTTTCTAAGGAATAACATCTCAGTCCCTTTCCTTATTTTTGTTCATCAATAATACGTCTTTCCTAACTAATTTGAAGTGTTCTTTTCTCCAACGGAAATATGTAAAATCCAAAAAAAAAAAAAAAAGAGTTAGCATAAAATTTGGTTTACTTGCCTGAGGAGTTCCATTTTCATTTGTTTCTAGCCGATACTCGTGCATTATCCAGTCTGACTTTTGTCCATTAGGTGCCCGACCTTTATAAAAGACCAAGGTCTTTCTCATCCCGATCAAACTTTGCTTCAGGTAAATTGCCTTGTCTCTTCCCGTAGCTTTCCAAAACCCTGCTTTTGTAGCCCTATTAGTGCGAGTCCCAGTTGGATATTTCTTATCTTTATGGCTAAAGAAATACCACTCGCTCTGCTCCTCCGTCCCAATCTTGCACAGTTCTGTATACATGCACCATATACTAAATTACAAAAAATAAAAAATAAAAGTAGAAGAACGGCCAATTAATATCATAAGTTATAATAAAATTGTGCTTGTTTGTGGAAGGTAAGCGATTATAAGAATTATTGTAACACGAGTGAATTTTTTTTTTTTCCTATTCTTTTGGAAAGACTTTTGACTACAATCCATCTTTTAACAAGAGAGTTCCTTTCTCCGTTACCTCCATTCTTACCTTTTTAAGTGACATGGAGTTGAAGGTACTTTTACAGTAATTTTAAATGTAAGTACTTGGACCCCTTTACAAATTTATTGTAGGCTCTGATTTTTTTTAAGTAAATTCGTAATTACTGTTCATTCTATAAGTATTTTGATCCCGCCATATGACATTTCTGCTTTATCTGTGGTTATATTAGTATATGGTCTGTAAAAACTGCAAGGGGTGAAGAATCAAGCGTAGTTGGGAAGCAAAAAAGTTATTTTTTTTTTTTGGTAACTATTTATTAAAAAGTTAGATTTTTTTAAGAAGGGAAAAATTATTTTAGTAGTAAATTTTTAATTTTTTATTAATTTAATATTGTTGCCATTAACGATTTAAAAAAATTAAAATGCAAAAAAATAAATATAATAATTTAAAAAAAAAAGTCAAAAAATTAAATAATCAGAAGTCAAGCTTCCATCTACTCTTGCCTAACGCACACAGAGCATAAAATAATTGCTACCTTGAAGATCCCATGGCTCAATTTTGTAAAGATCGACATCTTTAATGACATCTAGATCAATTCTCCTCGAAGCAACCTTTTTTCTGAGGTAATAATCAACAAGTTCTTCGTCGGTGGGATGAAATCTAAAACCTGGAGGAACATGTGTTAATGTATCCATATTCTTTCCCAAGTGTGATTAGAAACCTGCATTTGCAAACGCCTGGTTAATTAGCTGTTTGAATTATAGGATGTAATTACATGAAAGGCCAATTTTCTTGGCTATCATCTTGAGTTTTCATTTGAACTTAATTATTACAAAATAAATTGTGTCAATTTCAAATTAATGTACTTTCGTATTTTCTATTAACAAGTTATGTCATGTTGTTATTGATAGTGTAACCCTAGGCCTAGAAACAAACTTCATATTTACAAGAAAATGCATTAGCATGCTTTATATTCTGATTATAGGTGATAGTTACAATTTGAACCAGTGAATCTATCCAATTAAACCTAAATTGGACGGGTTTAAAGTCAATTAAAATCATTAATGAATATATTAAATAGAGATGATAATATCTACTTAATTAATGGGTTTAAATGAGTTGATGATACAATCCTGAAATACCCAATTACCTACTTGATTAATAGCGAAAGTAAGAACCATGAGATTAAAAGTAAAAAAAAAAAAAAAAATCTCACTTGGCCAATTAAGCCCATAGCTAAAAGGTTTAGTAAATGAATGATAAATACACTAATTTTTTATAGAACCCACATGCATGCATAGTCTTCCCTTACTCCAACATCAAATATTAATTATTTCAGTGGATTATAATACTGTCTTTGTTCGTCCCCATACTCCCTAACTAATTATTTTAATAGATTATAATACTATCTTTATTCGTCCCCATACAATCATTAAACACCTAATTACTTACTTGATTAATAGTGAAAGTAAGAACTATGAGATGAAAATAAAAAAAAAAAAGAAAAAAAAAATTCTCACTTGGCTAATTAAGCCCACAACTAAAAAGCCTAGTAAATAAATGATAAATATGCTAATCTTTTATAGGACCCACATGCATGCCTACTCCTCCCCCACTCCAACATCAAACATTAATTATTTTAATGGATTATAATAGTATCTTTGTTCATCCCCATACTCCCTAAATAAATTGGTGCTTACATGGTGCAAGCTATGGGACAAAGATATGAGAAGATAGAGTCAATACCTGATTCTCACACATACATGTTTTCTTAACATTCCTCTGAACGAAAAAAATATCACTCTTACTTGAGGAGTCATAATGACTCTAAATAATTCTATACACCTCCTATTCTCAATACGTCAGTTGTTATGGACAAATATACATGTAAAACCAAATGCATCATAGATTATTTTAAAATTAGAAAAAAATGTAATCAACTTATCTCTTTTAGATAGTTTAATAGAAACAGTATTATAAGGAGGAACTAGCCTTCAACAGTTATGTATTTACACACACACTATATTTCGGACAAGTATTCACATCATGTATATTGCAGAGAAATATGACCATATGTAACCTTAGCTAAATACAACAACAGCATTTAAACAATCACCTCATGAATTCTAGAACTGAAGCTTCAAGAAGCATTAGTGCCAAAAAAAAAAAAAAATGCACTAGAGAAATTTCTAAATAGGTATTTAAGATGCCTAGTTATGTATTTATCTATATTTAATGGGAACTTAAATTATCTTTTAGATAAAGAATATTGACAAATTAAGGAGGAGAACTATGTTTCTTAACATTGTCAAAAGGTGACAACTGCATATAAGGGGAGCTATATTATCTTAACATTGTCAACAGCATAGTGACACAATACACTTCCAAAAAGTTAAGTAACCACCGGAAATGTTGATCTCAAGAGTTAAATTTCTCTCTCTTCTTCCATTTTTTTGGCTACTTCGAAAGGCGGACGATTCAGAGCCCAAGAAACGGTATGGCATGTTTGGTTTTGCGAAATAAGAAGTTGGGTAGGAGATGGTATCTAATATTGTCTCCGATCAAACATCATGTCTCCCAAAATAAACATGCCAATAAGTGTGTTCATAACTGGGGATTTAAGGTAAAACAAATGAAAAAGATTCCCAATCTGGCTCCTTTCTAAAAAGAAGATTCCAAACGGCATATAATAGACGTTCATATAATATCCACAAGGAACCTCACTGTTAAACAAAGACAAATCACTTTGAAAAAAAATTATGAAAAGAGTAATTTTCAAAGAATGCATGTTATATGAATTATTTATGCATATATATATATATATATATGGCCATGTAAGCATTGTGATTATGAATTAAATTCAATACTAATCTTTTGAAGAATGAAACGTTTGTCATTACATGAATGAATCCCAGAATAAGTTGCTGCTGGGTCATTTTATGTTCATTCAAAACTTCAAAAGAAGTAAACAGTGACAGTTGAAAGCAAAATAATAATAATAAAAAGAAGAAAAAACTTAAGATAGAACTACTCAAGTTTGCTTTGCTTTTGCTTGAGGCATATGTAAAATATGAATTGAAACCCAACAAATGAACAAACAAAAAAGTGTGTGTTAATTAACTCCACCCATAAAAGTGAATGCTAATCACAATTTCATTGCTTTTACTTTTCGAATGCTAAGGGCACTCAATCAGAAAACAAAATAAAGTAACCTGAAAATCATGACTACTGTTTATTCAAAATCTCCCCAAGCAAGCATCTGTCATTGTTCTAAAATGTTTTTAATTAATTTCTGACTCTAAACAATTTTATCTCCTAAATACTTAGACTTTAAAATGGTTTAGATCAGTAGAGAAGAATAAGAAAGACATTTAGGAAAGGCACATTGTTATTCTCATCATCAAAATTAAAACAAAAATATTAAGCCACAAGGGGAAAGAAACAAAAGAACTCTTACAAGCAATTGGAAGATTTAGTAAAAAGAAAAATAAACCAACCCAAGAAATTAAATCAAAATCAATTGAGAAGTGAAAAAAAAATTAAATAAATAATAAGTAATAAAAAAGAAGAAGAAGGGAGAAGAAAACCACCTGTGGTATCCTTTTGCAGTATACCCTATCCAAGAGAAAGGAACTCCTTGGTTAGATCTGATTGATGCCACACAAGCTGCTTCCACTAATCAGGGAAGAGGTAGACAAAAAAGAGACTTTTGACGCTCTTTTTTGTCACCCTCTTGTACTTTTCAAACACCACTGAACCAGACAAAAAAAGAAATTAAGAAGCCAAGTGAGAAGGTCCTTTGGAAGATAAAGCTCTCCTCGGGAATTGAACTCGGACCAAAATCTGCCTTTTACATGGAGAAAACTCTCTAACTCTTGCTAACAAAGAAAGATCGGATCCCAAGGAAAGGATAGATTTGAGGAATGAGAAAATAGGGAAGAACAAATGAGAAAATAGGGAAGAACAAATGACATGCAGACAAGACTCAATGAACCTTTCTATACACGCATGACCTAATTATATAGTGCCATCTCTCTCATCATCTGTGTGTGTGTGTCTCTCTCTCTCTCTCTCTCTTTCTGTGTATGTAGTTGTTTCCTATATATATATATCCTATATGTGACCTTATCTTTTGAGTGGGAGGTGGATTGCTGCAAAAGCTTTGCGCCAAAAAGGGTGGCGGAAAATGGTGGCGGTGAGTTCCACCAGCAACTGATAGAGACCAGAAAGTGAATGTTTATATTAATGTTCTTCCTGCGAGCTTGCCGGAGAGAGAGATAGAGAGACGGGAATTCATAGAGACAAAAAGATGGTAAGGCAGAGAGCGAGAGAGAGAGAGAGAGAGAGAGAGAACCAAACTGTGCTGTCAGAAATCTGACGCGATTGATCACTTGAAGCTTCTTAAAATCCCTACCCGACCAAAAAGAATGTTTATTTAAAATATTTTTTTTTATTTTTTAGTTTTTCTCAGGGCTAATACATTAGAGTTTAATAATTTCTCTTTTCTTTTTACACCAATAAAAATTTTTATTTTCAAAGACGGAGGGTTAATCTCTATAAAATTTCAAAAATTCCTATAAATTTATATAAATTTTATTTTTTTAACTGCACGAATTACAGAAGTGTTTAGAAGTATAATTTTTAGAAAAAAATTATTATTTTTAGATTCATGAGGGTGGTTGACTAAAAATTTTTACTATTTTTCTACTCAATTATAATAATTTCTCAAATCAAAATTATCAAAATTTGCTATACATTATCAAAAATTATTAAATATTATCAAAAATTACTAAAAATTATTAAAAGTAACAAAAATTTTTACCAAATACTTAAAAATTATAAAAAAATTGATAAAAATTACTACTTACTTACTTTAGTAAATATACTAAAAATTACAAATAATAACTTTTGACAATAAAATTGTGCCCCAAACACTCACTTATGAGATTACAAATTTCATAAATTTATACTAATTTTTTGTAATTTCAAACATCTCCTAGATAGATATTTACCTAATCTTCAATATGTATGACAAAAGGTTATAAATTTGCACAATAACAGAGTCCAAATTTATATCCAAAAACTTGTTACACTTTCATAAGTCTAGAAAATTCGCTCTACACTACTATTATCACACTTAATGCTTCGTTTCAGAAGCCTCATCTTTTGGTTACTTAAGTTTTTTTTGCTTTTTTGTTTTAAATAACTAAATTTATTTTTTTACATTTTAAACTTTTTTTAGACTAGATAAAAATATTAAATTAACAAAAAACTAAAAAAAATTAGTTATTAAAAAGTTAATTTTTTTCTTTTCCCAGGTTAAAAAAAAACCTAATTTTTTAGCAATTTTTTCTTTCCAAATTAAGCCTTATCATGCTTAAAAAATAATTTTTATGCTTAAAAAATTATTAAAAAAAGAAGAAAAGGAAAACAAATAAAATAGAAGAGGGTGAATATTCTTTCCTTTAAAATAAATTTTCTTTCACTGTTGTAAGAGGTGTTTGATTTACCAAAAGTAATTAAAATTTACTAACGTTTATCAATTTTTTATACTTTTTTTAAATCAAATTTCAATATATATTATTTTTACATCAAACCTTTGTATTTTTATTATAATTTTTTTGCAATCCAAGCACCACCGTAGTTTGGCCGGAAAGAAGGAAATATATGAAAAAAAAAAATATATATATATATATATATGCATGCGTATGTGTAAATTTATTATCATTTAAATATTATAGTACCTGTCAAAAGACTGGTTGGAGTTTGTATTTTTATGGAGCTACAAGATGTACCAAAAAGAAGAAAAGGTCGAGCAAAAGCATTCTTAAGGTTTGTAGGTGCTTTGGGAGTAATTAAACATTAGTTGAGTCCTCAGACAGCAAGTCACGCGGCCTCTGGTTGGTTGGTCCGCTAATTTTATAATGCTCCTTATCCCACTGTATTCTTTTTTTGTTCACGAGTTGTGGCCCCCACAGACCGACTTTTAATGGCCTACGACAGAGACACCTCTCCAAATACAATAAAAATAAATTTTAAAAAAGAAAAAAAAAAAAGAGCACGCCGAGTTCGGCTAAACAGCCAGCCGAGCCGCTTGAGCCGAGCCGAAATGAGATGGACAATGTGGGTGGGGAGTGGAGCCCACATGGTCTGGCATGGGCTAGCCTTTGATCATTAGGCCCACATTAACAACTTCTTGAGTGCAAACCGGTTGTGCCAAGTGGGCCCGAACCGTTACCCTTCTCTCGAACTTGGACCCCACATTTCGAGCACCTTTTTTTTTTTTTTTAATATCCTCTCCAAGAGAGGGTGATGCATTCCCGTGGAGCCACGTGCGTGGTGGTCATGGGTTCTATAGTAGCTCGAGTGCTTGTGCCTGCTGATAAGTTGATCTATCTGCTTCACTTTTCCTCTAAACCGTGGGGGAACGTGGCCCAATGGTTATAAGGGAAAAGTGCATGGCGTTAAAATTTTACATGAAAATATTATTACAATAATGTGACTGTGATAATTTAAAAATAAAGTATATTTTTATTAATTTCTATTATTTTGAAAAAATAAACCCACATTTAGGTCACATAAACAGTGTTTGGTTTATAAAAATCAACCAAAATATCTAAAAATCTTTAAGAAAATTTTTAAAAATTTCTAACGCATTTTTGTCCCCTTGTATTTTATAAAATCTCTATAAATTCTATATATATTTACATATTTTAATAAATTTTTACAAATTTTAATTTTCTTTTTTTACAAATCTTAATACTTTTTTACAAACCCCAATAACTTGTCAACAAATTTCAATAAATTTGACACAAATCCGTGGAAACTAACTAAAAAAACCGCTCCTACGATTTCTTTCTCCAATTTTTTCACATGGAAATAAAAAAATTCGACAACTTTTAAAAAAATTCAAAGATAAATCCTTGGAAATTGACCCATAAAACTGTTCCCACGCTTTCTCTCTCTAACGTTTTACCATAAAAGTCCAAAAGTTACACTACTCATATCCAAAAAACATGGTTTGAGTTAGAAACACCAAATGCCAAAAATTACCCCAAATCACATTTTTTTCTTAGTTTTTATCATTCCAAACGCTACTATAACATAAACTATATATAAAAAAATATTTCTTTATTATATGTTTGTTATAAGTAAATAAATTCAATTCAATTCAATTCAACGTTGTCCTTTTTTCTCAATTAAAATGTTTTATTACATTAGCCTCCTTTTTTTTTTTTTTTTTCATTCTGCTAGTTTAAAGATTATTTTCTTAGTTCAATCACATTGAATATGTATTTATCGTCATCGAGTATGTTATTTTTTATTGTTTCTACCGACATTAATTTTGTATGCATGTTATCTATTATTCAAAAGTCATCACTCTAATTGGTGTATTTATCAGTCAAATATTAATTGATTTTTCTTAATTTTTTTTTCAATTTGTGCTATACATTTATCATCTCACGAATGTCATTTTTAATCTTACCTTTTCTTTTTTTTTTTTTTGGCATTCTCATATAAAACTACATTCATTTTATTATCAACATTTTATTTTTTTTCGCAAAACTCTTAATTATATGACATAATAATTCTAACCGTTGATATGCAAAATTTTATTTTAAGGTACATGACAATCATAGTGTTTGGAATGGGGATTTAGTGAGGTAAAAAAAAAAAAAAACACAAAAAAAAAAAACAAAGGAAGGGGAAATAGAGAAAAAGAAGTCAAGAAAAAGAAAAGAAGGAAATATATAATTTTAAATACATGCCCTCATTTAAATGTGTTGTTGTGGCTTGTATTTTTTATTTTTAAGTCCGAAATTATAATTTGATCCAAAAGTCTCGCGGTGCGATCCATTTAGATATTTTTGGAGGTCTGTGGTAGTTGCAAAGGGCACGGGACAATAGGCTCGGGCCCGAAGCCCATCACTAACCTTGGGGGGTGCGAGGGGGTTATGCCCGCCGCGTTATGGATCTATTTAAATATTAGAATTTTGGGGTTTTCTTTTTAAAGTGTGATCAAGAGAAAAGCCGGCTGGCATTGTAACTTTTTTCTTTTCATCATAGTGAAATTTCTCCTGTGTCTTACCCGTAGACGTAGACTTTACAATCGAACCACGTAAATCTTGTTGTCTATTTTTCTTTTCTTTTCTATACTTTAGTTTGTGCGTTGTGTAATCTAAGATTGTGTGCACAGTTTTTTAACAAAATGAAAAAAATATATAAGCAAATAAAGCTCATTCATTAAATAATTGGTTTTCTAATTTAAGTACTTTCAATTTCTCAAATTTTATACATTTTTTCTTTTATTATTCAGTCACAAACCACAATAAAATAAAAATATTAAACCTCTTTCATTTTTCTTTTTTCTTAATAACTCGAAATACAACTATTAAACATAAGATATATATTAAATATATCTTAATTATATATATATATATAATATTTTTATCAATCTTTTTCGACTTATGTAAGGTGTGTTTAGAGTTGATAAAATTGTATAAAGTTATAAAAATTAATATCTCGTGTTTTGTGCAGTAAGTAAAGAATTTAAATTTTTTAAATTCGTAATTTATGTTTATAGAGATCTATAGAATTTTATATTTTATTATATGATCCAAATAATGCCATAGTATATTTGAAGTACAAAAACTATCTACTCTTGATTTTTTTAATCTTTAATGTTAGTTTTTTTTTTTTTTACTTATATTTTGATCACTACATAAGTATTCTAGAAACTAGATAAATAGTTTAATGTAAAAATCATACCACTAGAAAAGTGACGCAAAAGTCACACATGTGTGACAAGTGTCATCTGGGCTCTACGGCTGTGCTTCTGTGGCAGTGACTTTTCCAGGGACAAGTTGCGGACCTCCAGTTGGAGCGCACAAATTTCAGAATGATTGATGATGATCTCACGCAGAATTGCATTTGCGGAAAAAAAAAAAAAAAAAAAAAAAAAAATTGGACGGCCGGTAAAAGTGTTTTTTATTTTTTAAATGCATGAGGGAATTTAAATATTCCTTTTTATTTTTTGTTTAATAACAAGCACCACTTCTTTTTAGTAATTGTGGAAATTCATCGAGGACCACATCTAAGTAATTTTTTACTTTACTATTCATCTCACTTCAAAATATACATTTTAAATTATTTTATTTTAATATTTTATTAAATTTATTGACGATGAATAGCACATATCCATTGTACACGATGAATATGTGATTATTTTTGTCACTTTTTAAATAATAATTGATAGAATGAAACCAGATAAAGTTGGATTAAACTTAAAAGTTGTTTGCATTTTTAAATTTTTTGAAAAAATTTAAAAAAAAATTTAAAAGTTTTCAAATTTCTCTAATCAAATTTCATCACGTGTTATTTTTATATTATATTAACACTAACTTTTGATTTTTTTTTTTTTTTTTTTTTTTACTTTTTTGAAACTCCAAATGTCCCTTTAGATGAGAAAAAAATCAGACGGTTTAAAATACAAAATTTTGATAGGAAAGTAATAGTAAAATATATAAGTATATAGTAAAATATGTAAGTATTTATCATATTGTACCTATTAATGTGTAAGCTAATTGATTAGCCGGGTTAATTATAACAAGTGTTACTGCATGAGAATTTGATTAGCCATATGGTAGGAGGCTTAGGAGCTGGCTAATGGGAGTCCTTCCTTCATATAAAGATGGCCAAATTTTTAAAAATTTTCTATGGGGCTGTTTGTTGTGATGTTCATAAATGACTACGAACGATTGCTACTGGCCCCTGGTAAAGTCGAAGTAGACGGTACCGAGGGATATCCTGGTGCGCTGAGTTTCAACCAATGGTGGAACCCATTTTAATCATTATTGATGTAGACTCATTATTCAAACCATTTACAATGCACCAATTGAGATTTGGAAGGGGAAAAAAAAAAGTAATAAGAAAACAAGGAGATTATTATGACTTGTAATCTCACCTTCTTCTGAGGCGTAGGACTACACCGTTTACAGTCTCATGTAAGGTAATTAATTCTTCCTAAAAAGCAATTGAACCCCTATACACCAAATTGTCACCTAGCGAGTGATCAATCATCCCCATGGCTTGACATACTAGTTGGTGAATTGGTTTTCTATACAATTGGTTATTGATTCGAATCTGCTCTAAGTTTGACAAATAAATTAATCAATATATGTTAGTTCCAGATCATGTTGTACTTTTTTAGTTAAAAAAAAGTGATGACAATTTAATTTATTTTAAAATTTAGCTTTAAAAAAAGTACTAAAGATATAACAACTTGTTCTATAGCCTTTTTTTTCCAATAAATTTGGATTTTTTATTTGGTAGATTTTATGTTACTTATCACATATAAAAAATTAAAAACTTCTAAATTAAAAAAATATATATGAACGTGGAAAAAATCCAACTTACATGGGTTCCATTTGAAATCATTTTTTTCTATGAATGTTAAGAACATACCTAAAAATTATGAAAAGTAAAAAAAAAATAAAAAAAAATAAAATTTGAGATATATATATATATGTGTGTGTGTGTGTGTGTGTGTATGTATATGTATGGGGAAAAAAAAAAAAGACTTGCGGTCAAACTAAGCCATCAATGACTGTCATGCTAGCAAGATCTTAAATTAAATGGTAATTAACTTAATTTGAACTGTAAATGTCATGAAAAATGACTGAAAAGTCGGAAACACCTTAAAGACACTTACAGGAGATTATTTCAATGTGTGATGCTTTTTGTATGTAAGTTTAGTATATATATTAGTTTATACATTGTGAGGTGATGGTATTTTGAAAAGCCAGTGTTAAGGCCAGCTCCATTCCAAGAGTACCATGTGGCTATATACCACCCGCAAGGGCCAAAGGACATAGAGTAAAGCTTGGGCAATATCAATACAAGTAGGCCATACGTTTCATATATACCTATATATGTATATATGTCTGTATGTATAAAATAGACACCAATTAATGGAGTACATCAAGAAAGATGACCCTTTACCAGCTTCGTCCGTACATGAATGTCCGAGGCCATGCCCTGGGTATGCATTTCTCTGTTGGACCGTTCTAGGGAGAGTACTGGGGTTGCCAAATTATAAGTAAATTCGTATTTACCAGATGCTTTCATTGTAGATGCATTGCAATCAGAGGATGGAGAGAGCATTACGGTCAAGTAATTAGATTAATATTCACACATCATAAGGAAAAAAAATAAAATAAAATAAGACAAAATAAAAATATCCCCTAAGTATTAGGTTAACTCATTTTCTTTCCCTTCTCTTGTGTCATCATCTAACAATATGAGATACGGTTAGAAAATGATTTAAAAGGGGACAACATAGAGTCTTATGATCTCTCATGACTATCAAAATTATTGTAAAATTTATATTTTATAGTTAAAAATTTTTAAATAATAATTTTCGTGAATTGTCAAAAATTTGCTACAACTAATTTTATTTTTTTCATAAATTTGTAATTAAATGTTATTAATTCCATATACATTTTGAATTCATTTGATATTTCCCAGTCTTTCCCTGCATATGGTATAAGAACATCAATTGTGATAAGATGTAATGCTATCCCAATGAATTATTTTCCTTGAAAGAACTCCAATCCGACTCCTCCTCCCCGGTGGCCAATTTCACCTTAGGTTTGAATTTTTTTTTCATCCCACTGAAGCATGACAAATTTCAACCCCAATAAAAGGAAGTATATATGTATGTCAAACTTTATAGTTGAAATAGATAAATAAATAAATCAACAAAGACAATTTTTTTTTTAATCTGAAACAGCTTGTGACTACTGTGAAGGATGCATTTATTAGTCTTGTATGCCCATGTGGGAGAGAAAAAGGAGAGAAATGTTCAGTTCATAGCAGTTCACAAGCACCATTTTTCTACCCTAAAAGGGTCTGCGCAGCACCATGCGCATAACCACGCGACAGACAAGGGTTTATCCAATCAATCTTTTAATTATCTATCGCTGTCCCAAAAAGCATCACTGCCCATCTCCTATATATATATATATATATAGATAGATAGATAGATAGATAGTATGCATGTGCCATTTCTTGGCTGATGAAGAGAGAAAGAAAAAGAGAATTCACCTTGTTAAATTATGTCATTTGTTATATAAATTATATTATTAATAGCATGAATTTAAATTTATATTTTGAATGCAAAGAGAGCTTGCAATTACTCTTACAAATTGACTGTTTAATCAACATTTTTCAGATAATCCTTTTTCTGTATCTTACTATCAGATAATTTGATAAGTTTGTTTTGAACCAGAAGGGATGGCGTGCTGACCCAATTTCTTTGGGCAGGACGGAAGCCAAGTTCTGTTGCTTTGCTCTTTCTAATAAGCATTTGAAAAAGTTCAACAAAGCGTACATTTGGAAAAAAAAAAAAAAAAAAAATTGATAATAATGTTCAACAATACAACTCCTGAGCTTAAATAAATATCATAGTACCTATTAAATTAATTTGTGAATAAATTATAATTTTTATCCTAAGTTTTTTTTTACTAAATTTTATTTTAGAGTTTGATATTTTAATTATAGTAATAAGAGCGAATTAAAAATTTAAGATTTGTCTGAATTAAATAAAGAATTTAAAGTCGAAATAAACTAAATTATAAAATTTAAACTGAATAAAAGGTTTAAAGATAAAGTATGCTGACTTATAAAAATTTAGAGGGACTAAATATAAAAAAAATAATATTTTTTTTAAATTAAAAAAATATTTAGACCAGCCTACCCAAACAACCACTCAAGTGAGCCTATACATTCGTCAGCCCATGATAGTACCTAAATACACTAAATGACTTGAGAATTAAATTTGTTGTAAGATTGTAAAGGTTCCATAATCTTTCACTTGTGTGCATTTATAATTTTGCTTTTAATTGATGGTCGCCATAAGTTGATGTAAAGGTGGAATTGTAAACAGAAGTTAACAAATGCCTCACGTTGTAACAAATTAAAAATTCTCAGCTCCTTAAATGTTGCAAACTAAATATCAACATCTGAAACAAAATGTTGATTGCATAATACAATTTACCCTTAATTTATCAAGTACTCGACTTTATTCTTTTCCATACGTAATGTAAAGAATTTGATTTTATCTTACATCACTGAGAAAAGGGAGTCTAATAACAAGGGTCAAGGCATCCAGATGCCAGCGGGTGAATTTGGTTTGTTTATGTACTGCAGTTCAAGTTCATATATATATATATGTGTGTGTGTGTGTGTGCGCATTGTGCGGCAACCCCTCGATGGTTCATTGTTTAACTTGAATGTGTATAAATACTTCGAAAATTTGCGTGAAAAAAGCGATTCTCAGCATACATATATATATATATATTGCTTAATGAAATTATAAAAGCTACCTAGGGTTTTTCCTACTTTTCTTCGTGCCTCTACAGTTACCACGCATTTCTTTAAGAAGAATTCAAAATTTTCATGTAAAATCCAAACAAGAGCATATGCTGTCAGCTTCTAATTCCTATGACGTTGCGGTTACTTAAAAAATGAGACCCATTTATTATTTGGACTTTTTATGGTTTTTAATAAATTTGCTAATATTTTTGGCGTCATGCAGACACAACAACGTTGTGTGACATTTGTCGCCGGCTGAGGTTTAATAGCTAATAATTACTATTGTTTAGTGTGATCTTTATATATATATATTGTCGTCCGTCTCTCTTTGAGTGGGTTTGGATTTCTATATAAGCTGTGAATGGAAAACGTAATGAGCAATAATGTATGTTAATTAATAGCAAGAGGGCAGGAGAGTATGATTGCAATTTGGTTTATGTGTCTTCTTCAAAATAATAATACCAATTATGGCAACAGTAATACGATTAAGAAATGAGAACAGGCAAAAGTTCAGGATTAAGTGGAATGTCGAATGATTACTGCATGCCATCTCCCTTCAATTTCATCTTTGGGAAAATTTTCTGGCTGTGTGAGAGATGATAAACTCTACCACAAAATGCTAATCAATTCTCTATTGTCCTGGGTTACCCAAATTATTGTTACAAGTTTTCCTTTTAGAAAGCTATTGAATATATATATATATATATAATTGAGTTCATTTTGTTTAGTCCTACAAATCACATCAATATGCAACTACAATAAGAATGAGAATGAAGAAATACAAGATAATGGATGGGATATGTGTTATAAATTAAGCCCATTGACATGGGGCGTGTTGTTGTTTTGACTTTCTGCATATCATGATATGTATATATATACATATATATAAGAAGGATGTTTGACAAGCATAGTTTGCAGTAGTAAAAAGGGGTTCCAAGGATTAATTGGGACCGCAATAAAACATTCATCATTCTTGGAGTACTAGAAAATCCATCATCAGCGTCGGTGTGTTTTGCGATGAAAACCAAATTTCAACCCTTTAGCTTTTTCTTTTACCATGCCATCGTGTTTTTGGGTCCAATCCCGTGTGGTTACTACAAATGATAGGCCAGAATAAAGATAATAGAAAGGAGAGATAATTAAAATTGGATTTAGTTTGTATCTTTATTTTTAATTTTTTATTTCTATTTTTAATTTTTGTTTTAATTTTCATGTTTTAAAAATACTAAAAATATATTTGTTTTGATATTTTTTATTTTTTTTATTTTAAGATTTTTCTTATTTTTAGTTAAAAAGCTTGAAACTACTTTTGGTTATTATGCACTTTATGTATAAATTTATTTTCTATTTATCTAAAATAAGTTTTGAAAATGCGAGTGACCAAAAACATTTTAAGTCATTTTTCTTATTTTCAAAAATGTAAAATGAAAAACGAGTTTAAAACAGATATACCAAATGAGCCCTAAAATTTTATCTATTTTACAGATATGGTAATTTCAATTTTTTAAAAATAGAATTCGGGTTACATAAATATAGTTTATCTCATCAGAGAACGCAAGCCTACACATTTAATTTATTTACCAGGAACCTGTGCTTATAAGAGAAAGCAAAATATTGTAATAATTAGTTAAAAAAAAAAAGATTACATGCTGTTAGACTACAAATTATCTAAGTTTAAACTGTGCACAATTGGAACAGTTATTCAAACAATTGAGGCATAATTGATCCGTTCCAACATCTATATACTTGTTTGAAGCCTTCGTGTGTAATGAAAATGAGGTACTTACTCGAATAGATGATGCATAATTGAGGTATGCATATCCTTACAAAGTAGCATAAAAGTTATTTAATATTGTTCAAGATTTGCAAGGAATTAACATGTCAACCAAACTCCGTTGTGAGATCATCTAATATTACGGGCAAGGAAATGATAATTTATTACGAGTTGTTGGAAGAAAAATATTATTCTACTTAAAAAAAAATTCAAAAAAATACTATTCTACTAATAAAAATCAAAAATTATAATTAGAATAACGTGATAATAGTAATGATGAATTAAAATATACTTTTTATAAATTTATTAATTCAAAATGATAATTCCAAAAGAGTTTCACATAATTCTAGAAAAATTTTTTAGGTATATTACTTTGGTTGTATGGTAGTATTTTGGTTGGAATTAATGATCTCTTTGTTGCTCAAGTAAAACTAGCCAGAACCCAACTTGCAAAAGAAACTTGTGTAAGTTTGAATGTGATCAACTAAATTTCAAATGCAAGGATTAATTCTTGGATTACTCCTAAAAGGCCAAGTTCATAATTAATTAGTATTTCTTTGCCGGTGGGTTAAAAAATTAAACATAAATAGCTGGAAAGTTTTAAACCAAAATTAACCCAGAAATTGTGCGTAAATTTTGAAGAATTGAACTCAAATAAGCACGCACCCCCCTCCGAACTTTCTTTGTTGAAAACCTTGACAAGCTTTAGTGAGACTTCAAAAGCACATTAGATTGAATGAGAATATGAGATAATTGGTGCCCTTTGTTCCTCTTAACTGTGGAGCTATATATATATATTACTAAAAGACAATGGATTATTAACTTTTTACTCTAAGTAACTAGCTCGACAAGTACTCGTATCAAAAAAATGAAAAAGAACAAACAGGATAACATTAAGTTCAGCATTAAACATAGAAACCTTTTCTATGGCATTATATTAATGATCTCAGAATAGGGTTATCAAATGCAGGTTCTCCTGCATAGGGGTAGAGTTAATGATTTTAGCCATATCTCTCCATGGTCCAAAATGAATTTGGTGGGGTAAATAAAATCAGAATTTCAGGAGCTTCCCATCATAGCACCATGCCCTACTTCTTCAATTCACACAAACATATATATAGAGATATATACACACAATACACTGATTAATTGAGACCAGCAAGGCTGTGATGCAATATTTGCGCAGCAATATTAATTATTATATATGTGCAATCCGTATCAAACACCCATGATCAATCACATTCCAAAAGTCAAGTTTGCAATCTTCTTGTTTGTTCCTTATTATCTTCTCATCATTCTTTTTAGCTGAACTTATTATATATATATATATATATAAACAGATGGTGCGCAGAAAATTCATGCAAGAGGTATTGCTAGCTGCAAATAATCATGCACCTATCTAGAACAATTATAAATAGTTATGTATACGTAGAGAAGAAGGTAGAGACTCCCACAACCTTCCCAAATCATATATATATATAGCCATTCTCATTAGTATATATATGTGTGTGTTTGTGTATGAATATAATTCGATTTCCAGTCATGTATATAGTTGTCTTTTCTCTCTCAAAATCCATTGCATGTTGATATTTGCTATATATGTCTAATGTGAATTGTACTAGGCGAGAACAAATCCAGGACTCGATCATTTACAGTAAATTAACTAGCTCTTGTCCGGCAAAGGAGTCATATTTTATGAGGAAGCAATCCTTTGTGGGGCATATGGAAGATAAGGCCATGAGTAGAGGATCCTTGTGCCCAAATACTGTTCACATTTGGAGCCGAAAAGGTTGATTGGTTCTCTCTTTTGAATTGTTTTCCTTCCATTCTTGAGTACCTTCGATCAATTCCTACCAAAAGTTTATCACCATACCAACAAAAAAATAAACCAATGAATTATGAAAGTAGTTTAAGCTCTTCATAGTTTCTTTGAAAGATCGCATAGGCAAAATTACTAACGTGAATGCTATTATTATAAATTCAAGAGGCAAAGCAAATCATGTAATAGTTACATGCATGATTGAGTTCCTAATATAATTGCATATAATTGCGTAAAGATTTATTTTACATCGATAAAAAGTATATATTCAAAATTGATATAAGATTTTAATACGTTTCTCGGGTTCACTTCATGCTAATTAATTTTGAATTAAATATTTTAAGAACGAACTTTCACAACTAACTTCTAACTTGGAGAAAGAGAATAAATTCTATTACATGTGTCGAAAAGAACTGAATTAGTTCATTAAAATATGTTAAATCCCGAAATTTGATTTTCCAAACAACGCTGTGAACACTTTACCTACGATTAATTTCAAAACCAAAAATGCTATTACCACCCGAAATAAAAAAAATCAAACCACATGGGCATTCCATAAAAATGTGAGACAGAACACCTGTCTCACAATGAGCCCGCTTGGCAAGATTGATAGGAATTCTTTATCCATGATGGGCCAAAAACTTGAAATTTGGGCTCAAGCTCGTTTTTTTGTGGAAAATAAAATTATTTGAGCTCTCAATTTTTTTCACTGGCTCAACACGTACCTTCCCTAATTCACTTAACAGACAAACCTTGTAGGTGTTTAACTATCAGGTAAATTTGGTGTAACTAAACACACAGCATTTGCTTGATAATTTTGAATTCGGTACGTTGAAGGTAAAATCAGCTCAAAGTAATGTCAACTTTCTCATCTAGTCCAAATTTAATTAAACTCTTTCCCTTTGAATGGTTAGAGAATTTAAATTCATATATTTGAGATTAAATTACATTAAAATATAAGTAAGAGAGTGAATTTATGTACTAATGCCACTATTTCGTAAAATGGTGAAGTCACTATTATGAATGTTAGGTTTACAATTGTAATTGACAAATTAGGCAAATTAGTGAACAAAATAATAAATTTAATTTTATATTTTTAGTCAATGGTTAAGGTGTTATATAATATAAAATTGGATAGAAATTCTATTTTGTCTATCATTTGAAAGATATCTAGGGAAGGTTTTCTAATATCCAGAAAACTATAAAAAGAAGAATTATTATCTTGAATGAACTTGGATATTATAATTCAACTCTAATCTTATGTAAGTTTGGATATCGTCATGCTATATATAAAGAATCTACTCTTGGTTAGTGTATTAATTGATTAGAAAGAAAAAAGATCATATTATTTGATATGTTTTAAGAGATTTCTCTCAATCTAATAATGAAAAATTTTATTTTTAAATTTTTTATGCATTAGTGATCTAAAAGAGTTTAAATTTATATACCTTGAATTCTATTGATTGTAAATTTAACTTAAACTATTATATACTCAGTGGTAACAATGAATTCGAAAAATTGTAATTACAAGATTAAGTCAACACGATTATTAATTAGTTATTTCATTCCCCACATTAAAAAAAAGGGGGAAAAAAAAGCGTGACGAGTACCTTAGCGAAGTTATATATATAAGAGTATTTTTATTTAAATGTCTTGGAATTTGGTGCAAAAAATCAAGATGATATTATTTTAATAATCAATATATAATCCATTCAGGATTTGGATTAAATAAATTTGTTTCTATTTTACTCAAAATGTCTTTAGAACAATCATATATAATCTCTCATGCCATGCAAGATATAAATTTAGTTGAATTTAAATATTTTTTTAACTTTACACTTTAATTTGAATCACAAGTGTACGGAAATACACCGCACGTGCTCGTCACATTACTCACATTACTCAGTTCTCACTCTCAGAATTGATACCTGAAAATACAAAAACTATTAAGGAAAATAGTGAGAGGTTCACGGTCAAGGACTCTCCAAAGATCAAATCAGATGGAAAGTTAAAGTGTTTAGATAGAGAGGAGGATGGTAAAAAATGAGCATACATTCATGGTACATATGTCTTAAGTATTTATAGATATAGAAACTAGAAAATAAAGATTAGTGAAATCTTTTATTTCACTGTAATACATTTACAGTAATATTCTATTAATTCACTGCGTCTCCCTTTCTCCTAGTACACAACTGACAATTCAGGGTGTATTTAATGCACATGTGGTGGGTTTTGGGTTAGGTGAAATGTGACAATTGTGTGGATGATATATTTTTTATCCCGTCCCTTCTAATAATGAGACTAAACTATTTTAATTACTTTCAAAACATATAGTTATAGTTCAATTATAATCATACTTTTTTCAACTCGGGTGTATGTCCATCTAGTCAAGAGTTGGATACTGTACTCGAGGTTTTTCCCTCGACCATTAACTAAGCATTTTGTTGAAATCCAACCACATGTCAACTTAATATTTTAGTGCCATCAACAAAAAAATTCATATGTATTGATTTTTAAACTAAAAAGGAATCATATATTTTTTTGGACAACATATAAACAGGATGAACGGTATTTTTCCTGCCTAAAATTATGCAGTACATATGATGGAGTTAATGCTTTAGAATCTTAGATTTATGCTGGTTGAGAACCAAGCCAGTTGAATTAGGACCAAGATTGTAAGAATGTTAGCAAGCAATGTATCCTATGGTCCAACACATGTCTTTTCTATATATGTTACGAATATTGTTACAATGCTTAATTGAAGATAATGCGTGTATATAGGGGGCGGAGCCAGAATTTTTGCTAAGGGGGCACCGGACACCAAGGGGGCACCGATCATCCAAGAAAAAATAACAATTGACTTATTTTTCGATTAAGAGTAAGAGAAAAATGATATTATTTTTAGAGAGAAAATAAATTATTCTTAAGTATTAACTAGTGAATATATTTCGCACGGTTAATGGTTCAAGCACCTGAAATTTATTAAAAATATCCCTCGTTACAAAAAATATAATTATTATTAAATTTTATTATCTATAGAATTTATTGTATTATATGCTAAATTTACTGATAGTATAAATAAAAATATGCAATAATGCATTAAAATGATACATTTTATTTCACAATAAATACCAAGTTTGATTCTTTTAAACTTCTTTTATGTTAAAAAATTTTGAGTTAACTTTAAATTTTTAATAAAATCAAAATACTTTAATTTTTAATTAATTTAATTTTTAAATAAAATAAAATAATAAGGAAGGCATTTTAATAATTTTATCTTAAAAATTGAGAGGGGTCACTTGGCTCCCTTGTCCCCATGTAGCTCCGCCCGTGCGTGTATATATATATAAACAATATATTGTTTCCAAAATTTTTCGCCGCACTTGTTAAGATGAATGAGCATAAACATTATTACCTATGTTTTGGTTGTGTTTTCTTGTTGAGACTTTGTCTTGTTTAACATAAGCTTGCTAGATTTGCCTTGCGAGACAAAGCAACACCTAATTAATATAATAAATTCCCAGCAAGTGCTGTGAACCAAATATATATAATTGTTGCCAAGTCAAAGGTTCACAAAAGATCAGTTACCAAGTAAAGGAACAGCCGAGGTAAGGACTAAATTAATATAAAGTGGGTTAATTACCTATATATTTTTATGTATTAAAGGTAAAATCAGCAATATCTATAAATTTAAAAAAACGTATCATACTTAATATTAAAATAAAGTCATAAAAACTGTTAAATTTTTAAATAAAAAATAAAAATATTTATTCGAAGTCAAATTGAATCTAAATTAAGGTGAGTAAAAATTGATCAAATGGAAAAATTTGAACTAATCAAATTCAATCAAAATAATTCGGTTCGATTTTGTTTAAATTTAAAAAAAAAAAAATTGATTCAGTTAGTTAAGTCGATATGCTAAAATTTCATGACTGAACCAACTGAGATTTATATTTTTCTCGCATTAAATTATATCTTATTTCACATATTTCATTTTATGTATTTTAAAATTTTAAAATATGTTTGTAAAGCCTTGTCCATCTCATTATGCCTATCTTAAGTTTAATTCAAGTATATATATTTGTAGTTCTTTTTATTTTAATTTAGTCTTTCTTTTCCTTTTTCTAATTAATTTTTTTATTAAAAATCAAATCAAATTATTTTGATATTTGGTTTTCCCTTATTATTCATTCGATTTGGTCAACAAAAATAATAATAAAAAAATTCAATTAATTTAATTCGACGAAAAAATTGACCAAATCAATCGTTACTATGTGTAAGTACAGAAAGTTGTAACCCCTTTGGGGGTGGTCGAGTGGAGTTTGGGGGTGGTTGATGGGCTTACTCCTTCTAAAGGTTTCGAGTTCGAATCTTCCTTCAGTGGGACAGTTACCGCGTACGTGGCCTCCTAACAGCTCCCCTCGGTCAAACCGGTTAGTCAGGACTTGTTTAAGCTGATTTATCACCTCGTGGGTCATTGCCGGCTTGGTATACGAGACGGGTTTCACCTAGTGCGCATTCTTGGGTAACGACTACGGATTTTTTCCTGACCCCAGAAATACAGAAAGTTGTAAATACAATTTTTTTACTAGAAAATTGTATACTCTTTTGCATTAACGTGTAGCAAGTCCTAGTTATGAATGCCCCTCTTCTTCTTATTATTAATTTAGTCATAAAATCTAATTTTATTTTAGTGCATTAATGTTTTATTTAAAACCCTAGAAACATAACTAGCTAGTACTGTACTTAATTAATTAATCAGGTCTCACCGCATCTTAAGATCCGTGTATGGCCCAAGAACAACAAATTGACAGGATCAAGGAAACCAAATTGGCCTCCCTTTACATATAAATCTGAACCTTCATTTATTTATTTAAACATAGTTAATTTAATTTCTATGAACTCATTTATGCTAAGTGTTACTCTTGGTGGACACCCGGGAGAGCAATTAGAGGTATACAACCGAATCAGTCAAACAACTCAAATCGTTAACTTGATTCAAATCAAGCTTTTGATTCACTTTAGTTTGGTTTACATGCAGTTGAAAATTAGAGAATTAAACAATATAGGTTAGGATTTGAGGGGTTAATTAATCGAATTAAATTGGAATATCTGTTAATATAATATTTATTATATGATGGTATGTTAAATATATAAGCTTTTTTTACCCAAAAAAAATTAAAAAAAAAATTATATTTGGGAGATATGTCATAATTACGAAATTGAATTTTTTTAAAAAAAATTACTTTGAATCAATCAATTCTTTGTAATTTTATATTTAAAGAATTAAGTCATTTTAATTTCTAACTCTATTTAAAAATGGGTTTGAGATAAATATAAATAAGTTCGGATAATAAATTGGTTAACTCACCCTTAATACCAATATAAAAGGATGGGCTAACATTAAAAAACAAGTCACCCGAATTTGACATGTTTAAGCTCAAACAATTAAATGCAGTAGAGATTAGTGTAATTTAATTTGCATTTTGTTCAATGTAATAGTGATTTTAAGTTTTTGTATTGTATCAAAATTTATGATAATTATAATTGTGTATATTGAGTCCACCATTTGTACAATCTTACCCATCATCACATTATTACATTTGTTTATTTTTTAATGAAAAAGATGTCTATTTTTTATTTGTATACTTTAAAATTAACGTGTTAAACAGATTATTCATATCATGTTACACAGTTAACTTAACACGACCTACTTATTAAACTCATTATATGAATAGTGTAGTGTTATTTATGTGATAATTAAGTCTTGTTAGTGTTAGACATTTTCATGCAAATAACAGTCGGATTTGAATTAACTTAATTAGTCAAATACTTGAACCCTAAGAGGACCCAAATAGCGTTGAACAGTGCACCTTTCCTCTTATTTGTCCAATAGGCAATACTCAATTCTCTCATTTTCTCTGCCTCCCTCGTGTTCCCCCAATGGCCTCCCCAGAACTGTGTTATGTAATTTTGGGACCTTAAGCCAGGATTTAGATGGGCGTAAGTACTTTTTTATTTAATACTTCTGATTTTTTAAACTGTAAAAATTGAATTAAAAAAAAGTATTAGGGATTTAGTTGTTTTTAATAAATTATTAGTGGTTTAAGATATTAATTAAAAAGGAAATTTATTAAGTGATAAATTTTATAGATTTACTTGTTTTCTATAAAAGAATTCTATAAATTTAGGCCTTCCATACTTGTGGGACGAGAAAACAAAATGTGAGGATGAGAAATATTAGAGATTTATTTTTTCTTTTATATGTGTATATATATATATATATATTCTGATTAGTTTAAAATGTAAATTAAATTTAATAAATGATAAAAATATAAAAAGCTCCAAAAATGGGAGCCTTTCGTATTTGTGGAATGAGAAGACGAAATATGAAGGATTTGGTTGATTTTAATAAATTCTGATGGGTCTAAAATACAAATTAAAAATAAAATTTATTATATGATAAAAATCTTTCAGAATTCTAAAATAGTTACTAACTTTTTAATTTTTTTTAAAATTATTAAATTTATCCTCATATATTTTAAACTTCTTTTAAATCTTAAAGGACAAAAATATCAAATTAATAAAAAACCTGAAAAGTAAGTTTTTTTTCATTAAAAAAATAAAAAAATAACCGGCTAGTAACTAATTTTAAAAAAAAAAGTTAACTTTTTCTCTTTACAAACTCAACCTTAAATTTATACGAGAAAGAATTAAAACTGATTTATTAATAAATCAATTTGATCAAATTTTTAAGTTTTGAGAAACCTTTGAACTATTAATGTGTTTGAAGTTGTATAAAAGTGTATAAAATAAAATAAAATTGTAAAAGTAAATATCTCGTAATTTATGCAGTGAGTAAAAAATTTAAATTTTATTATCTCATAATTTATTTTTATAGAGATTTATAAAATTTTATTTTATTTTATTTACCACTGAACGAAACCCATGTATCTACCAGTGGACTCAGTCGTATTTAGGTGCTAAGTGGAACGGGTCATCAACAAAGTCGAACACGAGGCGGGAACGTATGCTCAACTCGAAAGGACACGCGCGCGTGTGCGTGTGTGGCTGATGGAAGAGAAATGAAATGCCAATCTCCTCCCGTGGTCCTAGTAAATTCTAAAATTTTTTCAACTAATCAAAACGTGTGAAATAGATTCTCCTTGGCATTTTTCTAATGGATTTTGACGGTGGTGATCTAGCAATCTGCGTCCCTTCATATGCATCAACGTGATCCCTAACATTGGAGTACGGTAACAGATGCGGGGACCGCCTTCTTATTTACGACCTCCCACCAGAGTCCCGATACAACCGCGAAGCGTCATAGCCTCTAATTAGCTGACCCATGTGGTTTTGACCTTCCACTAAAGAGGAGAGCAGAGGTGAGGTCCAGAGTCTGCACCGCGTGCTGCCGACCACTTCCGCTCTGGTTGTCTCTCTCTCTCTCTAAAAATATTCTTGTTTTGACTCAGCAACTCTTATCGTTATTTTATATGTATATATATATATATACACATAGGGAGAGACCAGATCGAGAAGTGAACAATGCTAGATATATGATCACAAGTTCCATTTCTGACTTTAGACCCTTGGTCTGCTCTGTAGCAAACCCATTTCGGAATACTGATTTCTGAACCATACCCTTTGACTGTTTCACTTGTTTCGAACAAATAATGAGAACAAGCAAAGGTTTTCGGCTAGGTCGCAAGCTCGTGAAGGTCTTCAAATGGGCGATTCACCGGAGATCAAAGACAAGGACGTTCCGTAGCCTGAACTCACCAAGCTCTATGGCTGCACCCATGTCCAATCTCTGCAACTTGGTTCGTTCTCTCAAGCAAGGAGCTAAAGGACTCTGTTTTCCCAGGTCCAAGAAGGCCGGTTACATTCGGATGGGTCGTGACCCGGTTGAGTCCGACCCGGTGATGAGTGTTCCGAAGGGGCACTTGGCGGTGTACGTGGGCGAGAAAGAAGACGACTCCCAATCCCATCGGTACTTGGTTCCGGTAATTTACTTCAATCACCCGCTTTTTGGGAGCTTGCTGAGAGAGGCTGAGAGGGAATTCGGGTACAATCACCCAGGCGGGATCCAGATCCCCTGTCGGGTATCCGACTTCGAGAACGTCCAAACAAGAATCGCCGCCACCGGGGGTGGCGATTTCCGTTTGCGGCGGAGCTGGAGGCTTAACCGTTTGCTGAGCTAATGGAGAGTTGCAGCGTCGTGATAGTAATTCTCGATATTAGTAACGTTACACTTACGCTCTCTCTTTTGCACTCTTTTTATACTTCATTAGTTATGATATGTTATAATCAGTATAATTTAATTAAAAATCATCATAATCACGCATAAAAAGTAGTATTCAATGATTGTGATGATTTTGAATATCACAATCACACGTAAAAAATAACATCTAACAGTCGTGATGATTTTAAACAAAATGTATTGATTATAATCGTTATAACTGATGAAGTATGAAAAAAGTATAACAGAGAAAGTGTAGGTGTAGCGTTAGTTTACTCGGGATTACACATGTTACTTTTTGTTGACTTTTCTATTTTTTATTATTATTTTTTTTTTTAATTTTCAGTGTAGCGAGTTTATTAGTTGTACAAAATATTGCCAGCTTTTTTTAATGTTTTAAATTATTTATTTCCACGTTATTTGTTTGTTCGCGTAAAGACGGAAGAATAGGAAACTCATATTTATATTTTTCTATTAATTTCTCACGCAATATCTTTTAAAAAAAGAAAAATGTGAAAAAAGAAAATTAAAAAATAAGTAAATTTATCATTTCTTTAAAAAAATAAATAAAATCATATCACCAGTCGTTCGTAGTACTCAAAGGCACTCAAAGGCACGTCATATAATAATATTTCATGAAATTATGCATAAAAAAATATAAAATATTGTCAAAGGGTAAGAATATTAATACTCTTTTGTTAACTTTCTCCACTCCTTGTTATTTTTCATTACTACAGAATTACAAAATCAACCTCATAGTAGAGGATAATTAATACAAAAACATATTAAATACTATAATTATCTTCCATTTTATATTTATTATTTCAAAAATTAACAATCTCCACTTTTAACTTTTAATTTTCATGACTTTTGAATTTGTGAGTGAAAAAAAAAATCTACTCACTTTCTTGTACGGAATCCTTGTGTCACAAAATAAATAAATAAATAAACAAACCATGGGAAGGTTTCCTAAAATACTTTTGGTAATATTTATATTTATTATTTTTTTATTTATATTTATAGATCATTGAAAACAGGCAACAAAGATACGTTTAATAAATCTATTTTTATTTTCTTGTCAACGAAAAAAAAAAGTTAAACTTAAAAAAAAAACTAAACAAAAAAAGAGTGTTTTCACTCTTATTTTTCCTTTCTATTATAAAAATTTTGTCAATTTTAACACTTTATTTATTTTTGTTGCATCACATTAAAATGAATTGTTTTATTAAAAAATTTTATTAAAATAAAATTATTTTTAATAAATATTATAGTTTATTTTAATTTAATTAATATAAAAAATAATATAACTAAATTAATGAAATTAATTTAAATAATTATTAATAATTTAATTAGTTTTTAAATAATTTAATTGAAGAAATATATTTTATAAATTATTTTTAATAAATAAAATGATTAAATTAATTAATTAATTGTAATAGTAAATGAAAAGAGAAAGTAATATGATATTTGATGTATTTTGTATTAATTATCCTCCACTGTAAGGCTGGTTTTATAATTTTGTAGGAGTAAAAAAATAGTAAAGAGTGAGGAAAGTTTTTAAACACTTTTATCCTAATAATAAGGTAGGTCCCCAGATTAATTATAGTCAGTGTTTTATCTCTAAGATATACACTTTGATTGATTGGGGCAATGATCCGATGAAGACTCGCAAGTTGAGGATCCCTCATGATCCACAAAAAGAATATTCTTTTAATTTCTGGGATTATGTTAACGCCTGGAAATATACTTTTCTCTATGAAAATGCAAAAAAGAAAACACTCCTGGTTTATAAGAATCAGAGAAGACTTTTTGGAGAAAACAAAAGTCATTCCTTGTTGGTTTTTTAAACAATGGCAAGTTCTTGGTCCACCTATGGATCTTACACCTTCCCCTTTGCAGGAGTTATACGACTCTTGGGTTGAAGTTCATCCTATATTAAGCGATTTAAATATGAAATCGTTTGTAGGCCAGTCCCAATTCTATTTTTGGGCTGAGTTCAATATCCCTTGGATCTGGAAATGGGGATTAACAGTAAGTGAGGATGATCTCGGCATTTCTCATCTAATGAGAACTTTTCACTTTCAATGGTGGAAGCAAATTGATTTGCCTGAGTTAATTTCTAAAATTACGAAGGTAACTTCAAGCTTTAAGCAAAAGCAAGTGGCTCAAAGCCCAGAACAGTTTGACTCTAAGTCAAATCACATGGCTCAATTAAAATTAAGTATCAAAAGGAGACATCCAAATATCTCCAATAGAGTCCTCCTGGCCAAATGCTTGGAATATCTTCAAAATGAGTTCAGCAATGAATTCGACGAAGAAAGGTTAAATCAGCACAGGACTCCTATGTCTCTCGACTCTTGTTCTAATCATTCAGCAGAAGACACTATCATAGCTGGAAAAAGCCAGAATCCTGAGGATGATCCGCCTACAGATGAAGTTCTGGGAGCAGCCATTGAATTGCTCCGACAAAATAAAGGCAAAGGCATCGCATCAGGTTAAGGGATCGTGGACAGCTGTCCACCCAAAGCTGGCCGTCCATGTGCCAGGATTCCTTCTGCCTGCCGAAGTGACAAATTCACTTTCCACCTCTCCAAAGTGACAAATTCACTTTCCACCTTCATAAAGTGACAAATTCACTTTCGGTGCCATTACCACAACTGTCACCATTGTTGGCCGACCGACTGCACCTTGCCAGCACACGCAAACAACAATGGTATCGTTTTGTCAAAAAGTGTACAGAAGAATAATAATTTTCGGATTCCAACTTGTAAATTTTCGGGTCCGAACAGTATTTTCCTTTTCTATTTAAGCGATAGTCGATGGTCTGTCTCGACACGCTTTTCCTTTGTTTGAAGTTTATCTTTTGTACACCTCCCTTATAATATTGTAATATCCCAGCCATCTGTAATAAATTCCATCACTTGCTTTTGTATATACTCCACAATCCCTACGCACTGAAATTGGTATCAGAGCCAAGTTGAATATGCAGTTCTAAACTGCAACCCTCTAAGGTGTGTATGAATGAAATATTACTTTTTTATTTTATGTTTCTTTTATTATGTTCTTACTTCTCCTTCTATTTATTCTGTTTTTATTCCATGTTTTCCGCCTGGTCAGGGAGTGTAAGGCCTGAGTGTTGCCGGTATTTTCCCTTTGGCGTCGTTGTTTGGAAAAAGAATAAGAATAATTAGAAAATTTGGTAAGAACTGAGAACATGATAAATTAGGCATAAGTATTAAAGTTTTATTTCTTTCACCTACACCTTAGACCTTTTCCCCATGTCTTGGCTTACAAGAACAAATTCTCAAGCTTCTACAAGCTCAGACAGATCAAATGCTGTCCCTAAAAATACCACTTTGGTAGAATTCTCGGACAAAATCCAGGAACTAAATGATTGGACTATTCCTAAAGTAGCTCCTAAAGAAATCTACAAACTAGGTTTCACAGATCGTTTTGATCAGTCTAAACTGGCCATTAAAACTATGGAAGAAAGAGTATCTTCTTCTCAAATCCCTCAAGGTGTCTACCGCCAAGAGTCAGACATTAGGAGACCTACTTCTCCAACCTCATCTGAGATGAGTTTTCATCTTTCTTAGATGGATAATACACCTTATATAGGAACACTTACCTTACAAGGTAAGTTATAAAAGTCCTTTGGAGGTTTTCTTTTCCTAGTTTTATAAGAATAATTTCTAGATTTCCTAGGCCTATGTTTAAAAGGTTTGGAAAGTCTAGACTTGGGAATGTCAGAGGCGAATTGATCGCAGAAATCTCCTAGTTCCTTTCGTTCAGAAAGTCTCTGTTTCTTTAATTGTCCTTTAAGCTTAAGATCGTTACAGAGAGCTAAACCCTCTTGTTCACAAAAATAAAATAGTTTCCCGTAAGTGAGATGCGCATAAGGTATAACAGCACTATTGGTGGCTAATCTAATAGATTGCCTAACTTTTTCTGCAAAAAGAGAAGGAAGACCATCAAGAAATTTAGATTTCCAGTGATCAGCACCAGCGTCACTTAATTGGACTACTCGGGCTAAGAAAGTATCCTTATACCACCTATAGTGACTTAAGGAATGACACTTTAAGTTTTGAAGAAGTGTCCTAATGGTTTCACTATTACTGGTGATTTGACCAGTAAAATGCTCCATGATCGCACAAATCAGTGTATATACTGCATCTTCTTCGCGGATTGGAACTGTGGAAGATGATTGAGGACTGACGACAGTCTCTTGCTTAATCTTAGTAGCTCGGAGAATTTGATCTCTTTGCTCATCACTAAGAACGTGATCCCACCAACCTCGGAGGGTACCTTCAAACCCTGAAACTAAATTGAGGGCTGTTTGTCTATCGCTTATGCCGTTAGCCTTTTGAACCGTGGCATAGATTGTCATGCGATGACACTGTTGAAAAATTAGTCTATTAGATAGACCATCTATGTTCCAAGAATAGGCTTGGCGAGGAGCAAAGGCTACTTGTTGAGTACCTAAGTCTTCTATTTCCTCGTGAAGAACATCTATAGGTGTGGGTCTTGTATAATAGAATTTTCCCAAAGGTCGAGGTGTAGTTGTAGAAACTAACCTATTGATTTGCGGAGGATCAGGAGGTTTAGGTTCAATATCAGTTTCAAACTCAGAAGAGGATGAGAGACTTAAAGTCTCTATCTTTAAAGTTCCAAACTGTTGCTGGATTCGGTTGACTATAGATTCAACTGATAATTCGGGCTGTCTAAAACCTTCAACAGGTTCATTAATGGGTCGAATAATGGGATCTTTTAGATCTTCTGGAAAGGAACTAGATTCCTTAGGAGTAAAAGCAGAAATCTGTTCTTGAACAGAGGCAAGCTTTTGCTCTATTCTTGTAAGTTGGGCACCTAGAGTACTCATAAAAACATGAGAATAGTTAAGTTGTTTATACAACAAAATGATTTCTGGTAGAGCCTTTTCTGGAGGTTGGCCTACATAAGCTGTGGCTTCTAGGTGAGGTGATTTCAGAACTAAAGACTCAGAAGGAGGATGGATGGAACTTACAGTTCTACCATCTTTGGTCTGCCAAGTTTTTTCTAAAACATTTATTTGTTCATGGAGAGTTTGTAAATAATATGGCAAGAACCAAGGAATAAAAAACTGAATTTTGTCAGTTTGTTCCAGCGTAAAATAATACTGAATTTTATAAAATTCTCGCTGTTCTGGAGTAAAACTAGAAAAATACCAGTTTCTAAAAGCCTGATTTCTAGAATCTTCGAAATCATTTGAAAGGATAACTCTTAGAGGGCTACCGGGGGTTAGATCTAACTTACCTTGTAAGGTAAGTGTTCCTATATAAGGTGTATTATCCATCTAAGGAAGATGAAAACTCATCTATCCTCCACTGTAAGGCTGGTTTTATAATTTTGTAGGAGTAAAAAAATAGTAAAGAGTGAGGAAAGTTTTTAAACAATGCCAATATCTTACCCATTAACATATAGTATATTTTTATTAAAAAAGGAAATTGACATTAGTTCCAGTTCTCAAACAACGATATCAAAAATTATTATATTAAAATTCAACGGTTAAAAAGTATTCACTTATTTTTAATTAGAAAAACGTGAAAGCATTTACACAACAACCCAAACATAATTGTTTGAGCGCTGAATCAGCCCTCAAATCCTACTTTATTGACCGTTAAGAGGTGTTCCTAGACACCTGTTAGCGCAAATGTTAAAATACATATATATAAAAGAGTGCCTTGTTGACTTCCTTCCTCGGGCAAAGAAGGAAAAAAAATAAATAAATAAGATAATCTGTGCTCTTATTTAAGTTCCGTTTGAAAATCTTAATAGCTTATCAGTTTTCTAATTATTTAGAGCTCATTTGATTTTTTTTTATTTTTTATTTTAAATTATTTTTTATTATGTATTTTTGAAAATAATGGAAACAAGTCAAAACGTAATTGGTTATCTGTGTTTTCAAATTTTATTTTTGAAAACAAAAAATGACTTTACACAGAAATGAAAAATAGTAAAAAGTCGTTTTAAGAGTTTTTAACAAAAAATGAAAAAATTTTCAAAACAAGAAAAATAGAGTATATTTTATTTCCTCATTTTGAGATTTTTAACACATAAAAAAAATAAAAAATAGAAAAATAAACTAAATGCCACCTTAATTTTTTTTAATTTTTATAAAATAATTAAATTTATTTTTTTACACTTTAAACTTCTTTTAAATTATAGAATATAAAAAGATATTAAATTAATAAAAAGTTAAAATGGCAAATACTAAAAAGTTAGGGTTTTTTTTTTTTTTTCTTTGTTTTCACCTTAACCAAGTAATAGTGGAAGTGTTGATTGATGTGTGTAACAGGGACAAAGATGGTTGTGACAGAGTGAAAACAATTGCCTCCACTTATTTATTTTAAAAAATTAGTTATACATATTTTATAATATTGTCCTTACTAAAATTCTTTTTTTATCCCATTATCCTCAATTTATTCTTACTTGCTGTCACTCATTTGTCTCTTACTTTTAGAATTTCAATACATTTAGTTGAGAATTTTAAGAAACAATTACCATTAAAATCTTGAAAAACTATTTTTATCCAACTTTAGCCTTTTTTTTTTTATCATCATCCAACTTCATATATATTTTTTAGATAGAGCTTATCATTTTTTTAGATAATTTTTTATTATTTATTTATTTTTATCTAACTATAGATTTTTTAAACAGGCCTTGGATAGACTTTTTTTTTTTATCTAACTTTTACATTTTTTTTTTTTTGATAGGCCTTATGGATCTAAAAATTTGATAGGTCTTATGGTTTTTTTAGATAAGTATTTTTTTAATCATTTATCTAATTTTACCCCACTTTTTTTTATTACATAGCCTTATTTTTAGATAGGTCTTATCAAATATTTTTCTAAGGCGCTAAAATTTTTAAGCTTGGCTCTGGCTCTGTCCAATCCGCTATCTTTTTTTTTTTTTTATCTCTACATATTCACAATTTTTTTTTTATTAATCTTCTCGTGTACCTTTTAATGAACAAATTTAGGGTACCAAAATGTTGAAAATTTTTTAAAATTTATTCACTTTTTATCTTACTATACAAATTACGAATTTACAAATTATTTTAAATTATTTCACTTTTGTCACTCCTAAAGCTCCCTTAATAAACAAATTATGATTTTTAACTTAATAAACAAGCTTTAAAATAATGTAATTAATTTTTCACTTTTTAACTTTTTTTTTGGGTTAAATATCTACTTACCCCTTAAACTATCAAATTTTTTTTACTTTCTCCTTCAACTACCAATTGAACTTCCTTCCCCTTTCAACTATCATTTTCTTTTTATTAAGGACAAATCATTTTTTCCATCCAAAATTTGTGACAGAAACTGTTAACTATTTTTTTTTTAACTAATGAAAAAAGAAAAGAGGTAATATGAATATTTCATACACTTAAAAACAACTAAGGGTTTTTAATTTATTGATCAAAGTAAACTTTTGCTAGTCAAACCAAATATTTCCGAAGGGATTCAAAGCAAACTTATGCCGGTCAACTCCATTGTGAGATCTTGGTGGTTGGAAGAACTAACTTATAATCTTCTAATTGGTTTAGCAAAGTAAACTTATGCTGGTCAAAGTAAAGCTATAACCTTCTAATTGGTTTAGCAACTTGGAGACCTTTTTTATTTTAAATCAATTGAGACTTTTTAATTCAGTCACCGTTTTTTAACTTCATTGCGGATTTGAAGGGTTTTCATTAATAAAGCTAGGATTTCAAAAATGGCATTGGTCTTGAGGGCTCCCACCTGAAGAAAACCAACTTTTAAGTATCGAGTAACACATTTTTATTTCAAAAAACCCACTTTTCAGGATTGATGGGATTGGAATTAAGTTATTTTATATTGCAATTGACTTACTTTATATATAATAATAATCTTACTAGTTTGATTTAATAATGGTGATAATGGTGGTTCTCATGTAATTAGAAACTGGGCACACGCGATACATGTGTAAGTCGGCATATGACAAAAAGATTCGCACAAAAGCTATTGGCTTATTTTTTTAATTGCATAGGTATCGCATAATTTTTTTTTTGGCAAACAAAAAAATTGTAAACATCACCTTTAAAAATAATGCACTGCACATGCAATACAAAAAATAAGCCATTAACTTTTGTGCCAATTTAGTTCATTGTAGATATTTAACCCAAAATACTCTCGTTCTAATTCAATTAATAGATGAAGGGGGAAGTAAAAAAATGTAATAGTTTAATGGGCAAATGGATATTTAAACTAAAAGACTAATATAACCTTAGGACTAACTTTTCCATCCATCTATTGGATGGAAAATGTGATTTGTCTTTATTAAACGAAAAAATGATAGTTAAAGGGGAAAGGGAGTTCAATTGGTAGTTGAAGGGGGAAGTAAAAAAAAAAATTGATAGTTTAAGGGGTAAGTAGATATTTAACCTTTTTTTTTTTTTCTGTGAAAGATAAGAAAATATGTTTTGGTGAACATTTAAATGAGGATGTTTACGCGGAAATTTAACATTTAAAAGAAATTTTTGGCAAGCAATAAATGAGTTTATTGATAAATATTTAAATAATATTACTCACGAATTATAAATAATTTTGTTTGTAAATATTTAAATAAACATGTTCACAAATAACAGACAAGTTAATTTACGAGCCGAATCGATCTTATATTTATTGGAATTTTAGTCATTTATTTATTGTGCATGAAAAACATTTAAACTAATATAAATAAATTCTTACTTAACTCGTTCGATCAAGCAGTTTGGAGGTTTGGCGTTCTAGTTATGATTCTTAAAAAATTCGATCTGGATAAACATCGGGTTACCCGAGCCTTTCTGTACTTGTGGCCAAACAAGTCCTGCCCGAGAACGCTAACAGTAACTACTCTCGAGTCGAATCACAACCCTTCCCCTCAGAACTTTCCAGGACAATCCGGAAGTAGCAGGAACTCGTCTGTCGCGCCGTTTGAACTCCCACCTCAAGAAGTCTGTCAATCGTTGCAAATTACAATCGAGATATCCAGCGGTATGGCCGACGAAGCAAAGGCCAAAGGCAACGCGGCCTTCGCCGCCGGCAATCATGCCGAAGCGATTCGCCATTTCACGGAGGCAATCAACCTCGCCCCGAACAACCACGTCCTCTACTCCAACCGATCCGCCGCTTACGCCTCCCTCAAACAGTACACCGATGCCTTGTCCGATGCCCAGAAGACCGTCGACCTCAAGCCCGACTGGTCCAAGGGCTACTCCCGCCTAGGCGCCGCCTACTTGGGACTCAGTCATTATGACGATGCCATTTTGGCCTACAAGAAGGGCCTCGAAATTGATCCACAGAATGAAGCCCTCAAATCCGGCCTCAAGGATGCTGAAGCCGCAGCCGCCGCTTCGCAGCGGCCCTCCTCCTCGCCATTCGGGGACATATTTTCTGGGCCCGAGTTGTGGGCCAAGCTCACCGCCGACCCAACCACGAGGGCGTATTTGCAACAGCCGGATTTCGTGAAAATGATGCAGGAAATTCAGAAAAACCCAAGCAGTTTGAATCTGTATTTGAAGGATGAGAGGATAATGCAAGCTCTGGGTGTTTTGCTGAATATGAAGATACGAACGCCAAACTCGGCTGAAGATTTGGATGTTCCGTATAAACAGACGGCGCGTCCAACAGAGAGGAAGAGACCGGCTGAGGCAGAGCTGCCGAAGGAGGAGCAGGAGCCGCCGCAGCAGCCACAGCCCGCATCTGAAGAGGAGAGAGAAACTAGGGAGAAGAAGGCTCTGGCACAGAAGGAGAAGGAGGCTGGGAATGCAGCTTACAAGAAGAAGGATTTTGAGACCGCAATTCAGCTTTACACAAAGGCAATTGAATTGGACGATGAAGATATTTCCTTTCTTACTAACCGGGCAGCTGTATACTTGGAGATGGGGAAGGTATACCAGCATTATGATTTTGTTTCTATAGAAATTTTGGTCCTATTATTGCTTACATCAGTGCTTTGTTGAGTTAGTATTTTGCATTATTATGAAGAGTAATTGTTTTTTAGATGGATATACACACACGCCCACATGGATGTTCATTCTTGTAAATTTTCTTCCATCGGAGTAAGAAACACTCTGTGCGTCCTGGATTAATTGCCTGAATAATGCTATTGTGATTGGCACATAATATTTATTAGCTTCACAGAAGTGGCGCTTACAATTGATTTAGTTTTGTGTTTAGTTTAAGTTAGTTTATTCTATAATATGAGCAAATCATAAGTAGTTGTAAAGTTGGATTTGGTTGCAGATTTTATGGTAAGTTTGTTACTTGGAAGGCATATAGATTTGACAAATGGTTAGGTGTCTTAGCAGTATGCTTGCGTTATGCTTTTCTGGTGAATGAGGACATATAGCAATACAGGCCTATTAAATATTTGGGTTTGTGGGTTTTTACGTTTTCTATGGTATGAAGCTGATGTCCCTTTAGGCATGTAATTGAGTTTAGCTCGTGTAGTCTTTTTTTATTTTGTTTTTTGGTAATTGAGTTTAGTCTGAGTGTAGTGGATAGCTCTCTGTATGTTGTTTCTGAGCTTTTCAGGGTTACAAGGATAGTTCCATGTAAGTAAACGTAGACATGGGATTAGTGGCATGGGTGAAACATGTTGCCTGTGCCCCTTATGGTGTCTGTGTTGGGTTGATTTGATGATGTAAAGGGGATTAAGGGGAAATGAAAAGGGGGAAAAAAGGGGTAAATTTAGGAGTGGATTTTTACGGAAGTTGTTCTGGTTTGTTTGGTATATTGTGCATTTTGTATCAGCTTCAAAATATATATATATATATTGTGCATTTTGTATGACTCATTACATAATTTGTGCTCATGATGTTTATTTTGTTTTGTTAAAACATTTTGTTCAAATTTTCCCTTATTATTATTATTTTTTTTGGGGGGGGGGGGACTTAGAAAGTCTCATATTCCAGAGCTTCTGCTGTCCGAACTACGTGTGAAGTTGAGAACCATCCCATCCCCATGGTGCACATCATAAATGTCTGCAGTAAAGCTCTATGTGGCCTTTGTCGATTGAAGCAGTATAGCAATTAACAACTGCATGAATTGTTCTGCCTCGCTGTATGCTTCTTATACAATCACATTTTTTTTTTAAATCCTTTTTTGATAAGATTCATCTCCAATCACATTGTTTTATTAATGTTGGTCAACTGTTTTATATTTATCTTGAGTAGCATGTGTGCTTGATGTTAAAAGAATTTAGGGACATTCTTTAATCATATGTGATGACGTATTTGTTGGATGCATAGTTCAAACCTGGATTGAAATGCTTGTACTTATTTTATGTCAACTATTTTGCTGCCATAAAATCTGGTGCTTATAACTGTTCCAACCTAGATGGATTTATGTGGTCACTGCATTGTTTCTTCCAGTATGATGAATGCATTAAAGATTGTGACAAAGCTGTTGAGAGGGGAAGAGAGCTTAGGTCAGACTTTAAGATGATTGCAAGGGCCTTGACAAGAAAAGGAACTGCATTAGTGAAGATGGCAAAATGTTCAAAGGACTATGAACCTGCTATTGAGACATTCCAGAAGGCTCTTACAGAGCATCGCAACCCGGACACATTGAAAAAGCTCAATGATGCTGAAAAATCAAAGAAGGAACTTGAGCAGCAGGAGTACTTTGATCCAAAATTAGCTGATGAGGAGCGCGAGAAGGGTACTACTTTTTATTCAGGGATATGGTTGTTGATTTGGAGACACTCATAATGTGCCTGACATCTGCATTTCTGTGGTGTAGGAAATGAGTATTTCAAAGAGCAAAAGTATCCAGAAGCTGTGAAACATTATACTGAAGCCATAAAGAGGAATCCTAAAGACCATAGGGTAATTCACTTTGAATGTCGGTTTTAATGCCCATGTAGAACCACACGGTACACACACTTGCCAGTACTGAAACAGGCTGTTGACTTTTTCCAGGCATATAGTAACAGGGCTGCATCCTACACAAAACTTGGTGCTATGCCAGAGGGATTAAAGGATGCAGAGAAGTGCATTGAGCTCGATCCAACTTTTGCCAAGGGTTATAGTAGAAAAGCTGCGATTCAGTTTTTCATGAAAGAGTATGATAAAGCTTTGGAAACATACCAAGAAGGATTGAAGCATGAGCCTCAGAACCAGGAATTGCTAGATGGTGTAAGGAGGTACGGTGACCTGGATGTGTAGTACTAATAGTTTCAGTTCTTTTGTCTCCACTACTTCTAGAACCCATTATGAACAAGATTGTGTTAAAACTGCGCAGTTGTGTACAACAAATTAACAAGGCTAGCCGGGGGGATTTAAGCCCTGAGGAACTCAAGGAGAGACAGGTATGTCTACTTAATAATGTCGCATTGTCGCCTGTCTGTGTGAAGCCGAGATTAAAATAAGTTGAGTTTCTCTGCAAAGATTAAGTCTCTCTGCCTATCTTTGCAGGCTAAGGCGATGCAGGACCCAGAAATTCAGAACATTCTCACGGATCCCGTTATGAGACAGGTATGATATAAGGCTTTAAAAATTTCGGTTTCCGTTATGGTGGTGTGGTTTGGAGCCAAATTTGAATCATCACATTCTTTATCTGGCTCTAACATGGAATGGGGGTGCTACGCAGGTGTTGATAGACTTCCAGGAAAATCCCAGGGCTGCCCAGGAGCATTCAAGGAACCCTCTTGTGATGAACAAGATTCAGAAGCTGGTCAGTGCAGGGATTGTGCAGATGAAATGAGAGTGAAAGGGGAGCTGCAATCACAAGCATGGACAAGACATTAACCTCTGTTTAGTTGCGTCACCTAGTTTGATTGTTGTGGATCAATTGATAGAAACTAAATTTTGACAGCTTTCCAATGCTTCTGTTTTCTATAGATTGATTGGTCCGGAGAACTCTTTATTGTTCCATACTGCGATCTGTTCTGATTTATAATGAATCAGAGGCAATCTCCATTTTGAGATTTCTCACTGTGCCTTTGTTTGAAGATATATAGACCAATTTGTTTTCATGTTTTTATATATAGACCAATTTGTTTTCATGTTTTTATATCACTATTGTTTTTGGAAGTTAAATCAATTAATTGTTGGATAATGCACAGGGGATAGTGCACAATCTTGATAACCTGTTCCCTTGAATCCAGTTCTAAGAACTCGAAACAGGCACCAGCTCCTCTGTAAGTTGGAAAATGCTATGGGCAGTATCTTAATGAAAGCCTTCTTTTTTGGCTCTCGTGTGTGGGTTGTCATAACTTGTGTCAAACTGCTGTTGTAGCTACCCTTATAAACCTATCAGGTTTGTTTATGAGTTGAGGGATATTTATTTATTCTTAATTTTATTTTAAATTATCAAGAATGTATCTAAAAAAGTAAAAGAACAACTTACTTCTTTCTCGTATAAATTTGTCACTAACCAATCTAGTTTAAAAAGTATCACTGTCATTGATTTTTTAATAATTTTTAATTATATTAATAATTAAAAATAATGAGAAAATAATTAAATGCTATTTTTAATATGAAATGACACTATCTTTTCTATAAAGATTGCTTGTAAATTAAGATTGATTTCATTACATAAACGAATTTGTTACATCAAAAATCAGTTTGTGGGATAAAGTCAAAACAAAAATTTTAAATTTCGTCTTCCAAGTATACAGGAAATCTACATTTAAGCAGAAACTGCTTCCTCTTTTGCTGCTAGCTGGTTCTGGATGTGTTGAGGGACGACGTCAAACTTAGCTAACTGCATTGTGTAGGACGCACGACCTTTTGTCATTCCCCGGAGCGTACTCACGTACTGAAACATCTCTGCTAATGGAACCAAGGCATCGACCACCTGCAGAACCAGAGACAAGATCATCGATAGAGAGTTTGGAGACAACCACAAAAAAAAAAAAAAAAAAATCAAGGCTCCAGTTTTATATACGATAAGTATTTGGTCTTCATGCAGAAATGGTCTTCAGTTTTATATGCGCACACACAAGAATTAGGTAAGAAAGAAAGAACAATGGCGTTCCGCGTACCTTGAGACCACCAGGTTTGTCACCAAAGCTATTGATCTGGCCTCTCCTTGAGTTAATATCACCAATCACATCCCCCAAGTGTTCCTCAGGGGTTACAACTTCAACTTTCATTATGGGCTCTAACATCTTTGGACTGGCTTTCCTCATACCATCTCGGAAAGCTCCTCTGGCGGCAAGCTGGAATGCCAAGACGCTTGAATCCACATCATGATAAGAACCATCCACTAATACGGCACGCACATCCACAACGGGAAATCCTGCAAGCACTCCATTGCTCATGCACTCCTCTAGTCCTTTTACTACTCCGGGGATATACTCTTTGGGCACTGCTCCTCCCTTAATCTCACTCTTGAACTCGTACCCGCTACCCGGTTCCAATGGCTCAAACCTTACAGTGATATCAGCAAACTGTCCTTGCCCACCGGACTGTTTCTTGTGGACATATTTCACTTCTGAAACTTTAGAAATGCTTTCCCGATAGTTTACTTGCGGTGCACCAACATTAGCTTCAACCTATAAGTAGGCAAGCAAAGCCAGTTTATGACAACTCGGATCAGCAAATCCATAGCAATGGTATTGGAAATTTTAAACAAACAAATTATCAAGAAAAAAAAATTGTTTCTACTAATTTAAGGCTAAACAAGTTTATAATTATATATATACTTGTGTGTGTGTGTGTGTGTGTGTGTGTGTGAGAGAGAGAGAGAGAGAGAGAGAGAGAGAGAGAGAGATCAAAACAACCAAGAATTTAACTAGAGAAATAGAATCATAGAGAAGCAAATATAAACCTTAAATTCCCTCTTGAGCCGATCAACAATAATCTCTAGATGCAATTCACCCATTCCTTCAATAACTGTTTGGTTGATCTCTTCATCCCGCGAGAAGTGGAAAGATGGGTCCTCCTGGGCAAGCTTGATTAATCCAGCTGCCATCCTGTCAACATCAGCTTTAGTCTTGGGTTCAATTGCAACCTTAATAACAGGATCAGGGAAGTCCATCCTTTCAAGCACAACAGGCTTCTCAGGATCACACAATGTTTCTCCTGTGATGGTATCTTTCAGGCCTGCAAGAGCAATAATATCACCAGCTAGAGCTACTTTAACATCCTCCCTGCTGTTGGCATGCATTTCTAGAAGTCTACCAATTCTCTCTTTCTTTCCCTTGTTAGCATTCAGTACATAAGAACCTGCTGTAAGTTTCCCAGCATATATTCTTACAAATGTTAGGGAACCCACAAATGGATCGCTCATGATCTTGAAAGCTAACCCAGAAAATGGTTCGTCATCACTTGCAGCCCTTTCAATTATCATTTCTGGGTTCTCGGGGTCTGTGCCTTTCATTGGTGGCAAGTCAAGGGGTGAGGGCAAATAATCCACGACTGCATCAAGTAATGGCTGAACACCTTTGTTTTTAAAAGCTGAACCACACAGAACTGGCACAAAAGAGCTTCCGATTGTACCTTTCCTAATTAATTTCTTAATGGTTTCCTCATTAGGCTCATTTCCTTCCAAGTAGCCCTCCATAGCTTGATCATCTAACTCCACTATGGTCTCTATCATCCGGGCCCTGTAGTCCTGAGCCAACTCTTGAAGATCCTCCGGAATATCTTCATATGCATACTTGGCACCCAATTCTTCTCCTGACCAGACCACAGCTTTCATCCTGACAAGGTCAACAACTCCTTTAAAGCTGTCTTCTGAACCAATTGGGATTTGAATTACAAGTGGTTTGGCGCCCAAATTTGTGACTATCATATCTCTGGTTCGAAAAAAGTTAGCCCCAAGACGATCCATTTTGTTAACGAAACAAATTCTAGGTACTCCATATTTATCAGCTTGCCTCCACACAGTTTCAGATTGTGGTTCCACTCCAGCAACACTATCAAACAAACATATAGCACCATCCAAAACCCTAAGAGCCCGCTCAACTTCCAGCGTGAAGTCAACATGGCCAGGTGTATCAATTATATTAATCCGATGGTTATTCCAAAATGTAGTAGTTGCAGCAGAAGTTATGGTAATACCTCGTTCTTGTTCTTGCTCCATCCAATCCATGGTAGCTGTTCCCTCATGTACCTCACCAATTTTATAGTTCCTACCAGTATAGTATAGAACGCGTTCAGTTGTGGTGGTCTTTCCCGCGTCTATGTGAGCCATGATTCCAATATTGCGGTAATCTTTCAAAGGCACTGCACGCTTTGTCTCTGGAGAAAAACACAAGTCAGAAACATGAACTATGCACCTCAAACTCAATAGCATCCTTAAATTATCAACTAGCACCCAATTAATGATACATGACTGTCATATTCATCCAAATTACGCATAAAATATTTTAGACATCATTATGACATCAGCTTAGAAAAACTACAAAAACAACAAAGATATGCCAACATTACAAATTCAAAAATAGTAACACGACACATTAGGGACATGTCAATAAATATACATATATATACATGGAAAAACATTTATTTATTTATTTGTATATTATAATACATTTATCTTTTATTTAAAGAAACCAATTCATAAATAAATTGAAAATTTTGAGTTCTCTAATTTCTAAAATAAAAAAAAATTGGAGAAATGATTAATAAGATATAAATTCTTATTTCATGTGAATTTAAATGACAGACAAGTGTCCCCCAAATGTCTGATTCCAAAATATATATATATATATATATATAACAGAACGCATTTCGACAAGCGTTGGCAATTGACACAGACGACTTGGACATGTGATCTTTGTAGAAGCCTGAGCTTCTTAAAGCATCCACATAGGCAGCCAAAGTATGTTAATGTTTTTCAGACGATGCTTCAGAAATAATCATTCAAGCAGTTTAAAATGCACATGAAAAAATATCTGAAATAGTATTCAACACCTTTAAGGCTTGAAATGGAGTGGACTAAAAAATCCACCATGTAAATGACAAACACATTTGAGAGCATAGAAATACAAAATCATGATGGACAAATTTTCAAGAATCTCAGGAGAATACAAGGGTTAAAATTAATTCCAAAGTATCTCAATGGTAAATGCGATATAGAAATATGCACACTTAGATTTCAGATGTCCAACGATGCAGAAAATGCCATTGCATTCTCATCTAGCAATAGTAATTTACCTCCAAAGTAACATCATTTTTAATTTGTATCCTTTCAAATATGGACTTTATCTCAGGTCACTACAAACTGTAGACGACGAAATGGGTAATTAGAATTGAAAAAAACATCAAATTGTTCCAACTTCCAACATACTTCACCAAAATTCATCTTGTTTACTGTATGCCACAGAAAATGGGATGAAAGGCAGTCAGCTTGCGATGCTTATTTCGTAAAACAAAAATTTTAATTGAGAGTGTGAAAATCTAGCAAACTTGGGCATATTCAGATAGTAATACCCGAATTGGAAACCTATTCCATTTGGCAGTGGTACTCCCCATATAATAATGATAATAATAATAATATAAAAAGCTCAGAACTCTTTAGAAAATATATCAACAACTAAGGGGAACATAACAATCAAAACGTACATCCAAATTGAAATAGAAATTAACAGGAACTTTACAGGTAAATGCAAACAAAAGTAACAAATTCAAGCAGCACATGCATAGAACCTTCAAACACGTGAAATTCCCAATTAAAAACCCAAAGGATATAGAAAATTCACTTCAATAAAGCCGTAATTCCACGGGAAACACAGAGAGAGAGAGAGAGAGAGAGAGAGAATAGACAGACCTTCAGTGGCGGCCATGGCGAAGACAGAGAAATTTCTGCTCTGCTCCTTGCGGGGAGTCGAGAGCCTTGAAAGAGCGGCAGAGCTGAGACGGACGGTTCCGAAGAATTCGGAGTGAGAAGAAGAAGAAGTAAGAGTGTGAGTGCGACGACGACGGAGGGCGTCGTTAAGACGGAGGAGGCAACGAGGAGAAAGAGATAGAAGCCTCCGAGAAGAGCCATTGCTAAAGTTGCAGAGCGACGAAGCTGTCGAAGCCGATGAAATACTCACTACTGAATCCGCCGCCATTGTCTCGCTCTCTGCTCTGCTATGCTATGCTATGCTCTGCTCTGCTCTCTACTTCTTCTCTGTCTCCCTCTGTTCCTTTGGGATAAGGAAGCGCTCTGAAAAGTTTGAGGCTTGCGATTTTAGGGCTTTCGATTTTGGTAGCTCTGAGCCGAAGATATTTTTTATGTGGCAATAAAATAGCTTTATGATATTATCATAATTAATTTAACACTGAAATAAAAATTCCGTTTGGAGTATAAAAAAAGAAAATAAAATAAAATAAATTTCCAACAACTTCCATAAATTAATAAAATTCTCTATTATACATTTACATATTCTCAAATTTATTAATTTCATAAATTTTCAATATTTCACTAAAAAAATAAAAAATTCGAAAGGAAGTTAATCGAGTGCGTAAATATTTTTAATAATCATATTTTTCGAATCAAAAACTTTCAAACGAATACAATTATCGTAATTTTATACGAATTTTTTTGAATCCATTAGAACGAATTTGAAAAAATCGTTCTAATGATTTTAGAAATATGCACATCTAAAGAGACTTTTTGAATCCGTTAGAATAAATTTGAAAAACTATTTTAACGGTTTACCATTGTCGAGAGAGAGATTAGAAGTATTGTGCAAAACATTCAAATGTTGAATTTTTGAATCTATTAAAATGAATTTAGGATGGAAAATCGTTCTAACAATTTGTTATTATTTATATCCAAAAAATACAGTTTGAAAAAAAATATATCAAACGTCAAAATTAACAAAAAATCACGTTTCATCTCAATTTATATATATATATATATATATATATATATATTTTACCATTCCAAACACTACCAAAGTGACACATATGTCAACCGAGTAGAGATAAGATAAATATGGCTTTTTCTATTTCTGTTTCTATTTAGTAATACCCACTCTCGTTCACATTTCCATTTCCGTTTCGACGATAAAAATTTTTTCCATACCCGTTTTCGCTAGGTAATGAATTAAAAATTTTTCTTATTCCCGTTTATTCGTCAAACATACTAATTATTGTAAATTATATATTATATATAAAATAAATATTAAAATTATTATAAATATTATGTATATCAAATAAAAATTAAAAAATATATATATATTAATAAATAAATACTGAAACGGGTATAGAATAAGGTGAAGACTATCATACCTGACCCTATCCTCGTACTCGTTCGGATAACACCTTAAAACTCTCATACCCATCCCTATTCCTACTATTAGTATCCCCATATCCTTTCTAAACGGGACGGGTGAAATAGGTACCTGTCAAGTACGAATAATTTTGACACTCTTACAGATACTTGTCAATTTTTTAAAAAATAAAAATAAAATTATTAATAATTTAAAACTACTCTCATTCTTAAATTTAGTAATTTTATAATGAATTAAGGTTTTTTTAAAGAAAATTTATTAAAAAATGAAAGTAAAAAGAAATATTATTTTTATTTTATTTTAAATTCTTATACTTTGTTTGAGAAGAAAAGAAATGTTAATTTTTTTTTTTTTTTTTTGCAGCTACCTATTAACCAACTACTAAAATGTTAGTATTTTTTGAAGTTGAGAAAGGAAAAATGAATTTTTTTGTTAATTTGATATTTTTACCTTTTGTAATTTAAAAACATTTAAAATCTAAGAGAATAAATATAATATTTTCATACAAAATTAAGGAATTGAGCAGTTAGAAATTAAGGAGGCAACTAGCTTGTCAAACAGGCCTTAAGAGTAAGGGCTGCAGAGATGGCACGTATACCCAAATTTATATCCTCACAGGCGGAGGGAAAGTGGGTCCGAACGGGGTCCTTGTCAAAACAGTTTTGGTTGTGATTAGGGCCACATTGGCCCACTGAGCCTTGTCAATGACGCATTGTCTGCATAGCGACGCGTCGTCATCAATTTGATGCTCTGAGTCGAAGCCCATCAGGCCCAACCCCGTAACGACAATGAAAATTGGGCCAAATTATGAAGCCACAGACCGCCTTACCCTTTTGTTAGATCAGCCATGCTATCATATAAACGGAGAACCTCAATTGGGGTTCTCTTGCTCAATTGAATTGGGATTCCGAACAGACTGGTGTGGGGTATTTGGTGCGACAAAAAATGATAAGATTTGATAAAAGTTATGGATTTATATTTCGTGTAGTAAAATAAAAAGTGAATAACTTTTAAAGATTTTCAGTATTTATTAGTAATTTTCAGTAAACCAAACACACCTTAATATAATTTGAAGTAGTGTAATGTACTTACCTGTTTTCCATGTTATTAAAGACGATAAATTATAAATAATGACAAGAAAATATATATATGTATTTTTGAAGTTGAAATTAAATGTTACATTTCACAGTTGAATGTATGCAAAAATTCATATAAAGATTAAAAAAAATTACAAATATATATATATATATATATACACTTTTGTAAGTCGTTAGCTTAGGTTTGGATACAACTTTTTGGATCCCCGGATCGAAACCAAAGAAAATAGTCTATCGTGGTCGTAACTAGGGGATATAAATGAGAGATAATCAAGTCCAACATGCATGAAAGAATATTGACACTAAAATATAAAGGTCACAGCGCAGATTCTCAAACCCCAAATCAAAGGTCACTATCGGCCAATCCCACATGCCACAAAATGGCATTGAATTAGACGAAGTCCGTCACCCCCAAATATTAGGCTTCCTTTGGAATGACTAGGTGGAAGTTATCTTTCAGTTAGTTTTTTTTTTTTAATTTTTTTTTAAAATAATTAAAATTGTTTTTTTTATATTTTAAACTTCTTAAATTATAAAGGACAAAAAATAAAAAATAAAAAGAACCTAACCTTTTTACTTTCCAACCCCAAACTATGCCCTGACACTAATAATATCAAAAGGATCGGGATATCCTAGTTTACCACAAACGTATATAGCAGAAACTTGTTCTTGTTTGCAAGCAACATATTTCCAATCAAATTTAGCGGCGGAAAAATGACATGCATTCACTGTGTGCGATAAACATAAAATAACATTTTTCTTCAAATTTTATAAACAACGTACAAGTGAGGGAGAGAAAAAGTTGAACGCTTTAAAAGTACAAGGTATAAAGTAACAAGGACAGAGCAATACTATTAAAGTTCAATCAAACAAATATATATAAATTTTTATAAAATTTAAATTTTTTGCTCGTCACATTTTATGAATATCTACTAATTTTTTTTCACTTAAAACGCACACTCTGTGTGTATGTAGTAGATATGAAACCAATTAAGGTGAGGTTGTATGTGGATTTTGGTTTTGGGCTGCAGCATAGCTGTTGAAGAGAGCCAACGCATTGCTAGTCAAGTGAGCAACATTCAACATCAGCGTCCGAACCCTAGTCTTGACTTGCCCATTCATGGCTTTCCCGGCAAACCCATCCATGCACGTATCATCATCCGTCAATGCTGCGCTAACCCACGTTTGAATATCACTCACTTGAAGCTCAAAAGTGGGCCCGCCGCCTCCTCCAATACTGCCCATCTCCTCCACGGACTTGCTGAGCTCGTCCACGGAGTCACCCAACTCTTCCACACAATCAGCCATGGCTGCAACCTCCCTGGGCTTCAAACCCTGCATTTTTGACAAGCTTTTAATGGCCGAAGAGGTTGAGTTGGTCGCCGAAAGGGCCACGGATAAGGCGGCGCTGGCCAAGCGTTTGGGGTTTGTTTGGATTTTGTTTGCGTAGATTGAGAGGGAGTTGTAGCACAGCTGAGGGTAGAGTGTGGCACCACACGACTTTTTGATGTACTCGGTGTTTGCGTTTGTGGGGATCGGTCTAGAACTGGCTGAGCATGAGTCTATGTAGGCGGTAAGTTGAAGGAAAATGAATAGAGTTGCTAGTGCATGGGAAAGAAATGGACCTTCCATCTCTCTTTCGCCCTTTCTCTAAGATTAATGGATGAAGTTGGGGTCTTTGATCTCCCGCTCTCTAAGATTAATGGATGAAGTTGGGGTCTTTGAGGGCTTGATTTATACTTGTGGTGGCTGTGAAAAAGCCCGACAACAGTGGTGTCAATTTTAAAATTAGGGGATAAGATGAGCGAGCTTTTTGGGGTTGATTTTTGTGATTGGGTGAGACAAATTTTAACAGTGGCTCCCGCTGATAAGGAAGATGTGTGGATATATCATGATTATATAATTATCAGCTTAATTAGATACAAAGCTATATATGTTCAGATAATTAGAGGAAAAAGAGTTTCCACCGTATGGATAACTACTGGATTAAAGCCATAACTCAGTCGAATGAATAATCAGGTGTTCGTGCCTTTTCTCTCTCTCTCTCTCTCTCTCTCTCTCTCTCTCTCTCTTACAATCTCTGGGTTTATGCCTTTGTATTCTACAGTGCTGCTTGCAAGTTTGGAATTTATATATAAGTATATTCTAATTATAATGGGATTTGGATTTTTATAATTTGTCTAGGTAAAAATATAAATTCAAAAATTGACTTTTTGTGGTTGGTTTGGTCATAGAAAGTTAACGTAGGGAGAAGGAAGTAGTATTTCATCGCAAGGAAAAGGAAAAGGAAGACGATCAGATATCGATTGTTTCATTTAACCTGTTATATGATTAAGATTTATTTAAATCCTTCCCGATCCGATCAGTTGGGCGGCCAATTTATTAAAAAAAAAAAAATAGATGGGGGAAATTTATCAAAATAATTTTAATATTTGTATTACAAAAATAAAAATTTTTAAAAATTAAGCAGGCAAATTAATTGGCTATGGAATTACCATAACATCTTGACATATATACTCTTCCAAAAATACACACGCGCACATGCAATATTGATCAGACCTAAATTGTCTTGTCCAAGTAAACATTTGCCAAATCCTAAATTAAATATATTCAAACGCAGAGAATTAGAATCAACTATATGTAATATTCTTGATGAATAAATAAGATAAACTTTGCATCACTATCGATTAACTGATACGTGTACGTAACTAATTGTTCAAATGATATATATACATGCATGCGTGGAGCAAATTAAGCAAGTGGCCGGGATTACGGGACCTCCAGGCATGTCCAATCGATAGCAGACTTCAGTTTTCAATCCCTATTAGTAGGGATATGTCAATGGAAATGTACAAATGAATATTCATTAAATCTGTTAAAAAATTTATTAAAAAATATTTTAATATAGTTGAGACAAATTTGGATGGAAATCTAATATTCGTACGAGATTTGGGTTAAAATTTAATATTCGTGTGAGTTTAAGATGAATTTGAGATCTGATATACATTTATATTTATAGCCATCAGATACCTGTTGATATAATAAAATATATTATATACATTTAAAGAATTACAATTTTTTTTAAATAAAAGTAGTTAAACTTTTAAGTTTATACTTATTTGATTATAAATTATTGTCACGTGATTCACTTAAATGTACTTTTTTTTTTTGGGGTTAGCTTATTTGCTTGCTTGAGGCGAAGAAGAATAAAGTTCTTCTAGTACGAGAAAATCCGCAACCGCTATCGTAAGAGTGCGCACTGGGTGAAACTCGTTCTGTAACCCTAACCGGCAAAGAATCACAAATGGTAAACTAATCTAGACAAGCCTTGGCTGACCGGCTCAGCCGAGAAGGCTGTTTGATAGCCCTCCACAATTAGAGGAAGGACTGCCCTCAGAGATGAGTCGAACCCGGGACCTATTGGTCCCAGACCCTTCAACCCGCCATTCAAACCAACTAAACTAGCCATTTCAGGGTAAGAAGAATAAAGTTCTTGATAGAAGAAAATTTAGGTATACTGACAAATACATTTGTTAGGCATTATAAAGGACCAATCAATTGTTTTAAAGTTTGATATCTAAATAGGTATTTAGCAATTAAAAAGTAGGATGGAACGGTTAGGTTTAGGATAGTTGGTTTTCGAATTTTAATTAATAAAATAAATGGATTTTAAATGATAATTGATATTAATAAATAAAAATAGACGAACTTGATAATGTTAATAACTAATTAACCTAATATCGGACTCATTTTCATTCCTACGTATTGAAGCCGAAGCTTATCTTAGGCTAAATAGATATCAACTCAGATGGTTGGGGTATGCGCCAAACATCCTTGCGCGAAATAATTAGAGACTAGAAGTTGGTGACACTACGGGTCCGTTTACGAGGACAGAAGAAGAAGAAGAGAAGAAGAATAAAAAAACAGGAGAATAAGAGAGAAGAGATAATAAAAAATAATAATAATATTTTTTTTATTTATTTGTAAGTTTAGAAAAAAATAATGATTTTCTTTCTTTTTATTTGTAAGTTGAGAAGAAATAGAAAGAAAAGAAAGTTGTATTATTTTACTATTAAACAAGAGTTAGAGAACTGTCAATTTATTTAATTGTAGGATATGTTTGTAATTTTATTTTTTTATTCTTTCTTTTATGGATAAATATGTCATTGTAAAAATTTCAATAATTCATTTTTCTTCAAAATTTTCATTAATTCATTTTTCTTTTCTTTTTATTTCAGCCAACTTTTAAGAAGATGAAAGTTTTAAAATTTTGACTCTCTGCTTTTCTTCCCATTTCTTCTTATTTTTTTTTCAATAAAAATTCACTAAAAAGTAATAAATTATAAAATTTTTTCTTTTCTTTTCTCTTCTTTTCTTCTCATTTTTTTTTCATCTAAATGGATTGTATGTGTGTGATTTTTATTTTAATTAAAGCAAAGTTAAAAAAAAATTAACAAAAGTTTGTTAAATGGTGAAATAAAGTAGTTAATGATGTTTTAGTGAATAGTGCCTAATTAAGAAGTCCTAAGTAGTGGACAGTTAAAGAATATTTAAGTAAGATAAAAATAAAATTAAAAGAAAATACTTAATTATGTGATAGTTAAATTTTTTTTTAATATCATTAAAATTATAAGTAGATATAAAAAAATTTGAGGTACTATATATAATTACATTTTCTCCAAATTTTGCTTCTCACTCACAAATTCTCGTTCCAGCAGCAGCATTAGGGTCTAAAGGCAAGGACAGTCATTGGCGCATACGCTGAACGCAAAATTGCAGTAAATTCTTATTATTATTTTTCTGATTTCACTTCTTTCGTCCATCATGCATTGTTCTAATAATTAACTACCGTAAGTCTCCAAATTTATAGTTTTACCGCAGCATTTTTCATATTATTTTATTGCTAAATTTTCCCCCCCTTTTTTTTCCCCGGACTTTGCATCATAGGTGCAGCATTGTTTTAATAATTAAATTATCTTTCAACTTCTTTAGGCTTCATTTGATTCATTGTAATTTTTTAAAAATCTCTAAAAAAAAATTGTAAAAATTATTTATTTTTATCTCACTGTACAAATTATTTATATTGTGTCTCATTTTATCTTTTTTTTTATTTATTAAATTATTTATTAATATATTATTTGCATCTTCTGTCGTTTAGTGGATGGAAAACTTGTTTTCTTACTTGCCAATGATTAATTATTGAGATATATGGTTCATATTCAAACTGAAGAATTAGGAAGGAATGAGAAGTTTTCGAAGTGGAACATAGTGAAGTGTAGTGAGCGGAGTAGAGCATAGGAAACTTTTCTACAGGATAACACGTGTTGTTACATGGGGGAGGGGGGTTACACCCCAGCAATACGATAAGCGTATTTTGGTCTTATAGATAGGGTCAGTGTTTTATTTTAGTGTATATATATGTGTTTTGTACTATGTAACCTTACAAGGATTTTGAAGTTAATAAAGAAAATATTCCAGCCGTCGTGAACATCGCAGGTAATCTGACCGAACCATGTTAAATCTTTTATATTAATTTCTTACTTTCTTATTGTTTTCTTTATTCATATTTACACTACATTAATATATAAAAAAAAAATTCCTTTGATAATGTTACATTAACATGACATGTCACTTACCAAAAAAAAAAAAAATACATGGCATATCCTGTTCCGGATTAACTCAGCTAAAAGATGAACATTTACGGGAAATGCATGTATCCGGACGAAATAATATTGTTGATGAAATTTTGTTAAAATGCTGCTGATTTTAAACAACCAACCAAATAACGTGACGTGCTGAAAATTAAAAAAAAAAAACCAAAAAAAAAGAAAATACAAGAATACTTAACGATAAAATTCTTATTAATTGTTAAGAGAAATTAAAAAAAAAAGATAGTCCTAAACTACTGAATTATTCCATTATATAATTTCAATTGCAATGTTTCTCTACAATGGCTGAACTATTTAATCGACAAACTAATTATTGTACCAACATTTTGCTCACGGCAGGTAAAAGAACCACACCGAACTCTATGAATCCACGATTTGCAACACTAAAGTGTCATCCGGTCTATTTTTTTATTATTTATTATTTATTTTTTTTTTTATTTTATGTTTTGAATGTATTTGTCATTTTACGTTTTTAAAAATAAGGAAAAGAGTTAAAACGTACTTGGTCACTTGTGTTTTAAAATTTTGTTTTAAAAAATAAAAAATAAGTTTATACATAAAATAAAAAATAGCAAAAAGTCATTTTGAGCGTTTTTAACTTAAAATAAAAAAAAAAAACTCAAAATAAAGAAAATAAAGTATTTTCTATTTCTTTATTTTGAAATTTTTAAAACATAAAACATATAAAATAGAAAATAAAAAATAGAAAACAAAAAACAGACAAGCAAACCAAATGCCACATAATATTTGAAAGATGGCTAGGTGTTTGAGAGAATTTTCTTTGATGCACAATGTATAAATAATGTCGTCTCTCAAAATTAAAACATTGGAACAGGGCTCTCAAAATTACGCTCTTAGACCAGAACCCCTAGTATGTTGTTCTGACCCTAGAGGCTCAAAAATCAAGCCCATTGTAAAAATAGACGGGCTTAGAGCCCACAAAACTTTGAATTGGGTGTAGATTGAGATTCCAAACAAGCAGGACGGTGCCTTTAATTTCATGCATGCCTTTGTGTACATGTCTTGCTCTTAAGAGTTGGAAACAGTTGGAGAAACATAAATCCAGGGACGAAGTTAAAGGGTTTTAAGGGTCGCCATGGCACCCCAAATTGTGTTATTTTACTTATATATATATATATATATATATAATATTTAATAAAAAATAAGTACTACATTAAATAGTGGCCCTCCTTCATAAATGAAAATTTTCACCTATCAGCTCCATGTTAATTAAAGATTACTAAAGCACCAAAAATTAATTTTTGTCTTTTTAATACAAATTTGAAAGTATAGATCTCTCTCCACCCCCAAATTTATGTTTCTTATGCCATCAGTCATTATCTTTTTACATTCTCTCTTTACTCCATCTCTTCATCATTTTTACTTTTTATACTTCATTATTCCTCCTCTAACTTTCTACAAAACATTTCTCTTTAGTGACTATAACGCTGAAAAAAAATTTTCGATTCTATTTCTCTCTGGCAACCATAATAGTAGAAGAAAATTTTCAATTTTGGTGAAAGAAAATCTCAAATAAAAGGTTAGCATTTTTTAGGGGGGCTTATCACCTTTTTGTTTTTAGTTGTTTCTGCTCTTGAGAAAAGATTTTATAATCGTACAATCGTCAAATATATTAAAAAATTTTGCCCCCCCTACAACAAAATATTAGCTTTGTCCTAGCATAAAGTATTCATGTCAACTCATATATATACACACAGATACTTGAAAACACCTGAAAACATTTAAAAATTATTCACTTTTTGTCTCAGTGCACGAATCACGAATCCATAACTTATCTTACTTTATTTTCTTTTTTATCACTCCAAAGCCACCCAATATAAATATTCAAAAAGAGACATAACTAAACTTAGATACAGATGGAAATGTGCTCTAGCACTTCATATTGAAGTTATGGGTGCAAATAAGCATAAATTATTTATAAAAAATCGTGGTTTCAACTCCGTTAAAATTAATCATGGTTTGTAATACTAATTTTAATAAAGCTTTGTTTGTGAAGCACAACTTCAGTGAAAAATTTTAAATTTTAAAACTACGCTTCTGTAACACTACATGCCCCTGAAAAATAAGTTTGAAGCTACAGCTCCTCACAAACAAGTTTTGGCATGGCTAGGCTCACCTTATTAAAAAAAAAAACTCTTTAGTTTGTGTGAACACGCATGTAACTATTTTAATGATTCTGATCGGATTGTCCCAGAGTATTTAGATAGATAGGAGAGATTATGAAAAATTTTAATTTGATCATACTTTTGATAAGGCACTGTTTTGTTATTATAATATGCTTGTTCTGAGTTCTTTTTTTTTTTTTTTTTTTTTTTTGAGACGGACCCAATTCTTCATCATCGGCCAAGAACTGTTCAATTATTTGATCTGTTCAAGTGTTTGATTTATCTTATTCGTCCTGCATCACTTAACATTGTTAATTTTATGAGACATGATTTGCTGTCAAATTCTCTGATATCACCAACAATATGTTCATATATATACACACAATAATAATGATTTTAAATAAGAAGCAAACGGGCATATAAACTGTTGAGAGGCATAATATTGTGGGTCCAAACAGAATATATTGCTCAACAAGGTAGGTGAAGAAGACATGCAAGACAATAAGAAACCAGCTTGTGCACATACCATATGTATGATTCAAATAGTATAGCTAGCTGTAGCTGCAGTACTGTGCTAATAATTTACAGACAACAACTGCAGGAAACGAATATGATTTGGCTGCACTGTGAGCTGGTATTCAAATCTAAATCACCGTATCTAATTAATAACTTCTTGTATTGACTCTATAAAACAAAAGAAAATCATATCAAAAGTGAGGACAATATAATGATTAATAAGTTTAAGATTTTACGTAAATATAATTACTCCAAGGATACTGCATCTCCGTTTTGATTCTATGTACAGAGTACAGAATATATAACTTTTCAAAATGGTCAAGAATTCCAGTTATAATATCAAATTGGAGTGCTCAAAAGGAGCAGAACGTTATTCCAAGCTTGAAACCAGATATTTTAGACAATACAAGCAAAAACTGAGTGCACAGTACAAACAACAAACCTTGAAGAGAAATTGAACAACATTTTGCAGAAAAAAAAAAAAAAAAACTATCCAAGCATTTGGGGGTTTAATAACCAACTGCAAAACAAAGAACTGGGAACACGTTACAAACTTCAGGTATATATATGGATACAGACTAATTAAGGGGAGGTGGTCGTTGCAGCGGCGGCGGCGGCTGCGGCTCGGTGAAGTCGGTGTCGCGCAGCGTAGCGGCTGACCAACGCGAGCGCATTACTGGTGACCTGCGCAACATTGACAACTCTGCTCTTAATGGCATCCTTCACGTTCCCATCCACGGCGGTCGTAGCAGCAGCAGCATCAATGCAGGAGTTGCAATCGGTGAGCGCGGTGCTAACCCACGTCCGCACGTTGCTCATGTGCCACGCGAAGTCCTGACTCGCGGCCTGATCACCCATTTGGCCGAGTTCTTGAATCGACCTCTTCAGCTGATACGCGGAATCGCGCACGATGTCGGCGCAGTCTTTCACGGCCTGGGGTTTATTGCCCGCAGTTTTGCTCATCCTGGACACGAACTCTGCGGCGGATTGAGCCCTGGATAAGCTCACGGTCAGCGCGGCTTCAACCAATTGTTTCTCGTTTTGTTGGATTTTTGCGGCGTAAGTTGAGAGGCACTGGACGCAGAGGGAAGGGTAGCGGGTGGCTTTGCACGAGGTTTTGATGAAGTTTGTAGCAGAAGGGGTATTGGAGGAGGGTTCGGCAGTCCCGGCCATGTAGTGGAAAGAGATTACTAGCAGCAGGTAGAAGACGAGTTTTGCCATGCCTTTGAAAGAGATCAGAGAAAGAAATGGACTGAATATGGAGGGGTGTGGATTGTTGAGCTTGGAGGCACCATATTTATAGAGAGGCTGCAAGGTGTTGTCATCTGTCCTGTCCTCCTTTTAAGGGCTTCTAAGCAAATATCAAATTGTAGAACAATATTACATAATGTGGCAAAATATAATTAGCACCCATGGATTTTATCACGAGTCCCACTTTCATCGGTGCTTTCAATTGTGACATTTCAGTTTTGTACGTTTGGTCTAGCTTTAATGTTTTATTTTTGTTCAATTTCATTTGAAATTTCATTCAGTTCTGTAAAGCTCACATGACCATTTAATAACTAAATTTTAAATAAAATCAAGCAGAGGATCAACGCCCTAAGGTTATACAAATCAGATTGTCTTAGGCTTGGTTCGGGAAGTAAAAAAAAAAAGTTAATTTTTTAATAGTTAATATTTTAATTTTTTGTTAATTTGACATTTTTGTCTTTAAAAGTTTAAAAAAAATTAAAATATAAGAGAGTAAATTTGGTCATTTTAAAAAAAATAAAAAAAAATTAATTGCTGATATCTCAGTTACCAACTACTTCTTATCAAACGGAGCATTTCGATATTTGGAAAGAAAAATTTACGATAAATATTGATTTAACCATAATATGCCTATTCTGTGTTTTTTTTTTTTTTTTTTCCGAGTCACGACAATCAATTGTGATGAAAGGCAAGATTTCAGCCTTTTCCATTTTCAGAAAATATTATACTTTTTAATTATGTTAAGAATAATTTTCATTATTTGGTTTCTTGTTTTAAAATTTTCTATTATTAGTTTTTTCAGTCGTGATTTTTTATTTAAGCAATTGTAAACCATAAGAGAAGTTGGACTTTGATTAATAAAAAAAACTATTAAGAGAGTTTTCTCTTCAACAAATTTATGTTATTTTCTTGATATTTTTAGATTAAATTGAAAGTTATTTTCTTAATATTTTTAGATTAAATTGAAAATTACAGCCTATCTATTCAGCTGCTCGATTTATCAGTTTTGCCCCATCGGAAGTAAATCAAATGTACATGAATAAAGTATTATACTTGAAAACATATATCCAAAAGTATAATTAGTAGTCAAGTAAAAAAATATTAAGTGTTTATTATCCAATAAAACATATCAAAAGAGATGAAAGAGGTGTCGCAGGCCTTTTTCTTTTGCTCTTCAACTACAATATCTGGTGGTTGTAGCCAGGCTTCCTAATTAATTCCAACACTTTTGGTTAATTTTTACCGTGTCATCCGCGATTAGATAAAGACGTATACACTTCAATGGTACGTAGTGTGTTGGATGCCTAACCTCTGTTAAGCCCAACTTGCCCCCCGATGCTTTCATCACAAGTATATGGTTTGGATTTGGAGCACACATGATCGAGTAGGGATGGAGTTACGTGCACAACTGTAAATATATATATATATATATATGTATATCTACACACACGCCCAGCATGCAGTGTGTGCAAACTGCAAAGGGCTGAATACTATTCAATATTGAATCGAAGTTGATATATTTAGAGTTTACTAAAATGACTTTCGAATTTGACTCTAAACAAATGCACTTTAGAAATGCAATTTGCAACCATGCAAAGCGTTGAATGGAGTCAATGCTTGCTTCGGAAGTATAAGCAAATATAAAGAAAAAAGAAAGGACTAAAAGAAATCATGAATGTTGAATCGCGCGAGTCAATCTCCCGAAAAAAATAATAATAATAAAATAAAATAAAATAAAATGCATACATGCGCGCAAGAAAGAAAGATCATTCAATTTTGTTTAAACAATTAATTAAAATAACCAGTTTTGTCGGCCTAGAAACAAGCCTAGATCGTCATTACAGACTGTAAAGATTTTGAGTAATTTTTAGTGGACGTAGCTCGGTTAGCTGGGTTTATCTTCTGGTGGGTTTATCTTTTGGGGTCGGGGAGAAACCTGCAACCGCTATTTATGGGTGCGTATTAGATGAAACTCGTCCCGTGGTCCTAACCAGCAAAGAACCACGAGGAGGTAAACCAGCCTAGACAAGCCCTAGCTCAGCCGAGAAGGTTGTTAGATGGCCCTCCACAATTAGAGGAAGGACTGCCTATAAGAGGAGTCGAACTCAGGACCTGTTGGTCCCCAATCCTTCAGCCCGCCGTCCAAACCAACTCGACTACCCCTTTCGAGGCACTGGGTTTATCTTGCATGGTTCTTGGATGGTTCTAGAATTGAATAGATAAGGAAACCACCCCCAAGAAAAGAAAAAATACCCAAGTGGAGATACTAAAACGTGCAACTTTTGACTTGCAAGTTGATTCATCCTCGTTATTTGTAAAAGTTATTGAAAAATTTTTTAAGAATTTTTTAAAATTTAAAAAATTATTTACTTTTTATCTCACTGTATAAATTACGAGCTCACAGATTATCTCAATTTATCTCATTTTTTTTACTTTTTTTTTATACTTCAAACGCACCCTTAAAAATATTTATTAAGAATTAATAAATATGTATTACGTATGACATATTTAATGGGTGTCTTTAGATAACCACTAACAAATACTTTATATGTATATAAATGAGATTATTTACACTTCACAAATAATTTCATTAAGTAAAATTATAAAATTAACCCTTAGTTAGTTATTTTTATGTATAATTTAAAATGACATAATTATTTTCTATAAATAAATTGTTACAAATTTGAATAAATACTCTTAAACTTAAGTTTCACCGAGTAGGGATCTATATGAAATTAAAAAAAAAAAAACTACCAAAATAAGTAAATAAAATATATCAAAAAAATTAACTTTTATTTAAAAAAAAAGAAAAGAATTTATCAAAAAAACTATAATTATTTTTGAAAATTTAATTTGATTTTTTTATAATAAGAAATATTTTTTAGAAAAAATCTAGAATTAAATTTTTTTATTATAATAAGATTATTCACATGCCATAAGTCACTTTTTCTCAAATATTAGGATGGCAATTTCTCATTTGTCAAAAAAAAATCTAAAAAAGCAAATTAATTGTAGTAAAATTTCTCCTGAATATTTTGTTTAGAAAAATAAATTTTATTATAAAATACGGCAATTTATTGCATTATAACTATGCCATATATTGAATTTTTATATAAGAATATTTATAGTATTATAATTATAAAAAAATGATGAAAAGAAAGGGGATAATTGTATAATTTTAATTAATAGAAAAGTAAGTGGACTGTAAGAGTGAATTAATAGAGTACAAATTGGCTCACCCACTATATATATATATATATATATATATAAATAAAGTAGAATCTAGTAATGTCATTACATCACGTAAGATTTAATTTACATTATAGTTGTGATATACCGCACCTAATCATAACTATCTTTTGTCACATAGAATCTAACTTGTATTACGGTTGTGGCACGTGTATTACTGTGACACGTGGTAGCTAATTATAGTTTTGTTAATTATTTTATAAAGAAAATAGCACTTTACATAATTACTATTTATTCACAATTTTTAATTTTATTTAAATTAGAATGTTCATAAATATCAGTTGATATTTTTATTTAATCTATACTTTTATTTATCATATAACTTCTTTATTTTTTTTATTTTTATGCAAAATATATTCTTATTTTTTAACTTTTAGTAAAGTTTGACAATACCATTGCACCACATAAGACTTAACTTACGTTATAATTATGACACATGGCACCTAACTATAACAATCTTGTGCCACATAAGGTTTAACTTGCACTACAGTTGTAACATGTGTATTGTTGTGACACGTGACAACTAATTATAATTATCTTAATTATCTTATTAAAAATTAATATTTTACATAATTACTATTTATTCACAATTTTTCAAATTAGAATGTTTATAGATATCATTTGATATTTTTATTTAATCTATATTTTTGTTTATCATATAACTTTTTTTATTTTTATTTAAAATATATTCTTTTTTTTATTTTAATAAACTATTATTTAAGACCTAACAAATATATTATTGTTATTATTAAAAAATAATGCAAAAAACTAAAACATAATAAATATTATTATTAAGCAAAATAATGTAAAAAAATAATTAGCATATTAAATAAATATTTTAATTTATTAATATCAATTTATAATTATAATTATCTTAATTTATAATTATATAATCTAAAAGTAGTTAGTATTATATATAATTACCACTTATTTACAATTCTATTCAAACTAGAATGTTTATTGACTAATTTTAATACTAAGTAAATCCTATCAATTAGATAAATCCTAACAAGATTTTTTGAATTAAAAATCAAAACAAATAATATTCTTATTTTATCACAGGATAGGATAAATTTAAAATTAATGAATTTAATAAAATTAAAAATGATTAGCATTATCTAAATCCATGTTGTATTTATCATAAAACTTCTTTCTTCTTTTTTTATAGTTTATAAATTATACAAAATTAAATTTAATCTTATTAGATAAATAAATAAATATTTTAATTTATTAACAAATAACATGTATATTTTTTCTAGACTTCAATAAATTATTTTTTAAATGCAAATAATTATTATTATTACTAAACAAAATAATACAAAAAATTAATTATCTTGATAAATAAACAATTACATTTATTGAAATTAGTTTATAATTACAATTATCTTAATTTGTAATTATAAAATCTAAAAAAAATGTCACAGTTCTATTCAAACTAGAATGTTGATTAATATCACTTAATATGTTTATTTAATCACACTTCTGTTTATCATATAACTTGTTATTTTTTATTTTTTATATTTTAATAAATAATTCAGTAATTTCGATTAACCACTGTCAAATGGATTAGTTAATTTGATATATTTATTAGATTAGGAAGTATATTCTTATCTGAAATAGAATATAAATTCATATGAAATTCTAATACACATAATAAGGTTAAAAAAAAAAAGTATAAAATAGCATTCATACCCAAAAAATTTGTTAGAATTTTATTACGATGGCTTTTACTTATTAGTAACAATGTTGGGAGTGATTGTTTGCCCATCTTTTTGGGTTATTAAGAATGAGGATGCGTTTGCTATATTTATTTTTATTAAATTATATTCTTTTATATTGAAATTATTTTTTTGTTTTTATATTCATTTTGGACTTATTTTTAATCGGTTCATTAAAATATATTAGTTGGATTTTTTTATTTTATACTATCATTCAATGTGATTGTTAAAATATATAAGGTTTGAGTGTTTTAAATTTTACTTTATTTTTTGGTATGATTGTTAGCATTAATTTTTAAAATTTATTATATTTTTTATTATTAATAAAATTTTAATTTTTTTGTGTATTACAGGAAAAGCCTACTATTTACTATATTTTCCAATTTGCTCATTTAAAAATACAATGTACAATTGTTTTAATTTTTATTGTATTTTTTAATATGATTGCTGACAATTTTTTTTATTGTTGTTAAAATTTGAACTTTTGTGTATTAAATTTCTGTAAAAGTCTCTTTCTATAGTCATTTTTTAATTTATTTAATGCTCTCCTTAGATTTATTGTTAATTAACAAAAAAAAAATAATGTAATAAATTAATTTTAAAATTTTATTATTTTACAAATCTAATTTAACACAATATTTCAATTCATTCATATACTCAATCAATATAATTAATTGGTAATAATAATTTATTTAACATATTGTATTTTTATTAGTAAAAATAAATTAATTATATATGTAACTTATTTTAATAAATTAAATCCTTATGTAACAGCTTAATTATTTTTTGCATATAATTTAATAAAAATTATTTTTTAAATGATTATTATCATAAAATTTAATTAAAATTAAAATAATATATAATATGAGAAATCCGTTCATTGCACAGGTTTAATCATTAGTGTGTATATATGTAAGCTGTATAGGACTAATAATATTTATATTTTTTTATTGGCTTCCTCCAACTCTACATTATTATTTTTTTCATTTAATAAATTAAAGTTATTATGGAGTAGAGGAAATTAATGAATGAATATAAATATCCTCAACTGTACAACTGCAAGAATATATATATATACTAGCAATTGCCGATACTGGAAGACACAAAAATATAATTTTACGTGTAAATAACTTAAATATAAATTTATAAAGCAAACTTATATATAAAAAGTGTAAAAATAATCTACAAGAATAAAAATCATTAATAAAAAAAGATTAAGGTATAAAATTTTATTATTTATAACAAATATTATCACATTCTTTAAAATATTAATTTAAAATCTTTTATATAAAAAGAATTAAAAAAATATATGAAAAGAGTGAGAAAAAAATAATCCTAGCAATTTAGCAAATTTAACAGTTGAAAATGTATCAAATTCAAAATTTTAAGTTTCCTTATTACATAAATAATACATAGTGTAAAAGTGTATATATTTAAAATTTAAGTTTTAAGTATATTAAAATTAAAATTTTAATTTAAATGTTTATTTTTTATAATATTTTTAAAAAATTAAAATTTAAATGTATTTTTTAAATAAAAAATTTATTTAACTTTGCCTAATAGATGTCCATATATTATTTAATAATAATAATAATAATAATAGATAATATAAGAAAAATATAATTTGTATAATTTTATAAAATATAATATACATATATATAAAATATATGTTTGTATAATTTTACAAAATATAATATATATATATTTATTTGAATTTTAAATTTCAAATTCAAATGGTGTGTTTTATTATATATATATATATATATATAATATTAGACACTGCTCTATGTTGCTTTAAATTGTTCTGTTAATTTTTCAAGTCTAAACTTAAGATATATTAACTTATATATATATATATATCTTAATTGTTTTGCCCTGTATTGCTTTATTAATACCTCGGGACTTCAAATTAACAAAATAAATCAAATGTAACTTAAATTTTATTAAAATTTATAAATTCAAACTCACAAACTGTTAAAGTAACAAAATCTTATTTGATGACAGAAAACGGTCATTATAATTTTAAAGTTAAATTTGTCATTGTGAAATTTTTGTTGATTCTTTTGCCACTTATTCTAATTTTTTTTATTTAAGTAATACTATTTCTCAAATAATATTTACCCAAAAAAAAAAAAAAGCTTAACCAAAATGATATGCCAAAAATGTGAGCCTGTTAATTTAAAATAAAGAATTAATCAAGACGACAACAATTATAACATTATTATCACCACTTACCAAAAAAAAAAAAAAACATTATTATCACCCTCATCGTTCTATTTAAATTATATACACGTATATATATATATATTTAGAATAAATGTAACATTTCCCCTTTTATGCGGCACATGCTCAGATGTTCTCAAACGCCCGGACCCTTAGCCCCTTTCGTGTAGTAAAAAATAAAATAAATTCAGATAAAATGTGATTTGGATTAATTTTAACCTTTTTTTTCTGAATAGTAACAATCCGTGAGAACAAATTTTCAAATCCGTTCCTATGGATTCAAAAAAATTCATATAAAATAGCGACAATGATAATCGTTTGAAAACTTCAACACGAAGAGTATTATTATAAAAAAAATTTAAGCATTCGATTAACTTACTTTTATATTTTTTTATTTTTTTATCAAAATATTAAAATTTTTTGAAGTTAGTAATAGCGGAAAAATTAGTGATATAGTGGTTGTTAGAAATTTATAGTAATTTATTGTATTTATTAGTATGCCAAACGCGCCTTAGTGTAGTAGACAGGCTTGAAGCCCACAAAACTTTAAATTGGATGTAGATTGAGATTCCAGTCAAACTGGACAGTGCCTTTTCATGCCCGCCTTTGTGTCTTCCCAGTGACAAAAAAATAAAGTAAAATGGAATAATTTTTAAGTTTATAATTCAGATTGTAAGATAAATAATGAATAATTTTTAAAATATTTTAAAAATTTTTAAAATTTTTCATTACGCGAAAGCGATCCATAATTGTCGGAAACGGTTGGACAATATATAAAGCATCCTCGTTAACTCATATTGAGAATTTCTTCTTTTTTTTTTTTTTCTTTTAAATAGAGAAAAAAATTAAAATTTTTATTATTCGACGTTACTTTATATTAGAGAATTTTTAATAGCCACTGTTAAGATTCTCTAAAATATAGATGTGGAAATGAGTTTATTCTTCACTTGTTTTTTATTTTAAATATTTTAGAGGAGAGAAGAAGTATAAAGAGTTTGACGCAAATGAAATTTCAACAGTTATTTTTTAAATACTTTTACAAGCAAAAACTGAGTACACAGTACATACATGCAACGAAACCTTAGAGAGAAACTGAGCAAACATTTTGCAGAAAAAACTATCAAAGCATTTGGGGGTTTAACAACCAACTGCAAAACAAAGAACTGGGAACACATTACAAACCTTCAGGTGTATATAAATATATATATATATATATATATATATGGATACAGACTAATTAAGGGGAGTTGGTCGTTGCAGCAGCAGCGGCGGCGGCTCGGTGAAGTCGGTGTCGCGCTGCGTAGCGGCTGGCCAACGCGAGGGCGTTACTGGTGACCTGCGCAACATTGACAACTCTGCTCTTAATAGCATCCTTCACGTTCCCATCCACGGCAGCCGTAGCAGCAGCAGCATCAACGCAGGAGTTGCAATCGGTGAGCGCGGTGCTAACCCACGTCTTCACGTTGCTCATGTGCCACGCGAAGTCCTGACTCGCGGCCTGATCAGCCATTTGGCCGAGTTCTTGAATCGACCTCTTCAGCTGATACGCGGAATCGCGCACGACGTCGGCGCAGTCTTTCACGGCCTGGGGTTTATTGCCCGCAGTTTCGCTCATCCTGGACACGAACTCTGCGGCGGATTGAGCCCTGGATAAGCTCACGGTCAGCGCGGCTTCAACCAACTGTTTCTCGTTTTGTTGGATTTTTGCGGCGTAAGTTGAGAGGCACTGGACGCAGAGGGAAGGGTAGCGGGTGGCTTTGCACGAGGTTTCGATGAAGTTCGTAGCAGAAGGGGTATTGGAGGAGGATTCGGCAGTGCCGGCCATGTAGTGGAAAGAGATTAGTAGCAGCAGGTAGAAGACGAGTTTTGCCATGCCTTTGAAAGAGATCAGAGAAAGAAATGGACTGAATATGGAGGGGTGTGGATTGTTGAGCTTGGAGGCACCATATTTATAGAGAGGCTGCAAGGTGTTGTCATCTGTTCTGTCCTCCTTTTAAGGGCTTCTAAGCAAATGTCAAATTATAGAACAATATTACATAATGTGGTAAAATATAATTAGCACCCATGGATTTTATCACAAGTCCCACTTTCATCGGTGCTTTGACATTTTAGTTTTGTACGTGTGGTCTAACTTTAATGTTTATTTTTGTTCAATTTCATTTGAAATTTCATTCAATTCTGTAAAGCTCACGTGGTCATTTAATAACTAAATTTTAAACAAAGTCAAGCAGGGGAACAATGTCCCAAGGTTATACAAATCAGATTGTCTTAGGCTTAGTTTAGGAAATAAAAAAGTTAAACTTTTTAATAACTATCTTTTTAATTTTTTGTTAATTTGATATTTTGTTAATTTGATATTTTTACTTTCAAATATTTAAAAAAAATTAAAATATAAGAAGGTAAATTTGGTTATTTAAAAAAAAAAACAAAAAAAATAATAGTTGATATCTCAGCTACTGGCCTTCTTATCAAACAGAGCGTTACAATATTTGGAAAGAAAAATTTACAATAAATATTGATTTGACCATAATATGCCTATTCTGTGTTTTTTTTTTTTTTTTTTTTTCGAGATGAATCCGATTCACGATATTCAATTGCGACAAAAGGCAAAATTTCATCCTTTTTCATTTTTAAAAAATATTATACTTTTTAATTATGATAGGAATAATTTTCATTAATTAGTTTCTTGTTTTAAAATTTTTTATTATTAGTTTTTTCAGTCGTGATTTTTTATTTAAGTAATTGTAAACCATAAAAGAAGATAGACTTTGATTAATAAAAAAACTATTAGAGAGTTTTCTCTTCAATAAATTTGTGTTATTTTCTTGGTATTTTTAGATTAAATTAAAAGTTATTTTCTTGATAATCCTTAAATTAAATTAAAAATTACAGTTTATCTACTCAATTGTTCGATTTATCAGTTCTATCCCAACAGAAGTAAATCAAATGTACATCAATAAAGTATTGTACTTGAAAAAATATATCCAAAAGTATAATTGGTGGTAAAGTAAAAAAATATTGAGCGTTTCTTGTCCTATAAAACATATCAAAAGAGATAAAGAGGCGTCGCAGGCCTTTTTCTTTTGCTCTTCATCTAAAATAGTCAAAAATTGGGATTACAATGTCCGGTGGTTGTAGCTAGGCTTCCTAATTCCAAAACTGTTGGTTAATTTTTACGGTGTTATCCGCGATTAGATAAAGATGTATACACTTCAATGGCACGTAATGTGTTGGATGCCTAGCCTCTGTTAAGCCCAACTTGCCCCCCTATGCTTTCATCACAAGTATATGATTTGGATTTGGGGCACACATGATCGAGTAGGGATGGAGTTACGTGCACAACTGTAAATATATATATATATATATATGTATATCTACACACACGCCCAGCATGCAGTGTGTGCAAACTGCAAAGGGCTGAATACTAGTCAATATTGTATCGAAGTAGATATGTTTAGGGTTTACTAAAATGACTTTTGAATTTGACTCTAAACAAATGCACTTTTAGAAATGCAATTTGCAACCATGCATGCAAAGTGCTGAATGGCGCCAATGCTTGCTTCGGACGTATATGCAAATATAAGAAAAAAAAAAAAAAAAGAAAGACTAAAAGAAATCAATGTTGAATCGCGCGAGTCAATCACCCCAAAATAATAATAATAATAATAATAATAATAAAATGCATACATGCGCCCAAGAAAGAAAGATCATTTAATTTTGTTTAAACAATTAATTAAAGTAACCCGTTCTGTCGGCCTAGAAACAAGCCAAGATCTTCGTTACAGACTGGAAAGATTTTGAGTAATTTTTAGTGGACGGAGGTCGGTTAGCTGGGTTTATCTCGGATGGTTCTGGAATTGAATAGATTGAACCAACCCCCCCCCCCCCCCCCAAAAAAAAAAACACGCACGCACACACCCCAAAAAAATACCCAAGTGGAGATATTAAAACGCGCAACTGTTGACTTGCAAGTTGATTCATCCTCGTTATTTGTACTTTCAGACTCATTAACCAATAAGTGCGATATTTTAAAATGCGTTTGATTGACTAAAATTTATATATTAAAAATTTTTAAAAATTATTATTTTTTATTACACGTTATAAATTACGAATTTATAAATTATATCAATTTATTTTACTTTATCTTATTTTTTGTCATTTCAGAGACACCCATAGTATTTATTAAGAATTAATAAATATATATTACTAATGACATATTTAATGGGTGTCTTTAGATAACCACTAACAAATACCTTATATGTACATAGATGAGATTATTTACATTTCACAAATAATTTTTTCTTTTTTTTGCACTCGGTGCTGTTTATTTTTTCATTAAGTAAAATTATAAAATTAACCCTTTCAGTTAGTTGTTGTTATGTATAATTTAAAATGACATAATTATTTTTTATAAATAAATTTTTACAAATTTGAATAAATACTCTTAAACTTAAGTTTCTTGGAGTAGGGATCGCTATGAAATTTAAAAAAAAAAAAGTTATCAAAATAAGTAAAAAAAATTTATCAAAAAAATTAATTTTTGTGGAAAGAAAAAGAAAAGAATTTATCAAACAAACTATAATTATTTCTGAAAATTTACTTTGATTTTTTTATAATAAGAAATTTTTTTAGAAAAATTCTAGAATTAAATTTTTTATTATAATAAGATTATTCACATGCCTTAAGTTCCTTTTTTTTTTTCAAATATTAAGATGACAATCTCTCATTTGTCCCCAAAAAAAAAAATCTAAAAATGCAAATTAATTGTAGTAGATTTTCTCTTGAATATTTTGTTTAGAAAATTAAATTTTATTATAAAATACGGGTATTTGTTGCATTATAACTATGCCATATATTGAATTTTTTTTATACAAGAATATTCATAGTATTATAATGATAAAAAATGATGAAAAGAAAGGAGGATAATTATGTAATTTTAATTAATAGAAAAGTAAGTGGAGTGTAAGATTGAATTAGTAGAGTGCAAATTGGCACACCTTCTATATATATATATATATATATATATAATAGATTTTAGTAAGGCCGTTGCACCACCTCAAACCTAGCTTACATTATAGTTATGACACGTCACACATAACTAAAACTATCTTGTACCACATAAGATCTAACTTACATTACTGTTATGACATGTGTATTGTTGTAACACATAACAGCTAATTATAATTTTCTTAATTATCTTGTAAAGATAGTAGTATTTTATATAATTATTACTTACTCACAATTTTTAATTTTATTTAAATTAGAATGTTCATAGATATCACTTGATATTTTTATTTAATCTATACTTTTATTTATCATATAATTTCTTTTTTTTTTAAGTAAAACATATTCTTATTTTTTATTTTTTAGTAAAGTTTGGTAACGTCGTTACATTACGTAAGACCTAACTTGCATTACAGTTGTAATACATGGCACCTAACTATAATTATCTTAGGCTACATAACATTTAACTTGCGCTACAGTAGTGACATGCGTATTGTTGTGACATGTGGTAACTAATTATAGTTATCTGAATTATATTATAAAGAAATTAATATTTTTTATAATTACTACTTACTTACAATTTTAAATTTTATTCAAACTAGAATGTTCATGGATATCATTTGACATTTTTATTTAATCTATATGTCTATTTATCATATAATTTCTTATTTTTTATTTTTATATAAAACATATTCTTATTCTTTGTTTTTCTATCTTTTAATTAATTTTATTTAAAACATAATAATTATATTGTTGTTATTATTAAAAAATAATGCGAAAAATAAAACATAATAAATATTATTATTAAGCAAAATAACGCAAAAAGAATAATTAGCCTGTTAAATAAATATTTTAATTTATTAACATCAATTTATAATTATAATTATCTTATCTATAATTATATTATCTAAAAAGAATTAGTAATATACATAATTTTAATTTATTTACAATTTTATTCAAACTAGAATGTTTATTGATTAATTTTTATACTAATTAAATTCTATCAATTAAGTAAATCCTAATAAGATTTTTTGAATTAAAAATCAAAACAAATAATATTCTTATTTTATCACATGACAGGATAAATTAAAAATTAATGAATTTAATAAAATTAAAAATGATTAGCATTATCTATATCTATGTTGTATTTATCATAGAACTTCTTTCTTCTTTTTTATATTTTAATAAATTATAAAAATCAAATTTTATCTTATTAGATAAATAAATAAATATTTTAATTTATTAAAAAAAAGTAAATTTTTTCAATATCTTAATAAATTATTATTTAAATGACAATAATAATAACAATAATAATTATTATTAAACAAAATAATACAAAAAATTAATTATCCTGATAAATAAATAATTCAATTTATTAAAATTAGTTTATAATTATAATTATCTTAATTTATAAAAATATAATCTAAAAAAAAGTCACAATTTTATTCAAACTAGAATGTTGATTGATATCACTTAATATATTTATTTAATCAAATTTTTATTTATCATATAACTTCTTATTTTTTATTTTTATTTTTTATTTTTTATATTTTAATGAATAATTTGGTAATTTCGATAACCACTATTAAATGGATTAGTTAATTTGATATATTTATTAGAATGGGAAACATATTCTTATTTGAAATAGAATATAAATTTATATGAAATTCTAATACACATAACAAGTTAGAAAAAAAAAAGTATAAAATAGCATTCACACAAAAAAAAAACAAAAACAAAACTTTTTAGAATTTTATTACGATGACTTTTACGTATTAGTAATATGGTTGGGAGTGATTATTTGTAATTTTTTCAGGCTATTAAGAATGAGGATGTGTTTGTTATATTTATTTTTATCAAATGATATTCTTTTATATTGAATTTTTTTTTTTGTTTATGTATTTATTTTTGACTTATTTTTTAATCAGTTCATTAAAATACATTAGATTTGAGTTTTTTTTTTAATTTTATTCTATCATTTAACGTGATTGTTAAAATATATAAGATTTGAGTTTTTTAAATTTTATTTTACGTTTTAGTTGATTGTTAACATTAATTTTTAAATTTTTTTATATTTTTTATTTTTGATAAAATTTTAATTTTTTTGTGTATTACAAGGAAAGCTTACTCTTTGCTATATTTTTCAATTTGTTCATTCAAAAAAACAAGGTATGATTTTTTTATTGTATTTTTTTAATGTGATTGTTGACATTTTTTTATTGTTGTTAAATTTAAACTTTTGTGTATTAAATTTGTTAAAAATAAAATTTTTATTGATTTAAATTTTTGAGACATAAATTAAATTCAATTTTTATTGTGGACATACAAATTGTGTGAGAAATTTTTAGTTTTTAATTATTTTTGAGAATTACAAAATTATAGTTTAATTTTGATAAATTATTAATTTAATGAAATATAATTTTTTTATGAAGTTCCCGGTACTATGTGCATATATATATATATATATATTTGTTTCTTAAGTAATAATATTATATATTTCTAACCGCCAATTGGATTAATGTGTGATAGATTAAAAAGTAAGCGTTCAAATTCTAATTCGTTTTGGTTTCTAATGTGCAATCTGAATTAGTTTGGGTGTAGATTTGAAAAATGTGAATTAAGCATTCTATTCTAATTTGAACTCTTTAAACAACAAACTGATAATATGTTTACATGCGTATTTATATATATTTACACGCCTGTTATATGCAAATATATATATATATATATTAATTAGTATACATATAACTTAATACGGTCTAGATTTATGAGTATGTGGAGTTGGAAGTCTAGTTTAATTTGGATTCTAATCTTTTTTCCATTAGGATTCTACCAATTAATAGCAAGTACATAGAGTTGAAAGTTTAGTTTAATTTGAATTCTAATCATTTTTTCATTAGGATTCTTCCAACTAATAGCTAGCCTAGGTATACGTGTGTATATATATAACTTGCATTCTTCGGCAGTAAAAGGAAAAAGGGTTAAAAAAAAAAAAGAGAAAGAGAGAAAAGAAAAGATAAGAGGTAGTGGTGGCAAAAGAAAAAAAATCTAATGTGAATGCCGTGGAGATTACCAGTTTCTTAATGGCCGCGGTGATCTTAGTCTGATCTGGTGATTGAATTTTGGGTTTCGTTACGACTTGGGTGTTCTTTCTGCGGATTTAATTTGAGGTAAGGGGTGAAGCCTTTAATATTAAATATGTGTATATTTGTGTGTGTGTATATATATATATGTGTGTGTGTGTTTTTTTTGTAAAATTGGAATAAAGGAAGAAATTAATTTGGATTTAAAATGAAATATAATGCTATATTTTATTTGCGTTAAGGGGTACTGAAATATCGGGTATACGTACTCAAGGGTTGAATGTCTCGAAACCCGTGCAGAGTTGGTTATCGATTCTAGTAGGCTAGTAACCTACGAACAAGCAGATGCTTAAGGGTGGCATATTATATTCCTAAAATTTCGGCCTAAGAAGCAGACACCGAAGGATAGTGTATATTGGTTGGGTCTTGTTTCTACGAGACAACCAAGCATACATCGAAGGATGATGTATATTAGTTGGTTCCTATTTCTACGGGACAACCAAGCAGCAGTATCTCGAAATAGAATTATTTTCTTTGATGTGTGATGTGGTGCTAAAACACAATTAATTGTAACAAAGATAAATAAATAAACTGATTTAATTTGTTGTTTGAGATTGCTTCTTGTGCATAACTGTTTCACTTGATAGCATGTTAGGACATTACTGCATTTACATTATTATTAGGGTTTCGAGCACACGTGGTATTAGTGCTCATCCCTTTACAGTTTGTAATGCAAGTAATAAGATTGAGTCACGTGCTGGGCTTACGGAGAATAGAAATTAGAAGTTTTATTTATTATTATATAGTTATGTAAGACTTTAGAAAAAAAATTTTTTAGTGGATTGTGAGGGACTTGCCCGTGAGGTACTTTGCCTGCGGGAGAGTGAAGCGGGAGGTGAAGCAGAGAAGCAATGCTTCCCATCCCACATCGCCTGGGTAGTGAAAGGAAGTAGCATATATGTAATATTCGATATTCATATAAAACAACGCGTTTTAAAACCGTGAGGGCACTGGGTTCAGTGAGAACTCCAGGGTTAAGCGTGCTTCAGTGGGAGCAGTACTAGAATGGGTGACCTCCTGGGAAGTAGCTTACCAAGCCCAAAGCGGACAATATTGTACTATATGAATGCGGGTCGTTACAAATGGTATCAGAGCCAATACCCAGCCAGAAGCGTGGGATCACGCGTGGGCCCCACGTGTAGAGGACCTGCCTGTGAGGGACTCTGCCTGTGAGAGAGTGAAACAGGAGGCCACGCAGGGACGCGTGCCCTGTAAGGAGGGAGGATTGTGAGGGGCCTGCCCATGAGGTACTTTGCCTGCAGGAGGTGAAGCAGAGAAGCAATGCTTCCCATCCCACATCGCCTGGATAGTGAATGGAAGTAGCATATATGTAATATTCGATATCCATATAAAATAACGCGTTTTAAAGTCGTGAGGGAACTGGGTTCAGTGGGAACTCTAGGGTTAAGCGTGCTCCAGTGGGAGCAGTACTAGGATGGGTGACCTCCTGCGAAGTAGTTTATCAAGCTCAAAGCGGACAATATTGTACTATATGGATGCGGGTCGTTACAGGATGGTAACAAATCTCTGTTTTTGAGGTGAAGATAAATTGTTGATTTATTTATTTTTGTGGAGATTATTTGGGTTTAGTTTTGGAGCTTATTGCCTGGTTGGCTGTGACTAAGGCATTTATTTAAATTTAAAATTTAGTTTTATTTATTTTTATTTTTATTGCTCCATAGAGTGTGTGTATAGCTCTGAAGAATGACATGAGAAGTTGTTAAAATATGTATTATTTATCTTTTATTCACGTGCTCGGGTTACGAAATTCGGGGCGTGACAGTTAATATTAATTTTTAAATTTTATTATATTTTTCATTTTTGATAAAATTTTAATTTTTTTGTGTATTACAAGAAAAGCCTACTCTTTACTATATTTTTCAATTTGTTCATTCAAAAATACAAGGTATGATTTTTTTAATTTTTATTGCATTTTTTTAATGTGATTGTTGACATTTTTTTTATTGTTGTTAAAATTTAAACTTTTGTGTATTAAATTTCTGTAGAAACCTCTTTTTATAATTATTTTTTAATTTATTTGATATTCTTCTCAGATTTATTACTAATTATAAAAGCGAAAATAAAAATAATGTCCAAAATGAATTTTTAAATTTTATTATTTTACATATCTAATTTAATATAACATTTCAAGTCATTCATATACTTGAGCAATATAATTAATTAATAATAATAATTTATTTATCATATGATATTTTAATTAGTAAAAATAAATTAATTATATATGTAACTTATTTTAATAAATTAAATATTTATTTAATAGCTTAATTATTTTTTATATAATTTAATAAAAATTACTTTTAAGTGATTATTATCATAGAATTTAATTAAAAATTTAAATAAATATATAATATGACAAATTCATACATCGCACTGGTTTAATCACTAGTGTATATATATATATATATATAAGTTGAACAGGCCTAATAATATTGATATTTTTCTATTAACTTGTCCAACTCTACATTATTATTTTTTCATTTAATAAATTAAATTTATTATAGAGTAGAGGAAATTAATGAATGAATAAAAATATCCTCAACTGTACAGTTACACGAATGTATGTACATATATATATATATATATATATATAATATTATACACTGCTCTATATTGCTTTAAATTGTTCTGTTAATTTTTCAAGTCTAAACTTAAGATATATTAACTTATATATCTCAATTGTTTTGCTCAGTATTGCTTTATTAATACCTCAGGACTCCAAATTAACAAAAAAAGTCAAATATAACTTAAATTTTATTAAAATTTATAAATTCAAACTCACTAATTGTTAAAGTAACAAAATCTTATTTGATGAAAGAAAACGGCCATTATAATTTTAAAGTTAAATTTCTCATTGTGAAAAAGCAAACATGTGAAATTTTTGTCGATTCTTTTGCTACGTATTCTAATTTTTTTTTTTTTTTTTTTACTTAAGTAATACTATTTCTCAAAGAATAGTTAACCCCCAAAAAAAAAAGCTGAACCAAAATGATATGCCAAAATTGTGAAACTGTTAATTTAAAATAAAGAATTAATCAAGACGACAACAATTATAACGTTATTGTCACCCTTATCGTTCTATAAAGTATATATATATATTTAGAAGAAATATAACATTTTTCTTTTTATGTGGCACCCTTGGACCTGACCCCAAGTGTAGTAGACGGGCTTGAAGCCCACAAAACTTTAATTTGGATGTAGATTGAGATTTCCAATCAAACTAGACAGTGCCCTTTCATGCCTGCCTTGTGTCTTGCTAATATAGGGTGCCTTTGGGGTGACCCAAAAAAAAAAAAAAAAAAAAAAAAAAGATAACGAGAGATAATTTATAAATTCGTACTTCGTATAGTGATATAAATAATAAATAAATTTTAAAAATTTTTAGAAATTTTAAAAATTTTTAGAAATTTTAAAAATTTTTTTAAATTTTATATCGCACCAAACAACCTCATTATCGGAAACAGTTAGACAATACATAACAGTATCCGTGTAAACACATGTTGAGAATTTTTTTATTTTTGTTTTTTCTTTTAAATAGAGTTAAAAAAATTAAAATTTTTTTATTCAACGTCACTTTATATTAGAGAATTTTTAATAGCCATTATTAAGATTCTCCAAAATATAGATGTCGAAATAAGTTTATTTTTCACTTGTTTTTCATTTTAAATATTTTAGAAGAGAGAAGAAGTATAAAGGGTTTGACGCAAATGAAATTTCAACAGTTAAATTTTTTTTTTAATATTTTTACAAGCAAAAACTGAGTACACAGTACATACAACAAACCTTAAAGAGAAACTGAGCAAACATTTTGCAGGAAAAAAACTACCCAAGCATTTAGGGGTTTAATAACCAACTGCAAAACAAAGAACTGGGAACACATTACAAACTTCAGGGGTATATAAATATATATATATATATATATATGGATACAGACTAATTAAGGGGAGTTGGTCGTTGTAGCAGCGGCGGCTCGGTGAAGTCGGTGCCGGGCTGCGTAGTGGCTGATCAACGCGAGCGCATTACTGGTGACCTGCGCAACATTGACGACTCTGCTCTTAATAGCATCCTTCACGTTCCCATCCACAGCAGCCGTAGCAGCAGCAGGAGGGCCGGAGGGGAACCCATCAATGCAGGAGTTGCAATCGGTGAGCGCGGTGCTAACCCACGTCCGCACGTTGCTCATGTGCCACTCGAAGTCCTGAATCGCTGCCTGATCAACCATTCGGGCGAGTTCTTGACTCGACCTCTTCAGCTGATACGCGGAATCGCGCACGTTGTCGGCGCAGTCTTTCACGGCCTGGGGTTTATTGCCCGGGGTTTGGCTCATCCTGGACACGAACGCTGCGGCGGATTGAGCCCTGGATAAGCTCACGGTCAGCGCGGCTTCGACCAATTGTTTCTGGTTTTGTTGGATTTTTGCAGCGTAAGTTGAGAGGCACTGGACGCAGAGGGAAGGGTAGCGGGTGGCTTTGCACGAGGTTTTGATGAAGTTCGTAGCAGAAGGGGTATTGGAGGAGGATTCGGCAGTGCCTGCCATGTAGTGGAAAGATATTAGCAGTAGCAGGTAGAAGACGGGTTTTGCCATGCCTTTGAAAGAGATCAGAGAAAGAAATGGACTGAATATGGATGGCTGTGGATTGTTGAGCTTGGAGGCACCATATTTATGGAGAGGCTGCAAGGTGTTGTCATCTGTCCTGTCCACCTTTTAAGGGCTCCTAAGCAAATATCAAATTATATAATTACCAAAAAAAATCAAATTGTAGAACAATATACAATGGGTTGGAATATTTTCACTTTTCCATTAGTTATTCTCATTTTAAGATAATTTTAATAAAAAAGAGTAATATTGGGTGAAAAAAATTAATAAAAGAGTGCATTTATTATTATTTTTATATAATATAAAATACAATTAGTGTTAAAATAATTTAATATACATTATTGGGTCTATTTTTTAATAGTTTAAGTTTTTGAGACAATTAATGACTTAACATAATATCAAATCTATAGTTTTTGAATTTAATAATTAAATTTTAAATAAAATTAGATAGAGAGAGAATATCAGAAGTCAATTAAATGTGCATGAATAAAGTGCTGTAGTTAGAAGAGTATATCCAAAAGTATGAATGATGCTAAAGCTAAAAAAATAATTAAAAAAAAACATATTAAAAGGCCGTTTGGCTCATCAAAGAAAAAAAATTAAAAAAGCACGAATTTTTACTAATGTTTTTCAATTTTTTTCTCTAAACACAAAATAAACTTTTATTAATTTTCTTTAACTTTCTTCAATTTTCCTCAACTTTTACAAATTTTTATCAAACACCTAACTAATTACTAAAGTATCACATGTCACTCACTCATATGTGCAAAATTACACTTTGTTTATTTATTTATTATTATTATTATTATTATTGTTTGGTGGTGCAAAACCCCTAAGTGTTTATTATCCTATATAACATATTAATTCATCTGTGAAAAGGGATAAGAGGTGCCACACTCCGCCTTGTTTTCCTCTTCATCTAAAATAGTCAAAAACAGGGGGGTTACAATGTCTGATGGTTGTAGCTAGGATTCCTAATTCCAAAACTTTTGGTTAAGTTTTACCGTGTTATCCGCGATTAGATAAAGATGTACACACTTCAATGGGAGTGTGCTGGATGCCTAACCTCTGTTAATCCCAACTTGCCCCCCTTGGCTTTCTTCACAAGTGTATGGTTTGGATTTGGGGCACACATGATCAAGTAGGGATGGAGTTACGTGCACAACTGGAAATATATAAATATATATATATATATATATATATCTACACGCACACCCAACATGCAATGTGTGCATAAGGGCTGAATGCTAGTCAATATTGTATCCAAGTGTATATTTAGAATTTACTAAAACGACTTTTGAATTTGACTCTAAACAAATACACTTTAGAAATGCAATTTGCAACCATGCAAAGTGTCGAATGGAGTCAACGCTTCAGATCAAGTATGCATATATAAAGACAAAAAAAAAAAAAAACCAATGTTGAATCGCGCGAGTTGACCTCCCAAAAATCTATATATACATGCGATTTGCAGCCAAGCGATTTGCATTAATAATACGTTTAAAAAAACCAGCTTTGTCGGCTTAGAAACAAGCCTCGATCTTCATTACAGACTTTAGAGATTATGAGTAATTTTTAATGTAGATCGGCCAGCTGGATTCATCTTGCATGGTTCTAGAACTGAGAAGACCCCTCAAAACAACCCAAGTGGAGATATATTAAAATGTGCTACTGTTGACTTGTTTCTCCAAGACAAGTTGATTCATCCTCGTTATTTGCACTTTCAGACTCATTAATCAACTAGTATTATTCATTTAGATGTCTAAGCTGTACAATTGAAAGCACTAATATATACACATATAATATGCTTTTGGGTATTCATTAATTTTGCTTAGAGGGTCGGCTGGTCGAGTGGCAGGAGATGAGGGCATCCATTATTACTTGAACTTATAGTTTAAGTATAGTAAACTTCCAACCCATTTCCTATAGTTTAATTTCCACGTGATCAATGTTTCGATTGAATTTTCATGGAAAATGTAAATGTATTAATAAGCATTCAGTAATCAATATTTTAACAACGTATATATATGAAGTCCTTCCTTTAAACAAGGGCAAAGTTGCATATATAGTGAATTTTGATGGCCGGCCATTCCATTGTGTTAATTTACATTAATCAATCATGCAACCATGCCATTAATCTCTTCTTTTCTTTATTACCAAAATAAATTTTAGCAATAAGTTTTGCAAGAACTAGAAGTAACCTTGAGTAATCCACACGCTGTTTTAGTATGCATTTTGGGAAGAGGAAATTTGAGCTGGAAAAAGCCGAGGCCAGCTCGACGTAGGTAGGAGAAGATGAAGTTTTGCGCCAGGCTTGCTTATGGAAATCTTGGAAGGCAAGTTTGAGTGCACGTCTGGGAAACAGTAGCTGAATTTAGTTTTTAACTATTCAGTTTTTTAATATTTTAATAATTATCAAATTTATCCTCTTATATTTTATTTTTTTTAAATTATGAAGGATAAAAATATTTAATTAATAAAAAATTAAAATATTAACTACTAAAAAATTAACTTTTTTTTTTCTTCTTAAATACAAAAAGAGCTAATTTTTTTACTTCTCAAACATTACTTGATAACCCAAAAGTACATCGAGGTTAGTTAACTTGACTGTTTAGAAAGATTAAAGAATAATAATAATAAAAGTGCTAGATTTAAACCCATGCCATACCAGTGTCATTTTAGTTTAAGACGGATGGGTAGAGGTGTGCATGGATTGAATCGATCCCAATTCATACTTAACGCATAATTGAATTAATTTTTTTTGATTATTAAAATTTAAATTCAAAATCAAATCAATCTTAAAATAGAATCGAATCAAACCAAACAAAAAATATCAAGTTAAGTTGGTTCAATTTTTAATATAACCTAAATTAAATTAGGACGATTTGGTTCAAGTAGAATAGTTTTTCTATTACTAAAGCCTAAAATGCTCACTTAGCTAATTTCCATTCACACTACACATGAATTTGAACCAATAAATGCATAATCTTAATGTCTCCATGGAACTTTTCTACAATACTATGGACTTACAATTAATTAATGATGTGTGGACATCACTTTTAATTTAGGTCAAAATTTACATGAAATCACGTTCAAAACATGAATTTTTCAAGTAATAATAGAGTCCTTCCTTGATGAAAAGGCAACTTAAAGTACTAAGTACTTGTAATTATGGGAAGGACCATGCTGGCAGTCCAAGTAAATGATAAAAACAAATTAAGATAATATTTCAGTTGAGTCTACCAAATTTAGATTCACGAAATCCTTCCAAATATCATTGACAAAATCTCCTAAAAACTCTCCAACTAATTTGATTTGAATTGATTTTATTTTGACCGAGTTTACCACTCTTCCTCAAATTGAAGCATGAAGTGACGCAACTCCAAACTTAGAAGGAAAATTGTCAAAAATTGTGAACCTCAAATGCTTTGGTGAAGAATGATCGGCTGGGATGCTCTTGCAATATGATGAAAAGAAATAAGACCATCTTGAAGTTTTTATTTATTTATTTACTTTTGTAATTAAGAGGTTGGAAGTGTTCAAAAACTCCAAAATTTCTCAAAAATGAAATCTTATAGAATTTGGAGTGTAAAAAGGTGTTTTAAAATGATAATTGGATGTTTGTATTTGATTTGATATAAAGTTATTAAAATTTATATAAAGTGACACGTGACAAAATTTTAGTGGAGAATTTTGAAAATTTTTAGAGTTTTATAAAACTTTTTATTACAAATGTCAATCTAACTTTTTAAAAGATATGCCAAAATTTGTTGGAACAAACCATATTGGAATACACTACAATGGTTTGTTCTAGCGGATTTTGACAAATTTTATGAAAAAAAGTTGAAAATTTTTAGAGTTTGAAAAAGTTAAAATTTTTGAAATTTTTTAAAATTTTTTGAATTTCTTTAAAGCTCCAAACAGCTCCTAAGCTTTTATTTGGATTATGGAAGGAATAATTCCAAAATCAAGAGGACATAGTCTCGGATTACATCAAATCTTATAGGTGTATGTATTCTATTTATTACATATATCTATGTTTGCATTTGTTTTATGTACATTAATAAACTAGGATGCCTTCCATCTAATCTCCACCTTGATTAGCTTTAACAACTGCGTAGTTGGAGAAGTTATACTTTTGAGGATTTTTAAGTGATAAACGGTGGCAGCCAATGCAATCTTATGATAATGCTTATAAAGAATTTATCACCAACTTTTCCAATAAACCATCTCGAAGTTTGTCACAAACTAAATCGCAGTCAATCTTAATATGCTTCGTTCGTTAATTAAAAGTTAGATTGTGAGCAATATACAGAGTTACTTGATTATTGCAATAAAAAGTCATCAAACAACGATGAACTATAACTAAGTCCAAGAGGAGTGTTTTGAACTAGGCCAATTCGCATGTTATAGTAGTCATAGCATGGAATTTAGTTTCTGTGAAAGAGCAAGAGACAACACTTTGTTTTTCAATGTCCTAAGAGATTATACTAGCACCAAGCTTGACAATGAATCCAGTGGTGGATCAATGAGTCATTTGGCAACTGGAACAAATAGAATTTGTATAAGTCATAACTTGAAAATCATTCGTAGGGGAAAATGTGAAACCATGGGCTAAATTAGCTTTAAGGTAGTGAAGGACATGAATAGTAGCATCGTAATGTGGCACACGAAAAGTGTGCATAAATTGACTAGGAGTATTAATATCGAATGCTATGTTCAGCCAACAGATGGTCAAATATATGATACGGTTGATAAGACGATGATAAGAACTAAGGTCAAGAAGAAGATCTCCTTTGGTAGTAGATAATTTAAGATGTTCCATGTGAAAGGAGGCTGATCGACAACCAAGTTGTATGTAACTCGAGAGAATATTCATCACATATTTTCTTTGATTTAGGAAAATTCCTTGGTTAGACAGAGCGACGTAAAGACCTATAAAATATTTCAACTTTCCAATATCTTGTAGTTTGAAGCAATTTGCTAAGAATTTTTTAAGATGGGTAATGGATCATCGGCATATACAAAAGAACTACAGTAAAATGAGTACCACGATTGCAGGTAAAAGGAGAATGATTAGCTTGATACGAAATAAAACATGCAGAAACTAGTACAATAGACTAGGGGTGCACAAAATACCCGAACAACTCGAAAACTGAACCAATCCGATTAATTTGGTTTGGGTTAGTTCGGGTTTATACTGTTTTGGGTTGGTTCTAGGTTGGAAAATTGAAAAATCGATTTTTTCGGTTTAGTTCCCGGATTAGTATATTTTGAACCTAAACCGACCCGAATCCGAACCAAATCCGAACCGAAACCGAACTAAACCGAAAATACCCGAACCAACCTGAAATTTTAATATATATAATTATATATTATATATTATATAATTTATAATATATAAAATAAAAGGGAGTTAGGGTTCTATTTCATTTTTTTGGCTTCCTTTCGCGTCGCAGCTCTTTTCTTTTCACCCCCTCCCTCTCATCTCCTCTCCTCTCCTCTCTGATAATCCATTGCTGGTTATTCCATATTGAGAGTGAGCCAGCCGTCGTCCTCTAGACTCCAGAGATTGGCTTGGTTTGTCTTCAATCTTCACCAATTTTCTCTCATTTTTCTTCGTGTCTTCGCACAAAAGTAAGATACGATCTGTATAATATCTCTCTCTCTCTCTGTCTCTCTCATAGATATGTTCTTTTGCTGAAGTATTTTCCTATAATCTTTCATTTCTTTTCAATTTTTTGGATTGTCTCTATCTGTCTTTCTAAAAGACAATATTTCTGCTAGTGATGGGCTTAATATACCTACTGTCCTTTTCTAGGTGCTATGGTCAAGTTGTATTTTTATGTGCTTTTGCTGAGGACTACTATCTGTTGTGACTTTCATTGTAGTTCTAGTTTGTTGTTGTAGTAGCTTGGGCATGGGATTTGGGGGGATTTTCACTTGGAATCAAGTAAATATTTGGATTTTCAAATGGTTTTTTCTTTCCTCTAACTAAACTATTGACTTTCAATTTCATCAATGAATGCATCCATTTGTTTCTGCCATGATGTAATTAGATCAATGGTTGCTTTCTTTGTTGACCTTCGAAATTGTTGCGTACTGTTATTGAAGTTCTATTTCTGCATCAATTATTGAAGTTCAGCTAGGCATGTAACATGTAAAGAGGTACGGGTCAAGTCTCTGGCCTGACTTAACTCCTCCCCAGTAAGTCCTCCAACGGTAAAATTGAGAACATTTTAAAAATTTTTCTTCATCCCCCAAAAGGTCATATAGCCATTATTCCCAAAAAAAAAAATTACAACTCCCAATCTTTTTAACTATAAATATTTCAAAAATTTATTGCTCTTATTCTCTCTCAATTCTCACTTCTCAGGCTCTTATGTCTCAAATGTTTTATTCAATTACACAAAATGTTTTCAACTTTTTCAAAACACTTCGATGTGCTTGAATTGAGGTGGTTGAAACTTTCAAATTACTAAATTTAATTTTCTTTCCTCTTATCATTTTTTTTTCTCAATTGGTGTTCTGAGAATTGGACTATGCAGACCAAGTGCCTATTTGATTCTTGTCATGTCAAATATGTACTTAATGTGCTTAAAGAGATTTACCACTTATTGTATTTAAAAGTCTCTGCGTGCATGTGAAATTGCATCATCTTTGTGAATTCATTTTTACTTTCCTTGATGATCTTACTTATTGTAACCATAAATCTTAAATTAAATGATTTACATACCTTTGTTAGTAATATTATTAGTACAGTTGGTAAATCTTGATAGCTGTAATTTGTCCTCCTTTTTTATTTCTTAATTAGTTCACACCATCAATTATAGCTGGCCTACCTTATTTATAACTAAAAAAATCATAGTTGGCCTACCTTATTGCTTATAAGAAGTGCATCTTATTTTTTAATGTACTTATTACTTACAAGCAATCTTGTTGCACTGTATATGCTTCATGTATTACATCATCAGTTGCATTTTCTGTGTTGACTTTGTTCAGTGGACATCAATGATTGCAATGGTTCTGGATAGTATTTATTAATTTTATTAATTTTTTATTTTTTGCTTTTAATAGCAAAAAAAAAAAAAATTTCTTTGTTTCTGCTAGTGTACATCAATGATGGATCTATAGTACTTGTATTGACTCAACTTTCCAATAGTACTTCTATTGACACTTTTCTCAAATTTTTTTTACAAGATAAATAGATTAAAAAGTAAGTGGGTTGTTGGTGCATTCTGAGAATCAAAGTAGAGACTCTCTCCCACCCAAAGCGACAATTGTACCACTAAACCAAATTTTCCAGTACGTTCTTCCTGACTTTCTAGTTGAATTTGTTATATGATTTTTTTGAAAGTTTAATATGTCCACTTTTGATTAAAATGGTTATTTAGGTGGTCTTTAATATGTTAAAATTCACTTAGATTTTCAAAAAAAATTACAAATTTTTATCAATTTTCTTTTATTAAATTTTGTTACATATCATTTTTATCAATTTTTTTAATATCCAAACACCACTTTAGTTTAGCAATGAATATATATATATTCATACATATGTATGGCAGTCACGGGGGATTGCCTACACCAACCGGGCATTCCTTATCTAAAAATATTTCGTGGAGCAGAAATTCGAATCCCAGATAAGGATTATGGGAAAGGCAACCCTATGTACCCTACCTCCCTGTCACAAAATTTTGTCAGTTTCCTCGATAGGAAACTAACCATGAACAACCAATACAAATATAGATAAATTTAATAAATTTAATATTTCTATGTATTACAGTTCACACCTTTACAATAAAAAATTACTTGACACCCTTAGATGTATTCATATTTTTTAAAATTAATATAGTATGAATATATTTAAATTATTAATTTGATTCTTTATAATAGGAAATATTTAAAAAATCTTGAATTGGAAATTTTATCATAATAAGCTAGTCACATACTACAAGTGAATTTTTTTCAAAAAAAATTAATGTGGCAATTGTCAAAACATCAAGAAAGACAATTATTTTTGGTGAGTTGTTATTTCAATATTTTATCTAAAAAATGTATTTTCTATTATAAAATAAAAAAATATTTACAATATTATAATTATATCTTAAATTAAAATTTTTATATAAAAGTATTTATGGTATTATAATCATGCAAAACATAAGATGAAAAATATGAGAGACGGTTATATAATTTTAGTTAATAAAATAAAGTACTAAACAAAAAGTAGTAAAGGCATATAAGCTCACTCATATAATTTTAGACCTTATCAAAAATTAGGGGGTAAATTTGGGATTTTTTGTTGATTCGCATGTGCCTACCAAATAATAAATATTATTAAAAATTATTAACTACATTTGTGCTTACTTAATCCTGATAAACAATTTTTCTTTATATTTATTTGTTAGATGTCAACTGTGGAAGACACAAATAAGTCCGTTACCGAAACTCAAAATACTGCTACCTCAAGAGTACAAGTAAAGAAGAAGAAACCTGAAAAATCTGATATATGGGATCATTTTACAAGAGTAGAGAAGGGTGATGGGGGTAGACCTGATAAGGCAACATGTAATTATTGTGCCATGAACTGTTCTTGTTCTAGTGTTAATGGTACTAGTACTTTATGAAAACATTTCAAAAATTGAAGAAAGTACCCTGGCAATATGTTAGACAAAAAACAAAAAACGTTGTCTTTTCAACATGATGGTGATGAAGGGGAAAGCCAACTTGTAAGTTGGAAGTTTGATCAAGAATTTTGTAAGAAAACACTTGCTAGAATGATCATTCTGGATGAATTGCCCTTTAGATTTGTGGAGCGTGAAAGATTTAGATTTTTTTGTAATGCTATGCAACCAAAGTTTAAGCTAGTGTCACGTACAACCATAGCAAGAGATTGCTTAGGATTGTATGCTAGTGAGAAGAGAAAATTGAAACATGCATTGACTAGTGGAACTCAACATGTTTGGTTTACCACAGATTTGTGGACATCAATACAAAACATGAGTTACTTATGCCTCACGGCACATTTTATTGATAAGGACTAGAAATTACATAAAAGAATTCTTAATTTTTGTGTAATTGACAATCACAAAGGTGTGGCAATTAGTCAAGCAATTGAGTCGTGCATGCTTCAATGGGGTATTGAGAAGGTGTTTACTATCACCGTTGACAATGCTAGTTCTAATGATACTGCTGTGACGAACTTGAAAAAGAAAATCTCTAAAAGAAATAGGTTTGTGTTAGATAGTGAATTTTTTCATATAAGGTGTTGTGCACATATTTTGAATTTAATTGTGAGAGATGGAATTGAAGAAATAAAAGATTCTATTTGTCGAATTCGTGGTGCAGTGAGGTACATTAGGAGTTCAGCAAAAAGAGCACAATAATTCAAAGAATATTGTCTGCAAGAGAGAATTAATTCCAAAGCCTCTTTATGTCTAGATGTACCAACCGGATGGATTTATACATATGTCATGTTGGAGTCCACATTAAAATTTCAAAAAGCATTTGAACACTTGGATGAACAAGAGCCATATTTTGGCTCTGATCTTAAGGATAGAGTTCCTAATGAAAGTGATTGGAACAATACTAGGACACTAACAAAATTTTTGAAGAAGTTTTATGATATTACTAAGCGTTTGTCAGGTTCCTTGTATGTCACATCAAATTACTATTTTCATGACGTTTGTAAAGTTGAACAAATTTTACGTGATTGGTCCAAGAATAGTGATCTTTGTTTGAGTTCCGTGGCTAAGAAGATGAAGGAAAATTTTGATAAATATTGGGGGAACATTGATAAAATCAACTTGATGTTATTGGTTGCAATAGTGTTGGATCCTCGTTATAAATTGAGGTATGTGAAGTTTTGTTATGCTAAAATTTATTATGAGGAAAAAGTAAACATGTTGGTTGCAAGAATAAGAGAACTTATGGATCGTTTGTATGTGCACTATCAAATGGTTGATTCTAGTCCAAGTGCTACAAGTAGGATTGGTCAAGGTTCAAATGTGATGGAAGTTGATCAGTTAGATAATGATGCTTGTGAGGATGATCCACAATCTGAATTTTTAAAGCAATTAGAAGAAAAAGAAAATGTGGATTCAAAATCAGAGGTGGATAAGTACTTTGAGAAAAGTGTTGACAAGGATAATGAGAATTTTGAAATTTTGGGATGGTGAAAAATAAATTCTTTTAGGTATCGAGTTCTTTCATAGAGTGCAAATGATGTTTTGGCTATTCCAGTTTCTACTGTTGCTTCTGAATCGGCATTTAGTACAGGAGGACGTGTACTTGATCAGTTCCGTAGCTCTCTTACTCCTAAGCTAGTGGAGTGCTTAATTTGCACTCAAGATTGGTTACAAGCTTCTTCTTTGCCAATTGAAATTGAAAAAAATTTGGATGAACTTGAGGATCTTGAATTCGGTATGCGTTACCTTTTTTGTTTATAATTTTTCAATTTAAACGATGTCACTAACTTTATATTAATATGCTTTTTGTTTCTATTTTCAGCCATGACAGAGGTTTCTGAAGAATTTAATGAAATTTCAGCTATTTGACCACCACCACTGGAAAAGAAATAATCATATAAATTCAATGTACACTTCAATGTCAAAAAATGCAGCTTAGTTAATTTTTTAATTTTTTGTTAATATTTTTATCATTCACGATTCAAAAATTATATATAATTTCCTGTTAATGTTTTTTAATTTTCTAGTTGCTGCAGTGAGAAAATTGATTTTAAAGTTATTTGATTTAGTATTTTGACTAAGGAATAATTATGTATATAAGCCCAAGCAGCTAGGGTGGGTTCATCAATTTGCATGCATTTTATCTTATCATAGTTCGTCCCAAAAAAAAAAAAAAAAAGTTCAATCTATTTAATTGGAGCTGTAGTCGTTTTTATATATATACGGTTTACATTGAACTACTCGTAACTTATGAAATTCGCCCCCCCAGAAACTAAATATCATCTATCATGTTTAAATGTGTGATTTTAATGTAGACTTGTTAGATCAACAACCTAGTTATAGTCATCTTTTGCTGATGCAGAAACTACTTTTCCTTCATGTTAATCAATTTTGTTCAAGTTATAATACACTTTTGTTTGATGATTTGTAGGTCCTATGAACAAAGCTCTTCTGGTAAGTGCAACCAATTTTTAAAACTCTATCTTGTTCAGCAATTGGGTGTTGTTTAGCTCAAGTTATTTAATAAATTTTTGCTTATTTGTTCGATCATTGTTTTGGACAACCTACAGGCTCATCTTTAGCTATTTGTGCAATTTTGATGTTTGTAATGTTTAGTCTAATAAAATAAATATTTGCCATTAGGGTTGCATGCATGTTATCCTTCTTCGTAAACTCTTTTTGCATGTTACTTACATTAAAATGTTGAAAGTTTGGAGTATGAAAGCCATTGTTTGGTTTGATTAATTGTGCTGTGAAGGAATGTGTGGCTCCAGAAGATACCTTGGTCTTGACATTTCCATTCATATCTGCTTCTTATTTTCACTCAGTGGTGGATTCTTTTCAAAATTGCACACACAGACACACACATAATATATATAACTAATTTTATTTTGTTTTTAATTTTCAGTTGGAATTTTGTATGATGCAAGGCAATGAAGTTGAAAAATGCAATCATTGGATATTGGGCATTGGGCTGATCAATGAAATTTAATTTCATTTTCGATTTCATTTTGTATTATGGAAGATAATGACTTGTATTATTTTAGTTTGATTGTTATTTTATTATGGAATTGTATTTTTTTTTTAGTGATATTATGAGATTGTATTTTATTATAGATTGTATTAAATGTTGTATTTTTTTAAGTGATTTTATGGGATTGTATTTTATTTTGACTTGTACTAAATGTTGCCTTTTTTAATGGATCGGTCCAACCCGAAAATGAACCCGATCCAACTTGAAAATTGTCTAAACCGAAAATGGACCCGACCCAACCCGAAATGATATAACCCGAAAATCGAACCAAACCAACCCGATTTTTTCGATTCGGTTTGGTTCGGTTCTAATTTAAAATTGGTTCGGCTTTGGGTCCAAATTTTAGAAACCGAAAAAAATCGATTTAATTCTGGGTTAGGTACAAATCTGAACCAATCCAACCCATGCACACCCCTACTATGGACAATTTAAAGTACTAATTACGGAACATGTACATTTTGTCCTTCGTACCAGCATGGAGGAAGGCATTATTACATCAAGTTGGTAGAGATGCCAGTTTCTAGCGACTGTAATGGCAAGGCCATTTCACATAGTTAATAATTTAGCCACAAATGCAAATGTGTTATAATAGTCTAATCCCTCAACCTGAGTGAATTTTTTGGCAACTGACTAGGTTTTGTATCCCTCCACAAATTCATCCGCATTGAATTTTATTTTTAAAAATCCACTTAAATTCGACGGGTTTCCTACAAGAGGGAAGAGGAGTAAGGGACCGAGTTTAATTATTTTCAAGAGCCTCTGTGGCTCGGCAGAAATAGCGTCACACCAGTGAGAACGTTCTATGGCTTGGCTATAACATGGAGGTTCTGAGCGTTGTGATAATACAAGAAATAAAGTAAAATGTGACCGTGACAAATGTGAATAATGAACAAAATTGCTGAATGGGTGAAGGCATATGGGAGGTTTGACGTGGCGTTTAGGTCGATTGGATTGTTCTTATGACATCAATCAACTCCCATTCGAACAGAAGATTCATGCATTCAACATATTTGTGCACGCATAAGTGGCTGCAAGAGCATCCACATCATATACAGCTCTCGACTGCATCGAAAATACACTAAATTTTCTCTATTTTACAATTTTGCTCTAAAAGTAATACTGTAGTTTCAATTTCTCCAAAATTATACGTACTTTTCACATATATATATATATATATATACACACATATATTATTTTTTCTCTCTGTTCCTCTCTCTCCTCCTTGACACGCCAGCTAATTATTTTTTAGTTTTTATTAAAATTCTATTTCCTTTTTCACTTTCTGCACCAACACATCAAATTAATAAAAAAATTATAAAACTTGAAACCGGCCCCCCTCCCCTAAAAAAAAAAAAAAAACATTTCAATATGTGGTAACAACGTTATGCTAGAATTTTTCAAAGGAAAATTTTGTTTTTATAAGATTTTATACGTCAAAATTCATTGCAACAATATGCTCTCTTTTATTTGTGCCATTAAAAGCCATTTTAGTAAACATTTTGTTTTTAAATGATTAGTTTGATCAACAGTAATACAATGCAATTAAACAAATAATATAACCGTTAAACTATTTTTTTTAAATATCATTTTTAAAAAATTATAAAAATATTTTAAAAATGGATGAGAATTATGGTTGTTCAAAATATTAGCCAATCATAAAATATATATATATATATATATATTATTGGCAACTATTGAACGAAGAATAGAATTTAAAGAAAGATTCCAGAAATTGATATTTAAATAGTGTTGAGAATAATTTAGAGAATCTGATACCTAATACTATTAAATAGAGAAATTATAAAATAGAAAAATATTAATTTTTACTATATCATAGAGAATCTATTGAGAGGAATTAATACGGATAACTAAATCGCTAACTATTAATTGAACTTTGTTCTCTTATATTCCAAATAAAAACAAAACAAATTTCATGAGTTCACTCATTTATGACAAGAAAAAAAAAAAAAAAAAAACAACTGGTGCAACGGTGATATCATGTTATTAATATGATCAAGGTCATTGGAAGATTTACCTAATTGTTAACTTCAAAACCCCAGTGATCAGTCAAGGTGTGTGTAAGTTCGTCTGTAAAAAAAATGTTATTAATATGACAAATTACAACAAATTAATCAATAAAACTGAGATATTTTTACTTTAAATTATAATTATTAAATTATTATATTTAAATTTTCTACCAACAATAAGGTGAACTGACTTATGCTTAAGATTTTAACATGTACAAATATTTTTATTTTATTAATTTTTGCACCATATTATATTAATGACGCGATATCATCATTGCACTTAATATTTTCTCACGTACAGAAGGGATGACACTTTAACCAAAAATCAAAAATAGGCATGGGTGAATTTAACTCTCTAAACTTGATTATTTATGTGAGATGGGTGTAAAATGGGAGTGTTCAATTGATCCATTACAAGTGGAAGAAAACTTGGTTTTAATAAAAAAAACCATAACTTTAACCCATTGACCGGAAGGCCCTTTTTCGGATCTCAAGTGGACATGGCCCAGGTACAGTGGCGACTGACAATAGCCCAAGCCCAGCCTAGAAGCAATTGGTATAGTTCTAGAAAGATGCCCCAGTGGGTGGCCAATAATGAACACCTTAGTTTGGTAAACAAACCGAAAAATAATTTTTTTTTCTGTTTTTTTAAATAGTTTTTCAACAAAAGTTTAATTTTCTTTTTAATTTTAATAACTTTTTTTTTCTTGAGTATGAATCGTTTTTAAAAAAAGGTATAATAAATGCTTAAATATCAGCAAAGAGCTACACATGGGCCCCAAAAAAATCAACTTTTTGACCCATTTGTAATTTTTTTTTATTTTTATTTTTACTTTTAAACCTTTTTATGCAATTTTTTTTAATATGTAAACAACATGCCTAAAATATACCAAAATAAAAAAGAAAATGAAATTTTAATTTTAATTTTAATTTTAAAAAATCCACATAAATTAAAAAATATGTATATATACACCGAAATAGCTAGTTTCCTATTTTAACCCACACCAACCCTGCGTTCAATGAATCATTTCTACATGAGAGATGAACTAAAAGACAAAATAAATAAATAATATAAAAGAACATTCTTCTTTTTTGAAAAAAAAAAAAGAAAGAAAGAAAAAGAAAAAGAAAAGAAAAGAAAATCGAAAGCAACGTAAACGTTACGTTTGGTCTAATTTCTTGACGAAAGAGGAAGATATAAGTATGAAATTACCTTTTTTTGTTCTATTGTAGCCAACCAAAAAAAAAAAAAAGGAAAAAAAGAGAAATAGAGAGCAACAAATATATTTTTTTATAATGAAAAAAATTTTTATAATAAAATTCCCAATAAATGCCATTTGCTTATTATCTTCCTATCTTATGACTACTAAAAAGATTATGTATAAATATTGAAATACAGCTTGTACAAGATAATACAAATTATATCATTGCATTTTACACTGAATTCTTCCAATTTAAAATGTAACAACCAATTTTTTATATTTATGACTAAGTTTTAATGTAAATATTCGTCAAATTTATTGATGAAAAAATGTTATATATCAGGTAAAAGTGATAGACGCGTGATATTTTCTCTCACATTTATTTAATGATTGTTGAAAGAATATATAAATTAAAATTTAAACATAACTTCAAGAGAATTTTTTATTATAATTAAAAGTGGAGAGATGAAAGCGAGAATCACTCTAAAGTATAAGAGTTAAAAGTGTAATTTATCTATATTTCTAATCACTACGTGATTAAAAGTTAAAACACATTATTTTATAATCAAACATCCAATTTTTTTTTAATCATCAACTATTTATAAAAAAAATAAGAATAATATAAAGCAATCCCTGCATGAGCAAACTATTATCACATGAAAATTTAGAGGAGTGTTGCTTCAATGTGAAGTCAACTTACAAACATTAAAGTAATTTTAGCAGAATATATATTGTGCTTCTTTGGAGTGATAATTTTTTTTGGGAATAAAAATTAGGCAAAGTTTGAATAAGTATAAAAAAAAATTAGTAAAAGTTGAAAAAAAAACTACTAAAAATTAAAAATTTTTAATCAAATTTAACCCTCCAAATGCATGCCTAATTTCACCTTGTCCAATTAAGGCGAATTCTATTTTTATGTTTTGGGTGCTTTGGTAGGAAGCGCCTCTCGGAGATTAAAGCCTCGAAAGACTTGCGTTTTTTACACCAAACAAGCAATCCCCCGTTAATTACGATTTCCATATTGAAGTGAGAAGTTAGTTAACACATATTCGGTACGTAAGTGTTTTTTCCTGCCCAATAAGAGAATTACTCAATCAAATCCCTTAATAGTCTGTCTGCCAGTCAAGTCAAGCCCAATCCGCGTGAAAATTATCCGGCCGGCATGACAAGAAATGAGAATATCATCCACACTCAAGCTTCAATCTAAAGGCTTGTCGTATGTATTCTTCCTAAAAGTAGTACCATTCTGTAGGTTACCAACTATTTTGGGTGTATTTAGGTGACAAAAAATTATAACAAGAGTATAAAAAAATTGATATAAAAATAATAAGTGATAAAATTTGATTGAAAAAAATACAAAAAAAATTGTAAATTTTGGTAGATTTTGCTAAATCAAATACCTCCTCTATTATAATTATAATTCATTACAATAAATAATGCGAAGGTTTGTACATTTATTAACCTTTTAGATAAAAATATTCGTCAAAAGATACATTCTAATTATAAAATTATGTCATTGCATATGTTATTTAGACATATTTTACAAATAAAATGTTTTAATAAAATAATATTTTTAATTATTTCATAATGGCAATTTTTTTCTCAGGCAAACAATTTTATGAAAAAGCATAGGGAAAGATATATATATATATATATAACAAATATTTTATCTTTAATTTTTACCACAATAAATGTGTTGGGAAATTGGCTACGGAGCATAATATATAGGGGTGCATTTGGTTTGCACCAAAAAAAAAAAAAAAAACAAACAAACAAAACAAAACTCTGAAAATCCCTATAACTCTTTAACACATTCTATTTACCTCGTCTTTCGTGAAATTTCTATATATATATATATATATATATATCCCAATAAATTTTTACAAACCCTAATAACTTTTTCACAGACCCCAATAATTTTTCAATAAATTTCAACGAATCTAACATAAATCTCTTGGAACGAACTCAGAAAACCGTTCTAACAGTTTCTTTCTTCAAAATTATGACGCAAAAATTAAAAAGTTCAATGATTTTTAAAAAATTTCAACATAAATCTATTGGAATAGATTCAAAAAATTATTCCAATAGTTTTTCTCTCCAACTTTCTAATGCAAAAATGTTAAATTCACACTATTTATCTCTGGAAAATATGATTTAGTGGTTAAACGTCAAATACTAAAAAATTATTCAAATAATATTTTTCTTTTTTTTTTATCATTACTCCAAAAGCTACCAAATACTAATCTTTTGAGTATTTCTCAAGTCTTATTATTGAATTCCTAAAGTAAAAGGGGAGGATGTTAGAATAAGACACGTTGTGGAAAGAACCCCAACAAGACGCTGAAATTTAGGCTAAAAGGATGCCGCTCAACATTAGACCTGATATTTTTGGTACTTTTCTTTTTGGAACAATTGGAAGATGAATTCTACTATTGGTTCACGTTTGAAGCCCGGACTCGTACCTAACCTTGTGAGGGTGGGTTGCGTGGGGTGGGGTGCGGTGGGGTACGCAAGTATGAACACGACTTTTCTTTTTTTCTTTTTCTTTAAATAAAAAACAAAGGACTGAGAAAAGAGTGTGAACACGACTTGCCATGTCCTAACACGTGTCTTTCGTCTTAATTTTTTTTTAAACTAAAAATTTTATTTATTGATTTACTTTTTTACTTTTCAAACATACTAATCCGTTTATCTATTTACTTATTTATTTATTTTTGTTTGAGTGAGAAGCGTCTTTCGAAAGTTTTTATAATTAACAGTATTAATTATTTTTAATAAATAATTAATTATAACCCAAAAATAAGAGACAATTGTTATTTCTCCCCCCCAAAAAAAAAAATCCCCCTCCCTGAAAAAACGAATTCCCAGTGGGCCCAATTGATTTTATTTATTATTATCGTTATTTTCGCCAAACTAACCCCAAAACTTTTCATTCTCTAGTTGGTCTCGGGTCCTGATCCCAAATCATGTTCACACACCAGGTTTATTTATTTGAATTTGGGTAAATCTCAATTTAATCTTTATACTCTAAACTATAACAATTAATTTCTTACCGTTAGGATCAGTCTAACTATTTTCTAACGGTCGTCTAAAAATAAGATTAAAAATATCACGTGTCAATACGTAGAATATATCTATATATATATATATATATATTTGTTAACGAATTTAAAGAAATAATCAAATAAATACTTGATTATAAATGCAAGAAATTAATCAAACAGATGACAGCCCCCCTAGAAAGTGTTAATCAACATCAATTCATCGTCGGGTATTTTGCGCGCCTGGAGAGCAAACGTCTTCCCCAATCAACAACTATTAGTCAAAGATGACGCAGTTGGTGGGAGACATTGCTCCCCTCACAATTTGTTGAAAATTTAAAACATATAATAGAGTTTTGTACGTGAAATTGGCACAGAGGTTTAGTTTGGGGGGAAAAAAAAAAAGGGGGAAAAGAAGGGCTAGCATTTGATTTGTTTTTTTTATTTTTTGTTTTATATGTTTTATGTTTTAAAAAATCTAAAATAAAGAAATAAGAAATGGTTTTATTTTCTTATTTTGAGATTTTCTTTATTTTGAGTTAAAAGTACTTAAAATGATTTTTTACCATTTTTCATTTCATGTATAAACTCATTTTTTGTTTTTAAAAATAAATTTTGAAAACACCAGTAACAAAATACATTCTGAACTGTTTTTCTTATTTTCAAAAGCGTAAAATAAAAAATGAGCTCAAAACAGAAAATAAAAAATAAAAAAGCAAATCAAATGCTACCTCAACTTTTTTTTTATTTACAAAAAGAAAAAAATTAAATTTTTAATAATTAGTTTTTAATTTTTTATTAATTTGATATTTTTATTTTCGTGATGTAAAAGAAATTTAAAATGTAATAAAGTAAATTTAATTATTAAAAATATTAAAAAATTGAATAGCAGATAAGATTAGCTTCCCAAGCAATTTTTTTGGGGGGGGGGGGGGGGTAAGTTTCCCAAACAAAGTTTGAGCCTCTTAGTCTCTAATCTCCATGCGTTTGGTATGGGAATAAAAATGGGTTAAGTATTATGATGGAAAATTTTACTCATTTTTTTTATTTAAGTATGATTGATATATTTTATAAAAATTTAAATTAATTAATATTTCTCATTTTAAAAGGATTAAATATTAAATATTTATTTTTTCAAAAAATTAAGTAAAAAATAAAAAATTATATACGTCCATTATGTTTACTCAATATACGAACATGAGATTTTATTTTTAGGGTTGGATGCATTATGACTTAATTTGGTTTACTAATTGTACAGAAAAGAAAAATAAAAAAAAAATCACCAATCATTAAGAGATTAAATATTCTAAGTTTATATCTACGACAGTGACCTCGTTACATGATTAACAAAACCGCGTAAACATATTAAAATCCAAGCCAACTCATATATTCATTCTTATGGCACCGTTTGGAATTCTAAAAAATAAAATAAATATCTAAAAAATTCTGTTTTATTTCTCGTCATTATTAATTTAAAATTTTCTCACTTTTACTTAAAATTTAAAATTTGCTTAAAAAAACCAACAATTTAGAAGAAGGTTAATCTAATGCGTAAATTTTTTTTAATAATCATATTCTTTTAGTCAAAAACTTTTAAACGAGTACTATTGTTATTATTTTTTACGAAATTTTTTAAATCCATGAGAACGGATTTGAAAAAACCGTTCCCACGGTCTTGAAAAAATGAGTGACAAAATTTGAATCCGTTAGAATGATCTGCTAAATTTGTTCTAACGGATTATTTTGTTAAAATTAACCCAAATTATATTATTTTTTTATTTTTTATCACTCTAAACGTTACTTATACGATGATAGAATATATACATATATATAATATATTTATATCAAGCCGGCACAGACATTGTCTTTTTCCTTTCGTCCTCCCTTACCGTAAAAGTCCTAAAGTGCTGTTTGGTCTTCTGTTTAGAATTTTAAATTTTTTGGGAATTTTCAAAGTGAATGTAATTCATTTTTGTCAAATATGCCCGCGTCCTCGGCCGAAATCGTAAGTTTGTAACCACTAACGACTCATCTGTTTGTTTGAGGAATTTAGGAAGTGATTAGATTATTTGTCCCGCGGGACCTACAAAAGTGATATTTCTTTTTCTATTCTGGGATTTTGAGTTGGGATTGTACGTTCCTCAAAATGAAGTCCCATGCCTAGGTCTGCTTCTCACCAATATCAAAAGATACAAAAATATTTTTTATCACATTACATCTTTTATTCTATAACAAATTATTCTATTTATATTTACAAAACCTCACATATTATTTATCTGCTATCATTCAATCTCATCAATTAAACATAGTCTACATGTACATATTAGGAGTATTTGGAGACACAATTTTTAGTATTTTTAACCAAAAATTACTAGTTATAATTTTTGATGTATTTGGTGAAATAAATAATAATTTTTAGTAATTTTTTTGTAACTTTTGGATGTTTTGTAAAATTTTTGATAAAATTTGACAATTTTTAGTAACTTTGGCCATTTTAACAACTTTTGATAACTTTTAACAACTTTTAGTAACTTTTAAATTGAGAAATTATTGTAACAGAGTAGAAAATTAACAAAAGTTAGTAATTTGTCAAACATTCAAAAATTAAAAATTGATATTTTTTTTACTAAAAATTACGTTATCAAACGTCCCTAATATTGGTGCTTGAGATCGATGCACGGGCTGGTGTAACATTTTATATTAATATAAAAATATTGCATTTATACGATAATATATTTTATAGATAAACAAATAGTCGTTCGAATTAAATTTACTCAATTTGTTTTTTCTTAAATTATTTATGTTACATTTTGTTTTATCTAAATTACTTTAGGGATAGGAAGGATGTTACTAGGGTTGAAGAGGGTAACCAACAGAGCAGACAAGATGAGAATGAAGCAAAACTTGAACAATAAGATTTGACTAGGTCCATTTGTTGAGTTGATTTGGGTTAGGTTAGATTAGGTCTATATATATATATATATTTTTTTTCTAATTTCACATAGACAGAAAATAATATCTTGGTTCCAGGATTAAAAAAAAAAAAAATGTTCCCCGTGAAACATCACGTTGTCAATTTTGTCTTTTCAGCAATGTATATTTTTATTTTAGTTTCCAAGAAAGATACAGCTTAATACCCTACAAATTTTATTTAAAAATAAAAATTACCAAATAAATTCTATTTTTAATTTTTTTTTATATTCGGTCTCATGTCACAGGATGTGCATGTATTTATTTGATTTAGGTTCACATTAAATTTAAAACAACCCAATTTTTATCTGTTCTAATTTTTTATACTCAAAATCAAACTATTTATGTCATGTAATCAAATTGATCTACCCCAATTTTGATCATTGTGAACATATTATATTAGTGGATTACATACAAAATAAAACTTAAAATTATATTGAATCAAGTAAGATAAAAGAATATAGTAAATAAATAACAGAATCAAAGTGATTATATTGATAATCTTTAGATTCAGAATTGAATTGATCTCTCTTATTAGAATTGAACCAATTTGACATACTAAAATAATCGTCTTATTTTAATTTTCAAGTATTTGGGCATTTTGTACACTCCTACAACATATATAATTTATATAATTTTTTCTTCTAACTAATAAGTCGTCAATTTTTATTTTCTTTTTATTGGATTTTTTTTATCTTCAAGTTTTCATAAGCGTAGAGCGCCCATGTGATGATCATGTCCTAACTTCCGCTTTCAATGGCAGGGTATGAGCTTAAAGTATAAGTAGTTGGACAGCTAAGCATTTTACATACATTATTAGCTTATTATATATATATTTTTATTATTCTTATCTAGGTTTATATTATTTTAATAATTATGGAGTCGTCTCCTTATTATAATTTTATAAATTTAATTCAATTTTCTCTTATTTAAAATTAAATTCAATAAATTTATTAAATAAAATAAAATAATAATTAACTATTATAAAAAAATAAAAATTAACCGTCTCCTAAATATTATTGAAGAGTTGACTTAATTATTAATTTCAGACTCTAAAAATTAGTTGAGGAGTATAGAACTTAATCCAGATACCTTGAGTATTAAAAAAAAATATCTCTTATTTTTGCTGCCATTATTTCCAAACCCAAAAAATATATATACAAATAAAATAAATATAATTCTAAAGGATTTATTTTTAATTAAGAAAGCGCGTGCCTTGAACGTTGACCAAGTCGCGCGGCCGTGAACAGTGATTTTTCGCTCTGCGAATCTCTATTTAAATGAACGGCGCTTTCAGAAAAGAGAAACCAGAGAAGCAACCACGGGAGAGTAGTGAGAGAGAAATAGAGAAGAAACAGCGATGGGTTGTTCCAAGATTCCGGCGTTGGCGATGGTGGCGGTGGTGATGCTGACGGTGGCAGTTGGAGGTCTGGGGCAATCAACGACGCCGTCGTGCGCGCAGAAGCTGGTTCCGTGTGCAAATTTCATCAACTCCACGAACCCACCATCTTCGTGCTGTGAGCCACTCAAGGAAGCCGTGACGCAGGAGATGAGCTGCCTCTGCAATCTCTATAACACACCTGGCCTTTTGGCATCTTTCGGCATCAACGTCACTGAGGCTCGTCTCCTTCCCGGTCGCTGCCAGATCTCCGGCGATCTCAACGCCTGTGCCAACGGTAGTATATATATTATGCATATAGGATTTTATTTTGAGTTCATTTTTTCACATAAATTATTTAAAACTTTTAAATCACTACAATTTACTATAAATTTCTACAAATTTACGTAAAATTTAAGTTTTTTTTTCAGATTATAATGTTTACAAATTTATATTAATTTATATAATTTAAATATATTTTAAAATTCTCAAGTTTATTTATCTATTTATCTATTTTTTTTAATTTTTCTGCCTTTGTCGCTGAAGTGTTTTCTATAAATTAGTAAAAAGTGGCGAGAGAAAAAAGTAACCGAGTAAAAACTAAATGAGGAGAGGGTATTGAGTTAAAACAGTACTTTCATTAAAAAAAAAAAACAAAAATGATATGTAATATTTGAAAACTAGGGGGGTGTGTGTGAGATTTCAAAATAATTTCTTAATTATTCTGTTCATTGAAAAGTCAATTTTAATAAGAGTATGTTTGGTTTGGAGAGAAAACAAGCGGAAACAAAAAAAAAAACAAATGTTTATAATAAAAAAATAATGAAAACATTTTTTATTTACATTTTTCTATATAAGTTTTTATTTTAAAAAAAATAAAACACATTTTAGTTGCAAATTTTCAAAAATCTAAAACATAAAAAAAATAAACATAAATATTACCAAATTGGACCATTTTAATTTTTTTTTTTTTGACTCGGTTTGCATGGCATTCTTTTAAAGAATAAATTTATTTTCTTATTTTTATTTTTTTATTTTTAGCTAACTGTTATAAATAATTAAAATTTAGCTTGGGTTACTTCAATCCTGCAAGATTTATAGTATGTTTAGAGTGATAAAAGTGAAATAAATTATAGATTCCTAATTCGTGTAATAAAATAAAAAGTAAATAATATTTAAAAATTTTTAGAAATTTTTATAAATTTTAAAAAATTTATAACAAATCAAACTGAGGCTTAATTAATTTAAAGTATTTTTAATTTCTTAACCAACGTTGAAGTTTAAATTATTTACTCTTTCTTAAATTTGGTTCAGTATAAATTTTGTGTCCACGTAAAGTTTAATTCTCATTGAAGGATGTGGGTTGGTGGACTAACATTTTTTTAATTAAAATTTAATGTCTGCAGCTTCAGCTCCATCTCCATCCGTGCCACCTCCAGGTACCGACTTACCTTTCTTGTTGTAATTGCTCCTCTTTGCTTGACTTACTAGGCACGAAAAGACCATTAATTATTTTTGTCGGTTCAGGTGTGAAATTATTCAATAATTTATATACATCGTGTTAATAAAAATTAAGCGTACAGTGTAAAAAATTGACTATAGGAGTATTTGGAGACGTAATTTTTTGTAAAAAAATTTATCAAACTCTGGATTTTTGAGTATTTAGCAAATCATCAATTTTTATTAATTTTCTACTCAACTTAATAACTTATCAACTCAAAAATTACTAAAAATTACTAAAAATTATCGAAAGGTATTAAAAATTACCAAAAATTACTAAAAATTTTATCAAACACCTAAAAGTTATAAAAAATTATTAAAAATTATTAAAAATTACTATTTATTTTACTAAAAGCAGCAAAATTTGTAACTAGTAACTTTTGACAAAGAATACCGAAAGTTACTAAAATTTAAACTTTTAAATGGTACTTATATCCCCATTCACTCAATTATACAACTCTTTTAACTTATATAGAGAATTTTTAAGGTCTTGAAAACGTATTCTATTCCTATCAACCCAATATAGTCATTGTGTATATATATATATTGTTGTCCCAAATAGCAACACTAGAGGGGGGTGAATAGGGTTACTTAAAAATTTTACAAATAAAAATTTCAACCCTAAAACAAATATATCAAGATGAATACGAAATGCACCAAAAAAAAATTATTCAATATTTGTGAATGAAGAGTGAGTGCTAGTATTTGCAATAAATATAAAGAGAAGGGAAGAGAAGCAAACACAATCGATTTATAGTGGTTCGGCTTCAATGTTGCCTACGTCCACTCCCCCAAGGCCTTCCTTGAGATTTCTCCACTATTCTTTGAAGAGCTTATTACACACTAGCTTCCCAAGGTGCTAGAAACCTTTTCCAAGTGATTTTATCCCCAAATCACTCACACAAGTCTCTCTCAAAGAAAGTCTCTTGTTTTGGTCCTAACACTTGAACCAAAACCAACAAGAGCTCACCCAACTCTCACAAATTAAAAGGGCTTTAAATTTCCCTTTCTTACAACAACAATGATGAGTTTAAAACTCAATCAAATCAAAAAGAAACTCTCACAAGTTGAATATGAAAGATGAAGCACAAATGTGAGAAGAAATCACTCTATGTTTGCAAAGTTATAGAATTTCTTGTATCTCTTTGTAAGCACTTCTTTCTTGCCTTGTTCCCCTTCTTGAATCTGAGTTTGAGGCTCTATTTATAGATGAAAATCTGCAAATGGCCGTTACTAAGTGAAAAGACACTTTTGCCCTTGAAAGAAATTGAATTTCCTTGCTTCCAATGCTGTCTTTCAGATTCAGATTTTCTGAAATATATTTGTGACCGTTTTTCACCCTCAGAACGTTCAAATCTGACATTACCTCAGAGTAAAGACTTTGTAGATATATAAGTCAGCTATCACATGTCAAATTTTGAGCTTCATCCAACGGTTAGATAGTCAGATATGGCTTCTGAACCGAGACCAGCTTCTGATAGCTTTTTCTGACATTCTGAATCTGTGTTTCCCGTTTAAGCTTCCGTTTCACTAGGATACTTTTAGAATTAGAAGAAACTTAAACTACAAAAGTTGTAGCTTTTTGAGTCTTCTTTTCACACACCAAAAATCAGAATTTTTAAAGCTGTAGAGTATGAGTTATGTCTCAAAAACTAAGACTAGCTCCAGAATCCAGAATTAAAAACTTTTCTGTAATGCCTAATGTTCCAACTCATGTTTTGATACCTTAACGTCAGATTCACAAAAATCTCCCTTCGGTAAAGTTGTAGATATGGAAGTCTAGTTTACTATATTAAAATTTTATGAAAATTGAACCGTTGGATCTTAGGATATTATCTATATACTAACACGTGTCTGATTTCTCTGTTTATTCGAGTTAACCTCTAGTTCAAATATTCATCTTACTTTGATTTCTATTACTCCAAACTTTGAAATTCATTTATTCCATCATCTAAATTATGTGAAAATATCTAAAAAATAAAATCTATCTCTTCCAACTCTATTATCTTGAATCTATCAAATGAATTGTAACATTTCTTACAATGTCTATTTGAAAATTTATTGTGAAAATTTAATTCAATGTTTGTTATCATCAAAATCAATTATAAAACTAACTTTATAAACCTTGGGCCAACATATATCTTTAACTTATATAGAGAATTTTTAAGGTCTTGAAAACATCTTCTATTCCTATTACCCCAATATAGTCATTGTGTATATATATGTAAAGTATTAAAAAGTAAACCATTTCTTTTGCACCTTGGAATCTTTGCCCCTTCCATTTTTGAAAAAACATGTTTAGCCCCTTGAAAAATTCAATGTGAAAATCATCCTTTAGAGATTCCTGACCCAAGGGCAGGGCATAAACAAGTGGTTGATGGTCTCCTCGTCACATTTACATTGATAACATTGATCTTACTAATTAAGATAATTCTTATTTTAATAAAATAAATTCTGATGTAAGAATTTTGTCATGTATTTTACACTAAGTGAAGACATTAGGAGAGCCCTGCTACTCCAACCTTCTTATTGCTCACCTCCAAATTCTCTCGATATCAAGTAGTATAACTTAACTTTCCAAACCTCCCTATTTGGAAGCTTCCACCTCATTTTATCCTCCTCTTCCCTTATTTTGACTTAGTAAAGAATTTTAAAAATTTGGTCAAAGCACCTACTTCCCAATCCTAAACACTTTTATGGAATGGGATATCCTAAAGAGCATCAGTATTACTGTTTTATTGTGTCACAACCTTTAATTTTGAAGTCCAGAACGAATGACATGAGAATAATAGAAACAAATTTTAACCAAGTAAAAACCTAAACTAAAGTTAAGTCATTATAACTATTCATTCATAGTATCTTCCCACGTCATTGCTTCCTATATAAAATAACAGTAATTAACATAATATATAATCAAAAGTTACACATCAATAACCAAATCTGAGGGCTTATATGGCCACGGCAGTAATCATAATAGTATTATAAATTTGATAATAAAATAACAAAGTTATAAATCAAGTTTGAGACCAACATCCTGGGTTGCACAAATAAAATATACAATAATCCAAATACAACTAAGCGAATGAGTGAATACCATCTCTTAGTCCAAACACCTCAACTCAACTACGATTAAATGCACCCAATACTTATGAATTGATCCAATTGAACATAATAACAACTGAGCGAAATTAAGACCGGACTTTTGCTACTCAAACCTAAGTTGCTAAAACCTAAGCTGTCTATATATCCTGTCTTGAGAATTAGATCACCATAATTCTTACATTTATTAAATTTACAACAAACTTCATTATTAACATCATGAACATTAGAGATTATTATAATTAACAACCTCGTAATTCAACTCATAACAATAATTAATGCAATTTCATACAATGGGGAACAATTGAATGTAATGCCAATGTAACATCTAATCTATCCTCTACCCCCACTCATTTTAGTACTGTTTACCAATTACAGCCAATTACATAAATATATATATATATATATATATATATACAAACTTGGCACTTATGGAAAACCATGTTACACCCTCTCATGGTACATATTACTAGGAAATCGTATTACATCCCACGTAATACAAATATGAATAAATGTTAAGGAATTGTATTACACCTCAATCAATTAAGACTCAATAAAATCATATTAGGCCTCTGCCTTCTGCTAAAGAATTGTATTACACTCCCAGTTGAGCATATGCTAATCTCTAGCAGGAATATTCATATAATCTAATATTTTTATTCCAAAACCAATGACTATTCTTTAGTCATACGCTGCCTTCGATAAGCTTTGATGCTTACTATCTACCCCTTTGGGGCTACCGCCGCCTTTTCTCAATGTCAAAATAGGCTTCTGCAGATAAGAAAAAAAGTCTTCCTTGTTAAGAAGTCTTAAAAGCGACATATCTTTGTGGGGCAAGGCTCACACTACAACAAGAGTCCGAGCAACTAGGAATAGGCTTGAATACAGAAAGAGATTCGTACGGTGTGTGGTCGACACGTTGGGAGTACCTATTGATGGAAGAGGTCTCTAAGTGATCACGAGCGAAGACGTGTCCTTCGGACCTTTAAAAGTTTTTTAGAGAGGGTTGGGGTGCTGAAGATGAATGGGGCTAAGTGATCTACTGAAGCTGTGGGATGTAAAAATACATCGGTAGGGGAGTGTTCTGCCTTAGAGGAACCACTCAAGCGAGTAGTGGTAGACGACGACTATTCCTAAGAACTTGAAGCCCCATCTCTCTAAATAGAAATAAAAAAAAATGCATTTACAAGACAAAAAAGACTTTTTCAAAAAGCCTTCGCCCTCCTATTCAATGGGGCTGGAAGCTAGCTACTCCCATTAAAATAAAACCAATTTTAACTCTATATGGTATGGCTACAAACCGAATGAAGAAGTCGGAAGTAGTTCATCGCCTGAAATAGCGAAATTCTTGGGTCATCTCAATGAGTTTAGAAACCATGCGTTTCTCTGGATCATCATAGCGTAATTCCATATATGGGAGTTGAACCCAATTCTGCCACGAACCCCCATAAAGAATGAGCAAGAACGGGACTACAACGTTATAACAAAGGAATTTGCTTTCCATTGATCTCTTTATATGCTATTCTATGACACAATCAGCAGGTGAGCCCTTACTCGCACTCCGAGCAGGTGGGACGGACACAACGACTTAATCAACTAGATCCACTGAAGCAATTTCCTTTAGACAGAATGAGGCTAATCTGGAAAATCTCATTTATCTTCTTTTAGAAAATAGTGAATCCCGTCCATACTTATGACTATGCCTCAACACATCAATCAAAATATTGTACTGCAATCTCGGCTAATTCAAAAATTAGAACATAATCCCGATGAAGTAGACCTAGCCCCATACACATGATATGCTCAATCATGAAATATAACATTAGTGCATATAAATCATAATATTTTCATTAGGCATGATGATGATTTAAGAACTAATGTATATTTATAAATCAATAACAAATTGCAAAATTTATAAAATTAAATAAGCTCATACAGCCAGTCATACGTATACCTAAGTATTAGTTCGTTCGTAAAAAAAAAAAAAAAAAGGCTGAGTATTCGTGCATCTGTTCACATATCTGAGTATCTAGTTGTCCAAATGGCTATGCCTAGGAGCTAATTTCTTTGTCCATCTTCAATAGAAACCCAAACCAAATCAACCACTAATCATCAATACAAAGTCACAATCTTAATATATAATTAAAAATAAATATATATTCACTTTCATAATATGTTTCTTCAATAACAATTTCATTAATAACTCAAGAAATATATATTTTTTTGCATATATGCATATATATATAGATATATACACATTCATATTTACGTAATCATATATTATTATCCAAATTTAACAAATTTAAGGATGAAACCCCTCAATATCATACAAATAAATAACGTAAATACATAAACTCATCCCGCTTACCTTACATTCGAAGAAAAGAGAAGCAGTGAAGAAAAATTTTTAAGGCTTACCAACTTTAATGGCTTATAAGTCTCACCTAAAACAAATTAAAACAAATGAACACCGCCACAATAATTTGCGTTGAATACATCTAAATCCCTCTAGTTACCCTTACTTGTTCTCACTTTTTCTCTTCTCTTTCTTTTTCATCTCTCATTTTTTTCTCTCTCTCCTCTCTTTGTTGGCTTGGGCAACAACCAAAAGAAAGAAAAAAATAAAAAAGAAAAAAGAAATAAGAAAAGGAAAAAAAAAAAAAGGAGGGTTAGGCCTAAGCCTCAACTCCAAACCCAAACACAAATATGGTTCAACCTAGCTCAAGAAAATAAAATGAAATTAATAATTCAAACCAAATCTCAGGTCCAAATATTTAAAATGTCCAAAGTTTTAATAAATGGTAAAAAATATATAGTAGGTGTTGCACATTGAAGAATATTAACCGCACAATCCAGCTTATTGACTGTCAGCTCATAAACGTTTGGAAATTCTTCTTGTAAGGCTCTGTCTTTGACTCAAGGGTCTTTTAAGAAGTTTAATATTTTACTTCATTCTACTTCATATAATACTACCCTAGAAAATTTCTCCACTAGAAATGCCTTTCCAAAAACCTACCCCTTATGTTAACTAATGATTAACGATTCAATAGAATTATACATCATGTGAAAGCATGAAGCATATGTTGAAATATAAATTACTAATAATTTAAGATAATTATATAAATAGAAATTAGTAGATTTGCTAATGAGTACTGCTTAAATATAATAGCGTCGATTAAATTTAGGCTCATTTCAATTTATAACAAATTACACTTTTGTAATGGTTAACCTTCTATACTTACGATAAAATTTTAATTTAACTTTTTCGCTAAATTTGTTAACAAGAACATGCTAGTTGCCAATTACACATGATGAGCATTGGGTATTTTTTGTCATATTTTCTTGACATTTATTGTCAAAAGTATCAAATTAAAACTTAATCATAAGTACAACTGTGTAACTATTTTAATTAAAAGTATATAGGTCGAAATGAGATCAATATAAAGTGTAAAGGTACAAAATATAATTATCCAACAAAATTTAATTAGTTTGGATATTGATTTTATCATGAATTTATATAAATTAATTATTTTTTTGGATATTTTTATAAAATTATATAAGTAAGGATTGTTCTTGAAAATGAAATTAACTAAAGTCTCCACTGTTGGAGAACGAAAGATCTACTAGCAAAGTCTCTCTTACTTTTTTTTGTTTTAACTAAAGTCTCTCTGGTCTGGTTAGTTGATTCAGACCTTTAATCATGTGGTCGAGGCAAGAGAAAGATTACCTTATAATAAGGGGCAGGACAGTGCAAAGATTGTCTTAGGCTGTAGCCCGGACAGTTCAGCTCAATTTTTTTTAGTTCAAAAATTAGTATTACTTTTTTAAATTTAATCCGTCTTAAATTTTTGTAAATCAACTTGTTTTACCTTTAAACTATTTATTTAATCTAGATTTTTTGCGATTCAGCTCGCCGTATTTTTAAAACTTTTGTTTAGCTCAAGTGGATTCCAAATATTGAGTTCGCCCTACTTATGCATATATATATGTATATGTATATATATCTATTTATGTGATTTAAAAATATTAAGCAATAATTGATGATTATCACTTTTCTTCAACTAATTTTTTGATAAATTTTGACAGCAACACCTGGAATTGATAACAATGGTGTGGGAAAGATTGCATGGTCGGGAGTATCTAGCCTACTCTTCGTTTGGGCTTCTATGGTGATGTTCTATTGAGTGCATTCTCTAGCTTTCTGTCTTATGGAGCGGGATTTTCACACCTTGAGGGCTTTCTCAAATATCAAGTAGAGCGTCGCTCACTGACAAATCAGAGTTTGTTAATTTAAGTTGGATTTACACTAATTAGCGGCTTTGATTCGTCAATAGCGATTGACATTAGCGAAATTATTATCTACCATTATATTTGATATGAATAGTTTAATTTACGCTCTCTCTCTCTCTCTGTTATTTTGATTCTCTTGAACTCGATTCGTTATTCAGTTTGCTTCATATATACACGTGATTTTTTATATATAAAATTCTTGTCTTTTTGCTGCTATTGGATTAGATGTTAGAGCATTTGAAATGTCTTCGCCAATTGTTATCAGATTGTATTGGCTACTTTTGGTTCGCTAAAAATGGCAAAAAAAATCTTTGAAGAACTTTAAAAATCTCTATAATTTTTTAACAAATTTTTTCTATCTCATATTTCGTGAAATTTATATAAATTTATATATATTTATATATTTTAACAAATTTTTATAAATTTCAGTAAATTTTTTACAAACCTCAATAACAGTTTCACAAATTTAGTAATTTTTTTACAAATTCCAAAAATTTTTCAACAATTTTCAAATAATTGACATAAATCATTGAAACGAATTTAAAAAAATCCGTTCTAATGGTTTCTCTCTCCAATATTCTTACGTAAAAGTTAAAAAAGTTTAATAACTTTCAAAAAGTTCTGACATAAATCTATTAGAACGGATCCAAAAATCCGTTCCCGTTCGAATGGTTTCTCTCTCCAACATTCTAACACAAACATAAAAAAATTACATTATTTATCTCTGAAAAACGTGATTTGGTAGTTAAATGTTAAATACCAAAAAATTATCCAAATCACATTTCCTGTTATTTTTTGTCACTCCAAACGCTACTATATTTTGTGTATGGTCTCGAGGTCTTAAGAGAATGAGTAATCTTAATTGAGTTCAAATTATTAAGGTAGCATTTAATTCTTATTTTTAATTTTTTATCTTTTATTTTCTTATTTTTTTAGATTCATATTTTAAAATGTTAAAAACATATTTAGTTTGGCATTTTAAGAAAATAAAAAATAGAAAAAAAATTTATTTTATATAATTTTTTGACACTATTTATTGATACTATAATTAGAATTGACCAACATAATTCCTAATTGATCAAAACAGGGAAAATAAGAAATGTGATTCCATTTTTAGATTTTTACACTTTATTTTTTTCACATTGAACAGTGTTTTAAAAGTTTTAAGAAATTAAAAGCGAAATATATTTAACTTAATATAAAAACAAAAGATTTATTTTCCTTTTTTAATTTTAAGTGTATGTTTTTGAAAACATTTTTCATAAATAGATACACAAGGTTTTTGGGTCAGATTTGAATTTTCTTTTCATATTTAAAATTTATTCTATTTTATATATTTATATATGTATATGAAAAAATTTTATTTTTCATAACTTATATTTTGATAAAAAACTAAATGGTTCAAATGTCTCATTTTAAGAAAACATAACAATTTATGATTAACAAGAACGTTATTATGTTTATTTTTTTTCTTTTAGCACGGATGTGCAGTATTTTTTTAAATAATATATTTAAAAATAACTTAAAAAGTCAAATTTAAAATTTTAATTGCATTTTTTATTTTATATTAAATTAATTAGACATCCAAACTAAAGAAAAAAACAATGAGAAGATATTTTGCCTAACGTTCAAAATTTATAATGTAATAGAGTATTTGGCTTCTTAAGTTTTATAAATTTTTACCACTTTTACTAACTTATACTATTTTTATTTTTTTTTTGTGCATTTGTTTTTGAAACTTTAAATTTTATAAAATTTTGTTAACTTTTATAAACTTTTGGTTATCAAATGCCCGAGTTTCAAATTTGTGGGCTCAAACTTTTTTTTTAATTATTTTTTTGTAGTGTTAATCCGTCTCTATGATGAAATTGTAGGAGCTTCCCAGCCGTTAGGAATAGAGTTCCTTGTTTTTAGGTTTATTTCTGTTATGTTGAATAATTCCTCCTAAACTTGAGGAACAAGATTACTTTTCTATTTAACGTAGTCATGCACCACGATTATAGGACCTGTAAAATCGTGGGTAGTTATTTTCCTTTCTATCCTAAGTGTAAGGCTATTTATTAGCCATGCCAGTTGTTTTTAGTAACAGATAATTCTCCTAGCTTCGTGTATTCAACTTTGCAAAAGCTCTCTGCTATTTCTCTGGTTTTAACATCTGGTATCAGAGCACCATCATGGGGCTTAATCCAAAGCTTGCGACTCAGGTACTAGAGTGTAGATATGGCATCCGAGAGTAGCTTCGTGCAACCAGCCATTCCAAGGTTTGATGGTCACTATGACCATTGGAGTATGCTGATGGAGAATTTTCTGCGTTCTAAAGAGTATTGGAACTTGATAGAGACGGGGATCACTGCTGCAGCAGGAGGATCGGATCTTAGTGAGACACAGAAGAAGACCTATGAGGATCAAAAGTTGAAAGATCTCAAGGTTAAGAACTATCTGTTCCAAGCCATTGATCGTTCCATACTGGAGACCATCTTGAAGAAAGATACGGTGAAAGATATATGGGATTCTTTGAAGCAAAAGTATCAAGGAACAGCTGCGCGTCAAGCGTGCTCAATTGCAAGCTCTTCGCAAAGAGTTTGAAGTGCTGCACATGAAGGCTGGGGAGTCGGTTAATGATTATTTTGGCAGAACTCTCACCATAGTCAACAAGATGAGAACGCATGGGGAGCGAATGGATGATGTGGTGATTATTGAAAAGATTTTGAGGTCTATGACTTCAAAATATGATTACGTTGTTTGCTCCATTGAGGAATCCAATGATCTGGATACAATGTCCATAAACGAGCTTCAGAGCAGCCTCTTGGTGCATGAACAACGGATCAGCCGACATGTGGACGATGAACAAGCACTTCAAATCACTCATGGAACTCAGCAAGGAGGACGAGGTGGAGGCCGAGGCACTTCTCGAGGAAGAGGAAGAGGAAGGGGCAGGTTTGGGTTCGACAAATCTATCATAGAGTGTTACAATTGTCATGAGCTAGGGCACTTTCAATGGGAATGCCCTAAGCGAGCTAAGGAACAAAAAACGAATTATGCAGAAACAAAGGAGGAGATGTTGTTGATGGCTCTTGTGAACTCCAAAGAGGTTGCAGTGGAGCATACTTGGTTCCTTGACTCTGGGTGCAGCAATCACATGTGTAGGAACAAAAATATGTTCTATGATCTTGATACCAGTTTTCAAGAATCAGTGAAGCTTGGCAATGACTCGAGTCTTACTGTCAAAGGCAAGGGTAAGATTCGAATGGAGGTAAATGGGTTTGTGTATGTAATCACAGAAGTCTTTTACGTGCCAGATCTGAAAAACAACTTATTGAGCATCGGTCAGTTGCAAGAAAAGGGGCTAGCAGTGCTTATCCAGCATGGAAAATGCAAAATATTTCATTGTGAGAATGGTTTAATCATGGAAACTGAGATGACACATAACATGATGTTTACTGTGCTTGCTCGTTGCGCACCAAAGGAACAACAATGCTTCTCCTCACTGACCACAGATCAAGCGAACCTTTGGCACTGTCGATATGGACATCTCAGTTGGAATGGGCTCAAAGTGCTTCAACAAAAGAACATGGTGGTAGGGTTGCCTAAGTTTAAAGCCTCTGAAAGAGTAGTGTGAAAACTGCTTGGTAAGGAAGACAGCATCGTGATCCATTTCCAAAAGAAAGCATGTAGAGAGCCTCCAATATTCTTCAGCTGGTGCATGCTGACATATGTGGACCAATCAACCCGATTTCAAACAGCAAGAAACGGTATCTCATCACCTTCATTGATGACTTCAGCAGAAAAACTTGGGTTTACTTCTTGGTGGAGAAATCAGAAGCATTTGCCACATTCAAATCTTACAAAGCCAGAGTTGAAAAGGAAACTGGAAAATACATACAAGGCCTTAGAACAGACCGTGGGGGAGAATTCACATCACAGGAATTCACCAACTTCTGCAATGAGAATGGAATCCATAGACAGTTAACGGCTGCCTATACACCTCAACAAAACGGTGTCGCGGAAAGGAAGAATTGCACCATTATGAATATGGTGCGAAGCATGTTGTCAGCAAAGCAAATTCCCAAAACCTTCTGGCCCGAAGCAGTGAATTGGGACGGTGCATGTTCTAAATCGCTGTCCAACTCTTGCCGTGAAGAACAAAACACCTGAGGAAGCATGGAGTGAGCACAAACCATCAGTAGACCATTTTCGAGTTTTTGGATGCATCTGCCACGTACATGTACCTGACAACAAGAGAGTAAAGCTGGATGCAAAGAGCTTCAAATGCATATTACTGGGGGTAAGTGAGGAATCCAAGGCTTATAGATTATTTGATCCTCTTTCAAATAAAATAATTGTTAGTCGAGATGTAGTATTTGAAGAAGATCAACAATGGACTTGGGATGATGGTCACAAACACGCCATATTGACTAATCTCGAGTGGGAGACTGAAGAAGAAGCAGAAGTGGAAGAGGAGGTAGAAGGAGCAGAGTCTGAAGCCAACGAACAATCTGGAGAAACTGCACCTGAGTCTGATGGAGGTGACACCTCAAATGACGAAATCTCACCTCTTGAAATGCGTGCTCGGAGACCACCGGTGTGGATGAAGGACTATGAAACTGGACAAGGCTTCTCTGATGAAGAAAGTGCAAACTTAACGCATTTAGCCTTGTTCACTGACGAGGATCCCATTACATTTGAAGAAGCTGTGAAATCTAAGAAATGGAGGAAAGCCATGGATCAAGAAATACAAGCCATTGAGAAGAACTGATACGTGGGAATTAACAGCGCTGCCAGCAGGAGGGAAAACCATAGGAGTTAAGTGGGTCTTTAAGACAAAGTTCAACGAAAATGGAGAAGTGGACAAGTACAAGGCTCGGCTAGTTGCCAAGGGGTACAGGCAGCAACATGGAATTGATTACTCTGAAGTATATGCACCAGTGGCTCGCTTAGACACCATTCGAATTGTTATCTCCCTTGCTGCTCAGAAAGCTTGGGTGATCTACCAACTTGATGTAAAGTCAGCTTTTCTGCATGGGGAAATTAATGAGGAAGTTTTTGTTGATCAGCCTCTGGGTTACGAACAGAAGGGACATGAATCCAAGGTTTATCGACTCAAAAAGGCTTTGTATGGATTTAAACAAGCTCCTCGGGCCTGGTATAGCCGCATTGAAGCATATTTCACCAAAGAAGGCTTCACCAAATGTCCTCATGAGCATAGCTTTGTTCATTAAAACTGTGGGTGGAGGTAAAATTTTAATTGTGTGTCTGTATGTTGATGACCTTATTTTTACTGGAAATGATGAAGTGATGTTCGAAAATTTTAAGAAATCCATGATGATCGAGTTTGACATGACTGATCTTGGAAGAATGAGATATTTTCTTGGTATTGAAGTTTTACAAAGGACAGATGGTATCTTCATCAGTCAACGGAAGTATGCTCAAGAGATTTTGGAGAGGTTCAATATGGATCAGTGTAATTCAGTACATAATCCAGTGGTTCCTGGCTTTAAGCTCACGAAAGATGAAGGAGGAGTTGAAGTTGATAGTACTTTCTACAAGCAGATGGTGGGAAGTCTCATGTATTTGACTGCCACTGCGTCCCGATTTGATGTTTATTGTCAGTTTAATCAGTAGGTACATGGAGCATCCTACTGAGTCTCACTTACTGGCAGCAAAAAGAGCTTTGAGGTACGTGAAGGGCACGGTTAGTTTTGGGCTGTTCTACAAGAAGGGAGAAAGTGAAGAACTCGTAGGGTACACAGACAGTGATTATGCTGGCGATCAAGATGACAGGAAAAGTAACTTAGGTTACGTTTTTTTAATGAGCTCGGGAGCTGTTTCTTGGTCTTCAAAGAAACAACCAGTGGTTACTCTCTCCACCATCGAAGCTGAGTTCATAGCTGCAGCATCAAGTGCATGTCAGGTCGTATGGTTAAGAAGAATTCTGAAAAATCTAAATCAAGAGCAAAGTAGTCCAACGGTGGTATTTTGTGATAATATCTCAGCAATTAAACTCTCAGAAAACCCTGTAATGCATGGTCGTAGCAAGCACATAGATGTAAGGTTTCATTTCCTTCGAGATCTTGTCAAGGATGAAGTTTTGGAGTTAATTCATTGTTCTACACAAGAACAAGTTGCAGATGTTCTAACAAAACCATTAAAGCTTGATGTATTTCTGAAGATGCGAGGCTTACTGGGTGTGTGTGAATATCCAGGTATAAACTGAAAGACAATGGCATTCAGTTTAAGGGAGGATGATGAAATTGTAGGAGCTTCCCAGCCGTTAGGAATAGAGTTCCTTGTTTTTAGGTTTATTTCTGTTATGTTGAATAATTCCTCCTAAACTTGAGGAACAAGATTACTTTTCTATTTAACGTAGTCATGCACCACGATTATAGGACCTGTAAAATCGTGGGTAGTTATTTTCCTTTCTATCCTAAGTGTAAGGCTATTTATTAGCCATGCCAGTTGTTTTTAGTAACAGATAATTCTCCTAGCTTCGTGTATTCAATTTTGCAAAAGCTCTCTGCTATTTCTCTGGTTTTAACACTCTAAATGTCTATTTTAGAAAGACCGGGGGGGTCTAACAACGAAAAGGTTAAAACTAGAGGGCTCTAAGGCTTTATTTGGTTAAAAAAATTAATATTTTTTGTCTTATATATATATATATATATTTTTTTTTTACTAAAATTTAATTTTTTTAGATGTGTTAATTAGTTTTAAAAAAATTAAAAAATTTATGTCTATTTGGACAAAAGTTAGCAAAAAATAATTAATTACTTTTTTATTCAAACGGATAGCTTTCAAAAAATAAAAAGAATCAATTTTTTTGTTATTTTTATTCAAATGGATAACTTTTAATTAAATGAAAAATTTTTAACCTATTTTTTTATAAATGCGATTAATACATGTAAGAGTTACAACTTTTTAAAAAAATTAAATTTTGGAGAAAAGAAGTTATATAAAATGAAACGAAAAAATTACCAAAAAAAAAGAAAAAAAGAAAAGCTAGACAAAACGAGAGTAAGGCTTCCTTTGTGAGCTTAGGAGAGGAAACAAAAACAAAAAAATTAGTTAGGAGAAAAAATAAAAGGTGAAAAATAATAATGTTTTCTTTTTATTTTTTTGGTAAGTTTAGGGGATAAAAAGATAATATTTTTTTTCTTTTTATTTGTGAGTTAAAGAATAAAAGGTAAAAAAAAGTATATATTATTATTTTATCGTAATATCATTTGAAAAGTTAGAAGATTATCAATTTATTTAACTTTAATCTAAGTTTGTAATTTTTTTTCCTTGTGTTTTAGTTTGTAGGTAAGTTAGTCATTTTAAAAATTTAATTAACTAACTTCTCTCTTTTCTTTATTTCAACACTTAATTTTTTTTTCCGTTACTTTTTATTTTCTTTTCTAAAATAAAAACCACACAAACAAATTAAGATTTATTTATTTTTTTTTTCTTCCCATTTCAGTCCACTCAAACGAACTATAACGTGTTTACTCAAAATTTTATTGGAAGAAAAAACTGGGAGGGGCGGAGTTAAAAAGGCAGATATATAGAATGCGATGCCTATCCATTTGGAAGCTACTAGAAGAGGCCAGTCAGCCCAGACCTGGAGTCGGTGTCAGTCTCTCTATCGCCAGTTTCGTTAACAGGAGGCCGGTTATCGAATAGAAACCCTGCGCCCTTTCGAATCGATCCATTCTCTGCAAATCTCCGTACATCAGACGCCATGGACGCCGAAAAGTTGAACCAATTGAAGCAATTCGTCGAGCAGTTGAAGGCCAATCCCTCAATCCTCCGCGATCCTACCCTATCCTTCTTCAGAGACTATCTCGAAAGGTAAACATATCCTTACTCATATATAAAATCGTATCCATCTATGCGTGTTTTACTTTGTTGAATTTGTCTTGCTTATTTATTTGGATTTAATTCGTTTCAGCCTCGGCTGCAAGCTTCCTTCCTCTGCTTACAACCCTGGAGAGTCTCCCCGTGACAAATCGGTACTTCTGCAACCATTTTTTGCTATTTATTCCTTTGATTCGTTCGACTTGTGATAAAATGTTGGAAACTACGAGAAATGAAATTATTCTTGAGTATGGAATTTCTTATCGCCGGTGACCGAAAGGCCCTAACGTATTGTGCTGGTTTGTTTATTTGTATTGGTGCTTTCGTTGTGATTAAGCTATTTCAAAATGGTGCATTGAATTCTTAACCGATCCACAATTTTCATCGCAACCAAACGGAGTAGGGTTTATGATTAGGTTCTGTCATGTGACCTTGGAACTATCGTGTGGCTTTAACTTTTTTGGAGTTTTAAAGTTCTGAATTTTGTGTCTGGATTACAGAAGTCTTATGTGGTGGATGAGAGCGACGAGGACATGGACACTGAAGAGGGACATCAACCACAAGAAACTGTTGTTGAAGAGGAAGAGGGTGAGATAATTGAATCTGATATTGAGCTCGAAGGGGATATAGTGGAGCCTGACAAAGATCCGCCACAGAAGGTTTTGTAGACTGTTATTGCCCTTTTGTTTAGGTTGATTTTGATATTTTTGTAGCGTGAACTATGTTTTTAACATTGAATTTTGCAGATGGGAGATGCTTCTATTGAGGTAACAGAAGAAAACCGTGATGCTTCACAGGAGGCTAAGGCACAAGCCATGGAAGCAATTTCTGAAGGTATTCTGATTTCATTGCATACATGCATGAACTTATGTAATTATGTAAACTCAAGTATAAGTTGATGCCTTTGGGTTAATCAGGGAAGCTGGAGGATGCAATAGACCATCTAACACAGGCAATTTTGCTCAATCCAACCTCAGCAATTATGTATGCAACCAGAGGTAAGCTTGCTTGTCATACTTCATCCTTTCTTCCCCAACCTACTTCTCTCTTTCCATTTTTTTTGTGTTTTTGTCTTTGCATTAATTTGTATTTCTGTGATTTATATCAGCTACTGTTTTCATCAAAATGAAGAAACCCAATGCTGCTATTCGAGATGCCAATGCTGCTTTAGAGGTAGTACTTGTTTTCCTTACTAAGAGGCAAATTTAGTTGAGGGATCTTTCTTGATTATGCTTTGAATATGCTTTCTTAATTACTTATGTTTATTATACACCAAAATGGACATGGTGCGAGTGTTGCAATTTAAGTTTTATTCACACTCCTTGCATTCACTTGTATCGAGTGCATTCACAATTTCACATGTACGCAAGAACTTATAATGTGTAGACTTGTGTCTGCTGTGTTAATATCATGCATTATTTGTGCTGTAGTGGCTGTACTCATTTAATTTCTTAGATAGGATGGCTATCCATCAAATTTGGATGGGCAGTTTGAAACTATATTTCTTTATGGGTTTTGGAGATGGTTTGAGTTTGTGAAAGGCTATCTAGTTACATTTTTTTCCGTATATTGTTATAGATCAATCCAGATTCTGCTAAAGGGTACAAATCCCGGGGGATGGCACAGGCAATGCTCGGTCAATGGGAAGAGGCTGCTAAAGATCTTCACTTGGCATCAAGGCTGGATTATGATGAGGAAATAAGTGCTGTCTTAAAGAAGGTTTGCGTCTTTTTATGCTTTGAAACAATATATTTTATACCACCTTATGGTAGGCCATTGCACCCGTGTCTTTGTGATGGGTAGACTAAATCTGTTGCCTATCTTTTTTGTTTTTGCATCTCACTTGGGTTTTTGGTCCACTTAGGTTGAGCCTAATGCACACAAAATTGAGGAACATCGTAGGAAATATGACAGATTGCGCAAAGAAAGAGAGGACAGGAAGGTTGAACGTGAGAGACAACGTCGTCGTGCTGAAGCTCAGGTAATTGTATGCTTATCTGTTAATGGAGTAGGGGTGGCTATCATGTTGTGTTGTGTCTCTATTCATAATTGTATCTATCTGTTTTTATGCTGAAATAAATCAAAATTTGATGAACAGGTTAAATATAATTTATTTTAAATCAGATCAATTTGTGTTAATTTCGGTTAACATATTTCTGTTATGTCTATCCATGTTTTATCCGAGTAATTTCGTGCTCATGTCTAATATTGCTAGCACTATAATGGTGTTCATGTTATTCGTCTTCTCTGAGTCAATACTTTTTTCTGTATTCTGTTTAAGGCTGCTTATGAGAAGGCTAAGAAACAAGAACGGTCATCTTCAAGTGGAGCAGGAGGCATGCCTGGTGGCTTTCCTGGAGGAATGCCTGGAGGTTTCCCTGGTGGTGGTATGCCTGGAGGTTTCCCTGGTGGTGGTATGCCTGGAGGTTTCCCTGGTGGTGGCATGCCAGGGGGAATGCCTAATGTTGACTACAGCAAAATATTGAATGTAAGTATACTACCTCAAATCATCTGCAGCTCTCTATTCGTATTCTAAGTTGATATGATATTATCTCTCTCTTTTTATGTGAATAAATATTCTGCACGGTTGTTTATTTTCCTGTTGGAATGTGGTGGTTGTATACCCAGACTGTTGGTTGACTGTGCTTCTTCTTGTTGTTATTTGGACCAGGACCCTGAATTGATGGCAGCATTCAAAGATCCAGAAGTTATGGCTGCTCTTCAAGATGGTACTTTTTTTTTGCCTGTTATAGCATATGCTGCACAGTTGGTTTTGTTTTCCTTCGTTATTTTTCTACTTTAGGAATTGAATGAATTTGATGCCAGCCAGTGCAATGGATGGAGATTTTATATTTGTACTTTATCTACTTGTTTGAACATGACTGGGACTTAAATTTGTTTGAAAGGCTGTTTTCACCTTACCAAATTGTAGAGCTAGTAGTTAGTACTGAATTTTAAATGGCTATATTTCATAGATAATAGTGAAGTGGTTGAGATTTTAAAGTAGTGGCGCTCCTTGCTTAGGTTTTATTGTATATCGATATTCATAGGCATCCATATGGATGGAGTCCTTTGTTCTACTGGTAGTCGTACAACAACTATTGGCCTGACCTCAAAACACAACCTACTCAGATCTGACCCTCGCGGCTGCTTGATTTCCTTTACGACTTCCTATACTCGATAGCATCTTCTGTTGCTACCCAAGTTAAGGCTGCTTTACTTTGCAAATTACAAGTATTTTATTCTGAAATAAGCACCGCTCTGAGACTGCAATGAAGCAGAGTTTTAGATATAGTAAAGTGGATAACAGAGGGTAGACTCCTACTTACAGGAACCTGGAGTTGGAAATTTGATGGGTTTAGGTCTGGTCAAGACAAGTTAAATTAGTAAATAGGTCATTTTTGGGCGGGTTAGGTACGATTCTTAATAAACATGTTAACAATTATACAGCTTATCAAATTTGAGAAAAATTTATATTTTGCGCATTAACAATTTCAGTAGTATTTAATTTGTGTATTTTCATGGATTTATGTGAGACCTAGGGGATACGAATACCAAAGTGGATTTCAAAGTCTCCGCTCATAATATCAAAGTAATATAGGTTCTTTGGTAGAGAATATTTTGGTGTCTGAAGAAGTGTGTGTGTGTGTGTGTGTGTGTGTGTGTATATATATGGAGAGAGACAGGAGAGGAGGTTGGCAAAACATCATCCCATTAAAGTGCATATATACATATAAAAAAATCCATTGGAGAGAGACAGGAGGGGATGGTTGTGTTTTTTGAAGCTTGTTGGCTAGTGATCAATGGTTAAAATATAAACTTTCAGTTGGGTATTGGGATCAGAGAGATGACAGAGGTGTGGTGATAATTGAAGAAACAAAAATGGATAGTGATAGGAGAGATCTGCAATTTATTGTACTGTTGTACAATTCCGTTGGTGAATCTATTTTGGATGGAAAGGAGGTGGCCAGATGAGATTTAACCACTGGAAGTGGTGGAAGTTAGAGGATGAATTTTTTAATTGCAATAGTTGAGTGAAGGAGAGCATGAGAAAGGGTAGAGGAGAGGAGCCAAGTTGAACACGAAGCAAAGTGTGCGGGCTATTTAGTGAATACCCACACGAAGTAGGGAAAGTCTTTTGGATTGTCTCTTTAATAGGTTTGGTTGCTAATTGTAAGTGCTGTTTACCCATCCAATTATGCACATTTACTCTCTTTACTTAGGCTCAAATCTTTTATTCTGGGTTACTTTGGGTGGGTTCACAGGTTTGAGTCGTGATTGCCACTTCTGAGGGAAACCTGACCATGGAGGCAAACTCAACCTCGTGTAAGGCCTGTTTGTGGGCTCTACGTGGTTTAAACATTCTAATGGTGATTGCTCCCAACAAAGTAATTGGAAGCTCTGGCCTACATATTTAGGTACTCTATAGATTGTGTAGAATGTCATGGACAAGCGTGTGTTCACCTAATGCTATTGTGTAGCAGAGCTTTCTATGGGAAACCCCATCCATGATGGCAAGCTTAACCTAGTCGAAGGCCTGGTGGTGGGCTGTCCATTGTCTGAGAATCCTAGTGGTGGTTGCCCTTTACAAAGTGGTGGGAAGCTATTGCTTACATATTTAGGCACTACAGCAATTGTGGTAGAATGTTGTGGGCAAGCATGCGTTCACCTAATGCTGTCGTGGAGCTGAGCTCTTTAAGTGATCGGTCTCAAGTTCCTTGAGCGAGTGAGTTACCTGGAGGAACCCTAGTTTCAACAATCAATTCACAAGTCACTGATGATCCTACATGGCGGAGGATGAGGTGTGTGACCCAAGGGTGGCCCGTGGGTAGCAGATTAGTATTTCGGGCTATTTAGGCTTTGCCTAGGGTAGATTTCTTGGAGAGTTAGTGTGGAGATCTTGAATTTGATGGAGATACAGAGGTTTCTTGAATGCGGTGGGGGAGATTGAGTTGGGAGTGGGTACTGGAAGACTAGTTGTCCCTTAGCTGAATACTATGTATGGTGATTTATTACTCTTTGATATGGTAGATGAACTTGTGCCTTTGTAATTTTCTGCTTGACCAGAGTCAAAGATACTTTAGAGAATTTTGGGAAAAATAGAAGCAAATTTATTTATGCATTTTGTATCTGGTCTTTTAAAAATGGGAGAAAAAAATTTCATGTTTACATAACAATGAAAAAGAATACTTTTATCTATTGATTTTTTTGAAAAATATTTTTGTTCCAACTAATTTTCACTCGTGAGGCATAAATTCAGTTAACTTTAAAAGATTCTGTCAATTTTTTACTTTAATCCAAATTATGATGAGATTTTGTATCGACTTTTAAACTAAAGTAGGGAAATTTGTTTTTTGGGCCAAACTCGAGGGAGCAAGTGTAATTGTCCCTATAATTTATTTTATTGTTTACAAAGGAGGTTCAATTATTGTTCGTTTAAATTGTTGTTTCACCATTAACTTGGGCTCTTGTATTTATGCCTTTGTTATTTGTCTTTGTAATTTATGTTTCTCTGTGTTGCTCAATTGTTTGTTGTGCAGTAATGAAGAATCCAGCTAATCTGCAGAAGCATCAGGCAAATCCCAAGGTGGCTCCAATAATTGCAAAGATGATGGGCAAATTTGCTGGCCCACAGTAGTACGAAGCTTTCATGTTTTTGTGAGTGTGGTTATGTAAATGGGCAACCTTTGCTTGAGACGGTGGATATCAGGATTCTCCCTGTAATTTCAATGTCTGTGTGTGTTATCCCTAACGAATTTGGGTCCATTGAAGTGTCAAATTTCGTCTTGGTAAAGGAATAGTTCCCTTGCATTTTTATAGGTTGAAAGGAGTTGAAAGTTCTAATTTTCTCTTGTGGTTGCCAAGTATAAATTTCCATTGCTTGAACAATAGGTTCATCTTGTTACTGGAACTAGGAAGGGATTTCGAATTCAGAACCCCGAATTATGGGCAAACTGGAAGGGGTGTCATTCTCCGATAGCAAGAGAGAATTAGAATGCATTCTGTAGGACTTGATCGACAAGAGGACATGGACCTCTTCAGTTTCTTTACCAATCAGATTATAATTATTTGACATGACACCCCCCCCCCTCCCAACAAAAAAAAAAAAAAAAAAAAAGAAGACTAATAATGGAAGAGTTTCCTGCGGTCGAAAATATCATTCTTGCTCAAAATGATATGACAAATCAACTCGTCCCCTGTTAACCATAAATCCTCCCAACGGAAATGCAAATGTCAGTTTTAGAAATTTAGCAGTCAAATTAACAGAATTCTGAACCAGGAGCAGAATTTAGCAGCTAAACTAGATTACCTTACGTAATTTTCAACAACCCTGCCCCTTGGTTAATTTCCTTTTATTATTATTATTATTATTATTTTAACTGGGTGTGTTACTATTATTATTATTATTATTATTATTTTTGGGGGGTGCTTGGGGTGAGCATTGGCGAGCAAATTTAAAGTTTGATCAGCTAAATTAACTCTTAGATTTTTGCCCCGTTGCTAATTAGTGATTATATGTTTTTACAACACTTGAACAGGGATTTCAAGTTATGTATTAATCATTTTTTTTTAAATAATGGTACGGTTCATAATTTAAATCCATTGTGTTGAAAAATTAATCTTAATTATTCATTTGAACAATTCTTATAAATTGACGCCATTATTTAATTGTTTATATTTTATAAATTAAAATATTATTTTTATAAAATAAATCATTTTAAGTTTTTTTTTTTAAACATTCAAAGTTAACATTTCATAACTCAAAGTTCTGCCACTCACCTCATGAGACTAACCCAAAACCAATCCTTTGGATGGGATTAAATGTAATCTCTCCTCGTGGTCTCGATTTCTTTCCTTTTAGTACGCTTGTAAAATTAAATTCCACCCACAAAAGAGGAGATAGAAAAAAGAAAAAAAAAAAAAAAAACCTTCTTGTAAAATTTATTGGCCCTTCCTAACTTGATTAAGAAGACATATAAAAGGGTTTACATTTTTAACTCATTTAAGTTGTATTTAGATTAAGAATTTAAAAACGCTGATAATTTTTGTTTTCATCCCATTTTCTCTGCCAACTAAATGGAATTTTTTATTTTTAATATTTTTTCTTTTTCAAACCATTTTCCATTCTAATATAATATTTTATTTTATTTTTCCTCGTCTTGCCCAAAAAATTTAATGGTAAGCCTAAGTAGGGCCAGCCTCACCGACACATTTTTTGATGTGTTATTTTCCTATTGATTAGTTTGTCGGCCACGAAAGAGTGTAGAGGTGGCGACTAATAAAGCTCATCTTCTTACAAGGGACTAATCGATTATTTTTCAATACAATGGGGTCAACAGATATTGGTGACATAATGAACTACTTGGATAAAACTCTAAACTTACACACCATGTGGGGGTGTTAAATCCATGAGCAATTAAAACTACGAGAAGTAAACAAAGTCATGATTAATTAATGCCTGCCAAAGAAAAAGAGTATGAAAAATGGTCGGAGAGAGACCCCAAAGAAATTGAACTCTCACCTGCTTGTCTTGAATTCTGGGTTGAATATTGAATTCTCTCACTCCAAAAGTTCAAGAGGGAGACGGTAACACACCAAATGTCTATCGGGTGGCATCGTGGTGCAAACAGTGGAATTAAAATTTAATTGCTCAAATGTATTTATATATATTTTTTAAAAAATGAAGCGTTAAATTTTAATTTAATAATCTTGACCATAATGTCACTAAACCAATATAATTATATCAATTTGTTGGATGTCCCACATCTGTTGTGGCATGGGTTAGTGATCAGTATATAAGTGTGAAGAAAAATTTAATTTTATGAACTAACTTTTGGGTGTTGCACATTAATGTTGTTGGAGTGTCTCACATCGGTTTCTTGTTAAATGAAGAAATGGGTCAAGGCCCGATGTGTAAAAAGGAGAGATTATTGGAGTGTCTCACATTGATTAGGAGAGAGATTGTTAGAGTATTTCACATTGATTTTTTACGTGCCAAGATTGTAAAAATAGATCCAAAATCACCCAACACAACCCTCAAATTTCCAAAAGCTTCACTTCTAACAAGTACGCCAAACATACGAGACTGACCAACCCGCCCCTATCCATCCCCTTAATGTCTCATCGAGCAAAAGGCCAACAACATCTGAACTAATATCCAATCCATCAAGACATTCCATCTTTGGAAGTGCTAGTCATTTGTCCACTAATCGCGCAGCTGATTGCTCAAATCAACGTTTCAATAATTCTTAGTATTCACGTTATGGAGAGTTTGGAGTGATAAAAAGTGCATGAAATAAAGTGAGATAATTTATAAATTTTGTAATTCATACAATGAGATAAAAAATAAATAATTTTTAAAAATTTTAAAAAATTTTTAGTATTTTTCAGTGTACCAAATACACCCTATATACATCGTAAATATATATATTGAACTACTATCAACTTATTAGAATACATACCAAAATTCATATCCATCAAATAATCGTAAGATGCGTTTGAAAGATAAAAAAAATAATTTTTATTAAATTTTATCAATTTTTGTTTATTCTCATTTTCTGTTTAATTATTTAAAAAATTTTCACTTTTATAAACTTTTATAAACTCTTATCAACTTTTTTTTAAGTTTTATCAACTTTCTAATAACTTTTTTGATCAAAACTACTCGAACGGATAGGTGAGATCATATTCAAATGAGTTTAATTAGAGTTGTGCTAACAAAATATCAAAAAAGTGATTGACAAACACCACTTTCTATTTTTTTTTTTTTGTCTTCCAAACGCCACCTAAATTAACACTACGCGACTGTTGGTAACTTTCCCATATTCAAATTAAACACCAACTATTTACATCCTACTAGTCTGTGTGCATATATTGAATTTATTAGAGATATGATTATGTTAAAATAGCAAGGCTTGAACTTTTGTTTGAAGGCTAGCTGGGAAAAATATTCAGGTTAAAGTTAATCGTTATATTTTCATGGTTAGTTACGCCATCTACTTTAGTTTTTTGCAAACAAATCAGTTTTTCAAAATAAAATAAAAGAAACATTTTTTTTTTAATTTTTAAAGATACTTTATTTAGTAGTATTTTATACCAATTTCTCTAAATTTTACCAGAAAATATTCAATAATTATTTAATAATCTTTTAAATTATTGTTCATACTTATTTATTAAGCCTATTGGTAGATTTAAGTCAAACTAAACATAAAATGTATTAAATATTTTCTTAAATTAATAGAAATTTACTAATAATATAAGAATGATGTTGATTTTTATTGTGATCGTAAAAAGAAGGTTGTTATTATATATTTATAAATAAATCAATAATATAATAATATATTATTCTTTATAAAGAATTAAAATAACACAGAGAGCCTATTCCCAGCTAATTTTACTTGTATGGTTGCTCTTAAGGCAATATAAGCTTCTAGGTAGTTATTATTATATTATATTTTTTAATTAGCTCTAATGACGATCGCATTACTTGCAAGTGATGGCACTAAATTAATTCTATAATATAGATTAACATATGATCTAATTGTGGTATAAAAAATTATCTATATATATCGCTCTTCATGTGGAAATTAAATAGGCCACTACTCCTATATCTATATATATTCTCCTTTTTATTTTAGTTATTGTTATATGATTTGTTAGCTCACATGTCGCTTTAAGGCGTGCTTGATGGTGTTTGAACCATAATGACCTCATTGGATTACTGTTTAATTATCAGCACAAGTGGCAAAGAATGATGCGACTGCCCAATATATATATATGTATAATAAATGCTAACATATGCCCTAAGGGTATATTTTAAAAAACATTTATTACCTTAATTTTTACTCTAAATATTTTGGAAATTATGCATTTAATTGCATTTATTAGTTACTTGCATTTATTATCTTAATTTGTTTTTACTCATAAAATAGTTGAAAATATGTATTAGTTTGTTTTAAAAATTATTTGAAAAGAGTGAGAATTGATGTAAAAATAATTTTCAATGTATATAATTAATTTTTGTAATTACATTAACTAACATGTGCTCAAGGGCACATGTTAGCAACACCCTACTAATTTTTATTTAAATATATAATTTAGTAAATCTAGATTTGAGTATTCTAAAATCTTAAAATTATAAATCTTCTATCTTATAATTGTACTTTCTCTCCGTTGGGTTTATCCCAACGACAATGTTGGCACAAGAAAATTTTTTGGGCGTGAAAAATTATAAGAATAATTATTATCTCAATCATAGTTAAAAGAGCACAAATTTATGATACTTATATTTAAATTGAGAAAATAAATAATACCTACTAATAATTATGTTATATTTTATAAAAGGCAAAAGTTAATTAAGAGAGAATATTTTACGGGGTTAGTGAGATAATATGAATACATAAACCGTCTGTAATTTGGACGAAAGTATAAAACTAATTGAATATATTAAATTTAATTGGATTTGTATCTCATGAATTAAAATTAGTTGAGAGAAAAGTTTTACACAAAAATAGATAGATAAAAATATATCTTAAAATTAAACATTATTTTATTTTTTAAAAAAACTCAATTTGTTTATACTTTCCTAAACAATATTTTGTGAACGAGAGTATGTACGGTAGGTATGTCATAAATTTAGTGTCCGTTTGAGAGAAAAAATAAGCTACCAGTTACTAATTTTTTAACTTTTTTTAAAATGATTGAATTTACCTTCTTATATTTTAAATTTTTTTAAATCTTAAAGGACAAAAATATGAAATTAACAAAAAAAAAAAAAAAAAAAAAACTAAAAAGTTGGCTTTCTTTTTTAAACCTTAAAGGGTAAAATTGTGAAATTAACCAAAAAACTGAAAAGCTAGCTACTAAAAAATTAATTTTTTTGTTAAAAAAGTTAATTTTTTTCTTCTCAAACTTAACTTTAATTTAATTTAACATTTTTATCAATCTTACAATTTAGTCCAAATCACCAGAGTGTTATGTGTTGACTTTTAAATTAAGCGCAGTCATATGTTTTTTGTTTTAACCACGGGATGATAAAATGTAATTAACGTTATATATTATTATGTTTTATATATTAAATTATGAATTAAATTATTAAATTAATTAGTTTTATTATATATGTTATATCTATATATAATTAATAAAAATATATAAAATTGATGTATATGTATTTTTTTGTATTCTCATCGCATATATATTTTCATTACTATATATATATATATATATATATATGCATGTATCTACTTCTTCTTACCTCTTCCTATGTAGGTGTACGCATATTGTGTATATGAAATCTGTATTTCTCATCACATTACTGTTAAAAAAAAAAAGGTCATATTTTGGCATATTATCACTTTTCTTTTTTTTTTTTTTTCCCACTCACATCAACAAGCACACAAACCGTAGAAGGAAACTATTAGTTCTTCAAAAGAGGAAATACTTCAATACGGGGTAAAGAAAATATGAGAGATACGTATACTACAAAAGTGGAATTCCGATATGGAAGGAACTGTGAAATGTGAACGAAGGTTTGGACTATGGTCATTGTAGTGATTATGAACTCGCAACTGCTACAGTAATGGCCGACCTTAACTAGACACTATCCATCTTCTAAGCAAACAAGAATCGCTTCTGGTACATCCAACAAAAACGAAAATGCGGTACGTTTATACTTTAATATATGGAACGATCGGAATAGATTTTGGAAAGAATCTTTATATACATATATATTATTATATATACATATATATTATTAAAATGTTTTAACATATGAAAGTGATTTATTTTTAAAAAATAATTAATATAAAATAGAATAATTTAGATATTATGAAACTAAATGCATTTTATATTTGATAGGAATTTTTGTTCATTCTTCTTCCGTAAAACTTAAAATTTATTGCTGAAATTTATTATTTTTACGAGTTTTTTAAATAAAAATATGAATAATATTTTGGGATTAAGTCTCCATTTGGAAAATCATATAACTCTGACTATTTAGGTTTTTTAGTTTTTTTTTTTTTTGAAATAATCAAATTTATCTTTTTATATTTAAATTTTTTTTTAAATCATGAAAGGTAAAAATATCAAATTGATAAAAAACTAAAAAATTAATAGCTAAAAGTTATTTTTTTTCTTTTCAAACTAAGCCTAAACATTAGTGTAGCATGTTCGCAATGCATTACCAAAATGAAAATTGTGGGGGATAGTTAGGAGTTGGATTAACACATAGACTCACTCGTGTTATAGCACGGGTAGTCTAATTAAAAAAAAAAATTTAGTCCATTTTTTTTTAAATTTAAGCCACTCTAATTTGTTTTTGTTTTTTTTTTTAAGTCCAGCCCACTCTTCTTTAAAATCTTTTGTTTAACTTAAATTTTTATAATTCAGTCATTTTTATCTTTAAACTCTTTATTTATCTCAAGGCAATTCCAAATCCTAAGTCCGTCCTAAAAATAGGATGACAATATCTCCCTTATCTCTACTTCACCATGTTAAACTTGTGTATACCTTAAGATATATCCATATCTATATATAATTATAATAATAAGTGTGTTTGGAATTGTATAAATTTTTAAAAGTTAGTGTCTCATAATTTATGTAGTTAGTAGAAATTCTGAATTTTACAGTCTTATAATTCGTATTTGTAGGAATTTGTAGAATTATATATATATATATATATATTAACTTCCAACAGGTTCAATATCTTGCAGTATGGTTTACCATTGTGGCATTGTTTTCCGTTGTGAGAAGTCGTGCGTGGCTGTTCATGATATCCATTCGGATCATACCAAAGTGTGAGAATTTCTACGTGGTTGAACCTGAATTAATGCGATTACTGTTGGGACAATTACAACATAACACACTAACAAGGAAAACATCCCAACACTTGTCTTTCCTTATGGGAAAAGTATATATATGGTTCTATAAAATGCATATAGCTGTATAAATGGATGATTATGTATATATATGATATAATGCAAAGAAATTTTAAGGTGAAATTAAATAATAATAAGAATATTATTAGATGGAGTGCCTTGCAAGTTTTATTTGAAATTCATTATTTTTACTAGTTTTTTTAAATAAAAATATGAATAATATTTTGAGATTGTGACATTAAAGTTCTGTTTGGAAAATCATGTAACTCATTAGTTTTTGACTATTCAATTTTTTGAATTTTTCAGAAATAACTAAATTTATTTTCTTATATTTAAATTTTTTTTGAATCATAAAAGATAAAAATGTCAAATTAATAAAAATATTAAGAAACTAACTACTAAAAAGCTAATATTTTTTCTTCTCAAATATAAAAAAATTAGTTTTTTAATAACAAAAAAGGTATTTTTTTTTTCTTTTCAAACTAAGTTTAAACATAAGTGTAACATGTTCGCAACGCATTACCAAAATGAAAATTGTGGGGATAGTTAGGAGGCGGACTGAAACATAGGCTCACTCATGTTGTAACCTGGGTAGCTTAGCTTAAATTTTTTTTTTTTAAATTTAACCCACTCTAATTATTTTTAGTCCAGCCTACTCTACTATAAAATCTTTATCTTTAAACCTTTTATCTAACTCAAGGCAACCCAAATCCTGTGTCCGCTAGGAAAATAGGATAAATAATAGCTCCCTTATCTCTACTCATCATGGTAAATGGTAAGTGTTACGTAAACTTGTGCAAACCTTAAGGTATATGCATTTCTATATATAGGCTTCGTTTGGAATAATAAAAAATTTTAAAAAATGCTAAAAAGTTGTAAAATTTTTTTATTTTTTATTTCACTGCACGAATCATGAATTTATAACTTATTTCACTTTTTGTCACTTTAAACACACCCATAATTGTAACAATAGGAAGAGTTGTATAAATTTTTAAAAGTTAGTATCTCGTAATTTGTTTAATGAGTAAAAAAGTTAAATTTTATAATTTTATAATTCATATTTTGTAAGGTTTATAGAATTTTATATTATTATTATTATTATTATTATTTTAACTCCAAATAGGTTCAATATCTTGGAGTATGGTTTATCATTGTGGCATTATTTTTGGTTGTGGGAAGTCGTACGTGGCTGTTCATGATATCCATTTGGATCATACGAGAGCGTGAGAATTTCTACGTGGTTGATCCCGAACTAATACGATTAATGTTGGGACAATTACAACACAACACACTGACAAGGAAAATATCCCAACACTTGTCTTTCCTTGTGGGGAAAGTATATGGTTCTATAAAATGCATATAGCTGCATAAATGGATGATTAATTATGTGTATATATATATATATATATATATGACAGAATGCAAAGAAATTTCAAGGTGAAGTTAAATAATAACAAGGTTATTATTAGATGGAGTGCCTTGCAAGTTTTATTTGATTATTCTCATTTTGTATTTCTCAACACTTTGTCACCATGAAGAATCGACATTTGTGGGTTTTTAGCCACCTGGCCAGTTTACAACCTTAATCATGATATGAACTATTTCGTAGATGGAACCATTTTTAGTCTTAATCAATAGGATGAAGTGGATTAAGAGAGGAACAATATGTAACTTGAATGAGTATGTTTTGAAATCGGACTAAATCAGGGCCACAAATTTGTCATGAAGATTCAAGTTATTCCAAATTGAGGCCAAAATATATATATATATATATATATATATATATGTATGTATACATGTACGATGCACTGGCACAAATTTTTATCAGCATTTATGATTAGACAGTAATAACCTTTTCGAAATATGAAACTTGACCGTAACTTATATTTTTAGAAGTGATTGGTTTGTAATCAATTACTTTATTTTAAAAATGGATTATAACAATAAATTATTACAGAATAGCATTGCTCCGTTCTGAATGGTGCCGAGAAAGCAAAAATTTTAATGTTGTTAAGAGAATGTTTAATTCAAAAAATGGGGGGACCACGTAGATTGGCCAGGAGCTCCAAGTCAAACACCAACCATTTGGATTTTTACCTGCCCCCTTTAGTTTCCCGTATATACATATATATATATATATAGAGAGAGAGATAATGTAGTGCAAGTTGTGTCCAAATGAATCTACGATCATTATTTGAACACTGAAATAAATGATTTTTTTAACACAACAACAACTTGAGAAGAGTTCGCCTTTAACAAGAAATGTGTCATTATAATTAGGCCATCCTAAATCAAAAACAATTGACGAAATTTATACCACTGTCTGGCATTTTTAAACCGTCGGATTAAGGGTTGTGAAATTAAGGCCTAATTTGAGAAAAAAAAAAAAGTTAATTTTTTTAGGTAAAAAAAAAATATATAAAGTTGGCTACTAAAAAATTAAATTTTTTATCCTTTATAGTATTTTTAATGACATTTGTATCCTCTATAATTTGAAAGAAGTTTAAACTATAAGAGGATAAATTTGGTCAATAAAAAAAACTAAAAAACTGAATAGTTACCAAAAAAAAAAGTAATTTTTTTTTTGTTTGGGAAGGGAAAAAATACATTTTTAGTAATTAATTTTTTTTAACTTTTTGTTAATTTGATATTTTTATTTTTCATATATAGTTTAAAAGAAGTTTAAAATGTAAGATGATAAATTTAGTTATTTAAAAAAAAAACACAAAGTTGAGTGGTCAGAAACTCACCATTTCCTAACGCAGCCTAATATCTAAGGCCATGGGACTATTTTTTTTTTTTTTTGAAATTAATCAATTAATTTAGGATGGAATATAGTTAATTTACAATGGAACAATCTAGAATTAGCCACAAGTGGTTTTCCGTGGTCATAGTGCATCGATCTTAGTACTAATTAGCAATGAAAATATGTGGTCCGTGTCAAAGATACTAAACTATATATTATCCTAGTCGATCTATTTCTCTAGGATTTGCATGGATGCGTGCGAGAGTGAGCAAAAATTATCGTATCGGGCTCAAATTTAGCAACCACAAGTGTTGAGGACCCCACAACGAACTCTGCCATTCATTGTGCAATGGGAGAAGAGAGTAGTTTTATCTAATCTCTAATGAGGCCAAGAAAATTAAGAAGCAAACCCACACAGTTGCATTTATTTGTTAATTATGTGTCATTTTGGTTACGTTGTGTGTCATAAATGAGAATATTATATGATATTACACATTTTTAAGGTTTTGTTTGATAGCTGAATTTGCAGATTTTTGAGCAAACAATGAGGATAGGAGAACTCTTTTCTCCAATTCTGACCTGGTGATTTCGCAAACCAACCTGCCAAGCAAGTCCTAAACTTAAAGTATTTGCTTTTAGACAATTTAAGCAGTCTGATTTTTTTCCATCTATCACTAAGAACAAAATCAACGTATCAAGTAGTGTTTGGATGGCTCCCAAAAAAAAAAAAAATAATAAAAGGATAAAAGTGACGCATAATAAAATTTGACTGAATTAAGTTGAAAAAAATTAGTAAAAATTGAAAATTTTTTATGTTTTTTTTTAAACCAAAACAGCCTTAATTAAGTAGAAATTGTGTTTAACAAATTTATGAAATACTGCAAATAAGACTTTTTAGTCATTAAAAAATATTGTAAGAAAATAGAAAAATGAAATAATGAGAGTGTTGTGTATATTTATATATATTATTTTCAAATACTCACACTTAATCACAATATAATTTTTTATCATTTTTTTTTTTTTTTTGGTTCGTATGGTTGTCTTTTGATGAAGAGTGATGGTGTTAGTGCACTCACAAAAGCGTCCCCGAATAAGGGAATTATCTATATTTTAGGGAGAAAAAAAATTAAAGAATGTTTATTTTTTTAAGCTCTCCATCAACTTCTTTTTATGGTACCTTTAATTATTTTAGGGAATTACTAATATGGTCCCTCAGACTCTAAAGTTGAAGCTCTCCCTAAATATTTTTTATTATTGAAAAAAGGTTTTCTCTTCTACTTTATTCATTAAATAAAAAATTTTGAAAAATAAAATAATAAAAAATATTAGATATAATGAATATTCTAATACAATAAAAAATGATTTAAAGTAACTGCTCTAAAGTCAGTTTTATTATATAAATATACATATGATCATTTAATTGTATCACATTTTCAGGGGATTTCATCAAATTGTTTGTATTTGCACAAACATCGTCACCAGGGAGGAGGGGCACAATCTGCACAAAAAATCTTGAAAATTCCTTATTGCTGCATATAAAATAATGGTTCATTAGACTAATGAACTATGCTATCCCACATAAATCAAATCTTAGTTTTAAAAATCGATAGTTATCCTCGTTGCGTAATTTTTGAACCCTTCTATTTTTGTTATATTTTTATTTTTTTTCTTTATACCTCCGTCCAGTTCGTTACCTATCCATTGTTAATGTTGTTCAAAATCACCTGTAATAGGTTAGAGTACTCATGGGAAAGACGGTAGAGATGAATAACATATATATGTTTACATAATAAAATATAACACATTTTAAAAGGATTCCTCTCATGAATGAAAATTTAAATGCTAAGATTGAGTTTTATTTTTTAACGGATGACTGAGATATTTTACAAATTAAAATTTATTCTTAAATTCCTGCCCAGTTTTTATATTATTCACATTTTAATACGTTATTGAATTTAACTTAATGATGATATTTAAAGAGTTGCGTTGTCAGAGATAAAAAAAATTTAAATTTTTGAAAAAAAATTTATTTTAAAATTAAAAAAAATATGTACTTAACATATTTTAATTTTAACATATTTTGATTCTAAATGCGTATATATTTAATTTTTGTTGGAGGATGCCGTAAGTACTAATATATATATATATATATATTTAATGGCCACATGCACTACTCTAGCAAGTTCGGATTAAGCTGATCAAATCATCATCAGATCAAACGGTTGAGGGAGTTTCTGCAATTAAACAAATTGAACTCGGAGCTCCCTATGATTTTCAAACAATAAAACACACACAAGCAAACGTGGTGATGACGAAAGGGGTGATGGAATGGTTGAGTAAGAGTGCAATCAGGGAGTGGATTGTGTAGGAAAATGGGAAGAAAAATTTTGGATGCTTAGATGTAGCTTTGTCTCCGGGTCACCCATCATTCACTATCACCCCTCTCTCTTGTGCCGGGGGGAGCTAGCTCTGATAACACCAGAACAGGGGAGAGAGCGTGTAGTTCATCTGTACCTTTCACAAACCAATGGGTGGGCCATGAAAACAAAAGTTAATTGCAAAGCTCTCTCTCTCTCTCTCTCTCTCTATATATATATATATATATATAAATATATATAGGAAGGAGGAAGAAAGGTGGCAACAATGCAAAAAAGTTTGGTGGGTATATAAAGGTGGGTGTGGGGCTTTCGAGTCTTTAGGTATCATAGGAGGAGAGAGTTTAATTATAATTTGGGGGTTGGTGGTGGTGGGTGGTGATGGGAAGACAACCTTGCTGTGACAAACTTGGGGTGAAGAAGGGTCCATGGACGGCCGAGGAGGACAAGAAACTCATCAACTTCATTCTCACTAATGGCCACTGTTGCTGGAGAGCTGTCCCTAAGCTTGCCGGCCTTCGTCGCTGCGGCAAGAGCTGCAGACTTCGTTGGACTAACTATCTTCGCCCCGACTTGAAGAGAGGTCTCCTAACTGAAGCTGAGGAGCAACTAGTTATTGATCTACACGCTCGTCTGGGCAACAGGTTCTCTCTCTCTCTCTCTCTCTCTCTCTCTCTCTCTCTCTCTCTGTGGGCGCGCAAGAGATTATTTTCTTCACAGATCATCCTGCATGCATTCTGTTGTGTTAAGCGTGTCTCATGCATGCACGAAAACAATGGAAAAAGCTATTCATTTCACCATAAGTATTTACTTAAAAATTGGAACAAAAATGATGTCCCCCTGATCTTATTATAATAATAATGCATCGCAGTGAGTTATTTTTATAAAATAATAATTTTACAATTATGTCAAGTTATTTTAGTCTAAAATTGAAAAAGAAAATTAATTATGTAGCATTACTCAAACAATTTCTTCTATAAAATTTTCGGTGAACAAAACATTATGAATTGCTATTTTATCATAATTTTAAATCGGAATCATGTCTCGACTGCACTTGTAAAATAAATAGGCATTTTAGTTTTTATTTTATTTTTTTCTCACACCATGTTTATGTCTATTTATATATAACAAAATGATAATATATAGAGTTACTATTAGGTTTAGTATTTCTATTGAAAATATTACGTACCAAAAAAAAGAGGAGAGAGAGAGAGAGAGAGAGAGAGAGTATTATGTCTAAAAGTTATTAAACTCAGTGAAATTATATACTTGTATTTGTTTTTTCACAGATGTCAAATTAACAAAATATTTGCAATAAACAATAAGTAATGGCTTGCTCGATAAGGTTTTTGTGGAATGATTAGGGATGTAATGTAATGAGTGATTATATTACTATTATCATCTTTTGTTTACCTTAACCCGGGTTTTCGTTCATTGGTTCCTACAATTCATTATGATTAAATCTTGTTGGGGGGTTATTCTCAAACAATATATATATATATACATATGTATGCATCCTTCAAATAATTTAGTACAGCAACTTCTTGGCTTAAGATTCAAGCGTTTAATTATTTTTGAATCCGATTATAATACGAGTAATTCTTTATTAGAAAAAATAAAATATTGTAATGAGTGACTTTTTTTTTCAAGAAAAAAATTCTTATATGCTGAATGCGCGATTTGAAGAAAATAAAATAAAACAAAAAAGCACTAAAATCTAAGATCTTTTGGTGATGGGTTCTGTCTTCTTTGTTCTTGATATGATCAGGTGGTCTAAGATTGCCTCAAGATTGCCAGGGAGGACTGATAATGAGATCAAGAATCACTGGAACACCCACATCAAGAAAAAGCTTCTCAAGCAGGGAATTGATCCCGTAACTCATGAGCCCCTCAACAAAGAAACCAAGGCAAGCAACGAAGCAATATCATCTCCCCCAGATCATTCCTCGGAATCTAACAACAGCAACAACAACAATAACAATGTCCAGTTACCCGATAATACCCTAATTCCCAGCTCAGAGGAGAACTCGTCGTCGTTCTCACCAACAACCGAGAACTCTTCGAGTCACCACGATCCCCATCTCCTCCTTAACATCTGTGAAACCGACCCAATATTGATGATGAGCAATAGTTGCCTGTGGGGGGATGGTGAAACTCCTCTATTAGTTGATGATTCATCAAGGGAGTTCCCAGCTGCCGGACAAAACTTCAGTAACTGCTATGATTTCCCATCCTGGGATGATCAAAATTGTGGTTGGTTGTTGGATTGCCAGGACTTTGGTGTTCATGATTTTGGGTTCGATTGCTTTAATGATTTTGAAGACATGAACCCGTTGAACACGTTGGAGATGGGTACTAATAAGTAGTAATGATATCAAAGACATTTAAAAAAAAAAAAAAAAAAGAAAGAAAGAAAAGCATTAAGCTTTTTTCTACAAGTGCGCATGCTACAAAGTATCATGTCTCTCTGGCTCAAATTACTTGGATTTTGTTGAATATTCCTGGGAGGTCAAAATGAGAAGTTGCTTCTTGTTGAGGTTTCTCACCAACCAAATGGAAGTATATTACCAAACCTAAGTCGACTGAATTAAGGTCTCTGTTTGTACTTAATTAGTACGTATGTATAAAAGGTAGAGGCATAGTGGAGTTACGTACGTATATACCTAAATATCAGAATGTTAGAAAGGGGCCTTGTGAATGTACATGGAGCCTTTTGTATATGTGTTTATGTCCAAATCAATAAAGAGAAATATATATTTATTTATTTTATTTTAGTTTTGTAAATTTCATGTGTCCTATACATATATATGTGTGTGCATATGTAATTCAACTTTTGCAACCAGTTTACAGACAAGAAATAAAACATAGCTAATTAGGGTATTGAGTAGTGTTTATAGCTCTGTAAAAAATAAATAAATAAATAAATAAATTTTTATAAATTTTTACTAAATAAAAATTTTTATAAATTTTTACTAAATAAAAATTTTTTATTTACCACACGAATTATAAAATTACAATTTTTACCAATTTACACAACATTTTTTTCACTTCAAACACTCAATTAACTTAAAATTCTTCACTCTTAAAGGTTACAACTTTTTAAAGTGAAGAATAAAAAATGAAAAAAAAAATTATAAGTTAGATTAATAATTATGTCCATATCATTTATTTAATTAATTTTTAATCTCCATACCAAACATGCCCTAAAAGTTAAAATGATTAGTTGATTAACCAAAGTTACGCAGCCCAGGAATGGCTCTTAAAGTGAAAAACATACAAAAGCTCTAAGAAAATGCCCTCCTACAGCTGTTTTGCATCATACGTACTTGCCCAATAGGCAATATATATATATATATATATATTAATAGATAGTTTCCACTAGATTAAACCATACGTAAAGACTCTATGAAAGAGTTCAGAAACAGTGTCATGGAGGAAATCAGTCAAAAGATATATATTCCTTTTCATTACAAATGAAATTAAATACCATTTTTCCCATGTGTGATCAGAAGCAAGATTTCAATCCATGAATGTTGACAACCTTGCTGGTGTTCTACAGTTCTACTTGGATTCCCCTCTTCAACAAATATTAATACAAGATTTTTTTTTTTTTTTTGGGTTTTAGAAAACATTTATGGCAAGAAAAATTGGGTATTATCTTAAACTCCATTATCTATAAAGACTATAATTTCCGCCACATATTCAACTCATTCTTTAAGTACAAAAGTTGCAGTCTTGAATTATCAGTCAAGTATGGATACCCTCATTCTGTGGCACAATTCTTGGAAGCTTTATTCCACTGTGGGGGTCACAAAGGTAACCATACATACATACATACATACATATTTATCAAAAGCCCAAATTATAAATGTTCCAAGAATTAATCATATCATCATCCCACATGGGCTGCTACTCTTATCTTTTTACTTATAAATTAATAACTTTATGCAATGGAAATGAACGGATATTCTAATATTAATTGTATGCATCTTCAATTAATTCTTAAGATATAACTTGCCACCATATCATTTCCGTCGATCAGGATGTTATAGGAAAAAATGTACTCAAGTGGGGTTTTGTCACTAAACAAATTGCACCTTTCAATCATGTTATCTCTTAACCTAATATGTCATTAACGCCACTTCAAATCAGTGGTCCTGGCTAATTATAGGATTAGCACTATTACCCATTCCATTTTAGAAGCTAAGTTTGATATATATATAAATATATATATAATTTTACTAATCTCTCGCATATTAAATAAATTTAAAATAGTTACAAAAATAAAGATGACAAAATTATCCACTCTCAGTATGTACTTGTCTTGTTTATGGTATATAAATATGGAGATTTTAAAATTTATTTGATAAATAGTAATTTTCAATTAATAGATTTGAAATTAAATTGCATTAAAATAAAAGTGAGAGAGTTATCTAACAATATATGAAAATTTTTAAAATGGTGAAACCAATATTATGAATTATTTCAAATAATTATTTTTTGTGATAATTTCAATTCCATCGTAATGCATCACATTAAGCTACTAAAATTTGTCATTATATTTTAATTTAAACTAATAAAATTACATATTATTGCTCCTTGGTGTATAAATATTATAGCGCCAAATCGCTTGATTTTAATTTCATAAATGCTGACGTAACCTTCAAAGTGATTTTCTAACATGTAATATTTTTTGATTTAAAATATATAATAATTTATACTTCTATTAATATCATATAATATTATTTTAATTTAATAAATAATTTTTATTTTTAATCAGAGTAGCCATCCCGATAGATAAAAACTCAATCCAGTTGTCTAGTTAGCAATTATGTATTTACGATCATTGAGCTTGGTGTGACTTATTACTGAAGAATACGAAAAAATTATAATCACGCAATGGCAATTAAAGTGAACAGTGCCCTCAGTGGAGAAGGTGAGAGCTGTGAAATTAATTAAGAATTATATGTACACTAACATGACATGTCATGTCGTGTGAGTTATAAACGACTTCCATTTACTTGAAAAACAAAGAAAAAAGGGAAAAAAAAAAAAAAAGTTGCAGAGGATGGTCCATCCCTCCGAAGAGGGAGACTGCTCGGCCCTCCAACATTGACGTCGAAAGTTGTTAAATTAAAATTTAATAATTTAGAGATATTTATTTATTTTTGAGAGTCATTTGGAGTTTTAAGAAATTTCAAAAAATTATATAAATTTTTATAAAATAAAAATTTTTTATTTATTAATGCATGAATTAGGAAATTGTAATTTTTACACAAATTTATATTAATTTTTTATAACTCCAAACACTTAATTTAAAAAATAAGATAAATTATATCTACATTCCCTTAATATTTGGATAATTACACTTATCTCGCATAACATTTAAAAGTCACGCATGCTTCCCTTATTTTGAAATGTTATTAACATTGATTCCTTTCGATAAAATCAACTGTTAAAACTTAACGGAAAATGTTAAAATAAATAAAATTTTATATGTTTTTCCTATTTTATTTAACACTCTTTCATATTTTCATTACTTTTTTATGAAAGTTCTTAAAAATAAGCCAAAAAAATTAAGTAAAGTTAAAAATTTTTAAGAATTTTTGAAAAGAAAACGACAAGATATGAGAGAAAGAGGTGTAAAATAAGAAAAGTATCTAAAATTTTAATTAGTTTGATAATTGATTTTATCATAAGGGAGTCAATATTAACAATATTTTAAAATAAAAAAAGATAAGTATAACTTTTTAAATGTTGTGAATGTTAAATATAATTATTCAAATATTAAAAAAATATATATAATTTATCAAAAAAAAATATGAATAAATCCAATCAACCAAGTTTCAATTTAACAGGCGGAACAATATTGCTCAGAAATTGAGATCGAAAACGATGTCAACGCTGCTAAATTCTCGTAGAATTGGAGGGGCTCTGAAGAAAAGTGCGAGGATGAAAAAGGAGAGCGTGTGACAAATGAGGGAGGGAGACCCTCCACCAGCATCCCATTTGCTGATGGTGGCCTCTTTTGAATATAATATGAGTGTGTTTAGGGTGATAAAAAATGAAATAAAATGAGATAACGTAAAATAAGTTGTGGGTTCGTATTCGTACAGTGAGATAAAAAATAAATAATTTTTAAAAATTTTTAAAATATTTTTTATTTTTTAACATACCAAACGGTACCATATATAAAAAGAGATTAAGCGCTGAACTTGTGGTTTTGAATTCAACCTGGACCATTTATGTTCCATGCATATACAATGACAGCTCTGTTGTTACATCAATTTTTAATCATTATATTCAACCCCATCTCAACCTATTTTAATTTGCAAATCAGCTAAAAAAGTTTTTCTTTTCTTTTCTTTTCTTTTCTTTTCTTTTTTTTTTGGTTGAACATCTCCCTCCCTCTTTGCTACATATACGTACGTGTATCATCCATTCGGAGAGGGACAGGTCGTGTGTCTTTTGTAGGGTGGCTTTATGGAAAGGTTGTATACCAACCCCTACCAACTCCAAACACCGTCATTAACTTACAGGAATAAGTAATGGGGGGCAAACGCACAAAGTCTTTGACGGGTGTACCAAATATTGAATAATATTATTTATGAAGATTTTAGGGCCTTGTTTGGGAGCTTTTGGCTACTCAATTTTTAGTTTTTTTTTTTTTTAAATGATCAAATTTACTATTTTACATTTTAAAATTTTTTCAAATGGTGTAGAACAAAAAGTTAGTTACTAAAAATTAATTTTTTTTTTCCTTCTCAAACATTAAAACAAAAAAATATACCGTTTTAGTAGTCAGTTACTTAATTTTTGGGTTTTTCTCTAAACGGACCAAATTTATCTCTTGTATTTTATATTTTTAAATCATGAAGGACAAAATGTCAAATTAATAAAAGTTAAAAAAAACCTAACTTTTTTCTCTTCCTAAAACTTTGTGTGTAGGTGTGCGTGTTTGGAAAGAAAAAAGGGTTTAATTTTTTAGTAATTAATTTTTTAATTTTTTATTAATTTAATATTTTATCTTTCATAGTTTAAAAAATTTTAAATATAAAAAGACAAATTTAATCATTTCAAATAAAATAATAAAAAAATTGATGTTCTGACAACTCTTTCCAAACCATACTTAAAGATTCATAACACTTATGCATGGTCTAATTTTGAAATGAATGAAAGCTTCTTAAAAATATATATATATATATATATATATATATATATGAAAGCCTCCGGAAGAAATGAAAAGAAATTTGGCAACCCAATTGTAGCCAATCTCTAATGATGTGTTTGAATAAAAAAAGGTAAAAAGTAAAGTAATTGTTAAAAAGAAAATAAAAAAAATACAAGACAAGAAATAAAATTTCAAATACATACGCTTCTTTGGAATTGGGTTAGAAAATTAAAGATATCTTTTAATAAACTCATTTTATAATTTAATTTTGTTTCGTTTCTCAAATTTTATAAACTTTTTCTATTAATTTTCTGTCACAACTAATTAGAAAAGTAATTTAAAATTTATTTTCCTTAATAAATTCATGAGACCAAAAAATAAGGAAGATGAATTAGTCATGATCTGATCGATACTAGCAGCCTACCCATACACGAAACATTACGGTGCGTTTAAGTGAAATAAATAATTTTTTTTTTAATAGAAAGAATGGGAAGAAAGTAGCTATGAGAGAGAGTAGGATATAATAGTAATATAGTATATATTTGAAGGCTATTTTGAAAGCTGAAAAGTTTCGTCAAATTAATTTTAATATTGAAACAAATTTTGATATTTATTTTATATAATAATTTAGATAGGGTTGTAAATGGATGGCCGTTCACTAACTTATTCGCAAATGAGATTTATTAGTTTATGTTTGTTCACTAAGTTAAAAGAACAAACCTTAAACGTAATTTTTAAACTTAATAAATAAACTAGTCGAAATCAAATAAAATTAAGTTTGACTCGAAAAAATTTTCAAATAAACTCATATAAATATTCGTGAATAAAGTCATTTATAATTCGTAAATAATTTCGTTTAGATGTTATGAGATAAGCTTATTTATAATTAATGAAAAATCTCATTTAAATGTTCACGAACAAATTCACAAAAACACTCTTTTACTATTTATGAAAAATATTTAAAAGTGAAAGATTAAAATATGTTAATTTAAACTTTATTTGTGAAGTTAAAAAATATAACTTATTTATTTGTTGAGTTTGTTTTTAATAAGCTTATAAGCAAACTAGTCAAAAATTTCATGAGCGGCCTCAATGAAAAAAAAAATTATAAATAAGTTTGATAAAAACTCGCAAGTAAATTCACTAAAAATTTCTAAACAGAGTTAGTAAAAACTTGCAATTATAGGTTTGTTTGTTGTGATCAAGTTGAATTCAAACTTTAGCGACTTGACATTGAACACAAGATTCTGAACTTGAATTTGCCAAAAAAACTAACAAACAAATTTAAATATAAAAATTTTTAAACATAATAAAAACTCTCAAGCCCGAATTTACTAAAAATATTAATAACTAAATTTGAACAACCTAATGCCTAACTTGATTTATTTGTGGCTCTAAAGATAACACCAAACCGATAATTACGATTTTTTTTTTTTTTTTCAGAATTAAGAATGATCATGGGAAGGACGAACTCCAACCTTGAAAATTTTTTGAATTTTTTGGGTAAAATATTACCAAATATTAATATTGGTTGGATAAGTTGGAAACATCAAATAAATTAATGTATCAGTCTTGAAAATATATACAAGGACCATCATTTGATATTATGGTCATTATCCCTCAACATCCTAAATTCTAAAGTGATGTTGAATTTCAAAGAAAATTGTCCCACTTCATCATTCTAATTGTGATTCTCCTTTGAGACTTACAGGTAGCTAGTTTAGGCTAATGCTCTTGATAATTATTTTAATATTATATTAAATTTTATTAAAAAAATGAAAGAAGAGGCATCGACAGGAAAAAAAAAATTAATACCATATTTGGATCATGAATTTATGAAGCAGAAGAAAAATTAAAAGAAGATAAAATTTATAATTTGTATAATTTTTGTTAAATTAACCAAGTAAAAGTTAAATTTTATTGATAAATATTTATTTATTTTAATTCTATTTATAAAAAGTAAAATAAATTTGACTTTTCACTTTATTTTACATTTATATTATTTTGAGGGTGTTTGGAAGTTAAAAAAAAACTTAAGTTTTGGTAGTTTTTTGGTGTTTTTTTTTTGCACTTTTTTGTGTGTTTGGTTGAACTAAGTAGAATTTTTAGTATTTTTTTAGTAACTTTTGGGTGTTTGATAAATTTTTTACTGTAGCAAAGGAAAAAAGTTGTAATTTTTGGATGTTTGGTATGTTTTTTACTGTAGCAAATCAAAAAAGATGTAATGATGGAGTGGTACTTTTTACTATAGCAAATAAAAAAAGTGGCCAAATTTGTGATTTTGCCAAACACACAAAAATCAACTTTTTGTATTTTTTTGCTAATTTTTGAGTTGCCAAACACCCCATTTCTTTCACTCATCTTTTTCCTTCAGAAATTCATATTTTAAACATAACTTAAAATTTTTTGGCATAGAAAAATAACAATTAGGCGACGTTTGTTTTCAGGATTAAAACTTGGGATTGAATTGTATATCCGTGAAACTCACTCTAATCCCATGTTTGATTAGAAAAAGTGGGAGGGAATTATTAGTATCACAGAACTGCTTATACCCCAAAAATGGGGTTTAAGCAATATTATAGGGGGTGTAGTATTACTTATACCTCATATGTAGATTTATTTCCTGCCAAAATCTAAATGCTCAAGACTATTTCCTTTCATATCACATATCAAATTACATCTTTTATCCCATATTATATTCTACCAATCAAACACTTAAAAAATAATCTTATATAAAAAAATAATTTTATATTATATTTAATCTTATATATTATTTTATGATATTATTTATATCTTATCATCCACTCTCTCGATCAAACATACCTTAATGTTAATAAAAGTTAGACCGGAGACAGTCGACTACTCCGGCTTCTGGGTTTTAATTTTTAAGCCGCACTAGACCGCTCCGGATCAATCAAGAGACCAAAAGTCAATACCCATTTGAACCGATTTAGGCTTCGAATCGCTTGTTGCTGATGATCGCAAGGCAGAAGAGAGAATGACAGTTGAATTGTTGGACGATCGTTGTTCCTTCACAAGGTATCTCTTTCATTACCTAGCTTTAGGGGTGGTAAAATCGACCAAAATTCATCAACTCGCCCAATTAAATTTATAATAAATGGGTTTGAGTTTTATTATTTTACTAATTAGGTTATAATTGGATAACTTATAAAATACCCATTTATAAACGAGTACAATTAGGTTGTGAAACGGGACTCGTTAAAAGACTCATTTAAATTAAAAAAATTAGTTTAATCCTCCTCTTTACGCAACTCTCTCTCTCTCTCTCTCTCTCTCTCTCTCTCTCCAGAGAGAAAGAGCGCGCGCACACACACACACAAAACACGCACATACGCTTGCGCGCGCGCGCACGTATATACACGTGCGCGCGCGCACGTGCATACAAACACACCCACACACACGCGAGCACACGCACACGCACGTGCGCTCGCGCGCACACACTCCCACACACCCAAGCGCATACACGTGCGCACCCATCCACACGTGCATGCACACACGCGCACGCGAGCTCACACGCACACACACCCACGCGCATACACGCGCGCACCCACCCACACGTGCATGCACACACGCGCACGCGAGCGCACACGCACACACACGCACGCGCACCCGCACACACACCTACACACGTTCGCACGCGCGTGCGTATATGTGCACACAAACTCGAGCTTGCGCACACACACACACCCACACCCATACCTACAGAGAGAGAGAGAGTTGTTGATTTAAAATTGAATAAAAAATAAATCGATTCGTATAAATTCAAAATTAACTGAAAATTGTAAATATAATATTTAATATTATATAATATGTATAATATTATATTAATTAAAATAAATATTGATGTATTTATATATATACGAAATAAATTTTTAATTTTTTTTTTTAAAAGTAAGTTAGGTTATAAGTAAATGGATTGTGATATGGGTTTATAAGTTTGTAATAACTCGTATTCAACCCATTCATATCTAACCCGCCTTTTAAATGGGTGAGTTTGGATTGCACTCATTTAACCTCCAACCCATTTAAACCTATCACTTACTCGTTCATTTTGCCACTCCCACCTAACTTGCACGCAATGTATTTCTATGTATTGATGATCTTCATGCTGTCTCAGATTGTATTTATCATCGTTTATTGAACTGTTTGAGGGTTTAATTTGAACTATTCGTGTGTTGAAAACGTTAGATGAAATAAAGCATGTATCCTGAGAACGCACAGTTATTGTTAAGCACTTACGTGTACATAATTTTTTTTTGTTTAATCGAGGCAAGAGTAGGCAATGTTTGACAAAATTATTGATTTTATGTGGAACTATATTTAATAATTACTGATACTAGGAATAGAATCTTCATTTTTAGTACTCTCTGTTGGAGCTACGGAGGATCTTACTGCAATTTCTTACTTTCGCAGAGATAACATACACAGACACACACACACATATATGTTGTATACCTCTAGTGACATATGATAGCAGTATTAATTTATACATCAATAGATAAATTCATTCCGGGCATGTGCAGACTCCTTGTTGAATTTGAATTACTTTATTGAGTCTTCTCTAACCAAATGAATCGTTGCTAGTGGCTTCACTAGGCGAAGTGACAGCTGTAATTGCAATGGACGAAGCTTCATTTTGTTGTTTCATAGTGGTGTTTCCTCCTTGTTTTATTTTTAATTGTCCTCATTCCGATTTCCAGATTAGCTATAATTAACCATCAAGATTAATGGGGCCATTGAATCCTAATGGGAGCATTGTGTATCAACTATTTTTTAGGTGCATAGATGTTTGGTTATCGTTTATTTGTGGTACAGCTGTTTTTCCTTTTTTAGTTTTCGCTTTTTCGTCCCTTTTTTGTCCCTCTTTCCTTGATTAACAGAAATGTTTTTGGATAATTCTTAAATGTTTTTGAATTTTTTTTTGGTAAGTGTTGTGTGAGGCCCGCATAGTGAGTAATCTTTGGTGGGATAGGTTTGGTAGAGTTCAACTTGATTTGGAGGTGGATATGGAGTTGTTGGATAAGCCATTTTTGGAAGTTATGGAAGAATTGAAAATTTTGAACGGGGGAATGATGAAGTATGAATCTGGGTCTAGATAAGATTACCATGACTTTCTTTTAGCAGTCTTGAGAGTGGTTCAGGAGGATTGGTTTTTAGTATTGAATATGTTCATGGGGTGACTGAGAAGCTTGATTAGAGTCACACTAAACTAATTTAGAAACTAAGGCCGGCAAATAGTGTAGGTCTACATTGCACAAAAGATGGTGCTCACGAGTCAGGTCTAATTTGGTTTATTTTTTCCGATGTTCGTTTGCCACATTTGTCTCATTGTGGGCGCCCTCATAGTGATAGGCCTTCCATCCTGTCTTATTCTCTTGCACATTCTGTACATATGCTTGATGCTGTTCAGGAATCATGTTATATTCACAGGAATGATGGTGTTGAAATCTCTAGTGACTTAGGCCTTAACTTCGCTGCTGAATTGATCCTATTTGATCTCCTCGATTGATGTTTTTAGGAAAGTTGTGTGGAAGCTGCTATATGATGGATGAATCATTTAGAATTGGGATTGCTGGAGATCTTGTCGAACAGCTTGCAGATGACAATGACAAGGTCAAGAAAAAGACTTGGAGATCCAAAACTACGATACCAAGGGACGCTGGACAGTCCCAAAATAAGGTACATTAGAAGCAGATTTCTGATGATTTTGAAACACCCAAAGGGGCTTATTCTAAAATAAGCAGATTTCTTGGGTTCAGCCTCCATTATTCCTGCCAGTTCCCCCTCCTCCGGAGACTTCTAGCGCGGAGTTGGATGCCATCCATTCTGCCATTCAAGAAAGTCAGAGTTTTAGAGAGGTTGAAGGAGGAGGTGGTGCAGGAAGTAGCACAGAAAGCCTAGGATCTCCATGAGAAGGAGTTCAATCTTCCGCACAAGAAGCCTCCAGCTTTTTGATGGAGAAAGATGCTTGCTTTGAGTGCTACAAGAACATATCAAGGACCCACCCAAATGTGCTGATGCAGTGATGCGGTCAACATTTCTGCAGATTGTATTTGCAGAGATAGACTGCAAGCTAGTGAGTTTAGATCGGTAGGCTACCTGAAGGAACACTTGGACTCTACTACACCAAGTGTGAACAAGCTAATTGGTTGTTTGAGAGGACACTGGGATTTTTAAGATGCTAATGCAATAAACGAAAACTGTTGTTCCTGTTGTGCTCTTCTGGGGAAAAAAATGTCAGAACTATGTGCTTAATGACAGATGTAAGCCAAATGGGGTTTCGTTCACTGAGGTGGAGTGACCAAAAGCAACAAAAAACAACGAAAAATGTGTTTTCAGTAATTTTTTGGCGTTTGACACCCAGCCACCAAGTCATGTTTTTCAAAGATGAATAATGAAACTCTTTGACTTTTGTATCAATTTTTTGGAGAGAAAAATTGTCCAAACGATTTTTTTTGGATCCGTTAGAACAGGTTTATGTCAGAGCTTGAGCTTATTAAAAGTAGTCGAAAAGTTTTTGAGATTTGTAGAAATGTATTGGGGTTTGTGAAACGTTATTGGGATTTATAAAATATTTATTGAGATTTGTAAAAAATTGCTGGAATAAATAAATATATATAAATTTATAAAAATTTTACGAAGTACTAAGAGTGCAAAATGTGTTAAAAAATTTTAGAGATTTTTAAAGTTTTTCAGCTATTATTATCGCACCAAACACCCTGAATATTTTCAGTCATACGAGCTAATTGTTGCCAAACATGGCTTTAGCTGCAATTTCTTCTCATGGGTACAATTCGTATCCGCTACCCAGATTCCTCTTATTGTGTACAGCCTTTCTGCATTAAAACGTCATTCTACAGCCTTTCTCCTATTTTAAAAAAATTCTTTTGGAATAATTTCACGTAATAGATTTTTTTTGACTGAATGAATCAGAAAACATATGTTCAAAATATATTATGATTACTATCTTTGATGTATGCTTCGAGCAAAATTTTTTAAATGAGAACCAACCAAACGAGTCCATTCATTTCTGTTTCTTTTCCTTTTTGCTTTATTTTTATTTTTAAGAGAATTGCCGACGGCCGACAGCTATTTTTAAGAGAATTGCCGACGCCCGACAGCTTGGATTTGGCGAAGTGTTTTGGTCATGAAGAAGTGATTTGTACCTTGCACACTCAGCTTTGTTGCGTGTGGAAACCCATATGGAAATTGACTGCAGCTACCAAGTGATTGTTGAAAACTTCTATGCATAATGATGCTTAAAGAAAGTAGAACTGCCTTTTAGTTTCTGTTTCTCCGCGTTATAATTAAAACCCCCGACACTAACATCCCATTCAAATCTAATCCCAACATTTAGAAGATTCTCTTATTAGATCAAACATTTCTTAATATACATATATACTGGTGGCTCTAGAAATTTTAAATGATGGGATCATAGCTTTCGGCTATAATTAATATACGCTATCTTCCTTGCACTTCGTTTCAAAGTTTCGTCGGTTGCCGCGTTCCTGGGTTGGTTGTGACTAAGATCCGGCCAAAAAACAAATTCAAGATAAAATAATTATTTTGCTTAGTTATTAAATAATATAAAATAATATTTTTATTAACTTGTTGGAAGTTCGAAATATGAATTTGGTGGAAAAAAAAAGACCTAGGGGTAAAATAATCTTTTACGGCCTAAGTTTAGATCTAGCTCGAAAATAATGTTAAGAAGTAAAATTGTCATTTTACAGCCAACGGATTAATTAAGAAAAATTTTATATTACAAAATAGTTGCTTGTTTTTTATTTTTATTTTTTTTTAAGTTTTTGGATTATATTTTAATTGTAATTGAATAGTTATTCCATCACTTAAATTATGGAGTATCTTTTTTCACTTATATATGTGGAAATAACTATTCTCATAAAATAATATTTCAACTTAATTTTTTAATATCAAACATAGGAATAAGTTAAAGTGGAAATAAATTTCATTTCATTTGTACGTGCCAAATATAGTCTTAGAAGCCCCAAAGTTAGAATTAAGATCAAATAATAGGAAAATTGAAGAAGAACCGATTTGGGATAAGTTTTTCGATAATAAGAAAACTGCACGAATTATAAGATTGTAAATTTTACAGATTGTACTAGCTTTTTTTTTTTTTTTTTCTCACTCCCAAGCACATTTTTACTATATTCATGAAAGCACATGGTACCAGAGAAGTAACTATGATTTACGTTATTATGTAATGCATGTGATTTTAACTGCTTGGATTATGAGAGATGATATATATATAAATGGATCGATGAACTGATATTTGTTCCTTCCCCCCACATATGCATCCAAAAGAGCTGCTTGATTTGCTAGCTAAAATCCCAAGGGGCACACATAGCCCCACGGATGTTCATTATTATTTTCTGTCTAAATAAAGATGGAGGTAACCCTCCTTAATTCCTCCTCGCGAATGTGCATCCTTCCAAATTTTTTAAATAAATAAAGATATATATTTAAGATTTTATGTGTTCATTTTTTTTTATTTTGTTTTTTTCTTAAGAATGAAAATTAGAATTTTTATTTTTTTTTTCAAAAAAAAAATCCAAATACACCGTTGAAGAAAAATATTGTTTTGGAATATATAACAAAAATTCGGAAAGAATTGATCCACCATGTGCCAGCAATTGCCCGCTGAAGGGAAGCAGTGAGTGATGTGCACACGGCTTGTGTCATGAGACCCATGTAATCTTGCGAGTTGGAGGTACGTTGTTATCGGCGTTGTATAGAGTTCTCTCTATGTTACCCATCATGTACAAACTTGCTTGGTGTATGCATGCAGTGAATCGGTGTGCACATGCCATCTGTCATGACGTATGTGATCTTATCTCTCGATATTATTTCATGTATAGGGTTATCTTTATGTTGTTGTCACCCATCATGCACAAACTTGGCCTGGTGAATGCATGCAGTGAATCGGCGTGCACATGCCATCTGTCATGACGCATGTGATCTTATCTCTCGATATTATTTCATATAGGGGGTTATCATCTTTATGTTGTTGTCACCCATCATGTACAAACTTGGCCTGGTGAATGCATGCAGTGAATCGGTGTGCACATGCCATCTGTTATGACGTATGTGATCTTGCCTCTCGGTATTATTTCATAATAACCTACATGGTCCATCCCCAATAAAACTCCAACTCACAACTAATTAATTCTAGAGATGGATGAATTCTATTCATTGGATTATTCTGCGATCATAATAGAAATAAGTCATGCATCGCACGGGTACGTGGACATTTATTTTTAATTAATTTAAAAATTATATTATATTAATTAAAATAAAAATTATAATAAACATAAAAAATATTTACGTCATATTTATATGTCAATAAAATGAGCAAAAGATAGATAAAAACACTCATATATCAACGGTACGTATAATAAAAATATTATTATTATTATTATTATTATTATTATTATTAAGAAAACCTCTCAATATCGATTGATATTTAGTGGGCTAATAATTCACAATCACGATATAAGTTTCTAAATAAATCGTTTTAAAAATAAGTTATTATCATAGTTTTTCCCACATTATTTACCTTTTAAATTAAGTCTAAATACTTAATCACATACTAACAAAATTAGAGACAGATCTAAAATTTGAATTTTATCTGAATTGAACAACAGATTTAAAAACAAAGTATTTATTAAAATTCAAAAGCCTCGGCATACATATTTATTAAAATTTTAGATTATAATTTTCCTCTAAACCACGGCAATGCTACTTTCACCACTCAATTTTATCTCGCACCCCTACCACTCACATTTTACCGTTAATTTACTTAATTTTATCTCGCACTCCTACCACTCACATTTTATCGTTAATTTTTAAATAAAAAATAACATTTTACGATTATAATAATTTTAGGTGAAATACACTCATAACTACAAATAGTTCGTAATTATCAGTACAAAATAGGAGAAGCGGTGATCGGTATGCGATAAATGAGTGGTGGGGTTAGCAATTTTGAAGGAAACCAACCTACAGTGGGAATGATATCTGACTACTTCCCATTTGGGTCAGGCCGAAGAATTTGTGCAGGGACTGCAATGGCTGAGAGGGTTGTAAATCTGAAACCTCCTCCTGGTTTAAAAAAAAAAAAAAAACTTAATTTCAATGCTTTGTCAAACCATATATTTGTACTTAATTAAGGTAAAACCCAAGTATATATATACGTTTATTTCTTTATAAATAAAGGTAAATCGCCGAATTAATTACATGGGATCAGTTTTATCTTGCTTCTCAGTCCAATCCTCGATCGATCTACATGACAACCATAATTCTTATTGTAACTCAATGCATGCCATCAATTCTTCATTTATTAGTCTATCTTCAAGTAACTGATAACCCCGTTACTTTTGACAAATTCAGTGAGCACAAAACCATCAGAAAATGCACCTTTGATGCTATTAAGGATGTTCATGCACAATGATACTCACTTCGTTTATCTTGAAACAATTGAGCAACGTCGATATTCTTTTAGCCCTTGCTCTGGCCGTCCTTGCCGCAGCATGGTATGAACGGATATTCACAAGAAATGGGAAGAAAAACCTACCGCCGGGCCCCCGCGGCCTGCCCTTGGTCGGAAACCTCCCATTTCTCGACGGCGAGCTCCACGCCTGCTTGGCGAGCCTGAGTAAGACCTACGGCCCGATTATGAGAATTCATCTCGGCACCAAGGTCGGAATCGTGGTCAGCTCGCCGGTGGTGGCGCGTGAAGTGCTTCGAGATCACGACTCCATCTTCGCCAACCGCGACGTGCCGGAGCTGGCCAGAGCCGCGGCGGCGAGAGGCGATTCCGACATAGTGTTCAGCCCGAACGGCCCGCTGTGGCAGTTGCTGAGAAAGGTCTGTGTCCGGGAGGTGCTCGGCGGCGCCACCCTCAACGCCGTCGGCAACCTCCGTCGACGAGAGATCAGGAATACGGTTAGGTATCTTCACGGCCAGGAAGGGTATCCGGTTAACGTCGGTGAGCAGATGTTCCGGACTGCTTTGAACGCAATGACGAGCATGTTGTGGGGTGTTACGGTTCCGGCGGAAGAGAGGGCTAGGATTGGGGACGATTTCCGGGTGCTGGTGGCCGAGGCGAAGGAGCTCTTGGAGAAGCCTAATCTAGCAGATTTCTTCCCGGGTTTTGGCTGGTTTGATTTGCAAGGGCTGAAGAAGCAAATGATGGGATTAGTCGCCAAGTTCAATCGCATATTCAATGAGATAAGTGACGGAAGATTAGATGCAGGCGGCGAAGATGGCCAGGATTTTTTACAGGTCTTATTGCAGCAGCTGAAGAACGGGGGAGACTCGAAAACGCCTCTGACCATGACCCACCTCAAGTTCTTGTTCATGGTATGTCCAGATTTTCACCCTTTGAAATTTTTAGGGTCTGTTTGGCAACCGTTATTTAGAAGTTACAAGTTATGCCTATTTAATTTTTTGACTTTTTTTTTTAAATGATTAAAATTACTCTTTTAAATTTTAAATTTCTTTTAAACCATCAAAGATAAATATGTCAAATTAACGAGTTAAAAAATTAACTCCTAAAAAATTAATTCTTTTATCTTCCCAAATACAAAATGTTAGATTTTTAATAACTAGAAGTCAATTGTAACAAGTGAGCTATTTTCACTTCTCAAATTCTGTCATAGTGGGGTGGCAACCATCTTGCTTTTTTGGATTTGAAAGTCGGGTTTTTGTACTTATTTATGTTTTGTTATACCCTAATATCTTAAAATTTTATTGAACATATTAAACAACTAATTTATTGTAAAGTTTTTTGACCTTCCATTATATTCTCCGTTTTTTTTTCCCTGTTACAACTTAATATTATATTCGTTATTTTTCGTTATCATTACTAGGTGTTTTGGGTAACAAAAAAATATAATAAAATAATAAAAAATTAATGTAAAAATGATATGTGATGAAATTTAATCAGAAAAAATTGATAATTTTTTATGACATTTTGATAAGTTTTTATATTTTTTTATGTACCAAACACACCCTTGCCCTGTGTACATTACCCGTCACTCTTTTTATATCTATTATTTTTTATTGCCATTACATTTGCTGTTACTGCTTTTTAAATCCATGTGCCTCGTGTTATGGACAGGACATGGTGTTGGGGGGAACCGAAACAACCTCAAATGCGGTGGAGTTTGCCATGGCGGAGATGATGAACAAGACAGAGATCTTGAAGAAAGCGCAGCAAGAACTGGAGACGGTAGTAGGAAGAGACAACAACCTGGAGGAGTCTCACGTCAACAAGCTTCCCTATTTACAAGCCATACTAAAAGAAGTTCTGCGGCTGCACCCTGTGCTTCCCCTGCTGGTGCCTCACTGCCCCAGCCAGGCCTGTACCGTGGGAGGCTACACGGTTCCAAAAGGCGCTCGAGTCTTCGTCAATGTCTGGGCAATCCACAGGGACCCTTCCATCTGGGAAAACCCATTGGAGTTTTGCCCAGAGAGGTTTCTTGATGATGATGGAAATAAATTTGGTTACGGAGGAAACGACTTCAGCTATTTCCCATTTGGATCCGGGAGAAGAATGTGTGCCGGCATAGCACTGGCTGAGAGGATGTTCTTGCTTTCGCTTGGCTCGCTTCTGCATTCGTTTGATTGGAAATTGGGCGATGGAGAGACGTTGGATCTTTCGGAGAAGTTTGGGGTTGTGATGAAGAAACGAATTCCTCTCTACGCCATCCCAACGCCAAGGCTGTCTAATCCTTCTCTTTATTATGAGTAGGAATGCTAATGTTTTAATTGTTGGCCGTTTCTAGAAAATGTTATTGGTAAATCATATGCAGATTCAGACCCGAATTAAAAAAAAAATAAAGTTATTCAATTATGCAAACTTGCAGTATCATTTCTGCAAGGTAAAACTCTCCCCTCCCCATGCATGACCTTTGTGGTTTGGAGTGCCTTTTGTTTTTCTCTTATATCATATATTGGATTGAAGGGATTGGATGATATTATATAAATAATATTATAAGATAATATATTAGATTGGATGTAACGTGAGATTAATTTTTTATGTTGATTTTTTTTTTTTTTTTTTTTGAGTATATTTGATTGGTAAGAGAAAAAGTAAGATATAAAATATGATTTAATATATATGAGAAGTGAAATTAAATAACTTTGAACTTTTAGATTTTGACAGTAAACAAATTTAAGAATCTGTAGAGATATATTATTTCCCTCTCATGATGTTACTTATCCCTCATTTTGAAGATATAATGTTCAGTCCAAAATTTTAATATCACAAACCAAACACAAAATTAAAGTCAACTTAGTTAAGAATAGTAAAATATATCTGGAATTCTTCAATCATATCCGCTAAAAAAAATAAGGCCTTAATACTTATGAGGATAGTTTATTGATATTACTGTACGTAAAAATTCGGTATATATTAATTTATGCTTCGTCGGTATATTTCGGCTTGTAACCACATTTTTTTTATCATACCGGATTATCAGATCATATTGGAAAATTTCCAATTACTTGCCTTTCTATCGTGTAATTTTTTATTTTTTTCAATTATTAGAATCAAGAAGGATAAATGGAAATTTATTTATTTATTTTTTTCATTTCTTAACAACTCTAAATAAATTAAAAATTTCTTGATATAAAATTAATGTAAATCATGTTAGAATAATTGTTTAAATCAACATAATTAATATAAAGTATTAAACATGTTATTTATATAATAAAATAGAACGGTTTTTGAAAATGTCACTCTCACAAACTAAGATCCAGCGGTTAGGATTGAGTTTTATTTTTTAACGAATAACTGAGATCTTTTACATTTATAATGTTTATTTGTCCCACATCACAAAAACACAACAACTTCACTTTTTCTTTTACTTATAAAAGTACTAGAATTGTAGCATATAATTTTAATAAATAATAAATATAAAAAACTCATGAGTTCTGAAAAGAGACCCAATTTTTTTGGATTCAAAAATGAATTCATTTGCTCATGGGTTCCAAAATGCGACCCACTTGCTTAAAAATTGAACATGAATGTTAAATTTATATATTTCAATAACATTAGTAATTAAATTAAAAATGTAAGTAAAAAATGGAGTTGAACTAAAAAAACACAAACAAATAAAAAAACTTAAATAATAATTAGTTTATTTTTCTTATAACAATAACTTTTAATATTTTTAAAATTTAAAAGTACAAAAATATCGAATATTAATTAGGCTCTGGAGTAGTTATTTTTTAAATTTAAATTAGTCACATTTAATATATTTGTTTGATTTTATAAAGCACATATGATTAATAATAATATTTTTTATTTGAATTATTTTTATAAAACCAATTAAAAATTTATTATCGATTCCTATGTGACACTCTTTATATTCATCATTCCATTTTTTTTATTTTTATAAATATTTAAATAAAATTAGTCTTCGGGGTGATTTTTTTTCTAAATTCTAATTTTAAATTTAAATTGGTAAGATTGACTTTTTTATTAAGTACAATGTATGATTAATGATAACATTTTTATTTTATTTTACTTTTATAAAATTTATTAAAAATTATTACAAAATTTTGTGTGACACTCTCCGCATTCACTGTTTTATTTTATTTTTTTCTTTTTACAAATCTTTGAGTCAAATATAATTTTTTATTTTTTTATTTTCCACAAACTTGCTCTCAGTATTTGGGTTATATCGCATTCTGATAGACCATTGAATTAAACTTAATGATAATATCTAAAATGTTACATTGAGAAAGACAAAATTTTGCTTCTTGGTATTAATGATGATTCTTTGATCTTTTGGTTGAATTATAAATGTAATGGTAATATTAGATTTCGAGTTTATATTAGATATTTAGTTAGTAGCTTTCAAATTGTGTTTTAGTTCTTCTAAAGGGAAAAATATAATGAAAAGATAATTTATTTTGAGTTTTTAAAAAGGAAAGTGTGGTAACATTTTTTAATTTCAAATACGTGCATATTTAATTTTAGTTGAAGAGTATCGTAGGCACAGGTTATTCACTAATTTATATATATAATTGGTGTTTCATATTTAAATTTAATATTTATTTGAGTGATTCATTGAGATTTTTGAAAATATATAATGATGGTCTATTTTTGTTTATACACCAGATGCCCTCCTGGCATATATTGTCTGTTTTGTGTTTTGTGCCTCTGCATGAATTCTCGTGCACAGCTTTAAAATACGTTATATTAGGGAGAGAGGAGTTGGGTGTTTAATGGCACATATTATCTGTTTTGTGCCCCATATGAATTCTTACGCACGGCTTTAAAATGCGTTGTACTAGGGAGAGATGAGTTGAGTGCTTATAAGTTATCACAACTCTCGATTCCTTTCTGATATAGGATTTATGGTATCATTAGTGCCCTAAGTCAAGAACTAAGAAATCAGGAATAGTGAGCACATGACCCTTCGATTTCTATAGACGGCGTCAACTGATGATATCAATTGCTCGGGAGTCCAACTCTAACCTACAATTTAGAAGATCGATGTGGTATTATCTATTAAAGTGTCTCTGATACTTAAGTTAATTACTGAGTTAAAGAAAATATTTTGATAGAGTTTTGGCTTAAAAAAAAAAAAAGAAGGGTTCTCAAACCTATTTGAATGGTGGGGTTCCCCTTTTTATATGCTTAAGCGCGAAGAGAGATAGTCACGGAAGATCTTGTTAGTTATGAAAACATATTATCTTCCACTATTAGAATATTTTGAGATTCTATGAACTTCGTCTCTAAAAGTAGAATTGGCAGTTGCATCCAACTTGATGGTAGCCGGGAGATTCCAGACGAGAATCTCGCAGGGGCAACGTGAGCGGCTACTGCAATTGCTACTTTGTTCGGGATATATGCTCGGCTTCAACCGAGCTGGTCTAAGACGACTCGAGCTAAACTAGTCAATACATGCTCAGTTATGTAGTGTTCTATCTTATTCTTTTGGGAGTCTAGAATAGCCCTCATCATATAATGTTTCTAAATAAAAATATAGTTTTAGGAATCATATTTTTCTCCAAAACATTCTTGATTTTTATTTTTTTATTAAAACGACAGGGGTCCAATTCTTTTTGTTCTTAAAAGGCAGTGTAATGAAAAGGTCGGCAAAGAACAAGTAGGAACTACAAATTGGAGGACTCCCTGAGGTGGTGCCGACAATGCTAATTGGAATATATATCCGATATTGAAAAAGTTGCTGAGATTGGTAACATTGATTGCCGCCATTGGAACGTAGCCAAAGTTAGCTGTTCAAAGCCAACTTTAATCTTCGGACTCTGTTTTGGAGCCACACGAGATTTTCAGCTTTTATTTAATTAGATTTTTTATTTTTTTTTAATTTGATCAAAATTATCTGTATACATTTTTATTTTTTTTAAACCATGAAATATATGTATATCATATTAACAAAAAGTTAAAAAATTCAGGAGTGTTTAGATGGCAAAAAAATATATATAAAAAAGTAAAAAAAAATTGATACAAAAGTGATATGAGGTGAAATTTGTTTGAAAAGATTGGTGACTTTTTATGACTTTTAGTAAAATTTAATAAACCAAACATCTCCTAACTACAAATAGTTAGCTTTGTCAGTTTCTCAAAAACGGAAGTAAAAGAAAAAAATAATCTTTTAATAACTAACCTAAAAAAAAAAAAATTAGTGCTCTTAAACCAAACTTTATGGCAATGTTTGGCTACCAAAAAAAAATTATTTTTCTGTAGTTCTTTTCAGTCCTATATAATTTTTTTCATCAAAATGTAATTTTTTTTAGAAGTTACAACTTTTAAGCATGTTAATTATATTCGTAAAGATATATATAGACATACACGTATATATAAAAAAAATTTAAGTCCGTTTGAATAAAAATTTGAAAAAAATAAAAAAATAGAATTCTCGTTGTTTTTTTTAAATTAAAATGAATAGTTTTTATTTAAACAAACGTGAATTTTTTAAATTTTTTTAATTACAAATGTATTTAACACGCCTAAAATTTATAATTTTAAATAAAAGAAATCAAATTTTAGTAAAAAAAAATTCATGTAAGACAGGAAAAGAAAAGGAAAAAAAAAAGTTTCAAAAAGAACTAAAAATCAGATTTTTTGCAACCGAACCAAGCCTAATACAACCAAGATTGAGGTGATGATATCACATCCCACGAAAACCCTTCTATACTTATCTTTTGTGATGCACCATAGGCTTGGTGCCTATATATATATATATATATATGTATGTGAAGAGTAACTTGGTGTACTTCGAAAAAAAAAATGTCCAATTTGTGTGATGCTAGTAACAAGATAGTTGAACTTCCAATGTATATTTTTCTATCGGTGTTCGCACTTATAACTGCAATATTCCTCTGGCTCTTTAGGGAAACCAACAAGTGGATTACTAAAGGAACAGCCGCATTGCCTCCAGGACCCCGGGGGCTGCCATTAATCGGGTATCTACCATTTCTAAGCTCAAGCCTCCACCATTCATTCACGGACTTGTCCAAAGTCTACGGACCAATCTTCAAGTTCTGGCTCGGCAGCAAATTATGCGTCGTCATAAGCTCTCCGTCCCTAATGAAGGAGGTCTTGCAGGAGCAAGACGCCACATTCGCCGACCGCGACCTTAACATTTCCGGCTCCGTCTTCTCCTACGGCGGCAACGATATCGCTTTGGCCGCTTACGGCCCCGATTGGCGCAACTCCCGGAAGATCTTCGTGCGGGAGATTATGAGCAGAGCGAAGCTCGACGCTAGTTACGCGATCAGAAGGGAAGAGGTTAGGAAGACGATTCTGGAGATTTACAGAAGAGTTGGAAATCCGATTGAGATCAGTGAATTTACGTTTCGAACCGCGTTCAATTCGACTACTAGGATGTTGTGGGGCGGAGCTCTGGAAGAGTATCGGGGAGAGGACGATGGATTTGCGCTTGCGGCTGAGTTTCGAACGGCGATCTCTGGGCTTTCTGTGCTGCTTGCGAAGCCGAATGTTTCGGATGGGTTGCCGGCCCTTGCTTGGCTTGATTTGCAGGGGATTGAGAGGGAAACTAAGAAGTTTACGCTCTGGGAAGAACGACTGTTTGACTTTGTGATAGAGAAGAGAAGGAGGGAGTCGGCAAAAGGAGGTGAGTCGGAGAAGAAGGAAAAGGACTTTCTGCAACTCCTAGTTGACCAGCTTAATGGGAATACGGATTCGGGAACTACGCTGAATCCTAGGCAAGTGAAGGCAATGCTTATGGTAATTAATTAGTTTTCTCGAATTCCTGTACCTTCGTAACCTTTGTTTGTCTAAGGCTGATTAGTTTGTTAAAAATTTTTAAAACTTTATAATAGTTATTTATTTTTTTATTGCATTGTACGAATTATAGATTCATAACTTATCTTATTTTTTATCACTCAGAATATATCCTAAATTCTATACAAGGGAGGATAGCTAAATTAAGTAAGGTAAAAGAAAGTTTTTTATTATTATTATTATTATTATTATTATTTTAAAGACGAGAAGATAAATGAAGGATAGATTAATATATGTTTGGAACATAGATTTGTCAAATGAAAAGGAAAAATAAAGAGAAAATAAAATTTATACTTTCTGTATTTTTTTGTTTTGGTATAATTAATTAAGTAAAAGTTAAATTTGTTGATATGTATATATTTATTTTAGTCTTATTTTTGTAATTCATTAAAAAAAATAAAATAAACATAACTTTTTATATTGTTTTGTATTTTTATCATTTTTCTTCATTTTTTCCCTCTACAAATTTATGTTCTAAACATAGTATAAAAAATACTATTATACTATTTAAAATATATTTATCATTGATGGACATTTGAGAAATAATAAAAAAAAATCCCAGAATAAGGTTGAAAAAATGTAATTTAAAATTAGTTTTTACTTATTACACCTTAAATTGGGGTTGAAATAAAACTTAATTAATGGAGGTGAATAAAGGTAGATTAGTCATCTTTATTCGCTTCTCTTTCTTCCTTTTACCTCTTTCCAAACAAAATAAATTTTTTCACCCTCTTTCCTACCATTCTCTTCCCCCTGCTTTCACTTCCTTCCAAATAAAGAAACAGTAATCCTATACAAGTAAAATTCTTACCCATAAATATTAATTTATTTGGATAATGTGACAACCTTTTGAACCTATTCCATTGGAAAATAAATCCACTAAAGCGTTCTATATTGCACAAAATATTGCCACCTCTGTTGTTAAACAAATTGTTGGAAAAATTAGTCAAATTTAGTCACTGTTTTGAGAAAACTAAATATCATTAAATTGAACTTACAATTTTGTGCAAAAAATCGAATTCACTGATCAAGCCTAGTGTTGGACACTATCTCCTTAAGACTGAATTCGCCCCCCACAAGGCTTCTGGTTTTAACGGACGTCAGTCTTCCAGGATAGAATGATCACACATACACACAAAAGGAAGCAATAATTTGTGTGTTCCTGCGAACCAATACTTTGTTTGTACTCTTTGTATGCAGATGAAATTTTCTTATGCAAAATAATTTTGTATGCAATATTTTTAATACAAAAATCCAACATAGTTTTATGCAAGGATGAATATTTAAACAGTTAGCCATTAGCCATGTCTATTAGAAGAATAGACACTACCATTCATGAAGAGGGGCATCTGTTCATAAACAGACATGTCTGTTAGGAAGAGATACTCCAAAATGATATAGTTTTGGAGAAACAGTATTTAGACTGGGCTAATAATGAGATTGGGCTAATGGGCCACAGAATTTTCTAAGCCCAAAATCCAAAATTAGGTCATTCAAACCCAAAATTTATTTAGGCCCACTTTAGTTTTAACTTTGAAGCCAATTTTCATTCACATAATTCATGGTTTTGAACATGTGAATACATGAAATTAATATTCTTACATAATTATATTAATTCCACATTTGATCCATAATTAATAATATATGGACTTCACATAAATATTAGGTTAAAGTTTATAAAAATTGATAGTTAAAACTATGAATTTCAACACAAATATCAGTGCTAAATACTAATATCTTTCTCTTTCAACACAATAATCCAGTAATTGCTGTTTGGTGCAGGACATCGTGTTCGGTGCAACGGATACGACTACAAGCACGTTGGAATGGGTGATGACGGAGATGATGAAGCATCCGGAAATATTGGAAAAGGTGAACGAAGAATTAACAGATGTTGTGGGAACGAACAACGTTGTCGAAGAATTCCACCTGCTGGAACTGAAGTACCTTAACGCAGTTGTGAAGGAGACCCTCCGGTTGCACCACATAGTCCCACTCCTAGTACCCCGAACTTCAACCAAATCCAGCACCGTGGGCGGTTACCACTTACCAAAAGGTTCTAGGATCTTCGTGAATGCTTGGTCCGTTCACAGGGACCCCAGCATTTGGGACAACCCCTTGGAGTTCCAGCCTGGGAGGTTCTTAACTAGCAACGCTGACAAGCTCACCTCTTTGGGAACCAATTTTGAGTATCTTCCGTTCGGGTCCGGTAGGAGGATGTGCCCGGGGGTGGCTTTAGCCGAGAGGATGTTGGTTTACATGTTGGCTTCCTTCTTGCGTTCGTTTGACTGGAAACTGCCAGAGGGTGCGGAATTGGACCTTTCGGAGACATTTGGGATTGTGACGAAGAAAGCAACCTCGCTTGTTGTTATCCCGACACCAAGGTTCTCCGACACAGAGGTTTCTGCGTGGTATAGTCAACAATGTTAGAATATAGTCAATGCTGCATTTGTGTCAGTTTTGATAGGCTTCAGATTTACTCTTCTGCATGTGTGTTTACGTCAATACTTAAATTGTGAGTCTTGTAAGATTTTCGCCTAACCATACATATGTACTACACAAAATTATTGGTCAATAAAGCGCGTACCTTTACCGAACAAAGCTTTTGGTGCAGTTCTCATTCTCAGCCGAGCTCACCTTTTACAGAGTATCCTTGGTGGAGTACTTGCAGTGGAGTTAGCCTTTGAACTACATTTAGTTGTTAATCAACGTATAAAACCCATTAGTAAATTTCATTTCCATCTAGGTATAAATCTTAAGACACTTGTGCACACGAACTATAAGTGGCCAGATTCACAATGAGGTACACAAGTAGCCCCACAAGGGCTCGACAGCCTCACATATACATCATATATATGTATCTAATTATTTTTGGGATTGTAACGCAATGATTACTGTGTACCACATATAATATTATGAGATTGATATTAAAAAAATAAAAAAAAAATTCTAAATATTATTAAGTATCCAAGCGTAATGGCCGTAATGGTTTCGTGCACAGTTGAACTTCCAAACCCATTATCTGTGTTTATGTTTATCAATTTTGAGTTACTAAAAAAGGCCATTTGCCACGGCATCACAAAATGCTCTCAAACTATAATCAAAACTCCAGATTGCTTAGCATACCTATTTCTTAAAATGTCAAGTAAGAATTCCGAATTATTTAACATAGCCGAATCAATTATTTTTAAAATGTTCAAAACTATATTTTTATGGAACAGGGTCACATAGAACCCTTGTCGCAAGTAAGATCCAATTCATACACGCCACAGGTATGGAAAGATATAAGCATATGATGAATACTTGATCTTCATATACAATTAAATTAAAGAATTATTGTGTTTTTTGATATCATTGCTTGTGGGGCGGCCTAGGGGTGAGCCCAACAAGCCCCTGGGCTTGGGCAACATCCTGGGGTAATTCAAAAAAAATTTTGTACCGAGAAAAAAAAATTTTTTTATACTTGATTTGTATATTAGTACGAAAGGGCAAAATTTTTAAAATCAAACTTGAGCAACCGAATTATCGAGATCTTGCTTATGCTTTGGCAATAGATATTATGTTGGGATAATGGACATAGTTTAATCTGTTATATCATGCATGATGATAAGACCTAAGTTAGAGGCATTTTATCCATTGAGTGGAATGCCCCATTCTGGTTAGACCAATCAGTGAGTCAACTGTTCTTGTGTGGGTATTGTATACTCTTAGTGGAAGTTTATTAAGCCACAATGAGTGTGGCAAGCCTTCGATATGCCCATAAATCTACGATTCCTCAAAAATGGGGTAGATTAGAGATTTTAGGACATGTTCAAGTTGATGGTAATGGATTGCATTGCAAACATTTAATCATAATTGATGTTATATCTATTTTGAGTTTTACTTGCAAATGTGGTTTACATCTTTAATTCTTAGTTTCATGTTATGTCATATTTGACATTCAGTATTGATATTCTCACCCATATAAGTACTTAAGGGTTTAAATTTTTTTGTTTAGCAATTTGCACTTTTATTTTGTAAGTAGACTCCTAGAGTAGGTAACAATTGTCTGAAACTGAATCTTGTGAGTCATGCCCCAATAAATTGATTTGATTTTATTAAAATTACATGTTAATTATTTCTTGATCCCATAAACTCATGTTGTTCATCCTTAGATTAAACCCAATAAGTGACCACACACTTTAACCCAATTCTAATAGAATGTGTTTGTGAATGAATAATAAAATCCAAAATATGTTTGGGTTATCCAAAAGAGGCCGGCATAAAATAGCTTAGGGTTTTAATCATTCTTACTCCAAACTCATTTGATTATATAACAAAATACTTTAAATATCAATTTTAGATTATAATAGTGCACAAATAATATATATTAGTAAAAAATATTATACAAATACTATGTTCTATATTTATAAAATTTGTATTGTTCTTATTTTTAAAGGAAAATATTTTAACTTTGAAAGCAATAGTGGGTTGGACTTACCTGCCCAATTAAGTAGACCAGCTGTTGGATGGAGAATTAAGTTCAACCTGTCATTTAGCATGGGGATAGATATAGGAACAATTTTTTCTATTAGAATTGGGGTAAAATTAAACTAGAACTACGTTTTTACCATCATTTAGAGCATGGTGATTGTTGAGTTATTACTTTAACCTACAATTATGTTCTTAACCTTTATACAATATCATTAATTTTATGCCTACTCACTGTAAATAAAAAAAAAAGATTCTATATTTTACTCTTTTTTTTTTTGGGTAAAAGTTTGAAATAAAATGACATGGTAATAACACTTATATAATAAAAAAATACTTTAATAAGTTTTTTTTGGGGGGGGATGATATAGTAAGATATCTTTTGCATCATTGTAATACTTCTTTTTGTAAAAAAAAAAAAAAAAAAAAAAAAAGATGAAAAGAAAAAAAAAAGAAAAAAGAAAACAAGGCAGTATAGTATTAAACAAAATGATCGGGGTTACATTTAATTTCTGTAATTTTCTTCAAATTAAAGTTTCATGAAGGCATTCAACGTCAAAAGTAAATGAGGTTGGTGTTATGCGAGTCATCTGTGAGGACCCATAAACAGGACTACCTAACTTGTATTAGACAACAAGGCATCTCATGAGCAGTGCTCTTGGAGGAAATTAATTAAAGCTTTGCCTTCTTCTCAAGTTTCACTCTTTTCACTCACCTTACAGTTGCTGTTCCGACTATACCAAAGTCATGGGTGGATGCAAACAAGGCCTAGTATATTTATTGATTTAAAAAAAATAACGCTAAAATTCTTTTTTTTTTTTTTAAGTGACACTTAAATTTTATTGATTTTGTTATTTTTTTATTATAAATTATATTTTTTTATATTTTGTTTCTACTGTATTTCTATTTTTTCTCTTATTTTTATATAAATATAATTTTAATATCACTTATTATAAATTCTAGATCCGCTTGACCAAGGTCATCTCTAGCTATCCTTACATTTCCCGGTATCTAACCAGTGGGCCTTTCTTTGGTTCTATTCTTTGCTTATAGCGATGACGTCTAAGAAATAACACAGGGATGATCAAATAATATGTATATTTAAAGGAGGATGACAAAATAAGAAACAAAATTTAGGAACAAACCAAGCAAATTATAGAGATTTTGAAGAGAAAATTTGTATAATAAAAAGTTTTAAAAAATTTAAAAAAAAATGAGAAGAATTGAAATCTATTTATAGATTTTAGACACGGAAGAATCCTATCCACTTATATTAGAATATCATATATAATTTATAAAATATTAATATGTCACATTCCTATTTTAAGATATATATTTAGTTCCTTAAATAGATGGGACACTTCTACATTCTCCATCCAAACTGTATTAGTAAACATTATTTATATAAAAAATTTCATTTTGAAAACACAACAAAACCTGTTAAATTTATATTCATTTTCGACATACTAACCCAAAATTTCACAAACACTTAAATAAACTCAAACTTCTAATTTCTCTCTTATTAAACCTAGCATTAGTCTGATACTATTGAAACTCTAGATTTATTTACACAAACTTCAAACACTAACACATGGGTTGAACAGGAAAAACAGACTAGCCAAAGTTTCATCCGAGCACTTGCAGCCACTTCTAAACTCAACCTGATATGTGTAAATTTAGGTGTAAGTGTCACACACTAAGTGAAGGTTTTAACCTTAAGATAACAAATAGTAAATACACATCAAGAATAATTCGCAGTAATTATCCAGACAATTATTCCATAATCAAATATTTATTAATTTAAATGTATCATAATCTAACAGTGATAAAAATATTTCAACACAAAATTCCTCGTCACTTTTCATTAGTCAATCATCATCATCATCATCACTAGGCCCCAACTGGCCATCGCATAGTATATTTGCATGATAAATGATACAAATGATAATGTAATACACATTCGACCTCATCTGACCTATGAGTTGAGCACTTAATTATGAATAGTGACTTTAATTTAGCATGTCCCATTAGCCCTATTTGGTTTGGCCCCATTTAGCCTCATCATTGATCCCATCTAACCTAGCCCCATCTGTCCTCATTTTAGTCGCACTTCATATCTAGTACAATAATATAATAATCCATAAATATTCAACAATTCACATCAAAATAATTAAATCATAACACCAACAAATAAATAGATAAATTTTGTTAATGTATATTTAATACATTTTACCTTTAAATTTAATATACTTACCTGGATAGCAAATATTCTGAGAAAATCAAACTATTGGGATAGTTGCTGCTGATTCTCTTCGGGTCATAAGTTTATAAATTATGCAGATCAGATATCAAACAGTTGAAATATAACCCAAATCAAGTAATAATATAAATTTAAGAAATAGAATCTAACTACTCCATTTTCTGCATACTTAATTTATTTAAACTTTTATGTAATTGATTTTAAACTAACAAAATAAAATAATTTACCTCAGCAACTGGCCAAAATCTCTAAATTTTTCTCTCCCTCGCAAATTTTCCTTACTCTTTGTTCTTTCCTTCTCGCTATTTTTTTCTCCCTACGTTCTTCCTTATTATGTTTTTTTTTTTTTTTTTTTTTCTCGCTACTCTTCACTACACACAGGTGAGTTACATATATATATATATATATATGTGTGCGTATACTTGGGGGAGGGGTTAAAGTCCCCTGACATACTCCCACCCCTTATTAATGTTCTCTTGACTTTTCATTTTTTTGTTTTTTTTTTTTTTACTTCTGTAAGTTATCCACCTTCACATACAGACACGCACGCACATATATATATATATATACACATATATAATTGGGTCAAAGTCTTTTTTTTTGTCAGTTATTGGGTCAAAGTCTTTGGCCACCTTAGTTGACTTTTCATTTTCTTTTCTTTTTTTTTTTTTTTTTGAACTTGGTAGTGGCCATGTGTCTTCCACCGTGTGTACACACATGTAAATGCATCCATATATATATACAAACATATAAATGCATCCACATATATATACACACATATAATTACATCCACCTTACACTAACTCCAATTTAATTTGTTAACTAGTGCCGCCACTAACTTAAATTAATTTTTAATAGTTTGATTAAGTTATTAATTAAATTAGATTAAGACAAAATAAATTTCAAAATAATAGCAAATTAACACAATTAAAATTTCTAAGTATAAATTAAAAATTAATTTAATTATGCAACATAAATATAAATAAGAAGAAAATGTAGGATGTCACATAATAGAAGTTTAATCGAATTCAAATTTCAAATTCTGTTACTCTCTGTTTGGAATGGGGATTTGATAAGATTTGATTTCAGAGAATTCTTGCCAATTTTTATGTTTGGAATTAAAATAAATTTTTATGAGTTGAATTCGATTTTTTTTCATAATTTAAATTTTTGAATTTGTCTATCATTTGAAATTCAATTCAAAATAATATAATTTGATGAGAATTCATTATTTTCTTAAACTGTCTAAGTAAGTGTACAAATGTATTTTCATATATCATATTTTTAGTATTATTTCTTTTTATAATTAACATCCTCAAATTTAATATTTTTTTTAAAACAAATCAATCAATTTTTAAATTCAAAATGTGCTCCAAATACAAAATTTTATTTACCAAATCAAATCAATTCCAATTAAATCAATTCTAATGGATAAATGTTTCCAAACGGAGTGTTACTAAATTGAAGATAATTTGATTACATTCCAATATCTTATAAGTAGAAGATAGTTTGATTGCATTCCAATATCAATAAATAAAATGAAAAGAAAATTAGAACATCGAAGAGTCCAAGAGTAGCACATAGGAAAAAAATTAAACCTAAACCCTTTAATTGGTCTAAACCTCTTACTATCATCATTGTTATTATTATTATTATTAAAAAATAAAATAAATGCTATATCTTAAATCAAAATACCATTATGATTAAATAATTAATATATAAAATAAATAAAAATTCTTTGATTAATTAAAATATGAGAGAGTCCTATATATCCCACTTAAATTAGAATACTATAAATAATTATAATTATAAATTAAAATATATAAAAATTCTTTTATTAACTAGAATATGAGAGAATTTTATCCCAATAGATTAGAACATCATAATAATTATAGATTAACTAATATGTATGAAAAGGTTTAGAACAATATATTATAATTAGATGTTACATATCATAAGCATAGCACCATTTAGGTGTCATGTGATACAGCAGCGTTTCCCAATGTTTACTATATATATACATGCTACTGGTTAAACTCCAGTGAAACACAGATTTACCATATTATATATTTATTTTAACTAAATTTTATATTAATAATTACTTAAACATTTTTTTATTAAATTATATGAAAAAATAATTAAGGAGTTAAATAACAATTTAATTTATTAATAAATTGCATGTTTAATTAATTTATTTTAACTAATTAAAATATCACGTGATAAATAAGTTATTATTATTATTTAATTATATTCATCGAAAACATAAATGACTTGCAATATCAAGTTAAATTAGATATGTAAAATAATAAAAATTTAAAAATTAATTAATTAGATTATTTTCATTTTCCTTTTTATTAATAAATTTTAATTTTAATTTTATTTAATCTCAATTATCAAAGTAGAATAAGATAAGATGATGATAATACTTGAATTGAACTATAATTCTAAATTTATATAATAAAATAATTTAATTATTATTAAAATAAAAAATATAAGAGTCATAAAATTACTTATAACTCTAGAAGTGTATGCCAACAAATAATAATTTATCCTTTATTTTATTTGATAAAATTATGTTTATATTAAAAAAACATCATGATAAATTATAATTAGAATAAATGATAAATCAGATAAAAATTCATAATAAATTTAAATAGATTTGGTTTAAGAATATGTATATTTAATGTGATAAAATTATTAATATAAATTTATATTTCTAAATATATAAAATTATATTTAATAAAATATATTTTAAAACAATGTGTTCTAGCTATCTAAAACGTATAATTAAAATTTAATAGATTAATTATTTTTTTACATTTTTTTGGTAATTAATTATTTTTTTACATTATTTTGTTGTTTAATAATAATAATAATAATAATGTTTTAAATAAATTTTTTTTAAATATAGAAAAAATAAAAAAATAAGAAGTTATATGATAAATAAAAGTGTAGAATAAATAATATTTTGTTTATTAATTATTATTATGTTTTAAATAAAAATTTTTTAAATATGAAAAGTAAAAATAAAAAACTATATGATAAATAGAAGTGTTAATTAAATAAAAATATCAAGTGATATCCATAAATATTATAGTTTGAATAAAATTATGAATAAGTGGTAATTACATACTACTAATTCTTTTAGATTATATAATTGCAAATTAAGATAATTGTAATTATAAATTTATTTTAATAAATTAAAATCTTTATTTAATAGGTTAATTGTTTTTGCATTATTTTGTTTAATAATGATGATAATATTTATTATTAAAACATTTATTTAACAGAGTAAAAATTTTTTTGCATTATTTTGTTTAATAACAATAATAATATTTATTATGTTTTAAATAAGAATTTATTAAAATATAAAAAATATAAATAAGAATATGCTTTAAATAAAAATAAAAATAAAAAATAAGAAGTTATATGATAGATGAAAATGTAGATTAAATAAAAATATTAAGTGATATTCATAAATATTCTAATTTGCATAAAATTAAAAATTGTAAATAAGTAGTATTTATGTAAAATATTAATTTCTTTATAAGATAATTAAGAAAACTATAATTATGTGTCAAGTGTCGTAACTATATACATGTCACAACTATAGAGTAAGTTAGGTTTTATGTGTTGTAAAATAGTTATAATTAGGTGTTATGTGTCACAACCATAGTGTAAATTATGTCCTATGTGTTACAGCTTTATTATCAGACTCTACTTTATATATACATACACTAATAATATGACATGTGCGATGTACGAATTTGTCATATTATATAATTAAATTAAGTTTACTATCATATGTTAAAACAAGTCAAAATGTAAAAATATATTTAAAAATAATTTATACTATTATTTATACAAATTCAATCTACTAGTGAATGTAAAATAAATTAAAATATTGATACCATCAATAACATCAATTCGATTAAATTTAAATTCTAATAAATATAAAGAAAAGAAAAAAAATCAAAAAGATTGGAGAATAATAATACTTACTTATATAATTAGACAATTTATAATTATTACATTTACTCTTTCTATCACAATGTATATATACATATATAATATATATACATATATATCAATTATATAAAAGTTTACAAAATATATATCAATTATACAAAAAAATTTTAAAAATTAAAATTTAAACATGTACCAAACAAATCATAAACTCGAAAAGAAAACTATTGTAATAAAAAGTTTCCAAAAAATTTGAAAGAAAAGAAATTTTCGTATCTATTTATAGATTTTATCTACAAGAGAGTCCTATTTTGTTTAAGTTAGAATATTATTTTGAAATCCTATCTTTTTCCAATTAGAATATTATTTTGATCGAATTGAAAGTTTAAATCCAATAAAAGTTTGAGCGACACTTCAATTGGATTGATTTATTTATATCTAATTTTATTTTTTAATTCCTGATATTATTTGATATTTTTTAATAAATAATATTACAATATAAATAATTTTAATAAATAATATTATAATTTGATTTAAGATATATTACTTATTTTGTCTAATGATAAAAATAATAAAAGATATGTTACAGGTTAACAAATTAACATTTTAATTTAACAGGTTAATTATTCTTTTATATTATTTTATTTAATAATAATAATTAAATTTATTATTTTTAAATAGTAATTTATTAAATTATAAAAAATTAAAACGGAGAAGTTATATGATAAATAGAAGTATAGATTAAATAAAAATATCAAGTGATATACACGAACATTCTAATCTGAAATAAAATTATTAATAAGTGGTAAATTTGGACAATACTAATTTCATTTAGATTATAGAATTATAAATTAAGATAAATATAATTACAAATTTATGTTAATACATTAAAATCTTTATTTAATAGGCTATTTTTTGTTGCATTATTTAGTTTAATATTAATAATACTAATATATTATAATATATTATTATTATTATTAATATTATTAAAACCTTTATTTAAGGGTAATATTTTTTTGCATTATTTTGTTTAATAACAATAATAATATTTATTATGTTTTGAATAATAATTTATTAAAATAATAAAAAAGAATATGTTTTAAATAAAAATAAAATAAAAAATAAGAAGTTATATAATAAATAGAAGTGTAATTAAATAAATATATGAAGTGATATCCATAAAATTCTAGTTTGAATAAAATTAGAAATTGTAAATAAATAATAATTATGTAAATTTTTAATTTCTTTATAAGATTGTGATGACTCAGAATTTTAATGTTTTGATTAATTGTTAATTAATATTTAATTTGGTAAAAATAAAGTTTTTATTGATTTAAATTTTTGGAAACATAAATTAAATTCAATTTTTATTGTAGATGCATGAAATTAGAAGTCTAGTCTAATTTGAATTCTAATTCTTTCTCCATCAGGATTCTACCAACTAATAGCGAGTACATGGAATTGGAAGTCTAGTTTGATTTGAATTCTAATCATTTTTCCATTAGGATTCTACCAACTAATAGCCAGTACATGGAGTTGGAAGTCTAGTTTAATTTGAATTCTAATCTTTTTTTCATTAGGATTCTATCAACTAATAGCTAGTCTAGATATACGTGTATTTATATATAACATGCGCTCTTCGGCAGTCAAGGTAAAAGGTTAAAAAGAGAGAGAGAGAAAGAGAGAAGAAAAGATAAGAGGTAGTGGCGGCAGAGGAGAAAAAAAAATCTAATGTGAATGCTGTGGAGATTACCAGCTTCTTGATGGCCGCGGTGATCTTAGTCTGATCTGCTGATTGAGTTTTAGATTTCGTTACAACTTGGATGTTCTTTCTACAGATTTAATTTGAGGTAAGGGGTGGAACTTTTAAAAGTAATGCATATATATATGTATAAATATATATTTATTTTCTGGGCGAATGACCTGTGAGTCTGTATTGTAATTAACAATACATATATGTGTATTAATTGATTAGTCCTCATACTAGATTCGGTGATATGAATATAATGATATATATATATATATATATATATATGTAAATATATATTAGACTCATCAGATTTTTATTATTGTGAACATATGATTGATTAGATTTTTTTTTACTTTAAACTCATGACGTGATTGATTGGAATACGAGGTTCACTTGTTATTTATTTACTTATTTATTTATTTATATTTTTTTAGTTGGTAAACGTGAATTGTATTGAGTTCCCAAATTTGCTTGGCTACTAGAAGACATAAATTTCTATTATATATATTTGAAATCTTCCACGATTGTATGGTATACATATTATTACTTTATATACATATATAGGTTAAAGGTGTGGAAATTAGGTGTCCCGCAAAGCCATTAAATGAATAAAACAAAGAAACTTTGACTTTTGTCCTTATACGATAGTTTATCTTTTTGTGAATTTTGTCTTTACATGTTAGTTTGTTCTGAAAGCTTTTGCATTAATTGTAAGAAACATATTTGGTAATTTGTTGTGCTGCGATTCTTCGGTAATTATGGTTATTATTATTTACGTGTTGAGGTTTACGGATTATTTAAAATATTATGATGAATTCATAAGGATTTAATAAATAATGAATTTAAAAAAAAAAAAGAATTTATTTGATGTTTGTTTAAAATGAAAGTGGATGCGTTTTGTTTGGATTTAGGGTACTGAAAATATCGAGTATACGTACCCAAGGGTCGAAAGTCCCGAAACCCGCGCGGGGTTGGTTATCGATTCCAGTAGGCTAGTAACCTACGAACGAGCAGATGCCTAAGGGTGGCATATCATATTCCTAAGATTTCGGTCTAGGAAGCAGACACCGAAGGATGGTGTATATTGGTTGGGTCTTGTTTCTACGAGACAACCAAGCAGACATCGAAGTATGATGTATATTGGTTGGGTCCTGTTTCTATGGGACAACCAAGCAGCAGTACCTAGAAATCAATTTGTTTTCTTTGATGTGTTATGTGGTGCTACAAGGTAATTAATGGTAATGAAAAGATAAATTGATAAATAAATTAAAGTACTTGTTTGAAATTGCTACTTGTGCATAAATATTTCACTTAGTAGCATGCTAGGGCATACTGCATTTATATTATTATTATTATTAGGGTTCCGAGCACACGTGGTATTAGTGCTAAACCCCTTACAGCTTGTGATGCAGGTAATGAATTTGAGTCACGTGCTGGACCTTCTGAGCATAGGAATTAGAGTTTTATTTATTATTTTTATGTAATGACTCTAAGAAATTATTTTTAATGGATTTTAATAAGCCTCTGTTTGTGAGGTTATTATTAATTATTTTATTTAGCTTTGGAAGAATATTTGGACTTAGCTTTTGGAGCTTATTGCCTAGTTGATTTTGACTAAAGCATTTATTTAAATTTAAAGTATAGTTTTATTTATTTTTACATTAATTGCTCCACAGTGTTTGTTTATGGCTCTGATGTGGGACAGGGAATGTTATTAAATGGTGTAATGTGCGTTCTTTGGTTCACGTACTGGGATTGTGAAATTCAGGGCGTGACAAAGATAATTAAGATAAATATAATTAGGTATTATATATCACAACTATACATGTGTCAAAACCATAGTGTAAGTTAGGTGTAGTTATAATTAGGTGTTATGTGTCATAATAATATAAGTTAGTTCTTATATAACGCAGCAGTGCTACCAGGCTCTACTTTATATATATATATATATATATATATATATATATATATATATATATATATATATTACACGTGTTAGAATCATAGTACAAATTAAGTCATACGTGACGTAAGATAGATATAATTAGGTGCAACGTTTCGCAGGCATAATGCAAGTTAGGTCTTACGTGACGCAACGGCGTTACCAAACTCACTTTATATATATATATATATATATATGATATATTTAATATGATATGATATGATATATAATGATGAATTATGGTTATTATAAATTAGAATTTAATAAGAATTCTACTCTATTAGTAAATATTGCTCCAAAATTTAATTCGAATTAATACTATTTTTAATCTGTATCAATTTCCGAGCTTCTCTATTCTTTTCCTTTTTAAGTTCCAATATTAATTTTAATATTAATTCACACTAATTCAATATTACAAGATAATATCACACAAAAAAATTAAAAAAAATTATCTTAAAATACCGCACGTCCACAACACATCCTAACTTTTAAATATTATCTCAAAATTTCTTAAGTTAATTGACCATCACATTAAATAAGTAATAAGAAAATACTCATAACAAAAATAGATATTGAGAATAGTGAAAAAAGTCAATATTTCAACCCAATCTCTATTTAAGAAAATATTTACTACATTTCTATCTGTATAAGAGTCAAAATTTCTCAAATTGATTGACCATCACATTAAATAAGTAATAATAAAATATTCATAAAAACAAACATAGATACAGAGAATAGTGACCAAAGTCAATATTTTAACCTAGTCTCTATTTTAGAAAAACTTAACTACATTTCTAAAAGTAAAGAGTCACACACAACCTCTTTTATACTTCGTTTGAAATGATAGGTTTGATTTCATTTGATAAAAATTTTTATTAATTTTTATGTTTGAAATTAAAAATAAATTTTATAAGTTAGATTTTATTTCGTTTCATAATTTAAATTTTGAAATTTCTATGTAATTTGAAATCTAATTCAAAATAATAAAATTTGATGAAAATTCATTATTTTCTTTAATTATTTAAGTAAATGAATAAATTTATCGTCTTATATCATATTTTTCTACTTCCACTTAATATAGTAAAATATGGTATTTCTCTTTAACCAAATTAATTCAATTCTTAAATTTAAATTTTGTTATGAATACAAAATTTTATTTAACAAATTAAATTAAATCAAACCAAACCAAATCAATTTTTTATTTTAAAATTAAATTAATTCTAAGAGAATAATTTTTTCAAGCAAAGTGTTACATATAATTATGAAGAATCTTTAAAATTATGTTTTTTTCTATTTAAAAAAAATCTCTTGAAAAAAAATGATATGAAAATCCTAATATAATGGAGAAAGGTGTAGACTCCCTAGTTGACATATCAATCCTATCTACTTAATTTTAATACTTGTGAAAGAAATAACTTTTTATTTTATATTTTTTAGTTTTTTCAATCAAAACTTAACTTTTTTTTTAAAGGCTTTTATATATATATTTCAATTTTACCATATATATATATATATATATATAATTTCATGCCAACCCAAATAAGCAAGTAAATGGAACCAATCAAAATAAGAATAAATTACTGATTTTTAGACGAACGGTGATTTGAAGATAACCATTTATTGGCAACATATTTATTGCATCCAAAATTTAATGTCTTATCAAATTATGTGCACAAAATTGCCTTTAAAAATTAATGAGAGAATCAATAATCCAATCAAACTAATATTTAACAATCCAATTAAAAGCCTGTTGTAGTATTATTATCTATATGGACCTCCAATAATAATAATTCCTTAATCATTTTTTCTTTTTGTAAGGTTAAATTAAATTTACCTCTCTTTAACATTTAAATAATTATATTTTTAATACTCAACATTTAAAAATTACATTTATCTCATTTATTTTGAAATACTATTAAATCCCACTCTATTAAATTAATCTTTAAAACGTAATTAAAATGGCAAAGTAAACAAAATATTTAGTGCCTTTTCTATTGTGTTCCCCTCTTACATATTTGTTATTTTTTTTTACATAAATTCCCAAAAATAAGTAAAAATAAATAAAAAAAATTTAGGAAATTTTTGTAAAGAAAAGTAAGAAAGATGTTAGAGTATGAGGAGAAAAATAAAAAAATACTTAAAATTTTATTTATTTTGATATTTTTTGTTAAATTTTGATGGTTGATTTAATAGAAAAGATTAATGTTAACAAATATTTTAAAATAAGGATAATAAATATAATTTTTAAATATTAAAGCTCATAAGTGTAATTAACTAGAATGTGAATGTAATTTATTTATTTTTATGCTAATATTACTGTTTATATGTACATCATCTCTATATTTTTAACGTATATAAAACTAGATATGTAGAAAGAGTCCCCATCTACCCTGCCTCCGTTTCTATCTTTTTTCCACCAGTCCACAGATTTCCATTTGAGAGAGAGAAAGAGAGAGGGGAAGGGGTCTCACTGTTTCGTCAATACGCTCGTCGTCGGGTTTAAACCCTAACCCTAACTCTCCAATTCTCTGATTACATACACATATATGTGTTTGTATAGATATCCATATACAAGGGGAGTGAACAAATTGGGGCTTGGATCACAGTGAAGCGGACCCCCATTTACGGCAAATGACGCAGTCGAAACCCATATTATCGCACATTGATAGCATTCCGTCAACGCCCGGAAAGTTCAAACCGGAGAAATCGTCGACCTATATTCACCGCCTCCGGTTCCACTACTCAGTCTCCAGGCTTACCCTTTGGTCCTTCCTCTTCCTCGCCCTAATACTCTTCTTCTTCCTCATCTCGCCGCCGGCGTTGCAGTCCGCCGAGTCCTCTCCCCGCACCCTGCAGAACGCTTCCTGGGGCGGCGCCGCCTGGGAGCGGCGGGTTCGGTCCTCGGCCCGCGTCCGCTCCCGGACGGGTCTCTCCGTGCTGGTGACTGGGGCAGCGGGGTTCGTCGGGATGCACGTCTCCATCGCGCTGAAGCGGCGTGGCGATGGCGTCCTAGGGCTTGACAATTTCAATGGTTACTACGACATTGGCCTTAAGCGGTCTCGTAACGTCCTCCTCGAACGCGCCGGTGTGTTCGTCGTCGAGGGCGATATCAACGACGCGGATCTTCTGCAGAAGCTCTTCGACGTGGTGGCGTTCACACACGTGATGCACCTGGCGGCGCAGGCGGGAGTCCGGTACGCAATGGAGAACCCGAATTCGTATGTTCGCAGCAACATCGACGGCTTCGTGAACCTCCTCGAAGTCTGCAAATCGGCGAATCCCCAGCCGGCGATCGTCTGGGCTTCGTCGAGTTCGGTTTATGGACTCAATTCCAAAGTACCCTTCTCGGAAAAAGATCGGACGGACCACCCTGCGAGTCTCTACGCGGCAACAAAGAAGGCAGGTGAAGCAATGGCCCATACATATAATCATATACATGGTCTGTCAATTACTGGGTTGCGTTTTTTCACTGTTTATGGACCTTGGGGTAGGCCAGATATGGCATATTTCTTCTTCACAAGAGATATTCTCAAGGGAAAGCCCATTGCTATATTTGAAGGCCCTGGTCACGGTACTGTTGCAAGAGATTTCACCTACATTGATGACATAGTGAAGGGTTGTTTAGGTGCATTAGACACTTCAAAGAAGAGCACGGGCAGTGGTGGGAAGAAGAAAGGCGCTGCTCAGTTGCGGATTTTCAATTTGGGGAACACGTCACCTGTTTCTGTGAGCAAGGTTGTGAGCATATTGGAGAAGCTTTTGAAGGTGAAGGCTAAAAGGAAGGTGCTTCCTATGCCGAGGAATGGGGATGTGCAGTTCACACACGCGAATATAAGCTTGGCACGTAAGGAATTTGGGTATAAGCCTAGGACTGATTTGGAGACGGGATTGAAGAAGTTTGTCAAGTGGTATCTTAGTTACTATGAACCAAAGAAGAAGAGGACTGCCTGGTGATTCTCCATTACAGGTTCTGCAACAATCCTTCCAATTCCACTTCGTATTGGTTGCCAGTTGTGATTTTGCCACTTTTGCGATCAATGCTTGTTTTGATTCAAACTCTTCCACGCAAAAGTGTAATATGAGGAATTGTTTCCTCCTATGGATAGTAGTGTTGGTTATCCTGCATTTGGTTTGCGGGCATTCCTGATCTGTACCGACTTGTGGTAGAGCTCTCTTCTCTGTTTTACTGTATGGTATTTTTCAAGGGTCTAAGCTGTAGCTTAGCCATTGTACAGTCCATGTCTGATAGACCGCAGGCATGTCTAATTGGCGAACCTTTTTATCGTCTTTGTTTGAGTTTGAATGAAAAAAACAGGGGGTGTCATTTGCCACATTTTGCCTTCAAATAATACCACCTTTCTGAGTTGGATTACATCTGAGTTTTTCTCTTAATTTGGATATGAAATGGTTTAATAGGCTTTACCTAGTGGCTATTAGAATTCGACAATTTCTGGATAGCTCTTACATTCATCAGGTCAAATTTTTTTATGTTATATTTGAAATCTTTATGTTCAAGTTAGTATGTTTGAATTTTCATTTGCATTGTTTTTTTTTGGGTACCTTGTAGGCTATTGTTCATCCATAACCTGCAGTGAGATTGGTCTCAAGGCTATTATTCATCAGTTAAGTCTCAAGGCTATTATTCATCAGTTAAGTCTCAAGGCTATTATTCATCAGTTAACTCTAATGCAACTAAAACTCAATGGCTCTTCGTTTTGTTGGTCCTTTTGCCTGTGCATATGATTGTAATACTACTCAGTCATTATTGCTCTGCCCGCGTGAATACTTGGCTCGTATCAGATTAGATGTGTCTCTAGATTATGGTCAGTGGTTGCAAAATCTGATCTTTAGCAATGTTTTGATATTTTAGGGTGTGTTTAAATCAATGTTTTTCCGAGATAAAAGAAAAGTAAGGGGGTTGGGGGGGGGGGAGAAATGAAGCATAAAATCCCAAATGGTAAACATAAGAAAAGGAAATGCATTTCTTAAACTAGTTCATTTTTTTTTTCCCCATTCTTCAAATTCTATACTTTTTCCCTTCATTTCCACCGCACCACTGAACCTTTTTCCCGTTCCCTTTTCCTCAACAAATCCAGAGTCCCAAACACAGCCACGACTTAATTTAAGCCTTTTTGTTTTTTGGATGCTAGCAACTTTTCGTGATTGTTTTGCTCTGCTATAGCAAGTTGATGGATGTTTGTAACGCACTAAGTCTCTTGGAAAGCAACAATTGTATGAACTATCGTTGAGAGTGACTATAATTATTCGCATAACTGAGGTTGTGGGTTATTTAGGGTGCGTTTGGAGTCCCAACCAAATCCAAAAATTTTCAAAAATTTCTAAAAGTGTATTTTGAAATTATTGTGTAATGATTGTTGAATGTTTTATTTGATTTGATATAAAATTGTTAAAAAGTATATAAAGTGACACGTGTCAAAATTTTAGTGGAAGATTTTGAAAAATTTTGGAGTTTTGTGTATTTTTTTGTACACATGTCAGATCACTTTTTTTTGAATTTTGGCAAAATTCGTTGGAACGGACCAAAATGGTGCGTTCCAACGACATTTTAAATTTTTTGATAGATGTGTCAGCTTTTGACTTTTTTTAGGTTTTTTTGAGGCTCCAAACGAAGCCTTATTATAATTTTGCAAAATGTTGGCTAGTCCTTTCTGCTTCATTTCAAGTTTTCTGTGTGCTGGCTGGTGATCTCTTGGGTTGACATCTCTGGAGATGTTTACCTTGTGTCTTGTCTGAAAGAAAGGATCAATTTCATTTCTTGTGTAAGTTGCCAGATTGTGATATTATGTATGTATATCTCTTTCAAATTAGCTCTGGATCATCTTTTGCACTTGTATAACTTCCACTGTCTTTGAGTGGAAGGGAATGTCACTAGATGCCAGCAGGATGTAGTTGTTGAAGCTGAGGGGTGGGAAGGGGGTTGGTTCGGTGCGCTTACGCACCGGTGCATGTCCGGTGTATTTGTGCATCGTTGATTTTAAAACAGTAACAAATCATTCAACGGTTATGGTGATGATAAAAATTTATACTGTTATTACACTGGTTATAACAGGTCATAATTAATTAAACTTTCCATAAAAAATACACCGAAGAATACACTGCACGTTACCTGCCTCGGATCCGCTGAGGGGTATGCTTGCTGCTAAATCTTTGTTGGTTTCTCCATCAATTTCTATGCCAGCTTGATTGTTTGTTTCATTCAAGACAACTGGCGGCATGATGATTCTTTGTACAGACTATCAGAAATTTATTCTTTATACTGGCTTTTATCAGAAATTAATTTTTATGTATCACCGAGAAGCTTCTCAGCCCCATTGCCGGTTTTTCCAGGTCGCTGCCATGTTTTGAAATCTGCCAGCGTTTGTTTCTACACATTTGTGCCTTTTGAATAGAGGCAGGGGAAAACATTGTTCCTGCATGGTTCGAATTTGTGGCTTTTTTTTTTTTATAATATTTAAGGAGGGGAGCAAAATCGAACTGAATAAGTTCGGTTCGTTGGTTTATTTGGTTTCTGGGTTCGGTTTGATTTTTTTTCCCCCTAAATATCGATTAAAATCGGAAACTGAAATCTATATTATAATATATTATTAATATATTTGTATCAAAATATTGCTATCTTCTCTCAAATTTTGTAGATATGTTAAATTAATTGTATACTTTATAATTCAATTTTGCTTTCACTTTCTCAAAATTATCGGGTTCGGTTCTTTATATAAATTTGGTTTGGTTGGATTCTTAAAAAGAGGACTAAAAAAATTTTTGGTTCCGTCTTTTATATAAATAATTTAATTTGGTTTGGTTTTTTTTAAAAGATGGACCGAAAATTTTCAGTTTGGCTTAATGTTCAATTTTTGTAAAAATAAATGAAACCGAAAATTGAGTTCTCACCCCCTTTATTTTTCTTATTTCTTCAGAGGGTTATTAGTGACGGCACTGTTTGGTGGATCAAATTTGGGCAGAGACCAATTAATTTTTACTTTTTTAAGTGTGTGGCAAAATATCAATTTTGGTTACTTTTCTTATTAGTTATAATAATTTGTTAAACTCAAAAAATTATTAAAATTTTTATCAGACACAAAAAAATTATTAAAAAATCAAAAATTTTATTAAACATTTAAAAGTTGGTAAAAGTTATTAAAAATTATTATTTATTTTATTAAATATATTAAAAATATTAACTTGTAATTTTTAACCAAAAAAATTCGAAATTATTAAAAATTAGACATTCAAATGGTTACGTAAAAGGGGTGTATGGGACATTCATCTTAACTATCATTCAAACCAGAAATCATCAAACAAGAGGCTTTAAGGACAGCTCAAATTCACCGTTTAGGTTGGGAGTTCGATCCATCACATTCCCCGCACATATATGTCAACTGGTAAATAAATAAAAAAATCTTCCCCCACGTAGGGAAGAAAAGTGATGGAGTTCTTCCTCCACCAAGGATGCTGAAGATGACTCTTAAGAAAAACACCCCATGGCTCTACAGGAACCCCAGACTTCCTTCTTTCACCTTCGGGACCTGTTTGGTGTATAAAAATTTAGTGAAAATTTTTAAAAATTTCTATTACATTTTTACACATTCTTGCTTTCTTGAAATTCAAAAAATTTCAATATCTTTTAAAAAAAATCAATAACTAAAATTCGGTTAATTAAATAGTAAAAATTTTTTTGCTATTCTCACCATGAACTCTCAATCTATCCAATGACACTCACTTTGACTATTTTTCTGAGATCGTAGAAACTGTTTTGACAGATTGTAGAAACTGTTCCGATGGATTCGCACACCCAACTTCCATCCAACCAGATTGTAAAAATTGTTTCGATAGATTGTAGTATAAAAAAATCATAACTGATACAAATTTTTGAATCCGTCCAAATGAAAAATTTAATTCGTTAGAACGGGAATTTTACTGTTCATCTTCTAAAAAAGCAGTATGATATGTGTGTATCAAACGCAAAAAAATTTTTCAAATCACACTTTATCTTATTTTTTGTTACTCCAAATGCACCCTAAATATGATACATATATAAATCCTATGAAGGTTTGAATGAATATAGAAATAGAACAAGGAGATCTCTAGGCTAAAAAATATCACAGTCTCATTTGGCAAAATTTTTTAGTTTTTGTTTCTGTAAATTAAAGAATTGAACGTAAAAACTCAAAAATATAAGAAAGTGTTTAATTATGGGAACCGATATAGTAAGAAAAGATAAAAGAGTTCAACGACTTACTTAATTAAATTAAAAATATAAGAAAGAAGGTACTTTTTATTAGGATAAGTGTTAATCTTGTGTATTATTTATTTTTAAAATAAAGGTAAAATATAGGCAGAGCAGGGTGTAACAAATAAATTTTACACTTCTCTTACACTTTCTTTATTTATTTAGACAATTAATTATATTATTATATTACAAAATTAAAATGAGTTATTTAATTTAATTTAATTAAAATTAATTTTAATAAATAATAATTTTTATTAAAATAATTTATTTTATTAAATAAATAAAATAACTTTATTAAATCACATATAATTTAGTTAGCAGTATAAATGAATTATTATATTCACCCCAAGCTTAATATAGTTATTGGAGATTAAAATTTTCTGTTTTTATTTGAATATAATTAAGGTTCCGTTTGCAAGTTCAGAAGAGAAAAAAAAAAAGGAAAATATTTTAAGAGAAAAAAATAATAATATTTACTTGTTTGCAAATTTAGAAAATAATAAATAATAACTTTCTTGAGGTGACGGTTCCTTGCGGGCGCCCCTATATCTCAGCTTCTCGATTCCTGCAGAAGATGTAAATCACAGGATGTGTCTCGAGCTGGCCAAGGTTCAAACCGCCACTAAATAAGCTAGTATGCGGAGAGTCTGTCCTTTGCCAACTGAGTTACACTCTAAGGGACTAAATAATAACTTTCTTTTTCTTTATCTGTGAGTTGAGGGAAAATGAAACATAAAAAAAAAAAAGGATACTTTACGATTAAATCCTTAAAAAATTGAAGTATAATCAATTTATTTAGATTTTGAACTTATTTGTAATTTTTTTCATTATTTATTTTGTAGGTAAATATACCATTTCGAAAATTTCATTGATTCTTTTTTTTTCTTCTCTTGATCTTATTCTACTTTTAAGGAAATGAAAATTTTAAAATTTTAACCCTTACTTTTCTTTTCAATTTTTTTTTCTTCTTTCTTTTATAATTCCATTTAACTTTGTCCAAACAGACTCTTAAGAGTGATACTGAGCCCTATAACCTAGGGTATCCACTCTAATGATCACCAAGAAAATTAGGGAAAAAGAAAAATTATGACGTTATAATGGGCATATTCCGTAATGCTAACAACCAGTTGAGGGTGCGATTCCGTCATTTGACCGTTAGCACAAGCGGTGCTACCCACGAGGTTTAGCCTCGGCCTCCGTCACGTGCTGTCCACGAGTTTCGTCTCCACCTCCGTCACGTCTACAATAATTTGGAGCAGAGCAGCCTGCAATAGAGAGAGCACCCCGGTGGCTCGATCGATCAATTTGACTTTGTGGGTTTGGTTTGGTGGGTATTCATATTAGTGATGCGAGGATTCAGACACAGTTGAAATCAGCAATGAAAGGCGTGTTTTCAGCGCCCGGTGATTATGTCTACTTCAAGTCACAGGTCCCCCTTCACAAGATCCCTGTAAGTCCTTCCTTTACATCGATCCATTTTCAATATTTACCAATAATTCTTGATTGTGGGTTTCATTCTTCGGCTTCTTTTATCAATTTGGGTATGCCTTTGTTTCAGTTTTTATCTCTTTGTTCCTTGTTATTTGTTTGTATAGTTGTCTCTGAATATGCCTGGATTCGAATTTGACTCCTTTATGTTTCTTGTTTCCTTATATATATATGTAACAAATCAGATGAATATTTTTATACTATATGAATTAAAGACTTTCCAGATTGAACACGCCTTTAAGTAGATTTACTGAACATACTTGGCTTCTGAGTTAGCAGGTTACTATTTTCATTGTCAGCCAATGACTTTTTCAGATTGTCTGTTTACTACTTTCTATGCAATTGATATGAATGCAAGGAATTCTCACGCTGGTAGCAATTGTGGGCTTTTTGATCACGGGATTTATAATGGAACTGATTGGATTTCTTTTCATTTTTGTTCTCAACAAAACTTGCCTCTTTTTTCTTTTGGTAAAAGTTATGCAAATTATATTAAGAAAGGTATCGAGGGGATGCCACCCGTTAGGATAAAAGGATCGAATTTCTCTATACAGCTCAACAGAAACTCTATATTCTCAAAAAATCAATGAAAACTTGCCTTCTGGTCTCTTGATGTTTAATGACATATCCATCCATGGACTCCCTTATTTGTCCAGAGTGTCCCTAGGCAGTATTTTTTTTTTTTTTTCTCCCTGCTAAATGGGCATGGGCACAGGCACATTTCAACATTGCTTTTTGATTTCTGTTTAACGGAACTAAGTGAAATTTGAGATGGCTGCAACTTGAAGTAGCTTGATGAAACACTTGTGAATCTGTGCATGATCGAGATCATACTAGCATTTTTGGTCTTTATTTGAAGTTTTGTGCAATCGACTGTCTGTTGCTGGTGATGCTTATTGCTTGGTTTATGCAAGTAGAAGATTGCAAGGATTATAGTTGTTGAAATAGTTTGATATATGTTGTTAAGCCTATTTCCTAACAGTTTAAGCTTTTGGGACAATTGGTGACTTAATATAATGTCAGAACTCTGGTTCTAGGAGGTATTAGATTTGAATCTTGTTATTCCTCATTTATTATTGTGCACTTTATTTGCTTGTATTGGTGCACCTTATTTTTTGTTTGTCTTTACTCCTATGCAAATTGGGGTCGCACGTGATGGAGAGTGTTGAAATAGCTTGACATATATTGCTGGGCTCATTTCCTAATAATTTAAGCTTTTGGGACAGTTGGTGACTTAACAACAGTAATACTGGAGTTGTGTAGTTCAGTATTGCTTTTCTGATATCAATGGCATATTAGACAGTAAAATTTGAGCTATTATTATCATTTTCTGATGATCCATCTCAACCAAGAAAATTCTCATTTTTTGCAGATTGGTTCAAAGCAGTGGCGATATTATGACTTTGGTCCAAAAGTAGTTCCTCCACTAATCTGCCTTCCTAGCATAGCAGGAACAGCTGATGTGTACTACAAGCAGATTATGACCTTGTCAATGAAGGTTGTTAGTTTGATTTGTGGCGTATTTGTTACATTTGTCATTGGTAATGTTAATGTCTTGTTATGTATAAATAGCAGATTATGTTTGTACATAGGTGGCATCCGCTTGATGCCCTTTTTATACAATTCTTGCCTATCAATAAATAAATAAATAGCAGATCATGTCACTTAAATTCAATGAGGTTGTAAGTTTGGTTTTTATGATGTCTTTTGAATTCCTCATATAATTAATGTTCATGTGTTAAAAGGTTTTCTCACACCCCCCCCCCCCAAAAAAAACACACACACACACACACACACACACACACAGATAGATCTTTAACGATTTATATAAGGTATTTTAGAGCACATGATTTTTTTCATATGTGGCAAGTTATATTACATAATTTCAAAGCTACTAGTTGTTTTGAGTATGGAAGATGATGCAACACAGTTTTTAAATCTTGATGACTGTGGCCTCATTTTCTTATATGATAGTGTGGTAAGATAGAAATCTCGATTGAGAAGCCTAGGACTGATATATTTGTTGAAATGTAAAATATGAGAGGAAAGAAGATAGGCACTAGATTGAGAAGTCTGACTCTTAATAAGGTAGTTTCTTTTGGAATTTCCACACAAGTGTATGATGGTGTGACCCTCAAATAATTGGCTAAACATTGGTCTTCTGAGCTTGAACCCACAATATAACCATAGGTACCAGTGAATTGGACAAACCCAAATATGACATCAATTTGGCTTGCTTCTCAAGTTCATCCTGTTTATTGTGCTTTGTTGCTTGAATGATGCCTTTTATTGATATTTGAGCCTCTAAAGAATTTTTTTTAGTGATTGAAAGAACTAAATTTTGATTTTTTTTTCAGGGTTATCGAGTAATTTCTGTTGATATTCCACGGGTGTGGAACCACCATGAATGGGTTCAAGCATTTGAGAAGTTTCTGGACGCAATTGATGTTCATTATGTAAGATTTCTGTTTTCTTTATGCATATTCTTCCTTACATGTAGTATTAATTCCCAGATGAAACTTTGCTCCTACATGCTAGCACCAGAGTGAAGATTTACTGATACTTGTCAAAATCCTGATCCAAAGAAATATTAGAATTAGGTGAAGTTGCGACTGTTACGTAGAAAGATTAATCTAGATTATTTGTTAAGAAGTACCTATGGGTGAGACAGACATATAACATATCCACAAATGTTTCATGCTCGTTATACTTTAATGTATGGCTGATTGGTAAAAAAAGAGAGATTAAAATCTTGACATTGAGGTTTGGTAGATATACGTGTCAAATTATGATTCCATTTAAATATATATATATATATATGGCTGATTAATCAACTGGGAATGCTAGTTGATTGAATCAGTTTGAGGAGCCACAACATTGAAACGCGCCCGTTATGATTCACAAGAAGAATGTATTTTCCTGTCAAATAGACAAGCTTGAGAATCAGAGATATGCTCGATATGTGTCAGATTTATAGAAATTGCATAATTTTGTTGTTAAAATAACATTAGTTCTTGATGGCTTGAGTAGACTGACCAATCTATTTCTTGATAGCTTGAGTTGACCGACCAATCTATGTTGAACAGGTACATCTTTATGGTACTTCCCTAGGAGGATTCTTGGCACAACTTTTTGCTCAGCATCGCCCTCGTCGGGTTAAATCATTGGTACTCTCAAATTCATTTTTGGAGACAAGAAATTTTGCAGCTGCAATGCCATGGGCTCCCATGTATGTTTTTGTATCACTAAATAGGGATTAGCTAGCTAGAGATATCTTAATTGTTTTCCTAGCTAATGGCTACCTAATGGTTGATTGTTGTTTAGTTCATTGATCATTTAATTTTAGGTCTTTCTTTTTCTGTTTATTTAACTTAATTTATTGTGGTGTTGTAAAGTCAGGCACATGAAAAGATTTTTTTTTCCTCATAATCCAATGACAAACTTCTCGTTGCAATAAACACAAGTTACATACTAACGTTTCCTTCAATAACATCTCTGATTAATTGGGTTTTTCTACAGTTAGTTACTGAAATATGATTGCTTTTATTTTTATAAATAATTTGGTATTTAAGGAATTCAAGTCTCTGAATAATTTGTTGTAGTTAAGTTTTGCTTTTTGATTGGGAATTGGGAGATAATCAGCAGTAACTTTTTAACTTGACCTTGGTGTGTTGCCATCAAAAGTCTCATGAAATTGTTGGAGTTATGGTGATTATTTAATGAGGCTACTTGTCTGGAGATTGTCATTTATAATCTATCAGGACGGTAGGCTGGTTTTCTGTGGTATATTAGGATTTAGGAAGATAGGACTGCCATTGACTTGTGTAATGGACCACATTTACTTAAAAGTGCAAGACATAAAGTACGGAGTTAGTTTTTATTTCACCCTGTATTACTGCCGTAATTCATACCTGCCACTGAGTTGCCTTTTAGTTGATTGATTTTCTATGAGCTAAGATCTTCCTCATGTTCTAGCTATGAGGTTTGGTGAATATAAAAAATTATAACTGCCATCGAGCTGTAGTTTGTTTTGGGATTGGTGGGCTGAAATGTTCTCACGGTCAGTGGATGCCACCAAGGATGGAATACACCTCTCCAGCAAGTACTAGTTTGCGTGCTGTAACACTTGCTTTCCATACAAAAGAGATACTTGTATCTATCAGGCCATGTAGATTCCTATTCTCCACTAAAGATCATATAATGAGGCGATGACGTACAGAGGGCAAATTGAGATACTTTGGTGCAGAGCAAATTTGCACCAATGCATTTGTTTAAGCAAATCAAGGGTGGCAATGGCAGCCTTTCATTATCATTTATTTGGTTTCTCATGCTTGATGGGAGCCTTTCATTATAATTTCTTTAGTTTTCCCATGCTTGGTGCACTCTTTTTGATAATGGGAATCCCATATTCAAAAATGAGATATCCTCGTGAGGTGTGAATAAAAAAATACATGACAATAAAAATGAGATATCCTCATATGGTATCCCATTTCATTTCCATGACAATCAAAGCTCAGGTATAAGAAAAAATAGTTTACCTTGTATGGATGAAGCCACTTTGTAAGTAGAAAGTAAGTTTGTCATACAAGAATTTGAATCATATGATAATTAGAATATAGAATGAACATTCTTAATTAAATTGTTAGCTAAAGTAATGTTGTAATATTAAAATTTAAGATACTTGATGGATGCAATAGAATTGTGTAGAGAATGACTATTATAATAAGATTGGTTGCTAATTAAAAAATTCAATGATGTTACACTTACATAACTAACATTTGACCTGGCATCCAAGGCAAACAGTTCTTTTTATGTATGATGTTTGAAAATTTAGTCTTCTATTACTTTCTTGTCAGTTATTAGGCAAAATCTCAATATGATAATGAAGTCTCCTTTCCATTATACATTCTCGTGCATGTCCAAACATTCAGATAGGAATATTTTCTGTTTTTATATTTATATTTTCAAATTTTGTAAACTGACAACAGAAATATATTTGTTAAATTTGTTTACGTTTTTTGGTTTCCAAAAGATTAAAAACTTAAACAGAAAAACGTAAATAGAAAAAAGGTATTTTCACTCTGTGTTTTTTTTCTGTTGCAAACATTTTGTCAATTCTAATACTTTATTCATTTTTGTTACTCCTATTAAAATAAATTATTTTATTCAAATATTTTATTGAACTAAAATTATTTTAATGAATAATATAATTAAATTAAATTACTTAAATTAATATGTAATATCTATTATTAAATTATTTTTAATAAATAATAAAATAAATATATTAATTTAATTTAATAAATAGTTTAATTAATATAAATATATTTTATTAAATTATTTTAATAAATATCATAATTAAATTAATTTAATATATTTAATATGAATTATATTTTATTAAATTATTTCTAATAAATATTGTAATTAAATTATTTAAATTATTATGAAATATATTTTATTCAATTATTTTTAATAAATAATATAATTAAATTATAATTAATATATTTTATATTTACTAGATTAAATGATATAATATTTATATTTTATTCAAATTTTTTTAATAAATAACATAATTAAATTAAATTAATGTAAAATCTATTTATTAAATTCAATTAATTTTTAAAAAACTAATAAAATTAAATATTTTATGAAAATAAAAAATTAGCAATTGTAAATAAAATTGTATTTCCAAACGCAGTTTTAGTTTTTATTTCATAAAAAGAAAACGACAACAGAAAATATAAACATATAAACGTAAACAAAAAAACGACAGTGTTACCAAACAGCCCTTTTATATTTGATTCCTTAACATTCCTAGTTTTCTCATATGCTTAGGCATGAGGTGCCAAACTTTAAACACCTCGAGTTCTTCTTAATACTTGTTGGAGGGACTTTTTTTTTTTTTGGGGTGATTTTAGCTACTTGTTATGGGTAGTGGTATCACTAATATCACCTTCCTACTTGTTGATATATTCCCTTCATTCCTCTTGTTGTCCTAGAATATATGATGACCCTCATCTATGTAGCATTAGCAGAAGAAGTTAACCTGAGTATAGGTATAAATAATTGCTCTAAGCTTTCATTATTAAAAGTCTTGTTTATTTTGTGCTCTAAATAATACATGGTCTATGGGAGTAGTCTGACAGCTAGTTTTCGTGGTCTTTATTACATTCAGTTATTTAAGAAGTTTACTATACTTATCTAATTGAGGCTTCTCGACATTCTTAATATAGACATAATCCTCTAGAGGTATGCTTAGGGCATGTTTTTGGATTTCCAGCCAATGACAAGTAATTGTGCCATCATTCTTTCAGAACTAACATATACAACGTTCCTGAATGTGTCAAAGCTTCACATGCTAACCTGTTCCATTTTGGCTGGCAGTGTTGGTTGGACCCCCACTTTTTTGCTGAAGCGATATGTCTTATCAGGAATTCAGGATGGTCCCCATGAACCATTTATTGCTGATTCTGTGGACTTCGTTGTTTCCCAGGTTAGTTCTTAGAGACCTTAGTGTACTGTTTACTTAATAGTTATCTTTAGAACGTGCCTAAGCAATCTGCCATTAGTCTTATTCTTGGGTTTGTCATCATGGAATGATACTGTTGTGAAGATAGCTGGCAACATTAGAACGAAAATTGTACTGTCAGTTTTTGGATTATGGTGACAATGTTGATTATTAAATTGTGATCTTATTCCTCTCAGTAATCTATTTGGAATTCTGTTTTTGATGCCTTTTCCCTTTCACATGATCTTTTGAATAGTATATTTAAAAATCATGAGCCTCCCTAGAGTTACCAGAAATCACAAACCCTGCGATCTACGTTTTGATACTCACATTTGGAATGCGGTATGCTTACATTCTAGTCCACTAAATTTGACGATTTGAAAATATTATGCTTATGTTATGTTTTCATTAAAAAAACTTTGTGAAACTAATGAATTGATCACAAATTGGTTGACAATAACAAATAAGTTTAAGCTTTTACAAAAGGAGAATGAGCAAAGATTTGTATCAAACATAAAATGCACTTACTTTCATGTTCTATTTTCTTGATTAATTGTTTTCTGAAAATGCCACTTTTATATATCAAAACATTTTAATAATATATGTGATGATTTTATAGGAAGCCTATCCACATCGTTTCGTATTTCAAAGACAAGCATACCACCTTCTAGTTTTCATTCCATTTGCTAAAACAATCAATGTTTCAAGTAACATTGAGCCTACCTTCATAGATCAGGTTATTATCACTAATCATGTGTTTTCAATACTCTGTGTGCTTGGGTTTTGATCTTCAACCTGGATTTAGTCGTGAATGTGCAATTTTTTAACCTTAAGTAGTTTCAAAGGATTTATGAAAAGTCATATTGTGATTGTCAAGTTCAAAGAAGCCTTAAAGGATTTTCGACAGAGAGAAAAGGCAGTAGGGGTCACGTATGCTCCATGAGTCCCAATGAAGTTAATCCTTCAGTTAGGGACAACGATAGATCTATCCTTAAATGCAGGATTAATTGAGAGTGAGGGTATGGTTTACAAAAATGGATTTATTTTTAGGTAAGGAAATTAGATGGTTGATCTTGGTTTTTGGAGATGCATAGAATGGAAAGGGGGGAGCTCAGCTGTAGAGAATGTTGATGGAGAGTCGTAGGTTTTATTAGTGAGCCAGCATTGAATAAGAAAAGATAGGGCATGGAATTTAGGCTATGTTTGGTATCCAAAGGTAATTTCTTGCTTTCTATGTGGATATGCTCGCTGAAGTGAACATTTTTGGCTTAAGATTTGTTTGAATGTTGTTTTTCCCTTCTCCTTTTTGATCTATTTATTTAATGGAAAAGTGTAGGAAAGTTAGAATGTTGCACCAGATTCTTAATCTTCAGTGAGAACTAGAACTGAGAACCGGCCCAAGCCATATCAGTTCGGTTCAATCCTAAGCCGGGAACTGAGCCAATACTCATGTACAACCCTACTTTAAGTGGCATTTTACTTGGTCAAATACAGTAAGTAGAACTGGATAAACAGGTTTTTGGTTTAAGTCGGGCATATTTTGTTAAATAGAGAGACTTCAGATTACTTTCCAATTCTATTTGAACATGGGGAATACTATAGGAACCTATGATATTCAGGTTTGAGAATTTGTGGGTGGTTGAAGGTTTTATAGATAGAGTTAAAGAATGGTGGAATTGCTACTTGGAGTATGGATCTTTTTGGTACATGAAACGAACACGGTAAGCTTGTAATCTAAAATGTGGTACAATAGGGGGGAGCTTTTCATAGTTTTCATATTATTAAAATATTTTTGTATATAAAAATGACTTATTTAAAATAATAATAATAATAATAATAATAATAATAATAATAATTAAGAAAATAAAAGTGTAGATATTCGTGAAACTAAATATACTTTCTATATGATGCGAAACTTTAATCGTTATGTTTGCATAAAAGCTTAGACCGATTGGTTTTTGTCACATAATTTGTTATCAAGTCTCTATTTTCAAATGTATTTTCTAATGAAAATATAAGATAGATATTATCTTTCAGGTCGTTAAATTTAGTGTATTTGAACATTAGTGCATTCTAGAACTTGTATACCAAAATGTGGTTTTCAAGAGTAGTAATGATTTCTGGTAACTATGGGTGGATCAATTGTGTGGTGGAACTCCAAGTTATGCTTTTGCAAATAAGTTGAAGAAATTAAACAAAAATTTAGAGAAATGGAATAAGGAAGTGTTTGGTAGAGTTGGGGCTTCAAAGTGTTCGTTGATGGAGAAATTTTCTGATCTAGTTGGCCGGGATGGGAATGAGGATATTCCTTGAAATCCAAAGGAGATTGCAACTTGGATGGAGTTTGGAAAAGTGGCGAAGATGGAGGAAGCATGCAGCGATAAAAAGTTTAGGGTGTTATAGATCAAGGAGGGAGAGACCAATACTATTTTTTTTTTAATTGGATAGCTAAAATGCACATGAACAAATTAAGCATATGGCCAAGATGATTGTGGATTTGCCTTTTGGAGCAAGAAGATGAGATTCGATACAGCATTATAGTTTTTTATTCTAGGATGTTTTTTGGATAAAGAACGTAGAGGCCAATTCTTGATAGGTTAGATATTCTCATTATTTCTAGTGAAGATAATTATAATATTGGAAAGGAAATTTCTAAAGAGGAGGTTTGGGGAGGTCTTAGTTTGCTGAATGAGGACAAGACTCCCTGTCTTGATGTGATGACCATCATATTTTTTTCAGTTGCGTTGGGAAGTTCTAGAAGTAGATGCTCGGAAGTTGTTTAATGAATTCTTTGAATTAGGTATTTTTGAGAGAAGTCTTAATTCATTGTTCATTGCTTTAATTCCTAAAGAACAGGATCGAGAATATTAAAGATTTCAGGATGATTACTTTAGTGGCCGGTGTAAGCTAATCAGCCTGAAATTATGGGTTGAGGTGACTTGTATGAATTGTCTACAATTATGGGGTGGAAGGTGTGATAACTTGAATAGATGAATTGTTTACCAAAATGTGGTGTAAGGTTGGGTCACTTCCTTTGAAGTACATGGGGTCTTCCATTGGGAGCTTCATACAAGGTAAAAGAATTTGGATGGGCTCATCGAGAAGTTTCAAAGGAGACAATCGGGTTGGAAGAAAATTTATCTATCCAAAGGAGCTAGATTTACACTTCTAAAAAGTTCGTTCTCCAATATGCCTACGTACATCATGTCTGTTTTTGTGGTGTTGGTCTCAAGGACCAGGATGCTTAAGAAGATGTAGAGGGTTTTTAAATTTATCTTGGCGTTGAAGATGATTTTAAATATCATTTGGTTGATTATGGAATAGGGTTTCAACTAATTGATTACCATGAAAACTCAATTTATTAATAAACTTATTTAACTTAATTGAACAGCCACAAACACGGGGGATTCAATCAGAAGATTTTTTCTTAATAGCTCAACTTTTGGATGTTTTAAATTTAAAAAAAAAAAAGAATCAAGAACTATAATTTTTAATTGCAAGGAATCCAAGCGTTCAATATTCGAAGTTATTGATTTTGTCAACAATAAATCGAAGGAAAAAAGTGTTCACCGTGCCAAAATTCTTAACTTTTCAACAGCAAATCAAGTATTGCGAAAGAAAAATCATTTTTTCAAAGTATTAAAACCACCCCCACAATATATTTAAAAATATATAGAATTGCAGAACCAAAAATATGCATTAAAAAATCATAGCTTACAATGATAATCAATGGCCTCCGCCCTTAACCTTGGCTAGGATTGATTACAAAGCATATAAAAAGAGAGAGGAGATGAGAGAGAGAATTGGAAAGACAAGGTCTAAATGCAAAGGCTAGGTTGTAAAAATATCATAAAATATCCTATATACACTCCTATACAAGTCCTAGAATGAATTAGAAATGAAATAAACTTCAAAACACTTCAGGGAAATTGAATTGGCTCAAATTTCACAGCAGGTTTTTAGGTTTGACTTAGGTCACAGTTTGGACCCCAAAACATCAGAAATTGGAGATGGCTATCAAAGAGAAAATTATAGACATTTGAATTTCTTCCAATGGCGCAAAAATTTGAGTCAAAAAGTTATGGTTGAAATGCTGAAATGGCGTCAAGTTGGACTTTCTGAAAAACTTACTAATATGCAACTTTGTTTCCCATCCTTCAATCATTCACCCTACAGCCACTTTAACCACTTATAAAATATTTAATGAAATCTCTATATCCTTCAATCTCAAGATTCCTGATACCTTATCAAGCTTCATAGAAAGTGTCTAAAAACCAGCTCCAATGCTCCTCCATTGCTCCCCGGGGAGTTCTAACTCTTTATCTTCTCCATCACAACCTTCATGACTTGATCTCCATTGATGCTAACTTAAATAATTTAATCTGAAATTCACAACCAGAGACAAAACTGATCAAGTGCAAAATCTTCATTTAAAAGCACGACAATTAACCTTAAAGTTCACACAAGTAAGATCAGTGTATCAATTTATAAGCACTGTTTTAGAGCATAATCAATAACTATTGTATGCCCAAAAGGTGGGTGAAGGGAAAGATAGTTTAAGATGGGACCTTGCCAAAACAAGAGTTTTCAATGTTAAAATGTGGTTGTGATGGCTGGAAATGGAGAGGCCTCTTTTCCTCGAAAAGGCTTTTGGTCGTCTGGTGCTCCTTTGAAAGCTTCTTTGTCTGTTTGGTGTTTGATTCATATTAGAATCCTTACTAATGACAATATCACAAAAAGAGGGTGGTACATTTTTAATTGGTGTTGCTTGTGCAAGAGAGATGGGGAGTGTATTGATCATTTCTTTTGTAGACTGTGGATGGGCAAATGAAGCATCGGGGTTGGCTATATCTCAGCTTGGTATGTCTTAGGTATTTCCCAAGGACGCAAGGCCAATATTGAGACATGGTGGGGGTGGAATGATCAAAAAGAGAAGAAAATAGTGTGGAAGTTTGTTCCTTCTTGTTTGTATAGGCTTATCTATAGGGAGGGGAATAAGACTGTTTTAATTTAGAAATCCTGTGTACAGGTTGAAGAGAGGTTTCTTATCCATTTTGTTTAGTTGGTTAGCCGGTGTTATAGAACTGGATTTCTATAGTTCTTTGGTCTCTGTTCAGAAAATGGATATGCAGTCCTAGATTCAGGTACATGGACGGCATCCTTTTGATGCCTATTTAATTAACTACTGAATATTTATTTATCAAAAAATAATCTGATACAAATTTTTGGAAGTTTATACATGTCCTTGACACGCAATTTCTACTTCAAGACATTGAATAATCTTGATCGGTTATTAATTTTTATCACTTTTGATTGTGACCTAGAGATCGTTTTATGTCCTTGCTGCAAGTGTGGTATGGATGGCAAATGGGCAGATTTAAGTGGGTTTGGGTTGGGTTACAGTGAATTGTGGGCTAAAAATACTCAACCCATCTAAAGTCGTATCTGCGGGTCATATATGGGTCCATTCAAACCCAATAACTCAAAGTCAACCCATTTCGTTATGATTTAAATTTTTTCTTTACTTTTTTCTTTGGTAAATAAAAGAAATGCTTTTATTTTTTGATTCTCTTTAATAAATTTGAGATGATAAAATATAAAACTAGAACTATAAAAATAGTACAGGAGAGATTTTTTTTTAATTAATATCCTCAAAACTGTCTGCTTCAATGAAACTTTTACAAATATAGATTCGAAAACATTGAAGTGTTGAAACAAGCAACTATTTTCATGTTATTTCCTGGCTGTAGAAAAGAGAGAAAAATCAACCCTTTGTTTTCTTGCCAATCAAATGGAACTTCTGTTAGAATTGAATGGGTAATTAAAATGTGGAACACCTTTGCTTTGGAATTGATTTGTTGAGTTCCATGGGGATGTTGAGACGGTCTGTAACTGCGTCAACATCATTGCCAAAGGCTGCAAAGGAGGCCTTCTCAAGCTCATGAGGTGTATTTGATAGCCTGTATAGTTGTATCCTTTATAATCAAGCATGATTGCTTGGAAACCAGTGTTTGCAACGGCAATCATCTAGTGGTGCCACGAGTACTATACTATCATATCTCCAGATAGCTGTAGAGGAACATCACTGCTGAGGGACTGCCTCCGATCTTAGCTTCAACCCATTCAATTCACCATTGGTCAGCGTCTCTTTCCCTTTCACAGCTGTTGTCATCATCTCTCTCTCTCTCTCTCTCTTGTATGAACTGGAAGAAATGGGTAGCAATTGGTAACAAGTTTAATAAGTGATTTTGATTTCGTACCCAATCTGTGTAAGATATAAACCCATCTAAACCCATTTGGAACTGAGTTTCTAAAAGTATGGCTCAATAAAAACCCAATTAGTAAAATTGCAACACCCAACCCATTTAAATTGGATGGGTTTGGTGGGTTGACACTTTTGGGCTTCCTTTGCCAACTCTACTCGTGGGACTCACTTTAATTCAACTTCATCCTATCATTTATTTTTATTTACCTAAGAATTTCTTTTAAAATTACTGCTTCTCTTTGCATCACACGAGTAGCCATTCTTACTACCTTTCATTTATGGTTAAGCTCTATTTTTGTCACTCCGCCATCCTGTAATTCCATGAAAAGTGGAATATTCAGCAATGTAAGAAGTTTTATGGCCTTCTTCTTCACAGTCTATTTACCTAACATATGAAACTGCTTGTGTTTTTCTTAAATTACTTTATTTGAATATTGTGCAGGTTGAAACACTCTCAAAAGATGACTTAGCATCTAGATTATCTTTAACAGCAGATGCTGCCTCGATTGGACCCCTTCTGCTTTCAGATTCTTTTATAACTATAATGGATGTATGTAATCTCAATCTTCTGTGGATGAGTGTTTTTCCTGCTGAATGTGAAAGATCCACTACCAAAATGAGTCACATGGTAGATGGGCATTAGCTAAGCTTTGGCATCCAAATGCTGGTAGGGCAGATGGAAAAATTAATTCATTACTTTTCCAGTTACAGATATTATTTGTCAAAATATTATATATATACATATATATAAAATAAACTCATCATTTAGTAATAGTTCACGAGTCCTTGAATTCCTGCATTCTGGTGGACACTTACTGATTATGAATATTATTATTGCCTTTGCTGGCAGCCAATTTTAATTAACTTTTACCATGATAATTTCTTCGTAGAAATGCCATGCATTTCTCTACAAGTGCTTCCAACTCTTATCCCTTTGCTTCCCTTGCATTTTGGGTGTTTTGAGGGTCATTTATAGCTTGAGTGTAAAAGAGAGAGAGAGAGACAGAGACAGAGACAGAGCAGGAAACCTTTATTGTTATCTTCTTTTATAATAACGCTGGTATGTGCTCCTTCTTGAAGACCAATGACTATTCCTCGATCCCTCAACAACTCAAAGATGAAGTGAGTGAAAGGTATCCTGGAGCGAGGCGAGCATACATGAAGACAGGAGGTGATTTCCCATTTCTTTCGCGACCGGACGAAGTCAATCTTCACCTTCAGGTATGTTAATGAAGTCTCTGTTATCACTTCTACCTGTCATGCCAATGGCAGCGGTTGATGCATTGTGTTTAACGGGAGTCTCTCAACTGATTACTGCAATGCGACAGCTCCACTTGCGAAGAGTAGGCGTTGAAGCTCGTCCGGATTTGGTCCGAGGCATTTCAAAGGATGCTAGTGGCGCTGGTGGTGGCGGGAGTTCCAGTGAACCGGATGATGGAAAAGACAATGGCGACAATGCACCAAAGGATGATGCAGGAAGTTCTGGGACCACACCTCCCGAAAGTCAACCGCCGCCTCCAGCTTCAGAAAGTCCCGATTCTCATGATTTGGACAGCCAGCTCCTCAGCAATGCAAAAGTAGGTGCCACTGGGGGTGAGAATTTGTCATTCCTCTTGTTGCTTGCAATTTTCGAGAAACAGCAATACTTAATAGCTGCTAATACTTTCCTGCAATTTACGTGGTGGTTTTGTACTCTTTATCTGCTTCCTCTTAGCACGGGATCGTTGTACATTGATAGTGAGTCTTGTTGGAAAGTGTACATGGGTTGAAGATTTTTGTTTGTAGATGGGCTTGTTCAAGCAGTTTTATGCAAAACTCAGTTCGAGTATGTGTAGAGACAAATGGCATTTCAAATTTGATTGTTTTGGGTTTTGGCGTTTTGAACTTGTCTTGCTCTTGATTTAACTTGAACGTGGTCCCTTCTGTTTATTGCTGGTAAGAAAGGCGTGGAAGTAGATAGTGACGTTACGAGCCTTTTAAGGCTGGAATTCTGCTTAATTCATTTGGTGATCGAATGAGGGGAAAGGGCATTTCTTTTGTTGTTCTTTTCAACAGGGAAGGACTTTGAATATAAGGTAGCTAAAGAATCGCATGAAAATGTGTGAGAGATGACTAAATATACTTGGCTCTTTAGCTTTTAGTCGGGTAAAGATTAATATAGCCACTTAAAAAGGAGTGACCGCTCCAATTAATCTCTTGATCTCTAAAACCAAAAAAATGAGGGACCTTGCTAAATCAAAGTGTCTTTGCTAATCTTTGACTAAATAAATAATTAGATCCCATCATTTTGTGTGTGGGTGGGTGGGTGGGTGGGGGTGTGTGTGTGTGAGAGAGAGAGAGAGAGAGAGAGAGAGAGAGACAATCAAATTAGGAATTGCCAATTGCAAGAAGTCACAATTTTTTACCATAACCTACTGAATGATTCTCCTATGTTACGGAAGAATTTACTATAATCGTACTTAATTTTTATTTTAGGGCTAATATATTCCGCTTTTATGAAATAACTTCTCTTTGTGTATGGTATTAGTTCATTTCTTTAGTTGTCTAAAACTATTATAATAAAGCAGCACTAAAGGTAGTTAGTGAAATCTTAAACAAGGTAAATCTAATTACTTAATAAAGTTTTTATTTATTTATTTATTTTATATATTTATTTTTTAAATCAACACTCCCTCAATACTTATAACTACCCACAAAAGGATGTGAATTAAAAATTTAAACAATTAATGAGGTTATTTAAGTAATTTAAATTTAGATATCTCTTTGCATTCCTTTTATTATCATTACCAAAGAATTTGAATTTGGTATATTTTCAACTTTTGGATTTGTTCAATTGGTAAGATTAATTCTTTTTCTCTCCACCTTATTTTTTCAATCACTTCACACAGAAACTCACTCTCATTCTTTTTGTAGTTTTTTAATACTTTTTTTATAAAAGTTTTTAATATTTAAAAAAATGTAATAATATTTGTAATAAATAATAAAATTTTACACATTTCTTAAACATTGTAAATATTTTACTCTCTTTTGGTTAGTAATTTTTATTTTAATAGGTTATTTTTATAAATTTTTTTATAATTTTGTTTTATAAATTTATATCTAAACTCTGCCAGCTAAATTACATTTGAGTTACGCAATTTCTAATTATATATAAGATGTATAGCTGCATTCTAAAAAAAAAAATAACAATCATATACAAGGCACACGTGTTTTGTGTGTGTGTATATATATATATATGTATCTGCTCGTGTGAACACATGTTTGATGAATGGATTACCAAACATATACTACATCTCAACCACAACGTGAATGGTGGAGAGATTTTGGAAAAACGCATCATATTTCAACCAAATGGCAATATAATTCTCTCAGTGGTGATGTTTGCCACTAGTTTATCTTTTCTAACTCTAGAACTGCTGATCTACTATTGTTGTGGTCTGTTTGGATACCCTGCGGACTATTGAAATTGTATGTATGTATGTGTGTATATATATATATATATCCATAAAGATTGGTTTCTCCTTTTCTAGATGCATGTAAAGTTGGGGACATACTTTTCACCTTTGGTCCACGATTAAGAATCCGAGTTGGATATCTTTGGTCTGATTTGTGGCGATCAACTCTGGGGCCCACACCTTTAATTCGCGGAATGTGGCTCCATTGGAATTTTGTTCTCTTATTATATTCTACAGGGAGCTTTAATTTGATTCTTTTTAATTGGGTCGGTTCCATTAAGGGATCAGTTTGATTCTGGCATTGAAAGTGTTGACTGATATTTATTCGTGGGGCGCTCTTGGAGCGTAGCAGCTGACCCGTCCGATTAATTCGCCTTGATATGGTTTTCCTATTTCATCCTTATTCTCCATTTGCAAGTATCCCTTTTTCAATACAGCGTATTTTTATAAAGTTAATTTTATTGCAGAGTTATCAAAATTACTAATTTTGTTAAAATATTTTTAATTTTTTTTAAAAATTATTCAAGACTCGGGTCGGTTCTCCATGTTGCCCAATTTGATCCTTGGCCCATGATTTTAGAATCGACGGAAGTTCGAATCTGTTCCAGGTCTAAAACAAGCCTGAACCGAGCATATTTTTGCGTACAATCCCAATTACGAAAAGGCGGCAAACGTTGATTTGAAGCTCCTTTGGAGGGGAGAGAGGGGCCTATGGGGCCCACTCAAATCACAGGTCTTTTTGGACTGACACGGTCACACCACTCTCCAAGATAAATGATCGTACGTCAAGCTCAAATTATCTCCTGTTTTTTTTTTTTTTTAATATTATTTTAATATTCAATTGTGCCTGTCTAAAAAAAAAATTTAATCTAATACCAATTACGTTCACTTAAAAAAAGAAAAAAAAATTTCGCAATACCAAATTGTGTCCATTCAATGATGGAAACAAATTTTAGTATAATACACACTAATATAATTATATTTAGTCCACTGAATTTAATTAAAAAAATATGGGTGGTAATATTTGGTATGTTTGGAATTATATAAAAGTGTATAAAATAAAATAAAATTGTAAAAGTAAATATCTCGTAATTCGTGCAGTGAGTAAAAAATTTAAAATTACTGTCTCGTAATTTATGTTTGTAGAGATTTGTAAGATTTTATTTTATTTTGTGTAGCTCCAAACGGAGCCATTAACACTCCTTCAAAAATTTTCCTGCTCCTTACCATTTTTTTATTCAACAAAATTACAAAATTAATCTTATAATTAATAGATGATAATTAACAAAAAAAAAAAATTGAATACAATAATTATCGTTCCTTTTCATTTTTTTATTATAAAACTAAAATATTTAATTTTCACTTTTCACTTTTATGTAATTATATTTCTTATAATCTTATGTATACTATCACCCCTATATATCTCCCTTTAGTTCATTAAACTTTAAACAAAATACTATGGAAGAGGATTTTGTCGAAACAAAGTTTTCGAATGTAATTATTATTTTTTTTACAAGCAATATGAAATAAATTTTATATTATTATGAATTATCAAATCCATCAAATAAAAAAATAACCGTTAACTTTTTTTAATTTTTCTCTTTCATGTGATTGATTTCTTGGTAGAACAATATAGAACAACTTGTGTGTAATATTTCTTTTTCTTTTTAATTTTTTGGGTGCATATGCTATTATATTATTAGGGTTTTTTTCCCCATTAAATTTTGGTTTTGGTTTTGTTTTGTTTTTTTTTTGTTTTTTTGTTTTTTTTTAAGTTTGTAATTTATAGAGGTTTTTGTTAAAACCATTGAATTGTTTTAAATAGTACCATATTATTTTTTATTTAATGGTGACTAGTTTTGGGAATGAATTTTAGGATTCGAATTTCTATTTGATTTACCTTTATTTCAATTATTTTTATTAGTGTATCAATTGATCAACTATTATGATATTTTGCTTTGTATCAACTAAAAAATAATAATTATTTATTAATTATTTGATTTTTGATAAAATAAACTTAAAAGATATATTTATAAAACTAATTTAAAAAATTATTAAAAAAATTCTCTCACATATTTCATGAAATTATAATTAACACTTATTTTAAATTTAACATGCAAATTAATGAAAAGTGAAAGATGTTATAAAAATGTAAAAAGTAGAGTATATTAGTTTTGCAATAATAAATAAAAAAGAAAGGTAATTATAATATTTGATATATTTTATATTAATTAACCTCTACTACAAGGTTAGTTTTATAATTTTGTAGGAATAAAAAATTGATAAGTAGTGGAGGATACTTTTGAAGAAATGTCAATATCCCCACCCAAAAATATTTGATCGCACTGTGACTCCTCTCTCTTGCTTATGTTTATTGTAATTAATGCTTACCCACCCATAAATTTCGGGGTCCGCCGCTAGTGTCATTGCTTATTTACTTAAAACTAATTAGCCAATGTTTCTCCGACCAACGAACAAAATAATCGATGCCCAGAGACAAACATCAACCCCACTTTTTCACATTTTCTGCGGATAGGTTTCACCCATCTACTGTACATTTAAGAATGAACTGACATGCCCCCAAAGCGGTAGTCAAGTTGGTTCGAACGACGGGTTGAAGGATCTGGGATCAATAGGTCTCGGATTCAACTTCTCTTGGGAGCAGTCTTTCCTCTAATTGTGGAAGGCCATCTAACAGCTTTCTCGGTTGAGCCGGTCAGCCAGGGCTTGCCTAAGCTGGTTTACCTCCTCGTGGTTCTTTGTCGGCTAGGGCCACGGGGTAGGTTTCACCTAGTACGCACCTATGAATAGCGGCTGCAAGCTTCTCCCGACTACAGAAGAATGAACTGACATGGCACGTCGGAAATTCAGGTTGTGTGTGTGTTATGTAAGCCTTAGCCTGCCGATCAAGTTTTTGACTTGATTTGTGGGATCTGGTATTAAAAAACCTAATAATGAGCTGGCACAATTTTTAATGACAAAATCATAAGTTGCTATCGGAGGGTACCAATAGTAGATAGAAAACGTTACTCCATCGAATAAAAAAAAAATCAAGTAGAAATTTATGCAAAAATAATATAAAATTTTACTTTAGCAAGTACTAGTCATTCTAATTGCGTACTTAGGATATGTTTGATAATAGAGATTGAATAATAAGTATAAGTACTATTATGGGATAATCTATATATGGAATTAAATATAATATTAGATTAATTTTTATATAAAATTTATTTTTTTTAGTATTTGGTTGGTGGAATGTAAAGTGTGATTAAAAAAATATGATTTGAATGAGACGACGTGACAAAAAATAATTTTGAATCTTAAAAATTTTAGAAGGAAACAAATTTAAGAGTAGGGATATATCATTCCATTTTCATGAAATAGCATATCTACTATTATGGGAATGTAAAGTTTAGCCTGAATATTTATTACAACAAGTCAAATATAGAATTAAAGTCAAATTAATAAAAAAAAAAAAAGTAGATTACATCTCCAATCTACCATTTATATCTCTTAAGCAAGCAAACCCATATTATCGTTTATAACCCATAGTGGATATAGTGGGAGTGATGTATGTGTATATTTATATATTATTGACTTCTTTGAAAGCGTTTGGAGGCATAATTTTTAATAATTTTGGGTATTTTTTATCAAAAGTTATTAGTTATAATATTTAGTATATTTAGTGGAACAAGTAGTGATTTTTAGCAATTTTCAGTAAATTTTTACAACTTTTAGATGTTTGGTAAAATTTTTTGTAACTTTTGACATTTTTTTGTAACTTTTAACAAATTTTGGTAATTTTTAGTAACTTTTAAGTTAATAAGTTACTGTAACATAATAAAAAAGTGACAAAAATTAATAATTTGTCAAATGTAAAAAATCAAAAGTTGGTATTTTTTGCTAAAAATTTCGTTGCCAAACGCCCATTTTTTTGCAAGAAATGAGTGGTAAAATAAAGTGAAATATTATCATTCACCTACCACTGATCTTCTGTTCCTTTTTTTTTTTCCCCCTTCACTGATCTACATTCTTTGATTAGCCTCTCATTAGGCTGTTTACTCATGAACCAATAACTCCCAATTTCTTAATATGGATATAAATATGGTCAACCCATGTGGTTGGCCAACTCTTTATGATCCAAAGTTGGTTTCCCAATTCTTTGACTTCATACCTCTTCTTCCTTAATTGCATGATCCAACTGTACATATACAGCCAACCCACGTGGTAGACCAACTCTCAAGTTATTGGGTATCCATTTCTTAATTTGACTTCATACTTCTGATTGCAAAGAATGAGTTATACTTTGGTAAAGAATGGAAAAGCAACGATATACATGGTTAAGCCAGAGAGGTGCATGGTTATTGCCACTTGGTGGTGGAGTCGTAATGCCTCCATGCTCATCACTCGGATTCAAGTGTCCCATTTCATTAACTTGATCTTTATTATAATAAAAAAGAAAAAATAAACTAATAGGGTTACGACTAAAACTTTCATGTGCACTTTTTAGTGGGGTTTATTAAATTAATTGAAATTCCATGCACTCTTTATAGTTTGAATCAACAATCGATCGTAAGCAGCAATATATAAATTCACAATCCAACATTTTAAAGAAATAAACGCTACAAATTAATAAGAAAAACCCTTGGTAAACAAGCCAAAAAAAAAAATCTCAGTCACAAAGACCCACAACCGCAACATATAAATTCGGGGCCTTAGGCGAGAATCTAAAATAAATTTAATTTACATTTCACTCAGTTAACGAATTCATTTAATCCTTCTAACTTTTTGAACTGTAAAATTTATTATTTATTAAAATTTTATATCCATAATACTGCAACATGTTACTTTCAATAAACAATATAGCTAACCAATTCAATCCATCTTGTAAAATACTTGATTTTAAATAAGATTTTAATAATTTTTTGAACATATATAGAAAGCAATATCTTGATTGGAATATCATTGGTTTATATTTTTAAAGTCTCTTCCAGCACTTTCAATTCTAAAAATAAATTAAGAATAATTAATACAGAATGTTCACCAACTTTCAAGAAGCATTTAAGATTAGGACAATATTTTTTCAAATAATCTTTATCTAAAACTTTTAATATTTTTGAATTGAATAAAATACCAAAAATATTTCACACGCTAGGAATTGTTTAAACCAATTTACAATAGAAGACATAAAGTGATTTACTGTGTATAGAAAATAATCAATACAAAAAAATCATTAGCTAAGTGTATTATCTCATCATTAATATTTTATCAAATTGTCTTTTTCTACTAATTATATGATTTTCACAAAATTTAAGTTATCTGCTCATTTAACCATTCCTTTAGATGAATTCAAAGTAGATACGAACCTAATTTTTATATAATTTTTCAAATAAGCAATAAGACCTTTTAATTGATCTTTAGCAGTATCAATATACATGTCTTTTAGATTACAATATTTTATTAATTAAATTAACAGTAAATTATATATCATATCAAATATTCATACCTAATAAAATTTCAAAATTTTCACTCTCATAAGTTGCTAAATAAATGGGTTTACTTCTCATTTTAGTATATTCACTAATTTTTGCTAATTGAACTAAAGCGCCCCTTATTTTTGAAACTTGAAATTTTATTACTTTAACACATTAATTCTACACTCTCATTGAGTTTAATATAAAGATTTAATAAAAAATTTAGATACATTATCCTATAAAATTTTTTACTAGCTTACTAGATGAAGCAAATAATAAATAAATACGTTGTAAACCTCAAAAAAAAAAAAAAAAAAAAATCCTCTAGATCATGAATTAACTTGATTCAAATTATAACAACTATATGATACGTAAAATGTTATATGATTTATATTTAGTAGTTGCTTTTGTACTACTTGATGTTTGCATTTCTTATTAAATCCATTATCGTAATATTGTCCCCCTTTATATCATTAAATTTAAGATCACATTTTTCAATCCATTTACAAGTCCATTAAAAAGACATTTTCTATATGTTATCTGTTTTTAAAAACTTTACAAATTATTTTTTAATTTTTTAACTTATTGAAGTATCAACACAACTTAATATAAGAGATATTTATTAGCCCTTTTTTCTTAGGTGAATGAGACATTTGTTCTTAATGACTTGTATCATAAGTAAAATCAAAGAAAACCAAAAAAATATTTTGTTTCCTTATTTTTTTATCATTATTTTTTATTCAAAAGCTAACAACTCCATTAATTCATTTTGTATAATAAGACTCAAGTAATGGAATTGCACCTTAATACGTACAACATATTCTTGCATAATTGGATCTAACTTTATCATCATTTCAATTAGGCATAAAAATTTACTAGTATTCTTTTTATATATTTTTTTGGTCCCCACAAAAGCAAAGTTATTTTTAACAATACGTTTCATTATAACAACAATTCTTAATAAAACATTTTTAATATTTTTATTTATAATTTGTTCTTAAATGTTTTTATCAATCATCTTATTTTTTTGTAATCGTATTTCTCAATCAACCCAACTGCTTATGTTAGCAACGTGTTCATAACTTGTTCCATGACTTTTAAATTTATAACCAAAATTTCTTTAATCCTTAGTTCCTTTATCAAGTAATGGATTTGTACTAGATAGTGAATCAAATAATTTACGAGAAAATTAATAAACTATATCTCTAAATCTTTTAAATAAACTAACAATCTTCTATCAATTCTTTCCCAATTTGATAATTTTTGTTGATAAAATGATGTAAATAAGTATCTATTATTTTCATCTCTTGGAAAATCCAAATCATCATATCTTATCAGACCACTTTCTATTACTAGATATTTAAAATTTTCAACAATATTTTTCTACTGTCTCATGTCATAAATATTTGTAGGGATTAAATTTGATATGTCATGGAATTCTATATTCTCCTCTATAACTCTATATTTATTTAATTTCTCTTTATGTTCTTTATTAAAAGAGTACTAGTTTGTTTCTCTTCTTAGGTATTATTTTTGTTACCATCATCGATATTGTCTTATCATATTTCTTCAAAATTATTTTGTAGTTCATTCTCTATTAGCGGTTGTTCTATTATTTTTTCATTTATTAAACTTATTTAGATATCTTTTTATTACTACTAACAAATTTTTCAAGAGTTTCTCAGTGAAATTGAATTATTGTTCAATTCTTTTTTTTTTTAATTTTTCATATGCACTTTCATATTTTTATAGAATTGTTTTGAACTACAAAATATGAAAAATTTAAAAGCGCAATAACAATACGAATTTTTAATTTTCTAAATCAAAATCAATATAAATATTAACACTAATAAAAATGACAAAAAAAGCTTATGTTATAGAATGATAGAATTTGATAGTCAAGAATTGCATGATGATTTTCGCTATCTTTTAGCTGTGGCATCACAAATTTAATTATGGTGAATTACATTTACCTTCCCCTAATATTTGAATAATTATATTTACAACTTCTTAATATTTAAAAATTACATTTACTTCTTTTATTTTGAAATTATTTTTTTATTTTGAAATTACTTTTTTTATTTTGAAATATTGTTAACATTGACTTACTTCTTTTATTAACATTGACCCCTTTACATTAAATCTACCATTAAAATTTAACAAAAAATTCAAAATAACTAAAATTTTAAGCATTTTGCTTATTTTATCCCTCATTCTTTCATATCTTCATTAGCTTTTCACAACAATCTCCCAAAAAAAATTTGTTTTTACTTGTTTTTACTTATTTTTGTGATTCATGTAAAAAAAAAATGACAAATATGTGAGAGACGAGATGGAGGGACAAAATAGAAAAAAATCTAGAATTTTGATTGCTTTGGCATTATTTATTTGATTTAATATAAAGGGATTAATATTAATAGCATTTCAAAATAAAAAAGATAATTATAATTTTTAAATATTGAGTAATGGTACATATAATTACCCAAATGTTAAAAGGAAATAGGTATAATTCACCTATTAATTAATATCAACTTACTTTGTCTTAAATTGATAATTGAAATTTTAACAAAATTTATTTCTACACATAAAACCAAAAAAAAAAAAAAAGGAACCGAAATTATGTAAATAAATTATCATCGCATAAAATTTTGAGTTAAAAAAAAATATTCCAAAAGGTTGAATGCAATCAAAGAACTAAAATGCCCTTAGTGTTTTACATGAGTATTATTTTGTACTAATAAATTTGTAAAATATCTATTTTTAGTATAGAACATTTTTTTTTTGGTTGTCTCATATCCATAATAGTTAACTAATTATGATAAAATTAAAAATATCAATATCAGAAATTAATGGTTGAATTGCTACAAATTGATAGTTTAACAAGTAAATGTGTAACGTTTTTAATGAAGGGGGTATGATAATATTAGTACACAGTGTAGCGTAGAGTTGTGCAAAATGAAAACAAACTTAAATAACCAAATCAAAATTTTGATTTTCTGTTATGCTATTGGTTGCTACAATTTTGCCTTGCATTTTAAATTTTTTTAGACCAAAATTACATTTCAATTCAGTTTCTATTATTATTTTCGCAGAACCAAAATATAAAATATTTATAAGTACAATCGTAATTGAAGTGGTGAAATTTCGTCATACGAATATATATTTTAGTTGGAGAGCAATGTGCATAAATTATTCAGTGAGTGGATCCTAGGGATGTCAACGGGGCGGGTATGGGACGGGTATGACTTTCCCTGTCCCCATCCCCGTTTAGCAATATCCTTATCCGTCCCCGTCCCCGTCCACATCCCTGTTTCGGGGAAAAAACTTTTCTCATACCCATCCCTACAAAATAATGAATTCCCCATCCCCATCCCCATTTATCTGTCAAGTATATTAACTATTACAAATTATATATTATATGTATAAAATAAGTATTTAAAATTATTATAAATATTATATATATTAAATAAAAAATATATTACATATATATATATATTAAATAAAAATTAAAAAAATATATATAATATTTGACTTTGATTGATGCACTTAACTAAAGATGAAGTGGTCTTTATTTATAACCTCACGAGACCTTCACTTCTTTGTGAGAAACCGATGTGGGACTTCTAAATGAGTCACCACGCCAACAAAATTAACAAATAACTATTTAAACGGGTACGGGACGGGGTGGGGACTATCGTACTCGTCCCCATACCCGTGCGGGTAACATTTTAAATCTCCATACCTGTCCCTGTCCCCGCTATTAACATCCCTATACCCTCCCCGAACAGCACAGATGAAGCGAGTACCCACCGGATACGGGTATATTTGACATCCCTAGTGGATCCATAACCGACTCTATCAAATTTTTAACCTCTTATATGATAAGAATAGAAATTAAAATATACATTCATTTTATAAAGAGATAATTACATTTGATAAATATTCGTTGAGGGTAATTTTTATACATTATCTAATTTCTCTTATATGATACATTATCTAATTTTTATACTGTGTTACCATATATCTCTCACCTGACTTTCTAATATTTGAGTTGAAAATTTGAATCGTGAGTTTCTTTTCTTCACAAAAAAAAAAAAAAAAAAAAAATTCCCATACATATTTACTTCAGGTATATTGTTCACGTCGCTTCCAACCGGTGATCAAGGTATGAGTAGAGCAATCAATAAATTAAGTGCATATTTTCTTCAAGAATTTTCTTTTTTGTTAGTCGCAATGTCATCACCCAATTTTTTTTTTTAATGCTCCAGTTGTCAAAAGGTCTATTAATCCAACGGAAATTGTTGACTTCATAAATCAGAGGAGAGTACATACTCAAAACTCAAAAGTCCTGCCTCTTACATCTCGTGTTTGACAAATACGTGCGAACACATACGTATCTTTGTCTGTGTCCGTGCGAGTCTCCCACCGTCTGCTTACGTTTGCCTGACTAAAGCAAGAACAATTTGAGGTGAGAGAATCAAAACCCAGTAAGACCGGGAGCGTTTTTGGAGAGAGACAACTTGGAAAAACTCAGAACTTTTACAGAGAAAAACTCTCCCAAACCCGAAATGCGTCTCCATTGCGGCTCCATCTATTTTCTTCTGCTTCTTCCTCTCGCCGCGCTTGTTGATGTAGGAACTGTTTGTGGAAATGCGGAGCTGAGAGCTCTCATGGAGATAAAGTCCGCTCTCGACCCAGAGAACAAGTACCTGTTCTCATGGAGCAGCGATGGTGATGACCCATGTAGTGGCGCATTTGAGGGCGTGGCTTGCGATGAGCGCCGGAAAGTGGCCAACATTTCCTTGCAGAATAAGGGTCTCTCCGGAAAAATTTCGCCGGTGTTGGCGGAGTTGAAGTGCTTGTCGGGTTTGTACTTGCATTACAATTCTTTGACTGGAGAGGTACCCAAAGAGATAGCAAAACTTAATGAATTGACCGATCTGTATCTCAATAACAATAATCTCTCCGGGACAATACCTCCTGCGATTGGAGACCTGGCTAGTCTTCAAGGTTAGTGTAAGAATGTTCGAAATTTGTACTAAAATTTTTGTTTCTTTATACACTTTTTTGCTCAGGATTGATGTGCTGAGGTTTGTTTTAGTAATGGTGATGTGAACCGTCTGTTTATCTTCAGTATACTCATATGGATAGCCATCAGCTAACTTACTGAATTTGGTAGAAAGAAGCTTGAATTTTGCTTGCAGATTCATGGATTTTTTTTTTTTTTTAAATCTTTTAGCAAAAGGGTTTATTGAATTGTTCTATGAAATTGAAGACACCTTTTACCTCGTTCTAAATATACACATGGTTTACTACTCTCTGGGGAATTTCTGTGTATTTGAACAGCTGAACTGATTCAGGTTTTAAGTTAGATTTTAGGTTTCTGTTCTTTGAATTAGCTAACTGGATTACCCCTCAATTGGGATTTCGGGGTTCGTTCTTCAATTTGATATGAAGCAATAAAAGCCAAATGTTTGTTGTAGCAAAAGGTTCAAAATTCTTTTTTTGTATAGTTTCTCCTTAAAATTCAGATTATATGGACATGTATTCTTTGTTTTCTAGGTCTGGATCTGGGATGTAACCAGTTGACTGGAAGCATACCTACAAGCATGGGGTCACTAAAGAAGTTAAGTATTCTTAGTCTGCAAAATAATAGCTTAAATGGTTCCATTCCAGTGAGCTTAGGGGACTTGGGGATGTTAAGAAGGCTTGATTTGAGTTTTAATCAGCTTTCTGGTCCAATTCCAGCAAGACTAGCGAACATTCCACGGTTGGAAATTTTTTATGTTCGTAGCAATACTCTATCTGGCATTGTTCCTCCTGGTAGGTCCTTTTGTTCCCTTCTTTTTTCTTTTGGTCATTCTACCCTTCGAAATTTTAATTTTTGTCCCTTGTTTTCCCTTTGTACTTTGAATTCTGGCTAGAAATCTCTACTAATATTAACTTTTGGTGGACAAATAACAAGCTTTGAAGAGATTAAATGGAGGATTCCAGTGTAAGAACAATCCAGGTTTGTGTGGCGCTGGGTTTTTGTCACTAAGAGTTTGCACTGCTTTGGATGATGAGAATACCATTCAAGTTGAACCGTTCGCACCTATGGCAAATAATACTGCTGCTTCTGAAAATATCCCTGTGGCTACTCCAAAACGTACCCCCATTTCTGCTAATTTGCTGCCACACTGCAAACAGACACACTGCTCAAGTTCATCGAAATTTGCACAAGTTGCCATCATTGTGGGGGTTACCACAGTCCTGGTCACATTGATGATTGCTGGATTCCTGATTTTTATTCGATACAGGAGGCGAAATCAGAAGATTGGGAGTGCATTTGATACTTCTGATGGTCAGCTTAGTACTGACCAGACCAAAGATCTCCACAGACTTACTGCCTCTCCATTGGTAAGTCTTGAGTATAGTGATGGGTGGGATCCATTTGCCGACAGTTACTACCATGGTAATGGAGTTTCTCAGGAGTTACCCTCTGGCTTTAAGTTCAATGTGGAAGATGTTGAATCAGCAACTCAGTACTTCTCAGAGGTAAATTTGTTGGGGAAGTCCAATTTTTCTGCCGTCTACAGAGGAACTCTGAAAGATGGGTCCATTGTGGCAATTAGGAGCATTAATGTGACCTCCTGTAAATCAGAGGAAGCTGAGTTCATGAAGGGGTTGAGTTTATTAACCTCTCTAAGACATGAAAACCTGGTTAGACTGAGAGGTTTTTGCTGTTCAAAGGGAAGGGGTGAATGTTTTCTCATCTACGAGTATGCTTCTAAAGGAAACCTTTCACAGTACCTTGATGTAGAAGTTGCAAGTAGACATTTTCTTAACTGGTCCACTAGGGTTTCTATCATTAATAGCATTGCAAAAGGTCAGTTTTGCTCCAGAAAATTAATCTTTTCTTGCCTTCTTATATATATAAATATATATCTTTTGTATCTTTTACCCAATTATTCAACCAGTATCATTGACATCATGGACTAGTGGTATCAAACTAAGCCTTCAGAAATCTCAATTAAGAAGGATAAAAGATTCAAAGCTTGGGCATGGGATTTCATGGCTGAGGGCTACTCTATTGTTTGGCCACAAACTTCCTTTCATATTATAAATATTTCCTAATATTCTTTATTTTAATTTGACAATTGACAGTGCTCTTTCAAAAGCAGGGTAATTGATTGAGATAACTAAAATCAAACGAAGACACCAAGTAGCATTGTGAAAATACTATTTGATTCCATGTAGTTTATCATATTGATATTTGTTGTTCTTTTGCACTCAGGCATTAGATACTTGCACAGCAGTGAAAACAGCAAACCAAGCATTGTTCACCAGAACATTTCTGTGGAGAAAATCCTCATTGATGAAAAGTTTAACCCGTTGATATCAGATTCTGGTCTTCTCAAGCTTCTCGCCGATGACATTGTCTTCTCAGCTCTCAAGGTCAGCGCGGCTTTAGGATACATGGCTCCAGAGTATATCACCACAGGCCGTTTTACGGAGAAGAGCGATGTGTATGCGTTTGGAGTGATCATCCTCCAAATTCTTTCAGGTAGAAGGAAACTCACCAGCCTGATCCAACTGGCAGCTGAATCTTGCAGGTTGGAAGATTTTATTGACCCAAATCTCAAGGGCAAGTTCTTCAATGCCGAGGCAACCAAGCTAACAGAAGTTGCATTGGCCTGCACCCATGAGCTTCCGGACCACAGACCAACCATGGAAGAAGTGGTTAGTGAGCTAAGCAGTTGTAGTTCTGCTTCTTGATGGCCATTGTCTACTCTACTGTTTCTAACTCGAGAAACTTGCTGGAGATGGTGACTGGTGAAATTTGCCTCCTGAAAACCTGATGACAGAAATCTTTGCTGCCAATGTAAAAAAAGTTGGGTTTTTTATGAAGATGGTAAAGAAGATCAGGTAAACTTGCTGGAAAATTCCCCTGTAAATTGCTAATCGAAAACTTGGCTTTTTGAGATGCCAGCTGTGGTTAATTTGAACATTTAAGGAGGGAAAAGAGAAGTTGCGTATCATCTGTAATTAGCTCCATTAGTTGATATATATGGGTCTCTGTTAAAGAATAATTGACACTGACAGATTTTTAGAAAGCTTAATTCCATATGTAATGGGAGTTTATGATACTATCAAGCTGCTCTCTTTGTATGTACATTGTTCGTTTTACCGCAAAATGACAAAACTTGTAAAAAAAAAAAAAGAGATAAATTAAAGAAATTGATTTTGTTATTTGATTGGGTTAGAAAACACAACAAAATAAAAATTATTGTTAGAATGCTTGTTAAAATTATAAATATAAATAAAATTTATTTTATTCTTTAAAAAAAAAAATCATTCTCTTGTACTTAACTAAAAAGTATTTGTCAAAGGTAAGTATGTCATTTCCAATTATACATAAAAATTGTCATTTCCAATTATGCATAAAAATTGCTAACTTAAAAGGTTAATTTTGTAGTTTTACTCAAATGAAAAAAAAAAAAAAAAAAAAAAGGAAGTGCTCTTCCAACTTCCAGAGGCCAATCCAGCTCTTCCAAATATGCGCACCCGTTTTCTTATGTGCAAAATGAACTCCAGGTGGAAAAAGAATCATTGAACAATCTATGAAGAATCATTGAACAGTCTATGAAGAATCATTGAACAATCATTGGCAAATCAGTGAACAATCTATGATCGGTCAAATGACCCCCCAAATTTTCTTACATGCTTTGAATTGTTTTAACTTACTGTGGGAATTATGACAACATTTCAACATCCTCCCCTTATGCAACTTGTATGAAGGCAAGCACTCAAGTACAAACCCTTTGGAGGACAGAGACTTTGCAAACAAGCTAAGCAGCTGCACTTTGCTGTTGATGCTCCAAAAGCCACTCGGAAGGCCACCATTCTGGTCTAATGGCCTGAACCTTTACGTCTTCCTGTCCTTTTATGGACAAGGTGCCCAATCCTTTAAAGGCTTCCTCCAACCTTAGAAGACCTAGGCCACGGCATCCAAGGGCAGAATTCACTGTCCCCGCCTTCTTGCCTGACGTAGCATTTATTACTTCCAATCCGGGAGCAACCTTCTGATTCACTTCTGAAATGCAAGGAGCGTGTGCATAAAACAAACCACCAACATTAAAAATTGAAAACAAGAAAGTACTTGGAGGTTTTACCTTTTCCACCATCATCAGCGAACTTCAGAGGAAGCAAGCGCTTTCGAATGACACCCCGATGATGTGTGCGAGCAATGAGTTCTTGACCCACATAGCAACCTTTGTCAAAGCTGATAGCATTTAGACCCGCAAGATTGTATTCAAGCGGCATTGCCTCACCTACGAATTGAGGTAACAAATGCATAATGAAGCTGAAAATTAGTTTAAAACCAAACCTAAAGTCTGTCAATTATTGCAGCCGGGAAACAAACTTTTACGTTCAAGGGTTTAATTTTATAAGCATAAATATGGAACGAACAGAAGTGACTGCAAACATATGGAGAGACTCCATACTGTGCCAAAAGTTCAAAAAGCCTTCCCTATTGCTTGTTGATGCTCTTCCGTGTTGCTATGGCTGCTCCTAGTTTTGTTTCAGTTGCTCAGTATAGCCTTAACTTTGCTTGGATGACCCCCATCTTCCCATGAGAGAAGGTTTCCATCCTTCTTCCCAGGGCATGGCCCTTCTAGTTAATAGTATACATTAACTTTCTTGTATATTATATAGTATATTATATAATATACATAAATGATGTTAATTAATATATAGTGGGTTAAAAAAAAAGTATTAAGGTCGTATGTTCAAGAATATCTGAAAATCCTCATACCTGCAAAGAATATTACCATACCCACTTTGAATATAACAGGTAATGCCAATGCCCGCTGAGAACATGTAATTTTTCAAACCTTAAATTTAAGTCTTAAAATTCTTAAATACGAAAATAAATGATAAAGAATTAATAAATGCAAATTCATATTGTTGTTATCATATTATTTGATTCCAAGTTTCTTTCTCAAAATTATAATATGTTCTATACACAAGTTATGAAGATGTGTATCTTTCAAGTGTCTAGCAAGTGTCCAACGAGTACGGGTATCCAACACGACACTGGTTCATTACCTTCTTAAAAGTATCTGTGCATCTAATGTTGTAACTACCTTATTATGTATAACTGTTTTTGGTTATAAATTTTGTTTTTTAAATGTGTATATACTGCCAACTCAAGGCTAGATTGGGTGCTCTAAAGCTGTATGTAAGAACTACATTTGCAATTTTGTATTGTATTTCTAGATATGCCGAGGTAGATGCACCTTTTGGAATCTCAGCTGAGCCTTCAGCAACCCCTTTCTCTAGTCTCCATAGAACATAATTCTTTTCATCAGTATCCTTGTCAGCCTCAATCAAAGGTGCTGCAACAGAAATAAAATAACTTTATGACATGTGCTGAATTAAACAAATTTAGATCACAGAAAAAACTGAGCCTACTAAATCTCACGGGTTATATTAGATGGAAAGATCCCCCTGAATCCAAGACAATCCAATCTGGGATCCTTGTACCATTGCCATCCAAGATTATTTCCTTGTGAAGCTGCCACGGCAGACTGAACAACAGTGCCCCCCCAACCAACAGAAGCAGCCTCTGGTTCTTCTACCAAAGTGGACTTCTCAGCCAGATGCCTACCATACCGCTGCCAACAAGAGAAAGCTTCTGCCACATTTTCAATATCAACATTGGACCTCAACCGGTACCTGTAGCTCCAAGATAAGCACACATTGACGAGAAAATTTATAAGATATTTTAATAATTGAAATGGAATCTAGACATTGTGAAATAACAACAATATATAACAAATTAGGTCACAATAATTTGCTGTGTACCCTGGGATCCAAAATGTTTGGGCAAGCTTAGTTGGAAGCCCACTTGCCAGTGCATAAACAAGATGTATGCGACTATTATGAGTTTAAAATAATAAATTAAAAAAAAAACAAAAAAAACAAAGATCCCAAAAATGATGCTTGTGTTTTTTTCCCCCTAGTGGTACATGTTGCTATAGCAGTCACTAAAACTACAATCCAAGTGTTTTTTTTTTCTCCCCCTTATAATAATTCTTTTGGTTTTGTTTAAGCTCCCCCCAGCCCCCTCCATTCTTGGCCTGGATGAATTCCAAGGTCTGCAGACTGTAAGAGACTGAAATTTGAAACTACCCTACATGCATATAAATATTTCAACTGACTTAAGTCTCTAAAAAATGGACCTTTACAATGAATCTCAAAACAATTAAATACGAAGAGTCACAATTCACAAACAAGAACCAGAAAAAAAAAAAAAAAAACAATTTACAGCTTTCACAAAGTTGTTAATCAAACATCATATACACAATACCAATATTCAAAACAATTGAATAATACCCCCAGAACTTACTTTTTCAGGGTTTCCAAGAGCTCATCCAATACAGAGCCATCGACATCGGCGTAAAGCTCCAGTTCATCCGGATGAGGCCCCAGTCCAGAGCCAGATTTATCGAGCTTCTGATCAGGCTGAGGCGCCCTGTATATGAAAAAATCATATAGAAATCTCCCCTGAGGAGTCAACATTGCGGCGTAGATAGGCGAATTCGAAACGGCGGGCAAATTGGGGGTAAGCAGAGTTGAAGTCTGCTCGCCCGCGGGTTCGCCGAACTTCCGTACATCGTTTGTCAACAGGCCCTGGAGGAATTTCACGGTGTCGGGGCCTCGGAACCGAACCACGGCTCGAGTCTTGAGGAGGGAAGCCATCGGGCCGACATTGTTGAGCTGGGTCTCTTGAGTGGAGAACTGTCTATAGCTTGTTTGATGGAAAATTCTGTGGTAAACAAACGAAATGGAATTTGGGAATCGGAACGAGAATTTGAAACGGTGCATCTTCCCGTTCGGTGCTTCGATTGTGTTTGAATCCGGGGCTGAGAGAAGTTGTGTGGCGGGGAGGTCGGTGGAGGCGGTGGTTATGGTGGCGGCGAGAGGGAGGTGGGTTGTTGACACGTGTAATTGGAGGGGTTGTAGGGCGTTGCCACGAATGAGGGCGTCTCCAAGACGTCGAATTAAAGAGAGCTTGTTGTCATGTATGTGTTCGAGGAAACTCTCGAATGAACCAAATCTGTGGGTTAATTAATTGTTAACACCGGAACAACAGCCAACTAATTCTTTGACCCGGGGCCAAAGCTTCGGCCGCGTCTCCTACGTCACCCCCTCGAACTTCTCCGACGACGACCCTGCCGCCGCCGCCCCCTCCTCCTCGTCTTTCCTACTCCCCTACCCTCATCGCCACCATCACGTTCTTCTTCTGCTCCAGCTCCGCTCCCACCTTCTACAACTCCACCAGCCAGCTTAGCGTGCCCTCGCTCAACCGCCTTCTCTGCTTCCTCGATCACCAAGCCCACTACCTACTTGGCTGGTTCTCCGGCCGCCGCCAAACCCCTCTCCGCCCTTTTATGCGCGAGTCCACAGTCACCTCCTCTCTGTCGTTCAAGATCCAATTTTCCTTCCCAGTCGAGAACTCCCCCAAATCCTTCCCGTTCCCTCCCTGCATCTTCCTCCTCACGGCGCCGTTTCAAGACCACTTGATCGACACGCACGAATACAAAGCCTATCAATTCCGATTATCCACCGAAGCGTTCGAGCCTAAAACACTAGAAGGGACGCGAAGCCCTGCCGAGACTGGGTATGGCGACATGCTAACTGGATTGTCGCTGTGTCGTCGTCCCACTTCCCCACCAAACTCAATTTTGTAAATTGTTCTGACTGAGCGTATTTACGTATATTGTATATTTAATATATATATTAACGTAAAATTGCCTCGTTCCCGCTCCCCCTCCCTTGCATCAATACCCAGTTCTAGCGCCATACCAATTCAACTCCATCTTCAGTTCCCTCTTCGCTTCAGTTGAAGGTGGATTCCGTCAATTGATCGTTAAGCATAAGCGGCGCTATCCACGAGGTTCGTCTCTTCCCCCGTTACCTCTGCAATAACTTGTAACAGAATAGCCGGCGATACAGAGAGGAATCAGTCGATCGATCGACCAATTGACTTGCTGGTCTGGTGGGTTTTCATACTAGTAAAGCGAGGATACGGACAGTCGAAATCAGCATCGAAACGTGTCTTTACAAGTCTTCAAGTCCAGGTCCTCTTTACAAAGATCCCTGTGAGTGGTTTCTTTATCTCGATTCATTTCCAAATCTTTTACCTGCAAATCATCAATATACGGAAAAACAAAATCTGGGTATGGTGGGTTTTGCTGAAAGTTCTAGGATATTCCACGCAATAAAATCTAGAAAACTGCAAACCCTAAGCCCATGTATTGTGTTGTATAGATATTGTCATTTTGAGTCAAACCAGAATTTTGGTCCTTCGGACCCATCAATGTCTTTGGTGAAAAAAGTCTCCCAACACAATGTGGCAATTTTCTGGGATTTGGATAACAAGCCACCAAAATCATTTCCTCCATATGAAGCTGCTGTTAGGCTAAAGAAGGTGGTGGCAGAGCTCGGTGTAGTTCGATACATGATAGCTTATGCCAATCGCCGCTCATTTAATTATGTTCCCCCAGAGGTTCGAGAACTAAGGAAAGAAAAGAAGGTATTGAATCAGTTGGAAAATAAAGGTATTGTTAAGCGGGTTGAACCATATTTATGTCGAGTTTGTGGGAGGAAGTTTTATACCAACGATAGGCTTGTTAATCATTTTAAGCAAATTCATGAGCGTGAACAGATGAAGAGGTCAAATCAGATAGAGTCGGCGAGGGGGAAAAGGAGGGTGAAGTTGGTGGCAAAGTTTTCAATGAAGATGGAGAAATATAAGAGTGCTGCAAGGGATGTTTTGACTCCTAAAGTCGGTTATGGATTGGCAGATGAGTTGAAACGGGCTGGTTTTTGGGTTAGGACTGTATTAGATAGGCCGCAAGCAGCAGACATTGCGCTGAGGAATCATATGGTGGATATGATGGATAAGAGGAGGGTTGAGTGTTTGGTCCTTGTGTCAGACGATTCTGATTTCGTGGGGGTTTTGAAGGAGGCGAGGTTGAGGTGTTTCAAGACAGTTGTTGTTGGTGATAGCAATGATGGGGCACTTAAGAGAACTGCGGATGCTGGATTTTCATGGCAGGAAATCGTAATGGGAAAGGCGAAGAAGGAGGCCGGATCAGTTGTGGGTCGGTGGAAGGATCGTGATGTTTTGAAGAGGTTGGAGTGGACTTATGACCCAGAAAGGGATAGAAAACTACATGGTCTGGATGATGAATTTGACACAAAGAGCTGGGATTCAGAAATTGAAGGTTTTTCTTCCAGTGAAGATGATGATTTTTTGCAGAAAGAAGACAATAATGCATGGTGGAAGCTAGAATCTCATGCTGATGTCACTTCATCATAACTGTTATTTCCTCTTGGCTAGCATTGGCTAAGATATCATTTGAAAGAGACAGGAGGCATTGATAATATATCACAGGTAAACGAAGGATTGTGATTGGTGTTTCCTTCATTTTGCATTTGATAACAAAGTAGAGGCTTTGATAATATCTCACTGGTAAATATAGGAAATGTGATCCATGTTCCCTTCATTTTGCATCCGATAATAAAGTAGCAAAACTTATGTATTTTATGTGATGCAACTTTGTTTCCATTATATGAAAGGAATAAGATGTGCATTGCTAATGTAATATCCTTTGCAAAACATAGGAAACCATAGCCCTTTCTGAATTTATAGAACTTGTTTTCCCAGAAGTATCACCTTGTTGTGTGAATGTGATTTATTTATACTCTGTATGATTGGTAATATTACGGGTATACTATCATGGATGATTGGTCAAAAAAAAAAACTCGAAATCAAGAATTAGTGTAAATATATCAAATTAGGATTCCTTTTACACATAAAAAATAAATAAATAAATAAAATTATGGCTGATTGGACAATCAGTTGAGAATACACGTTGATAAAATTGGTTTGTGGAGGAAGAAGACATTGCAATTCATAGACCACAACATTGAAACACGCCAGTCACAGTTCACAAGAAAGATGTGTTTTCCTGAGATTTATACAAATTGCTTAATTTTGTCGACATGTGTGATGACATTAGTTCTTGATAGCTCAAGTAGTCTGATCGATATATATTGATTATTGAACAGGTACATCTTTATGGTATTCCTCTTGGAGGATTCCTGGCACAACATTTTGCTGAGTACCCTGGTCGGCTTATATCATTGGTACTCCCAAAACCATTTTTGGATACACGAAATTTTGCAGCCTGCAATGCAACAGGATCCCATGTATATTTTTTGTTAATATGGATGGGCTAGACATTTCTTAATTGCTTTCTGAGTTGGATATACCAAATGGCTACTTTATGTTTGTTTGTTTGTTTAACTCATTGATCATTTAATTTTCAGTTTATTTCTTTTCTGTTTATTTAATTTAATTTATTGTGTTGTTGAAAAATCATGTGCATGAAAAGATTTTGTCGGTCATAATCCAATGAGAAACTTCGCATTGCAATAAACAATCCAAGTTACATACTAATGTTTCCTTCAATAACATCTCTAATTAATTGAGTTCGCTCTGCAATTTGTTACTGAAGTGTGATAGGTTTTATTTTTATATCCTATTCAGCATTCACAATTAGAGTTATGTTAAGTTCTGCTTTTGTGTTTGGACTTGGGAAATAATCATTAGCAGAGGTGGCAACAATACCCAAACCAATGAACTCGATCACATTAAATAAACCAATGAACTCGATCACATTAAATAAACTAAATGGTTTTGAGTTTAATTGAAAGGCTAAAACAGTTATAATCGGGTAGAGGATATGTGTGTGTGTGTGTGTGTGTGTGTGTATTTGCTTAAGAAATGTGTTTAAATGAGCTAATAACGCAAACCCATTAAACATCATATATACTAAAAAGGGTAACAAGATTGTAAGTGATTAACCATGCAATCATTATGCCAACTCATATCCTTCATGCAATGCAGGCTACAACTTTCTCATCCGACCTTCATCCCACGTCCAAGGCAACGATCGGCCCACTATCATGACCAAAACCCACTAGCCCTCCCAAATTAATCATTTACCAAACTAACACAATACTTCATCTTTTTCATCTGACCCTTGAATCCTTCATTGCGTGCACCATCATTCGATCCCAATTCAACTGTACTTCTTACTCATAAGTATCCAAGCAATAGGCCATTTATCTTAGTCATTGATTTTCACCATGAAATTAGATTGTTTTTGAAGATAGATTGCTATATCAGAAGCAAAATTTTACAACATTTTGAATCATGGAGACAATGTTGATTATTTAGTCCTAAAATGGATGGTAAAAATGGCGTTGATCTCGCATTGTCTTGTTATTCTATTTTGGAATTATGTTCTTTTCTTGGATTTTTTCACTTTCATGTTTCAAGTCTCTCATTTTTTTTCATTATCTTTTAAATGGTATATATTTTGTTAGCACGGGTCTACTATCACAGATCATGTGTTCACATTACCCTGCTTAGTTTTGAATGTGCAACATATTTTTAACCTGGAAGTTTAGCCATGTCACTTTCAAATGTGATACCAATTTCTTAAGTTCAACCATCTCGTCTATCATCAAGGACACTGAATTTCTACTTCCAAACATCTTGAATAATCTTGATCAGTTATGGGCTTTTACGCCCTTTGATTGTGACCTAAAATCTGAGTTACCACAAGTACTGTCTACTGGGACTCACTCTGATTTAACTTCCTCCAATTATTTATTTTCTATTTAACTTAGAATTTCTTATAAAGTTATCGCTTCTCTTTGCATCATGTCTTACTTTCTCTTATGGTTAAACCCTCTTATAGTTTTTCCTCTTCCAATTCAACGAAAGGGGGGAACACTCAGCAGCAGAAGAGGCGGTTTAATGGACGTCATGGCCCTTCCCTTTTGCAGTCTATTTACCTAACAGAAGAAGCTGCTCTATGTTTCTATTAACCTGTACTGTTTGAATATTGTGCAGGTTGAAACACACTGAAAAGAAGATTTAGCATCTATGTTATCTTTAATAGCAGATGCTGCTTCAGTTGGACCTCTTCTGCTTTCAGATTCTTTTATATAACTATTCTATGATAGATGTATGTAATATCAATCTTCTGCTGATAAGTGTTTTTTTTCCTCGTGATTGTGAGGGTACAGCTAACATTTGGAAACTATGTTCCTATTTTGGTTTTTCTTGAAGATCAGAACAACAGTTCCAAAATGACGAACACGCTAACTGGGCATTAACTAAGATTTGGCCACCCACTTTCTAGTTTGGCAGACTGAAATTTATTCATTACTTTCCCAAAATTAGGGAATGTAATAGCCTCAGATATTGACTGGCTGATAGTGTCTGTCAGTCGGTAAATTGTACTATGATACTGATTGTGAGTATATATATATATATATATACACACACACACATAATTTTTTTGGTAGGTTGTGATTGCGAATATTATTGCTGTTGTCTTTTCTGGTCAGCCTGGCTTAATTGACTTTTACCATTCTAACTTGCTTGTAGAAATGAAATGCGTTTTTCGTTACCAGTGCTTGAAAATTTATTTTCTCTTTGCATTTTCAGGTTTCGTTTGGCTTGAGTGTAATATCAAAGGACTAGAAATTCTTTCTTTTTGATTATTCAAATGATGTTAATTTTTATTTTTATCTTCTTCTTTTTCAATGCCGTTGGTATGTGACCGTCCTTGAAGACCATTGTACCCAAAAATGGTCTTGTTACTTGGCATGCAATGAGGGTTTTGTGGTCAATTTAGTGAGGTCAAAGTGTAAGAAATTTAGGGAATTGAAGGGTGGAGACGCAGGAGGGGGCTTCTTGCTAGAGGCAGACTAGAGAGCAAGAATCGTGAAAGAGAGAACAGAGAGAAGGTTGGCGATGTTAAATGCTTTTTATTTATTTATTTATTTATTTTAATACTTCAAAGACCCTTTCCATTATGAGAGGAGGTGGAGGGTGAGGAGGTAAAAATGGAATATATTTAGCATTTTTGTTTTTAAGTGGGGTTCAGTGTTTTTTTATTCTTACTTTCTTGAAATCAATCCCAAGAGGCTAAAAGTTTACATCAGGCCTGCTGGAGAGGGCTGGCACCTAAACTTACTGTTCTAATCTCAAGTTCAGCCTGAGAATTAAGTTGGACCTATTGTTTTACAAACCTGAACTGCTAATCAGGGATGGATCTATGCTATGAACATAAGGGGTTCATTATTCCCTAAGTTTTGAAAAAATATATATAAATATAGTATATAATATTTATAAATATATTATTCTTTTTCAAATATAGCCACATCAGCGCTTTGGGTAATTAATAACATTTGAAATTTGATTCTTGATTTGAGTCTTATTCTTGAGTTAGGCGATTAATAGTTTTACCTAATTAATTGAATAATTTTTGAGGAAGTTTGTTTTATTTTTTAAACTCATGACCATTAATTTATATTATTTATTGAAAACTCTCAATAAGTTATATTCTTAAGTTTTGAAAAGAAATATTAAAATATATAAAAATTGACTTCCCTAGTACTAAATTCTTGATTCCATCCCTCTCGCTAATTTAGAATATTAGTCTAAATCTCTCTTAAATATGGTCTGCGCCTATTGGACTTTTATAACCATGTTCGGCTCTAATCCGCATATACCCTTACCAAAGGATCATTGTTTTTAGAATTATTTTTTTGACATCGTCATGATTTGGATGAATTTTCAGTTTATTTTTTTTTTTTAAATTTTTTTTCCAGTTTTTTTTTTTTTTTTTGATAGTTATTTCCAGTTATTGATCCATTACGATAGTCTTTTGTTGATACATGGAAAAAGTTCCTTTCAACGAGATAACTAAATTCTCCCCAGACGGAGATGGCAACTCGGGCAGGTAACATTTGAAATGATAAAAAATGAGAAAAAATAAGATAAAATGAAATAAATTATGAATTCGAAATTCGTGTAATGAAATAAAAAGTGAATAATTTTTTATTTTTTTAGCATTTTTTATTTTTTTCAGAGTTTTTTTATTATTCCAAATGACGCCTTAATATAATTTAAAGTAAATATATACTTACATATATATATATATATATATATATATATATATATTTAAGTAGATCATCTTTTAACATTTGAGTCATTTTCTCAATCTTGTTATTTGAAAGCTAAAGGAAAAATGTATATATAGCAAACTAATACTTTTACATTTGCTTATCGAAAAGAAAATTAAACACGTCAACAGATGGAAGTTTCATAAGTATAAAGAGTTAATGGCTCCGTTTGGAGCTTTCTTAAAAAAAAATAAAATTTTACAAATCTCTACAAATATAAATTACGAGACAGTAAAATTTAAATTCTTCACTCATTGCACTAATTACGAGACATTTACTTTTACAATTTTATACTATTTTATACAATTTTATATAACTTCAAATACATCCAATATTTGTGATACATTTTTTTTTTTTGTTTTTTTTTTCAACCGTAGCTTTGTTTTATAACAAATGGCAATGTTTTAATTTACATCTTCGACCTTCAACATGTTCCAAAGAAAAGTAATAAGAGAAACTTCTATTTCTCTTCTTTTTAGTCATTTTGTTATTATTTCCCCTTTTTTTTCTTCACTAATCACCATTATTTATGATTTTTTTTAATTCCGCTACTGGAAATTAAAAACCAACAATCACTCTTAAATTAAGGGTCTGCTCGGTAGGAAGGAAGAAAAAATGGAAGGAAAGAAAATGGAAATGGAAAATTTTGTCTTCCTTTCAAAATCGAAAATTTTCTTTCCTTTGTATTGTTTAGTAAGAAAATAATGGAAAAAAATGTTTGCGCGTATATGTGTATATATATTATAATTTAAAATTTGTTTAAAAAGTAATTTTTTAAAATAAAATGGGATTCACTTTTCAAATATTTTAACACTTTTTTCTCTCACCTCTTTCTTCCTCTCTCTCTCTCTCTCTCTTTCTCCCTCGCCTGCTCTCTCTTCTTTCTATCTCCCCCTTTCCCTTTTTCTCTCCCATTTCCCCCCACCTCTAGAAGGATCCAACAATGGTGGGATCCACGAAAAATTTTCCCTCTTCATTTTTCATCCCTCTAAGGGCCCGATTGAATAATACTAAAATTTCAGGAGAATAAATTTTAGAGGGGGTATAAGATAAAAGGAGGCATTATTTTTAGAGGGTTGGCCCACATTAACGTGATGTTTATGGAGGAGGATAACTTTTGACTTGATTTGGATGTTTTATAAATAAGATGAGGTAAATGATGAAAAAAATAGTCAAATGACTCTTTTGTCCTTGTGGTGTCTCAAAACTTGATTACCTATTAAATTAAACTTGGTTACCCAAACTTAATTATATATTTATGTTAATTATATAATGTGAAAACCAACTAGTACAAATTAATTTTAGACAAATTAATTATAAATAAATTATGTTATTAATAAATCAAACTTTATAAAATATATAAATTAGTTTTGTAGACAATAACATCCCAATTTATCCGAAACTTCCTTAGTAGTTTATTTTTTTCTCCTTATTTAAAAAATATCAATATATGTATAATTTTGTATAAATTTGCTAAAAAATAATATTATTATATTTGCTAAAAAATAATATTATTATCTTAAAATCACATCACCTCCAATTTGGAAAAATATATTTTTTTAATCACACAACCCCTTATTTGGAAAAAAAATTATATTTTTTTTATTTTTATTAATATAATTTTTTAATACATTTTTTCGTTAAAAAAAGAATTTATTTCTAATATAAAATACATTTTATAGGTGAGAAAGGGGGATGAGAAGGGGTATAATGGTCCAATTTAGTCCATATAAGGGGGGATAATTTTTGGAGAGATCAAACCCTTTTCAAAAATAATACACCTTCTTCCAAGATTAAGAAGGGGGGGATAATTTTTAGAGGGGATAAATTTTACTTCCCAAACCAAGTAAAAAATATCACATCAAAGCTTATAAGGGTGTATTATTTATAAAGGCCACTATTTGTTGCATCCAATCAGCCCCCTAAGACCAAACAAAGAAAAGAAAAATTCCTCCCCCACCCCCCCCAAATTAAATTTTCTCCTCTTTTTTTCTTCCGCTCATTTCACCTCAACATATACACAACCTAAGCTCACCCATCAAAGCCATTAGTTATTATTGTTATTATTCTTAAGAGAAATGGCAAATGCACTCATTCATTATCTTTTCCCATCCCATATTACTTTTTTTCATTAAAACTATTGTGAAACAGGAAAAATTAATGGATGAATGCAAATATTCTCATCTTACTGTTAAGTGTAAAAATGTAATCAGATTGTTTTAAAGTCACCTATTGTAATAGAGATAAAAGTAAGATTTAACCTAATCCAACTCTAAATTGACTCCTTGTCCACTAGCTACTCCATTTAGAAACCAACTTGATATCACTTCAATGTAATTTTTATTTATTTATTTATTTCTAAGTGTAAACTATAAAAGGAGTAGAATTAAAAATTAAAAAATGCATTTTAATAAAAAATAAATAAATAATTGCATTGAATTTTATTAACGAATAAATAATAACAAAAAAATTAAAAGATGCAAGTAGAGCAATACAACCAATATGGGGTGGCGCAAATTAAAAATCAAGTCAGGGTTAACTCAAAATTGATCAAACCTATTTTTACCTCTCCACTTATAAATATATATTCTCCTAGATATATATTATCGATTGTCTATTTAAGTACTCCACATTGAAATCTATGCAAATTAAAAATTAAAATTTGCATAAATAAACAATTGATATGGCACAATCACATTTATACCTAGCTAGCATTCTATTTGCCTCGTGGACAGAGCTAGGTAATGACTTGTGGGGCAAGTGTTGTTCCTCTTTACAAAATTGCACTTCGATCTTTCATTGGTTTCCAGTTATATAAAGTTTATTTTATTATTTTGCCCCCACTCTCTACGTTAAAATAATTTTAGCCTTTTTCAAAATTATTTACACATATTTTGTTACACTATCATAATTATTTAAAAAAAAACTAATTTTAAGATAAAAATATCCTCTCTTTTGCTCCTATTAATTAAAAATCATGTGTATTAACCAAATGTCAATTCTATAAATCAGATTTAATTATGGACTACTCTTGGATTAAATTTTTAATTCACTAAGGTAGCATTTAGTTTATTTTTCTATTTTCTGTTTTTTATTTTTATTTTATGAGTTAAAAATCTCAAAACAAGATAACAGAAAATACTTTATTTTCCTTGCTTTGAGATTTTTCTCATTTTTTATTAAAAACTCTCAAAACAACTTTTTGTCATTTTTTATTTTATGTGTAAAGTTTTTTTTTTTTGAAAATAAATTTTGAAAACATAAGTAACCAATTGCATTTTGACCTGTTCTTTTATTTTTAAAAATATAAAATGAAAAATAAATTCAAAACAGAAGATAAAAAATAAAAAATAAAAAAATAAGCCAAATGAGCTCTAATATTATAAGATTTATTAATAAGATTATCAATCAATTGTCATGCGGTGTATAATACATGGGATATCTTGCAATTAATTATCTCCAAAAAAATTATATTTCAGACAACTTAGTTCAATATATTAGTTAATTAATTAGCATGAAATAAACAAGAAAATCAATTAATTTTTACCTCGTAAGGGATGTTGGACTTTAGTTTGAGTGCGGAGCAAGGCAAAGAATTTGCTCATTGCCGACCATTCCAAATTATTTCCATGGGCAAGGAAAGGGAGAGGTGGGGGATTCGATAAGCGTTGACGTCAATTGTTTTGGAGGAAGATGACCAACCATCCCCCCCTTCTGTCCGTCCGGCTTTTGTACGCCGTCAATTTCACTTTCAGACCGTATCCTACGGACCAGCTGACGTCACTGCTTGCTGCTACAATTTTGACCATTTCAAACCCGGCCCTACCCCTACCCCTACCCCTACCCCCACCCCCAGCCCCAAATTTCTCGAAGCCAACTCTGGGATGTCAGCTGGGGTTTCGGGGGTTGAACGTCAAAGGGGTTTCTGCTGTTGATGCGTTAAAAATTGACGGTTTTATTGCTGTCTTAATTTTTTTTTTAAATAATTAAGGTATTATTGGGGCGCATTGAAAATGACATAAAATGAAATAAAATAAAATAATTTATGGGTTTATAATTTGTACAATAAGATAAAAAGTATATAATTTTTAAAAATTTTCAAAATTTTTTAACAATTTTTTTAAACCAAACACAGCATTGATTTATTTTTTTATTTTTTATTTTTTATTTTCTATTTTGAGTTCATTTCTTATTTTACACTTTTGAAAATAAGAAAAATAGCTTAAACGCATTTAGTCACTTGTATTTTTAAACTTTGTTTTAAAATGAAAAACAAAAAATGAATTTACATATAAAATGAAAAATAATAAAAAATTATCTTGAGCATTTTTAATTTAAAACAAAGAAAATATCAAAATAAGAAAAATAAGAATATTTTCTATTTTCTTATTTTGAGATTTTTAAAATATAAAACATATAAAATAAAAAATAAAAAAATAAATCAAATATCACTTTAGTAATTCTGATTTAACTTAATTGTTTCTAAATGATTTAATACTCCTGTTTTTTTCAATAATGTAATGGTCTATATCAAAATCGTTAATCTTTTACATATCAGTTGCTAAAAAACTTTTTACACTTCAGTCCTTATAACCCTGTCAGCGGATGGGTATGGAGTAAAATTTTTTTATTTTTGGAAACTTGCTACGAGATATCAACCAAAAAAAAAAAAAGAGAGAAAAAGATTTGAAAAGAAAATCTATTTCCATCTCCGTTTAATAACACTTTTAGAATATAAAAAGAAAGTTTCATTCTCTTTTTCATTTAACAATTCTCACTATATTTCTGGCCCATCTCTGTTAAGAGATAATTTTTTTTTTTTTAATTATCCTTATATAGATGCGAATTACTCATTCTCATTTCCGTTTAAAAATAAAATTTATTCATAGAATCAACAGAAATATTATAAATTATTAATTAAAAATAAAAATTATGCGTATTTTGAATCAAATAATATTATATATTAATGTATATATATTATTATATTAATATACATAAATATATAAATGGGTTTATATATGGACACTGTAATTTCATCTCTGTTTCCGTGCCCGTTGGTAGATTACTTGACCATGAGCAGTAAAAAACGTTAGAATCATTAGCAGTAAAAAGTGTGAAAAGTAACTAGTTTTTCTTTGCACTCCTGATCCGGGCAACTTGGAAAAATTAATTTGACAAGTGTAACAATTTGGACTTTGCAATTCGTCAGCAAATTGAAGTTTTTGGCTGTTTTGCAAGAGCTCTTGACCTTGACACAATTTTATTTGCGCGTTTGGATTGGAAATTTAGAGAGAGAGAGAGAAAAAAAATGGTAAAGAAAACAAAAAGGAAATGTAGAACATCAAATAGATGGCTTTACAAATATTTGAAAAGATTAAAAAATATTTATTAATAAATTATTTTAATAATTTTTATTTCTCAAATTTCTTATTTTTTTATTTTCCATCACAAAGTAAACATAAGAAATGATTTTAAATTTCTACCCTTTTATTTTTCTTTAACAAATCATTAGCTCAAAACAACATTAGGGTAATGCCATTGAGCCTATAATTATACCAAAAAAGACATTAGAGCGATGTGGCGACAACAATTTTATAATAGAATAGTACTTTTATAGATTGTTGTTTTTAAGATAATTGTCCACATGCTTGCCACATTATAATTGTGAATTTGGGTAAATTACATTTGTTTGTTACCCACATTTTATTTTAACATTTATGCTTTAAATCATTTTATTTTGCTCCAATTCTGTACTTTGATTACATTCCACTTCACCCCTTTTCATTCATAATTAACGGAAATATTACACTATTTTTCATTTTATTTTTTAACGATAACTGATAAAAAATACAATTTTTTTTTTTGGAAATCTTTTGTGATTATATAATATTAGTATTTTTTTTATAAAGTACAAGTGCACTAAATATTACTAAATTAAAATTAAGATAAAATATAAGAGTACTAAATATAATTTAACTTTTTTTTTTTTTGGGAAAGTTTTTGTGATTGCCTAATATTAGTGTCTTTTCCTTGTATTAAGAGAGATGATGAAAATAAAGTGAAGAATTAGATAAGTTTGCCATGTAAGCGTGCGTGTGAAGGACTAAAAAACAGTTATCTATCCCGAAATCATTCTACTATGCATCCTCTTCATTCTTAGGCAGCGCGTAAATCAAGAATAATAAGGCCCTCTTTGGTAGGGCAAAACTTTATCAAAAATAGTCAAAAAAATATAAATGTTATTAATTTTTTTCTAAATTTTACCAATTTCATGGTCCGTGCATGAATGACCAACATCAAAATTTTTTTGCTTCCCATTTAAATTAGAGTTGGAGATTTTTCGATGGGTTTCTTTTCAAATCTGTTGGAACTAATGATTCCTAATTTATTCCAACAAGTCCTTTGATTACCTGATATCTCCACTTGCAAAACACCTTACACTTTTTTTGTTTTTTTCTCTCTAGTTCATTCCAATGTTTCTTTTCTCGATTGTTCTAAAGAAATTTTTGTTGGATTTGATAAATTCTTTAAACGTCAAAAAATATCTGATGCATTATATTTTTTTTCATTTTGTTATACTTTTTGACGGTCCAAATAGCTCCCATATATATATATATATATATGGAGAAAAAAATGAGTGAATTAATAGAAGTTATATATAACAACTTCTCAATTTAATTAATTACCCAAAATCCAATCCACCTAGAGCTGAGATGGCGGAATAATCACTTGTTTGCTTCAATGCACATCTTATTTTTGACTCCCAATCACCACCACACAGCTGTAATCCGAGCTCAACAGAACCCTGACCTAGTCAAATGTAAGACAAACGACAACTTGTTAGGTTTTAGTTTGTACGGGGGTGTTGGGGATTTGTTTCCATTTCATTAATAATCTGACCAAGAAGTCAATCTGCATTATCCTATTCCAAGAAATATAAAAAAAAACCGGAATTGGTTTTGGGGCACTAGGAATATTCACATTCCAGTCCCAATCCGCACATTGGATTGCTCTGGTGCAGTGTCAACTAATCTGACAAAGACCCTTCCTGGGAATCACTCTCTCTCTCTCTCTTTCTCTGATTTAAAAGAAAAGGCCAATCTTGGTACCCATCTTCCAAACAAAGAAAAAGCACAACTTGAAGAAAAAGAAGAAGAAGAATTAGAAGAAGAGAGAATAGAAAGACATGAAGCTAGTTTGGTCTCCAGAGAGGGCTACCAAGGCATATATCGACACTGTCAAATCTGTAAGAATCCTTCATGAAAAATTAAAATCTCAAACATGGGTTGGCGTTATTTTCTTTCTCCTCTTCCGATCTCCGATGAATTGTTTCTGATCCATCTTTATTATATTCATACAGTGTAAAATATTTCAAGAATCAAGCGTGGCAGAGCTGGTTTCGGCCATGGCGGCGGGGTGGAACGCAAGGCTGATAGTCGAGACATGGTCCCAGGGCGGAGCCGTCGCGACAAGCATCGGGCTGGCCCTGGCGAGCCGCCACACCGGAGGAAGGCACGTCTGTATCGTCCCCGACGAGGACTCGAGGTCGGAGTACATTCAGGCCATGGAAAAGGCCAACCTTTCGTCCCCGGAGGTCGCGGTAGGCGAGCCGGAGGAAGTTATGGGAGGAGGGGGAGGGCTGGTGGGTATAGATTTCCTGGTGGTGGATTCCAGGCGGGGGGACTTTGGCCGGACCCTGAGGGTTGCGAAATTAGGCCACGGCGGTGCTGTTTTGGTCTGCAAGAACGCTAGCTTGAGAGCATCGTCGTCGTCTTTCAGGTGGCGCGCCGTTCTTGAAGGCGGATCGAGACGGCTGGTTCGGTCTGTATTTCTGCCGGTGGGGAAAGGATTGGACATTGCCCACGTCGGAATTGGTGGGGGGAGTTCTGGTTCTGGTAAGGTTGAGAGGAGATGGATCAAACACGTAGATCAGCAATCTGGGGAGGAGTTTGTGATCAGAAAGTGAAAATTGAAAAGTTTTTTTAACCTGTTTGATTCTGAAGTCCGTTACCCTGGGAAGGGTTCATACACAGTTCCTTTCTTCTCTTTTTTTTTTTTTTTTTTTTTCTCCCCCTTTATATTATTACTATTATTATAATTATTATTTTTTTAAATCTTTTGTATGTAAATTGAATAGTGATCTTGTTCGTTCTCTTCTTTCTCTGTTTGAGAAATCAGGATACGATCTGTACATATGAACAGAAATGGATATATTTATAGTCCCCTTTAGTATGCTTTTCTGTGAATTTTTCATGGGTAAGAATTTGGATTCTGATGTTTTGTCAGTTTTTATGAAGAATTTAGGAAGGATTTCCCCAATGAAAGGGATGCACACTTGAGAACAAGCATCCGATGTGTTTATGGTGGTATAAATTTATAAAAGTAATTTTTCATATTTTATATAATGGATAAAATTTTTAATTTTATAATCTTATAATTTGTGTTTGTAAAAATTTATTGAGTTTTGTATTAACTCTAAACAGTATCATTTTTTATTACAACTACAACGTAATTATAGTGAATATATAAAAATAAATATTTTCATATTATATGTAAGAGTTATTTTGATTTAGGATGCTGCTATCGATGTGCTGTTAATTTGTTAACGATCAAGAATTATTAAATTAAAATTTAACGGTTGAAAATCTTTCGTCTAATAACCCGTAAGAATTTCTCATGCCAGTCTTTTCCTTTTTAAATTATTTTTTTAAACTATATATCGAAGAGTTAGATTAGAAGGGGTTCCCACCCTTCTTTTGTTTTTAGTTAATAAAAGTCGTGATAGACCTGATTTTCAGTTAAAAGTCATGATAAAGCATGCCACATGTCTGGTATGTTACTCCCCTGGCAGTTGGAGCAAAGGTTTGAATCCAAGCCTCCGATCAGCCGGTTCTGACAAAATGATTTGGATCCAAAAGCGTGTGGGACATGATTTGTGGAGCCTAGCCCAAACAAGCAATCAACTTATCGCTAGTTTATAAATAAACTTGTAAACCACTTACCCAAAAAAAAAAAAAAAAAAAAGCTTGTAAACCACCCCAAAAAAGCAAACAACAACAAAAATAAAAAACAAAAAAAAAATTGTTTTTAAGAGAATAAATTACTCTTACAATTCTTGCACTTTGCATTAAAATTCATTTTGATCCCCTTATTTTTAATTACAACATTCAATTTCTTACATTTACAATTAAGTTTCTCACTTTAATTTTTCTGTCAAATTTATTGACCAAAAATGTTATGTGTTTATCACACGTGAGGGACACATAGTTTTTAATTACATTTTCTTAATGATTTTCAATAGAAAGTAAATTAAAATTTGATCCTAAGATAAGGATGTAACTATAATAATTAAAAGTATAAAGATCAAAATGAAATTTAGTATAAGGTGGTGGAATATAAAATATAATTTACTCTTTCGAAAAAATAAATAAAGTTGAAACATCATTACTGCCATATATTCAAAATATGAATTTGTAGAGTGAAAAAAAAAAAGTAAATGAAATAAAAGAAAAAAGGTAAAAGAACTAAATAGAATGAAAAAAAATAAATCAAATCTGTTTCACTTTTCACTTGAATTACGAAAAAAAAAAAGAAATGAAAAGAAAACAATAACTATTTGTAAAATAATAATAATAATAATAAATTCTACTTAATTAGTTAAGTATAGAAAAACAACACCAACTAATAATTTCATTTCTCTTTTTCGTCCATAAATCTATATTCTAAACATATCTAAAATAAAACTAATTGGATTTCCTAAGTTGGATAAATTTTGCAATTTTAAGTTACTAAATTCCAATCCTATTGGGATGCATTAACAATTTAACATAGATAAAATTTTTATTTTTTAAGATTTTAACACCTCGTCTGAAAACAGTAAAATAGAGAGAAGAAAAGAGAAAAGAAAAGATTTAAAAATTATCTTTTTATTTGTGAGTTCTTATAAGAAAAAAAAAAGAAATAGAAATAAATGGAAAAAAAATTAAGCGTTAAATGTTAAAATCTTTGTCCTCCCAAAAATTGACAGAAATGGAAAAAAGAAAAAAATGAATTAATGAAATTTTTACAATAACATATTTACTCATAAAATAAAGAATAATAATAAAATAAATTAAAAACATGCCATATGTCAAAATAAATTAATAATCTTCTAATTTCTCAAAGGATTCAATGGTAAAATAAAAATACACACTTTTTTTTTCTTCCTTTTTCTCTTAACTTACAAATAATAAGAAAGAAAATTATCATTTTTTCCCTAAACTTTCAAACAAATAAATATATATATATATATATATTTTCTTTTCTCTTCTTTCTTAATAAATTTTTTTTTTCTTCTGCTTTAACTCTCAAACGAATCGTAAGCGCAACTTTCATCGATGCCTCATAAAAGCAATATAGATGAGATGCTTCCCTTGTACTAATGCTCTGACTGATTCAAGATCTTTTCTCAAAAGCAAAATACTGATTCGAGACCGGAAGACCTAAAAGCTCAATGCCATTCTCTATTTCTGGAACCACCTCCTCCCAAGGTGTCCATTGTAGAATAGGGTAAATTACTTACACCTCCCCTGCAAATAATACAATTCCTTTCTAATATATGAAAAATTAAATTTTTATCTCTTTATTGTAGTTAGATTTACTCTTTTGCCCTTATTGACATAGTTTTATTTCTACTCTCATTACACTCCCGATTAACTCCTTTATTCCATTTTTCATTTTTCTCTTTTATCACATTATATATGTTCTTACTTTCACTAAATTGACTAACTCAAAATTTTCATTTCTTTTTTAATTTTTTTCCGTCTTCTAGCATTTAATTTCTACCCAAATGCAACCCAACCTTATTCCAATAGCTAATCTATAATTTCTTCCAATAACATATCTACTCCATTGACAAATCAAGAATAAATGTATTACAACAATTATCACCCCTCTTCTCTTATAAATTTATAGTCATCACTAATTTACTTACATCAAAATAAATATAATCCCGAAATAATCCACCAAGCTAAATCATGATCATTGAACTACCATATCTCCTGTTGATGAAAGTTGGATTTTTATTGTAAGTGTGGGTAAAGGAATAAAAAGTAAATAAGTAGTGGAAAAAGTAACCAAGGTGTGGGTGTTAATTTGAACGAGAGAGAGAGAGAGAGAGATGACAAAGTAGATACAAAGAGGGAGAAAGTTTTGTAGGAAAAAGATTGTTGAGATTGACACAAGAATTAACTTAGCAGATGGTGTAACTCTAGAAAGAGTGCGGGCAAGTGAGTATGGGTATGTTGATTGGGACAAATATTAGCTTTGAAGCAAAATCTGAGTTCTGACTTTTACTTTCATTTTTGTAACCCCACTCTTATAAAACCCCCACAGCCCCATACCACCGCTGCTACTTATCACCAACACTTCCTCACCACCATTTCCAATCACCACCACTTTCCCCTGCCGCCACTTAAACCCATCAACCGCGATTTTCACTGTCCCTTTTACCATTTCGTCTTATTTCTATCATATTTTTAAATTTTTTTCTTACAATATTTGTAGAAAAACATGTTATCTTTTTTTTTTTTTTAGTGTAAAAAACAAACGAAGAATAAAAAAAAAAAAAAAAACTGAAAACATTATCAAACAGTGCAACGCTGAAACACGAGGAACTTTTAAATGGCATAGCCAAGCATGAACCAGTCCTATATTAAAGATATCAATACACATCAAGAATGGTATTTCCTGGAACCAAAAGTTCAGCGAGGGAAGTGCAACTATGGACTGCTCATATAAAGCAACCTACTGCAAGAGACGCTTCAGTGTCCTGCTGACCATACATACTGGCAGGACTAGCAGATATTAATCCTTCACAAGTTTAAAACCACAGACTGTGCGCGCAAAAGTGCGAAGGTGCAAGAGGATGATTAGTTCAATGCCTTCTACCACGATCCATTTTAACTGTGGTGGAGGACCTAGCTCTCCCCCGAGCAGAACCTTTCCTATCTGTTCCCATCCTTCCTCGAGGTTGTGACTCTGAAGGGCCTGCTCTCGCACCCCCCGAGTGCTGATAACCTTCAGTCGATGGGAGCGCCCAACCACCCCTGCTTGCCGGTCCACCTGTACCTGAGCCTGAGAATAAGTTTATAGAAGACAATTACAATCAGGGCATGCCCATAATCAGAACTTCAAAGGCATCAAAAGAATACGCTTGAGTTTCCATACCAAAATCTACCCAATAACTTAGCAGCATGACAGCAACCCCAAACAAATAACATAACTCATTCACATTAATGTTGAAAAAAAAAATGTAACTTGGCCCCCATCTTGGAAGGTCATAATATTTTAGTCAAGTCAAGACAACAACCGAGTAAGAAGGCCAATATTTCAGAACACTGTACACACGTACATGGTGTGTGTATAAGCATTATAAATCTTGCTTTCTTCATTCTTAAACTTTTTAAGGAACCACACAAGAATTAAACCAGAAAGGTATTAAGTGAAAAATAGTACACACGAGTAGACATAGCAACCACAAATCTCGTTTCCTTCAAATTGTGGTGCGTCAGAGATTTTCACAAAGGACTAATTTTCCATAACTTCTAATTTCCTTCAATTTGTTATCTTCAAAAGGGGGAAGAAGATTACAGTTGATAAATTAGAAATTTGTTGAAAAATTATCTCTTGTGACTAGCAGTCATGCAGTCAATTCAATACTTCCTTAATCTTTCAGGTGATCGAGATCAAGCAAAGGAGGAGGGGGAAGATAAGAAGCAAGGCAGTGGATGGTGACTGTTAAGTGAGCAAGCTTTCTCCATCAGAGATAGTAAATCTAATAGTGCAAACAAGGAAAAAGCCTCTTTCCATAATAAATATCCTTGATTGTTAACCAGGAACAAAAAATTGATTGGATTTGGTATAGCCCAGTGGTAAACATATATTACCATCAATCACACTGCAAAGCTCGTATGATGCACCGCCATAATTTCAAGAGTTGTGAACCTAGCTAAGAGAACTCAAAATGGACACCTAATTGCCATAAGGTGTAAAGTCAAACAGATGACCCCAAAATTTAAATTCACTCTCCAGTATCTCTCTCGACTCAAATGAGGAAAGCTTAACTCTAATTTACAAACATTGATTCAGAGCCTAATATGCTTATAATCGTGCACTTTATATTCAAGAAAAAACCCTTAAGCAACCTGAAATTCCAACAGACAGGAAACAGCAGCTGTCCGAGAAAAAGGAAACAGCAGCTGTCCGAAAACAAGAAAAGGCTGTAGTTTCTGTGTGCACAAAAGCCTTCCCCACTAAAAGACCCAAGTGATATCGGCACTAAGTAGTTTGCATCAGACAGCAGTACTTGGACATTATTTAGTTATTTAACCTGCAGTTCATACGTATGCAATCATCCAAAGAAATATTTCATACCCCATGCTAGTTAGCTGTTTTTTTTTCCTCTTGTACCAGTAGCATTTCATTGGACAGTTTTTATCCGTTCACTGCACATAGGCCTATCAATGAGACGGATTTGGTCTAGATCCGATCCGGACCAGATCCAATTATAATAGACTAGATCCGTCCAATTAAATTCGTGATCCAATGGATCTAGATTCATTGGGTTCAAAAACTAATGGATCTAGATCCGAATGATCCGCTAGACCCATTATTTTTAAAAATAAAAAATAAAATTTTAAAAAATATTTAAAAGATAAAAATAATCATGTTAACTATTTTTATTCTACTATACGAGTATATATATATATATATATATAAACCTCTCCACTTTCTTTTTTTTTTTTTTTGAAAAGATAAGTATTATTAAATAGCATCGAAGGGATGCCAAAGTAAGAGAAAAAACCTCTCCAGTTTCTCACTCTTAAAAAATTCTCAGAAAGTCTAACGTTGCAGCTATGTTTTTTTTATATTTTCTGGCACCGCCGCTGGCTTTTTTTGCTCGTGGAAACCCCTCCTCCTTTCCGGTGGTCGGTCTTGGCTCCGGTCTGCCAATCGTGGAGATGCCCAACTTGGCGAGCCAGGCGTGGGCGAACTCGATGGCGACGCAGATGTTGAGGCCAATGATGAATTGAAGAGGGTCGAAACAAGCAGAGGTGAGATTGGAGGGTAAGCCGGAGAAGAAAGGAAGCTTGGAGTCGAAGTCGACAAGGGAAACAACAGAGGTTGGAGAGATCAGGGAGCTGGAAGAGTGAGGTCTCCTTGAGGTGCTGAGAGAGGGCCACGCCATAGAGGCCGAGGAGGGGTTTGGTAGCACCGAGTCTAGCTATTGTTGTTGCCAACGGGCATGGTCGTAATATAGCTCTAGCAGTCAAAGACTGACCATGAGAAATAAAAATAATCAATTGGAGACCGGTGGAGGTACGAGCGTGGCTCAGCCGCCACTTTTGCCTGAATAGCTCTACTATATTTCCAACTGTTAACAGATTTCAACCCTTGGTTGATATCATAAGATACACAACTCCCGTTTTATGCATAGTTCTATAAATAAGCATCTATTATCGTGCCAAATCGGATATATGGATTTGGACAAATCGGATCCAATTATTTTTGGATCAAATCCATCGTAATTGGATCTGGATCTGACAGAGTTGGTCCATATTAGATCCGTCAGATCCAGATTTGCCCCATTGATAGGCCTAACTGCACACATGCCCAACTGCCAAGCCCGTCATACTTATTATTGGAAGACAGAATAGTAGCGTGAAAGATTGTAATAATCCCCAAAGGGCTATTTATTACATCTTGCTGATATATAGTTGCACCATATATCATCCAAACTGCAATTAGTAGCAATAGCATACAAGTACCTAAAAATATATATAAAGAAAGCATAATAAAACACATCTTCAAAATACATCTGATTCTAGAGATTGGTAATCACTTGGCAGCACAAAAAAGCATTTAGTGAAACCAAAGAGGCAACACTTAGTCATACCATTGTGTGCATTGAACCCCTCACTCCAGCCAGGCATGTGCAGTCTAGCATTTCCCTTCCAAGCTTCTTCAAAGCCAGATAGCTCTTCTGATATCCAAAAACAAAATAAAGTGTAAAGACATTAAGACATTAAATCCACAACTAAATACACGGTAATCACAAGAATCAAGAAAACACCTTCATTCAGGTTGTGCAATGTCTGCATTGTGTCCACCCTACCATCAGAATTCAGTTTCCTGACAACAGTACGCCCCTACCGCATAACAAAACCATATTACATTCTCCTGAAAACACTTTACAATGAAACAAACGGAGCCTAAATGCAAAACAATATTCCCACCACACAATTATGTTCCACCCAAATAAAGCATAACATAATAAGCAAACATCAACATATACTTAAAACACAGAGAGGTAACATATATCATTGTACCTTATCATGGATACCCCTAGAAATCCGATGAGCCGCTTGACCACTAGCAGTATCAGCTTCTTTGTTTTCTTCAATTGTCAACTGCAAGCCCAAGAAATTATAACAGTAAACAACAAACGCACAGAACTTTTGACTTCAGAAGGCTCAAAATACTTACTCCATCACTCCCTGTCCTCCTAGTTCTAGATGATGTGTAGTATGCTCCATTTGCACCACCATAAGTAACACTAGAGCTCTGGAAGGTGAAACTGCGAGTTTGGGGCTGTGCACGTGTATTGTTCACCCTGCTCAAATCATTTGTGTACTGCATTTGCTTACCCTTCCTCCCTGCAAGACCACAGCACTAATCACTTTATGCAGGTGACAATCAAAATATCAAGCAGGAATGGAAACCAAAGGCATTACATTAGTTAAGTTATCAGACACACAATTACCTTCAGCTTCATCATCTGGGTGCTCAACATAAGGTTCGTTGCTTGATCTACCATGCTTCCTGGGATTGTCTTTCTTCTCCTCACTGCCTTCCTGTTCTCTTTCATCATCAGAGTTTAACTCTTCAATAATTGGGCCCCTAGATCTATTGGGCTGGGAGACTTGATGTTGAAGAAATCCAGATGGACGTGCATCTGTAAAAGGATTGCCAATAGGGCTAAAAATGCTGGATTCAAACATGCCCCCAAATGGGCGAGTGAAGAAGGGGTCATCAAAAGGATCCCTTCCTCCAAAGAAGCTAGAGAACAAATTGCTGGGGCGTGGAATGCCACCAAAGCCAGCAAAGGGATCACCAAAATCAGAGAAAGGATCTCTGCCTCCTCTGTTTCTTTGCATTTTTCAGAGGCTATAATCCCTGAAAAATAGGGATTCGTCATATCTTGCTATAAACTCACACAGGCAATGAATAAACGAACTGAAAGCAAAACTAAATCTCTAAAAATAAATTTGACCTTTTAAAATGAAGTAAGTTATGCATCACCTTTTTTTGGGTGGGATAAATAAAAGCAAGTTATCATAACACAAATAGAAGATAATTTTCTGTATTTTCATGTTTGGTTTATATTTTTGGCTGTGAAACAATATTTCTAAAGATCCACAACTTAAAACTTCATAATCGAATCAATTCCAACCATGCCATTCCATAAAAACTATGATATTTGCTCCATCCTAACAGGGCAGACCCCTAACTTCTAATCAGTTTTTCTTTTTTTTTTGGGGGGGGCCCCCAGGGATGGGAGTTATAAAACTTGAAGGAACAAAATTGAAAATACACAAAAGGGCCAAAATTACTATAATTTTGGTTGTGACCTGCCTTTGTACATGTGCATCAGATGGGGTGCTAAAGGCAACTGCAGGTAGGCAGTGGAACCAAAGTACTAGAATTTTTTTTTCAGCTGGAAAACAAGGGGGGGTCTAAATAAAATTTCTAGCTGAGCGGGGGTAATTTAGGCCCGCCCCTGCATCCTAATGAATCCTAAACTACAAACCTTGACCTCAATCCACCACAAAACCAATTGTGGAGAGCACTAACCCAAGCTTCTAAATTTATAATACTAGAATGATGAAATTAGGTAGGCCTTGGGAAAATTCAGTGGGAAATCAATAGCTAGTATTATCCGCAAATTGGCAAGGGCAGCAATGACATATGACATTTGGCTAGAGCATAACAGCAGCATCTTTGGAGGAATTGCAGTGTCACCTAAAAGACTTCTAAAGCCCATCAAAGAGGAGATTAGGTGGAAATTTTCTCTATTTAAGAGTGTTAAAGAAAATCCGAATAGGCTCTTGTTTTGTAATTGGGAAATCCCATTGATGTATAGTTCTGTATTGTTATTATTCCCCTGCATATTGAGGGTACGCCCCTAAACTGTTGCATTATTTTTCTTGCTTAATCCAAATGCAAAACTTACTTACAATGTATGGTGCTAGCTAGAGCAAAAGTAACTATTCATCAATAGTTCCATTGCATGTTCTCATCAACCAAAGAAAGCTTCAAGAATCATTTCATACAAAGAAAAATCAGATAAAATCCATTAACAACTGATTTTAGTCCATACCAATTGCTCTTATTAACAAGCAATATCGTAAGTGTATCTAGTTCACACCAGATTATTATTTCCCCTTCAAGAAAATACATAGTAACTTTCCACTTTTTGTATTATGAAACGGAAATTGGCTGCAGAACTAAGCTTGTTTGCTACAATTGATATGCTTTGTTACAATTCTTTTCCAACCTTATTGTCTGCCGTATCAAACAATCAGAATGAGCACCAAGTGCGATTCTAGGGCACTAATACTGCTGTAATTTTTGTATCTTATGAGAAATTACATAACAATACGCTCAACACAATGTAAATGAATGAACATGCATATAACCACGAAAATGATCCTCTTTATCAGCTGATCACCAGATTAGGCAAATTGTATGTTATCTACTACCATGAAGAATAAACATCAAAACCAAGATTACGAAGATAATAACATATTTCTGTTCAAAACACGGTACCCAATCAAATCAACGGAAAAAAAAAATAGATAAGGGCATGAGAAACAAGTCTCAGCTGATCAAAGTTCACGCCTGCCGCGTCAATACGGTGGCACAGATTGCAAATAATATGTCTCTCTCCTCTAAGTGCAATTGGAAATGATCGCCGATCGAACCCTAGATCGACTGAAACCCACAGATATATGGACAGATATAGAAAGAGAAAGTTACCTTATGCGAAGGAGAAAGGGAAGGTCAGATAGAAAAGAAGAGAGGCTGCAGAGAAAAATAAAACCCTAAAACATTGACATGTTTCTGATGATGAGATATATACTATAAGAGCGTAATTTCCAGAAACGTGCACGTTTGGGATTAAGGGAAGAGGGAAGTGCTGAGTGCGACAGAGAATTTAGAGGGGCAGATTACGCGGAACGATCTGACAGGCGCTGCCGTTGGATCAGTCCCGCATGCTCGAATGATTCACGTGTGTCATTATGTGTTTAGGCTTTGGGAGAAAAAGTTAGGCCACATCTAATAAAAACTTTCGGTTTTCAATTTTCAGGTTTTATTTTCATTTTTAAAAAATTGAATTGAAAACTTATTGGTAAATTTATTTTTAATTTTTAGTTAAAAAAATAAAAATTACCTTCAAGATTTTTTTAAATTATGAAAATATAAGAAAAGTGTTTTTCAAATTTTCATTTTCACTCTTCATTTTGTTTCATAACAAGTACTTGTCCCAGCCATCATCAATCATCAACCGTCATAGTCTGTCAATCGCCACTCACAACTGGCCTCCAATCATTGCTACCACTACTTCTCTCACACACCTCCTATTACCGCCAACAACCATCGTCCCTCACCCATCTTTAACTATCATCGTCTATCACTTACCACCACCAGCCCTACCACCCCTTACCAACCACCAGTGGCCGCTACTACCTTCAACCACCACCACCAGGTAGCACAACTTTCGCTGCCGACTGCCACCCATCTCCAACCACCATTGCCGTCAGTTGTTACCCACTTTCAACCACTGTTGATCAACTACCATTAACCTCCAGCCACTGTATTTTATTAAATTAACTAATTATATAAAATATATTTTATTAAATTATTTTTAGTAAATAATATAATTAAAATAATTAAATTTTTAATTAATTAAATTAATAATTAATTTATTAATTTGTTTATTAAAATAAGTTAATGAAATATATTTCATAAAACTTAATTAACTAAATTAAATTAAATTAATACAATTTCATTATATTTTTTATTAAAAATAATTTAATAAAATATATATCATATAATTTACCTAAATTAATTAAGTAATTTAATTTAACTATATTATTTATTAAAAATAATTTTAATTTAATAAAATATTTAAATAAAATAATTTATTTTAATGTGATAAAAATAGACAAAGTGTTTTAATAAATACAAAATAATAAATGTATTAATATATAAAATAACAAGTCATTTAATGAAAATAAATATATTTCTTTGTGTCCTTTTGTCACCTAATCATATTATGATAAATTATATTATCATATCTTTTAAAAGCTTTTAGAAAAATATTAAAAATAAAAATATTTATGTACAAACAAAATAATAGTAGAGTAAAATAGTCAAAATACTTGATTTTATTTGCGCATAAATTTTTTATTTTTAAAATTTTTATTTTTTATTTTTAAATATTTTATATTAAAAATAATGAGTCTAGTGAATTGATCCGGATCCAAATCTATTACTTGTTGAATCCAATAGATCAATATCCGTTGTGTCATGGATTTAATCTATCAAATCTAATTTAATATTATTCGATCTGATCCCAATCAAATCTGGACCAAATCCAATCCATTAAGTCATTGACAGGCCAAACTATGATTATCAACTCTTAATACTGAGCATGTAAATTTTTTTTTCTACCATGAAAGTAAAAATAAAAAATAAATACAAAAAACTGAAAACTAACAATTTTATCAAATGAGTCCTTATTTTTTTTAACTTTTTGTGTTTAAGAGGAAAAAAATTAATTTTTTGCAACTAACTTATTTTTGTTCGTTTAATATTTGTTTTTTATGATTTGAAAGAACTAAAAAAATTTTAAAAAAATAATTTTGATCATTTTATAAAAAAGCAAAAAGTTATCTAACTAAAAGTGTCACGTCCTAGGTTTTGGGGACTCGAGGGGTGAGTTAATTTTTTTTTCTTAAATTACCCCAAACCATCACAATCATAATTTAAACCCAACCCCACGATAAGAGCAATTAATTGGACTTAGAGCGGACATTTAAAATATAATGCCATTTTTTTCATATTATTAAAAGAATAAGCACAAATAACAATTTTTGCCATAGCCAGGCTAACAATGCTTCAACCTAAATACAATCCACAGGATAAGCTGACTCCCTTTACCTGATGGACCCCCAACTCTAAACCTGCAAATCAAACTATAAGGGATTAGGCACTAATCCACATGTGCCCACTTGCATGCAAGCATACAAGTTATATCCTATATTGTTTCTAATGTGAACATGATATGATAATAAATATGTTAAACGATAAATGGAATAATATAATCAAAATTCTTAACCCCAGGTACCCACATTTCCGCTGTACTATTCTAACTTTAGCTTAGCTAATTTAACTTAAGTATAATCAACTCTCAAGTCAAAACTTAAGTATAATCAACATTTAAAATATAATGCCATTTTTTTCATATTATTAAAAGAATAAGCACAAATAACAATTTTTGCCATAGCCAGGCTAACAATGCTTCAACCTAAATACAATCCACAGGATAAGCTGACTCCCTTTACCTGATGGACCCCCAACTCTAAACCTGCAAATCAAACTATAAGGGATTAGGCACTAATCCACATGTGCCCACTTGCATGCAAGCATACAAGTTATATCCTATATTGTTTCTAATGTGAACATGATATGATAATAAATATGTTAAACGATAAATGGAATAATATAATCAAAATTCTTAACCCCAGGTACCCACATTTCCGCTGTACTATTCTAACTTTAGCTTAGCTAATTTAACTTAAGTATAATCAACTCTCAAGTCAAAACTTCTATTTTAATTTTTTCCTCGTTACATTCTTATTTGGGTTTTCACGATATCCATTCATAATCTTTTTATTGTTATATTTGTTTAGTCTCTTTATCGGATTCATTATTTGTTTTCAGTATTTTTCTTTTAATTACACAAACACATCCACGCAACACGCACGCACACACCGCCCTTATCCTCTCATTGGCATTTAGGCCAACATGTCATGTCTTGGTATGAAGACCTACCCTGCACAAGTTTAGAGATTTTCAATCCAAGGGTATCTCATGACCCTTCCTGTTTTTTCTATAATACATATACCACACCATGCACCCATACACACACCACGCATCCACTATTGGGACTTTAAATCATTTATCCTATTGTCCTTGTTCTCAGGCATTCCTTATCACAATTTATCATTGGCAATTTTAACAAATTATTTTAACGATCATATCCCGTATTGGATTTTCACTTTACCGAATCTCATTTTACTGAATCATTACTTTTCACTATTTTTTCCCTTTTTTAAATCTTATTCGTAGATTTCAACCTGAATCACATGATTATACTACTTAATCTTTTTAACTCAAATCCCGATCTATCCTAGTTATTTGATCAAATAAAATACCATAAATAAGACAAATTAAATAAAAATCTCGCCAAACAAGTAATTAAAGCACATGTTGTAACTTTTCACACTAAAGAATAAGACTAATCCAATCACATAATACAACACCAAAAGTATAGAATCAATATTAAAATATTTATAATCGATGATCTATAATTTTCCACAACCTCAGGGGTAAAATTATAATTTGACAAACTTTTGGAGTCATTTTGTAATTATGACAAACTTTTGGAGTCATTTTGTAATTATTCAAAACTTTGGGGACAACCTTCTAATTATCAAAACTTTTGAGGGTCACTTTATAATTATTCATAACTTGGAGGTCAAACTAAGATTTTTTAAAATTTTTAGGGCAAAACTATCAGGGCTTAATAGTAGTTCTAAAACTTTACTCCCTATTTCCGTTCCAACAAAGTCTCCCTTGTTTATATATATGTGTGTATATATATATATATATATATTATCTAACATATACATTTATTAACAATTACCTGTGCCTCAAGACACAGAAATATAATTTGGTATGTGAATAACTTATATTTAAATTTATAAATTAAACTTACATAAAAAAGTGTAAAAATAACCTATAAAAATAAAAATCATTAAGGTATAAAACTTTATTATGTATTAAAAATATTATCACATTTTTAAGATATTAATTTAAAATCTTTTATATGAAAAGTATTTAAAAATATGGAAAAAAATAAGAGAAAAAGAAAAATAATATTAGCCTTTGAGCAAATCCAACAATTGAAAAAACATCAAATTCAAAATTTTAAACTTCCTTATTATATGGATGATACAAAGAGTATAAAAATATATGTATTTAAAATTTAAAATTTAAGCACATTAAAATTGAAATTTTAATTTAAATGTTTATTTTCTAAAATATTATCACATTTTCTAAAATATTAATTTAAAATCTTTTATATAAAAAGTATTCAAAAAAATATGAAAAGAATGAGAGAAAAAGAAATAATCCTGACCATTTAACAAATGCAACTGCTGAAAAAATCTCAAATTCAAAATTTTAAACTTCTTAATTTTAATATATTAATTTAAAATATTTTATATAATAAAATATTCAAAAAAATATGAGAAGAGTAAGAGAAAAAAATAATTTTAACCATTGAGTAAATACAATAGTTGAAAAAATTTTAAATTTAAAATTATAAACTTTCTTATTATAAAAGAATGTAAAAGCATATTTATTTTTATATTTAAGTAGTTGTGGCAACTAATTTTTTATTTAACAAATATATTTAAATAGTTACCTATTGAATTTTAACATGAAAGCCTCAACCCGCGGACCCGTGGAAAGTGATCCTTAACCTACCACGTAGACAAATGGCATATCAACTATCCTTCCTTATTATATAGATATATATACGTGTAAAACTATAAGGTGCCAAGCACTGTAAATATATTTTTTCGATATATATAACATATCATATCATATATGTAAAGTAGAATTTGGCAACGCTGCTACGCCACGTAGAATTTAACTTATATTGCGGTTGTGACACGTGACTCCTATTATAACTATCTTGCGCCACATAAAACTTAACTTGTACTACGATTTTGACACGTGTATGATTACGACACGTGACATCTAATTATAGTTATTTTAATTATTTTATAAAGACATTAATATTTTACATAATTACTACTTATTCACAATTTTTAATTTTATTCAAAATAGAATGTTTATGTATATCACATGATATTTTTATTTAATCTATTTCTCTATTTATCGTATAATTTCTTTTTTTTTTTTAGTCAAAACATATTCTAATTTTTGTTGTTTTTTATATTTTAACAAATTATTATTTAAAACATAATAATAACTATTATTATTAAAAATAATGCAAAAAATATTTACCCTATTAAATAAAGGTTTTAAAAATAAATATTATTATTATTATCAAACAAAATAATGTAAAAAAGTAATTATTTATTCAATAAATAATTTAATTTTTTAACTTAATTTATAAAATATAATTATCTTATTTATTAACTTAATTTATAAATATAATTATCTTAATTTATAATTATGTAATCTAAAAGGAATTGATATCGTATATAATTACCACTTGTTCGCAATCATGTTCAAGTGAGAATATTCATTAATATCACATAATATTTTTATTCAATCTATATTTCTATTTATCATATAACTTCTTATTTTTTATTTTTTATAATTTAATAAATAATTGGATAATTTTGATTAATTGCTATCAAATATTTGATATTTGTTGGATTAGATAATTTGATATTTATTTGATTAGGTAATATATTCCTATCTGAAATAGAATATAATTTCACATAAAATTTGAATACACATAACAAGTTAAAAAAATAGGTATAAAATAGTATTCACACGTAGAAAAACTTGCTAAAATTCTATTATAATAGTTTTTACTTATTATTAACATGATTAAGAGTGATTCTTTGTTAATTTCTTTTGAGTTATTAAGAAGGAAGATAAGTTTGCTACATTTATTTTTGTTGGATGATATTCTTTTATATTGAAATTATTATTTTGTTTATGTATTTATTTTTTGACTTATTTTTTAACTGGCTCGTTAAAATATATATGGTTAGGCTTTTATTTTATTTTATTCTATCTTCTAACGTGATTGCTAAAATATGTAAGATTTGAGTTTTTTAAATTTTACTCAATTTTTTTAGTGTAATTGTTAACATTAAATTTTAAATTTTATTATATTTTTAATCATTGATAATTTTTTTGTGTATTACAGAAAAAGTCTACTCTTTACTATATTTTTTAATTTATTCATTCAAAATTACAAGGTATGATTTTTTAATTTTTATTATATATTTTTTTCATGTGATTGTTGACATAATGTTTTAGATTTTATTATATTTTTTATTGTTATAAAAATTTAAACTTTTTGTGCATTAAATTTCTGTAGAAATCTCTTTTCATAGTTATTTTTCAATTTGTTTGATGTTCTCTTCATATTTATTAGTAAATTTATTTTTATTAGTTGATATTTCTTTATATTAAAATTATTTTTTGTTTACGTATGTTTTTGGCTTATTTTTAATCCATCTATTTAAATATATAAGATCTAATTTTTTAGATTTTACTCTATTCTACATAGTTGCTAATTATATTTTTATTATTAGTAAAATTTTAATTTTTTTATGTATTATATTACAAGAAAAGTCTCTTATTTGATTTATTTTTCAATTTGTTCTTTCAAATATACAAAATATAATTTTTAAAATTTATTCAATTTTTTTATGTGATTTTTAATGTAACTTTTTGAATTTTATTAAATTTTTTATTGTTCTTAAAATCTTTAATTTTTTGTGTACTAAGTGTTGAAACTCTATTTAAATTATATAAATTGTAAATATAATTCTTAAAATTTGCTCTATTTTTATTTAATGTGATTTTTAATGTAACTTTTTAGATTTTATTAAATTTAATTGTTCTTTAAATTTTTAATTTTTTGTATACTAAATATTGAAACTCTATTTTAATTTATAATTGTCTAAGAGAATTCTATTTAATTAAATACTATTGTTAATTTAATTTTATTTAACAAAAGTATAGTATATTTTATATAAATTGAAATTTTTATCTATTTGAAAATTTTATCCTTATCCTTTCATTATCTCTATTGATTGTTATGTTAATTATTAAATTATTATGTCAACATCAAATATTTGAATTTAATTTGAATAAAAATTAAATACTAAGTGATAATTTTTATCATCTTATTAAAAATATAATTTCACTAAATATTAATTTATAAATTTATTTTAAATTTTAGTATACATTTAAAATAACTAGAATGCATTATTTTAAAATATATTTTGTTAAATATAATTCTAAATTTAATAATAATTGAGGGGACGTTTGGAGTAATAAAAAGTGAGATAAAGTAAAATAATCTGATAAAAATTATGGGTACTAGTGAGATAAAAAGTAAATAACTTTTAGAGATCTTCAGAAATTTTCAGAGAATTTTAGAGCGTCAGATGCCCCCTAAATTATTTTATTACATGAATTTAGTATTATAGTTTAATGTAAATATTATTATCATCTTATTTTATTCTACTTTGATAATTGAGATCAAATAAAATTAAAATTAATAAATTTTATTAATAAAAAGAAAATAACAAAATGAGTCTCACTAAAGTTAATTTTATTAATAATCAAAATTAACTTTCTATTTTCATTTTTTATCGGTAGAAGCTTGTATTGACCATGGTGGGTCTTGAGTTTTGAGATTTCTCAACTTCTCTTTTCAAAGTAAGTGTGAATGAGTTGAGAACATTTTTTTTCTTTTTACATGTCTATTAATAGCCCATATGTTGGGATGGAGAAAAAAAAGACCTTTCATTAGTTGTATTCTATGGATCTAACGCCTTTGCAATCTGAATCCCAAATGTGCTCAGCGAACCGTTCCAACGGGATTGCATGGGCCATTTGGACGAAGTCAAGAAGTGGATTGGCATCGAAGTGGTTTCTACAACCCATTTGGACGGAAGTTGGCAGTTCGAAGTCGTCAGAACGGTTTCTACAATTTGTCGAAACAACCTTAGAAAAATTAGTCACAATGGTGTTATTTGGTAGCTTGAGAGTTTATGGTGAGAATAACTGTCACGCCCCAATTTTAGAATATATATTTAATTTTTTAAATAGGGGGGACACTTTCACATCCCTCTGTCTATAATGTTGGCAGTAATCACATTTTAACAAAATCCCATATTAAAATAAAATACAACTTATCAGATTTATATTAATTCCTTGGCATCATAAACAGAAATCTCACAGATACTTAAATATATGCAAACTTATAATTTCCAACATATTAAACTAAGACTCAGTCTGATACTGTTGAAACTCTAGATTTATTTATACAAATATCAAATACTAACACATGATTAAAATAGAGAAACAGACCACTCAAAGTCTTCTCCAAACACTTGCAGCCACTTCTAGACTCAACCTAAAATGTGTAAATTTAGGTATGAGTGTCACACACTCAGTGGATGTATTAACTTTGAGATAAAAGATAATAGATATACACCAAAAATAATCCACAGAAATTATATAGACAACTGTCTCACAATCAAATAATAATTAATTTAAATGTATTATAGCTAACAGAGATAAAAATATCTCAGCACACAATTCATCTTCACTTCTCATTTATCAACCAACCTCATCATCACTAGGCCTCAACTAGCCATTGCATGATATATTTGTATGATAAATGATCTAAATAATAATGTAACACATATTTAGTCTCATCTGGCTCATGAGTTGAGCACTCAACTATGGACAGTGACTTTAATTTAGTATATCCCATTAGCCCCATCTGGCTTGGCCCCCTCTAGCCTCTTCATTGGTCCCATCTAGCCTTATTTTGTTTTCTTTTTTCTGGCCCCATTTGACTATAATTCAAATGTAATGCATACAATATATGCTAATATGCAACAATGTTTTTTTCCAAATAAAATATTACTTTTCAAACTTATCATTCCACAAAATAATCAAACTTCATATCTAACACAATAAATTCATAAATATTCGGTATTTTACATCAAAATAATTAACTAACAACAACAACAAATAAATAGATAAAATTTATCAATTTATATTTAATACATTTTACCATTAAATTTAATACACTCACCTGAACAGTAAATATTCTGAGAGAATTAAATTATTGGAGGTTATTGCTAATTATACTCGGGTCCTAATTTTAACTCAAATAAATTATATAAATCAAATATTAAACAGTTAAAATATAAACTAAATTAATTAATAATATAAATTTAATAAATAGAATAGAACATTATACCTTTAGTATATTTAACTTATTTAATCTTTCATAAAATTAATTTTAAATTAATAAAATAAAATAATTTATCTCAACAATTCAGTCAAAATTTCTAAATTTTTCTCTTCCTCATCTGTTTATTGTTTCTTTTACCTTCCTTATTGTTTTCCCCTCTATTCTTCCTTTCCTACTGTTTTTGTTTTCCTCCCTGTTCCTCCTTCCTTACTTTTTTGTTTTTTTTTTTGCCTCTCCGTTCCTCACGGTATTCTTTTAACTTTGCCTAGCATGTATGTATGTATGCATATATAACGTGACCAAGCATTAAAGCCTCCCCCAACGCCGGTCCGTCTCCTCCATCTTTCATTTACTTCTCATTTGTCAAACTCATTTTTTTTTTTAGCTTGGCAGTAGACATGTGCCCTCCACCATATATATATGTATACATATAAATGCATCTACATCACACTAACTCCAATTTAATTTATTAAATATTACAGCCATTAAATTAAATTAATTATCAATAGCCACTAAATTAAATTAATTATTAATAATTTGATTAAGTTATTAATTAAATTAGATAAAAACTAAATAAATTTTAAAATAATATTAAATTAACACAATTAAAATTTCTAACTATAAAATAAAAATTAATTTAATTATGCAGCCTAAAAATAAATAAAAACAAAATTTATGATGTCACAAAAGCAAAAAATTTTTGTCATTTGATTAACCGAATTTCAGTTATCGATTTTTTTAGAAGATATTAAACTTTTTTTGAATTTCGAAAAGATAAGAATGTGTACAAATGTAATAGAAATTTTTAGAGATTTTTTAGAAAATTTTACCAAACTTTGTCGCACCAAATGGACCCTAAATTTTGTTCAGCAAATACAGAAATCCACACTTTCAATTTAAAGATTTTTCGTTTAAAATTAGAAAATATTTGGAACTCATATTAAATTTTGAAAAATCCTTCAGAGATTAGATTGAATTTAAGAAAATTTTAATAATTATAAATTATTTTAAGAAAGATCCTAGAGCTTACACATTAAAGTTTTAATAAAATTAAATTTTATTTTTAAAAAAATCTCAAAAACCCGGGTCAACACAAAAAGTTAGAAAATCTCAAACCAAAATTTAAGAACAGAGATTTTTTTTTTTTATTTTACTGCTATAGACAAAATATTTATGAAATTTTTGTTTTTTTTGAAACTATTTACTAAAATATTATTAAAAAAAACCCACTTTCATATTGAGTTTCCGTATACCCTGAAAACGTTATTTGATCTCGTGTTTCCTTGTGAGAAAACTCAAATTTCACCTCGTCTAAAATCACACCATCATTTGTCTTCTCAAAAAACTAAAATTACCAAAGAAGAATTCCTTTGCAAAGAATCACTACAACAAGTATTTCACCCCCCGCTCCAGCTTCTTCTCTGACCCAAATCCTGTCGTATTTCATCTTTTCCCTTCTCCTTCGTACATGCTCCTACTTTTCTCATTTCAAATACTAACACTAATTTCTCGTGTTACCCCTGCTGTCATGTTTATTTTGGGAGTAACAGAGAAGAAATTTTACTACAATAATTTTTCTATTACATTTGTTTGTGAGAGAGAGTAACAGAGTAACAATTATACTAAGATAAAATTACTTCTTATAAGATAATGTTATTGGTGGAGAGAGAATTATTTTTCCATTACTCTTATAAAACATTCTCTTTCAAAGTCTCAATTAGCTTTTACGCCTTCAAAATTTTTAGCATTCTAAATATAATATAATTATTACTGGATAATATTTATTATCTTAATCCAAATATAAACGTCATAACAATTAAATTGGATCATATTTATGACTAAATGGGTAAATGAGTAAGGTTCAATTTTAAATCCAGGGAAATTTGTAATTATCCAATGAAATCAAAAAAATCCTTGTTAAGTCACTAATTGTTCCAAAAATTTAAGTTATTAGGAAATAGACCTAACAATATATATCAAGTTATTTAACACACCCCCTCACGTGCAACCTCAGTTTACTTGTAGAGTAGAAACAAGTAAATCAAATCAAACAAAGTGTACTAATATAAGTAAACATAGTACACAATAATAAATGCGGAATAATAAAGTTCGAACCCAAGATTTCTTAGAACTATAACTCATACCATATTAAGTCAACAATTATTTCAAAAGTTTAAAAATTTGAGAAATGAATACAACAATATATATTAAGTTATTTCAATAATCCCAATTAAAACTATTAAAGTTCTAAACCATTCAAACGGTTGAAAAAATATGGCATCTAGCAAATGAAAGATTCTCAAATTTTATTTCTATGAATTTTAATAGTAAGTGTCATGAGAGTTTGACTCATGATGAAAGTAAGTTTAAGAATAATAAAGAGTTGAAAAAGAAGATTTTATTATTTGATGGAAAAAAATCTTGAAACTAAAAGTGCTCATAGAAAACAAGATAGATTCTTATTACAGTGATTTGTTTGATTGGAATATCTGAATAAAAACTTGATTAAATAATTTATTTACATATATTATTTCAGTCAACTTGTAATTTTTAAGATTAGGAAGATGAAAAGATATGAATTTCTTATGAGGAAAGTGAATATATTAATTGAAGGAATATGTGAGTATGATGGTGGAATAGAATAAATAAGATATTACACAAACATTTTATTTTCCTGTTAATTTTCATTTGTTTCCCTATATTAGTCATCAGCGACCAAATTAAACCAAAGTATCTTTTAACTGAATATTGACTTCTTCGAAAAACAAGATGCCATGTATAGAACTTCCTTATATTTTTGGTGTTTTGGGATTCTTTATATTTTTTGAGTTAAAAAGATTTAAAATAATTTTTGATTACTTTATATTTTATAGGTAAATTCATTTTTTATTTTTTAATAAATTTTGAAAACACAAGTAATATATATATTTTTACAAGCTAATATATATGTATGTATGTATGTATGTTTGTATGAATGAATGATTATATTTTAGTAGCGTTTGGAGTGATAAAAAAGTGAGACAAAATGGCATAATTTGAGATAATTTGTGAGTTCGTTATTCATGCAGTGAGATAAAAAGTAAATAATTTTTAGAGGTTTTTAGAGTTTTCAGCGTTTTTCAATACGTCAAATGCACCTTTCATATAATGGGTCTGTTTGGTGCTTCAAAAAACAGTAAAAAATACTAAATACTTCTAAAAACCTCTAAAATTATCTAAAATTCTCTAATATATTTTGCATTCCTCGTATTTCGTAAAATTTTTATAAATTTACATGTACTTACATATTCCAACAAATTTTTACAAATCTCAATAAATTTTTTACAAACTCTAATAATATTTTACAAACTCTAATAACTTTTTTACAAATCTCAAAAACTTTGTAATCACTTTCAATAAATTCTAACGCAAAATCGTTCCGACGGAATAAAAAAATCATTTGGACAGTTTCTCTCTAAAAAAAATTGACGCAAAAATAAAACAATTTACTATTTATTTCTGAAAAACGTGATTTAGTGGTTGTATGCCAAACATCAAAAAGTTCTTCAAACTACATTTTTGTTGTTTTTTATTATTTTTGCCACGTTAAACGAACCCAATATTATTCGAAATGAGACCTAACTTTTGAGTGACTAACAAAAAATAATATATTAATGGAGGCGTTTGGAGTGGTAAAAAAGATAAAATTTAATAATAGTTGTAAATTCGTAATTCGCACAACAAGATAAAAAGTAAATAATTTTTAAAGATGTTTAATATTTTTTAACGTTTTTTAAGTATAGCAGATGTTGTGAAATTATTTGTTACGTATGAAGCTTAATCAATACAAAATGTTGTAAAAATTAATTTTCAAATTCTAATTTTACATATTTACAACCATTAATTTTGTTTATTTTTAAACTTTAGGTGTCATTTGATACACCAATTTTAAGCCTATTTTTTATTTTACAATTTTGAAAATAACGAAAACAACTCAAACCGTATTTAGTCACTTGTATTTCAAAATTTGTTTTAGAAAACTTGAAAATAAATTTACACATGAAATGTAAAATAACAAAAAATCATTTCAAGTCAAAATAAGAAAAATCTCGAAAACACAAAAAATAAAAAATATTAAACTAAATGTGTTTTTCGTTTTTCTTATTTTAAAATTTTTAAAACATAAAACACATGAAATAAAGAATAAAAACAGAAAATAAAAAATAAAAATATAAACCAAATTATTTTTGTAATTAAATCTCAATCATAACATATATATCAATTTTACATTAATAAACAATTGAGATTCAACTTAGGTCCGCTTATCCAGTTGGCACGACTGCAGAATTTAAGAGAGCGGAGAGGAGCAGTAATTGGTGGCGCGCGGTTGAATTGGAGGCCCCAAGAGAACACAGAACGGTAGTCAGCGGCTCTCTCTTTGGTTGCTGGCTCAAATTTTCAGGACCACCTCATGACAATCCCCTCTTTGGCCCATTATCTAATTTATTACACTTCACATGCGTACACACCTTCCCACCTCTCTCTCTCTCTTTCACACACTGCACCTATAGGATTCTCTCTCATCTGGGAATTTAATAGGGTTAGTTGGTGGTTTGAAAAATCGAGATGAAGACATAAATGCTATTGATCTCTCCCCACCAACGCCTTCATAAATTCTGATGACTACCAAAGCTCCTCGAGATTTTGTTATTTTCTTCCTGCTGGTAACTTCGTACATCTCCCTTGTATTCGAAATTTTACTCAATTTCATATTTGAACCTCTCGTTGTAATAGGGTGGTCGGCGCTTGCGATGCAAAACTGTTAATTAAGTGAAATTTTCAATTAATTTAACAAAAAAGAAAATTCTCCGGTTGATCAGTCTTTTTCCTATTTCATATTTGATTTAATTCAAAATAAATCAGCCTAAACAAATCCTAATTGACCGGTTCAGCCGAGAAGGCTGTTAGACAGTCCCCCACAATAAAGAGACAACCGCCCCCCTAAAGAAGAGTGGAACTCATGACCACATAGTCCCAAGCCCTACATCTACTTGGACAGAATACTTGATAATAGAGAAAATCGTTAAAGGAAATGGTTGGAAGGAAGTTTCGACTAAAGACTCTTTGACGATCTAGAGGAAGTGGTTGGAAGGAAGTTCCGACTAAAGACTCATTGACGATCTAGTCAGCTAAATGCTAGAGAATAATTGTAGAAAAATAGTGTTTTGGTGGTCAGCATAGAGCGTATATTTATAATTGATATCTCTTAATTATATATAAATAAAGAAAAATAAAAGTTAGTGAGATACAAATTTGAGAATAATACTCTACGGGCGTGTTTGTTAGCGGGATAAGGAGGTGGGATCGGATGAGTAATCCGTGGGTCCCACGGATTGGAAGAGTAATGAAGTGTTTGTTTGATATCCGTGGACCCCACAGATTGGATGAATAATGAAGGTTTTTGTGGGATGAGTTATCACGGGGGGTGTGGGATTAATAATCCCCCATATCTGGATTGTTTTCCTCTAAGATTCAAATGTCCAAAATTATTTTCTATCAATCACATATCAAATCACATCTTTTATTCCACTTTATATCCCGCCAACCAAACACTAAGAAAATAATCCCACATAAAAAATTAATCCCATCTTTTATCTAATCCCATTAATGGATCCCGCGGTATTACTCATCTCCCATCATCCAATCCCCCAAACAAATGTAGCTTCCTCGTCTCACTAATATCCCCATTCCTCCAATAATCATAGTGATGATTTACGGTGTAATTAATGTGCATGGAATACTTTAGAAAACGGTTGGTGAGACGTGACAAATTTGAGAAAAATAACCGTTATGTCTCCCATCGTTACAATAATGGACTCACTTAATTGAACTGTTACCACATTGTTAGAATTAAATTAAACTCAGACTTCTTCATTCTCAATGCAAATCGGTGAGGTCAAGAAAGTAATGATGTGGTTGAGAATGAGATTAATAAGGTCGGGAAGATTTGTGGTCGAATTGTCTCACGTGTCCAATTTATTTTTAGTATCGACAGTTATATTTGTTTCAATATAAAATATTTTTAAAAAATATATTTAGTCATTTTTTGAAATATAAGTAAAAATATTTTTTAAAAAATATTTTACATTGAAGAAAGTAAAAACATTTTACATTGAAAATATTTTACAATTTTCGAAAAACATTTTTACTCACGTTTCAAAACATTTTCATTTAAAAATATAAAACAAATATTTCTAAAAAAAATATTTTATATTAAAATAAAGAAAGCTTACGGGGTCAAAGTTTGATAACAACAATCAAGCTTTTTACTCTATTTTTTTTTTTGGCATCATCATTTCTGGAATGGTTTTAGGAATTAAATTGCTCCATTATTTTTTCTTTCAATCTAGAAACATGATTATTTAATAAATAAAGTCCAACAATATTAATGCCCAATTGACACGGTAAAACTAAATTATTCTTCCGTTGATGTTTCACGGTTGTTGAATAATTACAAAGTCATAAATAATCCAAAATTATTAATTACTGCCTTGTTTTTACTTGAAGTTACTGTCTCTCATAAGATTTTACTTTATTTATTTCTTTAGGTAGTGCAAGATTTGCTGTTAACAGCCTTTATTACCACACGAATTCTTTAGATAAGAATTGAATAATTTGAATCCAATTTAGGCTTCGTTTGGAGCCTCAAAAAAAACTCAAAAAAACCCAAAAGTTGACACGGCCTGCCGCTGACACATCTGCCAAAAAATTTGAAATGCCGTTGGAACGCACCATTTTGGTCCGTTCCAACGGATTTTGCCAAAATTCAAAAAAAGTAATCTAACACGTGTAAAAAAAATACACAAAACTTCAAAATTTTTCAAAATCTTCCACTAAAAATTTGACACGTGTTACTTTATATACTTTTTAACAATTTTATATCAAATCAAATAAAACATTCAACAATCATTACACAATAATTTCAAAATACACTTTTAAAAAATTTTGGAGTTGGTTGCGACTCCAAACGCACCCTTAATTCCATTATTGACATTGTTATCATTAATTACCCAAAAATTCTCGCATTAAATGCTAACAAAAATGGGTGCTGACGTGGCCTACCAAATTCACCGTCGAAATCTCCAAGTAAGAGTTCCTCCCAGCGCGTGCCCAACACGCTCAAATAAGTCATTAACGTATTAGCACCACCCTCTTGGCGCGTGGAGTCAACTTTGACCTGCATTTGTGATTCTTCGCTTTTGGGTAGAAGAAGGTGAAATTTTGCTTTCAGACGCTGGCAACTCTGTGCGCGATTCATAACCACGATTAGAAGACGACGAAGCAAACCAGCCTCCTAAAAGGGCAGAAAATGAAAAGAGATTTAAGCGATACATCCCATTTATATATATGTCTTGCGTCTATATATATAATATATATATATATATATGCACAATTAGACAAACAGCCCAAAATACGAGATAGCGAGAGCAAGATGGCCCCCTCTTCTCCTTCTTCTTCCTCCTCCTCTCCTTCTTCTTCCTCTAGACCCTCTCTCTCTCCTCCTCCCCTTCCTTCCCACTTTACTCCTGTAAGTACAACCATATCTATCTTTACAAATACAGCTGTTAGTTTGTTTCTGCGGTAGCGTAGTTCTGGGTAGGTTTTGCCGTGTTTGTTTTATCAAAATCAACTAAAACTTACTAAAATTTATTAATTCTTTATATTTTTTTTTTCAATCAAATCTCATCCCATATAGCTTTTACATCAAATTTTTATATTTTTGTTGTATTTTTCGCCGTGTAAAACGTCCTTGATTTTGTGTTTTTCTTGATTTCAGATTCAAGAATGCGACAGAGAAGAAAACGAAGATGAAGAAATCGAAGATGGTTGCAAGGACAAAAGAGAGGTGGGTTCGAAGCACCTTCCGACGCCGCCGGTCCACAGTTCTGAAAACAGAGGCAAAACATCCGGGAGGAGACGGCCGGTATCTGACGGCGACGCCGCCGCGGACGACCGTGGGGTGTCCTGCAACAAGTGCCGGCCGAGTAACCGAGAGAAGTTCTCGGTGGTTCCCCTGGACAACGGCGGTGGCGGCAGGCATTCGAGTGCGAGCCCCAGTGGGTCGTTATTCAAATCCATTCTCTCTTCTCTGACGAAGAAGAGCCCGAGGATGATGTCGTCGGAAGAGGCGGCGGCGGCGGCGCCGGGAAGGGAGGAGCAGTGGAAGATGGCGGTGGCGGAGCTGTCACAGAAGCTCATCCAGGCGACGAGAAAGCGAGACGAAGCTCTGTCAGAAGTTTCGAGGCTCAAGTACTCCATGGCCGAACTGGAGAAGAAGTTAAACAAGCTCGAAGTCCACTGCAACAATCTGAAGTCCGGACTCGACGACGTGTCCACCACCAAAACGTCGCCGTATCGTTGGAACAACAGCCACACAATGCAAAATCACCACATAACAGTGGGCGAAAGCGACAAGGTGATCCAACACTTCTTGGTCTCAGTCTCCGAGGCCCGTTCGAACGTTCGACACTTGAGTCGTTGCCTCACGCTTCAGCTCCGACAGATGGGCGTCAAGTCGATCTACGATAAAATCTCGCTGCTTCTACAGCCTTACGACCTCAAGTTCTCTATCTACAAAAACCCAAAAGCTCTGCTTTCCTACATGGAAGCTCTCCTCACCAAAGCTCTCTTCGAGGACTTCGAGTCATTCGGGTTTCAGAAAAGCTCCTCAAACCAAGTCCTGAACCCGATCCACCGCTGCGAATCGAACTTCGCGTCGTTCGAACGCTTGCAGGGTCTAGCCTGGGAAGAAGTTCTGCGCAAGGGGACCAGGCATTTCAGCGAGGAGTTCAGCAGATTTTGCGACCGGAAGATGAGCGAGATTGTGGCGATGTTGGGGTGGAACCGGGCTTGGGCCGAGGCGCTGTTGCAGGCCTTCTTTGGTGCGTCGAAGAGCGTGTGGTTGGTGCACCTCTTGGCCAACTCGGTGCATCCGAGTTTGCCCATCTATAGAGTGGACAAGGATGTGAGGTTCGACCCGGTTTACATGGAGGACATGGGCGGTGACAAGGCTCCCAATTTGGTCCCGGCCGTGGTTCGGGTCATGGTCACACCCGGGTTCTATGTCTACGGCAATGTGGTCAAGTGCAAGGTGCTTTGCAGGTACCATGGCAACGGTGGATATATTGAAAAGGGTTTGACCCCATCACCCATATAAAAAAAAACAACGGGCAAATGAGTTCAGTTTTAATTTTGTTTTTTTTTTTTTAATGGTATATGCTTACTATATTTCATGGGTATGTTATTTCGATATGGGATTTTAGGATTTCTAGGTCAAAGGTTAAAAAAAAGAAAAAAAGGACTTGCCTTTTTGTTTTTGCTGTTATTGTCGGTTTTTATTTTGTTTTTTTTGTCTTCGTCAACTTTTTCTCGTTGAGTTCAGGGATTTAAATCACATTCCTTGGAATCTTTGTGGCCGATACCGAAGAAGGGCCCTGTTTGTTGAAAAAAAAAAAGTTACGCAAAAAGTATAATAAAAATATAAAAATTTAATATAAATATGATATAAGGTAAAATTTGATTAAAAAATAATAAAAAAATTAGTTAAAGTTGGTGGCAGTTGCAGTTAGAGTTCTGCAAAAGCTTAGAAAATAAATTTAAAATTTATTGTAAAATGTGATTCACATTGAAATTTAATTTTTAGAAAGTTGAGAATTTTTAACAATTTTTTAATTATTAAAAAAATTTAAAATTACAAACGGAGCTTATATTTGTCTGTAAATAAGAGAATTATGTATTTGGTTTTAATCTTTACCTTCCGATTGTATAGTGCTAAAATTTCAGGGGGATAAGTTTTAGAGATGGTATAAGATAAGAAGGGATATTATTTTTAGAGGGTTGGTCCACATTGATATGATATTTATGGAGGGGGATAACTTTTAACTTGGTTTGGATGTTTTATAAATAAAAGGAGGTGAATGATGGAAAAAAACAGTCAAATAATTCTTTTACCCTTGTAGTGTCCCAAAACTTAGTTACCTATTAAATTAAATGTAGTTACCCAAACTTAATTATATGTTTATGTTAATTATATAATGTGAAAACTAACTAGTCCAAATTAATTTTAGACAAATTAATTATATTATTATCTTAAAATCACATAATCTCCTATTTGAAAAAAAATATATTTTTTTAATCACACAACCCCCTATTTGGAAAAAAAATTATATTTTTTTATTTTTATTAATATAACTTTTTAATACATTTTTCATTAGAAAAAAAAAGAATTTATTTCTAATATAAAATACATTTTGTAGGTGAGAAAGGGAGATGAGAAGGGGTATAATGGTCCAATTTAATTCATATAAGGGGGAATAATTTTTGGAGAGCTCAAATCTTCTCCAAAAATAATACACTTTCTTCCGAGATTAAAAAGGAATTATAATTTTTAAAGGGGAGAAATTTTACTTCTCAAACTAAGCAAAAAAAAATCGCACCAAAATTTATAAAAATATATTATTTATAGAGGTCCTTATTTGTAGCATCCAATCGGCCCTCAGGACAATTGGGTACACCCAGCCTTCGCGATTGTGGCTCATCCTCAACATCACCTCACGGTAAGGGATGGAGTCAGGACAGTGGGTACACTCACTTTCACAGTTATGGCTCACCCTCAATATCGAAGTAAGTAATGGAGTCGAACCAAAATGCTTAAACTTGTTAAAAGCATTATATTTTCAGTGAATTTTAATAAATGAAGGACAGTTACGAGGTGTTTAGGGCGTTAAAAAATAACAAAAAAATATAATTTAGATAATTTTTTAATGTTTAATTATCAAAAAAAAACTTTTTAATATTTAACGTGTAATAAAAAAAAATTACGTTTTTCAGAGATAAATAGTACTGTTTTTTACTTTTATATCAATTTTTTACAAAAAAAATTAGCTCAGATGATTTTTTTAATTCGTTCGAACGATTTTATATCAGAATTTTTTAAAAGTTGTTAAAAAATTTTTAAGATCTGTAAAAAAATTATTAGAGATTGTGAAAGTATTGTTGGGGTTTATAAAAAATTTATTAATATTTGTAAAAATTTATTTGAATATAAAGATATATAAATTTATAAAAATTTCATGAAATACGAGTAGAAAAAAAGATGTTAGAGTTTTAGAGACTTTCTAAGTATTTTTTTCTTAGTTTTTAGTGAGCCAAACATGCCCAATATATAAGTTTTTTTTTACCTCTAAAATATAAATTATTTAAAATAATATAATTGTGGGGTCAAAGCCTTCGTATCTCTAAGGAAGGGGGGTGTGACCGGTGCACAGTTGCACTGAAATTGGTTAGGTGTAAAATTTGGGCCTTCAGATTTTTTTTAGGAAGAAATTCAATGGCTCTCATTTAAAGTCAAACTTTTTTTTTTTTTTTTTTTCCTTTCTTCCACATTCTCATTGATTACCTCTCTCACATACAAAACTTTGTTAACACTTAAAAAAATTATTTTCTAAATTATAATTTTTTATTAATATATTTTTGAATATTTTTAAAAAATAAAATAATAAACTAGTAACTAGAAATAAAAAAAAAGATATAATAAATTTGTCTATCATCAAACAAATAACGTACAAGTAAAATTTATTTTATTTTATTTTTTGTAAAAAATATCACATTTTTTATGATGACTTTTATATTTAGAAATTTTTTAATGTGATAATTTTTATATGTTGAAGCTAGCTAGAGTTGGTGTTTGTAATGGTAGAATGATTGAAGTCAGTAAATGTCATGGTTGCTTCAAAATAGAAAAATTATTTTTGATAATTTTAAACACACAAAACATTTCTGTATGTAAAAGTTAATATAAAAATGTGATTTTTTTTTTTACAAAAAATAAAATAAAATTCGTTTGATGATAGGTAAATTTACTGCATCTTTGTTTATTTTTAGTTATTGGTCTATTATTTTTTATTATTTGTATGTTTTTAAAAAATATTTAAATTTATATCAATAAAAAATTAGTATTTAAAAAATAACTTTTTAAATGTAAATTTTGTGTAAGCGAGGAAATCAATAAGAGACAGTGTGGAAGAAAGAAACAAAAAATTGACTTTAAATGAGAGTCATTGAAGAATTTTTTGAAGAATTTGACTTTAAATAAATTTTTTGAGCCATTGAAGAATTTTTTGAGGAATTTTTTGAAGAAAAAAATTTGAGGAATTTGACTTTAAATAAGGCCCAAAATTTGCACTTGATCATATCCCTTGCAACTCGCACCCCCATCCCTATCTCTAAATAATCCGTCCCCATTTAGCTCCACCATCAGTGCCACCTCTCAATGGCACGGGCATATCGTCCACTGTAGATTAGACCAGGTCCAATCCAGCTCACGCTCCTTCGAGCGCATTGTGGTTAGGCATCATCATAGTAGACTTCCAATTCTTCAAATCATCTGGGGCATTCACAATTTGACGAGTGTATTCACGAAAAATAATTTTTTCATGGGAGGTCAACAGAAAATGACTTACGAATTAAATATTTGTGAGGTGATGTTATACATACATATATATATATATATATATATATATAGGGAGAGAGAGAGAGAGAGAGAAATTAACGTTAAAATGATATAGACCTGTTGTAATTCAATTACTTAAATAAAAAAATACCGACTTTAGCCCACCTACACCCCTAAAATTAGGTAGTTCTCTCAGTTTTTTTAAGCACAGAGAGAACTTCAATTTTATATACTTAGTGAAATTAAATAATAGCATAATTTGAACTCATGTCATGAACTAAGTTATAAATGGAGTGCGTTTTTTAAATTGAATTATTGAAGTTAAACAGAGATAGACCAACCACTCCTACCGGCAGGGACGGATTAACCTTAGGGTTATTTTGCGTGATAACTCGGATAGTTTGACTTAATTTTTTTTATTGTTCAATTTTTTTTCTTTTCAAATTTAATCTCTCTTAAATTTTTATAAATCAGCTTACTACATCTTCAAACTCTTTATTTAGCTTAGATGAATTTTAAATTTTGTGTCCACCGCTTACCAGAGTTGACTCTTGTAGTAAGAAATTAGTTCTCTTTTTAAAAACCAACTTGTATTATCACAACATTAGGTATTCAAGTCACCACCTCATTAGAGGTGGAAATGAGGTCAATTGAACCAAGTTTTAATTTGATAAAACTTGGCTTGAATTTTTTATATTGAACTCGAACTCGGCTTGATAAAAAAAAATTTAGGTTCGAATTTGGCTTGCGAATAATTCGATTAAATTAAAACGACATTGTTTTAGTTTAAAATATAATAACTAAAATATTATAAAAAATATATAAAAAAATATTATTACAAATATAAAAAATATATATTATTTTTACGAGCCTACTTACAAACTTTCGTGTTGAATTTTTCTAGACTCGAACTCGAATTCAAATCTAAACGAGTTATAAATTAAGTTCGATTCAAGTTCGTTTATATCATGAACAGAATTTGAGTTAAACTTTTTTCGAGTCGAGCTCAAATACCTCATGAGTAGCTCGATTCGTTTCTACCCTTACTCCTCACCCCTATTTTTAAATAAAATAATATAATTATTTTCATTGCTTACTATAAAAAAAATTAAAATATTGGTCTCTTTAATTTCTTTTTCCTTCCAAATAATCAAGGAAGAATGTTTACTGAAAAAAGAAACAAAAAAAGGACATAAAAGAACACCATCCAAAAACCATGGTTGGAGGTGAAAGACATGTGCTTGACTTTACTAATAGAGCACTCTTTTCGTCAAATAATGCTTTTTTTTTTTGAAGTAATAATCTATTGTTCTAACTTTGAAAAAAAATTAAATGATCAAGTTACAGTAAAAAAAAATTTACCAAAAAAATTATCATATATAATTTTTTAACTTTCTTTGTTTTAATTTTGTTAGGTGTCGCTCTTATGCTATTTTTTTTTTTTACTTTTTAGCCTTCTAAAGATTAATTTACTCTTTTGATGCAACTGAGTTGTTTTCTTTTTTTTTTTTTTTTTTTATGCATGCATAAATTTTTTATTTCAAAATTTTTTTTGTAATTTAATTTTTACAAATATAAGTAACATATTTAAAAATTATTTTTTTTCGCTTGATTGCAAAATTGCCTATTTTGAAGTATTTTTTTTCTTTTTTGTAAATTTTCTTGAGAAATATCAATGCTATGCTTAAAACTTTATAAAAATTAAATCAAAATTTTAATGAAAAAAAATCATATTAAACCCAAAAAAAAAAAAAAAAAAGTCAAAACAACAAATGATCACAACTCTTCTTCTCCAATCCACCCGATCAAACCAACCAAACCAAGAAAGTTAGAAAATCTCGGTAAAAACAATTGTAATTAGCGAGAACGGCGAAAGAGCATATGGTAACTTCTCCCCCATTCAAACGGCGCCGAAGCTCGAGACACGTCCGATCAGCTGGACCGCCGAAGCCATATGATTTGACACCTTTCGGCGTTCGGGCTTGGGGCACAGTTTTTAATTACCTTGTTGGGACTCCGTCTTGAATCGGCTCTCTTTTCGTCTCTGAAAGCATTGGGGGTCTTTGATCAGTGCGTTCTGTTTCCCCAGTTTTCCGTGAGTTCGATGCATTGCGGTAGAATAACGGAAAGCGCAGGGTGACTTAGGAGTTTGGATTGCAATCGTGTCGATGTCTAATTCCGATTCATGTTCTCAATGCGGCGGCGAATACAAAAACTTCGGGCAAATTACCCGTGAACGTGAGTCCCCCAAAGTCTCTCTCTCTCTCTCTCTCTACGTATGTATTTTTTGCTGTATAACAGTGCTGGTTAATCAAAATGAGTTATTTGTTCTTTCTTTTGACAAAATGAGATGATTAATGCTTCTTGATCATCTAGATACATGTCTCATTTGCATAAATTTGTTTAGAATTAAAAAAATTAGTATGAATTTATAAAAATTGTAATTTTATATTATAATAAATAAAAAATTTAAATTCTATAAAAATTTATAAAACTTCTATAGAGATTTATCATAGCTCGTGGTGAGCTTGGCCTGCTAAAATTATCCCCATTTTAATGACAGGCTCAAAAGATTGACAATAACAATAAAAAAATAAATAGATGATAACCAAAATCACAATTTTGCCCCTGCATTTTGGATCGCCTGTGTGTGTAATATCACATGTCCAGTTTTAATATTATTATGAGTGTATTTGGAGTAACAAAAAATGAGGTATAATGAGATAAGTTGTAGATTCGTAATTCGTGTAACAAGATAAAAAATGAATAATGTTCGGCGAAAAATTTTATCGCCAGAACTGCTAACCACGCCAATTAAAAATGCGACTGTGAACCTGTCGAACAAAGGAAAGAGAAAGGTTACGGTCGGAGTGGAGGTCTCTGGCCGGAAAACCCTCCAATACTTAAGTCAACAGGTAGTTTATGGAAAACTCTTAGGAGAAGAAGCAAAGAGTGCAATAAGTTGGCAATAATCAGCTTATCCTGATTGCCAAGTGAGTGGAGTGTTGTATTTATAGTAATGTAAATAATAAATAAAATAATACTTATGAATTGGCTGTTTTCATGTCTCTGGGTACTTCTTTTTTTCCTTACTTTAAATACCTTTCACTTCTCATTTAATACCCCATACCTTTCATTAAATGCATTTGGTAGCTAAATGCGACTGTATAGTCAGAATTCAGTTGTTAAACTGTCTACCTGTCACATCTATCAACCACTTGTAACGAGATGAACTAATTTAATTTCCTTTACGGTGATAAATATATAGTCCAGTCATAACTAGGGCACATTTATTGTTACAAACTCATATTAATGCTGTGGGACCTATGCCTAACATTTATTAGCCGCCATTCCAAGGGCCGAACAAATTAACTTGTATGATCCTCAGCGATCGCCACATGGCAGCATGTCATTCATCAATACTAGGATGCCAAGGAAACCTAAGTTATCTTTATTGTAAACCACGCGTCAAATCCATGATGTTCCTGTGTGACGCCACGTGTCACCAAACAGCTTGTTCAGTAGAGGGCCACGTGTCACTGGTCAAAATGTTCGGTCAATGATCACGTGTTCAAATTAAAAATGTTCGGCATTGGGCCACGTGTCATCCTATTTAAATTGTTCGGCATTCCACGTGTCCCAGACGTATTTTATCTAACAAATAACTTTTAAAAATTTTCAGTATTTTTTTTATCATTTTTTAGAATTTTTTGTCACTATAAAAGGAGCTATATATATTATTATTATGTAATCTTTTAAATATTAAGAAATTTAGTTCATCCTTACATAGCTGGGCCACTGTGGCACGTTCTTATATTTTATGAATAGTTAGTTTCAATGGGAATGAACAGGTGTTTATGAGATTGTCTTGAGTTATGGTAACGGACAGAGGCGGAAATAGTTATGACGGAGTAGAAATAATTGTTTTTACTTATTTAAATAAGAAAAATTAATTATACATATTTTTTAATATTTTACTTACTAAAATTCTTTTTTTGATTCCACTATCTTAATTTTTAGAAGGTTAAAAGTCATTTTTTTTAAGATAAACCTCTCTACCTCCTCCCATAATTTATCTCTTCTTTCTTAGCAGAGAAGCTCTGCTCTTCTTAGAGTTTCTATTTTTGGTCCTACCCAACCCAAATAGGCTATGCTATGTTCATCAATTTCAGAAAGCATCATCATCCAATGGAGTTACTTTCTTGCTTGCTTGTTTAATCTAGTTTTGCATTTGGGTTATTGGGTTTTTATGAGATCGTTGCTGCTTAATACATACATATATATATATATATATATCTTAAAGCGTTGTGTGTTTCTGTATGCATGTTTTCTTGTGTAGATTTTTGCTGAAGCCTCAAGCAGGATATTTTGATTGGCTAGATCTTGATTTGTATATATTTGAATATTTTGATTGGCCAGATACTAAAAAAATTTATATTAAGAATATTATTGTTTAATTACTTAGGACTTGTTTGGTGGCATCAAAAGCCACCAAAAGTCATCAACTTTAACTAATTTTTGTATTTTTCTCCAATAAAAATTTTTCACATATCACCTTTATGTCACATCTTTCTATTTTTATTGTACTTTTGCCCTATTTTTGTCAACCAAACAGGCCCTTATTTTGTGATACAATTTTTTATTTATTACTACTATTTTTCAACTGCACAGCTAAACGAATTCTAACTTGGGTAATTGGTTTTTAACTCTATCCTCACGCACAATAATTGGATGATAGAAACTATTATCTATGCTTATTTAATGTTGATGTCTTTGCAGAAACTGAAGATGTAACTCTCAATGGATGACATTCGGATTTAAAAACACTGGAGAAGGAAATTGGAGAAAACTGTCATGTCCCCGATTGATTTTTTTTTTTTTTAATTGTAAATCGAGGCATAGGTAATACACAGACAAATTATCTTATCAAACAAACACACACCCTGATCATAACAATATCACAAAATAATATAAATTAAAAATTGAAAATACAGTCTCAAAATAATAAGTTAAGGCTTCACAACTTATACAGTCACATTGAAGTTAGTATATATAATACATATATAGAATTTCTCTCATTAATGTACATAATCTCTCAAAACTAATCTCTCAAAACAAAATAAAGAATTAACTATAAGTCCAAGACAGTCATGCCTCGTGACCAGATGGTTCCGCCTTCCTATTACAGTGGTGCTATTAGAACCTACAATGAACTCTATAGGGGAGTGAACACTCACACATATATGCCTACCAAAATAATAACAATGCTAGATCTTGTCATGCTAGTAGTATGAAACATGATCAACATAATTTAAAACATGTTATAATTATGATAATGAAATCATAACATCATCATTATCAACTCAATATTTCAGTTACGACATTAACATAGTCAAAATAATAATTAGGGTAGACATTCAGCAAGACTGATTCGAACACTACATCTAACCCAATAACCAAAGTCACGCACACAACTGGAGAGTGACATACAATCGTTCATACATAGTTCTGGGAAATATTCACAGCTTCAAAAAAGTATTTACACATTCCTCTCACTTAACTAAAAAAATTACCCCTCACATACAGGATATTGCATGCCAATCCCAAGAATTTGGGTTAAACGTAAGTTACTAACCTACTATTATGATAATCAATCCTTGTGTAAGTTTAGAGACTCTTAACTTATGAGTACATATATTCTCTAATTTTGTACCTAGTAATCCTAAACAAAATCAATACTTATAAATCATAATCAAAATCTTATTTTATCTTTTCATCACAAGGAAATATCATAAAATTCCATAACACTATATCAAAACATAACAACACATCTCAATCTAACTCAAAACAAATAGTATATAGGAGAAAACATAATCGTTGGGATGCACGTTTGTGTGGGTATAGTTAAGGTTTCACCCTAGGGCAGAATCATGGAAGAACAATAGCTTAGAAGGTTGGATTAAGGCATCCACGCCAACCATTAGAAAATTTAGTTTTGTTAGAATCATCACTACTAGAGATTGCCCAATCGGCGAGTGAAAAAATCGGGCGACCGCTTGTGGCGGTCGCTATTAGAGTATTAGCGACCGCTAGTAGCGGTCGCTATAATGTTCGTCGCTACTACAGTGCAGCAAGGGATCGACGACGAAAAAATTCGGACGACCGCTTATAGATTTTGAATGACAACATTAGCGACCGCTTAAGGCGGTCGCTGGTCGCTAATGCTATCGCTAATAGTCCACTTATTTCGGGCAGAATGCCCATCTCTTTTTCCCCTCCTTTCTTCCCTCTTTTTCCTCTCCCTCCCACACGCTCTCTCCTCTCTCCCCCCTGCCCCTCTCTGCTCCTCGCTGTGCCGCCGCCGCCGGACGCCAGCCTCCGCCGGTAACTCTCTCACTCTCTAGCTTTCTCCCTCTCTCTCTTTCCGATTTTTATTTTACTAACCATTTTTTTGTGTGTAAGGGTTTTTTTTGTATTCCTCACCCTCCAGGCTTGATTTTTTTTTTAGTTTGAATTTTTTTTTTCTGATTTTTCTTGTTTATTATTGGATTAATGTAAATAATATTTGTTTTTTTGGTGGTTGGGGTTTGATATTCATCCTTGCATGTATGTAGATTTTATTTCATATATATGCTGTTAATGTTGGTTGTTTTGATTAGAATTTTTGTTTTTTGAAATGTTGGTTGTGAAATGTAGAAATGCTGTCCAATTTTTTTTTTTTACTGTTTTGCTATTTTTTATTGCTGTTTTTTTTTTTATTTTTTTATTTTGCTGTTTTTTATTTTAATGAGGAATGTTTAATTTTGTAAATTGAAAAAGTATTATTAGATTAAAAAATTGAAAATACCATTAATGCGTAACAAATAATATATAATAAAATATAATTTTTTTGTTTATTAATGCGTAACAAATAATATATAATAAAATATAATTTTTTTGTTTATTAATGCGTAACAAGTAATATAAAATATAAATTTTTTGCTATGTTAACATTGTTTGAGTAAAATATTGATAAATTTAAAGTTATACATGTACCTTCACCCCATTTTTAAAAATACATGAGGAATGTTTAATTTTTTAAATTTAAAAAGTATTATTAGATTAAAAAATTGAAAATACCATTAATGCGTAACAAGTAATATATAATAAAATATAAATTTATTGTTTATTAATGCATAACAAGTAATATAAAATATAAATTTTTTGCAACCAAATATTATTGTTTGTGTAAAATATTGATAAATTTAAAGTTATGCATGTACCTTCACCCCATTTTAATAAATACATGTAATTTATTTGAAAATTTAAAAATATTTTGATTGAAATATAATTTTTTGAAATTATAAAAGAGTGAATGCTTATTTTTTTTAAATTTAAAAATGAGAATTGAAATTAGCTCTTTGTAAGAAAATATAATTTATTAAATAATTTTATTTAATAAATTATATATATTATTATCATTGAGTGAAATAATTATCAAAAATAATAAAGGAGTGAGTGTTTAATTTTTTTAATTTAAAAATATAAAAATATGAAAAATAATATTTAATATGATTTGCTTTTGAAGTAATGATTAAACAATTAAGAAATTAATTTTAAATATAAAAATATTAAAGTAAAATATTTGGAATTATAAATACATAAATGTATAATTTTAAAAAATAAATTGATTAACTTACCTTACGGAAATTAAATTATATTATGATATTTATAATGTTAGACAATAATGCTAAAAATATGAGAATTAATTAAATATTAATATTAAACTAAAACTTATTGGTTCACTAAAAATATAAATTAAAATTAAGTTAAGAAATTGCCATGGTTGGATTTTTCAACATGGGTTGTGCGATGTTTAGGCTCAGTTATTAGACAAAGTATAATAAAAATATAAAGTTTAATGTAAAAATAATATATAGTTTGAAAAAAGTATAAAAAGTTAGTGAAAGTTGATAGATTTTTTAATGAATTAAATACAATAAAGTTTGTATACTTTTAAACATATTATTTACTTTCATAAAAAGAATACATTTAAATAAGAATGGATGCATAAGACCAAAAAAAAATTAATAATAATTTTCACTTGTATGTAAATTCTCTTATTTTATAATATTTTCATGAATGTAAATGGCATACTTAAAAATTATTAAAAATAAAAAATATTTTTTGATAAAAGAATTTATTAAAAAAAAAAAGGAGTTAAGAAAACTTGACTTCTCTGCCTGTTACCAAATAGACCCCTCAGCTAATATATATAAAGTTAAAATCTTGTTGAGAGTTATTATAATTTATTTTAATTTTATTAGATAATTTATATATATTTTTGTCGTTCACCATTAATATTATGAAAAATATTAAATAAAAAGTAGCATAAATAGGAAACAATAATACTAAAAAATATTAATATCGTAATATTGGTTGTTAATTTTTATATTTTGAATTAAACAATAATACTAAAAATAGTAAGATTAGGTAAATAATAATATTAAATTATAATTTTTAGGTTCATTAAATATTTATATTAGTTAAAATATTAAATAACGAATTAGAATATTGATAAAATAATTAATTTAGGTCAAATTAGATTGTTTCAATTAATATTGTAATGGCTGATTACTCAAATGATTGAAAATATTTTTATTATTTGAAATCATAGTTTGATTTATATTATAATGAGTAAATATTGAATTGCTCGTAATATCTATTATTAATTTATTTAATTTGTATCGTATTATTTTATTTGTTGTATATTTGATCTTCGGATAGTTTATTTAAGTGTTATTTGTTTGAATAACAATAATTAACTCTAATCTTTGGGCCCAATCCAAAACTAAATCCCTAATTTTGCCTGGGTCCAATCCAACATCTTTTTTGGGCCTAGTCCAATCCAATACGAATACGATAAGAAAATTAGGTCAAATAATAATATTATAATATTATTTCTAGGTAATTTACCGAATAATATAGTCATTAATTAGACAAGCAGCATTAGTTAATTAATGATATTTAATTAGTTCAATTAGTAGTTACAAGTAAACCCCTAATCTTGCTTGGGCCCAATTCAATATTTTTCTTGGGCCCGGCCCACTTCAATATTTTCTTGGGCCCGGCCCAATTCAATATTTTCTTGGGCCCAGTCCAATCCAATACGAATACGATAAGAAAATTAGGTCAAATAATAATATTATAATATTATTTCTAGGTAATTTACCGAATAATATAGTAATTAATTAGACAAGCAACAGTAGTTAATTAATAATATTTAATTAGTTCAATTAGTAATTACAAGTAAACCCTTAATCTTGCTTGGGCCCAATCCAATATCTTTCTTGGGCCCAGTCCAATCCAATACGAATACGATAAGAAAATTAGGTCAAATAATAATATTATAATATTATTTCTAGGTAATTTACCGAATAATATAGTAATTAATTAGACAAGTAGCAGTAGTTAATTAATAATATTTAATTAGTTAAATTAGTAATTACAAGTAAACCCCTAATCTTGCCTGGGTCCAATCCAATATCTTTCTTGGGATTGGGCCCAGTCCAATCCAAGACGAATACGATAAGAACATTATGTCAAATAATAATATTATAATATTATTTCTAGGTAATTTACCGAATAATATAGTAATTAATTAGACAAGCAGCAGTACTTAATTAATAATATTTAATTAGTTCAATTACTAATTAAAAGTAAACCTCTAATCTTGCCTGGGCCAAATCCAATATCTTTGTAAATACTTTATTCTAAGTTAGAAAACAAACAGACATTGAGAACTACTTTATTTTATTCATTTGCATACATTAGTGAAACTTAGACTTGTTTGAGAATCTCGTACGCCACCCGTTTGGTCATCCTTAGGCAACGGATTAGGTCTTTGACCAGGTTCGTTGTCCTTTCGATAAATGTGCGGGGATTGATGTACGCGATTCTTGAACTGTCTAGTTTGGACAGTTTGGGAATGCAATTATCCATCTTGCCTTCAACAACTCATGTACTGTCCTATGTTAGATGAAGTTTCGGTTGACGTCCTGTTGTTCTCCGGGTGCGTACACAGGGTACGAATGATGTCGTCTGTGTATCGTGTACTTGGAGAACCACGCAGACATGATGCCGAAATTTTATCTAATTAGGGGACAAAGGCATTAAGTTGTTAAGTGCAAGTTGGATCGTGCATTCTCGAATGGGATAGAACCAACCACCCTGTAATGAGGAGGTAAAATTTAAGACTAGGTGTTCTGCATATGGCACTACTTTTTATAGTAATGACATTTTATCCTCTTGGGACTCCACAGATACTATAAGCGAGATGGATAAGAGTTAGATTGATTTGTCGAATAGGATGTCTCCGGAGTATATGGAGGGGTTAATTAGTTTATTGTATTCACCAGTGGGTTTCCCAGTGAGTACATTAGTTGTCCTTGCAGAAAGTGTGCTAATCGGTATTACTATACATAGGAGGTTGTCAGGGAGCATCTGATCCGTAATGGGTTCTTGAAGCAGTATAAATTCTGGACTCTCCATAGGGAATAGTATACCGCCTCTCGTCCGCAAGAAACCGTTGAGGTGGAGGCCGAGGCTGCAGAAGAAGCTGATCCAATGCTCGCGGTGCTAGCTGATATCACATGTGGATTGACACATGAAGACAGCGGTGCTGGTATTAATCTGACGGGTGGAACTAGTCCCCGCTCGGATGTGGATGATGAGTCCTTGAGATATTTTGAAATACTCGACGATGCGCAAATAGAATTATATCCTGGATGTCAGGAATTCAGTAAATTGTCATTTATCATTGAGCTGTTACATTTGAAGGCATTGAATCACTGGTCGGATACGTCGTTTGACATGCTACTGCAATTGCTCCGTAAGGTTTTACCAGCGGGAGCTAAGCTTGCTGAATCGTACTACCAGGCACGCAAGTTAACTGAGAATTTGGAATTCACATACGAAACTCTAGATGCATGTCCCAATAGTTGCATGTTGTTTCGGAATGAGAATGGCAACCTCGATACGTGTACTGTGCATGGGGTTCTGAGGAGAGGAGGGACGAGATATTTTTCTCCATTGTCGGACGCGATGGTTATGAATACATGCTTACACAGGGCGCGGGTATTCCACGTCGATCTGTCGCACGAGCAGAGTCATCTTCTCAGGCCAGACGTCGCGACCAGGATCTGCTCCAGACCTTTCGAGTTGAGATAGACGCGCGAGAGGCATCACTTCGGGCCGAGATGATGGTTGAGATGGAGAGGCACCTCTCTCAGAGTCAGAGCCATCCACCTCCTCCTCCTCAGGTTAAAAATTTTATTTTTCGTTACTATTACTCATTAAAATTTTATAAATTTATTTATTCATGTCTTTTTAATTATCACGTTCTAATTTCATTATTATTCCATTGTAGGACCCAGACGATGGCAGATGGCCCTCTTGGACTGATTAGGATCTATTTGTATATATTTTGATAAGTGCATTTATATATTTTTTTGTTTTTGTATTTTGAACATTTGCATATAATAAAATTTTATTTTAATTGTAATCTAATTTGATATTGTGTTTGTATATATAATCATAATTAGGAGCTATGTTTTTTTTATTGATTTTATGAAAAATTTCATTAATTCCATGTGCAAATTAATAAATTAAATTTAATATAAATATTTATACATAAATAATTAAATATAATAGTTATTATAAATAATTAATAACTATTAAATAAATAATTATTATAAATAAATAATAATTTATTATTAAATAGATTTTTTAAATAATTTGATTTGTAAAAAAAAATTATTGAGATTTTATTATAATTAATCATTGAAATTCATTTAAAAAAAATACTAAGTATTAGCGACCGCTTAAAGTAGTCGCTAATACCCCAAAAGGGTCGCTACTTCCTTGGCGCCAAATGGTCATGGCTTCCGCGCGTAATTAATTGCGATCGTTGTTCTGTCGCTAATAATTCGCGCCTTTTGGCGCCAGCAGTAGCATCTTCATACCAAAAAAACAGCGATCGCCTTTAATTTTTGGCGACCGCTAGAAACGGTCGCTAATTGACTGACGTTTTTAACTCAAGCGGTTGCATGCGCGGTCGCAAATAATTTAGCGACCGCCTTGACGGTCGTTAATACTTTTTAGCGACAACCTAAATGCGACTCGCTTGACGCGGTCGCTAAGCCGTCACTAATATTTTTAGCGACCGCTATCTTTCATTTAGCGACCGCCCCAAGCGGTCGCTAATTCCGCTCTTTCCAGTAGTGCATGCTCTATTTAACCACTTTTAAATCTAAAACTCTCAAATTTCAAGATTTAAATCAAAACATCTGGTCTTAATGATTTCCAAAACATATAGAACTTTTCCATATTCATAATTATAACATTGCATAGCAAGGTTACATCATGCATGGTACAAATTTTTAAATTTTAAACATGCAAACCTAACTCAGCATTCTACATGAAAGTGCCAATGGAGAACCAAAAGTTTAAAGTTCAAGGACCTCTACCTCTACTAAATGTTTCAAGAAGACGAAGATGCACGCAATGCGGAGAATGCAAGGAGATGGATGAGTTTCTCCCCTCCGTCTTTCTCTTTGTTTCCTTCCCTCCTTTTCTTCTCTTTCTGTTCTTCTCTCTTCTTCTTCTCTCTTTTCCAGCAGTCAAGGATCTCACACACACCCATATTGTATATTCTCTCCATTAACTCTCAACTCCAGCTCTTAAAATTCTCATTTTCGGTTCAAATTCATTACTCAGCCCAACCTTCATATGCATGCAGGTGTATATGGAGGTATATCAGGTGAAGTGGCCAATACATTGCCACCTGTGATCTCTCTGGACAGAATGATATGCAGCAAGGGTGGGTCGTGAAAAGTAGTTAGGAAGCCCAAAAATCACAGACGCACAGACGACTGTATGAACGGGCCTTCATATGTGCACATCTTCAAACGGGTTTCTGGACTAGGAAAATATTTTGATGTTTCGAATGACCAGCTTATGAAAGTGACTAATTTTACCCTCATTACAATTTTTAAACAAAACACAATTGAATTAAACCGAATAAAATACTGATCAGATAAATGTACTGATCATAACAAGAATAATTTTGTAACATTTTTTTTTTAAATTAAAATTTCTGATGTGGGTATTGGAAAGCTGAAACAAAAGTTTCTGGCATTGTATTGTAATTGATGGTTTGAAGCCATCTGGCAAGTTTTATTTCCCACAAAATGCATTCATAGTTTTTGAAGTTGAAACTTTGATGTTCAAAGCCCCGTGAATGTTTAGCTTCATATGTACAATTGCTGCTTGAAAATTATGAAAATTTCCGTGTTTCTTTTGTTTTGCTGTGCGTATTCGTTAGAAACTTCCTCGGGGAATCAGAATACAAGGAAAGATTAATGAAAGATAGTGTCGCACCAACAGAGATTTTACTTATTTGTACAAAGACGCACAGTTCATATTCAGTATCATGATTTCTTCTCTGGTAAATCACGTACATTTTATACCGGATTTTATATTGGTTACTTACTATCGAAGTTCCAATGAGATTCTTTCATTAGCTGTTAAGAAAATGAGATTGGAGATGTTACGTGTCTATCATATGTGATAAAAAATCATGAACCCCTTCAAATTGTTATATTAAATAGGTGAAGATATTATTTATAATTTAATAGCTCAACTAGGACATTCTAACATCATTAAGGACTTAATTGTGATGCAAACACTTAAGATCTTTAATAATAATAATAATAATAATATTTATGCAAGTATTTTATAATGTAATGACAGAATGCCTTCACATTCAAGGTATTAGTTTGATCTTTTTACACTCATTTTTTTGTAATATTTGAAAAGTTTTGAGTTAATTTTGTATAAAGGCTTCGTATTTTAGTCTTTTTGCATTCAAAATCAAGGAAAGCACTGGACTCCTGGCCTCTTTTTTTAACTCCGCCCTTGACCCCAAAAAAAATAAAAAAGTTAATGTTTAAGTACAAATAAAAGTAAAATTAGAGATAAAATATAAATGTACTTAGGCCACGCTTGTTTGCCGGACTTAAATATGAGACAGGGAGATATTGTTAGAGGGTCCCACAAAAGTAAGGTTTGATTTGTAACTTTTTTGCCTAGACGCCATATCCGTTCCAAATTATATCTGGTAAATTGTGGGATTAAAAAACCCAAAGGGGGTGTAGTATTATTTATGCACCATCTTTAAATTTATTTTCTGCTAAAATTTAAAAATTTAAAATTATTTTTTATTACATCATATGTCAAATCATATCTTTTATCCTATTTTATATCACACCAATCAAACACTAAAAAGATAAACCCATGTAAAAATTAATCCAATATTTATTCAATCTTATAGAGTATTTCATACTGTTACTTATACTTTATTATCTAAATCCTCAAATCAAACATAATTTTAGTGTTTCTGAAAGGGAGGACATATGTAACATCTTTAGAGAATTATACTTCATAAACTGCACTTCCAAGATTCTTTTTGTAACAAAGGAAAGGGGGGAAAAAAAGATGCAGAAACGATAACCATGAACAATTTGAAGAGACCAAAGTGTTTTGGCTTTTGGCGTGTGACTTTGGATCCTATGTGCTAACAGAGGGGGGATCAATATGCCTTCATTGCACACGTATCCATTTTACTATCGATATAGATACAGATTATCTCCCCCTTTCCAAAAGTTATTCTTTCTTCAAGTTACTTTCATTGCACTCTTCACAATCATAATATTCCCGGAAAATATATATATATATATCTATATGTGTGTGTGTGTGTGTGTGTGTGTGTGTAGCAGATTATCCAAATCCAGCAGATGAAATATACGTGCGTATGAGAAATATGAAACAAACAAGCAAAGGAATTCACTAAAAGGTTACATATATAGGCCGGGAATTCATTTTTTGGGGATCAAAATGCAGATAAGAACCATTGATGCATTATTTCATATAAAACACTTTTTGGCAACGTTCATTATTTTTTTCCTCTAATCAAAAGTGGGCTCTAATTGACGAGATCGGCGCTTGATGAATATTATAGCGATGCTAAACTCAATCTGATCAAACTGAGTTATCAAAATTATGATCATAGGACAAACATATATATGATGACTCCTGTAAGTCCTTTTCCCTTCTTTATTTTCCTTCTTGCTCAAACAACCATTATGGGTTCATGATTTGACATTTTTCTTGTGCTTTATTGGATTTCCTCTATTTTTCTTTCCTTTTTTTTTTTTTTACCTTTAGGTGGGAAAAAAAATAAATAAATAAATAAATAAAACATCTAGCATGATACATCGAACGCCGTAGATATCTCAAAGCGTGAATTAACAAGAATGAGTCAAAAGAATGAATCATTCGTTTTCTGATTAACCTAACAAATGTCAAAACAATTAATGATCATAATTCCTTGGTCACCGAATCTTCACACGTGTAAAACAGTTGCAAAACCAGCCGCATAATCACTCCATGTAAACAACAAAAATTTATGTATATATACTTATATATGTATGTACATCAAGCAGTCAAAACTAACCATCGGCCAATTTTAATCCTAACAACTGTTATGTCTTTTGTAATAAGCATCCCAGTGAACTTCAGGCCGGCAGAGATGCCAATGGAATGGGTACAAAGGTACTTGATCAGACTAAATTCGTTAAAAATTCTTTGAAAAATATACCACAATAAGATGGAGATGAGTTTAGAATTGAAATTTAATATCCGTATAGGTAAGTGACGGGTTTAAAATTTGTCTATAAGATATTTGATACCTGATGCTGGTAAGATACCCGTTAAGTACTCACTTAATAAAATATAATATAATATATATTTATATAAAATGTAATTGTAATATCGATTTAAAAGTTTAATGAGTTCCAAAACATATTCAATTTGTTTAAATTTCAAGTAAATTTGATCTGATACAAATAATTTTTTGTTATATATATATATATATATGTTTTCAACTTATTTAAGATAATTTTCCTGACGTTTGAAAAACATATATTAACTTACCTTATTAATTTACAAAAACTTAAAATAGCAAAAATTATATTTATGTGATGAATTTCTGAGTATAGTATTATTTGTAAGTTGTTGTTATAGATAATTTTTTTTTAGTACTTATATAAATTTTCCAATGTAGTATTCTATTTTTTGTATTTTTTATTTTAAATTAGGTATTTAACAATTTTAACAAATGGGTAACACGAAATTAGATCAATGGTACTTAACTACATTTGACGGATTTGGATGGGACGGGTTTGACATGTTTAAAATGGTACATGTTTGGGATTCTAACAAAATAAATAAATAAATAGATGTGGGACTATAATGGTAATTTAAAAGTAAATAGGTTCGATAATGATAATTATTAATTAGGCAGATATCCTACCCATTTACATTTCATAGGCCTAACCATTTTTTTAGTGTTTTTTTTTTGAAATTTTATGGACCTCCAAATGCTCTCTTTATACATACTAGGGGTTATTCGGCTAACTAACTTTTATTAATCTAATTTTCTCTAACTTTTTTCATAAAACACATTTCTAAATTTTATTAATTTTTTAACTTGTACTTACTCTAACATTTATCAACTTTCTTTAATTTTTTCTAACTTTCTTTAATTTTTTTAATTTTTATAAATTTTTACCAAATACTTAATTAATTTCTAAAGTGATATATTAATAAATGGTGCAGAGTTTTATTTATTTTTATATCTTCTTTTTTTTTGTGTTTTTTTTGGGGGAGGGGGGGCCTCTTTTAGCGTGCGCCGATGCATATATAATAATGCTTGCAAAAAGCAGCAACCAAATCAGAGCATGATTGGCTGCTGGAAAAAGTAGAAAAAAAAAAAAGAAATATTTGAGTAATGAGGGGTCCATGAAACCGAGTTCAACGAAAGCAAATCCTCATTGGTCAACTTAATTATAATATTCCCATTGAACAAATCACGAACCTACACATATAAAAAAGTGCCATTCTTGCACTGTGACGCAGCAGTAGTGTAATAAGTGCGTAAATTAATCAGACAAATTAAGCAGTCTAATACTTAATTACTAATTAACACAGAAAGATTAACAACAGACTGCTAATTGTTTTGTTTAAATTAATAACGAGCAATTAATTGGATGATGGAATGGGTGGCGGAAAAAGAATGGCAGCAATGATTTGGTTTTATTCCTTTTGAAAACTATGTCCTAACTGAAACTTTGATAATTTCAAATACAAGAACACAAGAGACAGTGTCCTGTTGTTATAGAAATAAAATTGTTATGTACATTATTATGTGTAATAAAATAAAATAAATTTCTTTACGCGTATCTAGGCAAAAATTAAATAAAATTAGTTTTTTTTTCACCTCATTTATTTATTTATTTATTCTTTCATTCTATTAATCAGTTATTTATTTTCTTTTTGACTTTGGCACTTTTTTTGACATTTTTTTTTGTTTCTTTTTAATTCTGGGTTTCGAATAAAAATCGAAAAGAAAATTCAAATACAAAATTTTTATTCAAACTTTAGATATTGATAATTATACATTACCCCCCTCAAATTTAGTCGAACAATATATATCTGACAATCCTCTGATACAAAAATTAACACCTGACTACTTATGATTTGAATTAAAATATAAAATTGATAGAATTTATTAAATTTAACTAAGTTTATATTTCAATTAATTTATAAGGAATTTTGTGTTTGAGATTTTATATATAAAAATATTCCATTTTAACATAAAAATAAGTAAAATTTTATTTTTATAAAAAATATTCTTTATGATTTGATATAACAGATTTTATTAATTTTGTAAGTTATGTATTGGTTTCTAAATTAAAAGGAATTATTATTTTTATAATTTTTTTAAGTGAAATTACCCTGTTAACTAGCGCGTGGCGGCTGGAGAAAAGTCACAACAGCGAGGGGAGTGTGTACGGATTTGGGTAAAATACTTTTCATGTACGGACAGTGAGTGAAAACAGACCAATCATTCTTCTTCTTCGGTCGGAACGCGTGACAACCACTGCCCATTTGTCTAGCGGACATCCCCACCAAAATCAAACTTGACCTACAGTCAAAATTGGAGTTTTTTTTTTTTTTCGGGTTTTACGGCTGCTGTGGTATGTTTATCTACTATTGCCGATGAAAAATTATTTTGAAATCTGTTGTTAATAAAAAATCGTAGTTTCATATTACGCTTGCTTAATAAAAATTATTATTTTAAAAATTGTTATTAACGAGAAATCGTGATTTCATATCGTGATTGTTCAGAAAAAATCTTATTATGGTTGTTGTTGCCTGAAACTGGGGTGTAAAAAACGCAGAAATGCGATATGAGATCGCGCTTCTTGAAGCCGCACAATCTCCCTGCAAGCTCCGTTCAGTGAACTTCAAAAATATTGTTGTTGCCTGAAACTGGGGTGTAAAAAATGCAGAAATGCGATATGAGATCGCGCTTCTTGAAGCCGCACAATCTCCCTGCAAGCTCCGTTCAGTGAACTTCAAAAATATTGTTGACATCCTTTAGTTTTCTTTTTTTTTTTTTTTTTTCAATTTACGTTTTTTTTGGATTCTTCACAAAATACTTAAAAAAACAAAGAATAAAATAAAGGACATGGAGAAAAGAAAAGAAATAAGAAAATATGTTTTTGGATTTTTCAAAAAGTAATAAATTAAACAAAAAAGGGTAAAAAAAAGGTGCTTTTTCTTTTTTTTTTTCTAAATACTATTGCAAATATTATGTCAATTCTAATATTTTGTCTATTTTTGTTACATCATATTAAAATAAATTATTTTATTCAAATATTTTATTATGCTAAAATTATTGTAAACAAATAACATAATTATATTATATTAATTAAGTTAATATTAAATATATATTACTAATTTATATCTAATAAATAACTAAATTAAATTATTTAATTTAGTTAATAGGAAATATATATCATAAAATTATTTTTAATAAATAATAAAATAAAATGTATTAATTTGATTTGACTTAACAAACAATTTTAATTAATAAAAATCCATGCAGACATTTTGTCAATTCTAATAGTTTGTCGATTTTTGTTACATTGTATCACAAATTTATTTCTAGTAAATAATTAAAATAAATTAGTTAATTTAACAAATAGGAAATATATATCATTAAATAATTCTTAATAAATAACTAAATAAATTATATTAATTTACTTAAATTTAATAATTCCTATTAGTTAAATTAACTAATTTAACAATTTATTAAATTATTAAATAATTCCTATTAAATAATTTAATAAAATGATTCCCATTAAATAAAGCGTAAATTGAAAAAAAAAAGAAAAAAGAAAAGAAAACTAAAGGATGTCAGCAATGTTTTTGAAGTTCATTGGACGGGGCTTGCAGGGGGATTGTGCGGCTTCAAGAAGCGCGATCTCATATCGCGTTTCTGCGTTTCTCACACCCCGGTTTCAGGCAATAGCCATTCCATGATGGGATTTTTTTTAACAACCGCAGTATGAAACTGCGGTTTCTCATTAACAACAATTTTTAAAATAGCAATTTTTGCTGAGTAAGCGTGGTATGAAACCACGATTTTTTATTAACAGCAAATTTCAAAATAGTTTCCCATCGACAACAATTGTAGATATAGTTTCCACAACAGCCGTAAAACAAAAAAAAAAAAAACTCGTCAAAATTGATATTGGTTCTAAACTTTTAAATTCAAAATTTAGAGGTCGTTTGAAGTGTAAAAAAAATTAGAAATTAAAAGAGTAATTTTTTAAAAAAATTTAAATTATAAAAAAATTATTTTGAAATAATGGTTGAATATTTATATTTGATTTGATATAAAATTATTAAAATTATATAAAGTGATACGTAACAAAATTTTAGTGGAGAATCTTGAAAACTTTTGAAATTTTATGAAAATTTTTTGTATAAATATCAATCCAATTTTTTTAAAATCTACAAAAATCCATTAAAACGCATTATAATTGTTTGTTCTAATAGATTTTGGCAAATTATTTTGAAAAAATTGAAATTTTTTGGAGTTTGAAAAAGTTAAAACTTTTAAAGTTTTTTTTTTTTTTTTTTGGAGTTTTTTTGAACTTATTTGGAGCTCCAAATGGCCTCTGAACCAAATTGATAAGTTTAATTTAATGGTAAATTGAATATGAAAAAAATTAGTTAAAATCGATTTGGATTTAGTCAGGTTGTCAAATAGAGTGTGTTTGGAGTTTAATAAAGCAAAATAAATCTCTACAAATTTTTATAAAATTTAAATTTTTTACTTATTGCTTGAATTACAAAGTTATAACTTTATAAATTTATACTAATTTTTATAATTTCAAACACACCGTTTGACCTTTGGTCTAACTTTTGAAATCGAGATAAATCCAGTGCAAGAAACTTTTTTTTTAGAGCGCTAAACTGAAATTATGTACTATGTGCGGCATGAATGAATACGGGAATTTGGATTAATATTTTCTTTTGATATTTTACCAGCGATATATATATATACATGGGTAGACCGAATTAATAGCCCCAAAGATTTAAAAAATTACATCAAGATTTTATTGATTTTGCTTTAATTTTTTATAAATTTTATTTTTATCCTATTGTTATCAAAATTTTGCCCCATTATATTATATTTTTGCACTTATTTATCTTAAAAGTATAATTTTATCCCCCAGTAATTATAAGTCTTGAGCTCGCCCCTATACATATACATATACATATATATATATATATATATATATATATATATATATATAAAGGGGGTGCTTGGACACATGGTATGTATCTAGAGACAAGCTTGGGCCCGTGTAACCCTTTGCACCACATTGGTTGAAAGATACGAGAGGTACGTTGACTCCACTACCTGTTACGGCTCTAATCATGCTTGACTCCACTGCCTATTATAGCTTTGATTTTGGTTGTTCCACTATCCATTATACTCGAGTAGGACTGTCCTCAAAGGAAGGATACACGTGCCTAAGAACTTATAAATACATGAAGAATGAAGAAGAAAGGTAGTCGAGTAGGACTATCCTCAAAGAAAGGACAACACGTGCCTAAGAACGTATAAATACGTGAAGAATGAAGAAAAAATGTGAGGACTATTCACCATACTGATACTCCACTAAAATTACTCCTCGACCTTCCCCTTTTCAACATACTGTTTGACTTGACTATCAGAAAGATGTTCGGTCGAACACTGCTTAGCTTGTAGCTTTTGTTTTAGGACTCAGGCAGAGAGTCGAGAAGTCGAGGAGCCCGAGGCATATTCACAAGTTGAATATTCGTTTGACCACATCATCAAGATCTACACACTTAGTCAAACACGTCATCCAGAGATATCATTGGATTTTGTGACATTCTAAAATATATATACATGAATGATTAGGTATGAGAGATTGAATAATAGTAATAAGCTAACTAAAAAAAATTACCAAACAATATCAGTCAACTTATCATTCACAATGGCAATTTTAAGTGTGTATATAAGCTATATCAAAGTATTTTTGTAATTTTTTTAAAATATAAAAAATAAGCTTAAAATTCACAAAATAAAAACAATAAATTTTAAATTCAACTTCGGGGGTTTGATATAACCTATATTAAACATGTCTAATGATGATTAGTTACTAAATACGTATAATTGGATTCAATCCGTTAAGCAACAATTCGACTCAAATCCACCCAAATTCGTCTATTTACCAACTCTATGTATTATAAATATAGATATAGATAATAGTCATGCTTTTACTATAGGATTCATGTTAAGGTTTAAATTCCTATAATAAATGCATGATAAGAATATTAGAGGGATAGCTGCAAATAGTAGCATTTCTGGCTAGATTAGCTGTGGATGAATTTGGTTCAAATGGTAGGGTTAAGTCAAAATCTAGTATTACATGGTTATGGAGCTTTGATGATTAAGGCAGTGTTTAGATGGTAAAAAAAGTATAAGAAAAGTACAAAAAATTGATATAAAAGTAATATGCGGCGAAATTTGATTGGAGGAAATTAAAAAAAAATTGGTAAGTTTTGATAGATCAAACAGGCTTTAAAATTGTTGACAATAGCGTGGCGAGAGAGATAAAAAGAGGGGGGCTAAAAGGATTGACTTTGAGGCTTTTAATCCTCAAAACCAATTTAGAAGAACATCAAGTTAATTGTCCCAAAAACATTGTATAAATACCATAGCATATAGTAATCTCAAAACTTGAACAAATTAAAAACATTGAATTTCAAATCCTAGATGACCTTGTAGTTGGTATTACTTTCAAATTAAATGTTTTCAAGGATTTCAAGCATGGGACTTTATCTTAAAAAAATTAAGTATTAGAAATGTGAGGGCATTTTTGCGACCGCGAGGAGCGATCGTCCGATCGTGACCCTCCTTTCATCCTTTATACTTGAAGAAATTGTGAATTTGCCACCCTATAGAGGGTGCGCTTCCCCCGACTTGAACCCTTAACCTTTAAGTATTAAAGGAGGGGTTGAGTGGATATCCATGGCCACCTAGTCTAGATGGTTAGTTACCAAAATGTTTAAAGAAGACATTGGCAAGACAGTGAAAGTTTATATTGATGACATGGTAATCAAGAGTAAAGAGCTTGAAACCCACATTTAAGACTTACAACATGTTTTCTCAACACTGGATAAGTTTGGTCTGAAACTTAATGCTGCTAAGTGTGCATTTGGAGTTCATTTTTGAAAATTTTTAGGCCGCTTGATTACAAGGAGAGGAATTGACGTTAATCCTAACCAGATTAAAGCTATTCAAGCACTGGTTCCACCACAAACAAAGAAGGAAGTTTAAAAACTTACAGGAATGGTCACGGTACTTAATAAATTTATCAGCCGAGTATCAAATAAGTGCCGACCATTATTTAAGTTATTGAAAGGGGCAAACAAGATGGTCAGGGATGTTCTACAGCTAAGGGATGTTCTACAGCTTTATTTAGCAATCTCAGATCAAGCAGTTAGTGTTGTTTTTCTGAAAGAAGAAGACAGTAGATAGAAGCCAATCTATTATGCAAACAAGACTTTACAGAGGGCAAAGACCAAATACTTGCCTCTGGAAAAGTTTACTTTGGCATTGGTAATGGTATCCCAGAAGTTGGCACATTATTTTCATACTCACACCATTCAAGTGGTCATTGATAGTCAATTGGTTAGCTTTTGAGAAAAGCAGTTATTACTAGAAGGATGGCAAAATGGTTGGTGGCTCTAGGGGTGTTTGACATCACGTTTGTGCCAGGAACTGCAATAAAGGCCCAAGCATTGGCAGATATCATGGGCGAGTTTACTTTTTTAGTTCTCGAGCAGATCTAAGAGGTGTGGCAATTGGAGATTAATTCAGAACTTGAAGTTGCCACTCTCCACGCTAGCGTGGCATATTGAAGTGGATGGGTCTTCATCCAAAAAGGAAGCTAGGGTTGGTGTAGTATTAACAACTCCTAAAAGAGTAACAATTAAATATGCTATCAAGTTGGGGTTTGAAACAACCAACAATGAGATTGAGTATGAGGTATTTTTGGCTGGGCTTAATATTGCTCAGTGCTTATTTGCTCGGAATGTGTTGATCAAAATAGATTCTCAACTAGTGACAAATCTGTTTAAAGGTGAGTATGCAGTAAGAAATGAGAGGATGGCTGATTATTTAGATTTGTCAAAAAAAAGTTAGGGGATTTTAATGTTATTGGAATTGAGTTGATAGGCAAGGATCATAACCCTCATACTGATGCTTTAGCAACTTTAACTACATCCTCGAGAACTAGGTTAACTGCTACTATTTTCCCAAGTATTAGAAAGGCTAAACGTGTCCAAATTTAAGGAGGTGGGTTGTATTGCTTTGGGTTCATCTTGGATGGATTCAATCATTTTTTTATCTCAAAGATAGAGTTCTCCTGAGGGCAAAGTGCAAGCCAGAAAGCTTAGGATGAAAGTAACAAGGTTCCGATTGTCTCCCGACCATAAGCAGTATGGAAGGTCTTTCACAAGTCTTTATTTTCTTTGTGTTCATTCTTAAAAAGTTCAGAATTTTCTTAATGAAATACATGAAATGGTCTGTAGGGCACATACTAGGGGCAAATCTTTAGCATACAGGGTAATTATTTAGGGATATTGGAGGCCAAGAATGGGAAGATATGCTCAATCTTATGTTCAAAAGTACAAAAAAAGTGTCAAAAGTTCTCCCCTATCCTATATCAGCTTGATTGAGGGCTTAGTCTTCTCGTGAGTCCATAGTCATTTGCTCAGTGGGATCTTGATATAGTGGGACTTTTACCTAATGCCACTGGAAGCAGAAAATGGTTGGTGGTCAGCATAGACTACTTTACTAAATGGGTGAAGGCTTAGCCCTTAACTCATATCAAAGAAGATGATACAATTCGATTTATCTGAAAGAACACCATCACAAGGTATGACATTCCTAAACTCTTATTTCTGATAATGAAACGTAGTTCGATAATTCTTCGTTCAGGGAATATTATTTTAGATATGGATTAATAATTTTTATTCATCACCTGCCTACCTTCAAAGTAATAGGCAAGCTGAAATATCCAACAAGGTTATTCTCAATGGTATCGAGAAAAACTTGGAGACAGCTAAAGGCAAATGGGTTGAGGAGCTCCTAATAGTACTATGGACATACAGGACTATCCCAAGGAGATCAACGAGTAAATCACCAATTTCTCTTACTTATGGGTTGGAAACAGTCATTCCGTTGAAGGTTGGCATGCCCACTATTCAAGGATGTCAATAAATGCATCACCATTTTCTCTTACTTATTAGATGGAAGCAGTCATTTTATTCAGGTTGGCATACCCATTATTCATACAATAGCTCTTGATCAAGGGAAAAATGATAAAATTATGGATGTCAACTTAGACTTGCTTGGTGAGAAGAGAGAATTAGTTGCAAAAAGGCTGACATCTTATCAATAAAAAACAAAAAAGAATTTCAACAAGAATGTGAAACCATGAAAATTCAAAGTTAATGATTAAGTCCTTAGAAAATTGATTGGAGCAAAAAGAGACCCAACAGAGGGCAAGCTCGGCGCCAATTGGGAAGGTCCATTTCGAGTTACTAAGGTACTCAGCAATGGAACTTATCAAATGGCAGACATGGGGGGAAAGCCTGTAAAGAGACCATAGAATACAGCCCATCTATGTTATTCTATACATAAGAACTCAATACAATTTTATTTGTTGATAAAGTAGCAAAGTGAATAAGCAATTTTAAAGATATGCACAAAATTAAAGGATAGTCCCACTGGGTCATTCCAATGGCTGACTTGAAAAAGAATAGTCTCACTGGTTTATTCTAGTGATTGACTCGAAAAAGAATAGTTCCACTAATACATCCCAGTGGTTGACTCAAAAAAAAAATAGTCCCATTAGTTTGTCCCAATGGTTGACTCAAATAAGATTAGTCCTACTACTTCATCCTAGTAGTAGACTCGAGAAAGAATAGTCCAACTGGTTAATCTCAGGAGGTGACTCGAATAAGATTAGTTTCAGTGGATCTATCCTAGTGATTGACTAAAAAATGACCTGATTATTTTGTTTACAAGGAAAATCTATTTAGTTCATTCTAAACGATAACTCAAAAACTTGAACTTGATTTATTTACAGATTAGGATTTCTCATTGAATTTAAGCTATATTTGGCCTTTAGAAACTCAGTTGAAAAGGATAAGTAATGTCCCGACCACATTACATAAGATAGTACTGTGCAAAAGCATTGTTCTTAATGTAAATTCATGAGTAGAGGAGAGTGCTTGACCATACTAAATGAGGTCGGCAAAACAATAGAGGTTACCTTATTTTAAGTTGTGGTGGTTTAAATCCATGAACTTGTGGTTAACTTACCACATACATTTCACATATGCATTTATATTGTTCATTTATGAATTCATGAGTTGTGTTATTTGCAAGTTATCATGCACCAAATGCAATCAGCCTGGGTTTAGTTTAGAGGACAACCCAATTTTTAAGTAATATAGCTTGAGTATTTATGATTCTGGCATTAAGGCTTTTACTTAAATGTTATACTTTACTTTAAAAGTGAGATGAAATGGATGTTGATGCATTGAGAGGAACAATCATAATTCAGTAATATAATAATCTCCTAAAAAAAGATTAAGTACAAAAAATGTATTTCATTAAGAATTCAAAAATTGAAGTATATAAAAAAGGTTAACTACATTGAAGTTAAAGTCCTAATCATCCTTGATGTTTTCATTGATAACCTCCTCAGTAATTATGCTGATAAGCTCCTCGGCAACCTTTTCAAGTTTCTTTGGCAATAGAGGCTAATGCATCTTCAATTGATTCATTTGTGCTTGCAATGGACAGGGATTGGACTTAAAGTGCTTTAGTGGCATTGTCCACTTTTTCTTTTTCTTCTTCTCCCTCAATTTCTTCATTCCCAAGAGTATTGATAGTTGGAGTCCAAGGAGGTCTATCAAAGCTGAAAAGAGGTATTACTTCATCAGGGTAAGGCCATAGAACAATTCTGTAGGTATCAATGGTAGGATCAATCATCAACTTCTCCATAGCTTCCTCCCAGCCTTCTATACTTGGCATCAGTCTTCAGCTGTAGATAATCAGAGCATCTACAGCCTTCTATACTTGGCATGGATTTTTAAGCTTCTTGGAATGATCCTCTTCTAAACTTTTAAGCTTATTGGAATGAGTTTCTTCCAAGTTTTTGATTGACTGTTCTTTCTTTAGTAGAGCATCCGATTACCCTTTGATTTAACCTTTAGCTTTTCTCTCTCAGTTCTTGGATTGGAATGTTCCAATCTATACTTTGAGATATCTTCTACCATTCTTTCTTGCTTGGTTTTCACTTGTAGCGAGCTTGGCATCTTTGGTGGCCACGAAACGTGCCTATTCTATTAATTCTTCATCTTTGGTAGTAAAGAGCTTCTCTAAGACTCCAACTTTGGACTTGTTGGACTTCATTTTCTGCTCGGCAAGGTTCTTTTCAGACTTAGAAGCTTCAACTTACTTTTTCATTTCTTTTTCATTTGCTAGAGGAATATGAAGTCTGCTTCTCATTCCATTGATCTCAGCCTCGTTATCATCAATCCTTCTGTGTACGTGTTGGAAGTAAGAGGCAGCTTCCAGTAGATACAGTAAGTTCTGCAGGAAATAAAGAGTAAATTTAAAAGGAAGACTAAAACGCAAATAAAAAAAAAAAAAGAAGAAGGTAAATAAGTTTGAGGCAAACTTACAGTGACGGAGTTCTTGATTAATGTATCTGTGAACTCCCCAGGAGTAATCTTCCTCAATTTTTATTGATCATGAGGAGGAAGTGACTCCTTTGACATACTCAACTGGATGCATGAAAGCAAAATCCTGAATGTTAAAAGGATGACCACTCGGGAATTCAAAGCTAGGAACGAGAATTTTTGGGATAAAGAGAGGAGCATCATAGATTGTATTCAAAGGGTAAGTTCAAACCTCTTAGATTCTGATGGTGGAGATCCTAGACATCTTGGTGGATGAGCTTAGGTCGAATCAATTGGTACCAAAGAATATGGTCAAGCACATTCAGTAGAAATAAAGGAAGGAAGAGGATCCTTGGTGGAAGAGGAGGAGCTTTGAATACGACCAGTTCACTAGAAGGAGTGACCTTTTGCTTCTTTGCTGCTTGAGGGTCATCTTCCTCTGGTCGGGGGCATTTTACAGGGTTATCAAAGGGTCAAGGATGACAACCTCTGAGTTTTCATTTTTTTTCTTCGCCATTTCAGCTTTTTTGGCAGCTTTTACCTTCTTTTCTTCAGTTTTCCTCTTTTTGGCCATTTCAGCTTTCTTCTTCTTTGCGTTTATTTTTTCCTTTCTCTTCAGACATTGCTGGAGAGCCATTTGGTCCTCGGCGTCTTTGATCGAAGTTAAAGTGATTGTTTCCTCTTTCTCTTTTTCTTCCTCCAGCAGTATTCGAGTGTGTAGATTTACACTTGCAGATGCTTGTTTGGCAGGTTGGATTGGATGGACTGGAACAATTAATGGAATGGCAAGTGGAGGTGGAGGAAACTAATCTTTGTGTTTTCAGGCGTAAAAAGCCTGCTTCTCTTTAAGAGTGGATGTAAACCACTTCTGTAGCCTACTGATGGCATCACCAATGGCAAAGTTTTGGGTGGAGGGGGAGATGGAGGATTGGCAATTGGGCACGAAGTTGAATAAGATTGGGGTAGCCCTAGCAAATGGGTAAAGCTCTGGAACCCCAAGGAATTTTTAAACTTCTTCTAAATGTGCTTTGTCAGCTCAATTTCTCATAGCCCAGGATCTTTTTACTTGCTTGGCTGCACAAAAAGGTAACATATATTTAGTTCAAAGTTATTTAAAAAGAAAAGTATAAGACTAATAGATAAATGGAACCTTAAAGTCAGCCGACCTCAGCCCAAAGACACTAGAGGAACTGCAAGAATGTTCATTTAGATCATGCTTCCAATGCCCACTGATAACACAAGTGTCCCTTTCCAAACCTTTAATATTATCTGAAAGCATGTAAACTAAAGTTTTGTCTGATCGGGACTTCAGGGACTATTTATCTTGTTCTTCCTAACCTTTTAAATGTTATAATAGTAAAGCAAATCCCATTTCCTGATATGAAATCCATGTTGTTGATTGCTTTCATTCACTTTGTTTACTATCCTATAGAAATTATGGGTGGTACACCTAAAGGAAAGGTTAAGTCTATGCATCATTGAGCGAAGAAAACAATTTAAAGGGAATCTAAGACCTCCCTCAGTGATGGCAACAATTGGAAACGTCCCTAGTTCATGATCCCTTTCACGAAAAAGCCTAAGACCTACTTGGGGGAATACTATACTTCTGTTTAAAGGTTGTAATTTTTTCTTCAGCGCTAAGCTCATCAGCTAATCTATCTATGTTTTTAAATAAAAGAAATGAAGAAAAAATAAACAAAACAAAGTACTACAGGAAATTTTAATCCTCACCAAAGGGAAACCTTAAGGGGGGATACATATTCGTCAATGGAAGGGGGGGATTGTAAAAAAAGTTTAGAGAAAACCAGAAGATAGGAATTTCGGAAAGAAATGAAAATGGCGAATGAAGGCTATATATATATACATATATCTTTATTGAAGAAGCCAAAAAGTGTAATGGGCGGCAAAAATCTCATTTAACGCCTTCTCCATTTTCAAATTGGCATTTATGGAATTGGGGGCAGTAACTTTAAGGTTTTGTGCAAATAATATAACGCGCCTAAAAGATAAAAGGACATACCACGCATCATAAATAAGGTGGCCATATGACCAATCACAAGGAAACACGTCAAATGTACAAAAATTACGAGAGATACGTGGCATTATCTCGAGCAAAAATACAAAGGGGCAAGAGTGTGCTCGACATTGGTGCAATGAACTAGTGACTATATCAACTGGGTCCTACCATTAAATATAAGTGAGTTAGTGTGATTCTAATCATAAATGCAAAATACTAATAAATGAATTGAATTTATTACCTTATAGTTAGCATTATTAGTTCAATATTTTACAAGTAGCAGACAGATGTGACATCTAGATATTCCTTAAGATTTTATTTTGCCCATTATGTTACTTCTCTCACACGCATTTAATGCTGGGTGGAAAACATTAAAGACTATATGAAAGACATTTAAAACAAAGAAAAACGTCATGTATTTTGGTATATATATATATATATATATACAATATACAAAATTATAACATTTTAATTATTTTTACATTAATTTACTCATCTTATCCTATTATAAATACAACACTTAGCACTAAAATTCAGATATTTTCACTATTATCAACTGTATATTTATCTTTTGTATTACAATTCTCTCGAGTCTCATCTAACTCTACTATCGGGGGGATTTTGGTCGAGGACCCTCGTCGGCCTTTTTCGCTCACTTTTCTTGCTCTGCAAACTTGATACAATTTCGATCAATTGATGTGTGACAATGTGCGGTGATATTTTTTATTGCCGCATAAGATACGCGGCACATTTTTATTTAAAAATAATAATAAGATATATTTTAAAAAAGTATTCGACACTTGTTTAGCTATTTAAAAAAATAATTAAACACATTTTTATAACTATTCGACACAAGTTAACAGAGTATTTTATTAGTATGCAGGTGTTTATTAATTTTGAAATTGTGATATTTATAATATTTTAATTACCTAATGCCAACCCATCTTAATCATAAATTTCTCATTCAATGAGTAGCAATGTGGAATGAAACTCTTCATCCAAGCATATAATGGATTCTATATATCTCCCTTAATTTTCCTTTTTGTTTGATGCTAAAGAAGTATTTTTCTCTTTTACGTTATTTTAAAAATGGAAACATTATGTTAACAGAGTAAAAATTTTAATATAATAAATTTTCTTTTTTGTTTGATGCTAAAACATTATTTTAAAAATGGAAATATTATGTTAACAGAGTAAGTATTTTAATATAATAAAAAATGATGTAACAAAACTGTTATAAAGTTGTATATTTAAATAGAAAACCTGTGACACTTCATTTGGAAACATTCATCTCTAAGAATTAATTTAATTTTAAAATGTAAAGAATTAATTTGATGTGATAAATAAAATTTTGTATTTGAAACACATGTTTGAAGTTAAAGATTGAATTGAATTAATTTAAGAGAAATATCAAACTTAACTACACCTCCATTTGATTTACTGTAAATCTCTAAAAGTTATTATTTTTTATCTTATTTCACGAATTATGAACCCACAATTTATTTAATTTTATCTCACTTTTTATCACTCCAAACATACCCTACATTAATAAGAAAATAAAAATATGATAAAAATGATATATGACGATAAATTCATTCACTTACTTAAATGGTTTAAGAAAATAATAAATTTTCATAAAATTATATTATTTTGAGTTAGATTTGATATGATATAGAAATTTAAAATTTTAAGTTATGAAACGGAATTTAATTTAACTTATAAAATCTTATTATAATTTTAAATATAAGAATTAGTGAGAATTCTCATTAAATAAAAATAAATTCATCATTTTAAATAAAGTATAAAATAAAAGTAATATTTTTATAATATTTTAAATTTTTTATTTTAAAAAAAATTGACGTGAATGCTCTAGGGTTACAGGAGCGTTTGGTGGGGGTAAATATTCTTGTGGAAATAGAAATGGTCCTACGGTAAAATCATTATAATCCCTTTTCCTTCAGTGAACCATACTAGTGAAATGTCACAGCTCAACAGAGAGAGAGAGAGAGAGATTTGGTAGTTTGGTGAGCAGTCAGAACGTCTAGGCCTCTTGGCTACGGGGAAACAGTGTAAAATAAGCCTTGCCGACAGGGATTTGTGTTTTAATTGATTAGAGGACCCCCAATGCCAATGGTAGTATATATATGCCTATATATATAGCTTTTATTTGGAGTTTTAAAAATTATTAAAAAATACTAAAAATTTTTAAAAATTATTCACTTTTTATCTTACTTATTATAAACATATAACTTTTATTAAATTTTATTACTTTTTATTACTCTAAACGCTCTGTTCTTCATTTACTGTTATTTTTCTACTCACTTCAGCCACATGAAGTGAAAATTGAGAGAGAGCCATTTTGATTTTGATTCTTCTCCTTTTTCCCACTGTTTGGAAAGGTGAGTGGGTGAATTTCAAAACCATCCATCATCAACCAAGAGAGAGAGAATGAGAAGAGAGAGTTCAAAATGATAATGATGAGAAAGGGAATAGTTAATTTGTTGTTCCCTCAGGAATCAACCCGTGTTGCCAAAAATGTGCGTAAGATAGAGAGACTCATGGCTTTCCATTATTGGACTTCTATGATGAAGACCGGCTTTACCTGGCAACTCATCGACAGATAGATACAAACATACATGTATTTTATCCATCCAAAAAAAAAAAAAAAACTAATGATCGCCTCTGCTGTTTGTTTGATGACTCCGAGTGATCCATTTTGCCTTTTCGAATATTTTCATACAGGCATTATGCCATGAGTTCACTTTCTGTAACTTGGTTTTATGAAGAACTACCCATAAAATAAAAGAGATACCATCATATTCTCAAACTACAACATATAAAACTCAATTTAATTAATGTGGTAAAAGAATTTGGCATAAGATGAAACACAATTCAAAATATAATTTTAAAAATTGATCGTTACAGTAACACAACACCGTTATGTAATATTTTCGAATTTATCTGTTTCTATTATATCCTTAATTTTTTTTAATTACACTTATTTTTCATTACCATTACTTTAATTGTTACCATTTCTTACAACCCTGATAAAAAAATAATAATAATAAAAAAAAAAGTTCAAACCACAATGCGAACTCTGGTATAGATTAAGAAAACGGAAAAGAAATACTTCTTGAGCTTCACCAGTAACTTCAATATATATATATATATATATATTAAGCTTCCTTGAACAACTAATTCCTACAGGAGGCTATACAAAATGAAGGGTAAATACATTTCTGCATTTTTCTACAAAATCATAGAAACTATAAATCTAAAAGTTTGCTAGTTAAAGCATTTGAACTCATTTCGACAGGGAAAAAAAGATAAATAAATAAATAAATAGAACCAATGAGATTTACCACAGTACAAAGAGTGATAAATATGAATAAACTAGCTGCTGCTCCTCCTCCACCAGCCACCATTACATATATACAAAGTAGGTTTCTTCCAAGTATTGGAGCCATCTGGAATCACCAGCAAAATGAGTTCACCTTTGTTGGCAAATCGTTGTCAAGCATCTTCTGTGTTGCTTCAAGCCGACAGTCTTCCCCTACTTTGGAATTGGGTCCTCTCATAAACTTTTTTTCGTAATCATGGGGAGCATCATCCAACGACTCTGCATGAACATCACAAGCTTTGGAATGTTTTAAAGGAGAAGTTACCTAAAGATTATTTCAACTCTCGAGGGCCCTTTCTAGCTATCTCACCCATAACAACCAAAAACTTTGAAATAGACTTCCACCTGTTTCATGATGGGGCGCTCTCCGGACGACTCTCCTCTTCAAGAGTTACAAAAACCAGAAGACGGGGATGAGATACGCGCATATATATATATATATATATATCAACAGCTGAGGGGTGCTCCTCCAGCTAGAGAGAGTCGTTCTTGGGTCCTTGCTTCCGAGGTTGTTGACCCGTGTCACAAAACCGGATTTGGGGAGGCAGTGATGTTTAACCTGTGGCATCAAAGTTGTGAGCCATCCAATCAAAATCGGACTATTCACAACAAAAGTAAATTTAAAAACAAAAATTTTTAAATTTACTTTTATTGTGAGTCGTTTGATAAAAAAACGACCGGCTCACAAGTACAATGTCACGGGCTAGCATCATGTTAGCCTCCCTCTTTCCACAAAATCTGGCTCGCCATCCACCAACAGGTTCAAACCAATCTCTGACTTGTTTGACAGCAAAAACAAAAGTTCCAAATCAGGTCGGTTTTTTTGGATCCTATCTGCAAAATCCTCTTCAATCATGATCAAACAACTTATCATCTTATGGGGGCCTCTCCAGTCTGACAATATCTTTGTCAAATGCTTCTGCCATAAAAAAGGAGGAAATAGCACAATATTAGTCAAACTAACCACCGTTCACTTAATCCAACATGCTAGAAGAAGTCATCAAAATTCCCCAGAAAAACTACCCTTCTGTGCCCAGTGCTGACACTTCAAGCATAGATAACAGTTTGGTTGCCATTGCCAACAAAATATAGTCAGAAGCATCATCATCATCATCATTACCATAATAACAATAGTAAAGGAATGGGGCATAAAATCTAAGAACGTGAGCAATACTGAAATTTCATGTATATTTTGGCTATTGACTGGGGGTAAACAAAGGATAAGAGTGGAGCTCTTCACAAAGGGGAAGAACATTACCTAGTGGAAAAAAATGCTACTCAACCATAACTTTTTTACCAGGAAAATGCTACGAGAAGATGTGACAATGGTGCTTATGTAATTAAAGAACTTTTAATGAGTTATTTTATTCAGAGTGATAAGTTTTTAAAGTTGACCACATTATTTTGGTAATTTTTTCTGGCAAAAAGGTTTCTAGTAGTATAGCACACTGTTACCTAGTCTCGGAATGTTGTGAGGAGTAGAGATGATTACCTGTATAGGTTGTACAAACCAATTTTAAACCGGAATTCCATCCAAAATTGAACTTAAGCCTCACTAGACATGCCCAATGAGGTTCATGCAGTCCCAGTGCAGATTGCAAGTATCAAATGCAGATCTGGAACTCCATCAAAACTTAGCTAGAAACCCTTAGGTACAGAGATAAGGACCATCATATGGTGCAACAATTTTTATACTACTTTAACCAAAACATAAAAGAAGGAAAAATAGGTCTTTCATGCCACCAAGAACAGCTATTAGAGAGTATTATACAAAGATCACCAATCATTCTGTACCTCCGAGATCACCAGTCATATCACCGATCATTCTGCACTAACACATGCATATGAGAAATGGACACAGGAAAACAAAGACAGACTATCAAGCCTAAGCACTCAAGCTTCTTAGCAAGAACCTAGGAGATAGATAGCTGGAAAAAAGATTCATATCAAAGTAAAATCATGAAGCCCAATATCTACATTGAAATGCAAATTAAATATGATTTGGAATGATACCAGAAGGCTAATAACTTATGAAATGAATAATTAACCACAGACAAATGCCATGGATCACACACAAACTCAACAAAATATTGGTATCAGACTAGTTGGGGTCACCAACATGAATCCACTTTCTTCATTCATTTCTATCATGGTGTAATATTTTCATGGAGATTATATGAAATTAGATTCTTTCTTACATTTCTTCCATGTGATCTTAAATCTATATTTTCACCTCCTTATCCCTTCTACTTGAATCGATTCACTCTTCTGTGTTGGTGCCTCCTTACGTCTACGTTAGAAATGGCTAAACCATCTTAAACAACCTTCTCTCAACTTCACTTCTATCAATGCCCCCTCAACTTTTTTTCAGATATATTCATTTTTATCATATCTTTTCTTGTATTATAACACATCCGTCCCTTAACATTCTCATTTTCACTACCCATTTTATGAGAGTGTTGCTTGTAAATAGCTAAATAGTTGGTCTTATAACTATCCTATAAAATTTTTCTTTTAACTTAATAGGCATTCTCTGATCACATAAAATACCTAAGGCAATTTCCATGGATCATGCACGTAGCAATATAACTTTTGTGCAAAGTTTTCGCCTCAAGTTTTTAGAAGGGGAAGAGTTGCAGCATATTCCAACAAATGGTGACATCAATTTTTATGCTGAATCCCTCAAATAATTGTATAAACATGTAAATAGAAGTCTTTAAGCAAAGGAAAGGGAAAGAGCACAGAAAAACAAATATTACCTTTACACGATAACAATGCAAACTTCAGATAAATGCCATTCAACATCAGAAATTTTCAACTTAAAACCAATGGGGAATTAAAACTGTATCCCTTCACTAGTATTCATCCCAAATTTCTTGAGGAATAATTTTTTTTTTTAATTTCTCGTGAGTATGCAGCATTCTCTATCTTCACAAACCATAGCAGTCTTCTTTTCTGCAAATCTGATAAATCAGTCTTGAATGGGAGTAAGGAATGCTATGAACCATGATTCAACTTCTTATCAATGTCCCTCTCCCTCCGACCCAAAGGCCCCAAAATCTTCTAAAAGGATCAAGTAGATGAATACAAATTGAAAGTAATAAAAAGAATTCAATTAATCCTACAAATCTAACTTTCTAATGGAGGAAAAACATTGCACTGAAGATGCATCAACAAAAAACCTCACGTAGTACATCATCCTCACCATTTGCCAAGGCTAGCAGCTCTGCCTCCTTTTCTTCATCAGTGGAAAAATCCCGCTTCTCAAGCTTTGAATGAGCAGCAATAAATATCAATTTCTGAGCCTTGTCCATGCCAACCCTGGAGTGCCCATGAGTACTCACCCATCTCAAGAAGGACAAATTGCACTTGAACCCACAGGAAGTTGCATGAAGGAAGATTAGCCGGACAGCAACTTTCCCCAGTGACTTGAACTGAGTGAGGTAAGTTTCCCACACAAGCCTGCTGCTCTGAGGGTTGGCAATTTTCATCTTTCCTGTAATGGGGTCTCTCTGCTTCAACTGCACAGCTTGTGCATACACCGGATCAAGCCCCTCCGTTCTCCATTTCATAAGCTCCATTAGAGCAATATGAGCCTCCTCCCTAGATACAAGCCGGGTTATGAGCTTGTCCACATCTTTCTCTTGCTCAGGCGTCAAGCATTTGAAGGGCGGGAGGTATTTCCCACCAGTGTCCCTAATCAGATAAAGGGGATCGAGTATAAATGCAGCAGCCCAAGCCGGGTGATAATTCTTTCTGAACCTTCTATCAATCACCTTCTCCACTGGACCTTCAGCAATGTGGAATCTAGAACACCAATCCTTCACTTTCGCTCTGAGCTCATCCCAAAGGGGAATGCATTGCCCAACCAGTGGCCTTTCTGTCTCGATTTCCTGAACCATTCCCTTGATCAATTTAACCAGCGAGTGCACAGCTTCCAGTTCATTCCAAAAATGGGGATCCCTCATCATCTCCTCAATCTCTCTCGCAGTTTGCTCCTCCAAGGATACCATTTTATACGATTCATCAAGCAAGACCAGCTGAAGTGCCCTAGCAGAGCTCAGAATGTCCTCCACCATAGTGTGCACAGGTCCAAAATTTGATTTGTCACGGTCCCGCAAAGGTACTCTCAACAAATTAGTTTGCCCGTACTCCTGCAACTGATACTTGTGAAAAGAGTTTCGAATTTGAGAATTGTTATTAACAAAATTAGCTAGTTTTAAGCAATTCTCAGTCACATTCTTGAACAATGGAAGCTCCTTACTCAAGTCCTTAATCAAACTATTGAATCCTTGAAACTGACAAGATAGGTTGATCATCCAATGATGTTGAGTCTCCAAACTCTTCAATGCCTTGGCCTTGAACTTGTCTGCCACTATACCTACACATTGTTGCACAGCATTCCCACAAATATCCCTGATGGTGTCCAATAAAACCTCCTCTGCGTACTTCGAAGGCACAGACCCAGTAACGAACACTGCCCTCCGAAAAACACTAGTCCCATTTGGGAGGTTCACAGCCAAATTCACCAAATTCTCTTCCCCTCCATAGTCCTTCGATTTCCATCCATCCGATGCAATTTGAAAGAACATAGCATCTCGAATTTTCGCTTCTGACTGTGCCATGGCTTCCTCATACTTAGCGTCGAGTCGAGCGCCGGCGAGCTCTCTCCGGGACACGGGCGGCAACCCAACCTGGTTGAGAAAAGCTTTGAACTTTGGGTGGTCGAGACTCGAGAGTGAAACTGACCCACAAGACTCATACACCCATTCGGCTAGAAAATCGAGTGCTGAATCAATCTGGGCCTTACTAAGAGTCGGAGCAGGCGATGCTTTTGGACTCTTCAGCTTCTTTACACTATCTTCCAACATAGCTAAAGCGCCCAAATCTTCTTTTCCACCTGACAACATCAAATGCTGCTGCTGCTGCTGAGAATATAAAGAGCCAGCACCACTAGAAGCAGCGCTCGCAGTGACGACAGTCGCCACCGACACCGACGGCGGGTAAGCGAGCTCCACCGAGAACCTCGACGGATCAACAACAGCAAGCGGCGGAACATGGTAAGAAGACGAAGAAGAAGCACCGGCGCCGCCGCGACCTCCGGAAGAAGACCGCTTCCGGTGGCTTTGTTGATGGTGCGAGGAAGAAGAAGGCGAAGTTAGCGGAGGCATCGAGGAAGGCAAGACGGAAGAAATGGGTTTTGGGTTGGAATTGAAAAAATTCGGGCAAGTCCCTCTCTTGAGATGCTCCGAAGCAGTCCTCGACGGGTTCGAAGCCGAGAAAAGCGCGCTACAAAGAGAGCACCGCAGTTTCACAGCTTTGGGCAGGCCGGAATCCGAATTTTGAACGAGGGTGGGCTCGAGGTGCGCCCAGTACCACGCCCCTTTGCCCTTAATCGCTTTGTTCCGCACCACCATCAACCCCTCGTACCTCTTCTGCACTGCCTTCGCTGCGAGCTCATCGGCCGACGGCGCCACCGCTGGCGACTCAACTGGTTGGGTGGTGGTATTAGTTGCCGCCGCCATTGTAGCAACAACACAAAAACAATCAACCAATGAGAACGCTCCGTACTATACACATACACCCCAATATACGAGTGTTAAATTTTTGATTTTTTTTTTTTTGAAGGGTCGTGAAGAAGATATATATAATTACTTCAAATTCTTCGGCGTCGTCATCGTTGGAGGGTTGAAGGGTGATGGTGTTTGGGCAGTTATTGCGTTGCATTTAGCCGGAGAACGCCATCGGCGGCGACCAGAGCTTGAACCTCCGCCGTGGGTCCATGCCGGAGTCCGGCGATCCGGTGATTTTGGTTCCAGTGGTGGGTTGTTCTCCAACTACCCTGGAGGACTGGTCTCAATTGGTGAGAACAGAGAGAGAAGCGAGGAGTGGTGAAGAGAGAGGAGCCAGACCCTCAAGAAACAGACTGTCAGAGAGAATAGAGAGCAGAACTCAAATGCACGCGCAATTCACTGCGCGTGGTAAGCATTATTTAAAACATGTCAACGTAAGAAAACAAGCCCTCAAATAACGCCTCTCACACGGTGGAGCTGACCACCGAGGTCCAGTCCGATTAACCCGACTAACTCAGCGGTTTTTTTTTTTTGGGCGCTGGTTGGATAATTGACAATTTTTCATGAGGTGAATTTGAATATAGATTTACATTCGAATATTTTTAAGCTAAATTTGAGTCCATGTGTATATAATATTATAATTTTAATATATTTTTATTTTGTATATATTATCTATTTTGAAACTTCCCATCTACATCTTAGGCTTACTTTGAGACTTATTTGCGTTTACCCAAAACAAAAAAAAAAGAACTTTTTACTATTAAATTTTTAACTTCTTATTAATTTGACATGTTTGTCTTCTATAATTTAAAAAATTTTAAAATTGTAAGAGAATAATTTTAATTATTAAAAAAATAATACTTTTAATTATTGATGCCAAACAAAACTTTAAAGGACTGGGCCACATGATCGCTATTTATGAGTCAATTCAGGTCGTGTTCAAAATTTAACCATTAATATTTTAGTAGTTATCAAGTCGAACAGATCAAGTCGAACTTAAAAAAATAGTGTCTAAATTTTGAATATTAAACCTATTCATTTAAGCTTATTTTTTTAAATATATTTTAAGTTATATTATATATAAAAATAATTTTATAAATTTATAAAAACAAATAGTTCAGTATTATATAAATATTTTTATGAGAATATATAACCAGAATATCGTATATAAAACATTAAAAAAGCATATCTTTTGTTTAATTCAGGTCACCTTAGGCCAAGTTTTTCAAATTTTAAACTTGATTTATTTAGTTAAATAAACTCAAAATTTTGATCAAATTTGAAATATGGACTTGAGATTTCGAACTATCAAACTCATGTCCACTTCTATTTATGATCAAAAATTTTAATTAGGGCTTCATTTATTTTAATATAAAATATTTTGAAACATCATTTAAGTATGTGACTTAAGTTTACAAAAGTTTGCATATATGCTATTGTATGCCAAATAATATGCTCGTGTAATTTTTTTTCAAATGTACGAAGACCAAGGGGGCGTTTGGTGCCTTAACAACAAGGAAAAGTTGATGTATCAGATATTTTTTGGTATTTGTTTTGCATAATTCAAAAATTCTAATTAAAATAAAACTTAATTTAAATATTGTGTCACTTACTTTTTCAAACAATTCTAATAAATAAAAGTTATAAAAAAATTGGTAAAAGTTTGAAAAATATGTCAAATTTGATAAAAAAAAAAAAGATAAAAATTTATAAAATTTAAAGTTCCAAAATGAACGCATAAAAAAAAGAACAAAAATTGATAAAAAAATTATAAAAACTAGCAAATCTTGGGGGTACCAAGTGCCCCCTAGTTGAACCATTGGCTTTCTAATTGAAATATTCGGAATATTATGTATATGATATGTGTTTTTTTAACTAAATTCTTGAATATACTTGAATTTACATATTTATTTTAAAATTAAAGTTAAATTAGTATAAAAACTGGGAATTCAAAATTCAACCCAACTTGAACAAAATATATATTTAATGCATGAACTCGGCCGAAGGCCGAGTTTAATCAATTCTACTACTCTGACACAGAGATCACACCGAATTGGCTTGGGTATTACACTCATGTTATTGGAGGGTGAAACACACTGCTCTGTCTTTGTCTCTTATGTATGTATAAGTATGCATACATACATATATATATATAAAATATATTTTCCTCACTCCTTTCTCTTTCTCTTTTTCATGTTATTGGGGGTCTTGTGGGGCTTGTAGAGAGCCCATCGATCTTTGTTTGTTACTCTTTTTCAACTCTGGAGAATTTTTTTCTCCGTTAATTTTCATCGGATGACATGTATATGCTTCCTAATAATAATGCTTTTTCTATTATAAGTTAATTTTGGCTTTCCTTTTGTGCCTTGTTCTTTATGCGGTCTTGATGGCAATAAGGACACAAAGAGAGGGAAGCCAGAAAATTTAATAAATTTTTTATGATTTTTTTTTACTCCGTTTGGTCTGCTGTAAAATTTTAAAAATTTTTAAAAATTATTTACTTTTTATTTGATTACACAAATTAAGAACTCACAACTTATCTCATTTTATCTCACTTTTTATTACTTCAAACACACTCTTAATTGGATAACTTATGCTTACTTTCCTTAACATTTGAATAATTACACTTATCATCCCTAAATATTTAAAAATTGTACTCAATTCTTTATTTTGAAATGTTGTTAATATTCCTCCGTTTTTATTATATTAACCGTTAAAACTTAATAAAAATGTTAAAATATACAAAATTTTAGGTATTTTTCATATTTTAACACTCCATGTCTCATATGTTTGTTAGTATTCTTTACAAAATTTTTTATTTTTTATTTATTTTAAAAAAAATTTATAAAGAGCATTGACGAAGATGTGAGAGTAATAAATAGAAAAATAATTTAAAATTTTAATTATTTTGATATTTTATGTTAAATTGTAATGATTAATTTAGTAAAAATAAATTAATTTTAATAATATTTCAAGATAAAAAGAATAGACGTAATTTTTTAATATTAAAAGATTATAAGTATAAGTATTTAAATATTAAAGGTAAATAAATGTAACTTACCCTTTTCAACGTGTGACAGTGTGGAAAAGGGTTGGCCGAAATGCATGAGCAATCAAAGCCTCTTTGGTAGGTGACCTTCGTGGGTCTAGTAATTGGTAGACTACTTTAGCCATCTGCCACTCAATTACTTACATCACTCATTATTACTTACATGTGTGTATATATATACATATATATATATATATATAATGAAAATTATTATTTAATTAACAATTTCTTGCAAAATTTTGTTTCACAATAATGACTCTCTCATTTTTAGTAAAAAAATTTGTTAAATGTTAAAAAATATAATTTTCTAACAATATAGCATGTACGTGTATACATACGTATTATGCATACCACGACGTATTTTGATGAACGATTTTAATTAAAGATTATGATTTTGGGTGAGTTTGACACACTAAAAAGTGAAATAAAATGAGATAAAATGTGGTTTGAAAAAATTTTTTGCGTTTGGTACATAGCTAAAATCGCTTTTTTTGAAGATGAATAGTAAGGTTTTGTTCCAACAGAATGAATTTTCGTTTGGACAGATTCAAAATTTTAGGCAGTCATGATTTCTTTACACTACAATACGTTCAAATAGATTGTAGAAGCTGTTTGGACGAAAGTTGGCCGCACGATTCCTTCGAAACGGTTTCTATAATCCGTTGGAACGGTTATAAAAACGCCACAAAAAATAGTCAAAGTAAGTGTCATTTAGTAGTTTGTAAGTCTAGAATGACGAAAAAATTTTTACTATTTGATTAAACGATTTTAGTTATCAACTTTTTTTTAGAAAGATATTGAACGTTTTTTGAATTTTAAGAAGGATGAAATGTATAAAATTTTATAGAGATTTTTAAATAATTTCACCAAAATTTGGTGCGCCAAACACACCCTTTAATATAAATAACATGTACGTATATATGTATATAGTATGTGTATAAAAGCAGAAAAAAACAAAGCAATCAGCCCCCTGGGTATTTGCACGAGTGCTGCCTGAATATGATCAACCCAGGAGTTATTTATTATTAATGGCAAAATGAATCTCCAATATATTATTCTGAAAATGTGAATAATAATTAGGTTTCATGATGACGATCATGAAAATTCTCGAAACACCTGTAAGGTTGAAATATATTTATATCTTGGACAAATCGTGGTAATTATTTGTATGAAATGAGTAGATTTGCTTAAATGTTTGTTTCATTTCTTCTCTCTCTCTCTCTCTTAACGAAATGCATTCTTAGTGGGAGAGGGATTTGATATTTACCCCTATTTTTTTATTAAACGTCCGTTTGGTTAGTTAAATTTTAATCAAAAAGTATAATAAAAATAAAAAAATGTGACATAAAAGTGATAAGTGTTAAAATTTAATTAAAAGAAAGTACAAAAAATAGTTAAAAATTAATGAATTTTAGTAAATATTTGTAGGCCAAATAGGGCCTAATTTTAAAAAAATAGTACAAGAAAGAAAGAACTTAAACCTGACCTCCAATAAAAGTAAAAAAAAAAAAAAAAAAGTAATAAATAAAAGTAATAAAGTGCAGTAACTCACCACAATACGATAATAAAAGCATATATGAATAATAAGCAAACGATAAAAATAGTGACTCACTATAATAAAATTAAATAATCAGGAGGAGATATAAATCTGATCTCCAAGTAATAAATAAAAACATAATGAGTCCTAATATGAGGAGTCTAAGCTATATCAAGAGTAAATATGATTGTGATAGCCTGTGGAATGCCAGGCTGGTCAAAGAAGTTCTAAACCTGCTGGTGGGTATAAGTCCAATTGGCCATAAAATTAGCAACCTAATTAGTTTCATGATAAATATGATGAACCTGACTAGAAGTAGAGGTACAAATATGACAAACTTGAGCCAAAAGATAAACGTGCTCCCAATAGCCAGAACCATTAGAAGAAAACTTTATTCTAGTAGCAATATCCAAACCCATGAATAATGCAGTCAACTCGACAAAAAAAATGGGCCTATGACTAAGAAAATGACCAAAGACAAATATGACTATGCCGAGATGATTACGAAAAATATCTCACACTATCGAGATGATCAAGAAAAATCTTCCTAATTAATCAAAATATATTAAAAATCAAAAAAAGTTAAACCCATTTTCAACTCCAATTCCAATGCTAGGTATCCCTAAAGGATGAGAAATAATTCTTTATTAAGTTTCTTATTAGTTTAAGAATTTTTAGATTAATCCAAACTCAAATTGTAAAATGTTTTTTTTAACCAAATTCATATTCTTAGCTTTCCAAATGGTATATATATATATACATATATATATTCATTAACATATTTGTTATTAATTAAATAAATTTTGGGCTGATCCAAACATGAGTTTTAAAATTACTCTTTTACCTCTAGTCTTATTTTTTGCCTAAATTCACATTTTGAGCTTTCCAAAAGATTGAGGAATTATTTCTTATTAAATTTCTTATCAATTTAGCAAATTTCAGATTAATCCAAACTTGAGTTATAACTGACCATTTTACTCTTAAACTTACTTTTTAACCAAATTTGTATTCTTAACTTCCCTAAAGACTAGAAAATATGTAAGAACATGTTTTTTATTAGCTAAATAATTTGGACCCAATTTGAACTCAGGCTACAAAAATTATCATTTTGCCCATACACTTATTTAGCCCATATTCATATTATAGGCTCCCCATAGATTGAGAAATGTGAATTTATAGTAGTGGATATTTTAGTGCTTCCATTATATTTCTTGTTTAATCAAACACTAGATGGGCAAGTTATATTATATTACATATGTTATCCCCTGTAATAGCAAACACATGAAATTGTTTATTTTTGTTATAATATTTCTCATAGATATCATCTCCTAGTATGTTATTAATTTAACAGTGGGGCGTTTGGTGATATATCATCCTCGAGTACGACAGATTACTTTTAAATCCACGAGAACGTAGCATGTCATACTCAAGGACAATATTTCACCGAACACCCTATCACTGCGTTAAGTGGCATCAAAGTAAATTTGTCTTATTTGGTTTTTTGTCCTCCCACTGATAATAAGGCTACGTTTGGTTTGGTGTAAACCTCTAAAAATCTTTTAAAACCTCTAAAAGATATTCACTTTTTGTAGTAATCCTAAAATTTTATCCTTTCAATATACTTATTATTTTTAATATATAATCAAAAAAATTAATTAATTAAATTGAATGGTTATAATTTTCCTTGGTCAAACAAGGCCTTAGGATGTTTTGTTTTGTTTCGGCCAAACATGGCCTAATGAAAATGTGCTTATAGGATAAGTAGCCATAAAGCTACTGGACACGTGGTAAAAAAAAAAAAAAAAGTGGCCCCCATTTCAAGTGTCGGTGGCACCCTAAGCCAAGTGAATCACCCCCTACCTTTTAGCCCCATAGTTGCATCTACGTAGATATATATATATATATATATATATATATATATATATCTACGCTATATGTTGGTTGGGAAGAGTAAATCGGGAAGAGGAGAAAAAAAAAGAAAGATGAAAAGAGAGAGGAAATAGAAAAAGAAGAGAGAGAAATGATAGGAGAGAGAAAGATTAGTACCCAAACCCAAATTAATTTTTAATTCTTCTAATTAAACTTGTTCCTCACGCGACTGCGTTGTTCGATTGCAAAAATGAGATTTGGATTACGCATAAGACGAATTTTCAATTTCCAACGAAGAATAAGGTGAGGAAATTAATGTGTTATTTATATTTTTTGTAATGTTAATTTTGATAGGAAAATGATTATGAGTTTAAGTTTATATTATTAAATTAATATTAAGTTTGATAGCTAGATTTTCAATGACACTGAAATTGTGATTAGATTTATAAAATTTTCTACTCAATGTTAAGACATGCTATGATATGTTGGAATAAGGTGAATATGTGTTTATTGTGGAACTGATGATAAAATGGAGACATAAAATTGTGAAAGTTGATATACACTCACAAATATTATTTCTAAATTTTAACAACGTAAAGGGGAAATCTAAAAAAATATTGATTTTGGAGAAAGTGATGATACTATATAAAATAGGAAGGGTAAAGAAATACCCTTAGATTGAAAGACCCTAAACTTATGTAATGTTAGGTAATTTTGCCCATGGACTAATAATCCACAACTACGACAAAAATGGTAAAGCTCATCGTGGCCTTTAGACTCGGATCTATAAACGACGATGCAGAAGTGCTTCGCGACCCGTATATTTATATGAACTGGCGATGTTTTGAACTACTACTTTGATTGTGGGACAGTTTTGTAGAGTATCCTTCCTTACCTTGGGAAAAGAAAATAATAAATGAAGAAAGGTTGACAAGAAAAATAAAAGTTATGAATTAATGTTGTCCTATTCTACTATGTGTCGATGTATATTCAATGATTTTTTTTGTTATATTATGTGATTTCTAAAAAGCATTACAAAAAATATATTTCTATACATCTTGAGCACAAGTGGTTTGGTGCTCACGTTCTTACAGACTGTATTGCGAGTGCAAAACCCGAGACCTAGGAGGGTCGGCACAACCATTGGAAACCCTATAGTTTTATTGAGTAGTTTTTCTAATTTAGATGTGACAACTTTAAAAGTTTATGTATATGAAATTATCGTTTTTTTTTTGTAAATGAAATTTGTATTATCTGATTTTAAATTAATTCAAGGTGTGTATTTTATTAATAAAATAGATATTTCTATTGTTTAAACTAATGAATAGGATGATTAGTGGCTCTGAAAGGTGAACAATGAGACCATAATGAACCAGGTGTCTTAAATTTTCAATTTAAATTCACTTTTCGGCATCTCTAGATTTCGAGGCGTGACACTTTTTATCTCACTGCACGAACTATGAACCTACAATTTATCTCAATTTATCTCACTTTTTATCACTCAAAACACACTTTAAATTAGATTTTCCCTTATGCTCTTTTGTCAATAGCGTATAACAACAACTACCATATGAAGGTGGATCTTCCAGTATTCGATGGATAGCTAGAGACTAGTGAATTATTTTAATGGTTGAATCAAGTTGAATACTATTTCAAATACATGGATTTCAAAAAAGATATCAAGGTAAATTGGTGGCAAACAAATTAAGGAGTGAAGTTTCAATTTGGCAAGAACAACTTCAAGCATTGAAATACGTCATGACAAAAGGAGGATAAGAACTTGGACTCAAATGCGATTGATGCTAAAATTCATATTTCTCCCAAAAAATTATGAAGACATTTTATTTAGAAGTACTAGCAATGTCACCAAGGAAGAATGACTGTTTATGAACATGCAACAAAATTCTAGAATATATCTATATATGGAATAATCTCGATGACAACTGATCATAAGATTCATTTGTGGATTACGTGATGATATCTAAGATTTTGTCCCATTGAATCTTTTGGACACAATAAAAGATGTTATTTTATCGACAAAGTTAATTGAGTTCCAAATGAATTATAAGAGTCATACTACTATGAGAAGTTATAATCCTAAACCACTTAGAACTTCCAATAACAATTCAAATCATATTCTAGTTCCTTCTTTTTCTCTTAGTCTAAATCAAGGTTTTAACTATTATTCTAATCCCAAGCCATACAAGAAAAAATGGAAAAAAAAAATCGAATTGTGGGTGAACGGAATACTTTTCCAATTGTATTTGTTCATAAGATGAAAGAATACCTCTAAGTAAAGAAGTTCATGAGATCGAGGAGACTAATATAGAAGAGATAATTGTGAAGTTTTCAATAAATTGTGATAAGTTTAAAGAAGATAACGAGGTAAAAAAGACTTAGATCTATGTGAATCCTATTTTTATAGACATTTATAATTTCGATTAACTATTTTTTGAAGAAAAAAATTATAATTAGTTCTTATGAAGAGAAGATTAAAATTTTATTTATTGATCCTTTTGGTGATGAGCACTACAACTTGTATTTATTGTTTAATGGTGAAGAATCTAGTGGTCTTATCAATCTTCAAACAGAGGGAGTCGAAGATGCCACTGCATTGAAATTTATTAATTTTAGTAGAGTGGATAAATCTTATGTTGAGGAAATATGGATTAATATGACTAAATTTTTTAGCCATGAAAATTTATTTGAAGAGTTATTTGCAAAATACAAAATTAAACCACTATCACATGTAAAGATGAAGATTATTCCCAAATTAGAATTATATAAACTTCTATCAACAAAAAAAATTGCGTTAAAGATGTTTGTTCGTGATGTTTCTCCACTTTTTAGATCTTACATTAGATAACTTGGTGACAAATTATTTTTTAGAGGAGGAGAATTGATGTAGGACAATTTTGTTATTTTTTATTTTATTTTGGATTAGTTCTATTCCTATTTTACCTAGGATTAGCTTAAGATTTTATTAAATTAATTGTCTTTTATATTTGAGTCAAAGGCTATTTATAATTCATGTAGGATATAGATTATATTTCTTTTCATAGATTAGATAAGAAAACTCTTAGAATACCTATCTTAATTAGTATTAGATTTGGAATTAGTTTTCGCTATGAATATGATCATTTGCAAACACTTTTCATTCATCCAATGATTCAATATACTTTTGATTAGTTAAGAGTTTTGTATTCTTGTTTGGTTCTTATAGATTTAAGGCTGCATTCTTGTACATTCAAGAGCAACTTGATCTATTCGAAGACAATATCTCGCCAAATGTCCCATCACTACGTCAGTTTTATAGTATATACTACTTTATCCCATCCCATGAAACAAACACAACCTTAGTTTTTGTTTGGGAAGAGGTGAGTGGAGGTGAAAGGAACCAAATGATAGGAGATGAAAAGAATTATATTGTTTGGGATGTGGTGAATGGTAGGAAATGGAAGTAGAAAGAGGTAACTCGTTAACTTTCATTATTAACGTACTTTCTCTTAACTCTAATTTTTTTGAGGTGCAATGGGTATAAAAATTTTTTTAAATTATATTTGTATTTTTCATTATTTTCACAAATATCAATCAAATAAATTTATTTTAAAAATTATAATAGTATTTTTGACTATCATATAAGAAAAAATTATTAATATTTATTTCCTTTTTGTCAGGGTGGAAACGAGCCAAACCGAATCGAGTCGAGTTTTAACTTATTCAAACTCAACTCAAGTTATTTATACTAAACTCGAACTCAACTCGAACTCAATTCGAATTTTTATATAGGGTCGAGCTCTGCTCAATAAAAAAAAATTAGGCTCAACCTTGACTTGCGAATAACTCAATTAAACTAAAATGACATTGTTTTAGTCTAAATAAAATAAATAAAATATTATTAAAAATATAAAATATTATAAAAATATATATTATTTTATTGAGCCAATTCACAAGTTTTCGAGCTGACTTTTTCTAAACTCAAGCTCGAACTCAGAAATTTAAAATGAACCACAAATCAAACTTAATTTAAATTTGTTCTAGTCACGAATTGAGGTCGAGTAAAACTTTTTTCGAATAATTTGTGAATAACACGATCTATTTCTACCCTAACTCCTCAAACTTTAACCCACCCCCCCCCCCCCCCAAAAAAAAAACTCAAAGAAAGGCTTATTACAAGTCAGTAATTTCATTGAGTGTGTTTCTTTCCTTTTTTTGGGGGGGGGGGGGTGTCTTAGCACGTGCATTCGGGTCCGTTCAGTAGATGGGGAAGAAAGAAAGAAACTTGCTTGGGCACACACTAGGAAAAAAATTGTTAATTTGTTTGGAAAAATTAATAATGTAACATGAGAAGGGGATTACTTAGTCAATGTAACATAAGCGTTTTAGTCAACATCGTAACATGAGCATTTTAGTCAATGAGCTGCTTATAACTCTTCAATGGCAGTCTAATATTTAAGGCAAGAAAGAAAGAAGGAAAGAAAGGAAGGAGAGAAGGGAAGGGAAGTTGATCAGAAAAGAGGGATAGGGTCTTAAAGAGTCAAAGCATTAATGACTTTAATATTTTTTTGGCTCTGGCGTATTTGAATAAGAAAATCAACAATGGGCTGTAAACCTCCATGTTAAAAGTTCAAAACTCCCTCTCTCTCTCTCTCTCTCTCTCTCTTGCACTCTCTCTTAAACTACAGGATGTTGTAGTGCTATTAAGAATCGTTAGATTCAAGTGTGAGATTCATCTTTAATTAAATTTAAAAACAATATTAAAATTTTATTTTATTTGAAGGTTATTAATTTTTTTTTAATTTTATGATTCATATAATATCAAACGTTTATTGGAATAATTTATTACAGCAGGGTTCGAAGCCACGACGACGACAAGCTGAAATAGTTCTGATAGGGTGATGGTGGAGACGTGGACATTTGCCAATGAAGGCCATAAAGTCTAAGAAATAATGAGAAAAAAGCTCATTAGTAATACTCTCTTTGCTGTATAAAAAAGTATATCAAAAAATAAATAAATAAAAGAAACAAAGAGAGAGAGACACAGGGAGAGAAAGAGAGAGGGAGAGAGAGGATGGGCCATCATCACCATGATTGCTTAATTACACAAAAAAAAAAAATGATTGCTGGACCCACCAGCAAAGGTTTTTTTTTTAGACCGTCAGATCCTACCCGGTTCCACGATCAACGACCCAAATCAAAGCACGGCAATCCCTTCCTGTTCCGCACTGGATAATTTCCTGATGGGCTCCTTTGGATCTCCCCACTGAGAACTTGGAAAGCCCATTCTAATTGTCGTCATCAAGTGTCTGGAACAAGTGCGTGAAAATTTTCCAGCTCTCTGTTTGTTTTCTTAGAAAAATTGATTTCTGAAACTTCTGATCGAGAAGTTTTCAATGTTAGTTTTTTTTTCCCATCGAATAATGTATGTGTAAATCTAAAAAATCTATGAAATATTTGAATTTAATAATAATAAAAATGACATGACAAAATTCAACTATCCAAATTGAATTTACGCAAATTTTTTTTTAGTAAGTATATTTGGATTAATTGAAAAATATTTACATCATCTTGGGTATACTCCCGTGTACAAAATTAATTACAAAATAGAATTTCCCAAGAAGTACAAATATTAGCATTTTTCCTTGTGTGTTTAATGACAGAAAGTTAGGAAATTTTTAATTTAATCTCATACTTAATATTGTTGATGATGCTGGTGGTGGAGGATGAGAGTCCTTTGAATATTTTGCCTTACGCTTTTGCCATAAGTAGTATACTAAGATTACCCAAGCAAGCTTACATATTGTACTCTTGAAACTTTTTCCTTTAAATTTGTTAGCTGTCTACGTGATTTCTTCATGCCATGGTTGGGGCGGTTTGTCATTGAGTACATTTGGAAAATGGAGTTCTGCACCACGGTTAGGAAGGGACATGCAAAGTATAAGTGCTCCAAACTCTTTGAATAGCTTCCACAGAGGACAACCCGTGTCTACATTCATCGCCCAAGTAATGAGCTTGTTCTTGGTGGATAGTCTTTTCTTGATGGCAATCTATAATATGAAACTATGTCTTAGCATATGGTAAGGGAATTTACATAATTATTTTTTCATCGAGTGTTACATTATTATTATTGGTTGTCAAAAGTTTTACTTAGGCCCCGTTTAGTATACCAAGAAGTACAAAAAAAATGAAAAAAGTGTAATATGTCAGGTACTTTTTGACGTTTGGTGGCACCACCAAAATTTACCAAAATGTTCGTTGGAATATTTGCTAAAGAAACGTTCCAACGACTGTCATATGAAAAGGCTGAAAGTCTGTTAGTGGCATTGCAGAAAAAGCTGTCAGGCCAAAAAAGAAAAACCGTTGGAACAGGCATTCTAGGACCTGTTCCAACGGATTCCAAAAAAAAAAATCTTGACATTCTCCGTTAGAACAGGTATTCTAGCACTCGTTCTAACGGATTTCAAAAAAAGATTCTGACTTTTCTGCGCGCAGGTCATTCGCGCACAAATCACGAGATTGGTAAAGTTTGAAAAATTTTAGTAATTTTTTGTATCTTTTAGTCACTTTTGATAGATTTATATTGTACCAAACAGGACCTTAATTCTAAGTGTGCATTTGGTATGGGGTTAAAAAGAGAGTAAATATTACTCCTATGAAATTTTACTCCTTTTAATTATGATTAATGTACTTCACCAAAAATTAAATAAGTTAATATTTCTCATTCTTGGAAGGTTAAACATTAAGTTTTTAAAATGAGAGATAAAAATGTGAAAAATTGGAGGAGTAAAAAATTATCAATTATATCTATAATATTTATTGCATTAATTTTTAATCTTTTACCAAACATACTCCGATAGTTATCTTTGCTTACTTTGAATTATTTCCTTAAAACTGTAATCAGACTATTTTAAATATTACTTCTAATATATACTAAATTTTAATTTTTTTTATAAAATAGAAAAAACTAAAATAAATTTTCTTTAGTTTTTAAGATAACTCCGAATTATTTAGAGTTAATTTAATTGTTTCATTTTTAGGATTTTAAAAATTTTGACTTAATTCAAATAATTTTCTTAAAAAATAAGCATTTAGAAGCATTAAAAGACACAAAATTTTTTTCTGTAAAAAATTAATTGAAAAAAATCAAATTTCTCAAGAGTTATCAATTTTATTTCCCCAAAGGTATAATATTCCTCCCCACCATATTTTATCTAACATATTTTTTTATATATTTTAGAAATTACTTTTTTTACATTATATTTTATAAATATCATCATACTATTTACATTATAATATATTATATTAAATTCGTCAAGTTTTAAAGCAGTCTACATTGGGAGGCAAGCGAATTGAGTTTTTTTTTTTTTTTTTTTTTTCAAGTTATTCAAACTCGATTAATGAATAAAACGAGATCAAATTAAATTTAAATTGTAACTCGTTTAAAATCAAATTCGAACTTGAGTTTATAAAAAGTCGACTTAAAAACTCGTGAGTCGGCTTGATAAAATATTATACATATATATTTTATAATATTTTTGTTACATATTTTTTATAAATATTTTATTTATTATTTTTTAAACTAAAACCATATCATTTTAATTTAGTTGAACTATTCACGAGCCAATCTTAAGTTTAAATTCTTATTTATTGAGTCGAACTTAAGTATTATAAAAGTTCAAGTCAAGATCCAATAAATTAAAACTTAGCTTGGCTCGAATCAACTTGTTTCCACCTCTACTCCATAGTACGACTAGTAGCATGAAATATTACTGCAATAATTAATATAGCATCAAATAGAAAAGTAATTAATTAATTAACTTTTGATTAGGCGATAATTTTCCTGTTATTATTAGTATTATTAATTTTATTGATAATTATTAATGTGTGCCGTTAATTTATATAATTTTTTAATTTTCACAAGCAATCCGAGTATTTTTAATTGGCATGGTAATTAATGTTGCAAATACATTTTCAATAAATTCATAATCAAACAAAGTAATTTCTATTATTTTACGCATTTTCAATAAATTAAACAAGTAATAATATTATTTTATTTATCTAACTTTATTTTTCAATGACTAATATTTCAATGTATTGAACAAAGAAAACGAAGAAACGATGTTGCAACGCTTTTACTAAATTGTTTGGCTCAGTGGGATTGTTGTGCTATTATTAAATTTTGATTAAGTTCAATTATTTTATTTTTTTCAATAATTTACTAATATAAAATACATATTTTAAAATAAAATAATTGCTGTTTCTATAATATTTATTTATTTAATGTATTTTATGGCTTCGAAGGAAAAATCGAAAACTAACCCTAATTGATGCAACCCTTGAAAGTTCAATGCATGTATCAAATGTATATTACAAAATAAATAATTTATTATTGTAAAATACATATTTTATAATAAAATAAGTTTTATATCTATAATATATATTATTTTTTGATTTATTTTAAGGTATGCAAATTACAAAAGTAATTAGCCGCAATTCCTGAAAAAAAAAGGTAATTAGCCACTTTAAAAGTTCGATAAAATCTGTCAACCACTCGCCCACCGTGGGGCTCGAACCCACGACCACAAGGTTAAGAGCCTTGCGCTCTACCGACTGAGCTAGACGGGCTTTGTTGCTTGTGAATCTGACTATAATTTATTTATCTTAAGTTGAACTCTAGGACTACCAGCAAAATTTTAAGTGATGATTTTATAGTAATCATCCATTCCTCCCCCTGCATGGTTACTTTTATATTAATTATATTTTATCATAATATTTGAAAATGAGTTCAACTTTAACTATATTGAAATCGGCTTAATTTTTCTATACTGACCTATAGTTCGGCTCAATAAATACAAATTTAAGCTTGAATTCAGTTTGGAATAGTTTAATTAAACTAAAATAACGTTGTTTTAATTTAAAATATAATAAATAAAATATTATAAAACATATATATATATATATATATATATATTATTTTATCGAACCATCTCGCGAACTTTGGAGTCGAGTTTTTTTAAATTTAAGTTCAAGTTTAAATTTAAACAAGTTACAAATCAAACTTGATTGAACTCGTTTTAGTAATTAACCAAACTAGAATTGAGTTTTTTTTGAGCTGAACTCGAATAGCTCGCGAATAGTTAAATTTATTTTCAACTTTAATAATATCTAAATTTAAAATATGTATAATTTTAATTTTAACAAATATGTATATTATTTTTATTTAAATGAAGCAACAACAAAAATCGACTTAAATTATAAAATAAAGATGTGAAGAGAAAATGGAATTTCCTATTCAAAATTCCCTAGTGACATTCCTAAATATTGTATTTGAAGTTTTGTAAAACTCTATGAATTGTAATTTCACAATTCATGCAAAGTTTTTAAGAAGTTGGAGTTTTATGAACTTTTATAAAACTTCAAACGATACTAATTGTCAACCTCAGAAACCTAAATGCAACAATAATTACTCTTCCATACCATATATTAGAGGCGAAGATAATTACTCTTCTATACTGTATATTAGAGGAGAAGGCATATATTACGAGCTCATATATCATACCAACTTTTAAATAACAAAATTAGTTAAAAAACCTTTAATATTTAAATTAGTTTAAAAAAGTTATTTGAAGTATTTAGTAATATGTTAAAACAATTAAATTGTACTCAAAAATTTAGTTATGATATTTGATGTTAGTTAAAATAAAACTCATTTTTTTTTCTATGCAAAAATAACTACTGTCATTTCATAGTTGATTGAATAGTATTATGTTATATTTCAAATTAGTAAGACTAAAATTAAATTTTTAGATATTGTTCTAGAAATTTCACAACAACTGATAATGTTATTAAAAATATGATTTCATGAAATTATTTTATAATTTATTATTTTAAATATGTTTTAACATACAAATTTTTAATTTTAAAAATAAATTTAGGAATTTATTTAAATATTTTATAATTTTAAATATAATTTTAAGAATTCTTTTTATGAATTTATAATTTTAAATATATTTATTTGATTTGAAAAACATCCGAAGATGTTCTCCCTTATGCATGTCACAAATTATAATTTTCATAAATACTCTTTTTAACTTCCTAAGTAGCTGCTTCAATTAAGCAACCCCTCCATAATTGCTTACAAAGTTACGATAGTTGATCAAAAGCTACCAAAAGATAAAAGAAAACAAAGAAAAAAAAAAAGACAATAATTGTTATAAAAAAAGGACAGAGATATTTTATAAAAACACTAATTAGTTTAATACGATGGGATGTTGAGGATATAAAATTAATAATTATATATTGTTTATTATAAAATAATTTAGCCTAATTTGAAATTTATGGGGTCGGTTTGACATACTAACAAACTCCAAAAAAATTTATAAATCTCTAATAACTTCTCTATCTCTAATTTTTTCGCTATCATTAATTTTAAAAAATTTCAATATTTCGCTAAAAAAATAAAAAAAATCTAAAAGTAAGTTAATCGAATGTATAAATTTTTTATACAATCATATTTTTCGTGTCGAAAACTTTCAAGCGAGTACTATTGTCGCTACTTTTTGTGAATTTTTTTGAAACTGCAAGAACAGATTTGAAAAATCCTTTCCTACGGTTTGTTACTTTTCAGAAAAAAGGGCACCAAAATTAATCACAAATCACATTTTATCTTAATTTATCTAGTTTTTTCTTACTCCAAACGAGGTCATGGTGTCGTAGGTCTGTTTGGGCCGAAATTTGAGTTGAGGCACATTTATTGACTTCTGTTGTACCTAATCCAATGTGAGCCCATCCATCCAATTTGAATAAGTGACCTATTTAAATGTTAAATGATCCAAATTGTGCCTGGACCCTAACCGTATTGCTATTTAGGGTAATTAATAAAATTACTTTTATTATGAATAGAAATTTTTTTTTAACTAACAATAAAATAGTTATTTTAAAATATTTCGTCACATATAGTAATTGACAGTGCAATTTCAGATACAGGAATAGACAGCACAATTTGAGTAATCACAAAAATAATTCAAACATTTTTAATCAAATCAAGCCGTGTAATTTAACCAAAAGAAAAAAAAAATGTTGTTGTAAAAGTTTGAGAAGCAAGTTATTAAAAAATTAATTTTTTTAATTTTTTATTAATTTAATGTTTTTGTCTTTCATAGTTTAGAAAAAATTTAAAATGTAAGAGAATTCAAATAATCTTTTTATTAAAAAAATAAAAAATTGAATAAGTAAAACACACATTTAGATTTCATTTAGAAAACAAAAAAGTTAAATTTTTTTTTGTTAGTTGTCAGTTACTAACTACTAAAAAGTTAACTTTTTACGTGTTTAAAAAAAAAATTAATTTTTTACCGTTTTATTAAATTTACAAATTTTGTCATTTAATATTTAAAAAAAGTATGAAATATAAAAAAATAACTTTAATCATTTTAGAGAAAAAAAAAAAATTAGTAACGGGTAGCTTGCCAAAGGAAGCCTCAACCTAGTCCGAAGGCATTTGACCCAATTTCAGACAATATATATTTATATACGAAAAAGTGAATCAACGGTAGAAACCAGTGAGAGTGAAAAGAGAGTTCAAACATTCTCACTCAACCAACAAACCAAACTGCCTGTCCTGCGAAGCAACTTCCTCTCACTTTCCTTTCTCAATATATATATACACGTACCTAAACCATACGCATACATAGGATAGCAACGCGTACATATATGCGAGAGAAAACTCTGCAGCGGAGAGTTCCGGTGTCGAACCGGAGATCCAGACCGAATCACCGGCGAACTTCGGCCGCAGGCCGACGATCATCCAAGGCTTCCAAGCCCACCAAGATTCTACGGCGATGCAACTCGGAGCCCACTCTGCCGACGGTCGTCCTCCTCGCCTCTGACGGCGAGTCCCGGAATCTGGCCACGCCGGTGCTTTCCCGTCCCCAGACTTGTACGGACATCTTCTCCTCTACCGACTCGTTGCCGTCTCAATCTCCTCAAAGATTCGAGGTCATATCAATTTCTCGCTTATCATTGACCTTTGAATCTTTGATATTCTGTTTATTTTTTTTTTCATTTTTTCGGGAATATTTTTTGGTTGAAAGCATGGGCGATTTTATGCAGATTCAATTTAAATGCGTCAATCAAATTTGTTTTTATGTTATCTCAGAAGGTGGAAACTTAATTTATTTTTGTTATTGTCCATCATTCATTTATATCTATATCATTTGCATTAGTAATTTTGGTAAGGGGGTCAATATTTGCACTCCTCTCCATTAGTTTCTCAATCCACAATAGTTTTAATGAAAAAAATAATGTCGAGTGGGGGAACTCATGAAGAATTGTATTTATCATTTTCCTTTCGATAATTGTAGTATGTTGCTTGGCCCTTAACATTTCTCTTAGCCCATTTTACAAATTCACATTAGGTTATTGAAATGATTTATAAACAAAATTGTCTTTTTTTTTTTAATGCTGTCTTTCCTTTGACTTTGAGCAATGAATTTGGCTAGTTAATTAAGTTAATTGCCCTACTTTACATGAAAAATATTAAGGGAGGGGGTTTGGTAAACCAAAAAATGAAATGTTTTGCAACTTTTGTCCTGGTCCTCCATGTGTTATTTTTTGAAAAAATTTGTGTGTTTGATAAAAATTGTAAAAGTTGGAGAAAGTTGGATATCTTTTTGTAGGGAAAGTTTTCAAAAAAAATTGGAGAAGGTTGGAGAAAGTTAAAAAAATTGATAAATTTGTTGCAGATATTAGATCTCCAAAACTTCATTTGGGTCAAGGGGGTTCATATTTGAATGTTACCTTTCATGATTTTGTTATGAGAAAAGAAAACAATTAGGATGTTTGATTTTTCTGCCACAAATATTACACCTATTGAAACAGGATCCTCCTATTCTTTTGTGCTCTCCAGTTAGGGGTAGAAACGAGCTGAATCAAGTCGAGTTTTAACTTATTTGAGCTTGGATAGAGTTATTTATATTGAGCTCGAGTTCGGCTCGATCTTTTATACAGGCTTGAGCTCGGTTCGATGAAAAAGAATTTAGATTTGAGATCAACTCGCGAATAGCTCGATTACATCAAAACAATATCGTGTTAGTCTAAAATATAATAAATAAAATATTATAAAAATATAATAAAAATATTATTAAAAAATGTTGTAAAATATATATATTATTTTATCAAGGTTGCTCGCAAGTTTTCGAGTCAAACTTTTCTAAACTCGAGCTCAATTCTAAAAAAGCCACAAATCAAGCTTGATTCGAACTTATTTTAGTCACGAATCAAGCTGGAGCCAGGTTCGAATAGCTCGAAAAAAGCTCGATTCTTGTCCATTCCACCCCTATCTCCAGTCTCCACCACATTACTTTTTTACCAAATTGTGAAAGATAAAAACATTAAACCAATTAATTTTAATTAGAGGCTTGGGCATTTTAGAGTCTTGATTAAATGTGACTCTAATGTGGTGGTTGGAGTATGAGGTGCTATGTTTCATATCTTTAGGATTTTTGGGAGGAGCTATGAATTTTGCTATGTTAGTTTGATTTTCCAGTACAACATTTAGCTGATGACCTGGCAAGGATGGGCGTTGAGGGGTTGATTTTGGAGGCTTTTTCCAGGGAGGAGTTGTCACACCATATTACAGGTCTATTGAGGTTGGATATGAGTGGGCCTCCTGCTATGCAGATGTGATCACTGCTTTGTTTATTTTATTTTATTACTTTTTTTTTTTCCCAGTCTTGGCATTTTTCTTGCACTATTTGCTTTTTAGGAATTCCTTCACCACAAGTGAAGGTTTAATTAATAAAATATCCCTAAAAAAGTATGCATATATATAATTAATACAAATGAAATTGGTGAAAATTGTCCTTGCACAGTCTTGATCTTGTGCTCAAAGCCTCAAAGACACTAAACAATATTCATTGGTTTTTTTTTTTTTGTTTTAAATAGTTGATGGAATTTGAACCATATGATGTTTCATGAATTGATATAAAGTATTTAAATATTACTCCTGCTACGGACCACTTAGCCAGTCCAAAAAACAATCCAAATGATTAATTCCTGTGAGCATTTTGGATTAATGCAGAGGTACAAGAAGGATGCCAAGGTGGTGGTTAATGTAACAGTAGAAGGAAGCCCTGGTCCAATCCGGACCATGGTCAAGTTGGGAGCAGATGTGGAGGAGACAATTAGGCTTGTCCTTGACAAATATAATGAAGAAGGTCGGACTCCGCTTGATAAAGATGATGCTTCAACATTCGAATTGCACCACTCCCACTTCAGTCTTGAAAGTAAGTACTGGTTATTCAGTTTCTTCTCAGTTTATTTGTTTGGTTCCCAAGAAAATGAGGCCAGAGGAGGAGAAATATCTAATACAAGTCAAATAACTTGAGACTTATTGGGGGGGGGGGGAGTTACACTTTTTTTTTTAAAACAAAACAAATTAGACAAAGTTAATGAGTTAGCTAGTATGATGTTTATATTTGTTAATTTTATTTAGGTGTACAGGTAGAGGGATAGTAATATTTTTGAGAATTTGTGGATCTCCGTTTTAAATAACAAACTGTTCAGAGGGTGCTGATGGTAAGCAGAAATTTTATTTATTTTAGCAGGCTTATAAACATTACAAAAAGGTTTGGTTAAATAATACATAATATATTCCTTCACTTCAGGTCCATGGAGTTTGTTTGGCCAACCTTTGAATGTTAGTTATGAAGTGCCTTTTTTTTTTTTTTTTTTTGGGATAAGAGCTGCCTAGCATAAAAATTTTAATAATTCAAACATGACTAGAAAAGGAACTTCTACTCATTTAAAAGCTTCTCGTCATCAAAACGGTCCAAAAGCCTTTGTATTGTATTTTGTCTTTTTCTTTGGAGTTGGGTATCTTTCATGGGACCTTTAAACATTTGGTTCTTCGAGTGTATGGCGGGAATAATTTTTTGCTCATAAGACTCCAAATCTGCAACCAGTTAGTTCAGCAGTTGCTTTTTCTATTAGGAGACTGATTATGGGCCATTCCATCAGATGCTAGAGATGTGAAATTTTTTTATTTTTTAAAAGTACATTCTAGAATCACAACATATATTTGAGGGAGGGAGGGGAGGATGGACTCAAACTCTGAACCTAGTGTCTAGCAGGGAACATGAGCAGACCGAGTAAATGCCAATTGTTCCAACTTATTTGAAAAATTACATAAAATTTCTATTGATTTTGTTCTTGTTTGCTTGTAAATTTTACTTTTGTCCTATTATTATTAAGCTTTTGCCTCCACTGTCTTTTTATTTTTATTCCTATTTATTTTGAAAATATAATTTTATCTCTACTAATTACAAATCTTGGGTCCACCCCTAGGAGGGGGGTCTTGACCACTGGTCTACCCCTCTTGTCAAGAGATGTATAATGTCGTGTCATGAAAATTACAGACGAAAACAAAGAAGGCTTATCAACAGTTGACCTTTCCCTCATCACCCATCAATTACAGTGCAATGTCGGTTTATTACACTTGAATTATTTGTTATGAACAGGTGAACTATATGACTGATTTCGGGTTCATTTTTTCCATTATGGATTTCTCTTTGCCAATAATTCATTGTTTATATGATGTGGGAACCGGGAAGGTGTCCTTTCATTATTTCATTACTATTCAAGATCACATTTGTAAAGGCGGGGGGGAGGTATTGACAGAGTTATTCTGTAGTTGTTATTATTGAATTTTGTTCCATAAAAAAAGACTCTTATTGGCTGTTCTTGATCCAACACACTTCCACTGTATTGTCCAAGTAAATACTGTTACTTTTTTTCGAACCATAGTAATATCTTCTGATCAAATCATTGAATCGTTGATTGAATAGGTTTGAATAAATCAGATGTGATTGGAGATGTGGGAAGCAGAAGCTTTTATCTCCGGAGAGGCAACAGCGATCGTAATAACAGCGGAAGAGAGTTGTTATCTGCCTCTTTCACTTTAGAGACTGTTTCAGCGACAGAAATCACTCCATCACCAGCTCCTTCTCCTCTCTTCATCCTCCAAGCCTTCATTTCTCAGACGATCAATAAAATTATAAGAAGAGCACAACAATTATGGAAGATTTTTGGTTGCTTCCGCTGTAGTTGATCACCACCCTGCAGCCCATATATGCCGGGATTGGGAGTAACATACTTTTACATCATGTTACTTCTTAATTTGAAGTGTAAAAATTTGCCTATGGAGAAAGTACTTTTCACCTAATTAACCTATTCTTATTGGTATAATTAATTGTATTTCTAGGTTTTTGGTACATTTTTTTATATTAATTCATCAGAAATTGAAGGTTGGTATTGTAATGGTCAGTTACTATGTATGCTTTAGTTGGGAGGAAATCGTGCAAGGATTCTTTGAACGTCTCTTTCTTGCTCTCGCTTTCTCGTAGTGGTGATGGTCACTTTTATCATGTTTCATTTGTTCTCTTTCAAACTGTTATTTCGATTGGACCCAACAAGAATGAAAATTTCGGATGTGCTAGGTATTCAATGAATTAGTCACCATAACGTTGTAAACAAAAAAAATAATAATAATGAACAACAAAGAAATACAGGATTTAGTATAGAAAACTCAAATCGAAAAAAAAAAAAAAATCAAATCTTTCACTAGATTACAAATAGTTATAAAATTTTAGATATCATTCGATTTATTTTTCTATTTTATATTTTATATTTTTGTTTTTTATTTTCTATTTTGAGCTCATTTTTCATTTACATTTTTGAAAACAATAAAAACAGTCCCAGTACATTTGGTCACTTGTATTTTCAAAATTTATTTTAAAAAATATAAAATAAGTTTACACATGAAATAAAAAGGACAAAAAATCGTTTTTAGTATTTTTAATCCAAAACAAGAAAATTTTCAAAATAAGGAAAACATAGAACTTTTTGTTTCCCTATTTTGAGATTTTCAAAACATAAAACATTTAAAATAAAAAATAAAAAATCAAACCAAATGTTACTTTAACTTCTCAATAGAATTGAATTAATGATTCAAAATATTTCTTCATGGATCATTAAATTGCCATCAAGATAGAATTTAAAATATTTGTATTTTTAAGTAATTTCTCTTAATTTATGTAATTTTTAACTATTCTCCATTTTTCAATTAAACACATATGATCACCTCTAAATTTAATTTTTATAAAAAATTTTTATGATTTAAATTCTGCATAACTCAAAACAATTTTGATAGTTTTTGCACATTTATATATAAGTAACATTTTTTCTGTATCGTCATTACCCGGGTGATTATTCTTTCAAGCGACACATTAACAAGGTAACTTTACGTCATATTATATATATATATATATATAATATAAAGCCTAACAACGTCGTTACGTCACGTAAGATTTAAACTGTAACGATATAAAGCCTAACAACGTCGTTACGTCACGTAAGATTTAAATTGCGTTACAGTTATGACACTTAATATATATATATATATATATATATATATATATATATATATAATATAAAGCCTAACAACGTCGTTACGTCACGTAAGATTTAAATTGCGTTACAGTTATGACACTTAACACTTAATTATAACTATCTTACGCCCCGTAAGAACTATTTTTTGCTACGATTATGACATGTGTATGGTTGTGACACATGATATCTAATTATAGTTATCTTAATTATCTTATAAAAAAAATTATTATTTTACATAATTACTACTTATTTAAAATTTTTAATTTTATTCAAACTAGATTGTTTATTAATACCATTTGATATTTTTATTTAATCTATTTATCATAAAACTTCTTATTTTTATATTTATTTAAAACATATTCTTTTTTTTTTTTTACATTTTAATAAATTATTATCTAAAACATAATAAACATTGTTACTGTTATTAAACAAAATAATGCAAAAAATATTTACCTTATTAATTAAAGGTTTCAAAAATAAATATTATTAATATAAAACAAAATAATGCAAAAAAATAATTAACCTGTTAAATAAAGAATTTAATTTATTAACATAAAATTATAATTATAATTATCTTAATTTATAATTATATAATCTAAAAGGAATTAGCATTTTACATAATTACCACTTATTCATGTTCATGGACATTACTAGATATTTTTATTTAATTTACACTTCTATTTATTATATAACTTTTTAGTTTTTATTTTTTATATTTTATTTATTAAAAAATATCAAACAATATTAGAAATTAAAAAATAAAATTCATAGTGGATGGTATAGAGAAGAGACGTGGCTATTTGAAATGATTTTGTTTATTATACATATTACTCTTTTCAATTAAAAAATACATAACTTAAAATAATAAAAATTTATAAAAAATAAAAAATATTCATTAAATTAAGAGATGCGGCATTAATAAGATAACTGTAAGTAAAGTTTAAAAGAAACAAAATATATAAAAAATTTAAAAAAATACTGAGTCCAAAACTATAAATAGAACTTAAAATAAAATAAAAATCTGCAAGATTAAAATGTTATTATAATCTAAATAACATAGGACTTTCTTGTATAAAAGATCTATAAATAGGTACTAAGGTTTTTTTTCTTTAAAATTTTTTTGAGACTTTTTATTATAGCAATTTTCTCTTTGACTTTGTAATTTGCTTAGTACAGTAATTTTCTCTTTGACTTATTTTTTTAAATGGTTCATTAAAATATATAGGGTTTGTCTGTTTTTATTTTATTATATCTTTTTACATGATTGTTAAAATATATAAGGTTTGAGTTTTTTATTTTATTCTATCTTTTAACGTGATTATTAAAATATATAAGGTTTGAGTTTTTTTAAATTTTAGTATATTTTTTAGTTTGATTGTTAACATTAATTTTTAAAATTTATTATATTTTCATCATTGATAAAATTTTAATTTTTTGAGTATTACAGAAAAGCTTACTCTTTACTATATTTTTTTATTTGTTCATTCAAAAATATGATATATGATTTTTTTATAATTTTTATTGTATTTTTTAATGTGACTATGATAGAATTTTTTAGATTTTATTATTTTTAAACTTTATTAAAATTTAAAACTTTTGTGTATTAAATTTCAATAGAAACCTATTTTTGTAGTTATTTTTCAATTTGTTTAATGTTTTCTCGAATTTATTACTATATTTATTTTTATTAGCTAATATTCCTTTACATTAAAATTATTTCTGTTTATGTAATTTTTTTTGCTCATTTTTAATCTGTTAATTCAAGTATATAAGATCTACTTTTTTTTTAATGTAATTGTTAATTAAATTTATATTGTATACTAATAAAATTTTAATTTTTTTATGTATCATAGTACAAGAAAAGTCTTCTATTTGACTTATTTTTTATTTTGTTTATTCAAATATACAAAATATAATTTTTAAAATTTACTCTATTTTTATTTATTGTATTTTTTAATGCAACTTTTTAAGTTTTATTATAATTTCCATTGTGTATTTTATGAAAATTGAAATTTTTATCCTTACCCCTTTCATTATCTATATTATTATGTAAATTTTTAAATTATTATGTCAAGATTAAATATTAGAATTTAATTTACATAAAAATTAAATACTAAGTGACAATTTTATTATCTTATTAAAAATACAATTTTATGAATTTATTTTAAATTTTATTTATATATTTTAGATAGCTAGAATGTATTATATTAAAATATATTTTTTAAATATAATTTTATAAATTTAAAAATTTAAATTTATATTCATGATTTTATAACATTAAACATATATATATTTAATCCAAATCTATTATAAATTTGGATCTCGTTTATCATTTATTCTAATTATAATTTATCATAACATTTATCGTAATATAAATATAATTTTATCAAATAAAATATTTGACAGCATACATTTTTATAGTTATAAATAATTTTACGATATATTCTTTATTTTAATAATAACTAAATTATTTTATTATATAAATTTAGAATTATAGTTTAATTCAAATATTATCATCATCTCATCTCATTCTATTTTGATAATTGAGATCAAATAAAATTTAAATTAATAAATTTTATTAATAAAAAAATAAAAATAATGTAAAAAATTAATTTTTAGATTTTTATTTTTTTACATATCTAATTTAAGATAATATTTCAAGTCATTCATATTCTACATGAATATGATTAATTGATAATAATAATTTATTTATCATATGATATTTTAATTAGTAAAAATAAGCAAGTAGACATGTGATTTATTAATAAATTAAATCATTATTTAACAGTTTAGTTATTCTTTGCATATAATTTAATAAAAATTATTTTTCTTAAGTGATTATTAACATAAAATTTAATTAAAAGTTAATATAATAAATCCGTGCATCACATGAGTTTAATCACTAATATATATATATATATATATCTCTCTCTGTGTGTGTGTTATGCATGTGTAAACTTTTTCTTTTTAAGAGAAACCTCAACCAAAAAACAAAATTATTAGGGTTTTATTAACAGTAATCGTGATTGATAAAATACCATTAATCTGTATTGGTTTTTCATGGGCCCTGCTCAAATGATATCAGCTAGTTGCGTAGTCACAACCAATATTAGCAACTCGCAAATTCTTAAAAGTAATTTTAGAAATTTCTCTACTTCTAAAGGGTGTTTGGTTGACAAAAGTTTAACCAAAAAATACTGTAAAAGTACAAAAATTTGATATGAAAGTGACATGTAATAAAATTTGATTGAAAAAAAGTACAAAAAATTAGTAAAAATTAGTAAATTTTGATTAATTTTGTCCAATCAAACACCCTCTAAAATTCTTTTGTATATCATCTATTAATTATTAACCTAAATTGATAAATAATTGAAAGTATATATGATTAATTTGGGATATTTTTTTATCATTTCCAACGTTGTGGTAAAAAAAAAAAAAAAAAACTCTTGAGTCACTCATAAAAATTATTTAAACCCTAGCCCTTTCAAAATAAGGAAAAACTGTGAAGGAAAATAAAAAAAAATAAAAACTTTATTTGTTCATAATTTTCATAATTTCATATCTCTCCTATTAATTTGAGGGACTAAACATAGATGAGGAAAAATATATATTTTTTTCTTTTTCAATTATATTTCTCTATTTTAAATAAATTCTACATATTTTAAAATTATACTAGTCTCTATGTGAGTCATATGTATAATAGCCATTCTCTATTAAAATATTTCAATGAAGAGTTTAACTAACAATAGTAACCTTCAAAAACTCTAAAAATAAAGAAGTAATTACCTTCCTACCCCTTTCTTAAGGTAAAAATCTACCTCCATAACTCTTATGAAATTATAAAAGGGTATTAAATTTTTAGGTAGAAAAACAAAATTATTTACTAAAAATAAATAAAATTAAGAGATATAAGTATAAGTAATATAAATTATAAGTATGTTAGTGTGTTTTTTTTAAATCATTAAGAGTTAAAACTGTTATTTTTGATAAATTTTTTTATAATTTTATTTTAACATGAGATACGTGAAGCGCAAGGAAAAGTATTTTTAAGTTCAAATGGTTTTAAATAATTTGTAACTTAAACAATTAAGCCAAAAGCAAATTTAAAAACTTTTCAACCTGTCCTATGTGCCACACGATGTGTTAAAACTAACCTCACTGAAAAATAATCAAAAAACCCAAAAAAAAAAAAACAAACTAATTTGTGATTATTATTATTTTTTAATCATGACCAAGAAGTGTAAGGCTAGCGTTTAGAGTGATAAAAAATAAAGAAAAATATAATTTTGGGTAAATTTTGACATTTGACCTTTTTTTTTTCAAATCACGTCTTTTAGATCTGAATAATGATAAACTGTTAGAATGATTTTTTTAAATTTATTCTAATAGATTTAAAAAATCTTTGCACCCCTAATATATATCTCTCTCCAAATCATGTTTTTTGGATATGAACAGTGGTAAATTGTTAAAATAATTTTCTCAAATCAATTTTAACGAATTCAAAAAATCTCTGTATCGGTAATCCCTCTCTCTCTCTCTCTCCCCCCTCCCTCTCCAAATCACATATTTTAGAGAAGAACAGTGATAAACCGTTAAAACGATTTTTTTAAATCCGTTCTAACAGATTCAAAAAATTATGTAGATTCAGATTACAATAATACTCATTTAAAAGTTTTCGATTTGAGGTATATGATTGTAAAAAAAAAAAAAAAAAAAATTCACACTAAATTAACCTCCTTCCAAGTTTTTTATTTTTTTAACAAAATATTAAAAATTTTTTTAAATTAATAAAGGTAAAAATGTAAAAATATGTAATAAAAAATTTTAGTGATTTTTAAGATTTATTGAAAGTTTATCTTGTTTGTTGGCACACCAGACGGTGCCACATGGAAATAATATTAAACCTAGCCCTTCTTCGCAGCTGTCCACCAACGATTTGTTGATTCAAAGTGTTGTATTGGTATCTCGAGGATTCCTTGCTTCACGATCTTCTCAACCATGTATGATTCGTATCGTCTCCTCCAATCCCAAATTAAAAGAAAAGAACTGCCACTTGGTTCTCATGGCGCGATTCTGTTCGATTCATCACACAATTTCATTCCAATTTGGATAATTAATGGTGGTTGATTTTCAGTAGCGTTGACGACGAATTAAAGGCAGACAAACGAGAGCAGAGCAGAGGAGAGAGAGCATGGGAGATTTATTCTTATGGATTTTGTTCTTCATGATGATCATAGCTCTTCTTGGTATTATTATCTACCAGGTCAATTACCCTCCCAAATGTGTGATTGTGTAATTTTTTTTTTCTTTTTCAAATTCATAGCGTTGATAGAATATATAATGCAGTGTATTCGATCTCTCGTTTGATCACATTTTATCTGCTAACTCAAACTCGTGATCTGCATCTTTAGAACACTATAAGTTAGGGTTTTTCTCTGATATCTATGTGTGCATCTTCACTTTCATTTTTGTATCTTTTTTTTTTTTTTTTCCTGGTGAAATTTACGAGTATGGATACTGGTAATTGGTAAATGCTCATAATGCGAGCTGGTCTATTTAATCCTCCTCCTACGGAATATTTTGCATCATTGGGATTCTTTCAATACCTTAATATGTTGGTTTTGTGGTCAATTTTTTTTCTGGGGTCGGAGAGTAACCTGCAGCTACTATCAATGGGTGCGCACTGAGTGAAGCCCGTCCCGTGACCCTAACCGGCAAAGAACCACGAAGAGGTAAACCATCCTAGGCAAGCCTGGCTGACCGGCTCAGCCGAGAAGGCTGTTAGATGGCCCTCCACAATTAGAGGAAGGACTACCCACAAGAGGAGTCGAACCCGAGACCTATTGGTCCCAGGCCCTTTGGCCTGCCATTTGAACCAACTCGACTACCCATTTCGGGGCTTGTGGTCAATTTTTCTTAGTTCTTAATCTCGTGGTTTTAACCATAATAACTTCTGGGTTTAACCAGAAATAAACTGATCTAGCTGTAGAAATCCATCCATGTGGTCATATTCATGCATGCTTGTTAATATTGTTGTTTATGATTTGAAGAAGCATGGTCATGCCATCAAACATGAGTTTTCTATATCATAGTAGCTGAAATTGATAGTTTGTGTTTTTGTTGTGTCTTGTTTGAATTGCATAGCCTGTCATGCCCCTAAGCTTAAAGTCCAGGACGGACGGCATAAGAATGTAAAAATTAAATAAAATAAATAAAATCCAATCCAAATTTGATTCACAATGAATTATAATCATTAAAATATCCAAAATCATTATTCATTTTCATATAAAATAATATTTGAATGCATCTCATCAATTAATCAATAATATAATTCACTTTAATAACATTTCTCGTGACCACATCCGAGGTCTGTACAGTCAGAACATATACTGTAGTCATGCTTATATCTCTCAAAATAATGATATTATGAAAATAGGATGTAAACCTACACTTGGGTCACAGAAAACATAATTATTATTATCTATAGTTAATAACGGACTTAGGTTACTCTAGTCTAAGCTACCTACGTATTCCACTTCGAGAATCAAGTCACCATCGTTCATAACTTTATTACTTTATGTTCACAACTTAATTCTTCATCAATAAATCACATATTAAACATCTTTATAATTAACAATTTCAAGATATCAACACGCAATAATAATATATGAAATCTCATGCAATGGATAATGATAGAATGCAATGCCAATGCATACTTTAATCTCCACTTACTTCCAATCATATCTTGGGACGAGTGACACTTAGTAAAGCATGCGGAGTCACCAACCATACTGTTTACGCTTATGGCGAAACTATATCTCAATATATATATACCGAGTGGAGAATCGTGTTACACCCCCACTGATGTAATACTCAAGGGAACTGTGTTACACCTCTTAGCTCTTCTGCTAAGGAATTGTGTTACACCCCTAATCAGGTATCTGCTTTCCTCAACGAAAGTATGATCATAGGTAGGGAACCATGTTATATCCCTACCGGTGTAAGATTTAGGGGAACTGTGTTACGCCCCTGGCTCTTCTACTAGAGAACCGTGTTGCGCCCTAGTCAGACGTCTACTTTTCTCAAGCAGGATACAATCACAGGTGAAAAACCGTGTTATACCCTCATCGGTGATAGACTTAGGGGAACCGTGTTACATCTCCTGGCCTTTCTGCGAGGAAACCGTGTTACATCTCCTGGCCTTTCTGCGAGGAAACCGTGTTACATCTCCTGGCCTTTCTGCTAAGAAACCGTGTTACATCTCCTGGCCTTTCTGCTAGGAAACCGTGTTAGACCCATAGTCAGGCACTTACTTAACTAAAGTAAGAAATTAATATAAATTGTGGTTGGAGAATCGAGTTACAACCCCAATCAGTTAAGACTCAAGGGAATTGAGTTACACCCTCTGACTCTTTTACTAGGGAACTGAGTCACACCCTTAGTCAGGCATCTGTTTAGTTCAAGCAGGAAATCAATATAAATAGCATCTTAAGATTAACGTCCCAATTTCAATAATTAAACTCTAATCATATATATCGACTGTGGATCATTCGGTATTTTTAAAATCTCATTTCATCATTTTCTTGAAATCATGGATCCCGTCCATATATATAACCCGTGCCTCAGCATGTCAATAACATCAACATGGCACTCTCAACCAATCAATAATCACAATATAAAATTGGATGATGCAACCTCAGCCCATGCACATGATTTGCTCAATCATGTAAATAAGTATCATCTCAATATAAAATACATCCTTATTAAGCTTGAGGATGACTTGGGGTCCATTTAATCATTTAAAATCCATACCCATGGGTCCTGAGCAATAATCAATTATTTAAAATTCAAAATATAAGAAAAATTTAGAAACCTAAACATTTTGTCATCCGAACCCCTGTTCGAACAACAGGCTGTTTGAACCTTGATCCGAACCCTTGCGGGGACAATGGACTGTCGGGACCCCCGTCCGAACAACAATGCCCATAATTCCATTTCTTGATTTGTTTTTGACAAACTCCGAACCAAAATATCCCAAATCATCCATTTAAGCCATAACATCAACAATTAATCATATATAAACATGTAAACATCTTAAAAACATGTTTATCTAACATTTGTCTCAATAATAACTCAAAATAATATGAGATTTCAACATTTATATGCATATATACACACATTCATATATACATATATACACGTAACCTCAATTCAACTAATATTTTATCAAATCATACAAATGATATATCAAAATCATGTTAGCAACAAGTATAAACACCTATATGAGTCCTACCTACCTTGAATCCGAAGAAAAGAGAAGAAAAACGTCCCACCTATCTCGAATCCGAAGAAAAGAGAAGAAAAACGAAGAAAACCAGTTGAATTCCCAACCTTCAAAAGACGATTTCTCCCACCTCGGGCGAAATCACCGAAAATGGTCACCACCACGACGTTCACAGTGTCAACCATTACCCTGATCTGCCAATTTTCTTTCCCGAACTCAACTTTCTCTCTTTTCTCTCTCTTTCTCTCCCCCCCCCTTTCTCCTGCAGTTGGGTTCTGGAATGGCCGAAGAAAAATAAGAAAAAGGAGAAGAAAATAAAAGAAGAAAGGAAGAAAAGAAAAGGATGCTAGGCCTTTGGCCCAGTTGTCCAATCCAATATCAATTCGGGCCAAACTCGGCCCAAAAAAATTAAAATGAAGTGACCCAATCTCAGTTTAAATATTTTTTATTGGCCCAAAATATCACACAAAGAGCCAAAAATATATCAGGTATTACATAACCAATGCAGTGATTGGCTCGTTTGTAGAGCTTTAGTGTGTTGCACTGTTAGTTTCTGATGGAATTTATGTCATTTGCTTGCATTTCTAATGCTTACTATAATACAACTATATCAATTGGATATCATGTTTTTATGCCTGCACAAGGTGAAGAGTGTTGTACTTTTATTTGCTCACAACTATTTTTGGTATGAAAGAATTTGGAATCTGACATTTAAAAGCTTTGGTGCAGCTCATGTGCTTGGCCGATTTGGAGTTCGATTACATCAACCCATATGATTCTGCAGATCGGATAAACAAATTGGTTTTGCCGGAGTATATCACTCAAGGAGTCTTGTGCTTGCTCTATCTAATAACTGGGCATTGGATTATGTCACTCTTGAGTGTTCCATACTTGTACCACAATGTGACATTGTAAGTTTTTACTTCTACTCTAAATGATCTAATTCTAGATGTTAGTGGAAACACGCTTTAGATCCATTTTAATTTCTAGTATGTTGTAATAGTTGAGTTTTCCTTTGCTTACCCTTTTTCCAACATACAAAGTATATGTAGACTGGAAGATCCATTTTAATTTCTAGTATGTTGTAATAGTTGAGTTTTCCTTTGCTTACCCTTTTTCCAACATACAAAGTATATGTAGACTGGAAAGCTCTAATATGAACTGCCATAAGTTTTCCATTTAAAGTTGAGAATAACATTAATTGCTGTTGGTTGGAATTATAGGTACCACCTGTTGTTGGTTGTTTTTCCACTTTGTTGAATTATGTTTAGCTCTAGTTCTTCGCGGCATTGTGGTATGTTATTCACTAATCACTTACACCATGATGTCTAGAGTTGTTGTTTGGTCCATAAAAGTTCATGACTCCACTCCCCTATCCCCTGCACCCCACTCCACTACACATGCATGAACATAGAACAAATATGTATGTCATAATTAGTTTAGGCATTTTAATCCTTATAAGGGATGGAGCCTTTATTTAAACCAACATTGCTTTGAAAGGGATCCTATTCAAACGCCTTTTGGGTTTAGCAATAGTTAGGGAAGGCCTTGTCCTCGAGATTTTTTATAGGCCCAAACAACAACCTAGAGTTTTTTTTTTTTTTTTTTCTTTGGTGACCTAGAACTCCACCGATTTATTGCAACTCTCAATGAACCGCATATTCGATGAGTAAACCGGGACAGCCTAGAGTTTTACTTGCCAAGGTAACCAAACTTTCACCTGTAAGCAACAAACAGAGATTTTTTATTGGCCCAAGAAACAACGTAGATTTAGACAAGTCAAGTTAACCAAATTTTCACCCAAGCCTTGATATAGATATATCTATGTATATATTTATAGGTTGATATCTGGGGTTGCAAATGAGAGCCAGGCCCAATGTTGTTCAAACTTGCCTCATTTACTAAACGAGTCCTATTTTTTTGTTCAAGCTTTGTTTGTTTGTAATTGAACGAGCCTTACACCGGCCCAAACTATTCATGAACTACTCTTTATTGATAATCTTTTGTATTTTAAGAAAAAAATTCATCACAATCAAGTTTTTATAAGTCACTGGAAATAACATTAACTTTTTCTGATTTGTATGTTATTGCATACATTTCAAATGTAATTACTAATGTAGAAATATTGTATATGTCTAATTACTAACTTGTATAAATATATCATATGCATTTAAAATATTATTACGGAGCATGATAGTTCAAAGAATAATTACTAATGTAGAAACGAGTTTTCGTAAAAATCAATAGTAGTTGTGCAATTTTTAGATTGAAAAGCACACTGTGTCATGCCCCAAATCTAACTTAGGCACGTGAACCACCACAAAACTCCAATGAGGATATCTCAACTAGGAGTAAAATTACCCCAATAAGGACAAAAAGTAAAAAGACTAAATAATTCTTAAGATTATGTCATGTCAAAGAAAAACATCAATTGTAACATTATTCCATAAAATAAAATAAACGTCTCTTAGTAGTACAGCATGTACCTTGACATCCGAGCTGTCTTACTCTTCCAGATTTGAAAATATATGATGAAAAGGTAAACTATAAAGCTTCAGACATGACTATCTACTATTGGCATCAAGTGTAATAGAAAAATGTTATTCTCAACACAGTTAGGAATAATTTAGTTGATATTTAAATTCAATATTTTTCAGTAACCACCATGTAAAGCAAACCAATTCATTTGATATAAAGGAGGATTTCAAGTCACTATACATCACATTGTATAAATCTCAATAAGTTCAGTTTCAACGCCAATACAATATATCATTTGATTTCTTAATGCCTGATTAACACCAATTTAAGTGTTTATGACTATGGACACATTATCCCGCGGCAAGGCTCCAAGCCACATTTAGCTCCATGATTGAAGCCTAAAAGAAACTTGTTCCTGTGCCAACTCCTAACCCCGATTGATTTACAGTCCAAATAATAGTTAACCAATTCTCATATCATCCTCCATTGTATTTCCATAAGAAAACATATTTATTCATGATAAACCTTGGCAATTTTCAAAATTTGAATATTTACTTTCACACTTCATCCAAAGTTAAATAAAAGACATGGAAGATTTTAAAACATAAATTTTCACTTAAAACATATTTTCAAGTAAAACATTTCCAGAAACAGTAGAAGGTCACTTACCTCACCCCTGTTAACATCGAAATTACTCCCAAGCAAAGTATCACCAATATACTTACCCAAAAAAAAAAGTATCACCAATACAACCGCCTAATAAAATGACATAAAAAATGTAATACAAACAAAATACTAACTATGCATTTAGTACTAAATCTAATTTTTATTAAATACTAGAAACCATTAGTTATTGGTGTGCACCAGTGTTTTGCAAATTAATGTGATTAATTATTGTACTGTACATTCCCAATTACTCAAGTACTCCAATGAATAAATTAATATCAGGGAAGTCACAAATTCAAACCCATCAGTCGGTGTCTTGCAACGTATACCGTATTATATGTAGATATATCATCATGTATCATTCTTGAATGATCTTCACTACAAATATGTGCATATGCACATCAAGCCAACATAACATGAGGAGACGTCATGTTTATTTTTTTTACTGATAACAATTATATCAATTTATCCATTAAGATACATTCTGTCCTTCTAACTTCTCATTAAGAAATCACTATTTTAATTGGTAAAATTTTTTGTGTGTGTGTGTGTGTGTGTGTATAACGATTTGACAGTACTCCATGATATGAGTTGGTAGCTTCTATAGTGAAAATAAAAAATAAGAAAGATTTATAAATACCCTCTTATGTGATCCTTCACTGGAATTAGCCCTCTGCTCCACTTTTTTCCTTGAGCTCCTCCTGCTTTCTATGGCATTCTTTAACAAAAGATTACTTACAACGACTCAATTAAAAGACATGGAAAAGTAGGGTTCCTTTTTAATTCCCTTATTTACAAAATTACCCTATAGAAGAAATGAAATTACAATTAACCTTTTTTCCTTTTTTCTTTTTGGTCTCAGGTATTAGACACTATATCATGATATAAATATAAAAATATTTCATTAATATAATTTAAATGTATATTATCTAATTATATATAAAAATGGACAATGTTCAAGCTCAGCTCATTCACTAAAGGAGTGATATGTTTATTAAAAGAAAGAGTTGGGTTGAGTCTGTTTATGAATGGTTCAATTCATTTACAACCCTACTGATACCTCATCTTTTTATGTTAAATTTATTTGACAAATAAATGTTATTGGCCGTACCTTGTCCGTTTAAGTGATTTAGGCTCAGTTTGGGGAGAAAAGGCTAGAGAATTTTTTTTTAGATGGCTACTAAAAAGTTAGCTTTTTAGCTTTTTTGTGTTTAGGGTGCACAAGAAGCTAGCTTTTTTGTAGTTATCTTTTTAACTTTTTTGATCATTTGATATATTTGCCCTTTATGGCTTAAAAGAAGTTCAAAATGTTAAAAGGTAGTTTTGGTCAATTTACAAAAAACCAAAAAGTTGGTTACCCAAAAGCTGAAAAGCTCACGGGTTTCTCAAGCGGGGCCTTAAAGTGAACTCAACATCCTAGGCTTTTGTCTTGGTGAATTTTTTATCCTGTATATGGTTGGTTGGCATCAGAAAATGGGATTTCACATGAAATGAATGAAGCGGAGTGAGTTAAAAGAAGATTCTAGCAACTGTAGCCAGTTGTATCTCTGACCCTAATACTTTCATAGGGCATTACTGTAGTCTTTTCAGAACATTTATTTGTGTGCGCTGGGAATCTGGGATTAATACATGGTTTTCTACAAGAAAGCTTTACCCCTTCACCCCCCACCCAGCAACATGGGAAGAGACAGAGAGAGAATGAATGAACTTGGTTACAAGGCTTATAATGCCCCTCATGAGTCATGACCAAGTTTGGTTACTTTTTGTCTCGTGCATGTGTGAGTGGTAATTTAACCCACAATATAACAACTGTGCTGGATATATCGGAAAATTCTTTGATGCCTGCATGTTATGCCCAACTTATCATAAGGATCATGCTTTAATAGTCTGAAATACTTACCTGATTCACAATAAATCAAACTACTCATGCTTAATTGTCCTTTCCTGTGTTGTTCAGGTACATGCAAAAACAGCACCTGGTAGATGTAACTGAGATTTTCAACTTGCTTAACCGGGAAAAGAAGCAACGGCTTTTCAAACTTGGCTATCTTATATTTCTCCTCTGCGTCTCTTTATTTCGGTATGTTGCACGAGGCTGCCTCGTATAGGAAACAATTTTCTTTCAATTGTTCAAATCAAGGCTCTTCATGATTTCCCTGGTACATTTGATGCAGGACAATTTGGAGCGCGTTGGAAGAGGATGAGCATACGCTTTTAACTTAAATTCTCAAACTCTATGGAGAAAAGTATTGATGCCACCAACTGATGCCTGCTATAGAGTTATAGCAATCACTCTGCTGCTTTATATCAAAGCCTAGATCTTCTGTATTTTTTACATAATTATTCCAGAGTTTAGGATCCCTGGCTTCAGCTTTGGGTTGTGATACCACTTTTCTGAAAGCCTTGTATGGTAGGGGAGACTTCTAAATATGATAATGCAGGAAAGTATGCCATAAAAAAGTGATCAGAATGATGTTGAGCTCTTGTGGGCATCTCACTTGAAAAAATTAATTCATAGAGGTCTGTTTTAATTACAAACCTGACACCGGTACATCGTTCTAATTTTATTTTCTGGTGTGTATATATTTATATATTTTATTCCAATAGCATTTCCTCCAACTATTTGTCCAATAACCATACGTTTGTGTCAAGTTTTGATTTGCCTTCCAAAATTTTCTCCTGGAACTGTAATCTGAGTTTTCTATTTAATAGGTCACACAGAATGGGGCTGCTTCCTGCAAATTTATAGAAGCACCACATTTTTTATTTACTTTGATGGGGACATTCAGATGTCCTTGGAAAGGAAATAAAACTCCTCTTTTTTCTTTTTTTTTTTTAAAAGGGGATATATATAATTATGAATTAATTCTTTTTATGTCAAGGAAATAGATTTGTTCACGCTACATTAACTCTGCCTTTGAAGTCCAGAAAATTGAACTGTGTTTCTAGCAGGGGATGTTGGTTAGTTTCAAATGCCAAAACTGGTCAATGATTACTTGATTGTAACAGAAGTTACTAAGTCCCGGTTGGTAACGTTTTTATTTTCTATTTTTCTGTTTTCGTTTTTAAAATTTTGTAAATTGGCAACAGAAACATGTTTGTTAAATTTGTTTCTGTTTCTTTGTTTCCAAAAAAAATGAAAACGAAAACAGAAAAACGGAAACAGAAAAAATGTGTTTTCACTCTGGTTTTCTTTTCTTCTGCTGATAATTTGTCAATTTTAAAACTTTATCTATTTTTGTTACATTACATAAGAATAAATTATTTTATTCAAATATTTTATTAAAATAAGTTATTTTAATAAATAATATAATTAAATTCAAAAATTAAATTAATTATATAAATTACTATAAATTATTTTTAATAAATAATAAAACTAAATTAATTTAATTTAATAATTAATTATTGTTAAATTATTTGAAATAAATATCATAATTAATTTATTTAATTTAATAATAAATTAATTTATATAAAATAATTAATAATAAATAATTAAATTGCATTAATTTTTAATTTAATTGATTTAATTTAATAATAATTATTAAATTATTTTAAATACATATCATAATTAAATTAAATTATTTATGATTTAATTAATTTAATTTATATAAAATATATTTTATTAAATTTTAATAAATAATTAAATGAATTTAATTAATTTAAAAATAAATAATTTAATTTAATAATTAATCTAATTTAATTATTTATTTAATATGAAATATATTTTATTAAATTATTTTTAATAAATAATATAATTTAATATAATTTATATTTATTGATTAAATGATTTTAATAAATAATTTATTGTATTAATTTAATTAATTATATTAATTAAATTAATATAAAATATATTTTATTAAGTTCTATTAATTTTTTAAAACTAATAAAATTAAATATTTTCTAAAATAAAAAATTAATGATTCTAAATAAAGTTGCATTTCCAAACACAGTTTCAGTTTTCATTTCAGAAAAAATAAACGACAACAGAAAACGACAACAAAAAAATAACAACAAAAAAACGACAACGTTGTCAAATGGGTCCTAAATAATTACTTCCCTTAATGTTGATTCTTGAGTTGATGTCATTTAAAAAAAAAAAAAACTCTCTCTCTCTCTCTCTCTCACCCACCTTACCTGTCTTCTCTATCTCTTCTCTCTTTATTTCCTTAACTATCAACGTGGGAAAGGACGCATTGCTACAAATTAATAATTTAAGACTTCTATAATATAATTTTTCTTTATAGGAATTTATGTAAAATCGTTTTAGTTTCTAATATTTTTTCTTCTACTTCAGAGCATATTATTTGAATAATTTTTTTTTTTTAAATTAAAACTATGGACATCAAGAATGACAAATTGCTACAAGTTAAATAGTTTAGGGGTTAATATATAACAATTTTTAGTTGACTTGTTTAAAATGATATTGAGTCATAATTTAAAGGTGATTTTGCAATTAATTGTGATAAATAAAATACAGATCAAGAGCAAAAATGTTTACTAGGATAGAGGCTAAAAGGTTGTCTTTTAGTTTTTGGTGTGAATTGATTATTCTATTCATATTTTTACACATTAAATTTTATTACGAGACTCTCTACCTTAAAGTTTACATATCTTTTTTTTCTTATAGACCAGGAGAATTTCATCAGACTATTTTAAACTTATCTTACGAGTAATAGATTGAATTATTTATGATTGCATGACTAATGGCATCACACACTCTCACATACTTCTAGATACACTTAAGAAGATAGGCTCATATATTAAGATAAACAACTCTATAAAATGTTATATATTCATTATACAAGTTTTTATAAAAAGTTGTTTGTAATTTATCTTTTTTTTTTTCTGTTGACATTTAATTATCGTACTTTTTTCTTTCGAGGGTCAATTATCAATTTCTCTGCCCGACAAAAGAATTGATTATAATGATAATTATGAATATAAATAGAATTCTAATTTAGCATTGCACTAAATAAACTTTCTATTTGAAAATTCGAATATTTATATCTCATGTATTAAAATGTTGTGTGGATAAAATTGGCCTCAATAAAATTCATTAATTCCGTCAATGATTGATGGTTAGTCTATTTCTGGGGAATTGAGAAAAATAAGCATTGTTGAGAGTGCCAATTATATGTATCAAATTTTGTCATATTTATGGGTATTGACTCCTAACTAATAGGTTACTTTGTGTCCGTAATATGCCTGAATAGTAGCTGAATTTGAATGGTAATATTAATGATAATGGGTTCTCAACATGGCTAACCAAGTTTCTAATGGATGAAACCATAGTAGTAGCTTGGCGAGATTCCACGCTCTAGGATTCTTAATTGATCTTTGGTCTGTAATTTGGGCTTAGGTAACATAGACTATGAGTCTACGGGAGTCAAATAGAAAGTTAATAGTATGGCTTCCAAACAAGTACTAGAAAAGGCATAAGGCTACTCGCGGCAATTGTATTGGGAGGGTTCAAAGATTTTTACCATAACTCTTTGAAAGAAAAAATGAGCTATTTTCAATATAAAGGGCATTACCATCCCATGGAAATGATGAATGGGGAATACAAAATGCAGTTTTTTGTCTTTTATTCGGGTGAAGGCATGACGATGAACCTGATTATGGAGAGGAATTGATAATTGGCCCACCGAAGGAGAGAGATTGCAGTGATTAAATGTTAGGGGAAAAAAAAAAGGGACAAAAGATATATGCAAACAACTTTGATAAAAAGTTGTATAATTAGTATGCGATGTTTTATAAAATTGTTTGTTTTAATATAGGAGCTTATCTTCTTAAACTTATCTAAAAATGTGCAGTAATGTGTTATCTTATCAGTTATGTAACAATAAATAGTGATGTAAATGAGTCGAGTAGACTCAGGCCCAGCCAACCTTCCTTGACCCATGTCTCCGTACAATTTGAACTTGCCTTGCCCTGCGTTATTTGAGTCAGGACTTGGGTTATCTTAGTTCGACCTTATCTGTCCCAACCAACTTGCCTTCGACCATTTGTTGCCAGTTACTCTCTTTCCCCAACCCTTTTTTTTTTTTTGTTTCTTAAGGTAATTTGCTGGCTGCGGCTGCCAGCTTTTCTGTTTTTTCCACACACACACACACATATATATATATATATATAATATCACTAAACTATATAAAAAATAGATAAAATCACGTATAAACGTGATATGAATGTACTTTTGAATAACATTTTCTTTTATCTTTTTGAATTTGGGTATATCTTGATCAAGGCTAACAACTTTATCTTTTTAAATCCTCAAAATAATTCGTACACCATCTTATTGTTATTGATAAAAAAGTAATAGTATTAATTTTTTTTGAATAGTTTAATATTTTAAATCAATAAATTTGAAATTAAATGATATTAAAATATAAGTGAGAAGGTTAATTTATGTAACAATATATAAAATTTTCTAATAATTTAATATCTATTTTTTCATATATTTTTATTTAAAATTCTATATTTGTAATTCAGATTTAATGTTAATTATGTAATTGTTTAATTCTTAATAAAATTTATTGATGAAGGATACTATATTTTAATATGTGTTTATAAGTTTTATTTGTATTTATTTAATAAAAATATTAAAAAATTAAGTCGAGACAGTTAGGATAAGTCAGGGGCAGATTTGACTAACTTTAACTCAACTTGAAGAAGAGTCGAGTCAACTAGGATAGGCTGACCTGTTTGCGAGTTGAGACTGAGTTAAGAGACAAGTCAGGTTCAACTCAGCCCCATTACATCCTTAATTATAAATATTTAAAATATAAATTTTATATCATTTGAAATTCAAATTTTAAGCCTGTTTGTATTTTCGTTATATGTAAAGAAGTTATTTTTTTTAATTTATTAGCCTACCGAAAATAAGAAAAAGAAAAAAGAAAAAAAATTTTCACCAAAATGAGATTTTTTGGTTTCGTTATTTTTTTATGGTTTCGTTTGTCTTATAAGGCTTTTTTCACTAATTTTTTTTTTTTTTTTTTTTTATAGAAGCAATAGATTTAAGACTTTTTTTTATTCAAACGGATAATTTTTATTCAAATATACGTGAATTTTTTAATTTTTTTTATGAATGTGATTAACACTTAAAGTTATAATTTTTAAATAAGAATAAATTTTGATTAAAAAAAATTATATGAGATGAAAAAAGTTAAAAAAGAAAAAGCAAAATATAAATAAATATATATATATATATATATATTTTTCTCCAAACGAAACCTAAGTTTACAACAAAACTGGCGAATCGGCGATGTATTTTCCTGGCTCTTCAAAGTTCGAACCACGTTCCCTAATCCAGCTTAGCTAATCTTTCATCTTCCTGTTCAGTAATCTCTCTCTCTCTCTCTCTCTCTCTCTCTCTCTCTCTCTCTAGAATGGCAGTTTCTCTACCGAACATCGGTTCCACCTATTGTCTACAATCCACAAGTGGTGTTTCTCTGCCTTCTCCCAGGTTCACTCTCTTCTCTTGATTTGTTTGCTGGTGTATGTCCACTCTGTTCATTGAATTATGCATTTTCATCGTTTGACATTGGAAATTGATTTTTTTTCCCTGAACCCCTCATTGGCAGCTGTGCGTCTAGGGTTTTTGTGGGGTTGAAGCTTCAATCTCCGAGTCTGCTCATCCTTCACTAGCTCACTTTTTTTTTTTTTTTTTCGGTCACTTTTATTTATGGGCTTCGCCTATTCCTTATATATCTGTCCTTTTTTGTTTTTTCCTAATTTTTGGCAGGTTCTTTTGGCATTGCTAGCTTGAATGTTGAATTCCATAATAAAGTTCATAAGAGCATCCAGTCCAGGTAATTTTCATTATTCTGATACACGGTCCAGGTAATTTTCATTATTCTGATATATGGGTTTTGATTATCTCCATCTAAAGTATTGAATTATTGTATTTTGACTTATAGATATTGAATTAAAACCTTGAGTAGGATGTGATTTCTGAGCTTGAGAGATGAGTATGGAGAAAAATGCCATGCTTAGATTTTAGAGATTTAACTGGAGCTGTCTTACTGTTTGGAGAAATTATAACTTGTGGAAGAGTAATAAACAGAGAACGTGCAGTTTTGTTAATTTCAATGGGTTTAACTCAAGTTCTTTCTTGGCCTTTTGAATGTTTGAATGTTGGGTTGGCTAAACTGTGTAAGTTGTTTTTCTTATATTTCCTTTTGAAAATTTGTAAAAGTGGTCTGTTTCTCTGCCATTGGAATGCTATTTATTTATCCATAAATGCTTTTAGAGCTGAAGAAATTGCTCATTGTTTAATGTTCGAACTTGCATTGGGCAAGCCCGGCTCCAAGGTTTTCGAGACCCAAGGCCAATCCTGAAAATGGGGCCCTTATTGGGAAATTTTTGCGAAAAACAATGACATAACAAACAATCACAATATGGAAAGTAAAAGCTATAAAAAGTCATCATTGTCTTCAATACATAAGAAGAACACAAAATACAAAGCCTCAAAACTACATTTCATCATGAGATCCCATGACTATCAAACATATACACACAAACCCATATATATTAGATACATACACTGATATATTATTTAAAATATGAGAGTTTCAAGCTATTGGTTTGGAGTTACAGTTACCTGTACAATTTATGATCGAAGGGCCCTCTTTGTTTTTATTCCAAACTTCAATACCGTGAGTGCTTGACTACTTGTGGATGTGGTCCCATGGGAGTGGAGGTTTGCAAAAGCGTTTCTAATTTTGGAGAGGAAGAAAAGAGAGTATTGCTTTTTTTTTTTTTTTTTTGATCGGGATAGCCCTTGGCCATAAAAAAGGCGTGAGTGAGTGAATCTGACAGGATGAGGAATAAAGGTTTTATTAGGGGCCCATCCAATAAGCTAGCAAATAGGCCTATGGAAAGTTATTGGGCTTAATGAATTAATTATTTTTTGGTCCTTGAAAGGCATTGGACAGTTATATTTGAGTTGAAAAAGACTCCTACCCCATCGTAGCTATAGAAACTAGTAGGCAGCCCTTTTTTTGGGCCCCTAGGCCCAGGCCTCTTGGGCCTTGCGTGCAAGTTGCAGCATACATGGAAACATACACGCGGAGTCATATCCAATTTTTTGAACTGGAGGGCTTGGTACAACTACTCTATTCTTTGCTTATGGGGGGAACATATGTTAGGCCAGTGGAGCAAGATGCAAGGGAGAATGGATTGATTCTAGTTGATTGCTCTGGTTTACAGTGTTTGGAGTGCAACCCAAAAGAAGGTTGGGAAGTTGATAAGCAGTGTGGGAGGGACAAGGAAGTGAATGGCTCTGGGTTATGCGTAACGTTGGAAGGGATTGGGGAAGTAAATGGGAGGAGTGTTGTCAATTCCACACATCTTGCTTCTTATGCTTCTGGTGATAGGGATGTACCTTCGTGCTATTGTTGAGAGAGTGCGGGCATGGTGAGGTTAAAAGTGTTTAGATGGGTGTTGAAGAGGGGGAATTATTTCATAGGTGCAGCCTCCATGGGCCCATTAAAAAAATTAAACATATCATACAAGTGTGGGTCATATGGGAGTATGAGTTTAAATTCTATTGGTTTGGCCTATTTAGTCTGGGCCTATTGGATGATTTCTTGTTGAATAGGACCAAATCTTTTCAGAAATATCTAGGGGTTTCATGTGAGGGGCTCGATGAAGTTATTGCAAAGCTGTTCACATCAATAGAAGAGAGGATGAGAGCTTCGAAGGCATTGAGAAGAAGCAATCAAAAGTGCCGAACCAATCAGGAAAATAAAGAATTGAGAAGAAGCAAAGCTTACTTATGGAAGCTCTGAGTAGAATGATTCAGAAAGCGATAAATGGAGGCTTTGTTAGAAAGGTTTTGTAGCAGGGGGCAGCAATTCAAGCAGTGTTGAAGTTTCTCATTTATTGTTCGCAAGTCATGCCATTGCATTTTGCAGTGTAGATCCTTTACAATTGGGTCACTTGAGATGCGTTTTGCTATGCATTGAGGCTCTGTTGGGTTTGAAAATTAATTTGAACAAATCTAAGTTTATTTCGGTGGGGAAGGTTTGTGGTTTGGATTATTTGTCTGTAATTTTGGGATGTATGGTAGAGTCTTTGCCTAAGGTTTTTTTGGGATTCACATTAGATTCTTCTTCGTAAGCAAAAAAAAAATGTATGGAGTAATAGAGAAATCTGAACAGTGATTGGTAGGGTAGAAGAGATCCTACTTGTCCAAGGTGGCTAGAACAACACTTATGAAAAGTGTGGTGTCTACATATTGTCTCTTCTTAGAGTTATTGCTCATTTCTAAGAAATTGAGTTGCAAAGAGATTTCTTATGGAGTAGTACGAGGCATGAGTATAAAAGAGGCTCAATTTGGCCAACCTTATTCTTCTTGATGTGATTCCTCTTTTAATTGAAATTGTCAAAAAGTCAAGTGGAACATAGTGTGCAGCCTATTGAGGGGAGTTGGGATTAGTAGACTTGTCATGTTTAATGAGGCTTTGTTAGGCAAGTTGTTATGGCATTTTATGCATGAAGAGTAGAGCTTTTGGAGAAGGGTACTACTAGCTCAATATGGAAGTGAGTGGGATGGTTGGATAATAGCAGAAAAAGGGATCTCATGGCTTAAGCTTATGGAAGGGTATTTGTGTTTATGGGATTGTTTTAGAAGTTGTATAACAACCAAAGTTGGAAGTGGTAATCGTGTTAAATTTGGATGGATATTTGGATCAAAGATTGTTGTTTGAAGGACACCTTCCCAGAGACACTTGATTTGACAGTCAATAGGGATGGTTGGTTGAGGATTGTTAATCTATGAGTAGTGGTGGACAAGAAATTTGGGATTTTGCTTAAGTGGAAATCTCCAAGATTGGGAGATTGCCACATTTATGAATTTGTTGCAGTTGTTATATTCTCAGGATGTTGGAGAAGGGGATGATAAGTAGTAATAATCTGAATCTAAATCAGAAGGGTTTGAGGTAAAATCCTTTAGCTTTGCAAAAGTCTGTAGGCAAGGAGTGGATTTCTTTTGGAAGTATATATGATCATTAAGTGCCTCCAAAGGTAGCTTTTGTGCTTGGTGTTTGGTTTAAGGTAAGATTCTCACTATAAATGACCTTATCTTAGGGAAGCATATTATGGTTTACTGTTGTTGTTTGTGCAAGAGGGACGTATAGTCTGTTGGTCATCTTTTTGTACATTGTGTATGGACAAAGCAGTTGTGGGTTTTGGTTTTATCTTCTTTTGGTATGCAGTGGGTGTTTCCAAAACAAGATAAAGACATTATTGATTTTTGGTTTGGGGCTAACATTCCTAGGAAGAGGAGGTAAGTTTGAGGCTTATTCCTTTTTGTTCTTCACCCAGGTTATTTGGACGAAACATAATAGATCTTTTTAAGGGTGTGGAGATTCCATTTTATAGGGTGAAGGTTATTTTTTGTTAATTTTGTCGAGAACCATTTGATAAAAAGGAGCAAGACTCACTCAGTTTCTTGTCTTTGGTTGTCAGCATGTTTTTTTTTTTTTTTTTTTGTCTTTTTCTTTGTCTGTGATTTTTTGGTGTTTTGGTGGCATCCCCTTGATGCCTCTCTCTAATAGAGTGCTTATCAAAACAAAATAATTAAAAATACTTGTAATGTACATGGAGCATAAATGGATTGAAGGGAGGCAAGAGGTGGCACTTGCTCCCCTGAAAATTTAGAAATTGAAATTATTGCAATTATTGTTGTGTAATTGAATTTGATAGTAATATTCTACATGTTCTTATTAGTCATGACTAGATTTAAATTGCAATTAATTATTTGGCTTATCACCTTTATGGATGCTTGTTATTGTGTTCATGTTATTTAATTACACAAATGCATGAATAATGATCATGTGTTCTTATTGAAATTTGTATTTTGTTTTTATGTTTCTTCTTTATATCTTAAACTTGCATAGCACAACTATTTGCAACCATGGATTCCCATCCAACACCACCTGAAAATATCCCCTGTCTCTGTCTGTCCAGCTGGAAACTTCACCTTGTCTGTAGTATTGTATTTAACTTTCTACAACTCTGTATAGTCAGCCTAGTGTCTATATTAGTCTACTTCATGCTTTCAAAGTTTATGTTTAATTGCTGTAACTGCAACATAAATTTGGGATTCTGTGCATCAGCTCATTTCTCTGTTTTCAGGACTGCTGACAGTAAACCAACACGGGCCCGTGTCGGAATGATGCCCATAGGGACACCAAAAGTTGCCTATCGAAATCCTATTGAGGGAACTTGGCAAATGGTTGATTTGTGGAATGCCCTTGTAAGTCACACAGTTACTTTCTCTAATTAAGGGTGTGTTTGGTGCACAAAATTTGGTGAAAATCTCTAAAAAGCTCTGAAAATCTCTCTTATATTTTTACATATTCTTACATTCTCAAACTCCAAAAAAAGTTCAATACCTTTCAAAAAAAAGTTGATAATCAGAATTCGGTTAATCAAATAGCAAAAATTTTTTCGTCATTCTCATCATGGACTCCCAAACTACCGAATGACACCCACTAGATTATTTTTTGTAGTTTCGTAGAAACCGTTCCAATGAACTATAAAAAATGTTCCGATAGATTCGCACGGCCAATTTCCCTCCAAACGATTTCTACAATTCGTTTAGACGGATTGTAGTACAAAAAAGTCATAACTACCCAATATTTTGAATTCGTTCAAACGGAAATTCAATCCATCGGAACAAGAATCTTACTGTTCATCTCCAAAGAATGCAGTTTGAGATGAGTGCATTAAATACAAAAAATTTTCCCAAACCACATTTTATCTCACTTTTTATCACTCCAAACACACCGTAAATTAGTTGGCAATCTATTTTCTTGACTCTGCAATAGGGGTGGAAACGAACCGAGCCGTTCGCGAGTTACTCGAGCTCGGCTCGAGCTCGTTTCGTACGAGCTCGATTCGTGAGTTAAACGAGCTCGAACCGAGCTTGATTTTTGGCTCGTTTTGGATTCAAGCTCGAGCTCGAGCCTAGAGAAGCTCGGCTCGAAAGCTCGCGAGTAGGCTCAATTAGAATAATATATATATTTTTAATAATATTTTTATATTTTAAATAATATTTTTATTATATTTTTTAAATATATTATATTTTAAATCAAAACGACGTCGTTTTGGTTTAATCGAGCTATTTGCGAGTCTAAATTCTTCTTTATCGAACCGAGCTCGAGCCTATATAAAAGCTTGAATCGAGCTCGAGCTCAGTATAAAAAGCTCGAGCCAAGTTCGAACATGTTAAAGCTCGGCTTGGCTCGGCTCGGCTCGGCTCGTTTCCACCCCTACTCTGCAGCAGACTATTATCACAAGTGTGACTTGGTTGTCAACAGTTTGGGTTTGGCCCTAATTCGATAAGCAAGAGATCTAGGCCGAGCCCGGATCTGTTGAGGCTGATTCAGATTCATTAAGACCAGACCTGATTTGTTTCTAATTGGGTACCCGATTCGACTTTTTTTAATAAAAAAAAAAAAAACTTGTTTGCGAATGCAAATTATCAAACATGTTTTCTTGAAAACATTCTTTGGCTTCAGCCCCCCCCCCCCCCAAAAAAAAAAAAAACTCAAACATAAATTTCCAACTCATATTTGATAAGGTACACTTAAAAATATTTTCAAAACAAATTCCTAAAATATATTATTGAGACCACCCTGTTTGTTTGGATGTAAAAATATTTTATACATTTTAATTGTTTGGCAACATAAAAATAGGAAAAATGTTTTCAAATAAAAGAAATCCGTTAAAACCCAATAATATTTACTATGCAACACATAAAAAGTCGTTATTCACATCCAATGCTGATTGCTAGCGAAGCAAATCCAACAGTCATCTCTCAAAAGTTCTGATAAGCTGTCAGTCTCTTCATTGCTATCCCAATATGACCACCTTGTCCGCCGCATCACTGCCACTGTTACCAATACCTCAAGTGGCACCACCACTCTCCACATTCGATTCCGCCAGTGGTGCCACCCTAGTCCTCCTCCCACGGCCAGCGTCCCCATTCTCAAAATAGCACTAATATGGTCCTTCATTTTTCTGCTCAACAACTGCGTCAATGTCACAAACATTGCCCAACCCAATGTGATTAGGGTTACAAGTTTACAATACAATACAAACTTGAAGTGAAATAAAAGGTATATTCTGCTCTGATGGATCTCATTGGATCCGTTGAGTCAATCCGAATCCGGATCCTATAACATTCAGATTTTGCGGATCCAGGTCTATTGGGTCTATTCCACTTTTATCGGATCAACTCCGGGTCAGACCTGGACTTTTGACAGGCCTAAGTGTCGCCATCTTTTGGGGGATTATTTCTATTCTTTATAATCTACTATTTGTATGGAATATCGCCGTGTAAAAAAATCTAGCCATCAGTCTTGTCATTGTACTCGTATTGAGTTTGCCCAATTTTGTGCTGGAAATTCTTGTGATCCATGAAGAATGATCTTACCTCCCCCTTATTTTGCCCAAGGCTGAGATTTTTGCCTCTGTGTCATGGATGTTTCCTTTTTGAATAATTTTGCACTGATCTACATATTTGGCTGTATTCTTTAAGAAATTCATTGAATTATCTGTGTGCAGTACCGCGAGCGAGTTATCTATATTGGGCAACATATAGATGAAGAGTTTAGCAACCAATTACTAGCAACAATGTTATACCTTGACAGCATTGATTCTTCCAAAAGGATGTATATGTACATCAATGGTCCTGGTGGAGATGTGAGTCATCCACACCATGTCTTTTACTAAAATATGATTCACTTTCTTATTGAAAATCTTCTATGGGTTTTAGTAATAAATTTTTCTGAGAACTTGATTCTTTGCAGCTTACTCCAAGCATGGCTCTTTATGACACGATGCAAAGCTTGCAAAGTCCTGTTGCTACCCATTGTGTGGGTAGTGCTTATAATTTGGCAGGCTTTCTTCTGGCAGCTGGAGAAAAGGTATTGCTTAATTCCCTCATGTTGAAAAATACCTTTCTTATGAGTAAAAAGATATATTAGAATAAGGCATTAAGAAAATGCCACATATTTACAAGATATAAATGATAAAGAAACAGAAAATACCAAAGTTATGTTGTCATTTCTTCAATGAAAGGCATAAAGCTTACTAAATCCAGGTCTTTACCCGGTGAAAACCACCTAGACAAAATAGACAATAATTCCTTTCAATCTAAGTAACGAAAATTCAGCATCCTGAAAAGTTCTTCCATTCCATTCCCTCCAAATCAACCAGGATACATAGAAATGGACAATTTCCATGCTTTCTTTTTCCTTTTTGCCATCCGGTTGCCCCACCTGGTTTCAAAAGTTTCTCTCGCATCCTTAGGAACTAAGAAGTATGGACACTTTAAAATGGGTGCCTCATTCACATTTGATACGTATAGAGTATGCATACTTCTCAGACACTATGATACGTGTCAGACACGCTACATGGAGTGTCTTATTATTTTATTATTTTTCTTCAAATATATGACTTAAGGATTTGAGTAGCCAAAACTCCCAATATAAAATTTCATGACTTATATTTTATTATGTTTATGTATATTGAATTAAATATTAAATTAATTTTGTTGTAGATATTATATTCATGTATATATTAGATATAAAATATACAAAATTTAAATTTTTTGGCTATATTCCCGCTGTGTTTGTATCCTTATTTTTTAAAAATTACCATATCCGTGTCTATACTCATATCATATCCGTGACCGGTTTTTATATTCGTATCCATGCTTCTTAGCTTAGGAAGTACACGCCCAAGCATGATAGAGCCAAGGACCACAATTCTCTAGATCTAGGACAATGAACAAAAAGATGATGTACGGACTCCCATCCAATTTACATAAGCAACATTTATTCACAATAATCATCCTTCTCGAAATGAGATTGTCAATGCTAAGTACTCTTATCTTTGATTAAACATCAAACAAGGAAAACAATCTTTGGAGTGGCTTCAAACCTCCAAATATTTTTCCAAAGAAAATTAATTTTTTTTCTTCCAATTAAAGTATCATAGTGTGAGTCCAGTGTTAAAAAAAAAAAAAAAAAAACCTTGATTTTGACAATTAGAGTTGTATAGCTTTCAATGACAAACTACCAAAACTTTCCATGCCCTGCTTATATAGATTTCTTTGAGGATTAATATTCTGCTACCGATGTTTCCATATTTATTGGGAAAGTGTCCTTAAATATTCTACCCTCCACCCAAGGATCACTCCAAAACTTATCTAATCACCCCTTGCAATTTTCAAAATGTAAACTATATAGATACAACCTAATCATTTCGCTAAATACAGATAGACCTCACCACATTCAAATATTACAATAGCACCCCTATTTTACAAATGTTGTTAATACTAAACCCCAACCATTAATATTTCGTTTGATATTAAATCAAAAGATTATCCTAATCAAAATATTTGCGTAACAAAATGTATTTACCATACTTTAAACATGTAAAATATTCAAAATGGGTATAATAACCTGTTCTTAGTAACTTTTTAAAATCTACAATTTCAACTGTATTAGACTATAAAAATGTTTTAAAACTCTTTTTGAATTTTTTACGTGTTTATAAAAGGGTAAAAAAATGTATATTATGTAAATATTCTGATAATATCTCTACTTCGACTAATCTTTGGAGGCGTTAATAACATTTATAAAATAAGGATGTCACCATAGTGTTAAAATGACTTGGTGTCTACTTATATTTAAGCAAATGTTTTGGGAAGGTTCTAGTAATATACCTATTTTCAAATAATTGGACGTGAAGAAATTTCAAAGAAAGGGGCACGAACAACTCATTCCAATGGCTTCGAAGGTCCTTCCATAAACTAAATCTATGTGAACCAACTCCTATAAATGAAGGACATTCGGCCCATAATATTCTGAACTTAGGGTGCAACCCCCCTCCTAAACTTCTCTCTCAATTGCTTATCTCCAAAGCCATTTCCCTAAAAGCATTTCATTAAACAACATCAATTTAAGAATACAATACCTCCATCAAAAATGGGTAACAAACATAATCTTAATTAACTAGATAATATTTGAACTCGTCTCCAACACCAACCTATAGAAAATATTGATTAAGTTTCTCTAAGCCTTTTCACCAATGAACCAATCACTATAAATAAAGGCATAAAGTAAGTTGGCAAACTTGATAGGGTAGTCCTGGTAAGAGTGACAAATACCTTTTTGTTAAATAAGGTATCTCCTAATTAGATAGTTCCATTTGAAATCTTTTTATTGCACCATCCCGTACATTTTTCATCTTATAAGAGACTTCAAAGGTAACCCCAAGTAAGATGAAGGCAGAGTTTCGAATTTCTGACATACGATAGAGGCAAGATCCATTGAACTTATGATGTTCACGAACCAAAATCAACTAATTTTTACTTGAGTGATATTCTCACCAAGTTGTGGCTTGTCCTTCTCATAAGTTGACTACCAAGTTTGGCATGTTTGATCTTTATGCTCCAGCTTGAAGGGACTGTTAGAATAGTTGGAATATTGTATTTTAGGTTATTTACATATTCTTGTTTTCTTTTTGTATATTCTTTGATTACAAGTACAATGTGAGAGAGGAGGATAAAATTAATCTCTTCTATCATCCCAACTTTATTAATATACAATAGGTTGGATGGTTGATTATTGACTCGGGATCTTTTCTCAACTTAGGAGATTGTAGTCCTTCTAGTCGAGCTCCCTTTATTCAATAAATTGACCATATTCTCCTAAACAATGTAGGAGAGCAAAATATAAAAATGTGAAACAAATTTTATTTTTTTAGTATTGTTAGAAAAATGAGAAGAAAATGAATAGATATTTGTCAAAAAAAAAAATCAAATTTTTATTTAATTTACTGTAAAGAATGCGCATATATAGGTAACTCCATTTCTCTCCACAAATCCTTGCTCCAAACACACCCTTGGCATTTCTATCACTAATTATTTCTCCTTCTGAAGGGTAATCGATTTGCAATGCCTCTTTCAACAATTGCACTGCAATCTCCAGCCGGGGCTGCACGCGGTCAGGTATGACTATATTATAATTGTCGTAGAAGTCTTGCCATTGATAAGCTTCCACCCGTACAAGATATTCCCTTGCATTTCATTGGTGCATCTTTTGACAGGCTGATGACATTCGAAATGAAGCAAATGAACTTCTCAGAATAAGAGATCACCTTTTCAGAGAATTGTCTATCAAGACAGGCCAGCCTGTTGAGAAGGTATATTGTTTGTCTTTGTACTTGTAATTTCTCTCCGGTTGATTTATATACTGTATCTTTATGTAAATAAGCAGATTAACAAGGACTTAAGCCGAATGAAGCGCTTCACTGCTGAGGAGGCTCTTGAATATGGGCTCATCGATCGCATAGCTAGGCCTCCGCGTATTAAGGAAGACGCACCAAGAAAAGATGCTGGAACAGGTCTTGGCTAGTGAGCTTGTTGCTTTCCAACCATATTGGCTTGTGGATGTTTATACGATTCAGAAAATTTTCTATGTATTTGCTTATATAATATGCTATTAAGTCGGTAGTTGCTGTACGCTAGCTTCTTTTGGTGATCAATTGATTAGTAATGAAATCCTTCTTAATCTCTCCTGAGATAAATTTTTTTTTTTTTGAAATATACAGTGCAATTGTAAAACTGAGTATATATTGTTATGGTGTGATATAGGGTTTCAGTGTAGTGGTTTGTGTTGATATTCAATGACCCATAATTGATGGAAATCTGAGGGTTGGAACCTTGTTTTTCTATTTTACACCTTGATGGTTCGATGATGACATAACATCCCTAGATTTAAGTGTTATGGAATCTAGCACAAAGGTTCACTTAATTAATCACTGGTAGAATATTCTTCTTAATTCATGAACTGTGTAAGTTTGGTGGACATAAAAAAGTTTCTCGAGGAGGATCAAGGTTGATGTCTGTTGTGGATTTCTGCTCTTTAGCTGCTATGTTAACACAACCATATCACAAACACGAGGTCTCTGCATTCAGTGATGAAATTTTAATTGCTTTTGATGATTTGGAAAGCCTGAGTTGGTCAATGTTTTGATGCTTTGTCACCTAGTAAATAATGGTTGCAACTCTTTCCTTGACAACCAAACACTGGACTGGTGAGTGAAAAAACACAAAAAAACCAAACCCAGGTTTCGTTACATTTATATCGAAATATAATACTAAATGATAAATCAAATAATTCAATGAACTGTAGAATTTACAAATAAACCGAGAGCCCGACAACATTCTCTTGCTAGGTGTAATGCTTTATTTTCGCTGTCAAAAAAAACAGACAATTCTGAATAAAGAAGCAAGTAATAAAAGACTTAAATCCCTATCCAAAAATACACGGGACCTTTAAGTTGAAAAGAAATGAAGGGAAAATAAAAAAAATAAAAAAAAAGGGAAAAGGAAGAAAAAAAGTGTAAACCATTTGCAGCATAAACACACAAAAATGAAGCTTGGATCATACCAAGAAGTTAATGCACGTACTTCTTTTCAAGGTTCTCCATTAACATTTCCTCCTTCCATCCTTTTATGACCTTAGCAATGAATTCTTCACTTCTGATCGCCAAATCATCATCATATTCTTCATCATGATCATCATCCTCATCCTCATCTTCTTCCCATCCAACCACATCATCACTACCATCATCATCTTCATCTTCATCATAGCCATCCGAATGGTAATGATATTCATCATCACCATCGTCATCTTTATCATAATCATCACTATCATCTCTGCTGTGACTCCTGCTGTTGTCGTCGTAAGTACTGTGTGTTGTCTCTTTGGTTTCTTCTTCCTCCCCTCCTCCATAAACAAACCGGAGGGAAGGCAAGAACCCGTCACATTCATCAGTTGACGTTCTGTAATTTGTAGCAAGAATTGCAAATATGACACCGCTGAACACTGAAAACACGAGAAGATGACCAGACGAAGATCCAAGAACACTTCGATAAGATGACAAAGAGGACTTCAAGAGAATCAAAGAGGTAGCCGCACATAGAATGAACAGCAGTAGTGCAAGTTCCCAGACAGTTAGTTTCATTTATGCTCTTTGTTGTTGGGTGCTGTTTGGTTAATTTTTGTGCCTCTCACGTCCCAGGAGAAGTTACCCTTTTTATAAGTTAGTTGTGGTTTCTGAGAAAGTTAATTGAGGGTATATTCGTAGTTTGACTTCTGCGCAGAGAGATTTTGATTAAGTCTAATATGGACACGTTAAAGCATCTGAGCGTAAACCAGGAAATTTTGCTGTAGCTTCCCAACCCAAAAAAAGGTCAGAAAATTCTGCTGGCATAGTGACATTTTAGGTTTTGTTTGAATTAGTTAAATTTCATAGGAATTGATTTAATATAAAAACTTTATAAGAACATAAAATAGATATTTTGGATTATTCCCTCCAGTGATAAATTTGTATTAAATCATTTCGTTTCAAATTAATAAAATTTATAGGCAATTTTAGAAGATGCCTCAGCAATTTCCTTTTCTTGGAAGCGAAGTTTCAGCAAGAAGGGATGCATGGATACTGTTAAACGGGAAAAAAAAAAAAATAAATCCTTGTTATATATATATATATATATATATATGTATGTATGTATGGACAAATCCTTGTTCCTACCTCGATCGGGTTTGGAAATGTATTATAAAGTTCCAAATCCAGCTTTGCTATGGCTGCAAAACGTTTGTAAAACTGTTTTCGAAATAAATATACATATATTTAACAAAAATTAATGAAGAAAGCAGTTGTCCCTGTCATCTATATTCCCCAAGACGGCAAAAGATTTGCTACGTGACAAAGGAAGGTCGATGCGTTCATACTACAAATAGAACTGAAAATGAATTAAATTTTAGCTTATTTGGGTTGGACTTGTGACAAAAGAAGGCCAATGTGCTCATACTACAAATAGAGCTGAAAATGAGTTAAATTTTATAGCTTATTTGGGTTGGATTTGTGCTGTTTATATTAGACTCGAGGTTTAATTCGAACTTTTATATATATTCAAGCTCAAGTCAATGAATAAAAATTTAAATATGAGTTCGACTTGTGAATAATTCGATTAAACTAAAATAATATAATTTTAATCAAAAATATTATAAAAATATTATTAAAAATATTATAAAAATGTATACATAATTTTATCAAGTTGACTAGCGAATTTTCGAACTGAACTTTTCTAAGTTCGAGTTCAAATTCAATCATAAACGAGTCACAAATTAAGCTCGTTTTGATTACGAATCGATTCTAAACGAGTCACAAATTGAATTTATTTTGGTCACGAACTTAGCTCAAGTCGAGCTCAAGCACCCCCCTCTCCAAAAAAAAATTTTTTACTCGTTTTCATCCCAACTTCAAATCATGCAATATTTTGGAAAGCGAAGTGAGTGGGTTGGATTGAACTTCAAAAACACATTGGCCCGTTTGGTTTGCAATGATTTGATGAAAATCTTCAAAAATCTCTATAAATTTCTGTTAACTTTATATCACATCAACTTTTTTCTCTCACTGCACGTATTACGAATTCTCTCTAAACCATAATTTATCTCAATTTGTCTCATTTTTTCTTACTCCAAACAACCCAATATAGGGGAGGGGGAATGTATCCTTATTCGGATCCGGGTACATAAGCATGGGCACGCAAAAGCCAGTTCGCGTGATATAGCCCTTTGGTTCTTAGTCAATCGCGAAATTTTCTGCTTAAATGATAAACATTACTGGATCTGTTAGCTTCGGTAGACAAGAATGCAACGGGGAAGGGTATACGGAAGATCTGTCTTATTTTTATTTAGAGTTTTTTTTATGAAAATATTACTCAAATTATTTTTTTTTTCTTTTATTTGATTCTCAAATTATCAAATACATGTATTACATTCTCAAACTATCTAATTCTGTTCTGTTTGGTCTGAACATTAATTTCACCTATTAAATTTAATAAAATTAGATAGTTCAAGAGTGTAATAAGTGTGTTTAATAGTTTGAGGACGAAATATAAAAGAAAAGAATAGTTTAAGGGATTTTAAATATATATTAAATTCAAAACAAAAATCAATACGACCAAAGCTCATTTAATTTTTTTTTTTTTTAGTCATGGACAAATTACCTTCTTATTTCAACTATACTAAAACTCTTTGCTTTTTTTTTTTTGGTAATTAAAACTCTTTGTTCTTATGCCTAAATTCCTTCAATTGTGCTTAGGGCGTGCGTGCGTGCTTAGCTTCATACAGGTATCCTCTAGACCTTTTCTAAACGTATTTGAGAATTTCGGATAAAAGATTGTCTTAAGCAAATTACATTTTAATGAGGAATAAAGAAAATGAGTTATCATGAATATACTGAGAGTTTATATAATTATTATATAGATTTATGTGCTTTGAGATACTGGTTTTTCTATTTCCTTTAGCCTTTTTTTTTTTTCCCTTGTTTTAAGTTTATTCTTTTCTTTTTATTTGCAACCAAATATACCATGAATACCATAATTAATAAAAACAAATATTTAATTATCAAAATAAATAAGATAAAAAATAATTATGGGTTTAAAATCTTTTTATCTCCTAGATGACTATAATGGGTTTTTGACATATTTAAAAAATTCTCAAAATATTTGAGAACAATATTAGTATTTTTCACTGTAGATAACGTTTGGTAAAAAAATATTCAGCATAAATTTATTAACTTTTAGCATAAATTTGTCAACTTTCAGTATAAATTTAATAAATTTTGACAAGAAAAAATAACGAAAATTATTAAAAAGTAAACTTCCAAATTCCCCCATACTTGGGATAATTTAAAAAAAATTATTATATATTGACCACATTATGGAGGAAAAAGGAAACTAATCAATTATTATAAGACCAAGAGGTTACATGGAAGTGAGAGGTATTAATGAAGTTAATAATTAGGAGGTTGGGGGAGGGGGGAAGGGCGCTTAAATTTGAGGTATAATTAAAATTATAAGAATAATTTTGTCAACAGGGCTTGCTTGGTTAGTCAAATTTTGATCAAAAAGTATAATAAAAATGAAAAGATATGACATAAAAGTAATAGGTGTTAAAATTTTATTGAAAGAAAGTATAAAAAATAGTTAAAATTTGGTAACTTTTGATAAAATTTGGTAGGCCAAACAGGCCCTAAAAAGACAATAAAAGTGCTCTAACCCCAAGAATTCTTGATTTGGCGTTAGCGCCCCTCTATTTAAGAACCTAAAAACCATTGCGTTCGTTTTTTTTTTTGGTAAGTACCCTCATTTGTTTAATAAATTACATATAAAAATATATTTAAAATAAAAAATGAAAAAATAAATTCATAAAACCATATTTGAAATTATAAATTATTAATAAATTAATTATCTCCTAATTTCAAAAAATTATTATTTAAAAATTAAATTTTAGTTTTGTTGTCTTACAATCATTTTTTAGATAAGTGTTAAACCATCTACTCTTTTTTATTTTTTTTTTTTGATTAGTAAGTGAAGGGAGCACTTCGGGTGTTGAACCCAGGTGGTGAGGAGGCTTTGTGTGAGGCTTTTACCACTTGGTAAAAAACCGTCCTCAAACCATTTACTTACAACAATCAAACTATATAAATTTAACTTTCTTTACAAGTTAACAAATGCTCGATATCATATTAGATAAATATATCTTGTCGTGTCACGTAAAATTTAACTTATGTTACAATTGTGACACATGACATCTAATTATAACTATCTTGCACTAAGTAAGATCTAACTTGCACTACATTTATGACACATATATGGTTATGACATATAGTACCTAATTATAATTATTTTAATTATTTTATAAAAAAAATCAGCATTTAAAATAATTACTACTTATTCACATTTTTTAATTTTATTTAAACTAAAATGTTCATGCATATCACTTGATATTTTTATTTAATCGACATTTTTATTTATCATATAATTTCTTATTTTTTATTTTTACTTTTATTAAAAACATATTCTTATTTTTTATTTTTTCTATATTTTAATAAATTATTACTTAAAACATAATAAATATTATTATTGTTATTAAAAAAATAATGCAAAAACATATTATTACTTAAAATATAATAATTTTATTATAATGGCTTTTATTTATAATTAACATGGTTTGAAATGAGTACGTAGTACATAATATTGTTTGTTAGTTTTTTTTTTATTAAGAATGCGAATGAGTTTGCTATATTTATTTTTATTAGATAATATTCCTTTATATTAAAATTTTCTTTTTTGCATATGTATTTATTTTTTTGGCTTATTTTTAATTTGTTCATTAAAATATATCATGTTTGACTTTTTTTAGATTTTATTCTATTTTTTAATATGATTGTTAATATTAAGTTTTTAAATTTTAATATATTTTTCATTATTAATAGAATTTTAATTTTTTATGTATCAGATTTCAGGAAAAGTTTATTTTTTACTATATATTTTAAATTTGTTCATTCAAAAATATAAGGTATGATTTTTTTAAAATCTTATTGTAATTTTTAAATGTGATTGTTTATATAATGTTTTGGATTTTATTATTTTTTTTATTGTTGTTAAAATTTAATTTTTTTTGGTAATAAATTTTAGTGAAAGTCTCTTTTTAGAGTTATTTTTTTAATTTTTTTAAGTAAATATGCAAATTATAATTTTTTAAAATTTTATTTTATTTTTTGTTTAATGTGAAAATATTATTATACAATATTGATAAAAAATTATCAAAACATTATAAAATTTCATATTTCAATTTTGTTAACTTTTTTATATTACCATAACTGAAATTTTTTCTCATATTAACAAACTATTATATTTGTTTTTATTAGAAGATATTTCTTTATGTTGAAATTATTTTGTTTATAATATATTTTTTAATTTATTTTTTAATTCATTCTTTCAAATATATAAGATCTATTTTTTACATTTTTTTTATTTTTAATGCGATTGTTAATTTAATTTTTATTATATTTTTGTTATTGGTAAAATTTTAAATTTTTTATTTATCATATTACAAAGAAAGTTTCTTATTTGACTTATTTTTCAATTTATTCATTCAAATATATAAAGCAAATTTTTTTTATTTTTATTTAATATAATTTTTAATGTAACTTTTTAGATTTTATTAAAATTTTCATTGTTATTATAATTTAAAATACTAAATGTAAGAATGCTATTTAAATTCTATCTTAATTTATAATTATTTTATAGAATTATATTTAATTGGGGATTAAGGTTAATCTAATTATATTTAACAAAAGTATATTGTGTTTTATGTAAATTAAAATTTTTATTCAATTGAAATTTTTATACTTAATCTTTTCATTGTCAATTGAATTAAATTTTACAATATTTATCATGTTAATTTTTAAATTATTATATCTACATTAAATATTAAAACTCAATTTAGATAAAAAAAATTATAATACCAAGTAATAATTTTATGATCTTAGTAGAAATATAATTTCATTAAATATAATTTATGAATTTAATTTAAAATTTAGTTATACATTTTAAATAAAATACATTATTCTAAAATATGTTTTGTTAAATATAACTTTATTAATTTAAAAATATAATTTAATTATTGTCATGATTTTATAACATTAAATATATATCTTTTTAATGTAAATTTATTTAAATTCTATTATAAATTTTTATATAATTTTATCATTTATTCTAATTATAATTTATCATAAATTATCTTTTAATATTTCCCATGAATTATTTAATATATCAATAGTTATTTTATTCGGTAGCACACACTTTTAGAGTCATAAACAATTTTTTTATTCTATATTTTTAATAGTAATTAAATTTTATTCTATTATATAAATTTTAGAATTATAGTTCAATTTAGATATTATCATCATCTTATTTCATTCTATTTTGATAATTGAGATCAAATAAAATTAAAACTAATAAAATTTATAAATAAAAAGGATAATAAAAATAATGTATTAAATTTATTTTCAAATTTTTATTATTTTACATATCTAATTGTTGTTTAACATATTATTTTAAGTCATTCATGAATTTTTACTTAAATTTGAGTCTTGATGAATATAATTAAGCGATAATTATAATTTATTTATTATGTGATATTTTAATCAGTAAAATGAATTAATTATGCATATTATTTGTTAATAAATTAAAATTTTTATTTAATAGGTTAATTAATTATATACATATAATTTAATAAAAATTATTTTTTAAAATTGTTATTAATATAAAATTTTATTAAAAATTAAAATAAATATATAATATGATAAATTTATGCATTGCACAGCTTAATCACTAGTGTGTGTATATATATATTGTGCTTAAAAAAAAAAACCAAGCTACCTCTTAGGGAGGAGGCAGAAAATGGAGGCAGATTGAAGATATTATAAAGACACCAAATTCTAATCACATTCCATGCAACAATAAAAAGGTAACTTCAACAAGGACAACAATACATCAAAATATTCTACAGGACAACAGCTGCTTAAGAAGCCCACCTAATGCATTAACAAATTAAACCAACTCCCAGAAAGGAAAGGAACGCAGAAATCCACGACCAGGTAGTAATAAGGAGTTTCAATGGCCAATACTAAGGGTGGTAAAATTGACCCAAACTCATCAATCCACTCAATTAAACCGATAATAAATGAGTTTGGGTCTCATTATTTTACTAATTGGGTTGTAATTGGGTAACTTATAAAATACCCACTTATAAACGGGTGCAATTGAGTTGTGAAATAGGACCCATTAAAACACCCATTTAAATTAAAAAAATTAGTTTAATTTCCCTCTCTACACTGTTCTCTCTCTCACCTCAATCTCTCTCTCCCTCCAGCTAGTAAATGTATAATATATATAATGTACAAATAAATTTAATCCCCATTCTCTCTCTACAGTGAACGCGCGCACACATACGCATACACGCTACATACACGTGCTCGTGCACACGCACCATGCGCATATACGCCTACACACACGTGTGCGCGCACTCACACACATGCGCACACACAAGCATACACGCTTACACATACGCGCGTGGGCACAAATATGCATACATACCTACACACACGTACGCGCGTACACACACACACACGCGTATACACATCTACACACACGTGCGTGCGCACACGCGCACACGCACACACGCATACATGCCTACACACACACATATACACGCTTACACATACGTGCGCGCGTGCGCATACAAGTTTGCACACGTGCACCCACGCCCGCACACGCATACACGCCCACACACGTGCGCGCACACACGCATGCGTGCGCGCGCAGGCATACACGCCTACACACACGTTACACGCCTACACACACACGCATACACGCTTACACATGTGCACGCGCGCGCGTACACGCATATACGCCTACACACGCGCGTGTGCACGCGCACACACACGCATTCACGCCTACACACGAGCGCGCGCGTGCGCACACACACACGCATACACGCCTATACACAAACGTGCGCGCGCGCACAGAGAGAGAGAAAAAAATTTGTTGATTTAAAATTAAATAAAAAATAAATCGATTCGTATAAATTTGAAATTAACTGAAAAATGTAAATATAATATATATATAATATGTATAATATTATATTAATTAAAATTAATATTGATGTATTTATATATATATATATATACACATTAATTGAAATAAATTTTTATTTTTTTTAAGAAAGTAAGTTTTTTTTTTTTTTGTAATTAAAAAGTAAGTTAGGTCATAAGTAAATGGGTTAGATATAAATTCATGGGTTTGAAATAACCCGTATTCAACCCACCCATATCTAACCCGCGTTTTAAATGGGTGGGTTTGGGTTACACCCATGTAACCTCCAACCCGTTTAAACCCATCACTAACCCACCCAACCCACCCATTTTGCCACCCCTAGCCAATACATACGGTCTTTCTGGTCAGTAGTAACAAAATTCAATAGTTTTATGAGTTAATTATACTGATACTTCTTAAATTATATCTATTTTTTAATTTATCTCCTTCATCTTTAACCTTAACACTTTGATCTCTTTATCTATTTAAAAGATTCCATTTAAAAACAGTTAAAAAAGTCCATTAACTTTTTATTTATTTATTATTACTTAATTATCTTAATAAATTTAAAATGTGATTATTACTTACTTATTTAAATTTGAAACTTATCATTAGAGGTTTGCATGTGTTAGGTCACATAAATCATTTGATTTTCCGTTTTAAATTAAATAAATTAACATTTTTCATATCCCATCCAAAAATAACTCAACCCGAAAACGAAAATAAATTATATATATTATTTTTGTTAATTTATTTTTGTTTTTTTGTATAAAGAAGTAGGATGAGCAAAATCTAATGAAAACTCAAAAAATCAAATTAAACCTAGTAACAATATTTTCATTTAATGCAGTTTTTTAAATTTAAATTTAGCTTAATTTTTAAACAAAATTTGAGGATACATTTTTTATTATTTATTATTAAAATTAAATATACACAATAAATATAGAATAAAAAAATATTTATTATTAATATTCAAGAATTGATTTGGTTAGATTTTTTTATCAAAATTAGGTTCTGGTCGATTTTTTTTTGGATGAGATAAGAAAAAATTTAATTTATTTAACTTATAACAAAAATTGAATGATTTATTTGATCTAATCCATGCAAATCTCTAATTATAAATTTTAAATTTGAATATATGTGAATAATAATCACATTAGAAATATAGAGATAGAAATATATTGAGATAATTAAGGAATAATAAATAAATAAAAAGTTAACGGATTTTTTTTAGATTACTAAGCAGAACCCATTTTAATAGATAAAGGGGTTAAACTGTTAGGATTAATTGATGAATGGTCATATTGAAAAACATGTATAATTTAAGGGGTGTAAGTGTAACTAACCTTAGTTTCATTAAGTGTAATTAACCTTGGTTGCATTAACTATCCGGGCAGAGTAACATTGATGTCAGTTGGGTTATTGTTCCTCGGTTCTGGAGGCAGCGAAGGCGAGTTCTCTCGGCGGAATGGAGGAGGAGAGGAGAGATCTAGCTTTGGAGTATCCGAAGCACGGGTCCCACCATACGTCGTCTCTTGTGACTTCGCGCAAGAAATGGGGATGGCGACGGTCGGCGTGAGAGTCATGACGGGCTCTGCGGTCTGTTTCTTGGGCTTCCGTTCGCGCTGGTTCCCAGCCAGAAAACTGCCTACAACAATCTGATTTGTGGAATAACGAAGGGACAAGAATTACAATCCTTGTAAAGGTCAAGGTCAAGCTCAATCATTTATCATTATCACCCACCCCCCATGCAATGCCTTCTACCAAGAGGGTGTTGCGCAGGACCAGAAAGAAAGAATTCGCCCGCAATTAGCAGTGTTCGGACAGGTTGTGTTTGGAAACAAAGATTTGTGAAGGGAAAATAAAAGCGGGGAAAAAAAAGGTAGGAAAACAAAATAACATAGAAGATGTTAAATTTATTTTATTTTGAAACCTTGTTTTCTATTTTACCCCTTGATGGTTCGATTGATGACGTAACATCCCTAGATTTAAGTATTATGGAATGTAGCACAAATGTTTTCTCAATTAATCACAGGTGGAATGTTCTCCTTAATTCATGAATTATGTTAGTGAGTTGGACACAAGAAAGTTCTTATTCTGAATTTCTGCTCTTTAGCTTTTATTATATGTTAATACAACCATATCACAAACAAAAGCTCTTTGTATTCATTAGATTAATTTCCATGGTCGTCTACCTTTGTTCTCAGATTGTTTGATAACAATCTTCATTCAGTGCTGAAATTTTAATTGCTTTTGATGATTTGGAAACCTTGAGTTGGTCAATATTTTGATGCTTTGTGCTGTAACGCATAACAAATAATGGTTGTAATTCTTTCGTTGACAACCAATTACTGATCTGGCAAGTTAAAATAAAAATAATAATAAAATAAAAAAAAAAAACCAAACCCAGGTTTCATATCATTTATATCGAAATATATTACTAAATGATAAATCAACTAATACAATGAACTGAGAATTTACAAATCAACCAAGAGTCCTACATCATTCTCTTGCTAGGCGTAATGCTTTATTTTCACTGTCACGAAAAAACAGACAATTCTGAATAAAGAAGCAAGTAACGAAAGACTTAAGTCCCTATCCAAAAATACACGGGACCTTAAAGTTAAAAAAAAAAAAAAAAAAAGAAAGGAAGAAAAAATTGTAAACCGCTTGCAACATAAACACACAAAAGTGAAGCTTGAATCATACCAAGAAGTTAAACCACGGACTTCTTTTCAAGGTTCTCCATTAACATTTCCTCCTTCCATCCTTTTATGACCTTAGCAATGAATTCTTCGCTTCTGATTGCCAAATCATCATCATATTCATCATCATCATCTTCTTCTTCCCATCCAACCACATCATCACTACCATCATCATCTTCATCTTCATTGTAGCCATCCGAATTGCCGTCGTCGTCGTGGTCATCAGCGTCATCTTCGTCGTTATCATAATTGTCACTATCATGTCTGCTGTGACTCCTGCTGTTGTCGTCGTAAGTACTGTGTGTTGTCTCTTTGGTTTCTTCTCCCTCCTCTCCTCCATAAATAAACTGGAGGGAAGGCAAGAACGCGTCACATTCATCAGTCGACGTTCTGTAATTTGTAGCAAGAATTGCAAATATGACACCGTTGAACGCTAAAAACACGAGAAGATGATCAGACGAAGATCCAAGGACACTTCGATAAGATGACAAAGAGGACCTCAAGAGAATCAGAAAGGTAGCCACACAAAGAATGAACAACAGAAGTACAAGTTCCCAGACAATTAGTTTCATTTATGCTCTTTTTGGTTGGGTGCTGTTTGGTTAATTGTTGTGCTTCCCACTTCCCAGGAGAAGTTACCCTTTTATAAGTTAGCTGTGCTTTCTCAGAAAGTTTCATTCTTTTTTTTTTTTTTTGGTAGTTATCTCAGAAAGTTATTGAGGGTATATTCTTAGTTTTACTTTCGCTTGAAGGGATTTTGATCAAGTCTAATATGGACAGGTTAAAGCTTCTGAGCACAAACCAGGAAATTTTGCTATAGCTTCCGTACAAACAAACAAAAAAAAAAAACAAAAGTCAGAAAATTCTGCGGGCATAATGTCATTCTAGATTTTGTTTGAATTAGTTAAATTTCTTAGAAATTGATTTAGGATACATTTAGAGTAAAAAAATAATAAAATTTGATAAGAATTATAAATTTATAATTCGTGTAATGGAATAAAAAATAAATAATTTTTAGATATTTTTAATATTTTTTCAATGATTTTTAGAACACTGAACAGAATTAAGTAATGTTCAAAAATTAATATATATATATATATACACACATATATTGAATTATACAATCACAATTAATCACTCAAATCTTTTCAAATTTAAGTTGTAATCTATATATATATAAATATATAAACTATGAAATAGATATTTTGAATTATTTCCTCCACTGATAAATTTGTATTAAATCATTTCGTTTCAAATTAATAAAATTCATAGGCAATTTTAGAAGATGCCTCACCAATTTCCTCCCCTTGGAAGCGAAGTTTCAGCAAGAAGGGATGCATGGATACTGTTAAACGGAAAAAAAAAAAAAAAAAAAAAAGAAGAAACCAATCCTTGATATATATATATATATATATATATGTATGTATGGACAAATCCTTGTTCCTACCTCGATCGGGTTTGGAAATGTATTATAAAATTCCAAATCCAGCTTTGCTATGTTTGCAAAACGTTTTTAAAACTGTTTTCGAAAATAAACATACATATAGTTAGCAAAAACTAATGAAGAAAGTAGTTGTCCGCAGTTGTCCCTTTCATCCATATTCAAATTCGCTAGGACGGCAAAAGAATTGCCACGTAATAAAGGAAGGTGGATATGTTCGTACTTCAAATAAGGGTGAATATAAGTTGAATTTTAATTGATTCGAGTTCAGCTTACATTATTTATATTAGATTCAAGCTTGAGTCAAATTTTTATATAATTTCGAACTTGGGTTAATGAATAAGGATTTAAATTTTATAGTAGATCATGAATAACTCGATTAAACTAAAACCGTTTTAGTCTAAAATATTATTATAAAAAATATTATTTAAAATATAAAAATATTTTCATAATTTTATTGAGTTGACCGGCAAGTTTTTGAGCCAAATTTTTTTAGGTTTAAGTTTAAATTCAATTTTAAACGAGTCACAAATCGAACTCATTTTAATTTTATCAAACTCGAGTCAATCACAAATAGTTTGAAAAAAAATAAAAAATAAAAGTTCTAATTCATTTCCACTCTTGACTTCAAATCAAGCAATATTTTGAAAAGCCAAGTGGGTGGGTTGGATTGACCTTCAAAAACACATTATAAGGAAGAGAAAATATACCCTGGTTCGAATCCGAGTACATAATTAAGCATGGGAACGCAAATACCAAATTGCGTGACCTAGCCCGGGGCGTTAGCTTTGGCAGACAATCGTGAAAATTTCTGCTTAACTGATAACATTACTAGCGCTGTTAGCTTTGGCAGACAAGAATGCAATGGTAGAGTATAAGGAAGATCCTGCCTTATTTTTATTTATACGTATTTATGATATCTCTACCCATACCCATTTGCATTAACATGGATACGGAATAAAATATTATATACCTATTTAGAATTTTTTTTTATTTATATTGTAATTCAATTTTTATAATGCATTAGTGATGTTTTTGTTATAAAACTTTAAGGCCTCGTTTGTTTCCCGGATGTAAACGCTGGATTGGATTGTTTATACGTGAGTTCCACTCGAATGTAGTGTTTGCTGTATTTTTTGGCTTCAGACAATGGATCCGTGGGGCCCACGGATTTGATATTTAATCCAGTCTTTCACCGGATGAGTTATCCCCAGAGGTGGTATTATTAATACTCCATCTCCGGATTTGTTTCCTGCCAAGATACGAAAGTTAAAAATTATTTCTTATCACATCACATATCAAATTATATTTTTTATCCCACTTTATATCCTACCAACCAAACACCAAAAAAAATAATCTCACATAAAAAATTAATCCCATCTTTTATTTAATCCCATATGTAGACCCCACGATATTACTTATCTCCATCATCTAATCCCTCAAACAAACACAGCCTAAATGTACCATTCTCAACATTTTGTTCACTTTTTATGAATAATGGAATGTTCACGAACTAGTGTGGTCTAATTACTTTTTTATACTGATGGACAGCTATTTATATATTTTCTCATGACTTTTTTTTTTTTTTCAAATGTTGATCTCCATAATTTTAAAATATCCTTAACAGTGGCGGTGATAATGCCAAACAAAAATTAATATGACCAAAGCTCATTTAAATTTTTTTTTTTTTAGTTATTGTTAAAATTAAATTGTTATTTCAACTAAAACTCTTTGTTATTAACCCTAAATTCCTTGAATTGTGCTTAGGGCGTGCGTGCTTAGCTTCAAAAAAGCTTTCGTATCCTTTAAACTTTTTCTAAACGTATCTTAGACTTTTGGACAAAAGATTGTGTTAAACAAATTACGGATGCGTTTAGTTTATTAAAAATTACTGAAAAATTTTAAAAATTTTTTAAAATCTTTAAAAGTTATTCATTTTTTATTTCACTGCATGAATTACAAACTCACAAATCATCTCATTTTATTTTACTTTACCTCACTTTTTATCATTCCAAAAGCACTACATTTTAATGAGGCAGAAATAAAGGGAGTTACTGTGAATATACTAAAAGTTTATATTAATTATTATACAGATCCATTTGTTTTGATATACTAGTTTTTTATTTTTTATTTTTCTGGTTTTTAGTTTATCCTTTTCTTATTATCTGCAACCAAATATACCATGAATATCATAATTAATAAAAATAAATATTTAATTATCAAAATAACTAAGATAAAGAAATAATTATGGGTTTAAAATCTTTTTATTTCTTAGGTGACAATAAATGGGTTCTTAAAATATTTAAAAAATTCTCAAAATATCTGAGAATAATTTTAGTATTTTTCCCTAAAGTTGGGATTTATTTGGTTAAAAAAAATTATACTATATATTGAGCATATTGTGGATGAAAAAGGAAACTAATTAATTATCACGAAAACCAAGATGTTAGATGGAAGTGGGAGGACTTAATGAAGTTAATAATTAGTAGCTAGGAGACAAAATTGAGGATAAGAATAAAGCGTTAGAGCGAATCTCTTGGCTCGATGGTCAAGACCCTCATTCAATCACTCACCACCCAAGTTCAAAACCCGGAACCCTCTCCCCACTACCCAAGTTCAAAACCCGAGGTCTCCTCTCCACTTAATTATAAAAAAAAAAAATAAATAAGGAGTTACAGTATAATTTGAATTATAAGAATAATTTTGTCAACCAAAAGAGAATAAAATATGCCCCAGCCATAAGAATTCTTCCTTTGAACAAAAAAGCCACTTTCGTTTCTTTTTCTTTTTTTCTTTTTTTTTGGGGGGGGGGGAGGGTGGGGAGTATCCTCATTTGTTTTAATAAATTACATCTAAAAAACACATTTAGAATTACAAATTAAAAAATAAATTCATAAGACTATATTTGAAATTATAAATTACTATGAATCTATTATTTACTAATTCCTAAAATTATTATTTTTAAAAATTAAATTTTAGTTTTCTTGGCTCATACCATTCAATCAACACTTCAAATAGTACCACCAAACGATCTATGCACAACAATCAAACCATATAAATTAACTTTGATTACAAGTTACCAAATGCTCAAGATAACTTTATTTATTTATTTATTTATTTATTTTTATCTTAATAGCTAAAATCAAACCAGCTGGGAGATAGGGGAAGAGGGGAATGCTTACATTGCATTTGCTGGTAAAAGAGTAATTGAACAATCATTGAATAATACAGTACCTGAAAATGGACACTTTGAAGATATTATAAAGACACCAAACTCTAATCATATTCCAAGGAAAAAATAAAAAAGGTAACTCCAACAAGTGCAATGATACATCAAAATATTCTATAGAACAACAGCTGCTTAAGAAGCCTACCTAATGCACTAACTAATTAAGCTAACTCCCAGAAAAGGCAAGGTACACGGAACAGAACCCCCCCCCCCCCCCCAACCACCAGAAATCAACCACCCGGTAGAAATAAATAGCAACAAGTTTTACAGAGAACAAAACAAGATCATCATCAATTGGAGTTTTAATGATCAATATGGTCTCTTGTCCCTGGCCAGTAAACAAAACTCAGTTTCATTGACTATCCGGGCAGAGTCACATTGATGTCAGTTGGGTTATTATTCCTCAGTTCTGGAGGCAGCGAAGACCAGTTCTCTCCACGGAATGGTAGCGAGGAGAGATCTGGCTTTGGAGTATCCGAAGCACGGGTCCCACCATATGTTGTCTCTTGTGACTTCGCGCTAGAGATGGGGATGGCTGCGGTCGGTGTAAGAGTCATTACAGGCTCCGCGCTCTGTTTCTTGGGCTTCTGCTCGTGCTGGTTCCCGGCCAGAAAACTGCCTACAACTATCTGATTTGTGGAATAATAAAGAGGGACAAGAATTACAATCCATGTCAAGCTCAAGCTCAGTCATTATCACCCACCCCATGCATGCATTCTGCCAAGAGGGTGTTGTAGAGGACCAGAAAGAGATTTCACCCGCAATTAGCAGTGTTCAGACAGGTGGTGTTTGGAACAAAGATTTGTGGAGGGAAAAGAAAAGTGGAAGGAAAAAGGTAAAAAACACAAAATAATATAGAAGATGTTAAATTTATTTTATTTTGGGACCTTTATACCTCTTGTACTTAACGATGAAAATCACTTGTACCCTTCAACTTAAAAAAATCTACCCTTACACCCTCATACTTAAGACTAAAATGAAACTATTAAAAAATCAATCAAAGGTAACGGTTCTAACTCTCAATAACTTTAAAAATTGCACTTTTACCCCCTATGGATCATATTCCCTACGCTTAGATTCCTGATTCTACTTGATTTTTAGTGAGTATTTTTGTTTTTTCACTTAAAAATTTAACACCATTTATAGTTTGATTTTAGTCTCAAGTAAAGTTCAAAGGGTATAAGTGATTTTCACCGTTAGCATAGGGATTAAAAAGACAATTATTCCTTTTTTATTTTTTGGGGTATGGTTAGGAAAGTGAGAAGAAAATGAATAGATATTTATATGTAAGTAATTTTATTTCTCTCCATGTTTCTTTTCCTTCCACAAATTCTTGGTCCAAACACACCCACAAAGAAAGGACGGAAGAGAAAAGAGCTCATACCTGCACAGGACCAGCAGCTACTAATAGACCAGCAACACCACCGCCCACAACTCGTCCATCTGGGCTTGCTAAAGAAACACTCATGCCACCGGATCTGTTCCTTATCCCTCCGGTCTCAGAAGGCATAAATGATCCAGTCAAGGAAAGTATCTCAAAACGACCCTGGAAAAACAATACGAGGAATAAATGGTGTTTGAGCCAATGGGAATAATGGAAAACAAGAGAACATGACAAATAATAACCACCAAATACCATGCGAATTTTTTGTAATCCATGTTCTTGCATTTTGATGGCATTCCAAGAGATGGATTACACAGTAGTTGAAATAAATTGCCACTCAAAAAGTAAAGCTGACTTAAAACTGCATGCAATTCAAGGTTACCAATGGATTGTTGAATGGGCTACAAAGAAGCCCGTATATTTGCATCATGATAGGGAAGGCTTAGTGCTTGCAAAAATAGGCTTATTTTGGAAATGTACATGCTAGGCATGCAGGCTTTGAGATAACTTTTATTTTTAAATAGAACTACGGCTCCAGTACAAACAGAAAATTGAGACTTGCCTCATATAACCCATCTCAACCAAGTAAATATATAATATAAAGATCCAGAAACATATCATGAATAAAATTCAAACTTGACAGCCCAATACTGCAATTAATATCCACCAAACTTTAAAATCAACAGAATACCCTTGATGTAAGAGCACAACAAAGAAATAGAAACATAAGAAAACACATAAAAAGTCAGCAATCATAGTAACCTAAATAATCATTTCAGTCCCTTTTTTTTTTCCTTTTTTAAGACCAAACTCTTTTTTAAGTATTATTAAGAAGCCACCAAGAGGACACCACCCATATGGATCTATAGAACAAAAATGTCAAAAACCTATAATACACTCGCATCATTTAGCAATTTAAGAAGTGCCTAATGGCAGGGAAAAAGGAAACTGCAAATTTAGCATGAAATAATTACTCGAACCATTAATCCTGCACTCTCAGAGAAATAAACATCTAGCCATCAGATTTGAAATGACACTTCAATAGAAATATCAAATGAACAAGTAGATGAAGCACTTATAAAATCTTTCTCATACCACCATACAGATGGCATAATGACAAATAAGCAATAAAACCATTGTGACAGACATAGCTTTTGACAAAACCAACAGCATTCAACAGATCGTGATAGCCACAAGTAACCATTATTGACTAATTCTGCCAAAGAAAGGAGTAGATGCAAAACCTCATATGTCAATGTACCACCAGAAGAATCAGCCTGACGAAGCGTGACGCTTGAAATTACGCCATTTGCAGAAAGAATACATATTGCCCCAGGCCCTTGTTGAGAAAATGATATAACCTTCATCGTAACATCCTAAACAACCATAAATAAAATCACCAATGCAGTAATTTAAATTAAAATTGTCTTTGAATGTAAGGATCAATAATAGAAGTCCCCCAAAAGATGTTAACGGCCCTGATCAAGCATCCCTCTTTCTACTTTCTCCTCTTTAACAAATATAAATCTGAGAAGTCTATCACAGCAATGTGATATCAAGTGATGGAACGTGGATCAAGTTCACTCCAAGTTAACTTTAAAATCACAACTATAGAGTTAAATGAGATATTGAAGTTACACAAATAAGACTGAAATATAGATAATTTTAAATGTAGTGCAGTAAATGGTGATGATGGACCATATTGCATATCTTTTTTAAGCCTTTGATGACATAAAAGAAAAAAGATACAAAATTCAAAAAGAAATGGAGAAAAACTTTGGAAGCCTTTTCTAATAGTCTATGACAGCATTGCAATGATGATCTTTGCTAAGAAATTATTTACCATCAACCTCGAAATTTTGTTGAGGGGCAAGGGAAAATTTTCTTAAATTTTGGAGGGCCCAACGTAAAATCTACTAAATTTTGAGGGGGGCAATCCACTAGTTTTGATTGTAAATATGCAAAAATTACAAGGGACAAATAGAACTTCGAAAATTGTGGGGGCACCGCCAACCTAGTATCTGCCACTGATAACCAAACTCCACATTTCGTCTATTCTTTTCCCGCCATGATTCCCAATAACATTGGAGTTATGGCATGTTATTGGAGATGGAGCAAATTATGGAAACTTTGTCACACTCCAGTTGACACAAGCCCCTAGCGGAAAGAAACCAGGAGATTTTCACAGCCTACTTGATCACAGGATATGATCTTATCTTTAGAAAAACAACCAATTGTGCTAACATTTACCTCTCCAGCATTGACGGTGATTACATGTGGTGTGAAATTAGCACCAACAGAGCATGAAACCCATTCACCTACAGGGAAACATTGAAGATCAGCAACTGCAATATGAGACTTCAACTCTTGGCAATGGCCCTACTTATTTACCAATTAAATATCACAATAATATAAAGTTAAGTAGCAGAATAACTCTAAGGAATCTTGGTTTTCTATGTTGTCCCTTATAAAGCTTCCATAGTCTTATATTTCATCAATAGGAAAACCTGGACATCAGACCCTAAATTGTTAATAAAACAAGACGAGCCAAATAAATTAAACCTTGTAGTATTGCTTCTCTCACTATTTGTTACAAGGATTTCACGTTCAAACTAAAGGGAACAAGACGATTGGTTAAAGGACATAACAAATTTGCTCTCTTGCTTGGTAGCGGTCATGACATGAACTTACCCTTAAGAAGGAAAAAATTAAAAAAATAAAAAAAAAAGAGAAAAATTAAAGATGGATGATAAAAAAAAAAAAAAAGGAAAGAGAGAAATTAAAGATGTGTGTTTCCATGCATTAATCTTTAATTGACAAGAGGGGCTAGCTAGAGTGGAAAATGCACCCCCACCTAGACCATGGATTTGAGTCATCCCAACATCCTTCCCCTAATATATAATATTTACTTCTCAAAATACAACTAACAAAGAGACCCATGTTACTTAGGCCCTTTAATTGAGTGATGGATGCCACATTTCACATACTGAACTTTAGTAACCCTTTCTCCTTAGTTATGCAACATAAATAACAACCTATAGCATTTATGAACAACTTATATAATTACACAAATATATGCATATAATAACATAATTTGTCTTCTACAAATCATGAAAATACAATTTGCCTTGAACATTTGCAATTTAAGAGTCCAACAATTGTATTAGCATCAAAGTGGATTGTTTTTGCCCAAAACATATTATAGATTATCAGCGTTGCTTTGCAGGCATAAAGCTCTTTAGTATGGAAGAGGAAAAAATTTGTTATTTCTCTCAACAGTTCCAAGCGCTAATTGTATAAATAGACTTATTGATTCTTTTTGAGTTCAAAAAATCATTAAATTCACAAACCCCAAGATTTCATAGATGCCATGACCAAAATGGACAACTGTCAGTGATAATAAATATGATCCTTGTAGAATGGCAACATAAGTCTGCCACCGGAACATGGAAATATCCAATTAGACACATACAGATTTGGACAAACTACCGATAAAGAAACACAAAAGGAGCCAAATAAAAATAAAAACTTGCAAAAGAAAACCGTAAATTTTTTTTGAAAATTCTTAATTAATATATGTTGCATGGCATAAAAGACACATGAAGAGAATAGTCCAACACTGCAATCTGAACAACAATAACGGAAGCAGCAGCAAAACTGGAAGGGCCAGCAGCAGAAGCAGGAGGAGGCAAAAAAAAGAGAAGAGGGGGGTGGAGGAGGAGGAGTTTTAAAATTTTCTTGATGAAGGACAGAGAAATGCTAGCTCTAAATGACACTCCACAAGCCCCATCAATGGTTCAAGGACGCTGCCGCAGCCATCATATTGGACTGAGAATTTTTTATGCAGTCACGGCGTCGCGTCGCTATATTGGATGATAAACAATGTTTCTCATTTATTTTTCTCAAAAAAATTTTAAAAATTTCCAAAAATTCTAAATAATAAAATGAATGTATTACATGATCAAATATATAATAATTATTTTATTAACCTTAGATAAACTATTTATAACATGTGAACAACCCATTACTCAAAATAAGAAGATAAATATATTAGTCATAACTCAAAATATATGAACCAAATATATAGCCATTCTAGGTATTACACAAAATAAGAAAATAAATAAATTAGTCAAAATAAATAATATTTTATTAATTTTAGTCACTATATATTAGTCACAATGGTTAATAAATTATACTTTCACAATATGTTCTATAAAAAATAATTATAAAAATATTGAATAACGGTTAAGGGTGAGTTGTTATTATTATTTTTTAAGTATATTTATCTAAATCTCACAAGGCCATTTACAAACTAAAAAATAAATAAATAAACCATTTACCAAATAAAAACAATGTATTCAGTTAGCCAAACTGGCGAGTGAGGGATCGAAACTTCAAGAGGGAGGCTGCAATAGTGACGAGACAACAACGATGACAGTCTGATGGCACGAGGTTTCAATGGCAGCAGTGTTCCGACAGAGGCAATGAGGGGCTTTGCCGACTGCAAAGAGGAGATATCATACGGCAATTTGCGAAGAACTCACAAACAGCAGCGCAGTTGCAAGGTCCAATCATCGGTGTCTCTCTCAGCCAAATCTGAAGGCTCAAGCGGTTTGAGTTTTGCGATCTAGATCTGAAGTAATGAGTCAGATGTCCTTTTCCCTTTTTTTTTTTAAGTGTCGTCGATAAATAGTTGGTATCGCCGATGTCTCAGCGCTTTGTATTCATGTATCGATGTATCATCGAGATACAGTTAGTCTCAACCAAAACAAGGCGAGTTGCATGCTCAGCAATTTTTTTGATGCAATCCAAAATCTCGTCGCGGTTTCCCTCGATACTGATGCGAGATGCCGAGATATCCACTGTCTCGGACAATACTTTGAACCCTGGCCCCATCTTCTATAGTTATTGTATAACTAAATTCCAAGTAAAATTGATCCCAAAGCCAAATTAAATTCCAACAATAACAGAAGCAGCAGCAAAACTGAAAGGCTGGCAGCAGAAGCAGGGGGAGGAAAAAAAAGGGGGGAGGAGGACTAATTTTTAGATTTTCAAGATGAAGTACAGAGAAATGCTAGCACTAAATGACAACCAACAAGCCCATCTACTATAATTACAGTATAATTAAATTCCAAGTATAATCAATTCCAAGTATAATCAATCCCAAAGCCAAATCAACTTCTATGTATAATTACATTTTGTTTCAGTTCAAATACTATCATTAATTTTTGTTTAAATAAATGGAAGCAATATATCATAAATCCCACAAAATGTTCCTTAACTTACTTGCAGAATGTAGATAACTTTAGTTCTTAATTTATGGCCATACTCAGTGAGAGGACGAAAATTATAAACTCGAAATTCTTACAGACAAATATCAGTACAAATACTTATATCATTCAGCTACAGAAATATTCAGCAAAATAATGTGGAAATTCTTACAGAGAAATATCAGTACAAATACGGATATCCTTCAGCTACAAAAGTATACCGTGAAATGATATGGAGCAGTGAGCTAAGAACAGGGAAAAAATCAGATGGCAAAACCAAAAATGCTAATGCCTCCCATGAGGATTGTCAAGTAGAAATTGCAAAATGTCTAAACATACAATCACCTCAATCCTACCAACTTGGTAGAAATAATTAAAATAAGTTACAGGAATAAAATGTTATTATGACGATGAAAATCTTGTAAAATGCCACTACGATGTAGATCTAATAAATTTACTTATTCGCCAAGATTCAAGAGAACAAAAATACTCAGAAAACTAAACAAACATCTAAAAAATTTAAACTCTCTCTCTCTCTCTCTCTCTCACACTGCAAGCGAGTTCTGGAATATAGGCTTCTTTTACCATTAAAAAGGATTTTACCTGGTAATCCAAGATCGAACCATCACCAGTTCTCGTCCTTTTTCTCTTCTTTGTTATGATCGTTCTAGTTCTCTTCCTTGTTATGATCTTTCACAAAAGTTAAGAAGCACTAAACGACAGTTGTATAATGAAGATTCCCCATTTCCACACCAAACTACAAATCCAACTTACTTTCAGAGCTACCATAGTACATCATAAGATCTAATTTTGGGCATCTAATCACAAGGCCCCACGTAAAAACCAACATTATACGCCATAAACATCAGAACCAAACACACATAAACATCAAGTTAAGCAGCCAAATCAAATCCACAAAATTCAAAACACAAACTATCATTACACGTACAAAGCACTTGCTTTATCTCTCTCTCTCTCTCTCTCTCTCTCTCTCTCTATATAAATATGACAAAATAGCGCAAAGCAGAATTGACTACAAAGGGCATGAAATGTACTTTTTCAGTACCTAGATTCGCCAGGTTCATCTTGAGTTGGTGTTGCTTGCTACTAGCGGACCCTGCTGGCCGCACTTTTCCCCGCTTCGCGTTCGCGGCGGAGAAGTCGATCACCGGAGGCGGCGCCGAAGAGGATATCGGTTTCGGCGACAGAGCCATCGTCAACGTCCCATCCGGGCCGTACTTCCTTGGCCTACCCCTCTTCTTCTTCACCGTTGGTGCCCCCGGGGCCACTACCGGCGCCGCCACGGCCGGCGGCGAAAAACCCACCTGGGGAGTGGCAGCCGGAGTTGATCCAGTGGCCTGGCTTGGGTTTTCGGTCCTGGGCGCCACATGGTAGTCGGACGGAGCGTCTGATCCCACCACTGTAACCCCACTACTGCTCATAACTTCCCTTCCTTCCATACCCGAAACAGTAAAAATTTTCTAAGATTTTTTCATAAAAAACCCACCATTTTCCTCAAACCAAACAACCAAAACCCACTAAAAAAATCCTGGAAAAAGAAAAAAACAAAAAATTTTTAGGGAAAAAGATTACATCCCTGAAAACACAAAACCAAATACATGGAAAAGAAAATAAATAAATAAAGAAATAAATTGTGTTACAAAAAAAGGAGGAGCTTGATTTTGAAGCTTGTGAAGCTTTTTTAAGACTTGATAGAACAGAAAAAGTAAAGCAAGATTCAAACTAAAACAGAAACAAAGCTATTCAAATTCAAGATTGCAGAGCAAAACAGAGAAAGAGCTTTAATGGTGATTTCAGAAATGTCTACAACGAAAAAAAGAAGGAAAAAAAAAAAAGTATTTTTCTGAATAGAGAAAGGAGGAAGATTGAGAAGAAAAGACTGATTTTCTCCCTCTGCTTACAAAATGGAAATTATGGTTTCGAAGGAGATTAAAAAGTTCTAATTTTGGGTTCCTCAGTTTTCCGACTTGTCCATTGTGATTAAAAAAAGTATTAGAGAAAAGAAAATGGAAGAAATTTAAAATATTAGGGGTAATTTTATAAACAAAATTAATTAATAATTCTTAAAAAGGGTAGGAATTATGTAATTCGGTTAAGAAAAGGGGGTGGAGTCCGGGTAGGAGAAAAATAAATAATAAATTAATTATGGTTGGGAAATGTGAAATTACGTTGCCAAGGCATGAAGACAACCATCCATTTTTCTTAAAGTAAACTTTTCATTATAATAATATACAAAATAATTTTATATATTTAATTTATAAAGATATGATGATGCCCATCGCATAGGAAGTGTGATATGTATATCATCTAGACATTTTTTTTTTCTTCTCTTTTTGGTGGTTATATTTTGTTTTTACCAAATGCAGACAAATATATGAAAAGAAGTGAAAGGAGCAAAAAATAAGGAAAAAGACTGGTTTTTTTTTTTTTTTTTTGTATATTACAGCTTCTTTTCCTTTAACCGTAGCATTGGAAAACGCAGCCTTTTTTCTTTTCCTTTTTTTTTTTAACATGTAAGTGTACACTTTGGGGGCCGTTTGGGGCCCAAAAAAAGGGTGAAATTTTTAGTAATTTTTATCTTCGAATTATTAAGTGGCATTTTTAGAAAAAAAATTGTGTATTTGGTAAATAGAAAAAATGGGTCAAAATTAAAAAGATTTGATAAAGTTAATTAAAAATGGAGAAATTTGGTAAAAATTAAAAATGTGTTTGGTAAATTTTAGTAAAAAAATTGATAAAAATTAATAATTGGTAAAAAATGAGAATTTGCCAAACAAATGGGAAAGGCTAACATCAAAATTTTGATAAATTTAAGTGAAAAAGTAGATAAAAATTTGATGTTAGCCTAATCCATTAGATATCAGCTCATTAACAACTAAATTTGGATCGTTAAATTAAAAATTAATGGTTTAGATGATTTATAAATTTTTAATTCTAAAATTGAGTAAGTGTATTTAAACAGTTAAATTAAAATTTAACGACTCAAATTGTGTTATCACTAAATTAATATCAAATTTGATATTAGCCCCGGTTCTTGCCAAACGGCCCCTTGACGCAATATAATTAATCGAAAAAATTTGAAAAAATAAAAATAAATAAAATACTTTTGAAGTTTCGAGATAAAAGAAAATTGTTGCTGTCCCAACACGAGTTTTTAATATCTTGGTTGCAATAATTTTGCCATCCAAGTTAGTTTGCTTCACTTTTCATTCACCTATATTGTAAAGGTTAATTAATAGACATCACACTTAAATCATCAAAGTCACCTCGCCTCTCCTTTCCTTTCTTTTGCATTCTATTCTTTTCCCTTTCCCTATTTATTTGTTTTTCACTTTACTTCACTTTCTTTTACGGTGAAAAACTCATTTTTTTTTAATATTTACGACAAATCTTTTATCAACTTTACCGAATATAAATTAGCAAAAATAAAACTTTACCGAATATGATTAAAAGATTGGCGATGTAATCTATTATTTTTTTAATCAAGTTAACTCAAGTGTTCTATTTAGTTTATAGTATTAGAATTTTAAATTTAACTTTATATCCTAAATTAAGGATAAGTAATACCATGGAGGGATAGAATGACATATCCCTCATTTATTGATTTGTTTTCCGTCAAAATTTAAAATTTCAGAATTATTTCCTGTTGAATTACATTTTTTTATCTTACTTTATATCCCACTAATTAAATATCAAAACAATAATTCTACATAAAAATTAATCCTATTTTATATTCAATTCCATTTATTATTTCATAAAATATTATTTGTATTCCATCATTTAATTCCTCCGATCAAACCTAGCCTTAGAATATTTTCTACCTTTTAACCTTAGTCATTTCATCTCTATTTTACTTTTTAGTTACTCATTTCTAATTTTTTTAATAATTAAGCTTACTTTCTCTAAATATTTAACTAATTGTTCTCAATAATTAAAATTTATATTCACACCTTTTATTTTTAAGTATTTATCATAATTAGATCTTTTTGTCTATTTGAATATCAATTTTAAATAAAAAATAGTGCGGTTCTCGTAAAAAAAATATATAAGATATCGCTTTTATCCTTTTAAACTATATATAAAATGTCTAGAACATTATTGAGATGATCAAATGTTATAAAAAATTATTTTTTAAATTATAATCCGACTCCATCTCTAAAATTAAAACTAATGTTTAGAAATGAGAAATAAATAAATAAATAATATTATGAATTATTCCCTTTTCATATTATTCTTTTTTTAACTTTTAAAAACCTTAAGTGCATTTTAGGCATTTTATATCGTTCATATAAAAGAAATATTTCATATAATTTTTCTAATTCATCGCATTATTCTTTTTATTAAATATTAACAATTAGATCGAAAAAATAGTATTCTAACATATATTTTTTAAATGTAATAAATGTGAGTGTAAATTTAAAATATTTAAAAGTTATTATATATAATTAATCAAATATTAAAGAAAAAAAAATATAAAACACCCTAAAACCTCTACATGTAAAAGACAACCATAATTTTATGCATAGAAGATCTCATTCTTTTATTTTATGTTTTTATTTAATTTTTTGTTTAAAAATAAAACTGGTGGAGCATTACTTGAATAATTCAAAAATTATAATATTTAAATTTATTTAATAATTTTTTTTCTTTTTAGGAAGCGTTTCAATTGATAAAAAGTAAGACCAAATGAGATAATTTAAAATAATTTATTAATTCATACTTCTTATAGTGAGATAAAAAGTAATAATTATTAAAAATTTTTAAATTTTTAAACTTTTTATATCGTGTCAAACAGGTCTTAATTTATATGGCATAAATGATAGTTGTTAGGACTAATATATTTCTTATTATGTGGATTGAGGGGACCACGGGCGTTTGACCAGGGGAAATGCATGGATCCAAATTTGATACCTACAAGATTGCTGGTGTATATACAATTATTATATGATTTCATTAAACCAACATTCAAAACAAAAGTATAAATAAAATGAAATTAAATTAAAAAAAAACCCTAGATAAGAACAATATTAATTTTTTAAGCATTTGTTAAAATATGATGATGAGCTCAATATAAGTGACAGAGGGATTTCATTTTTCCCTGTTAACCTAAGAGTTATTTTGAAAAGAAAAGAAATTAATTTTTTAATAATTAACTACTAAAAAATTAATTTTTTTCTTTTACAGTTGAAAAAAATAGCTAATATTTTAATTTTTTTATTAATTCAACATTTTTATCCTTCATGACGTAAGAAGATAATTTTGATCATTTCAAAAAAAAAATCAGAAAGTTGAATAGTTAGAAGTTACTTTTAACCCGTATTACCAAACTAAATCAAAGGTTAAGTTAGAGTTTAGGAAGCAAAAAAAAGTTAATTTTTGATAATTATTTATTAAAAAACTAGTTTTTTGTGTTTGAAAAAGGGAAAATTTAATTTTTTAATAGCTAACTTTTTAATTTTTTGTTAATTTCACATTTTTATATTTTTATAATTAAAAAAATTAAAATATAAGAAAATAAATTTAATTGTTTTAAAAAAAATTAAAAAACTGAGCATCGCAGCCTAAGACCAAGACCAAGTAGCATTTCAACCCTTTTGTTTAGAAAATACAATTAATTTCCAAGTCTTTTTTTTAACCTTGAAATCATCATATTTTAAAAATTATAGATTTAAAAATGTATTATTTCCGTTATGTTTAAAATTGTAGTGATCGAATGCTGTCTATTTATGGGTTGAATGGATCGATAAGTGGCCAGCAGTATTTATTGACCTGAAATATTATAATCATGTGAATCACAAACCCTATCAATTTTGTTATATTAATCCTTTTCTTTCTTCTAAATATAGTTGATTTATATCATTACTTAAAATTATAATATGAAATATATGAATATAAGAGTTTTTTTTTTTTTATTAATGATTCCACTGCCCATTTGAAAATATATTTATCACAAACTAAAATCTAACGGCTGAGAATTATTTTTTTCTTTCATTTAATGATTAAAATTTTATTTATATTTTTAATTTCCAGCTCGATTCTTATTATAATGAACCCTACTATCATCTATCTTATAAAAGAGTTTTGGTATTTTAAATTTCACTATATTTTAAGAGTAGAGATCATATACAAAAATTAAAATTGCTAACTTAAATTTTGTCGAATTATAATTTCTAGAACTTGAACCTTCGAAATGAAAGTATCATAATTTGTATTTTCTTTTATGATACTTACCAAAAATTAATTAAAGAGATAGATTAAAAGATATGTAGTAGCTACTAGGACTTAAAATTTTGAAAAGAATTAAAACAAATGGATTATCTTAATTTTTTCGATTTAAACTTTTTGTCCAAAGTTTCAGCTTAATACTAATTTTATTTATAGCATCATGACATGGGTTATTGCTAGTCTATATAATAAAATAGAATGATTTTTAAAAATGTCCATCTCACAAATTAAGATTTAACGGTTAAAAATTATTTTTTATTTCATTCAACAATTGAGATCATTTTTATATTTTTAACTTCCGCTCAATTTTTAGTTTAATGGACTCCAATACTATCTATCTCATGAAACAGTTTGAGCATTTTAAATTCATCATATTTCAAGGGTGGAGATCATATATAAATTAAAATTGTCAACTCAAATTCTATTCAATTCTAGTTCCCAAAATGTCGAACCTTTCAAATTAAAGTATCATAATATGTGTTTTTTTTATGGTGCTTATCAAAAATTAATTTGAGAGAGACAGAAAAATCAAAACACATGTCGTAACTACTAGGATCTAAAGTTTTGAAAAAAAATAAAATTTATAAATTATCATAATTTATTTTACTTATCTTTTTGTTTAAAATTTTAACTATATAAGAAATTTAATACTAATTTTATCCTAAAATGCCATAAAACATAGGCTACTGCTAATACATATATCACTGCTAATACACATTGTATTTGTAACCCACCACATAGTAAATATCTAAATTTAACACATCTTTCTCTCTCGTTTAATGGGAAGGCTGCAACTGTGCCTAATTTTTTTTTTTTTTTTTTGATTTTCTTAGTCCACTCACTTTTTTAACAGCCCCCTCCCCTCTTCTCTCTCTCTACACCACAAGCTGCTTCTTAACCTTTTTTTTTTTTTTTTCCTTTTTGCCAAGTTCTTTACCAATTACCCTACCCACTTTAAACCCTTTAGCACTCTCTCCATTTATTTCTGAAATTCAAAGTTTCAACAATGTCGCCAAGTCAAGGCTGTTATTTTTTTAACGTTGTTGTAGTGCTGTTTGTTTATTCCTCTAAAAGTTTTCATAGAACAGTTGGGACCCTAACAACAACTTAAATTGAACCATCTTTCAAGGTATATAAAAGGTAATAAATTTTTCTCTCTCTCGTAAACACAATACAATACATACTCTACTATCACTATGTTGTGCAACTTATATAAATTATGTTAATTAGGTGGGTTTGTTCACTTTTTATTAGTGTTATTTTAAAATATGAATGAATGATGAACTCTTATGTTTGTTTTACTTACAAATAATTAAGTATTTAATTATTGAATTATATTATTTTTGAAAACCCAAATAGGCTGTTTAGTTCTAATATTACATTTTTGAAATTAGAAAAAAATATAAAAATTTATAGAAAGTAGCTCCTCCTAACTAAATTTCTAATTCCGTCACCGTTGTTTAAAAATATTTAAATATAAATACAATTATAAATTTGATTACAACACATCAACTCAAATTGTCATATTTACACTATGGGCTTGTTTAGAAGCGAAATTTATAAGAACTTTCAGTAATTTGTTGACAAAAGTTGTTAGGTGCAATTTTTTATCTGTTTAGTAAAAATTTGAATTTTCCAATAATTTTTAGAAATTTTAATAACTTTTGATTATTTGGTAAAATGTTGCAAAATTTCCAAATACTTTTAAGAACTTTTGATTGTTTGATAAAAAAGTTAAAAAAAAAGTTTTAGAAACTTTTAGTAATTTTTGAGGTATTGTCAAACGCACAAAAAAAAAAAGGTAAAAATTACAAAAAATTTCTTTTTTTTTTTATTTCCTTAAGAGTTTCATATGGTCCTATGTGCATTTATAATTAATACATTATTTTGAGTGAATAAAAAGGTACTTTAATAATATCATTTTCCATTAAAGTATTCAAATAAATATAACATCATCTAATATTTTACTTACCAAAAAAAAAATCATCTAATATTTTGAATTTTTTGAATTCGATCATAATTTCGAGGCCCATCAAAGTTATAACCTGGCTTATTTGAAAAAAAAAAATAAAAAAAGGACAGAAAGTGTTTGCTTAATGACACATCAGTGGGGTCACAGTGGACGCTGCATACAACGGATATCACAAAGGGCATGGAGAGTCATTTAGGATGGCTTCCACTTACTTAAAAATTACATTAAAATTTTATTAATTTTTTTAAAAATTTTAATTTTTGTCTTCATCTTATTTATTTTAAAAATATAATATTATCCCGAGTAATTATAAATTTTAAGTTCACAATTGACAATGGGTGTGTTCCAATAAATATATTAGCAGATTTGTTGGAACAACTCACATAGTATTTATGTTAATTCGGTGACGTGTGGTTAGAGACTGTTAAATTAAAATTTAATAATTCAGATACATTTATATTTTTTAATTTAAAATATAAATACATTCAAATCGTTAAATATTAATTTAATAATTTTCAATCTCAGTATCACCTAAAAATGTTTGGTTAGTCGAAAAGTACAATAAAAATATAAAAATTTAACGTAAAAATAATATGTGACTTAATATGATGAAAAAAATAAAAATAAATAAAAAATAATAAATTTTAATTAATTTTAACCCATAAAAAACCTTTTTAAGTGCCGGAAAAACATACGGGAGCCTTTTTTTATTATTATTATTATATAGGCTTCCTAGCTCTCCACCCCTAGTCAGATATTGTCGTTGAAATGTAGGCTATGCGTTGTGGGAGACCCATGAATTGAAGTCCAACACATTGTCAACCTCTTTTTGCTGGTACGGTCAACAACCCTACCCCAACCAAAAAGAGGGGTACAGCCAACATGTTGGGTCGGGTCATCTAATTTTTATCATGAAAAATGCGATGTTAAGTCTCAATTAACCTATCTTCACCGTTGAGAGATGTGAACTTTTTAAGTGAATCTCCGCTAAATCAACGATTATAATTTATCAATTCTGACTACCATTCCCCCATTATCCTCTTTTATGACTAAGTTTGACTTTGAGAGGAAAAAAAAATTAGTTAATTATTAAAAAATTAATTTTTTTTTATACTTAGAAAGAAAAAAAAAGTTAGGTATCATTTGATTTGTTTTTTTAATTTTTAATTTTTATTTTTTATTTTTTATTTTGAGTTCATTTTTTATTTTATATTTTTGAAAATAAGAAAAATAGTTTAAACGCATTTTGTAACTTGTATTTTTAAATTTTATTTTAAAAAATAGAAAATAAGTTTACACATGAAATAAAGATAACAAAAAGTCATTTTGAGCGTCTTCAATCCAAAATAAAGAAATCAAAGTATTTTTTATTTTCTTATTTTAAAATTTTTAAGACATAAAACACATAAGTAGAAAATAAAAAAAATCAAATGCTACTTTAGTTTTTTAGTAGTTAATTTTTTAATTTTTTTAATTTAACATTTTTATCTTTTGAGATTTAAAAAAATTTAAAATTTAAGAATATAAAGTTAATTAAAAAAATAAAAACACTAATAAGTATGTAAAAACTGAGCTACTAGCTGTTTTTTCTCCCTCGAAAAAATACTCTAAATCCGCGAGAGGGGTTCATGTCATAGCTAATGGGAGCAATTACTCGCACCCAATCTACACTTTCATTTTTTAGTTGAACAAAAAGTTTCATAATATTTTATTTCCATTATTCTCCCATTGCCCTGGTTTTGCATATGAATGTTAATGCCCAGATAGGAATAATTTTATTTCTTTATTTATTTTCTTTTTAAAAATTATTCTCATACATTTTATTATATTATTATAATTATTTTTAAAAAATTAATTTCCTTTCAAAAAAAAATATCATAAGTAACTGTAAATAATCACTAAATTGAAGGTACCCTGTGCATCTAAGGTGCCATTCGTTCAAAAAGAGTTGGCTCAACAACCCATCGCGCAAGGTCTAATATGGGATTTCCTGTTGAATTCATCATTGATTCACTCATGATTGTACTTTGTGGGTGACCTTGTAATGTTTAAATTTTTATGTATTTTGAGATTCCATTAATTAATATTTCAGTTTTATTAAAAAAAGATATGCTAGTCACGTGACATTAGTGATAGAATTATTGAATTAAAATTTAACGCTTTAGATACTTTCAACAATAAATATATATATATATATATATATGAATACATATGTATTGTTAAATTTTAATTGCAAGTGTTATATAAATTTTCCAAATCCTTATAAATATACAATAAAGTGAGACATATATGATGGGCAATTATTTTGTGATCATTGATAAGTTTATACACATCAACTGAGTTATGACATAATCAGACGATAAGCGTGGGCTAAGCTCATTAATTTTTTAACGGGAGAAATTTTAAGATTTTATTAAAAATATTGGTTAGGTCTTCTCTTCGATTTTAATTTGATTTGCTTTATCCATTAAAAGTTGCGTAAAAAAAAAATCAGTCAAATCATTGCAATAGCACAAATAAGCATGCTTCTGGTAATAAATATAATGTTCTAAGTCTTGGTAGATAATTATTTCAGTCTTACATGTAAACCTTTAGATCGATGTAACTAGATGATTTACTTCAAGTCATCTCATATTTGAAAACAACAAACAAAAAAAAAAAGAGTTTCCTGATTAGCTCACAACTTAAATAAATGTTTTAAAATACCCAAATTGGATCAGCATTACTGAGGAAGAAAAAGTAGCTGCCCAAATGAATTAGCATATGGGCTTACATCCTTCCGGCTCTAAGCTAGAAATCATACTCTGATTTGTAAATAGGTCTCTCAATTGGCCGAATTTTAAATCAAATTTGATAAATGTAGAGTCGCTTGAGATTCAATAATGAATAGATCTTGTTCAAATTTGAAAGTAATTGGATGTGATCCAATAAGACCTGAATTTGGTTCGTACATCAACTTTTTTTTTTATATGATTTTATCTTGTCTTGTCCATTTATGGATAAAATATTTTCACACTTATCCTCTATTATTGAGGGTCATTTGGAGGCTCAAACGCACCAAAAGTTGTTATTTTTTTACTCCGTTACAGTAAAAAATTTATCAAATGTATAAAAAATTATCACTTTTTTGTTTTACTACAGTAAAAAATTTACCAAACATTTAAAAGTTACAAAAAAATGTTAAAAATTACACTTTGTTCCACTAAACACACAAAAAATATAACTAATAAAACACACAAAAAAATCACCAAAATTTTTATTTTTTGCTAGTTTTTAATCCTCCAAACGGGCACTGAGTCCCTTCTCCACGGAATCAAATGATGCTATATATATATACACTTTGTTTTAATAACTTTCCGATGATTATACATACACACACATATATATATATATTAATAATTGGTGTGATTCATAATACATTCATAACAATTCTTTTGCTTTCAAAGGTATTTCACTTAGATATTTGCCCAACGTCTAGCTCATCTGATGCAAATTTTGTCACCGTTCAAATGTTTTTGTTCTTCCTTTTTAAATTTTATTTTGGTGACAGAAAATAATTCTTGAAAATTCACAATACAAAGTTTATACCGGACCATTATAAATGAAAATCGTATATTATTTGACATTATTGCCTTGTGTTTGATGCCCTTAAAATTAGTGACAGAAGCCAGACACTTTTTTAACAAAAACGTAGTCCTATTCGAGAACTTGTTATGAAAAAGTTAAAAAAAGTAATGCTATACAGTATAAAAATTATTTAAATTGGAAAGCATGCTTAAAATTAAGGGACATAATTAATTATGAGTCATTCACTTTTAAAATACAAAATTTATAAATATATTGAAATACACTTTTATTACAACATTTTCATTTTGTTTTGACTTTTTTTTTTTTTTTCAATGTTAATAGCATTTTCAGAAAGTGTTAATGTTATGACGCATGTAAATTTTGCCACAAGCCATTGAACCTTCCATCATGCGCACGTGATTGAATAACCAGCTCTACGCCCACCCAAGTCCAAACTGGTTTGAGACAATCCAAATGTGGACAGCCCATTGGGCAACCTTACCTTCAAGCCCAGTCCAATCCATAACAGCTTATGCTGGCTGTCTACCCAGCAACTAAAATTTAATGCTTTCACCAACCCCAAATTTAACACCACCGCCGCCCCAAAACAACCTTCGGGATTATTTTAATAAAAAAAAAAGTTGACATCGATTTCGATATCAGCTCGATAATGTAGAAAACATAAAAAAGGAGATTGATATCAATTTCGATATCAGATTATTGACATTGAAATAAGAGACTATTATATTAAAATAAACAGTTTAGATATAGAAATTGATAGACTCCCAAATCTGACACACCCACATGTTTACACACATACGTGTGTATATATAAGATGCTTAAAATTCTTCGAAAACAAAAAGAAATCAAATTTTGATAATATATATATATATATATATTTCTAATATAAGATTAAAAAAAAAAGTTAAAAAAGCAAGTTTTTTCTATGTTACCAGCTAACCTTCTTAGGGAGGCCGGTCAAGCCCCATCATTTTCACAAGAAGCCCCACATTGCATAAACCATAATCAAATCCAAGCATGACATATAGATGCATGTAGAATAACATGGGACATGCTTGAAAAAAGAAAAAGTCAATCAATCTTGAATCATCATTGCAAGATTATAATGGGGAAATACTTTAAAAAAAAGGTAAAAAAAAAAAAAAAAAAAAAGGCCATACACTTGGTAAAATAATTAAAGCATCTTATTTGGAATATTTCATTGGAAAGATGCCCAATTCCTATGTCTAGTTTGCGTCAGCCAAAAGATTTAGCCACACGTATGCAATGACAAATACAAAACGTAGAAAAGATAGCGTTTGCACTAGAAAAGCACTAACAGTTAACATCAAAGACTTGTGTATCTGGGGAGATGATTAATTGGTTGTATTGTTTGGTCAAACTCCGGTTGCTTCGTTATCGATCTAATCTAATGTCTAAGCAAGACAATTAATGGTTAATCACTAGCAGGGATATAAATGAACCGAAGTTTAAGTTCGGTTCATATCTTTCGAATTAAACTTGAACGAGTCTCTAAATTCAAATTCAAATAATTTGATATTTTACACTATCTTTATCGAGTTTTAGTTTATCAAACTAAATTATGATTGAATTTAATAATATAACGAGTTTAAAATTATAAACCAAGATTAGTTCATTTATATTTTGAATTAAGTTTAAACGAGTTTATAACTGAATGGAACTTGGGAGAGTCTTAAGTAACTTAGTTTGATTTACAACTAATGGTGGAGACATGCATGTGGGGCAAATGACCCATTTGATCTTGAATGTGAAATTATCAAAATACCTTTGGTATTTTAGTTTTACTTAAAAAAAATTAAATTAATTCAAAATTAGTGTCTTTTAGTTTTATTTAAAAATTAAGGACAACTCAAAATTTTTTAACATAAAACAAATTTACAAGAATCAAATCAAAGTATTTTTTATTAAATAAAGTGCATTCCCACACGACACTACTAAATATTTTTACGTATAATATTAGTAAAAATAATAAATTCTATAAACTTAATAATAATTATATTTTTATCGTTTAAAAAAATCCCTAATAAACCTTATGTGCCCTAGTTGAAATATTAAATTGCGAAGAATATATTCACCAGTTTAATATTGAAGGACAATTTTTTCTTTTCTTGAAAGTAACATTACATTCTCTCCCACTCTTAATCCAACGCAACTCATTATATTTTTTGTTTTATTTTTTTTTTAAAGTGTTTGGTGCCTTTCTTAGTGAAAAATTTAAATCCGCTCTTGTTTACCACACTAATCACTAGCCACGTGTTTGTTAATTTTTGATAAGAAACATACGGCATTTAGTTAATAAGAAAAACAACATATATTATCCTTTTTGGACGCCCATCGTTATTTTTATTTTTATTTTATTTTTTTTCTACGATGGGTTCTCCCGTCTTACGATCCTTGTTCCCCGTTCCGTACGCAAACGGATGGACAAGAACATGTTTCGGATAGTAATTGATGATCCGGCCAAGGAGGCCAGCCAAAGACTTGGTTGCCAAGGTACTGTGGATTACGACAAATGGCATAAGAGTTAACGAAAAGCGTTGCATTACATCGTCAACCTCTGACATTGTTTCCTCCTCCATAGTTTCGTCCCCTTCTCAGATAAAAGATCTAAATCTGATATTTATTTATTTATTTTTAATGGGTATATGGTTATGACAATTAACTAGGTTAAAGTAGGTAGATAATTTCAACAACCATCATGAAAACAAATGCATATACATGTATCCATCGGAATGCTCTATCAAATGACTGAGACAGTGAAAATAATTAGTATAACTTTTTTTTTTTTTTTTGGGTCTAATTTATATATACATATATATGTAGTGATTTCCAGCCAGCAAAGATAACGAAAGGATTTTTGGTAGGCTTGGCACATGGTTGAAGAAAAGGGATAAACAGCGGGAACCCTCGTGGCTACCTACTTGCTGTGGGGCCATGCATGTATCAAAAATCAATAACAGTCTTAGAGATATTATGGAATAAAGTAATTAAACCATAGGAGTAAAGTTGGATGAGAACCTTATTTTGATTAAAAGAATTACCATATTCATATATATATATATATATATAATCAATCAAATAAAGCATCGGATAGAAAGTTGAAATCCGTTAATAGCTAGCTATATTAGCATATGTGAGACGTAAACTTAAAGCTGTGTGAACGCAAGAATTAAAGAAAGGCATAAAAAGGGGTAGCTAGACAACATTTGAACTCCTCGTCTTTCTTGTACAATCCAGTCGAAATCTTCCTATTGTAAGTGTAAATAATATTATTAGCTAGACGTATGTTTACATACACGTATATATACATATTAAACATAAGACAAAAAGGAATAAAGACATTTAATTGTAGTGTTGTGTTTTATTTTATAATTATTATTACTTTTTTTTTTCTTTGGGGTTGGAGGGTTGTTCATAAAGGTGTCCTTGTTGTGGCTTATTTTCTGTCCAATTGATGAGTTGTATTGTTTCGATGGAGATCTTAATTATTGTATTTAGTGAACGTTACAATCAAATCAGAACAAAAAAAAAATAGAAAAATTTAAAAAAAAAATAGAAAAAAAATTCTTTAAGTTTCAAATTTTAGTTAAAAAAATAAATAAATTTTAAATTATTAAGTATTTGATGTGTTGTCTAAAACATTGGAGGTTAATTTCCACAAGTAGGATAGATGGATCAATCAAGAAGTCTTTTAATGTCCCGGCTGACACGGTTGAGTCCTCCATGCAAAACAGAAACACAGAAAGACAAAAAGGAATAAAGAAATTTAATTGTAGTGTTGTGTTTTATTTTATTATTATTACTACTTTTTATTCTTTAGGGTTGGGGGTGTTCATAAAGGTGTCCTTGTTTAGCTTATTTTCTGTCTAATTGATGAGTTGTATTGTTCCGATAGAAATGTTAATTATTGTATTAAGCGAAGGTTACAATCAAATTGGAACAAAAAAATGAAAAAAAAAAAAATTTGTTTGAAGTGTCAAATTTTAGTTTAATAATAAATTTTAAATTATTAGGTATTTGATGTGTTTTTTCAAAAATTGGAGGTTGATTTCCACGAGTATGATGAATGGATCAATCAAAAAACCTTTTAATGTACTGGCTGAAACGGTTGAGTACCACGTACAAAATAGAAACACATACTTTTGATCAGGGGTGGCTCAAGCGTAAAGCAATCAAAGCCACTGCTTTAGGCCTCCAAAATTTGAGGGCCCCCAATTTTTAAAAATCTTTTATACTATAGTTAAATTTTAACATATTTTGAATATATTTTTAATATACGTTTTGTATAATAAAAGCCTAATCTAAATTAAAAAAAAAAGTTTACAAGAAAAAATGTAAAAAGTTTCAAACTAAATGAAAAAAAAAAAAAAGATCACAAGAAGTCCCAATATAAATGAGAAGAAAATCACAAGAAAAAAAAAAGGAATGCCTCAATCTAAATGAGGAAAGGGCTCGTAAGAAAAGGAAAAAAAAAAAAAGAAAGCCTCTACATAAATGAAAAGAATAATATATTCAAAGAAGGAATATCAAAAGTCTTAAAAGGAAGAAAGATCAAAAATTTTATAGATCAAAAATTTTATAAAACCATCTCTAACGTGTAGAAATCCAACCCTATTACACTCTCTCTCCCTCTCTACCTCTCAGCCTCTCTCTCTCAAAGTTTAAACTTTGAAGCAAAAAAATATATTGGGAAAGTTTTTAATTGCAACATCAATCAAAGGGATTTTTGAGGTAATGTTTTAAAAAAATTTATAGATTAATTATTGTTTTATTTTTTTTTTTTTAACATAGAGTAGTAGTTTGATTTTTTTTTCTTTTTTAACATACGACTTTTAGATGACTTTTCATCAATCAACGAAAACTCGTCGTCGATAACAAATCATTAGTTTTGTCAAGGCTCAGATTTGCTCGAGAAAGGTATAGCTCTTCTTTTTTTTTTTCTTTCTTCTTTCTTTCTTTTTTTTTTTTTTTTCCTTTAAGACTTGTTTGTTTAGTTTTGTTTCTATAACTCTATTTAAAAGATATTTGACGATTAATTTTGGTGTGACTTTATTTGGTAGAAATCTAATTTGGGGAATATTGTGAAGAAAATATTTTTTTATTTCTTTATTTTTATTTCAATGTATTATTCGATAGATAACTAATTCAATATTTTTTTATTCATATTCTAGATCATGTATTAGATAAACTTGAATATAAAGATTTAATTAATAATTTTGCATCTCAAAAAGCAAGAAAAATAAATTTTAAATAATATCTTTACCATAACTAAAAATGCAAAAAGTTACAATTTTTTTTTTAAATGTAAATGTCTCATTTGTGGTTGTCACTTTAGGCCTCAAAACACCTTGAACCGGCCCTGCTTTTGATGTCCCTTAGTTGAGACGGTTGAGACAATTGAGTCTCGCATTGAAAAACAGAAACTTAATCTTTTGATGACTTGGTTGAGATGGTTGAATCCCACGTGTAAAATAAAAATAAAAATTTTTTATGTCTCCTATCTGAGACGGTTGAGAGGGTTGAATCCGACGTGAAAAACAAAAATACAAAATTTTGATGTCTTAGCTGAGATGGTTGAGTCCCACATGTAGAACAAAAACATCTATGACATGTATGAGTATATAAAGAAAACATAACCAATCTATCTATAATACTAAAAAAATATATTCAAAGGAAGAGTAGCTTTGTTTGAAATTTCAAAATTTTAAAAAAATCCAAAAATTTTAAATTTTCTCCAATTAAATTTTACTACTTGTTACATTTATACCAACTTTTAATTCTTTTTCAAATTTTTTCAAAATTCCAAATGTCAGGTTAAAATTGAAGAAAATTGAAAATTTTTTTTATCAAATTTAACACTTTAAATGCACTCTTAAGTCGATTCACTTGCAAGACGTAAGTGATAATGTGATGAATTTTGAGGTGAAGCAATTTGTTCAATTAAAAACAGCCGTAAATGTAGGACAAAATGTGAGAATATAAACGTAGATGTGGTAAGTGTGTGAACTTAGGGGAAACAATCAAGGCAACTTTTTAGCTTTGCATAAAGCTGGTGTGGGTGGGAATGACAATGGAAATAAGCCTCAAAAGCTAAGCCTATTAATGCTATTTCAAGATTTTTATTCATGCCCACCAACTTTCTGCTTTGCACCATACGCTCCACTGAAAAGGCCGTAATTAAAGGCTCACAGCTGGCTAATTTGCTCGCTTCCCTTCTCCACTTGTGCTTCTTCTAATTGGTTGCCCCAGTAACTAGGAATCAACCAGTCTACTGCAACTACTGTGAAGAATAATAATAATGAGGAGCTAGCTAGCCGAACTGGGGGAGATTCAAAGGCATTAATTGTTTTGGAACAGATGCTCTAAAAACTCATCAGCTGGATATCAACGACTGATTATTCTGCTCTTAATTCCATTGCAAATTGCCAAGGGTATCGCCGCATTGACTTGCTAATTGATAAAATTTTGCTGACAATTGTACCCCTGGCTTAGAAATTTTGCGCCCCCTTTTTATGAAATGTAAAATCAATTGGAATTTAATTATTTCTTTTAATGAAGAAAATTGAAAAATTAACCACTAAGAATGCCTCTAGTATAAATAAAATAAATAAAACTTTTTACAACTTTTGTCCTAGTTGCTTGTCATTTGAAAAAAAAAAAAAAAAAAAAAAACTGTGTTTGATAAAAACCTGTAAAAGTTGGAGAAAAGTGATAGAAGTTAGAGAAAATTAGAGAAATTGGCAAAAATTGATAGAGATTGAAAAAAATTAGAGAATATATTTGATCAATTTTGGTGAAAAAAACTTTAAAAAATTAGAAAAAAATTGATTAAAATTAATAATTAATAAAAATTTAATAAAAAATAATAATAACTAAAAATGTTCCAAATACGTTAATCATAAACTCTCTTTTTTAAAGGCAAAAACGAGTCAAACTGAATTGAACTGAGTCAAATTTTAAGTTTTTTGAGATAAAGTTTACCTTAAACATGCATTATTTGGGGGCAGGTACATACATGTGTATATATATATATATATTTGCATCTTTCGGTAGAACATACGGTATCTATAATCCTTGTTTACGTGGTCAACGCATCTAACAATTTAGGTAATTGAAAGTTGTTAGTTGGTGCACCGGTGCACGTCACCCTACGGGCCCCAAGCATGTAAACCTTGTGTGAATGCAGACACTTGTCAATTTTCATGGTGGCTAGTTAACAAAAATCCCCAACAAGTATTCACCAAAGTTAGCTAAAATTCAACGATCCAGCTAACCAGTTGAGCTTAATTTCTTTTTTTACCTTTCAACCTATTAGAAAAAAAACAGAGGAATCAGACCGGAGTCTTTTAGGCTTAATTTATTCAATTGGGCCAAATATTGTCCACACAAATTAGTCAGATCAGACCAAAAAAAAAAGGAAGAAAAAATCACAAGCAAGAGAGAGATTAATCGAATAATCAAGTCAACCATAACTAATATTAATAATACTAATTGTTATGTACAAATGCATTATCTATGAAACCAATATCTATTCCTCCTACCTACTCTTGCCAGCCAGCAAGAAACAAACCCGCCGCCACCACCGACACTTTCACTTTCCCTTCAAATTTCTACACCATAACACAATTTGAAATAGGGGGAGTGACCCCCCACAAAATAATCCCATCCTCTGTCACTGTGTATGTATCTACCTGTTCAACCAACCAACCAACCCAACTATAGCAACTACTATCACCAAACCTCTGAATAATTTTCTTATGTACACATGCCCAACTCTGAAGCAAAGTATATGATGCCAAGAGGGGGATTTTGGTGTGGTCTTTCTTTCAAGAATATGATCTGATCAATCCCAAATTGTATAGATTCCTCTTCACTAGGCTCCCGAGTGATAACAACATGGCCCCACCGGCCCCAGCTGCTTGTTCATCCTCCTTTTCTGCCTTTTGGTGATCTGTTAATGGCAGTTCCTTTACTTTCAAGTTACTTATTCCAATTTTCTCGCGAACTGATTCGATTATCTTCGGATCTGCAGGATTCCCACCAGCATCCGTTACATAAAAAACATTTTGAGCCGTACCGGTATCCCTTGTAGTGGATATCTCCGCTCTTGTCACATTAAGGCCATTTTCGCGGAAGGTTCTTGTTACATCTGCCAATAGACCCCTCCTGTCGGCTGTGCACAGCTCTAATCTCACACCCTGCAATCAAAAAACTAGCCTATGAGACTCTTTCAAAAGTCTAGAAAACCAAAAAAAAAAAAAAAGAAATAGTTCAAGAAGTTAAAAAGCAAAACAGCAATACCTCAGATGCTCTCCTTTGGATGGCAGCTTGTAGACACAGTATCACCCTTTGTTTCTCAGCTTCTGAACTAATCGGGGTGCCATCAGCGTGCCTAATGAAGAATTCCTGAAATCAATTAAACAACAAAACCCAGGTGAATAACATGTTGTGACTAAGCAGATCCAAATTCAGACCGTATAATGGATTATTCTAAAAAAATATATACCAAATATGCCCGGTCTCCTCCCGTGTTGATGGTGGCATGGAAGACAACATATTCCATGTCTGTCAATGTGCATACTACGTCAAACAGAAGTTTTGTCCTGTCTTTGCACTGAATGTTGAGAACAGAGTAACCCCTCTCCAGGCAATTCTGAACCGCGACAAGAGGGAAATCAGAGGACGTCCTTATGATCGGCTTGCGTTCGTAGTCGCGATCCATGAACATCATTTGATGCAATCGTCTCTCGGTATGAGTGACCTCCATGGAAACCGATGTCTTGGCAGTTAGGATATCATTATCCCCTTTCAGCACATTCCTCAGCCGCCCTTCAATTCTATCAATTTTCTGGGGGTCTTGAATCGGGGAACCCGATTCACAGTCCTTAACATAAATGAGAGAAGCAATTCTTCCGTTGTGTGTCCACACTTTTGCTTCAACCACGTTGCATTGCAGGTCAGCTAGTACTGCAAACACCTCGGATAATAGGCCAAGTCTATCTGTTCCTGTTAGTTCTAGCGCTGTCAAGCCATCAAAGCTGCTTGATCTCGCATAATGAATCGTACCAAGTGACTGTAACAAAAATAGTTCATCAGTTTCCCAAAATTATTTCAATTTCAGCGTCTCAAATAATTGGGAATTCAAAAAGTAAATAGCAACTGAAATTTGAATAAATGTAATTACCTGTTCAATGCAACTGATAATGCTCTCGTCGGTTAGTTTGTTTCCGTTCAGATCAGTCACGTGGAAAACTGTAAATGCAAAATCAAACCACGGCTTGAGCCCGAGAAATATGGGGGAGTCATTCTATGCAAATAATTTTGCTAAGGTGCACCTAAAAGGAAGCGTACTTTAGCAGAGAACCCCATGATAGAAAGCTTCAACGCTTACCATCCATGAACCACCGTCCGTCGGAAGATACGTAAGCCTTCTTAATTGAAAGGTTCAGATCTGCCAGAACTTGAACAGCCTCCAGAAGAATTCCATGTTTCCTAGCGCTGTCAATCTATATGAAAATTCAAATGACCAAAAAAAAAAAAAAATGAAGAAGAAAGATGATTAGTAAAATTTTCCATCAGATTTGCGAGTGCTTTAGTAGGATTTTTCAGAAGCTTACCATGACACGGGTTGCGTTGGCACATCCAGCATTGTCGATCATGACCCTGTCAAATCATGTGATGCAGACAAGTCAGAAAGACCTTTCTCATATTGCAGAATTTGAATTCTTGAATGAGAACGTAAAATTGTCATTAATTGCCGAGAAGGAAGAAACATATTGGAGCCCTTTGAAAAGTCTTTACGTTTTAGAATTTCAGGAAAAGTCAGAGAATTGTGTTACAGAAAATCTTGAAGAAAGAGAGCAAAGACCAAAGAATAAGTCAGCGAAACTTGAATACCACGGCATAAAAAAAAAAAAAGAATTAAAACATAAACTAAGGTAGTAAAAAATTACACAAAATATACTAACTTAATTGTGGATTTGGAAGTTGTCGTAGTTTTCCGGAGAGCTTGAAGAAAATTTTGTTAAAATCAGACTTCTATGCGCGCAATCGAATTCAAAGAAAGTTCCCATAAATTCCGATGGGAAAAAAAATCGCAAGGAAAAATAGTTTAGGGAAACACAAAAACAGAGAAAATTTACAGAAATCGGAGAACAACAAGAACAACAATTTGCGGTAAAAATGAAAAGGACAGAGAAACGTTTTTTTTGCAGAGCCTTGAAAGGTCAAAACAGATAGAGAGATAGAGAGACCTCGGAGTGGTCATGCGGAAGACAAGCTTTTCGTATTCATCTAAATACGCAGGCCACTCCATATACTCCATATGCGTTTCGTCTTCTTCTTCCTGTGCTAACTCTTCCTTTTTTCTTTCTTTTTTTTTCCCAAACACACGAAGCACAAGCAGATCAACCTTTATAGAGAGACTCAAGTCTTCAAATCCAACTTCTGTACCCCGGACAATTGCTCTGAGCGAGAGACGAGTTGAACAAAGAACCAGCGGAGCACGCACTGACTCTTTGTACCCCGGACAATTGCTCTGAGCGAGAGACGAGTTGTACAAAGAACCAGCGGATCACACACTGATTCTTTGTACCAAACGAGAAATGTCAGTTAACGAGTTAGACTCTGAAAGTTACCGCTGCATCGACCAAATCGCTTTTAACAATCCTCGCCAAACTTCCCTACCCCTCTCCCTCTCTCTAGAAATATCAGTTTCTCTCTCTAGAATGTTTCGGGAGTTCTCTCTCTGCGCTCTGATAACTCAAAGCACACCTTGCCCTTTCCCCTTATTATCTCTCGGGGTCATTTGTACACACATATATATATATATATATATATTTTTTAATATTTTTAATTAATTAAATAAGTATATATTTTAAAAGATGTTTGGTTAGTTAAAATTAATTAAAATTTATTAATTTTTATTAATTTTTTTATATTTTTTGTCAGTCAAATTTTATCATATATTATTTTTATAATAAATTTTTATATTTTTATAATATTTTTTAACTAAATTTATACTAACCAAACACTTATTCATGTCCCCGCCCATACGCAAAGGTTGGGAGGTCGACTTGTGCTGCCCGTGAGACTGCCCGTATTGACCAGACTCACTCAGCCAAGTCAGATAAAAGTTGACACGTGTTGTTGGTTTTCCAATGGGAGCTGCTTGATCCACCTCGGATGCCATGTAGATGGAGAGATGTACCCTGCGTGAGTTATACTCGGACGCTGAGAGTGGAGATTCTAGAGAAAGCCAAGCGAGGTTTTTGGGATTAAAATATTCTCACTCTGCGGGAGCGAGAACGTCCACCTGGCAGAATGGGTCCGCGACTTTTCATTCCCGTTAACGTTGTTGGCTTGGGCCGGTTTGAAAATGAAATTTTTAGTAATTTTTCAGTTTGTAAAATTTTAGATTTAGTAAAAGATAAAATTTTCTTAAGATAAATAGATAAAATTTTAACTATACACATTCAAGTTAGAAAAATTTTAAATAAATTACTAAATAAATTTAAAATAAAAAATATTGAAACACTTCTAAAATATTAGATAATTTTAAATGACATTTAAGTAAATAATTTATAATTAAGTAAAATTTAAAAAAGATAAAAAACATGTAAATATAGTGAATGGTTAAAATGGGTATTTAAGGATTATTAAAAAATATAAAATTAAATTTATTTAACTAAGTAATCGTTACTAAAAAAATAAATAAATATTAAGAAATAAATCCAGTACTTTGTTAGATTACTATCGAACTTTTTATTGGCTAACATTAGTCGTTTTGTAAATTGTGCTAATGGATTGACGTGTATTATGTCATTGTAAACATTGATTTTTTTTTAAATTAACAAAATGTGAATTGGTTGCATATTTGAGGATTGGAACAAATGAATTCATAAATTTAATCAAAACTCATATTAAATTTGTGAATTAGAGTGCAATTCACTCCCATACTTAAAAAAGATTAGGTTGTTTACCGTTAATGTTTGCCGGTTTTTTAAACAGATTAAACATATTAATGCACAGAAGTGAGGCTTTGAGAGAAGAATTAAAAAAAAAAAAAGTTTCACTTTGTTAAAAATCGCTAATTACACAGTAATCCAAAAATGAAAGTTTAAAAAAATCCACATTGTAATAAATAAGAAGTTTAAGAAATTAATTGCTGCAATTAAAAAATATGAGCCTTGAAGTGAAATTAGAAATAGAGAGTAAAAATATAAAATACAATTTACCCTGAAATATTTATCAACTTTCCTAAATTAATTTATATTTTTTCACTAGAATAAATGATCATTTTTAGAAACAAAGCTAAAAAGGATGAAAAATTTTAAAATCCTACACTAAATATTTGTTAGGAAAGGAAAAAAAAAATATTTTTTATTCGGAAAAAGATTATAAATACAAAAATAATTAATAAAAACTCGTTTGGTAACATTTTTGTTTACTATTTTTTAGTTATATCCATAATATTTTGAAAACTAACAATAAAAATGTATTTAGTAGGCTTATTTTTTTCTTTTGTTGCCATACGCCCAAAATGTAAATAAAAAAGAAGTCATATTTCATGGTTGTTTTTTTTTTTCATCAACACTTTGTTAATTTAGGCTATAAAGAGATTTTTTTTTTTTTTCCTAATAGCTCAGGGTGTTTGAGTGTACATTTCAACTAACCCCCAAGGACTCTGAAGTTAATAATTGGATGAAATCTTAAGTAGACTTAAATTAGTGACTATTGAGAAGTAACTCAAGATTAAAATACTTACAAAATGAGCTACCATCTCAGACAATCCCTGAGAGTACAATAATGAATATTTTTATCACCCACTAATTGGGTCAATCACTCAAAAATAAAACACTTTCCGCATTTTCCTTTTATATTACCTATGCTCACTTCCGCTCAATACTCTTTTCCTTAAATTCATACTCTAAGGCTCCGTTTAGAGTTAACTACAAACAAATTTTTAAAAAATTTAAAGTTTTACACACTACATAAAATTACGAGATTTTAACTTTTACTACCAATTTATATTAACTTTTTTCTCTCAAAACACCCTCTAAATCTCTTCGTTAATCTTCCTCAAATTCTCACTCACCAATGATGAAGAATTCCCCCCCTCTCTTTCTTTCTATCTGTCTTTCTCTCACACATAATATGTATCCTTCTCTCTCTTTGGGTGTTTTTTTTTTCCTTTTGTTTCATTTAGTGTGGAATTTTGAGGATTTTTGACATGGTTATAAGATTATCTAGAGGCTGTGTGTAAGTTACGAACATAATTGGGTTAAGGTTAGGGTTTCTATAATTAGTTACTTCGCTTCTATTCAGTAGACGATGTTAAAGTGTAAGAGTTCTTTAATGATTTTGAAGACTCTATAGAAGGTTTTTTTCCCCCTTTCCTTATCTTTTCATTGCTAGCAATTTGACGCATAAATTGAGGTAGATGGAAGATTTATATATCCAACAAAAAGATAAGGAATTTGATGCAAAAAGTAGTAGCTGTTCCTACTCAACAATGCCTCTTTTCACATTGATTATTTTTAATAGTTTTTGATTTGATTGGTTAGATGTCCTTACCATGTTATCATATAATATATTTTTATACAAATTAAAAATTGACTCAAAGTTAGTGGAATCAACTTTCTGATTTTGTGATTGTTACTACAGTGTTATTCATGGTTATAATCTTGCTGTTATTGGTTACGGCTATTGATTTTGCTTTTGGGATCCTTTTTAGTTTCAACATTGATTTTTTTAGTTCTCAATTGTGATTATTTTACCTAATTTTGTTTTCTTTTTATTTTCTTTTCCAATTTGATCTTTGAAATGTGGAAAAGCAATTTTATTTTATTCTTACTTTATCTAGAAAAATGATTCTTCTACCCTAGTTTGGATGTGAACTTTTCAAGATTTTCTCACTGGACAAAGAATTGTTGGCCTTGACGAAGAAACAAAGATGACCATTGCATCTAACTATTCTCATAATGACATTTGATAGTAGTTGATGTTATTTAAGTGTTGTTTAAGTATCATTAGATTACTTAAAAACATGTCTTTTTGGTTATTGATTAACATAATATTAGTAACTATATTTGTTCTCTAAAAAAAAAAAAAGTTAACTATGTTTGTGTAAATACATTTATCGATTTCTAATACTATCAGAAATCAAGGATGAAGAATCTTTGCATGAGAAGAAAATGGTATCTACCAAAAAAGAGTGACATGGAAGAGAAAGGAAGAGTTATGAATATACATATATGTGCGCGTGCGCGCTCATAAGTATTTTTTATTAAATTTTTTTTTAAGTTATTTACTCGTTGAAAGAGGATAGTAAATTGATTTAAGAGTAAGTTATACCTATTTTTCTAAACATTTAGATAATTACAATTATCACCTCTCACAATTTGAAAATTACACTTATTTCATGCAAAGTCATTAACACTAATCGTTTTTTATCAGATAAACTGTTAAATTTTAACGGAAAATATAAATGTCAACCAAGTAAATAATTTTTTTTATCAAAGGATAAATATACTCCTAAATGAAACCTAAAGCAAACTCTGAACTTTTAAAAAAAAAAAAAAAAAAAGTTCTCTTTAAAGAATGTTTTTAAAATTTTTGCCGTAACTCGTTGCTTCCAGTTCGTTCTGGCGTGTCGCCAGTCATTGGGTTTGCTGGCCCTTTTTTTGGACGCCGCCATTGAATTTTCAAACATTCCCAGGCACCATTCGTCTTCCCCTAGTGGTCATCGAAAAGGTAGGGCTCGTTTGGTATAAAAAAATTTTTTAAAAAATTTTTATAAATTTCTAACAATTTATCTATTTCTAATTTTTTTACCATTATTAATTTTAAAAAATTTTAATATTTCGTTAAAAAAATAAAAAAATCTAAAAATAGGTTAACCGAATGTGTAAATTTTTTATACAATTATATTCTTTCTGTCGAAAGCTTTCAAACGAGTACCATTGTCGTTATTTTTTTCGAATTTTTTTGAATCCGTGAGAACGGATTTGGAAAATCGTTCCCACGGTTTGTGATTTTTCAAAAAAAAAAAAAAAAACGACGCCAAAATTAACCCCAAATTATATTTTATCTCAATTTATCTTTTTTTTTTTTACCCAAAACGAGCCCGTAATTTACTGCGTGAGATTTCATCATTTCCTCTCTTGGGTCTCTCTCTCCATCTCTCTATATTTGTTTCTCGGTACTTGTTGTTCCTAATTTGGTTGACGGCATGGGAAATCTTTGAAAATCTCAAATTAATTTCACAAAAATTCAATATTTCCACAAACTCGATCCCTCACAACCCACCTTCTCCTTCAATCTTCCTCATTGCCTGCTTCGCCAAACCATCACTTCCTCCCACATTAGTTTGATTTTTTTTTTTTTTTCATTTTTCAATTCTAACAAATTGCGTTCAAAAGCTCAAACGTTCAGTTGTTAAGCTTACGTCTACATCTTCACACTTAATTACTTATCTCCATTAATTCAAGTTTAATTTGGGGAACATTATTTTTAATTTTTTCTTCTTTTTTTATTTTATATAACTGTTTTAACTGAAATTTAATTTTTTCCTGTTTACTAATTTTCAGACAAGCCAAAGAAAATATTAAATTTTAATAACAAATTATATAAAACTAAAAAAAAAGAAAAATTGACATAAATAGTTGCAGACCAAGGTAGCGTTTGGAAGTCCAAGTTTTAGCAATTTTGGGTATTTTTTTAATCAAAAATTATTAATTGTAATTTTTAGTGCGTTTTATAAAACAAATAATAATTTTTAACAATTTTTAGTAACTTTTTTACAATTTTTTGGGTAATTGGTAAAATTTGTGACAAGTGTTGGCAATTTTTAGTAACTTTTGATAATTTTTGCATTAACAAGTTACTATAACTTAAAAAAAAGCGATAAAAATTAATAGTTTGCCCAACACTCAAAAAGTAAAAGTTGTTAGTTTCTTTACTAAAACTTGTACCTCCAAACGGCCGTTAAAGCAGTGACATGTGTGCATGTACTCTTGAATTTGAAGGGCAAATCAGTCTTTTAGAATTCCATTAGCCATTAAGTAAAAAATTACAAATATTTATTTATTTTTATCAACTTTTATCATTTTTATTTTTTTTTTGTGTTTAAAAAAATTTAAATTTTACAAATTTTTATAAAAAAGTTACAAAAAAATTATAAAAAATTACCCACTTTTCTTACTTTTTTAACATTTGTCAATTTTTTATACTAATTTTTTATCAAAACCATTAGAATACCTTACTTTTTACGATTATAACGAATTATTTTGATAAATTTTAGTCCGTCTTTAAAATATTAAAAAGTGATTGATATAACTTATTTTTTTCAACTTTTTGTAATTTTTATCACCCAAACGGTTCTAAGCTGCGATCCAGAAGACTCGAATCGTAAGTTGTATTACTAAAGCAGTGACGTGTATGCATATTCTTTTGAATTCGAAGGGCAAATCCGTCACTTTAGCGGTCACGGCGCACAACTACACTGCCACCGCTGCGAAAAGGTCGCTGCGTGTTTTTCCGTTAGAAACGGTGCCTGGAATTCCGTGGCGTTGCGTTTCAACGGACGTACGTAACGCTGACACGTTTCAACGGACGTATGTAACGTCGAACGAAATGCTGTCATTAAAACTCCCCGCACGGGTCCCCACATGACCGCGCCTTGTAGCAAGATTACGTGACCCTCCTTCAGAAAACACGTCCGTTGGTTGGCCGATGTATCCGCCGTCCGACGCGTACGTGGCTCCAAAGGATGATGTACCCCATTTTTAACTTTTTACTTAGATTTTATTTGAAGTTCTAAAAAATTTTAAAAATTTTAAAGTTCATTTAATTTATTTTTTTATTTTTATTTTTTATTTTCTATTTTAAACTTATTTTTCATTTTAAGTTTAAAAAAAAAATTCAAAACATATTTGGTCATTGTGTTTTCAAATTTTGTTTTAAAAAATAGAAAATAGGTTTACAAATAAAATAAAAAAAGACAAAAAATCATTTTAAGTGTTTTTAATCCAAAATAAGAAAAATTTCAAAATAATGAAAATAGAGTATTTTCTGTTTCTTTATTTTTAAAATTTTAAAACATAAAACAAAAACAGAAAATAGAAAATAAAAAAATAAACCAAATACCATCTTAAAAATTTTAAAAATTTATTTACTTTTTATTTTACATTACAGAAACCTCTTATTGATACTAAATATAATAGTTTCATTTATAACTTTAAATATTTTTTAAAAATTTCAAAAATTTTCAATTTTCTCTTATTAAATTTAAATACGTGTTACTTTTACATTACTTCAACACTAATTTTTGATTCTTTTTTAATTTTTTCAAAACTCTAAACACCCCAATAACCTGCTTTCATCATTTAAACATTACATTGATCTCTTTTACACTAAAACTAATAATAACTTATATCTATGACATTCTGAACAAAATTAGTATTAAATTTTTTAGATAGTTGAAAATTTAGACAGAAAGTTCAAATCGAAAAAATTATGATAATCCATGAACTTTAATTTTTTTTTTTCCAAAACTTTAGATCTTAGCAACTACTACATGTGTTTTGGTTTCTCTCTCTCTAATTAATTTTTGGTAAGCATCATAAAATAAAACACAAATTAGGGTGCTTTAATTTAGAGGGTTCAACATTTTAGAAATAATAATTGGGTGGAATTTAAATCAATAGTTTTGATTTGTATATGATATCTATTTTTGAAATATGATAAAATTTAAAATATCCAAGTCATTTTGTGAGATAAATAGTAGTAGAATCTACTAAAATAAGAATTGAATAGGAAGTTAAAAATTAAAAATAATTCCAATCATTTAATGAAATAAAAAATAATTATTAACTGTTATATCTTAATTTATGAGAAAGACATTTTAAAAAATCGTCTTGTTTTATTATATAGATTTATCGTAATCAAATAATTTTCATTAATTAATTATATAATGCCATTAAAATGTGTCAAGAAAAACGTTATTAACCTTCCACCCACTCCTTTCTCTTTCACCAACATTATCTCTGGAGCGTAAAAAAAGTCAATAATTGCCTTTGGTGAAATGCCCAACCAATACTCTTAATGAAATGATATTGCTCAATGGTGACTTTATATATAGGTAATGTTGCAGTATAGCCTCTAACTTCCTACTGGATACCTGAAAAAAATTATTATTCAGGCGGGCTGTGTCTGAATACTGTTTCCACGATCAAAGTTAGCATTGGTTAGAGAAGAGTAGAAAGCTTAAAAGGCAATGAGGAAGAGTTTCAATAAGGTCAAAGTACCTAACATATTTTTCTAGCATTGTCTGGCTTTTATAGGTGTAGATTGAGACCCATGTTGGTGATCCTGAGTGGTTGGACGACGTCTGGAAGTAGGGCGTGGTAATAAATTTACCAGTTATATTTTGAGCACGTTTGGAGATCAAGTTTTTGTAAAAAATTATTACAAATTTTTATAAATTTTTTTACAAATTTTTTCTTCTCAAACTACGTAAATCTTTATGAGTGCGTCTGGAGTGGCAAAATATGAGTAAAGGAAGATAATTTGTGAGTTCGTAATTTGTGCAGTGAGATAAAAAGTGAATAACTTTTAGAGTTTTTAGAGATTTCAGAATTTTTCAATAGTTTTTAGCAAATCAAACGCACCCAAAATATTTACAAATCTCTATAAATTTATATGAATCACTACAATTCTCTATATTTTTACAAATTCTAATAATTCTGTACAAATTTTAAAAAATTTTGTTATAAAAAAGTCAAAAAGTGTTAGTTAGAATCCGTTTGAACGAACCAAAATCTTTTATACCAATTGTTTGAATGAATTTTCACTTTTTTTTTTTTTGTGATTTGTTTTAATTTTTTGAGTTACAAAGACCTCTTTGTCATAAATGATAACGAGAATGAAAAGAAATTTTAACGTTTGTCACGTCTAAGAGTTAGAATAACCATTACTTTTCATATTGTTGATATATATGATTATATTTAGAAATATAATGAAAATATCATGGGTTGAAAGATTAAATTATTATTTTTTATAAATGATATTTAACAAATAAAAATAATTTTTTTAATGATGTCTTACCAAAAGTTTCTATATTTGTGAAATTATCAAATATCACTTTGAATTGTAAAACGTATAATTTTACGAATCCAGAAGGAGGAACTTTTTGGTTCTTTAATTAAAAATCAATCAAATATAAAAATTATTTCTCTTTCTAATTTTTTTTTTAATTTATACGGAGAAACAATATCGTATAAATAAAATAGCCGTGACTGGACAATTAACCAGGCCCGTCGATTTCCTTTTCACCTTTAGAATATGTTTTGAATGTTTGGCGGGAACGCATGAAGTTGGTCCTCCCGCCAAATCGGACGGTAGGGGCAGTCCTCGTCAACATCGATAATGGAGGAAACGCTAACATGGGAGGGGGACCACACGGGTTTGACGTGGAGGGGGCGATTTATTCGAGACAACAGGCAACTTGGCTTTTTGAAGTAACGAGAAATCTAGTCTCGACGTGGCCGTCGGTCCCTGGACCCCACCAGTCCTTTTCCAATTATTTTGGGTTAACCGGCCAGATTCTGGCTTTTGAGTTCCTATCTTTAGTTTAAACTTTGGCGCCAAATTAAAAAAGTAGGAGGGAAAATGGTGCCGCCTTCGTGCACTGAGCTAGGCAACCAGTCGATTTGAACTTCGAGGTTGTTTGGACGGAAAATGTTTGGTAAAAAAAATATAATAAAATATGAAAATTTGATATAAAAATGATATGTGATAAAATTTAATTGAAAAGAGTACAAAAAATTGATAAGAGTTAGTGAATTTTGATTGATTTTAGACAACCAAACACCCCATTTGTTTTCTAATCCTAATGTTGTAAGATTAGACATTAGTAGTCATGGATATTCGACACATAAATTTTAACTAATCAAGTGTATTGTAGGGGTGTACTTGAAATGGCAAAAAATTAATAAAAATTAGTAAAAATTATAGAATCTTAATTTGTGCAAGTAAACAAAAGTCGATAATTTTTAAAAATTTTTGATGTTCTTAATAAAATTTAAAGCTCCGAATAGAGCCTAAATAATAAAATTGATGTATTAAGGTGGCGTTTGGCATGCCAAATTCCACCAAAATTTACAGAACATTATAAAAAGTTAAAATTTTTTTCTAACTTTCTCTAATTAAATTTCGTCATGTGTTACATTTACACTAACTTTTTCAATTTTCTTGCTATCCAAACACCACTTAAATAATGTTATGTATTTCGTGATACTTCACTAAAATTGTATGTGACCAATTAAATTGAGCCACTTGCCAACATAGTTCACCAATAAAGATAATTACTACCTCTTAATTTTTACATCTTAGAAAATAAATAAATAAGAAATAATTATTAAAAAAATAATATTATCTTAATTTTTTGATTTTTTTTCTTATTGATAATAAAATAATGAAATAATTATTTTAAAGAAATTGAATTTCATTTTTACTATTTTTTTCACATCTGTAAATAGGGAGGTCAAGCAGGGCATTCTTTTTTGTTTACAAAGAGACCGTTAATCAAGCTATCAAATCAAACTTCCGAATTAACATTTTGAACGTTTTAAAAAATCTCAAATTAATGTTTTAAAGAGAAGAATCAGATGGTTAATTATCTTTTTTCAAGATTTCAGGAATGGTAACACATTTTTCACAAATTAAAAAAAATTAATTTGTTCTTATAATTTTTTCTGTTTATTTTCTAGACATAGAATTTTTTTTATACAATCATTCACAGTTATTTTTGAGGATCAGTACGACCTAAATTGGAGGATCTCGGCTGTACAAAAGTTTTCTTTGAATTTAAAAATATTCATTTGGATAATATTAAGTTTAATATGGGAAGGAAAATTTATTTATTTTTTGGTAGTCGATTATTAAAAATTTGGCTTTTTTTTGGGTATTTAGTTATGAAAAAATACTAACTTTTTTTTTATTAATTTGACATATTTCTCCTTTATGATTTGATAAATCTTAAAAATATAAGAGATTACATTTAATCATTTTTAAAAAAAAAGTCAAAAAATCAAAGTTATCAAAAGTTAGGTTGTTTTGAGAGTTGCAAGCATAAATTTAATACCAATTTCTATTCAATTTAGGTTGGTTCCATTTTGTTTAATAAATTAAAATCATTTCAATAAATCGAACTTCCAAGTGAATTTTAGACTAAATTTTTAAAAAATTGAACCAAATTAATCGAATTTTTTTTATTCAATTAGTTAGGTTCTATTTTTTATGAATTGAAATAATTTTAGTTAGATTTGATTTATTTCAAGATGGAACTGAATAAATCAAAGCGCACTTTGGTTTCGTTTGGTTTACAATTTTTCTTTGAAAAACTCTATAAATCTCTGTTAACTTTACATCACATCAATTTTTTTTTATTGCACGCATTACGAACTCTCAATTTATCTCAATTTACCTTACTTTTTCTTACTCCAAACGAAGCCTTTAATGTGAATTATTTGATTGGCTCCAGCATGATATGATGATTTAATTAGAATAATAGTCGACTATTATAAGGAGGATATCGTAAAAGATACGAGGAGTTTGGTCCCCAGAAATTGTCTAGTTATAATCAAAAGGCTACTATTTCGACTTGTAATTGGTGGTTGGCATGAGGTGATGATGATGGATGCATATACGATCAAATTGAAATGCCAAAGAAGCGTAAGGAGACGGCAAGGGCCTGTGGGCTTTTTGCATGCCTTGCAAGTTTGGTTTGGTTGAATTCCCACTTGCATGGTAAGCCAGTAATAGAGGTGCCTTCATCACTCGTCCACAAGCAAACATTTTTTACACTAAAAATATGAGAATTGTACCCAAAGAACTAAAAAAAAAATAGCTTTGTTCTTGACATTCGAATCCTTTCATGGGTATATTTGTAAGTTAGGTACTGTGATGAGTCTTAAATACAAAGAATAGTTATGCATTCATAAAAACGAATTAATTACATTCACGTGTATGTGATAGTTGTATTTTGGAGATGTTCGGAGTTGTTTAAATTTATAAAAGCTGCAGTCTCGTAATTTGTATTGTGAATAAAAAAATTTCACATTAGATTGTTTATAGTAGTTATAAAATTTTTAAAACAGTTAGACTAGGAATATTTTTATGTGTTTAAATGTTTGGAAACATTTGAATTTAAACTATTTCTTTTCTTTTTAGCTTTTTGTGTTATTTAATACAAGCGATAGGTTGAATTATGTATAAATGATCAAATTAGTTGAGTTTCTATATTTGAATTATAATATCAATTAAAAAAATATTTAAATTTTAGATAAGTTGGTAATAGTTCATAGCATGAATTTGTTTGACCCAAAAATTTATATATACTAGTGGTATTTTTTTTTTAATAAACTACAGCATCAAAAAATTTTTACTTAAAGATTTATATTTTTTTAAGCTAAAAAAGAAATTATATGTAATAATAGCGTTTTCTCGAATAAACTATAGCATCAAAAATGTTTCCACATAAGTTTTTGGTTGTGTTGTTTTTTTAAACTTAAGTCTACTATTTTTAAAATTTTAGATGAACGAACTATAGCATAAAATGTTTTTTTAACTCAAAAAATTATACATAGAGGTGACATTTTTTCAAACTCAGGGGCCATGGCCCCCGGGTCTATAATCGACATATAGGATGTGTTTGGAGTGATAAAAGTGAGATAAATTGAGAATTCGTAATGCGTGCCGTAAAAGAAAAAAGTTAATATAATATAAAGTTAACAGAGATTTATAGAATTTTTTGTTATTTGTTTATAAACTAAACGGAACCATAATGGAATTGGGTCTTAAAATACATGTGACATTCAGTTTGACGTAGAAGACATACTATAATGGTGCCAGTAAATCAGTAACGGTATTGAAATGGGGCGTGATTGCTGTTACTCTTTCTTAGCCTATAAATTATTCTTATTTTTTAATTTTTCTAAAAATTATTAAAAAGTACTAATAATCCATATTTAAGCATTTTAGTTATTAAGATAGAAAAAAAAAAAAAACTATCGATTTTAGGTGAAGTTTGGAAAAAAAAAATCATCTCTTCAATTTTTATTTCCAATACACAACAGCTGCTATGCTTTGCGCTCGTGTTGCCGTTATACCAATTGTTCCTCTTTTTCTGAAACTGTAAATTAAAAGAGTAGCTTGATGCATAAAAATCTCATATTACATGATTTGATTATGGTCAACCGTATCTGCAGTACTAAAACTATTTGCAGAGTTTAAGGCTCGGTGTGAGAAGTAAAAAAGTTTATCTTTTAGTAACTAGTTATTAAAAAAGTAGTTTCTTTTCTATTTAGGAAGGAAAAAAATGTAACTTTTTAGTAATTAACTTTTTGTTAATTTGACATTGTAGCCCTTAAAGGTTTAAAAAAATAATTAAAATATGAAAATATAAATTTAATCATTTTAAAAAAAGTCAGCTACCAGTTACCGATTCTCAAATAAAATTTGATTCGCAATTCACAACTAATAAAAGGGGTAATTACAATAACAAAGGATTAATGGGGGGAAGTAAACATTGTAACCACTCTGAACAGTTTGATTTCCGTGAAGTTTGAAGTCAATTGTACTAACAAGAATACTACACTTGCACTCTTTTGTTTACACCATTTTTATATCTTATTGGTCATGACGGGTCATGATCAGTATAGTCTACTCAAAATTATCACTGTCGTTGTATGCCACCTTTTACGTGAGACTGTTATGATGTTGAGTAGACTATACTGGTCATGATCAGTTGGGTATAAAAAATGTGTAAATAAAATGGTGTGACTGTAGGAAGAGGGCTTTAACATTAATTCGTAGTCACATGCAGCAAGTGAAACCAGTAATATATATATAACCCCATCCTCATTTAATTCGATTCATGTTAGTTAATGAATTCTTCTGCAAAGGCGCAAAAGAGAACCCATAATGTCCGCCTCACATTCATTCTGGTAGGTGCGAGGCCTACTAGTGCCATGGTCCGATATTTGTAAACTTGTGACATGCATTTAATTGATGAAAAGTAAATTGTATGATAAAGATTTTACATTAAAACTCGAAAAAAAAAAAAATTGAGATAATGTGATAGCCATGTCACTTGAGGTTTACTCGACTGTTAATTTCAAAATTTTAAAAATTAATTAGTTAAAATGTGTGTAAATTAACTAAACATCTTGAGTTATCAAAAAAAAAAAAAAATTCTATAATTAATGATTACTTTAAAGAACCTTTCATTTTAAATTATTTTATTCATAAATATATGTATGTGTATATGTATATCTCATATTATTTAATATTTTTTTTTTTTTTGAAGTTGTGATTTTCACAAGCGCCATTTTTATTTCCCTTGGCTGCCTTGATGACAAAAATAAAAGATTTGCTTTAATTAAAAATTTAAAATACAAGAGCACATGAGTAAAAAGAAAGAGAGAGAGTATAGAGTAGATGTAGAAAAATGCGGGGAAAAAAAATAAGGGAAAAGAAAAAGGTTAAAATTTATACAAACATAAACCGTGCCCTTTACCTCGGGCTTCGATTAGGAAGCTTGGATGTTTTTTAAACTTCTAATTATTCAATTATTTTAATTTTTTTTAATGATTAAATTTATTCTCCTAAATTTTAAAATTTTTTTAAAATACAAAGACAAAAAATCAAATTAACAAAAAAATTAAAAAATTAGTTACTAAAAAAATAAATTTTTTTCATTATCAAACACTAAAACATTAGGGTTCATTAGATTTATTTTTCTATTTTTTGTTTTTTATTTTTTGTTTTTAACTCATTTTTTATTTTACGCTTTTGAAAATAAAGAAAAAGCTCAAAACGTATTTGGTCACTTGTTTTTCAAAATTTGTTTTAGAAAATAGAAAATAAGCTTACACATAAAATGAAAAAATGATAAAAAATTATTTTGAGTGTTTTTAATTCAAAATAAGAAAAATTTTAAAATAATGAAACTAGTACATTTTCTGTTTTTTTATTTTAAGGTTTTTAAAACATAAAATGAAAACAGAAAACAAAAAATAAAAAAAATAAACTAAATGCCATCTTAATTTTTTAGTAGTTGTGTAAAAAAAAAAATTAGATTTTTTTTTTTTCCAAATTAAGCCTTCGTATGATTTAATTTCTTTAAAACATTTACGATTATATTTTTCTTTTAAAACAAACATTTATTATTCCTCTCCAAATGCATGTTTCATTCGTGAAAATGACTGACTGCTTGATTCGTTGTCGCCCTTCAACGGCTTGTCTTGCTGCATGCAACTGTTTATATCCTTTTAATTCCCCTGAATTAATTTTATCATGCATTTATTATAACTTGACATTTATTACAACTTTTGTGCAAAAGTTATTTTAAAAAATGGGTAAGACTCATATTTTAAATTTTTTATCCATTCACTATTCTCTTCCTCTTGTATCTTTTTCTCTAATTCTTCGATTTTCGAGGGGGAAAAAAATTGCATAGATCCCATTTGTTTGTTTGTTTATTTGTTTTCTTTTTTTTTTTTTTGCTCATTTTCCTTCTAATTTTTTCTACAAACCAAACAAAAGGAAACTTTTTTATTTCCTCTATTTTTTCTCATCCTCTTCCTTCCTTTTAATTTCCTTGCACTTCGTATCTTTCTTACTAGTTAATTTCTAGACCATAATTGGGTACTTTGTTCCTTATAAGTAGACATTGATGAATTATTTCAAGCTCTTAAATGTGGATTTCAATTCTTGTGATTACTTAAATTCACAATATTATCCCATGCTAAGAGGTGCATGGTGTGTGTAATAGCAATTAAATAATATATATATATATTATCACCTGTTTCACAAAATGATTTGGAATGAGGTTTTGCAATGTAATAGTTATATTAATATCATTTTTGTTGTTCTGGCTTGTATTTTTTATTTTTGAACTTGGAATTATTATCTGATTCGAAAGTCTCGTGGTGCGACCCGCTTAGATATTTTTTGGAGGTTAGTGGTGGGTTTCGGGCCCAGGTCGATATATTTAAATATTAGAATTTTGAGGCTTTTTTTTTTTCCAGAGCAAGCAAGAGAAAAGCCGGCCGGTGTTGTAACTTCTTTTCTTTTCATCATAATGAAATTTCTCCTGTGCCTTACCTGTGAACGTAGACTTTACAATCGAACCACGTAAATTTTGTTGTCTACTTTTCTTCTATTTTTTATATTTTTATTTTGTGCGTTGCGTGATCCAATATTGTGTGCATAGTTTTATAACAATTTTTGCTTTGAAAAATACGTTTATGTACCTTAACGACACTTAAAAAAATTATATAAAATTAAAAAAAAAAAAAAAAGGAGCCACGCACATTTGTTTTAAGATTAGAGCAGCTTAATCATTATTTCGTAATCACATTCCAAAGTATTTAAGGAATCAAAATTTTGAAATGGGTTAAAAATTTAGCATACTATTGTATATGGATAGGGTAAAATATTCTCTGCATGTGCTCATCGTGTCACCCTCTTAACCCCCTCAGAATGAGCTGGCCCCGGAAAGCAAAGAATGAACAACTAGCTATATGAACTAATCAGCCGAGGTCCCTCCGATAAGCAAGTTAATGAAAAACTCTTGACTGAGAAAAAAGAGTATAGAGAGATGGCCACCGTTGAGGATACCATGGTGTGTGTCGATCTTAATTCCCTTTCACACACGCACACATAAACCAAACCAAACTAAACCAAGCCTTTTTACCACTAAGTGGGGTCGGTTATATGGATTTGTCAACGCCAATTAGATCTGTTTATGAGCATGTCCTCCGATAAATCTAAGTAGATCAAGTCATGTTTAATGGTTTCTTTCCAGCTTTTCTTGGGTCTTCCTCTACCTCTCCTACTCCTGGCAATTTTCATACTATTACACTTTCTAACAGGTGCCTCTGCTTGACGCCTTCTAACATAGCCAAATCATCTTAATTGATTTTCTCTCATTTTATCTTCAATCGATACTATTCCTACTTTGCCTCTAATCTTCTCGCACACTTATAAGGGTGAATCAACCAATTATGACTTTGCCCAATTACCTCTAACTGACGTGTTAATTTTGCTTATGTGTGTTATGTGAGTCTTGAATCTAGTTAAAAGTATTAAATGGTGATACAAATGTGACGTCCGGTATTCAATGTGGCAGGTAATTGAATAAACATATTATATAATAATTTTGTCCAATTACCTCTAACCTGTTAAAAAAATATATGAGAGATTTTTATTATAAAATAAATTAAGTTACTTGGATTAATAGGCTCGACTTTGATTTAATTGCAGGTACATTTGAATTATATTCAAAATATAACAGAATTAAATTTAAACTATAACCTTAATTTCGTTAAATATTAAATACAATCGGAACATAGTTTGATAAATTAATATTCGATAATATTATATAAAATATTAAATTATTCAAATTTGACTCAATATCAACTTCATAAGAAATTTTTACCCAAGTTTAATTCAAAAATTAAATAAATTAAACTTGAACGAATTTTTTTTAACTTGTTAAATTTAATAAATTAAATTTAATTATTTTACTACGTACTTAACCGTTTCCATTCATTTACGTAAGTTTATCTGGAAACCGCATGTTTTTGAAACCCCACCATGGCTGGACAATCCAACACAATCACACCGCCAAATTACAATTAATGTTGTTAAGAACATCACATGCGAAGAATTTTCTGTCTTTTTAATTTAAAAAAAAAATTTAATCACGTGCCAAGATCTTGAGAATGGGATGGGCTAAACTGAGCGAGGACCACGAGTTCCACCTCTTCTAAATTTTTCCCTTAGTCGATCCACATAAACAAGTTGGGTAAAAAAAAAAAAAAAACGGTGCACTTACCTAATTGTTGTTATTATTAGTCAAATAAGAAATTGAGCCAATACATATAAAAAAAAAAAAAAAAAGCTCCATTTGGGAACTTTACGTTATTGGCTTATTTGTTTATTTGTAAAATAATCAAATTTACCCTTTTATATTTTAATTTTTTTTAAATTTTTAAGAACAAAAATGTCAAATTAACAAAAATTAAAAAACCAATTATTAAAAAGTTAATTTTTTTTCTTTCTAAACACAGAAAAATGTGACTTTTTTTAGTTAAAAAAAGTCACATTTTTTACTTTTCAAACCGAGCCTTAAAGTTAAAACTAAGTAGATGTGTAAGTATAATTGTCCAAATCAAATAGGAATTAATTGGTCTAAGTGAAAGATGACATTGATTTTTCTTTGTTTTTTGTTTGTGGTTTGATCAATTTTGAAGTTAAAATTTGACTTTTAACATCGGGTGTATTTGAAGTTATATAAAAGTGTATAAAATAAAATAAAATAAAATTGTAAAAGTAAATATTTCATAATTCGTGTAGTGAGTGAAAAATTTAAATTTTACTATCTCGTAATTCGTATTTATAGAGTTTTGTAAGATTTTATTTTATTTAGTAAAGAGCTCCAAACGAAGTCATTATCATATAATGTCCGATGTCCTAGTGATGTGTCTGCTATTTATATGCAATCCTAATTTTTTTAAACAAAGTATTATGTAAAACTTGTTTTTTATTTTTTTGTCACTTTTTGATATATTTGAGTCATTTTAATATTTAGATATAAAATTTAATTTTAATGATAGTATGCATTTTATTTTCTTTCGTCAAGTTGGATCCAAAATTATGTGTGTGTTTGGAATTGTATAAAATTGTGGATGTGTTTTGGAGTTGTATATTTGAACTTGACGAGTAGGCTAGCCATTTTTTTTTCTTTTTCCCCCTGTCTTCCTTTTTCTTTCCCCTTTCTTTTCTTTCTTACTTTTTTTTTTTTTCACTCATTCATTCTTCTTCTCCTTCTTCATTCAAACACAGGGAGAGAGGAGAGAGAAAGAGAGATTATTCTTCTTCATTCCGACAAATATTTGCATCATTCTCCCTTAATAATAATTATTAATATATTTTAATTTTAAATTCATAAATACATAGTTCATAAATAAATAGGCGACCTTAATATTTTATTAAGTTCCATTATTGGTTCATAGAATATATATATACATATATGTATATTTCTTAGTGGTTGTTGGAGTGCCAAATTTTGAAAAAAAAAAGAAATTAAATAAATTTTAAATTGTTAGAAATTTTATATTTCTCAAAAAAATATAAAAATTGATAAATATTGAAGATTTTTTAAAAAAAGTTAAAGATATATATATATTTTAAAATTTTATACTCCAAAGGCACGCTCATTCTTGTCATATCCTGGCAAAAGAAAGTTCCAGATAAGAGCCCAATTCGAGACTCCCATTAGATAACCATTTGTGTGTTTGGGTTGGGAACCTCCATTTGTTATGCTCTTGGGCTGCACTAAATTAATATTGGGCCACCTGGTCGACTAAACGACAAAGCCCAGCCTCCTTGCACTGAAATTATAGACGGGATTATCACTAATTGTGGTCCGTTTTGGGTCCCAGACCCACAAAATAAAATAAAAATAAATAATTAAAAAAATAAAACGTTAGGGGTAAGTTGCATGATTACATTAGATTCAAATTTTAAGTTATTTTCTTGTATTTCAAAATATAACTAATACTGGCATTGATAGTTAATAAAAATTGAACACGTTATGTATAGAAACGGAGTGGGAGCCATATGTGGTTCAAAACACATTATATAGAGGGGGTGGAGTGGCGAAGCCATATGTGGGTGGACAGTGATTATAAAATATATAAATGAGAGAGAGAGGAGAAGGGTTAGAGTGAGACTAGATATTTATTAGTTGTATCTTTTAGTTATATTAACTGGGTTCAATATAATTACATATGTATTGGGTTAATTTTTTTTCTTTTCTTTGGATGGGTATAAATAGTATCAATTTATTTTTTTTTTTGGGACACAATTGATATTAAATTTATTATTTATTTAATTATTTTTTAGGTGAATACAATTGAGTACTAAGATAATATCAACCCACTTTTTTTTTTTTTTTTGTTCTTTTTGAGGGTAGGCATGTGCTTAAGTGCCCTTAGGCTACCAGTGGATCTACGTTATGTAAGTGTATTCACGTATCTATTTGTAATAAGTGCGACGCCTGTTTAAGGGTACACTAGATAATTTCTCCTCATTTGAAATTGAGAGTCTATAAATACATTAGAGCTGTCATTGGTTAGATTTATTCATTTAATAAATAGGGACGAGTTTGAACAAATATAAAAAAAAAAAAATATCTAGTAAACGAATCAGTCTGGATATTATTTGACTCGTTAAAGGCTTAGTCTAATTTAGTGTATTTGTGTGTATATATAATATAAATATATTAATATATATGTTATTTTATATTTATATTATGGTATAATACATTTATAGCATTCACTTGTTTTTTTACTGTTAATAAAATAAAAATTTTTGTTAAGACAAAATTAAAAAGAGTTGATCCATCCGAACCCATACCCAAATTTAGCTCACTCGCTCATTAAAAGGAAATAAGCCGAGTCTAAATTTCTAAAAATGTTTAACGAGCTAAACCCAAATCTAAACTCGTGGCGAGTTCAAGCTAAGCATGAAACAAATTATGGTAGCATTTCGTGAACGAATTTTTAGAAAAAAAAAAAATTAATTTTTGCTTTTTAGGTGCTCGACAAATTTTGTCATTTTTCTACTCGGTTACAGTAATTTATTAATTTATTAAGTTACCAAAATTTTTACTACATATACAAAAAATTATCAAAAATTTTATCTAATATACAAAAGTTACTGAAAATTTTTATTTATTTTACCAAACATATCAAAAATTTTAACTACTAATTTTTGGTAAAAAAAAAAAAAAGGTCAAAAATTACTAGAATTAGACTTCCAAATTTCCAAACGCCCCAATGCAAACAAAGAAGCGGCTGGTTAAGGCTAACTCAATCTATTTTTACACCCTTACCTTTATACACAACAAAATAAGAAAGTTAAAAAGGAATAAAATATTTGATGATATAAATAATTATTTTCATTGATTTTAGCATTTTAAAATAGTAACTTATGAATTATTAACAATTACATTTTAATCGTAGTTGCTAATATGACGGCAAATGAATCAAATTGAACTGTAGGTTGTTCAAGATTGGTTTTAAAAATATTATTAAATTTAAAAATATTTCTGAACTTAATTTATTAACAATGACATAGGCCCTGGGTGGGCACTGTTAAGCTCTCGCTTCAGTCCTATCGCAGAACCCCACAGCCAAAGCATTGATCCATCCATGCCGCATTCTTATTCAACCCGCGTTAGTTTTCTTCCTATTTTGTTAATTTTTTTTTTTTTTAATTTTTGTTGTTGTTCTGTTGGTTTTCGTTTTCGGTAGGGTTTTGGGTTTGTTTGGGATTGAGATATTTGAACTTGGGGTGACTGAAATTAGATTGTCTTTCAAAAGGCTATAAATGCATTTCCCATGGCTGAATTGGTTGCGAGAAAGGTGGAGTATCCGACTACTAGGACAGAAGATCTTCTCTTTGGGATCTTGATTGGGGGTTTGTTATTGGGGCCTTCTTACAAAACTTTCTTTCTTTTTCCACACACATTTTAGTTCATTTTCCGAATGCATGCTGTTTGCTGCATACCTGCAATAATCTATGTGGGTACCCTTAAGAATCAAAGCCTGAAAATAGTTTAGGAAGGATCATCATACAGATAGGGGTTTTTCATCCCATTCATTGATATAATTTATCAGCATTCTGTGTTCAAACGCCCAAGCTTGCAATCTGAATGAGATATACTGTATTGTGTGAGCTTCTGAAAGAGAGGATTAAGCCCGAGTGACGGCTGCCTATCTTTTGGAATTATAAAAAGCATTCCTATTGGCTTTCTATTCTTCAAGAAGTCAAGATTCGTTTGATTTTTAGTTGTGAAAAATCCCAATGATACTAGTGTGTGTTCGACAAACTACCATGCTAATTTACCAAAAGGGTGGCTTGGTGAGGATTTCGTCTGAGGATTATACACCCCACAATTGTGACTTGCTGGCGAAAAAGTTGCTTTTGGCAAGAGCGTCTTGTTCATTCATTCTAATTATCTTTGGTAACAGCTATGCAAAAATCAATTATTATTAATTTTTTTTTTGATTGATAAAATTAATTGTATTAAGTAAGGGCACCAAGGGATGCCTCCCATGTACTTCAGAAACAAAGCTCTTTAATATATTTGAAATGCAGGTGAAAGTGGGGGAATTACGACCTCTCACCCGCTTCTTGGTCAGTGATCTGAAAGGGAACCAGCTGGTCACAAGATATTTGCTGCTCATGGCTTCAACGAGGAGAAGGCCAAAGAGCTTGAGATTTTAATTGTTAGACCTGGTTTTGTCCGAGGATAAAGTGTCTTCAATATTCAAAGTTTCTATCACCGGAATTGTTCAACCCAGGATATAAATCACATTAGTCTCAAGTTATTGTCACGCTGTGGCACTCTCTAGTGTTGCCAAATTCTTGCTATCTACATCTTCCTCTACAGTGTCTTCCATGTTACCGGCTAGCTTTTGTGCCTTGCCAGCCTCCTTAACCCAGTCGATCCTCACAACAAACACCACCAACAGAACTGAACAAGTAACAACCCCAATCAAGAACCCCACCAGTAGTCCAATCAGCCCCAGATGGACCCTGAAAGGTAAAATCGCACCCAAGGGCAAGGCCAGCAAGTAAAATCCTCCAATATTGGCGTACATGGCCAAAGATGGCCTGGCAGTTCCACGGACTATACTCCCACAAACTGTGACTGGGAAATTTACCACTTCCACCAAAGCCATTAGCAGCAATGTCTTCTTCACGCCTCTGACAATCCCCTTATCATGACTAAACAGAGGCCCCCAAAGTCCTCTGGCTGCTACCATCACCAACCCACCAGTGCAGCCTGCAGCGACGCTCATAGCCAGAGACACATTTGCTGACTGGTAAGCAGAATCCGCCCGGTTTGCACCAAGCTCATTCGAGACCCGAATGGAGGTACAAGTGGCCAGTGTGAGCATAACAGAGTAGAGCAAGAAGTCAAAGTTCAGAACTATGGCTAAAACTCCCACATCCTCCTTGGCATTCCTGAGTAGCCCGGTTAGCAGGACCAGGATCTCGATGCACCACCATTCCAGGCAGGTGGTCAGGCAACATGTACTCCCGAGCTTGAGCAACCTGATCCAGTCCCCAGCTCCTTGCTCCCACCATCCTCCTCCTTTCCAACCAATTCCTCCCTTGCTTCTCTCTGTGATCAACACATACAAGGTTAGCAGAATCACAACTAAGAGATCGGTTATCCAGACTGCCATGGAAACACCCTCAACACCCTTGGCCCTGGAAAGCAACACATTGATGGGCACATGGAGAGCTACACCCAGAGCTGCACTTACCATATTAGGTACGGTTATGCTTTGTGAGCTCAGGTACGCCTTAAGAGGGTATAGAAGTGAAGTGATTACCAAATCAGGGAGAAGATAGAAGACATATCTCTTTGCAACCATTAAGATTTCTCGTTGTTGCCCAAAGTGAATGAGGATCTTGTCAACATTGAGCCACAAGAAAGAGATGGGGAGCGTGGCTAGGAGTAACAACAGAGTAGACATGAGAAGGGTCTTGTGAAGGAGTCTGAAATTCTTAGCCCCATGAGCTTGTCCACAAATGGGTTCCATGGCACCACAGAGCCCGCTCAAGACTGAGAAGCCAGTGACATTGGCGAAAGTCAGCCCCAGGGTGCCTCCGGCCAGTGGCAGCTCTCCAAGCTGGCCTAGAAATGCGGTGGTGATGGCTATTTTGGAGAACCAAGTTAAATTCATCACCAACAGAGGAATTGCTATTCCTCGTTGGATTTTCAGCTCGGAAAGTGTTATGTCAATGAAGTTGGGAGGCCGTTTCTGTGGGGGTGGAGGGATTTTCTCTACTGGGTTCTCTTCTAATCTTGATGACATTATTGATGAGTTGCAGAAAATTGGTGGGTTTGTTTTCTTGTTGAAAGATGAGAAAGTTCAGCGCTACTTAAATTAGTGAGATTGGTAATGCCTTTTGAGTGCACGAGTTTTGTGAAGGTGTTTGTTTCCCGAGAAAAACTAAAATGGTGGCTTTTTGTAACTGCCAATTAAGGGGGAGAGAGTATGGTGGAGGCTTTAAGGTGTGTGATGAAAAATGCAGAGGAGTCTTACTGGTGGAAAATTGTTTTTCCACTGTAACACTTTATCAGAAAAGGGTACCCGAATCAAGTGGCAATATCAAATACGTAATAAATGGATACTTTAAAGGGTCATTATCTCCCAGTGATTAGCTTACATGCATGTCATATAATTCTAGTATTTTTTCTGGTTGAGTATTTTGCTTGTATAACGTACATTACTTTTCCTAGTGTGAATTAAAGATCTTTGCAGAAAATAGATGAAAGTACTGCACCTTTTTTTTTTTTTGGTCTATTGGATGTATATTTTTTATAATTTTCCCGAATTTTGAATGATTATATTTTTGTCTATTGGATGTATATTTTTTTTAATTATTTGCCCGAATTTCAAACAATTATATTTTTTACCATTCCAATTTTCAGAAACAATAATCCGGGGGAAATTGGGAATTCATCCTTGTAAATTCTAGAATTTAGACCTTATCAGCATCTCCAAATAAGGAAGAAATAAGGAAGGTAAAAAATAGATAAACACGGTTAGAAAAATGAACAAAATATTTGATTTGATGATCATGTAAATAGGGCCCACCAGGATTACATAAAAGAAAAAGAAAAAAAAGGTTGGGGGGGGGGGGGAAGGAATATGGGGTGACGTACTAGGAGGAAAATCAAGGTGGGAAAATAATGCAGTGGTCCTACGACTCCACTCCCAAGATGGCTTAATGAGTTCCAATGTTCTGATGTAATAATTTTAGCGGCTGAAAAAAAAAAAAAGTATGCCTGCCATCAAAAACCTCATACATTGTCTTGCATTTTATGATGCCTCTATGATTGAGATGGAGTATATCTACAGAGAGAGAGAGAGAGAGAGAGAGAGAGAGATGGATGTGGGAAGTTAAGGTTGTGATATATGATACTCGGGAAGTTAAATCAGGCAATCCAAGAGTGGAAAAAAATAGCTGTTGCGAAGTTTATAAAAATTTATAGTGTTTTATGCAGAAGGAGAGTTTTGACACAATAATAAAAGTTGTCGTTATGTGACTTGAGGTCACGAGTTCGAGTCGGATAAACAGTCTCTTATAAATGTAGAATAAAATTACGTACAGTAGATTCTTGTGATCTGACTCTTTTTCAAACCTTATTTTGTAAAGATTCAAATGAGCCCGTTATATATACAGGAGACATTTTCATGATACCTCATAAGAGTATGAATCTTAGGATAAGGATAATGAACAGACAACACATCTGAAAATTGCAGAACTTATCTTATAATTAGAATAAAGTTGTAAAAGTTGTAATCTTAGTATTTGTATAGTGCATAAATAAAAAATTTGAGTTTTATGAAAATTTATAGAATTCTAACGAAATCTCAAAAAAAATAAATAGAAGGGACCTAACATTGGTGTTAACCTTACAACGACACTTAGGTGGCCAAGAGTAGCTATTGAAACTAGGCTTTTTATTATTTTTATTATTATTTTTGCATCGCGATGAATGAGGGAGATGATATATGTTCGGCAGCAAAATTTACTGCCGGAACTGCTGACCACGCCAACCGAAAGTGCAATCAACAACCTGCCGAACAAAGACAAAAGAAAGGTTACGGCCGGAGTGGAGGTCTTTGGTCGGAAAATCCTCCGATACTTAAGTTAGCAAGTAGCTCAAAGAAGAAAGCTTTTTCAGAGAAGAAATGAGCAGTAGCTTAAGTTGGCAATAGTCAGCTTACCTTCATTGTCCCGTGAAATCTCGTATTTATAGTAATGTAAATAATAAATAAGACAATACCTGTGATTTGACTACATCCATGCTTCCGTGCACCTCTTTTCCTTCCTTACTTTAAATGCCTTTTACCGCTCATTTAATGCCTCATATCTTTCATTAAATACTCCATACCCTTCATTCAATGCTTCTGGTAGTTAAACACGGCAATATAACCGAAATTTCGTGGTCAAACTGTTTATCTGTCACATCCGTCAACTACTCATAACGAAATGAACTGAGCTAGTTACTCCCCCAGAGATAAATACCTAGTTCAGTCATAACTACGGTGTATTTATGGTTAAGATCCCTCATTAAGGCTGTGGGTCCCAGGTATAACATTTACTAGTGGCCAATCAATGGGCCGAACAAATTGGCTACTGAGGTCTTCGGCTACAGCCACGTAGTAACATGTTATCCATAACTATGAGAGTCAGGGTATCCCTTAGAATATTAACTCAAAGACACGTGTCCGTGTATAACACTCACGTGAAACTCTCGTGTCATCCATAAACTGTTCGGCGAAACGCCACGTGTCACGTTTCAATGTGCTAGGTGAATGACTACGTGAATCACACAAATATACTCGATATTGGACCACGTGGTACATTGATTGTACTTGTTCGACAACCGTCCGTCAAAATATTATTTTGCCCAACAATATACGTACCATGATTATATAATCCAAAGAACTCATGTACTTGCCAGGAAGAAGAACTCGAGAGATTCACTACACCAATATTTCATGTGGGACACGTGTATCATGTACCAGTATACTACATATGGATCTATTTATCTGAACAAAATTCTGCTGATTCAATGTACACCTTATGTGGACACAAAAGGAGCATTTTCTTCATTTCATTGTTTTTTCTACTAGGAAAAAAAAAAAAAAAAGATAAGAGGTACTTGTTTCACTCAAATCATCTTCACTTTCCAATGAAAAGATAGGTAGAGGTCCTTTGGTGCATAATGTCAGAGTAGCACTAGTGTGAGTGATGATGATAATGGCAAGCCACTAGCCTGTTGACGGCCCCGCTGGTCCAAAAGGAAGCTTGGCAATTTAGGTAATTAGTAACCAGTGATGCTCCCACAAAATCATTCAGTTCTGTAGGTACAAAAATAACTAGGAGACGTGGTATCTTTCCGAACGTAAGAGCACGATATAGAAATATACTCGGTATTAATTTAATAATTAATAAATTATCACAATTACGTCTCATCATTTTATAAAATTATATTGGTGTGATTTTAATCATAAATGTAAAATAGTAATACGTGAACCAAATTTATTATCTTATAATTAACCTGATTAGTTTTTTTTTTTTTTTACAAGTAACAGACAGATGTGATATTGAACGCTTTTTAAGGTTATATTTTATTTATTACAATAATCCTTTTCACGCACATTTAATGCTGAGTGAGAAGTATTAAATGTATTAAATGTGAGATGAGAGGCAATTAAAGAGAAAGAGACCGTTATACACCCTGATACGTATATAAAATATATAATAATTATAATTCAATTATTTACCTATTAATTTATTTGTTCTATATTAGTATAAGTACAAGACTTAGTCTCAAAACTCGGGTACGCTCATTATTATTAATTGTTTACATCAATTTTTATATTACAATTATCTCAAACATATTCTAATTTTATCATCGAAGGATTTTTTAATTAGAAACTTCTCTGACTATTTCATCTGATTTTTTTTTTTTTTTGCATTGCAAGCTTGAATTTCATTTTCTCACTTGACATGATGAGCAAATCTGATAATATTTTTTATTGCCGAACAAATTTAATAAACATTTGACGTATAGCAAGTGCCTTCGTCAATCCCCTTGAATTATCTCAATTTGCTGTATCATATGCTCGGTGCCATTGCCTAAATGAAAAATTTACCCATTACCCGTGTAGTTATATGAAAAAAAACTCCTTGTTTTCCCACCTTAAAAGTTAAATCCACAACCGATTCAACACTTTCAACAGTCAATCCTCACCCATGCATTCGTTAACTGCAGGGACGTACAACTGACTGATTGATCTTTTCTTTATGCTTTTGTTTTAGTATTCTTATTTGTTTATTTTTTGTGTCATTAGTTCAGGGTTTGAGGCAAATTTTGGATTGTCTCGGTAGGTGTTGACGCGCGTAACTGAAATTGTGCTTCTTGGTGAAAATCGAGAGTAGGTCCTGCTAACAATGGTACAATCTTAATCGGTTGCCGCGGAAGTTTATAAGGCAAAGATGGTCACCATCTTATTTTTGACTGGAGAGAAGCAAATCAAAGGCAGGGCAAAATATTACGTAACGATTTCGAGTACTTTCGATCCCGTCATATATATTTCATACTCCTATTATCTCTCTAACTCCGTTATATTCTTAGGAGTTAAATTCCATCATTCAAATAAATAATTGAGGCCCCACCCTGACATACTGATTGGAGGGTTTGTTCTTTTCGCAGTCGATCATTAGTTCGAATCCGATATAAATATGGTATACTTAAATGGGTATATAATAGTTTAAGACTCTGTCATATCTTTTGGCTTTTAAAAAAATAAAAATAAAAATAAATAGCTGAGGACCTGAGGTACCAATTACTCCCAACAACTAAACAGTTTATGAGCCAACTTTTCTCTTTCTTTGGCCACAAACAATAAAATTGGCAAAGTTGAGCCAAGAAGAGAATGTCTACCACCAAGTCAGAGGAACTGCTTTCTCAAGGTGATGAGGAGCTACCAAACAGAGCCATGGCCCTTGGAATATTTGAACCTCCAAATACTAAGTATATATAATATTTTTATCATCATCAACCGTGTGCATGGCAATAAGAAAGAGACTTTCTTGCATGTGTTATTATCATCTTTGATTCTGATAAGGGTGAGTTCATATTAGGCACGGAATTGCAAGGTGGATGAATGGCAATAAGGAAGAAGCTTTCTCGCATATGTTATTATCATCTTTGATTCTGATAATGGTGGGTTTATATCAGCCACGGAATTGCAAGGTGGATGAACTGGCCCATGTAATGATGGTAAACACATCTTAAAGCCTCATGACAAAAGGTGCTGATGAGGATGGTGGACTTGTGAAGAATTCATGACGTTCAACATCAGATTGAAGGTAGAATTCATATAATATAATAGGAGTGGAAAAGAAGAAATGAGAAAAATAAATGTAAAATTCCAATTTGCACTCCTGTTAATTTCTTCTACCAAATTCCACTTTAGATATCTTGTAATTATAATAATTAATCAAGATAACTAGATAAGAATTTTTAATTCATTATGTTAATCATTCATTAGCTCATCTTTTGTCAAGAGGGTGTTCAGCTCACCATTTTTTACTTAAACAAAAAAAAGAAAAAATTAACTTTTATCAAATTTTCTTTATCTTTCTTCACCAAATATATTTTCAAAATTTACTAATTCTATTCTAACTTTTACCAACTTTCTCTTTCTTTCTTCAACTTTTATAATTTTTACCAAACACCTAACTAAAAACTAACATGTTATGTGTTGTTTCTTGTTGCAAAATTGTATTTTTTGGTGCCAAACACCCCCTAAATGACTTCACAGTCATCTTTTAATGAGAAATTTATTAACCGTAAATAAGTACTACTATGAAATTATGAGATGATGGATGAGGATGATGTTGATGATGATGGGAAAGCAAGACGCACCAAGGCCTTCAAAGAATTTGCTCTCGGATAGTGGTAATCTGCAGTCCAAGTTAATTAATCCTCCATTGGCAGATAATGAACATATTCTCCACTCGTATAGGTAAAGTTTCAAACAGTTGTAAATATTATAACAAATTAAAATTATGTGTAATTAATTGTAACCATTAAAAAGAGGTAAAATTTTTTAATTTACCCAAAGAAATATTTTTGCTATTAGTTTTTGGAACCTTCCTTAAACAGTACGTCAATGGCGTTGAAGGGTTCCATAATATCATTTGATACTCCCACGGAAAAACATAAATATATATACATATCCACACGCACAATCTATGTATAAAGATTTATAAAGATTGATGCTGATGAGCCCCGAAAGGGATAGTCGAGTTAGTTCAGATGGCGGGTTGAAGGGTCTGGGACCAATAGGTCCGAGTTCAACTCTTTTTGGGGGCAGTCCTTCCTCTAATTGTGGAGGGTCATCTAACAACTTTCTTGGCTGAACCAGTCAGCCAGGACTTGTCTAGACTGTTTTACCTCCTCGTGGTTCTTTATCGACTAGGGGCACGGGGTGGGCTTCACCCAATGTGTACCTATGAGTAACGGCTGCGGATTTCTCCCCAACCCTAGAAGATTGCTGCTGAGAAACAGTATCCCTTTTGAACCCTAATTTTGGCGGGATTTCCGCAAAAAAGCTTCACTGTTTTGAGTTTTTTGAAGGACAATCGTAATAAGTGCTATTACGGCTGGGTTCGGAATAGGTGGCCCATTAACAACATTTAATGGCCCAGGTCCAGCACAGGCCACTTTTATAGGGCTTCCGATATTTTTATTTAACATTATTTATTTATTTATTTATTGTTACGTTGTTTTGTAATAATGGGAGTCTTTCAATTCACTTGTTCATTGTTATAAGATGAACAATTAAATCAAGATTTATCTTTCCTTATTTAGTATGTTGGGTTAAATAGAGCTAAATTAGTAACTTGGTTTTACCATTTTCAATTGACTGCTGGTGCGGAGCAAAAATTAATTTAACTTTTTTTTTTCAGGCTGACGTGACTGTAATTTATCTACAATATCAATGTTTAAGTCAAAAAGGGAAAAATAAAAAATCTTATTCTCCCTTCTAATTAAGTTGCTTTGTTACATGTATATATTATCTATATAATAAAATAAGACGATTTTTGAAAATATTCCTCACACAAACTATGATCCAACCGTTAAAGTTTAGTTTTATTCTACAACAAATGAATGAGATCTTTTACATTTATAAAATCTTTGGTTCTTTATCCCATATCACTAAAATACAACAATTTCAATTTTTTTTTACCTATAAAAGCATTAAAATTATGGTATATGATTTTAATAAATAATAAATGTAAAAAATCTTATTGATTCTTAAAAAGGAACCCACTTTTTTGGGTTCTGAAAAAGAATTCCCTTGCTCCTGAATTCCAAAAGAGGATCCACTTGTTTAAAAATTTAATATAATTGTTAAATTTATATATCTCAATTACATTATTAATTAAATTAAAAATACATAAAAAATAGAGTTGAATAAAAAACGCAAAAAAGTAAAACTTAAATAATAATTAAATTAATTTTGTTATAACAACTCCTTGTATTTTAAAATTTAAAAGTATGAAACAATATCGAATATTAATTAGACTCAGGAATAGTTATTTTTTTAAATTTGAGTTTTAAATTTAAGTTAGTCACATTTATTATATTTGTTTTATTTTATAAAGCACGTATGATTGATAATAAAATTTTTTTATATTGATAATAAAATTTTTTTATTTATATTATTTTTATAAAACCAATTAAAAATTTATTGTCAAATCTTATGTGGTATTTTCTATATTTATCATTCTATTTTTTTATTTTTACAAATATTTGAATAAAATTAGTTTGTGGGAAGTGATTTTTTTTAAAATTCTAATTTTAAATTTAAATTAGTAAGATTGATTACATTTTTTTATGGAAGGGAAAATGTAATAAAAAGTGAGTTTATTTTGAATTTAAAAAAAATGTACTAATATATTTTAATTTCAAATGTATACATATTTAATTTTAGTGAAAGTTACGTAGAGAAGTGGCTTATCAATCTAGGTATCTGCTGATCCTCTTTCGTATAATTAGAAACTAGATTCCAAAGTTTCAAAGTTGAAGTTGGTCATAAATTGAAGGAACAGTGCCTTGTTAAGCACCAATGTCTCGTTGGGTTTACAAAAGGCAACTTCCATGTACTTTTAAGTTTAATATCAGTTGAGAAGGTTGTTAAATAGTTCTTCATAATTAGAAAAATGACTGCCTTCAAAGAGGAGTCAAACTTGGAACTTATTAGTCTCGGACCCTTCAGCTAACCATCCGAACCAACTCAACTACCCCTTTCGGAACAGATAAGAATTATATTCTTCAGCTCATTGAAAGGCGTTCAAGCCATGTCTAATAAACAAGGATGAAATAAAATCAGTTCATCGCTTATGTAATTATTCCCTAAAAAAAAATTTGTACGAATCATGGATAAGTGTGATTGTGCATTGACATTAAATTGAGGCTAGTAGTTAACTATTTTTGATAATTAGGTATAAAAAAATTAATTAATTAATTATTTATTTTTTTTAGCGTTCAAGAAGAGAAAGATATTAACTTTTTAGTAACTACGGGCTCATTTAGTTTGTTTTTATATTTTTTATTTTTTGTTTTTTTTCATTTTTTATTTTGAATTCATTTTTTATTTTGTACTTTCGAAAACAAAAGAAACGGGTCAAAACTCATTTGGTTACTTGTGTTTTCAAAATTTATTTTCGAAAACAAAAAATGACTTTACATATGAAATGAAAAATGACAAAAAATCGTTTTAAGAGTTTTTAACAAAAAATAAGAAAAATATCAAAACATTGACAACAGAATATTTTCTATTTCTTCGTTTCAATATTTTTAACACATAAAACAAAAATTGAAAACAAAAAAAAAATAGAAAAATAAACCAAATGCTACTTAAGTTTTTTATTTTTTGTCAATTTAACATTTTTATCTTTAATGATTTAAAAAAATTAAAATGTCAAAAAAATAAATTTAGTCACTTAAAAAAAATTAAAAAGTTAAATAGCAACTTTGGTTACCCTTCCCAAGCGAAGCCCGATACCAGTCAATTGGACCAATTGATTGAAGTTTTCATCTCCATTTAACCAAGCTGATTAAGCTATAAATGTGATCATTAGTTTGATTCCAAATGGACAACTGTCAATCACGTGGGCCCTCCATTTTTGTCTGTTTGCTAATTAGTCCTTAAATATTGTAAACTCTCATAATTAATTTAATTTCATATTGGTCTTTCCTGCTGGATGTGCAGAGGAGAGAGAGAGAGAGACCTGGCCTGAAACCCGGAAAGAAAGGGCCCGTGAGGCAGCGGAAACATGCAATGTCATGTCGGATACTCCATATTTTAGGTGACCATCACATGGGGTGGGACTAGACTTTAATTTTTTTTCTTTCTTCCACCCTTCCAATTGTAACACTTCGTATAATTGTAATAAATGTTAAAAGCACATTTGGAGTTTCCAACAAAAAAAAAAAGTTGAAAAAAAAATTAAAAGTTAGTATTGAAGTAATGTAAAAATGACACTTAACAAAATTTAATTTAAAAAAATTAAGAATTTTTTAGAGTTTTTTAAAATTATTTGAAGCCTAAAACGGAATTATAAAATTTTACCAACAAATGATATCAAAATGATATTATAATAACAAGCGTGTAATAAAAATATATTTTAATGAGTATTTTTAAAGTGATAATTTCACATAAAATTGTAAACGAGGAGATATGAGTTGATATTAATATATTTAGATTTATCTGTTAAATTTATTTATGGGCTCAAACTTGAATTAAGCTTGAAAAATTGTATTCAAAGTTGATTGTTAAGTTCATTAGCTAGCTCAAAAGTAAAGCATGTCCTATAGTCTGTAATCAATTTTTTTTAGCGAGTCCATTAATGAACAAACTTAATAAATATATAAGTTTTTTTTTCAATGAATAAGCAAATAAATTTTTTCTAATTTAACAAACAAGTTATAAATTATAGATAATAACTTATAATTAATAAGAAAAACTAAGGTTAAAATCCTATAAAAATCTTAGTTAATTCAGAGGTGAACTTAAGATTTGGGATTTGCTAGAATTAAACAAACAAAAGGTTTACAGATAAAATGAGCTGAGTTATAAAAATTTAGATTGAACAAAGGATTTAAAGTCAAAGTAGACTGGGTTACAAAAATTTAGGGTGAAATAAATATGAAAAAAAGTTAAACTAATTAATTTTTTTTAGGTAAACCACCCGAATTATAACCCAAGAGTGTCCGTCCGTGAATTAATTTATGCAAAATCATGTTAACAAAGGCTTAAACAAGAATGTTGACAACCTATAGAATAGTATATTTACGAACGTTTACTAAGTTTATTTGCGAGTAACTCATCAAACATTTGACTCATTTGTAATTCCATACCCACATACTCCTCTCGTAATTTTACTAAAGTATTTTAGTTGTATAACATTACTTTATAATATTTAATTATTTGAAATAAGATGCTCATTAATGAAAAGGACTTACTTAATTCATAAATTATAGTTTAAGTCCCTAGCATTAAAGCTTCGTTGTCAATTTCTAAGCTTCAACTCTTCCATCGATCATCCATCACTAGCTTGAACCCTTCTACCTTTCTTGAAGACCCCAACTTCTTAAGTTCACGAGATTCCGTCAATTTTTGCTTGCTTGGGCTGGGGATATTTCTTTTCAGAGAGTATATTTTGGTCCAAGCTCCGTGGGATTCTCTCTCGTAAGTGGTACTCCTACAACCAAACAAACCTACAATGGCTAAACCTCCAGGGCTAGCTATATATCGGATGCACAAAGAAGCTGCATCCCTAAAAATTATCTGTAAATTAAGTACTAGAACAACAATCCGGGTTCATTGATGCTTACAAGGAAGACATGCATATATTAGACAGCAATGTATATCAACCTAGCTAATTCATCAAAATATATATATCTATCAACCAAGGGGCTTAAAACCCTCCAAGTGTGGAGGTGGAGAGAGTAACTCAGTGGTGATTCATGCATTTATGCATATTATCTGCCCCGCAAAAAAAAATGTCAATGTAACATGCACATATATTGAGCAATGTCGTGACTGTACAATTTTAATTATTGATGTGTGTGAAATTTATCTGGGGATCCATACTTAATGCAACTGCTGAGATTATATAGTTTTGATTTTTAATCAGCATTTTCTATAATACATAGGTTTCGTTTATTTTAATATTAAATATTTTAAAAAACATATATTTATTCATATTTTAAAAATTTTTTTAAAAACATAATTAAAAATATTTTTACTGAAAATATTTTATATTAAAACAAAGCTATTATGTCACTTTTGATGCTCCATAAAAATAAGCATACTAAATTGAGGATGTGAGATGTTTCAAGTCTATTTAATATATATTAGATGCTGATACAGCACAATGCATGTCATATGTGCAATAATTATCCTTCTTATTTAATGGTAATTGAGATTATAAAAGTAAAATATTGGTAGTCTTAAAATATTAAAGTTGTAACACATACTTATTACAATTAAGTTTCAAGTTTATATTGGTTTATAAGAACGCAAGCCTCTCGTGACAATATATCAGTATAGGAACTTATTGAAAAAAGTCAAAAATGTGTAGTGATAATCTAAATCTCACTAGATATCTTGCTAGGAGTCGTTGAGAATTAAAAAAAAAAAATACAGCATCATAATAAAGTGCTCGCTAAGAACGTTGTTAAAATATAGAGATAATGTAATGTGGTGGATAAGCTCGCTTGAAAGGTTGTTTTAGTAAGCAAGGAAGCAGCACTACTTCAAATTTGACAAGATTGTTTTTGAATTTGTGTGGGACATATTATATACCTATTATAAGTTCATGTTAGAGTTTTCATAGGTTAGAGTTGAAATAAAAACAAAGAGTAAGGTCAAAATAGTTTTATAAGTCAACTTAAGCTTCTTTCATCTATTCTTATAATCATTACTCAATTATTATTAGAGATTTATGGTTAAAATCTGGTATACCATACTCATAGAGATAGTCACGCAGCAAACCATGTAAATCTCATGTTTTTTGTGATTATTTTCTCATTATTTATTTGCCTATATTCACTTTAATTACTAAGATGATCCAAATTCAATAATATATATATATATATAAAAGAACTAGTACTTGTACGTTAAGGTAGATTTCAATTTTTTTTAAACACATATTATTTGAAATTATATATATCTCCAGTATTTACCAACTAATTTATTATTTTTTTGGGCTTAACCATGTGCATGTAATACTCATCCTTTATTATAATAAGATAGAAGTAGGGATAACAATTTTGCTCCTCCTTGACGAGTATCGACCCTTTTCCACTTTAGTAGGAGGTGTTTTTAAATTTAATGGGTAATGGAGTAAGTTTAACTATAAAAATAAAAAATTTATTAGGTTCAGATTCGTAGACAATATATATAGCGTACTTGATTAATATTACCCAAACTCACCATGATTACCCTGATTAAGAGGTATTATTACTTGATTATTTATCCAAATTTCAAGATTATGAATACCCGATTACCAACGAGAATTCGATTACTTATCGAGTTTGAAAATGATAACTGGTCAAAAATACCTATGAGGCATCCACCTTATTTAGATATATTTTTTACTCGACAAATTCAAACACGATAAGAGTAATACCTAACTTTGATTTGAGGTATTATCATCATTATATAGAAACACACATGTTGGTCTGCTCTCTATCCCATATGTAATGCAGAGATCAATTATAAATTGAAATAATATATATATGTACACAATGTAGAGATGAATTATAAATTGAAATAATATAGGTGAATAGGAGCAGAGATGAGTATGGTAGGGTAGGGGCAATTGCCTCACTCATTTTTTTTAAATATTAATTATATATATTTTTTAATATTGTTTTCACTAAAAATTCTCTTTTAACCCTACTAACTTAATTTATCTTTACTTACCCTTATTCTCAAACACATTTATTTGAGGATGTAATAGATATTATCATTAAAATCTTAAAAAAAAAACTCTTTATTTTTTCGGTTATCCAACTTTAGCTATTTTTTTATCATTTATCCAACTACACATCTTTATATTTTAGATAGACTTTCTTTATTATTTATTTATTTTTATCTTTTATCATTTATCTAAATTTTTTTTTAGATATACCGTATTAGTTTTTTCTAGATATTCCGTTTTGAATCTCAAAATTTTTAGTTCGGTCTATCCCACCCACTACTTTTTCTATTTCTGCTACTGTATATAAATATGTTAAATGAATTTTGAATGCGACAAACTCATCAATTAATTGATCTTAGATATAATGCAAATACAAGGTATGAAAAGGAAACCAATTATTTCTAGCTTGTAGCTAGAGCATTTTGTTTTCCTGAAAAATATTCACTAGTCCATTTGGTCCGCCAGTTCTCAGATGTGAATGGGACTTGAATTCTGGAAATACGTAAGTATGACTATTGGGAGGAAAATGAACTTTTGTGCACGACAATTAGGCTTCAAAATGATTGAATGTGTCAAATGAGTATATTTTCGTCGATTACCACCCCACAATGTCATTCATTCTTTTTTCATTGTTAGCAATGTGGCAGTATCATCTTCGGGTTAAGAAAACACAAGCTGTCTTGTATTAAGTCTAATTAATTAAGGGTCAATTCCTTACTTCTCCCTTTTGTTACACACACACACACACACACACACACAACGAAGGGATCCAAACAAGATCAATTAATTGTCTCTATTAATTTTAAAAAATTACATTAACATTCCATTAATTTTGTTATTTTAATTTTTCCCTTATAAATTATATTTTCTTTTCATTTTTTGCATTCACTGTATTTTTATTTTTTTCTCTTCCTTACCTTAAAATTATATTTTTATCCTCGAGTATAAGTTATGATTCTACACAAACATATATATATATATATATGTGTGTGTGTATGTAAGGGGTGTTTGATGGGTCAAAACTAATTAAAACCGATCAACTTTTACTAATTTTTTATATTTTTTTAATCAAATTTTATTACATATCACTTTTACATCAAATATTAATACTTTTACCATACTTTTATCAACCAAACACCCCGGCTAATTGATACTTGGTCAAACTATAAATAGATGCGGTTGTTATGGCTTGTGGCGTCATTATCCAATCACTAATTTTCAATGAAGCAACATATATGGCATTGACTAATATGTTGTCTTATTACTGCATTATCTGTCGACCCCTAGTCATGAAAACGCATAAAATAGGGTGATGCTGGCTGAGCAAAGCATTTTGACAAAAAAAAAAAAAAAAGATGCATGAGATGAGAAGTAGAATATTTTCTAATTGATTCACTGAATTGATTAATTTGTTTCAATCATCATTCTTATTTTTCTTATTCTTATTTTTTTAATACAAGTTTCACAACTCTCAATTAGTCTTGTTTCTATATAGGATAATTTTATTAAATATTAACGGGAATCTTGGATTGTAAATCTATCACTGAGACATTTTTATAAGTTCTTAAATTAACTGCGAGTTTCACACTTAAGGCTCGATTTGGCTTTACTACAAATATCTAAAAATTACTATAAATTTTTAATAACCCTTCTACCTTTAATTTTTTCGCCATTATTAATTTTAAAAAATTTTAATATTTCACTTAAAAAAATAAAAAATCTAAAAGTAAGTTAACCGAATGTGTAAATTTTTTATACAATTATATTTTTCGTGTCAAAAGCTTTTAAACGAGTACCATTGTTGCTATTTTTTGTGAATTTTTTTAAATCCGTGGGAACGGATTTGGAAACTGTTTTCCCACGGTTTCCAAATCCGTTCCCACGGATTGTTATTTTTCAAAAAAAAAAAAAAAGACACCAAAATTTACCCTAAACTACATTTTATCTCAATTTATTTTATTTTTTTTTTACCCCAAACGAGGCCTTAATCCAATAGCCCACGAAATCACTTTAGAGCCTTGCGATAAATTTCCGTCATAGAACCATTGGAGACAATGGCTTAATATTGCGACAATTAATGATCTGAACAATGGCAATATTATATGTTAAAGCATATTTTTATGACTTTATTATTTCAAAATGATAAGTACCAAAATATTTTAAAAAATTTTAGCTTATTTTTTGATAGAATGTTTTTGGTTATATATATAAAGTATTAACATACATTTTGGGGATATGCGTGGCAGTGAAACCTACCAAAGAAAAATTTCTTGTAATGTTTGCCATCTTTTTTTAAACATATATTCAGGCTTTATTCAATTACTTTTGGATTAATTTTTTTTTTTTACTAAAAAACTATTTTATTTTGTTTATTATCTTTTAAGCATGTTATTAACATTTAAAAAATGTAAAAAAATAACTTAAAAATATAAAAAATTACATTCAAGTGAAAAAAATAACTTATTTGAAATAACTAAGGTGGCATTTAGTTTATTTTTCTATTTTCTGTTTTTATTTTATGTTTTAAAAATCTTAAAATAAAGAAACAAAAAATACTCTATTTTGATTATTTTGAAATTTTCTTTATTTTCAATTAAAAACGCTCAAAACGACTTTTTTTCATTTTTCATTTTATGTATAAGTCCGTTTTTTGTTTTCTAAAATAAATTTTAAAAATATAAGTGACCAAATATGTTTTGAACTATTTCTTTGTTTTCAAAAGTGTAAAATAGAAAATGAATTCAAAACAAAAACAAAAAATAAAAAATAAAAAAACAAATTAAATGAACCCCAAAATTTTTGCTCAGCATGTGTCCTTCTTTGTTTAACATTTAAGCTTACAATTTCTTTTAAATGTGAATAACATTTATAAAAATTGTCAAATAAAAAAATCAAACTTTAATTAAAAAAAATCATACCCCCCAAAAAAAAATAAAAATTACCACAACTTTCCGTTTAGGCAAAAAGTCATCATTAGCAAACGAAGTTTGTGGAAATTGTGGCAGCTGTTTGATTATTATACTTTGTGGGTCCAATAATGACTTCTGTCTGTAACGGAAAAACCTTTTTGACTGAATATAAGGCTGATCAACTTCGATCTATTGGTACTATAAATCTATAAGGCTTCGGTCGGCCCTCAAAACTTATTTTACTTTTTCTTCGTTTTATGCGACTTTTTTATTAAAATTTAATTATTTTTTAAGTTATAGTTTTTAGACTTGCTATCGTAAAAAAAAAAAAAAAAATCATAAAATTCGCGTTCGGTAAACTTTGGAGAAAAATGAAAAATCAATTTTTTTTATTATTTTTTATCTAAACATAGGTAAATTTTCTAATTTTTTTTATGAATACGGTTAATACATCTAAAATTTTTAATTTTTAAAAATAAAATAAAATTTTAATAAAAAATCATATAAATTAAAAAATTACAAAAAAAAAAAAAAGCAAAAAACTAACTACTCCAAAAGATGACATATTGAAAGATTTCAGGACGAGGTTTCGAATTTACTATAAAATATGCTCTTAACTTTTAATTGGGCGAAGTTATTGCATCTATCTAATTTTTTTTTTCAGTTACTTTTGTTTTTTAAAGATTTTTGATAAATTTAAATAATTAGACTTAATATAACAATAAATGATCGCGCTGCTTATTTTTCAATTACTTTTTATCTCATATGATTACTTTTTTACCTTCTTCATCGTTTATCAAATAAGTGAGAAAATTAAAATTTGATAAAAAAATAATCATATAAGATGAAAAGTAACTAGAAAGTAAGTAATGTAACTATTTATTGTTAAATTATGCCTCACTATGTAAATTTATCGAGGATCTAAAAAATGCCAAAAGTGCTTCTAAAACAAATAATGAATCAAAGAGCATTTTTAAAAAAATAAAAAAAAAAGTAAACGAAATATTATATAGAACGGGAAAAACTATTGATGAAGTGGCAATAGTTTCACTCTTTTTAATTTATTTTCTTGCGGTTTTATCTTTTGGTATTTATGTTTTTTACTCTTTTTTTTATTTTTAAGAATTTTTAAACACGTTATTTATATTCCTTCTAAAAAAATTATAATATAGAAGACCCTCAACTTTTTTTTCCTTATAACTAACCAAAAAAAAAAAAAAAAAATTTTTTTTCTTGTAAGTGAAAAGTCAAAGTTATCAAAAATAACTTTTATATAATCTCCAAGTACATAAGGTCATGTTTGGATGGTAAAAAAGTATAACAAAAGTATAAAGATTTGATATAAAAGTGAGATATATCGAAATTTAATTGAAAAAAAACAAAAAATTGATAAAAATTAATATACTTTACCAAACCAAACACCTCTAAGGTTTCTTTTTGGTAACGGGGGAAATCATCCAACAGTTTTACTCTCTGAGCTATAAACTCTCGGGAGAAATAGCGCAGCAAACCACCGCCACGGCCTTCCACTTAAATTCTGGCCGTTCCAGATGAAAATCGAATTTATGACCTGAATATATTACCAAAGTGTTAGGCTTGACTCCCACTCCACTGGACCAACCAGGAGTGGGTAACACCTCAAAGTTGGTTGTGACTTTGTGCTACTATGGCTTATTAATTATCATTAATTACCTACCGAATTAAAAGTCAACTAGCAGTGTCAAAAAAAAAAAACACTAGCAGTGTCATGGGAGAAAAAGGAAAAAATTATAGAACATTGGACTAGGTCATCACTAGGCCTATTATAATTTGATCTCTTATCAAATTATACAAATAAAATTTGAGTGAATTCCAATTCACTGAGAAAATCTTCACCGGCGGATAAAAATTTTCTTCATAGTTATGCAGGCTAAACTATCCCACCCGAGTCCTCTGAGACCACCTTTTAGGGTTAAAATTCACGACTATAATATAATAAAATAAAATAAAAATTATTCTATGCAACAATTATCAAAAATTAATTTTTATTATAATTTAAACACTCATGAAATGATGCAATATATATTTTAATGTTAAAATTATAATAATAATTATTATTATATGTGAAGGTTATCTGAAATAATTATTTCTATATACGTCAATGGTTCACTTGTGATTGTAATTAACCTCAAGAAACGATACTAGCATTTTAATTATAATTGTTCATACTAGAAAAATGAAAATTGGAAAAAAAAAAAAAATTGAGTGCGCCCCCTGCATCAGTTAAGGAAAAAGGATTTATCATGCAAATTGCAATATTAAAAAGCAAAAGTGGCAATTTTTGGAGCCACGTCGGTTTATAGGGTTTTTATAGCTTTTTTTTTCCCCATTTTATATGACTTTTCTTCAACAAAATTTAATTTTTTGCTCAGAAATTGTAATTTTTTTTATATGTATTTTAATTGCATTTGTAAAAAAAGAAATCAATTACCAGTAGGATTAACGCGTTTAAGAACTATAATTTAAAAAAAAATAAATTTTGATAGAAAATTTCATCTAAGAAGGAAAAAAAAAAAAGTTGATTTTTGGGGCAAATTAAGCCTTAGTTACTCCAAAGACTTTTGACTGCTGAGCCGATGCAGGAAGTCATACTAAGGGTGTACCCTTAGTTTTTGGTTTGTTTAAAATTTTTAAAAATTATTTATTTTTTATTTTATTATATAAATTACAAATTTTTAAATTATCTTACCTTATTTTTTATTTTTTAACACTCGGCACATCCTACGACCATGGTTAGGCGCATATAATACAGATTCAAAAAAATCTGAGGAGAGAGAGAGATAAATAGAGAGAGAGAGAACCGACAAAGAGCATCTTCTATGCCATGGGTATTCACCCACGAGTCGGGAGAGAGAGAGAGAGAGCATCAGTTTCAGAACCAAAGAAACAAGGAGAGAGAATCCCAACAACAGAAGAAATTAAAGGTTTCATCTCTTTCTCTCTCTCTCTCTCTGTTCCCCTGGTGATTGATTCATCGGTTTCAAGTTTGGGGTGGGGTGGAGTCTCCCGGCGCTCGTGCTGCTGGCTTTGCCTCCTGTCAGCGCAGCACGCGCGTCTTTTTCTCATTCTCCCGATACCCCCCCCCCCCACCAGAAGACGAGACCACTTCCCATGCCACCTCCCTCCAAAACTACTACGCACGGCACATGTATATCAAACAAATCAAATAGGACACTTCCCTTTGCCGCCACAATAATTAATTTCATTAATATCATTATCATAGATACATGCATTCACATGCATATGTGTGCAGATATGCTTGACTGTGTTGTGCACCTCATACATACGTTATGAAATGAAGGAAAATTTGGGTTCACATAAGCCCTCATACATTATGTGTGTGTTTGAAATGATAAAAAATAAGATAAAGTGAAAAAAATTATGAATTCATAATGCGTACAATGAAATAAAAAAATTAATGCGATAGAAGTTGTTAAAATTTTTTTTTTATTTTTTGGAGATGCCAAATGGTGCCTATATATATATATATATATATATATGTATATGTATGTATAAACATATTATTTGAATAGATGTGAGCACAAAAAAACATATTTACCGAGTATGGCTCCCTTTGGAGCACTTTTTTTTTCTTCAAATTTCTACAAATTTTTTTTAAAATTAAAATTTTTTTATGCACTACATAAATTATGATCCTGTAACTTTTATAAATTTAAATAAATTTAAACAACTCTAAACACCCCTGTAAATGAGACTCCAATCAAATATTATATTCTAGTTATATTAGGACCAAGGGGATGTTTGGTTGGCCAAAAAGTGGCCAAAAAGTACAACAAAAGTAAAAAGATTTAATGTAAAAAATAATACGTGGTAAAATTTAATTTAAAAAAAGTACAAAAAATTGGTGGATTTAGGTTAGTTTTGAACAATTAATTACCTCCTAAATAGTTTGATAGTTACAAAATAAAATTATTTAATCACTGCACTGAAATTTATCAGGGACAATATTAGAAAAATATGTACAAAAGGTTTTTTTTTTTTTTAGCAATTTCAATACTCACATTATCACTAACATTTAATACTACTTACAGGCATAAAATATTGGGGAATGTCAAATATTGGTATTTGAAACTTTCACAAGAGATCAACCAGAGTTTTCTAAAAAAAAAAATAAATTAAATTTCAATATTAAGAAATGCAATATACTTCTAGAACAACAAACTAACTGAAGATAGCAAAATTTTCAAAATGAATAACTTCAGAGGTATAGAAACAAGGTTTTTACGAGTGCTTCCAATGCTATAGAAGAAAATAAAGAAATAAATTAAAAAGAATCCAAATTTCAATTCAAGTTGAAAGTTCTCCAAATGAAGAATGATCAACATAAATAAATTGTAAATTCAAATAAAAGAACTTTTAGAAAAGAGGCTTACAAAACAAAGTAAAATTTCACACCCTAGTCCTATTTTTCTAGAAATGAATCATAATAAAAAAAAATAAAAAAGTAAGATGATTTTTAATTGCAAAAAATTAAATGAAAATTTAATATTTGTTAAGTATTTTATCCATAGAAAGGATATTTTAGTAACCTAAAATAAATGTGCTAAAATATTTATGAATTTAATTACAAAACAGGTTTTTAGCAAATTAAGCTCACAATAAATGTCAAAATAGTTGACGGCTTTCTTTTTCGCTATATGCATGGCCATTTCCAATAAACAATATTACTTTTTGGGAAATGTAATGTGTAATAAATATTTTTAAATATTAATGGATGATATTTTTAGAGATTTTAAGGATTTCTGTTTAATATATATATATATATATATATATATATAGATGGTGTGCTGATTTTATCTAGAAGTACAAAAGAGCTTAAACATTATTTAAAAATTGTAGGTAAATAATGCAAAGATAATGGAAATGTGATATTCAGTCACAAATGCTAATAGAAAAAAAATTAATTATTTATGCGTTATTCCTAGTTCAACATGAATTGTATTATAATCTCATACAATAACAAAACTTAAAGAATTCCTAGAAATACTGAAAACTAAGTATTTTTGGATTACTAAATTATCGGAGATAATTTGTTAAAGAATTTATCAAAATGGAAATAGAAAAAACCATTCCTTCTAAAAATTTATTAAAAAAAAAAACTTAGAGAAATAAAATAAATGCTAACATAAAAACTAAGTTGAATGAAAAAGAACAAAAAAGATTAAAAAAATAAAAATTTTGTTCTAACATAGCCTAAAAGTTTATTTTTTTATCTGATCTCTTAACTTTAAAGACATATGTATTCGAAATGTTTTGAGAAGTTATACTTAAAGTAGTAAAGTTAAATTTTGAAAACTTAGAAAAAAAATGAAACTACTAAAACTCTTAAAAGAGAAAAAATTTCAAAAAATCCAATGAACTAAATTTTGTTATACCTGAAAAAGAACTCCAAATTATAAAATGGTATAAAAACATTTTAAATTTATTTAACTCCTATTAAATTCTTAATAAGAATAGGTAATAAAGCAATAAGAGATTTCCCTAGAAAAAAAAATGGAGTTGAAGAAAATTTTATAGGAGTTAGATGGTGTAATTATATTTTAATTTTAATCTTATCTAAAGTTGAATATATTATATCTACTAAAAATATTTTTATAGATTATTTTGGCGGGCACTCATATGGGTATTAAGATTAATAATAATTTTTAATAATGTTAAAATTTTCAAGACAACCAAATCAGAGTGAAATGTCCAATAGATTACATGTAAGTTACACCGAAACAGTCGCTACATATCATCCATTGTCGTCAGTTAAGCACGGAGCATTGATTGTACACATTATACATCAAGCACGATGAATTGGACCACCAAAACTCCTTGCAATATTTACCAAGGAAAGGAAGTATGGAAAGTGGGAGGTGAAAACACGAAAGAAAGAAAAGAGAAGGATGAAATTTCCTTGACAAGGGGAGCGAATTTCACTTCTGGATCCCACCACTTTTAAAATAAGGTCTTAAACAAAATTTAAATTATAAAATATATTCACATTCATTTTCTTTCTCCCTCTCTCTCTCTCTCTCTATGTATATATTTGTTTTTCATCCTTCCTATCAAATTTGCCAACATATTAGTAAAATTTTTTTCATAACACTATTACTTGGAAATCTTTTGCATTAAACCACCATTTAGGCAAGAGACAGTGAGTTAGTAATACCAATATTTCTTTATTAAATTCCAAGAGGAACCGTAAGAGGGTGAAGTCCTCAAGAATAGACCCGGAGAAAGCGGCGCTGCAGACATGTGTGAGCCTCGCAGATGCATGTGGACTCTAACGTTACAACTGAGAGATAAAGGATAAAAGTAGTTTGCAGAACATGTGGCTTTTCGAAATTTGATACTGACCCCTCCCTCCTTGTCCCTTCCTCTCTCTCTCTCTCTCTCTCTCTCTCTCTCTCTCTCTCCCCCTCTCCCTCTCCCCCTCTCTCTGTTGTTACTTGACAGTCCAATTTACTTTTGCCAGCTATCCCTTTCTTGTACTTACTAAAATGCAAACTACTTGTCTCCCACCTTTCAAAAAAAATAAATAAATAAAAATAAAAAAAAAAACTACTTGTCTCCCCGTGTGTGCGCCTATGTGTGTGTATATATATATATCTATGTTTGTAATAGTTGCCGTCCTTTATATGAAATTCAACGTAGCATAATAGACACCATCGTTTTTAGAATTTTGGTTTCAGTGGGTTTAAGTTGGTATAAGCTTTATAACTTTTACGCTAGTTTCAACATCAAGTACATGGCCTGGTAGTTCAATTCCAAAGTTTTGATTTTATTTCTCATTGTTGAAAACAGTACAAACAAAGACTATATGTTAATCCCTTCAAGTGAGATGGTTTTAAAGATTTGCGTAGGAGAGCTCTCTCTATCTCTCTCTAGGGGAAAAGATTTGAGTTGGAGATTGAGATGCACTAACACATTGAGAGCCTCCACCAATCAAATCTCAGCAACCTGAGCATAAGAAACGAAGTCTACAATAAGACGAAAGTTTGTGAGTTGAGAAGGAAACGGACAAAAGAGAGGTTGAATTTAGAGAAGGGACCAGAGACTATAGGTATTAAAAACTGAAGTAATAAAATATTTCTACACACACACAAAACACAGAGGGATCGATGACCCATCCACCGCCCATAAACACGCAGCCTAGCCGAAACCAAACCCATCATCACCGATCTATTTAATTTCTCAATATAACCCTAGCCCAACATGAAACCCTATAGAGAAGGGAAATAGAACCTATAGCTAGACCTATCCTCACATCTTCATCACTAGCTCCCCTAGCCTCAACAAGCAACAGCAACAAATGAGACTGGAAACCTAAGAGAAAGCTCACTGGTAGAATTTAGGAGGAAGATCAGATCAATCGAATCGGCTACCAATGGTTTATTCCCAAAGTCCACTCCTTTTCTTATTTCCAGGGAAGGCTTTTTGTACTTTGTGATTCATTAGACAGGTCCCAGCTATAAGCAATCAAGAAAACAGAAAGAGAGAGACCCTCGAAAGGCTTTTTATGATCATCACTGCCCATAGAAGTGCATGTGAAGAAGTGAAGGTAAGTAAACAAAGATAAGACAATGGATCCGGTGACAGCATCAGGTCATGGACACTCTCTCCCACCTCCTTTCCGCACAAGAGACTTCAATCTGCAACACCAATTTCACCACCACCACCAACAACAGCAACAACAACCCAAATCAGAAGACGAGCACAGCGGCACCACTGGCCTAAACATGGGTCAGACCAAGCGAGATCGTGAAGAGAACACCAGCGGCGGAGGCGGTGGCGACGGAAACGAAGGCTCCGGAGGAACCGGAGGAGATAGTGAGATCTCGAGAAGGCCCAGAGGGAGACCCGCCGGATCCAAGAACAAGCCCAAGCCGCCCATCATCATCACCCGCGACAGCGCCAACGCCCTCCGGACCCACGTGATGGAGGTGGCCGACGGCTGCGACATCGCCGAGAGCGTCGGCAACTTCGCCCGCCGGCGCCAGAGAGGGGTCTGCATTCTGAGTGGGACCGGCACCGTGACCAATGTCACCCTCAGGCAACCGGCCTCGCCTGGGGCGGTGGTGACATTACACGGAAGGTTCGAGATCTTATCCCTAGCCGGGTCGTTTCTGCCGCCTCCGGCACCGCCGGCTGCGACGGGGCTGACCATATATTTAGCCGGTGGACAAGGGCAGGTGGTGGGGGGGAGTGTAGTTGGGGCTCTTCTAGCTTCTGGGCCAGTGGTGATTATGGCAGCTTCGTTTAGTAATGCTGCTTATGAGAGGCTTCCACTTGAAGAAGAAGAAGAGACACCTCTTCAATTACAAGGAGGTCCTCTTGGATCTCCCGGAGCTGTTGGTCAGCAACAACAGCAGCAGCCGCAGCAGCAGCCACAGCAACTTCTAGCAGACCCTTCACTCTTCCATGGCTTGCCACCAAATCTCCTCAACTCCGTTCAGATGCCGCCAGAAGCGTATTGGGCCACCAGCCGTCCTCCGTTCTGACAGGAGATCCAGATCTCCTATTAATTCACTTCACACGGAGAAGAGAAGTCCTAGGTTGAGGAGTTGTCAAGCATTTCAGGTTTCTTAATTTCTTTGCTTTTCTTTTTCCTTAAATTTTTGATTGGTTTTAGTTTTTTGTGTGTGGAGTTTGGTGATTAGATGATATGGATTTGAAGAAGTTTGTAAATTCTTGATTTGGTGGGTGAATTTGATTTTAATGGGAATAACAAATATATCAGCTCGACACTAGATGAATTAGAAGAAAGGATGATCATGAACAACAAGACGAGCAAGAATAATAACTTGGTCTGTCCCTCTAACAGTGTCGGTACTCTCATATATAGAACATCCTACGTTCTCCAGTTTTAAGTGAAAATAAAGTCATCTGAGCCCTAATTTCAGTGAAATACTCAAGTCATTAGAGCTATCGAGAGGTGTAATTAATTGCCGTTGTGTTCTCACTGAGATGGAGAGATCAAAGGCAAGTTCAAGGGTGGGTTGGCAAACTATTTACTAGAGGAATGGGGTATGGACTTAATTGTCTCTAAATTTGAGAGTTTGTAGCCATTTCTTTTTTAAACTATCAAATGCAGCTTGAGAAATATTTGGGCATTCGTTTGCACGTGCACTGATCTGAATAAGCTCCTTTTCGAGGGAAAGCAACATTTCTGTTAAAAGGCAACAACTAGGACAAAGTAGCCTTCAGGCAACATGCTCTCTCTCCCCCCCTCTCTCACTCTCTCTCCGGATTCTAGGAAATGGGGGCCGGGGAAGAGTAGAATTCAATGGTCAAGGGCTTGAAGCTAGCCAAACCCAGCTCAGATTCTTTGTACTTGTACCTGAACTCACTCACTTTCATACCCATTGCCTGCTTTTTCCTGCAACAAAACTCGTGTGTTTGTTGTCATCTTATCCGATTCTGAATGGGAGATACTCTTCTCTTCAACCCTATTTCTTTGTCCCTTTCGTCATCAAGTTATTATCCTTTTCCTCTCCTTTTGTTTTGTTGATTGATTTTAGCAATTGCAGACAGGTTTCTCGAAGCCAACTGTTTAATGTTTATCCCATCTGGGCTTCATTCATCTCTCACGCAGACAACCGTAGACACACTCATTTCCTTGGTAGGCTTATGTTCATCATCTCGTTGTTATAATCATGAGTTTGTTGTTTCATGTTGATAAAGTTCACTGACAACGGAGTGTTTCTCTTCAGCTCATTATCCATTAATTATATAATATATATATATATATATATTAACTTTTGTTTTACATTTCAGTTAAGAATTTTCAGTATATACTTCTTTTTCTTTTAGTTCTATGTTAATATATTTTGAGTGTGTTGAGAGTGATTAAAAAGTGAGATAAATTATAAGTGTGTAATTCATGTAATAAGATAAAAATAAGATAAAAAGTGAATAATTTTTAAAATTTTTAAAAGTTTATAGAAATTTTCAGAAGTAATAGCAAATCAAACGAGCCTTTCTCTTATTATTCATGAGTTAATTTGTTGACCAAAATGCATTTGGTTTATATAGTTAAGCACTGTCGTTTTAGTTCCATCAAATTATTTTGATTTAATTTATTTTAAACAAAAATAATATCGTTTTATTTAATCAAGTCTAAATTTTATTTTTATTATACTGAAGTCGAGATCAATACTACTTGTTGAGTCCAATTCAAGTTAATGAAAACTTAACTCAGCTTAGCTCATCATCACCTTTACTGCTAAGTCCTCCCCAATAAACTTAATACACAAGCCTAAATATAAGATAAATATAAGGTGTCATTTAGTTTGTATTTATATTTTTTGTTTTATATATTTTATGTTTTGAAAATTTAAAAAAAAAAAGAAAAACAGAACATGCTTGATTTGATTTTTTCTATTTTTCATATTTTGATATTTTTTTATTGGGGGTTAAAAACATTAAATAATTTTTTGTCATTTTTTATTTATATGTAAACTCATTTTTTATTCTTTAAAAAAAATTTTAAAAATACAAATGATCAAATGCTTCTTTAGCTATTTTTTTTATTTTTAAAATTATAAAATAAAAAATAAATTCAAAATAGATATCCCAAATGCAATCTAAACATATTGAAACTCAGGTTGGCTTGTTTGCAACTCTAACCGCTGACAATAACGAACATCGCTATTGTGTTTCACACAATACCCCCATCATTATTCAAGCAGTCATCGTTTTCAACAACGTATAATGTGTTTGAAATGGTAAATAGTGAGATAAAATGAAATAAAGGTAAAATAAGTTATGAGTTCGTAATTCATGCAATGAAATAAAAAGTGAATAATTTTTAGAATTTTTTTAATATTTTTTATTATTTTTTAAAATTTTTTATCATTTCATACAGAGTCGTACTGGTGTCAGGATTGTTTGTAATTATTTTACTAATTAATTTCACACATATTTCTGCAAAATTTAATTTTTGGTATACAAAGGCAGCATATGCACATTCTTACGTATAACATGATAACTCCATTATTGTAAAAATTATAATGGGAAACAACGCAACCTTATGGAACATCAAGAAATGACAACTGGTAAGTTACTTGCATTATAAGCTTATGAATTTGGCATTATATATACTACTAGAATTGGTGGCCGAAAGGTGAAATTTTTAAAAACTAGTTTTGAGCATAATGTTGGAATAATGGAGTTTCCATTTAACATTGTATATAAAAGCACATGTTCAAAACCCTGAAGAAAATAATTTTTGATCTGAAGATAACTACTTTTTGAAAAATAATTATAATGGCCTTTTGATGACTCCAATTAATCATGCGAAATCAGATAGAACTAAGTCTAAAGGTTTAACATCCAAGTCACACAAATAATCACTAATCACTCCATCGAATAGCTTACAATGACCCTTTCGAACGAGAAAAATTAATTATTACTTGAGGTAACACAATTATGGCACTGTTTGGTACGCTGAAAAACAAAAAAAAAATTTGAAAAACTCTGAAAATGTCTAAAAGTTATTCACTTTTTATCTCACTGCACGAATTACGAACCCATAACTTATCTCACGTTGTCTCATTTTATCTCACTTTTTATCACTTCAAAAACACTTTATATGTTGGATTGGTTAGGAGTATTGTGAATTTTTACATTTACCAATCAATATCATTCTTCACTATCAACTACAAGTGCGAGGGATCGCGAGGGACCTGTGCCTATGAGGGACTTAGCCTGTGAAAAAATGAAATAAGAGGTGAAACAAAGAAGTAATAATTTCTATCCCATATCACCTAGGTGTAGAATGAGAATATGTTATATATGAAGAGTCAGTAATCTATTTAGTGTAAGACTTTTTTGGACGGAAAAATAAAAATGTGAGGGTTACAAAATCTAGAATGAGCAATATTGTATTACATAAATTGCTTTCCATAGACATAAAATAGGTGGAGAGTTACATAAATAAGGAAAAAATAAAACTAAAATTAGATGGAAAAAAGAGAAAGAGACATAAACATGAACAAATGAACAAGAAACCTATACATACGATGCTTGTCTTTAGAAAATTTGTTCTTGTAGGGTAATCATTTGGACACTGATTATTCAAACAGATTGGTGCAAATTATGTTCGTTTCTTTAAGAGGAAGATGATCTTAAGTCACTTGTGCAGTAATACTAAAACAAGTGTATAGGTGCGTGCCTACTAGATAACGAGGGTACTAAACGTGAATTACCGAGGGATTTTGAATAAATTTTTGCTTTGGCTATTAATGGACGTTGTTGACATATATAAAATATAGAAATTTAGAAATTATAATTAGGAAATCTTTTTACTTTTTATTATAGGTTTTTTTATTGTTTCCTATTTCTATTTTAATTTAATTTCCTATTCTTATTCTGATTCGACTTTGGCACATCTATAAATAGGGTTGCTATTCTATTGTATTCAATACACAGTTTAATACAATTTAATATACAGTTTAATATACAAAATTTTTCCAATTTCCTTTTATTTCTTTTTATTTTCTTAATATGGTATCACATGATTTTTTATCCTGGGTAAACTAGGTATCCAACAACCACATCTTTTGCCGCTAGTGTTACCCTTTCTAGCATCGCCGCTGCCTTCGCTGTTCCTTTACCCAATTTCATATTAATTTTGTTTATGCCATATTTGGTTTTTAAAATTTCAAATTTCTCTTTTGGAGATATTTGTTACTGTTTCAGTTTCTCTATTGAAGACCCTAATCACTCGTTTAAAGACATGCACATGTTATCTTGCGCTTTTGGCTTTACGTATTTTGGCCATTCAACGCCTTTTCCCTTGTAAGCTCGATTTGTGATGATCTACGTTTGTGACCTCCAGGCACGTTAGTTGATTTGGGTTCGTGATCTACGTTTTTGTGTCATCGAGGCACATTAGTAGATTTGGATCTACGTTTTTGTGTTCTCAAGGCACTTTAGTAGTTTTGGATCTACGTTTTTTTGTGTCCTCGAGGCGCGTTAGTAGATTTGGATCTATATTTTTGTAACCTCAAGGTGCGTTAGTAGATTTGGGCTTGTGATCTTATGGCGTCTAGTCAAAGTTACGCTCGTGATCTCTCAAGGCATGTAATCTCTCAAAACTATGGCGTATTTGTGATTGCTTTCTAGTTCTTAGTCTTCAAACTCAAGTTGGTCTCTAATTTCTCATCTTGAGTTTGAGGGAGGGTGTTGACATATATAAAATATAGAAATTTAGAAATTATAATTAGGAAATCCTTTTCCTTTGTATTATAGGTTTTCTTATTGTTTCCTATTCTTATTCTAATTTAGTTTTCTATTCCTATTCTGATTCTAAATTGGCACCTCTATAAATAGGGTTGCTATTCTATTTTCTATTGTATTCAATACACAATTTAACACACAATTTTTTATACAATTTAATATACAGAATTTTCTCAGTTTCCTTTTATTTCTATTTATTTTCTTAACATGTTAACATATATAAAATATAGAAATTTAAAAATTATAATTAGGAAATACTTTTCCTTTTTATTATAGGTTTTCAGATTGTTTCCTATTCTTATTCTAATTTAGTTTCCTATTCCTATGCTGATTTTACATTGGCACCTCTATAAATAGGGTTGCTATTCTATTTTCTATTGTATTCAATACACAATTTAACGCACAATTTTATATATAATTTAATATACAGAATTTTCTCAGTTTTCTTTTGTTCCTTTTTATTTTCTTAACATGGTATCAGAGCACATGATTTTGATCCTGGGTAGACTAGGTATCCAACAACTACATCTTTGGCTGCTAGTGTTGCCCTTCCTGGCGTTGCCGTTGCCTCCACTGCTTCTCTACCCAATTTCATATTACTTTTGTTTATGCCATATCTAGTTTTTTAGAAAATTTTAAATTTTAAATTTATCTTTTGGAGATATTTGTTGCTACTTCAGTTTCTCTATTAAAAACCCTAATCACTCGTTCAAAGACATGCACATGCTATCTTGCGTTTTTGACTTTGCGTATTTTGGCCATTGAACACCTTTCTTCCTGTAAGTTCGGTTCGTGATAATCTACGTTATTGACCTCGAGACACGTTAGTAGATTTGGGTACGTGATCTATATTTTTATGTCCTCGAGGCACGTTAGTAGATTTGGATCTACATTTTTTTGTCCTCGAGGCGTGTTAGTAGTTTTAGATCTACGTTTTTTGTGTCCTCAAGGCACGTTAGTAGATTTAGATCTATGTTTTTGTGATCTCGAGGTGTGTTAGTAGATTTGGATCTACGTTTTTTTTATGACTTCGAGGTGCGTTAGTAAATTTGTGCTCGTGATCTTACGACGTCTAACTAAAGTTATGTTCATGACCTCTCAAGGCGTGTAACTTGCGCGAAGTGATAGGGATGTGTTGACTGCTTTCCAGTTCTTAGTCTCCAAACTCAAGTTGGTATCTAATTTCTCATTTTGAGTTTGAGGGAGGGTGTTGACATATTTAAAATATAGAAATTTAGAAATTATAATTAGGAAATCATTTTCCTTTTCATTATAGGTTTTCTTATTGTTTCCTATTCCAATTATAATTTAGTTTCATATTCTTATTCTGATTCTACTTTGGCGCCTTTATAAATAGGGTTGCTATTCTATTATATTCAATATACAGTTTAATACAATTTAATATACAGAATTTTTTCAGTTTCCTTTTATTTCTTTTTATTTTCCTAACATATCCATCAGTTGTAGTTGTCTAAAATAATCTTTTGACCTGAAACACGATAATTAATTGTCTTGTAAATGGATTATTGAAAACTTTAGCAGGTTCTTTTGTGTGCAGTAGAACATATGTAAAGACATGTCAGTAATCAACCAAAAAAGAAAATCCCTCATCTTGGGTAAACAGAGCGAATGCCTTATATGATTTTCTAAGACATGACTCAAAGAAAATTCTTCGGTTAGGAAGGTTGAATATGTTAAATTTTGATTTCACCTTATGAATTATACCTATTATAAGCTCTATTTGGTTTACTGTAAATTTCTGAAAATCTCTAAAAACTTCTAAAAATTTTTAAAAATTATTCATTATTTATTCTATTACACAAATTACGAACTCATAACTTTATCTCACTTTTTATCACTCCAAATACACCCTAAGTTGTCCTAAATTGGATGCGTAATTATATAGTTAGAGAATTTTTATTTTCCAAACCTTTGTAATTCCTTTATGACATCTAACAAAATGTAAAGTGGACATTAACTCATCTTTGTAACTATCTAGGTCAACACAAGCACATATGCTAGAGTTATATTTCATAGTTATTACACTTAAAAAGACTAATAAAATATAGATACTTGGGCCAAACAAGTGAAATGTAGCACAATGAGTGGGTCGAATGATGTCTTTAATTATTCTATTAATTATAACTAAGACAACGGTGTCATTACTTTTTAAAACACCAAAATCGCTATTATGAATAATTTTAAATATTTTTTTATGATGATTTCAAATATATACCCAACCGAGAGAGAGAAAGAGAGAGAGAGAGAGAGAGAGAGAGAGAGAGAGTCAAATTAATGCACAACCACAAAAGCGAAGTTCTCTTATAACGAGTAATTTCGAACCCAATGGATGAATTCTTACATGTTTTGTTTTTATACATTTATATATATATATATATATATATTCACTAATTTCTCGCAGAATGTGAATTATACTTCACCTTCGATTTATTGTGTTGTTAAGGCAGGATGGCTTTGAAGGTTCAAGAAAGAAGTGCCTAGTTATAGACATATCCATTAATTGTAGAGAGGGAAAATAATTTCATCAAAATTTTAATGAACGTGGGGAGAAAGAGAGAGAGAGAGAGTTCATGAATAGAATACGTTTGACACTTAATTAACAAAATCTAAATAATGTATCAGATAAATAATAAAAAATTCTGTGAGTGTATGGGACAAATTTTGGTCATCCAAATTTAAACTCATCTTTACTATATCTTATACTATAATAAAATACCTAAATAATACTTACGAATGATAATATAAAAAAAAAAAAAGATTAACATATATTTATATGGTGATGAGTGTGATTTTTTGTACCCGAAATTTCCTATAATTGGGGGCAAGATTTATATCCACAATTAAGGGCGAGATTTGCGGAATCGTATTAAATCTCATGAAGATATACACTAATCAAATATTTTCCTTATCAAAATAAGAAAATCACAATAAATCAGATAAAACTTCTAAATCCACTCCAACTACAACTCTACAAAATATTCTTATAAATAGGGGACAAAATCACCTTAATAGGGATGGGAAAAACTCTATTTCTTTCTCTTATTTTCTATACAAGGACCCTACCACTTGTGCTAACTTAAGTATCGGAGATTCTTTGGTAGGCACCACATCAGTGTTCATAGCGGATAGATTTCCATAATTTCTGGCGGATCGAGTTCTTGAAGGCCCGGATTGAGGACCACGAAATTTTTGCATCATCAGTTGGCGCCGTCTGTGGGAACGAGATTTTTGTTGTTTCTCATGGTCTAAACCAATCCAGTGCAATCACTCATCCGCAATCAACGGTCACAAAAATTACAGGAAGTATTTTTCCCTACGCATTATATTATTTCCTACACATTGTTTTATCGTGTTAAAAAAAAAATTTTATGAAGTGCTCTTACTGCCCAAAAAAGCTATAAGGTTCAAAAAGTGTTATTGTATGGTAGCCCAACTTCTTATACATGATGAATTAAGTCACCGTAGTGTATGATGTTATTTACTTAAGAAATCGACCTTTTCATGTTTATACAGCCATAGGTCCCAATTCCTTGCAATATTGTGTTTTCCAAGATTTAAACTGTTGGAACCCAAACAAAACCAACAAACTAAAACTCTCTCTCTTCAAAATTTCTCTTTGAACTTTTCAAGCTACCATCATGCTTTGCTAATTTTCAACGCTGTTCGATAATTTTCCGGCGACTTCGTTGGCCGATTTTGCCCGGCTGGCGTCTCTATTTTGTTTTTTGGCAGCAAGGTTGGCTTTCCCGATGGCATAGCAGGCACCATGGCCACCGTTTATGCTTCCGCTGCATTTTCTGGTAGCCTTTTGGCCGCTCCCATTGCTGCCACAATCCTGACCCCAAAATTAATTTCCAGAGGTCTGAAAGTCATGCGTTGTTTAATTCCATTCCTTTTCTCTGGGATTTTCCTAATTATTTCCTTCTGTCAATTGAGGGGAATATATGAGAAGGTCATTATTTGCATTACATCAGTGGAGTAATTCGAAGATCGGTACCTTTTGAATTGTGCTTAATTACTATTTTATTTTATTCTTTTAATTTAAAAATAACGCAACATTCACTTTTCTCTTCCACCTGCGACGCGAAGTTATTGCTTCTGTAACCTACCTTCTCCCTCTACAACGAAACCCTAAGCTTTCTGTCCAAAAATGCCACCCGACATCTCCCACGTCATCTTCGGCATAGAAGGTCCATGCAAGGAACAAACAACTCCAGCGTAAAGCCCTCATATACCACGTTTCTCAGCCCTTCGTTTTCGGGTCCCGAACCATGGCCCGGGAAATGATCCTACCAGCCCTCGGGTTGGGTTTCAAGTAGGACTTCCAGTTGGTCCACTTCACCATGTACTCGTCCTCTACGGTGAAACAATGACCTTTTGGTTGATCAATGGATATCGGGTTTAGTATCTTCGTCGAGGTACTTAGAGTGGAGAAATGATAGTATGTATTGATAGCCTTCGAGATTGGTATATTCCTCCCTTTACCAATGATCTTCACTACTTCCTTGGTGTCTATATCACGAGAAACTATGAGCCCTTAGATGGATCTCATGTAGGAGTTCGCGATACTCTCCATAGAGTAACACTATATCTTAATCAAACTCTGGTTCTTTTTGCTCTTCCCTAAACCACCCCATTGAAATCGACAAACACACGAGACCTTCAGATCATCCCCTTGGCGTTGATAGCATGGTTGAAATCAGCATTCAAAAGCGGTGACCAGGGTGTCAAGGTCATATCCCCCATCATAACACAACCCAATATTGAAAATGATCAAATCAAATCGGATGATTCAGAACAGAACCCAGATGAGTAAATTAAATGTGTATGAATATTTACTGAACTTTATTATATATATATTTAATTTATTGGTGTGTGCACACACACACAAAAAACCTTGTTGCTTACGTGCCATTACATGGTTAATTGGGTTAAATTTATTGATTTTGTTAACCTTCGAGGAGAAGAAAGCTAAGCCCAAGCCCTATTTATATGTATATAATACTTATTATCATTAAATGGAAGTCTGTATACTGCTGAAGAAGGTCTTGAATACCTATCCATCCTTCAATGGATATAAAAACTCCAACTTCCACAATTGGGTCACTCAAAAGAATCAAGCTTTAAAAGCTCTAAACACCTTTCAGCTATTAAAGCAACTGCACACCCCATGAGTTATGAATTTAGTCACAGCAAACTTTAAAATCTCACAACTGCCTCATCTATTAATTATTGAGAACAAATGCATCTTTATCTGTAATAAATTAATCTGTCTCTCTCAGAGGTTTTTAGAAGGAACTTCAACTGAAGCTTTTTGTCCCATAGTAACCACTACGTGAAAATAATTTAACTTCTTCTACCAATTGTGCACATTCTTTTTGACATTATATTAGCAGATCTTCATGTGCTAATGCATTCTTAATTTTTGTTGAAAACTTTTTTGGTGCAAAAACAAAAGGAAAGTGATAAATCAAGATATCTTAATTGATTTCCCCTTTAGTGAATTTTGGTAATCCATGTAGCCAGAGTTATCAACTAGATACAAAAAATTGGGGGGGACCTTTGGTTCCTTAAACTGGACTCTTTAGCTCACCTGCTATATTACTGATTGTTATATTATTCGATTGTGTTGAATGTTTTATGAAAATTGGTCAGAGTAATAATGGTTCTTGGTTCTTTATGGTACACAACTTGTGGGCCACTTTTTCCTATTGATTGGGATTATAAGCTACGATGCTTACTATTGCTATGCTGGCGGTAGTAGTATATGGGAGATACCTATAAAGAGACTTTGTTCGGTCGTTCTGTTCATAGACAATCGTAAAACAAAAAAAAAAATAAACATAAAAACAGACCTAGCCTAGCAAAAATAAAGTCAACCGAGCAACTATCAACCCTCAATCATGAAGCCAAACTTTTTCCAACCAAGCGTCACTTGACCAAGGTATTTAGGCCAGTTAACCTCAAAAATCAACAAGTATTATTATTCTAAGCCTTTCTTCGGCACTGCAAACATATTTCAAAAATATTTATTAATATTTGGGATTGTCCAAATAAAAGGACAATACTAATTGTAAAATTTTAAAAATTATGCCTTGTCCACCGAATTTCCTGTCATCCATTGATGTATGAAATTATAGCCATATTAGAAAGGCATTTACAAATATTCTCAAAGTACCAGCTTAGAATGGCTAATTTTACTATAATATTAAATGAAATATATAACTGCGCAACTTCATGAGATCACTAGCCTGATTTTACATTTTGAAGCTCAAATTGATATGAATTAACAATTATCTATATAAGCACAGTATAAATTTAAGCACTTGCTACAGTTTCAAATTTTTTGAAAATAATGATATGCATTAGTGAGCATAACTTTAAGTCGTGTCGCATTATCAAGTATGATTTATTTACATGTTCGACTATCATCGAGTATGATTTATTCATATATTTTGGTATGAATTACTAGATATGATTTATTCAAATCTTTGAATTTGAATTTACTTACTGACCATGATCTATCAGATTAGATTATCAGATATCTCAAACATGAGTTAATACTGCGAAGTAAGAGCAGGTAGAGTGAGAGCATGCGGAGCACAAACATGCCGAGCATAAGCAAGTCAAGCACCGGCTGATCCAAAAATAACTGAGAACTCGATAATTCTACTGAGAATCCTAGGAACCATTACTCAGCACTAGCAAATCTACAATCAACATATCAGTCGGTCCGAGAGAGGTCGACCCACAGAGAAAAAGTGTCCGCTAGGCCAAGAGAGCCTAAGGGACAGATCGACAACTCGGTCGGTCCGAGAGAAGTCGACCGACAGAGAAAAAGTGTCCGCTAGGCCAAGAGAGCATAAGGGACAGATCGACAGCTCGGTCGGTCCGAGAGAAGCCGATCGATACAAAAAAAATTGTCTGCTAGGCCAAGAGAGCCTAAGGGATAGATCGACAGCTCGGTCGGTCCGAAAGAGGCCGACTAACAGAGAAAAAGTGTCTGCTAGGCCAAGAGAGCCTAAGGATCAGATCGATAGCTCGGTCGGTCCGAGAGAGGCCGATCGATACAAGAACAACTGTCCGCCAGGCCAAGAGAGCCCAAGGGATAGATCGACAACTCGGTTGGTCCGAGAGAGACCGACTAACAGAGAAAAAGTGTCTGCTAGGCCAAGAGAGCCTAAGGGTCAGATCGACAGCTCGGTTGGTCCAAGAGAGGTCGACCGACAGAGAAAAAGTGTCCGCTAGGCCAAGAGAGTCTAATGGACAGATCGACAGCTCGGTCGGTCCAAGAGAGGCCGGCCGATACAAGAAAAATTGTTCGCTAGGTCAAAAGAGCCTAAAAGGCAGATCGATAACTCGGTCGGTCCGAGGGCGGCCGACCGCTCGCTAGACCAAGAATGCCCAAGGGGCAGATTGATAGCTTGATCGATCCGATAGTGATTGACCGACGAAGGAAAATGCCTACTAAGCTCGAAACGCCTAAGAGGCTCGACTATAGTTTGGTTGGACTGAGAGTGACCGATCGACCAAAGATTACTAACTAGGCTTGCAAAAACTGAAAAGTTAAGAGAAAGCTCAGCCAGTCCGAGAAAGGGCAACAAGCTAACTAATGTCTGCTAAGCCAAGGAGGCCGAACTAAGCTAGAAACTGCTCGATTCATGAGCTCGACCAAGTCAAAATCCTACAGGCACCAAAAACTCTACTCAAACCATGAGACCAACTCGACTAGAATCCCAATAAACCAAAGGATAACAAACCTATAATTCAAAAAATGTAGTTATTTAATTCACGAGATCACTCATGAAGTTAAACGAAGCAGAACACAAAATATGCACACAATTCATAAAGCAATGAAGCCTTAGATTCCCCTTGTCCCCCTTAAGAAACCAAGGGAACCAGGGAAATTGGGGGCATCTGATGAGTGTGATTTTTGGTACCCGAAATTTCTTATAATTTGGGGCAAGATTTTATATCCATAATTAAGGGCGAGATTTGCGGAATCGTATTAAATCTCATGAAGATATACACTAATCAAATATTTTCCTTATCAAAATAAGGAAATCACAATAAATCAGAGAAAATTTCTAATTCCACTCCAACTTCAACTCTACAGAATATTCTTATAAATAGGGAACAAAATCACCTTAACAGGGATGGAAAAAAACTCTATTTCTTTCTCCCCTTTTCTATACAAGGACCCTGTCATTTGTGCTAACTTAAGCATCAGAGATTCTTTGGCAGGCACCACACCGGTGTTCATGGCGGACAGATTTTCATAATTTTCGATGGATCGAGTTCTTGAAGGCCTGGATTGAGGACCACAAAATTTCTGCATCATCATAGGGTAAATTACACTTATTTTACTTTAATAATCAGATAATTACACTTAGTACCCACAATATTTAAAAATTACACTTGCCTCCTTATTTTGAAATATTGTTAACGTTGACCATCTTCCGATAAAATCAGTCATTAAAATTTAATATAAAATATCAAACGTACCAAAATTTTAGATTTTTTTTTATTTTACTCTTCTCTCTTATATCTCATCAGTTTTTTTCTTTTTTACAAAAATAATCAAAAATTTTTATTTTTTTATTTATTTTTAGTAAATAAAACTGACAAAAATGTGAAAAGAATAAAATAGAAAAAAATACCTAAAATTTTAGTAATTTTAACATTATTTATTAAATTTTAACAATTAATTTTATCAGAAAGTGATCAATGTTAATAATATTTTAAAATAAGAAAGATAAGTATAACTTTAAAATATTATGAGTGATAAATATAATTACTCAAATATTAAGGAGAAGTAAATATAATTTACCCACATTTATATTATATTTTATATTCATATAATTAAATTATTTTGATTTTTGTGAGTATTTTGTGATTTTTACACTATTAGTAAGTTATAATTTGCTTTTAAGATCTTACTTAGCGGATTTAATATGCTAAATCCAATTGATCGAGCGAGGGTAGATGTGTGACGGAAGAATTTAATTTGTCACGGCTATAAGAAGAGTTACTCGGATTACAATCGAGGTAGGTAGAATTTAGTTAAATCTATCTTAAACTCGGTTTATTATTCTCGCGAGTCACAAGAAGAGCCGGAGATGAAATGGATCGAGATTTATACTTTTGACAAGTAGGTGTATATAAGATGTATGTTTTTAATTTTCATAGTTTAACAAACTAACAAAAGAATCTTAGGATTTAAAAATGCAATTTAGCGTACTGCCACCCAAACCCAGGGGAAGTAGCATTTCTCTTTTTTTTTTTTGGGTCGGGGAGAAACTCGCAGTTACTATCTATGGGTGCGCACTAGGTGAAACCCGTCCCATAATCCTAGTCAGCAAAGAATCACGAGGAGATAAACTAGCCTAGGCAAGCCCTGGCTGACCGGCTCAGCCGAGAAAGCTGTTAGATGGCCCTTCACAATTAGAAGAAGGACTACCCCTAAGAAGAGTCGAACCCATAACCTATTAGTCCCAAACCCTTTAACCCGCCATCCAAACCAACTCGATTAATCCCCCTATACTTGTCGGCCAACACTCTCCAGCTGGAGCAGAGGCTTGTGGGAGTTTGTTCACGCTACACCACCTTCAATTTGGGTCCTGGAGAGTCATAGGCAAAAAGTTCACTGTAAAAGTTACGATAATCAAAATGTAATTTAAATTTATTAATTTTATCAAATAATATTTATTAATTCAATCAAACTTATTTTGATTACGTCCTCACCATTCATTTGAATACCCAGCCCTAAGGTGTATAATAAATTTTGCACTGTAATCCCCGAAACCCTTCAATTTGGGCATTAAATAAAGAGGGCTATCACTCTTTTAGAACCTTTCATATATCTTGGGACCGAGTCCAGAATGTCACAAAAAATATAATGATTCAAATTCCACTGTTTGCAATCTTATAATATTAAATCTACTATTTTACTTTATTAGCATCTAATCACAGGTTTTGTTGATTACCTAAATATCTCACTTAAATATATTCATCACAGGTTTTTCTTGATGACCAAATACCTCACTTAATCATTATATATATATACAGATAAAAGGAGAAAGAAAGGGTAAAAAGCTTTTAAAGCAAACCAAGCTGCAACTAATTTGTAAGTGTAATAATAGCTTTATTATAGAACCCAACACCAACCAACTTCCTATCGAGGTGTGGACCTCATCCAGGCTGTCCTCACTTACCTGTACCAAACACTGTCTTAGAAAAAAGATAAACTGCTTCCCCCCCCCCCATTGGACCAAGTTAAAGCCCCATGGAAAGACGAACAGCTTCAAATTCTAACCGGGTCCGGTCCGGTTCAGAACCTCTCAACCTTATCGGACTTGACAACCGGATTACCCTTGGCGATGGCGTCCCTTCCCGCTGCCTTGAAATCGAACGAGCAGTCGTGCTTCTCCGGGTACCTGTGGGCCCCGCACAACGTGGCGCCGCACCGGCACTGGAATCCCATCACGCCGACCTTCTTCTTGCAGCTGGAGCACCGGTTCGCCACCTTCGCCTCCGGCCGGCCCACCGACACGACCCCCAACGCTGACGACTCATCCGCCGGCAACGATGACGAGGGCCCGACACGGGACTCCGCAGAAAACCCATCGACCGCCGCCTGGTTATGGCTCACCAGCTTATCCATCCCAGCTTTAGCGGAGGCCGATTGCTCTTCCTTGATGCGGAGGTCTCTATAGCACTTGGAGCACAGATTCATGGTGGCCGCGGTGCCGAAGAAGCCACAACCGTTGGCGCAGAGCTTTGGCTCTGATGGTTGGAAACCAGTGCCGTCGCTCATCTTGTTTCCTTCGGAAGCCATCTCTCTCTTCAAATTACAAGAAAACCAGGTTAGACTTTCTCTCAATCAATATATATATTTGCAAGAGTACATAAAAAAATTCTAAGATTCGGTGACTAATATGAATTTTTTTTTTTACAAAGCTGCGGAATGGAACTATGGTCGGCCGAAAGTCGGAAATGGAAATGTTTTTTATTTGACAAAACACCCCCTCCTACTTGAACCATTTGTTAGTAGCCATACAAGAAGCTACAGGGGTAATATAGACAATTTATTGCCACTGGAATTGTGGTATTTTCACGGGGCGAGCATGAAATCGTAATATTGAAGAAAACTGAGTAGACAGAACTGGGTAAAACCGTAAAAGTAGCACCCGCGCCCACCTCTGGAATAATTCACGAGCTTCATCATGAAATTTCAATCTAGGCCATCTGAATGCAACGATTAGCTGAGCTTATGCGCATGAACGATCAAAACGAAGACGCCTTATAATCGATTAAAAAAAATTTGAAAATTCTTCAAGTTCATTGAAGCTTGATTTTCGATCTGTTATCTCGGAGAAACAGAGAAGAAACAGACTGGGGAGAAAACTGAAGACGGGAAGAGGGATGAAGAAGGTAGGGTTATTCAATATACCTGTTCTTCTTTATCTGAAGCTCGATATCTCCAAAAGCTCTCTATTTTCCTATGCTTTGTCTCTGTAGATCTCTTGGTTGTTCGATCGATCAAAACAGAGAGCCTTCTCTTCGAAATCCTATGCGCAACCAGTGCGGCGCCTGCGGTCTCGCGGTGGCGTAGCTGCAGCGCACCGTAAAACCGCGTCGCTCCAAATGCTAGCTGTTCGATTTGATGGTACTCGCATCGAACGGCTGTTTATGATGTCATTGCGGCATAATCCGACCGTCAATCGACGCCTTTGGTAAGAATTTCGTACCCGTTGGAACTCTTTGGGTTTATTCCTTTCTGGAGATTAGCGGAAAAGTTACTTTTCTGAAAAGTTAGCTTTTTCTTTCAACCACCAATCCCTTACGGAACGCATTTATTTAGCTCCGTTTGAACGTTTAATTTTTTTTTTAAATTTTAAAAATTAAAATTTGACATTTATTATTTTTATATTATTCTAATATTAATATTTAATTTTTTTAAACTTTTTTTTTAACTCCATATACACATCAGGGTTAAAATCATTTAGAACCCTGTTTGATTGCAAAAAAGAATACAATTTTTATTAATTTTTAATTATTTGGCAATTTTTAAATTTTATCTTTTTTCCAAAAAATTTTAAAATTTTCTTAAATTTTTATCAAACAATTAAAAGTTGTTAGTTATTTTTTCAATTTTTTTTTATCAAATAATCAAAAATTGTTAAAAAATTTCAAACCCTTACACTCCGATTGAAAACATACTACTATTAAAATTGATTTTATTTTAAAATAAAAAATTGATTTAATTTAATTTGTTAAATAAAATTTTATGTTTGAAATATATTATAAATTTAAAAATTGATTTGATTTGATTTAAGTGAAATATTAAATTAAAATTAACCGTTTCGTTTAGTTTAGATTATTGAGTAAAATGATTTAAGTCACGATTTTAAAATCTTATAAACTGACAACTTGTAGTTTGAAATTTTAATTTTTGATATTCGGTAGTATTTAGAGTGATAAAAAATGAGATAATTTGATAAAAGTTGTGGGTTTATAATTCATGTAATGAGAGAGAAAGTGAATAATTTTTAAAAATTTTTAAAGAATTTCAAACACTTGAAATAGACCTTAAAATGTATTATGTGCATCCATTCTTTTTAAGTAATCTTTTCTGCTTTTTTTTCTCTATGTTATAAAAATTAAATAAATCTAAGTTTTGTTTGTTAATAAATATATTAAGAGCAAGGGGAAAAAAGTGAAGAAATCTCCTTTATCAAGTAGCGGAGCAATAGTGAATTCTAATCATGTGATTTGTCTCCATTTAGAAAAAGCATAGTTGTTTAATATAAAAAAATAATGAGAAAAAAATTAATTACAACTAGAATTAATTTTGACACATGATAAGTATGTGAATACATTCGAAAGGACGAGGGGGCAGTAGTTCGCGGGTTACTGCTGTCACAGCAGTAGTCTAAAATGGGCGTGTTTTGACAAATCAAAAAAAAAAAAAAAATCAGCGAAATGCAAAAAAGAAAAAAAAAAACAAAAATTTTACACCGTAGAGCGTAAAAAAATAAAAAAATAAATAAATAATGTGTTCGGTAATTAAAAATACGAATCTCTTTTTGTGTTTTATGTTTTGAAAATCTCAAAACATGAAAAACATAAAACAAATTTAGTTTAATATTTTTTTTTTCGTATTTTGAGATTTTTTTATTTTATATTAAAAACACTTAAAATGAATTTTTGTCTTTTTTTATTTTACGTTTAATTTCATTTTCTATTTTTTAAAATAGATTTTGAAAATACAAGTAACCAAATACGTTTTGAACTGTTTTCCTTATTTTAAAAAAATACAAAATGCGTTTTAAACTTTTTTTTTTTATTTTTTTTGTGCTCTACCGTCTTAGATTTTTTTTTTTTTTTTTTTTGCGCTTTACACAATCTCTGTTTGGTTACTTGTATTTTCAAAATCTATTTTAGAAAATAAAAAATGAATTTACACATAAAATAAAAATGACAAAAAGTCATTTTGAACGTTTTTAATACAAAGTAAGAAAAATTTCAAAATACGAAAAATAGAAAATATTAAATTAAATGTGTTTTTTATTTTTTATGTTTTGAGAAAACACAAAATAAAAAATTAACGTTTTATTGAATTTGTGACTTTTTATAAAAAATTAGTATTTTTATTTACCGAAGACACTTTATTTATTTATTTATTTTTTTGCGCTCTACAGTCATAATTTTTTTATTTATTTTTTTATTTTTTTTTTTGCGTTTCGCTGGCTTTCTTTTGTTTTTCTGATTTGTCAAAATGCTACCCTTTTTGCCAAAACGCGGCCGTTTTGGGCTACTGCTGCCCCCCCCCCCCCCCCACTTCTGCATTCGACAACAAAGTGCTCTCAACGTGTGGAAGAATTTGAAAAGACAACAGCAATGGTTATTCCCGCCGCAAGAGACTGGGGATTTGAATTAAGGCTGCGTTTTGGCGTAACAAAAATTGAGAAAATATGAGATAAAATGTGATTTAAGAAAATTTTTTGTGGTTAGTGCACACTGCTCAAATCGTATTTTTTATATATGAATAGTAAAATTTCGTTCTGACGAATCGGATTTTCGTTTAGATAGATTCAAAATTTTAGGCAATCATAATTTCTTTACACTACAATCCGTCCAAACAGATTATAAAAACTGTTTGGACGAAAGTTGCCTGTGTGATTCCGTCGGAATAGTTTCTACAATTTGTTGGAACGGTTTTAAAAACACCACAAAAAAGTCAAAATAGGTGTTATTTAGTAGTTTGGGAGTCCATGGTTAAAAAATTTAACATATATATATATATATATATATATATTTATAATTAACCTAAATATTCACTTCTATCAAGAGTTTTGTAAAATCTCAAAAGTTATAGAAAATTAACAAACCATTATAATATTAACTATACACTCTAATTTTCAAGTAGCGCTTATATAAAAATTATTATTTTATCTCTATAATTAAGGGTGTGTTTGGAGTAACAAAAAGTGAGATAATTTGTGAATTCATAATTCTTACAGTGAGATAAAAAATGAATAACTTTTATAGATTTTCAAAATTTTTCAGTAACTTTTAACAAACTAAATGCACCTTCAATTATAAAAAATTATTTAAATTTATAAGTTTATGTAATCAAATTGACTGTAACCAAACTGTTTGATTAATGTTCAATTAATTCATATTATTTGATCAATTTGATTATCATTTCTAATTTTTAAAATTAATCAATTCGATTATAAAAATTATAATTTTTGAATTATATTGACTAATGATTACCCTCAATTCCAGCTGGGATTGTTGATTATTAAACCCGTTTGGAATTCTATAAAATCTTACAAATTTCTATAAATTTTTATAAAATTAAAATTTTTTACTTATTACACGAGTTACGATAGTACAAATTTTAATCAATTTATACTAGTTTTTTTTCTACTCAAAATACTAAAGTCATAAAATGCGATATATGAACAAGACACACAATAATGTTGATTCACCCTATCAAATCAAATCGCTTACATTGGCCATATATTTTTTTTAATTGAACGGGGAATTTTTTTATTTTGGAGGCAACAAAAATATAATGAATATATAAAGAATTTTTTTAATTTCATGCATTATTTTTTTTCTCTCTCTCTTTATATTATACAAGTGAAAAAAACTTGAAAGTATAGTGTATTTAGTTTTTTTTTTTTTTTTTTTGAGAGTCACTTTAGTTCAATTTTGTCAAATAGTTGATAAGGTGTCACCCTTCCATTCAGGGGTGTAAAAGATTGTGCATCCTCATTGCAACTTTAGAATTAGACTGATCGATTAGAGCATTACATTTTGTCACGGGATCGGCAGATCCAGGCTATATTATAATATAACAATTGTCTTTTATTTTCTCTATTAACATTTTTGTGCCTTTGTCTGTTTGAATGTCTAAGTGAAAATAAATGTCCACACGGTAATTAAGCTATAGCCCCCAGTCTCACTTATTTGAACGATGCCGGTGTAACCGTGACACAATCAAATAGGATTCAAACAAAAAGTCACCTACGAGCAGTTGGCTCACGCGTTTTAGCGCAAGCACAAATTTCGGGAGTGTTTAGAATGACAACAATTGATATAAAATGAGATAAATCATAAGTTTATAATTTGTATAGTAAAATAAAAAGTGAATAATTTTTAAAATTTTTTAATATTTTTTTATTATTTTTTAAAATTTTTTATTACCCCAAACAGAACTGCATGTGTTCAAATTTATTCATCTAACTCAAACGTGTGTGTTTATCAAATGTAGTATGTGTCGCACAAGAACGACAAACCGCAAGTTACAAAGTACCCACGCCCCAAGTCCAAACATCCACCGAGCAACCAAAAACCACGGATGTTGAAAAATTGTAGAAATAGTTGCGAGTGCCATTCTTATGTTCCCCCTAACCCAAGATAAGTTTGTCAATCTATCGTTTTGAGGGCAGCCTATTTTTTTTAATAGGAAATGGGCCTTGGGCTGAGTTTCATAAATTCTGAACATCAACTGGCCTACCCGAAAAGGGTATCCAATTAAGCCCAACAATCATTAGTATTTCCCAAAGTCCCAAGGCTAACTCATGGTGCTTCTTTAGTCCTCATGAGCCAATGTTGCTTCTCAGGCTTCCAGCCCACGTGTTGATGAAATGGCACAATTCAAACAAGATGAGGTTGGCTGAACGAGAGTGAATACTGAGCTTGGACTGCTTTATCAGAGTTTATTTGACTGAATAAATCAAAACAATGACTTATCCAATAATAGGGCTTGTTTATCTATTTGTGTGCAAAATCATACAGAGATATGAGTGGATTATTGAGGGACTTGCCTTCATTATAAGAATTATCATAAATGCATTATAATTTGTAGAAAAAAAAATTAAAATACAGATAATTAACCTTTTATTAAAATATATTGTATTTTTGATAGGTCTAAGCATTTTACTCTCCCTCATTTGACATTCTTAGCTTAGTTTTTTTTTTTCTTAAAATCAATACTCTTGGATCATTTTGTTTGTGGGTGCGCACTTGTTTGCGTGGAAGATGCCGACTAAACTCTTTGATGTAAAACTGTCATTCAATTTAAGCCATTTGCATCACCATCAGCTCCTCCAAATTTATCTTTCTTCTTTAAAGAACTTTTGAAGAAAAGTTGATGTTGATGCCTTTAATGCTCTTGCAATGAGTGCAACGCACTTCTATCAGGTTAAGGTTAAATTATAGACTTATAAATCAAGGTCGTACGAGGAAAACTTATGAATCCCGAGGGAAACTTGTGAATCTAAAGAGAAAACTGGATTGTAGAACTATTATTTAGACTAAGAATACCAAGAAGGAATGCACAAATTTTTTTAGAGACGTGCTCTATCTCTAGACTCTAATTAATCAAAACTCTTATTTAAATTTAACTGTTTAACCTACCGTAACTTTCTTTCTTTATTTCTGTAACCCTCTCTCTCTCTCTCTCTCTCTCTCTTTTAAATTCAATACTAATCATATTAAAATAAATTTTAAACATGTGCACACAAAATTACTTTATATATATAGAAACTGTTTGGTGCCTCAAAATTTTTTAAAAAATTTCAAAAAAAATTTAAAAATTTTTAAATTCTGTCAATTAAATTTCATAATATGTCATTTTTATATCACATCAATATTAACTTTTTATTTATTTTTTATTTTTTTTAACGCTTCAAACGCTCTCATATTCTCCACTTATTTATTCATTGACATCATATGCGAAAAAGTCAATATTTTCTAACATGCATCAAAATTGTGTCAAATATCAAGAGAGCATGCATGCCTGATGCACTTATAAATAATATGCACATATCCATAAATGTATGGCACTGGACCAATTCCCACATACACTAGCACTCTGGTGCATGAAACCCAATAATGCCATTTTGAACACTAGGGAAGCCCAAGGCCGAGGCTTAGCCATTGGAAGAGGACCATAACCCCACTCAACTCTCTCTTATAATTTCTTCTCTTACTACGTCAACTACTACTGCAAAATACGAAAGACAAGAGCGGCACGCCATAGAATAATAGTCAACAAAGGAATGAATTTAACTCAATTCTTCCTTGTCTACTCGAGCTGCATTTTGCACAAAATGACTTGCTTTATATATATATATATATATATCTCTCTCCAGTCTTCAATTTCATGCACTGTGAATTATTCCAAACTGATGTGTCCAAACTCCTCATCATTCAGCTTATTTAGGTATCTGTTATTCTGAATTCTACTTGGACCTTGGTGCAGTGGAGTGGTAATCAATTGCCCATCCATTGGAGGATCCTCCTTCTTCTTCTTCTTCCTCGATCGCCATCATGGTGATCGTCTTGATCAACACCCTCACAGTTATCGCTATCGTCCCGTTACAATCACAATCATAACCATGATGCCAATTTTGACAGTGGAAATTGGGTATATGCAATTTTCCACTAGTAAATTATGCTACTAATGCTAAACATTTGATAACTTAATTTTATTGATATGGGATATGTTTGTAACAATTGAAAATAAGATTTATTAGAATAGCACTGATAATTCTTGAAGTTTATGCTAATAATAATAAAAGAGGGAATTAAAATCAGTATGTTTTCAAAGACAACATATGCAGGGGCGGAGCCAAACTCGTGCCCACCCTCAAAAAAAAAAAAAAATTATGCTTTTTTTTTTTTGTATATTGTCTTCCGTGCTTAATCGTGCCTATCTAAAAAATATATATATATATTTAACTTAATACTAATTGTGCCCACTCAAAAAAAAAAAAAAAAAAATTTAGTCTAATACTAATTGTGCCCACCTGAAAAAAGGAAAAAATATTTAACTCAATACCAATTGTACCCAATTAAGAAAACAAAAAAATTTAGTTTAATACTAATTGTATCCACCAAATAAAAAAATAAATTTTAACTCAATAATGTTAATGCAATTGTACTTAGCTAATCTACCCAATACAATTAAAAAATATTTAACCCAACTTTAGCTTTTTCTCTCTCCCCTTCTCCTTTTTAATAGTCATTTTTTTTGTAATCGCTCTCATAGCACTTTACCAATTATTTATGTGCTTTATAATTAATATACATTTAGAGAAAATTTTCTAACTCTACCCCTGAGCATATAGATGGCTAGTGACCATGCGGTTCTGGAATTAATATGGTAAGCTTCGGTTTATTCCTAATGGGATTAGAGTTAGTAATGATGGGAATGAACATTCCTGGGGACACATTAATACAGTAATTTGCTTTGTTTTTTAGTTTGCTTGCTACAAATATACATAGCAAGTGATCATAATGTGCCATCAAATGTGGAGAGACTAAGAGGAGTGGTTTACAGGCCCTCTCAACATTAGATTTGACTTTTAGATCTCTGTGTTCCAACTAAATATAATGAGGGATGGATGAAAACTATGATGGAATAGAAGAGGGAAAAGAGTGGAATAAGATTCCACATTCCATTTTGAAGTATAGTGGAATTCAAGCATCGGAATTACAAGTAAAGCCAATTTAGCCTGCAACTTTATCAAAGATATATAGCAGCTGCTAATTCAAGACCCAAGACCACATATGATTTGTAGTTGCGTGTAGTTTTATTGTTTGAATTTTGTCTATATAAACTCTCATAGTTCTAATCAGGAAGACAAAACTATATATGCCGACAGTTTAATTCTTTCAAAATTGTAAAAATTGCTTGGTCATGAAGCATATACAAATGTCGAGTGACCATCTAGTTACTTTGAAAGCTCCTCTTGGTTGCTTTTATTAAAGATATATGGGGGCCTATTTCTTATATATATATATATATATATATATATATCTTAATTAGACGCATGTACTTGTTTGAAGCCCCAACACTCAGCCTAAAAAATAAATAAATAAAATTTGGATTGTTGAGTATTTAGTATAATTTTTTTAAAATGTGAAAAAATTAGAGAAAATTTGTAAAAGTTGGAGAATATTAAAAAAATTTTGAGAAAGTTGAAAAATTTTAAAAATTTTTAGTGTGGAGAAAGTAAGAAAAAATTAAAAAAAAATAGAAAAAGCTAGAAATTTTGTATCAAACTTGACACTCCATTTGCACACTATACCAGTGACTTCCTATCAAAAAGATGAACTTCACACTACTTGCATAGGCTTTTGGATATCCTACCACTATCACTACAGTTAAATTAAAATAATGCATGTCAGATATTCTATATCTATAAATATCAGAAGAGATATATGCACAATAGGGGCTCTCTCTATATGCTAGAAGGGGCACATATTGTGCGTGTGATTTTTATTAAATTTTTATTTTAATTAAAATAAAATTATTAAAAAATTAGTAAAATTGACTCAAATAGCATATAGTAAGCAATTAAAGTTATTTAACTAAATAATGTTTAACTAAGGAATATTAATAAAAAAAAGTTACCAAATTTAATAGGTAGTTAAAGGACATTTAAGAAAGATAAAAATATAAATAGGTGAAATTATTTAATTATGTGGAAGTTATAAAAAATTTACTTTTTAATACCAAGGATATTATAGAAAGGACCAAACAAATTCACTAAATTTGAAATTACATTAAATTTTAGGAATTCATCAAATGCCCTTAGTATTTGTTTTATAATAGTATAAATATATGAATTTATAAATGGTTTTACATGCTCCTAAGGTTGGAGTGTCCATGTTCGATAGCCCTCTTGGGCCACTTTTACTCTTTCCTAGTGTGCATGTTTGCTGGTAGGGTGAATTTTTTCCCACCCCTAGTATGTAAAACATTGTAAAAGGTTGGATTCTTAGTAGAGAAGAACCATAATTTTGCAATGCTAGCTCCATTTAATAAAGAAAGGACGTACAAGTTCATAGTAACTCCACCGGTTTAGTTCAGCAAAAGATAAAATTATATGAAGGTGGAAAATGAAAACTGGCAATACAAAGCCAAAAAAGAAGAAGAAGAAGAAGAAGACGACTGTTATTATTTGATAAGATTGAACAGATGTTCTTGCTGGCAGCATTTGCAAAAGGACGAAAGTGCCGTCAATTTCTATGACGGAATGGCTAAATACTGCCGGCTGGGGAGGGTACGTAGATTAACAATTTTGATGGGGTCTATTACAAAATCAATGAGACCCCAGTAAACAACATGGGATGTAGAGGATGTATACCTAACTTCCTTCTTCTAAGGCTATTTTTCTTCCTTGACACAGATGGGGTTGCTACACAATATGTAATCATGAGCCCTCAAGCTATTATTACCAGTCTTGAAACTACTCTCTCTTTCTCTCTCTCTCTCTCTCTCTCTCACAGAGTGAGATTTTGAATGGTAATAACCACGCACCACATGGGTGCGGACCACAAGTGCACAAAAAAGGTAGAAACCAATGGTGCCAACTACTAGTATATATACATATAATATGCTCAAGCCACTCATAATTCAACTCCAAAATATTTGCTTCTTCTTCTTCCTCTAGTAGTTCTTGGATAAGTAGAAAAATTAAAAAAAGCTGCGCGCAGAAAATGTGCATCAGTGCCGCAGAGTGGATTCCACCTCGTACCGTCTTTTGTTGCACACAAAAGCAACCACCAAAGCGATCTAAAGTTCGGGTTCACAGACTAATTAGCAGGTAGATTTTACACACGCGTGTGTATATAGATATATATATATATAACTAATGTGCTGTTTTGTTAAATTTGTTCAATTTGTTCTAGCTATTTCATTGTTGGATTTATGAGTGGGAGTGTTTGTTTTTGGCAGGAGGAAGAGAAGATGCGAACCAGTAATAGTAGTGGAGAAGGTGAATGGGAAGGATTATATGGAGATGGAGCTGAAGAACTTGAAGCTGTATATGGAGAACATTTGTATTTTGGAAGAGAACGAGCAGTTGAGAAGGAAAGCTACCCTTTTACACCAAGAGAACCTTGCCTTGATGTCCGAGTTTAAGAACAAATTCTCTGACCTATAGCTAGACACCACTTTTTCTTGTCCTCAAGAAAGGTGGCTCGCTATTATTAAATATTGAAGAAGAGACTTGTGTTCTTCATATTCTTCTTTGCTGTAATCCCCCCCCCCTCTCTCTCTCTCTCTCTCTCTCTAAATATATATATATATATATATATATTTATTAATTGAGTGATATCAAATAGGGTTAAGTAGTTTTATCTGATCATCAGAAAAATTTTCAGTATGAAAATCAAATAATCGTTGTCATCCAATCTTATTAGACCTGGAAACTGATGTGCATTGAGTATTTTTTTTTTGGGGGGGGGGGGGGGGGATACTATATATTAAAGGGGAAATGTCATTCTACCCTCAAATATGCACTAATCACTCTAAAATAAATAATCCAGCACAATTTACTTTTATTATCTTAAATGCAATCACTTATTATTTTCATCCTTTTTTTTTATAAAAATAGTAGAATATTTTTTTTTCCTTTCCAATTATATTTAGCTGTTTACGAAACTAAATATGTATTTATAAATAATAATACACATTATACGTACCCAGTTGCGGAAATAAGTTTAACCCCCACAAGGAGAATGCCCTCCCTTCCACTGATGCTTCCACTTTTGGGATATAAAAGTCTCAGGTAGAAGTTGAAACGACCCGAATCAAATCCGTTAGCTTTTATGCTGTCACGCAACATCCGTACTAAGGGTTTTATTCTCCATTTTGGACACTTTTCCTTCTTGATTATGGTCTCGGGGTTGAGTTTTACCTATAATCTTTATATATGGTATCAAGGATAAATTCGTGACTTTTTGGTATATAACTTACGCTTCGTGCAAGGAGGTGTGTTAACTTTCATATCGTCACATATCGTCCATGCTAAAAGGTTTCATTCTTCTTATAAAATCTTGGATATCCTTGCCTCATAATTGAGATTTTAGATTTGAGTTCTATTCATAATTCTAACAGAATTAAATTTTAACTTGTTTGAGTTCGGCTTAACTTTGTTATACCAATCTTGAACTCAAATCAAATTTTTATATAGGTTTGAACTCTGGTCAATAAAGAAGAATTTACGTTCAAGTTCGGCTTGTAAATAATTTGATTAAACTAAAACGACATTGGTTTAGTTTAAAAATATAATAAATAAAATATTATAAAAATATAATAAAAATATTATTAAAAAATATAAAAATATTATTAAATATATATATATATATATATATATTATTTCATCGAGCTAACTCGTGAGTTTTTGAACCAAACTTTTTTAGGATCAAGCTCAAGTTTTTGAGCTGAACTTTTTTAGGATTAAGCTCGAACTTGAACTTGTATCTAAATGAGTTACGAATTAAATTTAATTTGAATTCGTTTTAGTCACAAACTAAGATCAAACCGAATTCAAATAATTTACGAATAACTCAATTCATTTTCACCTTTAGTACGAGGATCAAACCCATTCTAGAGTTGCACCTTTGTAGTAAAATGATAAGGGGCCTGATGGTAAGGAGGATGAGGATGGGATTTGGGGCCCTAACATCTCAGCTCTGAACAATAAAACGGGACTGTTAAATTAAAATTTAATGATTAAAATATATTTACATATTTTTAATTTAACATTAAATTTTAATCTAATAACCTCCCGTCTCGCGGTTACTAGCCTCCCTTTTTTTTTTTTTTTTTTTTTTCTAGGGTAGGGGTTGTATTGTTGGTTGGAACTGTGCGCTGGAATGAGACTTTGTTCAAGTGGAGTAGGCAGAAGCAGTTTAATTACCGGACACGTTTGGAGCAGTAAAAATTTAATAAAAATTAGTAAAAATTGTCATCTCATAATTTATGTATTAAATAAAAAGTTAAAGATTTGTTTGAAGATTTTTAAAGATTTTTTATAAAATTTGGTGCTCCAAAGGCACATGTACGTGGAGTAAATAAAAAGCTAAATTTTTTTTTTTTTTTTTGAGATTGAGTTTTTGGTAAATTTTGGTGCTTCAAATGTACCTTTAATTTTTTAATTTTTTTAAAATGAATAAATATATCTTTTTACATTTTAAACTCATTTATATCATGAAAAATAAAAAAATTGTCAAATTAACCCCCCAAAAAAAAAAAAAAAAAAACTAAGACATTAATTTTTTTTTTCCAAATTAGCAAGCGTGAGAGCTAAGAGAAAATAAAAGGGTCTTGATGCGCCAACCTTATACCAACACATGATGAAGAGTATTCACCACATGCGATGATGAACTCCTCACCCTCCAACACATTAAAAAAAAAAAACCATGAACAAAAGTGGTTAATGTCCAAAATTTCACATATCAAATTAATATACTGTCCTTTCTTTTCCTTTTTTTTTTTTTTTTTCTCTAGCAAACTTTTAGCAGGTCCAGTTAGCTTCCTTGGGATATATAAAAATTTACATTCAAATTACATAACCCCGTTTACCGATTAAAGAAAAAAAGAGTACATAATCCTTAGGCTGTGTTTGTTTGGTGGATGAGGGATGGGGGATTGGATTGGCAGTCCGTGGGACCCAACTACGTGAAGTGTTTGTTTGGTTTTTTGTTTACTCCGTGGATCCCACGGATTGGAGTGGCAGTCCGGCAAACGGCCGGATGAGCAATCCCAGCTTTTTGTGGTATTATTAATACCCCATCTCCGGATTTGTTTCCTGCCAAGATCCAAAGGTCCAAAATTATTTCCTATCACATCACATATTATATCACATCTTTTATCCCACTTTATATCCCACCAACCAAACACCAAAAAAATAATCCCACGTAAAAAATTAATCTCATCTTTTATCCAATCGCATCTGTAAACCCCGCAATATTACTTATCCCCCATCATCCAATCCCTCAAACAAACACACCCTTAGTTTTTCTTAGCAGTTGGACCATGATGCAGTGAATTGGACAGATCGAAATTAAAAGGGTTAAAATTTATTGATTTCCCTGCAATGGGTAGTTCAAGCCTTAGGCAATTTAGGCAATACTTTAGTATCCCATTTAATAAAAAAATCATTTATATTTAAAAAATTAAATATACATAGTGAATTTAATTTTATTCTCTCTTAATATAATAAAATAATTTTTAGCACTTATCTCTATCCCAAATAATTTTAATGCTCTTATCTTAGTTCATAAGAACTTGTGTGAATATATCTCTAATATCATCTATTAAAACAACTAATAAAATTCAAATGGACACTAAATTTTTTTACTTTCACCGATTAAAAAATATTGGTTTCGTTTGACTTGCAGTAAACCTCGGAAAAATCTTTAAAAATCTCTGAAAACTTCCAAAAGTTATTTATTTTTATCTCATTGTACGAATTAAGAACTCATAACTTATCTCACTTTTTATTATTTCAAATACACCTATTCTCGTTTATCTTTAACCCTAGAAGTGATACATAGAACAAAAATATTTACTGACTATTAGTTCTAAACTAATTATGGGTGTATTTGGCATCTTCAAAAAACAAAAAAAAAAAATTCTAAAAATTTTTCATATTTTTTTAAGTCATTAAGTTTTAAATACAAAAACTTAATTAGTAATTTGCAACTCAAAAAGATTAGAAGATTTATTTTCAAAGTAATTTTTTAAATATATTATATAATTTGTATAAAAGAACCTCACCCAAGGCCTCACTAATGTTGGGTCGGCCTGGCTACCTTAATGGACAAACAATTTGTTTTGAAGGACGGAACTTCCCTATCCGACTTTCAACCGTGCGTCAGGCCCATTAATATAACATTTCTTTATGTTACTTGGATTTGTTAAAAAAATAATAATAATAAATAAATAAGTAAATAATTTGTGCAATTATTTTATACTTAATTAAGTGAAATTTACAATTTCTTTTACAAATATTTATTCATTTCTTTATCATTTTTCTAATTCTACCAAAAAAAAAATTAAATTATATTAAACTTTTGTACTTTATTTTTTATCTTCGTGCTATTTTTCTTGTCTTCCTTCCCATTTTTTTTCAATAAATTCTTGTTCCAAACATGTTGGGCACAACGAAATCTCATCGTATGCATGTCCAAATCAACTTGAATTAATTTGGGTGCTGGGAGTTGCAAGATGTGCCTACATAACTCATTGAAATTAATTCCATGCAAGTGCGTTGAGGGATTATTTTTCCAAGCCCAAAATCAACATGATCCTGCGAAGAGGGGAAGGCTGACATCGATGCCAAGTCTGGTGGCATTATGCTCATCGGTTGTTAGATTAAAATTTAATAATTTAAATTTTTTTTATGTATTTTTTAAATTAAAACATGTAAATAAATTTAAACTGTTAAATTAAAATTTAATTATCTAAATTTAATATTTAAAATTGATATTGCGATGTCACCTCCTTCAAGTCTCGACAATTGTAACTCTCGGCATCTGTACTGTGTTAGCCATAAGGGTGGTTTGATGAGGCCTGGTCAAATCTTCCGTCTTCAAAATTTTATAAATTTTTATAAAATTTAAATTTTTTTGTTATTACACGAATGCCTAAATTATGATTTTTACAAGTTCATAATAACTTTTTATATAATTAAAAATATATAATAAACTTTGATGGGACATAAATGTACTAAGGTTTAGGGTGCATTCGGAGTGACAAAAAATTAGTAAAAAATGATAAAAGTTACAATTTTATAATTTATGCAGTGAAAGAAAATGTTAAATTTCTTTTGAAAATTTTTTGGCAAAATTTGCTGCTCCATAGTTTGAAAAGAAAAAAAAAATTTTTTTCTACCTAACTACCGGTTAGCTATTAAAAATTTATTTTTTTTCTGAAAAAGATAAAAAAGTTAGTATTTTAATGATTAGTTTTTTAGTTTTTTGTTAATTTGAGATTTTTACCTTCTATCGCTTAAAAAAAATTTAAATGTAAAAGCATAATTTTAATCATTTCGAAAAAAATCAATAAATTGAGTAGTTAAAAACTAACTTTAAGCTATATTGTTGTTAAATTAGAAATGTGTTTAGTCCGTTAAACAAAACTAAAAGTTGGTGTAAAAGTAACAGTGTTACAATTGGTTGGATAAACTTAAAAAAATTGATAAAATTTAAAAAATTTTAGTATTTTTTTGGAAACTAAACACCCACTAAGCCTAAGTTTTGAAGACAAATAAGATGATGTTTGGATTCCCAAAAAAAAAAAATTTAATTATTATCAAAATTTTTTAATTTTTTCTCATAAAATTTTGTAATATATCACTTTTACACTAATTTTAGTTATTTATTTTGTTGGCAAATTAAACACCACCTAAGTGAGAATTTTTAGAGGGTGTTTGGTTTCTTAAAAAAAAAATAATAAAGAGTTAGTGCAAAAGTGAAACCGAGACAAAATTTAATTAAAAAATTTTAAAAATAAATAAAAATAAAAATTTTTAATTTTTTTTAATAAACCAAACAACTTCTTAATCACTTAGCACGTGTTGCAAGTAATGCTCATACAAAGTGCACGTCGCCTTCTAATTCCATTATAGAAGTATTACAGTCATTTCCTGAACAAGGACGCAAACTTCTCCAATCACAAATGCATCCGCTTCAAAAATAATAATAATAAAATAAAATAAAATAAAAATATGCATCGATGAGATCATGAGATGTCAATTATACATACGTCACGAGGCTCTTTAGTGCACTGCATCATCCTTATCCTTTGTTTAGCGACCATTAGTTAAAAGTTAATTTTTAGTTACTTAATTGTTTTTATTTTTTCTGAAATTTATATCATTTTATATTTAAACTTTTTTTTTCTAATCCTTGAAACTTAAAAATGTCAAATTTAAAAAAAAAAAAAAAAAGAAACTGGTTACTAAGGTGCCGTTTGGAGGACCAAAAAAATTAAAAAAATTTAAAAAAAAAAAACTTCAAAAGTTTCATTTTTTTAAATTCTAAAAAATTTTAACTTTTTTAAAAAAGTTATCAACCTCTGTTGGAACGAACCAAAATGATACGTTCTAATAGATTTTATCATAATTTTTTTTAAATTGGAGTGACATTTGTACTAAAAAATTTCACAAAATTTCAAAAATTTTTAAAATTCTCTACTAAAATTATGTTACACAAAATTTCAAAAATTTTTAAAATTCTCTACTAAAATTATGTTACGTGTCACTTTATATAATTTTTAATAACCTTATATCAAATCAAACACAAACATCTACTTATCATTTCAGTATAACATTTTACACTCCAAACTCAAAAAAAAATTTCACTTTTGGTATTTTTTGGGCTTCAAACGACCCTAAATAGTTAGTTTTTTTCTTCTCAAATATCAAAATAAATAAAAATAAAAATAATTTTTTAATAACTAACTAGTAATCAACTACTACCAAAAAAAAAAAAACCTTTCTTTCTTCTCGATCTCAACCTTAGATCAGGGTGTAAATCTGATGCAGAAGGGATGCAAGAAAAACACAAGAAAAAAAAATGAAAAACAGAAAAAAAGAAAAGAAAGAAAAAAAAAAACCTTACTTATTTTTCCCAAACTCAACCTTAGGTCAGGGTGTAAATCTAATTCAGAAGGGATGCAGTGCACGGCTTTCTCGTTCCCATCCAGAAGTAGACTGGGACTTGATTTTTCCCTTTTGGGCTCATTTGATAACGTTTCACCGTTTTTTTATTTATATTTTATAAATTTTTTAAAACTAACTACAAAAATATATTTATTAAATTTATTGTTGTTTTTTATTTTCAAAAAATAAAAACTTAAAAAATGTAAACAAAAAAATATTTTCAGTTTTTTTTTTTCTGTTAAAAACATTTCATCAATTTTAGTACTGTGTTCATTTTTGCTACATTATATTAAAAGAAATTATTTTATTTAAATATTATATTAAACTAAAATTATTTTTAATAAATAATATAATTATTTATTTTAATCATTTAAATTAATAGTAAATTTAATTAAATAATTAAGTTAATGTGAATATATTTTATTAAATTATTTTCAATAAATAATATAATTAAATTAAATTAATATGAAATATATTTTATTAAATTCAAATTAATTTTTTAAAAACTAATAAAATTAAATATTTTATTAAAATAAAAATTAATCAATGTAAGTAAAATTGAATTTATAAACGTAGTTTTAGTTTTCGTTTCAGATAAAAAAAAATGACAAAAGCAAATTAACAAAAATTAAAAAATATAAGCAATTAACATTAAAAAAACAAAGGATAACATTACCAATGGGTCATATCTATTATTTGTAGTTTCTGACTTTGAGTTTTTTAAATTTCGTGATCTTTTTCTTTCATTTTTTTATTACAATCTAAATAAAGAAAGAAATTTGAAATTCATATATTTTTCCTTTTCTTTTGACAAATTTTTAGTTTAATCATAAATGGATTGATAAGACTTTTTTTTTTTTTTTTGTAACTTAAAGTGTTTGAACTAATTTGTACACACCTCGACTAATCTCTAAGATTTTGAAATTAATGACCGAATAAACATTTTAGTAATGCTGAGAAGACTCGAATTAGTGAATTCTGAGAAATAAACCCCAGTTTCAGTAATCCTGAGGAGATTTAAACTAGTGAATTATGGGAAACAAATTCAAAATTTAACTAGTTGAGCTAACCCTCAAGATTAAGACAATTTGAGTATTTGAAATACTTTGTATGAGTTATCATCCATATCATCAAGTTAGTTTTGTAATTTTAGAGGTGTTTGAATCTTCAAAAAATTCTAACTTTTACTAAAATTTTTGTAACTGAATCTTGTTGTATGTTAATTATACACTAATTTTTTGATTTTTTTTTTGTTTTATTTTTTGACAAACTAAATGCCATCTTTGTAGATCATAAAATTTGGCATGGAGCGGAGGTAGTTTTTGATGGAGAACCACTATCCTCACTTATCAGTAATTAGAATTTAATATTCGAATACTGCATCAAATGAGCTATTACCTGTTTATATCCTATGAAGAGGGCCTAAGTAGTCCCGAAAGGGGTAGTCGAGTTAATTCGGATGGCGGGTTAAAGGGTCTGGGACCAATAGGTCTCGGGTTTGACTCCTCTTAGGGTAGACTTTCCTTTAACTGTGAAGGGCCATCTAACAGCCTTCTCGACTGAGTCGGTCAGCCAGGACTTGCCTAAGCTGGTTTATCTCCTCGTGGTTCTTTGCCGATTAGGATCATGGGACGGGTTTCACCCAATGCGCACCCATGAGTAGCGGCTGCGGGTTTCTCCCCGACCCAGAAGAGGGCCTAAGTAATTGAAATTTTCCAACTGAACAATGGCCGCCCGGGGGGGGGGATAATGAATGTAAAGTGATAAAATTCTGTAGATTAAGAGTGTCTTTGGACGATTTACAGCCTGTTTGAGCAGGGAGAAATAAAACGAGAAGTAAAGAAAAGATTTTAAAACTTAATTTTGTTTGTGGATTTTTTGAGAAATAAAAATAAAAGAAATGGGAAGAAATATAAAGAAAAGTGAATAATTAGTTTTTAAAATTTTTATCATTTCAAAAGTGAGAAGAAATGGAGAGAAAAAAATTATTTAATAAAAATTTTAAAATGACATCTTTACTCATGAAATAAAGAATAGGAAAAAAATTACAAATATGTCATAGTACAAATTAAACTTTTTTAATTTCATTACTTTGGTGGATTTTTAATACCCTTTTCAAACTTCAACCATTCATCCTTTTCTCACTTTTTCATGCCCAAGGTAAGTTTTTTTTTTTTTTTTTTCAATAACGTTTCAATAAGTTTAATTCATTCATATATATATATATATATATATATATTAAGTTTAATTAGTTCAAAATACTCTAATTTCATCTTCTTATACATATATATATATATATTTCAGCTGTTTTAAGAAACGCACACGCGCGCGTGTTTTTTTTAACAATAACATTCGACATTGAATTTGTTTAAGTATTTATTATTTTTTAATTTCATTTTAAGATGGATCCATTTAATCCTATTTGATGTGCTGATATTTTATTTGTTAATATTTTATTTACTAATAATATAGAGAGGTTTATATATTGATAATACAAAGGTATAGCAGTAAAATAATAATTGACATTTTCTTTTCTTTTATTTTCATTTCTTCTCAACTCATAAATAAGAAGAAAGAAAGTAATTATCTTTTCTTTCTTAAACTCTCAAACAAATGGAAAGAAAATTATTATTATTTTTCTTCTTTTCTCTTCTTTCCTAATTAATGTTTTCTTTTTTTTTTTTTTTTCTCTCCTAAACTCATAAACAAAGTAAAGAAAAAGAAAATAGTATGGGAAAAATATAAAAAAAATAAAAAATATATAAAATCTCAAATATATATATATATATATACACCTAAATTAATTAAATAAAAAATAAAAATATATAAAATCTCAAATATATATATTTACCTAAATTAATTAAATTACGTGCTATTTTAAATAACCATAAATATTATCTCAAATTAAATAATCAATATATTTTTATTAATGGAATTGAGATGGTGGATTTGATTTTAATCATAAAAGGATCAATATAATATAGCACAACACATTTAAAAAATATCTTTCTCACAAACTAAAATTTAAAGGCTGAAATTGAATTTTATTCTTCAACGAATGATTAAGATCTCTTGCAAATCAAAAACTCCTCTCAAACTTTTGCTTAGTCTTTGAGTCACTTCACATTCTGATAAACTATTAGATTGAACTTAATGATAATATCTTACGACTTGCATTGAAAAAGGTAAAAATTTTACTTTTTGGTACTACAATAAAGGGGGAATTTATTTTGAATTTTTGAAAAAGAAAAATACGTTAATATATTTTAATTTCTACTGTGTACATATTTAATTTTAATTGAGCAGTGTCTCAAGAACGGAATATTCGTTAGTTTAAATATAAATGTTAAAATTTTTAACTTGTTCAACATTAATTTTATCAAATAGTTATCCAAGTCAATTAAATTATACAAAAAAACAAAATTAACAAAAAGATTCAATTTACTAGTAATAGTCACCTCCATTTATTTTGAAATACATACTTAGCAATCACCTGCTATCAATGTACAAAGTCGCAACCAAAAACAAATATTGACGGACGCCAAAACTTCATACATACATATATATATATATATATGTTTCGTTTGGAGTGATAAAAAATTTTGAAAAAAATAAAAATATTAAAAAATTTAAAAAATTATTTATTTTTTATCTTACTGCACGAATTATAAATCTATAATGTATCTCACTTTATCTCATTTTTTATCACTTCAAATACACTCATAATATATTTAAATATGACGGTATGCCACTCTTGCGTGGAATTCACTATCAAAGGCATGCACTAGGCATTACTGTGACAACCACGTTACATGTTTCACGTAGTCGCAATATTAGACACAAAGTCACGAACGCAATCTTTGTTTGTGGAATATGAGCTGTAGAATTAGATCATTAATTAGGACCCATCTCATTTTATGTTTGATAAAAAAATTGATAATAGTTTACTTTGGATTTCATGTCCTCAAGGGCGTGCCCAAAGACGACCAGCAGAAGCAATTGGCCCTATTAATTTATAAAATTATACTAAAATTTTATTATTTTTATTATTTTTTTCTTATAAATTATACTTCTTTCCTCATATTTTGTCTCTACTATATTTTTAATTCTTCCCCTATTTGCTTTAAAATTATAAATTTTTTTTGATAAGTTAAAAAAAATAGTAATTTTGCTTCCACTAATTATAAATTCTGAATCTGTCTCTACATATCCTTCAAAGTAAAGACTATGCAATATTATAGGAGGTGTGGTATTACACATTCTTTATAATCGAATTAATTTTTGACCAATATCTAAAGGTTCAAAATTATTTCCTATCACATTTTCTATTAATTCACATTTTTTATTTTATTTTATATCCCACCAACTAAACGTTCAAAAAATAATTTTACGTAAGAAAATAATCTTATATTTTATCTAATCTCATATATTATCCCATAATATTACTTATCTAATGCAATTTTTCCAATCAAAAGTGGCAAAAGCTTACTAATTGCAAGGCAACCCACATATCAAAAAACTTGTAAAATATTAGGCTAAATAATATTAGTTTGGAGAATATTCCCCCCCTAATGAGGTTTTATTCCGACCACAATTACAATTAAGATAAAAAAAAAAAAGAAAAGAAAAGATGCTCTTATTTAAAATTTGGATTGGTGATGTGGACATGATTGATTAATGGTTACTAATAATATAAAATTATCAATTATTGAGCAATCTTTATCCAATCACGCAAGGCATATTCCTTTTATATGAAAAGTAACATCACTTTTAATTATTCATTTATACTTCAATTATTAATTACTTTTTTTTTATAAGGGTAAACTACCTTGATACCCTCTAAAATATAGTCCAGTATTACTCAACTCCCTTAATTAAATAGTTTTACATTTATACTACACTTTTCTTTTTTTATATTTATAATATGCCAATTTTACCTTTTGTTGATTGAGAAATGATCAATTACACTAATATTAATTCCTTAACCTATGTTTTAGTATCACTTAATCTTTTTTTTTTGGTATAAATATTATAATTTAAATTCCTTTGAGTTAAATATATTCTAATTTAACACCATTAGCAAAAAAAAAAATAAATAAATAAGAGTTTTACTGTTTTTTTTTTTTTTAACTTAAACTAACCCACTAACCCCACTTATTATATATCGAGGTGTCATAATAATTAATCTTTTCTTTTTTTTTTTACCTATTTTAATCTTAATTTATCCTAAGAGGTTTTGGAATTTAATACAAAAAATTGTCTTCAGAATATTGTATTTTCATAAAAATTTTTGAAAATAGTTATTAAAAGAGTTTAAACTCTCTTTTTTTGTTTTTTGTTTTTTTTTTGTTTTTGTTTTTTTTAGTATGAAGAGGAATTATATCCATTTTATAAAATATGCGTTCTTTTAATGCACATTTTATACACGAGTCACTGATATATATTTATTTACTATATTTAATTTTTTATTGATATATAGTATCAATATTTTAAAAATATTAGATAATTTCTCCAAGTATGAGAGAGGAGACATGTTTGTTACACGTGTCTCAAATCTGATGCACTGTTTGTAAATATCCATCGACTTTCAGGCTGGGTTTGAGGGGAAAAAAGTTAAATTTTGGTTATTAATTTTTTAGCTGACTATTAAACATATATTTATTTATATATATATATATATATATTGCATTTAAGAAGGAAAAAATGACTTTTGGCTATGTTTTTTTATTTTTTTTTGTTAATTTGATTTTTATAATTTAAAATAATCTAAAATATAATAATATTATTATTTTTTTTATCGTCTAGTAATTACAGACCCTCGTTTGATGAAGAATGCTAGAATATTAAAATCAAATTAGACTTCGTTTGCTTACCCCCCCCAAATGCTAGAGGTTTTTTAATATATTTTTTTGTTTTATATGATTTTTTATTAAAATTTTTTTTTAAAAATTTTAATTTTTAAATGTGTTAACCACATTCTTTACAAAAAAAAAATTTATAGCCGTTTAAATAAAAATTAACGGGGAAGGTACATATTTTTATTTTTTTTTTACTTTGATATTAAAATTTTTTTACGAGTACAATTAACATTTTTAAAAATTATTATTTTGAAAAAAATATAAATTATAATGAAAAAATTCTTATAAAACAATTGTTTTTTTCAACCAAACGAAAGCCTTGATCGATCTCAAATCCCAATCTTAACAGCCGATCAACGGTAGGATTTCATACTCTGGCTTACTGTTAATCCCAGGGGCCACTTAATGGCAAAGATCCATTCAATCCCAAACGTGACGGTGAAGTCAAATCAACAAAACGCCGACGCGACTTCCGTTGATCCACGTAAAATTAATTAATTCTCAGTCTTACGTTAAACGACTAACACCTTTCTTCAATTAATTTAGACTGTCTCTGTCTCTGATCATCCGTTCTTCGTTTTTTCCTCAAATATATATATGCACACACATAGATATACGTACACATGCGCAGGTGTCGTATTGCGGTCCCTTTAGAGAAATTAATCAACAATTTCTCTCCCTCCGCAATACGACAATGATTCGATCGGTCCTCTAGGGTTTCGCGATTCGACTAGCGCAGGGCATGAGCCTTCCATTCTAGTTTTTTTTTTTTTGGCACTGAATTCTTCTTTTTTCCGGGGGCTTGAGATGACGCCGGGTGTGAACGACGGGGAGCAGGATTGCGTGGTGCGGGAAGTGAGAGCTGGGAGGGGCAATGGGGATTACGTGAAATTGGGGGAATCGGAGGACATCGAAGCGGGTGTCTCTGCTCGTGGTGGCGATGATGGCGGTGGTGGGGCCCAAGCCACCCAAGCCGCCAAACAACCTCGGCCTTCCAGATTCATCTGCGGGTGGCTGTGTTTCTGCTGGTGGGCTAAGATGGTCGTGGCGTTAATCTTCGCTGGAATTTTGGCCGCTGTTTTTCTCATATGGGTCGGCCCCTATGTCATGGACAAGGTTCTTATACTTTCAAACAAACATATGCGCGTCTGTCTGTATAATTCATATATATATATATGCGTATATATAACCCAGAACATTCTTTATTATTGACCATAATGTTGGTCATAATTGCTTTCCCGGCAGATATATATGGCACTGGATTCGATATTATGGGCTTCATTGTCAATATGTTCCCCCCCCCCTCCCTCTCTCTCTCTCTCTGTGTGCATGTCAAGGAGTGGTGTCATATTGTTGAAGGTACAGCTATAGGAGCCAAAATTTTAACAATTTTGTGTACTCAGGATTCTGTTTATTGTTACTGTGTGCTCAGAATTCTGTTATGGGAGCTCTATCAACTGTCCTTATGTCCCTAAAAGCTCTGTTGGTGGCATATTATTTTTTAAACTTTACTATAGGTCGCATAGAAATGGCTATAAATCATTGTGACAGTGGTGATTTTGACGAAACAAGTGATTTGTGGGGGTATTTTGTTGGATTACACTGAATTGTTGTAAGTTCTAGGTTGTAAAACAGAGTCTTTGTTGGTGGGTATCCCAATAAAATATAGGAGTTTCACTTTGTTGGATTTGTCTGGTTTTATAGGAGTTTTTCACTTTGTTGGATTTATCTGGTTTTTCTTTTAAACATTGGACAATTTTGACCCCTTTTTTTCTCCAATGTTTCAATGAGTTGGGATGCTGGTTTAGTTTACTAGAGCTAAACTCCCGTCTGGGACTATGTTGTGTTTCATGCTACTAAATTGAAAATCTGAAATGTACAAAAGGTAGAACTTGACAGTTTAAGAATTACTAGCTATATGTTATATCATGATGATTGCAATTCTTGAAATAGCTTGATATATATTGTTGGGCCTATTTCCTAACAACTTAAGCTTTTGGGATAATTGCTGACTTAATATGGCATTAGAGCTCTGATTTCAGGAGATTCTGAGTTCGAATATTTTTATTTTCCATTTATTGTTGTGCACTTTGTTTGCTTGTACTAGTGCACTTTGTTTGATTGCTTTTCTATATTCCATGTGTAAATTGGGGTTACACCTAAGGGAGAGTGTTGAAATAGCTTCACATAAATTGTTGAGCCCATTTCCTAACAGCTTAAGTCTTTGAAACAATTGGTGACTTGGTATCTACCCTTCGTAACTGTCTCACATTCATTTTCCTTACAGTAAGGTAATTTTTTATTTTTGTGACAACAGATTGTTAGCAGAACCTAAAAATATGGTTTCTAAACTAGGATTGACTACTATCCTTTTCTTTCTGCCATAATTAATGATTTTTATTTCACAGGAAATTATCCCCATAATTAACTGGGAGACAAGATCATTCAGCACCCCGGTGCTGGCAGTTTTACTCTTTGCTACTGTGGCATTATTCCCTACTTTCCTGCTCCCTTCTACGCCCTCCATGTGGGTGGCTGGTATGACTTTTGGTTATGGGTTTGGATTTCTACTGATCATTGGTGGGGTGGCTATTGGCATATCCCTTCCCTATTTTATTGGCTCACTCTTCCATCATAAAATTCAAGTGAGTACATTATGTTTCTTAACAATTTTCTATCTATTGTTTGAATGGATCCCCCCCCCAGGGCGTGGTTATTCAAACTAAATGGTTTTTGATTAATATGCAGGGTTGGTTAGAAAAATATCCTAAAAAAGCCTCCCTCCTAAGATTAGCTGGTGAAGGAAATTGGCGTAATCAGTTTCAGACTGTCACTTTAATAAGGATTTCTCCATTCCCATACATTATTTACAATTATTGTGCCGTAGCAACAAATGTCAAGTATGGGCCGTACTTCTTGGGTTCATTGGTTGGCATGGTGCCAGAAATTTTTGTTGCAATTTACACGTAAGAATCTCTCTCTCTCTCTCTCTCTCTCTCTCTCTCTCTCTCTCTCTCTTTCTCTCTCTATCAGAGTCTCAGTTAGTAAATCAAATGCCCATTTTAGTGAGATAAGATATGTGATGACATGCATTTACTTAAAAAAAAAAAAGTATGGTTGCTTAAATGATGTACTACATCTTCCTGTGAAAAACCACTGTCTATTATTCTAGGATGCCTAGTTGTTTTATTTTTTAAGTTCTCTGTAATGTCAGTTGTTATGTTGCATTCTCCATATTTTACTTGATCATTGCCTGCCTAGTACTTGTATTTTTTATGATAATGAGGGATGGCTTTTAACACGAACATATTAAATAATTAATCGGGGTAATTACACTTCACCCCATTGTACTTTTGTCTAAAACTCACTCATACCTCCTCAACTTCAAAATCCTGCTCTAATGTTACTTACTGTTCAAAGTGACGATAACTGGGTCTCACAGAGAGTAAGATCCTATTTACATAACTTGACTTGACTTTCTTGGATTCAAAAGTCGAGGATATGCCTTTCTTTCTCTATCCATCATTGAGGTTTCCAAACGTAATATCTATGGCACGGGTATGCAAACCTCTCTCCACCAGCAACATTCTTTTTATTTTTTACTTTTTCTTTTCTAAACCACCAATTGCATTCACATTTACAAAAACAACTTCTCTGTTTATACATAAGCACAGACATACACATATCCATCAAACACACCCATTGTTTTGTGCATTATACATCCATATCTTACGCACACATGTACATATGAAACTATTTTTTCCCCAAATAAAATCACAGAATCATGAAAATTGATCAAATTTGGTGGCATTTAACCAATTGACCCCAAAAAAAAAAAAAAATTCTTCAAAAAAAAAAAAAAACTAATTGACAAAATTACGTTCCAAAAATAAAAAAACAATTGATCAAATCTATGTATTATTGATTTGATATAATCTATTATACAATTTTGATTGGAGAAAAAGGGAGAAGTGAGAGTTCTGCAAGGTTCAATAATGATAGATATGGTGGAGTATATTTAAATAAAGAAAAGGGTATTTATGATATTTCAGTTGATAGTTAGCCTTACTAGCATGTTGCATTTTGCACCAGAGGATGGGGGATTTTAGAGTAGTTTATTTATTATTATTATTGTTGCTGTTGCTGCTGCTGTTGTTGTTGTTGTTTTGTTTCCTCCAGTTGAGGAGATACAGAAAAATTTCCAACAAAGTATGAGAAGAATTACCTCTAATTATTTTATTTCAAAATCGGATCAAATCTTGTCAATTTTGGATTTTCACATTTGTCTTTTCTTTTAATAATTTTGTGTTCATATTGTGTCAAGCCTAATATTGTACTTATAATTGGGCTTTTACAAGTGTCCGAAGAAACATGGGTGTGCAAGGGTGTTACATCTGCAGGCTTTTCAGCTGAGTAATTGTTTGCAAATCAAATTGCAGTTGCTATATATCTAGCATCTTGTGTATGTGAGGGGTTCGTGAGGGGTCATGTGTGAGTATCTTGTTTAAGGAGACAAATGCTCTTTAATGACTTGGCAAGTCATCTAAGGGGTGAGAGAAATAACAAAGCGTCCAAGAGAGAGAAGCTTCAAGGGTTTGTGAGAACCTTAAATGTCCTGTAATAACTGAGGGGAGATGAGGTATTTATAGGTGTCATCCTAGCTTGTTTGGCCAAGTTAACGAGCAGCCAACTGGAGGGTTGCTAAGGCAGTACTGAGGGAGACATTAGTTGAGAATTTTTCAAAAAAATCTGTCATGGCAGAGCAGCCTTGGCAAGTTGCTCTACCAATCCGAGATTTGTGTTAACAGGGATTGTTGCCTGATGCATGAGGGGGGAAGTGTGTCCCTTTGGTGATTGAGAAGGCATTAACTATGTTGATCTGGTGTATTAAATGGCCGGATGGGTCTTTCCGTCTTAAATGGCCAAGGTGTAGTCTCTTAAGGGAGGGGCCTAGTAACTCGATGAGTTATTCCTTTTGCCTCTAGTCCACTGACCTCGTAATTGATCCTAAATGAGGGTCTTCATTAGGAGATTGTACTTCCCAAACGTAGGTATTTTCTTGAATGAAAGGTCGAGGGATCAAATGGCTCACCAGAGAGATGCTCACTTAGAGGTGGGGGTGGGCCCAGTGGCTTGCTGGGGAGGTTACCTGTAGGGCCATTCGAGCAAGGGGTACTTTAAGAGCTCGGAGGGAGTCACCCATGAGCAGAGGGACCTTTGGGAGACGAAAGGGAGGTTGGTTTGAGCGAACATATTGGGCTAGGCATGTTGCACCTAGAGCTACGAGTTATTCTGAGGGGCTAGGTCTAGTTGTCACCTCATGAGGTTGAAGCATGGACAATGGAAATCATACCACATTAATGGTTGTAGATATTGTAAATCTGGCTTGTTTGGGTGTTCCTGTAAATCTTGCTTGTTTCATATATGCACTTGCTTTACTTAGGTTGATGGTTGTTTCTTTTGCACTATGATATTGGGGAGAAACTAATGCTACTACTCTTCTGCTATGGTTGTTCTTTACATTTTTCGCTCGTTTTCGATGTTCCCCCAACTAATAAGTACTTTATATGTCATTGTAGCGGCTTAATAATTCGAACTTTGGCTGATGCTTCGCATGATCAACACAGCCTTTCGGCATCCCAGATTATTTTTAATGTTCTCGGTTTCTGTTTAACCGTGGCTACCACGATTCTAGTTACAATATATGCAAAAAGACGACTCAAGGAACTACAGGAGGAAGAGGAAGAGCTGCTGCTGGAGTAAGCTTTTATTCTGATTCTGGGCTGGGTTGAGGAATGGAATCATATGCCAGCCAAGCTAGTCAGATTCGTCGATCTAAACACGATGACATGACTATGCTGGGGCTTAATTAACCGACTTCATCCTTGAGGATTTTATTATATATTTACGTGGAGTGGAGAAAGGTGAAGCCAGGACAGAGAGGAACAAGGTGGCCATCTGACTAAACCAGTATGTTTGATTTGAGAAGGATAGTGAAAGGGAGGAATTGTTATTAATTTAATAAATTCTGTTTCTCAATTGCCAATTGTAAATATAATTTTATATTTGTATTTGGAAATGCTTGTAAATCAATGCATTTTCTTGCTCTATGGGTTTCTGAACCTTTAAAAGTGCCATTCACATTGCCTTGATGAAGACTGCATTTTGATTCTTTTTTGTTTTGTTTTCTTGGGTTGAATTCTGGGTCAGATGCTAGCACCTTTGATGAGGGGGGGGGGGGGGGGGAAGAGAGTTGTATCGTTCTTCCTTTTGTTTTCTTTTCTTACAGTAGTTAGGCCTCGTTTGACAAAATTTTCAATTTTTAGTTTTTAATTTTTTTTTGGTAATTCGAAACCCGCACCAGTTTATTATAACTCTTAACGAATCTTAACGAACCGCGTAGTCAATGAGTAAATCAGGGGTGCTTGAACCCACTCATAAGACCTAAGTATCGGGTAAGACAGGATAGCAATCAGCGGGATTCGAACTCAAAACATCTGGGTTTACGGTTGGCCTCAAGAACCATTGGTGTTATCCTGGCGGGTTTTTTTTTTTTATTTTAATATTATTATTTTTTTAAATTAAACATAAAAATTTGTTTGATAAATTTATTTTTAGTTTCAATTTCCAAAAAAAAAAAAAAGAAAACTGTTTTCAAAATTTTTAAAAATTATGTAAATATGAGAAAATTAATTTTTCAAGTTATCGTTTTTAATTTTCATTTTTCTCTACCACCACTAGTTACAACTATTATCTATTGTCATCAGTATTTATCTCCGACTACCGTCGATTTTTTCAACTATAATCTCTATGTCAGCAACCTCGACCTTCAGTCACTGTCGCTTGCTGCCATCCGTCATCTGTCTTTGGCCACACCATCGCTACTAGCTCTCAATTGCTGGTTGCCATTTACCTCCAACTGCCAATTGTTGGCCACTACCCTCTCTGAACATTATAATTACACTTTATAATTGCCAACTAACAACTATTGTTATTAAATATGTTTTGAAGTTTCTTTTTTTTTTTTTTTCAGTTATAAAAATGAAAACTGAAAATAAAAAATTGAATACAAAAAATAAAAATTGAATATAAAAATTGAATGCAAAAATTAAAAATTAACAATTTTGTCAACTGAGCCCTTAGATATCTTGAATACTACCGTATGGCAATCATATTAACTTCGAGGGTGTAATGCTAGAAACACCAAATCTTGATGAAACGGCCCTTCAAATTTTCTTGTAGAACACTGATTTGAGGGTAATTTTGTCTTCTTGTAAAACTTTCCAGAGACAAGTTATGCAAACTGGCAATGCAAAGTATGAATGGTACAATGGCTGAGATTTGGATTGGAAGAATAGAAGCACCAGGGTAAGCAAGCAAGCAACCCAACTCAAACAAAAGCATAAGCAAAAAGGCAAAGCTGTAAGGTTCGTTTCAATTACCCCTCCAGCCTCCCAGGAGATCACGAAAAGGTTGAATTTTAGGGTGATAAGGAGGTATGTGAAATTTCAGAAATCAAAAATAACTAGGCTTGCAAAATTGAGATCATGGCACGATGCTAGTTGCTAATGTTAAAACCTTCAATTGACTTCGTCCATTTAACACAGAACAATTTAGGCTCTCACGATTTAAAGTTACTTTGAGATAGAAATTTTTAAATTCAGAATTTAAAATAAGATAAAAGTCTGCCCCTAGAATGGGTATGGTTTGGTAGGAAATTTTTGTTGCTTAGCAAAGAAAACGTGAATCGAGTGAAAGAAAAATCTCAGTCTAGGACAGCTGTTGTGTAGAGTATGAAATGGGCTCTGTTACTTCGACTCCCATGTTAGTCAACTGAGAGACCGACTGCATGGAAATGGAAATTACATCCAAGAGAAAGAATTGCAATTTGCCAAAAAGACACAGCACTTTCCTAGCAACCAAACAAAAAAGAAATCACATATTAAACAATCCTCAATTATTTCACAACTGTTGACAAATTTAGTTTACAAAATAAACTAAAAAATTTTTCTTTCATTACGTTAAAAAAGCCAAGGAATGTCTTCGCAAAGTCCTTGTTAGGCCCGAGAGTGGCTGACAAAACTTCAATGCGAGAAGTATCCTCAACCAACCACAACCTTTTCCGCATTGGGAATTCCAATTTATTTAGAAATTTTAATCACAGTTTATTATTTGAGTGATGTGAAAGTTGTATTTGTATAGTAAAAGAACATTTTAATTAATTTAATTTTTTTCGAAATGATATATTTAAAAATTCATTACTAAATTTTTCAAAGTTTAGAATTTTTATTATATACGTTACTTTGTCACATTTCCATTTTAGGTTCAAGTCTCTGCCGTCGCTGCGGTGGTGCTGTGGTGAGTCAATTTAATCGTCTCTATCTCTCTCTCTCTCTCTCTCTCTCTCTCTCTCTCTCCATCCTGAACCTCTCTCTTCAAGCATGGATTTCTGGGTTTTTTTTTTTTTTAAACCTCATTTAGTCTGAAGTTCAGCCCAGATGAAGGGATAGAGATTGCGCGAGAATGAAACCATTTGATCATTATCCGGTTCTCTTGTTATTGTTTCTGTTTAGTTTTCTCGAGTTCCGAGTGGTTTCTCCCATCACTGAGAAGGAGATCTTGCTTCAGTTCAAGGGCAACATCTCGAGTGATCCCTACAACAGCTTGAGCTCCTGGGATTTGAGCAGCAAAAACCCATGTCAGGACTACGCTGGTGTGTTCTGTAATTCAGATGGAAATGTAGAGAAGGTTGTTTTGTGGAACAGTAGTCTCGGTGGAGTGTTATCACCGGCCTTATCAGGGCTGAAATCTTTGCGGGTTCTCACCTTGTTTGGCAATCAATTCACCGGAAAAATTCCATCCCAATACGGGGAGATTGAAACCTTGTGGAAAATCAATCTGAGTTCCAATTCTTTATCTGGGTCCATTCCTGATTCTCTCGGCGATTTACCAAACATTCGATTTCTTGATTTGTCGAGGAATGGGTGTAGTGGGGAGATCCCACCTGCTTTGTTTAAGAATTGTAGCAAAACCAGGTTTGTCTCTCTTTCACACAATGATCTTTCGGGTTCAATTCCGGAATCAGTTGGGAATTGCTTGAATCTTCTTGGGATTGATTTGTCTTTCAATAATCTCAGCGGTGGCCTCCCTTCACAAATTTGTGACATTCCAGGCTTGAAGTACTTGTCCTTGAGGAGAAATGTGCTGGCTGGTAGTGTTCGAGAGCAGTTTTTGTCGTGCCAGAGATTAAAGCTCTTGGATCTTGGTAGCAATTCGTTCACTGGGTTGGCTCCTTTTGAGGTTCTTGGATTCACAAATCTTACCTATTTCAATGTTTCTCATAATGGGTTTGAGGGGGAGATTACAGGTACTGAAGATTGTAGTGAGAAATTGCAAGTTTTGGATGCTTCGAGCAATCAATTGTACGGGGAGATCCCATTGAGCATAGCAAATTGCAGTGCCCTTGAGTTCTTGGACTTGGGTTTTAATAGTCTAAATGGTAGTATCCCAACTGAGGTTGGAGATTTGAAGGGGCTGCTGGTTATTCAATTGGGGAATAATTTGATTGGAGGAACCATCCCCAAGAGTCTTGGAAGTTTGTCTCAAATTCAGTTTCTTGATCTAACAAACAATTCCTTATCCGGGTCAATCCCTGCTTCACTTGAAGATCTGCAAAAGTTGACTCATCTTAACCTCTCTTACAACAAACTCTCTGGTTCTATTCCTTCCACCATCCAGCATTTTGGTTTCTTTGCATTTTTTCACAATCTAGGGCTGTGCGGTGCCCCTGTGGAAACTCCCTGCCCAGGCAACGGCAAAACTCCAGAACCAGGAAAACCCAAGTTGACTGTGACGGCCATTCTTGCGATTGTTTCTGCTGCGGCAATCCTCACTGGTGTTTGTGTGATAGCCATTGTGAATACGAAGGTTCGCAGGAGGAGGAGAAGAGATGATGATAAACAGGCTGCGGATAGCGCTCCACTTGGCTCAAGCTTAACGGATTCGAACATCCTCCTCGGAAAGTTGGTTCTCTTCAGCAAAAGTCTGCCCTCGAAGATTGAAGATTGGGAGGTCGGCAAAAGAGCTTTACTCGACAAGGAGGATCTGATTGGCGGTGGCTCGATTGGAACTGTCTACAGGGCTACTTTTGAAGGTGGAGTTTCGATTGCAGTGAAAAAACTCGAGACTCTGGGAAGAATCAGAAACCAAGATGAATTCGAGCATGAAATCAGACGGTTAGGAAACCTCCAACACCCCAATATCGTTGCTTTCCAAGGCTACTACTGGTCCTCCGGTATGAAGTTAATTCTATCAGAATTCGTTCCGAATGGGAATCTGTATGATAATCTACACGGATACGATTACCCTGGAACTAGCACTGGTGTGGGAAATCCCGAATTAAATTGGTCTAAAAGGTTTCGGATTGCTCTAGGAACAGCAGGAGCTCTTGCTCACCTTCACCACGAACGTAAGCCTCCGGTTCTTCACCTCAACCTCAAGTCCACAAATATACTCTTGGATGAAAACTACGAACCCAAATTATCCGATTATGGGTTGGGAAAGTTACTTCCCTTGTTCCATAGTCATGGTTTAACCCAATTTCACAGTGCAGTTGGGTATGTTGCACCGGAATTGGGTCAGAGTACGAGACTGGTGAGTGAAGAATGTGATGTTTATAGCTTTGGGGTGATTCTGCTGGAACTGGTCACAGGGAAAAGACCAGTGGAGAGTCGAGCTGAAAATGAAGTGGTGATTTTGTGTGATTACGTTAGGGGGTTGACGGAGAGTGGCAGTGCTTCAGATTGCTTCGACAGAAGCTTGAAGGGTTTCGCAGAAAATGAGGTGATTCAGGTCATGAAGTTGGGTTTGATCTGTACTTCTGAGATGCCTTCGAGGAGACCAAGCATGGCTGAAGTTGTTCAGATTCTTGAGTCCATGAGGTCAAGATTGGAATAGTGATGCGCTTAGAGCGGTGATAATGGTTATTCTATTACAGTGTTAGAGTCAAGAGTTCAACAATAGTCACCTAGAGAAAAATAGTAGGAGGAACATTATTTTGTATTCATTGTGAGATTGCCTTCATCAATTCTTTTTTCTTGTAATTTCTTCAGCAAAATCATTTGTTTTGTTTATCATTTGCAAATAGCAAGAATTGATTGTCGATTAATCACTCCGAATCAATTTTATTTCAAAAGAAATCACCTTTCATTTAATAATGCTCTGCAGGACTGTCCATATTCAGACAGGCTCCATATACTGCAACGTAAACAGCTTCGGAAAAACCACACCACCCATCACCTGCGGGGTTTGCCTGTGTTGGTTGGTAGGTGTGCTTCCCGCTTGAATGTGTTTCCTAGGAGTTCCACCCATTTGTGAAGCAGGTAAATTTGGGCAAAAACAAATGATCGTCTTTTAGTTTAAAAGTCAAATACATAACCTAACCTTCTCGTAATTTGAATTAAAGTATAAAACTGATTAAATCTATTAAATCTAATTGAATTTGTACCTCATGAGTTAAAACTGGCCAAGGTTAAAAGAATTTCATAAAAATAAATAGATAAAAGAACATTTTTACTTATTTTTATATTAACACAAAACATTATTTTATTTTTTAAAGCAACTGAATGTCTTTATTTTTCTAAATAATATTTTTCCAAACAATTATATATGAGCCTATATGACAAGCGATACAAATTTAGTTAAATTTAATATTTTTTTTTTTGACAATTTTGTATTTATATCTAAATCACGAGGAGATTATATGTTGATTTTTAAATTAAAGAGGGGTCATGTACTTTTTCTCCAAACCATATGGGGTAAGTGTAATTACCCCTACAAAATACTATCCGAAGAATTCTATTAGATTGATGCGGGCCAGGTGACTTACGGTGAACATACCATTTTTAAATAATAATAATAATAATAAATTAAAAAGAAGTTTATTCATAAGCCTACCTCAATGTATCATTCTAGTGTAATCTTTGTAAAATTTTTGTAGAATATCGTTCTAGATGTTGCTCTGGGAAGCCTGCTAGTTAAGTTCTACTTCCCCTTCTTTTTTACTTTCTATGTTCTTAATCTCACCCAGTTTCAATAAAATGTGACTTCAGTAATTGGCTGCAAGTCATCAAACAATTTTCCATTACCAAATGCAGAGTAATTTTCTTCCTTTGGTCAATCCAGTCATGAGCAATACAAAATAAGTTTGAGTTTTAGTGAAAAATAATAACTTGCAAGGAAACCAATTGAAAAAGAATCATTCATAATTCAATTATCTGCAAACCATTTATATTTATTTTGCACAAGAAATTTCAAAATGAACTTGACTCTACATTGTCTCTACTCCTTGACTGCTTTTGAATCATGACAAGTGATCTATAATTTTCAGATAGGATATACAGAAACCAAGTAGGATTCACGTGCACATACCACAGATGGCGACGCAGAACAAATTGACGAAAACTTGAGGTGGCAAACCATGAGGCAAGAAGTGGCAAATGGACCTCTTTCTTCTTCATGGATCAAAGGATTACCAATTAGTAAAAACGATATCAACTCAGAGCCTCTTATGATTTGCATGATACATGAAGCCATCAAACTTCAAATGCAATAACAATTCCAGGAACTGAATCCCCTGCTTTAGCAGTTTCTTGCTTCAGGCTAAAAGCGAGGGAGTGACCTACAACTGCAACGCCATAAAGACTACAATATTGTTCCCAAATACCTGATCTGATTTTGTAGCTTGAATTGAAGTATGAATAAAAAGAGCATCTCAGCTGAGAGATTTACAGGTCTCAGAAACTTTCCGAATTCGTTCCATAACTACAGGAATGTCCCTTTCAGTCAACGCGGTAAAACAACAACGGAACCACCCAGGTTCAATACAATGACAAGAAGATCCAGGAGTTACATTAATCTTAGCTACATTCAGCAACTTATCCCAGAGCTCAAGCTCCCCTTTCTCACTGTATGAGCGGATCAACCTGCTCATGTCAGCCCAACAGTAGAAACCACCGCTGCTTTTAATGCATTCAATTCCCAGTTGCTTCAATCCAGCCACAAACTCAGTATACATCCTCTGAAGCCTTTCTCTATTCGTCTTTACAAACTTCTCGATGAACTTTGCGTCTGACAGCATCGATATAAGCAAGCGTTGGGTTGGAGCCGAGACGGATGAGAATCTCGCTAGTTTCTTAGCAGCAGCCAGAACATTCTCATTAAAGGAATATATAACGCCCATTCTAAAACCTGGAAGAGAGAGGTCTTTTGAGATACCATAAACTATATGAACTCTATTTCGATCAAAACCTTCTGAATCAACGATCTCTGCCAGGCTAACAAACTCCTCACTTCCATGAGTGGACCCTGCCAATATCTCATTCGAGATAATGTGGATGTTCTTTTCCATGGCAAAGTCCAAAAGGCTATAGAGTGTTTCCCGATCAAGCAGATTGCCAACAGGATTAGAAGGGTTTGATATGATAATCCCACAAACCTTTAGACCACGTTTCTTAGACTGGGTAAATGCTCGGTCAAGAGCAGTTGTACTTAAACTGAAGCCGTCTGCACTGCGGCAAGGAACAGGTACAATCTCTACCCCAGTTCTCCATTTCACATCCCTGTCAAGACTGGATATTGTGTTTAAGGTTCAGTTTCTAGACGGGATAAAATGATCAAAAGGGAATTTTTTTGCAAAAGAGGCAGAGAGTTACTCTGGGTAATATGGTGACGGAACAAGAAATGCATTTCCTGCATCTGCCAGACAGAAACTAAGCATCTCAATGGCAGGGGTTGCACCAGCTGTTAATATTATCTGTGATGGGTTGAAGGACACAGATCTCTCCATGACTCGGGACATGAATCCAGCCACAGCCTGCAGTCATAGTAAAATTAAAATTAAAGCACAGTGGCTAGGGAACAATTCCAATAGATAAACAACACCATGTTCATGTTCAGGAAAACGTCATCTATAGTGCACTGAATTGAAAGCGAAATTGTCAAAGGCTCCCTTTGTCTAGCATAGTGGTATTTGCAAAGAAATCAAGGATCCATGAGAAATTATGATAAACAGAGACAGGAGGTATATCAGAAAAACAAGAAAATAAAGGATTTCCATAACAATGAAAAGCCAGCTAATTATAGTAGTGTGCTTAACACAAGAGTCAAATAGGCCTACAGATGCATTTTAGTTAGACAGTGTTCTAGGAATAAACCATGGAAAAAAAAAATAACCACAAAGAAAAACTGGAACAAGAACATAAAGAACATCTACACCACACAACATTAAGGGCATGTTTGTTTCATGGGATAAGAGGTTGAATAAGAGATAGCATCTCACTTTTAATTTTTAGCCTACTTTTAGCTATTTTTTTTTTTAATCAAGATAACATCTCTTATTATATGAGATAACATCTTTAGAATAGATGTTATTCCCAAAAAAATTAAAATTAAATGTAGAATAAAAATTAAGAGTAGGAAGCTATTTTATATGCGACAAAACAAACATGCCCTTAGATCGCCACAACATGTGAAGGGAAAAAGAAAATCACAAAACATGCAAGGTAAAAATTATAAAGTTGCAAAATTTAGTTCTAATAAGACTGGATTAGATAAGAAAAACATAACAAATCAATATAAATTGGTATTAACCCAAAAACTGAAACAGATTCCGTCCATGACAAAGAGACAAAAGAAATTAGAATAATACCACTTTCAGCTCCATCAATCCATCAAGTGGCTGATAAGTTGCAATCCCACTTATACTCAAATCCCCACCAAGAATCGAACCCTTCGCATTCTCTGCTAACCAATCTTGAACCAAATCCAGCGACAACTACAGTCAACGGAAAAACCCTTCGAAACCCATCAATTAACAAATCCAAATCATTTTAAAACAAACGAAACACATATACACGCAGAGATAGATTGATGTATATACCGACCCTATTTTCAGCCAATCCAAGCTGAATAACACCATCTGGGTTAGTTGAATAATCAAAAGGGTCCTCGGAAACCTTCTTCAATCCGATGTAGTACGGACCATCACTTAGTTTAGCGATAGAATTAGCCCTGGAAGAGATATGAGCCCCTCTCGGGGAAATAATAGACCGAGATTGAACCCTATGCAGCCCATGGGAAACCTCCGTCGCGGCCGGCGGAGGAGTGGGTGGTGGGGTGGTGGGGCCGCGCCGGTTGCGCTTGAGGTAAAGTTGCAAGAAGTAGAAGAGAGCGCAGGGTATGACTGAGCCTAAAACCAGGCCGCCCCTGCCTTGAACTATCCCTTGCAAGGGCACTATGACCCTCATGGCAGTGGTAGCTCCGCCGCCACTTGCGGTGGTGGTGGTGGTTGGTTTGGAGGAGTCTTCGTCGGATTGTTTGGTTCTAGTTCGGGTTAGGGTCATGGTTGGCACATGGTGAGCCGCCGCACTCCGACGAACCAGAGGTCGTTCGCGGTGGTCGACGGAGAATACGGAGTGTAGAAGAAGAAAGCCCTTTTTCTTTTTATTTTATTTTATTATTTATTTATTTTTGTTGGGATGGGGGTTTCTTTATTTTCGAGGTGTTGAGTGAGAAGGTGACCTCTCTCTGTGCAGGTTCTCTCTCTCTATATCTATATATTTCTTTTTTTTTTTTTGGCGTACAAATTTTCACTGGAATTGATGATTCAGCACCGTTCCGTTAATTTTTTTTGGGGGGGGGGGGGGGGGGGATCTAGTCGTGATTTTTACCCTTTTTTAGTGAGTTTACTAAATTGCCCCTGGTTTGGTTATCTAAATTGTGGAAATATCGGAATTCAATTTTTTTTTTTTGCGCACAAATTTTCACTGGAATTGATGATTCAGCACCGTTCCGTTAGTTTTTTTTTGTTTTTTGGGGGGGGGGGGATCTAGTCGTGATTTTTATCCTTTTTCTTTGAGTGAGTTTATTAAATTGCCCCTGGTTTGGTTATCTAAAGTGTGGAAATATTTAAATTCAATTTTTGAAGAGTTAAAATAAAATACTACGAAATTTTATAAATCTCTATAAATACGAATTACGAGATAATAAATTTAAATTCTCCACTCATTACATAAAATACGAATATTAACTTTTATAATTTATATAATTTATATCACTCCAAGCACATCAAATCAAAGCTATTTAACGCGCGCTTTAGTTGTTACACATTTTTTAGGATACAATTTTACCCTTATTTAATTACTAGTAATAACATGTACTTATAAGAGAATACAATTAATATTAAGTTTCTTATATAGTTAAAATTTTAGATAAAAATTTCAAATAAAAAAATTATGATGATTTTTTTAATTTTTTTTTTTCAAATTTTGAGAGGATATTTGATTGGTAAAATTTTGGTCAAAAAGTATAATAAAAGTACAAAAATTTGATATAAAAGTGATATGTGGTAGAATTGAATTGGTAGAAAGTACCAAAATTTGATAAAAGTTGATAAATTTTGGATTAATTTTGACCAACCAAACACCCTCTAAGTCTTAACATTTACTACATGTGTTTTGATGTCACTCTATTAATTTTTAATAAGCACCATAAAAAGAAACTTAAATTATGGTGCTTTTGGAATGTTCAACTTCCTAAAAAACATAATTGGACAGAATTTAAGTTGGTAGTTTTGATTTGTACATAATCTTTACCTTTGAAATATGGTAAAATTTAAAATACCAAAATTATTTTGTGAGATAGATGATAGTAATGTCCACTAAAATAAGAATTGAGCAAAAAAATTTAAAATGTAAAAATGATCTCAATTGTTGAATAAAAGAAAAAAAAATAATTCTTAACCATTGAATAGTAATTTATAGGAGAGACATTTTTAAAAACTATTTTATTTTATTTTATAAATATGGAGAATCTAGTGATATTTATTATTTGTTAAATGAACGAAATTTTATATTGACATTTATTTCCCTCCCTCTACTTATCACAAAACTATATCTTGATTTTTTTTAATTTTTGTTTTTTAAATATTAATGTAACATAGTAATCAAAATGCGAAAAACATAAATAATTTGAATAATTAATTCTAAATTTTAAATTTTATAAATTTATTTTTAGTCATAAATTTGTTTTAATAATAAATTTTACTTATTGATTTAGTAACTAACAGAGTTAGGATAATTTTAAATTTAAATTTTTTATATTTATATTTTGGTGATAAAAAATTGATATTACAAATTTTACTAATTGATTTACCAATGAGTAGTTTGAATAATTATTTCTAAAATTAAATTTTATATATAATTTTTTAGTCATGAAAATTAATTTAATAAAAAATTTTACTAAATAACAAAAATATTAGTTTGGATAATTAGTTATTAAAACTAAAATTTATATATTTTTTATTTGCGAAAATTAATTTAAATAATAAATTTTACTAATTGTTTTATCAATTAACAAAAATATGAACAGTTTGGATAATTAGCTTTGAAATTTGAATTTTATATATTACTTATTTTGACATGAAAATTTATTTAATAAAAGAATTTCTAATTTGCAGAAAAATTAGTTTGGATAATTAGTTTTAAAAACAAAATATATATTCATCTTTTAGTTATAAAAATTGATGCCAAAGCAAATTATTCCAAATTATTTATACCGATTAAATAATTTAGAAAAACCAACCACGTGACTTTAAATGAGGGATAAATAAGGTTAAACAATCAAAAAAAAATAAGTTTATTTAAGGTGTATTTGGAGTGAAAAAAAGTGAGATAAATTGACAGGTCGTAATACATGCAGTGAAAGAAAAAAATTGATATGATATAAAGTTAATATAGATTTATAAAATTTTTATTATTTATTTACAAACCAAACAGAGCCTTAATATTAAAGTTCACCTCAATCTAGAATGGGAAAGGAAATTTTCAATCAATTAGCAAAATTTCTTCTAACTAGACATATATTCTGCCGATCAAATAATAAAATTTTCTTTCACAAATATCTCATATAAGCTTTTACTCAAAAAATAGCGTGGAGGTTGCATGAAGAAAAGTATGAATTTTCTCATCATTGTTCTCCATAATAATGCCCATAAAAGAAGGGTAAGTTTGGAATAAGATAAATTGAGAGTTTGTAATATGTGCAGTGAAAGAAAAAAGTTAATGTGATATAAAATTAATAGAAATTTATAAAATTTTTTGAAATTTATTTACAAACCAAACAGAACCGAAGTAAAAAACAATAAATAATAAAGAAGTTTGTGCTTCTCTTCGCATAACCTCCTCGCTACTTTTCGAGTAAAAACTTGTGTGGCCTTTTTGGTAAGGAATTTTTGTTGTTTGATTAACAAAATTTTTGCCTAGTAAGGGAGGATATTGTTAACTGATTGACAAAATTTTTTTTTCCTCTCCAGACTGGCAACCCGTAGGGCGAACAAAAGTTTTTGGGGGAGGTTATTTAGCCTAATAATTTTTTTAATAATTTAAGTCGTGTGAGTAATTTGTGGAATTTGAGTTTCAAAATCATAATTTAGGGTGTAATATAAGATAATTGATAGTTGTGGAGGGTAAAATGAGACGCTAATCAGGGTTTAAGAAAATATGCGTTTTCCTTTTTTAACTATTTTACCTAATTTTTCTTTACTTAATTTTACATGTTTTTCATGTCTACTTTCTATCAATGATTTGAATAGCCTAAATAACTTAAGACAATTTGAAATATTATTTTTTTTTAACCGAATGTGTTCGGGTTAGTTTACGTGCACCTCAACTAATCCCTAGAATCATAAAATTAACGATTGGGTAAATTCTCTAGTGGTTCTGAGGAGACTCAAATTAGTACAACTGAGAGGTAAATTCAACATTCTTACCAATTAAACTGATCCTCAAAGTTTGAGCAATTTAAAATACAAGTCTATAGTTTGTAGATACTGTCAAACAATTAATCGTTACCAGGGTGAAATTAAAAATGGGTTATAATTTACAAAGGATATATATTTTTTCCCAATTAAAAAAGAAATAAGACATATAAACAAGTCTCAATAATAAATATGTATTCCTGAAAGTTTCGGTTTAAAACAAAAATAATAACTATATTTTTATAAGTAACACGCAAATACAAAGGTTACTCTAGATTACCTCTAATTAGGGATTAAAAAATATATAATACCTTGGAATAGTATATGAGATTAGATATAATATACAGTTGATTTTTATATGAAATTATTATTTTGATATTTAGTTAATTAAATTTGAGGGAAATATATGAGAGAGCAATATACCATTCCCTTCAAAAAAAAAAAAAAAAAGGATATGCCATTTTGACATATTAACATTCACCTTTCTCTCTCTTTTTCTTTTTTATAATAAAGAATTTGTCGAATAAAAAATTCTATTGACGGTCTCACATTCAAGGGTAATGCTAAAAATTTTTACGTAGGTGGACACTAATTATAAAATAGATAAATATGAGAGAGAGAGAGAGAGAGAGAGAGAAAGAGAGGAGAGGAGGGTTAAAGTAAAGCTATATATAGAGAGAGAGAAGAATGAGTTAAACTGGAACTAGATATATTTTAGTTTTATTAGATAAGATGAGTAATTGCAAATGCCTATTGGCTTAATTTTTTTTCTTTTTTTTTTTCTTTTCATTGGATGGGACAATTGGTGTTGGGTTAATTTTTTCTTTTCTTTTCTTTAGTAGGCACAATTAATATTGGACTAATTTTTTTTTTCTTAGGTGAGCCTAATAGAGCACTAAAACAATATTAGCAAAAATATACGTATAGGCCCTCCCTTACCCACTTTCCTAACAAATAATTGAAAACGTATAGGACATTTTTTCTTAGAGCTTTTCTCATCATTTTTATGTTTCAATTTTGAATTTTATTATTTGTAAGTGTGTTTGTTTGTTTTATATTTTATTTATTACATTCATATTTATTATAACTTTTCTTTAAAAAGTAATAAAAAAAATACTTATTGATAGACCTGTCAATGGGTCAAATCTATATTGAATCTGTCGAATCCAAATCTTATCTAAATCCAATAATAATGGATTCAATCTAAATTCAATAATAGTTGCGTTCAATTTCTATATCTGATCTGTATACTTGAATTCAACTTGTTTTAAAAAATATTTTTTAATTTATCATTTTATAAAAATAAATATATATATATTTATATAACAAAATACATCGATTGATGTAACTTTTGCCCTACTTAGCACGGGGTTTGCTAGGCCGAAGGGGGTGAAAGAATTAAAGCACATGGGGAGACTTTTTTTTTTAAGGCAAAAGGGGGGTGTTGGGAAAACAAATTTACAAAAGGGTTTTTTTTTTTTCTGCCAAGGAAAAAACTCCATCTTTTTGACAAATTTTTTATTTAATTAAGTTAAAAAAATAAAATAATATTTTTTGATAACTTTTAAGTATGTAGTAAAATAAATAAACTTTTATAAATAATTAATTTTAAATACATATATTTTTATACTATTTGCAATAAGGAGGCTAAAAATTTTGAATTTGACATATTTTTAACTGTTGGATTTACTTAATGGTTATGATTATTTTTATTTTTCTCTTCACTTTAATTGTCTTTTCAGTCACTTTTTATGAAAATACACTATGTTACTATTTCCCATATTTTTTTGAATATTTTAAATTTTTTTAAAATGTGAGTATTTATAATAAATAATTTATATATTAATATTAGACAAAGTTAACTATTTTTTTTAAAATAATTTAAACTTTAAGTGTCTTAAAAATTTTCATAAAGAATAAATATTTAAATAAAAAATGATTTTAATGTACTTAAAATTTAAAATTTTAAGTACATATACTTTTATATATATTCTTTGTGTTATTTATATAATAATAAAACCAAAGAATTTGAATTTGATATATTTTTAACCGTTAAATTTACTTAATAATCAGAATTATTTTTTTTTCTCTCCATTTTAGTTACATTTTTTATCATTTTATATGAAAATATACTTTGCTACTCTTTTCATATTTTATTGAGTATTTATTTATAAAAATTTTTTAAAATGTGATTATTTGTAATAATTTTACATTTGAATTATTTACAGGCTAAATTATGTTTGTGTACCTTTAGGCACACACAATTTCTAGTATATATATATTACTCAAAAAATATATGTATACATGTATGGTGTATAGATATACAGGTAACAGAATAGATGAAGGCCACGTATATGTAAATATATATCTATCCCATGATAAGCGAAAATAGCAGTCAAGGCTTCGACGTCCACTTTTGCCACCTTTTCTCAAGTATGCCCCTATAAGTTTTCTTTATTACCATTTTGTTCTTAAGTCTTTTTTCAGCTTTTTTTTTTCTTTTTTCTTTTCCTTTTATTTTTTATCGGCTTTAACGTCCAGTTTTGGCCACTTTTTCCATCTATGCCCCTCAAAGTTCTGTTTTATTACCATTTTGTCCTCAAGTCTTTTTTCGGTTTTTATTATTATTATTATTATTTTTATTATTTTAATTTTAAGAATATTTATAAAAGCTTTTTTAGGTACCATTTTGCCGATTTTAACCATCTTTCTATTTAAGATTTATTACTATTTTACCCATATGTGTCTTTTTTTTAATTATTTTTTAAGAGTTGCGTTTTTTATTTTTATTTTGATTTTTTTTAGCTTTACAATTTTTTTTCTATTTCTATTTTATCTTATATATATATTTTTTTATATAATAAGCCATAATACAATTTCAGCGTACATATATTTATCATTTTTTTATTTTTACACTTGTTTTATATTTTTTTATCCTTCAAGTGTTGTTGTATTTTTTTTATAATAAATCACAATATACTTTCAATATACATATTTTTATATATTTTTTCATTTTGCCCTAATTTTATATTTTTTTATTTTTTAAGTGTTGATGCGAGTTTTGTTTCTTTTTTTCCCCATTTTGGGGGCATTTGGAGTCCAAAAAAATAAAAAAAATTAAAATGTGCTGTTAATGTGATGTAAAAATGACAGGTGACAAAATTTGATTGGAAGTATTTGAAAACTTTTGAAATTTTTTAATTTTTTGGGATTCCAAATGAACCCTATATAATAAGCTGCAATTGACTTTCGACATACGTATTTTTATTAATTTTTTTCCTTGTTTTATATTTTTTATCTTTCAAGAGTTGCTGTATTTTTTTTTTTATAATAGGCTACAATGCAATTTCAACTTACATATTTTTAACAAAATTTTCATCATTGGTTTATATTCTATTGTCCTTCAAGTATTGCTGCTTCCTTTTTTTTTTTTTTTCCAGAGTTTTGATTTTTATCTTTTTTTATTATTTTTATTTCATATTTATTCAATTTTTATCTCTCACTCATGTCTCTGTATCTCTCTTTCCCTATTAAAAAAAAAAAGAGAAAAGAATAGAAATTCAATTTTTTTTTTTTTGTTTAAGCTGTCTCTAGATCAAGAATTTGTTGCGAAAAAAAAAAGAAAAGGTAAGAATTTAAAATTTCTTTTCTTATTTAGGTTACGATACATAATATAGAAAAATATGTATGAAATATAAAAAATTTAATTAATTAAATTAAAACTCTTAATGTATTAATTAATACCTTTTATTTTAATTTTTTAAATCCATTCAAATGGGAGTATATATTTAAGATTTTATATTTTATATTTTTCCTATCTTTTTCTTTTTATTTTCATTTCATTTTTCCTTTTTCTTGCAGCAAATTTTTACTCCAAACACAACTTTTTTTTCAAGTTTTATTTTTTTTGAGAAGATCAAATATTTTTTTATTAATTAAATTTTCATCTTTCTTTTTATTAATTTATTTCATATCATCTAATTTTTTTCTCTCTCACCATAAAAGAAATGGAAATGGATATAGACTTAAAATGTATTCTTTTGTTTGGGTTATGATGAAAAATAAAAGAAAAAACGAATGGAGGTTAGGAAATTAAAAAATTAATATAATAATGAATGTCTTTTATTTTAGTATAGCCTTTAATTATTTAGATAAGAATAAAATATTTTCTTTATAATTATTTTTTCTATATCATTTTATTATTTTATTTAATGTTTGTTAATTTTTCTTCTCTCACATCTATTTAAACTGTGTTTAGCTTAATAATTTTTCACAAATAAAAGAATGAGATATAAATTTAAAATCTTCTCTTATTTAAATTGTAATTGAAAATGCAAGTAATTAATTAATTAAATTAAAAGCTAATACATTAATGAATATTTTTATTTTTTATATTCTTAAATTCATTCAAAAAGAGGTATATATTTAAAATTTTATATTTTTTATTTTATTGCATCTCTTTTTTTTTTAATCTTTTTTCTAAACATAAGTTTAATAAATTTATATTTTATTTCTTGATATCAGCATGTGCATTTACTAGCATATATATATATATATATATATATATATGTGCGCGCGCGCATAACAAATTAGATGAAGGACGTGCCCGGAGCTTGCGTCAGAAAGACGGGCTCGAGCGATTGGCTCGGAACAAATACATATATATATATATATATATATTTGTTTGTAATGAAAAGAATTTATCTTCATATTTGTTATTTACGATTGAATAAATACTTTTATCAAATTATTTATAAATAGTAGAGTTAATTAAACAATTAATAAATTGTACTAAAAGATTTTTTTTCTCAAATTATATATTAACTTATCATTGTCAGTACATTAAAAAAATACTATAGCCCCGTTTGGCATATTAACTTTCTCTATAAAATTCTATAAATCTCTAACAACTCCTCTACCTCTAATTTTTCCGCCATCACTAATTTAAAAAAATTCTAATATTTCGCTAAAAAAAAAAATCTGAAAGTAGGTTAACCGAATATGTAAATTTTTTATACAATCATATTCTTTATGTCAAAAGCTTTCAAATGAGTACTATTGTCGCTATTTTTTGTAAATTTTTTTGAATCCGTTCCCACAGTTTGCTATTTTTTAGAAAAAAAAGGCGTCAAAATTAACTCAAAATCACATTTTATCTCAATTTATTTTATTTTTTCTTACGCCAAACGAGACCTATATGTATTCTTACTTTAATAAAATTAATAGACAAAAATAATAATCAAATAATTTGAATACATAATTTTTAAAAATTTTTTAAAATAATAGATCTGACGGATCGATTTAGATTTATTAGTTATTAAATTTAATAAATTTAAATTCATTAAGTCACTGATTAAATTTATCATATTTGATCTAATATTATTAAATCTAATCCGAATCAGATCTTCATTAAATCCATCAGATGTAGCAACAATGCTATAATGTACTCAAATTACATTGGTAGGTAAAAACTGCCATCAGATTTCTAGTGCTCTTATTTAGATGTGTTTTGGTCATCACAAATCTTTTCTCAGGCTCCGGTTAGTTGGAAGGACAATAAAATGAATGGAAAAAAAAAAAAAAAATGTTAGGGGTGATAAATGTTCTTCTATTTTCCTTTAGGTGAGGATTTTTTTTTAACTGTTTGGTTGAAAGAAAAAATATAAATTATAGTTTAAATCTATTTCAAAAATAATTTTTAAAAAGTGGACCCACATATAAAATAAAAATTAAATACTTCTTCTCTTTTCTCTTTTTCTGTCTATTCTTTTTCTCCTTCTCTCTCATAAATAGATATTAGAAAAATAATGAACAGGGATGGAATCCCCCTCCCCCTTTTTGCTTCATATTTTCTTTTGCTAAACCAAGTAAGAAAAATAATCATTTCTTTTTTTTTTTTTTTTTTTTGTATCTCTCAATTTTACACAAACCATACAAGGGCTTAGTTCCAAAAAGCAAAAGAATAGTACAAACTGTAAAATTTGAGCGAGAGTTTTGATCTCGAGGCTAATTTTGCCAAGCCTTGGTGTGTGTTTAATTTGAAGAAAAATAAGAATGAAGGAAAAATGGATGGTATAAAGAGTTTTTTCTTATTTAATTTAAAGAAAAAAATGGAATGAATGAAGGAAAATAGGAAGAAAAAAAAAAAAGAAAAAGAACACGAGGGGTCCATGGGTTTTTTTCCCTCCAAAAAAAAAATGGGAGGAAAAGGGAAGGAAAAGAAAAAAGAGGAATAAGAGAGAGAAAAGGAGAGAAAATTTAAAATGTAGGTCTCACTTATTTTTTACAATAATTTTTTACACAAAATTTGAATTATATATACTATACATATACATATATATATATATATATATATCTTCATTTATTTATTTTCTCCTAACCAAATATCGTTGAAGAAAGAAAATTTATCATCATAAGAAAAAGGAAAATTCAACATCTCCCATTTACTTTCTTTCTATTTCCATTTCTTACCAAGCAAAATATTATTGTAACTGTCCAATGGAAAATTACTTACCACTCCTAAAACACATGTTGGCGACTAGGATCATGCTACCTAAGTCCAAAAAATTATACGACCCATGGAAGCGAGAATAATTTGTTCTCCATTATTACCAAATAATCTCTTCCCTTCAACACTTGATGCAAAAATCACAATTCAAGTTAACGTATCACACCTGAGTTTATGATCGTTTTCATTCTCAAATATTTCAAAATTTGATTAACATATTAAATAATTTATGTTTTTAGTAGTCGAGTCATATTTTTGTCGAAATGTGATAATTTTAGATTAACATGCTTAATTCGTGTCATATTGTATTTGAGTCTTTTTTTTCCTTCAATAATTTACATTACATGTCGTGTTATATAGATTTTAAAAGTTTTACCATGAAGATTAGAAGAGACAAGACTTAAATTGTGTTTCAATCAAGACTATATTAAGAAAAATAAAAGATATAGGATTTCTAAATTATTTTTCATATTTAGTTTGTAATGAAAACAAAAAAGAAAACATAAGTGATTTAAAAAATTAAAAAAATAAATTAAAAACTAATTAATTAATAAATATCTTTTATTTTATTATATTTTTTAATCCATTCAAATAAAAGTATATATTTTTAAGAATTTATGTTTTTCTCTTTTTTTATATTTTTCTTTATTCTATATATATATATATTTCTTTTCCTTTACCAAATTCTCACCCCCCAAACTTTTGTTTGCCTTCACCAAAGTTTTGCTCCAAACACACCCTAAAGGGGGTAATCGGAAAATTGGCAATGAGACAGAAAGAACCTCCGATAACAATGATCAATGAACACTTGCGTGGTGTTAATCTAAGGGCCCGATTGGATGGTGTTAAAATTTTAGAGGAATAAGTTTTAGAGGGGTATAAGATAAGAGAGGGTATTATTTTTAAAGGATTAGCCCACATTGATGTGATATTTACGGAGGGGGATAACTTTTGACTTGGTTTGGATGTTTTATAAATAAGAGGGGGTGAAGGATGGAAAAATCAATTAAATGACTCTTTTGTCCTTCTGGTGTCCCAAACTTGGTTACCTATTAAATTAAATATTAAATTACAAAACCCACTCTATTTAATTATTTTTGGACAATTTAAAATTATATTATTTATTTCATTGAAAATTTAATTTTTTATAAATTTATTTAAATTTCTTTTTTTAAATATATACTTTTGAATGGTTGGTTATTATCTAATTTTTTTAATTATATTTATTTTGACTTGTTGGCCTATCTATTTTTTTATTAGCATTATATTTATTTTAATCAAGTTAACAATATCATTAACGAAAGTTAAAAACGTCAAAAATATATCTACTTGAAGGGAAATAATTTTTAACTAGCCCCAATTCAGCCCGAAAATTATCTCTCGCGGAAGCTAAATTGAAAACGCTGTAAAATGAAAACCGAAAAAGAGGGGAGGTGTATTCGGCTATCAAACCAAGTGAAAGACGTGGGATCCACGGACAAAAATTTTGAGAGGCTGCTTGACTATGAGGCCCCTAAACTTGACTATGCTTTCGATAGAAAACTAAAAGAAGGAAGAATCAGCCAATCATTTCTTTCGTTCGTCATCAAAAGATCTCATCAGTTGTTAAAACGACAAAATTTGATAATTATGCCACACTGTCAACTACAATCAGGCAGCCCAAAATAAGGGACTGTATTCAACGCGATGCAATAATATTAGGGTTCGAATACGATTTAAATCAGGGACAATCATCTTTTTAAGCTTTTCATTCAAGGTTATAATCATTTACTTCACCTAAACTTTAAAAATTTAACTTTTCACTTATAGCAAAAATAAAATCCTAAGTGGTACTAAATTTTTAAATAAAAACATTAACGTATCTATTAAAGATTAAATAAAATAAAAAATATAAGTATAGACAATATAAATTATGAAAAATATAAATGTAATTATTAAAGTTATTAATTCTCAAAATTGTTATCTTTTACAGGTTCTTTAATGTTTTTACTTTAATCTAAAGTATCAGATAGTGCAAATTAAGGTAGTTAGATTTTTAAAACTCACCTTAAGTACGAGAGTAAAGAAATAATTATTCTTTTAAATTATTAAAAATATAAATATATTTATTAAATTAATTAAAATTTTGTATTCATTTGATTTAATATTAAAATAAATTAATTATTTAATATAGTTATTGAATTAAAATAAATTAAGATAAATAAAAATAATCATGGTTATAAATCCAACCAAAACTAACTGCCTTCTTATTTTCATAAAATTGAAAGTGATTTCTTACGGCACAAAATTACATTGTAACACACTAGAAATCTAGAATAAGAAGCCGTTTGGAGGTTCAAAAACAAGAAAAAAAGTAAAACTTTTGGTAATTTTTTGCATGTTTTTTTAGTTATATTTTTTGTGTATTTGGTGGAACAAAATGTATTTTTTAACATTTTTTTTGTAACTTTTAGATGTTTGGCAAATTTTTTACTGTAGCAAATAAAAAAGTGGTAACTTTTTGTGTGTTTGGTATTTTTTTTACTGTAACAAATTAAAAAAGTGGTAACTTTTTGTGTGTTTGGTATTTTTTTACTGTAGCAAATTAAAAAAGTGGTAACTTTTTGTTTTATTTTTACTATAACAAATAAAAAAAGTGAGAAAATTTGTGGTTCTACCAATGCACCAAAAATTACAAAATGTAACTTTTGATACTTTTTTGCTAGATTTTGAGCCTCCAAACGGGCTCTAAGAAAAAAAAATAGAATGATTGAGAAATTGTTACGAGTACTCTTCTGGTACGTGGAAGTCCGCAGCCGCTACCCCGTACTGGGGTGTGCACAGGACGAAGCACGCTCCAGGACCCTAGCCGGCAAAGGCCCATGGAGAGTTAACCAGCCTAGGCAAGCCCTGGTTGACTGGCACGACCGAGAGGAGGCCATTAGGCACCAGCCATTACAACGGTAACCCACTCCCCTGTGGGGGAGTCGAACCCGGAATCTCGAGAGGCTCAAGCTCTAAGGCGAGCCCGACTTTCACTCGGCCACCCCCGAAGGGGCAGTTGTTACGAGTACTCTTAGTCGTTAGTGGTGTTTGTTCATGACTGGGCTTGAATTAATTATAATAGTTGATTATCAAATTTTGTTAAATTCATATGTGAGGTTTTTTTTTTCTGTTTTTTTTTTTTTTTTCTCGTCCTGTAAATGAAAATGATTTATTTGACGAGGTATTTTCCTCCTCTCTGTAATAAAGACTCGTGTGGTCGTTAAGGCACTATTTGACTTAGAGAGGAAGGAACTAGAGAACCAAAAAAAAAAAACAGAAACTTTCTATGCTTGGCTTTCTTTAAATTAGGAAGAGAGAGAAGTTTAAAAGAGGAGTAAGTGAAACTTTAAGTTGCCATTTTAGTTTGTATTTTTATTTTTTACTTTTTGTTTTTATTTTTTATTTGATGTGTTTTATATTTTAAAAATCTTAAAAAAAAAAAAACTCATTTAATTTAAGATTTTTTATCTTTCGTGTTTTGAGATATTCTTTATTTTGGGTTGAAAACGTTTAAAATGATTTTTTTGTCATTTTACATTTTATGTGTAAATTAATTTTCTGTTTTTTAAAATAAATTTTAAAAATACAAGTGACTAAATGTATTTTAAACTGTTTTTATTATTTTTAAAATTACAAAATGAAAAATAGGTTCAAAACTGGTATACCAAATGCCACTTAATTTTCTCAAAACTCTAGCTTTCTTATTTTTGTTATAGTAGTTACTCTATATTTTTTTTTTGTTTTTATTTTTCATTATCAAAAAGATCAAATTACTTTATTATCATTTTCCCCTTATCTTTTACTACAAAACCCAAACAGGAGAGAAAATATTCCTATTTGATTCAGAAAACATTTTTTTTTTGTTTTATGTGTAAAATGATATTTTATTATTCTATTAAAAAATTGCAAATATATATTTACATTTTTAAAATTAGTTATGTTTGGTCTCTTGAGAAAGAAAAAATAAACAAGTAAAAAATCATCAACAGAATAATAAAATAAAATTGAAGTCATTCAATGACATGACATTTTAGATAAAGTCTAGATCAATGGAAAATTTGCCCTAAAAAAGTTATCTTTTTTTTTTTGGGTGGCAGGGAGGAGAATATAACAGGAAGGGTTTCGGAGTAGGAAATCTTGAATGGGAGCCCCGTACAAAAGCAGATAGCTCTGGATGTGAATGTTTGAGGCTTGAATACGAAGTTGATTTTGTGTGTCTCTGGAGACGGATCAACCTTGACAAGTTATTTGTGTTTGGCTGGAAAATTGTCCCTCTCTGAGGTTAGCTCCAAAAGGGCGTTCGTCATCCCTTGTCTTGGCTTCGTCTTTGTCGTGCATGAAAATTGCGCAGCCTTTGGTAAGAAAAATATCGTACGCCAGCCTTTCTGGATGGGTGTACCGTTCGATTTTTCTTTTGGGCCGTTGGCCTTGGATGCTGCTTGCCTTCCTAAAGACAACAGTATTGTCACCAATTACCATTGTTGTCACCGTTGGAGTTGTGACTGATATTCGAACCGTGTATTGGGCCGTTTCGAAGTTAAATTTTTAAGTAATTTTTTTAGTTTTTTTTGGTCAAAAGTTGGTCGTTGAATTTATTGGTGTGTTTGGTAAAATATGTAACAATTTTTAGTAATTTTTTATAAATTTTGATAACTTTAAACAATTTTTAGTAATTTTTGTGTGTTTATAAAAATTTTGATAATTTATAAATTAAAAAATTAATATAACTGAGAAAAAAAAAAGTGATAAAATTAGTGATTTAACAAATATTTAAAAAGTAAAAGTCGGTAATTTTTGATAAAAGTTGATCCTCTGAACGGTACAATTATTGTTCGAAAGGACTAAATCTGGAGTTGAGGGGAAGGGTTGCCCGATGGTAAGTTTAATCCTCTGAACGGTGACTACTTTGGGACGATGGCTCAGATCGAGGAGTTTTAACTTTTGAACTTTTCTCGGTTCGCACAAAGAAGAATGACAAGGGCACTGTGATTTGTACCGTTGGTTTGGATGATTCGAAGGAGTTTATTGTCTGTAAAATTTGTATGTATTTTTCTGGACAAATTTCAGGTTGCACCTCGGCAACGCGCCTGACCGTTTGTACGGTCTAAATCTTAGTTTCAGCGGGACTTCAACTTTTACTTGTTTATGGTATTTTCATGTAATCTTAGGTTCTGTAACATATAAAAAGGGAACGTGTAAGAATTTTTTTAGGATTTGTTCTTTTTTTTTTTTTTTGGGGTAATTAGGATTTGTTCTTTATTATTCTTAAAGAAAGAAAACACAATATCCTCACACCTCAATTCCAATCAAGTTACTGGTTATAGTAAAGATATATTGTACTCAGAAGGCACGCTGTTGAATCATATAAAATTTGTATTTTTATGAGTTTTTGATTTTGACTTTTTTTTTAAACATATGTTCACTTTAATTATAGATGATTGAGTTCAGATACTCAACAGTTCTCACTTCATATCAATGTTCGAATCTCTACACTTGCTTGGTGTGGGTAAACCTATTCTTCAATGCTCATTGTGCGTGGCGAGACTAAAGATTCAGCCCTGACATTGGTATGAAGATTATTATTTTTTTTTTGGTTGACTCGGAATTCTGCTAAACTTTATCGACAAGGAAACCGGGTATAGATAACTGGCCCCTTTGACCATCCCTCCTAATTGAGTTGTAAACTCAGAAATCGTACCGTCTATGTGAGGGAGTATACTCGCTAACCAACGCGACTGCGGCCAGAGGTTGGTTTGAAGATTATTGTTGTAATTATCACGTCTGAACTAATTAGGTTTAATTTTCTTCCAATTCAGTTTAAATGGAAATTTTTTAAACAAATTCTTTCCGGTATTTACTCTTTGTTACTCTAATGGATTCCATTATTAGGGCTCTTCATTCAGCTAGTACAAGAATTAGCAGTCTTTAGAGATAAATTTGAACCATATCAAGCCCACCTCACTGCGTCATAGGAGAGCTTCATTTCGTATCAAGTTATTAGAAATCACAGGGCTCTGTCTGTTCCTATCCGCATCTACGGGAAACAGGCTTCAACAAGCTGCATTTACTGTAAAGTTGACATATAATGTTGAATATTGACAACTGCATAGGATCAATTAGTAAATAAAATGGGGAAGGCTAGTGTTGTACAGCCCTTATAACTGCCATTTCTTCATGGCCTTCTCTTCTCATCTTGTGGGTGTTTGTTTGGGCATGTTGAAAATAGTCCATTTCATGAAGAAGAAAATTTTGCGGTAGAAGAATAAGATTGGTACGAAGGAATATTATTTTATTTTCAGTAATGTACTCTGTTTGGCATTTATCTTTGATTCTTGACATCCAGAGACACAGGAAAATAATTATAAGTTTCTTTTTAGAACTTCACTCGTCTAACACCTATTGTGATGGTTTTTCTGAATTAATAAGAATGCTGATAACTCCGGTACAATATGTTGAATGCTTCCATTTCTTCAAGGATGAAGTTCAGTGACCAAAAAACAGATGGCTATGACGTACGTCAGATCCATCTTCCCAGCAGTATAAATTAATGGGCTTCAATCCTCGGCCTCTTTCTGTCCATCGGAGTCCTTGTTCCCTGAATTGTGTTTGGCTATGGATGAAACGAGGGAGAGAGGAGACTTTGTCCAGCGCCTTATATCATAGGCCTTCTTGAAGGGCTTTTTCTCCTTCCCAAGTCTTCTCTTCGTTATGGCAATGGCAAGGTCATTCGGAAAAAGCGTGTGCCAAACAAAGGCGTGGAGGAGGGTAGACACAAGCAATACAGAAACCATTGTCGAGGACATGAACGAGAGAGTCAGAGCAAGGCCCTTGCTCATGACCGAAGGCACGTTCTCTGCGTACTTGATGGTTGCCAAAGATGCTGTGGTCATTGGGAAGGTATAAGACCACCAAGCAACTGAAAACCTGCCAATAATAATAATAATAAAATAAATAAAAACACTATGTGGTTAAATTTGTAACTCTTTTTTCTTCTTGTGGAAAAGAGAGTCGTGTGTTACAAAAATCTTGGATTACTTTTTGACAACATCTTAATAAATAATGACATACTTATAATCGAGGACAAAAAAATCACATATAATAAAAAAATACAAAATTTACGTGGTTCGGTAATTCACCGACGTCCACGGATATGATAAAATTGATTTTCAATTAAATAAAACTCCAACAATGAAGTAAGAATTATACGAGAGATGTTCTGCTATTGTGTGTGATTTTTTTATGTTTATTTATGAGTTTATCATTTTTCATCGGAGTGTTGTGAGAAGGTGATTTAGGATTTCAACGTCAATTGATATCAGAGCCCCAAGGCCTGAGCTACTTACATGATACCCCTGAAGAAGTTGATGCGGACAACCAAAGAAACGTAGAGGAACAGGGCAATGAAATAGCAAGTTCTCGACAACCCATCAAACTCTCCATAAATGGTTTCCCAAGCAATGCTTGCCGCGGATGGAGCTGCAATGAACATGGAGTACACCGGGTGTAGCTCTTTAGGCAGAGCCTCACTTGTTGGCAATCTCTGGTAAAGTGTCACAAACACCACAAGGTAATGGGCGAAGCCTACGGCCCACAGGAACTTAGCAGGCTCCAACCACCCCACCTTGGCGGCCAAAATTGCTCCGACGAAGTTTCCCACCACCGATAGATGAGACGACGGGTTGGCCACCTTGCAGAGCCGCCTTTTCCCTCCCGAAAGCCACTGGCCATAGATTTTGAGCTCCAGAAGGAAATAGGGGGCCATGAAGGCACACCAAATAGCTGGATGGAGAGGCCTTGGTGCTATTATGGGTGGGGCGCCGATGGCTAAGAACATGCAGACAACCCATGGGGCAAAGAAGAAGTTAACTCGGACAGGGTGAAAGTACTCTCTTCTTACGGCTTCGAAATAGAATATGCATTTCAGTATGTAGGTGATGGAGACTGCGGCGAGCACTGCCAGGGCTAATATCCAGAGGACAAGGTTGACGTAGGGCGGAATGTGGAGGAATTTGGTTGCAGGGCTGGTGGCTAGAGCACGCCAGAGAATGGCCTGGCTGCTAAGGCCAAGACAGATACCAAAGCACCCGATTGGGAATCGGAGGAGAAAGGGCCATTTCTCGTCTTTGGGAAGAAGAATGTCCTCATATTCCTGCACACAGCTTAAGGGTACGTACATGAGATTGGAGTTTTCAGAGACATTCACAAGTATGATATCCATGACAATTTCATTTTTCTTCTGACTTGAAAAATTGACGCGACTAGAAGTAATAAAATCCTAATATTTTAGACGTAAATTAGAGGAAGAAGAACTCAAAAGGAAGAAAAACTCAAAGAAATCTGTAATTAATCAATAATGAAAAAAAATTGCTAAAAAACTACAAAACGGAAGGCTTTTAAGTTAGAAAATAGCCTCAACTAGGTAAACTTGAGTTGCCACATCATAGACCTCTAAAAGACCTTTGTGGAAATGTATTATAAATTTCGTAACTCTTTACAGATCAAAAATTACGTCCAAAATAATATTTACTCGCAAAATCTTAGACTTGTTAACGTATCTATAATTTTGATACATATCATATAGTTAATAGTAACATTTAGATAAGTCTCTAAAATAAAGTTTGTCTTTTATTCTATTTTTACTTTGTAACCCTATAAATAAGGTTACTACTTCATTTTATACAGAAGTTTTCTAACTTTTCCATTCATTATTTTCTCTTAACACTAATTCTTACTATTTTTCTTGGGTTTTTGGTGGCACTCCAAGTGGATCAAGAATTCATAATTGGCTCAAGAATTCATCTACAGTTGTCCGAGTCAGAAAAATTATCTTTTTTTTTTTGCATTCTATGCATCTTGGCTTGATTTAAAATTTTAAGTACATTACCTTGACTTGATCTAGTTCAGGTCCTCTAAGAGCAGCAAAGTATCTCCCAGCTGGGACACTGCTATTGACAGACTCGTCAAGCCCTCCAAATCCCGGACCATGGTCGTTTTTCAGAGGGTTCATTTCATTATTCTCTCTTCTCGTAGGCAACAAAGAGTTCTGCCTGCTGAGAGTTGGTCTAGTCCTAAAGATGCTGAAGTCTGCTCTTGTCCTCCCTTCACCCCCAACTACTCCATTTGCAGAAGAACCAAACCCTCCAAAGCTATTCCCACTCCTCGAAAGCACCCTCCTTTCGTTCTTGGCTTTAGACTCCCCGTTGAGTGCCGAGAAGCCCGTCTCCAACGACACTTGCCTCCTGAAACTTCTGTGCTGTCCCTTTGCTTCTCGGATCCTGACGGCCCTGTTCGAACGCTTCTCTGTTCTGTCAGCCATTTTAGCCACTCTGCCTCCTCCTCCTCCTTCTTCTTCTTCGGGGACGACTTCATGGATATCCACAAAACGAGTCTCGATAGGACTAGGAAAATTTGCTCTAGAATCCATTTTGTTTCTGCTTAATCCTAGTTTAACCTTTGTTCGCCTACTGTCTCTCTTTAGCTCCCCTATGTTCCATTTATGATCCTATTTCTAAACATGTAGATTGTATGTGAACATAACTGGAAGATCACGGGAAGACTTGGAAATAAGAAGAGTTTCTTTTCATTAGGTAGTGGCTGTTTGTTTGGCAGATGAAATGGGGATCAGTGCTTTCCTTTCAGTAAAGTGGGTTTTTGGGAGGAGTTTCTCGTGAGAGGAAATCGAACTCCTCTCTTGTGTGGCTATTAAGCTTTTGTAGTTTGAGGAGCTTGGTCCATATTGGTAGGAGAAAAAGAGCGTGCCTCTGCAATGAGAACGATGGCTTTCAGCATTTCACGGACCTGGAAAGAAGAGCCGCAAATACGAATCAAAGTGGTATGGAAGCAACAATGCAAAAGACCCCGATTTTGGTTCATTTCTTTTCAATGTAGCATACAAAAGATCTAAAGGAAATTATAATTTCCACTCTTGAATTCTTTTATAAACTTTTAGGTGTCATTTAGTGTGTGTTTTTTTTTTTTTTTTTTGGGTAATTGATTTAGTGTGTTTTTCTATTTTCTAATTTTTTGTTTTTATTTTTTATTTTTAGTTTTGAATTTATTTTTTATTTTGTAATTTTGAAAATAAGAAAAACAATTTAAAACTCATATGATTACTTGTGTTTTCAAATTTTATTTTAGAAAATAGAAAATAAGTTTATACATGAAATTAAAAGTGATAAAAAGTCATTTTGAGAGTTTTAACTTAAAATAAGAAAAATATCTAAATAAAAAATAAAAGATTTTTTGTTTACTTATTTTGAAAATTTTAACACACAAAAGAATACAAAAAAAAAAAAAAATCAAATGCCACCTTACTTTTTAGAGATACATTTTCACTGTCATAATTAATGGTTTGATGTTTTAAATTTTATAACGTTAACTCTCGGTCAATAAATATTGTGTTAAAATGGCAACATTGTTTATTAATAAATGGGCATAAATGGTCACGTGCCCATTTATCGAAAAAATTGTTAATAAAAATTCACGAAAGATTAACATGGGAACAAACTAAGATTTCAGGCGGCCCTTTATTATTATAATTTAAGAATTCGGCTCTTAACTGAAATTTAGTTAAAAGTTCACAGATGTAAACGGTAATTTATCCAAAGATCTAATATTGAATGTTACAAAATAATCAGAGTAGTAAGCAAACAAAGCTCGCGCTCTGCCGAAAGCTGGGGATTGTTAGGAGTGGAATTCATAAGTTTAGCTCTAAATTGGGGGGGGGGGGGGGGACTGAATCCTTCTTCAATAAAGCTATTTGAGCATGCCTTTGGCTGAAAGTAATTCAAGATTGGCGTTTGATGATATAAAGTAGCTAACCCTGATCATATTTTAAGGCTCCATAATAGTTTAGCTCAACTTGCTTTTGCTTAAACAATTGAAGAAAAAAAGTATGTAAAAGTTCCTTCTTAAAAAAAAAAAAAAGGTAATTTCATTCGTTCCGTTTATTTTAATTTAAAATATTTTTTTTTTGTATAAATGCCATTATTAAATTTTTTAAAAATATTTTTAAAATATGAGTTAATATGTTTTTTTAAAAATATTTTATATTAAAATATGTGATAACCCGAAAATTTCTATTTATATAATTAAGCAGATTTTGGAAATACTTATGGTAGAATGGAATATAAATAGTAATATTTGTAATGGATATGAAAACTTTGAGTTTTATTATGTTTATAATATGTATTAGGCTTAAAGAGGCAATAGTTATACTTTTGGTCAAGGAGTGGGGTCTGCGGGCGCACATGAGGTCTTTCAATCGGGCGCCCAACATCTTGGGTGCACATGGGAAGTCTCAGTTGGGCACCCAAGGTTCTGCTAAGGTCAACCACTGTAATGCCAATTGATTTGCACCCAGTCACTTCTACTTCAGCCTTGTTAGGCAGCCATGAGAGAGGGTAGGGGAGGAGGATAGGCCAATGTTGTTGGTTTGTTCTCCAAGCATATGGGTGTATATGTATGTTTAATGGAGGAACGGAAGGCTTTTAAGTTAGAAAATAGCCTCAACTAGGTAAACTTGAGTTGCCACATCATAGACCTCTAAAAGACCTTTGTGGAAATGTATTATAAATTTCGTAACTCTTTACAGATCAAAAATTACGTCCAAAATAATATTTACTCGCAAAATCTTAGACTTGTTAACGTATCTATAATTTTGATACATATCATATAGTTAATAGTAACATTTAGATAAGTCTCTAAAATAAAGTTTGTCTTTTATTCTATTTTTACTTTGTAACCCTATAAATAAGGTTACTACTTCATTTTATACAGAAGTTTTCTAACTTTTCCATTCATTATTTTCTCTTAACACTAATTCTTACTATTTTTCTTGGGTTTTTGGTGGCACTCCAAGTGGATCAAGAATTCATAATTGGCTCAAGAATTCATCTACAGTTGTCCGAGTCAGAAAAATTATCTTTTTTTTTTTGCATTCTATGCATCTTGGCTTGATTTAAAATTTTAAGTACATTACCTTGACTTGATCTAGTTCAGGTCCTCTAAGAGCAGCAAAGTATCTCCCAGCTGGGACACTGCTATTGACAGACTCGTCAAGCCCTCCAAATCCCGGACCATGGTCGTTTTTCAGAGGGTTCATTTCATTATTCTCTCTTCTCGTAGGCAACAAAGAGTTCTGCCTGCTGAGAGTTGGTCTAGTCCTAAAGATGCTGAAGTCTGCTCTTGTCCTCCCTTCACCCCCAACTACTCCATTTGCAGAAGAACCAAACCCTCCAAAGCTATTCCCACTCCTCGAAAGCACCCTCCTTTCGTTCTTGGCTTTAGACTCCCCGTTGAGTGCCGAGAATCCCGTCTCCAACGACACTTGCCTCCTGAAACTTCTGTGCTGTCCCTTTGCTTCTCGGATCCTGACGGCCCTGTTCGAACGCTTCTCTGTTCTGTCAGCCATTTTAGCCACTCTGCCTCCTCCTCCTCCTTCTTCTTCTTCGGGGACGACTTCATGGATATCCACAAAACGAGTCTCGATAGGACTAGGAAAATTTGCTCTAGAATCCATTTTGTTTCTGCTTAATCCTAGTTTAACCTTTGTTCGCCTACTGTCTCTCTTTAGCTCCCCTATGTTCCATTTATGATCCTATTTCTAAACATGTAGATTGTATGTGAACATAACTGGAAGATCACGGGAAGACTTGGAAATAAGAAGAGTTTCTTTTCATTAGGTAGTGGCTGTTTGTTTGGCAGATGAAATGGGGATCAGTGCTTTCCTTTCAGTAAAGTGGGTTTTTGGGAGGAGTTTCTCGTGAGAGGAAATCGAACTCCTCTCTTGTGTGGCTATTAAGCTTTTGTAGTTTGAGGAGCTTGGTCCATATTGGTAGGAGAAAAAGAGCGTGCCTCTGCAATGAGAACGATGGCTTTCAGCATTTCACGGACCTGGAAAGAAGAGCCGCAAATACGAATCAAAGTGGTATGGAAGCAACAATGCAAAAGACCCCGATTTTGGTTCATTTCTTTTCAATGTAGCATACAAAAGATCTAAAGGAAATTATAATTTCCACTCTTGAATTCTTTTATAAACTTTTAGGTGTCATTTAGTGTGTGTTTTTTTTTTTTTTTTTTTTTGGGTAATTGATTTAGTGTGTTTTTCTATTTTCTAATTTTTTGTTTTTATTTTTTATTTTTAGTTTTGAATTTATTTTTTATTTTGTAATTTTGAAAATAAGAAAAACAATTTAAAACTCATATGATTACTTGTGTTTTCAAATTTTATTTTAGAAAATAGAAAATAAGTTTATACATGAAATTAAAAGTGATAAAAAGTCATTTTGAGAGTTTTAACTTAAAATAAGAAAAATATCTAAATAAAAAATAAAAGATTTTTTGTTTACTTATTTTGAAAATTTTAACACACAAAAGAATACAAAAAAAAAAAAAAAAAATCAAATGCCACCTTACTTTTTAGAGATACATTTTCACTGTCATAATTAATGGTTTGATGTTTTAAATTTTATAACGTTAACTCTCGGTCAATAAATATTGTGTTAAAATGGCAACATTGTTTATTAATAAATGGGCATAAATGGTCACGTGCCCATTTATCGAAAAAATTGTTAATAAAAATTCACGAAAGATTAACATGGGAACAAACTAAGATTTCAGGCGGCCCTTTATTATTATAATTTAAGAATTCGGCTCTTAACTGAAATTTAGTTAAAAGTTCATAGATGTAAACGGTAATTTATCCAAAGATCTAATATTGAATGTTACAAAATAATCAGAGTAGTAAGCAAACAAAGCTCGCGCTCTGCCGAAAGCTGGGGATTGTTAGGAGTGGAATTCATAAGTTTAGCTCTAAATTGGGGGGGGGGGGGGGGACTGAATCCTTCTTCAATAAAGCTATTTGAGCATGCCTTTGGCTGAAAGTAATTCAAGATTGGCGTTTGATGATATAAAGTAGCTAACCCTGATCATATTTTAAGGCTCCATAATAGTTTAGCTCAACTTGCTTTTGCTTAAACAATTGAAGAAAAAAAGTATGTAAAAGTTCCTTCTTAAAAAAAAAAAAGGTAATTTCATTCGTTCCGTTTATTTTAATTTAAAATATTTTTTTTTTGTATAAATGCCATTATTAAATTTTTTAAAAATATTTTTAAAATATGAGTTAATATGTTTTTTTAAAAATATTTTATATTAAAATATGTGATAACCCGAAAATTTCTATTTATATAATTAAGCAGATTTTGGAAATACTTATGGTAGAATGGAATATAAATAGTAGTATTTGTAATGGATATGAAAACTTTGAGTTTTATTATGTTTATAATATGTATTAGGCTTAAAGAGGCAATAGTTATACTTTTGGTCAAGGAGTGGGGTCTGCGGGCGCAAATGAGGTCTTTCAATCGGGCGCCCAACATCTTGGGTGCACATGGGAAGTCTCAGTTGGGCACGAGAGAAAGAGAGTTTCAGTGAAGAAGAAGAATAAGAGAGAATTGGGAAGAGTCGGAGAGAACCAATGTTGGTAAGTGATTCAAATCTCAACCAAATTCAAATTAACTTAGTAGGAATGAAATTAAACTTATATTAAGTGTGTGTATACAATCGGTTTGTTGTTAGGGTTAACGGTTTAGAGATACGATCTACTCAAATTTTTCTAAGACCTGCTAGGGAGGTTACCAACTTTGCTCAACTCAATATTTCCTTCGTTTCTTCACTTGAGGTAAGAATTTAAGGCCTCGTATTAACATATATAATGTGTAAATAAGATTATAATAACACTGGTATGACTATCTTGAGTTTCGGATGCAATCTATGGAAGATAATGGAAAATATATATGTATATGTATATTTATATCTCGGTAATGATGAAAATGGATTTTAATCTATATATAGAGCCATTATTGATGAAAACTCCAATTGATTGTTCTATTTGATGACCATAAGTCTTGTGGTAAAGTTTGAAACAAGAAATTTCAAGAATTTTGTTCATAAGTAAGCCAATTTGAGGTCCCAAGAGGATAAACATGAACGAACAGAAAAACAGTACATCAAGTTGTAACCTGTCCCAGATTGGTGGGCGCACATGAAGGCTTTCTGTTGAGCGCCCAAGATCTTGGGCGCACATGGATTTCATCAGTTGGGCGCCCAACATCTTGAGCGCACATGGGGGGACGCCCACTGCCCCTACGCATATTTTGGACTTAGTTCTATTTGTTCCTTCCACTTTAGTTATATAAAGGTTTTAATACTTATATTTCACAAGCTATTCTAATTTATCTAGTATGTTAGTTTTGTGATCTTTAAGGAGATGTGTAATGACTTAAAATGAGATTAATTATTATTAAGTTGTAAATTAAGATTGCATAAAAAAAATAGGATAGGCTTATGACATTAGAACTCTTGTTAACAAATGATGGTAATGAAATAAATCTTGATTAAGGGAGGTAGAAATGAGCAGGAAATAATAAGTACTGTTGTTGATTGGAATATAAATTGGTGTTGCTTGAAAGTTGTAAGATGGTGAAAGTGTGACAATAATAAAGAGAAATGCAAATGCGGTAAAGTGACACTGAGATTGATATTATGGTATAGGGTTAGCGGGTATGAGAAAATAGGAAGGATACAGAAATTACTCTAAGGTTGAAAGACCTGAAACTTGCACAGGAATTAGTGTTCATGCTAGTAGATTAGTAGACTACAACATGACGTGTGATAAGGCTATCATAGCCTTTAACGGCGATGTAAACTAAGGCTAATCGTGACCTTTAACGACGACGTAAACTAAGGCTAATCATGGCATTTAATGATGACGTAAACTAAGGCTAATCTTGGCCTTTAACGGTGATGTTAATTGTGCCCACCCCGTAAATAGAATGAGATTGGGACATGAATAAGTTTGATTATGAAAAGAATGACTAAGCATATGATAATTGAATTATGAGATGGGACTAATGATAGTGATCATGGTATGTAATTATATAAGGTTTATTTGGATAATGGAATTATGATGCTTATATGAATGAGAACTTAGATTTTGTTATATAGTGTTGCATGATTATGTTGAGTTATGTTGAAATATTAACGTTAGCATTGTTTATATTGTCACGTCCCTAACTTAATTGTCTGGAACGGATGACATGAGAATATGGGAATTAAATAAATCAAATAAAAACATGTGCCAAAGTTAAGTCATAATATAATGAAATTCATCAAAGACACTAAATACATCCTTCATTCTCATATTAAAATAAAATAACATCACCAATAACTATACAGTCTCATATATAATAAAGTCGGGGCCCATACCCGGGTCACACTAATAAAGATACAATCATCAACTATAATTAAATCATTAACTAAGTCAATCCATCAGTCTCAACTCAGCTTTGGGTAACTACTCCCTGACCTCGCCTGATCACCTGTAATATTGATGGAATGAGCAAACTTGCCCAGTAGGTAGGACCGTGCAAGTGTATACGAGTGAACATAATCAAACCATAATATAACTCACAACAATATCAGCCAAACATAATATAAAAATGCATATGTAATGCAATGCAATGTAATGCAATGCTCTAATCTCCATCTACCCCAACCTTATCCTGGAACGGGTGACACTTAGTATCTTGCAAAAGGTCACTAACCATATATATCAAATGGGGAACCGTGTTACACCCCCATTGATAAAAGACTCAAGAGAACCGTGTTACACTCTCTGGCCCTTCTGCTAAGGAACCGTGTTACACTACTAGTCAGGCATCTGCTTAACTTAAGTAGAAAATCAATATAAATAGCTGTTGGAGAACCATGTTACACCTTTATTCAGCTAAGACTCAGGGGAATCGGGTTACACCTTCTGACCCTTTCTGCTAGGGAACCGTGTTACACCCCTAGTCAGGCATCGGCTTAGCTCAAGCAGGAAATCAATATAAATCTCTTATCTCAACATTAACGTCCTAACTCCAAATGACTAAGTTCTAGTCATATATATACTCGATCATGTTAAATAACCATAACATTCCAACATATAACCAATATGTATGATGTACCATTCAAACCGAGTCAAAACACCTTACTCAGTCGTTCGACTACACTGCTCGATCGGTAACCTTACTCGGTCCCTCGGCCACACTTCTCAATCGGCAACCTTACTCGGTCGCTCGACCAAACTGCTTAGTGGGCATCCTTACTCGGTCGCTCGGCCACATTGCTCAGTCGGCAACCTTACTCGATCTCTCGGTCACACTGATCGATCGGCAGCCTTACTTGGTTGCTTAGCCACACTGCTCGGTCAGTAACCTTTTGAGAGCCCATCTTTCTATGGTCCGGAGTTCGGTTTCAAGGTTCGTCCTCAGCAAAACCCAGTCCAAATCAGTCCCCAATTCATCTGTTTCAAGCATCAATCTCCACAATAAATCATGTATAAACACTCATGCACATGAATCACATGTTCCTTCATCGTTTAATCAAGGAATAACTCAAATATATGCAAGATCCTCACGTTTATATGCATATACACAACCACATTCATATATTCATATATATAATATACACACAAATCTCCCACAACCTCGACTAAATCAAGCAGATAACATTTCAAAATCTTCCTAACAACGTCTAGAACTCAAATATAAGTTTCACCTACCTCGAATCTGAAGAGAATCGAAGGAAATTGAAAACCGGTTGAGCTCCCAAATTTCAAGAGCCGATTCCTCCCACCTCGAGCCAAATCATCGGAAATAGACGTTATCACGATGTTCACGACGTCAAATACTACAAGATCTGCTGATCTTTCGTTCCAGATTGTACTTTCTCTTTCTACTCTCTATCTCTTCTTTTCCTTTTCTCTCTTTTCTCTCTCTCTATTTCTTCCCTTTTCTTCTCTGTGTCACTCCCTTTCCCCCTGAAAACAAAGAAAATGAGAAAAAAGAAAAAGAAAAAAAAAAGGGAGCTGGGCCTTTGGCCCAGTTGTCCAACCATTACTAATTCGGACCACACTCGGCCTAAGAAAAATAAAATAGATAAATTAAACCTTATAATAAAAACTTATTGGCCCAAAATAACATATAATTAGAAAAAAAATAAATGTCAGGTATTATATACGTTATTGCTTTATATATTATATATACTTTTATGATACTTCTTGAGCACAAGTGGATTAGTGCTCACATCCCTACAGATTCTATTGCAGGAGCAGATTCTAAGAACTAGGTAGGTATTGGTGGGATTATAAGTGCATGAACTGATGCAGACAATACATTTTTCATTCATTTAAGATTAAAATTTTTATTTAGGACTACAATATTATTTTAATTTAGAGATTTATTTGATTAAGTTGTAAAAGCCATACGGCCTATTTTGTGTATTGTTATTATTATAAGATATGTTGGAGCATGATGGCTTGGCAACAACTAAGACTTAGTTTATATTATGTTATGTTATTATCTTCTGTTGGTGTCGCTCTAGGGTTGTCTTATTACTCTGATCAGAAATTGATTACTCAATGCATGATATGCATGTTATTCACTTACCCCCCTCGGATCACGGGATCTGGGGCGTGACAAAATAAACAGAGTTATAACTAATGTCGACTTTTCCCTCTTTCTTAATTTAAAATCAAAATGTCACATGGCAAAAATTTTGGGTCTTAGTGCCACCAAATCTTTAATTTTATTAGTACTGCACACTTAGCAAATTAGTAAAAAACTATTTGATTAAAAAAATGAATAAGTTTATTTGCACTTTACAAATTATCTCTTCTACTCCATTTTACATTCTTCATTAAGTGAAGTTAAAAATTTTTTCTTCATTTTTTTAGCCAGCTTTTTTTATATATAATTTGACATAGCATAATTATTTTTCATAAGTAAACTTTTACAAATTTAGACGAAAACATTTTTATCTAGTTTCATGAAAATAGAATGAAAAAAATTTAAAAGTAAAATAAATTTATTTATATTTATATTTTTAACAAGCATATAAAAATAATTTTTGTTTTTATATTATTTTCCAATTTAATCAAATAGAAAAATTAATTTCTTTCCTTTATTTTTCTTTACAAACTTTTTTTATTTATATTTTTGTCACCAATCTCAAGTCATTAATAGGAGATTTAAAAAACTACCAAAATAGAAAAAAAATAAATGTATCAAAAAAAACTAACTGTTAAGCAAGAAAAGAAAAAGATTTATCAAAAAAGTCATACATATCTTTATTTTGAAAACTTAATTTAAATTTTTTATAATAAAAATTTTTTTAAAAAATTATGAATTAAAAATTTTTATCATAACAAGGTTACTCATATACTATAAATAGAATCTTTTAAAAAAACTGCAATGACAATTACCTGTTAGTTTATCAAAACATCTAAAAAGATAAAATTCTTTTTTATTAGTTGTCTTCTCTATGTATTGTTTAAAAAAATATATTTTTTATTATAAAATAAGGTTATTTATTGTATTATAATTATGCATTAGATGAATTTTTGTATAAACATATTTATAGCATTGTAACTATATAAAAATATATGATAAACAAAAAGAGGAATAATTGTGTAATTTCAACTGTTTTCAAAGTCAATGGAACATTACTGTTCCAAACTGTCTCAAAGTTGGTTTTCTATACTTTGATCAATCCATATGAATTATTTTATGTGACGGTTATTAAAAAAAGATCTTTATTTGTAATTTAAACATTTTTAAAGCAATGTCATATATAGAGATTGTCATATAAAATTGGGGCCACTTCAAACAATGGAATTTTTGTTCAATAATTCAAGTTTTATAAGAAGTCCACAATGATACATACTCTTCAGTGTCGAGACCTGAATTTCCTTTAGTAATTAAGGAGAAAAACAAAGACCAGTTGGCTAAAAAAGGCCCAAAGATGTCATGAATGGAATCTGATATTTTCACTCAAGGGCTTAATCAATCTAGCAATGACTAAAACAGAGTTCCTTTTTTTGCCTAAATTTGTATTTTGAACTTTTCAAAAGGTTAAAAAATATTTATAGATGTGTTTCTTGATAACCAATGAAATTTCATCTCAATCCTTTACATATTTCTTAATATTTAAATAAATTTCAGCTTGTTCTGAATTCAAACTATAAAACGACTATTTTATCCCTGTGTACTTTTTTGGGCCAAATTTGTATTTTAGGTATCTTAAAAGATTAAAAAATATTTATTAATATATTTCTTAGTAGTTAAGAAAATTTTGGTCTAATTTGAACTCGAATTATAAAATGACCATTTTATCACTGAACTTTTTTTTTTTACTCAAATTTGCAATCCAAAAATAAGGTTTATTTTTATAGTTTTAAAAAAATAATATTAATAATTTTTATTTTATTTCATTATATTTAAAATATTTAATCAAATTATAAAATTTTGAATATTTATTTCATTTCTATTATTTTTATATTGGTAACCAAATAAATGAATGGAATGAATATTCCTTTCCATTCTCACCTACATTTAATTCCCACCTCTTATTCCATTTCATTCTATTTTATTCATACGTGCCAAATATAGCCTTATAGAGCTTTCATTGAAGATTGGAGAGATTCCTACCTAGCCAGCTCATTCTGAAATGCCAATGCTAGCTCAATCAATCTAGCAGTGACCTAGCTAAGGGAAGATAGAATCAATGTGCTGATATCCTTTGTGGGAATGGAAGCAGGTCAAAATCAGCATCTTGAGGTTCAGGGAAGACCCCCCCAAGTCAAGTTAGGCAATGATTGATGCATGGCCGACCTAGTCGGCACAATCTTTTTGAAAGGGATTTGCATGCCCCACTAGTTTTCTTTGGTTTTTTTCCTTATTCAAATTGAATTGGCTCAAACATATTTTTTTTCTCTCCAACCCTAACTATTGCATTAATTAGAACAATTTTTTTTTTAATTTTTATGAATTTTTTTCATGAATTAAAGGATGACTTTTTTTTTAGTATTTAAAGAATGACTTTAATTAGAGTAATAATAATATTATTTTACTCTAATTAATTCTTGTGCCCTGACTTGCTTTTGAAAGTTTTCAAATAATAATGAATAAGCCTTATGTTTTTTACATTTGAAAAATAGAATTTACATTCACAATTTTGAATCGAATTGTGTGAAAGGAAGATGAGTAATACCATTAGTGAAATTGTTCTTAAAATGATATGCACATCATCTTTTAAGTTCACCTACATCCTTATAACAAGGGTGCATTTGATATACAATAAAAAATAATTTCCTTTTTTTTGTGACTTTTGTTTTAATAATACCACACATTACTTTTGAAATAAAGGGTGCGTGTAGAGTGACAAAAAATAAGAATGAAATAAAGTGAGATAAGTTGTTAATTTGTAATTCGTGCAATGTGAAAACTTTTAGAGTTTTTCAGTATTTCTCACCATTTTTAGAATTTTTTTTTTTTTGTCACGAGCCAAAGTGAACTTCCACGCGGAATAGATATGAAGCAGACAATATGCCATACAAGCAACCAACTGAAAAGGGGAAAAGTCGAAGTCTCTCCTAGCCGGATTTTTAATCACAGAAAAATATATAATAGAAATGCCAATTGGAAGCTTTAAAACCTGTAAAAAACCAAGTCAAAATCACAGTTAAGATTTCCACTCATTTGGGCCCAAATGAACAGCTCCAACTCAGAAAATGTATAACATCGAGTTTTGCTCCATTATTTAATTAACTCGATCGGTTGCAGCTGAATCTTCTTTACACTTCCCATGCCGCCATTAGCCGGCTAATCAATCTTCTACCAGTTATATACGTGTATATATATATCCAAGAACTCTATAAATTGAAGCCACATAAACACCTTCCAGAGCAAGCGTATACACACACTCAAAGCCATCGAAGGTGAAAAAACAAGTAGCCAAACGCAGAGCTTTTTGTTGTGTTCACCAAAAAAAAAAAAATATCAATGGCTTCATTGCGTGTTCTGATGGTAATAGCTGTTTTATCAATGGCTGTTGTCCCTGCAACTTTGGCAACCGAGTACGTGGTTGGGGATGAGAAGGGATGGACACTCAACTTCGATTACCAAGCGTGGGCTGAGGGGAAAGAGTTCCGGGTTGGCGACAAACTCAGTACGTTACAAACTCTGTATGGTTTAATCTAATTTTGTGCAATATCAGTTGCAAATTTTTTTTACATAATCCACATTTCGAATTACCTGAATAGAGGTGAAAATTCAGGTTAAATTTAAAAAAAAAAAAAAGTTATTTTTATTTATATATATATATATATATATATTATTGTGTACGTGTGTTTAAAAAGATAAAAAAACTAATTTTTTATAGTGACGCTACGCCTACACCCAATTTTTTACACCCTCCCGATTTATACTATTCATTGTCCACAATGACCAGTGCATTTCATTCAAAACCATAACAGTTACAGGATTAAGATAACATCTTATGATTGTGATGATTTTGAACAAATATAATGGTCACTACAAGTAATAACCAATGCAAATTGGTAAAAGGTAAACATGTGTAAAAAAAAAATGAAAGCGTAATATTTTTCAATTTTATAGTAGATAGTTCTTTAATTTTTTTATTAATTTGATATTTTTACCCTTTATAGTTTAAAGAATGTTTAAAATGTAAGGGGGTAAATTTAGTTATTTAAAAAAAAAAAAAACCGAGTAGATTTTTGGCTACTTTTTTCAAACAAAGCCTCAAACTAGCATAACCTAAATAATCTGACTCGGTTAGGATTCGGTTATTTAGTTCTTTAATTAAATAAAAAAATATTAACCCATTTTTCATATATATATATATGTATATAATTTATTAGTCATAGTTATAATTTTCTTATTTATATAGCTTCTTTATTCTTTAAATAATTGGGTGGCTATATTCTTTATATATATATATGTGTGTGTGTGTGTGTTACTTATATAATTTATTTCCGTATAGGCTAGCATGCTTACTCAAGCATTTCACGTCTTAACCAAGCTACCTATCTTGGTGCAGTTTTCAAATACCCAGAAGGGGCTCACAACGTGTTCAGGGTGGACGGAGCTGGGTTCCGGCAATGTGCAGCGCCGGCTACGGCTGGAGCTCTGGCCACCGGGAACGATGTGATTACCCTGGCAACTCCGGGAAGGAGATGGTACATTTGTGGAATTGGAACGCACTGCGATTCTGGAAACATGAAGCTTGCTATTAATGTGTTACATCAGGTGGAATCTCCAGCAGCTTCGCCTTCCACCGGTGGCGGTGAAGCCCCCAGCTCACCCTTGCCTTCAGCCGCCGCCGCTAGGATTGCTCTTTCTAAGCATCACGCATGGATGATTGGAGCTCTCTTCATCTTTCTGATGATTGTAGTGGCTTAATGTTGGAGCAAAACTTTTTTCTTTTATTATTTTTTTTTCCTTCATATATGTGTGTTATCGTTATGTCCATGTCATTTGTTTGAGTTTCCAATTATTTGGTTGAAATTAATTTAAATTATGCCTCACAACAATGATGTTTGTTATTCTAAATTTAAGCATAAATGAAAATGAATATTCCTTCAGTCACTTTGAAGTTGATCATCCTTATTAAATAGAAAAGAAAATTAAATGACACCTAAATTATTTAAATTTGTTTTGAAAATATGTTAAACTGATGAGGTTAATTTTGTCAATTCATGCTTTATAAAAGGTTGACTTATTGCAAAATTGGGAGTATTTCAGAACTTACAACTTCAGTAGTGTGAGAATTCCCTTTTGAATTCAACCAACTTTTGAATCATGATAAATAGAATTTTGTATTTAAAATACATGATTAAATTTAAGAATTGAATTGATTTAAGAGAAATACTGAATTTGACCATATTAATACGGTAAATATGATATATGATGGTAAATTTGTCCACCTATTTAGATGTCTCAAGAAAATAATGAATTCTTATCAAATTTTATTATTTTCGTATAGATTTCGAATATTATAGAAATTTTAAAATTTAAGTTATAAAATAAAATCAAATTCACATAAGAATTAGTGAAAATATTCATCAAATCCTATCAATTCTACTATTCCAAACAGAGTGTAAGGCTCGATGAGGTTAGCATGTTTTGAAAGTAAAGTCAATATAGAGCTTATCAGGGCTTTGTTTAGGCTTAACTCAAGCTCCAACATTCCAGTTTGATTGCAACCTTCTCAGCTAAGAAAAAGTCCAGAACTCAAGCTTGAGAATACACCTGGAAAGTAAAAGAATGGCAGGAGTGCAACCATGTCAAGTAATATTTTTAAATAGGAACTTCAACTAATAACACATTAAAATGGAGGTAGGTGGGCTGACAGATAAGCCTGGCCAATCACCAAAACTTAGAAAGCAAGCTGGAGTTCACCGTGTATTAGGTAAATACTAAACCACTTAGTTTGGACTTACTCAAACATACAACTAGGACATGATCACCAATTAAACCAAAAAAACGAGTTTCAAACTAGATACACTGGTCTCTTATTTGGGTGAATTTTGTGATAATGTGGTGTGGATGCTCTGAAAATGTTGGGAAAGCTAAGACTAGCAAGCAAATAAAGCCTTTAACTAGTTTTCACTCCCTTCATAACCAATTTCAATTTACAAAGCAAAAAAAAAAAAAAAAAAAAGAAAGAAAAATAGAAACCCCATTTAATTAGCATGGTGAGGGTTGATAACTTGATGATAACAACTAGGGAGGTAAAAATTGAGGTCCAGAATCATGTCAAGGAAAATACTTGAATCCCTCCTAACCGCTTGAGCCGCCCCCCCCCCCCCCCCCAAAAAAAAAAGGGGCCAACCCAAAGGAATACCAAGACCAACACTATCAACAGTGGTTGGAAACATTGACATCAGGCTATCAGCTCCACAAAATTAAAATAGCACAAGAAGTCAAAAATTAGGTGCCAACCCATTCAGCCATGCCATACTGGGTAAATCCAAAAAAGGAAATTGGGGATCATTCCACTGCTCAGAGATTAAAATGATTATCACCAATTCATTATAAACCCCCAAGTGTCTCTTTCCAGTTCTCCGTCAAAGCAAAGCAACAAATGCTAGTGAGGTTATTGCTAAGAGAATTTACAAAGCTAAATACAACTGGAATGTTATCGTGTAGTTTTCATATCATTTTCAAGACAGCTGCCCAATCAGGTAACTGTATGAAAACCAATCATGAAACAATAAGGCCATTAAAGCTATGAATTCTTACAGGGGAGAGCCATCCAAAGTGGGTTTGTATTATCAGCCATAAAACGGAGCTAGAGAAGAGTTATGCCAATACAAAATGTAAAGAACAGACACAATTGCATAAGAAACAGAGCATAGCAGAAAATTGTTTGATAATATGACAAGGGTTTGATTTCTTCCCCACTAATTACTGCAAAAATTACATTTTGAAGAATCAGACGTTCAATGTGTTCTTAAAATGCATCAAATAATAAAAAAAGTGACACGAGGGGGAAGTAAAAGAGAGTATCTGTTCTCTTAAGCCAACCCCCAAACAAGAACAATAACGGGAAACCAGAAAACTAGAAGATAGGGAAAAACATTACCCTTCCCCACCTTCCATCATTCCTATGTAACCAAAGCGTGGGAATATTTTCACTTTTTGATCACAATTGTCTTTCTTTTTTCTTCATCATTTACGAGTATAAAAAGAATATAAATAAATAAAAATAAAATTAAAGAAAAAGAATTGCACCACTTTTCTGTTGTGTCTGTGGGGTATCAAATCGGAGTGATCGATTGAATGTTGCTGTCAATGACCGGTAACTTTTGACCTTTTCTTTGCCTCACTGTAAAGCACAACGCCCATTATCGTTACTCCAAAACCGGTCATCCCCATCACCGTCACCGGATTCCTGAATATCAAAACCGACACTACCGCCGCCACCGCCGCCTTGGCGTTCCCCAATACCTGCAACGTCAACGCGCTCGTGTGCTTCGTCACCAAAAAATTCGTCAAGTTCACAAGATACGCCACAGTCGCATTGGCGATCAACAAAAACAGAATGAACCTGTCGTTCCTCGCCTTCTCCACAGTAATCGCAAGCACATTCCCTTCGATGTAGAGCGTGAACGGAAGTAAAATCAATGCCGCCGTTGGAGCCATGTAGAGGAGTAAGTTCATCGAATGTAGTTTCTCGGCCTCGGAGGTTAAGAGTAGGCCCTGAACCACCGATTTTAGGGCTCGGCCGGCGGTTGAGCCGACGCAGACTAGAAATCCGAACAGATGGAACGACGGCTCGCTGTTGCTGGCCAATACGATTCCGAACACGACCGGAAGCAGAGCGAGGTAGACCTCGGCGGATTCCTTCTTGCAGGTAATGAGGAAGGCGAAGATTGCAGTGAAGAATGGAGTGGTGGCGCCAATGGCTTGGTTGAAGGAGACCGGAATGTAGCGGAGGGAAGTGTTTCCGCAGACGACGGAGAAGCAGAAAATGGCGGAGAGGGCGAGGATCTTGAGGAACTGGCGGCGAGAGAGGATGTGCTGCGGGGGGACGACCTCAAGCCACCGTATGGCGGCGAAGCTGTACCCGGAGCACGATAGCATGTGGAGCATGGTGAGGAAGATCGGGTACCGGTAGCCATAGATACTGAGAAGGTACTTGTTGAGAAGCAGAACCCCGACGTTGGAGAAGTACCACGACGCGATGATCACAGCCATCAATAGGTTCGGAGACAGAAGGGATCCAATGGCGAGGCTGTTGTTGCGTACGTCCCCGGTGGGAGTCACGGGAATGTCGAGGGCCACCGACGACTCCAGCCTTGGGTTGCTGCCCCTCCGCGTCGTCCATGACTGTGCCTCCACCATCAGAACTCCTCAATCTCTCTCTCTCTCTCTCTCTCTCTCTCTCTCTATATCGTCACTGTATGTATAGGTAGATAGAGAAAAAAGAAGGAGGAAGTGAACTTGATGAGACTGCGGGAAGGTGTAGATCTAATCGGATGGTGAATGTTTAGATCTGAGGGAGCGAGGGAATGTGACCCGTCGGATGGGAAATGGGGAATGAATCATGATTAGATTCGAGCTGACTTTAGAGTCAGAGAGTGTCGGTAATTGGCTTGTTCTCAGAATGGGGTGGACTGCTCCTGTCATGTGAGAGTAAATACCAACCAATCAGAGACCTCTATTTTGCATTTCTGAATTCCGTACCCTTTTTCCTGGAAATTACCTCTGCTATTTCTAGTCATCGTTTGGAAAAATTAACAGGTGCTAATTAATATGTATTAATGATAGTTAAAAAAAGTTAAAGTTAGTAATTAGCTAAAAAAATTTGTTAATTTTATGTTTAGAAGGAAAAAAAAAATATTTTTTTTAGATTATTAACTTGTAAAGATAAATTAACATTTTTACCTTTAAAAGTTTAAAAAAAATTAAAATATAAGGGAGTAAAAAAGTCCAACCTCTGTTAAAATAGCCATTAACTTCTCAAACGGTGCCTTATTTTAATTTTTTTAATTTTTTAATAATTTTTTTATGTTTAGTAAATTTGTTTTTGAGAAAGAGAAAGTGATGAAAAATCAGAATATAAAATAAAGTGAAAGATTAAATTTATTTTTTATTAATTTAAAAAAATAAGATCACAACAAAAAAAATATTTATCAGTAAAATTTAACTCTTACTTAATTAAATGGATAAAAATTACACAAATTATAAATTTTTTTCTTTATTTTTCCTTTCCTTTCATAAATTTTTGTTCTAAACATACCCTTAAGATGCGTTTTCTGTGCAAAAACATAAATTTTTGGGCAATTGTTGTGATATTATTGCCATGTGTCATTTTAAAAAAGATTATGTATTTTGATAAAAATTTGTAAGAATTAAAAGAAATTAGGGAAAATTTAAAATAAAAATAGATAGAAATAAAAGAAATTTGGAAAAAATCAGTAGAAGTTAAAAAAAAAAAAAAAAGGTTAAAGAATGTATTCCTAATTAGTTAAAAATTGGAGAAAATTGATGTGAGCCAAATGGATTACCATCTATTGACCCCTTTGTTTCCATGGAAAATATCCTTCCCAAAAATGTTCTATCCAATTTTTGTTATTTGACTTGATAAAATTTGGTAAAATATTATTATCAAAAATTTTAAAAATAAGTTACGTTTTGCAGCTAATTAACTATCCTTCTCAATTAACTATTTAAGCATAATTATTTCATTTTCCTAACACTTTCAATGAATAGAATTTTATTTTATAATTAGCATGACTTTTTCATAAAGGGACAGTAGTAGGGGGTTATTGCAACCACCGCACTAACTTCAAAATAATACCATTTTGGTATTTTTTTTTCTAAAACGACGTTGTTTTACTTAAGTTTCAATATTCGAATATAAATTGATATATTCGAATACATCAATTCATATTTGGACATGAAAACTTAAGTACAATAGTGTCGTTTTGGATGAAAAAAATACCAAATACATCAATTCATATTCGAATATTAGAACTTAAGTGAAATAGCATCGTTTGGGAGAAAAAATACCAAAACAGCGTCATTTTGAAGTTACTGCAGCGGCTAAGTAAACCCCCTACTGCATCCCCTGAGTCGGACTTTTTCACTTCGTTTGAAAACATTTATATGTTGGAATTGATTTGATTTTAAAATAAAGAATTAATTTAATTGATTTAATTTGATAAATAAAATTTTATATTTAGAACACATTTTAAATTTAATAATTGAATTAATTTGATTTTATGGGAATACCAAATTTGACTGTGTTAATAAGAAATAGAAAATTATAATAAATATGATATATGAAGATGAATTTTCCACTTACTTAGATAACTTAAGAACACTAAAATTTGATATTTAAATTATAAAATGAAATCAAATTTAACTTATAAAATTTTATTTCAATTTCAAACATAAAAATTAATAAGAATTTTCATCAAATAAAATTAAAGCGTATCAATTCCATTGTTCGAAATGGAGTGTTAGAATTTGGCTGGCCTTTGCATTTAGAGAAATAAAATTACACTTTCATCTATTGAAATATCACATTGAAATGGTTTAATTTTCTTAGAATAAGTTCAACTGTAGACATACACTTCTTGTAATTAGTAAGTTTTGTTTCCACCAAAGACGCATTTTTTTTTTTTAGTAGTGTTTGAAAATAGTCATTTTCTCTTAAAGATATCTAATTTATCTATAATAGCTCATTTAATACATTTAGCCATTTTGTTCTATATGTATAAATCTAAATAAAAGAATTATTAAATAAACAAATGTGTTGTAAGGACAACTGTACCATTAATAAAATAAAATCCCGAGTAATAACAGTATCAATTCTAACTATTTATTTGTAAATGAGTTAATCTTTTTAATTTTCAAAATTATAGGTGTTTCCTATCATGCAATTTTAATAAATAAGTTATGGGTATTTTCTGTCATGTACGTTTAGTAAACAAGTTCCACCTCTCGCGTATTGTAATTTATTTAATAAATGATATAATGTCCCATTAAGAATACATATCAATGGTGTTGGTTAAAAAAATATCGTGGACATGTAGCTTCATCCTGAACATATATAAGCCGAACAAGGAAGTGCTTCACAATGGCATCTCTAGTCCCTGACCACGACAATTGGGTCTCACCACAAAAGTTATAATTGCTGATTTAATTTTAACAATAAATTGTACCATGTAATAAATGTAGTTCATTCATTACTATTTTTCTTAATTGGTTAGTTCGTTATTCTATAAGTGACAGACACGATGTGATATTCAACCATTCCTTATAATTATAGCTCATCCACTACTCTGATACTTCACGCATACTAAATGTTGAGTGATAAGTATTAAATATAAAATAAATCATCATATACAAATATGCATGGTTTTTTTAATTATTTTCTTAATTATTTATTCATTCTATCTTATTATAAATATAAGGGTGGGGATATTAGCACTCCTTCAAAAATTTTTCTCACTCGTTACAACTTTTTTCCTCTATAAAATTACAAAACTACCCTTGTATTAATGGATGACAATTAATGCAAAACATATTTAATATCATAATTACCCCCATTTTCTATTTATCATTACAAAACCAACATCCCCTACTTTTTATTGTTTTATAACATTCTTTATTTTTTGTTAATTTACATGTTAAATTAAAAATCTATTATTAATTATAATTTCATGGAGTTGTGTGAGAGAGTTTTTTTAATATTTTTTTAAATTAGTTTTGTAAATTTATCTTTTAAATTTATTTTATCACAAATAAAAAATAATTATTATTTTTTAATTGCTACAAAGTAAAGCATCATAATCGTTAAACAATTCATATATAAGTGAAAATAAATGAAATAAAAGTAAATCAAATTCAAATTCAAATTCAAATCTTACCATTCATCTCCAATACCACCCACCATTAAATAAAAAAATATATAGTACTGTTCAAACAATTTAACAGTTTTAACAAAAATCCTTTATAAATTACTAAGCTAAAAAAAAAAAAACACTACAAATAAAAATTGTTAAAAAAAATCTTAATAGGGAAAAAAAATTCCTAATAATGTAATAGCATATACACTAACAAAACAAAAAAAGAATATTATATACAATTTGCTCCATATTTTTCTACCAAAAAATCAACACATAAAAGGAAAAAATTAAAAGAAGTTAATAGTTGTTCTACTATTTGACAGATTCAATAATTCATAATAATACGAAACTTGTTCTATATTGCTTGTGAAAAAAAAATTAATCACGTTTGAAAACTCTACATCAATAGAATCATCTTCCATGGTATTTTATTTAAGATTTAATAAAAAATGGAGGATATTAGTTTTATAGTAACAAATGAAACAAGAGGTATTTGAAATATTTTGTATTAATTGTCATCCATTAATTATAAGTCTAATTTTGTAATTAAAAACATTATAATATTTCAAATAGATTTATTTATGGCACCCTCGGGTGACTTGGGCTGCTCATAAAATATTTCAGCCTATTTCACACTGAAATTTTATTTATAATTAATTAGTAAAAATGGCGTCGCCCGGACTCGAACCGGAGACCTTCAGTGTGTTAGACTGACGTGATAACCAACTACACCACGACACCGACGAGAGTATATCATATAAACTATAATTTATAAATTATGGTTATAAATCATAGTTCATAAATTCGATCGGCGTTTCATGTATCCTCTTATTTCTCAAGGCGTGTTCGGTGAACAATCCAGTCATCACCATAGATGTTTCCCTCCGGAACTGGATATTCATATGCGTGTGTTGTTCACTAGTCATCTTCTCCTCTTCTTCCGAGTCTTGATTTATGAACAAGCTTGTGGGAGTTTTTGAAGCTGCTAGTTCGTCCGTGGGGTTTGTTAAACGTTCAAGACGACCCACTGTGTATCACGTGAAGAGCACTTTTGGTTGCTCGGGAATCAATCAAACTGGTTTGCTCTTCTGGGTTGGGTTACTGGGTAGCTGCTGATTTGAAGCAATTAAGATTATAATATCAACTGTAATGATGACCACCAATTGTTTGATACAAGGCTTCTTATATTGTTCTGCAAGTATTCCAATGGTTTATTAACCCCGGCCGCAGCCACAGGTAGGCTTGACCTTTCTTGGTCCACACTTCGTCTTCCTACTTCTATTCTTTCATTTTCTCAAAATTTTGTTGTTGTTGTTGTTGTCTATGATGGGGCATTGTGTGATATGGAAATCGCACCAACAAATAAAGAACACCCATAAATACATATTGGTGGTGGTCATTGCACATATTCTGAGCATATTGAATTCATCTGCCCATGTTTGGTTGCTCAGGGATTCTTATGAGAAAGGCTCCGTTTTTCTTTGCTGTGAAATATTCCGGGGAAAATACTTTTGCATTTTCTGGTGTTTGGTTGTATGTACATCGATCTTCCTTTTTTCTTTTTTCCTTTTTTTTTTTTTCGGTGGGAAAAAAAGAGAGTTTGCTGGTAAGACATCAATATTTCTGGTCCCATTTTTCAGATTTTAAAGCCTTGCGTTTGCTGGTTGACTGTTGTGTGTGAATTTTTTCTGGGTGAAATAAACTATTTTGCCAAATATCTTTTTTTTTTTTTTTTTTTTTCTTGGATATGTTTTTGCCAAATATCTTCTCAATCCACGGGGGGTTACAACTTTCTTTGCTTGCCTACTACCAGTTTGACTGAATGTTTCAATGAAAAAGCTCTTTATCAACCATCTCCCTACTTAGAACTCTAAACAACGGCCAGTTTTCTTTACTTGCCTGCTGCCAGTTCGATGGAATGTTTCAGTGGGAGAAGCTCTTTTTCAACCAGTTGTATGTATGATATTTAGCTATTTCAGCAAGCCTTTTGAGGCGTTTGAATGGAGTTTGTAAGTCCATAATTTGAGAATAATCATTGGAAAATGCTTCAAAAATCTCAAACGGACTGTGGAAAATGATAAAAACAACGACAACGCCAACTTAGTGTAAATTGTGGTTTCATGGAAATTTTTGTCTTTTGTTTTGTTTTCATTAGAATGAATAGCAACTCAATTTAACTCAAGTTGTTATGTCTACAACAACAACAATTTCTTAGCGTAAATTGTGCTTTCATGGAAATTTCTGTCTTTTGTTTTGTTTTCGTCAGAACGAATGACAAGTCAATTAACTCAAGTTGTTATGTCAGCAATTGCTTGTGTGTTCACTTCATTTTCTAAACTCTAGTTTATGCAGAGTTCCGTAAATGTGTGTGTGTGTGTGTGTGTTTGTGTATTTTTTTTTTTTTAATTTTTAGGGATAGTTACACTTTGACTCTTTGAGGTTTGAACAAAAAATACATAATTTCCTTCTAGTTTAAAAGTTAACAAATAACTCTTTAGTAATTTGGACTAAAGTGTAAAATTGATTGAATCTGTTAAATTTAACTGGATTTATGTCTCATTAGACAAACTTTGTTGAGGAATTTTTTTTTCCTCATAAAAATAGATAAAAGTACATTATACCCATTTTTATGTTACATTTTCTTTAAGAGACTCATTTTGTCTCTATTTTTCTTAACAATGTTTTTGAACGACCATATATGAGCCTTTATAGTATGTGTGACACAAATCAAGTTAAATTTAATATTTTCAAATAATTTTGAACTTTAGTCTAAATTACAAAGTGGTTATGTGTTGATGTTAAAACGAGAGGGGGTATTGTGTTTGGTCCAAATTACAAGGGGTGCTTGTGGTAAAGTGTAATTATCCATGCTTTTTATGTGTGAATGTGTTAGATAATTTTGACTATTTGATGGGGAAGCCAAGTCTCAAATCAATCATACATTCATACTCATCAATCTATTTGTGGAGGTACTTTAGTCACACAAATAAGGTGTTTCTGATGCATCATAGTAATCAATCTAGTCTATTTCTCTTTGTGGGTGTGGGTTGATTTGTGGATTGTTGTCTTAGGTGGGTGGTTGTTTTTGGGGCAAAAATGGATTATTCTTTTACATAGAGAGAGACTAGAGTGATTATTGATGTATGCAGGGAGGAATTCATTGCAGAGGAGCTTAACCTTTTCTCCTAAAATATTTAGAGATAGAAATAAAAATTGTATGATACATAGCTTGCTATTATCTATTCTTGCATTTATTTTTTAAGAAAACAAAGGTTGTTTGCTTATCCATGTTTATTTGAATCAAGTTTCATCCCTGTTTGCAGGGAAATGCAATATGGCTAAACAAGTTTCTACCCTTTTCCTCGAGGAATGGTTGAGGAGCAACAGTGGTTGCAGTAGCAACATCTCCTCAAGTAGTTATTCTCCCTCTTCTGCCCGAGCCATTATTCAAGCATGGGCTGAACTTAGAGATTCCATTCAGCATCAGTCTTTTCTTCCCCATCACTTACAGTCTCTAAAGACACTGCTTAACTCTCAAGCCTCTCTTTATGTTGCAGACCCTCAAGCAAAGCTTCTACTTTCCATTCTATCATCCACAAGCTTCTCTCCTCCTCCCGAATCTTATCCACTCTTTCTCAGGCTTCTTTATATCTGGGTCAGAAAATCCTCTAAACCATCTTCTGTACTAATTGATTCTGCCGTTAATGTTCTCTCTCATCTTATCTCTACACTTGTTGATTCTAACAAGAGCCCTTCCTTCTTCTCTGAAGTAGTTGTCCTCCTGGGTGCCTTTTCTTATGTGCCTTCTGTATCTGAAAAATCCAAAACCCTTTGCTTGGAATTGCTTTGCAGGCTATTAGAAGAGGAATACCATTTCATCAGTTCATCTGAACAGCAAATTCCCAATGTTCTTGCAGGTATTGGGTATTCTCTATCTGCTTCTGGGGATGTTTATTTTGTCAGAATTCTAGACTCTCTTTTAGGGATTTGGAGTAGGGAGGGTGGACCTTGTGGCAGTGTTTCTTATGGGCTCATGATATTGCATTTGATTGAGTGGGTTTTGTCCAGTTTCATCAATTCAAAATCTTTGGAAAGGGTCGATGCTTTTACTAAAGAGGTTTTAGAGATTTCCAATCCATGTCATGCTTCATTTGCTACAGTCATGGCGGCAGCTGGAGCTTTGAGGGCTTCCAGCAGATCTCTATCAAATGGTGTTAGGCAATTAAGAATTTTTGCAGAACAAAAGATTGAAACTGTTGCGAAAGGCTTGATTTCTGGAACAGGAAGTTTCACCAATTCAGGCAATAATTCTGAAAACAGTCTTCTTCTGAAGTGTATTTCATTAGCTTTGGCCAGGAGTGGTGCCGTTTCTTTCCGTGCTCCTCTGGTTATATGCCTTGCTTCTGCATTGTTGACTGAAATCTTTCCCTTGCAGCGTTTGTATACAATGGTTCTTCAATACCAGCATGGCAGTTTGGCTCAATTTGGGGTTAATGAGATCCAAGAACATCTTAACAGTGCTTCTTTTAAGGATGCAGGAGCCATAACTAGTGTTTTCTGCAATCAGTATGTCTCAGCTGATGAAGTCACCCAGGGTATGGTGGAGAATCTAGTTTGGGATTACTGTCAAAATGTCTACTCGGGACATAGGCAAGTTGCTTTAATCCTCCGGGGAAAGGAGGATGAGTTACTAAGGGACTTGGAGAAGATTGCGGAATCTGCTTTCCTTATGGTTGTAGTTTTTGCATTGGCTGTCACAAAACACAAGTTAGATTCAAAATGTACCCAAGAAATGCAGATGGAGATTTCTGTAAAGATATTAGTTTCATTTTCTTGCATGGAGTATTTCCGTCGGATGCGGTTGCCAGAATACATGGATACAATTAGGGCAGTTGTTGTTACAATTCAGGAGAATGAATCAGCTTGTGTCTTATTTGTGGAGTCCATTCCTCCTTATTCTCACTTGATGAGTGAACCAGGTATTGGTCATCATTTTTGGTACTTACCAAAAAACAAAAATTTCATCACTATTGGTTCACTTAAGTGCTAGCATAACCTCCAGACTTATAACTGTTTTTACCTTGTAGGATCTTCCAGCTTGCAGACAACGGAATATACATGGTCAAAAGATGAGGTGCAGACTTCTCGGGTCTTGTTTCACCTAAGGGTTATTCCAACATGCATTGAACGTTTACCTGTCCCTGTTTTTAGAAGGGTGGTAGCCCCGACTATGTTCTTGTATCCTTTATTAAAGAAATAGGTTTAAGGGAAGCTTACTATTTATTGATATTGAATCTGGTTTCCTTATCACATATTCAATCAGATATATGGGACATCCTAATGCAAAGGTAGCTCGAACCGCTCATTCAATGTTTGTAGCACTTGTATCTTCTGGGAAGGACACTAATGAGGATGGAAGAGTTTTACTGAAGGAGCAGCTTGTTTTTTATTACATCCAAAGATCTCTGGAGGTATTCAACCTTCCCGAATACCATACCAGGCATGGTTTAGCTTGATCAAGAAAAAATTACAGATAATTTTTATTTGTTGATGTAATCATAGGGATATCCTGGGACCACCCCTTTTGATGGAATGGCTTCTGGAGTTGCTGCCTTGGTTCGTCATCTTCCTGCTGGAAGTCCATCTATATTTTACACCATACACAGTCTTGTTGAAAAAGCTCACAGCCTTTGCAGTGAAGTTTTGAGTCTAGAGACTGACCTGTGGAAGAATTGGCAAGGAGAATTGGAGCCTTGTAAGAAAATCCTAGATTTGCTTTTAAGACTCCTCTCCCTGGTGGATATACAGGTAAATGATGATTTATGATTATTATTTTCATTATTTTAATTGTTTAATGTCTCCTTGACTGGTAGGAGTTACCCTGTTATGTTTCTATATGTGGTTTGAATGCATGCTTCTTCAAATAATTAGATTTTAGTGAGTTATCAGGGATCAAGGGGGAAGATATTACCTGATTATTACCTTTGTATAGTTGTAGAAAAAGATTTGGACAAAGCACAAGGCTTTGAAGGTGAAACTATTAATTTCTGCTTCTTTGCACAGGTTCTTCCGAGTTTAATGAAGCAATTAGCTCAATTGATTGCCATATTCCCCATAGATGGCCAGCACGCGGCTCTTAATGAGTTATATGTGCAAGTAGCAGAATCTGATGATGTTACACGGAAACCCTCATTAGTTTCATGGCTGCAGTCGTTGTCATACCTCTGTTTTCGAACTACTAGTAGCAATGCAAAATCCAAAGACCCGAGACATGAACAAGGTGCTGCTTTTGGTAGAAGTGACAGTGTATTGAGCTTGAATAGAATTAATGCAAGGCTCTGAAGTCTTTAATGTGCCATCTTTAGATAATCCCACCTTTGTTTTTGTTGAGCTTATTTGGACCTACAATTGTTTAGTCCAGTTGTCTTCTGTTATCATAGGCTGAGAAATTATTTCAAGGAATAAAAACTCTGCAGTGAGGACTGATTATTTATCTAGCCTTGTAGCAAGCTTTTACAGTGATGGTAACAATTGTATCCTGTTTTTGATGGTTAAATAAAGGGTAGATATTCTTGATATGTTCCTGCGTCTCCTTTCATCATGTTCTGCTATGGTAACTCTTCTTTATATCAAGGCTTTGTTTGGCAAGTTTGGCTACTCAGCTTTTTGACTTTTTTTGAAATGATCAAATATATCCTCTTACGTTTTGAACTTTTTTTAAATTATGAAGGACAAACATGTTAAATTAATAAAAAGTTAAAAAGTTAATTACTAAAAAATTATTATTTTTATCTAAATATAGTTAAAAATAATGCATTACTCTCGAAACTATTATTGGCATAAAATTTATCCTTGTAATTCGTTACATCTCATTTTTTAAACCCCAATCCAAACTCACCCAAAAAGGATAGTAAAAGGAAAAAACTATAGCAGAGAGCACGTAATAAAAAACGACAATCACTACCTCTTTTTTTTTTTTTTTTTAATTGTAGCAAAATAGGTTTAATCTATATGAAGAAAGGATGTTGCATGATTGAAAAACCGTTGCCTAAAAGTTACATTTGTGAAACAATATTAAAAACTAACTTGAATTTAGATAACAGTGATAAAACTCGTCAGGGATGGAACGAAGAATTTAAATAAAGGAGAGTCAATTCATATAAATTATAATACTTCTCTCCTAACTTAAAAAATGTAATCTTAGAATTAAGTAATTTATTTGAATTTCATAAGCTTAAAAAATAAAGTAAATATATAAAAATCATTTGCAAACTCGTTTAAAAGTTATTCAATAGACTAAATTAGACTATTAATGACCCAACTCAAGAATAAAATCTTATATCTTATTAATGTTTCAAACTAAAAGAGATGAAATGAGCATTTTGAAAATATATATATATATATATATATATGTTTACTTTGTGTTGGAATAATTATTATAAAAAATTACTTATTTTTTAATGGTAAAATAATTGAGAATTGAAATGTAGGCTGGTCAATGACTATTTTTTGATTTTTTGGAAAGAAAAAAAACAATTGACGATGTAAGGAGGAGGAATTAAATTCTAAAACCTTTAAGATGATGCAAGCATTTAAGATAAAAACCTTCACCGTTAGGCTAACCCCCTCCATTAAATAAAATGCACCTATATAATATATATATATATATATATATATATATTTTAGGGCAGCCATGGGCCCCCTTGGCTATAACGTGGTTCTGTCATGAAAACTCGTTATCTTAAAAATTAAATTTTTAAGAAATCATGATAATTACTATTGTCTTAAAAGATTAATTATGCAATGATAATACATATATTGGTCATCATGCAATCATCATCAGTATAGAGAGGAATTGATCCATCCTTCATAGCACCAACATACAGTGTCTCCGAAGGCATCTGAAACAAAAGATAAGATAAATATATACGAATAAGATGAACTTCTTCTGCAACGTATGATTAATCGCCTCGCCTATGCTTGTTATTTTTCTTAACATAAACGATTAATTGGTCGGCACTGATCACTTGCATAAATTTATTATCTTCCACACTTTTCTCAGCTGTCCTTTTTGTCCTTTACATAACACATCACGACAAGCTATCTATAAGAAGCCCTGCCATGGAAATTATGTTGGAATTTTTCATTTATTGAACATACATTAATTAATTTTTTTATTTTGTTAAAAATGGGTTAGAACCAAGTTAAAGATGAGAACGTATACAATAAGGCACATTTTGTTATGATCTATTTTGTTGGGCTTACGTGCACCTAATAGGGATAATGAGGATAAATGGTTAGTGTGGACTAGTTATTAAGCCCACTGCAAGCCTTTTATTGGAGGGCCTAGTAAGACTAGGGTTCACCCTTTATATATTGGCTAGGTCCCCTCTCTTCAAAATATACAGATAGTTGTTCCTATTGATAGCCGTCATATTTATTGTGATAGAGAGGAAGATCAAGACCTAATATTTTGATCTTTCAGAGTTGAAGATGGAACAATCACAATCTGGTACGCTACAATCACAATCCGATACGCTTCCGCATATTTTGTTCTTATGTAATTAATATTCCAATCTTTGCATACAATTGTACAAACTTTATTTCCAACAATTGGTATCAGAGCCAATTGTATGTGAATTTGAAATTTTTTTAAATAATTTTTTTTATTAAACTTTGATTTCAAAGTTTTGAACCGGATCTTGTATTGATCAATACAAATAATTCATCTATTATTTTTAAAATCTAATAACGGGCTTTTGTTCCTCTCAAAGTAAGGAAAGTTTTGATATAAAGTTTGTAATTTAATTCGTACGATATCAGTAGAAAAGTTTATACGAAATCTGTCTTGGATAATAACTTAGATTCGTATTTAGTTTATCAAAATATATTATTTTGTGTATAAAAATTTAATTAAATTTTATATTTATGTTCCTGGGATTATTTCAAATTCAACCATATAATTTTTATGCATTAAAGTTTAGGTTTTGTTGTAAATCCCACCATGGCCGAATCTGGATTACTTCAAAGTTTGATTTGCTAATTTGAAAATCACATATATTTGTCGGCCAAAAAATTTTTTTTGGGGGGTTGGAATCCGTGAGGCAAGGGGACTGGAAACTTTTCTTTCCTAAATTAAAAGAGTCCTTTCTAGGAGGACTTCTACTTTAATTATAAAAAAAAAAAAAAAAAAAAAAACCGAGTAGATTCCAATCTATTCACGTCTTTCTTGCTAGTGAATTCATTTGTTTTGGAGTCCATGAGACCCTACAAGTAAGTTCTGGACTTCTACCTTAAAAAAAAAAAAAAAAAGGGCACCTAGGAACTTTCTTTTCCAAAGTGAAAAAGGCCTAGACTTCTACTTAATATATATATATATATATGTATATATGCTTTATTACATTAATATATATATGCTTGTTTTTGCTTAGTTACCTCACTCTCAAATGTAAATAAAGATACAAATTCAGCTTTCAAAGGTGTTGAGTAAGGAAAATCAAGACAAACTCCCCCAAGTGCAAGGTTTCATTGTAGCACAATTAACTGGTGAGAACCAGGTCATATCCACAGGGATCTAGGGAGCAAAATCATGTTTGAATCAAATGGATTAAAGAGGCAAAACATGGCTCACATGAATGGTAAACATAATTGAAAATCTGGTTTGGAATTTTTGATGATTTTGGAAATGGATTTTGAAATGAAAACTAAACTTAACTAAAACTTGATATTAAAAAGATGGGCAAGGCAATTCCAATGCCTATCCAAATCAATCTCAAAATACCAAGAGTGAATAGATCATCAATTTTAGTTGCTCTAATGTTTGGAGAAAACTAATTTCAAATGATACAAGCCATGGATTAAACAAGTGATGTGCATAAGCTATCATGAAGACTATAGAAGATCTAACTCTAGCAACTCCCATACACATTTGCAATAAGAGTTCTGAATTAAGCAACTTCTATGAACTCATTGATAGAATATGTAAACAAGTGTTAATCGGACATTGAACCATTGATTTCGAAAGTAACGAGATACAACTAAAATTGATAACCAAAGAACTCAAAATTAATCCATTAAGAACGGCATCTTGGAAATCATTGGACAGGTCATTATCCTTGCCTTAGCCCAAGAAGAACTAGCCGATCATCTTAAGAAAATGAAGAACAAAAATGAAGAACAGAGACATGACCTTCAAAGCTGAAAAATGTAATTCTCTCTTTAACCCCAATTGAAATCTAATTACAAGAATGAAATTATAATGTGCTGTAGAATTCAAATCTAATTACAATAATCTAAAAATGAAAATCAAATTTGAAAACAAAAATTGCAGAATCCGAAACCAGAGAATGAAAAAGGAAGAAGATGAAGTTCCTTCCTCGCTACCCTCGCTGCTCTCCTTCTCTTTCCTCTCGCTTCTCTCTCCTCTAACCGAATGTTCTGTCCTCCCCGTGGGTGTGGGTCGCGTGATGCCATCATTACCCAGTCTTTCTCTCTCCTCTAGATTGCATCCCCCCCCGAATCTGTAAAATCACGTGGAGTCTGTTTTCTGCCAACGATCCTAGTATTCGAATACTGCTTGGCTGTATTCGAATATGCATTTCCTTCAGAAATTCTCTGAACTCTTTTTGACAACATTCGAATGCTTTGGCACTATATTCGAATGTTCTCCTCCTTCCAGAATTCAACTTGTTCAGCAACTGGAAATTCTTCTTCTGCTCCCATGACTTTACTCAACAAATCCATTTCAACAGATGTGCTTCAGCATCTCCCTCTTTGCATCCTTAATTTAGCTCAAATTGCTTCTCTTTATGGCACAATTCAACACATGTTCCATATTCTAAAGATGTGGATAAATCCTGCACAAAACACCTGTCTTATATCAATTATGTCATGTATAAAAGTGTATTTAAGTGAACAAATGTGTAACAACTCAAGCCCAATCACACCCCCCAACTTAGACATTGCTAGTCCCTAGTAATGCCTCTAATAAAAGAAGTAAGAGAGAAAAATTCACTCCAATTCAATTGAATGATATTTCAGTGGTTCACGGAAATTAATCAGTACCATGAGCAAAAGTTTTCATAAGCAAAGGTCAAAGTTCAAAATTTTACACAAGATATGAGACTTGCCAAGTGTGTGAAGTGAGTGTGAATGAATAATAGCTTTTAACTCTATCAACCTAACATAAATCCTTTGAATTTCATTTATTTTTGAACTTTGCATTCTATTTCATTCCCAAGTTTTGACTTCAAATCTCACCTTGGAATTCACTCACAAGAAAATACAACACACAAGGTTTCACTCAAGATGCCCCCTTTTTAAGGAGTAAATATAAATCAAATTCTAGAAGGTGGCATCAACAAGTCAAGAACGATTTATTCAAGAAATAAAAGGACTTGGCATAACTCCATAAAAGAATGGTGTAGTAAAGTTACTTCAGAATTTTCACTTTGCTTTCCCAATTCCCAGCTTTCACAATTGAATGAAAATCCTCCCATGGATCTATTAGGACTTGCATTAGGTTGTAGTGGGGCCATTTGGGTGTAATGGGGTAATTTGAAGGAGGGTTAAGGAGTTTAAAAAAAATGATTTGGAACACTGAAATTATCATACCACTACCTTTCCATAGTTCTACCAAATCACACCCTTACTTTTTTTTTTTTTTTTTTTCAAAGCTGAAATTTATGGCCAAAGTGTTTTTTTCTTTGATTTGTTTTTACATCACCAAACTCTTCTTTTTTTCCATCTATTTTTTTTCTTTTCTTACTCCCACAATCCTGCAAAAATTTTTTTTCATTGCTCTTCCCCCCTTACTTTCAGTGTATTCCAAAATATATTATGAAGGCTAAAGAGCATTCATTGTGGTTAAAGGAATAATGTGGTGAGAAGAAAGAAATATGAATGCTCTGTTAAGGCTCAACTTGGTTACAAAGGTGCTGTTCATCAAAGAAGGGTACTACAAGCTCAAATATTAAAAAGATGGCCTAATGTCATTTCCATGATCTCATTCCACTCAACCGTTACAGCTGAGAATCAAAATTCAAGTTCAATTCTTCTATAATTTCACAAACACCCAAAAACAAAGTATGGCACTTGGAGTTATTGAAGAAACTGAAATGAAGAAATTTTTAAGCTTTTGAAAAGCTCTTAGAGTAGATGTAAATCTCTCATGAACAAGGCTTAAGGCTCAAAAATCTCACTTCATGTCTCAGTCTCCACTATAGCTGGAAATCCACAAAATGAAATGTTCATTCATAACTTCATTCATCAAGATAAATGTTGGCTAAACAAATCTCAAGCTAAACCCATTCACAAAACCATTCAACTTTAAAACACATAGCAAGCACAACAAATCTTACAATTTTTCACTTCAAACTCTGCTCAATCTATCTTATGCAAATGATACTAATTAATTTCAAGAAGACAAAAATTTCATCCATTTCAAATTGCAAGTTCCAAGTCATACATAACAAAAGTAAATAGCAAATCAAAATTAACAAAGTGAAACAAACAGCAAACATTCCTAATCCTATTATTGACAAAACATGTTTGAAATGTTCTAAGGAATTGCTGTCAAAAAGTCTAGTCTGACGACAAAGCAAATTGGAAAACTCTTCATCTTCCCTGTCTGATTCGAATATCCTTTCCAGCAATCGGATAACTTTCTGTTGCCCCTTCTTCAGCTCACTCACTTCCTTCATCAACAGTTCTTGATTCTGCTGGATCAAGTTGAGTTTCTCATTTGTATTTGAAGAAGCTGCTTCATTTTCTACTTCTTCTGCTTGCTGCTGGTTGTCCTCAGCTACAGGTGGAGCAGCCCTCTTTCCTAACTGTCCTTGGCTTCTTTTTACTGAGGTCTTGGCTATCAAAGAAGCTGGTTTTACAACAGCCATTCCCACTTCTTCTTTAATACCAAGAAAATGTTGAATTATCTCTATGATCAATCCCCCAAAAGGTAGCCCAGCATTTGACTCAGGTTTCTCCACAACATGAGCAATGACCAACCAAATGTGATAAGGTAAATCAATGGGAATGCCCAGCAGCAACTTCCCCATAATTGTGGCTTGCTCTAAGGTGATGGTGGACTTATAGGCATGTGGCAGGATCAGTGAACACACCAGCATATGAAGGACATTACTTTTTGGAGTAAGTCCTGACTTTGGTAGCCTAGTAGTGGTCCATTCTGCTTGAGGATTATTCGTGAACAATCTAGCTAAATTATCCTTGTTCAATTGCTCCTCCCACTGAGCTTTCTGTTCAAGTGTAGCATCAGGTATTCTCTCAACAGGTAAGTGGCCAATAAAGGAAATTTTCTCCAAATTCAAAGTGATTTCTTTCCCCCTCACCTTAGAATTTATCACAGATCTACCATGTAACATACCCATTTCAGCATTTGAATAAAATTCCCTCACATAAGGCACTATGGCCTTCCTACTAGTCGTTACCCATTGCACCCAACCCCTCTGTTCAAATAACTCCATTAATTCATAAGGTGCCTCAATGTAATCTTCCAGCTTAATTCCTCTCTCACACAAAACTGTCCTCTTGCTAAAATTTTCATCATATTTCAGCTCTGAAGGTTTATTAGCAAACCTTGAACTATCAAAAGTGTTTTCATCAAAAGGATCCTTTTCAAGTTGTTCCACAGGAGCATTTTCAGAGGTGGAAACCTCGTGCTCAGGTTCAGCAATGTGATCCTCAGTAGGTACATTGCCAGGGGCCTCAACTGAAATTTCTTTTTCAATATTAGAAACATGCTCATCACATTTCTCACCAATATTCTCATTACCCACAGAGTGGTAAGACCCTGTCCTAGAAGATGACTTGGGGTCTGACTTGGAAGATGAAAGTTCTAGGGCTATGGGGTCATGAATTACAAGCGAGGAACCCTTACCGTATTTACTTCTGATACGCATGCTTCTCCTCTTTGCCTCCCCTCTGTAAGCCATTTTCTTAATCCTTTTTGGTGGCATTTTGTCACAGCTGCTGAAGAGACCCTTCTGTCAAAAATCCCTCAACAGATAAACCCTAGCTCTTCCAATCCAAGCTTTGAAGCTTAATCCCACTTTAATGTGAACTCCAAAACACTTTCAGTCACCCTGTAGTTGAAGCTCGAAAGAGATGTTTGAGGTGGAGGAGGCTAAAATGTTTTGGCACCAGGGTTTTGTATTCGAATAGAATAGGGTTCAAATGGGCCAGCCACGGGTATTTAAACAGGAATTTCAACCGAAGGCATATTCGAATACCCGAACCCATATTCGAATATGGTGTATCAGCAATTTAGTACCTCAGTATCCAGAGACCAGAATTTTTTTCACAATCCCTTAAGAATACTCAAATCATGTTTTGTCAACAACTAAAACTCTATATTTACATCTAATGACATCCAATCCAAAAAGAAAATAAAATAGAATAAAGAGAATAAAAATGTCAAAATTATTTTTTTTTTATTTTTTTTTTCATTTGCAAGCTCCAAGTGGAAAAAAAAAGAAGAAGAAGAAACTCATTCAACCCAAGTAATACAGAACCAATTCAAATAAATCTAAGCATGACAAATCAACTCACTGTAGTCAATTTCAATCAAGACATGATTTCAATTTATCTAACAATCTCAAATTGTGTCCCCCCCAACTAAAAACAGGCATTGTCCTCAATGTATCAAATGAAAAGCATAAAGAGAGAAATATTGAGGAAGTAGCATACCTGGGGGCTGTTAATGAATAGTTAACTTGTGAGAATTACTAAAAGCTCATTGTCCAATTGCTTTTGCCAATTTCCCCCCAACTTATTCACAAACACAAAGCTTAACAATGGCAATTGTAAGTATAAAAGGCTAAAAAATGATTTCAAATTTGCCTATACCTCTTAAACTTTACCAATCAGTTCAGCCACTGCAAGGTATTTGCTGCATTTTACAATTGAAAATGATCAAACCAGATTTGGGCAGAAATGCATCACACCAGATTCTTTCTGTTCTTCCATTTGGGTACTGCTTGCTTACATGCTGAAAATTAAAAATTAGCAAAACCAAAAAGAAATTTTTTTTTTTAAAAGAAAAAGAAAACTAAAAAAAAAATGCAGAAATCAGAAAATTAAAAACATAAAAAGAATCCTAACTACTATGGTACAAAATCAGAATTCCTTTCTTAATCAATCACAATCCAAGGGATCTTCAAGATCCCAACTCTCAATTTCAGCAATGCAATTCTCATGATACTCTTTCAATCTCTGTCCATTCACTCTAAAAATATTCTTGGAGGTTGGATTTTGAATGTCAACAGCCCCAAACTCAGTGATGTTCTGAATCACATATGGACCACTCCATCTTGACTTTAACTTTCCGGGAAACAAGTGTAACCTTGAGTCATACAACAAAACCTTTTGACCCACAAACAACTCTCTTTTGAGGATATGTGTATCATGCCATTTCTTCACTCTATCCTTGGTGATCTTAGCATTCTCATATGCATCATTCCTAATCTCCTCAAGCTCATTTAGTTGCAATTTCCTCTGACAACCAGATTCAGTGATATTTTCATTGAAGTATTTCACTGCCCAATAGGCCTTATGTTCAAGTTCCACAGGAAGATGACAAGCTTTTCCATACACTAACCTATAAGGAGACATGCCTAGGATAGTCTTGTAGGCAGTCCTATAAGCCCAAAGTGCATCAACCAATTTCAAAGACCAATCTTTCCTTGTAGGATTCACTGTTTTTTCAATGATTCTCTTGATCTCTCTATTGGCCAACTCGGCTTGTCCACTTGTTTGGGGATGATATGATGTTCCAACCTTATGCACAACCCCATACTTCCTCATCAATAGACCAACATATCTATTGCAAAAATGTGTTCCCCTATCACTTATCATGGCCTTTGGCATTCCAAATCTTGAAAACACATTTTCCTTCAAAAATTTTATCACTACCTTGTGGTCATTGGTCCTAGTTGGTATGGCCTCTACCCACTTTGAAACATAATCCACTGCCACTAAGATATACTCATTGCCAAATGAATTCACAAATGGTCCCATAAAATCCATACCCCAACAATCAAAGATATCAAGCACATAAATGGGGTGAAGTGGCATCATGTTTCTCCTAGTGATCTTACCAAGCCTTTGACACCTATCACAAGCAACACAAAAGGCATGCACATCCCTAAACATGGTAGGCCAAAAGAATCCACTCTGTAAAATCTTTGCCACTGTCTTCCTAGCTGAAAAATGACCTCCACATGCAAGAGTATGACAAAAACTAATGACACTTTGGGCTTCACTCTCGGGTATGCATCTCCTTATGACTTGATCTGAGCAATACTTAAACAGATATGGATCATCCCAGAAAAAGTGCCTCACATTCCTGAAAAACTTTTTCTTATCTAACATGGTCCAATGAGAAGGCACCACACCTGAAACCAAATAATTGGCTATGTCTGCAAACCATGGTGTCTCTGAGGAATCTAAATGGAACAACTGCTCATCAGGGAAAGTCTCATTAATAGGTGGCTCAAAAGCTGCTAAGTCCTGATGTGGAAGTCTAGAAAGATGGTCAGCAACTACATTTTCAACTCCCTTTTTATCTTTAATCTCTAAATCAAATTCTTGCAGCAAAAGAATCCACCTAATGAGTCTTGGCTTGGCATCAGATTTGGTCAAAAGATACTTAAGTGCTGCATGATCAGTAAACACAATGACATGAGATCCCACAAGATATGATCTAAACTTATCCAATGCATATACTACTGCTAGCAACTCCTTCTCAGTAGTTGTGTAGTTCTTTTGTGCATCACTAAGGGATTTGCTAGCATAGTATAGCACATGTGACTTCCTCTCTCTCCTCTGACCTAGGACTGCACCAATGGCACTATCACTAGCATCACACATGATCTCAAAAGGTAGAGTCCAATCTGGTGTCTGCATAATGGGAGCTGAAGTGAGCAAGTCCTTAAGTCTATCAAATGAAGCCTGACATTCTGATGTCCAATCAAAAGGAACATCCTGGCCTAGGAGATTGCACAAAGGTCTAGAAATGGCACTGAATGATGCAATGAACCTCCTATAGAAACCTGCATGTCCTAAAAATGATCTGACATCCTTGACACATCTAGGGGTAGGAAGTTTTTGAATAATCTCAACTTTTGCTCTATCTACTTCTATCCCCCTAGAAGACACTATATGACCAAGAACTATCCCCTGAGTTACCATAAAATGGCATTTCTCCCAATTCAACACCAAGTTTTTCTCTTCACATCTTGCCAAAACTTTCTCTAAATTCTCCAAACACAAATCAAAGTCACTCCCATAGACTGAAAAGTCATCCATGAATACTTCAAGAAATTTCTCCACAAAGTCACTAAACAAACTAATCATGCACCTCTGAAAAGTAGCAGGAGCATTGCAAAGGCCAAAAGGCATGCGCCTATATGCAAAAGTACCAAATGGGCAAGTAAATGTGGTCTTCTCCTGATCATCCAATGCAATTTCAATTTGATTGTACCCTGAGTATCCATCCAAGAAACAATAGAATGCCTGTCCTGCCACTCTTTCCAATACCTGATCTAGGAATGGAAGAGGGAAATGATCCTTCCTTGTGACTGCATTTAACTTCCTATAATCTATACACATGTGCCATCCTGTTTGGATGCGCATTGGAACTAGCTCATCTTGTTCATTTTTCACCACAGTCACTCCGGATTTCTTGGGTACTACTTGAGTTGGACTAACCCATTTAGAGTCTGAGATAGGGTAGATAATTCCAGCATCCAATAGCTTAATTACCTCTCCCCTAACCACTCTTTCATGTTTGGGTTTAGTCTCCTTTGCATCTGCCTAATGGGTTTGGCATCCTCCTCCAAAAATATCCTATGGGTGCAAATCAGTGGGCTGATTCCTTGCAAGTCTGCTATGGTCCAGCCCAAGGCTCTTTTATGTTTTCTCAAGACCTCAACAAGTCTATTCTCTTGATCAGAATTCAGCTGAGAAGAAATAACAGCTGGATAGGACTCTCCCTCACCCAAAAACACATATTTCAGCTCACTAGGTAAAAGCTTTCTCTCGGGTATGGGTGGCTTCTCAAAAGATGGCTGAGATTTGACTGTTGGCAGCTCTAAAGACTCAAAAGTGGGCCTCCACTGATTCACTAACATCATTGATTCTTTCATTTCCTCACATTCTCCTCCACCAACATTTTCCAAGTCACAATCATCTAGGAAATCTACTTGGTCACTGTTCACTAAAGCTCTCTCCAGTGGGTCATCTAAGTACTCTCTATCAAAGTGCTCTTGTATGGCTATTTGAATCAAATCCACTTCTTCTATCTCCTCATGATCACTTGGCTGTTTGGTCACATTAAAGATGTTCTTTTCAATTGTCATGTTACCAAAAGACAACTTAATGACTCCAGTCCTACAATTTATCAAAGCATTAGAAGTGGCCAAAAATGGTCGTCCTAGAATGACTGGGACAGCTGGTTGTGGACCTTGAATTAGTTGGGTATCAAGCACTATAAAGTCTACTGGGAAGACAAAATGCTCCACTTGAATTAGGACATCCTCCACAATACCTCTAGGGACTTTGACTGACCTATCTGCTAATTGAAGTGTCACCCTAGTAGGTCTAAGCTCACCTAGTCCAAGTTGTTGGTACACAGAAAATTGCAAAAGATTAACACTTGCTCCCAAATCCAATAAAGCTCTATCTACCCTCTTTCCCCCAATGATGCATGCAATTGTAGGACACCCCGGATCTTTATATTTTGGAGGGGTTTGAATTGCAAAATTGAGCTCACTTGTTCAGTTAAAAATGCTCTCTCTTTGACATTCATTCTCCTTTTGACAGTGCACAAATCTTTCAAAAACTTTCCATAAGATGGATTTTGTTTAATGGCATCAAGCAAAGGAATGTTTATTCTGACTTGTTTGAATAGCTCATAAATGTCAGAATTCAAATTCTCTTTCTTTCCTCTGTTCAATCTTTGAGGAAAAGGAATTTTTGGAATGAAATCAGGGCTGTCCAGCTGGTTTTCTTTTGAAGTCTTCTCTTTTCCAGAAATTTTTTCACTCTTATCCAGCTGGTTTTTATCAAAATCCTTGGTTTTATTTTCAGAAAACTCAATTGCATTCTCAGAATTTACCTGATCTTGCTTCTGAATTTTGCTATTCTGCTCAAAATTGTTCAGCTGCTGTTTCTATGTAGCTTTTCCTATGCTGTCCAAATTTTGTTTCTGTTCATTTTCTGTCATGTTGTGCAGATTTTGTTCAATTTGTTGCTGTTTCTCAATTTCTTGTCTACTGTGCAGCTGCTGTTTTTGTTCTTTTAGCAGCTGTTTTTGCTGCAATTCAGCTTCTGTTTTGGTGAGCAGCTGTTGTTCAATTGCTTTGTTGCTGCTGCTGCTGTTGTGCTGAATTTCTTCCTCATCTTCCAACATATTTTGCTCATTTGCCTCTTCAATTGGAATATAATCTGGTTTCAAGATCTGTTTCCCACTTCTCAATGTTGAAATAGCTTGCACATGTTCCAAATTCTCATTTGCACTTGAAGAAGATGATTCACTGAAGTGCACTTGCCCAGTGGAATTTGGTTTGGGCTGAGATGGAAGCTTTCCCGTTTCTCTCAAAGTTAAGGCTTGAGTGAGTTTTGACAATTGACTCCGAATGTCTTCCATAGCCCTATTAGTTTGATCTTGGAACTTTGAATTTTGGTTGTTGGTTCCAATTTGTCCTTGCATAAATTGTTGCAAGGTGTCTTCCAATGATCTTTTGTGAGGTGGCTGGTAAGAGTTTATGTTTTGCTGAGGTTGATAAGGCTGGGAATGAAATGGTTGAGGAGGAAAAGGTTGTTGAGGTTGCTGCTGCTGCTGGTGTTGTGCCTCAGCTCTCCAGGATGTATTCGAATGGCCTCTATATCCAGCATTGTAAGCATTCGAATATGGCTGATTTCCTGAAGCAAAGTTGTTCACCCCCTGGTTTGAGTTGTAATTTCTTGCAGCTGGTGGGGGATTTACTTGACCATAAAGAACTTCTTTAAAAGCTGGGAGTGTGGGACAATCGTCTGTCTTGTGATCCGAGGTTTCACACAACACACAGTTAACTTCCTTTTTCTTCAATCCTTGCTTCTCTTGCTCCATCAACTCCACTTTCTTTGACAATGCAGCCAATCGAGCACCAAGATCATCAGTGTCACTGAGATGAAACTTTCCTCTTGCACCTATGCTGTCAGAAAACTCAGAAAATGGAGAAACTACCTCCCATTGTTTAGTATTTTCAGCCAATGAATCAAAGAAATGCAAGGCTTCTTCAGCTGTCTTATCATAGAACTCACCATTGCACATTGTTGCAACCAGCATTTTCAAGTTTGGAGTTAATGCATTATGAAAGAAGTTAACAATTCTCTAAGACTCAAACCCATGATGTGGACATGCTTGCAACAATTCTCTAAACCTATCCCATGCATGTGCAAATGTTTCATTAGGCTTGCATACAAAATTCATGATTTGTTGTTGAAGTATCACTGTCCTATTGGCTGGAAAATACTTCTTCAAAAACTTTGTTTGCATGTCCCTCCAAGTTCCAATTGATCTAGGCTCCAATGAGTTCAACCACATCTTTGCTTTATCTTTCAATGAAAATGGAAACAACTTAAGCCTAACCAAGTCCTCATTTGTATTCCTATCCATGCAAGTCCCACAAACATCCTCAAATTCTTTCATATGCATGTAAGGATTTTCAGAATCCATTCCATGAAAGGTTGGCAAAAGCTGAATTGTTCCCGGTTTAAAATTGAAATTATGATGGCCAATGGGAAGAACAATGCATGAGGGAGTTGTTTGCCTAGCTGGATGAAGATATTCCCTAAGAGGTCTAAGAAGATTTTGATTGATTTCATCATTCTCTCCAAGTGCACTTCCTTCCGGTAAAACAGGTGGTGGTGGATCCATGTGCACAGATGATTCAGATGATGTGTAAGATGTAGCAAGTTCAATTAATTCAGCTAGAGATGATGGTGAATGCAAATCAGAATTTTTTCCAATAATTCGACCAGACCTCAACAACATGCACAAAAATTCAGCTTCAAAATGACACCCACAAAACCTTAAAACTTCACAACTAAATCACCAATTCACAAAGAAAAATCAGAGCTCTTCCTCTAACAACTTGCAGCAGAATGTACAGCAACACCATGCAAATTTTCAGCAAGTCAAACAATAATTCAAAGGTGAATTTCAGCCAACGAAATCAGATTTTTCAGAGACAAGATGCAGCAATTTGAATATTAGATGCAACAGATTCGAATCAGAAATTCAGAAAACAGATTGCAGACATCTGATTCAGCAACTTGGTTCAAAACTTAGCAGCAAAACAGATCAGAATTTCAGAGACAAACTCAGGCATTCAAATATCTCATGCAGCAGATTTGAATATCAAACTTCCAGCAATCAAATTTCAGCAAAGAAAACCAACAACTCAGAAATTTAGATATTCAAAACAAAATAAAACAGTAACTAAGATTTTTTCTTTTTTTTTTTTTTTTCAAAATCAGAAACTACAATTTAAACACTACAAATTAAAAACTAAAACCTATAAAAATGAAACTAGAGGTGGAAATAAGAATGGAACAAAATTACCCAATGCCTTGAGTAGCTTTGTTGTTGAAGATGGTGGTGAGTAATGCTGCCAATCCTTGCTCCAAGAGTTCAAAACACCATTGCTTGTCAAAGATCCCCGGCAACGGCGCCAAAATTGTGCTTGTTTTTGCTTAGTTACCTCACTCTCAAATGTAAATAAAGATACAAATTCAGCTTTCAAAGGTGTTGAGTAAGGAAAATCAAGACAAACTCCCCCAAGTGCAAGGTTTCATTGTAGCACAATTAACTGGTGAGAACCAGGTCATATCCACAGGGATTTAGGGAGCAAAATCATGTTTGAATCAAATGGATTAAAGAGGCAAAACATGGCTCACATGAATGGTAAACATAATTGAAAATCTGGTTTGGAATTTTTGATGATTTTGGAAATGGATTTTGAAATGAAAACTAAACTTAACTAAAACTTGATATTAAAAAGATGGGCAAGGCAATTCCAATGCCTATCCAAATCAATCTCAAAATACCAAGAGTGAATAGATCATCAATTTTAGTTGCTCTAATGTTTGGAGAAAACTAATTTCAAATGATACAAGCCATGGATCAAACAAGTGATGTGCATAAGCTATCATGAAGACTATAGAAGATCTAACTCTAGCAACTCCCATACACATTTGCAATAAGAGTTCTGAATTAAGCAACTTCTATGAACTCATTGATAGAATATGTAAACAAGTGTTAATCGGACATTGAACCATTGATTTCGAAAGTAACGAGATACAACTAAAATTGATAACCAAAGAACTCAAAATTAATCCATTAAGAACGGCATCTTGGAAATCATTGGACAGGTCATTATCCTTGCCTTAGCCCAAGAAGAACTAGCCGATCATCTTAAGAAAATGAATAACAAAAATGAAGAACAGAGACATGACCTTCAAAGCTGAAAAATGTAATTCTCTCTTTAACCCCAATTGAAATCTAATTACAAGAATGAAATTATAATGTGCTGTAGAATTCAAATCTAATTACAATAATCTAAAAATGAAAATCAAATTTGAAAACAAAAATTGCAGAATCCGAAACCAGAGAATGAAAAAGGAAGAAGATGAAGTTCCTTCCTCGCTACCCTCGCTGCTCTCCTTCTCTTTCCTCTCGCTTCTCTCTCCTCTAACCGAATGTTCTGTCCTCCCCGTGGGTGTGGGTCGCGTGATGCCATCATTACCCAGTCTTTCTCTCTCCTCCAGATTGCATCCCCCCCCGAATCTGTAAAATCACGTGGAGTCTGTTTTCTGCCAACGGTCCTAGTATTCGAATACTGCTTGGCTGTATTCGAATATGCATTTCCTTCAGAAATTCTCTGAACTCTTTTTGACAACATTCGAATGCTTTGGCACTATATTCGAATGTTCTCCTCCTTCCAGAATTCAACTTGTTCAGCAACTGGAAATTCTTCTTCTGCTCCCATGACTTTACTCAACAAATCCATTTCAACAGATGTGCTTTAGCATCTCCCTCTTTGCATCCTTAATTTAGCTCAAATTGCTTCTCTTTATGGCACAATTCAACACATGTTCCATATTCTAAAGATGTGGATAAATCCTGCACAAAACACCTGTCTTATATCAATTATGTCATGTATAAAAGTGTATTTAAGTGAACAAATGTGTAACAACTCAAGCCCAATCAATATACATATATATATACATATGTATATATGCTTTGCAAAACGTTTTAAAGTCTCCTAGAGACCCGTGGACTTCTATTTATATTAAAACAATATTTTTTTTAGAAATTGTTCTGGGAATATGTTTGGTATTTTTTTGGGCCTTATTTTATTTTTTTTTGCAATATCTTAAAAACCATGAAGTATTTTTTGGTGAAATTTTACTAGTTACCTAATTTAATTGTAATATCTGCTCTCATTGGTTTTAATTGCATAATGTTAAATTTTTTTTTGACTATTTGATGGCCTTAAAAGTGCTTATTTATGTATTTTTTTTTTCTTAGCATATTTTTTAAGGGCATAAAATAATAATTACAATTATGGGCAATTTACGTATAATTATGTCATGGCAAGAAATATTTGGTTGATACTGGCGTTACTGCCCAAAGGGGTATACCCGTTAATTCTTGATATTTCTTGCATATTTGTACATGACGAGCCATTATATTATTATATATAATAACCTACCCAAAGGGGGTTATTGTATATACTAATGACAAGGTTAAAATCAGTGATTGATCAGAGAATATTTAGGTAAGAAGGGTCTTTCTACCTAAAGGGGATTGACCTTTCTAATCTAAGTATTCTCATTGGTGGTTTACTGAAGGGACCTCATAGCATGTTGCACTCTCTGCCAAAAGGGGAGACGGCAATAATGCACTGAGCCATCTCTTATAGTTTACGCTTGATTAAGTTTAAAGCATTTTTTTTGCCTCTGATTGTTAATCATTATTTCATTTTATCTTTTATTTAGTTATTTTTACAGTCAATAATAACAATACTACTGTTGTCTTGCTTAATGGCTCGAATTATAAGAAGTGGAAACAAGATATTAAGTTTGCCTTAGGAATTATTGACATAGATATGGCCTTGAAAGAGCCTGAGCCTGCTACATTTACTGCCACTAGTACAGCATCTGAAAAGGAGTTGTACGTAAAATGGGAGAGATCTAATCGCCTAAGTCTTTTAGCGATTAAGAGATCTATCTCAGAGCATCTTTTGAGTGGTCTGTCTAAGCAATAATGCTAAGGCACTTTTTGATGCTGTGGGACAAACATATAAAGTATCCAGTAAGGTTGAAACTGGGACCCTAATGAATAAACTTACCACCTTGAAATATAATAGTGTGAGTGGGGTATGAGAGTACATCCTCAAACTTGTGTTTATCCAATCCAAACTTAAAAACCTTAATGTCACAATCTTTGATGAGTTTATTATTCACCATGCCTTTAATTTTCTTTCACCAGATTTTAGCCAGATAAAAATTACCTACAATACCCAAGATGAGTCTTAGAGTGTGAATGATTTTATTGCTAAATGTATTTTAGAGAAAGAGAAACTTAAGAAAGAGAAAACTATTACTGCCATGTTTGTTTCTCAATCCAAACAAGGCCAGGGAAAAGGGAATTCTAGGAACCGTAGGAAACCTAAGAGCAATACTCCTCATAAGGGTCGAGACAATAACAAGTAGGGTAAAGGTAATAGTCAGACTCAAAATGTGTTAGGTCCCAATGCTATCATAAAGAAAGAGGTCAAATGTTTTTTCTGTAGAAAGAAATGCCACATTAAGAGGGATTGCACCAAATTTCAAGCTTGGTTAGAGAAAAAGAAAAATGAAGGAGGTAACTCAGTTGCTTTAGTTTGTTTTGAATCCAATTTAATTGATGTCCCATCAAATTCTTGGTGGTTTGACAGTGGTGCAACTGTTCACGTTACTACATCTTTGTAGGGATTCAAAAGCAAACAGAAGCCAAATGAGAATGAAGCCCAACTCAAAGTAGGGAATGATGAAGTAGTTAGAGTCCAGTCCATAGGAGATATTATTTTAAATTTAGAGTCTGGTTTTAAACTTGTTTTGGAAAATACTTTTTATGTACCATCTTTTAGATGAAATTTAATTTCTGTTTCTTCTTTGGACAAAATTAGTTATTGTTTTCAATTTCACAATGATATGGTTGATTTATTTCATAATTCTCAGATTATTGGGCGTAGTGTTTTGAATAACGGTTTATATAAGCTAAATCTAATCCATAATTTTGAGTATGCCTCTTTTCATGTTGATAATAATGTGTCTAAGAGATCTAAAATTAAAGATAAATCTTCTTTCTTATGGCATAAAAGGTTGGGTCATATTTCTAAAGAAAGAATTCAAAGACTTATTAATGATGATATTTTAATACCACTTGATTTTGGGGACTTAGACACCTATGTCGACTGTATTCGTGGAAAGCTAACCAAGACAAAGAAAAATAGTGCAACCCGTAGTAATGGCCTACTTGAATTCATACACACTGACATAAATGGACCTTACACTATTACCTTTTGTGGCAATAAATTTTTTCTCACTTTCATTAATAATTTCTCTCATTTTGGCTATGTTTTTCTTATAAAAAAGAAACTAGAGACTCTTGAAAAATTTAAAATTTTTAAAAAAGAAGTTGAAAAACAATTATTAAAATTCATTAAAATTGTAAGGTCTAACCGTGGTGGTGAGTATTATGGCAGACATAATGTCACTAGACAGCGTATGGGACCGTTTGCTAAATACTTGCAAAAATGTGGGATTATTACCTAATATATCATGCCTAGTAGTTCTGAATAGAATGGTATGGCTGAAAGGCGTAATTGTACCCTTAAGGATACGATGAGGAGTATGATGAGTAGGTCTAACTTGGCCATATACCTTTGGACAGAAGCCATTAAGTGTGCCCTTTACATCCTTAATAGAGTCCCTAGTAAATCTGTTTCCAAAATACCTTTTCAATTATAAACTGGTAGAAAACCTAGCATTAATCATCTTCTTGTTTAGGGTTGTCCAGTAGAAGTGAGGATTTATAACCCATTTGAGAGAAAAACTGACCCCAGAACCACCTGGTGTTACTTCATTGGGTACCTAGATCATTCTAAAGAATACAGGTTCTACTGTCCCACACCAGGTGTTAGGATTGTTGAGTCTCAGATAGCTAAGTTCTTGGAGCTTGATATTGCTGATGTGGTAATATCATAACCAATTGTTAAGGATAGGAAAGTTGAGGTAATTCTTATTTCTTTACCTACTATTCAGCAAAATGTTGTGCATGTACCTGTTAATAAAAATGATCATCAGCAACTTGAGCCTGACGTTGTACTTGCTTCTGATATTATTCTTATCCCTAATCCTGTTGAGTCTATTCCAGAAGCTTCTGCTAGGAGATCTGGGAGACAGAGAAGATTTGCCATTTCTGATGAGTACTTTGTTTATCTTAGTGAGAGTGACTATGATGTGGGTCCTTGTAATTGATCCAGTGAATTTTACTAGTGTTATTTCAAGTCCTCAATCCAACATGTAGATGGATGCTATGTCAAATAAAATGCAATCTATGGCACATAATGAAGTGTGGGAGCTCGTTGATCCTCCTATAGATTGTAAGCCTATTGGTTGTAAATGGGTGTTTAAAACCAAGAAGGACTCTAAAGGGCAAATTGAGAGATTTAAGGCTAAATTGGTTGCTAAGAGTTTTACTCAAATGGAAGGAGTCTGCTTGTCGTTGCTCAATTACCTCACTCTTAATTATGTATTCTAATTAAGTGTTTTAAGTAATGGAAATTAAGACAAACTTCCCCAAGTGCAAGGTGTGGTTGTAGCACAAGATACTAGTGAATACAAGGTCATTTCCACAAGGATCTAAAGAGCAAAAGAGTGATTGAATCTAATGGATTTGATTAGCAAAACAAAGGCTTACAGGAATTTAAACACAAATGAAAATCTGGTTTGGAAATATTTGTGGTTTTGGAAATGGGTTTTGAAATGAAAATTAAATTTACTTGAAATCTGATATTTAAAAAGATGGGCAAGGCAATTCCAGTGCCAATCCAAATCAATATCAAAATGCCAAGAGTGTATAAATCACCAATCCATTTTGTTCTAATTTTTGAAAAATTAATTCCAATTGAAACAAGCTATAGATCAAACACATGATGTGCATACTCTATCTTAAGAACAATAGAAATTCTAAGTCTAGCAACTCCCATACAAGTTTGCAATGAAAGTTCTGAGTTAAGTAACACCTATGAACCCATTGAGAGAATATGTAAATCAGTGTAAATCGGACCTGAAATCAATGATGTCTACAGCGATTAGATTCAAACAAAATTGGTGATCAAAGAACTCAGGATAAACCCATGAAGATCGGCATATTGAGATTCATTGGAAAGGACTTTGTCCTTGCCTTGGCCCAAGAAGAACTCAGCCGGTCATTCTCAGAAAATTAAGAACAAAGCTAGAAAATTGAAACGATACCATTGAAATTTGGAATTGAAAATATTTTGAAGTTGAAATCTAATTACAGGTATTGAACTTAAAATTGAAATTGAAATTGAAGACTAAAAATCTAAGCTACGGCAATAACAGAAATGAAAGAACAGAGCTCTACTGCTTTCTCTACAGAACTTTCCTCCTCCCACCGTATTCCCTTCAACTTAGGATGTATGTATTTCCCCCGTTTGTGGATCATGTGATGCCAGGCCCTTCTCTCTCTTTCTCCACTCATTGTTTCTGAAAATTCCTCATTCCATTATGTCTTTCATCACACAGTTAAGGATTTGCCATCCTTTAATCTTAGGATCTTCGTCATATGAAAAAGCTGATAGCTGTTGCTAAGATATAACCCCTCATTCGAATGCTTTGGAACTGTATTCGAATATGCATTGCTCTCCAGAATGTATTTTACACACCAACAATATTCAAATGTGCCACTCTAAATATCCGAAGATAATCCTCTACTTCCAGAACTTCCAAAATAAGGATTTTAGCCTTCTTGTGTTGAATGCAAGTAAAAATTCCACATCTTCTCAAAAAGCTTTGATCAACAGATGTATTGCACTTGGTATGTGTTAGTACTTTCACATCTCTTCCTTGGTATCCTTAATGTGGCTTACATTGCTTTCCTTCAAGGATATAATCAACACATGGTTCATATTGGAGCAGTGGTCTGCACAAAACACAGATTTTATGTCATTTATGTGTCATATAAAGATGTAATTAAATACGTAAATGTGTAACATTTGGAGTCCAATCAGAGTCGATTATAATGAGACATTTTTGCATGTTTTTTCAAATGACTCATTTAGAATTATCATGGCTTTGGTAGCTCATTTTGATTTGAAGCTCCACCAAATGGATGTTAAGACTGTTTTCTTGAATGGTGACCTAGATAAGGGGATTTATATGACACAACCAGAAGGTTTTAAGGTAAAAGGTAAGGAACACATGGTATGTAAGCTGAAAAAGTCCATCTATGATTTGAATCAAGATTCACACCAATGGTACTTGAAATTTAATGAAATAGTCACTTTTTTTGGTTTTGTTAAAAATAAGGTTGATCAATGCATATATCTCAAGGTCAGTTCGAGAAATTTTTTCTTTTTTATTCTTTATGTTGATGACATCCTTCTTACTAGTACTGATTTGGGTCTCTTGAGAGATACTAAGTTACTATTATCTAACACTTTTGATATGAAAGATCTTGGAGAAGCCTATTTTGTTTTGGGCATTGAGATCATTTGTGATGGATTTTGTGATATGTTAGGTCTTTCTCAAAAGGGATACATCAATTGTGTGCTTGAGAAGTTTATTATGCAAAATTATCGACCTGGTGAAGTTCCAGTTATGAAGGGAGATAAATTTAGCAAGAGTCAAAGTTCCAAGAATGATCTTGAGGTAAAAGCCATACAGAACGTACCCTATGTCAATGTAGTTGGTAGTTTCATGTATTCACAAGTATGTACCCAACCGGAAATAGCTTTTGTTGTCAGTGTTCTTGGGAGGTATCTTTCAAATCCTAGAATGGATTATTGGGTAGCTGCAAAGGAAGTTGTGAGATATTTACAAAAAACTAAAAACTATATGTTTGTTTATAGAAGAGTTGACAATCTTGAAGTTATTGGTTATTCAGATTCATATTTTACTGGATGTGTGGATGACATGAAGTCTACTTCAGGATACATATTTATGCTAGCTGGTGGAGCTGTTTTTTGGAAAAGTGTTAAGCAAACTTTTGCAGCGTCTTCTACTATGCATGCTGAGTTTGTAGCCTGTTTTGAGGCTGCAACTCATGTTGTTTGGTTGCGAAATTTTATTTCAGAACTTAAGGTGATTGATTTCATAGCGAGACCACTAAAGATTTTTGGGGATAATAGTGCAGCCGTTTTCTTTTCTAAGAACAATAAATCTTCAAGTAGGTCTAAGCATATAGAGATCAAGTATTTATCTATTAGAGATTTGGTAAAGAAAGGAGACATTATCATTGAGCATATTGATACCGATCAGATGATGGCAGACCCCTTAACCAAAGGACTTAGACCTATTATTTTTAATAGGCATGTTTCTAACATGGGTGTTATAAAGTCCTTTGATGTACTTGGTTAGTGGGAATTATTTTTTTTACATTATGTAATAGTTTTTTTATGTTGAGACTTATAATTTTTCATCTTATTGATATTGAATGAAAGTTATCATCTATATTCTTTTGATAATATTTGTACATGAATATATGCATGATCTTGTATATATGTTATATTTGAAGTCTTAAGTTTCTTGTTACTTAAGTATTTTGGAAAATGTCTTACTTTACTTTTGAGATATTTTGTGAAAGGCATATTGGTTTCCATTTAAAACCTTTGAATTCTATTACTTGTTTGATGAGCATATCTAAAGAGAATTGGACTGATAAGGGATTAGCACATTTATGAGATCACCTATTGAGTGCTAATTTCTACCATACTACCTCATTTGATCCATATCGATAAGATCATTGATAATTATAATCATGAGTAGTATTACATGTATTATAAGTATAATGTTTGCCTTGGTTCAATATTGATTATTTTATTGGACGGGATTATTTTAGGTATTGTTTATCATCGTTACTTGACTTTGAAATGTGGCCACATATAGTCTCTAACTCGAGAGTCATTTTTTAAGAATCTTTTTTTAAAATTAAATAAAATAATTAATGTTTGCTCAAGTGGGAGAATGTTGGAATTTTTCATATGTTGAGCATACATTAATTAATTTTTTTATTTTGTCAAAAACGGGTCAGAACTAAGTTAAAGATGAGAACATACATGATAAGACACATTTTGTTGTGATCTATTTTGTTGGGTTTATGTGCACTTAATAGGGATAATGAGGATAGACGGTTAGTGTGGGCCAGTTATTAAGCCTACTGCAAGCCTTTTATGGGAGGGCCTAGTGAGGCTAGGATTCATCCTCTATATATTGGTTAAGTCTCATCTTTTCACAATATACAGATAGTTGTTTCCATTGATAGCCGTCATATTGATTGTGATAGAGAGGAAGACCAAACCCTAATATTTTGATCTTTCAGAGTTGAAGATAAAACAATCACAATTCGGTATGCTTCCGCATATTTTGTTCTTATGTAATTAATATTCCAATCTTTGCATACAATTGTACAAACTTTATTTCCAACAAATTAAACTCCAAACTCTTATTCTTTCACCCACTACATATATACACACACATATAATATTCCAAGAATACTACTCATACTCAATTCTTACGGTCATGGTGATAGAAGGCAGGCCAAGCATGGCTCTGATCATGTTGATTATGAGTCTCTTGTGCATGTGTAATTTCTGCCCCACCGTGGCAGAGCCAAGCACTCTAGAGACTTATATTGTCCATGTAAAGTTGCCTGAGAGAATGGTTTCCTCCGGACCTGAAGATGTTAAAAATTGGTACGAGTCATTTTTGCTTGGATCCACTGAGATCTCTAATGGACCATCGTCTCACATGGTTTATTCTTATCACAATGTGATCACTGGTTTTGCAACTAGATTGTCACCTAAGGAAGCTAAATCCATAGAAAAGATCGACGGCTTTGTGTCGAATCAACCCCAAAGAGCGTTTACTTTACAAACAACTCACAGTCCTAGCTTCTTAGGGTAGCACTAGAATTTTGGGCTTTGGCTGGACTCAAACTATGGCAAGGGTGTGATTATTGGAGTTTTGGACTCTGCAATTACACCAAACCATCATTCCTTTAACGATGAGAACATGCCAGCTCTGCCTGCCAAGTGGAAAGGGAAGTGCGGATTAAATGGGACTGCTTGCAATAACAAACTCGTCGAAGTGAAGAATTTTTCGAAAGATGAAACTAGCCCACTGGGGGATGATAATGGGCATGGCACCCACACTGCAAGCACTGCTGCTAGAAATTTTGTGAAACATGCTAATATGTTTGGTCAAGCCAATGGCACAGCTGTGGGAATGGCTCCTTTTGCGCACTTGGCAATTTACAAAGTTTGCTATGTTAGGCTTTGCCTTGGATCTGACATTTTGGTTGTAATGGATGCTGCAGTTGAGGATGGTGTTGACTTGCTGTCATTCTCACTTGGTGGCAACTCAATTGATTTCTATGCCGATAGCATTGCAGTGGGTGCTTTTGGTGCAATGAAAAATGGTGTTTTTGGGAGTGCTCGGCTGGTAATGGTGGTCCAAAAAGTGATTCATTGTCTAATGAGGCTCCTTGAATTCTAATTGTTGGTGCAAGCACTATAGACAGAAGCAATCAATTGTCTTACTTGGAAATGAGGAGGAATTTGACAGGGAGTCACTTTTCCAGCCCGATAATTTCTCTTCGAACTTGTTGCCTCTTCTCTATCCTAGAATAAATGACTCTTCATATTGTCGTCCAGGGTCATTGAACAATGCTGATGTCAAAGGAAAAGTAGTGTTGTGTAAGAGAAGTGGTGATATTGATAGAATTGTAAAAGGCCGGATAGTGAAGAATGCTGACAGCGCTGCTATGATTTTGGTGAACGAACAGAAAGATGGTTTCAGTACTCTAGCGGATCCTTATGTTCTGCCTGCATCTTATGTGAGTTTCATGGATAGAGACAAGATTAAAGGCTACATAAATTCAACATCAACGCTAACCACTACCCTTCTGTTCAAAGGAACCATCATTGGAGGCAATTAGAAGGACTCCACAACATAATGGAGATGTAGAAAGAAAGAACTGCATCATTGTAGAGATGGCTAAAGGCATGTTAATTAGTAAAGGCCAACTAAAGAATTTTTGGGCCGAATCTATTAACACTGCTATCTATATTTTCAACAAATCACCTACAAGAGCTGTCAATCAAAAGGCTCCATATGAAGTATGGCATCATAGAAAACTCGTGGTAAATCATTTCAAAGTTTTTGGATGTATAACTTTCTCCCACATCTTTAATAAGAATCAAGACAAGTTCGATGCAAAAGGAGAAAAGCTCATTTTCATTAGCTACAACGAAGAATCCAAAGGTTATCATCTATATAATCCAAAAATGGCCAAGCTTATTATATCTAGAGATGCTATCTTTAATGAGATGGCATCATGGAATTGGAATGAGAGTTCCAAACAAACATCATGTTCTTCTGAATTTTGGGAGCCTTCAACAAGCTCAGAAGAAGGAAATGCTCAACAAACTCCAACACAGAGTCTAGTGGTAACTCTAGCAAGATCACCATCTTCATCATCTACAAGTTCATCAAGTCTAGATAGTTTACTTTCATCGCCAAAAAAGACGCGTTTAATAAGTGAATTATATAAAACTTGTGATATTACTTTATTCTCTTGTGAACCTCAAAGCTTTGAAGAAGCTCGTAAGAAAGAAGAGTGGATAAAGGTTATGGATGAAGAAATAGCTGTGACTGAAAAGAACAAAACTTAGGAACTTGTGGAACTACCTAAAAGGAAAAAGGTAATTGATCTCAAATGGATTTACAAGACGAAATTTAAGGAAGATAGTTCAATACAAAATAAAGTCAGACTCATAGCTAAAGGCTATGCACAGCAACCAAGTATTGATTTCAACGAAACGTTTGCAACTCTTACTAAAATGGAAACTGTACACACAATTCTTTCTCTAGCCACACAATTCGAGCTCAAAGTTCATCAATTAAATGTGAAATCAATTTTTCTGAATGGAAATCTAGAATAAGAAGTTTACGTAGAGCAACTGCAAGGCTGTTAATCAAAGAAAAGCATGATAAAGTGTACAAGCTGAAGAAAGCACTTTATGCGTTAAAGTAAGCACCAAAAGCATGGAATAGCAGAATTGACAACTATATTACTAGGATTGGATTTTAGAGGAGCCCAAGTGATATGGATGACTTTCTCATTATTTGTTTGCATGTTGATAATCTAATCTATATAGGTACAAACATGAGAATAGTCGAAGATTTTAAAAGAAATATGATGAAAGAATGTGAGATGACAAACTTGGGTCCAATAAAATATTTCCTTGGAATTCAAGTGAACCAGTTTGAGGAGGAGATATTCATTTCTCAAGATCAAAGTACACAAAAGATTTACTGAAGAAGTTTCATATAGACAAATGCAAACTTGTGTCCACTCCTTTAGTTCAGAATGAAAAGTTTTAACAAGATGATGGTGCAAAAAATTTTGATTCTAAGACTTATAAAAGTCTTGTTGGCTTAGTGATATATCTCACAAACATAAGGCCAGACATTGAGCACTCAGTGAGTATGTTGTCAAGATTTATGAATGAACCAAGCAATCTCTATTACACTACAGCAAAGAGAATACTGGGATCTCTTCAAGGCATGAAAAAACAATGAATCTTGTGCCAGAAAGAACAAGACTTCAAGCTAGTTGGTTACACTAATAGTGATTGGGCAGGATCGCTAGACAATAGAAAAAGCACATCAGTGTAGGTTTTCTGCTTTGGATCAAACATAATCTCATGGAGCTCAAAGAAACAAGAGACTGTTACACTTTCCTTAGCAGAAACAGAATACATCTCAGCAATTGAAGTAGCTTGTGAAGCAATTTGCTCAGAAAAATCCTCACTAACCTGCAACAAGAACAACAGCAAGCCACAGTAATACATTGCGAGAACATGTCAGTAATAGCCATGACCAAGAACTCGATGTTCCATGCAAGATCGAAGCACATAGAACTTCGACATCATTTTATAAGAGACTTGGTCAATAAAGGTAAAATTGTATTGGAATTTATCAAAACTAAAGACTAACCAGCTGACATCTTTACAAAAGCTGTTACAATGAAAAGTTTAAAAATTTCAAGAAGTAGCTAAAAATTATGCAGGAAATCACCCACATGGGCGAAGGGGGAGAAATGTTAAACTAGCTTCCACCCAAGTCAATGGCACAAGTTGTAAGGAGGACAGTGCCTCCATTGTTGATAAAGAAGAGCACCAGAGCCGTATTACACAAAGTCGCAACACAACCACTCGAATTGACCTTCAAGCCATTGTATTAAATACACTGAAATAAGCTTTGTTTATATCTTCAAAAACTCAACTATAAATAGAGTAATCGTGTGATGTTTTGGGTGTAGCAGTAAAGAAGAACTCAACTGAGTTTAGAGAGAGAAGAGAGTGTTTGTAAAATCTTATAACACAAGATTAAAATCAATCAAAATTAAGAGTATTTCTGTGTTTAATTCAATCTACTCACCAACAATGTTTCCATGTCATTTTGAAGATGCTGTTTGTATTTGATTTTTTTTCATTGAAATCATCCAAATTTTGAACGAGATTAGTTGGAACATTCATTTGGGAATACATTGCGAGAAGATGCATGTTTGTGTTTATGGTGGATCACTTAAGCTAGTAGTTGAAAATTACACCATTTATTTGGCCAGTTGAAAATTGGATCACCATCCATTCTTTAGTAGATTATGAACAAGATTCTTTGTATGAGTTCTTGCTTTTTCGATAACTTTGAAATGTTACCTTTTTTTTTTTCTTTTCTGTATAGATCTCCAAATCTATTTTATTTTGTATGGTTGGAAAGTCGATATGCCTAGATTCCAACACCACAAACTGCACTGTTTAGAGATCTTAGGGAAAAAAAAAAGAGTTATGGTTGTTTTTGCGAAGTATATTTGTTTAGGGGCCGTCTGGTAACATTGTCGTTTATTTATTTATTTTTATCTGTTTATTTTTCTGTTTTTTATTTTTTGTTAATGTTTTTTTTTTTTTTTTTCTGAAATGAAAACCAAACTAATGTTTAGAAATATAATTTTGTCTACAATTATTAAGTTTTTATTTTAGCAAAATATTTAATTTCATTGCTTTTAAAAATTAGATGAATTTAATAAATATATTACATATTAATTAATTTAATTAATCTAATCTAATATAATTTAATAAATATAAAATATATTAAATTATAATTAAATTATATTATTTATTAAAAATAAATAAATAAAATATAATTATTATATCATTTAATCCAATAAATATAAAATATATTAATTATAATTTAATTATATTATTTACTAAAAATAATTGAATAAAATATATTTCATAATAATTTCAATAATTTAACTATCGTAATTCTAAATAATTTGATGATAAAAAATAAAATAAAATAAATTAATTATTAAATTAAATAATTAATTTTAAAATAATTAATTTGATTTTATTATTTATTAAAATAATTTAATAAAATATATTTAATATTTTTGAATTTAATTAATTATTAAAATTAATTAATTAATTAAATTATTAAATTATCAAATGTATATTATTAAATTATATTTAATAAATAATGAGATAAAATAAAATAAAATAAATTTAATTTAATTTTTTATTAAAAATAAATTAATAAAATATTTACATATTAATTTAGATAATTAATTTAATTTAATTATAATATGTATTGAAAATAATTTTGGTTTAATAAAATATTTGAATAAAATAATTTATTTTAATATGATGCGAAAAAGATGAACAAAGTGTTTTTGACAGAAAAAAAAAAGAGTGAAAATAATTTTTTTTATTTACGTTTTTGTGTTTAAGTTTTTATTTTTTATTTTTTTTAAACAAAAAAACATAAATAGATTTACAATTATGTTTCCAAGCCAGTTTATAAAATTTTAAAAATATAAACAGAAAAATAGAAAACAAATCCGTTACTAAACGGGAGTTTAGACTGTCAAATTGAGACTGATTGAGAAGTCATTTAAACTAACTCAATAGATGGTTTTTGGCACTAACCGCCCATACAATTTCTTGGGATTTCATCCCTAACTTTGTTTCTGTAGACCTTAGATTGTTTGCGAGATTTTGTACCTTTTGTAATTTGTTTGTAAAATTACTTTCGTGATCATAATGCATAGACTTGCTAGGAAGATAATCACATTAAATCTTGTTATAGTTTATATGAGTTTCGGTAGGATTCGAACAAATGACAAATACCTAAGCAGAACGAGTGGAGCCGTTAGAAGGGATTGCTACTCCCTGCCAAGCTTGTTAGGAGCCGCTGGAAAATCCAAGGAACTTGTATATGTAATCTAAAGATCGTTGGGAAGGTCGATAAGAAAAGCAAGGGTTGTGCGCTGCGGTAGGAATGCTTGTTGGAGATTTGTCCTAATGAGCTGTGCAAACTCAGTTTTCTTATGGCGTTTTTAAAGTCTGTTTTAGGAATGATTCTCATTTCCTATAGAAAGGAACATATGGTACACATACATAGACGATTAGATTAGACTTTTCTAGAGTTAGTGAGAGAGAAAATCGAGATTACGGTAAAAATAGTTTTTCTAAGGCTTTTCCCAATATTTTTTCTTCACTCTTGTAGTATTTACTTTACTATCAAGGCACACTTGTTTTGAAGGTAATAGAGAATAAATTTTATTAAAGTAATTTTTACCCTATTACAATAATTTGGAAGAGGGAGTAACAATTATATTAGGATAACGGCTACCCCACAGGGGGAAGGTGGACAATGAGAAGTAATAAAAAATTATATAATTTTCAAAAATTTTAAAAACACAACCAAACCATTTATATAAAGAATTGAACTAAATCGAGTCACTAATTTTGATTTGATTCGGTTCGGTTTGACAATTTTATAGGACAAAATACACACACAGACGCTTTATTACTAAGTTTAATTTAACTTAATTTATGACAATAATTGTCAAATAATATATGTATATATATATATATATATATGCAAACACATACAAGTCTTTTTACTTGCCCCAAAAAAATAAAAAGAAAAGCATTTTAAATGCAGAGACTGGAATTAAAATTACATAATTCTTTAAATAAAAAATTATAAAGAAATCAATCGTTCCCAAAATAATATATATACACAAACACATACAAATATTCTTACCTGTCCTAAAAAATAAAAGAAAAGCAATTTAAATGTAGGGACTGGAATTAAAATTACTTAATATTTTACATAAGAAATTATAAAGAATTGATTCAAATTAATTGTTTTATAAATCCAATTCAATAATTGTAACATATTCCAATAGTATGTTTTATGTTTTTTTTTAATATATATATATATATATATTTAGCATATTATATAGTATATATTAATTATATTCATAGTATTAGTTTGGTTAGATTATCTGACCCCTCAAATCACAAGCCAAATTGAATTGTTTGGTTTTATAATTTTTCAAACTATAACTGAACAGTTGATTTAAAAAACCGAATCAAATGGAACTCAAAAAAATTGTTTTGGTTCGGTTTGACAGTTTGGCCTGTTCGGGTGTGCACCCCTAATTGATTTTAATTACCAAAAAAAAAAAAAAAACCTAATTGATTCACGGATGGCCTGTAGTTCCCCGATTAAATGGATTTGTCGTAACTGTATTTTGCTATTGGACGATGTTAATGTTTGACCATTGATATTCATATGTTGAGAATGGTCGGTTTTGATGTTATTTTGGGCATGAATTTTGATGTTATTTTGAGCATTGATATTCATCCCTACCGCACATACAAATAGTCACATCGTCATCTATGAAATACTAAATTGACCTATTTAAGGGTTGATTTGCAAAGGGAAGTTCACATAATATTTAAGGATACATTTCCTAATTTGGTTTATAGAACGTTAACATTATAACAAATTAAAGTCTTAGGTTTAATAATTATTACAGTTAATAGGTCAAACTGGGAATTGAGATTTTTGTTTTTTTTTTTCTTTGAATTTTGAATTTTGAATTTTGAACGGCCTAAACTGGCAATTAGTCAAAAGTTCAAGGGTGAAAATTGTAATTTACCCATATTTTTTTGCTCTTAATTTTTTTTTTTTATAAAATGTTGTTAACTTTTATTTATTATTTTTGAGAAATAACACTAATTTTTATATGATTATAGATTGACGTTTTGATTAAATTTTATGCAGTTTATTCTTGATTTTTATTTTTATTTTATTAAATTTATTTTATAAAAATATTTTTGTGATAATTTTTCCTGCATGAACAAAATTCCCAGCTTCCAACCCATGTGATAGCACTAGATGATTGTGATAGCACATGGTGTGATGGTAATTCTTGTAGTACTGAGTAAAATAAAATTTGAAAACAAGTGGAATCACTTTTTTCTATTTTCATAATTTCTAAAATTTTGAAATCTATTATTAAAGAGTGCACAAAAATTTCGTTTCTGGTTTTCGAAATTTAAAAAATACAAAGAATATATATATATATATATATAAAGGAAAAAACTGCACTTATCATCTTGTACTTTACTCATAATTTCACAATTGACCATTATATTTTACATCGTCTAAATTTGTCTCACTATACTTTTAAATCATACTATTTTGTTCTCTTTCATCAAATTTATTGAAAAAAATGTCAAGTATCCATTATATGTAACGAACATGTGGCATTTTTTATTAAATTATTAACTGATAGAAGGAGCAAAATGGGACGATTTAAATTGTATGTCCTAAAATGAGATTAGAGAGAAAGAATAAGAATGCTAAGTACAATTTATCTAAACAAAAAAAAAAAAAAAAAACAAATGATCTAATTATATTAACAAAAACGTTGCTCTACCAAAAATTTAACTAGAAGGTATATATTTTTCTTATAAAACTTCACATTATCGGATAATTATTAAAAAATAATTAACTCATAATGTACTCTATTATTAGAGACAGAGTTAAAAATGTTAGAAGAGGGGCCAAAATGCTTATACCTTAATTACCAAAAAAAAAAAATACTTATACCTTCCAAAAGTATAATAGTTATTATAAATTTTAATACGAAGACGAGGGACTACTACTTTTATTTTAATTAAATTTTTTAATTATAAAATACAAAACAATTATTACATTAATTCCGGCAGTTGTGGAGACTTCCCACATATCTACATGTCATTCTAGTAAATATTTTGTTAAAATTTCAAGCCCATTAGCCTAAAAGAAAGTTGGCCTCTACAGTAGCCATCTCCAAAACTCCAAAAGCATCCACAAGAAACACGTTTTCATTCATAAAAGATTAATAGAACAGTTGGCACTCGACACTACCTTAGTAGCAATCTCCGAAGGCATTAGCAAGAAAATTGTTATTCACTAACATAAGATTAATCGCCTGCCTTTTTCGTTCTCTACTCAGCAATTCATGGCGAGCTGTCTCGTTTTTGCAGAAACTGGGCATGGACAACTCCAAACTCTCGCTCTCTTTCGTTCATTATATATACGTTGTAGTTTCCAGGGCAATACACAGATCACACAATCTCTCCAGTTTTCTTACAGTTGGGGTGATGGAGTACCAGCCAAGAATGGCGCTAATGTTGATTCTAAGTCTAAGTCTAGCGTGCTTGTATAATCTGTGTCCAACCATGGCAGAGCCAAGCACTTTGGAGACCTACATTGTCCAGCTAGAGTGGCCTGTGGCTTACTCTGGACCTGAAGATGTCAAAAGGTGGCACGAGTCAATTTTGGCCGCGTCCACTGATAGCTCAAATGGACCATCGCCTCGGATGGTCTATTCTTATTTCAATGTGGTATCTGGCTTCGCAGCTAGATTGTCACCTGAGGAAGTTAAATCCTTGGAAAAGATTGAAGGGTTTGTCTCGGCTCGGCCCCAGAGAGTGTTGCGTTTGCAAACAACTCACAGTCCAAGCTTCTTGGGGCTGCACCAGAATTTGGGGTTCTGGATGGACTCAAATTATGGAAAGGGTGTGATTATTGGTGTTTTGGACTCTGGAATTACACAAAATCATCCTTCATTTGGTGATGAGAACATGCCCCCACCACCTGCCAAGTGGAAGGGGAAGTGTGAATTGAACGGGACTGCATGCAATAACAAACTCATCGGAGCGAGAAATTTTCTAACCGGGGAAACTGGCCCACCGGTGGACGATGATGGGCATGGCACCCACACTGCAAGCACTGCTGCCGGAAATTTTGTGAAAGATGCTAATGTGTTGGGTCAAGCCAACGGCACAGCCGCAGGGATAGCTCCTCTTGCTCACTTGGCAATTTACAAAGTTTGCACTAGTGGGTTTTGCTTTGAATCTGACATTTTGGCTGCAATGGATGCTGCAGTCGAAGATGGGGTTGACGTGCTATCGCTCTCACTCGGTGGCGGCTCAGCTGATTTCTATGCTGATGGAATTGCAGTGGGCGCATTTGGTGCAATGAACAATGGTATTTTTGTGAGCTGCTCAGCTGGTAATGCGGGTCCGGACAGTGCTACATTGTCTAATGAGGCTCCGTGGATTTTAACGGTTGGTGCGAGCACCATAGACAGGGGCATAAGATCCACAGTAGTACTCGGAAACAAGGAGGAATTTGACGGGGAATCCGTATTCCAACCCAATGATTTCCCTTCAAACTTGTTGCCTCTTGTCTACCCTGGAATGAACAATTCAGTCTCTGCATTGTGCAGTCCAGAATCATTAGTAAACGCTGATGTCAAAGGGAAGGTAGTGTTATGCCAGAGAGGTGGTGATATAGCAAGAATCGACAAAGGCAAGACAGTGAAGGATGCTGGTGGCGCTGCCATGATTCTGATGAATGAACAGAAAGATGGTTTCAGTACGCTTGCCGATCCTCATGTTCTACCTGCAGCCCATGTGAGTTACGCGGCTGGAGAGAAGATCAAAGAGTACGTAAGTTCAACACCAACACCTATGGCTACCCTTGTGTTTAAAGGAACCATCATTGGAGACAATTCAGCTCCCAGTGTGACTTCCTTCTCATCAAGAGGCCCAAACAGTGCAAGCCCTGGAATCTTGAAACCTGACATAATTGGTCCAGGAGTGAGCATTCTAGCCGGTTGGCCTGTATCTGTTGAGAACAAGAGTGATTCAACATCGACATTCAATATGATATCTGGGACCTCAATGTCTTGTCCTCACCTCAGTGGCATCGCGGCTCTGCTTAAAAGTTCACACCCAAATTGGTCACCTGCTGCCATTAAGTCTGCCATCATGACCTCTTCCGATGTATTAAACCTTGGCAAGAATCAGATTGTTGATGAAAGGAACCTTCCTGCTGACATCTTTGCTACAGGTGCAGGTCATGTTAACCCTTCAAAAGCCAATAATCCAGGACTCATCTATGACCTTAAACCTGAGGACTACATACCTTACTTGTGCGGTTTGAATTACACAGACCAAGAGGTAGGGAGCATTGTAGGAAGGGGGGTGAAATGCTCAGAAGCAAGAGGTATCCCAGAAGCAGAGCTAAATTATCCTTCATTTTCGGTCATTCTGGGTTCTACTAATCAGACATACACCAGGACAGTGACAAATGTTGGGCCAGCTAATTCAACCTATGGCTCCATCCTTTTCATGCCAGGTGGTATTGAGCTAACTCTCGATCCTGTTACACTCGAATTCTCGGAGTTGAACCAGCAACTGAGTTATCGATTGACTGTTAGCCGTAGACCACCAATGCCAAACGCCTCTTTTGTTGAAGGATTTCTGTCGTGGACATCTGAAGACAACGAGATTGTCGTTAGAAGCCCAATATCTATTAAGTTGGTATAAGAAAATCGTCTCGGAGACTCAGGCTAGCAAGAAGATAGCGTAGACCACCTGAGATGCTCCATTTACATGTTGTCTTTTGAATAACTGAAAGTTAGACCGACATGGGTTTGTTCTAAATAATTGGCTAAACAGGGGAGCCTTTCAAGTTGTAATATGAATTGTTTGAAATTATGGTCTTTGAGATTCTACAAATAAAAAGAAAGATTGCAGATTTCCTGGAGCAGGGATGCCTGCAGCCTTTCAAGTTAATAATAATTAATCACAATTTCTTCCAAATTTCTGGTAATTGCACTGAAAAAAAAAGGAAATTAGTTTTTTTTTTTTTTTCAGCTATGTGTAACCCAACATATATAGCAAGAAACACTGTTGTTGGCTTGTTTAATTAATTTCTACTACTCCAAGAAATTAGGCATAATTCTGCATAAAAATGAAGAAAAAAAATTGGAATAATGTGCAAATGTATTAAAAAAAAAAATAATTGAAAGTTACTAGAATCTAAAAGCTAATAGCATGGTGCCTACAGTCGAGTATGTTAACTCATTATAAATGTCAGTTTTTGTGGCACAGAGGGTCATTCTCAAAAGCAACAAAATTGCTCTCAGCATATATAATTACCATGAATTGGCTTGTACTTGAACACTTCGAAGCAGAAGTTATTTAGAATGTGTTAAAAGCAAGGATTATGGAGGGAAAGAAAAAGTAGAGGAAATAAAATTACTTTTACATTATAATTTTTATGATTAATTAAATAAAAAATTGTATTTTTTGAGAAACATCCATTTTTCTTCTCATTTTCTTAAAATTCTTTGTTTAAGAATCTCTCATTCAGGACCCAAGATCTCCACAGGGAGTGTGAGTGTGTGTGTGTTTTCACATCACATCATATGAGCGATCCAGGGGAAGATTAAGATAAATTAAAGTAGAGTAAACAAAGACTCATCTGTTGCGTTAATTGAACACCTACCTTTGTTAGTAGCTATAATCCCAATCATTCCCACTTTATTACCAATCCAAACACGGCGGGCCAGTGTTAAAAATCTCCGGAAAAGAGGGGGAAAACACAAAAGGATTAGTAAATTGCTCCACAATTTTAATATGTACAACAAACGTTTGTAGGCACCTGATGTCATGCTCATCCAAACCCCGTCGACGAGCAACATGACAGGTTGATATTGCATCATACTCCAAAAGCGAATCTCAGTTGCCATTTCAACACTCCATTTGGAATGATAAATTTGACGGGATTTAATTCTCATCAATTCTCATGTTCGGAAATAAAATCAAATTTATGAGTTAGATTTAATTTCATTTCATAACTTAAATTTTGAGATTTTTAGATCATTTAAAATTCAATCCAAAACAATAAAATTTGATAAGAATTCATTATTTTCTTAAGCTATCTAAGTGGACAAATTTATCGTTATATCATATTTTTCTACTTTCTATTAACATGGTCAAACTTGGTATTTCTCTTTATTGGCATGAATTGTCAATTAGCAATACTACAGGAGCCATATTTGTAAATCCCTTCCATCATGGGTCATGATTTTAGCCACACTATATGTATAACCAAAAATAGGGTCACAAATCCAGTTTTATATATCACTATACAAACATTGAATCAATATACAAACACAAAAATTTGACATGGTATCTGAGCCAGACAAACTCTACCTCTCTGCTATCTTCGATCCATAGCCCAATTCCTTTCTTTTCTTCACCCTCATGGCAGACACTGAAATCCCGAAGAAATCCGGTGACTCGTATATCGATTCTGACACTATCCTCACCGAACTACTTACCACAAAAATGACCGAAGCTTTATCCAAAGCTTAGGCCCCAATCGTGACTCACGAAACCTCCGCTGCCCCGATTGGCATCAAGTTGGATGGTCCCAACTATGCTCTCTAGTCCCAAGTTGTCGAGATGTACATCTCTGGCAAAGACAAGTTGGGATACAATAATGGTGATTTTCCCCAACCACCCCAGATTGATCCATCCTTCTGCAAATAGCGTACTAACAACGCTATTGTCAAAGGATGGCTTATCAACTCCATGGATCTAGCGTTAATTGGCAACTTCATCAAATTTCCAACAGCAAAATTGGTCTGGGACTTCATTACTACCACCTATTTTGATGGCAACGATACCTCTCAGGTCTATGACCTCCAGTGGCATGTTACCTGTCTCTGACAAGCGTCTGGCTCCGTGGAAAAATATTACAACGACCTGCAAGGACTCTGGCGTGAGATTAACTTTCGTCGCCCAAATCCTATGGAATATGCTGTTGATATACAGCACTATAATAATCTCTTCCAAGAAGAACGTGTTTATGTTAACACGTTCTTCTTGGATGGTCTTAATGACAGATTGGATAAGATCCGCGAAGATGTGTTGCAGGTGCGTCCTTTTCCTATAGTGGAACAAGCATACGCCCATGTCCGTAGGGAGGCTATCCAATAGGCTGCGATGACTATTGGCAATAATGAAATCAACCCAGGGGCAGTGCTAGCTTCAAGAGGCCTCAGGCTAGGACTGTTTGCTTCCTCTGGATCGACTACTCATGGCAACGAGAAATCCACCGCCTCCTCCAAGGCTGAGTTTCAGATGGTGTGAAGTGTTCTCGTTGCGGAAATACAAAACATACTCGTGAAGATTGTTTCTAGTTGATTGGGTATCCCAGTTGGTGGCACGACTTACAAGCCCGAAAAAAACGAGACGCTATTGGCGTTGATGGAAGCACAGGTAAAGCTGCTATAGCAGCAGCCGAACCCCATCTTTCTCTAATTCCACCAATAGTACCTCTTCAAATGGACCCCTCTCCAATAGATCCAGGTAACCTTGGGTATGCTTTACTTGGTCATCACAAAGATGCGGATAGTAGTGCTTGGTTCCTTGACTCTGGAGCCACGAAACATATGAATTTTGATGCCTTAGATTTTTCCCAGTATTCTTCTCCGAGACGCACTAGCATTGTGAATGCAAATGGAGTAACTTTACTAGTCATGGGAGCTGGATCTGTGACATTATCACCGTTTCTCTAATTAAATAACACTCTATTTGTTCAATCTTTATCACATAAATTGTTATCTGTCAGTCAAGTTACTACAGATATGAATTGTGTGGTGCTTTTGTATCCTACTTTTTGTCTTCTTCAGGATATTCTCACCAAGGAGATAATTGGGCGTGGTACTGAGAGGAAGGGGGATTATATCACATGGACAATTTTAGTGTAGGCCGTGCGCATCACATGCATCCTCCACTTGGGTCTAAGGAACAACAGATTTGGCTATGGCATTGACACTTGAGATGTCCATCATTCAGTTATTTACGGTATTTATTTCCTTATCTATTTTCAAATTTGCTAAATTCTAATTTTAAATGTGATACTTGCATTTTAGCCAAAAGTCATCGAACTACCTATTCATTAAGTATAAATAGAAGTGACATTCCTTTTGTTTTGATTCATTTTGATGTTTGGGGGCCCTCCCTTATATCTACTGTAACTAGCATCCGTTGGTTTGTGATATTTGTCGATGACTGTACATGCATGACTTGGCTTTACTTGATGAAACATAAGGATGAAGTGCTAAGTATATTTCAATCATTCCATGTTATGATTCAGACATAGTTTTCTGCAAAGATTCGAATTTTTCACTCTAACAATGGTTGTGAATATGATAATCAACCCTTTCAAGCCTATTTCCAACAACATGGCATTATTCATGAGACCTTATGTCCCCGGACTCCTCAGCAAAAATAGGGTTACGGAGAGAAAAAAATAGGCATATTCTTGAGACTGCCCGTGCCCTACTACTTGGAGCTAATGTACCGCATCGGCATTGGCCTGATGCTGTTGCCAATGCCGTATACTTAATCAACCGCCTACCTTCAAAGGTCTTAAAGTTCTAGACCCCACTACAATCCCTGTTAGCCTCAGTCACTCTACCCATGGCCCTAATGCTCCCTCCTCGAATTTTCAGCTGTGTGGCGTATGTACATCTACATAAGAACCAGCACACTAAACTAGCCCCATGTGCCCTTCGGTGTTTCTTTTTGGGGTATGCAGTGCATCAAAAAGGCTACAAGTGTTATGATCCTGTTACCAAGCGTACTTATGTGACTATAGATGTTACATTTCTGGAATCTAAACCATTTTTTCCCCTTCAGCATCCAATTTTTCTCTTCAGGGGGAGACAACAGATGAAGAGTTGAATTGGTTGAGTTTTGATTGGCTTGAAGATCCAAATAACGCAACAGTGGTTGGTGATGAATCAAATGGTTGCCCAAACATATCTTCTGAACCAAATGTGCCTTTAAAGATTGAGTCCACACCATCGAAAGTAGAAACAGTATCCCTAAATCCCTCAGTACTGTAGACCCATCTCCTAATAATACTCTTGAGGTAAGCAATATCTTTACACCCTCATATTTGAATGATATAGATACTCCTATTGGATATACCCTACCTTTCAAGCAGAATTGTGGCAAGCTACCAAATAGATACTCTCCTGACATTGAAGAACGAAGGTCAAGATATCCAATTGCTAACTATGTTTCCACCAAGAAGCTACTTGAAGCCCTCAAGACATTTGCACATGAACTTTTCTCGTGTCATATTCCTACTAATGTCCAGGAAGCATTGGCAGATCCAAAGTGGACTCAGGCCATAGAGGAAGAAATGGGGGCTCTACTGAAGAATCAAACATAGACTCTGGTTCCATTACCAAAAGGAAAGAAAACAGTAGGATGCAAGTGGGTTTTCTCCATTAAACACAAGGCAGATGGATCTATCGAACGGTATAAGGTAAGGTTGGTGGCAAAGGGATACACACAACATATGGCGTAGATTACCAGGAAACTTTCTCATCGGTAGCCAGGCTAAATAAAATCAGAGTTCTGTTATCTCTTGCAGCAAACTTTGATTGGCCATTGCACCAGTTTGATGTAAAAAACGCATTTCTCCATGGTGATCTTGAAGAGGAAGTCTACATGGATATTCCTCCAAGCTACACTACATCTTCAAAAACTAAGGATGTGTGTAAGTTAAAGCGAGCACTGTATGGATTAAAGCAATCACCTCAAGCATGGTTTGGGCGGTTTAGCATGGCAATGAAAAAGTATGGCTACCAACAAAGTAATTCAGACCATACATTATTTTTAAAGCATCAATTAGGCAAAGTAACAGCTTTAATTGTATATGTCGATGATATGATTATCGCAGGAGACGATATAGAGGAAATTTCTAAGCTTCACAGACAATTGGCAACTGAATTCAAGATGAAGAATCTAGGAGGACGCAAATATTTCCTGAGAATCGAGGTTGCTAGGTTAAGGTAAGGTATATTTTTGTCTCAGCAGAAATATATACTAGACTTGCTAATTGAGGTAGGGATGTTGGATTGCAAGCCAGCAGACACTCCAATTGTTCAGAATCACAAGCTTGAAGAATATCCAAGTCAAGCGCCAACGGAGAAAGAAAGGTACCAAAGATTAGTTGGTAAACTTATTTATCTTTCACATACCCGTCCAGATATTGCTTACGCTGTTAGTGTCATTAGTCAATTCATGCATTGGCTTAGCAAGGATCATATGGAAGTAGTGATTCGGATATTACGATACCTAAAGTCCTCTCCTGGAAAATGGCTCATGTTTTCAAAAAAATAATCACCTCAAAGTTGTTGGCTATACAGATGTAGATTGGGCAAAGAACACCACAGACAGAAGATCTACCTCGGGCTACTTCGTGTTTGTTGGGAGAAATCATGTTACATAGAGAAGTAAGAAGCAAAAAGTAGTGGCATTATCAAGCACTGAAACAGAAGGAATGGCTAAGGGACTTTGTGAGCTTCTCTGGTTAAAAAGACTTTTGACCGAAATTGACTTTGCCCCTACTTCCAAAATGGATCTTTTCTGCGCTAATACAGTTGCTATCGCCATTACTCACAATCCTGTCCAGCATGACTGGACCAAACATGTGGAGGTGGACCGACATTTTATCAAAGAAAATGTCAAAGCTAAAATAATTCGGTTTCTATTTGTGAAGTCCGAAGACCAACTGGCAAACATCCTTGCAAAGACTGTATCAAGCAAGGATTTCTATAACTCATTAGACAAGTTGCGCATCCAAGACTTGGATGCTTCCACTTGAGGGGGAGTGTTGGCATGAGTTGTCAATTAGCGAGATTACATGAGCCACATTTGTAAATCCCTTCCATCATGGGTCATGATTTTAGCCATAGTATATGTATAGCCAAAAATAGGGTTACAAATCCAGTTATATATATCATTGTACAAACATTGAATCAATATACAAACACAAAAATTTGACTCTCTTAAACCAAATCAATTTAATTCTTAAATTTAAAATGTGTTTCAAACACAAAATTTTATTTACCAAATCCATTTTTATTTTAAAATCAAATTAATTCTAAGAGAGAATTTGACAACAGACCAAATGGAAAACTGGCCTTACCAATAGGCTATTGTTTTATTTAACCTACTCACAGTAACTGTTAATGAATCTGCCGGCCATTTTTTTCCCAGGTTCCCTTGTATATATTGGTGCTAACAATCTGTTAAACGAACCACAAAGAACTCAGCATTTCTTTATCTTATGGTTATTAAAAGACTTAAATTTTGGAGAGAATACGAGAATTAGCGTTGTCGAATTCTAGAATATTTGCAAGCCACCTTTGTTCAGTGATGAGGAAATGCCCCCTCCTTAAATGGAAAGCCAGGTATGAATTCAATGCTTCATATTGTAACAGCAAACTCATTGGTGCAAGGCCGTTCAATCTTTCAGCCCAGATCGAGGGAGTGAAATCCGAGTTGCCCAATGATGAAGATGGACATGGGATTCGTACAGTAAGCACAGCTGTCGAGGCATTCGTGAAGAACACAAGTGTAGTTGGAAATACTAAAGGCACAGCAGTTGGGATGGCTCCTAAAGTTCACCTGGCAATTTCAGAAAGTGTGCTTTGGATCGGACTGTCTAGGGAACGATACACTAACTAGGATAGATGCTGCTGTTGAAAATGGTGTTGATGTGCTCTCAATCTCTCAGGTTGATGATTCTCAACCCTTTCTTGGAGGACACCACTGCTATAGTCCGATCCTTTGCAGCTATTCAAAGAGGAATATTTGTAAGTTGTTCTTAATCAAACGCAGGCCATTCTAGAAGTTACCAATCAAATGAGGCTCCATTGATTCTAACCATTGGAGCAAGCACAGTTAACAGAAACATTCAAGACACAGAAAAGCTACGTGCTAGTGTTTGTACAGGACATTATTTGTGTTGGCAATCCACCAGAGAGTACTTTATTTGTAAGTTCTAATTCGTAGAGTTTCAAATGACGCAATGTTGTCCAATGAGTCGTAAAATTCAAGTCAAAGGTTCGAACATCGCTAAAGATTATTTGGACACTTTATTATTTCATTAGAAGGATGTTTGAGTGAGGAATTCAATGATGAAAGGTGTAAGAGTTTTTAGAATCTGAAGGAAAAGAAAATGTGTTGTCTAGTGCGCTTCGCGAGCAAGTCGCGACTCACGAGCATATCACACTTGCGACCTACCAACCAAGTTTGCCAATCAAAAATTGGTGTACTGCATGAGTAGTTCACACCTACAAGCTACCAGCCAAGTCTGCTAATGAAAAACCAATGTACTTCGAAACAAGTTATTGGTAAGTTGCACTCACAAGCTATCCGCAAGGTCTGAGAGAATTTCGCCCCTATTTTTCTATACAGTGATTTTTTGCTATTTTTGAGCCTTTTCTCCACTTATAAATTTTCTCAAAGGTTCCCTAAAACTTAAGCTTTTTTCCAAAACCTAATATATCAATTTTTTGCAAGGAAAAACACATTTGAGGCAATAATCCGTTTTGATTATTAGCCTTTTCATCAGACTTCTTTAACAAAAATCATATGCCTTTAAATCTCAGATCTAAAGTCGTCTACTAGATTGAAAGAGCACTTCTACTATGGTTGTAGCAGGTTAAAGCTTCATGGAAGAGCTACATTGCGGGTGTCTAACAAGCAAAGATGGGGAGATCTAAATCAAGCAGATCAATAGGAGTGTTGATTGGGAAAACTTGTATTCTCTTGGATTAGATCCTTGTAACATTTGATTCATAGTAAAAATTTGAAGTCTGTTCTGTGTTAAGGATTTAGGGTTTTCCTCATTAGTTTAAGGAGCTTCCGTAGTGAACAATTGTGGGTGTTCTTGTGGATTATTTGCTTGTTTTTGTTATTAGATCTACAAATCCTAGCATCTATTTTTGGAGTGAGATTTGTAGATTTGAGTTTGGGTTATTCTTTTAAAACTTATTCATGTTAGGTATTTGCATAAATCGTGAATTTTCAATTAATATCAGAGCATGGTCACTCAATTTTGTGTTTAGATTTATTCTAATAGTAAGATCCGATATTTACCCATATGGATTCTCAAAGAGTACGCATATTTGTGATTAAAGGATGGGTACCACCAGTTTTAAGCAATACAAAATAATACTTATAAACTTCAAAAGAATTGGACTATAGGTGAACTAGTCTCTATTAGGCGAAGTAACAAAGTTTTAAATGCAACCTTTTGTAGTGTATCACAAGATGACTTTAAACAAATCTCCAATTATGAAATAGCAAAAGAAGGAACCAGCACTGTTACAGTTGCTAAATTTTAGCGACTAACCGCATTTTTTAGATGATTCTGAGTGTCTAATAATGAAAAGTTTGACCAATTCTACATAAAATTATGACATATTGAACTCCTCTGCTAATCTTGGGAAACCAATTCCTCAATCAGGAGTTGCGAGAAAGATTTTGAGATCTCTTCTTGATTGTTTCCAACCAAAAGCCACAGCCATTGAAGAAAGTAAAGATGTGGACCAAATGAAAGTGGAAGAATAAGAACATCTTTTCAAACATTTGAGAGCAATATGGTTCACAACATGAAGAATAAAATCTACATTTGGAAAAGAAGATGAAAAAAGTGATATACCAAAGATAAGTGCTAGTAATCTTATGTTGCTTGTGAAAAAGTCTAAAAGGTATTCAAAGAAACCTTTTCCAAAGAATTCTTCTGGGTTAAAAAGAACAAGAAACAACTTGGTAAAATCTCCAAATAAGATAAGAAACTGGAAAAATTAGGAAAGAAGCAGTGTTTTGAATGTAAATGATTTGGGCACACTGCAATTGAACGTGCAAACAGGAAAAGAAAAAATGATCAAAATGTACTTGTTATTTCATGGGACCAAAGATGATCATGAATATGAGGAAGAAGAGCCAATAGACGCAGAAGACATGTTTCAAATGTCTTAGCATTTGCCACTTCTATGGATGAGTCCTCTACAAAAGTAGGTATGAATTTTTGATGAGGACATTATCTAAATTTTTATTTCATTTATTATTATTATTATTATTATTATTATTTTTATTTTTATTTTATTTATTATTATTTCTATTTTTTATTTTATTTTACTTTATTTTAGGAAGTTTGTTGAAAGTAGAATTTTTAATTTCCTTGTACTCTTGATTTGATATTATTTTTAGCTATCTTTAAAAATTTTTGCCTATTTATAGGATTGGATTGTTAGGGTTTTGGGAGACTTTTGGAGATTATTGAATAATATCGGTGGCTGTGTTTTCCCTCTCTTTCTTCTAATTCTTTTTCTTTTCGTCTCTATTTTCTTCTTTCTTTTGCTTTCAATCTCTTCTTTCTTTACTTTCAATTGTTGTTCTGCATCAACTTAGTATCAGAGCGAATCCCTGGTGCAAAAAAAAAAAAAAAAAAATCAAAAAAATAAAATCACTGTTTTTAGCCGTGAGAAAACCCTAGCCGTAGCCGCTGCCGTAAGCGTACGCGTCCTCACCCTCAAAACCTTCGTGTACACTTTCGTGCATTTCCGGCTACACCAATCTTCGGCGACGTACACCACCGGAATCGCCTCCCTCCGGCGACCTCTCCGGTGACTTTTTCGGCGACCGGCCGCAACCTTCGGCAACTTTTTCGGTGAACTCCGGCAAAGTCCGGCAGCACAACCTGCCTCCGGCGAACTCTCAAGTGACCCCGGCGACCTCCGGCAGCTTTCCGGCGAACCTCCGGCGACTACCGATGAACTCCAGAACACTCTGTCAATCTATTTTGGCAAATTTCAAGTAACAAGACAGTCGACTACTTATTCAAATGTTTCAAAAGTGAACACTTTACATAGTTTAAAGCAAAGGTTTGGATTAGGTACAATTCTTTTATTGTTAATTATGATAAATGCTTACGTCATATGGCAGCGTGAATTGCATAAATTTGAAATTAAACCTTGCCTATTTGTTTCATTTATCCTACTTCCTATTTCCTTTTGAATTTAGTTAATTGTTGCCCATCTTAAAAAAAAAAAAAAAAAAAGTCACTCATCGATTGCTTGCCTAAATTATTTGTTGAGTTTCATTTATTAGATTCGTTATTCCTATAAGCATATTAGGATTTTATATTTTTATTACTTTCTTTTTCAATTTTCTTTAATATCAGCATTTAAAAAAAAAATTTACTTCTGTTCTTTTGCTATGAATTTCGAAAACCAATCATATTGGAATAATAAAGTAGGACTTCATTCTATTCATCAAACTTACGTCAAAGATCCTCCCTATTTTAGTGGTACTATCGATCCTCATAAGTTTCTTAATTGGGTAGATGATATTGAATACATTTTTGACTATCACGACCTGTCTGATGACCAATGTATTCGTCTAGCCAAAACAAGATTGACCAATTATGCTAAAGAGTATTGGCAAACAGTTGAGTTATACCATAGACATGTTACTCGATGGGCCTTGATGAAACAAATTTTGAGTGATCGATTTGTTCCTAAAAGATTTATAGATAAGGCATGGTCTCAGTTAATGCATCTTAAATAGGAGAATTCTTCTGTTGATTACTATTTTGATCACTTTAAAACTCTTAGGAAGTGGTCTAATTTTCAAAATGAGCCTTGTGCTATCAGTAGATTTGTCCTTGGGCTAAGACCTTGCATCCGTGAGGTAGTTCAGCGATACACTCATAAGACATTAAATGAAACTTATTCCAAAGCTTTAGAAGTTGAAAAATCTTATGAATTTGAGTCTTATGAGTCTATGTCAGAGTCAAAGTGCCCTATACAAACCATTGAGTTACAACGTCTATCTCCTAAACCTAGTGCCCCTATTGTTTCTGTTGACACTTGTGATTCTCTTATTGATTCTCCTCTTTTGACATTCGATTATGACAAGTTACCAAATTCTCAAAATGTGTCTGAAGTGGTTGAATTGGTTCCACTGTCATCTTACATTGATTTTGTTGGTTTATTTGAGGACATCATGAATAATGATCGTCAAGATTGCATAGACTCTATCATTGGTGATAGTTATTTTTTCAGGGGATATTATTTAAACATCTCAAGAGTTTTACTTAGTGACTTCATCAGTTGAGAGTTCTTTGAGTCTATATCCCAGTTATTTTTCCATGAGATTACTCAGTTGCATGAATCCTCCTCATTTCCAGTGTATAACAGAGGCATTCTTGTATACATTGAACAATTTCTCTTACAAGTTATGCGTAGCATCTCTTACCGCAATTCTATTGATATCATTGAGTTTCTAGCAATTTATTCTTCTTTGAGGGATTCTAATTTGACAAGTTCATTTGCATCATCCCTCATCATTTTTTCTCAACCATGTATTCCACTTTTTTTTGATAATGCTGATATTAATTGAAAAATTGGATTGAGTAATAATTATTATAAATTTCCTACTTATGTTATTGATGAGAATAAAAAATTTAATGGATGTAACTTAATGATGACTTATGCATTGCCTACTTACTACCCCATATCGTCTTGCCAAAATTTGCATGCCGAAAATGTTGGGCCATTCTATATCCTTTGTGATCCTAGTCCCAATGCAATTTTTTTCACTTTGCCATGTGATATGAGTTTTGTCGTAATTTGGCATGTGGAGAACTTGTTATCTTGTGGAGGCATCTTTGAGCCTCAAATATTGTCTACAGGTTATAAAGATATTTTTATGCCGATTCCAGTTCCTCCACCTTTTTAGCGGTACCTATCTATGTTCGATGTTGAGGATCTCATTTTCCTTCAACTCCAAAGATGTCTTGTCAAGTGGAAAATGCGACATGATAACAGTGCCAAGTTTTCAACTCGACGGAGTCTAGTTCTTCTCAATCTGGGAGAGTTGATGAGGATATCATCTAGATTTTTATTTCCTTTATTATTATTATTATTATTTTATTTATTATTATTTCTGTTTTTTATTTTTATTTTTACTTTATTTTTGGAAGTTTGTTGAGAGTAGAATTTTTAATTTTCCTTGTACTATTGATTTGATATTATTTTTAGCTATCTTTAGAAATTTTAGCCTATTTATAGGATTGGATTGTTAGGGTTTTGGGAGACTTTTGGAGATTATTGAATGATATCGGTGGCTGTGTTTTTCCTCTCTTTCTTCTAATTCTTTTTCTTTTCATCTCTATTTTCTTCTTTCTCTTGCTTTCAATCTCTTCGTTCTTTACTTTCAATTGTTGTTCCACATCAAATTTTTAAATGATTCTAATCATGTTGAATCTGATTTAAAAATGAAGATTTTGACTAATTTTGAAATGAATTTTCAAGAAGAGTATAATTTGCTACAAGATAAACATGATGAATTGTACACCTAAAGTATAATTCTAGCAAAACAGAAAGCCAAAACGATTTCAAAACTGAACTTTGTTGAATTTGAAAAGGAATAGAGTTTGAAAATTCATCTTCCTTTTCAAATTCAAACAATCACAATGATCAACTTAAAGGTCATAACTAGTTTGGAAGAATTAGTGAAATTTTTGAAAAAGCATAGAAGTGAGCCAATCATGTATAACAAGTCTCTTGAAGAACAAGTTAAGAAACTAAATGTGAAACTTTCAAAGGCAAATAAGTCAATCATAAAGTGGAATTCCAGTACTAAGAGCCTTGAAGACATTTTGGAATCTCAAAGGTATGCCAAGGATTCTATAAGAATAGGATATGTTGGAGGAAAGTCAAAGAAAGCGAACCTCTCTGAATTTATCACTTCATCCTCAAGACCTTGGAGAGAGAACTTAAAGCCCAAAAAAAAAAAAAAAAGGAAATAATGTTAAAGCTTCAAGGTCTCAAGGTAAATCTGTGAACACTTTCAATAATGTGCTTAGGATGCATGTTGATAGGAGACCCCCCTTATGTTTCCACACATCACAAATAAATTTGTTCCAATTTTTCATCATTGTGGTATGAAAGGGATATAAGATCTTATTGTCATAAATTGCATGGTATCCTAGAAATAATTTTGGGAGCGTGTCTTTCATATAAACTCAACCTAATTTTAAGAAACCTTTTTTGTGTTTTATGGATTCTATGACTTGGTTAAAAGGTTGGGATTTTGAATAACGAATTGGTTATGTTGACTCCAAACCATGAAATGAAAACTTCCATGAATTTCAATCATATGAAGTTTAAAGATATCTTTCCTAAGACTAAACGTATGAGGGTTAGGAAGACCATAGATGTGTGCTCACTTAGTTTCTACCATCGTATTTTATGTATATATATATATTATAAATTTAGGGGAAAACGAAGGAAAAAAAAAAAAAATAGATATCCATCCAAAAAATAATTTTTTATTTAAATAATCATAAGAAAGTATATATAAGTAATCTAAATTTCCCCCTAGCTTTCTTTCTCCTAATAAATTCTTCATCCAAACTTATCCTAAGTGTTTTTTTTTTTTTTTTTGGCAATTAACTTATCCTAAGTTAATCCAACTAGTGTGAAATGTAGCACAGAAATCTAAAATTTTCTGCCTCTTCCGTCTCGCAGGTTCAGCCATTATCAACCAAGATGCATCCGATCCACCAAAGATGGTTAAAAAAAAACAAAAAGGGGCGCCCAAGAAAAAGAGCAGAACTCTCAATTACTACTTTAAAACAGATGAGCTGACCGTAGTTCATATCTGGATGTCACGCCACCAACCATTAAGGAAACACAAAATCAAATAAATGATAGAAGAGAGGAACCTAACCAATAGTGATCTCAGAAATACATACTATATGACTAAGCAGGTTTCTTTCTTGGAGCGGACCAGATGCGTCCAGAATTTTCTGTTCTTATCGACGCCAGGCCACATGTCCAAACAAGCCAGCAACAAGAGTACATTAGCATGAAAAATTGAGTACAAAATCCTTCTACTGTCAAAACAGGCTAGAGAACTGTTATTTTTAAGAGAGAGAGCGAGAGAGAGAGAGAGAGAACCACATGTTATATATATTGCTTACAGAATCTCAGGTAGACAACGCATGTAATCTAAAATACAAATATTAGCAACTCACAAGTCATAACTACAAATTAGAAATTTATAACAACTGGCATTGAAGTAGTTGTGGTTAATTAGGGGGAAGCTCTGCACACTTTTCATGTCTGGCGAGCATATATGTTCATGGAAAGTACCATAGTAAAGAGTCTACATACACTTTACAACAGCCTTAGGGAGGTAATTATCACATTGAGTGAATAAAAGAAAATGTTGTACGTAACGTCCAACAGAATTTGATGAATCTCATTCTCAAAAACTCAGGCACCAAGATATTCCCATTGGATAGAAAGTGAATCCTTGTAAAACCATAGCAACTATGGAGACTTGGATTCCTTGTGGGTTATCAAAATTCTACACAAGCTTGAAATAAAAATCTTGCGGTACTCATGGCAACCTTCTGCTGTATAGCATACCAACTCTGATGGCTGCCTACACAACCAACAAATCAAATGGTATGATTAGTCATCAACCAAACCCTGGAGGCAAATCGGGATCATCATCACTACCATCACATGGTTGCTTGGACTCTCCGCCAGGTGGGGCACTGTCCTTATTTGTAGGCTCAATTGCACCTTCCAATTGGTGCGGCTCTTTGCTTTGTTCTTCAACAGGTCTCCTATCTTGAGGCACGGGCAGTTGTAGCTCCTTTCGTTGCTCCACTTGGTTATTCTGATGATGATTGGACAATGAGAAACCCGGTGGTTCCATTGGGTCACTATCAGATATATCATCTGCTTCATGGGCAGAAGCTGTCTGAGCTGAAACGTTGTCGGCTTGCTTCTGAACTGGCACCAAGCTACTTACTGAAGACGATCCTCCCTCTTCATTCCCTCTAGGGTTTAACAATTTACTGTAGACAGACTGAACTGTTTCTGTAATTTCAATTTTCATTCCCTCAGGGGATCTGATTATTCCCCACAGGCTATCAGAAATTTGGCTCATCACTTTGTCGCTAGAGTTCAGAAATATAACAGAATTAGCATTGCGGTTCAACAGTCTATATATTGTCCATAATAATTTGTTAAGAAATGCCAGATTACCAGCACAAGATGTCATGCTTGAAACAAATATTTTTTTCAGGTCCTTCCCGTCTGGACCAAATACTCCTAATAGCCGAATTGTATCCAAGAAACAAAAAATTGGGCAAATACTAAAAAGGGTTGTACTTTAATGTACAAATCTTTCTAATGGACATCAAGCATTTAATAAGTGCATTCCGCTTGAATAATACATTCCCCTTAAATTGTCTCTCTGTCTCCCCTAAAATCTGTCTTTTGGTTTATTTTTGTATTTTCTATTTAAAGGGCTGCATGTGTCATCTAAATAGATTGTACTTCATTTATGTTTGTTTACTGATGGGTCAACCACATGCATTGTACTTCATTTATGTTTGTTTTGTAAATTTTTTTTTTTTTTTTTTTGGGGGGGCTGATTTATTGTTGTTCTATGAGTCATAATCTCTTGGTCTGTTCAAGATGACTCCTAATCTACCTAGTTTTGCCTATATAAAGACTTGGATGTTGTTTTGTAACGATTGGTTGAATGGATGATTTAAAAAAATACAGCTTGTGAGTTATTTCTCGTGTGCTCTCTCTCTCTCTCTCTCTGTGAATATTTTTTTCTCTCTCTGGGCTATTTTCTTCTCTCCTTGGCTTAATTTCTTTCTTGCTTCACATCACTTTCTTTACAAGAAAATATGAACGTAATCCATACTAGAGAGGAAAAAAACACATACACGCGCGCACAACAGGTCTCCTAAGAAGTAACTTACCCAACTTCTTCATGTATGGCATCAGAAAGCTGCCGGGGTTTCATATTTTCGGCTTCTGGACAGTTGAGGGCAGCTGATTGCTGCACCATGGAGATGATACTATTTCGCATCTCTTCCTGCCATTAATTGCCAAGGTAGATTTAAAATCTATATGTATATATATATATATATATAATTTAAAAAAATATATATATACATATCAAAAATCAGTAGCAAAGCCCACTTTTCAATTACGCTATAATTTTGGTATTGCAGTCTCAAGTTCTGCTACAGTCTGATTCAGGGACATCAAAAATCATATTTTTTACCCTACAAAATTCTCTTGAATTTCTCTTTGAATTCGACAGGAGAGCTCATAAAAGCTCACCCTAATCGGATAGACCCAGAGCAGATTCCTCTGTTCCTGGGATTTTTCACAGTAATACCCAGAAAGCAAAGCTCCCATTAAAAAAATAATGATTCAAGACCTTTAAAACCAGAGGGGAAAAAAAAACTACTACAAACTCTAATTAAAGAATGGGAAAAAATCATAAGTCAAAGTTCAAAATTTTACAACAAACCCTAAGAAAGGAAAAGGAAAATCAAAATAATAAATCGATAAAAAAATTAGATAAGAGGCACTCACGTTTTCCTTGAGCTTGCGAATGATCTTGAGACGGAGCCTATCGAAATCGCCATCGTCCTTTAACTTCGATATAACTTCTTCTGCGCAGATCTTTCCGTGGCCGCCATCGCCGTTTTCCATTTCTTCGATTCAGATTCAAACCGATAGATACATATCAGATATAAATATTTACGTACATGTATGCATAGGAATATAGTTCTGTGCTTCCGTCGCTGCGCTCCCAAAATTCAGTGAAAGAGAGCGGAGCAATATCAGACTGCGGATCCGATCGTCACGGGACTTTGAGTCGGGTAGGTTCAAATCCAATTTTGAGGACCCGGTCCAGTTTTGGTTGCCCAGCCTGTTTTTAGTGGGCGGGTTGGTAGACCCGAGTTAACAGTGAAATTAATTTGATTTGTTTTTCTATTTTCTGTTTTCTGCTTTTATTTTTTATTTTTCTATTTTAAAATCATTCTTTATTTTGTATTTTTAAAAATAAGAAAAACAGTTCAAAACTAATTTCGTTACTTGTATTTTTAAAATTTATTTTCGAAAACAGAAAATGAGTTTACACATTTATGAAAAATGATAAAAAGTCATTTTGAAAATTTTTAACAAAAAATAAAAAAAATTTCAAAATAAAGAAAGTAAAACATTTTTTGTTTATTTGTTTTTATAATTTTAACACATAAAATAAAAATAAAAAATAAAAAAGTAAACTAAATGTGATTTTAATTTTTGAAAGACGATTGAAAGAATATTATTAAAGCTGTATAACAAATCAATAAATCGATTTTTCGACCCAGTGTTGGCAGCCGGGGTCAATTTATATAGGCTGAGGTGGTTTTCAAATTTTTTTTTTATTAAAAAATAACCAAAATCGTTTATCCAGTAAACGATGGATTTAAAAGGATTCATTTACAACGTTAACGACTTTAATTAGTATTTTTTTCGACAAACTTGTTTACTTGGCAAACGAATTAAGTCAAACTCTTCCGCCTTTAATTGATTTTAGGTTTTATTGTTTACAGGTCATCGTCATTCATCTTTGCTGTTTCTTTTCTGTTACTTCACTCCCGCATCTTGACTGTCTTTTTTCCCGCTGTTACTTCACTCCCGCACTCCCTCTTGTATTTTATAACCGCTTAAACCTGCAATAGACGAGATTGAACAAATGACTTTGAGCACTTCTTTGGAAAGAGTTGAATTAAAGTAAATAGCTGGAGGTGAAAAAGTTTACATATTTTGAAGGAGGAAATTGGCAGAAAAGTAAAGTACATAAAAGTGACGAATTTACCTGTATTTATCATTTTTTTCCGCTTCCAATTTAGTGTAAAAATTTTTTAATTATATTTTTTATATATCGTAAATAAATGAATTTAAAAAATAATATTAATATAAAAAATTTAATTATCGTTTCTCCGTTTTATTCTTAATACTGTATATTATTTTCATAAATATATATCACATATAAATAATTTTTAAAAATATAATAATATCTTTAATAATATTAATTCTTTGCCTTCCTTTGGATTCATCTATGAAATAATAATAATAATAATAAAATAAACAAGATTCCATCTATCTCCTGCATTCCTCTTGCCAAAATAATTAACATCCGTTTCTACTGCTTCCGTCCTCTTGCCTCCCTCCTGCTCTCCTACAGGCTGTTTGAATTGGGTGAAATAGAAATAAAAAAATAGAGAGAGAAAATTCTAAAAATAATAACTAGAAGAGAAAACAAAAGAAATAAAAAGGCAAAAGAAATAAAAAAGAATGGCAAGAACCGTGAGTGTTAAAATTTTAAATTTTTCATCTTCACAAAAATAAAAAGAAATAAAAAAAGAAAAAAATAAATTAATGAAAATTTTAAAATAATATATTTGTTTATAAAAAATAAATAAAAAATAAATTACAAATATATTTTAAAACTAAATAAATTAATTATACTTTAATTTTTCAAAGAATTTAACAGCGGAGTAACCATCAATCCATTCTTTTTCTTCTATTTCCATTTATTCTAACACAGAAACAAAGAGAAAGGAACTTATTGTATTTGCTTTCTATTTGAATCCTAATCCTTTTTTTTTTGCTTGCCAAATCCTTCAATCCAACCAGTGGATAATGGGTTGGGTCATTTCTTAGTTGTAATATAACGATTTTCATTCGCGTTGATTTGGATTAGTTGTTTGGTAACTTGGTCCATACTTGCAATTTGCAATCTTTTTGCAGATTTGTTGCTCTGGTTTGACTGTGTGCCAGAAATGAGTAAAGGGTTTTTGTTTGGTGTCTCTAAATATGGGCCTCAGTTGATTCTGTGAGTAATTTTTTCTCTCCTCATTGATTCTGTGGTGATGGACGAGTTTGCTTTCCTGAATTTTAAATATATGTAGTTTTCTATATCTATACGTAATCCTTGCATTTGCTTCTGCTGATGAAGAAGACTTCCACTTGTTTGTTTTAATGATCTAACTCTGGAGAGAACTTCTAACTCTTGATTCAAAAATGATTAGGATGTTTTATTTGAAATAAAATATTATTGTAGTGGAAGATGCCATACAGTTAATATATTTATATAACAAATTTGGTCAAATTTAAGTTTAGCTTGTATTTTGGTTTTATAATTGTCGGAGAAGTGGTATTGAAGCCCTGCATTGACGTCGTGTTATCTGAAAAAATGAAAAATGGGACTCCTACGGGCTACTGAGTATTGGATGGAACATGTTCAAGTCTTCTCCTCATGCTTAAATTTCCTATCTTGAGTTTTATTTTTCTTTTGCCTCTCTCTCTCTCTCTCTCTTTTTCTCTCTCTCTGTGTGTGTGTGTGTAGCCTACTTCAGGATACTTGTTGTATAAAAGAAGCTACTGAGCCTGATATTGTGTTAGGATTTATTTCTTCAAAATACTGGGGATTGCAAATGGGATCACCCAACTACTTGCGCATAAAATCTACAAAATGGGGTTGGTTGGATCATGCTGACTGAGACAATGAGTCATTTGCAATTTTAAATTGAAACTGTCACTAGACTAAGGCAGTTATCCAAATTTATGTCCCGTTGAAAGATCTCCCCCATGGGGCAGAGACCTGGTGACTAATCTTCTTGATAATTGCAATTTTCAAATCAACCATGTGTTGTTGCTTATATTTTAATAATTCCCTCTTTTATCTTTTTATATGTTTTAAGGCAGAAACATGATTCCAAATGTCACTGAAACCATGGTTGAGTAAATCAATAATTTATCTTTAAATGCTTGTGGCAGTTTAATTTAAATACTCTTGCTTAATTCCTCTGCATTAGCCTTACATGTACCTCAAACTAAGATGTAAGGTGATTATTCTTCTCTCACAGTGGCAACACCATAGAATATAATTTATCCTCCCTTGAAATCATAATACACTCGAATGATTTTCTGTATTACCTTTATAATTTGCTCGTTTCATGACAATCATTGGTTTGCTAATTTGGCAAGCTTTACATGTTTCTAATTTGTACTTTAGATTGACATTTATTAATTTTTTTCTAGAAAAAAAATAAATGAATATTGATTGCAGGCTTCAAACCCCACTATCTAGCAGTTGACAGTTTTTGTTCTGGTGCCCTGGTTCCATTTGATTCAATGTCTTTAGACTTGAAGTATTTGGAGAAATGGGAATCAATAAAGGGCAAGAAAAGGGACTAGTGATATTGACGAGATCTATATGTGACTTGCTCAAAATGGCGTGAAACTTGGTAGTAATTATACGTATAGCTGTGTGAATGCAACACACACACACAGAGAAAGAGAGAGAGAGAGAGGCTTGCTTGGAAGCTTCTATAAATTATTCAGCTCTGTACCTTTTCTATTATAATATGGAACTGCAGTCTATTCGATTGTGTTGCTGACAAATCATTACGACGATACTGATAATTAATAATACTTACAATTGCACCTTACCCGAAGTTTGAAATTTCTTCCCTTCAATGTTGATGTTATTTCAGTACCTGCACAATCTTCTGTCCACTGTAGGTTTCCAAAACACATCTTTCATGATGTCGAAAGTAGAAGCCAAAATTATTGGATCAATTTTCATTGATTCATACCGGGATTTTTCAACTCATTCGTTCAGCTTTTGTACTCCGCTGTATGTGTGTATACACCAACTTATATCGGCTTTCATGCCTTAACCAAGAACAAGTGTTCCAACCATAGTTGAACAATGGCATATTTCTTTTAATTTATTTACTTGTTAAGTTTTCGGAGATTGCAACTTTTATCTCATAATAATCAATTTTTAATAACCTGGCCGTGATGTAAGGATTATGATTCTTAAGTTTTAATGAAAATGATCTTTCTGTTGAAATGTTTACTCAATCCAACTGGAGTAGATTCTCAAAGTCTAATACAGAACTAGTGGTGGGTAGAAGTCACAGGGGATAAATGTGCATTAAACTTTAGATAAAATATATCATTCCTCCAATTTTGAGCAACTTGGCAGGTGGATGGTTTGTCACTCCAACTAGTTCTTTTAAAATAATTGAGTTGGATTTGAGTGTGCTTCTACACGAGTATTAATGAAATCAAAAGGGTAGTATCTGTATCCTGTTTTTTCTTCGTGATGGAACATTGGGATTGCTCTTGGTTCTCAAGCTTAGCTCTGCTCGTTGAACTCCTATTTTCTATAATTGTAGGGATTTGTGGGAATCGCTTTTAACTGAATGGTTTGGAGTATGTAACTTCACCTGTTTTGGGGTTAATACGCCATGAACATTATCATTCACTGCCTAACCCACAAGGTTACTGGATCTCCTATAACCCTTGTTAGATGCTTTGTTGAGATTACTCACTTATTGATAGCATGGCATAGAAGTTTGGTGCATGCATATATATCTACAAAATCAGCGTGATACTTTATAATCATTGTCACTGGTTTGAGATCACTTATGTTGTTACTTGAGATTGTTTCCTACACTTAGGTTGTCTATTTTATCGTGCATGATAGTTCTATTTTTTCATCTTTTCCACAATGCAATTTGGAAAATAATTAGCACAAGGGAAAAAAATTATTGTAAATGTCTGACTCCTTTAAATTCATTACTTTGGCTTATATACTGCACTGGACTCATCTGACTTTGTTTTGTGAATATTTGATATGGCTACTCTAAGGAGCAATCAGGCTCAAATCTCAAATTCAATAATTCAGAATGTAGGCCCATATTTTTCTGATTAATTTGTCAGACCTAATCCTGTTCCCTGACAATATTATTAATAAAAATAAAACAATAGAACAGTCCATACATCTCTCAGTATGACAAGAAACTACTTAAAAATTCGGATATTCGTCTTCTTCTTGGTTTAAAATATACTAAAAACACTTGTTTCCTTATTCAAGTTTCGATTTCTTACAAAGATCATCTTGTTACTGTCAATTCTTCTATTTCTTTTCTTGCTTTCTTGGCACTAAATATTCTATAATTAGTAAGGCAATTAATAGCTCTATGATGATGATGGCTGTCCTATTATCTTGAACCATCTGATGATTTAACTTGATCAGCAATAACCTTCACAATTAGATAGATAAGGGCATATTTGAGACTGTGATGACCTTGGGCTTAGCAGATCAATGCTTGGAAACATATCCTTGTCAAAAAAGGTTTAGCGAATAGATTCCCAATATGGGACCCTAAATATGTTTGGACCATCTTACTATTACAAGTATTGCCAATGTCAATCTCAACTTTCAGGTGATAGTATAGTTCTTTACATGTGAATGTTATTGAATTAGTTCTTTACATGTGAATGTTATTGAATTTATCTCAGCCCTCCAAATGGACAGTGCCTTAAACCAAGCTTGTCATTCCTTATGTTATAATATTCTATTGGCCAAAGTTCAAAAAATTATTGAAACACTGGTCCCATCAAAGAGCTCAAATAAACACGTGGACTTCTATCCCTTCCATTTAAAGAGAGAGGACAGAATAAGAGGGAAACCAAAAAGAGTAACTTTTGAGCCTTTAGTATGGATTTTTTATCTTCAATGTCTCCATTTCTTCAAGATGATGAGTTGATCTCGTTCTCTTCTATTCCACATCAACAACATATAATACAAGAAGATGCTCTCCTGGTGACACCTTCGGGGCATAATATTGATGTCACCAGTAAGCCATGTTATAGGGGGCGGCGAAAGTCATCTGTTGCTTTTGGTGACATTGATGATAACCCAACTGACTATAAAAGGAAGATCATACACAGAGATGTTGAAAGACAAAGAAGGCAAGAAATGGGTACTCTTTATAGGTCTCTGAAATCACGACTGCCTCTCGAATGTCTCAAGGTTTACTAACTCTGCAATTATATCAAACTTATATCTGATTCTTCTTTTCCAGTATTTTCTTTTTGTAATTTTTGTTTTTTATTTGTGTTTGGGACTTACAGTGTGTTGATGGTTTCAGGTAAAGAGGTCTATATCTGATTATGTGCATGAGGCAGCTAATTACATAAGACATTTGCAGAAGAACATTGAAGAGCTGAGAGAGAAGAGAGATGAGCTAAAAAGATCATTGGATTTGGATCAAATCAATGTTGAATCCAAATTTTTCCCAAGTCGTCTGCTGGAGACCGTAAAAGTCGAAACTTCAAGGGCAAGGGTTCACGTTTTTGTGAGAACGGCCTTGAGTGCAGAAGGGCCTATTTCGAGAGTGCTGGATCTTCTCATCTGTGAAGGGCTGAATGTTGTTAGCTGCATTTCCACAAACATAAATGAAGGATTACTTCACGTTATTGAATCTGAGGTATTGGTGCTCAGTATCTTCACTTTTGGGTTCAGGCTCTCGTGGATGTTCATTTTTCTCATACTCTGACCGCCACGCATTTGATCTCATTGTAATAATTTGCACACAGGTCGGTGACGGGAGGAGCATCAACTCATCTGAGCTGCAAAAGAAATTGACAGACCTGATGGTCTAATCTTCGAGTATGATTTTTCTTTCCTGTTCTCTTTTTGCTTCGGCTTTGTGTAAAATGATGACTCTGAGTCAAAAGCTTGGAGTTTCTGTGCTTGTTGGGTGTAGCGTTCTGCTTCTGTAAATAACTTTGATGCGTTCCCTCTTTGGCAATTCAAATGCATATTCATTTAGTGATTGGCAAATCCTGGATTGTCGAGTACTGGCTTTGTTATGGAACTGTTAAGAACTATTCTTGGGGACCATTTCTGTGGTGAATCAACTATATTTCCTCTGCAGTCTGAAGATAATTTCTGAGTCCTTGCTTAGAAAAGTTCCTTGGATTAGTTTCATTCTAATTTTATGAAAGATTAGATTATGAGTTTATTTTAATTGTATTTTATGTTTTGAGTTAAAAAAAAAAGCTATTTGTAATCCTTATGGGATTTGTATTATATTTCTTTTCATAGTTTAGATAGAAAAACTCTCTTAAAGAGTTAGAAAATTGTTTCCGAACGATCTAGGATTAGCTTAGTTTTCTAAATAGGACCCTTTGGAAATACTTTTTATTAATTCGAGTATTTAGTATATATTAGATTAGTTAAGAGCTCTTATAGTCTTGCTTTGGTGCTTATGGGTTTAACTTGTGATTTGCTTATAATTATATTCGTTAATAGAGCAGGGGGATGTATCATAGGTTACAGATCGAATGTATTTTAGCAAGTCATTTTTATTGCTGCATCAGAAGAAAATTTATGCTATGTATGGATGTTTGTATCTTGAATTTGTCAGGGGAAGGAAAGAAAGAATAAAAATAGGAAAATAAAATAAAGTGAAGGAAACAAAATTCCTTTAATTTTGTTGGATCAAAAAAATAGATATTTGTCTGAAGAAAATTATTTATTTATTTTTTTTAGTTAAGATAATTTTATGGATGGGTTGTTTGGTGTTTTAACTCACCTCCAGAAAATAGAAAGAAATAAAAAAAAGAAAAAAAGTTGAAAATGTATAAATAATTTTATTTCCCTTACATTTTCCTTATCCAAAATCTAATATGCAGATTTCATCCTATTAACCGTGAAAGTGCTGCCAATCATACTGTTATATATTTTGCGCGTATAACTTAAATAGTAACTTAACTGGTAAAACTTTGGATTTATTTTTCAATAATCATAAGTTTGAGTCTTCTCAAAGTTACTAAATGATTTATTCAATTATTAATTTTAAAATCTTATAAATTAATCGAAATACGTGTAATCTGATTTAGATATCCTAAGCATTCAAAAAAAACAAAAAAACAAAAAAAAATTGTGTGTACGAATATTTGGTACATAAATGCTTCCATGGATCCCAATCACCCTACCAGCTCTACGTCATCAATCACGCTGCCAGGAGTTGCTATTGCTGCCAGCTCAATACAGAAGCTTGAATAACTTAAACTCATCCATTACAACTTACGAGCGTTAAGGTTTATTTGGAGTTCTTCAAAATAAAATAAAATTCTACAAATCTCTATAAATACGAATGATAAGACAATAAAATTTAAATTTTTTACTTACTGCATGAATTACAAGACATTTACTTTTATAATTTTATACTATTTTGTATAACTCCAAACACTCTCTAAATAGAGGAAAATGTATAAAAAAAAAATGTGTTCCATAGCATATCATGTGCCTATATATATATATATATATATGATAAATCTTGATTCGATAGAAGCATGAAAGGATCATGCACTTATTTTCAAACAAATTTTAAACTTTTTCCTGGCTTGAAAAAGTAGTTTGAATTGTTCGTATGTGTGCAATCTGCACGTATTACAACTATCGGAGTTATGTTTTGGACATTTTATTCAAGAATCCGAATAGGGAGTTTTGCTGAGCAAGTAATTCTTATGTTTGGTTAATCTCTGATTAAAGAATTTGAATTAAAGAAATTCTCGTACTTACGGAATTTCAAGTTCTAGAGTCCGACGTAGTATTGGAAAATTCTATGAAAGGCAAGTCTTTTGAAAGGTATAAAATGATAAAGTTGCCTTATTAATTTAATGTATTTTCAAAAGAAAAAAATAATGATTTAGTCTTTAAACTCATATTCTCATTTAATTCCTAAATGTATTCATGTATATCAAATATTAACAAGAGGAGTTCTCATTCCAGTTCCTTAAATATCAAATGTTAGAATTTTCTTTTCATTCTCGTCCTTATTTCCGTTCTTATCCCCATTCCCAGTAACAAATAAAACTCAGCCTTGGACAAATGCTTCTCTTCCTCCTTGGAGTACATATGACAGTACATTATCGAGTCCTTAACTATTTCATTTTTTGTGTTGAAATTTCGCCAGCTGCTAGTTATGAAATATAAATTAATCAAATAATAATCAATCTCACAATATGCAGAAAATTAAAGAGATTGAATATAAAAAATTAACATGAAAAAACTTTCTGTATAATTGTAGAAAAATCTTGGGTCACAAAAAAAAAAAAAAAAAAAAAAAACCTCCACTATGCGCAAGTAATTTTAAGGAGAACCCGGTAACTTATATGCTCTATACTTTTTATTATTACCACACCAATGCCTACCTAAACTTCAGTCTCGGTCTATGCCCCAACCCCTACCTCTTCACTTGGGGTGACATGTGGCGACATTCTATAATCACAACAAAAACAACAATAATAATCGAAAAGATAATTAACTTATCGAACATTCAAGAGTTAGTACAATTAGTACAGAAAATCAAGAAAATCAAAACAAATAAGTATGCGCGTCAAATTAAAAAACACACAACTTGAAAGACTCCATTACACTAAGTATTCTAATTTAAGCTCTGATACCTTCAGGTTGGATATTGTAAACTAATCCAGGATTGTTTGGCTTTAATGGTATACGTGGCTAGGCCCACTGGCGATGATTTCAGTCATACGAAGTGTTTGATCCAGAATTAGCTTGCCGTGGACATTCCGTAGATCATATAATTTAATGGCAGCTGGTGACCAGGAAGGATGAGAGCTCTTGATCAAAGCTGCGATGAGGGCCCGGCATTGTGTAACCAGTTGCCCCAACAACCCTCACAGGGCGAGCCACGCAAGTGTCCAGTTTGTGCCGACACCGACAAGGATGGATGCCTACGATGAGTGCCAATGTGGGATAATCCGGACGCATTTTGCCGCACCATTTTGGGAATAGCTTAGATATAGGCTTTGCATTGTTGCTTAGCATATAAATAATCATTTCATTTTGTAGAATTTTAAAAATGCTATTATATATATAGGGTAGTGACGTTCAACCATGCCCTTTACCAAACTTCGTAATCTTTAAGCCATCAATACAATCAAGTATTCTCAAGCATTCGCAAACGTACGTGGACTATACTCTGTTCACCGCACAATGAAGAGTTTGGTTTTCCACTGGAGGCTTTGGAGCTAAGGAAATAGCTATGGAGGGAAGTCATCTTATTTTATTTTAATTTTTTTGGAATCGTATGAAAAATGAGAAGAAACTCAAAAAGTTGTTCCTCACAAAATTTAAATTTTTATTTAATTAATCATAAAAAATTATTATATATAAATAACTCTATTTCCTCCTTCATTTTTAATATATTTGCACATTTTCCAGCTTGTTCCCCCCCCCCCACCTTCATTTTTACGCAGAATTATGCTTGATTTCTTGGACCAGTAGAAATTAATTAAACAAGCTAACAGCAGTGTTTCTTGCTATATCTGTTTGGTTACACATAGTTGGAAAATAAAGAATAAGACATCCAAAAAAAGAAAAAAAAAAAAAAAGAAAGGAGAAACTATTTCCTTTATTTTTCAGTGAAATTACCAGAAATTTGGAAGAAACAATGATTAATTATTGCTCAAAAGGTTGTAAGCATTCCTGCTCCAGGAAATGTACGACCTTTCTTTCTATTTGTAAAATTTCGAAGACCATGATTTCAAATTATTCATATTACAACTTGAAAGGCTTCCCTTTTCAGACAATTATTTAGGATAACGCATGTCAGTCTAACTTTCAATTATTCAAAAGACAATATTTAAATGGGGCAGTTCAGGCGGTCTAGACTTTCTTCTTGCTGGCCTGAGCCTCTGAAACGATTTCCTTACACCAACTTAATAGATATTGGACTTCTAACAATGATCGGGCTGTCTTCAGATATCCAGGATAGAAATCCTTCAACAAAAGAGGCATTTGGCATTGGTGGGCTGCGAGCCTGCGACTAAAAGTTAGTTGACAACTCAATTGCCGGTTTAACTCTGAGAATACAGGTGTAGGAGGATCGAGAGTTAGCTCGACACCAGCTAGCATGAAAAAGAAGGAGTCATATGTTGAATTAGCTAGCCCAACTTTTGTCACTGTCCTGGTGTATGTCTGATTAGTAGAACCCAAAATGACCGAAAATGAAGGATAATTTAGCTCTGCTTCTGGGATACTTCTTACTTCTAAGCACTTCACCCCCTTCCTACAATGCCCCCTATCTCTTGGTCTGTGTAATTCAAACCGCACAAGTAAGGTATGTAGTCTTCAGGTTTAAGGTCATAGATGAGTCCTGGATTATTGGCTTTTGAAGGGTTAACATGACCTGCACCTGTAGCAAAGATGTCAGCAGTAAGGTTCCTTTCATCAACAATCTGATTCTTGCCAAGGTTTAATACATCGGAAGAGGTCATGATGGCAGACTTAATGGCAGCAGGAGACCAATTTGGGTGTGAACTTTTAAGCAGAGCCGCGATGCCACTGAGGCGAGGACAAGACATTGTGGTCCCAGAAATCATACTAAATGTCAATGTTAAATCACTATTGTTCTCACCAGATACAGGCCAACTAGCTAGAATGCTTACTCCTAGACCGATTATGTCAGGTTTCAAGATTCCATGGTTTGCACTCTTTGGGCCTCTTGATGAGAAGGAAGTCACGCTGGGAGCTGAATTTTCTCCAGTGATGGTTCCTTTAAACACAAGGGTAGCCATGGGTGTTGGTGTTGGACGCATGTACTCTTTGATTTTCTCTCCAGTCGCGTAACTCACATGAGCTGCAGGTAGAACATGAGGATCGGCAAGTGTACTGAGACCATATTTCTGTTCATTTATCAAAATCATGGCAGCACCACCAGCGTCCTTCACTATCTTGCCTTTGTCGATTCTTGCTATACCACCACTTCTTTGGCACGACACTACCTTCCCTTTGACATCAGCGTTTATCAATGATCCTGGACTGCACGACGCAGTGGCTGAATTGTTCATTCTAGGGTAGATAAGAGGCAACGAGTTTGAAAGGAAATCGCTGGGCTGGAATAGGGATTTCCCATCAAATTCCTCCTTGTTTCCGAGTACTGCTGTGGATCTTATACTTCTGTCTATTGTGCTCGCACCAATTGTTAAAATTACGGAGCTTCATTAGACAATGAAGCACTGTACGGACCTTCATTACTAGCTAAGCAACTCACAAAAATACCATTGTTCATTGCACCAAATGCGGTCACTGCAATTCCATCGGCATAGAAATCAACTAAGCTGCCAGCGACTGAGAGTGATAGCACGTCAACCCTATCGTTGACTGCAACATCCATTGCAGCCAAAATGTCAGATTCAAGGCAAGACCAACCAGTGCAAACTTTGTAAATTGCCAAGTGAGCAAGAGGAGCTATCCCTGCGGCTGTGCCGTTGGCTTGACCAAACACATTAGCATCTTTCACAAAATTTCCGGCAGCAGTGCTTGCAGTGTGGGTGCCATGCCCATCGTCATCTACCAGTGGGCCAGTTTCACCGCTTGGAAAACTCCTCGCTCCGATGAGTTTGTTATTGCATGCAGTCCCGTTCAATTCACACTTCCCCTTCCACTTGGCAGGTGGTGGTGGCATGTTCTCCTTGCTAAATGAAGGATGATTTGGTGTAATTCCAGTGTTCAAAACTCCAATAATCACACCCTTTCCAGAATTTGAGTCCATCCAAAACCCCAACTTCTGGTGCAGCCCCAAGAAGCTTGGACTGTGAGTTGTTTGTAAACGCAACACTCTTGGGGCCGAGCTGAGACAAACCCGTTAATCTTTTCCATGGATTTAACTTCCTCAGGTGACAATCTAGCTGCAAAGCCAGATACCACACTGAAATAAGAATAGACCATGCGAGACGATGGTCCATTTGAGCTATCAGCGGACGCAGCCAAAATTTACTCGTGCCACCTTTTGACATCTTCCGGTCCAGAGTAAACCACAGGCCACTCTAGCTGGACAATGTAGGTCTCCAAAGTGCTTGGCTCTGCCATGTTTGGACACTGATTAAACAAGCACGCTAGACTTAGAATCAACATTAGCGCCATTCTTGGCTTGTCCTCCATCACCCCTACTGTAAAAAAACTTGAGAGATTGTGTGATCTGTGTATCGCTCTGGAAACTACAATGTATATATAATGAACGAAAGAGAGAGAGAGAGTTTGGAGTTGTCTATGGCCGGTTTCTGCTAAACCAAGACAGCTTGCCACGAAGTGAATAGCAAGAACAGGCGATTAATCTTATGTTAGTGAATAACATTTTTCTTGCTAATGCCTTCGGAGATCGCTACTAATGTAGTGCCAACTGTTCTATTGAGATCTTTTATGAATGAGAACGTGTTTCGTGTGGATGCTTTTGGAGTTTTGGAGATTGCTAATGAAGAGGCCAACTTTTCTTTAATGGGCTTGAAATTTTAGCAAAATATTTACTAGAATGACTCGTACATATGTGGGAAAAGCTCCCAAAAATACCATAATTATCATAACTGTTTTGTGTTTTGTAATTAAAAAATTTAAAATAAAAGTAGTTTTCCCCCATATATCCATCTATTAAATTTGTTATATAGGGCTATACCAATGGCCAAGAACGCATGGGATGAAACCATAAACTAGCTAGAAATCCTAAATTTGAATTGCACTGAGATTATACTTGTAATTGATTAAGTGATACCATGAGACTGAACGCTCACCCCAGTTTAACAAGGTGGGTGGGGTCCAGTGGGCCTACCCACCCCAAATTTTAGGTTACCAAAAAAAAAATTTATTATATAATCGTTGTACATTTGATAGGTTTTATTATTTTAGCACCTCTCATCTAACATTTCTACCTCCTTCACTTTCAAATAATATAGAAATTTTAAAATTTAAGATATGAAATGACATTAAATTTAACTTATAAAATTTTGTTTCGATTTCAAACATAAGAATTCTTACTAAATAAAACCAATTCCCATCAAATCCACTATTCTAAACAAAGTGCTACTTTACGTTTATATTTATGAACTTAAAGTTAAGAGATTTGATTTTCATTATATTAAGAAATGTTAATATTCATAACTCCACATGTCAAAATAAATAAACATCAAAAAATAAAAAATTAAATATGGATCTTCAATTTTCAAGGTAGTAATCGAAAAATACAATTACAAAAATCATAATACATGCTTTTAACCTCATCCAGCTCCAATATGCTAAACAATCATCTATTAAACTAAAAATATTTAAAATTATCTATTAAGATATATAATATTTTCTTAAAATTATTAAAAATAAATAAGAGAATATACTAGATTTTTTGTTAAAAATAAAAACTCTATACTTCTAATCCGTCATATTTCAATCTACAAAGTAATATTTATAAAATTGTAAAGATTTTAGGTTATTATATAAGACTCAAATCAGGTCAACATATATAAATAAAAAAGCAAATGGTTGGTTTACCTTCAAATGAGTGTGTGACTCAATTATCATTCTTGCCAAATTGCATATTAATCAACTTTTGTTCCATTTCATTCAAAGCTTTAAAACGCAATATATCAAGTCGAACTTTTATCTATAAATGATAGATATCTTTTAATTATGTTATATAACTAATTCATCAAATCCACTATCCCAAACAAAGTGTTATTTTGCGTTTATATTTATGAATTTAAAATTAAGAGATTTGATTTTCATTATATTTAGAAATGATAATATTCATAACTCCACATGTCAAAATAAATAAGCATCAAAAAATAAAAAATTAAATATGGACTTTCAATTTTCAAGGTAGTATTCGAAAAATAAAATTACAAAAACCATAATACATGCTTTTAACCTCATCCAGCTCCAATATGCTAAACAATCACTATTAAACTAAAAATATTTAAAATTATCTATTAAGATATATAATATTTTCTTAAAATTATTAAAAATAAATAAGAGAATATACTAGATTTTTTGTTAAAAATAAAAACTCTATACTTCTAATCCGTCATATTTCAATCTACAAAGCAATATTTATAAAATTGTAAAGATTTTAAGTTATTATATAAGACTCAAATCAGGTCAACATATATAAATAAAAAAGCGAATGGTTGGTTTACCTTTAAATGAGTGTGTGACTCAATTATCATTCTTGCCAAATTGCATATTAATTAACTTTTGTTCCATTTCATTCAAAGCTTTAAAACACAATATATCAAGTCGAACTTTTATCCATAAATGGTAGATATGTCATATAACTAATTCAACACATTTAAAATAATTTATGTAAATTAAATAACAAAGGTAAAGAAACTGATAATAATATAATAATTTGTATATTAAAATATTTTAAACAAAGATTCAGTTAAGCTAACTATCAAAAATAAAAGCAAATGGGTTGAAAAGAAAATTTAATAGGTTATCATATTATATTGATGCTATTAACATGGCAGAAAAAAATTAAGAATAAAACCAATACACGTGGAACAATAAAAAAAAACTATTAATTTCATCATAAAAGATAAACCATAATTCATAAATATTTAAGTTAGACCATATTGTATTCTTAATATTAAAACATTGAAAAAAAAATTAAGACAAACCTAAAAGTAATTAGATCGATTGTAACTAGGAAATTCACTTGGAGGCCAAGAAGTATAATGGCAAATTAATTGTACCGGAATTGAAAATTTTGAAAAATTTAAAGATTAAAAGGATACAATGAGTAAGCAAAAGAGAAAGCACATGAAAAGAGAGTTTATATTTAAGAGATAGGAGGCCTTAAAATTGTTATTTAGTCAAGACTAAAAATATAAACATAAAAAATAACTTAATAACTATTTTATGAAATTATGAAATTTTATTAAAATATTTTATAATATATTTAAAAATTATATTTTATCCATAAAAATATTATATAATTTTATACATACTACAGGTCGAGACTAGTATATGTTTATCTATATGCAATAGATTTTCTTTGAGGTTGAAATCATAGCCAGAGATTAAAGTTGTGAATGACATTGGTATACGAGAGTATCCGACTTGAACGAACTCAATAAAAATTCATTGAAAAATATTTTAATTGAATTAGGATAGATTTGGTATTGAAATTTAATATCCATGGGATTTTGTGTTTTACCTGTAAAGTACCTGATATCTATTTATTCTTATAAGATATCCAATACCAAATACCCGTGAGATATCTGTTAAGTGCTCATTTAATATAATATAATATATATTTATAATTTTATCCCTCAAATTTGTTTAGTTACCAGTGAAAATAATTTATTTTTATCTTTCAAGCTGCGAACATAAATTTTGCCAGGGATTGTAATTCTTGTTGAAGCACATATACTCAGAGAGGTAGGTATATAAGGTCGAGAAACTTTTTTTTTTTAATTTTTTTTGGATAAATTTTTATGATTATGCAGCGTATTGCGTTTAGAGTTTCAAAAGAAATCATAAAAAATCAAAAATTAATGTAAAAATAACAAATCACTTAATTTAATTGAATTTTATGAAATTTTTTAACATTTTTTTTAACTCCAAATAATTTACAATTTAGGCACTATTTAAAGGGTTAATTTTCAGTATAAATCTATCAATCTTTGGAATTTGAGTATTTGATAAAATATCAAATTTTACCTCTTTTCGATTCAGTAAAAGTAAGTTGTTCAACTTAAATGTATCAACACACGAAAAATTGTCAAAAAATATTAAAAATTGTCAAAAATTTTATCAAATACACAACAATTGTTAAAAATTATAAAAAAATTACTATTTATTTAGCCAAATACACAAAAAATTTTAACTAATAATTTTTGACAAAAAAATTAAAAATTATTAAAATTTAGACTCGCAAAGGCTCCTTAAACCTTGTATAGAAAAGTAACGTTAACATTTGCGCGCGACTCCAACTGGCAATGCCTATAAAACCCGAAACCATTCCTTCAACGTGGACCCCGCGGACCACGTGCCGGACCCCAACAAGCACCTGGTTTACTTAACTATCCACATGTAAATCAGCACAGCACGACAAGTCAACAACATAAACTACTGACGCGGAACCAGATTGATTCTGTGCGACTGACGTTCGAACATTCAAAACAAACATTTCGATCTTTCCTTATCATCTCTCCCTCCATCGCCGTCCACAAATATCGCCATTGCCTTATCCCCGGAGATCTGTCCCTTCTCTCCCACCACTCCAAAAAATCATTCAAGATCTCTATGCATCGATTGTCTATACATCGGCCTCCGCTTCACACCCTCCTCCGCAGCCGCCACAAATGGCCGCCAAATTCGCCCTTACTCTGACGGCCCCTCGTCTGTTCACTGCCCATTATCGAAAACGCTTTGTTTCTTCTTCTTCTTCTTCTTCTTCTTCTGCCTCATCATCTTGCTGTCCAGGGGTTCATTCGGTGCCGCTCGTCGGCCGCCAGTTCTCTTTTCGACGCAGATTGCTCGTTCTTTCGCCCAAGGCCACCACTAACCAGCCGGGTTAGGTTTCTATTTCTGAATCCCGTGTATATTTCATTGATCATTGGTTTTCATCTACAGTCTAAACCCACTTAGGCTACTTTTTGGGTTACTTTTTCTTCCCCCAGAGTCTTTATCGTAATTTGTCTGTTCTTTTTAGTGTATTGATTCTGTGGACATCAGAATACTTCATTGGGTAGAAAGGCCACATTTCCCACAATCACCTTAGGAGTAACTAGAGAGGTCTTCAGCAACTGAAGTTTTGATTTGTCAAGAAAAATTGTTTTGTTTATTCAGTTAAATTTCACAATAAAATGAACTCATTCATATTTCCTTGCTTGCAGATTGCGGGTGTCTCTAAATTGATTTTCTTGATTTTTTTAGAGTCATGGTAATCAGTGTGTAAGCTTACACTGGATTTAATGTTGACTGCAGAAAGGGATTCTGTTTGATTAGCAATAGCAAGCAAGGATAATTTGTAGCTAATTAACAGATTAAAATGCTAATCGACTAAGCAACTACTTTGGACTTCAGGCGCTAAACAATGAACGGAATTCTGATATAACCACCAAATCAGAACCTTAAATCAAGGCAGTTTCGGGCTTGTTTATCCATATTGTTGGTCGGGGCACACCATGTGTCATAACCTCTGGTTTTATCTAATGAAAGTGGTTATCTACAGAGTCAACTCATGTCTGTACACTTGACAGCCTAAGCTTTTAAAGTTGCACCAAATTGTGAACCCAAACATATTAGGAAATGGTCTACGAACAACTACTAAGAGAAGCTAATCTTGGATACTAATAGGAGGTTTCTGATTGTTGTTGGATTGCTGATGTCTTATTGAGTTTCTATCAAGGCATTGGATGGGTGGGTCAAGGATGTGGTGAACACACCATGGCTTATCATGGAACACATGGCTTAATATGAAAAAAGTAAGCAGACAAGTAGTTGTCTAGCTAAACCTAATAGGTGGGACAAGTTAATCAATTCTTCCAATGAAAAAAAATAAACAAATAAATAAATAACAATAAAAATTAAAAGCTATTCGCAGCGATATATTAGTAACATGAATGCTGAATAAAAAAATACAGAAAAAGCACAGTGGAGAATTGGGTCCCATCTTTTTCTTTAATGCAATTATGTTTATTTATAAAATACTAGAGAAAGAAAAATACACCACAAAATTGATGGACAGCTAACTTTCCTTATATGCTTGGATGGTTATTCATTACTGATGTGTTCTTGTGAACACAACTACTTATTTATTTATTTATTTTTTTTTGCCATTTTCCCACTTTTTGTGTTTCTATCAAACTATTCAATTCCCGTCATTGAAAATAATAATATGAATTACATAGAAAGACACACAAAGAAATTAAAATATAGACAGCTTATTTCCCCATAATCCCTGAATGACTAGTCATGCCTGTTGCATGTGCTCTTACAAGCATCCTTTTTCATGCGCTCTAAACTGTTGCTGTCAGAACTCCATTTCAGACCCAGTACTCTTGCAGGTCAGGTTGAAGAAGGTGACGTGGTTGACAGTAAGATCTTAGAATATTGTAGCATAGACAGGAAAGACAAGAAGTCGTTGGGGGAGCTTGAGCAAGAATTTATTCAAGCACTACAAGTAACAAGACAGATTGTTTACATTTTTCTTTTCCTTATTGTGTTTTAGATTTCTTCTTAGTATATATTCCTAATTCAATCAGTACCATATTTCTGTTAAAATTATCATGCAGAATTTGGATATGAAAAAAGGAGAGTACCCATATATTTTCATTCTTTTAATAATGGATCTAATTCTGCACAAAATTTGTTTTTTTGCTGTTTTATTTGTGGAGGATATCAAGTTTGTTTCTTCTTTCTGCTGTAGGCTTTCTACTACGAGGGAAAGGCTATTATGTCAAATGAGGAGTTTGATAACCTGAAGGAAGAACTAATGTGGGAAGGAAGCAGTGTCGTCATGCTAAGTACAGACTAAACTCTATATGTGGAGGCATCATTGATACATTTATGACTGAACTTTCATCATTTGATGAACCACTAAGATGCCTATTGCATGACTTTACACGTCTATGTGCAGGTTCTGCTGAACAGAAATTTCTTGAAGCTTCAATGGCTTATGTAGCTGGGAAACCAATAATGACTGATAAGGAGTTTGACAAATTGAAGTTGCAACTAAAGGTTTTTTCTGCAAATCGAACAATACTTTGTTATGCCCAATGCTTGTCAGATTTGTTTTGCTCACATACTTCTTGAATTGATTTACTTAATTTACTTTTCTGGTTATGCATCATATGCATTTTTTATTTCATTCATTCTAGAATATATTTTCTTCATTACTCTGTCAAAGTTCTGGATATGCATTTTTTTTTTGGCTCGTATAATTCTTTAATTGCTTTTCTTAATATACTTAGTGTTTTTATGGCTAGTAAATATCAATGCACATTTTTACTTGTTTGTATATTTTTGGTTGAAGACGTGGCCATATCCATCATTTTCCACTCTTGGTTGATGGTGTTTCTTTTGAGTACTTACCAGGGAAAGTTAAAGAAATTTATGCTTTGGTCAAATAATTATTTGTCTGTATCTTCCTGTAATTTTAATTATATTTACTGGCAATTTTTCTCCTCTATTTTTGTTCTGCAGATTGAAGGGAGTGAAATTGTGGCTGAGGGTCCAAGGTGCAGTCTCCGTAGTAGGAAGGTGTGTACTGTTGTTGTATTATCTGCATTCTTTTTCATTTATGCTTGTATGTTTGTGCATCAACCAGATTTGGTCTATTTCTGAATATAGTGGAAAAGGGCAAGGGATAGTTAGGATGCTACATCTAAGCAACGCACCACATCGACACCCTGGTGTGGTGAGAAGTTGGCAAGGATTTAATGTGTGGGTGTGCGTAAAGAAACTATTCCAAGAGATTAGGTTCAGATAACAAGGCAATAATTTGGTTTCCTAAAATTAATAGGAAACTTTATTGGTTTTTTATTTTTTTATTTTATTTGGTACTCTGTGTCTCCCAATTGTATTCAAACTCTAGTGCGACTTCTCATACATCGTTATATCTCTCAAGTTTGTCTTATGGAAGATCAACACTGTTGGCATCTCAAGCTGTCAACCTCTAACACTACAGATGTCATGTATAGAATATAGTTGCTATTCAGTGCACACTAGTAATTGACCATATTGTAAGTGCATGTTACAGAGATTGTACAGATTGACATTTGACTGCAGTACCCTCCTTAGAAATTCAGTTACTTTCAGTATCTATTTCAAATGAACCTAGATTACAAGTTTTGTACATTGTTGTTCTGTTTCTTTTGCTGCAAATGTTAACTTCCTTGGTACTTCTTGTTCATAACTATGAACTAACAGTCAGCATCATTTTATGTGATCTTTAAAAATTTGACGAGTACTGAAAAACCTTATTTACTCTTAATTTAACGTTGTTTGTTTAAGGCGGTCCTTTTTTTTTTCCTTTTTGTTTTTTTTTTTTTTTTTTTTTGGGGTCCCTATTTGATTTCTGGGTTTTGCTAGTGGTAAACTCAGGCTGGTATAGATTTCTGGTGCTGATCAATTTTTTTCCTGTAGGTCTACAGTGACCTGTCCGTCGACTATCTGAAGATGTTCCTCTTGAATGTCCCTGCTGCCGTTGTTGCACTGGCATTGTAAGTAACATGGTCTTGCATTCCTGTAGATTTCTGCAGTATGGTCTTTCGATGTTTTCTTTTATGATTCCACATCACAAGTTTAGCCCTTCAAATCCAGTGTATCTCCTACCCGGAGAGGTATCCTCTTGTAGTACTGATAACCAAGCAAAGTTTGCCCTGTCAGTACCACAAGGGTAACATCCCACCATTTGGATCAAGTGTGCTATAAGTAGCATAGCTGAATTTCTTTTATACAAGAATTTCAGAGACTAAGCATAGCTGAATTTCTTTTATAAAAGAATTTCAGAGACTATGTTTTCCATATATAATATTAATAGAAATTATGCTTCATTTCTAGTATATGGCTGTAATTGTAACAAGGAAAAACAGTGTCATTAACTTGGATATATCATCTCCTCAAGACATTTATATGGGGTGTAAATTAGTTTGCTTGCCTGCATTTTTGTTGGTTTGAAACACAGTTAAACCAACGCCCTCCTCAATAGGTCATAATAGGTCATATGGCTATGTCCACTCCAAATACATATCCTATTTTTTTAATCCTGTATTTGAGTCCTTTCTTTAGAGGATTAAAAACACCAAGCAAAAGTGAGGAGAAGTCCAATCTCCTGACATTTGATTGGCATGGACTTGCTTGGAACTAAACTTTCTAAAAATTAGCTGCCCTGTTGGCTCAAATTTTTTGTTGTTAGCATACCTATAATTATCCTAAATACCACAATTATTTATATGCTAACAATTGTCATCTTATCAGATTTCTGCTCTTCAGTGTTCCTTGGATTTTCTATTGATTGAGATATTGGCTTCATGTCTTTGAAATTGAAATGATAACTCTCTTTGAAATTGAAATAATAACTCTCTGTTAACTTTCATTTTGTCAGGATAGGTTTTTACTGAAATGTATATGCATAGATTTTATGTGATTGTAGAACTTGTGGGTAGTACTGATCATTTGAGCCTGGAAAAATGTGAATTGTTTTGTTTTTTTTTTTTTTTTTTTTTGGGTGATTTTTCTTAAATTATTAAAGATTCATATGCTGTGATGGAAAATTGCTGTATTTTGCAGCCTTTATGAAATTCAACAGGCATGGTATTCTTGTTAACTGTTGTTTGAAACAGGTTTTTCTTCCTCGATGATTTGACAGGATTTGAGATCAAATTTCCTTTTGAGGTAAATATTATTCTATTGCTTTTTGTTGTTATTAGTTCAATTGTATGGAACAATACAGTGGGAAGATGAAAATTGTTTTGAATTGAAGTTAGCTGACAGTTCCAAAAATGACATCAACTTTATACCCATTGAACCTCTCCTTAATGTGAGCGAGATGATCATGTTAACAGTGACCAGTGTTTTTGGGATGGTTGAGTGAGTTGATTTGGTTCACAGTGATGTTGGTATTTTGGGGATGGGTGTGTGAGTTGATTGGGTTAATAGTGATGCTGGCATTGGCGAGAGAACTAGATATCATTCTTGGGATGGGAAACTAGATATCATTCTGGTAAACAAAAAGAATTATTGAATTCACAAGAACAATTAACAAACAAGGTTTAAATATTATTAAAATCAGATGAATTACATGGCTATTTATAGACCTGAAAAACAAATCCTACCTAAAGTAAGACTCCTAATTAAGAAAAAATTTATGACTAATATAAGATTTCCTAGTTGACATAGAAAACTAGCTTTAATGACAAGTTTGAGTTAACCTCAAACTTAAACTGTAAAGACCAAAAACAAATAAAATATATCCTAAAACTAATTAGAATTGTTTTGCAAATTAAATTATGTCCTTGACTACTTCTTTCCATAATGTGTCCTACATCATATATTGACCATTCTTTTGAAAATTAAATTTATCCTTGACCACTTGTTTTCCATAATGTGTCCTACATCTGTGGGCCCTGTTTGTTTTCCCTAATAATGAAAAGAAAGATAAAAGGTGTCTCGCTATTAATTTATGTTAAAAAAAAAAAAAATTATGTTCACTTGGTTCCATAGGACAGTTATCAGGATTCCTCACCCTCTATAGGATTGCAATCTGGATTGTACGACCCAATCGCGATTCATTTGTGATGTGGATCATAAAACATGGTGACTCCCAACAAAAAATATAATTTATAGAGACATGAAAGGGAAAGAGAAACGAAGAATGAAGTAATATTTTATTTGCTTATTAGAATAATGAATTGTTTTTATCTTATTTTTCGTATATATTTGAAATTTTAAAATTTAGACTATTTGTTGAGATTATGTTATTAGTTATGAGAATTATGAATTATTTTACTTGTTTCTTCTAATTATTATTGAAATTGTCTCAAACTATCTATATTTATATATGGATATGTATGAATGATCCATCCTTGAACAAACCACGGCCTGAAATAGCGTCGTTCCAACTAAGTTGATTCTCTTTGTTCTACGTACCGAAGAAAATATTGAACAATGTACCCTTACCCATACTACGTACTGTATCTAATTGCATCCTGGGTAACTATGCCACAGGATTATCCCAAGACAAGTGCAGTTGATCAACTTTCAATTTTGTAGCCATCTGTTGGCATTATGCTGCATAGAGTTTAGTTGTCAATGTCATAGCTAGGAAGGAGTTCCTTAATGTGTCTAGGTAATACCAGAAAAAGGATGCTACTTCAAGCTAGGATGGCATTCCAAAAGATAACCCCAGGTTGGCATTTGGGCTCAATGCAATTTTTCAATTTTATTTTTTAAATTCTTTTTGGCAAGTACTTGGGTAAGACTGCGTGCATTGCTCCCTCCTAGACCCTGCATAGGTGGGAGATTGAGGTGCCTTTTTTGGTAAGTACTAGGTGCTATAAAATTTTACTAGAGATGGATTCTGCTTTCTCAAAATAAAAAAGCTGGAAAAAGTGTTCTTGCAGCTAGGCTTATTCCTACAAGCAATTAAGGGGCTTAAGGTTAGTGAGAGAAGACATATCGGGAAAGTTTAGTGGTGGTCTCATTTAAAATAACCCAGGAGAGAATCTCAGTGATAAGGAAACGAGATGAAGTGGGCTAGTTATTTTCCATAGAAATACTGAAGCAGGATCTAGAAATTTTGTTGAGGGGATTGTTTTCTGTTATAGGAAACTTGATTTACCCTTTTCTAGTGAGAGGGAGGGTTATTTGCCTTCAGAAACTGTGAGTCAGTGCTTGGTCAACATTTTTTTTTCCACATGAATAATTTGTTAGTTATTGCTGCTTCAGTATATATAACTTCTCATTTTTTATATCACTAATTTGCAGGTTCAAGAGCCTTTCCGTTTCATTTTCACATGGTTTGCTGCTTTGCCCTTCATATTGTGGTTAGCTCAATCTCTTACAAACGCTATCGTGAAAGATGTTTTGATCTTGAAGGTAGGACTTTTGTCCATCACTTCGAAGGTTATATACTAAAGAACCATGCTATGTTTGGTCTGGAAACTAACGAAGGCCATTAATATTTAGGGCCCTTGTCCAAACTGTGGGACAGAAAACCTCTCCTTCTTTGGGACCATCCTGTCGATATCTAGTGGTGGTACCACCAACACAGTTAAATGCTCGAAGTAAGTTTGAACTTTGTAATGCCTTATTTACATTCCTGCATTCTTGTGCTTGGTGACGTTAAAATCGAGATTCTACCTAAAATATTGGTTGAGGGTCTGAAAAATCAAATTGTAAAATCATAAAATTTTACATAAAACCCTCTCACATGAAAATATAGTCTATTATATTACAATTTCTTTATTTAGAGCTTCCATTTTTTTATTTTTTTTTTATTTTTTGATAAATAAAATTTTATTAATAAGAGAAAAGAGTAAAAACATGCATCAAGAGAATGCCATGCACAAAAAACCTGCCCATATCAATAGCATGAACCCTCAGTGAAACTCACAAAAGATTGTATGTCCAATGCTATACCTCTTTTATCCAATTATACAATTGAGACCTTGAAAGTGTTTGATGTAACTTATATTATTGATATGAAAATATTAACTTAATTTTAGCATAATTTGTGGGATTATAAATGTATGTGAACATTATATAGGTCTTTTGGAGCTACTCCATTTGATTTACGATAGTAAATTCGGTAGAACAATGCACATGCTACTCAATTAGTAAAGTATAGGAAAGAGTAGTATTACACAATCAGAAAAATTTACCAAAAAAAGTAACAATTGAAACATCATGGCCTATCAATTGGGGGGGAAAAAACCATAAAAGTCTATTTTAATTAAAATTTATAAAAGTATATTTTGTTTGAAAAAAATTATGCAACAATCCCTTAATTTTTAAAATTGGTAAAATTGTCTATAAAATTGAGATTTTACTGACCTTACATCTCCAAAATTGAGTTTTTACCGATTTTACCCCTATTAAGATTTTTATGCGATTCAACAAGGTCTCTCATGGTCTCACCTTAATATCGTAAGATTTTAAGATTTAATTGAGATTTTAATAATCTTGTTGCTGACAATTTAAATTTAAAAAAAAAAAAGTTGCAACTTCCAAAATTTTTCTACTAATTTTGAACATCATCTGAAACTTTCAGTTGTGCAACTCCAATGGTGTATGATTCAAGTAAACGTTTGATTACACTGCCAGAAGGAAGTAATGCTTGAGTGAAGGTACATTCCCGTTCATATTATAGTCTCTATTTGACAATGGCAAAGTAAGAGTTCCTAAAGGAGCAAAAAAGCTTCAATTTTATTTCATGTAGTGAGGGAGTGCTCAGCACTCTCTAAGCAGTGCAAAAAACCAATCTTTAAGGATGGGTTTGGATTGAGGATTTGGTAAGGGAAAAGAAAAGGGAATGAAAGAGGAATAGAAAATGGGCAGGAAAAATGAAAATAGATTGCGTTTGAGTGGATTCGAAAATATATGAAAAAGACTGCATTTATCAATAAATTAGTTTTTTTTAATTTAATTATTTTTGAATTTTCAACTTCTATGCATTTTTCCTACCATTTTCCAACACAAACCAAACACAGATTAATTTTGTTCCGTCGCCTTTATTTTACCCTTGACAAATCATTGATCCAAGCACATCCTAACAATCGTTGTTATTCTTCCATTGCTTCCCCTTTTTCTTTGTCTTTCCAGAAAGTAGTGTCTTTGAAACTCTATAAAACTCAAAATATTTAGAGGTTGTAACTTTTACAAATTTATAATAACTTTTATAACTCTAAACACACCAAATTACGAATCAAGGTGTTATTTTTGAATATTTGAGGGTTCTTTTTTATTGAAAAGTTTGGAGGTTCTGAATGCCATTTTGAATGCAGAATAAAATCCTGGCAACGGGGTCTACGATATGAGTTGCTTGGGAGTGGTGCCACACATTATGTACACCTGTCAATATTGGTGAAAGAGGAACTATGAACAAGAAGGATCCTTGCTTGAATTATTGATGTATGTAGCATATAGTTGTATTGTATCTGTTCATGTGTGTATACCTAACATACGGGCTTTAATTAATAGAATTAGACTTGCATTACATGTAATGCTGAAGCTATCCCTCAAATTTGTTTCATTGGTGCTGTTTTTGTCGACATTGTAGTGTTTTTGTACACAATGGCAATTTTTTTTTTTTTTTATTGAGTAGGTAAGAGAGAGAGAGAGAGAGAGAGAGAGGGACATTTACTAAGCTTTCGTCAATTTTCAGACTACTACAGCAAATGTCTAATCTCGTAATGTTCGTTTGGTACAGATGAAACAGAGAATGAGAATGTTCCTATATATTATAGTAGTATATAAAGAAAATGTGTTGCCTGAAATTGAGGGAAAAAAAAAAAGGACACTACATCGCTTAGCGATATCAATTTGGTGACTGTGAGGTTGAGACTATTAAATTAAAATTTAACAATGTAGTCACATTTATATTTTTTGAATTAAAAATAGGGTTAGGAAGTTGTAGTGTATTTACACTTTAGAGACTGAAGTATGAAATATTAACCGTCAAATTTTTTTTGTTCTCTAAATGATCATCAGTGAAAATTTATTTTAATCAAATTAATTAGGATCAATGAATCATTAAGAGAAAAAAATCTGCCAACTGATATTTTACAGTTGATATTCTACACTTTAGTTACTGAAATGTAAATGCACAGTAACTCAATGCACTGTAACTCTTTAAATATGTGAATATATTTAAATGTACCGCAACTCCCTAAATATGTGAATATATCTAAATCCCGATCTTAATATCCTGAACTGATTTTGCTCGGGAATGTTAGCGCCCCAAATCCCTGAAATTGGACTAGAGTATCAACCGGCGGAGAAGACCAGCCTGCACGTCGCAAGAAACCAAATTAATTGTATAAAAATATTACTAGAAAATCAAACTACCCCATTCCCAAAAGGCCGTATGTTCCGTAGGTGATGAAATCACGTCAACTACTACTACGTGGTACAGATCTCAAAAGAACCTTGTCTTTATATATTATTATAAAAATTAAAAAAAAAATTAAAATGACTCGTAAGACACAACATTCGTGAGGGTCACGTAGGGCACCCGCTTGCTTTCATGTACCAGTCATATAAGCATTATCGTCCCTTCTTCAAACACAAAGGTCTCTCAGCTGGAAGGAACAAAATAAGCTATCATCAACAAACAAACTAGCTACCTACAACCAATTAGGTTCAAGAATTAAACCATGGGTAGGTCTTTCCTCCATCCATGCAGCTTTGGGTTCTTCCTCATTGGATGCATGATGACTGCAGTGTTCACCGGTCAATCCACCGCAGCCCGGCTACCTCTCTATCAGCAGCCACCACCGGCGTTCCGGCCAAGCCAATGGTCTCTCGCCCATGCTACTTTCTATGGGGATGACTCTGCCGCCGCAACCATGGGTTAGTTTCTCATATCTATATATTTATTCTTTTTTTGATATTTAAAAATAACAAAACTGTTGGACGGTCGGGTCTTATGTCAATCCCAAAAGGTAGCTCATGAGGTTCAAGCTTCGGGTTGAGAAATTGATAATAAACTTGGGCTTTGAGTGTTGGGTGAGGTTGACCTATCTCAACTCCAAAAATTAGCACATGAGGTGAGATTTTCTTTCATACTTATAACATTTATTCTTCTCCCACCGCTCTTTTCTCCCATGCCTGCAGTCGCCGCTCGCCTATTTTGTATTGATAATTACGGATAGTCACCAGTGCATTTCATTCAAAATTATCACAGTTACGACTTTATGTTTTGTTTGAAATCAGCGGTGTCCACTTGAGCAGTAAATTATGTGAGATAGTTGAACAGCAAGCGTAGCATTACTATACTTATAAACTAACAATTAGTCTCTTCCACAACCGGTGTTTAAACACTCAACAATTAGTTCATATATGTACACACAATACACAATATATTCATCTTAATTATAAGGGTTGCATGATGCAGGAGGAGCTTGTGGGTATGGAAACTTGGCGAGCAATGGCTACGGAACAGATACAGCAGCTTTAAGCTCAAGCCTGTTCAACGATGGTTATGCCTGCGGGACTTGCTACCAGCTAAAATGCGTTGAATCAGCCTGGTGTTACAAAGGGTCCCCATTCACCACCGTAACCGCCACCAACCTGTGCCCGCCAAACTGGTCTAAAGACTCCAACAATGGTGGGTGGTGCAACCCACCACGGACTCACTTTGACTTGTCCAAGCCTGCATTCATGAAGATTGCAGAGTGGAAGGCTGGCATTGTCCCTGTCATGTATCGCAGGTGCATTTCTCTCTGTCAATTTGCATCAACACTAGCAACTCTATATGGAATATTTGTTCTTTTCTTCTTCAATCCATCCATCTAAATGATTAAGATGAATAACGATATTTTACAAGAATTAGCAGAATCATCCTATAGTAATAACAATAAACCTTTTTAAAATGATGAATCACCTTTTTAAAATGATGAATCACCGCCTCTTGCCACATCGAAATCGTTAATAATGCTTAAAACTGACTTATTGAAAAATAAAAAATGTCTTCTTAAAACGAGGTGAGAATTGAAATTAAATTTAAAATAGTTCACCCATAAAAAAAATTAAAATATCTAAATTAAGTTTAATAATGATATTTTACTGACAAGCATTACCAGAAGCGGTTGCTAAAACTGAACAATAACGACTGTATCTGATGATCACCCAAATTTTTATTTATAAATGCTAGTGTTGGGTAAAATAATACTTTGACGTATGGAGTGCTGAACAGTATAGTCAAGGTGCCACGTGACCCAATGCCAAACATATTTGAGCTAGCCACGTAGTCATTGACCGAGCACGTTTTAGTGTGACACGTGGCGTTCTGCCGAACAGTTGATTGATGGCATGAGATTTTCACGTGAGTGCTATATATGGACACGCGTATTTGAGATTAATATTCCAAGGGATACCCTGATTCTCAGTATCTATGGATAATGTGTTGCCACAAGACTGTAGCCGAAGACCTTAGTAGTCAATTTGTTCAGCCCATCGATTGGCGGCCAGTAAATGTTAGGCCTGGGACCCACAGCCTTAACGAGGGATCACAACCATAAATGCACCGTAGTTATGACTGAACTGTGTATTTATCTCTGAAGGAGTAAATAAGTCAGTTCATTTCGTTACGAGTAATAGATAGATGTGACAGGTAGACAGTTTGACCATGGAATTTTGGCTATATTATCGTGTTTAACTACCAGAAGCATTGAATGAAAGGTATGGAGTATTTAATGAAATGTACGAGACATTAAATGAGTCGTGAAAGGCATTTGAAATAAGGAAGGAAAAAATGGACACGGAAGCATGGATACAATCAAATCATAGATATATTTTATTTATTATTTACATTACTATAAATACGACATTCCACTAGACAATTATGGTAAGCTGACTATTACCAAGTTATTCTCTGAAAAAGCTTTCTGCTTTGAGTTACTTGCTGACTTAAGCATCGGAGGGTTTTCTGGCCAGATACCTCCACTTCAGCCGTAACATTTCTTTTGTCTTTGTTCGGTAGGTTATCGATTGCATTTTCAGTTAGCGTAGTCAACAGTTCCGGTGATAAATTTTACTGCCGAACAGCTTGTTTCTCTAGTAGTATTATAATAATAATAATAATTTTTTTTTTAATGATTAATTCAAGATTGCCATACCATTAACAATTCTAATCAAACTTATATGTTACCAGGACGATCTTTCTTAGAGTCAAGGAGGCCACGGCCCCGCCCCTTTGGGGGTGACTGAGTGGAAGTCGGGCTCGCCTTAGAGCTTGGGCCTCTCAAGGTTCCGGGTTCAACTCCCCCACAGGGGGGGTGGGTTACCGCTGTAATGGCGGGTGCCTAATGGCCTCCTCTGGGTCGTACCGGTCAGCCAGGACTTGCCTAGGCTGGTTAACTCTCCAGGGGCCTTTGCCGGCTAGGGTCCTGGAGCGTGCTTCGCCCTGTGCGCACCCCAGTACGGGGTAGCGGCTGCGAACTTCCACGTACCAGAAGGAGGCCACGGCCCCCGAATTTTGAAAAATACTATCTATACAAGTTAATTTTTAATTATAAAAAATTTGTATTATAATTAGGCTTCCCTAAAATTCTAAAAAATGATTAATCATAGTTAGAAAAACACTGTTATTAATACATATAAATTTTTAGGTAAAAACAAAAATTAAGTTATAGACAAATTTCCTTCGAATTTAACTATCTTTTTCAATTTCAATTGCTGTACATATCCAAAATTTAAAAATTCAATTGACTGTATTATCTATATATATATATATATATATATATTAATTTATTTTTTATTCATTAAATATAATTTATAATATTAATTATAATTTTTTAGGCCTAAATTCAAATATTAAAAAAAATAAAATAAAATTTGATTCCCATTAACCAAAAATGGGAACTTCATGCCTGTATGCTAGCATACTACCACTTTAGGGTGCACAAAATACTTGATAGATCTTAGAATGGAATCAATTCAATTTCTTTAGACAGGAGTGGTTGGTTCTACGTAAGTTTAAAAATTGTCCATTCATTTATTATGATTCGATTCGGCACATTTTTGGGCATGAACCAAATTGGGCTAATTCAAATAAAGTTTAATTTCTTATCTATATAATAAAATAGAACAGTTTCTGAAAATATTCCTCTCACAAAGTAAGATTCAACAGTTAAAAATTATTTTTTCTTTCATTCAACGGTTGAGATCATTTTTATATTTTTAACTTCTTATTCAATTCTTATTTTAGGGTGCTTTTGAAGCATCGAAAAACAACGAAAAATGTGATTTGGGTCATTTTTTGGCGTTAGGCACATAGCCACCAAGCCATATTTTTTTAAAAATGAATAATGTAATTTTTGAATTTTGCATTAAAATGTTAAAAAAAGAGAAACCGTTCCAACGATTTTTGGACCCGTTCAAACAAATTTATGTCAAAATTTTTTTAGAGTAATTGAACTTTTTGACTTTTGTGTCAGAATCTTAGAAAGAGAAATCGATCCAACGGATTTTAGAAATCTATTCCAATGAATTTTGGTCAAATTTTCTTGGAAAGTTGTTGAAAAGATTTTGAGATTTGTTAAAAAATTATTAGGGTTTGTGGAATTGTTATTGGAGAACGTAAAAAATTTATTAAAGTTTATAAAATTTTGTTAGGATACATATAGATATATATAAATTTATAAAAATTTCACGAAATATGAAGAGTACAAAATGTATTAGAGAATTTTAGATGTTTTTAGCATTTTTTAGCCTTTTTCACCTTACCAAACGCACCCTTAGTAGACTCCACTGCTATATATCTCATAAAATAGTTTGAGTATTTTAAATTTCACCATATTTTAAGAGTGAAGATCATAATTCAAAACTGTCAGCTTAAATTTTACGCAATTATACTTCCGAGGAAATTGAATCTTTCAAATTAAAATACCATAATTTATATTTCCTTTTTATGGTGCTTATTAAAAATTAATTGGAGAGAGAAAAATCAAAACACATATAATAGCTACTAAGACTAAAGTTTTGGAAAAAAATTAAAGCCATGGATTACATTAGTATTTTCGATTTAAACTTTTTTCTAATGTTTCAACTATAAAAGAACCTGACGGACCCAATCAAGTTGATCCAACCCGCCCCATGAACACACGTGGTATTACCCTTTAAAGTAACACGCAATCTTAGAAGGTGTTTGGTACGATGAGAATGGTTGAAAAATTTTAAAAATTTTTTAAATTTTCTAACACATGTTCTACTTCTCGTATTTTATAAAATTTTTATAAATCTATATACAACTACATATCCAAACAACCTTTTACTAATCCTAATAAATTTTTTACAAATCCCAATAACATTTCACAAACTACAATAATTTTTCTACAAATCTCAAAAATTTTTTAACGACTTTCAATAAATTCTGATATCAAATGATTTCGACGGACCTAGCGAAACTGTTTCGACTGTTTTTCTTTCAAAAAATTTGACGCAAAAGTTAAAAATTTTACTATTTACCTTTGAAAAATATGGTTTGATAGTTATGCACTAATTATCAAAAAATTACTCAAACTATATTTTTCATTATTTTTTGTCCCTCCAAATGCACCCCTAGTGTGTGTTTGAGAAGCAAAGCTAAAAGTCCATCTTCTAGCTACTCAAGTTTCTAAGGACTCATTTAGTTTGTTTTTCTATTTTCTGTTTTATATTTTTATTTTCTATTTTCTGTTTTGAGATCATTTTTCATCTTGTACTTTTAAAAATAAGGAAGATAACTCAAAATTCATTTAGTTACTTGCGTTTTCAAAATTTGTTTTCGAAAACTGAAAATAAGTTTACACATGAAATAAAAAATGATAAAAAGTCATTTTGAGAATTTTTAACAAAAAGCAAGGAAATTTTCAAAATAAAGAAAATAAAATATTTTTTATTTTCTCATTTTGAGATTTTTAACACAAAACAAAAACAGAAAATACAAAATACAAAAGTCAACCAAATGTCACCTAATTTTTGTTTAAAATGACCAAATTTATCATCTTACATAAGTTAAAAAGCAAACTAGTAAAAAGTTAATTTTTTTTTCTATTTAAAAAAAAAAACTAACTTTTTACTAATTAACTAGTTACTACTTAAAAAAAATTATTAATTTTTTTTTTAGTTTCCAAACTCAGTCATTCACCAAGAGCAACTTCAACGATTTGGATTTCTAAAATAAGCATGTGAGTCACGCACATGTAAGAAGTCCAATGTAGGTCTCTTATTGTTCCGTACATCTTGTACTTGGTGTAGAGTACCGTGCGTCAGGAAAGGTGGTCTCCGATTCTCTTTCCAAGGAAATGGGTATTGGCTGTTGGTGTATGTAATGAACGTTGCCGGAGGCGGGGACATTTCAAGCATGTGGGTAAAGGGAAGCAGAACTGAGTGGATAAGCATGAGCCATAACTGGGGAGCTTCGTACCAGGCATTTGCAACTTTGCGTGGTCAAACACTCTCTTTCAAGCTCACTTCTTCCTCAACCAAGGAGACACTCGTAGCCTATGACGTCGCCCCAACGAATTGGAATGTAGGGATGACTTACCAAGCCAATATAAACTTCCATTGATTGCCATGTGATGAAAGATTGCTATAGCATTTGATTTTGATCCTTCGGGAATTTTTTAAAGCCTCTAGACTTTTTATATGCGTGTGTGTCACCCACCTTTGTATTCCTTTCTTTAATTGAAGATTCTTTTCCCCTACTGTACTATAATATATATATGCAATCTTTGATATGATGAAAGAAATGAATTCCCTTGTACGTGATCAAAATTCAAGCTTAGTTTGGGGAAGAAATAAAAATTAACCTTTTTCTTTTTTTTTTCTTTTTTTTTTTTTGTAGGGAACAATTAGAAGTTTAATTTTTTTTTTTAATTTTTGTGTGTTTGGGAAGAGAAAAAAAAAAAACTAGAACTAATTTCCTAGCTATTAATTTTTTAATTTTTTATTAATTTGATATTTTTATTTTTCATGATTTAAAAGAAGTTTAAAATATAAAATGATAAATATAATCATTTCAAAAAAAAAAGATTAAAGTTGAGAAGTTAGCTAGTTTCCCAAACAAAGTCTCAGACTTCCTTTGGGAATATAGTCAGGAGATACTTAGTTTTTTTGACTTTTCTTCTTAAAAAATGATTAAATTTATACTTTTACATTTTAAACTTTTTTTTTTAATTATGAAGGACAAAAATGTTAAATTAACAAAAAATAAAATAAAAATAAACTAATTACAAAAAAATTAACATTTTTTCTTTTCTAAACACAAACAAAAATTAATATTTTTTTCTTCTCAAGCTAAGTCACGTGCTCATATGCCCATTGAATTTTATTCTTGAACAAAAATAGGAGTCAAATGGCAAATTGAGGTTGAATGGAATTTGGGTTTTTTGTCATATGTTAACAAATAAATAAATAAAAGGATGAACAAAGAGGAAGAAAATAAGAAAATCCAAACGCATATCAATAAGATACAACTTGTCCTGACAAGCTAAGTCAATTGAGACAATTATAAAAGAAAAAGGATCTATGCGATAAATTGAAAAGATAACTAAAATTTAATAACTGTCTATTCTATACTCTCTCTGAGAAATGAGATTTTTATTGATTGAAATAAATTAAAAGTATTTATTCGACACTAAAAATATTTTGTAATAAAAAATTAAATAGTAAATCTAGTGATGAATCCTATCTTCATAACTAATATACTTGATCAATTCATGTGGTCATTAACTATATAAGAATTTGTTATCAACGTATAGTTTTAGTATGCACAAACGTTCCAACAATATCAATTACTATATATGATAATAGAAATTGTTTGTGTCTAAAGTCACATGCAAAAATATAATTTGGCCTATAAATAACTTCAATGTAAATTTGTGAAGCAAGCTTATAAAAAAAAAAAAGTTGTTGGGCATGCACATAAGTTACTTTTGTGACCCATATCGGTGTGAGAAGTGCATTTTGCTCAGATTAAGTAGCAAGCTTATGCACATGAAGGGTATGCGTATAGTAAGACATCAGACGTGCAATTTGGGTAATTTCTCTTATTTGAGCATCGCTTATATTTTAGTTGAACATACTTTAGTTGTCTTAGTGTATGAGTAAGCAGAACTGAACTTAGAGCTTGGTCACCTTATGGGTGTTTGTATTACGCTGCGTGTTTTGTGGGCAGAAAAAAACACAAAAAATAGCTTTCATATGCTTTGGATTTATAAGTTTTGAAACCGTGCAATGTAGGATAACATATGGATGTGATGTTTTCAAGTCAATTCCTACTCATAAACTCCACAATGATTTGTGATATAAAGATTTAGTTCTTGTTTTATTTTGGAATAATTTTGTTGTTAAACCTGCAACAATTTAACAGATGCAAATAACTCCTTAAAAAAAGTGTATTTTGATATTCCTTAAAGTTGTAATCCTGTACTAATTTACTACAAATTATTCAACAACAGCACGTTTTAATTTTATTAGTCACTCTTATATAACACAATCACACACACAAAAAATAACTTTGTTGATTACCTTTTGCATAAACATAAGGCTGGTGAATGCAATAATTAATAATAGATAACTATTCTAATTAAAATATAGAGACTTTTTTATACTATGTTCTGACTTTAAAGTTTCCAGTGACCTCGTATCAAGTAATCACTAAGTACATGCAAAAAAAAAAATAAATAAAAAGAAATAAAGATTTTTAACATAGAAACCCTAATCAACCGAGGGAAAAAAAATTCAGAGTTCTGTACGGAAGAACTAATTAAAACTCTTTCATTATATACAGGTTACAAGTTTCAAAACTACAAAGTTAGCCTAATCTAATTAACAATCCCTTGTGTATAAAACACTTGCTTCATCTTGATGAACCTTTTTAGCGAAAAAAACAATTTTTAATTTGTTGAAGATCAATACACACATTTGAGATAACACTCTTGTAGTATTTCGGTGTATGATAATATTGATCTTTCTTTTCTAAGGCGGATGTTGAAAATATTTAGAAATATACAGAGTGTTAGTTGAATAAGAAATCTAATTAAAATACAACTCACGAACTCAAACCCTCGAGCAACGTTCGAGTAGGCTACGACCTTCACTGGATATGATTTGCGGATACTCGAAACTTCTGGCATCATGCACCAAGAATGCGAGGTATTTTGTGATTGAGAATTGGCTTCCTCAAGGTTTCGAGTAAAGTACGGCTAAACTGTAATGTGTACTGACTTGCTTTAAAGATGTCCTGCTTGCATTAGACATCCTAGATTATTATGAACTTCAATACAATTCTATACTTCAATGTGAATTAAAATTTCAGCTCTTCCAGAATTTCACTATGGTTTAAAAATTACCTAAAGTCCAATCTCTTTTAGGAGATATGATGCAAATCGCTTATCCACGCTTCCAAGTTTTGTTTGGAATATGCTTACAAGAAAAATTATAAATTTTTGTATGTTGGGTCAAAGACAACTTTTAACTTGATAATTGATCCAGTGTTTGCTCATTGCTTCCTTGCCAGACTATGTGGCCCCTCAAAAGTGTAAGCAATTTTTTGAAGGCCATGCCATTGCTAGCTAGCATGAGATGAGACCCACAAAGTTGTGGGAAGTGGGGGACATGCTATCAATACAATTAATATTATTTGAGCCCGAGAGAGGGACTGTACCCTCGTTCCATTCCTTAAGCACGCCAGCAGCTCCTTTTCCATTTCCTTTTGATGTGAAATCCCATCATCACCTCCACGCCCTAAATCATTCCCCCAACCCACCTCACCTGATCAGTCTTCAAAGGCTTAACAAACCAACACCCCAATTCCCCCCCCCCCCCAACCCAAAAAATAAATAAATAAATAAATAAAAATTATGCCTATATATGTATGAAAATATACGAATGTGTACATATGTTATTTTTATAGCCATATAATAATAAAATATATATATAACTATTTAGTCATAATTTTTTTATTAAAATAGGGGATTACTGAAATATACATTTGTTATACAAAACCCTCGTGATACGCTTATTATTGCCAATTGAATTATCTCACTAAAATTTTCTTTGAATTTAATCACTAACTTAAGTTTTAAATCTTTCCTTGTCGAAAATATCTACGGCGTTAAATTCGCTCCCCATTGCCTAAAAATACAAGGATGCTTCAGAACTTAAGTTAGTGATTAAATTTAACAAAAAATTATAGTGAGAGAATTCATTTGGTAATAGTAAGCATGTGCAAGGGTATTTTTTATTCTCATTCAAAAATCTAATAAAAAACATTTCCCACAAAAAATAAAAAAAAAATACATATAATGATTTTGTTGCCTTTTTTTTGAAAAAGATTTCAGGTAGATTATCATTTTCTATTTGAAGTCTAGTATGCAAAATATAACTTTGCATGATACTGACGTGCCCAGATCTAATTGGATGGATCAATAAAATAGCATAATACATGGATCTAAACTTTAGGCATTCTCTCCTAGCTGGGCTGCAGTAAATGTGTAGCATGGATGTACGGTGGTATCTAATTGTACAAGGGAGACAATTAACCCCAGTTGCAGCCAACCTCACCAAAACAACAGCCAACCTCACCAAAACAACAGGCAGTCATGTAAACTAAAACTTCCATAACTCACCCAACATAGATTCTCTCCAAAGCTCCATAAAATAGAAACAAGAATGTAAACTTTACCTCCTCTTTTAGCTTGTAAATCCCTCTCCCCCAAGGTCCAAATTCTTCTCTTTTTGCAACTCCGATTCCTAGTTTGAATCTACAGTAAAGGAAAAAGCTGGTTTTAGTTATGGTATAGTTTTCTAGAGAGGCCAACCTCTTCTTTCAACCATATACTAGAGAGAGAGAGAGAGAGAGAACAAGTCTAGGTAGAATTCTTTGCAAAATAAAACCAAGCTCTTGCTTTGTCAAATGGGCTCTCTTTTTTCTCTCACACTGATAGTCCTTTCATTGGTTTCATCTGCATTTACCAGAAGCACTGAAGCTGATCAAGGGATCAAATCAGCTCGGCTTCTTGATCTTATCATTAGAGACTACACATTCCGATCATATGACAAGAAGTACTTCAAGACAGGAACCTTACACAGCGTAAATCTCCCCAGAAATCTTTCTGGGATCGGAGTTGAGACGGCAAGGTTCCGATGTGGGAGTCTTCAAAGGTACGGAGCCCAGGTTAAGGAATTCCATCTGGGCGTTGGGGTCATCGCCCACCCTTGTGTAGAGAGAGTTATGGTAGTTAGACAGAACCTAGGATCTAACTGGTCTTCTATATACTACGACAACTACGAACTATCCGGCTACGAACTCGTGTCGCCTGTCTTAGGATTACTAGCTTATAACGCCGGCGACGATGTGAATTTTAGTAACCCATTCGAGGTTGGAATTCTATCTGGGAAAAATCGAATTACTATAGATTTCAGCAATATTACTATGACGAAAAACACCAAAGGGCTTATACCCTTATGTGCGAGGTTCGAACGCGATGGGAAGGTAACGCTGTCGAACCAAGTGTCCAATAAGGTTTGCCCTGTAATGGGTGATGGCCATTTTGGGCTGGTGGTTGAGTCGCCGTTGGTTCCGGAGAGGAAGAAGGTGAGCCGGTGGAAGATGGTGGTTGGGACCTCCATTGGAGCTGCGTTGGGAGCTTTTCTTCTGAGCTTGCTTTTGATTGCTCTGTTTGTGAAGGTGAAGAAGAAAGCCAGAGTGGAGGAGATGGAGAGGAGGGCTTATGAAGAGGAAGCTCTGCAAGTGATTATGGTTGGGCATGTCAGAGCTCCGACTGCTCCGGTTACTCGAACAATACCGGCAATTGAACACGAGTATAGTCCTTCTTCCCGTTGATTTTTTTTTTTCCTGTATCATTCTTTTTGTAAGATTATTAGCTGAATACGAGGTTTTCATTTGTTAGTAGAATTCAAATTGATCCCAAGTTCAGAGGCCTTTTCAGACATTGTGAAATTTTGACAAATTATCTGCTATGAGATCTATTGATTTCAGTCATTTTTTTTTTTTTTTTCCGCTGCTTCAATCCGTTTGGAACTCTAAGGGTTTGTTTGGAGTAAGAAAAAATGAGATAAATTGAGATAAATTGTGGTTTGGGAAGAGTTCGTAATGCGTGCAGTGAGAGAAAAAAATTGATGTGATATAAAGTTAACAGAGATTTATAGAAATTTTTAGAGATTTTCAGCAAATTTTGCCAAATCAAACGGACCCTAAATTTACCAAAAAAAAAAACTCAAAATATCTAAAAGTTACTAATTTTTTTGTTTTACTGTACAAATTTTAAGATTAAAATTATTATCAATCTTTATTAAGTTTATATCTTTTCAAATGTCTGAAAAACCTCAGAGGTACTTTTTTATTAAAAAAAATTGTTTATGAGCACATTTGCAGGATATTTGAATACAAATTTTAGGCTGCGTCTGAAAATCTTAGTAGGCTATCTCCTCTTACATTTTGTATGCAGCAAGGGTAATTATATATATCCATTTATATATATAGTCGGATATTAAACCTTAGAAATAGCAAACCCCAGGGAAGATGCTTATTAGTTGAGTTGAGAAATGAAATGAACTTTTTTTTTTTTTTTTTTTTGGTAATTGAAATGAAATGAACTTTGCTAAAACGTTGATAAATTTTGAATAGACTGTGCCAGAAAATGGGAAATTTCCGGAGTTTGGAACAATCCAGATTTAGCTAAAATTTGAGCATTCCTAATTAATACAGATTCAGGGGCGGGAAAAAAAAAAGTCCTTGCTTGATTTAAGTTGAAGGTGCTAATCCTGCTTGCAAATTAAGTGAATGACAGCATGGAAACCAGAGGTTGAGGAAGAAAATTGAAAGAAAATGAAGTGAAGAGCTCGTGTTCCGGTGACCTACAGTGCGTTTTCACTACAAAATTCAGGGTGCGTTTGATTGACTGAAAATTCTGAAAATTTTTAAAAATTTCTAAAAGTTATTCATTTTTTATCTACTTACACGAATTATGAGTTCACAAATTATCTTATTTTATCTTACTTTATTTTACTTTTTTATTACTTCAAATACATCCTCAATAATATTAATGGGAGTCGTCAAGTAAAATGTCGGGTCGAAATGCACCCTCAATAGTGTTAATGGGAGTCGTCAAGTAAAATGTCGGGTCCGTATTACAGTATGTTCCACACTTGATCCAATTGGTCGTGTAATCACTATTGAATCGAAAAGGCATTATTCCCCCCGAACATGGAAGCAGGCATGAATGGTGTTGCTTTTTTCCACTGATTACTCACAATTGCTATATATATATATATATATATTTTTGGTAATTACAATGGCTGTATTTTAATTTGATTGCTCCCATTTTTCCTGTTTACAAAAAAAAAAAAAAAAAAAATTGATTGCTGCTATAAATTTAATCAGTTGGCCAGAGTTTATATTTTATTTCAAGAGGTTCCATGTTGGAAATTATTTAGATGAAATAAGCCTAATAAAGTTGCTAGAAAGAATCCCATTAGTTGGTCAAATTGTAATAAGTTATTAGATATAAATTCAAATCCTCGCTGTTACATAAGTCCAAGACTTTTTGTTATACGCATTGAGGACAGTGACAAATTAAAAAATTTGAGTGGGAGGGAGATTAAGGTAAAAATATTTATGTTGTGATAACGTAGGTTAATATTTTTAATTTTTTTTTTTTTTTTTTTTTTGGTTGGGAGGAGCCAATATACAATTAATAAAATACTCAAAATATTGCTAAAAATAAAGAAATTTTACAAGTTAAATCCCCTGATATGCTATTGATTGAAGGGCCGGTGCGTAGAGTACCAAATAAATGAAATTTCCTTCTAAATCATTTACTCCGATAAAATCACCACTGCATGAGGATTTGATAAGGACTTGTTCTGTTTGGTGACCCGAATGAGCAAAGTGTATTTAACGATGAATCCTGCATACGTGCTATTACTCCATCTCTTGCCAAACAATAGATAGCAAGAAATTTTAAGAGGAAACCGAAAAAAGAAAAATGAAACTTCTTTCTTGAGGGCTAGAAGACTCAATCCTACTGTTTGATTGAATTATACAAAGGAAAAGGGATGAGAAAAGTAAGGACAATATGATTACATGCTTTGTGCTTCCTTTGAAACTACTTCTTCCACACTTTAATGGAAACGGAAAGGCGTAAAGTGAAAGAGCTCTTACTGTCAATCACCTTTTTTTATTTTTTTTGTTAAATACCATAGGCATCTCACCTTTCACAAAACTAATTTTTTACACCTCTAAATTCAGGTAGTGTTTGGAGGCTTAAATTTTTTTTTTTTTTATAAAATTGCTAATTTTTAAAATTTAGATATTTAAATCATAAATAAATCAGTCTGATTGTTATAAGATTACAGCAAGTTAGATTCTACTTACCCAAAAAAAAAAAAAAAAAGTTGGATTCATGCTAAAAATGATTAATGTGTTTTTAAAGTAATAGTGTTAAACACAACTAATTTATTTTTTGATTGACATATTGGACGCAAGACTTGACATTTATATTAAATGAATTGAAACAAGAAGCATTAGTTATTAAGTTTAGTATTATTATTGTTATTATTATTTATTTCCTTGTTTGTAGGATTTATTTAACTTTTTCATATATTATCATATATGAAAATGTGCCAAAATTTTAATTTTCTAAGGGCCCGATTGACAAAATTTTCAGTTTTTATTTTTATTTTTTTAAAACTCAATATGAAAACTCATTTGGTAAATTTGTTTCTAATTTTCAATTTTCAAAAAATGAAAAACATTTTCAAAATCTTTTTAAATTATAAAAACATAAAAATTGTGATTTCTACAAGTTTTCACACTAACCATTACCAACTACTATAACCTCCGACCATCGTCGACTGACACGTACGTCCAACCATTGCCTGTTAGTCACTACTACCTTCAATCACTACCATCGTTAGCTAACCACCACCCACCGCTAACAATCATTAGTTGGCCACCACCTTTGCCATTTGTCGCCACCACCGCCGATAATTGTCACCATCGACCGACCATCACCACCGACCGTCACCTATCTCTGATCATCGTTAGCTGTCGACCACTATTCACCTCTTATCACATTTCAACCATCAGTCACAACCAACTGCTATCAGCTAACCTCGTAACACTATAAATATTAATTAGCAATTATTATTATCAAATGTCTTTTAAATATTTTTTTTAACTATGAAAATGAAAACTAAAAATAAAAAAATGAATATAATTTTGTTAAACAGGTCCTAGCTAATTGGTTATTCATTTTTCGGATAAAAATGTAACCAATTAAGACCTTTTGGGCCCTCGAAGCGGGAACACAGTGGGCCCAGCCATTCAAAGAATAAAAGTCAAACTAACTTCGTTTCTTCAAATGGTTCAAAACCCACCAAGTATGATGGGCATCATTAGTTGGACAAAACCACTGGCATTGAGCGATGATGGCCCACAAAAAATAAGTAAATAAAATGAAGAAAATTTGACCCAATTTACCTAGTGACAGCAAACTTATTCATTTTAAAAATTGGCTTAATTTTTTATTAATAAAAAAATGCATTAAGGTGAAACCTTAAGTCCTATTGAAAACCTGTTTAGATTTACAATAAATTAATATATATATATATATATATATATATATATATATATCTTGAAAAAAATTAAATTAGTGACTATTAAAGAATAAATCTAAGATTTTATCAGTTGAACTAACCTTACATGTTAAAAGCATAGACTTCAAATTTTTATTTGCCGCTATTTTGTTACGTATGTCAAATTCTTACAATTCAATTCCACTCCCTCTTGAGGTGTTACTAGCAAAGATAAATATTTTGAACATCAAGGTGCAACATTCAGCTTGTTTTCTTGTAAATAAATCATAATTTCTTTTTATGAGAAATTCTTTCCTCTAAGTAAAGCAATCACATTGACATTGGCATTAGCCGCATGGTAAGTTGATCATAAGCCAACTGACCATATGTGTATTACCTACTAAGTAGAGAAGGCAAGCCAAAAGACCCTCAGCTCAGCCATTCCATTGATCGGCACATGTGTGTAAGGCTCAAAATAATCTCCAGCCATCTCTATCTCAGCAATCTAAGTGTTGAGAACAAATGACCCAGATGCAACAAGAGTTAGCGGTGGTGCGTGAAAGACATTAACAAAGGGGTGGTTGGGCTAATACTTGAAGCTTCTAGAGGAAGCTAAGGTTAATGCCGAAAGCAAGTGTGGAGTCCAACAGACAAGTAGGTCAAGGTTGATGGGTCAGGAGCTGAACTGAAACCAATTAAGCTGAAATAGGCCAAATACTTGGGCCGAGAGAGTTGTTATGGACTGAAGAGGCCCACCCTTGCTGTTTTGGCTGAATCATCGTAAGGTGGGCTCATTTCCAACAAAATTGTATTAACTGTTAAATAGTTAATAGTAGTTTTTTTTTTTTTTTTTTGGTAAGTTAAATAGTTAATAGTAGTTAGTAACTATAGTTAGGTTAACCTTAATTAGGGCTAACTTTAGTTACAAATTAGTTACAATTAACTATTATAAATACAACTATAACATAGAATTAAGGGGTAATGAAGCATTTTCTCTGAAAATTCACTCTCTCGGAGGTCAGAAATTCTCAAACTCTTTCAAATTTCTTTCATTCTCATTCTTGATTCATCATAGTTAAAGGTAAAGGATAATTGATGGGAAGATTACTCCAAAAACAAATATATCAAAGCACAATCATCCAATCATAAATAAGAGAAGTTAGTAGTCTTAGTAAAATTAGATGAATGTTTTAATCTAAAAATCCCTAGATTACATACTCCTATCCTCCTCTAACCCTAGCCTTAGAAACTAGTGACTTTACGGTCTCCACTTCTCAAGTGTTTGACGAAAGTCACCAACCATAATTTAGTGATCACGATCGACTATCTGATTGGTCAGTTTAGAAGAGGATACCACTCTCATTGAACAAAAATAAGTTCTCCTCCACCTAAAAGCCATTTCTATTTACCCATCACTCCTATTACCAACAATACCCTTAGTATATCACATTTTGGGTTTATTTTCATTAGTTAACATTTTTAAGGCACCTGTATGGAATCAAGACCTTTATTTAAATCGAGCAATAGTTTTAGGCAATGATTTTTTTTAAATTATTTAGTCACATTCATCCAAAATTGCACATATTTCATTTAAAATTGTCAACTTTTCTGTTATCAAATTCTCAGATAAATTAAGAATAAACACAATCACAAATATTAAATCCACTTAGATAAATGCTTATATTACACATAGGGGGTGTTAATTTGGGATCTGAGGGGCCTGAAGTAGCTTTTTAACTTCAGGTTCTTGAAGTTAAATTCTACCCATTCTTCTAATTTGACCATTTAATTTAAAAATACAATTCATTATTTTTTTAAGGGTTTGACCATTCAACAATGCAATAAGATAACCCTTCACATGCACCCTTAATCCCCTTCTATTGCCATAGATGAAAAGTTTGAGAACTTGAAGTTCCTCGTCGCCAGTAGTTCAACTCACTTCTGTATTTCAAAGTTCTCTTGAATCGGCCGTAACTTGGACTTAACAGAGAAACAAACCTTACTTATCGACTTGACTCGATTGCACGCTCGCCTAGTTCAACTAGAGTTGGAGGCCCATTTATTTTCTATATTTATCGCTATATAGTTAGGTCAACAAGCAGATAGAGAAGGTTTTCAGACAGATGAAGAGGTTGAGATTATAGAGAGAAGACTAAGAAAGAATCCGAGGTTGGGTTGTTGAAGGAGAAGTTAAGCGAAGTTGCTGTGCAACTGAGTTGACAAATTGGATTTGTTTTACTAAGCGATCTTGGTATTTTGCTTAGTGGACAAGGTTGCTAGCTTGCCAAAAAAGATGGTGTTTTCCAACTTGGGCAGTGAGTAGTTTCTTTCTCATCCAAACTTTGCTTAATTTCTCTTTGTTATTACTGATTGATCCTTTAAAAATAAAAAAAAAATTATATTTTTATGTTGAATAGTTAGATCATATTTGACATCAAATGAACAACTCAAATTTAACTTCAGAAACCTGAAATTGAAAAGCAACTTCAAACCCCTCGAAATCCATTAATTTGGTAGAATTAACTAAGATTAAGGGGTTAATTAAGCCATGTCCTTTAACTAGTTTTTTAGGACATGTTTGATTCGTATAATAACATTTCTTATGCCATATTTAACATAGTCGAGGTCGATGATTGGGTGAGAGGATGATCGAATAATTGACCGAGAGGACACGAGGTCAAACCTCATGAACCTCAATTTAAGTTTTGCCCATTTTATTTTTTATTTTATTATTTTATGAAATAATCATTAAATTCTTGAATTTCTTTTTAATTAGTAGAAAATTTTATAAAATTTGTTTTATCCCATTATGGATAGTAAAATGTATAAATTTGGAAAATTAGGTTTTTCCAAAAAATTGTATAATGGATATCACTATTTTAATAATTTCTTTATTTTATAGAAATTATTTAGAAATTTCTTATTAAAAAGCCAAATTATAAATTTGGTGTTTAATTGGTGAAATAATATTATTAATTTCAAATAATAGTTCAGATTAATTCCAACTTATTTAATAATTATAGCTAAACCATTATAATAACTGTTACTTAAAATAGAAAACTAGTATGACTATCCCAAGACCTTAAATATCTAAATCTGAGATTCCTATTATTGTGACATCGATTTCATTATGGTATAAAACTGAAATGTTAAATTATTTAACATATAGGCATAAATAATGGTTACAGTGACAGCTATTCCAAATTGTTGTAAGTATAAATTTACATTGTTAAGTTATGGTCATTTGAATTATTTGTTGATAACATTCCATCTACCTACGTTTACTGTATTAAGTCACACAATACAATGTATGATCACTGTATCTAGGCACATAGGAGATTTTGACTACTGAGCTTTAGCATCTCACTCTGTAATGGAAAAATATTTTCAGAAAGTGAGCACGGGGATGCTGAAAAAGAATTAGAGAGAATTAATTTCTCTTAAATTCCACCAGAACAATAGTTTGTTTTTCTTTTTACCCTGTATTAGAAGACTCTATTATGAACTTTGGTATGTACAATATTTATTAAATGGTTGAATAATTAAGTTTAAACTTAATTTTATTTATTTTGGTATGTAATATCATAAGCACAATCAGGACAATTAGACGATTTTATGGACCCTATTTTCATTTTATATTTTTTGTACTCTACAGTTAAATTTTACGATTAGCTTAGCCTAATGGCTCATAATTTATTTAAGGAAAAATCAGAAATTTTAAGCAACTTAATTATTCTCACAAGTCACCCTTAAGTTCGAAAGAAATTTGAGGCGTGACAGCTACACTATTTTATTCTCATAAATCACCCTTGAGTTCGGAGGAAATTCGGAGTATGACACTACTAATCTCCTGTGTGTGCGCCTCCTATATTTCATACATGACTAAGCCCAGTCTTTTTCTGTGCGCATTACTTCCTTTTTGTGCCACAAGAACCTTGTCCAACCTATTTTATTGTTAACTTTAACAAATTTTGGCTACTATGATTATCTATTCACTTTCTTACCATGCTATATGTTGAATTACAGTCTTAAATACTTATGTTGTAAATCATTATATTTTGATATCATTTTGGATGCGTTTAAATCTCAACTACTTGCCATTGTTATATATTTATGCTTAGTGATAAATGAATGATTAATCATATGATGTGAAATGTAAGTAGTGAACTCCAAATATCAAAACGATTTACATAACACATATATATGACATTGAAATTTCAACATAACTTGATTCTATATTTATATAAGAAATGTTGTATTAAGTTTATAATTTACGTTGAATACATTTACGATAACATAATTTCGGTACTGTTTGGATTGATAACATGTGATTATGGGAACTTAGTTATTGTTTGTATATAAGTAGTTTCCTTTTTTATGGCCATAAACTAACAACTCGGAGTTTTAGTTGTGATGGACCAAGATGGTCCTCGAGAGGGCTTTGTGTTTGGTAGTTTTCCCTTTCTTAGTGCATGTATATAATGATGATTAAAAAGGCACTGTGTGTGCGATTGGGTTATAGGGTGTGACTGATTCATATAATGTTATATCTACAATCACCATAAGTACTACTTCCTAAACTTAGAAGCAGTTCAAAGGATCTAGGAATAACATGTTGAAAATGCACAATTACTTAAAAATTATGAGAACAAGCCAAGAATTAGTTAGAAATACTATTCCTACACATTCATACAAAGAAAAGCACTCTCGTAATATATTTTGCTGTTATTTATTTAAAGCTATATCCATATAAAATCTTAGACTTTTATATGTTGTATAAATGGCATGTCGTATAGTCACGATCCCTATGCTGATCACTTAGCATAACGTAGTACCGTACCTAATTCATTTAGGCACTCGAGGAGGTTCGACTATTGAGCTTAGTAACTCACCCAACCAATATTTTAGTGTTTTTTTTTTTTTTTTTCCGGTGATGTACGAGTCACACAAAGTTACTTAGCAGGACTAACGGTTGCATTATTTTCATACCCAATATATGGGTATCTATTTTGAGATTTGTTATGTAATGTGCTACTTTATTCATATTTTTTTACGATGATGTAAACATTTTTAAACTTCAAACTTATATTTTGATTGATGATAATCTGATGTTGCTATGTGAGTGAACTAATTTATAAATGGTTCCAAGATTCTAATATTATATTATTATGTTTTTTTATAAGTTGTATTATTATGTTGTTATTGGCCAATGACTACCGCAGTTGATTTTGTTGTCAAGTAATTAGATTTATTTTCAACGTGTGATACTATTCTCAAATTAGAAACGATAAAATCACCCTTTAATCACCCCTGAAAAGTGGAGCATAGCACAAATCCTAAGCAAAAGCATATTGGTAACCATTTCTTTTTTTTTTTTTTTGTTTATCAGATTATTTTGAGATAAATATGTGTAAAATGGGAATCAAAATAACGAGAGGTTAAGGGTTTTTAGATTTTTATAAATTGAAAATCAAAATTTTGGTTTTGAGATTATAATTTCTTAAGTTCACTTTTTTAGAATCTTAAAAATTGTGTTAATAAAAATAAAATAATTTTGCCAACATTACATTTTTTAATATTACATAATATTTATTTATATATCTAGTTGCTATTTGAAAGAATAAAAAAATAAACTTCTACTGACTTTTAAATTTTTTATTATTTTCATATTTTATGTGTATTTATTAATTTTTATTAATTTTATTCTTAAAATTTTGATAACGTATATAAAAGTATTTAAACGAATCATTCAATCACGTTCAAATGGGTTTGCATACGAAAATCATTTAAATAACTCGTTTAATTAAGTTTAAACGAATTTTATTAATTTAAAATTCTAACATAGTATTAAAAAAAATAGTTCAAACGGATTATTCAATTATATTTGAATAGGATCTATCGCTAAGTTTGAATTTATTTTCCAAACGCTAGGAAAAAAATTTAAATTTTGTGAAGTTTTGAAGGGAATAAAAGGAAACACCCCTAACATTGAGTTTGCTTTTCTGAAATTTTCTCATCTGCATGTTTCTCTCTCTACCGGTCTAGATTTTCTCTCTCTCTGTTTCTCCTCTTCTCTGTCAATATAAATATATCTTCCTTCACTATGTCGGAGTTGGTTCAAGAAGGCCTACCTGTGGCTTCTGCCGAAGAGCCAAAAGATGAACAGGCGACGGAAATGGTACACAGGACGAAGGTGATACAATTCTTGGGACGCACGACGCTTGTCATCCTTCAGAGCGATAATGGCCCCTGCCCTCTGCTCGCTATCTGTAAACCCCACTCTCTCTCTCCTAGGGTTTTCTGTTTTATCTATGTAAATATTTCTTCACTACGAACTGTCTCACAATTATCTCACCGTTTCTAGATGAAATTCCTAGGTTCATAATCGAGAAATGATGGGTGAAAGTAGTTTTTGATTGTTTTTTTTTTTTTTTTGAATTTCAATTTGGAACATCATGCTGCAATTGGTTAATTATGTTAAAGTTGTGGTATTTAGGTCATTCGATTTTGGGATAAGATTTGGATTTATGCTTTGCTGTTAAAGGATTTAGGTTGTTCTCAATCAAAATTCTTACTGTTGTAAAAAAGTATGTGATTATGGTGTGTTATGCTTGGAATATGGATTTGTGGAGTGAAAGGAAAATTGAAGGAAAAATAAAATTTATAATTTGTGCAATTTTTGTACACTTAACCAAGCACAAGATTAGTTTTGTTGATAAATATCTATTCATTTTAATCTTATTTTTCTAACTCAATAAATAAAATAAAATAAATTTAGCTTTTTCATTTCATTTTACATTCTTATCATTTTCTTTTACTTTTCCTTTCCCTCCGCAAATCCATGTTCCAAACATAGCCTTGGTATGTTGAATCTCTCGGAGCCTATTTGAATGTATGGATTTGTTAATGGGTTTATCCTGCCATATGTGGTGGAAATTGGTGTTAGAACTGTGTTCTGATGATCGAAGCGTGCCACGTTTGATAGGTAATGTTCTTCTATTAAAGAACAACTTGAAGTTAAGTCCAGAACTTGGAGAAGTCTCACAGGAGAAATTGCTTTCACTTGTTGCGGAACGGTTAATTGATTCAAAGAGTAATGTCAATGTAATTGCTTTGTTTGATTGTTGAATGTTGAGACACTGTTTGGTTCTTAGAATGAGAGAATGGAAAAGAAAATGTTGAGAATTGGTTACAAATGGCTTCATTGTGTGGCCGCTTATGGTTTTTTTTTTCCAACCATTCCCATACATCTGGTATGAACCACACTGAGGGAAAGCTCTTTATGTTAAATTTGACCCTTTTATGATTGGGGTACAGAACAAAGATGCACGGTATGTTGAAAATCAACAACAGAACATCGCGGATGCAATTGATCTGCTTCCTCGACTGGCGACTGGAATTGGTGTAAATATAAAATTTACAAGGTAAAATTTCTACCACTTTTCCCGAAGTGACCGCGTATCATCATCGCTTGCTTCAATTCAACAATACTCATGGCGTGATGTTTAGCCTCGTTTACTTGCCTTATTTGTTTCATAACCCATGCATACTTCTTGCAGAATTGATGACTTTGAGTTTACTTGTGAGTGTGCAATATTTGATCTTTTGGACATTCCACTATATCATGGCTGGATAGTTGATCCCTAGGTATTTATTTATTTATTTTTGGGCCTCAAACCTGACTCTTGAAATAACTCATGTTATGCAAAAGTAAATATTTCTTTTAATTTTCCTTGAGGGTGAGGATTTGATTTGTTTCATGTTCTTGCTTATGGTGGGTTTGGTTATATTAGGAGAATTTGTTGTGTTCTGCACTATATCTAACTCATTAATCTTACTGGTTTACCCACTATACTTGTAAGCCCATAGCCTTATTGAATATTATGTTTATGAAATTCAATATCACTGGATTTTTCATCTATGCCCAATAAAAAAAATTAACGAAAATGGCGTTTGTGTCTAGCCACTTTGATGCTCTATGTTGTCGTGGATGTGAATTTAAAGTCCCTCGGTTTCTATTTGCTATTTCTCTTCCACGTGTTGTAATTGGGTTACAGACTTACAGCTATTGCAGAGCTAGTGCAGTTATACGATGTGGCTATTTCCTGTCTATGGTTAATCCCATATGAAATTATTCTCTCTCCTGTCTCTCATGATGTCCACATGGGTTACTTTACGGTTTATACGTCCACCCTTCTTAAGTTTTGCTAGATGCAAATTAGAAAAATATTTGAAATAATGGGATCTGCAATGCTTATTGAATCTTCTGCGGGTGGCTTGTGGTGCATTAAATGTTCTACCCAACTTAGATTCTCCAGGTGTGCATGCAAATATCAAACAAGGTTTATTTGGAGAAAGGTGTAATTGTAGTTTGGGGTCTGTAGTTGTTGATTTTTAAAAACACAATCTACTTCTCTTTGGCTATTTCCTGTGGAAGTTAACTTCAACTTGTTGCCTTTATAGTTCAATATTTTAAAATGACCCAATTTTCATGGCTGCTGACCAACCTTATTTGGCATCGACTGATTAGTGGCATGCGAAATCAGGTTGTCAAGCATGAGAACATGGGATTGAGTTTGAGTAAAGCTATTTTGTGTAAATGCGTCTGAAGGCTCGGTCTGCAGTCAGTGTTGGTCCAGTCCCTGTGGACCCGCTTGGAGGGTTAATATGGAAATAACTTATTTTCTGGCTTTTATTGAGAGTGGATGCTTCCCAATTCTCATTCTTTCTTTCTATATTAGCTGATCGGATATAAGCATTGCATCCAAGCATGTTGTTAACGTTGTTTGGTATTATTTATTGCTTGATTTTATAAAGTAATCTTATCTGGTTAAACAAAGTTTGAACAACTTTTTCTGGTTATAGTAAAAGAAATGATGCTGTACTGTGGATATCATGTGTTTTGAGGCTCATTTTAATCCACTTTAATCTACTTTGGAACATTGTGGTTCTTACTATAAGTTTGGATACATTGTCAAGTCTGGTATACCATTTTTATTGATTGCATTGGTTGAGTGAGATTATTAACATTGGGTTCATGGACGCCTTGCAGCATGGTGCGTAGTTTCCTTTCACCTCTTTGTCCACTAGTTAAAATTTTTTGAACCAAAACTAAGTCAAACCATATAGGATGGTGCTTTGGATGCTGCAGTGGCCTCTGGCGAGCATCTGGTCTTGTTTTTCAATTACCAAAAAGGAGAGGATAGAGCGGGTGGGGATGAATAGATATTCATTTTTTTTAATAAAGGTTTTTGATGTGTCACGTTATTTGAAGGTCTGTCATTTTCTAATTCATTGAATATGTGAATAGATATTCTTCTTTTTTTTATAAATAAATTTATTTAATCTTAATTGTCTGTTGTATGCTTTATTCTTAATATTATAAATAAATTTATTTAATCTTAATTGTCTTCTGTATGCTTCATTCATATACTCTCTCTCTCTCTCTTTTTTTTTTATTTTTTTTTTAAATAAAGGTTTTTGATGCGTCACATTATTTGAAGATCTGTTGCTGGATGAAATGAACAGATGGTATTAGCATAATAGATTAGGTACTCTTATCCCTGCCCTTTTTGCCATTTGGCGAACAATTATCTTCTTCCAAGTCATTGAATCTGTACGTCTTGATTGGCTCCTCAAGCATAGAGGGCAAGATACCTTCGTTTGATGACCATGGCTTTTTGTCCATATGTACCAGGATTATGATACTGCAAGTGCAATTGGGTATAAGTCCTATAATACTCTGATGGGGGAGCTTGTTGCACTTGAAACTAGACATGCAGAGGGGGAACAGAAAAAGAATTCTGAAGAAGATTCTATTGACTTTGTTGCTGCAACAACTGCCACTCTAGGAATTCATTCTCCTTGCCTTTCAAAAGGGAGATCTTTTGATGATTCTCCTCTTGCTGTTTCTTATCACCATAAGGTAAGAAAAGCAAAAACAGATGAAGAAGAAGAGCTGTTGAGCGTCTTGAAATTGTCAGAAGGTGAATTGCCAATTTCAGTGAATAGTGATAGACAAAATATGTCTGTTAGTTAAAATCAATGTGCATGTATTAAGAAGTCTAAACCTATAGTTCTTGTAGAAACATTAGAATTGTGTAGTGAGGCAAAAAGTCAAAAGTTTCATCAACAGGAAACTTCCTTATCACATGATTGTAATGCCTTGAACAATTGCAGTAATGAGCTGATAACTCATGAAACAGTTTCTAAGGAAGCTTATTGTTCAGAAAATAATAAAATAAATGATCAACCAACCTCTTTGGAATCTAGAAAATCTGTAAAAGCAAAAGATACAGCTGATGAAATCAGTGTTGGTATTTTCGTCCAGAATGAGAGCGAACCATCTGACCTTTCTGGACAAGATATGGCTTCTGCATGTGAAAACCATGTGCATAACAAACCTATAGGAGACACAAAAGTTCAGATGCAATCCACTTCCATAGCTAATATACATGGGCCAAAAGTTAGTTGAATAGGCTGTGACACTACAGAAATTTCTAGTTTACCTGTACCATGTGCAGATTTAGATTCATCCAGTGGCAGAAGGCAACATACTGATGTTCCTTATGTTTTTACTTCAAGTACTGATGGCAGTGAACCCATATATGAAGGAGAGGAATGCATATTGGAATCAGGAACAACAACTTATGATGACCAAGAGCCTATTTATGAAGGCGAGGTAGTTCTTGCAGAACAAGTGGACAAAAGTACTAGAGATGCTTATGGTGCAAGTCCCAAGGATAAAGTTACTCCAAGACAAGGTAAGAAGTGCTCTTGATCATATTACCACATTATGATATATGCTTGGTTTATTTAGCAACACATGCATCTTTTCATGATATTTCTTTTACCAAAAACACTTAGATAACTGTCTACTCAATTTTCTTTAGAGGAACTGATAAGGAATTTTTTGAAGAACAATGCTAATCAGTTGACCATATATGGGTACGCCAGTTTTTTGCTTATCCAGAGAATTTATTATATGTTGTTAGTATCGCTTTTGTTCTTTTCATAGCATAAGATGGTTTTCCATTTTTCTATCTTTTGTATATCTTGCAGCCTTTTTTGCTTACAAGATGGTCTGAAGGAATGTGAACTTTGTGTCTTTTTCCGCAATAATCACTTCAATACCTTGTTTAAGGTCAGTTAGTATCCAGCATTTGCTTCTGTTGCTATAATGGAATGATTAATCTCGCAATCATTATATTGCCAACAATACCATCAGCCAATGAGTAATTGAAGTAAACAATTAAAGTAATGTAGCATTGTTCCCTAAGCATTCTTCTTCTTCTGGCAGCTTGATGGTAATTTGTATATTTTGGCTACAGACTAGGGTTACATAAATCAGCCTGATTTGGTCTGGGAAAAGCTAAATGAGGTAATTTTTCAGTGACCATCCCTTTTTCCCTCTCTCTTTCTCTCTCTCTCTCTCTTATATGGACTTCTACTGATACATGTCTTTCATCTTAGATATGATCGTGATTGATCATAACAAGATTGGTAATTATATTGCCACCCCTTTTTTTTTGGAAAATATATTGGCCCAAGAAAAAGGGGGCATGGGATTTTTTTAATTTTCTTTTTTGGGTGAAACATATATATATGTATATTTTAAGAATTATGATTTAGTTTTACGTTTCTTAACTATGCATTACTTGATAAATTCAATGCTATTAGCTTGATTGTGATTTTGTTTCTTGTAGAGTTATCATACTGCACACTTGGAATTATTTATTTATTTATTTATTTTTTTGGGTTCTTTTCAGGTCAATGGGGGACACATTGTTCATGACCAGCAACTTTAAGGAATTCAAGGTAGAAAATCAGGACAACACCACATGGGATGAACAAAATGCAATGACTAATACTATTGTGCGTGGCTCTTCTTTTGTACCTCAATTTGTCACTAATTGTTTTTTTTTTTTGTGGAACTAATTTCAGTCTATGTGCTTCAGGATTTTATTGCCAGCATTGACAATTCATCACACTCGAATTCAAGTTTCGAGTAATTATCCTGACTACTACCTGCATTATTGAATATGAGTTGATTTTTAAATCTGCAGTTTGTTCATGAAAGAAATCTGAGAAACACATACATCTATATGTACTTTGATAGGCGTATGCATTTTTGAACTCCAGTAATTGCATCCCCTTTTTAATTTTTTTTTCCTTGCTGGACTAGCAGCATCAAAATATACAAACAGCTATTTCTACTGACCCTTCATTCATGAATATCTTCATTATCTATTCTTTCCCATGGTGGATGCACTAGCAACACATCACATATTGCCGCACTTTCCAGACATGACAAGTGCGTGGCTTTCTAGCCAACCTGGAGCTAACTCTTCTGAATGAATCTACAGTGTCATACCTGCTCATCAGCTGATGATGGTTGATTGGACATCAATTGTTACATATTTGTATATTCAGATTACACTTGCACACACCATAAAAAGATATAAAATCTATGTTTTGTGCAGATTTCATCTCCATATCTCCAAAGTAGAATATGTGTTGATTTCCATCACAAAAACAAGAAATTAAGCTACATTGAGGATGTTGAGAAGAAAGCATGCTGCACAACACATCAAATGATTGAAGCTATTTCAGAAGAAGAAGAAAATTCAGTTGAAATCAATGCAAAGAGATCAGAATCACTATTCTGGAAATTTCTGCAGCAGAGGATCATATTCGAATATGGTTTTACTGTATTCGAATATAAGCTTCTTCACAGCAACGAATTCCATGTGACCCCAACTTCTTCATGTGATGTAACCTGCAATTCAGGGAGGGCAAATCAGGAAAAAAAAAAGATATAGGAGAGAGAAGGAGCCATCATGAGGACAACATTCGGTTAGAGGAGAGAGAAAGAGAGGAGAGAGAAGGAAGAGAGAAGGAGGGGGAGACACACACGTAGAAACACAGAACATTCGGGGGGAGAGATTCAGTTTTTGTAGAGAGAGTTTTGGAGAGAAATTCATTGAGAGTTCATAGTTTTACATTGGAATTTCAATTCGGCATTGGAGTTTTTGAGATTTACATTTTGAATTCATTCCAATTTCTGTAATCAGATTTTCAGTTCTAAATCCATTAAACTTTCAATTTCAGATTGTAATGTCTTCCAATTAGATTTCCACTTCTGTTTTTCTTCTTTTTAACATGCTCGGCTAAGTCTTCTTGGGCCAAGGCAAGGGTAATGCCCTTCCAATGAATCTCAAGTGGCCGAACTTCATGAATTTACTTTGAGTTCTTATGGTTATCAAGTCAATTTGCAGCTGGGTGTCTTAGAACTCATTGATTCAAGACCCGATTAATCCAACTTTGTATATCCTATTGATGAGTTCATAGGTGTTGCTTAACTTAGAACTCTCATGACATTGTTGTATGTGGGTTACTAGAATTAGAACTCCTATTGTCCTTAAAATAGGTTATGCACATTGAGTGTTTAATCCATGGTTTGTTTCAATTGAAATTAATTTTCTCAAAAATCAGTACAAATTGATTTGGTAATTTATAAACTCTTGGCACTTGAAATTCATTCGGATTGGTATTAAACTTGTCTTGCTCAACATTTTTTATCACTTAATCTTTTAGTTTAAATTCACTTTGCTTTTGGAAAATTAGTTCAAAATCATCAACCAACCAAATCAGATTTTAATTTTCTGTTTCACATCTTTTTTGTGAGTTGTGTTTTGCCAAATTAATCTCCATTAGAGTCATTCACTTCATTACTCCCTAGATCCCTGTGGAAATGACCTGGGACTTACCAGTTATTTTGTGCTTCAACCACACCTTGCACTTGGGGAAAAACTTGTCTTGATTTACCTCACTTAACATTTTCTTTAAATTTGAATTTATAATCTGAATTTTCATTTGAGCTTTTATTTTGGAGTGAGGTAATTAAACAAGAACAAGCACAATTTATGGCGCCGTTGCCGGGGATCTTTGAGAAGCAATGGTGTTTTGAGCCTTTGGAGCATTAACTAGCAGTACATCTCACCACCATTTTCAACAACAGAGCTGCTTAACTTGTTGAGTAACTTTGTTTCATCTCTATTTCTATTTCTTTTATAGTCTTGGTTGTTAGTTTAGTTTTAGAACTGTTTGCATCTGAATCCTGAATTTCTGATTTGAAACTGTTTCATCTGATATTCGAATACTGCTGCATTTCTCTGCTGAGAGCTGTAGTTGCAATTCTCTGTGAATCAGTAGATGAAATTGTGAAGTTAAGAGTTTAGATTGGAGTTTTGTTTCAGTCTGAATTTCTGTTTATGCTTTTAAGGTCTGGTAAACTTGTTGGAAACAGATCTGAATTGCATTCTCCATCTTCTCTTGCTGAATTGATTGAATTTGCTGCACTACATTCACAATTTGAATTTTCTGTTGCACATATGGATCCACCACCACCTGTTCTGCTGGAAGGAAGTGTTCAAGGAGAGAATGATCAAATGGATCAAAACATCCTTAGACCTCTTCGGGAATATCTTTATCCAGCTAGACAAACCACTCCATCTTGCATTGTTCTTCCAAATGGACATCAGAATTTTTATCTTAAACCTGGAACAATTCAGCTTTTACCAACTTTTCATGGCATGGACTCAGAAAATCCTTACATGCATATGAAAGAATTTGAAGATGTTTGTGGAACTTGCATGGATAGGAATGTTAATGAGGACATGGTTAGGCTTAAATTATTTCCATTTTCATTGAAAGACAAGGCAAAAATGTGGTTGAATTCACTTGAGCCTAGATCAATAGGTACTTGGAGAGACATGCAAACAAAATTTTGGAAGAAGTATTTTCCTGCAAATAGAACTGTAATTCTTCAACAGCAAATAATGAATTTTGTGTGTAAATCCAATGAAACATTTGCTCAAGCATGGGAAAGATTCAAGGAATTATTGCAAACCTGTCCACATCATGGTTTTGAATCTTGGAGAATTGTTAATTTTTTCCATAATGCATTAACTCCAAATCTGAAAATGTTGGTTGCCACCATGTGTAATGGTGAATTCTATGACAAAACTGCTGAAGAGGCTTTACATTTCTTTGATGCTTTAGCCGAAAACACTAAACAGTGGGAGGTAGTCTCCCCATCTTGTTCTGAATTTTCTGACAGATCAAATGATAGAGGAAAGTTCCATCTCAATGAGGCAGATGATGTTGGAGCTAGGTTGGCTGCATTGTCAAGAAAGATTGAATTGATGGAGCAAAAGAAGCAAACATTGAAGGAGAGTGAAGTGAAGTGTGTGATGTGTGAAACCGCAGACCACAGGACTGATGATTGCCCAACACTTCCAGCTTTTAAGGAAGTTCTCTATGGTCAAGCAAATCCCACACAAGCTGCAAGACCCTTCAATCAAAATCAGGGGATGAACACATATTTGCAAGGCCATAGTCCATATTCGAATAACTACAACCCTGGCTACAGAAATCATCCAAACCTTTCTTGGAAAGCAGAAGCACAGAACCAACAATACCAACCTCAACAAACTGTGCAACCCCAACCATTTCCTTCTCAGCCTTTTCAACCTCAGCAGAATACAAATTTTTATCAGCCACCTCACAAAAGATCTTTGGAAGACACCTTGCAACAATTTATGCAAGGGCAGATTGGAACCAACAATCAGAATTTCAAGTTTCAAGAGCAGACAAACAGGGCCATGGAAGACATCCGAAGTCAATTGTCAAAGCTAACTCAAGCTTTAACTATCAGAGAATCAGGAAAGCTTCCATCTCAGCCAAGACCAAATCCTACAAGCCAAGTTCATTTCAGTGAATCATCTTCATCTGCTGCAAATGAAAATCTGGAGCATGTACAAGCTGTTTCAACATTGAGAAGTGGTAAGCAAATTGTCAAGCCAGATTACAAACCACCTGCTGAAGAAATTGAGGAAGAAAATGAGCAAGAAATAATGAAAAATGAAGAGGAAATGCAGCTGAAACAGAAACTGGACAGCAGAACAGAAAGTGAACAGAAATAGCAATTTAGCACTTCTGAGAAAGAAATCATGTTTCAGAATGAAGAGCAAGAATTGAAGCAAAATGAAAGACTAATTGGGGACAACAAGTTGGACAGCAGAAAACTTGACGAAAAGCAGAATCTGAGCCAAGAAAATCAGGAAATTCTGATGCAGCCAAAGGAATATTCGAATACCAGCAAGCAACATTCGAATAGCAGTAAGCAGCAAATCAGAATCCAGAGAACAGAGCAGGTAAATTCTGAAAATAAAGAGGAAATTTCTGACAATAAGAAAAAAATTTTTGAGGAAAATCAGTTTGAAAAGAGTGAAAAAGATTTTGAAAATAAAAAGATTTTGAATAAAACCAAGTTGGACAAATCTGAATTTGTTCCAAAACTTCCATTTCCACAAAGATTGAACAAAGCCAAGAAAGAGAAATTTGAATTCTGACATTTATGAATTGTTCAAACAAATCAGAATCAATATTCCCTTACTTGATGCAATTAAACAAAATCCATCTTATGGAAAATTTTTGAAAGATTTGTGTACTGTTAAGAGGAAAATGAATGTGAAAGAAAGAGCATTTTTGACTGAACAAGTGAGCTCCATTTTGCAATTTAAAACTCCTCCCAAATATAAAGATCCAGGTTGCCCCACCATAGCCTGCTTAATTGGGAATCAAAGGGTAGATCAAGCTTTGCTAGATTTAGGTGCAAGTGTCAACCTCTTACCATTCACTGTTTACAAACAGCTGGGGTTGGGAGAACTTAGACCTACTAGGGTGACACTACAACTTGCTGATAGGTCAGTTAAAGTCCCTAGGGGTGTGGTTGAGGATGTCTTGATTCAAGTGGATCATTTTTACTTTCCGGTGGACTTTATAGTGCTAGATACTCAGCCCATTCAAGGAAACCAACCAGCTGTACCTGTTATCCTAGGAAGACCATTTTTGACCACCTCAAATGCCTTGATCAATTGTAGAACCGGAGTTATCAAGTTCTCCTTTGGAAACATGACAATTGAGAAAAACATCTTCAAGGTGACCAAACAGCCGAGTGATTATGAGGAAGTAGAGGAAGTTGATTGGATTCAAACAACCACTCAAGATCACTTTGATAGAGAGTATTTTGATGACCCTTCGGAGAAAGCCTTAGTGAATAATGAGCAAGTAGATTTCCTAACTGATTGTGACTTGGAGAATTGTGAGGGAGGAGAATTTGAGGAAATGAAAAATTCAATGCTAATGATGAATCAATGGAGACCATCTGTTGAGTCTTTAGAGCTGCCCATAGCCAAGCCTCTGTCATTTTTGGACCAGCCACCAAAACATGAGAGAAAACCCTTGCCAAGTGACTTGAAGTATGTATTTTTGGGTGAGGGAGAGTCCTATCCAGCTGTCATTTCATCTCAGCTGCGTTTGGACCAAGAAAATAGACTTGTGGAAGTCTTGAGGAAGCATAGAGGAGGTTTGGGCTGGACTATAGCAGATCTGCAGGGAATAAGTCCATTGATTTGCAGTCATAGAATATTTTTGGAGGATGAGGCCAAGCCTATTAGGCAAATGCAAAGGAGACTCAACCCCAACATGAAAGAGGTTGTTAGAGGGGAGGTAATAAAGCTTTTGGATGCTGGAATTATCTATCCCATCTCAGATTCTAAGTGGGTGAGTCCAACTCAGGTAGTGCCTAAGAAATCTGGAGTGACTGTGATTAAGAATGAAAAAGAGGAATTAGTTCCAATGCGCATCCAAACAGGATGGCGCATATGCATAGATTATAGAAAGTTGAATGCAGTCACAAGGAAAGATCACTTCCCTCTTCCATTCCTAGATCAGGTATTGGAAAGAGTGGCAGGGCATGCATTTTACTGTTTCTTGGATGGTTACTCTGGGTATAATCAGATTGAGATTGCATTGGAGGATCAGAAAAAGACCACATTCACTTGCCCATTTGGCACATTTGCATATAGGCGTATGCCTTTTGGTCTTTGCAATTCTCCTGCAACATTTCAGAGATGTATGATGAGTCTGTTTAGTGATTTTGTAGAGAGATTCCTTGAAGTTTTTATGGATGACTTTTCAGTATATGACAGTGACTTTGATACATGTTTGGGAAACTTAGAGAAGGTTTTGATTAGATGTGAGGAGAAAAACTTGGTTTTGAACTGGGAAAAATGCCACTTTATGGTAACTCGTGGAATTGTCCTTGGCCACATAGTGTCTTCTAGGGGGATAGAAGTAGACAAAGCCAAAGTGAATTATTCAAAAACTTCCTACCCCTAGATGTGTTAAGGATATCAGATCATTTCTTGGCCATGCTGGGTTTTATAGAAGGTTCAATGCATCATTCAGTGCCATTGCTAGACCTTTGTGCAACCTTCTATCCCAGGATGTTCCCTTTGATTGGACACTAGAGTGTCAGGCCTCATTTGATAGACTTAAGAGTTCGCTCACCTCAGCTCCCATTATGCAGCCACCAGACTGGACTTTACCATTTGAAATCATGTGTGATGCTAGTGATTGTGCCATTGGTGCAGTGCTAGGACAGAGGAGGGATAGGAGGCAACATGTATTGTACTATGCTAGCAAAACCCTTAGTGAAGCACAAAGGAATTACACTACTACTGAGAAGGAGTTGCTAGCAGTAGTATATGCCTTGGACAAGTTCAGATCATACCTAGTAGGTTCCCATGTCATAGTATACACTGACCATGCTGCTTTGAAGTATCTCTTGACCAAACCTGATGCTAAGCCTAGACTTATTAGATGGATTCTTCTGCTTTAAGAATTTGATTTAGAAATCAAGGACAAAAAGGGAGTTGAAAATGTAGTTGCTGATCACCTTTCTAGACTCCCACATCAAGATTTAGCATCTTTTGATTCTCCCATCAATGAGACATTCCCTGATGAGCAGTTGTTCCACATAGACTCTTCTGAGGTACCTTGGTTTGCAGATATAACCAACTACCTAGCTTCAGGTATTGTGCCTTCTCACTGGACCATGCTGGATAGAAGGAAGTTCTCTAGGAATGTGAGACACTTTTTCTGGGATGACCCTTATTTGTTTAAGTATTGCTCAGATCAAGTCATAAGGAGATGCATACCCGAGAGTGAAGCCCAGAGTGTCATTAGTTTTTGTCATACTCTTGCATGTGGAGGTCATTTTTCAGCTAGGAAGACAGTGGCAAAGATTTTACAGAGTGGATTGTTTTGGCCTACCATGTTTAGGGATGTGCATGCCTTTTGTGTTGCTTGTGATAGGTGTCAAAGGCTTGGTAAGATCACTAGGAGAAACATGATTCCACTTCACCCCATTTATGTGCTTGATATCTTTGATTGTTGGGGTATGGATTTTATGGGACCATTTGTGAATTCATTTGGCAATGAGTATATCTTAGTGGCAGTGGATTATGTTTCAAAGTGGGTAGAAGCCATATCAACTAGGACCAATGACCACAAGGTAGTGATAAAATTTTTGAAGGAAAATGTGTTTTCAAGATTTGGAATGCCAAAGGCCATGATAAGTGATAGGGGAACACATTTTTGCAATAGACATGTTGGTCTTTTGATGAAGAAGTATGGGGTGTTACACAAGGTTGGAACATCTTACCACCCCCAAACAAGTGGACAAGCTGAATTAGCCAATAGAGAGATCAAAAGAATCATTGAAAAAACAGTGAATCCCACAAGGAAAGATTGGTCTTTGAAATTGGTTGATGCACTTTGGGCTTATAGGACTGCCTACAAGACTATCCTAGGCATGTCTCCTTATAGGTTAGTGTATGGAAAAGCTTGTCATCTTCCTGTGGAACTTGAACACAAGGCCTTTTGGGCAGTGAGACATTTTAATGAGAGCATCACTGAATCTGATTTTCAAAGAAAATTGCAACTAAATGAGCTTGAGGAGATTAGGAATGATGCATATGAGAATGCTAAGATCACCAAGGATAGAGTGAAGAAATGGCATGATGCACATATCCTCAAAAGAGAGTTGTTTGTGGGTCAAAAGGTTTTATTGTATGACTCAAGGTTACACTTGTTTCCCGGGAAGTTGAAGTCAAGATGGAGTGGTCCATATGTGATTCAGAACATCACTGAGTTTGGGGCTGTTGACATTCAAAATCCAACCTCCAAGAATGTTTTTAGAGTGAATGGACAGAGATTGAAAGAGTATCATGGGAATTTTGTTGCTGAAGTAGAGAGTTGGGATCTCGAAGATCCCCCAAATTCTGTTTGAATGAAGGAAGGATTCTGACTTTGTATCATAATAGTGTAGGTTCTTATTTAAAAAAAAAAAAAAAAAAAGTTGTATATGGTTATTGCTAACATTCAGTTTTCAGCTGCAAGTAGTACTCAACTGAGGAAGTGAAGAATCTGCTTGATGAAAAGAATCCATTCAAATCTGATGTGATCAGTTGCAATTGCAACTGCAGCTGTGATCATGCAGTAGCTGGACTAAATGCCTTGCCACTGCTGAAATGAGAGCTTGGAACAAGTTGGTGGGGAATTGGTCACAGCAGCTGACTATCAGCTTTCATTTCTTGGTAATAAGTTGAATTTTCATTCACAATCTTCAGGTATGTTACTTCCCCAACCTTTCTTTAATTTGCTGGTTTAATACATTGAGGACAATGCATGATTTTAGTTGGGGGGGGACACAATCTGAGTTTGTGGATGTGAATAGTGTTTTTTACTGAAATTTGCTGAATTAAGTGATTGTATATGATCAGAATGTTTTGGATATGATTTGGAATTGTTTGAATTGAATTAAGATCATGCCTATGTCAGTTTGAGTTTGCATATGTTGAAAATTTGAAAAAAAAAAAATTTGAAAATTTGGAAAAATTACAAAACTTCTTCTTGAATTAGTTATTTCTTTTGAAATAATTTTCGAATCCTAGCTGTTGGCAAAACTTAATTTGAGTATTCTTAAGAAATGGGGGAAGAATTTCTGGTTTTCTGGACACTGGAATTGCAAATTGCTGATAACCTGTATTCGAATATGGGTCTGGGTATTCGAATATGATGTCGGTTTTAAATCCTGTATATACCCGTGAGTGGCCCCATTCAAGTTCCTGTTCTATTCGAATACGAGTCCTGGTGCCCACAACCCTGAAACCTTCACCATTCCACATCTTCTTCCAGTCTTTTACTTTCAGATTATCTGAGTGTGATTTTAAGTTGACATTGAAAGGAAGATTCAGATACAGAGCTGCGATTGAAGAAGCTAGGGTTTACAGCTTTGGAGAATTTCTGATAAAGGGTGGAGAATCAATTGAAGCAAGATGCCACCAAAGAGGATGAAGAAGATGGCTTACAAAGGTAAGGCTAAAAGAAGGAGCATGAGGATTTTGAGCCAACATGGTAAGGGTTCTTCACTTGTTGTTCAGGAACCCATAACATATGAATTGTCATCTTCTAAATCAAACCGTAGGTCCTCCTCTAGAACAGAATCATTCCATTCTGTAGGTAATGAGAGTTTGAGTGAGAGACATGATGATCATGTCTCTAATGTTGAAAAGGAAAACTCTGTTGGAGTTCCTGAGAATGTGCCTACTAAGGAACACACCACTGCTCCTGAGCATGAGGTCCATACCTCTGAAAATGTTCCTGAGGATGAACCTGAAGCACAATCTAACCATGATCTTTTTGATGAGGGTTCTTTTGATAACTTGAGGTTTTCCAACAAAGCTTCAAAGCTGAAATATGATGAGAATTACAGCAAGAGAGCTGTGTTGAGTGAAAGAGGAATTAAATTGGAGGATTACAATGAACCACCCTATGAATTGTTAGAATTATTTGAGCAAAGGGGCTGGGCACATTGGGTTACAACCAGTAGGAGGGCTGTGGTACCATATGTGAGAGAGTTTTACTCAAATGCTGAAGTGGGTATGATTCATGGGAGACCTGAGATAAACTCTAAGGTTAGAGGGAAGAGAATTAGTTTGAATCTTGAGAAGATTTCTTTCATAGGTCACTTGCCTGTTGAAAGAATACCCGAATCCACACCTAAACAAAAAGCACAATGGGAGAAGCAATTGCATAAGGACAATTTGGCTAGGCTCTTCACAGCCAACCCTCAAGCTCAATGGACCACTGCTAGGATGTCCAAGTCAGGAATTACTCCCAAAAGTAATATCCTTCACATGCTAGTCTGTTCTTTATTTCTGCCCCATGCTTACAAGTCAACCATCACTCTTGAACAAGTCATGATTATGGGAAAGTTGTTGTTAGGCATTCCCATGGATTTACCTTACCACATTTGGTTGGTTATTTCTCATGTGGTAGAGAAATTAGAATCCACTGCTGGGCTGCCTTTTGGAGGTTTAATTATAGAAATAATTCAGCACTTTTTGGGAATAGAGGAAGAGGTAGGAATGGCCATTGTGAAAGCTGCTCCTTTGATAGACAAGATATCTATGAATCGAAGTCGAGGACAATTGAAGAAGGTTGCTCCACCTGCAGTTGAGAACAACCAGCAGCAGCCAGCAGAGGAGGAGGCAACTGAAGCAGCCCCCATGAGCACAGAGGAGAAGTTGAAATTAATCCAGAAAAATCAAGAAGTACTGATGAGGGAAGTTAGTGAGCTGAGACAGGGGCAGCAAAAGCTTATTCGAATGGTGGAGAGCATATTTGAATTGAGTCAAGAAGGGAGAAATGCTTAATTCAAGTATTTCAGCCATGATCTAGACTCTTTTGTCCTTGAAACCAGATTTTTGACAGCAAATCTTCAGAATATTTCAAATATGTTTTGTCAACAATAGGATTTGGATTGATGTTCCTGCTGTTTGTTTCTTTTGATTAGGTTTAAGTTGTTTTGTTTTACTTTTGCTACCTATGACTTTGAACTTACAACTTGGAATGAATGAAATTTCTGTTTTCTTGGAATTAGTGATGTCATTTGCATAAATTGGATTGAGCTGAGTTGAAGTATGAAATTTTAAGAGTTGTTGTGGTTGCCATGTGTTTTTAAGTTGAAAAGTGTGTGAATGGATTTAGTTTGAGGATTGTTGATCTAACATTTGTCTTGAGGAATGAATTTATGAATGAATAATGTGTTTTATGGATTTCCAGATATAGTGGAGACTTAAAACCTGAAGTGAGATATTTGAGCCTTAAACTTTGTTCATAAGAGACTTCATTTACTCTAAGGGTTTTCCAAAAGCTCAAGCTTTTTGCACTTCAAATTCCTTCAATAACTCCACTTATACTATTTTGCTTTGGGTGTTTGTGAAGTGATAGAAGAATGGAACTAGACTTCTGATTCTTAACTTTTATGGTTGGATGGAATGAAATCATAGAAGTGATATTAGGCAATTTTTCTTAACATTTGAGCTTGGAATGCCTTTCTTTGATAAACATGACCATTGTAGCCAAGTTTGAGCCTTATTAGAGCATTCATACTTCTTCATTTTTACCACATAATTCCTTTAACCAAAATGAATGTTCTCTAGCCTTCCCTATATATTTTGGAATGCACTGAGAATAGAAATGAAGGTTGGTGGGCTGAATTGTGGGATTTGGAGGTGAGAAGAAAGAAAATGAATGGAATGAGAAAAAAGGAAATGTTAAGGGAAATTGTTGATAAAAAGAAAATCAAAAAGGTGGAAATTGTTTTAATTTTGAAATACATTCACTTGAGATAATTTTCAATTGTAAAAAAAAATATATATATATATATATATATAAATGAATTGTAGAAGGGTGGAAGAAAGTTTATTTCAGTGTTCCAAATCAGTTTTTGAATTCCTTATCCTTTCCTTCTATTACCTTATTAAACCTCATAGCCCCATTACAACCAATTGCAAGTCCTAATTGATCTTTGGAAGAATTTTCATTCAATTGTGAAATTTAGGAATTAGGGAATCATGGTGAAAATTCTGAAATTACTTTGCTACATCATTCCTTCATGGAGTTATGCCAAGTCCAATTCTTTCTTGAATACATCGTTTTTGACTTATTGATGCCACCTTCTAGAATTTGATGAACATTTACTCTTAATAAGGGGCATCTTGAGTGAAACCTTGTGTGCTCTATTTTCTTTGGAGTGAATTCCAAGGTGAGATTTGAAGTCAAAACTTGGGAATGAAATGGAATGCAAAGTTTAGAATTAAATGAAATTCTAAAGATATATGTTAAGTTGATAGAGCTAAAAGCTGCTATTCATTCACATTCATTTCACACATTTGGCAAGTTTCACATCTCTTATAAAATTTTAAATTTTAAACTTTGCTTATGAAAGTTTTTGCTTATGGTGTTGACTAATTTCATATGAATAGCTGAAATGTCATTCAAATTGTCATGAAATTAATGCTTTTGGATTTCTCTCCTATTTCTTTTATTAGAAGCATTACTAGGGACTAGTAATGTTGTAGTTGGGGGGTGTGTGATTGGACATCAATTGTTACATATTTGTATATTCAGATTACACTTGCACACACCATAAAAAGATATAAAATCTATGTTTTGTGCAGATTTCATCTCCATATCTCCAAAGTGGAATATGTGTTGATTTCCATCACAAAAACAAGAAATTAAGCTACATTGAGGATGTTGAGAAGAAAGCATGCTGCACAACACATCAAAGGATTGAAGCTATTTCAGAAGAAGAAGAAAATTCAGTTGAAATCAATGCAAAGAGATCAGAATCACTATTCTGAAAATTTCTGCAGCAGAGGATCATATTCGAATATGGTTTTACTGTATTCGAATATAAGCTTCTTCACAGCAACGAATTCCATGTGACCCCAACTTCTCCATGTGATGTAACCTGCAATCCAGGGAGGGCAAATCAGGAAAAAAAAAAGATATAGGAGAGAGAAGGAGCCATCATGAGGACAACATTCGGTTAGAGGAGAGAGAAAGAGAGGAGAGAGAAGGAAGAGAGAAGGAGGGGGAGACACACACGTAGAAACACAGAACATTCGGGGGGAGAGATTCAGTTTTTGTAGAGAGAGTTTTGGAGAGAAATTCATTGAGAGTTCATAGTTTTACATTGGAATTTCAATTCGGCATTGGAGTTTTTGAGATTTACATTTTGAATTCATTCCAATTTCTGTAATCAGATTTTCAGTTCTAAATCCATTAAACTTTCAATTTCAGATTGTAATGTCTTCCAATCAGATTTCCACTTCTGTTTTTCTTCTTTTTAACATGCTCGGCTAAGTCTTCTTGGGCCAAGGCAAGGGTAATGCCCTTCCAATGAATCTCAAGTGGCCGAACTTCATGAATTTACTTTGAGTTCTTATGGTTATCAAGTCAATTTGCAGCTGGGTGTCTTAGAACTCACTGATTCAAGACCCGATTAATCCAACTTTGTATATCCTATTGATGAGTTCATAGGTGTTGCTTAACTTAGAACTCTCATGACATTGTTGTATGTGGGTTACTAGAATTAGAACTCCTATTGTCCTTAAAATAGGTTATGCACATTGAGTGTTTAATCCATGGTTTGTTTCAATTGAAATTAATTTTCTCAAAAATCAGTACAAATTGATTTGGTAATTTATAAACTCTTGGCACTTGAAATTCATTCGGATTGGTATTAAACTTGTCTTGCTCAACATTTTTTATCACTTAATCTTTTAGTTTAAATTCACTTTGCTTTTGGAAAATTAGTTCAAAATCATCAACCAACCAAATCAGATTTTAATTTTCTGTTTCACATCTTTTTTGTGAGTTGTGTTTTGCCAAATTAATCTCCATTAGAGTCATTCACTTCATTACTCCCTAGATCCCCGTGGAAATGACCTGGGACTTACCAGTTATTTTGTGCTTCAACTACACCTTGCACTTGGGGGAAAACTTGTCTTGATTTACCTCACTTAACATTTTCTTTAAATTTGAATTTATAATCTGAATTTTCATTTGAGCTTTTATTTTGGAGTGAGGTAATTAAACAAGAACAAGCAATTGTGTAGAAAATAGTTCGACCCTTTAGGTGTAAATAGAAATTATTTTCTTTTTCTTTCCTTATTTAGAAAAGATTAGATTTAGTTTCTATTTTCCTTTTTATTAATTGGTGTAATTTATTCTGTTTCCCATTTTTGTTAGGATTCCTTATTTGAAGGAATTCTGTTTCCTTATTTGGTGGACTAGAATGCTGACCATATCTTATATATTATGCTGTAAATATTCTCTGAAAAATGGGGGAAAAATTAGGTTTTTCTTCATGGTATCAGAGCCGATCTCTATGCCCTAGTCATTTTTTTATTTTTTTTATTCATCGTCATCTAGCCGCCTCTTTCATCTGACCATTCTCGTTCTTTCCCATAACCAAATACAGCATGGCCTCATTGACTTCTTCCTCGGAGGTTACTTCCAGATCCGAGGTCAATTCTCCAGTCCCTTCCATCTCTGATTCCTCCTCGAATATCGTCACAAACCATAAACTCCATGGACAGAATTATCTCCAATGGTCGCAATTTGTATTCATGTATATTTGCGGCAGAGGGAAGGATGGACATCTCACCGGTGAGACTGTGGCTCCGGAGACTGTAGATCCCAAACACCGATCATGGAAGACTGATGATCATCTTGTTATGTCTTGGCTGATAAATTCCATGACCACTGAAGTTGGAGAAAATTTTTTGCTTCACAAGACAGCCAAGAACAAATGGGAGGCTGCACATGAAACTTACTCAAGCACAAAAAATACCTTTGAACTATTTAAGGTTGAGACGAGATTATATGACCTCAAACAAAGAGATATGAGTGTCACTCAATATTTTAACACCCTCATATGCTGTTGGCTGCAATTAGATCTGTATGATGTCTATTCCTAGAAGTGTGCTAATGATTCTGATTTGTATAAGCAGATTGTTGAGCAGAAAAAGACTATTCGGTTTCTTCTTGGTCTAAACAAGGATCTAGATGAAGTCAGGGGGAGAGTCATGGGAATCAAGCCCTTTCCTAACCTTAGAGAGGTTTTTTATAGAAGTTAGAAGAGAGGAAAGTAGAAAGATATTGATGTTGACAGAAAATAAACCTGCAGTGGACGGCTCGGCTTTGTTCACCCACAATTCCTCTCAACCCAATAGGTCTGGAAAAGAGCGGCCTTGGTGTGACCATTGCAAGAAACTTGGTCATGTTAAAGCTACTTGCTGGAAATTACACGGAAAACCAACAGATTGGAAGCCATCCCATGCTCGATTTGAGAGAGAAAGGTGCAGAGTGTAGTCCTTTCACCAGAGAGCAGATTAAAGCACTACAGAAAATGCTGAGTCAAGCATTGAGTTCCAGACAACCATCTCAAGCACTTGCTGAACCACACACTAGTCTCCTTGCACACCAAGGTATCTTATCCTATGCCCATATTATCCAAAATAAATCCTCAAAGCCATGGATAATCGACTCAGGAGTCTCAGATTACATGACTGGAGATATCAGCCCGCTCAAAAATTACCAGCCGTGCACTAGCAGTTCTGGAGTCCGAATAGCTGATGGCCCTTTATCACCAGTGGCAGGAATCGGATCAGTTCAATTGACAAAGGACCTTCTGCTTTCTTCTGTCCTTTATGTTCCCAAATTGAACTGTAATTTAATTTCCATCCGCCAACTTACTCGTGACCTCAATTGTGTGACTAAGTTTTATTTCAATCTTTGTAATTTTCAGGCAGTGGATTCGGGGAAGATGATTGGCAGTGCTGAGATGCATGGTGGTCTGTATTTGCTCAAAGAAGATAATCTCCTCAGTAGACAAGTTCAATCGTCAAGTTTTAGTCCTACATCAAATTCAGTCAAGTGTGTTTTGAATTCCGTGTCTGTTTCCAATTCAGTTTCAATTGAAAGTCAAGTTATATTATGGCATTTTCGCCTTGGTCATCCAAACTTTGGTTATTTAGAGAAGTTGTTTCCCCATTTATTCATCAATAAAAGTTTGAAAGTTTATCAATGTGAAATTTGTCAACTGGCAAAGCATACTAGAAATATATATTCCAGTTTACAATAAAAACCTCACATCCATTCTCTGTCATTCACAGTGATATTTGGGGACCCTCACGTATCAAAAATATTAATGGGGCTAGGTGGTTTGTTACATTCATAGATGATCAGACAAGAACTACTTGGACCTTTCTCATGAAAGAAAAACCTGAAACATCCACAATATTTCAATCCTTTCACTCCATGATTTCTACCCAGTTTCAAAGCAAGATCCAAGTTCTTAAGATTGATAATGTCGGGGATTATTTTAATTCTATTCTTGGTCCTTATCTTTCCAAACATGGTATCCTTCACATCAGTTCTTGTGTTGACACCCCACAACAAAATGGAGTGGCAGAAAGGAAAAATAGACACTTACTAGAAGTTGCCTGTGCCACCATGTTCACCAACAATGTTCCTAAATATTTCTGGGGGGAAGCCATCCTTACTGCCACCTACCTCATCAATAGGATGCAGCCAAGTCTTGAAATTCCAAACCCCTCGTAAGATACTCCTTAATACTTATCCCCATATCCGCTCTTTTTCCTTTGACCTACCACTCAAAGTCTTTGGTTGTTCTTATTTTGTTCATATTCACCAACATCAACACACCAAACTTGATCCAAGATCCCTTAATTGCATCTTTATTGGTTACTCCTCCAACCAAAAATGATACAAGTGTTACTCTCCAATCACTCGAAGAGTATACAACACCATGGATGTGACATTCTTTGAAAATCAGTCCTATTTTCCCAAATCTGACATTCAGGGGGAGAACTCAAGAGAATATCAGATTTGGGATCTTCTTCCAGACACCAATGATATTCCTACTCAACTAAAATCTGTCCCTGTCATGGAAATTGTCCTAGAAACACCAGTCCCTGCTCCCATGCCTATTCCTGTGCCTGAAACAGCCCCACTTGACTCAAATCAGCCACAACTTGACACTCATAATCCGGAACTATGTGTCTATAGAAAGAGAAGACCTATTAAGCATATACAGGACACCATTCCAACTCAAGATTCTCAATCATTGGAACTGGGTCCTCCTACACCTGACAATCATAATGGTATGGAATCCTTATCCTATGATGCTTTTGCTCCTATGATGATTTGAATTAGCCCATTGCTCACCGAAAAGGTGTTTGGGGGTGCACTGGTCATCCCATTGAGAAGTATGTAGCCTATGGAAAATTGCTTCCTTCATACAGGGCTTTTGTTTCAACTCTTGATAGCGTGCAGGTGCCTAATTTAATACAAGAAGCTCTAAGAATTCCAGCATGGAAGAAGGCAGTGGAAGAGGAGATTCGGGCTCTAGAAAGGAACAATACATGGATTCTAGTTGATCTACCACAGGGCAAGAATCCAGTTGGCTGTAAGTGGATATTCACAGTGAAATACAAAGCAGATGGCAGTGTTGAAAGATTCAAAGCTAGACTTGTAGCCAAGGGCTTCACACAATCATATGGGATTGACTACCATGAGACATTTGCTCCAGTTGCCAAACTCAACACTGTTCGAGTTTTACTCTCTTGCAGTGAATCAAGATTGGCCTCTATACCAACTTGATGTAAAGAATGCCTTTCTTAATGGAGATCTAGAAGAAGAAGTCTATATGACTATTCCGTCAGGAATGGAAACCAGTTCAAACAGCAGGTTAGTGTGCAAGATGAAGAAGTCCTTGTATGGTTTGAAGCAATCTCCACGAACTTGGTTTGACAGGTTTGCTAAGATAGTGACTGCTAATGGGTATCACCAGTGCCAGGCTGATCACACTTTGTTCGTCAAAAGCAAACCAAAAGGAAAGATTGCTGTTCTCATTGTATATATTGATGACATCATCCTGAGAAGAGATGATTCAGAGGAAATTATCAGTCTTAAAAATATGTTGGCTACAGAGTTTGAAATCAAGGACCTTGGAACCCTAAGGTATTTTCTAGGCATGGAAGTGGCTCGGTCTAAAGAATGAATTGTCATATCCCAAAGAAAATACATCCTAGATTTACTAAGTGAAACAGGTCTACTTGGATGTAAACCTGCAGACAGGCCTATAGACCTTAATAAGAAGTTGAATAGGAGTGAAGACAACAGTCCCGTGGATAAAGAAAGATACTAAAGACTTGTTGGTAAGTTTATCCATCTGTCTCACACTAGACCTGACATTGCATACTCAGTCAGTGTAGTAAGTCAACACATGAATGATCCAAATGAGAATCATATGGAAGCAGTAAATCGAATCTTGAGGTACCTGAAGATGACTCTAGGACATGGTCTACTATTCAGAAAGTCTGAAAAATGGGAAGTAGAAATCTACACTGATGTTAGCTGGGCAGGAGAATTAACAGACAGAAGATCAACTACTGGTTATTGCTCATATGTTTGGAGTAATCTTGTCACATGGAGAAGCAAAAAGCAAGTTTTTGCCTCTCGTAGCAGTGCAGAGTTAGAGTATCGTGCGTTGGCGTTGGGAATATGTGAAGGCATGTGGCTTCAAAGGCTTTTAAGAGAACTCAAGGTCCAGACACAGGATACAGTGAAGATGTTTAGTGACAGCCAAACTGCTATTAGCATAGCCAAAAATCCTATTCATCATGACAGGACAAAACATATTGAGATTGACAGACACTTCATCTCAGAGAAAGTCAACAACGAGATTGTTCAGCTCAGTTATGTTCCAACAAGACAGCAGATTGCTGATGTTTTCACCAAAGCACTTCCAAGAGCTATTTTTGATGAATTGAACTCCAAGCTTGGTTTGTATAACATATACAACCCAGCTTGAGGGGGAGTGTAGAAAGGGTTCGACCCTTTAGGAGTAAATAGAAATTATTTTCTTTTTCTTTCCTTATTTAGAAAAAATTAGATTTAGTTATGTTTTCCTTTTTATTAATTGGTGTAATTTATTTTGTTTCCCGTTTTAGTTAGGATTCTTTATTTGAAGGAATTCTGTTTCCTTATTTGGTGAACTGGAATGCCGGTCACATCTTATATATTAGGCTATAAATATTCTCTGAAAAATGGGAGAAAAAATTAAGTTTTTCTTCAGATGGTCTCTGGGCCTCTAGCGATGGATCTTCATTCTCTCTATGCCCTTCGTTTTCTTTCTTGTGGAAACCCCGGCCATCTCCTTTAGCTGCCGTTTCAGCTGTTTAAATGTCAGAATTGCTTGGGCCCAATTTTGGGCAACGTTTGGCTGTTTGTCTGTGGGCCCAGTTTCTTTTCATGGGCTCCTTTAATGATTTTACATTGTCAGTGGGCTTAAGAATGATGTCCATTTTGCAAAGACATGTTTTTACATACTGATGTCTACTGTCTTACATTTTTACTTTTTGAAAATCTCCTTGTCCATGTGCAGTATTTATTTCCCTTGTCCATATAAGCAGTTCTTTAGTGGATGCATAGACCTCTCGTGATGAGGGATGATGGCTTCTTTTTGCTTGTGTTATTGGATCCTTTCCGGTGGTATTCTGGATTTTGCCTGTTTTCTTCTTGTAATTACTATTCTTGTTGTTTTGTTTGTTTATTGGACTGCTTGACTACCCTTTTTGTGGAAACTTTTCTTGGTTTCATTATTTGATGGAAACCTGGGATAAATGGAGTGGAGGTTTTAACATTTTTCTTCGTCTGCTATTACGTGCTTAATATTGGAATGAAACACTGAATGTTGATTTCAATTTTTAGTCTGCAACTTCTAGTCCTTGTGTCTATTATAATCTTATTTATCGGGAAACTTCCTGTTAAACATTGATAGCGAGTCACGGTTATTTTTATATTTTCTGGATAGCTAAACTAATCTTATATGATTTTGTTTCATGGTGATTTTCCTTGTACTTTTTCTTTGACAGTTCTGATCTGCAATTGGCGATAGCTCTTCAACAACAGAAGTTTGAACAACAGCCACAGCGTAATTTACAGCAACTGTCAGTAACAGTTCAAGGCTGGTTACAGGACGTTGGATTTGAATTTTTACTTAATTTTCTGCCTTTGAATACTTGTCCAAATAAAAATGAAAATGGTAACCTGCTTTGGAACCATATAAGAATGTATCAAAGCATTTTAGTATCGAAGATAATAGTGTCCCATTCAACTTCACTAAGTAGCATTACCTTATATTGGAGACAGACAATGTGAAACAGTAGATTAGATGGTTTTGAAGTAATTAAAGAAGATACAATGGAAATTTTATATTAGGATGATTTCGATGTACAGCTGCTTTCTCTGAGATTTAGCTTTCGTGAGGGTTCAAATATGGTTTTTAGGCGTAGCTTCGGAAGCTCATTGCCAAAAGTAAATGGGCAATGTTGTTACGTGGTGGATGTTAAATTGGCCTATCTATATTTTAGGATAATACGGATGGGCAATGTTGTGACGTGGTGGATGTCAGATTGGCCTATTGTTTATATTTTAAGATAATACGGGGACTCAGTTAAAAAAGTGTTCAAATTGTGGATCCGGTAGATAAAAAAAATATTGCATCTTTAATTTTTATGTAAAAATATAAGAGTTTAAGAATAAGACTTATTTAGAAAGCACAACTAAGATTATTATGTACTTAAATCAAGATAGAGATAAATAAATTATTTTCTCATTGACATGAATAAAAAATTTATTTTTACATAATAAATGAAATAGTAAAATAAATAAATTATCTTTATTCTTTTGTTATCTGATAGCTTATTTTTATTTTTTCCAAAATAAATTATACCTTTATTATCGTAATTATATCATTTATACAACTTGTATGTATTATATATGAACCATAAATCATAAAAGCATGCGGCTACATGAAATTCGGATGAATTTTTTTAATAGACAATTATTAAAATAGTTATAATTATTTATTAGGCTAGTTTGGTCAGGCATGGTGACTCTCTCTCTTTTTATTTAATACACAAATGGAAGAGCAAAAGTCTTACAAGGGTGACTCTCTCTATTGAATACACAAATGGAAAAGTAAAAGTGTACAATAAATTTTTCTTCCTTGGGATATGTGACATGTATGTAATATGGGTTTCAGAGGGCTGCAGTGATAAAATTCACTGTAGGGGTTGCAGTTGAAAGTGAACCGTTAAGATTTGTTTACACTTAATCTAATGATTCTAATTTATTTTTATTAAAAATATTTTTAAAATAAAAATGAAAGTTTAAAAACTTTGATTGGAGCACAATTAATGTGGAATGCCAATGGTCACATATCATTGAAGTTCAAATAAATCTTAACCATTCATTCTTCCATTGCAACTCCTGCAGTGGATTTCTTGACTGCAGCCCCTGCAGTGGAACCCATGTAATACGGGTTAAGGGGGCTGCAGTGAAGATATCCACTGCAGGGGCTACAGTGAAAAAATAAAGGGTGGAGATTTATTCACACTTTAATGACACGTGACTTTTGACATTCCACATTAATTATACTCCAATCAGATTTTTAAAATTTTTATTTTTATTTTGAAAATAATTTTAATTAAAATAAATAGGAACCATTGGACTAAATGAAAGCAAATCTCCACCCTTTATTTTCCACTGCAGTCCCTGCAGTGGATATCTTCACTGCAGCCCCCTTGAACCCATGTAATACACATCTAAAGAAGAGAAAAGGTTGAAAAGAACTTAATGTTTATATAATTAAAACATCAATAGCTGATCTTCCCTGTTTGAAACTGAAGTCTTCATCTTCCAAGCTTCGCTACAATGGCGGAATAAAGACCAACCCTCCTTCCAGGCTTCTAGCATAGCCGTGTCCGAGTCAGACATAGATCCCGTATCGGCACCAGTGTGGTGTCGACATGGGGTACTCCTGCCCCAAATGAAGAGTCCGAGTAGCATAGGCAGGGCAACAACAAAAGAGTAACTTAACCATCTTTAGTATTGAAGATAGATTAATAGGTTAAACTAGGCTAATATGCCCACTCAAACTCATGATGTGGTAGGGGAAAAAACATCAAGAGTTTTTTTTTTTTTTTAATAGAAAAAACTGAAACTGATAATAAAAAAAAAAAAAAAAAAGACCTGAAACTGGAGAATCATGTGCAACTGCATAAAGAAATCTGCTCATTGCATGGTGGAAGGAAGAAAAGAAAAATAAATTGTGCGAAGCTGAAGGCGATGATACACAAAGTGATAATCAATATCAGCATGCTTGGACATAGTTGTGCATTATTTGAATGGCACTCTTGTCATCATAATACATCGGCGTAGAGGCAAATGATGATACGCCAAGATTAGTAAGTAACGCAACCCACCAATCTCAACCGTTGTGGTAACCATAGCATGGTATTCTTCTTTAACAGAAGAATAAGCAAAAACAATTTCTTCTTGTTCTTCTAGGAGATGAGGGAATTGCTAAGGAACAAACAAAAGTTAGTGGTGGACTAGTGATCCATAGAATCATGAGTCTAGTCAGCATCCAAATAAGGTTGTAAGTTGACAGATGAGGAAGGAATTAACGAACTGATGCATGGTTCCTCAAAGATAGTGAAGAATAAGAAGCACAGCTGTCTATTGCATAGTGGTAGGCGAAGGAACAAATTGACTAACAATGTGAACAACATAGAAGATATCTGGACAATTCACAATAAGATACACAAAACTCTCAACAATTGTGTTATACAAGGTGGGATCAAGTAAAAGAAAGCTATTAGAAGACAAATACCGAGCATTGAGCTCTAATAGAGTATCAGCAGTCTGAGGATCTGATAACCAAGCCTGCATAAGAATAAATATATATATGTATATATACTTGTTTTACGACATAAAATAACTCGAGGGTAGAAGCAACTAAAATACCCACGAAGTAGTGTAAGGGGCCCAAATCTTTCATTTCAAAATGATCCTGCAACTATAATTTAAGCCATAAAATGCCTATAATATTATCACTAGTAGTATCATATCATCAACGTAAAGAAGAAGAATAATGCTTCCAGTTGAAGTAAAGCAAATAAACAGAGTAGAATCATGATTAGATTTACGAAAACCCAAGCCACAAACAACTGAAAAGAATTTGAAAAACAAAGACCAACACGCTTGCTTGAAGACAAAATAGCTAATATTAAGGTTGCTTTTGAAAAGTGGAGCTCAACTGATGTGTGCTTATAGGAAACAGAAGTTGATCTTTTGATGCTATTGGTGTTAGGAGTTCATTTGGAGTGTGGTGGTGGGTGTTGGTGTTTCTTCTTGCATTTGGTGCCTTGGGAGGTTTTGTGTGTGTGTGTGTGTGTAATGGGATAGTCGTATCATTTGTAGAGTTAGAAATTGCAATTTCTCTATTTCCTGTTTGTACAACAGTTCACTTTAGGAGTTATTTTATTTTCATGGTATAACAGACGCTCTGTTTTTGAAGTCGATAGAGGCTTAAGGGGAAAGAAAAAGAAAAAGAATTTAGTGAAGTTCTAAAACTGTAGGGAATAAGTAAGAAACAGAAACTACGGATTTTGTGGTTAGAAAAGAGGGAGACAAGAACACCTGAATTTTCCATAGAATGGGTAATGTTCGCCCTCTCAACAATTACTGCTAGGGTAATCATCGATGATGAGATGCTGACAATGAGAGAATGAGGTCCGGGAAGGCACCATCTTGCTGAAAAGGAGCATTGATGACTGAGGTTGGATCGAGTAGAGTTCAAATCCATTTCAAACATTGATAGTGCGGGCCTTGAGAGTAGTTTTTCTAAAGGATTTTGGGCGACCCAAAAGTTTTTATCCCAAGCCCAAATAGAATACAATGACCTTTTTCATGCGCTGTTGGGAGGTTGTGAAGAGGGATGTAATGAAAGTTTTTGTGGATTTTCATGAGAAATATGAATTTGAAAAACCTTAAAAGCCTCCTTTATTGTCTTAAACGCCACTCCCAAAAAAAGGACCGACTTTTGAGATTTTAGAATTATAAGTTCAGTGAGAAGTTTAGCTCAGTTGGTTAGGTTTTGAATTTGCACCTAAACGGTCACCAATTCAAGTTTTCTCAGGGCCACAGGAGATTTACCTAAACATTAAGGACCCTTCAGAGATTAGTTAAGGTTTGTGCAAACTAGTCCGGTCACTTTGAGTTAAGTCTGGTGAAAGGTTTGTACAAGTTAATAGCTCAAGTCCTAGATATGAGACCTAAAAAAGTTCTAAATGGTATCATTTTTTAAACAGAATCTTTTTTGGGAGGTGGGCAAATTGCTGATCCAATGTTAGTAGCTAATGAAGTGGTTGACACTAGACTCAAAAGTGGCATCCTGGGTTTGATTTGCAATTTGCAAATTGGACACAAAAAAGGCCTATGAGCATGTCAACTGAGATTGCTTGATGTACATTTTGGAAAGGATGTGTTTTGAAATTAAATGGAAGAAATGGATTATTTGGTGCATTTAACGTAAGATTTTTTGTATCGGTTAATGGTTAGCACCAGTGGTATTTTTAATTCAACCAAGGTTCTTCGTCGTGGTGATACTATCCCTTTTATTGTTTTGTGGTGATGGAAGCGTTCATCATGCTTTTTAGTTGACTTCAAGATGGCTACATCTGAGGTTTTGATTCGGGCGGGAGTACTTTAGTCTTGTATAGTTGTCTCCTATCTTGTATTTTTGTGACATTATTATCTAATAAAACAAAAAGTAAATATATTTATCACATGACTCTCAACTTATTATTATTTTTTATTCTAATAATAATTAAAGTCTATTAGATAATCCTAATAAGATTTTTTGGAATCACTCTCTAATTCAAATACTATCTTATTTTATCTCATTCTTCTTTAATGCACGAGGTAGAATGAAACTAAAAATTAATAAGTTTTACAAAGAAAAAAATAAAATAAAAATTAAAAAAAAATGTAATTATGTTTTTTTTTATTATTTTACACATCTAATTATATTTTAACATAATATTTATTATAATTATTTATTTTTCAAATAAATTATTTTTATCGAGTGAATTACTGCACGGTTTATATGCTAGTTTAGAAGTAAAATGGACAACTAGTGAAAGCAAGAGCCTTTTTAGTTGATGCTCTCGTGAAAATGGCTTCAAAGTGGATGTACTTTTTCTTCTCCATCCGGAAAACTATATCTGAACCATTTCGAGTCCACTCTGTCGCCATTTTACTTGACTTGGAGTCTATCAGAACAGAGTATGAGCCCAACTGGTGAAAACTACCCTACCCTCAGAGATGAGTCCTACTAGTAAATATGTGGAAACACTTAATTTGTTCATTGTAGATTGTGACCAGTCTTGTGTGATATCCAAAATGTAAATGTGATGATGATACTCTTGCAAATGAAGCTGACCATACTTAATGCAAATTAATGGAATCGTGCAGGTGCCGAGAAACAGCAGTACGACCTCGTCTGTGTCTTCGAAGCAGGAAGCAAAATCATCAAAAGACAAGTGCATTGTGATGTGAAACTTGCATGCAAGTGGTAATCTACCGGAGGTTTGTACTGGAAATGGGGTGGGTGGCTATGTCACCCGTTGATCAATTGTTTCAGAACATGTATTTCAGGTGTAAATAAAGTCTCTATGGTTACCACATTGCTAGGCTTTTTGCAATTGTGTGAATTTTATCTTTTCCCGGACAGCGTTTATTTTTATTATGAAATGAAAATAATAGGTTGTTTTGGATGGAGCTCTAATTCTAATACGTCTTCCACTTCTCCGGTGACTGCATTGGTGGGCCGGACGGAGGATCATCTCAATCCTATGTTTATACAAAATGATAACTTTCTGTTTGTTATCTTGTCCTGCCACATGTAATAAGTGAAAAATTTTATGTTTTTTTTTCCCCCGTTTTTGTTGTATTTTTGGCCGTTAGATGCATATCAAGGTTCACTTAACGGCTGAGGGGTAAAATATAAACTGGTAAAATGTAACATTAGGGCCTAAAGTTGGATTTTAACTTCAGAACCTCCGTATTAATTGCTCCTCTTTCGAGGCTTTGGCGGATGTCTCATATATTGGAACCACCCACCCTTGAATTGTTCAATGCTACCTTGTGATGCATATCATACCTTTTATTTATGGATTTAATGTGACAAATATTGGTGAAATTTAATGGATTTAATGCGTTGGTGAATGGACTACCTTTTGTTTACGTGTTTTAAGAAGTTTCTAATTTATTTTTTATTTTTTAACTTTTGATAACCTAAAATTTTCATTAGTTTATTGTTGGTTTCAATAAACGGTGTAGTCGATAGATAAATCGAGAAAATGTTTACTGCTCTTCATGCATATTTTGCTTGAGTCAAGAATTGAATCCGTATGGTCTCTATAAGGAACATACTTACGAGTCACTCGGATTAACTCTAGGGAGTTTTCTAATTTATTTAGCTATAACTAAAATGAGTATCTCCTCCGCCTCTGTTCATTCATCCCTTGAATAGTATTGTCTTACAGGGTCCTCAAAAAATTCAACTCAACACAGCATGGAGCTTTGATTCCAAATGTATTGGCTTGCTAATTCATAGAAAAAATCTTACAAAATCTCCTCAAATTGTGGTGGTGGCGACAGCATCGAGTTATTAATTCTGACTCATTCTGATGGGCTATCGGTACCTGATTAATAAATCACATTAATTTTGTAAATAATTCTGTATGGTTTATAATTCATGCATGAAATCAACAATTGTTGGTATAATTTTTTTCTATTAATTTTTAAAAAAAATATCAATTCATAAAGTTAGAAATTTACCTTTATGTTTGGTCGGATGGAAAATAGGAAGGATAATGAATAATGTTTCATTTTCATTATTTGGTTGGAAAGAAAAGTGAAAAGGAAAAGAGCGTGAAAGATAGGATAGAAAAGTGAGAATGGGACTCACATTTTTATTTTTCTAAATTTAGGAGGAAAAGAGGAAAAAAAAAAAAAAGAGGAGGGAAGAAGAGAGAGAAAGTGAAGAGAGGTATGAAAAAAAAATTAAAAAATAGAATTCACTTTTCTTAAAATAATTTCTAAATCAAAAAATAGATTATATTATATGCATACACATAGCCAAACACACTTATCTTTCCTCTCATACTAATTTTTTTTTTCTCCCAGACTTTTCCTTTGTACCAAATGCTCTGTAAGAATTGCTCACAACTTCAAGCCCTAGTTTTCGTTTTGCTTTGCCCCCTTTTATTTCTTCTTTTTTTTTTTGGGGCGTGGTGCTGGTTGGGCCTTCAGCCAGCCTCCAAAGTTTCAGCTTTTATCCCTTTAAATAATTTTTTCAACTTCATCTCCTTGAAGAACCAAATCCTGAATTCGTAATTACTTGCAATTCAAACAAAAGAATAAATTGATAGAACTTTTTTTTTTTTTTGGTTTTTGGGGGGGGGGGCTTCAAGACCAACTGATAGACTCTTCCTACAATGGGAGTCGTAGGCAGTTTATTGTTAAGGAGTAGCAGCAGGCAGAATGATGCTCATCTGCTTGAAAAGTCTTTACAATCGCCAAAGTCTCTCGAGGCATACTTATGGTTATGTTTGCTGACTTGTATTCATTGAAATCTATAAAAGTGAGGCATTTTACTAGCCCCCTCTCCTATTGGCTTTCCATTATGCAGGGATGGCCCCCTCATTTGGGATTGATTGTTTCATTACATGTCATAGAAAGAATATCTCCTTTCCTCGTTACCGAAATTAAAGATAATGAATGATACAATGCCAGGCCTAAAATTATAAAAAGGTTTGTTCGCTCCTTTTACTTGTTATATCATAGTTTTCTACTCTTTTTTTATTTCCTATTTCTCTACGTAACTAAGGCTTGAAGTAAAAAAAAATTCTAAAAAATAATGAAAAAATTCTACGTTAAAATAAAAAAATTAAAGACAAGGAAATAAAATTGAAATTGGAGAGAGAATATAAACACTAAATCTTATCGTATATTTCATAAAGGTAAAGAAGATGTCTTTATATAGGCTTATAATGAGAGGTATGTATGGTAATAATTTACATACCAAAACAAACATAATTACTTACTAAAAAGTAAGATATAGAATATTCTAATATAAGTAATATATATAGAGAATATATCATATCTAATATAAAATATTTTAACACTCTAAAAGTTATTCATTTTTTATCTCACTGTACGAATTACGAACTCACAGCTTATCTTATTTTATCCTACTTTTTGTCACTCCAAACACATCCTAAGTACAAAATTGCTTCTTATTTATTATTATTATTATTATTATTATTATTTTCGCTTCCCGTGTAACCTTTTAGCTTTTTCATTTTCCCCTCGACCCAATCCACGGAGAGCTTAGGGTTCAAATCTTGAATATTATATTCTAGTAATTTTACTTACAATAATGCAAAAAGGAAAGAAAGGAAAAAAAAATGGTAATTACTTCTTGCCTTATTATAATGTGCTGAAAACACTTAGATATATAATTGCTCATTATTATTCAAATTAAAGCGTCCCATATACAGTGATCGTTAAATTTAACAAGAATGTGATATATTGCATACGTTACATTTCTTTCTTTGTCAAATAACTGTTACTAAATGAAAAAAAAAAAACTTTATTTTTAAATGTATTTTTGTAATTTTATTTTGTATGATTTTTGTTACTTTTTTAAATGATGTTTTAGTTCTTCAATAATTATTCTTTAGCAAAAAAGAAAAGCAAAGAGAATTACTTCATGAGTTTAATTTTTAGTCAAGTGTGGTTATGCATTTTATTTTATTTTTATATAGGGGATTACAGTGTAATTAACTAAGGTGCTGTTTGGGTCACCAACTTTTACCACAAGAATATAATTATGTGCCAAAAATTAAAAGGAAAAGTTACAGGAAGTTGAAGAAATTGGTAAATTTTAAAATACGTGTGATGTAATATATTAAAGAAAATTAATAATATTTTATTTTATTTTATTTTATTTATTTATTGGTAAAAATTAGCCAGCCAAACGGCCAAAAAAAAAAAGAAAAATTGGAGAGAGGGGCTCTAGTGGGTGGCGAAAGCGACAGCACGCTGCCTTGCTGTGTCTCTCTAAAAAGTTTCTCTCTCTAGGGTTTAGTAAGAGGGATAGGGGACCACCGGAACAGGCTGCCCCCTAGTCGCAATCTTAATAAGGCACTTGCGTTGGTGCTAAAAAAGATAAATAAATTGCATCTGGACAAGGCAGATAGACGGCTGAAATAGCGACTCCACGGCATTCGCTTACCGGCTCGGCGCCACTCCTTATCTTCTCTCATTCTCTGCCACGTGTCTTGATCTGGCTTGGATAGGCGGTCTCCATTGTTGTGCTGCGTTTGGTTTCATTTTTATTTATTTATTATTATTTTTTTAAACCAGAAGCCCCTAGCTGGTTCTACCATTCGGTGGTTAGGGAGAATCAAGCTTTATTTTTTTTTTTTGGTTATTTTGTTTTGTTTTGTTTTGTATTTTATAATATTTTTTTATCAAATTTTATTTATGTTTACTTTGAATAATTTTTAACATGCTATTTATATTCAAAAAAATTACCAAAAATAAAAAAAAATCACACACAGATTAAAAAAAAAAAAGTTGGTTAAATAACTATCTTAAAAACCGCTACACTAAAAGAAAAATTAAATTTTTGTGAAAATCATATAAAACAAAAAATAGCCCATAACAACAAATTAATATTTTTTTTTTTGTTGTCAAACTAAGCTTTAGGCATCATTTGAAAGTAAAATTTTTAATAACATTTTGTAATGCTTTGCCAAAAGTTAGGATGAAATTTTTTGTGCGCTAAAATAAATAGTAATTTTTAATAATTGTTTGTAACTTTAAGTGTTTGATAAAAATTTTTTTGAAACTTTTGAGTTGATAATCACCTAAATGACCATTATGACTCGCAAGTCATAATTTAGGTTATAAAACAGGACCTAACGACAAAGAAATATCGGAAGGGCAAGTAAATAATTTCAATATTGTTTCAGAAAGCTATCATTTGAGCCAAGTTCCTACTGCTACTAAGAAAAATGAAAAAATTTAATATTTTGTCAAACATGCAAATCACAATTTTTGATAATTTTTTTTTACAGATTTTTACTTCACCAAACAAAGCCTTAATAACAAAGGACAAATGATATTATCAGGGTACTTTTTGCATTTGTTAGACTATGAAAGAATTGTACCCTAATATCCCAACCGTTAGCTAAATTGATTAAGTTTTGGATTTACTTATAATGATCATCAATTTATATTTTTATAAGTAACGATGCTACGTTTATAACCTTATTTACACTCTATCAATTTATATTAGTTACTACTCGCAGTGATCAGTACATTTCATTTAAAATCATCACAGTCGTAAGATCGAAAAAAAATATCTTGTAACTATGATAATTTTGAATAAATATATTAGCTACTACAAGTAGTGACAATATAAATTGATAGGGTATAAACATGAATGTAAAAAAAAAAAAAAAAGTGTAAGTGAAGCATTTTTTTTTTCTAAGGTCACTATAAAAATATCAAATTATTGATTTTGGAACTCCAATTAAAGTATGAGTAAGCTGACTCGAATACTCTAAGTTGTAAAGATAAAAACAAATATATTATGTGTAATTATATATATTCTAAATAACTAAAAAAAGAGATAATAAATACACTTTAATTTTAATTTCTTAAGCTCCATTTTCTTTCAAAATAAACATCAATTTTTAAAGTGTAAAAAATTAAAAGGAAATTGAATTTACTATTTAAAAAAAAATATGACAATCATCGAACGAAACAAAACTATCACGTTGATGTATTCAACTAAGACCTTGGGTATTTTCAAAATGAAACCAAAAAAAAAAAAAAAATGTTTCTATTGACGTGGGGCTCATTCTAGAAACGAAACCCAATAAAGGCTGCGTTTGGCGTGTAAAATTTTGTTGAAAATCTCTGAAAATTCCTATAAATCTCTGTTAACTTTATATCACATCAATTTTTTTCTCTCACTGCACGCATTACAAACTCTTCCCAAACCACAATTTATCTCAATTTATCTCATTTTTTCTTACTCCCAACAAACCCAAAATAGACAAGACACAGCAGATGCGTGCACTTCCAATTTTACCCTCCTACAATAATATTCCAAGAAAAAGAAAAGATAAAACCTGCTTTTCACGAAAGTAAACTACTTTCTGAGGAATTACTTTCAAGTGGAAAAAAACAATTGCACAACAGCAGAAGCAAATACGATAATATTATCTACAAACTTAGATGAGTTTCAAAAAAGAAAAACCAAGAAAGGAGAATTAAATTTTTCTTGCTGTTGCTACCAAACACACCCTTACCAAAAAAAATGCTTTCTTGATCCCAACGCAACGTTCCCAAGTAAAACAAAAGAAAGAAAAATGTTTTTATTTTTTATTTTTTTAATAACAAAAATCCAATTAGAATCTCAAACGAACGTTTTTCTTCTCGTTGGACCCACAAGGAAAACTATACCTATAGTGGGCCCATCACCTCCGAATGAAGCTACTGCCATCATATTCCTAATATCAACATTATGTCATTTATTACAAAGTGTGACGTGTTGGGAATATAAAAATTATTCGTCCGCCGGTGACTTTGCTATTCGTTTTTTGTAGTTTTTCCCCTGCCATAGCCCGTAAATAAAAGCTTGTATTTACAAGCGAATTATTAAAGATATACACATTGACCGATCTAGGGGGCGGTTGACCTTCTAAGTTTCATAAAATTCTAAGAATTCTTAGGTAATTTTAATAAAAATTTAAGTAAAGTATAAAAACCATTGCTATACTTTTCCCCCACTCTCACTCTAATTCTACTAGCTTTAATTTGTGACAATCAAATCTCCGCACTTTCGATCAAATAATAATGTAATTTTTCCATTTGTTACCCATTAATTACAATCGTTAGAGCAAGAGTAATATCGCTATCTCTTTAAAAATTTTTCTCTCTAATTTTTTTCACAATTTTTCATTTTTTGGTGAATTTTCCAGCGTCGTCCAACCATTCTTGATGATGTCACTAGATCCCAATCTCACTGCCTCTATCCTTCAATCTTAGATAGCTGAGCTTGATTTTTCGGCAACTTAAAAGCTACAATGGCTGCTGAAAAACTCCCAGATCTATCACCTAACACTCTGGACAATGTAAATGTGACTTTCTGACCATGTTTTAGCCGTTTCCAATCATCTTATGGTGAGTCCGGCACCATTCTATGTGAATATTAGTTTGGTCGCATCTTCTTCTTTTCTAGTTATAACCCAAGTAAACTCTAACTCCATTCACACTGCTTTTTTTTTTAGTAATTACCATTCACACTGCTGGTAAAGAAACTAGAGTTTTTCTTGGATTGGTTCATGCCTATTCGAATCAAGATGAAATTCTTTCTCATTTTGCTGATTTCAATCAAATTTCTTCAATGATTCATGCTAAAATAAAAGAGATACTCTCTATTTTTATTCAATCAACATTAGAAAATAATCTCCAAATTGTGGGTATTATTCTAACAAATTTTGAGTGAATTTGGCCCCAAAAAACTCTCCAATTGGTCTTCAAAGCTTCGACCTTAGTCCTTCCATTTTTTTAGTAGTTTTAGCTACTCCGATGACCTTGCTCAGGTAACCAGTCCGGCTTTCAATACTAGCGTTGCCGTGACAACCTCTTAGTTTCTTAACTGCCACCCAATTTCCCTCAAATCTTAATTCTATGGGTAAATGATGGTTTTATCCACGCTCTAACGGTTACAATTAACGGACAGCAGATAAAAGGATTACATTATTGCTTGATCGAAAGTGCGAGGATTTGATTGTCACAATTGAAATTAGTGGGAGTAAAGTAAGATCGAGGATAAAATATAGGAATAATTTTTGTACTTTACTTTAAAAATTTTGAATACAATCTTAAAGCTCGCCCCCTAAATATTTTTCAAAACTTTTAATAACCTTTTTTTTCTATAATTTTTTAGCTTTACCCGCAAAAATTAAAGTTTGGATCCGTTAGTGTTACAAACATTATATAAATGTATAAACATAATATAAATCAATTAGAGAAATTATCTTACAAGATTAGATGGTTGATCGATATCAAAACTATCACACCTCGAATTTTATAGAATTCGGGGTTAAATAAAATAAGGTAAATGGTTTTAATAAATATCAATAATTTGAAATCTAGGTCATGTCATAATGCAAAACTAAGAGTTAAGGCAATGGTTTATTATAATAGTAATAGTAAGTGTCTATATGGCAACAAATGAGCTACCAGTTATTAGTTTTTTTGGTTTTTTTTAACTTTTTTAGTTTTTTGTTCATTTAACATTTTACCCTTTAAAGTTTTTAAAAAAAATTAAAATATAAGGGGTTAGATTTGGCCATTCGCTACTAAAAAAAAGCTGATTACCAACTAACCATTACCAACCGAATATAATCGGTTGGTATTTACCAACCGATTACCAACACATTACCAACCGATGTAAAAATTGCTAAATTTTAAATAATTATCAACTCCTTACCGGTTGATCCAATTCGGTTGTTAAATTTTCGGTTGATAATTGGTTGGTAATCAGTTGGTATATAGGCGGAAAAATTTTTACCAACCGATTACCAACTGCTTACAACTAGTTGGTACACGTTTCAATTAGTAATCAGTTGGTAATCTGGTGGGAAAAGTAATCTGGCGGGAAGATTTTTCCCACCAAATTACCAACGGATTATCCACTGAATAGTGTAGTTGTTAGATGTTTTGGTTGGTCCTTCGGTTGGTAATTTTATGATTAAATTATTACCAACTGCATTACCAACTGCAATGTTCGGTTAGTCATGTAATCACTTAATGAGAAAATTGATACCAACCTTATTGCCAACTTGTAGGTTAGTTGGTAATTTATTTAGTTGGTATTCTTTTGGTAATTGGATAGCAATGCAACGAGAATATGTTTAGCAACCCAATTACCAACCGACGGTATCAGTTGTTAATTTATTTGGTTGGTTATCGGTTGGTAATTAAAACAGGTATGGGGCGAGATAAAGATTATCATACCCGTCTCCGTCTCCATCTCCATCTCCGTCTCCGTATCCATTCAGGTTAATCTTTAAATTCCTATACCCGTCCCCATTATTAGTATCTTTATACCCTCTCCAAATGGAATGAATAAAGCGGGTACTTGTCGAGTACGGGTAATTTTGACATCCCTGTGTAGACTCAATTAGGGTACCTATATTGTTGAGATCCATGCAAACCCCTAAAAATTTCATCTATACGTTGAACTTGAGTATTCATAAGTTACTTCAATCTTTGGTATGGAGCTTTGGTGTGCAACTCGAAGATTTTTCAAACTACCACCACTATTGTTTGAACCTTCCACTAAATAACACAAGAGAAAATCTTATGTATATATTTAAGAAAAACCAAAAAGCGAGTAGAGCTATCATTTTTTTTTTTTTTTTGTTTACTCACATCTAATACTAATATATCCCAAATCGCAGTACAAATTATAGCTAAATAATAGTTATAAAGAAATTATTACATTCATCTAGCAATAGAAACATTAATAGTAAATCAACTAAATGAGCAACCGCAAGTCGAGTTTTTATTTAAAGTGTTTGAATGGTCTGATAGTCCAGTTAAACTATCATGTCGTTCTTCTCTTAATTCTATAATAAAACTTAAAATATTTATTTTTTGGTTAAGTTACTGAAACTTAATAGTCAAAACCTCCTATATTTGTCCATACGTAGCCAGTGACCTAACACAAAAATAAGGTTTAAGGGTAAAATGATTATTTTACAATCTAAAAAATGATTGAGATAAATTTATTATTGTAAAATAGTTGTTTATTTTTTTATTTATATATATATGTTTTTGGATTTAATTTTGATTGAAATGAAATAGCTATTCGATCACTTAAATTGTGGATGTCTTTTTCCACTTGATGTGGGGAATAACTATTCTTAAGGAATAGCATTCCAACTTAATTTTTTTGATAACAAATATGAGAATAGATTAAAGTAAGAATAAATTTCATTCCATTCTATTCTTGCGTATCAAATATAGCCTTACTTCATTTTGTCCCACATCAATAAATGACCACAACTCTATATATATATATATATAGATATTTGTTTATAAAATCATTGTGGTTGTGACATGTGATCTTCATTAATGTAAAGTGAACTCATAGGTTTTTTAAATGGAACCTACTTATTGGTTCACTATAGTTGTAAAATTTACTATAAAATTAATTCAAGTTGGAAAAAAATTTAACAATTATTAAATATTAATTAAATTTTAAAATATAACTTCTCTTACAATAACAATTCTTATTATATCTTAAATTTAAAAACACAAAAAATAAGACAATATTACTTACACTTAGAAATAATTTTTTTAAGAAAAATTTCTAATTTTAAATTTAAATTGATTATGTCGATAATTTTTAGCCGATTAATAATACTCAATATTTGAGTTATTTTATAATCCATATTATCTATACATACATATATCAAAATTGTGTAATTCTTTCCTTTCTTTCATTAAATCAAATCGTACGTACACTTTTCTTATTTATCATTTTACTTTTCATTTTTTTAGAAATTTTTGAATGCAATACTCTTTTTCTTTTATTTCTCATTACTCTTTTTTCTATTTTTCTTTCTTTTTTGTACCATATTGGTACATGATCAAAACTACATTTTTCTTTCATAATTAAGATTAATAAATAATTTTAAAATGACTAAATATTAATTAAATTTAACAAAAAATTAACTCTTTTCATAATAACAACTCTTCTCTTAGTATATTTTCAATTTAAACTACAAAGAAATATGCCTCTATTAGTTAGGTTTTGAAAGTGCCTAAATTTGATTAGGGTAGAGAGTAATTTTTTTAAGTTTAATTTAAAATCTAAATTATTCATGTTGACCATTATTACTCACTATTTGAGTTATTTTTATAAAATACAACGTACAATTAATAAAAATAATATTTTTACCTTGAGTTATTTTCATAAAACTAGTCAAACAATTATTTTAATACTATTGAGATTAATAGTATTTATTACTTAATACAATTTTGTAAAATGAGTCAAGAATTAAAAAAATAAGAATATATATTAAAATTAACAAATAATTTAAAATAAAAAAATTAAGTCGATTAGGTAAGATTGTAATTCAATATATATTCTAAATAAAATTTTAATTTTTAAAATTAAGTCAAACTGAGATTTGATAAAATATAAATTTTTAAAGGTTGTTTAAAAAGATAAAGATGAATAGTAGAAAATCTGTTTGAACAGATTTTGAGTAGAGGATTCCGTTTGAACAGATTTTGACAAAGGATTTTTGGCTTTTTGTGCATAACATTTTGTAGAGATTATATAGATTTGTAGATATTTTATAGGAATTTGCGTGGTGAAATACTACAAGATAGTCTTTGTACTTTTGGCTATTTCGACTTTTTGTGCACAACATTTTGTAGAGACTATGGGTGCATTTGGAGTGTTTACAAACTCTATAAAACTCCAACAATCTCTATAATTCACTAAAATTCTCTATCACACTTTTACTTTTTCTAGCTTTTACTAATTAAAAAAAATTTCAATATTTCGTTAAAAAATTAGAAAATTCATAACGAGTTTAACTGAATGTGAAAATTTTTTTCATAATCATATTCTTTGCATCGAAAATTTTCAAATGAGTATTATTATCACTAATTTATCTCTATTTTTTTAAATCCGTTAGAATGAATTTAGATAAATCATTCTAACGGTTTACAGGTGTAGAATCCATTATAACGGATTTGAAAGACCGTTCTAACAGTTTTGACATTGTTCAAAGAGAGAGGCATTTTTTTAATCCATTATAACAAATTTGAGAAACCGTTCTAACGGTTTTGGTACTATTCATCTCTAAAAAACGCGGTTTAAACAAAATACTAAATACCTTTTTTATTTCAAATCACGTTTTTTCTTTTTTTTTTTTTAATTTTTTACCACTCCAAATACACATTATATAGATTTGTAGAGATTTCAGAGGGATTTGCATGGTGAAATACTATGGGAGAGTTTTTGTACTTTTAGTTGTTCAAGGTGAAATAATGAGGGAGTTTCACCATTTCCGATTGAAGGTAGAAAAAGATTTATAGAGATTTTTAGTATATTTTAGAGCTCCCATTGGTCCTTAATATTCATATTATGAAAATCTAAATTTGATTAATTTTGTCGGGTCACTAACGTTGATACAAATGAAAAATATAAGTACAAAAATAACTCAATAATTATTTTATAATTTTATTAAATATTTTATAATATATTTAAAAATTATATTCTATTTATAAAAAATATTAGACAATTATGTGTATTGTACGTGTCAAGGGCGCTTGATTGACAATAAAATCCTACAAAACTGTACACATTTCTAAAAAGTTAAAATTTTTTATTTACAATACAAGTTACGAAATTGTAGATTCACATGAATTTATACAACTTCAAAGATATATATATATATACATATATACATGTGTGTGCGCGCGCGTGCGCGTGGATACACGTATGCCATGTAGTTGGTGGCGAGTCATTTTGTGGCCCCTAACAAGCAGGTACCGTGTATTTTTCGCTTGCCGGCTAAAAGTTGATGGATATTCCACAAAACGTAGAAAGCACTCACCAATGAGCAGAGAGCAGCACCCCCCCCCGGGGGGGGGGGAGCGCTGTGGAGGCTGACTGTAACGTCGGCCCAAACGACAACGTTTCGTGATTTTTCCATATAGAACCACGCCCAGGGCAGCACAGTGACAGCGCAACCTTCAGCCGACTTTATTAAATGACAATAACAGTAAATTAATAATCACCTAATGCCGCGTTTGTGATTCTGGACAACCCGCCAGTCTGCCGACGATCACACTTTTTGCGAAATTACATTTTCACCCATTATTTATTTTGTTTTATGTTTTGTAGTATATAGTCACCGTCTCAATTGTCTACTTGCGTAATTATTGTTATTTATTTCTTGGGTGAGGCTTAAGTACCCCCCTGTTTGGCTTTGAGTAGAATACAATCAAACATATTCCAAATCCTCTCAACCTTGCACAATTAATTCTGATACTTTTTCTAAAAATAAATTCTTATATAATAAAATTTTCATTTTTCTACTAGTTTGAATTGTTCAAAATTTAATTATTTTTAAAGAATGAAGATGGAAGGATTAAAAACATAATTTAGAATTGTTTGGCAGTGTGTTTGAAATAGTAGATTTGATGAGATTTCATTTCATTTGTTAAGAATTCTCACAAATTTTTATGTTTAAAATTAAAATAAAATTTTATGAGCAGGATTTCATTTCGTTTCAATTGTGAGATTTTTATATTATTTGAAATTTAATCTAAAATAATAGAATTTTGAGGATTCATTCTTTTCTTAATGCATTTAAGTAAGCGAACAAATTTATTTTCATATATCATATTTAACATATTTTTTTGTTTTTTAAATTTGGTCAAATTTAACATTTCTGTTAAATCAATTTAATTCGATTCTTAAATTCAAAACATATATTTCAAACATAAAATTTCACTTTGCAAATCTAATCTAACCAATTCTTTATTTTAAAATTAAATCAATTCTAAGAAAGGAATCGTTGCAAATGGAGTGTAAGAGAATTTGTCTCATTTTTCTTCTCTTTTCACTTTTTTGTTATATGTCTTTTGTTTTCAATGTTGAAAATATTGACCATAAAATACATTTTAAATCATTACCCTTATGTTATGAAAATGTAAACAGAAATAAGAAGAGGAATAGAAATGAAAACAAAATTTTAACTTTTGGTATATACGTGAAAAAATTAAAATGAGAATTTAATTTTTAATATTTTGTATGTGTAAATATATTCGGGAATGAAATAGAAATATCGGTCGAAAAAGGCTAAATTACCCATTTCTTTTGAAATGACATTAAACTTATTAGGATAATTTTGTTAATTTATGCATTCCAAAGAATTTTTCATTTTGCAGAATTTTGATACAACACATTGGATTTGGAAACTTTTCAAAATTCTTTTAATTTAAATTCCTTGATAAAATATTAACTAATTAATAAAACGAAAACTTCTATTTTAATTATTGAATTTAATACTCAACCAAATATAATACGAGTTTCTATGTAAGCAAAAGTAATTTTAAAATGAAATAATCTAGAATTTCTACACATACATACACTTTATTTTATTTTAGGGTAAAATATAAAAATCACCCTTACACTTTACTTTCAACCTCATTTTGGTCTTACTAATTTCAATTATGATAGTTAAATCGTTACACTTTCGGTCAAGCAGTAATGTAATTTTTTTGTCTACTCCTCATTAATTTCAAATGTTAAGGTAAAGGTAAAATCATTATTTCTCCATAAGATTAGGATTTGAGGGAAAGAGGGTGGGATTGAGGAACTATGAAGCTGCTAATCGGTTACCATGGCAACATCACCAAAAGCTCAACTGGTTGCATAACCAAGGGTTGTTGGAGGTGCCGAAACTACCAGAAACACGAAAGGGACAATGTTAGAGCTTTGGAGGTCGATAAGAGGGTTTTTGGGGAAGGCCAAATCCACTCAGAAATTCGTCGAAATAAAGCTAACAATTTGAAAATTATTTCCCAATACCGATTGAATAAAAACAGAGAGTTTCTCTTCGACTAACATAAATCATTGAAAAATTTTGATTAAAATCAACCAAATGAAAATAAATTTTATCTTGATTCGAATAGGCATGAACGATCCAAGAGGAACTTTTGTTTCTTTTATTAGCGGTCTGAATGAAGTTAGGGTTTATTTGAGTTGCAATCGAAGAAGAAGTAGAGGCGACCAAACTAATATTCACATAGGAGGGTACTAGACTCACCATTGGATAATCGAAAATGGCCAAAACATGGCCAAAAGTTGCATCCATATCATCCAGTATGTTGAAAGGTAGATTTGGGGGTTATTTATCAACCATAGTGGGCTGCTAGGTTGTTGGAAAATTAAGCACAACCATCTAAGATTAAAGAGCGGAAGCCAGCAAGTATAAGGTCCGATGGTGTCACCGAAAAAGGCTGGATGATGCTGGAAAAGTTGTTGGAAAATGAAAAACAGTGAAAAAATTAAGGATAAAAAATTTTTAAAGAGATAATGATTTTATCCTCATCCTAATGGTTGCAATTAGCGGGCTGTAGATGGAAAATGCTATATTAGCTCTATGGCATGCAATCTGGACCATTGATTTTAAATTTAATGATCCAGATGACTACATTACTGCTTGGCAAAAAGTGTAAAAATTTGACTGTCACAATTGAAACTAGTGGTACCAAAGTAAATTCGAGACTAAAGTGTAGGGATAATTTTTATATTTTGGTCTTTATTTAATGTATGATGTTAGACTCACCGTTAAACACTAAACTTTCCTAGTATTAACATTTTTCCTTATTAAAAATCAACAACATAAAAATGAATTTCGAAAGGGTTAAATACAATTTTAAAAGGTTAAATACAATTATATTTTTAACATTTAAATTCTTATGATAATTTATTCAACAGTAAAGATTAAAATACTATTATAAGAATTCAAAAATTAAAAATACAACTTCAACTTTTAATCATATTCAACTTCAACATCTTCTCATCCCATAAAATACAATCATAGCAACTAGCAATGTGAGTAAGGTTGCATTTGGTAAAATTAGCTTGTGACACTAATTACTAGCTATTAACTTTTTGTCTGTTCTAAAATAATTAAATTTATTTTCTTACCTTTTATATTTTTTTTAAACATTGAATGGTAAGAATGTCAAATTAATAAAAAATTAAAAAGTTAGTTATTAAAAGATTAATTTTTTTTCTTCTCAAATAAGAAAAAAAAAATTAACTTATTAGTAGATACGTAGTTTAACTTTTTTTTTTTTTTCCAAAACTCAACCTAATTGTGGCAAAACAATAATAAAAATTTCCAAAATCACAGTTTCTTTCTTTTTTTTTTTTTTGACCTTTTCTTTCTTTTTCTTTTTATCCAAATCACAAGACTTTGATGAAAATCGTATGGAAATAAGATTATTTGGGAAGTCGAAACCAAAGAGCACACTCAATGGTTCTGTTAACCCAACATTAGTATCACCCTGCACAACCTACAAACCTATGGTTGGGTTGGGTTAGGTTAGGTTGGGTTAACTTAGCGATTAGCTAGCTGATCAGCCGGCACAGCCATCAAAATTAAATACAACGAGAAATTAAAAAAAAAAACAAATAACAAAAATTAAAACAAAAGCAAGCAAAATGTCAAGCCACAGATGAAGCAGCTTTATCTGTGATCTCTTTATCCTTCGCCCCCTCCCTCTTCCTCCTTCCATTGCAATCATTCAATAGCTCTTCTCTCTCTCTCTCTCTCTCTCTCTCCCCCCACATAAATTGTTCTTTCAAACAAAACAAAAAGCGATAAAAAGTTCTAAAATCTATCCACTCTCTCTCTCTCTTTCTTTCTCCATCTCTCTTCTACCAGTTTCTACCCTCAATACTTGCTTCCTTCTTTTTTCTGTGCGTATGTGCAAATTGGCAGTTTGCAGAAGTGGTGCAGAAAGTCTTGTTCCTCAGATCCCGATATAGGACCTCTGTATCTCTTCAACAATAACAAGAAAACCGTTTCCTTTTGCTTTTCCACCCCTCTCTTTCTCTATGTATATTCTATCTACATATCTACCCATCATTCTACTCTTCTTCTAGTATCGAATACTGATCTTTTGTGGTCCTCAACCTCAATCCTTCCTTTTCTTTTGCTTTTTTTACAAAACCCTGTTGCTTAAATGATCTCTCCCACTACATGCCCTTTGATTTGATCCATATATACATGTATAATTTACACATATATATGATATCGTTGTTTTAGAGCTTTGTAAATGCAAGAACAAAGTCTAGCCATGATGGGTATTGGCGGCGGCGGCGGAATTGGTGGGTTAGGAGATATTTCAATTTCCGGCGACCAGCACGGGCAGCTCAAAGCGGAAATCGCCACCCATCCGCTGTATGATCAGCTCCTCCAGGCCCACGTAGCTTGCCTCCGGGTGGCGACACCGATAGATCAGCTACCGATAATTGATGCTCAGCTCTCGCAGGCCCACCATATCCTGAGGACTTATGCCTCCCAACACCAACAACATCACCACCACCATCCCCTCTCTCCCCACGAGAGGCAAGAACTTGAAAACTTCTTGGTGGGTTGTTTTTTTTTTTTTATTTGGTCTACCCATTTTGATTTGTGTCTATGATCTATTTATTTTGTTTTTTTAAAGGTTTAGACCTGGGTTTTTCTCTCTTTCTTTCTTTCTTTCTTTTTTTTTGGTGATCGTGTTTGTATTCACAGGCACAGTATATGCTAGTCTTATGCTCCTTCAAAGAACAGCTCCAGCAACACGTCAGAGTTCATGCTGTTGAAGCTGTCATGGCCTGCCGTGAAATTGAACAGAACTTTAACGCTCTTACTGGTACCCCTCTCTCTCTCTTCCTCCCTCTCTATACATACATAAATACATATATATCACATATAGATGTATTCATATGCATAGTATATATATCATTGGTGGTTTGGGGCAAATTAATATCTTGTGTCCTTCTGTTTGTGTTGGAGATGTTTTTGTATTTCCAATTGTTTTTGATGTCTGACGCTAGTTTGGTACTAAATTGGATAATAGGCATTAGGACAACGAAAGGCCATTTGGTGTTCTTGCAAGTTTATGAAGTTGTACAATCGGTTGGTGTAATGGGACCTACTGAAGAAAATTTTATAGTTTTTATAAGTTAGGAGGGGTAGTTGTAGTATAGTTGGGTGATGTAGGGAACAGAAGAACGAGAAGAATAAGAAAAATAAATAAATAAAGAAAGAAAATCACCAACAACCAATGTATTTGGTTTCTGTTATGTTTCTATTCTGATTGACTGCATGATATTGGTTTGTTGGCTTTTAGTTCTTCATCTATTATTAGGGTTCGGTTCAGTACTCACACAGTGAGACATTGGAGTTCCGAATGTTACTGTTCTAACGTCCACAAACTAATTTCTTTTTGAGTCATTCTTCAAAATAAAGTAGAAAATAATTTTAAAAATTCTTTATAATTTTTATTCGAAAGTAACTTTTTAATTTTTTTTATAATAAAAATGTACACCGATTCTCTGTGTTTGGAACGAGCTATTATATAAATTTTCTAAAATAAAAATGAATGTAAATGCTGATACGGATTTATTTTTTTCATGCTTTTCTCTATATTTAAAAATAATAATAAATTTATGTTATATTGAGAATATGGATTTGGACGCTCCCCCCCCCAAAAAAAAAGAGAAATGAAGAAAAATAGTAAGAATAAAAAGTGAAGTTCAAAAAAAAAAAAATCAAGTTTCTTATGTGACATTTGGTTTATTTTTTTATTTTTTGTTTTTTGTTTTTATTTTTGTATTTTTGAAAATAAAGAAAAACAGCTGAAAACGCATTTGATCATTTGTGTTTTCAAAATTTGTTTAAAAAAAATAAAAAATAAACTTACACATGAAATTGAAAAATGACAAAAAGTTTTAGCGTTTTCAATTTAAAATGGAAAAAATCTCAAAAGAAAAGAAACAAAATATTTTTTATTTTCTTATTTTAAGATTTTTAAAATATAAAACATATAAAACAAAAAAGTATAAAAAAAAAAACAAACTAAATACCACCTTAATTTCTAATTAGCAATTGAACTTTTCAATATCAAGTTATTTTTTGGTGTGTATAAATTCATAACCTTTACATTGAATATTTACCCGAAATGTGAGGATGGTCACGACTATCTATAGAATGAGAGGTGGTTCCATCTCAGTGGGCCACAAAATACAATCAATATTGAAATTGAACGCATTAAAATGACAATTGAATTATTTGAAGATATGAGAGGCCTAGTTTCTTTCTAACGAAGACTGCTCCTTGGAATTGAGGAACTGTCATTAACCATCACATATGCATTTGTCTTGATTCTATAGATATATATATATATATATATATATATCTATGTGTTATAACTTGATCAGAACTTAGCTGCTTTCAAAATGTTGGTAGTTGAATAATTGTAACAGTTGTGATTGAGTTGTCAACCTACCATTTTAAAAAGCAGACTTCATATTTAATCAACCATTTTCTGGGTGATCCTTCTGTCGCAACTGGTTAACGATTCATGTTCTCCCCCAGTTTAGGAAGCTTTAAATAATACAGTGAGGATGGCTTCCTTTGGTTGGCAAACAAAATATACATATGCCCTTCGATCAATAAATTGAGATTAATCAAGTTGCATGATTGCAAGCCATAATGTTAGGAAGAAGGAGCACCTCAAAAGGGTTTCAAGGGCTCGAGTGCATTGGTCAATAGTCATAATTTAATTATATTTTAATCAGATATGATTTTTTTATTCGCATTAATTACATTTCAATCAGTTTACTTTTAACTTTTATTTTTATTTTAAAATTAATTTTAATTAAATTAAATTAGAATTATTAGATCATTTTAACTACATCAAGATCGTTAATTAATGCACCTTAGCCCTTGTAGTGCCTTTTTGCATTGCAGCATCCTGAAACTCACTTCAAAATGGGTACTATATTTTTGTAGGACGTGTATTAAACATGCATACTCCTCGATAATATCCAAAAACCTGCTAGTTATATTTCTGACGTATCAAATTATTTTATTTTTTTCTTCAAACATATAATTAAGAAACGAGTCTAGATTATAGTAAGATCATAAAATTTTTTATTTCACATCTTATTTTATTTTATATGTTCAATCGTATATTAAATTATTTATTTAGATTTGTTATGAATATTATATTCATATGCATAATTATAAAAATATATTAAAAATTCCATTTTTTGTAATATCATTATAGTGTTAGTTTTTTTATTTTTCTTAAATTGTTCCATTGCTATTCGTACTCATGTCACGGTTGTTTCTTATATTTATACATTGCTTCTTCCTCTCTACATTCAAATAGATGGCCAAAAAACTAAACAGTATTCTGTTGTAATTTTGTATTGTTTTGTTTGACATATGTTTTTTTGGTAAATGAAGAAAACTTCCATGCTGTAAAAGACAATAATCCTATATCAATTAATACATTTTGGATTAACACATGTTGCAAAACTTATATTAGAAGATACCATCTGCTAAGGATCAGTGGACTTAAAAAAATAATCTCTTTAAGTCCTTAATTTTGGAAGGTCACAAAATTTTATATAGTTTTAATTTACTAAATATTTTTTCATTTAAAAAAGTTTTTATCAGTCGACTTTTTTTTCTTTTTAAATTTAAGATAATAAGATCCTGCCAAATATGAAAATCGATATATTAAAAAAGGATTTAGTTTTATTTTTTATTTAAAAAAAAGAGCTTTAAATTATTTAAATTATAACATTTTTTTGAAATTTAGGGAGGCCTTGGCCTACCAAGCTCCATCATACCTCGTCCCTATTTAGAATGTTTGTTTTGAATTAGGGGATCCTGAAATTGAAATTTAATTTTTAAAGTTAATGTTGCAATTTCAACCTTTGAATTCCTATAAAAGTTCATCCAATTGATGAAAATATTTTAACATTAATAGTTGGATAAACTTTTATAAGAATTCAGACATTTAGACATTGCAAATTTAATTTCAATTTCTAAAATTGTATTTCAACTTCAAGAGCTCTCCAAGCCATTTGTTTTACATTATGTATATAAATTACGATTTTTTTTCTTATATTTGAATTGGTTGTGGAGTTCCAAGTTCATTTAATTTCAAATATAGGTATGAGTTTACCAATATAAATAAATGCTACATTCATTAGGTTGGAGCTCCCGTGAGTTTACCAAACCTGAAAATTTTGTTTTCTAATGAAGAATAAAAGGTTGGGTGAGCTTTCCACAAATAGTCTCTCAGAGTACTATCAGCAGTTTACTCATCCCAGTTCTTATATTTAAATATAAGAATTATCAATAAAAAATACCATCAGGCAATGCCTCTATTCTTATACCCCTTCCCTCTTTCAATCCTAATAACATATTTGGTTCCCAATATCTAAGAAATGAGAAAATCAATCCCTATATATAAAAAATTAATTTCTTTAAGTGGCCCCAACTGCTACATCAGCAAGCAAGAGGGGTCACATTGAACTTTAAAATTTGAATTTTGAATTAAAAAAAAATAATTATTATATTTTGAATTTCAAAAAAAAAAGTGACCGTTACATTTATTGATAATAATTATATTATTTTAGAATGCTAAAAATTTGCCACATAGACAAGTAATAGGGAATAAGTGTTAGGAAACTATTGGGTGCAAAAGGTTGAATAATAACTTCCTATACTGATGAATGACACTGTAGCAGGTTACGGGGGCTGTAGCGAAAAATTCACTACAAGGGTTACAATGAAGAAATGAATGGTTATAATTTGATTAGCGATTTTCAATACAAAATTCACTACAAAGGTTACAATGAAAAAATGAATGGTTATAATTTGATCAGTAATTTTCAATACAATTAATAATGCAATTAACAATATTTATTTATTCAGTCAAGTAATGCATAAATAATGACTGTTCAAATCACAACCGTTCATTGTAACCACTGTGGTGAATTTTCACTGCAGCCCCCGAAAACTCTATTGTAGCACTGTAGAATAGGAATTACAATAGGAAAATTGTTGGCAATACTCTTATACTCTATTCTTCTTTTTGCATTAAGTGAAATTATAAAACTACCATCTTTTAACTAGTTATTTTTACATATAATTTGAAATGACATAATTGTCTATTATAAATAAACATTTATAAATTTGGACAAATACTCTTACCCTTAGTTTGGTACAAGAAACTTAAAAAAAATATTTTAAAGTCTAAAATAATTTTATGTATATTATATTTTTAACAACCATATTAAAAATATTTTTTATTTTGTTTTTTTAACTAACTAAATAAAAAATCAATTTATTTCATTTATTTTTATTTTCATACTTTTATGATTTAAACATCTATCATCAATCTGAAGTCATTTAGTCGAATTCTATATGAACCTTTCCAAAAAAAAAAAACCTACAAAAATAAGTAAGTAAATGTATTAAAAATATTAACTTTTAAGCAAAAAAAAAAAAAAAAATTATCATACAAAACATAAGTATCATCATTCTAAAAACTTAATTTGATTTTTTATAATAGGAAATACTTTTTAAAAAATTAAAATTGAAAATTTTATCGTAGTAAAGTTATTCACATATAATAAGTGAATTTTTTTTTTAAATTAAATTGGCAACTGTCCACTTATCCCCCCCAAAAAAAAAATTAGAAAGGTAAAATTATTTTTGGTGCGTTATCTTCTCAATATTTTGTTTATAAAAATATTTTTTTATTATAAAATAAAGGTATTTATGGTATTATAATTATGCTTTTGTTTGAATTTTTGAATATGAGTATTTATAATATTATAATTATACGAAATACATGATAAAAATGAAGAGGAAAAATTATGTAAATTTAATGAATAAAAAAAATAAAATGGACTGCAAGAAAGAATTAGTGGAGTGCAAATAAACTCACTCAAAAATGTTCTATGAATTACATGATTCATTTTTTGAATCATTAAATTCTTAAAAGCATATTTTGATGGTAAATAATAATCCATATATGGTAAATAAACCATTAAGATAATTCTTTTATAAGATATATGGAAGCCCTCAAAGAATTAGATTCAAAGTTCTAAGTAACCATTAAATTTACATTCTTTTTTTGTTATAATAAAATATGCTATTCAAAAATATCGGGGAAATATGAAGAGGGATGAAACTAGGATTTCATGATAGTGAACTAAAAAAATTTCAGTAAAAATTTAACTGTTGATCAAAGAACACTTATCTTTATTTGGGATTTACTTTTGTAAGAATTGAAAATTTTCTTTTGGTACTATGGTTTTTTTTTTTTTTTTTTTTGCTTCGCTTCTTTGTTAGTAATTTAAAACTTATACCTTTCTAACGGTATTATTTTGAGAGAAATAGTTTGTGCATAGTGAGAGAGGGAAGAGTAAAGCAAATAAGAGAAGGTGAAAATGATTGGAGAGATGTAGTGTATAAGGGAGAATGTGAAAAAAAAGGGATGAATGATGATATGGGAGAGGAAAATCTCAGGGGTGGAGAGAGAGGGGAGAGGGGGAGAGAGAAAGGGATTTATGAATTTGTATTGAAAAAGAAAAATATTAATTTTTTGTGCTTTAATTTTTTTTTAATGTAGGTCACATTATTAAAAGTTAAGTTAGCTGAAATTTTTCATTTATGAAAGGGGAACCATTTGAGAGAGAGCAAGAGAGAGGCAGAGAGAGATTTATAGGTTTGCATTGTAAAAGAAAGATGTTAATTTTTTGTGTTTTAATTTTTTTTTTTAATATAGGTTTCATTATCAAAAGTTAACTTAGCTGATATTTTTCATTTATGAAAGGGGAACCATTATTAATAGAGACTTTTTGTGAAAGGAGACCATTATTAATAGAGTATTTATTTTTAATAAATATATCTAACATTTATGTATAGATAAAATGCCAAAGTGAGAGGAGGCATAGCCACCCTTGAACTTACATTAGCTTCATCCCTGAAAATAACCCTAGAGCTAACACTCTTTTGGATTATGGTTGGGATAAAAATTTGTTTTTTTTTTTTGGGGGGGGGGGGAGTGAATGGAAATGGTAGGGGAACAAAATAAAAAATATTCAATTTATTATGTTTTTCAATATGATTGCGAAAATGAGATTAAAATGAATAAAAATTCATAAAAAAAAGTTTAATTTGTATTGATTTATTATAAGAAATGAGTATACACATATAAGTAACTTGATTTCTTCCCTTTTTTTTTGTCATAAATTTTGCTCTAAATACAGGCTTAATATATACTACCACAAAAAATAAAATAAAATAAAAATAATAAAATACGCCTATAGCCATGGGGCTGGTCGCAGCGATTTTTTTTTTTTTTTTTTTCCTATGTCCTAGAGGATGATGGTGGGCTTTTTCTTTCTGGTTTAAGATTGCTGCAATTTATGTCATTCAGGTGTAAAAAAAACTTCTTATTTCGATTAGTTTTTGAGCCAAAATTCTATGGACTGCAACTTGGATTGTTTTATCGTTCAAATCGTGGTCATATGGGTTCTTGTGCCGCGTTGAACCGGAGACTTATTGGTTTAAAGATGACTTACAAGTTAAAACGCATAAGGACAACCTTAACAGGAAAGGAAAGTCCATATTCGTATGTAAGCCTCCACAGGAGTTTTGAATCTCCAAAATTCGAAGAAAAATTGGAATCTGATGGGGGGGGGGACTTTTTCACCCCTTATTCATGTTTGGACGCTACAAATGTGTTACCTTTTAGAGATGTCATGTGATTTCTGACTGCACCTTCATAGTACCTTTGAACCTAAACTGATGGCCCGAAATCCCAAGCCAATACGCTCTCTATTTGTTTTGGACTCGTGAAGGAATTTTGAACCCGGTTAAAATTAGTTGAACTGAATATTAATCATTCGGTATTCCAACCAGATGCAAAAGGTATAATTTTCAATTGGGGGCTCCTATAAGAAGGCTGAAATTACGGCTTTTCTCACGCATGGTGGTGTGGGCAAGAGTATTTTCCTTTGGTGAGTGGAGTGGGTCTTGTTCAGTTATTTGAGACAGAAATCTGAAAAGAGAATTAACATGGGGCTTGGTGAGGCTTTTCCCCTACCTAACAACATATATTTTCAGGAGTTACACTGGGAGAAGGAACAGGAGCAACTATGTCGGACGACGAGGATGAGCCGCAAATGGATTTCTCACTCGATCAATCCAGCGCCGATGGGCATGACATGATGGGGTTTGGTCCTCTACTACCAACAGAGTCTGAAAGATCCCTGATGGAGAGAGTTCGACAAGAATTGAAGGTTGAGCTCAAGCAGGTGATCTTCTACAACTCTTGCAGTAATTTACTCTAGCTGTACCAAGTATTTCAAGCCGTTATGTGCAGAATAACTATTTACAGATGCTAAAAACGCGATGCCTAAAGATTTGAATTCCCCCCCCCCTCTTTATCTTGTAGGGATTTAGGTCGAGGATTGAAGATGTCAGGGAGGAAATACTAAGGAAAAGAAGGGCTGGGAAGTTACCCGGAGACACCACTTCAGTTCTGAAGAATTGGTGGCAGCAACATGCTAAATGGCCTTACCCAACTGTGAGAAACTAACTCGGCCAATTACCATGGCACTGGCAATTTTTCGACTTCCCATTTTATCAATTTTGTTTTGGTTACGTTTCTGAAAATTTAGATGAAATACCAGAATATTTGTATCAGGGACAGGGCTAAAGATTGGAAATTTAAAAATTTACATACACCCTGAATCTAGGATTTTTTTTTCTTCAAACAAGAGCTCTCTCTCTCTCTCTCTCTCTCTCTCTCTCCAGAGCACGCAAAGCATCTGTTGAGAGAGGTGTTCTGAGAAAATACCAAGAGGGATTTTGGAATGGAACCAACTAATGCAGAAGCCAATTTGCCTGTTGTTTTGTATGGATTTCGATTGGATGTATTTATTTCATGAAATTTAATTGCAGCAGTCATGATTCCTGAATCTAATTCACTTGATTTTGTGGGTGAAGAGTTGTAATAACCATTAACGAAGTCATTTCTGGTGATACTTGCAGGAAGATGACAAAGCAAAACTGGTGGAGGAGACAGGGTTGCAGCTGAAACAAATCAACAATTGGTTCATCAACCAAAGGAAGCGCAACTGGCATAGCAATTCACAGTCCCCAACAACTCTGAAGTCTAAACGCAAGAGGTAGAGAGTGGAGCGTCCAGAGTGCTATTAATTGTTTCAAACTGAACTAGAGAAGAGTGATTAAAGAGTACACAAAATATGTCTATATAACTCCATCTTATATGACCATCAAGGGCAGACATCTAGCTAACAATGCTCCAAACTGTTGAAAAAAAAAATTGGAAGTTGAGTCCAAAAACTTGTAAGGTGAGTCCAAACACAATGTAATATATATATATATATATATATTTGGTGTTAGAATGGCTTACTTGTAAGGTTGTTGATCTCTATTTTCTCAAGAGTGAAAACTAACATATTTCTTGTACCACTGGAATGCATCTGCAGTGTACTTTTCGCTTTTGTAATTGATCTATATTCCTTTTAACAGCTATGAAATTGCATGCACAATTCCCTTTTAACAGATAAGAGGGCTATTGCACTGTTTTTCTGGTATTTTTATCAAGCTTATTTGCTGCCTGAGAATGTGCTGAAATTTCCCTCCAATTTATACTTGTGTTGGTGACATGAGAAACTGAGGTAGAGTTAATTTTCCACAAGGTTCAAACTCCTTCGAAGATGGCCATCCTTCTTGACAACTTTTACCATAAAATAAAAGTACTACTACAAGACAGAGATTAATAGAGAACTTTTACCATAAATTAAACATTATAAGGGAGGTACAGATTCTCCCTAGTTGTTATAGATTCTTCTATAAATTTGCCAAAAAAAAAAAAAAGATATTTATTTACATAAGTTACACAAAATTATGTCAACCATGTGGTCATCATTAAAATTTATGTGGTTTAGTTCCAAATCTACTACAACACAGATTAATAAAGAAATTTCACTATAAAATAAAGGGTAAATTACATTACCTCCCCTCAACATTAGGATAAATAAATTTATCACCCTTCAACATTTAAAAATTATATTTACCTCTTTATTTTGAAATGTTGTTAACATTAGTCCCTTTAGTTGAATCAAATGTTAAAACTTAACAAAATATGTCAAAATAACCAAAATTTTAGTTAAATTACATTTTCATCAGTTTTTTTTTTTTTAGCAAAAATCCTTAAAATTTTTTTCCTTTTTACTTGTTTTTTACCTGTGTTCTAAAAATTTTTTAATGAAAACCGACGTAGATTTGAGAAAATGAGGGGAAAAATAAAAAAAAATACTTTAAATTTTAGTTATTATAATATTTTTGTTAAGTTTTAACGATTAATTTAACGAAAAGGGGGTCAATGTTAACAATATTTAAAAATAAGGGGTAAGTGTAGTTATTAAATATTGAGGGATGCTAAGTATAATTACTCAAATATTAAGAGAACATAAATATAATTTATCCTAAAATAAATACAAAGAGAGATACAAATTATCTCTAGCTCTTTAGTGATTCTTCTATATATTTGTTGTTTTTTTTTAAGGGTAAATTACATTTACCTCACCTAAAAATTAGAGAAATTATTAGGACTTCCCCAACCATTTAGATATTATAGGTATGACCTTGATCCGCAAATGCACAGGTCATATATCGGTAACAAATTTAAATTTGTAATGATAGTGGAGTATCGGACATTTTTTCCACAGGGAGAGACGAGTTATAAACACTAGAACTATTCTCTTATTAGTAAGTGAAACTAACTTAATCTAAACTAAATTTGGATTTAGGGGATGCTTAGATATGGTTTGGGTTAAGAATTGTGGAATAAAGGAATTGAAATACTAAATTAAAACAAATACATTCAAAATAAGATAATTAAAAGATCTTGACTACAACCTGAATCTAGTAGTGGGATAATAATTATCTCAAAGTGCTTTTATAATTTAACCTAATCATTGCACATGCATTGTTGGGTTGGATGATATTCTTTGAAGAGTAAGTTATGGAAAACTCCAAGTAAGTAGAGGCATTGAAAATAGTTTTAGACTTATTGAGATATTAAATCAAACATCTAGTGTGCACAAGTATAAACTTGCAACTAAGTTTCAACTATAACGAGGGCCATCGATTTCATAAAAAAAAAAAAAAAAAAAAAAAAAAAAAAACCTAACTTGGAATTCTAAAAAATAATTTCCGAATCACCAAGATATTGAATCAAACACTTGTTATACACTAGAGGAACTCAAAACTAAGTGATGATTATAACATTGGTGATTTGAATCCATGAGAACCCTACCTCATGAAGAGATTCTGATTGAGAAAAGGTAAAGATATTTCCTTGAAAGCATTTGCATTTGATTAAACCACATTATCCCTCTATTTTTAGTGGCTTGAAGCCAAGAAGAGCACTAATCTACTAACATAATGAAAACATAAGCTAACAACACAAACCAGTACATTAATGAAAAACAAGTGCAAAGCAAGATAAATTCAACAAAATAATAATGCAATTAGGAAATTATGCTTCAAAATTAAACTTACAAGTATCGAAGAGTAGCAATACAACAAACACACTTTGAAATTTCTCTCTTGAACTTAATCTAAATTAAAGAGAACTAAGGAAAGAAAACTGGAGAAAAGAGCCCTAGTCTGAACATGTGCCCCTATTTATATACAAATGAAGTGTAAGGGGAAAAGTGTACAAACAATACATTAGAAAGCTGAAGAGTCACAGGTTGTCATTACAGTATGACCGCCCAGGTTAATGCCTACCATGTGTTTGCTTAAATGCTCCTCTAAAATGTCTTAAAACACCCATTTATGTGCCCTTGAATTATAACTTAGTGGTGCACCCGAGCTTGTGCGAGCGCCTAGGTGTTTCTATGCGGGTGTTCGGGTGCTTCTACTGTTCAAACAAATTTCTATCACTAATTTCCAATGTGATTTTAATCCTCAAAATGATGGATTTAGATTTCAGCTGAAGAACAAAAGTTTTAGACCTTTTAAGTCTTTTTTCTAATCTAAAAAGAATCACATCGATCAAAATATTGAATAAAAAGTTATGATTAAAATACTGACAGGATATCACGCTGGAATTATCTGCTGCAATACTTCTTCGACTATTTTGAGCTTAGGGCCATGGTAATTGATCTTTTGTATTAGGATGGCTCTTAGGAGGTTAAGGAAGTGTTGAAAAACCTTGGAGATGTTGGCATTTGTGGCTTGAGTCTGTTTTCACATGCAGGCCAAATGTTCAACTAAACATCCTAGGGGATTCTTAAGCTTATTTTTGCACTTTATCTAATTCCTTTGCCATGACTTATCTTTAATTGCATCATTGGTGCGGTGTAAGCCCTAATCACTATATTTATTAACCGAAATATCACATATGCTGCCAACGCAAATATATGAGATAGTTACACTAAAACTGTGTGCATAGCAATAGACATTAGGTAATTAACATGCTAGAATGATATGAAAATATGTGTTATTTATTGCTAATTAAGGTACCTCTCGAATTCCCCGAAGCTTGGGACATATAAATCTTTCTGTTAAAGAATAAAATGAGACAATGATATATAAGTAATTACTTATGTTATTATATTTTATCCACTTTATAATAAAAAAAGGATAATTATATACAAATAATTGCTGATATCACTATATTCTGTCTATTTTATAACTAACAAAATGATATATGTGTCCCAAATTTTGAGGCGTGGGGGATGTAAGTACTAAATAGTTGGGAAAGGTTTATGTAATTTTTTTAATGTTAAAGAAAAATAGGTGTAATTTAGTTAAAAATAATACTTATTTACTTAAATTACGTGGAATTATGCCAACCACGTGGTCATCCACCGCGTGTATCACGTGCTTCACAACCAAGTATGCATTTTGTTGTTGTTGTTAGCTCCCAGGTTTCTCTCAGACTTCTTTCTTATCAGGAGTGGTGCTTAAATATGTGCTGAAATTTTACCCACCCGTTACTCTCGAAACCAAACACCGCCTAAAGCGCCCCAACCCCAGAAATCAATAAACAAACACGACACACAGACACACTTTCTCTCTACTTGCAACCAGATCCAATCGCCCCCCCCCCCTCTCGCTCTCTCCTTCTTTCTTTCTCTTGCTCTTTCTCTCTCTATTATTATGGGAATCGTGGCCAACGGCTCGTCGGAGAAGCCCCTGAAGTTTCTGATCTACGGACGGACCGGCTGGATTGGTGGCCTTCTGGGCAAGCTTTGCGAAGCGCAAGGCATTGACTATGTCTACGGCTCCGGTCGCCTGGAGAACCGGAGCTCCCTCGAGGCGGATCTCGCCACCGTCAACCCGACGCACGTCTTCAACGCCGCTGGCGTCACCGGCCGGCCCAACGTCGACTGGTGCGAGTCCCACAAAGTGGAAACCATTCGCACCAATGTGGTGGGCACCCTCACCCTCGCCGACGTCTGCCGGAACAAAGGCCTGGTCTTGATCAATTACGCCACCGGCTGTATCTTTGAATACGACTCGAGCCATCCCCTCGGGTCGGGCTTGGGGTTCAAGGAAGAGGACACCCCCAATTTCATGGGATCCTTCTATTCCAAGACCAAGGCCATGGTGAGTTCATTTTACTCTGATGCCAATTTTAATGCAATTTTGGGGTCAATAATTGGATTTGGTTATTTGTGATGCTTAATTCTTGTTAATTGATATGTCTGTGCCCTTGCCGTTGAAGATCTATGTTTTTGTGTGTTTTTCTGGTTTGTAAAATGATCTTGATTCGAAATACTTGATAGTTGTGGATATAAATACTTGTTAAGTTCAGCATTGAGTGTTTGTCTATTTGATAACATAGATTTTTATGTGCTAGATCTGTGATCTTGCTTTTGTATTTCTACTAATAGCATTGTGTGTTTTAGTTTCAGATGTGATGTTCCATTTTCACTTTGAGCTGGTTTGCATCCTTCTTGCAGTGGAGTTGGATGTAACATTGTGTATGCTATTTGATTTTTTTTGAATGGGGATGAAGGTCACTTGCAGCAGTGATCTTGTTAACAATAACATCCTAGTGGCAAAAGTTTGATTAACATTGCAGAAAATTAGAAGGGTAAGGGTTTAATTGCTACATATAAAAGGTGAAATCTGGAAATGGGATTTGGTGCAGAGTGCAAGGATGTCAAGTATAATTTGACCCCGAGGGTTAGCTCAGTGGTCGACGGATAACCCCGAGAGGGCGTAAGCCCAGAGACGGGGTTTCGAATCCCGCTGAGTGCGTCCTCGACTTAAACGGTGGAATGTCTTGGGTCGGGCCGTTTCTCCCCTGGTTTACCCACCAGCTACGCAGACCGTTGAGGCCTGTAATATATCGATGGGGTTCCGGGTTAACAAAAAAATGTCAAGTATAATTTACCCTAGAATTAAAGATAAGAGGAATTTCTGAAGTTGAAGATTGTAAGTTTGTAATCTAGTCGTTGATTTTTTATTTTTGTTGATCTCATCACATAATGCTAGAACTCCCACTAACATTCCAAAAGGCCTTAATCCCTGATATTAATGATCCCTGTTCTGAGTGCACTAGAACTCTGTTTCTCAACCTGGATTCTACATGGACTCTAAAGGCATCCACATCTTCTTGTCTCAAAAGATTCTCCAAAATAAAGTAAATACTGATTTTAGAGATTCTCTATTTAATAACGTTCGCATCAGTCTCTACGTAATTTATCCTATCTAAATAGAAAATGCTACAATGTCTTTTTACATTTGGAGAGCCATTGTAAAGATTCTCTAAAGCAGAAAAGATGTATAGATACTGATGTATGTATGTTTTTCACTTTTTTATTTTTGTTTTAGAGAAGAGAAGTGGTTTAGAGAAGTTGATGCGGATTCCTTAGAGCCCTTTCTGGAGTCTCTACTGTGCAATTTTGGAACATTGAAAACCAACAATTTCCTTTATTGAAATTATTTATACAGTAGCTAAAAGTAAAACTTGCATTGGTTTTAGCATATTAAATTGCATTAAGCTAAAGTCTAATGAAACCATTGAAATTGTGAAAATTGAAGAAATAACATATTTTACATAGCTTCACCACTTTTCTATCTGCATTATTATTAAGATGCGTAAATGTGATGTTCATGTATTAAAGAATGTACAGCAGTATATGAAAGGTGAAAGTGATTGTTAATGTTGATGGTCATTCCTCTTTATTGGTTTCTAAAGGTGGAAGATTTGCTCAAGAATTATGAGAATGTCTGTACATTACGTGTCAGAATGCCGATCTCATCTGATTTATCCAATCCCCGCAATTTCATCACGAAGATCACTCGATATGAAAAGGTTGTTAACATTCCAAACTCCATGACGATATTGGATGAGCTTCTTCCGATCTCCATTGAGATGGCAAAGAGAGACCTTACTGGGATATGGAACTTCACAAACCCCGGAGTTGTCAGCCACAATGAGATTTTAGAGATGTATCGGGATTACATCGACCCCAACTTCACATGGAGGAACTTTAATCTTGAGGAGCAAGCGAAGGTGATCATTGCCCCGAGGAGCAACAACGAGCTTGACGCAAGCAAGCTGAAGAAGGAATTCCCTGAACTGTTATCCATTAAGGGATCTCTCATAAAGTACGTGTTCAAGCCAAATCAGAAGACTACCGCTGCTTGAAACTTCGAGGTTTGAGTTTTTTTGTGTTGTCATAGTTCCAATTACTCAAATTTAATTCCTACAAGCCAATGCCATGTCTCCAATATATGGGGTCTTCATTCCCCATGACATGCGTGGTTGCTGTATTTGAGTGTTGTATTTGTATTTTACCTCAATTATGAATAAATTAGTTGGAAGTGAGTTCTTGAGCTGTCATCTATTTAGTTTACAATTATGTTTCTAAGGTTCCAATACTATTATGGCTTTCCCCTTAGTGATTTAGTTAGATTGAAATTAAACAGGTCTTTTGCCATGGCTTTAGATTGTCTCATGATAAAAGAGAATGTCATGAAATGGTCATTATTACACTTTGATTCTGTTATCTTGTTTCACACACATATTGGAGATGTTACTACTTTATGTTTATTTAAAATAGTACTTTATTTAAGAGAATAGAATAAAATGTTAGTATGAGAATAATCATTCAATTTTATTTTGTTATCGCAAATTAGGTCTTAGGTATTTCTTGAGAGCATAGTTTTAAAAATCGGCTGTTGACATTACGTAACGTCGCTAGAAACATTTTCGGATTTCCCGTTCTCGTTACGTTGATTATTTTTGCTTGTTATGTATCCCGTTACAATTGTTATTTTTCGTTATCATTATCCCAGCCATTATGGCTTTTTAAAAACCATCCTCAAGAGGGTAGCTTATTATGGAGACACTTGACTAGAATAATATATCGAAAGGAAGGGATGAAGTGATTTAACTTCTAGGATAATATACGGCGGTAAGTTATCTATGCATACTGGGGGACGCAGAAGAAATTTCTATGTTGGTACCCTTTGGAAGTTTAAATTTTAGCAATTTTTGATTTTTTTTATTGATAGTTACTTGTTGCAATTCTTGGTTCGTATGGTGAGATAAGTAGCAATTTTTTGCAAATTTAGGGTGTTTGGTAAAATTTTTAGCTAGTTTTAGTAACTTTCGGTGATTTTTTTGTTGACAAGTTACTGTAAATAAATAAAAAAAATAACAAAAATTAGTGATTTGCTAGCACTTAAAAAACAAAAGTTGATAGTTTTTTTTTTGGGTTGGGGGGCCTAAAAATTGTGCCTCTTACCGGTCTCGATGTGAGAGATAGGCTGACTATATGTCTACATGCAAGGGCGGACGCGGGTTTAACGAGGTCGAGCGGGTGCGAGTACCCCCACTAACTCGGAAAATGTCATTATAATTTATGAATTTTACTTTTTCTATAAATTACATATAAATTTGCCTTCACTGAATTTATAGTAGGTTGAAGGCAGCCATGGAGTTTCCTCCAAGATCTACCTTTCCAACTGGGTTGGAGAATTCGTAGAGTTTCCTCCCTCTTTAAACTTCCCTGTCCTTCCCTGTCGGGCAATAAATTCAAGTAGTGATTGGAGTTCCGAAAAAAGTTTAAAAAAATAATTAAAAATTAGTGTAAAGTAATATATGACAAATTTTGATTGGAATAAATTAAAAATATTTAAAGTTTTTTAGAATTTTTTTGAAAAAAAACTTAAAGCTCCAAATTGGTAATCAATATCTAAATCTCTATATGTCAACAAATAAGAAATAAAAGATACAATAAACAAACAAAATAAGAAATAAAAGATACAATAAACAAACAGGGAGAGATGAGAAAGAAACTTTGAAATAAGAAATAAAAGATACAATAAAAAAACAGGGAGGGATGAGAAAGAAACTTTGAAAACATTGGAAATTTTATTATTACTTCTTTTTTTTTAATGACTCGGTATCGAGATCAGTTTATGCGCATCTTGACTGATCCCAAAAACTTTAAAATAACCATCTGGTACTTGTTAAGCTACTCTTATGATTTTTATTATTACACTCTTCTATCTTGTATGTAATTGAGTTTGTCCTAGCCATGGATCCCACTCTCCCAACACTGAACAAAATCAAAATTATTACACTTTTTTTTTTTTTTAAATCAAGAATACGCGGTGAAAGACAACTGCCTCAAACTCCTGTCTTTGAGAATCACGGGGGCGGGGTTAGCTATTAGCTTCTTTCACTTGTGTCCGTTGATCCCTTTCTTGCCAAACATTGAAGGACCTCCGAAGTTTGCCTTGGGGCTATTCACTGCATCGTCATTATCAAGATTATACGGAGCAAGAGGAACGTAGTTATAAACCACGACTGGGGCATAAACCCAATGGACGAATTCCTTATCTTCCCACGCAACGTAACCTGATATAATCGGTTTCTGGGCAATCTTTGGTCCTGTTACAGTTACCGTGAACGATTTTTTCTCTCCCACGGCCGAGAAGGAAAGGACAGGTGGTTCCACCATGATATTAATACCTTGATAGGACATAAACGCGTTAGCAGTGTAAGTTGAGTTTGCAGGACCCACATTGGTCACTGTCCTCTTAAAGACACCATTGATCTGCTCCCCGTCCCCCAGGTACAGCGCGAACGAAGGGTAGTTGAGGTCCCATCCTCTTCCTGGTACTATGCCGCTGCAACTGCTTTTGTCCCCGGTGACAAGTCTTAGCGTCGTCGTGTTGTAACCCTGCTTGCAGAGGAAGTTAATATAATCTGCCTCCGACGCATCAAACACAAGTCCGGGGTCCACTGCACCAGCAGGGTTAACGTGCCCAGAACCATATGCAAATTCACGGTCTCTGTGCTTTTTTGGGTCCATGGGAAAAGCTGGTCATGCATGGAGAAGGATCACTATCAGAAAGAAGTTGAATAAGTGATCAACAAATCTAAAGTCTGGGCTTCTCTAGTTCCTTACCTGTGGTCATGAGTGCAGATTTGATGGCGGCTGGAGACCAGTCCGGGTGGGCTGCTTTGACATAGGCGGCGGCACCACTGGCGTGAGGGCAAGACATGGAGGTTCCGGAGATTATGTTGTAATTGACGCTCCTGGTGTCGCCATCGTAGATGGAAGGCGGTGCCACTGGTGACCAGGCAGCGAGGATGTCCACTCCGGGGGCAGTGATATCAGGCTACTCTCACCATCAACGATTGCATGCATATATTTAGAGACACATTTACAAACAAAAGAAAAATTCATAAGATTAAGATTACAAATCATTAATTTTATCACCTTGAGAATATCTGGACTGATCGGATTGGGTCCTCTGGAAGAAAATGAGACGACAATCGGAGCCATGTCGTCCTTCAAAGGCTCAGCTACTAGAATAGTCGCAGTTGGGTATCTGTAATGGTTTGACATATGTTAAAATTACACTAACATTGATCACGCCAAAGCCAGATCAAATATGAAGGAAAAAAAATAAATAAATAAGAAGGCATAACGTAAGCATTATGAGGTGGATTACTTACTCTGCAGATCTGATGTACTCCAAAAGTTTCAACCGGTCTTCCTTGCTGATAACTGTTGCCGGCAATGGGTAACTGAAGGCAAAATCATCGAGATAATCAACGGATGTTAATATGGCACCGGCACCATTGGCTAGCAGAATCCCAGAACCATCATTGAAGAAACCATCTGGGGAGGCCTCACAAAGAACAATCGTTTCCTCCACCTGGTGTGAATTCATGGCGCCAGCAATGCAGAAGCTCGAAGCTATTGGATTGGATCCGAACGTGTAGTTCACTGCATCCCCTCCATAGATCAATGAATACGAGGTCCTATTGAGGTTAAAGCTATTAACAGAAAGTCCCTGCAATTTTGTCAAGAAATCATCAGTGCTTCGATGAAAAAGATAATTATTCTACTATCTGCAGCTACCGCAAATTTTAGAATATTACACACATTGAAAACTTGTCCATTGCCGAGAACAACTTGGGAAATGAATTTCCTGTCAATGGTGCTGGCAGCAACTGTAAGTGACCAGGGCGCAAAGTTGGACACAGAAACGGAAGTGGGCCCCGAATTTCCCGCAGAGTTGGATGTTAGTATACCATTCTTCACGGCATGGAAAGATCCAATGGCAATGGGGTCTTCGAAGTAATCCATCGGCCAGTCTGATCCGACGGAAATTGATATTATGTCGACGCCATCAGCAATTGCATCGTCAAATCCTGCTAGTATATCTGCAAGACCACATCCACTAACCCAGCAAACTTTATAGACGGCAATCCTAGCACTGGGGACGCCGCCTCTTGCCACTCCCTCAGCTAGCCCGTAGTAGCTCACTCCGGCCACCTCCTGGCCTGCTGCGGTTGAGGCAGTGTGGGTTCCGTGCCCTACTGAGTCTCTCGGGGATTTGATATCCCTTTCGTCGTAAAATCCCTCGCTGTTGTAGTACCGTGCTCCTATGATCTTACTGTGTCATTGGAAAGGAATTTCTTCAGTCATTGAATGAGGTATAAATTGACTAAATTACCATTATTAATCTAATATATTTCTAAAAAAAAAAATAGAGTAACTTACCCTATTAACTCATAATCTAATCGCATTTATAAATGTATTCCTGCATACTAAATATTAGCACAAGAAATAAACATTCTTATTCTTTTAACATAGTAAATATTCGAATTTTGTTCGCATCAGCAACAAAGGATCGATAGGTTAAAATCATTCGCGTCTTTTGTTTTTATTAAATCATTTTCCTTGTACGTCGTAAACAAGTAAACTGCTTTTGAGAAAGAAAGAATTAACCCTTACTTGTTACAGGTGAAATTTCCTTGGCATGTCCCCTTCCATTTTGCTGGTGGAGGGCCCATATTGTTATCACTGAAGCTTTCGGATTCAGGCCAGATTCCTATAAAAAAAACAAAGCCAAAATTTTGAAAATACTTCTGCAGAGGACAGGCAACGGAACGCTCACTCTTACTCTTTGTGGCGAATAGTTACTCTGTAGAAAATAAGATAAATACCTCAAAAATTGTTTAGACTTTTTCGAAACTCAAAAGATCCTAAAAAAATGACGTGGTTGCGACGTGATTGTAATAAAAATGCAAAGAACGGTGTAACAATTATATTATTGTAATAAAAATGTAATATAACAAATTAATTGTTTTTTTTAAATGATAGGTCCACAATTATACCATATATGCTATTCTAAAATATATATATATATATATATATATATGATCGTGTGGCATTATCTTACCCGTGTCGAGAACTCCAACGATGACATCTCCTTCTGGGTAATTTCCAGGGTTGCCACGACTCAAACCCATGAAGTCCCAAGACCTCGTAGTGTGCAACTTCAGTCTGTGATTTGGAATCACTGAAATTACACCTTCCATTTCTGCAACCGACACCACGTTACAATTATTATAAGCATTTAAAGAATAACTAAGAAAAACAAATGATAAACATTCATCTTCTGTATCTCTCTCTCTCTCTCTCTCTTTTTTCCCATCTTGTTTGATAATTACAGTCACCTGAAAATTTTGCAACTTCTTCATCTGTTAGCTTGGCTGCAAATCCATTAAAACTCCTCCCGTAACTGTAAATTAGCGACTCCTTGGCAGTCGAAGCGCTGCAATTGAAAACAAACTCAAAACGCTTAAAAAAATGCAGTGAAAGAACGTCTGGCTGCGTGGCAGCAATCTCAGTAGGAAGAAGGGCTCATCAGTAATTAATAACCTTCCGAGTACACTTTGAAGCATGGAATGATGCGTGGAAGCAATGGGTGCATCTCCTTGAGGCCGCTCTCCCATGTACACGACATGAAGCTATCACGCAAAACCAGAAAAGATTATGGTTAAATTAACCTAAAGATATTCCTCTCTAGAAATTAAGAACTAAGTTGATCAGGCGCTTTGCCATGTTGGAAACAGCGTTACCCGATTATTCTATTTCATACAAAGTACCAGATGTAACAAAGATAAGAATATGAGATATGTACTGGCAGCCAGACAAAACATTTAGGTCTCATGTGGTTTATTTTTTTATTTTTTATTTTTATTTTAAGCTCATTTTTCATTGTGTACTTTTAAAAATAAGAAAAATAACTCAAATTTCATTTAGTTACTTGTATTTTCAAAATTTATTTTCAAAAACAGAAAATAAGTTTCTACGTGAAATAAAAAACGGTAAAAACTTATTTTGAGAGTTTTTAAAAAAATAAAAAAAATCTCAAAATATGAAAAACAAAGCATTTCTATTCCCTCGTTTTGATATTTTTAACATATAAAACAAAAATAAAAAACAGAAAACAAAAAAAATAAATCGAATACCACCTTAAATTTTCTAATTTTTTACGGTTCCTAAAAAAAGTAACAATATATATTTTTTTCATTGTAGAAGAAAAATTTTCAATCCTTCATATATATATATATATATATATCATTTTTTTCTGTAACTTTTATGTATAATTTTTATTTAATAATAATCATATTTTATGTTTGTATATTACAAAATATATATCCATATTTAAATTTTATCATGTGTTACTTATCTTACCTAATTTTGAACCTATATCCTAATATACTAAGAGTGCGTTTGGTATAGAGTTAAAAATTAAGAAATTAAAGTTATGAAAGTAATTTCTAACCTTTTACTCTCATAATTTTTCACATTTTTTACGTACCCACATCCCTAAATAGCTAACATTTAATTTCTCAAAATAGGGAATATCAACTAATTTAATTTTTTTTGTAAAATATATCAATCATAATTAAAAAAAAAAAGGATAAAAATTTACAGAAATGACATTTATTTCGTTTTAATTTCGCACAAAATGCACCCTAAAATTAAAATTTTAGGAGGTTTAACAAGTAAACACGTGTACCTGCAGATACTTTTTAATTATTATTCCAGTCCCTGTAACGTGAGTAGGAAAGACATAAAAACTAGTAAAGCATTTTTACCTTTCTGTCTTGGCAATTACAATTTAGCACAAAACCTGCGAGTAATAATGCAGAAAGCAAAGAAAGCAACCCCTGGTTCGCCATTCGGGAACAATTGCTGGGTTTTGTTCTTTAAAGTTGATGGATGATGGTGAATGAAAAATCTCATGCTCAAATTTATAAGCCAGTTTTTGGCATTAAATTGTCCGCACAATCTTTTAATTTAATTAACCGGCACAATGCTTATGCCGTCCTAATGTCTTTGTGATTGTCGCCCCCTGCCGTTTGCCTCGAAAGGAAGCCGGCATCTTTCGCAGCTCTATGGAATCAAATGTAAAGAAAAGAGCATGGATTAGTACAGCTAATTTTTTTTTTAAATAATAAAATATTTCAAATTGAGCATTGGTTTGCTTATTTACCAAATTTGGATTCAGAGAGGTAATTTGTAATCAGGATTAATTGTTGAAATAAAATTAGACAGTTCAGATATATTTATTTCTTTTTAAATTAAAATAGTGTAATACATTTGAATCATTAAATTTTAATTCAATAGTCCACAATCAATAATTAAAGAGTCTGAACAGAGATGAGAGCGATCGCTCAGGGAAGGTGAGCACTGAGCAGAAGCATGATAGATTGTTTGCTGAGTTGAGATCATTAATTACATGATTAAATTCGCAACACATGAATTAGTTAGGAGATCTCGAAATGGGGGGTTTCAAGTTCTGCCAATGATAGCGACCCAGATTCGACAAAGGGAAGGGGTTAGCGCTTATCAAGCTCCCACAAAATACACCCAGTTTGAATTTCCAGAGTTTAGAGGAACTTATTTGACATGATGGTTGTGCAAAAGGAAACCATTTCTTCAAATTTGATTTGACGCCGGAGAGGGGGGCTAAGGTACAAATTGCGTGAATGCATCTTGACGGAAAAAAAAAAAAAAAAAAAAAGCAGCTTTGGAGTGATACCAACTTTATTCAAAAGTTGGAAGGAATTTATCTAATTTTCCATGGAACAAATTTTTAGTAGAAAACACTCGATTTGTGCTTCTTAAATATTTGATAAAATATCAATTTTTATCACTTTTCCATTTAGTTATAATTTACTCAATTCAAAAATTACCAAGATTTTTTCTAAACAGACAATAAGTTGCTAAAAGTTGTTAAAAGGTACCAAAATTATCAAAATTTGTACCAAACACTCAAAAAGTTGCCAAAAGTTGTTAAAAGTTACCAAAGTTTATCAAAAATTTTATCAAATACTCAAAAATTACAAAAAATTTCTAAACTTGTTTTCATAAAACAAGTCAAAAATTTTAATTATCAATTTTTGACAAAAATTACTAAAAGCCGAACTTGTAAACAGCCCCACTTATCACCTATTTAATATGGTAGATTTATCTAAAGAATATGATGTCAATTGCTTTTTGGCTAAGATGACTCAATTTTTTTTTTTTTTTTTTCTTTGCTAAACCAAATCTATCAAACACCGATACCACTAGTCAACAGTCCATTCCTAGTAATACCACTGCAATCCTACCTTAAGTCTGATCCCTAACTACCCAGAATTCAGCTTCAAAATTTGTGCCTTCTAAACCATTAGTGATTAACCTAGGCTGAAAAATACTTACTAGCAAGGAAATGGATGGAAGGAGAGCTAAGAATTCATATGCTTTTGGTGTGACGAAAGTTTCACTCCTGGTCATGATGTAAGCCCCGAAAAAAATTCATTTTGCTAGCTGGTGGATTTCCTTATTTTACCACGTTTTCTGAAGTGTTTTGAAATCTATCTTGCTTCCAATTCCTTCTATACTCTGTATGCAGAGTATATATGGGTTATTTTATAATAGTTTTATAAATCTAAACTTATCTGCACTCTTTTATGGGTCGCTAATTATTTTTGTAAGCTTTGAGTGATTAATGCATCTCATATTCTTTAAAATTATATTCTTCCAGTTTTGAATTTTTTTTTTAATATCTTTAAATATTTTTCTTTGGAAAATTTATTGCTTAATTGTACACAAGTTCATGATTTTGGCACATCGAATGTTGAGGTTAGTTTCTTTTGTTTGTTGTCAACGTATTATAGTTTACTTAACACCTAGTTACGTATCAAAGTCCAAGACCAAGCACATAATTTTTATTTTATGGAGATGATCCAATTATTATCAAAACTTCATGGGCATGAACATAAGAACCCTTAATTACATCTAGAGAATTTTGAGATGGCGTGTGCTTTTTGCACTAATTTTTATATAAATGATGATATTCGATGTAAAATTTTTCATTTATCATAAAGCACAATCTAATACAATCACAATTAATCGCAATTAATCTTGATCAGAACTATGCAACTACCCTGTAAGATGCAACAATAAAATAATAACAGAATAATAATAAAATAAAAAGTTCTCAATCCATGGCAAGGCAACTATTCTCCACATGGCCATTACAACCAATCGAATATCAAAATAATAAATTTTTAAAAAAATATCTCCTCAAATATCAAAAGAATATAGTGTTTCAAAATATAACCGAAAAATATATCCAGTAAAATCATTAGTTTCGACCTGGGAGTTCCACATACATTTTAGGTTCAAAACTTACAACCCATCATATATTCTCTATTTTATAGTACTTTTTATCCTCAAAATCAATCTCAAATCAACAACATTATCCATATCTAATTTCAATTTCATCATTATCTTATCATTTCATTAAACATCACGTGTTTTTCAATTTCATCTCAACATATCATCACTTTGTAACCAAAAATTAAACATTAAGATATGATTTATAATCCAAACAAGTCAAATAATGCAAAGGGAATCTTAGGTGTGTGGATGAAGAGCACATGGAAGTGAGGACTTCATGTGCACAAAAAGCTCAAACCAGAAACCCATGTGCAGACTGAGGGTAGCGTGCACAGGGCCAAGGTCATACGCAAACGAGGTTATGCCTTGTTCACACAAGAAGGAGCGTGCACACGTGAGACTAGATCTCGTGCACACGTGGGCAATATTCAATGCATGCGAATGAGAACTCCATTCTCGTGCGCACGGGGAGAACAAGACAGGGTCGTGCGCACGAGTCTTGGCAAACGTGCGCTCAACTGAAGACCTGGAATTGTAAATCAGCAGCTCCTGTTTTGGTCTCCAGATATCAATTCATAATTTTTCCAATTTTATAAGCAAGTGGTTTACCAAAAAATACTCATTTTCAGTCCACATGAGTATTCAGAAGTGTTCAAATCATCAATTTCTAACTTTAGCATGGATTTAATCACTTTCAAAATCACTATTCATCATCTTCTTTGCCAACACACCTTTACATATGTATACATGCACATGTATCTATCACACAATTATATTTCATGCATTATATGCATCTAAGTAATACAATGATAAATGTAAAACCAAAGTCCCCTATCTCAAAATGATCAACTAAATAAGAAGAAGAAAGTCAAAAAAAATGATATGCATTTTGGAATAAGGGTAAGCTAGACTAAATTGGGCAGCAAAAATTGAATGAAGACAAGTGGCAGCCTGTCAAATCTGGACAAAACGTGCACACGGGAATGAAAATGCCATACACACGCCACCAACAGACTCCTTGCACACGAAAATAAGAATGTCATGCGCACAACATGAAACCCCCTATTATGGTGCACATGAGACACTGAAACCTTGAGACTGACCTTTTAACTCAAGCACCACCAATTCTAAACTGATACTGAGCAACCGAGCCCAACATATGCATCAATTAATGAGATCATAATAAAATAATAAGTCAGACTTAACATATAATAAATAAAATAATAGTAAAAAAGGAACAGATCATTACAAAAAAATTAAGAATTCAAAAAAAATGATTTCTATAAATGTTGGGAAAAGTTTAAATATCTATTGCACTCGTCTCAGTCATGGTTATAAGTTCCAGTAAATTATAGAATTCTTTTATGATTCTCCAACTTTGGAGATATGTGTCAAGCCCTTGATTTGATGTTTGATGGAGATTTTCTTGAATTAACTGTAGAAGAGCCCAGGAATCTTTTTGAGACATTGTCAAGTCAAGGAGTGAAATTGAGAACCATGATCATTGGTTCTTCATTAGCCTCAACAGAAATTTGTACCTTTGAACCTAATAAGTTTAGACCAAAATGGGGTCAGCAGTTGGGTTGGGATTTCCTCCCCGTATGCTCAACTAAATTTCATTTAAACCAGATAGCACTGAGAATGCTGTTATCATTATCCCACTTTCTCAAGGTAGAAAACAACCTAAAAATCAACAAATCCCTTAAAACATTGATCGATCAGAATGAGAAATAACACAAATTCCATTTCATATATATAAGCTGGTAATACTTTCAGCCAAACAAACTATTTACTAAATGGAACGTACAAACTCAGGCAAGCAGACTTTATTCTTCTATGTGCTGATATCATCATCTCTTTAAAGAACGGTTGAGCCAATTTCTTGCGGCTTACATTTCTTACCCTTTTATCAGTGACCGTTCACAACTGGTCCGTTCTCACAAGCAGCAGCCTTGGTTCCGGTCTTCTTCGCATAGAATCTTCGGTACATGGAGTCAACTTCAGTGAGATAGTAGGTGCCTGGAGATAGAAGGCTGCAGTCCTTGCTAGTCACGAAGTCCTTGGCCCCATACCTGTGCTCCATAAGCTTCATCGTTTTGACAAATTTTTCTGGAGGGAACTGCACCGAGGCATGCTCATCAAAATATGAAAGATCTTAAATTGCATCAGGTTTCGTGCTTCTAAACACGTGTAGTCAAATTCAATTCGGATTCAAGGCTATATAATTTGGCGAATCTTCAGGACCAAAAAATAAAGAAAGAACGGTACCTCATGCCTTGACTTCAATTTTTTGTCAACATTCATGACACTTGTGATGTTTGACAAGCTAAAAGGATGTTGACCCTCACTGAATCTGAAGGAGAACATAGTGGCGGTTAAACCACTGCCATATGAGAACATTACCACCCGCTGGCCTGCCTATAAGCAAGGAAAAACAGATGGCGTTAGAAGAAAGACAAGTAAAATTTGAAGTGGCATATGAAATAGTTTAAGCATTTACCAGTGAGCTACACTTGTTATGAATAAGAGATGCAAATGCTGCATAGAGAGATGCAGTGTACATGTTTCCGACTTGCTTTGGCAGCAATGTGGCTGGTTGTACCTTGGCATCATATAAAGGCTTTGCAACTTGTTGGGTTGCCTGCAGATGGGTTGGTATTAAGTGCTCGTCAACAAGAGAATCCAATCTCAGCTACATTATAGAAGAGCAACACTACCTCCAGGAATTACCATATTGCATTATTCAATGTTGTTGCCGTGTTAACCGAAAAATGTTCTATTCTCTCCAGGCATAATATTGATATCACATATGTTTTTTCTATGTAATAGAAATACATGTTAAAACCAAATAGTTGAAACTTGAAAATAACCTTCTCGAGATCGCGGCTTTGGTAACTTTCATCTCCATTTAAAGCTGAAAATGGAGCTAGCTTTTCTTTAGCTGCCTCATCAACAGAGCTGCAAGTAAAGCGAAAAAACTCAGCCACTATGCACGAGTGCATCAAGAGGATAAAAAGTGGTAAACAATTTCATGTTTCAATTCGCAGGGGTGAAGATAATACAGGTACCTTGCATTCCTTAAGAAATCGTTGAACAACAACCTTGCAAAGCTCTTCTGAACAAGCTGCAGCAGTTCAAGTAAAAAGTTCAGAAATACAATGGTTCGTGCACTCTTGAAGAGTTACAAATGGAAAAAAGAAAGAGAAATTAACACAAGATTTTAACAGTTTTAGATGAACTACCTTGTTGTATGGAGAATGAAACACAAAATAGTCAGTGTCAGAAACTGAAAATTGCTTGCCCTCCAATTTCTCATACCTATATAACAAGAAAGACTGTTAAGGCATTCGTAAAGGCAAAATAACAATAATAATAATAATAACAACAGCAGCAGCAGCAGTAGTAATAATAATAATCACTTTGTCCATATCAAAACAAAGAATACAGCTCATAGTATTTCAAAAGCCGCTTACTTATTACAGAGACGTCTATAGCAAAAATCAAGTGCCATGAGATAACAAGTCTGTGAAAGCTTTCCATCAACAACCTACAAAAATAATTGTCCAAATATGAAAATCACATAGAATTAGGTTGTGATAAACAAGAAATCTGCACAGTATAATTAAAAAAAAAAAAAATACAAGGAACAACCACAGCTCTTGTTTTTGTTTGACGTGTGATAATGTAATCAGTAACAACATGTTTTAACGATCGAAAGCCAGTATTAGGAATGATTTTTTTTTTTTTTTTTTTTGGTTGCTTCAGTGTTTGGAATAGAACTACTAGTAGTTTTATGGCAGCAGGACTTCCTAAATTCCCTCTTCTGTTGTTTAAGAAAAATGATTTGTAGCAGAAAACAGGCACAATGATATAAATCATGGAGATACTAATCAGACAAAATCATACCCTCCAAGATAAATAATTTTGTAAGATTTTCTACACTTCTCGAATCTGGAAAATTGCAGTTTCCAAGAAGATATTTCTCTCCTTGGCATTGTCATACTGATACTGCAGGAATAGGGAGCACTTTCTCCCAGCAGGAGGTTCACATTTGAACCACAGTCGGCAATTTATTTGAAAAATGGACAATTTTGATCAATATAATGCAGCAATTCAACTGAACTTACATGCACTACCTAACTTATAAACCCAGATGGTAGTTTCTACCATCACGTTTCCCATTTGGTGTGTTGGACGTAAGACAAGAATCCAAATGCCTTTTGTAGAACACCATGATCAAAGTACTATGCACAAAGCACTGAGAGTTTTTATGGTACATGACAATAGTTAAAGGACGTTTGCAGAGAATTACCGGATATTCACTTGCAAGGTTAGGTTTGTAAAAATCATAGGCATGAGCCATATGGCTTCCCCTTAATTTGCTTTCTAATGCTATTGGAGCATCAGGCCCTATGAGCATAGCAATAGCAGCAGCACCCCCAGTAGGTCGAGCTGGTCCCTCTGCATAGACCTGTTAAAGAAAACCCCTAGTAAGTAAACAGAAAATAATTCCACATGAATGGGCTGGAGAAATCAAAAGCCGCATGTGTAATCATACATGCACATATAAAGTTATACTAATCTGCAGATGGAAACCTTAGGATCATATAAAAAATATGATTTCTAATAAATGAAGAAGCCCAACATATGAAGGGAAAACAATGAAATCCAATTGACGAGTTCTAGCGGTAATGAACAAGATGTCCCACTCAATAACTTGATTATCAATGGCTAGCAAGCGTTCTGGCAAAACAATATTCAATTCACAGGTCAATTCAAGGGAAAAGTTAATGATCCGAAGGAGATGGTCATACCGCACTGTCTGTGCACACCACAAGTCCATAGCGACCATCCCATGAACAACTCTCCACCCAATTGACACAGTTGAATAAAGCTGCAGTTCCTCCATAGCAAGCGTTGGTTGAATCAACACCTTCAATGTCAGTATTTCCGCTTTCCTGCTCATTTCACATAAGAAAAGACAGCAGAATAAATACGTGACAACAGAATCTATAGGATTTGCTGAAGAACATGAAATAAAAAGCATCACAGGTGACAGCAAAGAAAAGGCAGGCAATCCAAAAATGGCCACTCAAATTAAAGTACTTCTTATGAAATAGTACAGGAACACACAAGAAAAGTAATCAGGAAACTGGACTTGGAACACATTCAATCAACTCAGGCTCAGCTCTAAGTAACTTCAGCCATTTAAAACAACCTCCTAAATGACATGTCCTACTTCTAAAGCTAAAACTTAGTAGTAAAAAACCAGTTGGTAATCCAAATTACACAATCTTGCACTCACAAGGCCTCAGCTAGCTGAGGCTCCATCAAACAGTCACAGCTCATGAATCCAATCACACAATTCAAATAAGAAATGTGAGAATTTGCAAGGAAAAGAGCAATACTATCATTCTGATAAGGATTGATACCTCAAATATTTGCATCAGGAAAGTCTTAATGGACTTGCTCTTGTCTATAACAGTCTCACTGCCCACTTCAAGTCGACCAATTTGTTGTGGATCAACTCCATACTTCTCAAGGAGGGAAGTAACAGCTGTCAAACTGAAAACCGCAAAGTTAACAGCAAGATCACATCCATGTAGAAAAACTAAAATATTTATTTTTGTTAACTGAAAGTTCAAAGGGCTTCTTACATTGATAGAAAGATAAATTATAAATATATCCAAATGGTAAGTACGAAACGAATCAAAAGTTCCCTTTCATATTTACACTAGCTAAAGTGTGACACTATCTAAAGTAATACTGCTTAAATAATAGCATTAATTTTAGACTGACGTGTATGGTAAGGCACAGATGGCAATTGAAAAGGAAAAGGTCATCGGCGCAGGTTCACATGCAACAAGAATCAATAATACTTTATTACGTCAACTTGAATTAAAGACAATATTTAACAGCTTCTTTCACGTGAATCAGATTTTTAATAACTACGAAACCTTGAGGTAGGAACGTTGACAAAAATGTTCAGTCTGCTAGTAGCTAAACTGAATAACAGAGCTTAATATAATAATTGATCTCAATTAACAAAAACAGGTCTTAAGATCCACTGAAAACAAATAAACAAACAAACAAAAACAAAACCATGACAACAGTGAGAAGATCGAACTTTTCAAAAGTAAATCTTAAAATTTATTAAAATCATATCAAAAATTTATTAAAAGTCAAGCAGATCTTTGAGAAAATAAAGTTGTTCCCCTTTCAATTTAATGCAACGGAAAGCAGCCTCTCAAACAATATAGCACAATGAAATGATTATTACTTGCTTCTGAATATACCTCACATGCAAATGATCAAGCTCAGCAGCAAAATCGAACAATTCAATTCAGTAGCATTCATAAGTAATGCAATGATCAGATGGGAAGTCCAAACCTCATGGAGATGACATCTTCCACCTCTGTACAAAATGCCATACAATCTTGTCCAAGCCCAATTGTGTATTTGCCTTTGCTTGCCCCATCATGAGCCTCTAAAGCTTCCTATATAGCACAAATTGGTAATCAAACAAGAATTCCCACCCATGAAGTTAACTTAAATTGTTTATAACTTCAAACTATGTAGCTAAAAATAAAAATAAAACCATTCAACAAAGTAAACAACTGCAATACCATTTTTTTTTTTAATTTCAACTAGGAGATACGCAAATTAGAGTCAAATTTAAAATGACTTATTACAAAAATAAATAAACAACGAGTAAATATATATCATGGGAAACATTAAATAAAAAAAATGGCTAATAAACTAAAAAAAAAACTGAAATTTATGCTCGTATATCCTTATACGGTAAACAATGAGCTTTGAAAGTGGGGACAGAGGTCACAAATAGACGGCAGACACAAATTCAAGTGTCCAACTGGACGTAAATAAATTCTAGTAACATACCAGGGGCGGAGCCACACCCGTGGGCGGTCCGCCACACTAATTTCAGGGGAAAAAAAATATATTTTATCCGTGTTCATACACCTAAAAAAATTCCACAATTAGAAAAAATTTTACGTCACATCTAATAAAAATTTCGCACTTATCAAAAATTTTATTTAGAACATTAACAAAAATTTTACGCCATAACAAGGAGTATTATTCCTAGCTCCGCCACTGAACATACAAGAACACCAAGAATCAACACCGCCAACGAAAACTTTTTTTTTTTTTCCGGTAAGTACCACCGACGAAAACTTATGTGTCCATAAATCTTTACATACACATATGTAAATTTATTGATACAAATATTGGAAAACCGAAGGGCTTCACCGATACTTTTAGAAATTAACGTAAAAATCTTATTTTCCACCTCATCTCAACTCCATCATTTCCATAGAAAAAAAAATGATAACAAAAAATAAAAATGTTTCAAATCTGCTACTTTGACTGAAGGCAAGATATAAGGGTGCCTCTGTGTGATGTTATGGAGAGAAAGAGAGAGAGAGCAGCGATGTTCATCGATTAATCAAAGAAGAAAACTCGAGAGATGAGATTTGTTTACCTGCTGGATGCAAGTAGGCGGAAAGTAAATTTCCATAGCGAGAATTCCAACATTTTTCGGCTGCGAAGCCATTTCAGCTATCTGAGTTCAAATTCTCGAGAAACAAACAGATCGAAAGGACAACGGCTCTTCTCAGTAGCTCCTCTCCTACGTAGAGAAAAGATATTTATATATAGAGAAGGGAAGTGAGGGAGTCCTGCAAAATCGCCGAGAAGGAGAGAGGGGGTGTGAGAGGCTCACATGTTTCCGTTCGATATATATAAGCGAAGCACCGAGGTGCCCCACGAAGTCCTCCCTCAAATGCAGACTTCTTGAATTTACAGCCATGTGTCGCCACTTTTGGTCGGCCTTTTTCCTCTTTTTACACCTTCTGCCATTATTCGGTTCTGATTCACTAACTTTCAAATAAAAAAATAATAATAACAGTTTAGGTGGAATTATTCACACTCTACAAATAATTATTTGTGCTTCATTTTATTTTTTTCCTATTTTTGTAGCTAATTATTCTTATGAATGACATGAATGACATAATTGTTTTTCACAAAAAAAATTATAAATTTAAACAAACACCCTTAAATCTCCAAAAAAAAAATAGAAAAACATTTTTAAAGACTAAAATAAATTTTATTTATATTTACACTTTAATAATCATATAAAAATAAATTTTATTTTCTTTTCTTTCATAATTTAATCAAATAAAAAAATTAGTTTCTTTTATTCCTTTTCTTTATAAATTTTTGTTACTTAACTTTTACGATCATTCTCCAGTCATCCAGTTATTTAATAAGATTTTATACAATTTTTTTAATTTTTATGAAGTAATAATTTATTTTAAAAATAATATAATAAAATGAAATGCAAAAAATAAATATTAATCTTAAAATAAATAAATTATGAAAGATTTGTAAAAACTAAATAAATATCAAGGTGATAAAAATGATAAAATTTTGTAAATAAATTTAAATGAAATAAGTTATTTTCTTATTTAGTTAAGCTATAAAATAAAATTCTATATGATTGTTATAAACATAAATGAAAAAAATTCATTTTTAATCTTCCAAAATATCGTTTTCTTGCATAAAATCTATGAACATGGAAATTAAGATAACTTGTGAATTAATTTAAATTTCTAATTATCCTTTTATTCCTACAAACTATTCTCACCAATCCTAAATTCAAAAATGAAATGACTGATTTTTTTCTTACCATTTATGTACAGAAAATAATAAAACTAATAAAAAATATCTAACTAGGAAATTGAACAAACCCAAAAAATTAACTTTTAGTATACAAATAAATTTATCAAACAAATCATATGTATTTTTCTTTTGAAAATTTAATTAAAATTTTTTATTGCAACAAATATTTAAAAAAATTAGAATTAGAATTTTTATCCTAGTAAAGTAATTCATTTGCATAAGTAATTTTTTTCAAAAATATTATATTGTAATCTTCTATCCATTTATCAAAATATCTAAGAAAAAATTGATAAGTTTCCTTTTGTATTTATTTTTTTAAAAATAATTTCTAGCAAAAAATAAAACTATTTATAAGATTATAATTATATCTTAAATTCAGTTTTTCTATAAGGACTTTTATGATATTATAAGTATGTAAAATATATGTGAAAAGAAATATGAGTAATTGTGTAATTTTAGTCAATAAAAAAATAAAGTGAAGTAGAAGAGTCTATTTGTAAAGTACAAATAGGCTCACCCTGATAATTTAACTAATTTTTTCTAAGTTTTTCTACCAAACAAAAATTAACTTTCTTTAATTTTTATCAATTTTTATAAATTTTTACCAAGTACTCAACAGCTTACTAAAATAATATATGTCAAATTCTTGTGCAAAATTAGTAAAAATTTAAGTTGCCAAACCACCTCTTCGTATAGAAAATTTTCTTTGGGATTGAATTGTTTGAATAAAAAAAGGGAGGTAATAAAAATGAGTGAGTGAAAAGGGAATATAGCAGTGGTCTTTATTGTTTAGTAGAAGAGAAAAGGGGGAGAAAGGAAATTGTTTTTTTCTTTTTAGTCCATCAATTTTTTCTCCCAATGTTAAAAGAAAAGAGAGAGAGAGAGAAAAGTGAAATTTTTTTAACAATGAGTTTCATAAATTATTTAATTATTTTTTTATATAAAAGAGGGCTAAATATGTCTTAGGCTGCGTTTGGTTTCATTTTATCTTTTAGTTTTTGTTAATTTTTTTGATCTTATATAATTTTTTGGGCCAAAATTTAATTCTTTTTTTTAAAAGATATAACTTTCAAGCGTGCTAATTGCATTCAAAAAAATAATAATAATAATAAGTAAAAAATTCACATTCATTTGGATAAAAAATAACTTTTTCATTATTTTTTTATTTAAATGGATAATTTTTATCCAAACTTACGTGAATTTTTTGATTTTTTTTTTTTGTTACGAATGTGATTAACAAATTTAAAAGTTACAACTTGTAAAAAAATAAATAAATAAATTTTGCTAAAAAAGACCCATATAAGACAAAAAAATTAACCAAAAAACAGTTAAAAGGTAAAAGTGAAACTAAACAAATCTTTTTAGGTTTTTCACGCACACTCCCTCTCACAATGAAAAGTATTTTTTCAAGTATAAATAATTAAAAGTAAAGTGCATTTATTATTATTATATACAAAATTTTAATTACAACTTTATACACATACATGTATATATTTCGAGTATTACTATCCTGTTAGAAAAATCTATTAGATAATTTTGTAATATGATTGGGCTCCTCTCCATTCCCCTATTGAAATTAATATCTTTATTTTATTTAATGGAAAACCGACACCTCGTATATTTTATTACCCTTATATCATTACCGCAACGATCTAAAATATTTAGGTGATATTTTTGTGTTTTTTTAATTTTTGTTTTTTCTTTTCTATTTTAAGTTTATTTTTTATTTTACACTTTTGAAAATAAAGAAAACAACTTAATTTGTGTTTTTAAAACTTATTTTAGAAAATAGAAAATCCGTTTACACATGAAATAAAAAATAACAAAAAATAGTTTTGAGTATTTTTTAATTCAAAATGAGAAAAATCTCAAAATAAGAAAAAACAAACCATCTTTTGTTTTTCTTATTTTGAAATTTTTAAAACATAAAATACAAAACAAAAAAACAAAACTAAGAAGTAAATCGAATACCACCTAAATTATTTAAATTAATGGTTAATTGAATATTTATTTTAAACTACATAAATTTGATTATTTATTAAAAATTCAACATATTGTGGCTTAGGCTCAAAAACTATAAAAAAAAAAAGTACCAAAAGTTACATTTTGTAACTTTTGGTGTGTTTGGTAGAGTCACAATTTTTTTTACTTTTTTACTTTTACTTTGCTACAGTAAAAAACAAAAACAAAAGTTTTCCCAAATACATAAAAATTGTCACTTTCTTGCTCTACTACAGTAAAAAATTTACCAAACACACAAAAAGTTACCACTTTTTTACTTTGCTACAGAAAAAGTTTACCAAACACCTAAAAGATGCAAAAAAATACTAAAAATTACACTTTGTTCCACCAAACACATAAAAAATGTAACTAAAAAAACACATAAAAAACTACAAAAAGTTAAAAATTTTTGCTTTTTTTTTCAACATCCAAATGGCCTCATAATTTAAAATGTATAAAATATTGGTTTCGAAGATGTAGCGTATCTTTGTCAAAACGATGTGACATAAGTCTATTACGTTAAATATAAGTTCATTAAAATATTATTTTTTCAAATTTATACCATTATCATATCATACGAGCGTAAAATTTTTAAAGTATTAATATTTGTCATATATTTCACCCATTTCTTTCTCCAACACTGAACACGATTGAAGTGCACTTTATAATTACAAAAAGGTCAATGCCACGTCCAGCACTTTTTTATGCACTTTAATTACAAAATTATAATCGGTACGTCTAATACTCTAAAAAAAATTATTTTCCTTAACAACAGTCAAATAAAAGCATTTAGAAATCTGAAAAAATCAAAAAATTTCTATAAAATTTAAATTTTTTATTTATTGTGCAAATGCTGAATTTGTAACTTTTACAAATTTATACTAATTTTTTACAATTCATAAAAAAAAAAATCTCATATTTTTTTTCTAAAGGTTAGAAAATATTAAAAAAATCTTATATTCTAATTCCACGATGGACTGGTCTTGAGATTTGCTTCCACGACAGACACCGTCCATTTTGTTTGTCACAGACAACATTTATTAATTAAAAAAAAAATCAGCAGTAGCTGCACGTGGACTGATGTCGTCTATTCACATGGTTACTGTTAACAACTTTTTTTTTTTTTTTTTGGGTAATTGTTACTGTTAACAACTTTGCAAGAAATTGGGCACATAAATCATTTACACTCCGCTTAAACGTATTCTTCTCTCACAATTGATTTAATTTAAAAATAAAAAAATAATTTTATTTTATTTAATTTGATTCGATAAATAAAATTTTGTGTTTGTAACACATTTTGAATTTAAAAATTGAATTGATTTAATTTAAGAAAAATATCAAATTTGATCATACTAATAAGAAGAGCCCGTTTGACAGTTCAAAAAAAAAAAGAAGAAAAGCTCAACTTTTGGTAGTTTTTTGAGTGTTTTTTTACATTTTTTTTGTGTGTTTGGTTGAATAAAGTGTATTTTTTAACATTTTTTAGTAACTTTTGGGTATTTGATAAATTTTTTACTGTAACAAATAAAAAAAGTGACATTTTTTGTGTGTTTGGTATGTTTTTTACTATAGCAAATCAAAAAAGTGACAACTTTTTGTTTTACTTTTTACTGTACCAAATCAAAAAAGTGAAAAAATTTATAGTTTTACCAAACCCACCAAAAGTTACAAAATGTAACTTTTGGTTTTTTTTGGGCTAATTTTTGAGTTGCCAAACGGGCTCAAAGTAGAAAATATGGTAAATATAATATATATATATATATAATGATAAATTTATCCACTTAATTAGATGACTTAAAAAAATAATAATAAATTCTTATCAAATTTTATTATTTTAGATTGGATAATTAAATGATTTAGAAATCTTAAAATTTAAGTAATGAAATGAAATGAAATCAAACCTACAAAATTTTATTTTAATTTCAAATATAAGAATCCACCAGAATTCTCATTAAATGAAAATAAATCCCATTTCCAAGTGGAGAAAGTTTAATGACTTTGTGTGGGTTTGTACTGTTGAATTTAGTAAAAAAAAAATATATAGTTTTTTTAATTTATTCACATTAAAATTTTTAACTTTATCTAATATTTTTCTCCAATTTTTATTAATTTTTTGAAACTTATAACAATTTTTTGTAACTTTTTTCAATTCCATTTAATTTTTTTATATTTTTTCAGTAACACATAAAAACTCAATAATTCAAAATTCACCTACTTTTTTTTATTTTTTGGCAAAAATTTAATATCTTCTTCTTCTTTTTCTACATCCTCGATAACTTTGATTTTCAATATAATAGTAAAATGTATAACCAAAAAAAACCCAACAAAAGAACAAAAGAAAGTCTTCATTTTGACTTAAAAAAAAAGAATAATGAAAATATATTTAAACATACACTAATATAATATTACCGAAACGGGCTTGAAATTTTAAAAAATTGCAATCAAATTTTTTTTCTAATTTTCATTTGGATGTAATTTTTTTCAACAATTTTGATTGCTTTTGTTAATCTTTACTTTTATTTTTTGAAAAAATATAATAAAGAAAAAAAAATTAACGGATAAGTCCACTAAAAATACTAAAATAAAAATTTTCTAAGCATAATTATACGTATTAGAATTGAGGCGATTATTGTAGAAAATGTAACCATTATACTTTTAATTATTTTTTTTCAATATCAATTTGTTAATTTATGTCGATTTAACATTTAAATAAATGAAATAAATTATTTTTTATAAAAAATGTATATTCTGAAATTAATGTAAATTTTTTATTCGTGTCTTCTATAGGTCAAATTTGAGAATTTGATGTATGTTATTCATATTTTAAAAAGAAAATAAAGATAAAATTGAATATAAAATAAAATAAAAAACGACCTCTTAATTGATTTTTAAAATTTAAAATAATTTTTATAATTATTTTAGAAAATATTAACAGCATACGTAAAAGACCTAAAATAAAAAACAAAAATCAAATTTTGGTAAAAATTATGGGGAAATGATGAAAAATGCCATAAAAACTTGAAAAAAAAATTAACTCGCAAACAAATATCAAAAGAGAAATAATATATTAAACACTTTGTATCTATTAAAGCAGAATATTCGTACCATTTTTATTAATAAATTTATATTTTTTGAATAAGTAAAATAATGATAAAATTAAATTTTATTTTGTTAAAATATTTTATAATGATGAAATTAAATTGATATTTTTTTAATTACCAAAAAAAGAAATTGACTTTTTAAACAAGTAAATTTTGAAAAATAATTTATACTTAATTACCAAAAAAAAATTTAAAAAATAATTGATAGCTTCTTGAGAGTACATGTTCATTTCTATAGAAAAAGAATGGATGTATCATGCTTACCCTTTTTTTTTAAATATTTATGTAATGACATTCATCTTAATATTTAAAAATTATACTTATTTTTATTATTTAAAATATTATTAATATTGACTACATTCTGTTAAATCAATGGTTAAAAGTTAACAAAAATTTCAAAATTACTAAAATTTTGGATATACATTCTCCTTTCACATTTTCGTTCATTTTCTTTACAAAAATTTTTAAAAATAAGTGAAAAACAAGTAAAAACAAAAAATAAAATTTAGTATTTGCAAAGAAAACTACTGAATAGATGAGGTATAAGAGGTAGAATTATAAAGTGCCTAAAATTTCGATTATTTGATATTTTTTTTTGTTAAATTTTAACGATTGATTTGAAGGAAGGAAATTAATGTCAATAATATTTTAAAATAAGAAAAATAATATAATTTTTAAATATTAAGAAAAAATAAATGTAATTATCTAAAATTTAAGAAGATGCGGATGTAACTTTTTTTTTAATATTCTTTTTGTACAAAACATTTTAATTTAATTTTATTATTATTATTTTTAAATTCAGTACGATGAACCACCGAGAGAAGGGATTCAGGAAAAGTCTGGTGCAACACATTGTCCAATGCATGAGATATGTAAAGTTTAACTGGTTATAACTCGTCATAATTAGTATAAATTTTTGTCATCACAAGTTATAATCAATATAAATTTTTATCATTATTACACTTATTAGATAATTTATTATTATTTCAAAATCAACGATGCATAAGTATATCAAATGTATACCAGTACGCAAGCATACCGAACCTACCTCCTTCCCACGAGAGAAAGGCGGAGAGCTGGTGGGTCACTGCCCTGTCCTATCCACCACGACTCAGCTGTTGAACACTTTTTGAACCACACATGGGCATTAATTGCAAAGTATCATGTGATTTATGTCGGTTGTGTTTAGAATCGTATAAATTTAAATTAATTTATAAAAATTAATATCTTGAATTTTATATATTTTATATAGTGAATAAAAAATTTAAATTTTATAATTTTATAATTTGTATTTATAAAAATTTATAACATTTTATATTTTTTTAATTTTACGTTATGTCAGGATACATTCTCATTCTTTATATTGACAAAATATAAAAAAATAATTATATATATTTGTTTTGTTTTAAAATTTAATTGTGTACATAATTATTGCTTAATAGTGTCTCAAAATTAAATATTTTTTTTAATGTCTAGTGCAACAAGAAAGGCGGTGCAAGGTGAGAGAGAAAGAGAGAGAAAATATAGAAAATAGTATATTGACATTAATTTAATATCAGTCTCGTAACATCTCGATCTGAATCAGTTGATTAAAACTTAACAGTTTAAATATATTTATAAATTTTTAATTTAAAAAATACATAAATATAATTGAATTGTTAGATTTTAACTCAAGGTTTGATGTCAAAATTAATGTTAGTCTTCCAAATTAAAATATGTAGCTGGGAAAAGAAATTAAGTTTGTTAACAAACATTCCATTTTACCTTTTTTTCAACTGGTGTACAGTATTAAATTAAAATAAATGGTTTGATTTCATTTGAGGGAAGGGGTTAGGGTGAAGGGGAGAAAGACATAAATAATAATAATAATAAATAAATAAATAAATAAATAAAGAGGGATAAGAGATTGTAAAATTTCGGTGACATTAAAAAGAAATTTAAGAATTTTAGTAAGAGTAAAATAATAAATTTATTATTTTTCTTTAGATTTATTAGGAGAAAATTCAACAAGTGAGTGAATGTAATTTCTCATATCCCATAGAGAGACTTGTAATAAAATGAGACATTAAAGGAGGTTTAAGTAATTTACTGAATTTTACCTGAAATTTTATATCAAGACTTAGGTTTTTTATATCAAGACTAATTAATTTTTTTATTAGTTACTGCCTATCTTTTAATGACTATTTTTTTCTATACTTTTATTATATTATCTAATTTTTAAGAATAAGGGGGCGTTTCGTAGCACAAATTTTAAGTATATTTTTAATAATTTTTAGTCAAAATTACTAATTATAATTTTTGATGTGTTTGGTGAAACAAGTAGTAATTTTTTATAACTTTTAAGTGTTTGGTAAAATTTTGGCAATATTTTTAGCAACTTTTTAGTGTTTGATAAATTTTTAACACTTTTTAACAACTTTTGTGTGTTTGGTGAAACTTTTAGTAGCTTTTGAATGGAACAAATTATTGTAGCAAAGTAAAAAAATAGCAAAAATTAAAGTTTTTCCAAACGCTTATTTTGTAACTTTTGATAGATTTTTACACTTTTTTTTTACTGCCAAACGCCCCCTAAGATACTTATTAAAGGGAAATGTATTAAAGGGAAACATTATAATTAATTAACAGCTCAGCTTGTGAATCGTTAAAAAAAAAAGAAAAAGAAAAAGGGAAGAAAAAGAAACCATTATGGGGTGTTTTGGAATTTTATAAAATGGTATAAAATTATAAAAGTAAATGTTTTGTAATTCATGCAGTGAGAAAAAAATTTAAATTTTATTATCTCGATATTCATATTTATAGAAATTTATAAAATTTTTTTTTTTTTTTTTTTCAGAGCTCCGAACCGAGCCTACGCGTGAAAGTGAGATTTTAAATTAGCCATAAATAATTATCGATACCTCATCGTCGTTAATGGCTCTCGTACGTTGCCAATTTCGCCCGGTACAGAAACTGTCAGCGGCAGCTTGTTAGGTCAAACATTCAATCCATAATTATTAGCCGCCCAGGTTTGGTGAATTATTATTATTATTATTATTATTTTTATTTTTTTTTATTTAATACAAAATTTTAATTCCTAGTAGTTTTATTCCAAAACATTTCACTTTATTCTTAGGTATCGTTTGGCAGGTTAAGTTAATTGACTTATTTGTTTATTGACTTAATTGACTTATTTTTAAAATAACCAAATTACTTTCTTACATTTTAATTTTTTTTTAAATCTTTAAAGACAAAAATGTTAAATTAATAAAAATTAAAAAATTAACTAAAAAAAGTCACATTTTTCTTTCCAAACAAAAACAACGTGGCTTTTTTTAATTAACTGATAACTAATTAAAAAACACTTATTTTACTCCCCAAACTAAGCCTTAGTATTATTTCAAATTCTATTTTAGGATTTTTTAAATTATTAATAATACAAATCGTTAATTAATTCCAATATACCACATTTTATTCGTTTTATCAGTAAAAAAATTAGACCGTTCTTAGGGAAAATATATTAGCAAAATGATTACCAATGCGAGCGATTGTCATTAATTAAAAATTTAAATTCTTACTTACTAAAAAAGACTCAAATTTTAAAGTAAAATTTTAAATAAACACCAAGCCGCAATTAAGTTAGGACTTTTAAATGAAAGCTGTGAATAAAAATTATTGACTAGAAAATAAATGGTTAATAGAGTTGGTTTGAAGTGTTAAATTTGGTTAAAAATCTCCAATTTTCTTCCATTTCTTTTTAATTTCCTTCAACTTTTTTCATACCAAAAGTTTTCAACTTTTTTTTAATTTTTATCAATTTTTTTTATAATTTTTCTAACTTTCACCAACTTTTTCTAACTTATTCACATTTTTTGAGAAATACATTAAATACTCAACGACCCAAAATTTGCTTACTTTTATTTTTTTACTAAAATTTGACATTCTGAACCGGCATTAATTTATTGACTCTCATAATAAATTCATAAATTTTTTTATTAGAAATAATTTACAAGTTGATCGTTTTAAAAAATAAAATAATTATTTAAAACATGTAAATCAACAACTAATCCCCCAAATCACTTAATTTGGAATTTCGATCTTTTTTTTTAAAATAGTTTTTCTATTTAAATTTTGGATGGTTGATTTCACTGTAAGTTCATGTGTTTGAAAATTAAATAGATCTGTTAATGGAGCGGATTTGATCTAAATCTGACTTAGAAAAATCCAATAATATTAAACCAAATTTGTCCAATTAAATACATGACCCAATGGACTTAAATTTGTTGGGTTCAAAAAGTAATAGAATGATTCGTCAAACTTATTATTTTTAAAAATAAAATATTTAAAAATAAAAATTAAAAAATTTACGTAAAATAAAATCAAATATTTTAACTATTTTACTCCAATATATATATATATATATATATATACCATCTCTGGTATTTTTCTCTGTTGTCACAAGAGAAAATGCATCATCTTAAGCCAACGCCAAGTGAGGATAGCACCTGCTATGAAATGAGCTAGACATGGAAGGAAATATTTAAAATTTTCATTTTCTGATCTACAATTTTTTTAAATTGATTTTTTTTTATCTACCATTCAAGTTGTTCAAAATATAGTTTTTCTTAATTAGAATGATACAGTACCTATTTTGAGATTCCTCTTCATCAATAGTTCTTCAATTTTTATTTTTAAATAAACATAAAATAATTCCTTTTGAGAAATTATTCAACCATAATATATACAAACAAAAAGAAAAAATGTTACTTCATTAGATTTTTGCTGCTTGTATATATATAACATATTTTGAGTAAATTATATTTTTTTTATGAAATGATAATTTAAAAAAATATTTTTCAAAACAAGTCAAATCTGTCAGATATATAGATTTAGATTGGATCTTATAAATCGGATCCAATTACTTTTAGATATAGATTAGATCCACTATAATTGGATTTGAATCTAACAAATTTGATTCTGATTTGCCTCATTGACAAGGTTTAACTTTTCCTTAGGATCAAAAGATCCTTTTTTATTTTATATTATTTTTATTTAATTAAATTTTAATTTTTGAGTAATTTTAAATATATTATTCATATTTTCAAAGAAATTTAAAAATACAAAAATCATGTACAAACAAAAAAATTGACTTTTTTAAAATAAATTAATTTTTTTATCTGCACATGAATTTTTTATTATAGAATATTTTTGTTGAAATTCTGAAAAATATACCAAAAAAATTATATAAAACAAAAAACAATTGAAATAAAACAACTAATTTTGAGTTATAAACCGATTGACCACTGACAATAGCATTTATGTTCACTTCGAAATTTTAACTTCTTGCTGATAACCGGTGATAAATAGTGACAAAATAATGAAATAATTTGTCACAAAAAAATAACTAACCAAACCAAACCAAGCCTTTTCTCACTAGATGGGGTCGGCTATATGGATTTGTCGACGCCAATTTGATCTGTTTAGGGGCATGTCCTCCGATAAATCTAGGTAGGTTAGGTCATGTTTAATGGTTTCTTTCCAGCTTCTCTTGGGTCTTCCTCTACCTCTCCTACTCCTGACAATCTCCATACTTTCACACCTTCTAAAAAGTGCCTCTACTGGACGCCTTCTAACATGTCCAAACCATCTTAATCGGTTTTCTCTCATTTTATCTTCAATCGGTGCTATTCCTACTTTGCCTCTAATCTCCTCGTTCCTAATCCTATCTTTCCTTGTAATCCCGCACATCCACCTTAAAATCCTCATATCCGCAACTGCCATCTTCTGACCATGGTTATGCTTTATTGCCCAACACTCTGATCCATATAGCAGCGCTGGTCTAACCGCTATCTTATAATACTTTTCTTTCACCTTGATGGGAATTTTTCAGTCGCACAAAACCCCCGAAGCACTCCTCCATTTGGTCCATCCAGCTTGAATCCTGTGACTTACATCAATATCAATCCCTCCATTTTGTTGCACCATAGATCCAAGGTACCTAAATTTATCTTTCTCTACAATCTTTTGTGTGCCTAAACTTACTTTTATACTACTCGTTATCCTACTTTGACTAAACTTACATTCCATATATTCCGTCTTGCATCGGCTTAGCCTAAACCCTTTTGTCTCTAACGTATCCCACCACAATTCTAGCTTAGCATTCACTCATTCTCTCGTCTCATCTACTAAAACAATATCATCTGCAAATAGCATACACCACGGCACCTCATCCTGAATATGTCTTGTAATCTCATCCATAACTAAAACAAACAAGTACGGGCTTAACGCTGAGCCTTGATGTAACCGAATCGTGATAGGAAACTCATTAGTCTCTTCACCAGTCGTCCGTATAGATGTCATGGCTCTATCATACATGTTCTTTATTGCCTCAATACATGCGACACACGCTCCTTTTTTTTCCAATACTTTTCATAGAATCTCCCTAGGAACCCGATCATATGCATTCTCTAAATCGATGAATACCATATGTAAATCTTTTTTACCTTCTCTATACTGTTCCATTAACCTCCTCAAGAGAAAGATAGCCTCCATGGTTGATCTTCCAAGCATGAAACCAAATTGGTTTTCTGAAACGTTTGTTGTCCTTCTTAGTCTTCTCTCAATAACTCTCTCCCATAATTTCATCGTATAGCTCATCAATTTAATCTCACGATAGTTCGCACAGTTCTGAATATCTCATTTGTTCTTGTATATGGGTATAAGGATACTTTTCCTCCATGCATCAGGCATCTTCTTGCTCTTTAGCACTACATTAAAAAGTTTTGTCAACCAACTTATACCATCCTCTCCTAAGCACCTCCAAACCTCAATAGGGATACCATCTGGCCCAACCGCTTTCCCATTCTTCATCCTTTTTAATACTTCTTTTACTTCTTCCCTACTGATTCTTCTATAGAACATAAAATTTAATTCTTCCCTAAAAGTGGTAAACTGCCAAAAATGTATGTCACTACTACTGCTTTCGTTAAATAACTTGTAGAAGTAGCTCTTCCAACGCTCCTTTATCTCCTCTTCCTTTACTAATACCTTTTCATCCTCATCCTTAATGCATTTAACTTGGTTTAAATCCTTGGTCCGTCTATCTCTAGATTTAGCAAGCTTGAATATCTCTCTTTCGCCCTCCTTAGTGTCAAGTCGCCTATATAAATCCTCAAATGTCTTTGCCTTAGCTTCACTAACTGCCTTTTTGGTTTCCCTTTTAGTTTCTCTATACCTCTCCAAGTTTGCTTCATTTCGGTCGTTTTGCCTGTCTCAAAAAAAAAATAACTAAATGAAAAAAAAAAAGAAAGAAACCCATCATTGAAGTAATTTTAGAAACATCAAAACATTAGAGGTCAACGGGCAGACCGGTAAAATCAAGAAACCGAACCAAACGAATCATTTGATTTGATTTTCTTAAATTATTTGATGACTATTATAAAAATTAAAAAATCGAGTAATTTTAATTTTCCCTTATGATTTAAGTAATTTATTAACTGGACTAAATCAATATTATTTATAATATGTATGTTTTAAAAAAGGATAAAAAAATGTTCATGTATTTTTTAAAAAAAAATAAATAGCCACAAATGCATATATGGGTGTGTTTAGAATTGCATAAAATTGTATAAAATAGTATAAAATTGTAAAAGTAAATGTCTCGTAATTCATGCAGTGAGTGAAAAATTTAAATTTTATTATCTCGTAATTCGTATTTGTAAAGATTTGTAAGATTTTATTTTGTTTTATAAAACTCCAAACGGAGCCATATTGAAGTCTCTTAGCATAAGACATATAGAAGGGCATTACTTAGTACAATTATACTCAGGCGACTAAGCAAGAACAAATAGTTTAACATAAACATGTTTTAAATAATGCAAACATTAGGATTATACCCACACTTGACCATTTTAAGTGACCTTTATTATAATCGGTTAATAATGTCTTAAATTTTAAAATATAAATTTTTTGTTGGTAAATTATTTCCTATAAAACTATCAAATCAAACTAAATTAATGGTTTTTGTTTTAGTTCGATTTGTTATTGAATAGTTTGGTTATAATTTTAAAATATTTTAAGTCGATAATTTGCAGTTTGTTTAAATGTAATATCATGCCAAATTAAATTGAATTATGTGCGCACCTAATCAACAATCTAACAAAAATTCAAATATTAATATTGTAGGCTTATGAATATAGACACAAAAAAAAAAAAAAAAAAAAAATTGAATGCTTTGTTGTACAAGAAAGAAAATTTGACAAAATTTTTCAGAAAAATGATAAATGCACTATTTTATTAGTTTTTATCACTCCATATTATTTTTTTTATTAAAGTTATTGTAAAATGTGAAAAGTTAATAAGGAAGTACAAATATTCCCAGCTAATTTTTTATAAGAGATGTTATAGACATTTACTTGACTGTGATTATTTAGTTTTAACTGTCCATTTATTTGAAGTTTTCGCAAAATACCCACGTAAATAAAAAGATAAGGATTTAGTCATAACCCGCACTATGTGTCCTTGACAGTTAGCATTATATTTTTTGAATTTCTTTTTTTTTCTTTTATCAACTAGAAACAAATTCAATTAATAAAAATTAACCGCTGTCTAATACAAGATTAGCCTTAATATGCGCTTTCATCACAACATTCCTAGAGACTTTCCTAATACAATAATAACTAAACTTTGTCAATGCATACTCTAAATCACAAAACAAATTTCTAATCTTCCAATTATATAACTACTTCTGCTAAACATATTTAATAAGCAATTCATAGTCCGTCAAAACATTGAGTCTTGCACATCTTAACTCTTGCACCTAGTCCAAAGTTTTTACATATGCCAACGTTTCTGTAATCAGAGCTGACGAAGCTTTCAATTCCTCTACCCTTCAAGCCATGGTCTATCCTCTTGAATCTTGAATCATCCAAGCTCTTGCCGCCCTACCTATTGTTGCTCTCTATGCACCATCTACCAATATGACTATCTCATAACCCAATTTCGGTACAATATCCCTATTCACTTGCAACACTTTTTTCCTTCTTAACATTTTGATTGTCTTTAGCAGTATCACATTTATCCTGCAACATGTAACTTGCATCCAGCTTTTTAGACAAATAAACCATGTTAGTAAAATTCCATATCATATACAAGATTGCATTTAACTCCTCGTCTACTTTCTTAAACACCATTTTATTCCTAGCACACCAAATTGTCCACAAAACTGTTATGAACCTACTTATATTTTCTTTATCTGCACCAATTTCAAAAATATGTCTAATCCACCATGTAATAGTGGCATGATTAAAATCATCAATCCTTACTCCCAATGTTGATCCAAACCATATAACTCTAGTCATATCACATTCCATAAAAATGTGATTTTTTGTCTTTTGGTTTTGCCTGTAGAATTGACATTCTCCATCCACTTTCACTTCTCTTTTGATTAAATTCTCTTTTATAGGTAACAAATTGTAGAGTACCTTCTAAATAAAAAACTTTCACTTCCTCAAAAATCCCATTGTCCACAAACCGCTCCAAATGTTGTTTCTACTTCTTTGTACCAGTTTATCTTATCCCTTATAACTCTCTTTAGATTATTTAATCCACCTTTTAAACTATAGAAATATGCTATTTTAACAAAAAATTCCCCATTCTTTATACTAGCCCAAAGCCATTCATCTTTCATAAACTCAACTGGCACATAGATATTCTGAATTGCATCAACCATCCTTTCAGAAAAGAAACATCTTAACAACGGTATACGCCAATATTTATTATTAAAATTATAAAAATCTGCTACCATGCAAGAAACACCATTCACATTTTTTCTTCCTAATATATAAGGATTGTCAAACCCTGGAATCCACTGAGATTTGAAAACATCAATGTTCATCAGAGACCCCACTCTACAAAATAAACTCTTCTTTGGTAAATCTCTACCCCAAAATATACTCTTCCATCCCCACGATACATCCACCACCGTCCTAACCTTTAGGATGTCATTGCTCTTGCAATACTTAGCCCTAAAGAATATTGACAACAAAGTGTCTGGTTGTTTAAGAATCTTACATTCTACCTTAGCAAGAAAAGCTTGATTAAAATGTCTCAAATCCTTTAACCTTAGCCCATTTTCACTAATTGTTTTACGTAACTCATCCTATTTTGTCCAACAAACCCCTCGTTCTCTCTCTTCTTCCAATGAAAAGAAATCATAGCTCTCTTAATTTTTCTATTAACATTCTTCACAATCCTAAACACTAACATAATATAGATTGGAATTGTAGTTAGACAATGTTTGACTAACAGTACTCTCCCACCAAAATACAGTAATTGTGTTTTCTAATTTTGGATCCCACTAAGCAACTTCTATTCCAAATTCTTAAAAATTATTGACTTGGGCAATGTGAAGTCCATCAAGGAACCGAAATATTTTTTCAACTCACTTACGATCTTGATATTTAAAATATTCTTCAACACCATTTTATAGAAGGTGAAATCACAATCTCCAACTTATGCACATTGATTATTTAACCCGCTTGATTACAATATGCATCTAAAATCCATTTCAAACAAAACACATTTGACATATTAAATTCTTTAAAAATGAAACTATCATCTACAAAAAATAAATGTGACACTTAAGGAGCATTTTTGCGAATAGAAATCTCTTTATAAGCTTTACTTCTACTTATATGTTCAAAAGCTGCGGGCAGTGCCACCACACACATAATAAACAAACATGATGACAATGGATCTCCTTGCCTTAACCCACGCTGTGATTCAAAGAACTCCATCTTCCTCCTATTAAAAAGCATATCATAAGAAATAATAGAAATACAACTATTAATTAGAGTGAGCCACTTATTACTAAACCCACCCCATGACCTCCATGATTTTCAATACAAACTCCCACTTAATTCTATCATAAGCTTTGTTTATGTCTACTTTTAATGCAAAAAACAATTAACCCATTTTCCTTCTTTGTATGAAATGCAAGATTTCTTACGCTATCAAGATATTATCTGAAATAGCTGTGGCTGGCACAAAAGCATTCTAATAGCATGAAATTAAACTAGGCAAAACAATTCTTAACCTATAACCTAACACTTTAGCAATAATTTTGCACATGACATTACATAAACTTATAGGTTTGAAATCATTTATAGTCATGGAATGACTATTCTTAGGAATAAGCACAATAAGAGTTCTATTAGTTTCCTTCAACATCCACTCCGCTCCCCAAAAAGATTTAACTGCCAAAATCACTTGCTTGCCTACTATATGCCAATATTTCTGAAAAAAATTTAGCTGGGAACATATATGGCCCTGGTGCTTTATTTCGGCCCATTCTAAAGATTGCTTCCTTTATTGTTGCATCATCGAGTTAAGAATCTAACCATCTCTTTTGATCCTAACTCAGCCTCTTCGTCACTGTCAAAGAAACATCAAAACTATTAGGATATTCAAATTAAGTATTATTTCTTCCCCCATAGATATTCTTAAAATGCCAAACCACAAAGCTTTTGATTTTATCTTGATTCCAACAAATATCATTTTCTTCAATATCCAATCTATTGATAATATTCCTTACCTTCTTATACGTTGCTGCCAAATGAAAAAAACCTTGTATTTTATCACAATTAGCAAACTAATTCTAATTAGCCCTTTGCATCCAATATATCCCCTCTTTGTGCAACAAATCTTCTAATATTTTTGACTCCCCTAGAAAATTAGTCGTAACCTCAACTTCCCCCATATTTGCCCCTACTTCATTTTGCCAATGATTCACAATCATATTCTAATCTTCTATCATTTGTTTCAATTTCATTAGTGAGACCCTCTTCCGATTGTTTAATGATTTAATAGAATTTTCTATCTTTAAATTATTCAAAGTAATGGAGAACCCGGCTTAGGAGTTTATGGAAAAAACTATTTTTTCCAATATGTCATACTTTTTGGTTTTAACATTGAGAAGTAATTATAATATAACTTTACAAAATCTATATATTTACAGTGTCACAAATTTTTATTTTAGATAAAACATATTTCACCTCTTTTTGGTGTTGATTTGAAGATATTATTTCACAAAAATATCTTTTGATAAATGTAAAAAAGTTTAAGAGAATTTTTGTGAAATCATTTTCTCTATCTTCACTTAACAAAACAGAAGTTTTTTCTCATTTTTCATTTTTTGATCCTTCCTAGACTTTTAGCCAACTTAAAATATTTCCTTGTAATGTTCTTGTTATATAGTCTACGAATCTTTTCTTATCCCATGTATTTTTATAATGTGTTATGATAATAGACATGATTTGTGCCTATTCTTCAATAATGCTTTCATAATCTCTGATATATATATCATTGGGGTTTAGATATATCTCGTTTGTAGCAACATTAAATTTATTTAAGTCTTCCCTTTTAAAAAGACTAGGTTCATATTCGCCTTTAACGTAAATTTCATCAGAGCTAGATTCATCTTCTTTCTTTACATGGATATCTTCAAAAGAAGTTCTTTTTCCAGTAACTGATTTAGTTTCTAGATCTTTATCTAGGTGCTCTGATGTTCTTACTTTTTTCTTTCTAAGGTTTTTGTCTAGGTTTAAAGCTTTATCTAGATTTTTGCTAGTTCCTCATCTAATTCTCGATCAACTGTTATTTCAATTTTAGAATCAATTTCATTTTCATTCATCACGCTAGTTATGCAGTATTCTTCATCTAAATTTTTAGAATCAAAATCTAAAGTGAACACATATTCGTATTTTTTAAATAGGCTCTCATGTTAATTATAAAGAGTTTGCATCTAGTTGAACAATTTATCTCTCTCTTTTACATCATTCTCTTGCTTATATCTAGATCTCGAATATTTTAATGTTTATTTGTTAGCTCAGAAATCTTTATAAGTTTTCTCCTTAGTAATGTTTTTTACTATTAAGATTTTATCAAATTTTCTTTTTCCTCCTTTGTATAAGGTAGAAACTTTATCATCTTCATTTGCTTGAAGATTAGATGTTTCACCTTCATAGTCTTTATTGATTACTTGTTCCAGCAAAATTTTTATATTTACTCGTAGATCGATACTATTTATTTTATTTATTTAATTTTCTATTTTGTTTAGAGTACCAATAGTTTCAAACATACTATCTAGTAAGAAATTTAAAGTTCTAGCAATACTTAGACTATTAGGTTTTTTTTTTTTTTTTTTTTTTTTCAGAAACATGAACTTAATGTTCAAAAACTTCTTTTCCATTTTCTCCTACACAAAAAAATCTTTTATTACTATTATGAGTCATTTCCAATTTGTTTATCCTTAAATGACATCACTCATTGTAATAACCCAGATTTTTTTATTTAATTTAATTTAAAAATTTTTACTAGATAAATTTAGTTTGCTATTTAAATTTAATTATTTGTAATTTTTGGATTTTTATTTAAAAAGATTAATTTTTGGTTATATTTGAAAATATTTTTAAATTTTAGAAAAAAAAGTGTAATTTTCTTAAACTTATGAGGAATAGGAAATTAATTAGTTGGTTTGGGTTAAATTTTTGTTACTATAAATATATAAGATTGTATTTATTTTAATAAATTAAATAAAATCCTAAGTGAAAGGAAGAGAGACGGAGAGAAGAGAGAAGAAGAAGAGACGGCGGCTTGGGCCTCTTTCCAATTGCCGATTCATCCAAGTGCTGAATCAAGTAAGGGGCGGAACCTTTTTGATTACTCTGTTTTCTTTTCTTTTTGATATTCAATCAATGCAGTGAACTGGGATTACCTGTTTATATGTATGTATATATATATATATATATATGTGTGTGTGTGTGTGTGCGCGCGCGCGTTATAAGCATATGCCGTAGAAAAGCAAATAGAGTTGGTAATTAATTGATCACACAGGTGATCAAATTGATGTAAAGTCTCTCATGCGTAATGATTATTCTGTGCAAAGTCTTTTGGTGGATGACGTCACATGAAATAATAAATTAATTAAATAAATTTCTTTTTTTTTGTCTTATATGTAATGAATGAAAGTTAGTTTAGATATATGTGTGTGTGTGTGTGAGAGAAATTTTAAGAATGACGGCTGATAGAAATAAATATTCCACTTTTATTTTTTTTGGTGAAATTTATAATTTCACAAAGTTATTGGTTTGCCTAGTTTGCTGCCATTGAATGATTGAAAGTGATTAAATTGTTTGTCCGTTAGTTACACGTCATGTATGCTCATATTTAATATGTTGGTCACAAAAATACTTTTATTAAATTAATTGATTGCAAAAGACCTTCCGTGAGGTTGCTAAGTGAATTTTCCATGTGTGCATATACACGGGTCACCCACATTAATGATAATTAGAGGAGGCCTTTTCTAGAAAGTTTGATAATTAAGGATTTAATAAACACTAATGATACTTTTAATGCATAATTAAGAATTTAATCTATATAAATGGTACTTTTAATACTTAAGTTGGTATGTTGAGTAACTTTTGAAGTGACTTAGTATGAGAAAATTTTGATATTTTATTTTGTTTAGATTGAGGGGTACTGAAAATATTGGGTATACGTACCCAAGGGTTGAGAGTCCCGAAACCCACGCGGGGGTGATAATCGAGTCCACTAGACTAGTAACCTATGAACGATACATATGCCTAAGAGTGGCATATTAGATTCCTGAGGCTTCGGCCTAGGAAGTAGACACCGAATGATGGTGTATATTAGTTAGGTCATGTTTCTACGGGACAACCAAGCAGACATCAATGAATGATGTATATTGGTTGCGTTTTGTTTCCACGAACAACTAAGGAGCGGTACCTTGAAATTTAATTGTTTTTCTTTGATGTGTTGTGTGGTGCTGAAACACAATTAAATTGTAACGAAGACAGATTGATAAAAAATTTAAATTCCTGTTTGAAATTGCTACCTGTGCATAATTGTTTCACTTAGTAGCATGCTAGGGTATACTGCATTTATATTATTATTATTAAGGTTCTGAGCACACGTGGTATTAATGCTAAACCCCTTACAGCTTGCGATGCAGGTAATGAAATTGAGTTACGCGCAGGACCTAATTACCTTGGAAATTAGGAATTTATTTATTTGCTTTTATTTAATTACATTAGAATTTTCTATAGAGAATTATTTTTTAGTGAATTGTAATAAGCCTTTGTTTGTGGAGTTATTATTAATTATTTTATCAAGTTTTGGGAGAATATTTGGGCTTAGTTTTTTGGAGCTTATTGCCTGGTCGACTTTGACTAAGACATTTATTTAAATTTAAAGTTTAGTTTTATTTATTTTTATTTTTTTATTGCTCTATAGAGTGTGTGTATAACTCTGACGAATGACAGGAAAAGTTGTTAAAATATGTATTATTTATCTTTTATTCACGTGCTCGGGTTATGAAATTTGGGATGTGACACTCATAAACTCAGATTTAGTTTTAAATAACCCTAAACATGCCTAGCAATGGTTAAAAAATGGATTAGAATTGGCTAAATCTTCTACACTTAAGATTTCTTGATTTTGAAATAATTTTTAATAACTATAAGAGAATTGAAATTATAGATTCAAGTTCACAATTCTTATTAAAGATAAGAGATTAAAACAGAATCTTCTTTTCTTTTTAAACTTTCATAAATTATAAAGAGAGGAATATGTAATTTTATCTAATGCTGGAGGGACCTATTAATTTTGTCACGCAAGAACAAATATAGTAGATTACACAAAGATCCCGAAAATATAAATTGACGTCAATTTCTAGGCTTCTTGTGCTACTAATAATTAACTAGCGTAGAAGAAATGTGAGATCCTCGTTAAACCCGTGGCCATGTGAAGGGTCCTGGGAAAGTTTTGGAAGGATTAATTCTGATTTTTTTTTTTTGTTTTATATACATTTTTTTATTAAAATTTAATTATTTATTAAATACTTTTTAGACATATTATTTACATTTATAAAAAATTTTTAAAAATAATTTCAAACATAAAAGTTATAAAAATTACGATTTAAAATTATTTTTTTAAATTCTAAGAATAAATTCAAATCAACGTAACAAAATTGGGGTTAGTATTTTTTTAAAATTTTTAATCAAAAATTATTTTTCTTTTTATTGTCGAAACAAAATGATTGAAAAGCAAGTCGCTAGTTCCCAAATTAAACTGAGCAAGATGCTCGAGGTCGTACTAGTTGCGGTGCACATGCTTCACTTGGATACCAAAATTAAAGTCAAATCGTTAGTCTTTGATTTGTAATATTTTAAAATCAGCCGTAATTTGTGCTCACCACACTTGAAACAAAATTAATATTAAGTTTGTTGTATGGTTAAAGTTTCAGATAAAAAGTTCAAATTGATAATTTATGAGTTTTAATTTTTTTTTTTTAATTTTATGTTCTAGTGGTTATTATTAAATGTGTTTTGAACTCTTTTTTCAATTAATTTTTAATAAGCATTATAAAAGAAAATATAAATTATAGTATTTTAATTTGAAAAGTTCAACTTTCTAGAAATTATAATTAAACGAAATTTAAGTTAACATGTTTGATTTGTATATGATCTCTATTTTTTAAATATTGTGAAATTTTAATTGTACAATTTGTTTTGTTTTGTGATATATATAGTAGCGAGATTCATTAAAATAAGTATTAAGCGAAAAGTTAAAAATGCAAAAATGATCTCAATTATTGAATGAAAGAAAAAATAATTCTTACGTATTAGATCATAGATTGCGAGAAGAACATTTTCAAAAACCGTCATGTTTTACTATATAGATTATAATCAAACTAAATCACTAATTTGATTTGATGATTTATAAGAAATATTTTATCAATAATAAATATCATATTTTAAAATTTTAAAAATTTTATTTACCGATTATAATTAAAGTCAATGGAAAAAATAAGACTAAATACCTTTATTATTTAAAAACTAAAAGTGGGTTTGTATGAAAGAGAAATACTCATTAAATTAATTTTTGTTTTATTTGATTTCCATTTAATATATATATCATGAATTGCCAAAATAATTTAATATTAAAAACTAAAAGTGTATTTGTATGAAAGAGAAATACTCATTAAATTAATTTTTATTTTATTTTATTTCCATTTAATATATATATCATGAATTGCCAAAATAATTTAATAAAAAATATTGAAACAAATATCTTAAATAATAAATAGTAGAATTTAAGTAAACAGTAAAAAAAACTAATATATATTTTAAGAAGACAAACTAAAATAGTAGAAAATTAGCCGGTATATATATAAGAAAAATAATAAAATTTATTATATATAAATAAAATTACTTAAATAACTTATAGGATTTAAAAATAACATTACTTAATAAATTATTTATGCTTTTCTTTTCTATATTGATATAAAAATAAGCAACTTTTTCATTAAGACTATATTTTTTATTTTTAAAATATATTACAAATAATACATTATCATTTAGTATTTATTTAGTTCAGTTGGCGGATCATCGAAACTGTAAATCGAATCAAATTATTTAATTCAAAAAACTTTTCAATTTGCAATCAAAGCATTTGGTATTCCAAACCAAAAAAAAAAAATAATAATAACATAAATCATGCAAAGCAAAACGAAACCCCAATGGACGTGGAACTTGGACGTTGAAGATACGGGCAGAGAATGGTAGTTAATGAAAGCGACTGAAGCGAGAGCACGTGGACCGGTAGGCTGTACAGCCTGTGATCATGCCAACCACGCGAAGCACACAAACATCCCACGCGACGGATGTGCCAGTTTCGTTTCTATTATTATTTATTTGGAAGAATGCTTCGATATTTTCAAACTACGCACATCGAGGAGATGTTTTAAGTGACAAAAAGAGGGGTGATATGAAATAATTTATGAATTTATATAAAGTGAATAATTTTTAAAAATTTTTAAAATTTATTAACGTTTTGTATTATATCAAATGGATCCATAATAACATTTTGAATTCAACGCTTCTTTTTTCTTTTTAAAAATTAAAAATTATTAGTGGTGTAAATGAGTCGGTTAACCAGTTACTTGGCCAGACCTATCCACCCCTGCTCCTTCCAAATGTCCATATTGACCTAACTCGAGCAATCCAAGTTAGCACTTGGGTCATCTTGTCTTAGCTCGAGACTCGACTCGTGTCTTGTCCCAACCTACTCATTAAAATATTTAAAAAATATTAAAAATTTAAAATATTAAAAAAATATTACAGGAGCAAGTCAGGATCAAATTTTTCTGACTTGGTCCCAACTTGACCAAGAGGTGAGGCGGGCTTATCTATAGCCAGCTCATAATCGAGTCAAGGACAGATCGAGTTTGACCCAACTCATTTTATATCACTACAAATTACTTGATGCACTATTTTAATAGAATCACAAGGATGATATATGAATTGCCCTGTTTAATTTCTATCTTATTTATCGTGTTTGGAACACTAAAAAGTTTTAAAAAATTTTAAAAGTTCTTAATTTTCTCTAATCAAATTTTATTACGTGTTATTTTTATATCAATTTTTGATTTTTTTAGAATTTTTTCCAAAATTTTAGTTACTCATTTTTGCTATTGTTTTTAATAAAAAATTAAAATATCTAAAAATTAAACAAAAAGGAATTCTAGCCAAGATAAAAAGAAAAAAGAGAGAAAAAAAATGAAAAAACATAATATGGTAGTTTGTAGACAAATTACTACTAAACAAACTTAAAATACTTTGATTGAATAATCTACAGTGGATTGTTAGTGCAAGGGAGTTGTGAACTTTTCACGATATTTTGTGTATTAGTTGAATAATTTTATTTTATCAGAATAATTTGTTAGAACAATAATTTATGAATGATAATTTTGCAGAATGTTTTTTAAATATATCTTTATTTAAAATAAAAAATTTTATATTATTATCATAATTTTTTGACAAATTTTTCTAATGAAGGCCTTGTTTGGAAGTCAAATTTAGTAATCCATGGTAATTTTTTCACAAAAGTTGGTAGATCAAAATTTTTATATGTTTAGTAAAATAAATAGAAATTTTTAGTAAATTTTGATAATTTTTGAATTGAATTAAATTATATTAACCATTACACCCTTTATCAACTCAATAAAAAATGATGTTTTAACAACCTATCAACTCTACAAAATTGACAACTTTTTAGGAGCCGTTTGGTAATATTGTTGTTTTTCTATTTATGTTTATATATTTATAATTTTTTATTTTTTGTTATTCGTTATGGTTTTTTTTTAAATGAAAATTGAAATTATGTTTGGAAATGCAAATTTATTTATAATAACTAATTTTTTATTTTAAAAAAATATTTAATTTTATTATTTTTTAAAAATTAATTGAATTTAATAAAAAATATTTCATATTATTTTATTTAATTGATCTAATTACTTAAATTAAATTAGTCAATTTAATTTAATTTATTATTAATAATCATATAATTTAATAAATATAATAACATATTAAATTTTAATTTAATTATATTACTAATTAAAAATAATTGAATAAAATATAATTATTATATAATCTAATTCAGTAAATATAAAATATATTATATATTAATGTAGATAATTAAATTAATAGTTATTTATTAAAAATAATTTTAGTTTAATAAAATATTTGAATAAAATAATTATTTTAATATGATATAATAAAAATAGACAAAGTCTTACAATTGATAAAATATTTATAATAGAAAAAAAGAATAAAAATATATATTTTTTAAATTTTTCTGTTTAAGTTTTTATTTTTTTAAATAAAAAATATGATAAATATATTTTTGTTATTAATTTACAAAATTTTAAAAATATAAATAAAAAAATAAAGAGTAAAAACGTTACCAGAGACGAGATCTTAATGATTGTTTTGTTTTTCTATTTTTATCGTTTTGCCCTCCGAACGGGGTCGTAATATCATTTATTGGTACAGTTGAAACGGCCAAGAAAAGGTTTGTGGGCCATGAACACGATGGTCTCCTTTTCGCGGGGTTAGGTGAGTTGGAAATGATTTCTTGTCGTCAGTGTAAATCTAAAATTTTGACAAAAGTAGAAAAAGTATAAGTTAAAAAAAGTATAAATAAATTAAATCATACATTTAGATTGAAAATTATAAGTAAGAAAAAGTCCAACATATAATTTCATCATAGTTTTTACTAAAGTGTAAAAATATTAAATTTAATTAAATTTGTGTCATATGTACTATATAAGTTCATATATCATCGTCTAAAAAATATTATTTTAAAAAGACAAATTAAGTCATTTTGAAAAATAAAATAATATTTCACTTTAACATAAAATGGATAAAAATGCACTTTTATTAATTTATTTTTTGTAAAAATCTTTTTTTTCTCAACAAAATTTAACTCATAAGAGATAAATCCAATTAAATTTAACAGATTCAGTTAAGTTCACACTTTAATCCAAATCATAAGGGAGTTATGCATTAACTTATAAAATAGAAGGGAGATGTATATTTTTAAGTCAAATCTTGAATGATAAAATATAATTATCTCGAATATCTATGTTAGTAGATAAAGAAAAAATGACGGATTAGTAAATCTTTTCCACTTAGGGGGTGTTTGGAAATTCAAAAAAACTCAAGATTAGATAGTTTTTTGGGTGTTTTTTTTTTTTTTACACTTTTTTGTGTGTTTGGTTGAATCAAGTGGAATTTTTAGTATTTTTTAGTAACTTTTGGGTGTTTGGTAAATTTTTTACTTTAGCAAAGCAAAAAAGTGATAACTTTTAGGTGTTTGGTATTTTTTTTACTGTAGCAAATAAAAAAAGTTGTAGTTATGGAGTGTATTTTTTACTGTAGCAAATAAAAAAGTGAAAAAATTTGTGGTTTTGCCAAACACACCAAAAGTAACTTTTGATATTTTTTTACTAATTTTTGAGTTGCCAAACGGGCTCTTATTTTTTGTTTTTTGTTTTTATTTTTGGGTTATCTTTTATTTTAGTAAGTGAAATATTTTGTCATTTGTAAATTCAAGGTTAGTTTTTTAAATAAGTTGCCCACTCATCACACTAGCTTCGTTCGAACTTGCTTTTCATCGTTGTAGGGGACAAATTTCTTTTTCCTTTTCCACGCGATCATAAGCTCTGGCCATAAGGAAGCTTCACCGAATGGTTCTGGCCCATAGGGTTTGCAAATAATAACGATGAAGAACAACACAACCACCTCAATGGTTTCATACATAACCCCTCGTTTGGAATTTTTTTTTTAAATTAATTTTTGGCAGCTCAGGTTTTTTTAATTTCTTTTTTTTTTTTAAATAATCAAGATTACCCTCTTACATTTTTAAATTCTTTTAAATTATAAAGGGTAAATATGTCAAATTGAAAAAAAAAAATTGGAGAATTAGTTACAGAATGTTAATTTTTTTCCCTTTGCCAAATATAAAAAATGTTTGTTTTTAGTAGTTGACTACAAAACAAAAAAAAAAAAAAAAATTGTTTTTTATCCTCTAACAAAACCTTAATTTCAATGTTTTTAAAATTAAATTTTCAGTGAATCAATTTAAGCATGTTTTTCTGTAATAATTTTTTCTCACCAAAAAAAAAAAAAAGTAACAATATAAATGGGGCAGGCCATCCCAAGCCCAATTGCTTTGAGGGTTAGGCTCAGGTTTGTGTTTAGCCTATCGGGTTCTAGACAAAATTTGGGCTGGACTGGACCAAATTTAGAAGGTTGAGTTCCAGGCCATAGGCGATTTCCTATGTCACTGCGAGCTTGTGTCGGGCTTGTAGACTAGCCCTCGGCCCATCACGCATGGGTCTGTACAATTTTAAAAAAATATATATTGTAAGATATACTTTCCTATCAATTTAGTAATTAACAATTTGAAATAAAAATAACAAATGGTTATCAAGGGTAATTAGTGAAAAATTTTAAAAATTATGAAATTTTGTTACATTTTAGGTCCGTTTGACACCATGTAAAACACTGAAAAACTCTAAAAATTATTTACTTTTTATATCACTGTACGAATTATGAACCTACAAATTATTTCATTTTATCTTACTTTTTGTCATTCTAGACACCCCCTTAATTATAATTTTTATAATATTTAAGAGTTGAAAAATTGGCATTCTTGTAGGCCAATTGCATGTTAATTAAGTTGGCATTAGACCTGATAAAAAATTCAGGCTCCAGCTGAATTTTTATAGAGGTATAATTCATTTTAGTTACGCCCAACCCAAAGTTGACTCGATCAATCGGGTCCAAAATTTTGTCCAAATTTAATTTATCATATGTGTACACCAATTTTAGTTTAAAAACATTCAATCCTGAAGAATCTTATCAGGCCCGAACTAATGATCATAATCCCATGCTCGGCTCGAAATTCATATTGGCTTAATTTTTTTTTCCAAGCCATTTTCCTGAATTTAATAAACTAATATAAATCCTTCCAAAATGTGAACTAGAAGAGTCGAGACCTACAAGATCCTTAACTTACGATTATTTGTAGAATAAATATTAATAGGTAGAGTCGTATTTCTTAATGGCGATTTTAAAACAAATATACCGTTCCAAATAACAATTTTAAAATCATTTTTTATAAGTGAATGTGTTTTATAAAATAACGACTTTTACTGAATAAAAAAAAAATTCCTTTTAACCAGACGACTTTAATTTAAATATACTATACCTAAAAGAAATTTTAACAAGTCATCAACTAAAAATGACTTTAACACGTGATCAACTCAGAAGAAATGATTTATCAATGCTTCACATTTTGAGAGAACATTTACCTGAACCACGAGCATGAAATTTTTTTTTTTTTTTTTTTTTTAACTCAAAAGAAATGATTTATTAATTATTAATTTTAAACAAGAAAAAGGGGTACACAATTTGGATGTTGAGAGTGGGATTTGAACCCACGCCCTTTCGGACCAGAACCTTAATCTGGCGCCTTAGACCAACTCGGCCATCTCAACAAGTTTGTTATTTTTTTTTAATTTTAATCCCTTTGCTGATTAATAATTGGATTTTGTTCAGCCGATTTTATTTTTTATTTTGTATGGGAATATATCCGAGTAATAATAACTTATAATTCCTCTCATGATTTTCAACTTCTACTTGTGATTCCTCTTTAGAACATTAAGGGGGTATTTGGAGTCGCAAAACGTAAAATAAAGTAAGATAATATGTGAGTTATAATATTAAGGGTTTGTTTGGAGTAAAAAAAAAATAAGATAAATTGAGAGTTCGTAATGCGTGCAGTGAAAGAAAAAAATTAATGTGATATAAAATTAACAGAGATTTATAGAATTTTTTGTTATTTTTTAGCAAACCAAATGAACCCTAAGGGATATTTGGAGTGGCAAAACGTAAAATAAAGTAAGATAATATGTGAGTTCGTAATTTATGTAATAAGATAAAATATGAATAATTTTTATAAATTTTTAATACTTTACATCATGCTAAACAACCCTAAATATGTAAATAGTGGGAGTTGCATACATAACTCATATTGAAATTATGATTTTGTTCTCAACTTTAAAGGACCAAATAAGGAATGATTAGAAGGAGAAATCATTTGCTTATAATTTATATTAAAATTATGGCTTTGTTCTTCACCTCTCATCAAATAATTATTTTTTAATTAATTAATAAATTTTCATGGTCCTAAGAGTAATAATTTATCGAGGTTTAACTGTAAATAAAAATGTCAAAAAATTGAATATTAAATTTTGAAAATGCAAACTCTTTTGTTTTGGAATAATTAAACAACCAATGAAAATTGAAAATTTTACCCTTTTTTGGGTTAGGATTTTCCATTTCTCTTCTTCTTCTTCTTCTAATTTTATCCGATAAATAAAAAATTCTAAAATTTAAAAATTAAAATATTAAAAATTTTATGTTTTGAAAATAAAAAATTTTCATTTTAAATTAAAAAATACAATTACAAGAAAAAGATAAAAATTTATGTGGCACCTGTTTTGAGTTAAAAAATTTTCCATCTTATTCTTCTCCTAATTTTATTTAATAAATAAAAATGTCATAAAAATTGAAAATTAAAATTTTGGAAACGTTTAACTTTTTCTTGGAAATAAAAAAATAAATTAACGTTGAAAACTTATTTTTTAAAGTTATTCCCCCCCCCCTTTTTTTTCCTAATTTCATCTAATAAAATTAATTGTCAAAAAATGAAATTTAAAATTTTAGAATCCGCCTTTTTTTTTTTTTGTGGGAAAACAATTAAGGACCATTGGAACTTTACGTTTTCGAGATAGGAAACTCCATCTCCTTTCTCCAACTAATTAGATTAATTAATATTAAAGAATTCAAAATTTTTAAAATTATAATTTTGGAAATAATACCTTTTTATAAAAAAATAAAAAATTAATGAATTTCAAAATTATAATTTTGGAAATAATACCTTTTTTAAAAAAAATAAAAAATTAATGAACATTGAAAATTTTTCTTTTTTTTTTAATTCAATAATACATTCTTTGTAAACCTTACTTTTATTTAAAAAAAAAAACAATTTCTAAATCCTGAAATTTTACTGATAAGTTTTAAGAAAATAATTTTTTGTGAAAAAAATAATTTAATTGACAAGCAGCTTATAATTATAAAATTTAAATAAGATTAATTTACGAATTTTGTGACTACTTTTTATCCAAAAATAATAACAATAATATATAAACTTTAAAGTTCCATCACTTAAAAAACATATAACCTAGATAATTAATTTAGTGAGAGAATGATAATTAGCTATATAAACCTATTAGTTAGTGAGAGAAATTGAAAATTTTATAATATAAATATATAACTTGAGAATAAACAAGTTAGGTTAATTATGGACCACTCTTTATTTATCTGAAAAATATCTACAAAGCATAAATAATCATTTTTTTAGAAAACTAATGTGGATACACTCTTTTAAAAATCTAAGCTAATTAGATTTAATTTTTTTTTAGAATTTTAGAATTTAATTTTTAGTTTTCTTTAATATTCAACGTTAACTTAAGATTTCATTTTTTTTCAGAATTTTAGGATTTAATTTTTAATTTTCTTTAATATTTAACATTAACACTTCAAAAAACCCACTTGGGTAAGTTAAAAAAAAAGAGTTCCCTAAGTAAATTTAAAAGTTAAGAGACTGAATTTTTAGAAAAAGAAATTGATAAGGAAAGGTTTAGTTCTATTTACCTAAATAATATCTATGTATGAAATTTTTTCACATAATAGTTAAGAAAGTGGCTAAGTAAGAAAAGATAATTTGGAAAAAAAAAATAGAATTTGGGAAACATATAATATAATCTGCTTTGGAAGAAAAACAAATTGAATAAAATAAAGATATATAAATTTTTTTTGGTAAGTAAAAGATATATAAATTTGTTATTAATTAATATAAAACAAATAAAACTAATTCCGTACATTGCACGTGTGAGTAAACTAGTTTGTTTCTCCGAAAATCCAACTTCCAAACAAACGTAAATGAACCCATTTTTAGACCTTATCAAAGAAGTTTAGGTGTCATTTGGTTTAATTTTCTATTTTGTATTTTTTTTTATTTTATGTTTTAAAAATCTCAAAATAAAGAAACAGAAAATTCACTGTGTTCATTATTTTAAAATTTTCTTTATTTTGAATTAAAAATACTCAAAATGACTTTTTGTTATTTTTTATTTTATATGTAAATTCATTTTTCATTTTTAAAACAAAATTTGAAAACACAAGTTACCAGATGCGTTTTCAGCTTTTTCTTTGTTTTTAAAGGTATAAATAAAAAATGAGTTCAAAACAGAAAATAGAAAGTAAAAACAAAAAACAAAAAATAGAAAAACAAACAAAATCAACCTTTAATCTCCATCATCTATTTATTGGAAAAAAGAGAACAGAAAATTGCTAGTAAATGACAAATCTGATTCACTTTTATTCTAACGAGTGTTTGTATATATTTGTCCAACAAATATATAATATTTTTTTATATTATTTAAGTTTATTCTACATTGATAAATTAAACTTTCTAAATTAGTATAATATGTTAATGGCCTTCAACATTACTTGGACGATTAATTTTGAGTTGGATACTATTTTTAATGGCGTCCGATCTGCTTTTGTCATTTGTGGATTCAAATCCGTCCGTAGGAACATATCTAGCTAACATATGTATATATATAGTTATTTATGAAGCAAAGTGCCTGCCTGCTCTTAAAATTCTAGATCTCATTCATCACCAAAATTAATTCTGGCCGTCATACTGTTATGGCTTGTGAGATCAATATTGATGCATGTATACATGATCATCATCTGCATATGTTCATCAGTGCAGCAATTACATACGTCTTAAATGCTTAGGTCACATTTGGTTTACTTTTTTATTTTTTATTTTAAGATTTTTCTTATTTTTCATTAAAAATGTTCAAAATAATTTTTTATCATTTTTCATTTCATTTGTAAACCTATTTTTTGTTTTCTAAAATAAATTTTAAAAATGCAAATGATCAAAGACGTTTTGAACTGTTTTTTTTTATTTTCAAAAGTATAAAATGAAAAATGAGCTCAAAATAGAAATAAAAAACAAAAATAGAAAACAAAAAATAAAAAAACAAACTAAATATTACCTTAACTTAGTAAATTTAGGCAACAGAACGCTGATAGTCATTGTAGGAGTTTGGAGCTCTTAGCTGGCTCACTAACATAAAAAAGTATTGTTTATTTGTCAATTTAAAAAGATACAATTATTGTTTATTTGTCAATTTGAAGAGGTATACCTCAACCAACTCGAATTTTTGTGTGAGTATCCCATGATCAATATCTTAGATGGCCATAAGTTGCAACTCAACTATATATATATATATCTTAATCTACTTAAGGTTAGGAACTCTCAATAGATCCTATCTAGATGATCATGGTACTAATTCAATTCATCTTAATCTACTTAAAGTCAAGAACTCTTAGCAGATTTTGTCCTTGGAGGGTCCCACTGACACATGAAAGTATTGTTGGTCATAGATATCCACTCAATCCAACTTAATTTACTTAAAGGTTTAGTGTTGGGGTTTATTTCATAGGTACCCACTCAATCCATCTTAATCTATTTAAGATTTAGGATTGGGATGACAAATAAACATTATCTTCATATGTCGGAGGGACTATTCGAGACAGAACCTGTTAAGAGCTTTTAAACCCCATATAAAAACTGTCTGACGATTTAGAAGGTGTTTGGTTGGTCAAAATCAACTAAAACTCATAAATGCTTATTAACTTTTTGTATTTTTTTCCAATCAAATTTCATTATATATCACTTTTATATCAAATCTTTGAACCTTTGTTATACTTTTTGACTAACCAAATACTCTTTTAATAAGTTGTAAACTAGAGAGTGTTTGTAGAGAGAGAGAGAGTTTAGATGATGTGTTGAACTGGCGGAGTAAATTACCCCTCCTCCAACAGGGTCATCAATTTAAGTTGAAATTTCCTTTAATTATATAATCATCAGTCATAAATTAACTTCATGTTAGTGGGGGGGGGGGGGGGGAACTCTTGAAGCAACAACCTTTGTAGGAATATGATTTAATTAGTTCATGGTCATACCTTGTGCATGAAAAGCAAGCGTCTGGCCCTTCTATATAAATATATAAAGCTAAAGCAGTCGCAGGGCAACTCTCCTTTGGCAGCTGCGGTGGTTGCTCGCCACTGAACAGCACAAACTAGAACTCAGCTGCCACTGGAGAGTTGCCCTACAACTGGTTTGCTTATTGGAACCATTTCATGCCGCCGCGCCACAATTAATTTGAGGCACCTCGAGCTCCAGTAGAGAGCTTTATATATAGACATTCCAGCAGGAATCAACCATTGAAGGAAATAGCATATGCCATTCATATGGGTTTCAGTATATATATAATGCATATATACCTGTACATGTATTAGATTCTACTTAGCGTGATTTTGACCACTCAATGTATACATGTTTTTGCAGAATCTCTCCCTATATATATTTGGAGTTGAAGGGGAAAGGTATAAAGCAGTCCAGTGGATTGGAGATGCCTTCTTTTTTGCTCATAGGAGGTGGCAGGAAGACTTTTTCAAGTCTTCTGGGCATATCCAGTGTATATTCTTCTGATGATTTTTATTTCCATTTATCTTGTTCCTTTTTTTCCCTTCCTTTTTCTAATGGAATTTTATATATTATATATGTGTAGTTCATGAGAACAAGAATAGAAGCAGGAACCGGGGAGGATTGGTGTATTTACGCATCGGTGTGCACAGTCAATGCATTTTTTAACCATTGATGTTTAAAAAAAGAAATAATTATTTAAAAATTCTGCTAATTTAAATAATTTATATTAATTTTTACATGTAAGAACCAGTTAAATTCTATATACAGATAAAGGGTGGAATAAGGCCATTTGAAAGATCAATTAAGACTTTGAAAACCACCTTCTGATCCAAATCTAATTCCTGGATCAATAATTAAGCGCATGCAATAAGATATATATTTATATATATATATAGTGATAGTCAGCAGGTGTTGAAAAGTTAATTTCCCGAAACAAACATTGGATAATTAAACAATTAATATATATTTGGAATTCAGTCGGTCATCATTGACAATTTTAGAAATGCATATCAAAAGTCCCTGACGCGTGCACAGAGGTTGATCATGTGCCAGAAAATAGTATATATATATATATATTATATATATATAGCTAGCCATCTTCACTTCCGTCGCTCACTTGCAATTCTTTCACTTAATATCCTAACTCCCATGTACCTGCAACCCACCAAATGTGATAGCATGTCTCAGTTATACTGATCATGTACCAAAATAAATCTTAAAAATGGCAGTTATATATATGTCAAGTTAAAGATCACTAATTGATTTTAGGGGGTAATTGTGTTTTTGCACTCTGTATTCATTATTGGTGAAAATTATGTACTACATAAATTTAAAAGGGTACCTTTATATTTTTTTTGTATTTCAAGTTAAAATAAAGATGTTAAAAAAATTTATCAAAGACAACTTAAGAAGAATATACTTATTCTATGTGCACGCTACATTCCTTGCCCTTGCACTTCTTGATTAAAATTATCTCCCAATAAATATTTTTATTTTTTTCTTCAAAATTTAACAAAGTTTATAACTTCAATTTAATCTTTAGTATAGGAGTAAAAAGGTAAATTTTTTAAATTTAGGAGTACTGATAGTTTTTACATCTAATTTAAAAATATAGAAGAAGTTGAGGCCCTGTTTAATAATGTTTATATTTATGTTTTTATGTTTATATTTATAAAATTTAAAAATTAGTAACAAAAACGTGTTTAGTAAATTATTTTTATTTTTTTAAAAATAAAAAAATAAAAACTTAAACAAAAAAGTATGAACAGAAAAATTTTGTTCTAACTTTTGATTTTGTTCTGATATAAATATATATTTTTTAATTTCAACACTTTATCTATTTTTGTTGCATTATATTGAAATGAATTATTTTATTTAAATATTTTATTAAACTAAAATAATAATAGTATATTATTATAATGATTTATTTTATTAAAATATGCATATGAAAATATTTATTTTGTTAAAATTAATAATAATTACATAGTAAAATAATTTATTTTATTAGAATTAAAATAAATATTAGAAAATAATTCATTATTGAAATGATTTATTTTAAAGAATTAAAATTTCTTAATAAGTAAAAATTAGCACTTAAAATGATTTATTTTATTAAATATTTTCAAAGTAAATTAATTTTAGCAAGTAAAAATTTATTAATAAAGTATGTTATTTATTAATATACTTTATTAAAGTTAATTGTTATTAAAAATAAATATTTTAAAATTTTAATTAATTAAATTACTATGAAATATATTTTATTAAATTAAATATTTTACCAAAATAAAAATTAATTATTGTAAATAAAATTGCATTAGCAAATATATTTTTTAATTAAATTAATTAATTAAATCAAAATGAAATATATTTTATTAAATTTCATTAATTTAACAAAAATTTAATAAAATTAAATATTTTATCCATAAACAAAATTTCATTACCAAAAATATTTTTATTTTTGTTTTGCAAAAAAAAAAAAAACGATAATTGAAAATAAAAATAGTTAAATATAAATAAAAAAACATAAATATTATCAAATAGGCCCCCAACTTTTTTTTTTTTTTTGGCTTTTCTATTGTACAATGTTTTACCAAAATTTGATATTCTCTTTCCTATTAGTAACTTTTAAGTATATTATTTGCACTCATCAAAAAAACAAAATCACAGACAAAAATGCTTCCAAATTGGGGCTAATTACCCGGGTACTGAACTGAAAAACCAATTTTTTTTTTGGCCTGTATGTGGAATCTCCTACTTCGAAACATTTTTTAATTATTATTTCTGTTTTATGAACATAAATAACATGCTTAATTAAAAACTTATTAAATCAAAAATTATAATGAATTAAATTTTAATTAAAAAAAAGAAAGTGATTTCTTTAATGTTGCCAAAGAGAATTAACCCGAGTGGATGAGAGTATAAAGGCAAGTATTTTACCTTCCAAGCATCATAACAGTAGCCTGAGGATTTGTTCCAGGAGAGTAATTAAAAGTAGAACCATCGATGACTCGCAGGGCGTCCACACCAAGAACTTTGTAATCCCGATCAACCACCATCCCCCTCTGGCACCCTCCATGGTAATGCCATATGGTCATCACGGTGTCCTTGCAGTATTGCTCCAACGAAGTTGAAGCGTTGCTGTGCTTCGGCAGCAAGTTCACCGGAGCTTGCAGGGTCATGTTGAGGAGGTTCTGAGCCGACATGTAGTCGTACTTGAATCCTGCGAAGGCCTTCGATTCTATCACTCTCTGGATGGTCCGAATCCCCTCCACGCACCGCCGCAAGTCCTCCGGCTCCTTGAAGTAGTTGAAGGTGACGGACGGGTTGTCTTTCAGGTTCTTGGTTCGGAGCTCCAGGTGGCCCGTGGAGAGTGGTCCCATGATCTTCTCCAGGATGAATCCTCCTCTGAAAGCTGCTGCGTCCAGCCCGCTCATGGCTTCTACTGCTTTGTCTATCGCTTCCTGCGTTCTTTGTTTTGGTGGCACTGTTGAAAGCTGGCCTATCTGCGTGAATATCCTATAAGTTAATTTTGGCTTTTTACCTCTTTGAAAATTTTAGTTTTTACCTCTTAAAAAGTAGGTGTATCTAGCATTTGTATTTTGATCACGCATTTCTCCCTTTTATTTAGAACTCTATTTTGTTTTTTCTTTCATAAAATTAATGTTATTGGATAGAAAAATATACTTAAAAAATAGAATTAAAATGATGAGACAGTAGAGTTATTAGTAAATAGCTAGATGATTTTAAATTTATTATTTTTTAATAATAAGATATATATATATATATATATATATATTTGATTGTGAAGCAATTAGTTTATAATGAAATTGAATTGATTTTTTTCGGCTTAAATTTGTTCTGGTTTTATACTATTGATTAAGGGCGTAACATTTAGGGGGTGTTTGGAGTGATAAAAAATGAGAGAATTTAGAATAATTTATAAATTCGTAATTCGTGCAATGAAATAAAAAGTGAATAAGTTTTAGAGATTTTCAGAGTTTTTTAGTATTTTACATCATATCAAACAGACCCTAATTATGAGATTAATTCATTGAGTTATCACTTATTTAAATATTATTTTATCTATTCATCTGTATTTAATGAATGTCAACAATAGTCTAAAAGATCGCAAAACTTCAAAAAAAAAAAAAAAAAATTCAGTTAAATTCATATAAAACAAAACTAGAAAAAGAGAAAAAAAATGATCTCCCTAGTTGTTTCCAAAAGAAGACAATGCCTAGTATTCTCCTTTTTTAATTTAGTTCTAGGCCAACATTTGTTGGGAACTAATTAAGTCAGGTTGATTGCTTCGGTTCCAACCCAATACAAGACTAGTAGTGCAGAAATATTGTGGGCTCTATTTGATTTGTGTAGTCGATTGGGCCTTCTTACCGCAAGAAAATGGAATTCCAAGAATTTCTTCTACAACAATATATTGGGTAAGAAAATGGAATTCCGAGAATTTCTTCCACTACAATATTTTGGGACTGGTTGATGTGGTGTTTGAAGGCCCAAAAAATAAAAAAAAAAATTGCTGAAAAAGTGACATGTAACAAAATTGATGGGAGAAAATTATAAAAATTGGTTAAAATTAAAGTTTTTTTTTATATATTTTTTTGATAAACCAAACACGCCATAGTTTATTGGATCATTTTAGTGATTTTAAGAATGAGTTACTTACCTTGGGAGAGAACATGCCATAGTCTCTGGGATCATCTTGACCTGAGAAGTTCTCGCCGCTGGCGGCCTCAATGTAGGTTCCGAAGTGTGTGATTCCCACGACTTGGATGAGGGAGACCTCCACCGGCACCGGAGAGGGAATGAAGATGGCGTTCATGGGGTTGTCGGACATGCCTTGCCCAACCATGGGCTGGTCCAAAACCACCGTAATATTATGGGCCTTGAGGTGATCCGCTGGGCCTAGCCCACTCAACATCAGCAGTTGTGGGCTTCCCAGTGCCCCAGCTGATACTATGACCTCGTTCTTTGATCCTCTGTTCAAGTATGCTCTGTGCTTCGTCCCCGAAGCGTCTCTGAAGGTCACCCCGTGGGCTAGTGGCCTTGATTTGCCTGAATGGTTTCAGTTTGAGCAATGTCATACAAAAGAGGGAACAATGTCGTCTATCGAACAGAACTGTTTGGAATGTTGAATTACAATTTAACGGTTCAAATGTGATCATATTTTTTTACTTCAAAAAAAAAAAAACATAATTTTATCTGTACTGTTGGATTAAAATCCAATAGTCCAAATAGTCCTACTCTATCAGTCTAGATCTGTGTTATATTATCCAAAAACATAATTAAAAATATCAATAAAAATGATGTGAAAGGATGGTGGGCTTATCAATTTCACCCATTAAAAGATTTTATAATTATAAAATTGCTATTGACATATTATTCTGAATAAATAAATTTTACTTTTCAATTCTCAATGATATTGTTTAGTTTGAAAAATATTTTATATTTTCTGTGAAAAATAAAATTTTTTGTTTTTTTAAAAAAATACAAGCATATTTTTTAAAACATACTCTCTAAACTATAATACATATATATTTTTTCTTTTTACATATTTTTATTTTTTTTAAGAAAAAATAAAACAAGTGAGAAACACTCAAACCAAACAACTTCCGAATAAGTTTTTTTTTTCTTTTTTTTTTTTGAATTTTTTAAACAATTATTTTTTAAGCTTTTAAAAGATTGAAATATTATGGAATTTACATTCACTAGAGTAACATGGTAGATTCGTAATCTTATTACTAATTTGCCACTACTATATTACTGTGGTTAGAAATAGTTTTTCTTTTGAAATATATTTTTCAAATTTTTTATAAAAACTAAATAAAAATTAAAGAAAATTATGAAAAGTAATTTCCAAAAACCATTACTTTTCTACTTTTTTAGTAAAAAAAAAAAAGAAAAGATAAAAATGAATATCAAAAAAAATTTTCAAAAATTCAAAAGAAAATTAAAATGTGATTTATAATAATAATAATAAAGCAGAACTCATCCAAACATACGAACCTTTGATTCTAAACAAAATCTTATGAACAGTTGCGTGCAGAAGAACAGTGAGGCCTCTGGGATTCGCGTACTGGAGCAAATCGGCGGCCGTGTGCCGGCGACCCTCGCCGTCGAATATGGTCCCACCAACCTTAGTCCCATATAAGTGATCGTACGTAAACCCATTGTTCGGCACAACCCCGACTTCAACCAGTCCATTTCTCACCGCCGACTGCCACTCCCGCATCGGCGGCTCAAACGCCACCACCTCTTCAACCCACCGGTACGACTCGTTCACCAGCCGGCCGTCCCACCCGGTTAACGTTACGTAGTCCGTGGCGGCGCGTGTGTAGAAGCCGGCGTTCAAGCAGCTCCCACCGCCCAGCACGCGTCCGCGGGCGCTGATTACTCCGTCCTCGGAGATGAAGCGCTGTGAGGGGGACGTCGGGGAGAGGTCGGAGAGGGCTCGGCCGAACGCCGACAGGTAGGTTATGTTGTCGTTTCCGTACGGCGAGCCGCCGCGTTCAAGGAGGAGGACGCTGTAGTTCTGAGAGAGAGTGGCAGCCAACGGGCAGCCGGCAGTTCCTCCGCCGACGATAATGTAGTCGTAGTATGATATGTCAGGAGCTGAGGTTGCTTCATGCATGAAGGTGTAGTTTGGAGCTGTGGAGAGAGAAGAAATAGAAAAAGAAAATTAAAGAATTATTATATTGACAATTATAATAATTTATTTTTTTAAATTTATAATTTTTAAATATTTTCACATTATTTTAACTGAATTTATTTTTATTTTTTTATTCAATTTAATGAATAACATAATAATGAATACTGGGTGCTGTTTGATTTTTCTGGAAGAAGTACAAAGCATATTTAGTTCTACCTTAATTTTTGTCTATCATGAAGCACAAATGAAAGTTGGGTGGCCCTATTATTAATTAGTATAAATATTCGAATTAATAAAAAATGATCTTTTTCAATTACTAAAGATAAATCATATTTATCATATATACATATATATACATTTATCACTATCTCTTGCAATATAGTAATTTAACATTTTTTTTTCTTTTTTCGGGATAACAGAATAGAAAAATAATGACTCCGGTTGGCGGGATGAGCGGTGCATCCCTCGGCAGCAGGATCAAGGATTACGGGGGTGAATGGTACTTCATCGTGCAGAGGGTGCACGCACGGACGGAGCTACATGGAGCTACATGGGAAGGGGGCAAGTGGCACCTCAATTTTTAAGATAAAATTATTAAAATGTTTTCTTTGTTATTTTAATTTTATTTAAAAATTAAATTAATTAAAAATTAAGATATTTTGATTTTATTAAAAATTTAAAATTAATTCAAAATTTTTTAACATATAAGAAGTTTAAACGAATCAAACTTGGTATTTTTTTGTAAAATAAAGTGTATCTTTTTAATACATTATTACATATTTTTGTTTATACTATCAGTAAATTTAGCATATAACACAATAAATTCTATAGATAATAAAATTTAATAATAATTATATTTTTTTATAGCAAGAGATATCTCTAATAAACTTCAGGTGCTTGAACCATTAACCGTGAGAAATATATTTACTAGTTAATATTCAAGAATAATTTATTTTCTCTCTAAAAATAATATCATTTTTCTCCTACTCTTAATCGAAAAATAATTCGATTGTTATTTTTTCTCGGACGTTCGGTGCCCCTCTTGGTGCCCGGTGCCCCCTCAGCGCCCGGTGCCCCCTCAGCAAAAATGCTGGCTCCGCCTCTGAGTGCATGCACCTATTTTGGGTATTTGATCGGTAAAAGTTTAACAAAAAAAGAAAAAAAGTATAGTAAAAGTATAAAAATTAGATATAAAAGTAACATATAATAAAATTTGACTAAAAAAATATAAAAGTTAATAAATTTTGACGAACCAAAAAAATGTTCTGAATTTCTAACCATGAAATTTACTGTTCAAGTCCTCTGAAACTTACAGTTCAAGACAACTAACTTATTATTACTCTTTTTTTCCCCCCGGGGGGGGGGGGGGAGTGTATTTCACCGTTAAAATTAAATGTAGCTATTATGCATGCATGGATCATAATATCCTGTGTGATATTTATGGGACCGTTTGCATGCAATAATAAAATATAATTTTGTATGAGGTTGATAGGTGTCATTTTATTGTCAGTTTGATGTTTGATACAAAATTGTAAAAGTTAAAATAAATTAGAGAAAATTAGAAAAAAATTTATAAAAGTTGCAGAAGTTTAAAAACATGAAAAAAATTAATATGGTGAAAGTTAATTTTGTACTAGGTGGAAGAAGTTAAAAAAAGTTGAAAAAATTTGATAAAAGTTATTATTATTATTTTTTTGGGTTATCAGCGTGATTGAATTTAATATATAGTTAATGTAGTTAAATTTTTAGTGATTAATATAATATAATTTACTAATGTAGCCGTCTAAGTTAAGGTTTAGTATAATACTCTTAATGACCAAATTTACAAATTTTAATCAACAACTACTTTTGACAAGGCACCAAACACCTTAATCCTCGATGCCATAGAATTTAATTTCCATTCCAATAGGAGGAAACACTGCCTAATTTGGTGCCATCTAAACCATTTTAAATTAATAACTACTTCAGCTCCTTATTTTGCTTAATTTTTTTTTACCTCCACACTGGGAATTGGGGGGGGGGAGAGAGAGAGAGAGAGAGAGAGAGAGAGAGAGAGAAAAGCCTTAACCCCAGTAGTGTTTTCACTAGTTCCTTTTGTATGATAAAGAAATTTTGTAGGGATCCGAAGAACTCTCCAAGGAAATGGCTAATTTAACCAAAATTAATGAGACGGCAAGAAACCAATTTCATCAGCAATTCTTCAAAAACCAGCTTTTCATGAATAAGATCAAGGGTCAACCACTGAAAACCTAGACTTCTATATATATATATATATATATATAAGTTCCATGCTGACATTTCTGTCCAGAAGTCCTTACCGATATATGTTCATACACGCGCGCGCGCGCAAAAACATATACATCCATATATAAAAGAATTGCAGGAACGTATATATATATATATATATAATATACCAGTCAAGTCCCCAAACTACTCAAAACTACCATTGAATGGAGAAGAGCAAAACCTATAGGAATTCATTAAGTAGTAGTACCTGTTTCTGCAGAGCAAAAACCGTACTGGAGGACGAAAATTACAGCAACGATAGCAGCACCAATTAATCTCCACCGCCCAATATCCGCCATCAGTAGTCTCGGGCAACACCTCATGATATACATATATATGGCTCTCTATGTATATTTACACTGCTTGCTTGTTTGTTTGTTCCAATGCAAACCAAAACCAACCCAATGTTCTTTATATAAGAAGGTAGCTAGAAAGAATGTCAGCTATCTCCACGGCAATAAGTTTTGACAGTGCAAAGACTTCCTCTATATGATTATCTCTCTCTCTCTCTCTCTCTCTCGGTTAATCAGGCAATGATCTGAAGCACACAAAGATTCACCATTTATGGAAAATGTGATAAAGCCCACAAATAGCTACTCCTCCTATTCCCAATTTAAAGCCAAATAATCTGAATATATATCCACGATTGGTGTTGTGTGAATTCTAGACCCTATCTCATGCTCACTGGCATTACTTTTCTCTCCCACAAAAGACTGTTGAGAGAGAGAGAGAGAGAGAGAGAGAGAGAGTCACTTGCCAGTTGGAGATGGGGACTTGATGAATATTTTTTCTTTTTCTTTTTTTGGCAATTAAGTGTGACTCGATGAATATTAACTGCATGCACTAAATACTTGCACATGGCCATGGGGGTCCTCACATGCACATTTTGAGATTCGAATTTCTCTAGATCGAGAGTGAAGGGTAAGTTGATTTTGCGTACGAAAATTTTTGGGCGGCATGTTTTATTATTATTTTTTTTAATAAATGATGTGTTTAATTTGTTAAAAATTATTGAAAACTTTTAAAAATTATTTACTTTTTATTTCATTGTATAAATTATAAATTTATAAATTATCTTAATTTTTATCGCTCTAAACGCACCAGAGAAAAAGTTACCAGTTGCACAAAAGAAAAATGATTGTGAAAGCAACTAACACAACTTATTTTCTTAAAAATAATCTCACAATTAAATATTTTAGAAGTTTGATAATATAGAACACGAGGTTTGAGAAGTGGATAATAATAGAGTTTTATTTATAAAAGTATTTTGATTAATTTTAGGATATATTTATTTATTTTTAGTTTTAGAATTAAATTTAAAATTAACTCAAATCAATTTAGAGGTAGTTTCTTATTTTACTTAGAAAATCTTATTTTAGTTAAGAGTTTTTCATTCTAATTAAAAAATTATATAATAAATCTTTATTTTCGGATAAAAACCTTATTGTATGCTTTAGATTTCTTTAGGAATGCTCATTGGAGAGTTAGGAAACATACCTTAGCTATAGGATTAGTTTTGTATTACGTAGTTATTATAACTAGATACTTGTAATATCAGATTTTATCATTTAAGTTATTAATTAATTAAGACAATTCAGAGTTTAAACTTTTTGCTCTTGTGATTATTCTTCTGGATTCAAGAATGTACTTTTGTCATACTTGATAATGGGATTTCACTAAATACTCCACTGCTGCCTCAAGAGGTGTTAGAGTAATTTTATTTTGCCTGAATTAATTTTTATTTTTTTTTATCTCTTCATTGACTAAAAATATAAGGTGCATTTAGTGAAATAAAAAATACTGAAAAAGTTTAAAAATTTTTAAAAATTTATAATTACGAATTTATAAATTACCATAAATTATTTCATTTTATCTCACTTTTTGTCATTTTAAACACCATATAGTGTCTTTTTATCATCTCTTATCAATGAAGGACCTAAAAAACAATTATTGGAGTTTGGAGAATTTTTTAAGTCTCAAACCAAAGTGGCACATTGTGAGTTGATTCTAACATGAATATCAAAAATAGGACCGTCCCGCAAGCACCAACAGCGGCTGTATGAAAGCCCATTGCAACCACCCCTTTAGGGTAAATTTGGTTTATGATGAATGCTTTAATGAATAAGAATTGGTTTGCGACGAATACTTAAATGAAGAAGAATAAGTGTAAGTTATTTATTTAATTATGCTAATTATGTAATCTGATTTATGGTTTGATCATGTTAGAAGGTGTCCAGCAGAGACACCTGTTAAAAGGTGTGAAAGTATGGAGATTGTCAGGAGTAGGAAAGGTAGAGGAAGACCTAAGAGAAGTTGGAAAGAAACTATTAAACATGACTTGACCTACCTAGATCCATCGGAGGATATGGCCCTAAACAGATCTAATTGGTGTCGACAAATCCATCTAGCCGACCCCACCTAGTGGGAAAAGATTTGATTTAGTTTGGTTATGTAATCTGATTTATATAATATTTTCTAATTATTATACTTTTTAATTATGTTAATTATATGATTTATTTATGAAAAAATGTTTTGATTATAATAATACATATTTATAAAGAATGTTTTGTTTAAATTTATATCACATAAATTAATTTATTTATTTGTAATAATTGATAGTAAAACGAATCTTAATCATTCATTCGATTACTTGATGGACGTATTATGATGAATACTTTAATGAATAAGAATTGATTTATGACGAATACTTTAATGAAGAAGAATAAGTGTAAGATATTTCTTTAATTCTGTTAATTATGTGGTCTGATTTATATAATAATTTCTAATTATTATACTTTCTTAATTACGTTAATTATATGACCTATTTATGGACAAACATTTTAATTACAATCACACATATTTATGAAGAACGTTTTGTTTAAATTTATATTACATAAATTAATTTATTTATTTGTAATAACTGATAGCAAAACAAATTTTGATTATTCATTCGATTACTTGATGGACGTATCGGATTAATCGATAAGATATATAAATTGGACCTCTCTTTACTCATTAAGGTTACAGATATATCTATCAAAAATTTCTGTAGAATAAGAAAAGGGACAAGAAAGAAAAATTAATTTATACCCATTAAAGATTATGTTCAATTGATCACTTAGTTATAATTCGTCAATGTCTAGTATGTTTCTAAGCTACTGTTTATGTGATATTTATATTTTGTTCAAAGTTTAAATATTAAGCCTTTAAGTTTATACATAAATTATGTTTTACAATTTAAGCTGTCCCTAACCGTAGAGAAGTTGATCAAGGGTGCAAATTGAACAACACTTTTTTGGTATAAAAATGAATATTTTGTCTTTTTCATGGAAACTTTGAGATTGGAGAATTTCTTCACCTTAAGAGTGAAAATGAATCAAGTTATTTGTGAGTTATTTGAATTTGATTTATAATTAAAACGAGTTCAAATCAAGTTTAATTTATGACTCATTTAAATTCAAACTTAAGCTCAAACCAAAAAAAAAAAAAATTCGGCTCAAAATCTTACAAGTCGACTTGATAAAATAATATATATTATTTATTATATTTTGGACTAAAATGATGGTGTTTTAATTTTAATCGAGTTATTTGAGAATGAATCTTAAAATTAAATTCTTTTTTATCGAGTCGAGTTTGAACTTAAATAAAAATTCAAAACAAGTTCAAACTCAATATAAATAATCTGAACTAAACTTAAATAAATTAAAACTCAGGTTCAACCAGCTCATCTCCACTACGCCTAATTAATATCGAAGACTATGAAAAAAAAGTAAGTTTAATGCCGTATAAATTAAAATGGAGATTTTCCTTTATGTAGTGGGAGCAACTTCAAGCCACATGAGTTCCCAAAAGGCTAGTTCACTTGCATTGATATTTGATACAAATACAAATTTTCAACATTGTGGCTGTAATTATGAGGTTAGATGCGGCATTGATGAGATTTCAACTACTCCATTGAAGTATTTCTCTTCACTTCAATGTTTTTTGTTAGATGGGTTCTAACTAGACCACCCAACCTTTAAGTCTCAGCATTTATTGCAAATTAAATAACATGTCTTGCATTTGTTTTAGGTGCCTGTAATCAATTTTGAACCACAAATGTGAATGACAATGACGTGGCAATCACATGGTTACAATAAAAAACTATTTTAATAATTTATTTATTTTAAAAGTAATGTAAAAAAAATTATAAAAATACATACTTAAAATAATGTACACATCTATAAGTTTATCATTTTAAAATAATAAAGTCATAAAAATTTACTTTAATTACAATATTATCATTGATACATTACTCTGATTCCTCCTTTCTGTTAAAATTTTCTAATCTAATAATATTTTTTGTTTGAAAATAATTATTTCGTTAACAAAAGTTTTCACCTTATTTAGGTTAAAAGTTCTCCTTACACGACTGTTGAGTAAATTAATACTTTAACATATAGAGTGCCGAACAGTATAGTCAAGGTGCCACGTGGCCATTGCCGAACATATTCGAGCGAGTCACGTAGTCATCGACCGAGCACGTTGACGCATGACACGTGACATTCTGCTGAACAGTTGATTGATAGCATGAGGGTTCCACGTGAGTGTTATACATGGACACGCGTCTTTGGGTTAATATTCTAAGGGATACCCTGATTCTCGGTATCTATGGATAATGTGTTGCCACGTGGCAGTAGCCGAAGACCTTAGTAGTCAATTTGTTCGGCTCATCGATTGGCTGCTAGTAAATGTTAGGCCTGGGACCCACAGCCTTAACGAGGGATCACAACCATAAATGCACCATAGTTATGACTGAACCTAATATTTATCTCTGATGAAGTAACTAAGTCAGTTCATTTCGTTACGAGTAATTGATAGATGTGACAGGTGGACAGTTTGACAACTGAGTTCTGGCTATATTGCCACGTTTAACTACTAAAGGCATTTAATGAAAGGTATGGGGTATTTAATGAAAGGTATAGGACATTTAATGAGAAGTGGGAGGCATTTAAAGCAAGAAATGAAAGAGGTACACGGAAGCATGAATGCAGTCAAATCACAGGTATTATTTTATTTATTATTTACATTACTATAAATACGACATTCCACTTGATAATGAGGGTAACCTGACTATTGCCAACTTAAGCTACTGTTCATTTTTCTCTAGTAAAGCTTTCTTCCTTGAGCTACTTACTGACTTAAGCATCGGAGGGTTTTTTCGGCCAGAGACCTCCACTCCGGCCGTAACTTTTCTTCTGTTTTTGTTCAGCAGGTTGTTGATTGCATTTCTGGTTGGCGTGGTCAGCAGTTTTGGTGGTAAATTTACTGCCGAACATTTAGCGCCCACCGTGGGGCACGTTGTTTAGCCATGTCTTGTTGATCATTAGCATTTCATTCAGTTCTTTATTAAGACTTCTAGCAGTTATTTACACGATGACTTCAGGAGGAAACACCACTCCCCCACCATCTCCACGGGTAGGGGACAATTCTACCCCGGCTAAGGTCAAAGGGAGCGCGCTAGTTATCCGAACTCCAGGTCTGGAGCATACCAGGAGAAAGAAAACGGAAGATCCCGAGACAGTAAAGCAGAGAGAGGAATTGATGGCTAAGGCCAACGAAAAGCAAGCAGAATTGGAAGAGATTCTGTTGGAATTAAGCAGGGAAAAGGGAGAGCCTGCTTTGGGCCATGAAGTTGATTCTGATCAATCTGATTCAGAGTTAGACAAAAGTTATGATGCTCTCTATGAAGACCCCACTGAGGAAGATGAAGGGGATACCCATGAACAAGGAGAGGTGCACTCTCACTCTCGATGCTATGTCATTCCTCCCAAGAAGGGCGTGTGCCATGTTAAAACTGTTGGAAAACGTGGCGCGAGATCTGACGTTGGCCCGCTCACTAGAGCGCACCATAAAAAGGGCTCACTAAAAAAGGCTCCAGAGGCGCATTTAGAAGATGCAGATTGCTCTGATGATGAAGAAATAACTATGAGACGCAAGAGGACGGGAAAAACGAAGGTAGATGAATAGGGGCACGAAGAGGAATAGGGCGTTCAGGGCCAGAGTACACGCATGATGGCAAGGAAAGTTTTGGGGAGGATCTCAGTCTCTCCGTTCACCAATGAAATTAGTGAAGCAGAGCCTCCGGAGAAGTTCCAAACTCTAAGGCTTAACCTCTATGATGGAAAAACTGACCCTTTGGCCCACTATCGCCATTACATGTAGGCCATGACGCTATAGAGCAGTAATGATCATCTCATGTGCAGAGTATTCCCTTCTAGTTTGGGGGATACGGCACTACAATGGTTCCATAAGTTGCCTTCTGCTAGTATCCGGAGCTGGCAGCAACTAGCCGAGGAGTTCGTAACCCGATTTTTGGCCAACACCAAACAACCAAAGACATTCTCCTCACCATGAAAAGGAAAGTCGGGGAATCGTTAAGAGATTACTCCAACCGGTACTTGGAACTCTACAATGAGGTGGAGGAATGTTTAGAGCAACTGGCCGTCACTTCATTCAAGTTGGGATTGCGGAAGGAGGATAAGTTGTGGCTCTCTTTGACCAAAAAGCCCGGAGCCAATATGTCTGATATCATATACCGGATTGAAAAATATGCTGAGGTAGAGGACGAGATGAAACCGGCCGAACAGAAAGAGGCAAGACCCCAAGGCAAAAGGAGAAATAAAAGTTGGGGAAAAGGCCCCAAATTCTCAGATGAAGAGAAATCTATTTTCGAGGCGGTCAATACAGTGTTCAAGGTGCCAATCTTCAGGATCCTCCCTCAGATCAAGAATAAGCCATATTTTAGATGGCCTAGGAAGCTGCCAGATTTCCCGGGAAAGGAGAACTCCAAGGATTACTGCGCGTACCATCAAGATATGGGTCATCGCACCGGTTCTTGCCGATCATTACGGTAGCACCAGGAAGAGTTGGTATGGAAGGGTCACTTGAAAGAATTCATAGATGAGGTCAAAACCAAAGAGGCAGCTCCCTAGGACAGAGAGCATAGGAGGCAACGAGATGAGATGGCCGGGGATGAGAATGCTGAGGAAGTCAACCCCCACCGAGAGCCAGGCCGCGTAGAGATATTCCTAGGCCTGCAGTCATCTATATCATCCACATGGAACAACGGCCCCGAAGCGTCGTCAACTGCTCTCCCGATTCACAAACACAAGAAATCATGGGTGTCGCAGGCCAACTGAGCAAGCGCATGAGAAAGGTAGCCGTAGACGGAATCACCTTTTGCGAAGACGAGCACTCTAATGTTCGGATGTCGCATAATGATGCCCTGGTAATTACTTTGGGCATGTTCGACTTCGCAGTGAGGAGAATTCTCGTTGACGCTGGAAGTTCAACAGAGGTCATGTTCCTAAGCTTGTTTAAGAAGCTCAGATTGACCGCAGAAGATTTGGAGTCTGCAAAATGCCCCCTTATAGGGTTCAATTCTACCCCTGTCTGGCCTCTGGGCAGGGTTGTTATTCCTGTACGCGTGGACCCAGTGAAACAAGAGGTTGAGTTCACTGTGGTAGATTCCCCTTCCTCCTACAATGCTATAGTAGAAAGGTCATAGATTCACGCCCTGAAGACGGTCCCCTCAACCTATCATCAGGTGCTAAAGTTTTCGTATGGTGAGGAGGTGATCACGATCTTAGGGGACTAAGACGTCTCTCAAAAGTGCTTCACTGCAGCCCTCAAATCCAAAACCTCCCGAGCAAGTCCAATTAACTAAGCTGCCCGAGGAAGCCCCAAAGATTGATGATGTTGGTGGTGACCCACAAAAGAAACCTATTGAAGGGTTAGAGAAATATCAGGTTGGTCTCGTCGAGGACGACAAATTCTCCCTGTTTGGCTCAAATTTGAGCGCCGAGGAGAAGCTGAAATTCATAGAGGTGCTCTTGAAGAATATTGGGACATTCGCCTGGACTCTACATGAAATGCCAGGTATTTCCCTCGAAATTATGACTCATAAGTTGAATGTGAATCCAGGGGCAAAACCTGTGGTACAAAAGGCGATGAGGTCAGCTCTCCAGCATGCAGGGGCTGTCATAGAGGAAGTCAATCAATTGCTGGAAGCTGAGGCCATCCGGAAAGTTTCTTATCCGGAGTGGTTGGCCAACACAGTCGTGGTCAAGAAGAAAAATGGGAAGTGGAGAGTTTGCGTAGACTACACGGGCCTGAATAAAGCCCGCCCAAAGGATCTATTTCTCCTGCCGAAGATCGACCAACTCGTCGATTCAACGACTAGATGTTCTAGGATGTCGTTCCTTGACGCATATAGGGGATACCACCAGATCCCCATGTTCGGCCCTGATGAGGAAAAGACTTCTTTCATAACCCCGCGAGGGATATACTGTTACAGAGTCCTGTCATTTGGATTGAAGAACGCTAGAGCCACCTACCAACGGTTAGTCACAAAGATATTCAAATAGGACCTCGGACAGACGATGGAAGGTTACATTGATGACATGGTGGTAAAAAGTAAGGAGCCGAACACTCATCTTCAACATCTCCAGCATGTTTTTTTGACCCTCGACAGGTACGGATTGAAACTAAATGCTACTAAGTGTGCCTTCGGAGTTGGCTCGGGTAAATTTTTGGGCCACTTGGTGAGCAGAAGGAGAATCGAAGTTGATCCTGATCAAATACAAGCCATCAAATCTGTTTCTCCTCCGCGCACTAAAAAGGAAGTCCAAAAGCTCACAGGGATGGTGGCGACGCTCAATCGGTTCGTTAGCAGATCATCTGACAAGTGCTGACCATTCTTCAGATTACTGAGAGGTGCGAATAAAATGCAATGGGATGCTGAGGCAGATGCAGCACTGGACAAACTTAAAAAATATATAACAACTGTCCCGATACTTTCAACACCGCAGCCGAGGGACATTTTGCAACTGTATCTGGCGGTTTCAGAATATGCAGTCAGTGCCGTCCTGTTAAGGGAGGAAAAAGGGAAACAGCATCCTATTTATTATGCAAGCAAGACGATGCAGGGGGCAGAGACTAGATACCTTCCCCTGGAAAAGTTGACCCTGGCATTGGTAATGGCTTCCAAGAAGTTGGCCCATTACTTCTATGCCCATACCATTCAAGTGGTAACTGACCAGGCAATTGGCCATTTATTGAAAAAGGCCGACGTATCTGGGAGGATGGCCAAATGGGTAATTTTCCTCGGAGCATTTGATATAAAGTTTATTCCGAGAATCGCAATAAAGGCTCAAGTTTTGGCTACTTTTGTGGCCGAATTTACCACCCCAGCTCCAGGTCTAGCACAAGAGGTATGGCAAGTGGAAGTAAGATCTGCCCCAGTCGAACACGGGAAGGCCGCACAACCTTAGCAAATTGAGGTTGATGGGTCTTCGTCTAGGAAGGGAGTTGGTGTAGGCATTGTTTTGACTACGCCAGAAGGGGTCGCTATTGAATATATAATAAAGTTTGAGTTTGAGGTTACTAACAACAAGGCGGAGTATGAAGCTCTCCTAGTTGGGCTTAACATTGCTCGGCGGTGATGGCAAAAGATGTGGTAATAAAGACTGACTCTCAGTTGGTTGCCAACCAACTGAAAAGGGGAGTATGTGGCTAGAAGTGAGAAGATGGCAGAGTATCTATAGTTGGTAAAAAAAAGATTGAAGATTTTAATAAAGCTAGCGTGGAGCTCATTAGGAGAGATCATAATGCTCATGCTGATGCACTTGCTACGCTGGCTGCTTCTTTTCGAATAAGGCTGACAGACCAGGTTTTCCTAGAAGTTCTTAAGAAGCCGAGCATTGTAAAAGATGGAGAGGTAATGTGTACTGAAGTGGCTCCATCTTGGATGGACCCTATCATTTCTTATTTAAAGGATGGAACTCTACCAGAGAATAAAATAGAAGTGAGGAAACTGAGAATAAAGGCTACCAGGTTTTGGCTTTCTTCTGATCATAAACTGTACAAGAAGTCCTTCACAGGTCCTTATCTTTTTTTGTGTTCATCCTGATAAAGTGCAAGATTTCTTCTATGAGATGCATGAAGGGATTTATGGAGCACATACTGGGGGCAGGTCGTTGGCACACAGAGCTATTACACAAGGGTACTGGTGGCTAGGGATGGAGAATGATGCTTAAGCTTATGCTCGAAAGTGCAAGAAATGCCAGAAGTTTGCTCCCATACCTCACCAGTCAGCACAAGAACTCAGCCCACTAACCAGTCCCTGGCCATTCGCTCAATGGAGACTCGACATTGTGGGACCACTGCCTACCACTTCAGGGAATAGAAAGTTTCTAGTGGTTGGCACTGACTACTTCACTAAATGGGTGGAGGCAGAACCTTTGGCTCACATCAGAGATGCTGATACCATTCGATTTGTCTGGAAGAGCATCATTACCAGGTATGGCATCCCTAGGACGCTAATTTCTGACAATGGGACACAATTTGACAGTGCCCCATTTAGGAAATATTGTTCCAGATATGGAATAAAAAAATATTTACTCAACACCAGTCTACCCCCAGAGTAATGGTCAAGCCGAAGCCACAAACAAAGTTATTCTTAGTGGCATCAAGAAAAAACTGGAGGCAGTAAAGGAGAAATGGGTAGATGAATTGCCATCAGTGCTTTGGACCTACCGAACAACCCCAAGAAGATCAACTGGAGAATCTCCCTTCTCCCTGGCTTATGGGGTTGAAGCTGTCATTCCATTAGAAGTTGGCCTGCCGAGTATCAGAACTCAAGCCTTTGATAAAGAAGAAAACGATAAAGCAATGGCGGTGAGCCTAGATTTTGATTGATGAAAGGAGGGAACTTGCCACATTAAGGTTAGCGAACTACCAGCAAGAGACAAGGAGGAAATTTAACAAAGGGGTGAGACACAGAGAATTCAAAGTTGGCGACTTTGTGTTAAGAGAATTGATGGGAAGTAGAAAGAACCAGACAGAAGGAAAGCTTGGAGCCAATTGGGATGGACCATTCCTCGTCTCGGAAGTACTCGGCAATGGAGCTTATAGGTTGACTAACATGGAAGGAAAGCCAATCAAAAGGCCGTGAAATATAGCCCACTTGAAACTGTACTATCATTAATGTTATTGTACATTCATTATTAAAGATTGTGTGCATTAATTGAAAAGCTTTTCCTTTATGAAAGCAAATAAAGCAATTCCAAAAGCTTTGGACAATTAAGTATTTACTAGAAAGATACCACACCCCTTTGGGTGTTGGTTCAGAAAGGAGCCACGCTCGGCTTGCCGAACGTTGGTACAAAAAGGGAACCGCACCCTTTGGGTGCAGGTTCAACCCTGGTTTATTGACTGACCAAGCATTCTCTTTAAACTGGGATTCAATTCCTTGATTTTCTGAAAAGAATTATCAGAAAGGAGCCATGCTCGGCTTGCCGAGCATTGGTACAGAAAGAGGTCACATCCCTTTGGATGTCGGTTCAGTCCTGGTTTATTTATGGACCAGGTACTCTCTTTAAACTGGGATTCAATTCCTCAGTTTTCTGAAAAGGATTATCAGAAAGGAGCCACATTCGGCTTGCCGAATGTTGGTACAGAAAGGGAACCGCACCCTTTGGGTGCAGGTTCAACCCTGGTTTATTGACTGACCAAGTGCTCTCTTTAAGCTGAGATTCGATTCCTCGGCCTATTGAAAAGGATTATTAAAGGAGCCACGCTCAGCTCGCCTAGCGTTGGTACAATTGAAGCAAAAGCTCTCAAAACTCAAGGAATCACTTTAAGAAAACTCGGCATTGATATGAAAAGTAAAATTTTATCAAAGGGCAGAAGCTTCCGTTGCTATATGTAAGCCAGATGACAGCCGAGCTAATCGAGGTATGTAAGATTCATTAAAGTTATTCTTCTCTATCAAAAGTTTCAAGTTACTTGACGAAAAGTAATTCATTACTTGAATTTATTATCCTTGAAAGGTTTGATGCTTAAGGCATTTCTATCAAGTTTTATGATAGTTTGATTAAAGTTTGATTATTGGGCCAAGTTCATTCAAAGCACCCACATGAACACAAACACGAAACGTATGAACAGTAAGGTAAGCCCCAATAGGTGAAAGCATGTACATGAACAGTTCATAAATTTTTACTATATATTTCTGAGTACAGTTACAATGTACACTGTTGTCAACTGTAGAAGCTATCCTAATGAAGTTTAAGGTAAGACATCAACATTTATTGTAAGGATTTGTAGCTATTTCATGGGAGAATACATCGAGATACTCTTCGGCTGCTCTTCCTATAGCTTCATTAGCGACCCAGTCAAGATATTCTTCAATGAGTTCATCAACAGTCTAAAGAGGCAAAGACATGAAAGACAAAGTAAGGTAAATGATCAGAAAAGACTGGAATACTTCCATTCATTGAAGATGGAAAAATTACATTGTTCGTTGTGCTTTTACAAGTAATTTGAATGAAAAGTAAAAATAAAAAGAGCCGAGGGGCTCACTTCTCTCGCTCTTTAGTAGGATCACTTTCCACAATCAGATTAATTTCTTTAAGTCCCTGGGAAGTAGTGTCCTTTTGGGAACTCTCCATTTCAACCTCTCCTTCCTCAATGTTTTCTTCGACAGTTTAGATGGAAGGAGTCTAAGGTGGGCGTTCAAAGCTGAACTGAGGAGCTGGACGTTGCGGATCTGGATAAGGGACCTCTGTATATATGGGGTTAGTGTGATCAATGTTGTCCCTCTTCATGGCGGCCTCCTAACCCTCAAGGAAGAAGTTGTTGTGAGCATCCCTCAACTGTTCCACGTAGTCGCTTATTTGAGCCTCAACCTCAGTTTTAGCTTTCTTTTCGGCTCCCCGGAGGGCAATCTCTTTCTCTTTCAAAGCTCGAGTCTTGAGTGCAAGTTCTGCTCGGAGGCCGTCAAGTTCCTGCCTCAATTTGATGTGCTCAGCTCTGGAATCTCCCAACTCTTTGGAAAGCCTATCTTGCTCGACCTTAGAAGATGACAGCTCAATCTCGGCTTTAGAAAGTTTACCCTTGGTTTCAACAGCTCCTCGTCTCTCGTGACCAAGATTTTGTCCATGAACTCCACACGAGCCTTGCTCCCCTCTACTTGGCCAAGGGCAGAGTTGAACTGTTGCTCGAGATCCTTCTTCTCATCCTAAAATTGGCTCCTCTCTTTTGCCAAAGTATCATTGCTGGATTGGAGATTTTTATTCTCATTCTCCAAGCTCCTTACACTCGTTTTCAGATCTTTGATCTCCGACCTGTCTAGCTCAACTTTGGCATCGAGGACCTGGCTCTGAGCAATTAGCTCCATGGTATAGAGAGAAGTCTGAAGATAAAGGAGAAAGTTAGAGAGAGCTCGGTGGCAAAAGGATATTCATATAGGGAAAAAATTAAAGGAAACATCGTTATACTTACAGAGATGGCGTTTTTCATCAGTATTTTGTGAATGTCCTCCAGTTTATTCTTCCTCGTGGCCTGGACGTCCCAAGGAGGGAGGACTCCTTTGAGGTGCTCCTTGGCATGGTGAAAGGCTGTGTCTTGGATTGTAAATGGTCAGCCTTGAGGGAATTCGAGGCTAGGAATGAGGATTGTCGGGATGAAAGGAGAAGAATCTCGAACCGGATTGGCCAGGTACTCAATTGCAAGAGGCACGGGCCCAGTTGGTCGAGAAGGCGTAGGTTCAACGGCCTTGGGTGACGCATCTTTGGAAGGAGCTGCCTCCTTATCAGAGGTCTCCCTTGTCAGCATTGGGGGTTCGACGACCTGAACATCCCCTGTAGACAAAGTCTTAGCCTTCTTCTGTGAGGGGGACTAGAGGGTTTTTATCGAAGAGCCTCCTGCTCCTTCCCCTTTTCGATTTTCACCTTGAGGATTTATTCGGTGGTGATAGGAGCAGGAGCCTTCCCCTCATCGAGTTTCCTCTTACCGACAGCCTTTTGCTCCTCAGCCTTCTTTTTTTTTGCCTCCTCAACATTTTGCTCTTTAGCTTTTGCCAGAGCAAGTTTCTTGTAGTCGATCTTGGGAGCCATACCAGTTGCTTCCTCCTCAGGAATGAACTTAGTGGTCCCAGGAAGGCTAACTTCTTCTTCTTCCCCCTCATCGTCCGAGCTGGAGAGATATTCAAAGGTAGGAGGGGGCTTTAGCTCTTCTTCTTCTTCTTCCTCTTCCTCGTCCAAAATAGCAAGTCTCCGCCTCCTCAGTTGCCCAGCGGGTGAGGAAGATACAGTTTCTAGAGCAGAAAATTGTTCGGCGACCAAAGGAACAGCAAAAAGGGGTGAACGAACCCACTCTGGGGCTTCAGCGCGTAGAAATTTTCTTTCTCGTCGGCAGTAACCCTGAACCACCACTGGAGCCGCCTGATTGCTTCTGTGGTGGCAAAACCTTGGGAAGAGCGATGAATGTTTGGTAAGAAGGAGTGAAGTTAAACAAAATCGGAACCGCTCTTGCGAAGGGGTAAAGGTCAGGACCCCTGAGGAATTTGAATACTTGATTGAGATGATCCTTGTCTGCACAAGTACTTTTGGCCCAGACCTTTTTCGCTTGTTCGGCTGCATAGAAATCAAATCAAAAAGTTAATGTACTTTCAAAAATAGAAGGTTAAGAAGAGTAAGAGCCGATAGCACTTGAAGCCAACCAACCTGGGCCCAAAGAAACCAGAGGGACGATTGGAAAATGATCTTCGTCTGGATCGTGTGTCCAGTGACCCGTGACGACGCACAGGTCACTTTTAATTTAATCGCATCAGGTAGCACATGGACCAAGGCTTTTTCTAGTCGGGATTTCAAATACCACCGATTTTCATCTTTCTTCACCTTCTGGATGGAGTTACAGTAAAGCAAATCCCACTCAGATATGTAGAATCTGTATCACCTATTTATCTCTATCACCCCATTGACTATCTTGTAGAAATTGTGAGTGAGGTTCCTGGTCTGAGGTCTAAGATGCTCATGATAGAGCGAAGGAAATGGTGCAGGGGAAACCTAAGGCCACCTTCAGTGATGGCTACTACAGGGAATTCCCCTGGCGTGGGCTCACCCTCCTGGGCGAGCCTGATTTCTACATTTGGGGGAATCTGACACTTCTCCTTGAAAACTCTAATTTTCTCCTCAGAGTTGAGCTCATTTGTGAGTTTACCCATATTAGAAGACGCTAGATTAGAAAGATTAACTCACCAGAAATGAAGATTTACAGGAGACGTGAAAGCTAGGAAAGATAAAGGCTCAGAGAAAAAAGTAAAGAAAACTGGATAGTTCAAATCGCAGAAAGGGAGTAAAGAAGATGAATCGAGCATATATATATGTGTGTATGTATATCTGTGGAAGGCAATCGAAGCATCGCCAAAGAGAGGGCAGCGGGCGGTAAAAAATGCATTTATTACCGTCCCAATTTTCAAATTTTTGGCCACTCACGTTTTAACACTCCAGATTTGGGGACTTGTTTAAGCAGCGCGGCAGATGAAAAGCTGAAGGGACGTTATGCGTGTCATTATTAGGAGGTAGAAATGGCCAATCGAATTTGAAGCGCGTCAAGAGGACACTACACGACAAATCGCACGGAAAAGATTAAAGGGATTGGTAAGGTCAGGCTTTTCTGATTTGCTACTCTGCTCGAAAAATATATTTTTTCAACCAGAGTGGGGGCAAAATGTTGGGTAAAATAATACTTTGACATATGAAGTACCAAAAGTATAGTCAAGGTGCCACGTGGCCATTGCCGAACATATTTGAGCGAGTCACGTAGTCATCAACCAAGCACGTTGACGCATGACACGTGGCATTCTACCAAACAGTTGATTGATAACATGAGGGTTCCACGTGAGTGTTATACGTGGACGTGCGTCTTTGGGTTAATATTCCAAGGGATACCCTGATTCTCGGTATCTAAGGATAATATGTTGCCACGTGGTAGTAGCTGAAGACCTTAGTAGTCAATTTGTTCAGCCCATCGATTGGCGGCTAGTAAATGTTAGGCCTGGGACCCACAGCCTTAACGAGGGATCACAACCATAAATGCACCATAGTTATGACTGAACCTAGTATTTATCTCTGATGAAGTAACTAAGTCAGTTCATTTCGTTACGAGTAATTGATAGATGTGACAGGTGGACAGTTTAACAATTGAGTTCTGGCTATATTGCCACGTTTAACTACCAAAGGCATTTAATGAAAGGTATAGGGTATTTAATGAAAGGTATAGGACATTTAATGAGAAGTGGGAGGCATTAAAAGTAAGAAATAAAAAGAGGTACACGGAAGCATGGATGCAGTCAAATCACATGTATTATTTTATTTATTATTTACATTACTATAAATACGACATTCCACTTGACAATGAGGGTAACCTGACTATTGCCAACTTAAGCTAATGTTCATTTCTTTTCTAGTAAAGCTTTCTTTCTTGAGCTACTTGCTGACTTAAGTATCGGAGAGTTTTCCGGCCAGAGACCTCCACTCCAGCCGTAACTTTTCTTCTGTCTTTGTTCGACAGGTTGTTGATTGCATTTTTGGTTGACGTGGTCAGCAGTTCCGGCGGTAAATTTTGCTGTCGAACATTTGGCGCCCACCGTGGGGCACGTTGTTTAGCCCTGTCTTGTTGATCATTAGCATTTCACTCAGTTCTTTATTAAGACTTCTAACAGTTATTTACACGATTCAGGAGGAAACACCACTCTCCTACCATCTCCATGGGTAGGGGACGGTTCTACCCCGGCTAAGGCCAAAGGAAGCGCGCTAGTTATCCGGACTCCAGGTTTGGAGCATGCCAGGAGAAAGAGAACGGAGGATCCAGAGGCAGTTAAACGGAGAGATGAATTGATGGCTAAGGCCAACGAAAAACAAGCAGAATTGGATGAGATTCTGTTGGAATTAAGCAGGGAAAAGGGAAAGCCTGCAGTGGGTCATGAAGTTGATTCTGATCAATCTGATTCAGAGTCAAACAAAAGTTATGATACTCTCTATGAGGACCCCACTGAAGAAGATGAAGAGGATACTCATGAACAAGGAGAGGTGCACTCTCACCCGCAACGCGATGTCATTCCTCCCAAGAAGGGTGTGCGCCATGTTAACGTGCACCTTTCATTAACCTTTTATCTTTGTAACTTTGCCAAATGAATCTTAGAGCGTGTCTGACAAATTAATGAATCTTAGATTGCTGTAACCACTTCAAGGAATGGAATTATAGGTTTGTACATAGTGGTCATATTCATCTGGGGAGATAAGGCCAGGAAATTGAACTAGTAATGGACTAATCATGCCTCCTATTCTACAAGATATATAATTACAGTTTTGGACTAATATATGTTAAATGTGAGTGCACACTTTACGTGGATTTATTTTTTTTAAGTAAATATATATTTTTTTAATTTTATATAAGTTATCAAATAAATTTAAAATAAAAATTTATTAAAATATTTGCAAATATTGGACGATTAGTTTTAAATATCATTTAAATTTTTAAATAATTAGTAATTAAATGACATTTAAAAAATATAAATTATATAAAGTAGTAGATGGTTAAAAAGGGTATTTAAGAAATACTAAAATATGCAAAATCAAATTTACTTAATTAAATAGTAGTTACTAAAAAATTCTTTTTATTTCCAGAAATATTAATAATTGTGGGAAATTGAGGGGCATAAATGGAAGAAAGCAAAAAGTTTGATTAAATTTAAGGCTTCATTAAATTTTTAAATTTGGGGTTTCAAAAAATACCCCTCCTATTTTTTATATAATAATATAAACTAGTAATTACTCGTGCCTACGACACTCTGGACAAAATGTGTTAAGTTTCTGTACAGTTGAAACTTTGAACAAAAAGTTCAAATTGAAAAAATTATGATAACATGTGGATTTTAATTTTTTTTTTTTAACTTTAGACCTACCAGCTACTTACTTACGTAAGTTTTAGTCTCTCTCTCTGCAATTAATTTTTGATAAGTATCATAAAAGAAGATACAAATTATGGTACTTTAATTTAAAAGGTTCAATTTTCTAAAAATCATAATTGAGTAGAATTTAAGTTAACGGTTTTGATTTGCACATAATCTTTACCCTTGAAATATGATAAAATTTAAAATGTCCAAACTATTTTTTGAGATAGATGGTAATGAGATCCACTAAAATAAGAATTGAGCGGGAAGTTAAAAATATAAAAATTATCACAATAGTTGAATGAAACAAAAATAATTCTTAACCGATGAATTTTAATTTATAAAAAAAATATTTTTAAAAATCATCATATTTTATGATATAAATACATACACCTCAGTCTTCTGGTACGTGGAAGTCCGCAGCCGCTACCTCGTACTGGGGTGCGCACAGGGCGAAGCACGCTCTAGGACCCGAGCCGGCAACGGCCCCTGGAGAGTTAACCAGCCTAGGCAAGCCCTGGCTGACCGGCACGACCGAGAGGAGGCCTTTAGGCTCCCGCCATTACAGCGGTAACCCACCCCCCGTGGGGGAGTCGAACCCAGAACCTCGAGAGGTCCAAGCTCTTAAGGCAAGCCCGACTTCCACTCGGCCACCCCCGAAGGGGCTACACCTCAGTCTTCAATCATATGCATGTCAATCTTCAATCCTGCTCATTAATTCCACGATATTAATATACACTCCTAAAAATAAAAATCTATGGGGTTTTTGTCATTTGTTGTTACTATAAATAGCGTCACATGCAGTTCTGAAACTTTTTAGAGTTTTACCACCTACCATATCTGCGAAGTAATTGCAGTGGGTACAGAACAGATGAGTCTCGGTGAAGATGACAAGGACACTGACAAAGGGAGAGGAAGGCACAGAATAGATCGAGGTGTAGCCCAGAGAGAACTACCATCAACGTCCGAAGGCAATACCATCTTCTTCTTTTATTTTTATTTTTATTTAAAAAAATCCTACTCGCATAATAAATTACGCACAATCTCTCTCTCTCTCTCTCTCTCTCTCTCCCTCTTTTTATTATTATTATTATTATTTTTAAGAGAGACCCGCATCAGTATTCCTGGACCTTCTAGTTTGGAGTTTTGCTACCATAAGTTTTCAAATATATAAAGTCGTTGCAGCTTAAAAGATTGTTTATTTTATTGAATATTTTCCCCATGTTAGATTATTTTTAAATAAAGAATCTCTAAAATTTTATTTTATTTTATTTTATTTTTTCTTTATTACGAAGTTGCAAGGAAAATTTTCATTTTATTTGTCCCTTTTTCCAATGTGAACACTATAACAAAATACAAATTTAATAGCAATCATAATTGTCACTACAAACTTCTTCCAGTGATATTTTGTAACTAATGACATTTTCAAGAAATGTAAAGGATGCCCATGCCATACTAGGTGTGAATGGCACTCTTTGTGGCACTTAAAGTGTCTTTCTATCAAAATAATTTAATTTCTTTTATAACACTTTAAATGTCAAAATATACATTATTTTCGATACTTTCAAATGTCATTAAATATATTCACTAGCGACACCTTGAAATACTGTTATATAAACTTTATTACTTTAAAAGTGTTTTTATATGATCGTTTAATGGCACTTTAAATGCCATAATTAAATATTTTTGTTGTACTAATAAATGCTAGTTGAATCTAATTATTAAAAAAAGAAAAAATATAATTATTATAAAAGAAATAACCTAATTATTATTTAAGTATTTTTTTAATTTATTTTATTTTTACTTGTATATTTTATTTAATACCTAATGTATTTGACATAAGTAAATTTTATAACTATATTAAATTTATAAACAAGTGAATTCCTTTTAGAAACCCGTAAGTTCATTCATATCATTTAAAATTATATAACACAACCTAGTAGTTTTATATGCCAAAAAAAAAAAAAAAAAGATCGAAGTTGTAGTGTTTTCTGATGTGGGACACAAAAAGATAAACTTGGTGAATAAAAAAAGATAGGAGAATAGAATAAAGAAGGAGGAGAGTGCCACAATTGCTAAAAATAATAACATTCTCTAATGAAATGCCATTAAATAACTAGATTTTATTTGAAATTTAATGACATTTTTTTAAAAGTGCTATAATTGTTATAAAACTAAGAATAGTATCCTTTACTAAAGTGTTATTAAATCATTATAATCTATTTTTTATTTAATGGCATTTCTTAAAAATGTTATTGCTAATAGTTAAATGATGACATTCTCTTGGAAAGTGTTATAAAATTATTGCAATTTACTTGCAATTCAATGACATTTTTAAAAAGCGCCACAACTATTGAATAAATAATGGTATTTTTTAATAAAGTATCATTAAATCATTACAATTTAATTGTTATTTAATGACATTACTTAAAAAATACCACATTTAATAAGTGAATGGTGATATTTTTATATAAAATATCATTAAATTACTCCAATTTACTTATGTTTCAATTACACTTTTTAAAAAATGCCATAAATATAAAAAAAAAAAAACATATCATTTATCCACAAAATATCATTAAATTACTGTCACTAGATCTCATTTTTGTTCTAGTGGGACCTCCACATAATTAAAAAGTGAAATAGAGTAGTTAAAGGGGAGTTTTTAACCAGAAATACTTCGATATTTAAGTTAGAAGTAACACCACTTATAATCTTATATTCAAATTAGAAGTAAATAACACCACTTATAACCTTATATATATATATATATATATATATATATGTATAGAAACTTTTACTATGTATATGCTTTTGGTATTTAGAGATGTAAAATATCTGAGAAAGATTATCTTGATTTGGTTGGAGTGGCGGTAGGTAAAGTCTTAAATGATGATGTAAGTATTGCGATTGGTGAGAAAGTAAGCTCGAAGTGACCTTTCTATACATATTCTTTTTATCTTTTTCCCTCATAGACTTATGCACTGAATCAAGTAATTATATTTATTAAAAAAAAAATTAGTAATTATACATCATGTGACTATCAAAATTTCAATTTAATTAGAATATAACTTTTAATCAAAAAAACACATTTTTTGATAGGGAAACACGTTGCAAGATATTTTTTATCCACACATAAATAATAGTACATTTTCTAGCAGAGGAGTAAGTGGTAGGATATTTTTTGTCCGCACAAAGAATCTTATAAGAATGGCGCCTCTTTGCATAAGACAGAGTATGTAGCTTAAAAAAAGTCACTATTATTCAAAATCATACTAATTCCATATTTACATTGAAATCAGTCTTTATTTATCCTTCTAGCATGCGAAAATGTTATTTTATTAGAATTTTCTCGCATAATTTCCCATTGTTTACATCCCCGAGAATCAGTCTTCAATGACCCTTGTATCAGATAAAAATATTATTTTATTGCCATTTTCACAAGCCTAAAAGGCTCATAATGGTCTATTAAAAAAGACATTTTTTTTCAACAAAAATCAACCTGTTCACCTGATTGCATGAAAACGGACAGGAGAAACGTTTAGATGCACTCAGACCGATAGGAAATAATCCAAACTTTATTAGAATCCAACTGAAGGAGAAAATCAATCAATAATGTACAGCCTTGATGCATGGGAACTAACTAATAGAGAGAGTTGTAGGTACAGCAGGTGGCAACAATTGAGGCAATGCAAATTAAGAGGGAAGGAATTAGGGTTGTGTTCAAGAGCCTGCTCTGCCCCAAGAAACCAGCCACAGTTATTGTGGCATCTGCAATCACTCTAGCAATTGTTCCTGCTTCAGTTGAAAGCAATCCGCCATTGTAGGTTCCCCGGGATAGCCTCGACGACATTACCCGAGAGAGGAGAGACAAGTTCACCCCTGCATGGAATTAAGCCCGAAAAGAAATAACAACAATAATAAATACATGTTAAGAAAGAACAGCCCTTACAATAAAATGAAAATAATAATAATAAATAAATAAATAAAAAGAAGCCAATTATATTGTAGTTCTTCATAACTAACTCACCCTCCAACGCCCAAGTCCTGAATCTCAAATTCTTGAAGAGTTAACGAAGATGTGGGGAAAGAAAGGGTGTTACCGAAGAATACTCAAAACTAACTTCAAAACATGAAATAAATAAATGCTTCGCTCGACCTTATACAGTTATACCATTATTCACATATAGGAGAAAATATTAACATCAGTGGAATCCTCACTGATTTCTAAAAGTATTAACCACTCTTGAGGTTGTGATGCCAGCAACAGTGGGGGGGAAAAGAATCTTTACTCCTAAGGTTTCATTGCACAACTGTTTTCCTACTTGGATATTATAATATGTAATTTTTCTGGAGGCAAGGAAACAATCACCTAAGTTACTAACTGGGCTAAGATTGCATATATTATCCCTACAAACCTCGCATAAGAGGGAGTTTCTAACTGGGGTAAGATTGCATATATTATCCCTACAAACCTCGCATAAGAGGGAGTTTCATGCATTGGGCCACCCACTCTTTTTTATTTATTTATTTATTTGTTATTATTTTTTTATGGTCTAGAGGAAAGACGTGGGTTACATCTTGATGTGTCAATACCTTGTCTTGAGGTTTTAATATTGGCCTTGCTGGAAGTTGCAGGCCATTTCTGTGGAGATGAGGGCCCTTTATTATTACTTGCTTGAATATCTATACTACTGTATAAACAATGACTCCTTTGTTGAAGCCCGTCTTCTAAAGGCAAGCCATATTTTTCTATTTTTTATTTTTTTTCCAAAAAGTCCAATAAATTGATTAATGCATTTGGTTTAGCTGGCAATCTCCGTTTTAGGGGAGTTCATCCTCTCCATCATGAATGCGCCTCTTCCTTCAAATAGTAATTCCTTACATAAATGACAAAGCAAGTAATTAAAGTTAATCAGACAAATAAGCTCACCCTCTAGTACTTCAGCGGAGACAAACATTATGAGGCCTGAACAAACATATTGTGGCACTGAGTATGGAATTATAATGTGGAAGCTTAGAAGTATGCCCACACAAACCATAATTTCGGATGCTAATAAAATTTGCCTGCAATCAGATCAAGCAGAAAACATGAATCAGCAGAGTTTTGAAATATATTATTGCGATGCTTCTCATCAGCTTAAGCTTTTAGTAGAGTTAATTGTTTTAAAATATAATATAGTTAAAAAAAAAAAACAAAACAAAATTATAATAGCTTTCGGAGGGGTTGATTTTTTTTTTTGGGGGGGGGGGGATAATTGGGGTTGACTGTTTATTTCTTGTGCATCATTAAACACAATTCAATTGATGGTTCATGCCCAGCATGAGGTCAATAATGTAATTCTACTGATGTTCCTTTCTCGTTCTGGACTTTGTGCAAATTAATTCAATTGATACTCAATTGTTTAGCCCCATTTGATAACGTTCTTGTTTTCTGTTTGCGTGTTTACATTTTGAAAATTTTGTAAACTGACAACAGAAACATATTTGTTAAATCTATTTATATTTTTTTGTTTCAAAAAAAAAATGAAAACTTAAACAAAAAAAAAAGTGTTTTTACTCTGTTTTTTTCAACTGCAAACATTTTGTCAATTTTAACACTTTATCTATTTTTGTTGCATCATATTAAAATGAATTATTTTATTCAAATATTTCATTAAACTAAAATTATTTTTAATAAATAATATAATTAAATTAATTATCTAAATATTTAATATATTTTAATTAATTTAGTTTTAATAAATAATTAATTTAATTAATATGAAATATATATTATTAAATTTTTTTAGTAAATAATTTAATAATTAATTTAATTTAATTAATATAAAATATATTTTCTTAAATTATTTTTTATAAATAATTACATTAAATTAATTATTTTAATTAATTTAAATAATATGAAATATATATTGTTAAATTATTTTTAATAAATAATTTAATTTAATTTATTTATTAATATTAAATATATTTTATTAAATTATTTTTAATAACTATCATAATTAAATTAATACATTAATTAATTAATTTGATTTAATAATTAATTTAATTTTTCTACTATGAAATATATTTATTCAAATTTTTTACTAAATAATATAATTAAATCATAGTTAATATAGTTTATATTTACTGAATTAAATGATATAATAATTATATTTTATCCAATTGTTTTTAATAAATAATATAATTAAATTATAATTTTATATCTTTCATATTTATTGAATTAAAAAATTTTTAATAAATAATGTATTTTATTTAATTAAATTAATTTTTTAAAAACTAATAAAATTAAATATTTTAAAAAAGTAAAAAATTTAATAATTGTAGAAAAAATTGCATTTTCAAAAGCAATTTCAATTTTTATTTCAGAGAAAAAAAACAAAAACAAAAAATATAAACAGATAAATATAAATAAAAAGAACGATAGCATTGCCAAACGCCCCATTTAGACTTCAGCTAAGTAGAACAAAATCCTAATATTATGAAGCACATATCAACATCTCCAAAATTACCTCTCTTCAAACAGGTTGGTGATGTAGCTTCCAACAACAATGTTTACCGGCAGAACTGTTAAGCCAAGACATGCGAGAAAAATTGCCACCGCGCTCGTGGACCAACTGAAGTAGTAAGTGGTGATAACACTAGATTCTGAGAGTAAAATCTCCATTGCATATTTAAGCATGAAATAAATCAGCAATTGAACCTGAAAACATGACAGCAAAATCCTCTCTAAGATCTCACATAAAAATAGTCATGTTTTGGCTCCAGCAAGAGGATTAGATACTTACCTTTTGAGATTTCATACAAATAAGATGAAGTAAAGGAGGAGAAAAAAATCCTCAAGCCATACCAAAATATATGAAGAGGAAGCTAACTGCAAAGTCTGGTTGTTTATAATTGAAGAATAAATTATTTCTAACAATAGGTGTTTAAAGTAACTAGTAGTAGTGTTATAGCACGGACAGAATTATTAAAGGTGAATACATACAAGGCTCTCACATAATGCCGAAAGTAATATTCAATTGCATGAACATAGTTAGTCTCTTTCAAATCTCAACCCCAAGTCCAGATGAATGTGCTACACTTGAAAGCACTCTCTCTCCTGATGAGCAAGCAAAGAAGACCCAAAGAAGAGGATGGTGACTAGTAACATCTGACAAAATGACATCATCATCTATATGGTTCCAAGTTTCAAGACTCAGGCGGTTTGACTCACACCCCTGTGAAAATCAGTGTAATTTTTCTAGATTTTGTTGGATATATCTGCAACTTCCAAGTTATTCTCATGGCACCATTTCTTTGGGTACATAACTAAGCAACCAGGTGACTGAAGGTAGGCACTGACAACATTATTGAAATGTGTCAAGCCCATGATCCTTTCTTATAGTCATAACAAATTTCCTATATAGAGACATTGATTCATTTGACAAATTCCTAAGTGTTTATTTTTTATTATTCAGCAATAAACACATATTCATACATGTAAGCTGGCAATATAAACATATTGGTATAAATCAATCAGGTCATATAAAACAACTCTACTGCTCTTAGATGCTAATGAATTGTGGACACTTCTGACTTTTGCTTGCAGTGTTGGACACCTAGATTCATGTCCATAAAAACTATTACCACCTGATAACTTATTAGCCATTTTAACAAACAAAATCATTACTTAAAATTTTATGGATAAATTATTTAAACCTCCCGACAGGTTTGCTAATAATATAACCCCCTCCCTGAAGTATGAAAAATTACATCTACCCCTTAGAGTTAAATTTACTATTTTATCCTTGCTGAAAGGCTTCTTTTCAATTTTTTATTTTTTTGCTATGTCACTCTCCAGATTGACCCCTCTCTTTCTTTATACCCAAATTTTCCCTTACTTAATTTTCTCCCTTCTCTAACATTTATTCTCTACCCAATCCAGTCCAGCCCAACCCCAATATATCATCCATAATATCTTTCAATCATGGCATACTACTCCATCACCAAATAAAAAACAACCACATTATAGCAACCATCATCTCTCCTTCTCTTATAAACTCATAACCATCACTAATTTGCTTATACCAAAAATAAATCTAATCCCTAAGCAATCCATCAAATTAAATTATCATTATCAAACCATCATGTCTACTGCTAATAACCTAAAAATAGTAGTTTGGGCTTTTATTATAGGTGTGGATGAGGGAGAAGTATAGAAAGTGGGGGGGGGGGAGAGGACCTTAGATGTGTTATGGGTATGGGTTGAATACGCGAGAGAGAGAGAGAGAGAGTTATAAGGGTAAGATTGTTGCGAGAGAAAGAAGGATTGGGTTTGCAGAGAATGGTTTTAAAGTTAGTATGTGGGGAGTTGTTGAGAAAGAAATAAAGGTTAGAATTTTAAAGAGTATAAGTTTGTAAAAGATAAAGAATAAATGGATTTATAAAGAGAAAATATGGGTGTTTGCATTTTGTAGATTGAAATATGAACAAGATAATGGATAGCAAGAGAAGGAATTAGTTCTTGAAAAGGAGTATGAGAGAGAAAATGATTATGGTGGTTTTTGAGTTGATTGAGTCAAGCCAAATGGGTGGTGGTGTGGTGTGGCGTGGTGTGGTGTGGTCAAGCCTTATGGGCAAAGTAGAAATTTAAAATTTTGACAAACTATTACTGCAGAGCTTAAGTAGTTATACAATTTTAAAAATAAAGGTGGTGTAAATAATTTTTCATACTTTGTCTAGTTAGCAAACGTCAACAGAGGTTTAAATAATTTGCTCAAATTTTATTGATGTCATGAAATTAGAGATTGAATAAAAGAATATAAAACATACCTTTACAGATGGAGTGAGTAATCTATATGCCGATGCCATAGAAGTGGCTGGTCGACGAGACTCCTCAAGAGCTTCATCACTTCCATCACATTCTTGGTCACCATCTTCATCTTGTTGGTTGTCCACTGAACCTAAAAGCAATGGTTGGGAGAGACCTTTTTCAATTGCATCATTCTCTTCTTGATCTGCCACCCAAAAGGACCATCATCTCTGTCAGCATATACAGATAAATTTACATCTATGTCTACAATTGTAATCTTGAAAATATGAAAAGCCCAGTATTTTTCAGTGATAGATTTCAGTAAATGTCAAATGAGAATGGTAAAGAACAAACACATGCCCATATATGAGGCAGCTCAAACTTTTCCTGAAAACCCACTAACTTATCTGGATTATATAGCAAATAATGAAATTTTCAGTTGAAAGGACAATGCCTGCAGCTTGCTGAAAAAACCCAAATCAACAGCAAATAAAGAGGTGTGAAAAGAAATGAAAGTGCAATACCATAAAATTTTGATGTTTTTGGCAACAGACATGATACTTACAAAAATTACCAAAGTTATTCAATGACTAGAAGATATAATTTAATAGTAGAGCCAAGTAAACTTTCAATACAAGTACAGTCAGTTGCCAGATGTAGATGTAGTTTCAAGCATTTCTGTGGGCCTAATTAATGAAATTTCAAGAGTTATGCAATCACATCCCCCCCCCCCCCACCCACACTTCAAAAATAAATAAATGAATCATTCAATACCAAACAATAATTCGGTGCATGTAACATAAGACAAGTTAAGATACCAGCATCAAGTGCTTGAGGCATCTGCTTTTCTTCAGTATCGCGTGCAGGTTCTTTGAACAAGATGCATAACCATAGTAAATAAATAAGCCAGCCTATAGCCATAACCCAACCAGGCAAAGTATTTTGGTTACATGTGATCTTGTAAATCTTAAAATTGGTTTGAAGCAAGCCTGCAAGTGCAGGGCCACAAGCCATTCCAAGGGCACTGGCACTAACAAATGCTGCTGAAGCCTGCATACGGATTTTGAGTGGTACACAGTCACTGATATAACGCCGGTTAACAGCTCTGGCAGAACCCATACTGCAAATTTGAAAATATATATATATATATATATTAATAAAAAATAAAAAAAATAAAATTTGTTTCAACGTACATTATTAGGTACAGTTGCAATCACAAATGCCACATGCTCGATTTGTAAAGGCCCACGGCTAAATAAAAACAGAAACAAAGCATTTCTGCACCAAAAGAACTTGTTAATTGTTTTCCAGCCTGTAAAATAGGATAGAAACCCTTGTCGCATGCCCTTAGCTGCATACTAAAATACATTTGTGTTATATAACATCCTGTTTATGGATTCTAATTCTTGTGGTAAATCAACTTGAGCAGTTAATGTAATTTAATAGTATACGCAAATTAGGGGATGAAAAAACCAAAAAAAAAAAAAAAAAGGACATTAGACAATAACTACACATGATTCAAATCAGCTCAGGATCTTACAATTAGATATTAATAACTTTAGTCAATCCAAAATTGAAAATGAATTATCAAGGACCAGATTTGTTGTTTCTGATAATTAAGATAAGAAAAGACTATCAGGATACAAGTTCTAACAACTGACCAACTGTTCGATCCTCCACCAAGTGAAAGTACTATACAAGAAATAGAAGATTTAGTCGTTCACCAAAAGTTTAAGGCACACAATCAGCACAAAGCTAGAAAGATTTAGAAAAAAAGGTATAAAGAAATCTAGTGCTTTGCAGGAAAATGGGTGAAACATCCATGTTGCAATATTAGTCATCAAATAGTAGCATGTGCAAAAACATTTCAGAGGGAATAGGGAGACTTACCCACAAAAGAGACGGCCAATTAGAAGGACTGCAATTGAATTAAGATCGTAAGCCAAAGCATACATCGTATTTCCCAGAAATAGTACTATACTACTGAATACTAGTGGTTTGAAGTATGACTTATTGGACCAAGCACTGAAATACACTGACGAAAAGACCTGTGCAATGGCCATTGAACCAATCACAATCCCACAAACGGTAGCTGCAGCACCAAGGCTCAGAGAGTAGTCATCAGCTGTTGGAACGATGATATATGTGTTGACCATATAGAGAAATGTGTTTACTAAGTTCAACAGAAGCGACGTAAAATGGTATCTCTCATCATCAGCATGTTCCTCTGTTGGAGTTGGTAACTCTTCTTGCATTATAAGTGCATGTTTTCCTAAAAAGTGAAGGAAGTTTGTTGAGTTGGTTAATCTGTCTACTGCTGCTTTTATGGAATCAACAACAGGATCCTGCAGATAAACTCCCATCAGTAACTAATAAGCAAATACTGACGCACACTGCTCAGGTTAAGATGCAAGGTTACATTAGGGGAGAAACACAGCCCTTAAAATGAACTGGACTAAGCAGAACTATAGGTGCAAGGAAAACCTGTAGAGGTAGAGTCGGTTGGTCATAAATGGATAAGTAGCTTCCGTGGAAGTCTTGAAGATCTGCAAGATTGCGAGATATGGCTCCAACAACTGCCCCGAACCCCTGGGAGTTCAATGCATTGTGAGTGACATGTTGATACAAGCAAACAGGTAATGTTTTTGCAACATCTAGCTATACTGTGTATTTCTCTCCTATGGCCTACCCCAAGAATGTAATCCCCATCAAAGAAGAGTCCCATCAAGAAGCTTACTCAAATGTAAAAATGCTTAGAAGTGCGCAAAAAGAAAAGAAATAAACAAAAGGAGAAACAAAAGTTTTTGATGCGGGCACATTACCACATGCTTGAACACTTGCTGCAGCTGCGAATAAGGATGATTAGCACGTGTTTTGACATAGTAATCGGTGAATCTATAGCCAAATCGTTTATCAAACTTCTTGAGTATCTTGCGTAGACCAATTGCATTCATCTCAACAAAAAACAGAAGCTTCAAAAGATCTTGCCCCACTGCTCGATAAGCTTCTCGTAGTTCAGATATCTTGGATATATCTGGCTGTCGTTGAAGAGAATCCCGCAGTTCCCCAAGCTGGGCTATCCTACTTGCAAGGAGCCCTTGTTGCTCCAAGAGAAAAAGGACAATCTTTTCAATCTGTAATTGCAACGAGCAGAAAACGTAAGTTTAGTCCTTTTTTTTTTTTCTCTCTCTCTCTCCCTTTTGTCTTTTTTGGTGTTAGTTCTTTTTAATTTTTTGGTATATTGGAGAGGCTGAAGCCTATGAAAGGGGTGTGAGTTGAAACTAGGATATAAAGCCTTGGTGGGGAGCTCTTTCCACTAGGCTATGCCCTCTCCTAAAAGGGATGCAACATGAGGACTTCCTGGGGATCAGCCATCCGAGTATGCTTTTGTCCAAGCACACTTGGCTGCAATGTTTCTGATAATATTCGATGCATTAGAGCTGGTATGATTGCACATGAAATCAGAACATCTTTCATTTGGCCCCCATGGAGCACTCAGAATCTGGATTGCACAACCAGCAAACAGAAGCAATATGTTTTCCCAATTATTTAGAAGGTTTGATGGAGTCTCCTATACTATTTTATAAGCACGGTCATGTTTCAAAGTTAAATTTGACTATGCAAACTTCACTACCACTTGTGAATAGGGTTGAGCATTTTGTCTGTTCCGTAAAAACTGAACTGGAAAAATGAATAAATTTGGTTCGGCCATGAAAAATTTTCCAAACCTCTTTGAAGACAAGTACATCCAAAAAAAATTCAACACACTTAGTTGGACAAAAGACAAGTAAATGCAGAAACAATCAGCAAGGGTATAGATTCTAGCATACCTGGTTATCCAACATTCTTGAGAAATCCTTGAGAACATGCCGGTGGTCTAATGCTCCAAGTTTAATTTGATTAGCATATTGTTTTACTTTCTTCTTCATTAATTTGTAGTCGATGTAATATCTGAAACATGACCAATGAGAGCACATCTATAAACAAGATGTTATATAATAAAATTAATAATCATCTTTAGATTCTCTCTCTCATGTCTCTGTCTTTGCTCAACCAGTCTATTTCAAATTTTGATTTAATGACATTCATTTTTTACTCCATGGCAGGGTATGTTGTATCATGTTTCTAATACAAAAACGGATTGATGGCCATACCCTGACCACAGTAATAAATTTGAATTTTATATTCCACTCAGGACTCACACACAGCACCATAGTTGGTGCTGCTTCAAGATTTTCCAAGCTCATTTATTAAATTTCTTGTTCCTTTTTTCTTTTTTCCCTTTTCTGCCATTCATTTGCCATTTGTAGTCTTTCTCCAAATACATCTAATTTTTTAGATACATTTCTGAATTCAATTAAAATGCCATACACTCCTCAAATTTGTTTTATATTCATTTTTCAGATGTAACTTATTTGTAACACACTAGTGAAATGAAAATCGTATAGCCTCCGAATCTGATAAAAAAAACCCCAAGGTTGCTATGAGCATGTGAAGCTAATCGAGCTCTTCCACTTTGCTTTGGTATCTTCGTTTTATTCATCTTCTATATCCAAATACCAAAGCCTACAGAACTAGCCAACCATTGATTAGTTCTACTATCTTAGTTATTGCTGGTGAGAACATGATATATAACATTCCACTTCAACTTTCATGATAAAACATTGGAATGGAAAAAATACTTCTCATGAACCAAAACCATGTAAACATACCCTTGCCATTCTTGAATTTGTCTTTCCTTCAACTTTTTTCCAAATGAAACCATCTCTCACTGCATAAATGACATCAAAAATAATAATAATAATAACAATAATAATAATAAAAAAAAAATAGCCGAGTATTAATATTTAAAAAGCAAGAAGTCATATACCAGTTGAGTGCAACAAATAATTCGTAACCTTTTGAGGTTGGTCATGCCCTCATGAAATAGTTTGAGAACAAAGTCAAACAAGTAGGGAAACAAAACTATCACTAAATAATATCAAATACAAGCAGAAAGAGTGGGACAGACTGGTCACCGAGTGCTTGAATATTAAGACAAGCATTATTTAAGCAAATCTATCAGACCATTTCCATTAATGATCATACAAACAACTTGCAAAACTTTATCTTTGCTCCTACTACAAAAAAGGTTAGAGGAGGCTGCAGTGCATTTACATTTCAGCAGCTGAAGTGTGAAATATCAGCCGTCAGATTTTTTTTTTCTAAACTAATAGTCCTGATTAATTTGATTAAAATAAAATTCCACCAGTGATCAGTTGGAGAAAAAAAAATCTAACGGCTGATATTTTACATTTCAGCTACTGACGTGTAAATGCACTCAGCCCTCTCTCACCCATGCGAAAACTAATAATTGCCGATGAAACTCTCTGTGAAAAGAGTTCGGACGTTTTAAAAAGTAGTTTTCTGCTCAGCCAAGTGTTCAACCATCTCTAAACAATACAACCCAGGGTGTGAAAGTCCAAAGTAACGACCTTTATGCAACTCCTTCCAATTATGTGCATACATGTCTTGTAAAAAGTCCGCAACAAAATTTTATAAAATTATATTGATAACTGAAATTTCAATACACAAGCAACGACTCAGCCAAATTAACTCTGTGTGTAGCACAAACTGTAGTCTTTCCTAGACCAAATTACAAGGATTCACATCCTCCTAAACTGCCACCCCTTTGACCCTGTATGTTATAAATTTAATATAGAATATTCTAACAGTTCTTTTTTTTTTTTTTTTTTTTTCTAAAGTCTATATTTTGTCATATTTCTCATAAAGAAGAGACCTTAAATGAGTTTATATACTAAAATAAATCTAATTACTTACCTAAAAATAAATAAAATATAAAATATTCTAATATATTCAATACATGTAAAGAATATTCATATTTAATATAGAAATTTCTATCAGACCCTTTTATATAGAAATCATCGATAGCACATAGTTAAAAATATTCAGCTCAAAAAGACCGAAAGAAAGGGTACAAAGACAAATTGAATAGCCACAGCAGGCAGCACAGAGTTACCCGGTAAGCTAAGCTGCAGAGTAACACGTCTATGTATAGATCGAGATTACCACCAAAGCGTGAATTTCAAGAAAAATTGCTTATTCTAACAGCCGAGACGACCAGCAACAAAAAGAAGAATTCAGTTCCCTGAAAGAGCGAAGTAGTTTCGAGAGAAAAGAATCGAGTACGAGTGCAAATGACGAGGGATCCAAATCCGAATCATTCGAATAGCGAATCGAGTCACCATACGCAAATGATAAGTTTGTGTGGTGACTAGTAACAGATAATTCGGATTTTCTGGAATAAGACTTGAATTTTTCCCTTCCGAGTAAGAGAACCAGCCGCAGTCCGTTCGACTTATCTTGACCTCTTCTTGCCAACTCAATGTATCAGAGAGGGAGAGAGAGAGAGGTTCGCACGGCTTCGGCTTGTTTGCCGGGACCCTTTTTCTACTTTTCTTTCCGCTGCGTTTGGACCCTAAGAAAATAAAAGGAAGTATTCATTTCTCCTCTAGGAAAAAATAAAAATAAAAAAAAAAAGGAAATTTCATTTTCCTCTAAGAAAAAGAAAAAAAGGTACAGAGAAGGAAAATCTTTCAACAAAAGGATTTGAAAGACAATTATTGAAGAAAAAGGTTAATCCGATTGGTTTGGTTACGGGAAAATTAGTTTTTAATTTTTTTAGTTTTATTATTTTTTATTAAAAATTAATTTTTTTAAAAAATTATAACTTTTAGATGTGTAGTTTTTAAAAAAATTAAATTTTAATAAAAAATTATATAAGATAAAAAAAAAACTAAAAAATATATATATATATATTATAGCCAAACAAAGTATAAGCCAACGTAGGGAAAATAATATGATAAGCATGGACATTCGATGTCACATTTAACAAAGAGTCGCCAATGCGAGCATGGACGGACCTTTGGATTGACTATTTGGTAGCCATTGTCCCCAACTTAAAATATATATATATATATATAAGTGTATTTAGAGATATATAAAAAAATTATGTATAATATAAGTGTATTTAGAGATATATATTTTTAAATATGGCCACCTTAACTTTTTTTTATTTTATATCGCTAATAAAATATGAGACTTAATGTGACACTTGATTCTTGAGTTGGGCTATTAATATTTTAACCTAGTCACTTAAATAATTTTTAACGAGTTATAAATAGATTTTATATATTTATTTAATTTTTTAAGCTCAGGATCTATGATTACATTTTTTAGGTTGGGAAAAAAATGTTAAAATTTATAAGAGTGGACATCTTTTACTAAATTCTTAGTTCCATCGCTGACACAAGATAAGTATATACTTATTTAATTTATGAATGAACTCTCTCTTATTCATGATTTTGGAATTTTCTTTCTCTTTACCTTTAATTTTTTAGAATGAATCCAACATGAGAAGTTTATCATTATAATAAAATAAAATAAAATGAAAAAAAATAATTAGAATCATTATATTATTTTATTATTTTTTGCTATATAATATAATTATGAACTTATCATTTAAAAAAAATTGTCAAAATATATTTTTATTATAATAATACCGTCACAGTATCATTCTTTTCTTATCTATATCTATACTATAATAAAAAGTGTTAATGTTTGGAAAAAAAAAATTTACTATTTTAATCCCATTTTTTCTAATTTAACCTAACTTTGTTTCTTCATTACCCTCACTTTATTGACTATTTTAGTATTTCATCTTTTTTTTTTATTTAACCCAATTCTGTCTTTCCACTATCATTATTTTACTATTTTACCCTTCTTTCTATTTTTTCTAATTTAACCCAATTTTATCTCTTTATTATCTTTACTATGGAGACTATTTTACTATCTTATCCTTTTTTATTTTAATACAATTTTGTTTCTCCATTATCATCATTTTACTATTTTACTCTTCATTCTATTTTTTTTCCAATGTAACCTAACTCTATTTCTTCAGTATCTTCACTCTATTGACTATTTTATTATTTTATCTTTTTTTAACCTAATTCTATCTCTTCATTATCATCGTTTTACTATTTTACCATTCTTTCTATTTTTTTTTTCAATTTAACCCAACTTTACCCTTCATTATCTTCAATATATTGACTATTTTACTATTTTATCCTTTTTTTAACCCAATTCTATCTATAAAACTAATTTTAAACTGCAGAATCAAAGCAAAAAATTAAAGGAACAATGACTGTGGAACTGGAATAGAGAACAAAGGGTCGGAAGAAGATGGCTAAAGAAGCTACCAAGCTTGCAATTTGTTTGGTCTATGTGAGTGGGTTCCTTAGATACTATTAATATTTTTTAGAACATTCAACCTTGCATTACATTATTAGTACTTGATAAATTAGTGAAAATATGGGAAAATAAATAAAAAAGTCACAAGAATGAAAAAATATATAATATAAATATACTCTTGTTTGAATAAATTTAAAAATATAACATAATAAAATAAAAGAAATTTATTAATATATTATTTTTTTATTTTATGCATTTTCCTTACATTTTCTATCACAATTTAAATAAGAAAAATTTTAAATTCGTATCTCATTCTTTTTACCGTGACAAATCGTTGATCAAAATACAGCTTAAATGATCACAAGTTTAAGGTTTCAATTTTTATTAAAAAATTTTTTAAAATATTGAAATTGTTGTATAAAGAGAGAGACAGGAGAGAGTGAGAACAAAATTCACAAATATTGGATAAAAATTTAAAAACTATAAAAATAATTATGAAAAAAATATTTTATTCATTAAAAACATTCATCAATAGATTAATTTTTTTAATCCAGTTAAAGTTTTATTTCTTAACTTTTGTTCATATTTCCTTTTATTTTTCAACATAACTTAAACAAGAAAATAAATTTTGAATCAATATGACATATATATAGACACACTGACATAAAAAAAATTAGATAATATAAAATAAAATAATGAAAAAAAAGAGAAAATAATTAATAAAAAATATTTGAGTTTCTTAAAAAAAATTTAAACTCTAAAAAATAAAAGTAATGTTTAGAGTAAGATTTTGGTGCAAAAAAAATAATAAAAAGAAAAATGAAGTGAAAATAAAAAAATTACAAAATTAAACAAAATGCATTAATTAATATATTAAAATTTTTAAATTTAATTAATTTTAATTTTTTAAATTTTAAATAGGATTCTGTGTATTTTGTATCATAACCTAAACAAGAGAAGGAATTTTGAATTCTTGTCCTTTTTTTTTTCTTTTTTTATACAAGAAGAAAGAATGATACAAAGACGCAAGTGAAAAATAAAGAAAAAATAAATAAATGTATAAGGAAATTTTTGGTTTAATTTTCATGTTATGTTTCTATGAAAGAAGTTTTGATAAAACTAATACTAAGATACAATAAAAAAATATTATAATATATAAAATATGTTAACGATGTTTTTTAATAGATATAAACAAAAAGTAATGGTGAAATTGGAAAATAATAGACCAAAAAATTCATTGAAATCCTAAAGAATCATATTCAAAATATTTGAAGGTTAATTTTAATAGATGTAAATAAAAAGTAAGGGTAAAATTGAAAAAAAAAATGGAACAAAAAAAGACGTTGAAGTTCTAAGGAAACATTGACACTTGTTATATAGATAGAATAAAAATAAAAATAAAAGTAAATATTTAGAAGATAAAATAAATATAGAAAAATCATAACTCTGAAAAAAATGGAAATAAAAAAAAAGAAATTATACCTCTTAAAAAAACTAAAAAAGACACAAAAAAAGAAAAATGGTAATAAACTTTAAATAAGAAAAATGGCAATATTGAGAAAAATGATATTAAAAGGGTATTTATTGTTACTCTTAAACAAAAAAAAAAAAAAAAAAAAAAAACTAAACCAGAAAAGACAAAATAACACATAGTAATAAAGTAAAACTAATGGGGCAAAGTTGAAATTTTGTGGTAAAAAAAGCTATTGAAGGCTTAATCTTGATTTCTATTTATTATATAATATATATATATATATATATGATATATAGTATTAAAAATGATAAATGTACTCTATTTTTAACTTCTCACACTCAAAAATCAATATTCATTGTGAGAGTAGATAGAATGTTAGAATTAAAAATGGAGTGTATTTATCATCTCGCGTAATATTTGTGTATAAATAAAATATATTACATTTGAGTACAAATATATTAAATTATTTTTAAGTATAATTAAATATTATAATAAAATTTTTATACTAAGATATTATGTGACTTATGTTAATTATATAAAAAATTATTAATTAATCATCACTATTATATCATCACATGTTAATAGTTATACTAAAAATTATGTTAAGTTAAATTATAATAAATTTAATTTATTTTAGATAATAATATTATCATACTAATATATAATATAATTTATAATCTATATTAGTTATATTAAATAATATTAATTAAGTATAATTGCTAAGGAATAAAATTCTTCTCTCATTTATGTCACCACAACCGTTAAAAAATCATTAAATATCACTAATAATTTATATTTATACATTTTAATTGTTAAAATATAAAAAGATTGAGAAATGGAGTGAATTTAAAAAAAAATTATCTAACTTATATAATGTTAATATATGTATATTTATTTATAAGGTTAATATATCTTATATAAATTTCTGATTTATATGTTCTTATCTTTTAAGTACTTATTAACAGTCACTTTTTCTTTACAACTGTCTTAATTATTGATCATTGAATATGTGAGCTGAAAAATATGACTATCTGCTATATTATCTTAGATCTATGCTAACTTATGACTTTTCAAATAAATAAAGAGTGTGAAAATATTATTTACTTTTTTTTAATATTTTTCTACTTAAGTTTTTATTTTTTTAAAAATAAAAATAAATTTAACAAACACTTTTTGTTGCTAATTTTTAAAAATTTTTTTAACTTAAACAGGAAAACAGTAAATATAAATTTTACCCAAGAGGGCCTAAGATTTTAAAATCAAACCTTGCTGATTAAAATTATATATATATTTTTTTATCTAAATAGAATTAGATATTTAATTTTAATAATACGTGCAAGGCACGTGCATTTAATTAGTTCTATGTTAAAAAAAAAAAAAAATCTGGTAAAATATTTTTTGTTGCTCTCATTATTCATGGCTGCCTACCGAGCTACAAATTGATTGACTAACAACAGTAAATTTTGTAATAAGCCACCTCTCAGTTTTAAAATATGCACATGAATCAATATATATATATATATATATATGTACACGCAGAGGCTCCGCGCCCGGTTACCTGCTACATGTCCAATATCAGTATTTGGCAATATTACTATATTAGGCAGTATTTCAGATGCCGATAATTCAGCCAACGGAACTTGCAATTTTTTTTGGGGTTAAGTATGGAACTTGCAATTTTTGAAGGGAAGTGTTGTCTCTTTCTGATGTTGATGCCATTGTCTGATACATATGTGTGTAGGATTAGTTCCAGATTACTCTTGGAGGAGGATATTTGCTCCCCCTGGTTTGCCCTATCCCTGTAGCTAGCAAATGGACAGATTCGAACGGATTTGAGAGGTTTGAGTCGTGCTCATATACGGAAGAATAGTTTGACACAATTACATCAATTTAATGGATATTTGATTGGTCAAAATTAATCAAAACTTATCAATTTTTATATTTTCTTCTAATCAAATTTTACTACATGTTGTTTCTACATTAAATCTTCGTACTACTGTACTTTTTGGCCAAATATTTTCACTCCAAACACCTTCTTAATAATAGACTATTATTGGACGAGTTGGATACGATTTTATTAAACTTGCGAACTCAATTATATCCGTTTAATAATGTTTTAATTTTTTAATCAATATTTAATTTAATAATAAGAAATTTGATTGATTTAAATTTTTTTAGACATTAAGACTCCGCTTGGTAAAGTTTATGTTTACTGTTTTTCTATTTATGTTTATAGATTTTTTTAAAATAGGTAACAAAAATATGTTTGTTAAATTTATTTTTGTTTTTTATTTCCAAAAAAGTAAAAATTTAAACTGAAAAATGTAAACAAAAAAGTGTTTTTACTCTCTTTTTTTTCTTATTATAAATATTTTATCAATTTTAACATTTTGTTCATTTTTATTGGATTACGTTAAAATAAATTATTTTATTCAAATATTTTGTTAAACTAAAACTATTTTTAATAAATAATATAATATTTTAAATTTAATTTAAAATTGAATTAATTATTTAGTTTAAAATTAAATTAACTATTTAATTTAATTTAATTAATTCAATTAATATGAGATAAATTTTATTAAATTATTTTTAATAAATTATATAATTAAAATAATTTAATATATTTAATTAAATTAAATTAAATAGTATTAGGGTAAATTTTCCACAGCCCCTGCATGCTGTTATTCAATGCTATAAAACAAATCAACAAATGGAAAAAAAAAAAAAAAAAGGGCGAAGGCCTCCTGCTCAGAATCGGCGAGAACAGTTGACGGTGTGACTCTGTACGGGAAAAAGAGATGGTTTTTAATCACGTGTTAACGGATTCGTATAATAATCCAATTAAAACTACTTAATAATTAGATAATTTATCTTTGATCCAATTGAATTCGTTTAATTATTTTAATTAACTCAAAATTATTTAACTCTAATTTAATTAAGCAAGTTCATGAGTACGGATTAGATTTGCCACCTCTAATTTTTTTTAACTCCACTTTAATCTTTTTTATCCAGTAAATAAAAATTATAAAATATCAGAAGTTAATGGAGAAAAGTAAATATTATTAACTTTTTTATCTTTTTTTCTAATGTTAATTTTATTTTCATTTGCGTAACTGCTTAGAAAATGCTATTAAAAAAAATTATAACAAATTGAACAAAAATAATATGAGGATAGCAATCTTAGAATTAAAAAATACTTCGATATTTTTAAACGAGCTTAGGAAAAAAGTCGCATACAACCAACATTTATAATTCTTATAAGTTTTCTCAATAGATTTTGAAAATTAAAGTTTTTATATAATTAGAATGCTTGTATAGATATTAGAAACACAGAGAATTTAATATACCACTTTTAATCTAAAGATATGTTAAAAAAAAATTAATCTATATGAAATTATAACATATTCGACAAATATGTGTAACATGAAACTTGTCACATAACACATGTATGGTTTATTGTTAAAATTTAAACTTAAGAAAAATAAGATAGAATAAAAATAAAATATATTAAAAAAAAAAGAAAAAAAGGAGAAAGATATTAAAAATGTCCTTTAGGAAGCTTGAAGGCTAGAAAAGGCCTAACATCGCTGCAGCAAGTTTTACAACCGTTACATTAAAATTTAATAATTTAAATTTATTTTAGTGTTTTTAAATTAAAAATATGTGAATAAATTTGAACTATAAAATTTTAATTTAAGACTCATTTGGTTTATTTTTTTTATTTTTTGTTTTTTATTTTTTGTTTTGAATTTATTTTTCATTTTGCGCTTTTAAAAACAAGAAAAATACCTCAAAACACATTTAATTATTTATATTTTTAAAATTTATTTTAAAAAATAGAAAATAAGTTTACACATAAAATGAAAAATGACAAGAAATTATTTTAAAATAAGAAAAATTGTTGATAATAAAAACAGAATATTTTCTATTTCTTTATTTTAAGACTTTTAGAATATAAAATAAAAACAAAAACTAAAAATAAACCAAATGCAAGATAAAAATAAAAAATAAAAAATAAAAAAATAAACTAAAAACCATCTTAATAATCTAAATCTAATGTTTAAATGACATCAGGGTAAGGCAAGCGATATCAGCTCCACGCAGTCCGAAGGCGACAGGGTACAATTTGCTGGTCATCCAAAATATTGTACGACAAATTGAGTTTTCCTTCCAATCATAGAGTTGGAAGGAAGCAAGCAAGTGCCAGAATTACAATATATGCGCCAAAAGTAGGCATCGGTGTCGGCCACTTTTGCTCGCTGTGAGCGAGGTGACAACTAGATTAATCATTAAAATATTGAAGCGCTAAAATTTAGTATCAATTATTTTAATGGAAGTAATCATTCGATCCGTTTACCGAACACAGTTTTATTCGATGATAAATACTAGGGTAAATTTCACTAACCTCTCCTGAGGTTTCTGACACTAACAGAAATCTCCCTTGAAATTTTTGAAATAACATTGACCTCCTTTCTTTTACCAGATAAATTTCACTAACCTCCCTTGAGATTTTTGAATGTGTAAATTTTTTATACAATCATATTCTTTGTATCGAAAGCTTTCAAACAAGTATCATTATTGCTATTTTTTTAAATTCGTAGGAACGGATTTGAAAAATCGTTCTCACAGTTTGCTACTTTCTAAAAAAAAGATGCCAAAATCAATCCAAAACTACATTTTATCTCAATTTATCCCGCAGTTTGCTACTTTTCAGAAAAAAAAAGACGCTAAAATCAACCCTAAACTATATTTTATCTCAATTTATCTTATTTTTCTTACTCCAAACAGGACTTTTACGGGAAAAAATAGATCAGGAGAGATTAGTGAAATTTATCTGGTAAAAGAAGGGAGGGCAATGTTATTTCAGAAACCTCAGAAGAGATTTCTGTTAGTGTCAAAAACCTCAGGGGAGGTTAGTGAAATTTACCCTAAATACTACCACTGCTCATGCTTCTAGACAAATATTCTCTCCAGCTATGGCAGTCATTTGTCGTTATCAAAGATTGATTAATTTAACATGCTTCTGATGCAATATTGTAACTACTAATTAAAGGTGCGTTTAAAATAATAAAAGATTGATAAAATAAAAGTTCTATTTAAGATACTAAAATTTATTAAAATTTATTAATTTTAATTTTTTTTTTTTACTTTCTTTCAATTAAATTTTTTTACGTATTATTTTTATGTTACATTTTTCTATTTTTATTGTATTTTTTGGCTAATTTTTTATCGACCAAACACATCAAAAATAAGTTACAGATACGTAATTTGTACAGTGAGATAAAAAGTGAATAATTTTTAAAATTTTTTAATATTTTTTACTTTTTTTTTTAGAATTTTTTTTAAATCACTCCAAACGAAACCTAAATAATTCATTAAAATTTAGTTTAAGTAAAATTTTAATTGAAAATTGAACTATTGTCATGACTAATTACAAAAATTGAATATTGAACCAAATCATGGTCTTTTTTTTTTTTTTTTTGAGGGCTGTTAAAATGATCGTGATTATTTTTGTCAAAACGCTGAAACTACGTTTTTAGAAGAAGCAGTTTAAAAAAACGTCTTCATAGAATATAATGGGTGTATTTGGAGTTGTATAAAAGTGTATAAAAATAAAATAAAATTATAAAAATAAATATCTCGTAATTCGTATAATGAGTAAAAAATTTAAAATTTACTGTCTCATAATTCATATTTGTAAAGATTTGTAAGATTTTATTTTATTTTGTTATACTCCAAACGAAACCAATATATATTTATATAACTACGAAGGGATTGATTGTTAGGGTTGTTTTTCGGAAGAGAAAAAAAAAGTCGGTTCGTTCGGAATTTTAATACATTTATTTTATTGAAGGAATTTGAAATAATTAAATAAATTAAAAATCATTTAAATATGAAAAAATCTCTCTTAAAATCAATCAAGAAAAGTAATTTTACTGTTCCAAAAAAACAAAAGCAATTTAATAATAAAGAAAGCTGAAAAAAAAATCGTAAGTAAATGTAAGAAAATCTCTCGTGAGATTCTAACCAATTCTATGCTTACATGAAGTGAAGTTAATATAAACTAATTACATATATATATATATATATATATATGCTTTTTAATTTATTAATTTACGACATATATATGGAAATTTTATTTTTACTTAAATCTATTTATATATATTATTGCGTAAATTAAATATTTTTTTAGCTTTAAATTCTAACACATTTATCATTTAAATGTGAGAAAATCTCTCTTAAAATCTATCCATTTAATCATTAAAAAAACAACTTAATAAAAAAGAAAGAGGCATGGAATTGCTTCATATTTAATTTATTTAATTGTTTCAAATTTCTTTATTTAAAATTTATTTATTTATGTCAAATTCCTTCATTTAAATATACTTATCCAAATAGATTACTAATAAATTTGTTGGTATCCCAAAGGAACCGTCTCTTTCTCTTCCTTTAAAAAAAAAAAAAAAAATCCAACACATATATATATTGTCTATATCCAATTAAATTGTTTTTTGTTTGAATGGTAAAATTACTTTTGTTGGGAGGTTTTAAAAGTGATTTTATCACATTTAAATGATTTTAATTTATTTATTATACTTGTTGGGAGGTTTTGAAAGTGATTTTATCACATTTAAATGATTTTAATTTATTTATTATACTTATTCAAAGAAAACTTTACCAAACAGTCTCCCCCTTAAAAAATTAATAAATAAAAAACTTTTAACGTATATACACACGATGAAGATGCTTTAAACTAATAACATTTTAATAAAAATAAAAAAAATAATTAGTATTTTTTATAACTCAAAGTGTTCGGATCAATTAAAGATTTCCGAACCAATTTGCATGTATCTCGACTAATCCCTAAAACTCTAAAATTAATGATCGATAAAACGTTTCAGTGATCTGAGGCAACTCGTACTAACAACTTTTGAGGAGCAAACCAAATGATTAGTATTCCCAAAAAAAAAAAAAAAATCCAAATCATGATAAATGAAACATAAGCTAGTTGGATTATATATGAGCCATATGAAACATAAACCAGTTGGGCTGTATTTGAATCATAATAGAGTAATTGGCCTGAAGACGAAGTTGTGCTTGAGTAAAGGTGAAGTGTAACCCAAGTAAAAATTTGATTCAAAATTTTATTAGTGCTAATGATATGTAATATTTTAATTTAATTATTTATAATCCAAATTATTAACTTGGGTGACAAAAAAAAAAAAAAAAAATCATCTCTTTAATAGCCCAGGCAACAAAATTCCTAACTCGCTCCTCGGTTGGCTCTAAATATCATTCCTTGCCTATGAACATTAAATCTGTTCCGCTTGTTCAACATACCCTACTTATATTGGCCACAATTAAGTGCCAAACAAGGATTAATAACTATTAATAACACGATAAGGTTTGACGATGGAGGGAGTTATGGGTGTGTTTGAAATGATAAAAAGTGAGATAAATTATAAGTTTATAATTCGTACAGTGAGATAAAAAGTGAATAAATTTTAAAAATACCTATAATTTTTTTTAGAGTTTTTGTTTTGTTTTTTTGGCACATGCATACCGGAATGATTATATATATATATATATATATATATATATATGTATGTACGTACTTGACCAGTGTTATATGTTATCTTAATATTAACATGAGGGGTCTACTAGGTTCTGTCCAGATCTGGTGTCTCTTTGTCAGTCACAATTATTGAACATCCCATCAATCTCCCATCGCCATTGTTGACCACATAATAAAGTTAGGTTATTTCATTTGAGTCCATTTAGTTTTATGGTGTTTTAATGGTAAAAAATAAAAATAAAAATAATAATGTAAAATGATATCTAGTGAAATTTAATTAAAAAATTAATAATTTTTTTATAATTTTGAGAGAGTTTAGTAATTCAAACACATGTGCATTTAATTTAAAGAAAAATTATTTTTTTTTAAAGCAAATACTAGTGTCAAATAATTTAAAATTTAGTTGAAGTGTGCTTAAATTAGTCAGAAATCCTGAGCCATAAAAAAAAAATATATGGTTGAATATTTAGATATTTGAGTTTATTTGATAATATTTTTTACAAAATTAAGCTCAAATCAAGTTTTTATCAAAATTTAAAATCTCATGTTTAAATATGTTAGTTAAAATTTTTAACAAACTCGAACTAAGACATCTTTTATCGAGCTCAAAATATTATGTTGGTGTTTGAATCGTTAGTCCATAATCAAGTTTAAGTTTAACAATGAGTTTACCTGTTTACATACGTTTAAATAAGATATTCATAAAATATAAACGAATTTATTCATCAATGAGACTGTTGGTTAAGTTACACATGAACTTATTTATAAATATTTAAATTAATTTGTTCACAGATAATAAACGGAATTGTTTGTGAGTTATAAACAATTTTGTTCAATAGCCATTAAACAATTCAAATGGTAAAAGAATTTGTTCACGAGCATTTTCCAGTCAACTTTGACTGATTTATTTTTCAAAATTAAAATACATTCAGTCTCATTTATATTATTTGTCATATAAATATAAACGAATTTGTTTGCAAATAATTTGTTTAAAAGTTGGGCCATGTTTGTTGGCCGAATGAGAGAGGGAGGATTGGAGAAACAATCCGTGGGATCCACCAGTGAAGTGTTTATTTTGGTTTTTGTTTAATCTGTGGGTCCCACGGATTGGATGAATTGTGAGGAGTTTTACTGAATGAGTAATCCCGCGAGGTACGTGGTATTATTAATATCTTATTTCTGGATTTGTTTTTCTCTAAGATTCAAGGGTTTAAAATTATTTTTTATCACATCACATATCAAATCACATCTTTTATTACACTTTATAACCTACCAATCAAATACCAAAAAAATAATCTCACATAAAAAATTAATCACATCTTTTATCTAATCTTATATATTATCTAGAGTATTATTTCTCCCCATCATCCAATCCCCTCGAACAAATGTATCATTGTATTCACAAATTTGGACCATAGATACTGATCTTTTTCTGACATCGTGCCAGGCAATACTTTTTGCAAAGAAAATTAATTTTTTAATGTTTGGAAAAGAAAAAAATTAATTTTTTAATAATTAATTTTTTAATTTTTGTTAATTTAATATTTTTATCCTTCAAAATTAAAAAAAATTAAAATGTGAGAGGATATCGAGACAAGTACAGAAATTCAAAGCAGGGGATGTGAATTATTATCAAGGTAAGTTTGATTTGTTAAAAATTGATGAAATTTTTTTAAAATTTTAAAAAAATTTTAAAAATTATTCACTTTTTATTTTACTACATAAATTACAAAATTATAAATTATCTCATTTTATTTTATTTTTATCATTTTAAACGGCAAAATGGTTAGAAAAAAAAATAGGGGGTAAAGAAAAGTCACATCCAATGTGGGGAAGGGAAGCAATGAAGCACGTGTGGCTCCTGCAAGTTCAACCCTCCTACATTATTAATATTCTTTCACCCCGAAAGACATCCCAAACTTTGCTACTTCTTTTTGGGTGGTGGGTTCAGAGGCCACCGCCACCACCAACCCAAAGACGGTGACGTTTAACTATTTTCCAAGGGGGGAGAGAAAGAGAGAGAGAGAGAGAGCGAGTCGCTGATCAGTCTCGGGTCGGTCGAGTTTGAGCTGGATTTTTCAATCGAGTCTGGACATGATACGATCGGCCACTCGGGTTAGAATTCATTAAATTCTTTAGTCACTTAACAAAATACACTAATTTTAACTAAAAAATTTCAGACCCATCAAACCGGACTAGGCCCAACCACTGTTCCAAATCCCTACTCCAGATAAGGATTTGGTTGAGATGCGGGCTGGACCGTCAAGAGCCGGGGCTTATATCTTAACGCTTTGGAAAGTCGTGTGTAGACCTCTAATGTGAGGTATTTGTACTCTTAAACAGAGCCTGAGTAAACTATTTTCTTCTTTGCTATTTTGGAAAACAGAACCAAGCATTAACCGGCGGGATGTGAAATAGGTATTGTTTTGAAAGATTACCACAATTATTTTGAAAGATTCCTACCTCAAGGATTTAGCTGAGATTGTATGGATCTGAACACTTGAAACTAGGGGTACTGCATCAACCGGCATGTCTGATTAACAGGACACCCTTTTGCCATTCAAAGCTAAAGATTATACCAAGACAAATTTAATTATTTAGGGAGAACCCTCCCCCCAAAAAAATGAGTTTTTTCATTGCTGAAAGAGATACAACATGAAAAGGGCATTGCCCCTTTCCAAGCTTCTCTTTGCTACTTCCACTAAATTTTCTTTGCCTTTTTTTGCATCCAAGGGAAACAAAACTTAGTGGAGGCAGCAAAAAGAAGCATAAGAATCGGACTACCCTAATTAACACCAAGGAAAAAAAAAAAGGATAGAAAGAAAGAAAAAACTACAAAAGATGCTGACTCAATAACACCCCCCCCCCCAAAAAAAAAAAAAAAAGAAAAAGAAAAATTGTCTGGATAGAACTACTTCCTTCCCTCTTCTGTGCATAAAACTCGGCCACGGTGTATATATATACAATCTACAGCTTGGGCAAGTCCTCTCAGCTCCAACTACTACTATAGTGCTTTGGGAGAAAGTTCTGCAACAATACAAGCAAAAATCCAAATATAACAAAAGTCAGATCTCCAAGGTTACAACTTCATTGCGTCTGCCCCTACTTATCTCTAACTTAAATAACTAATAATAGTAAGGGTTAATTGCCTTTATAATCCTGTACTAAAGGAAAAAATTACTTGCACCCCATGGACATAAAAAAATCTACCTTTACACCCCTCCTACTTCATACTAAGGTGAAACTGTTAAAAAATCCATCAAAAATAATGGTTTTAGCTCTTAATAACTTCAAAAAATACACCACCTCATATAATTTATATTACTTACAGTTATACCCCTTAAATTTGTTTGATTTTCAGTGGGTATTTTTGTCTTTTCACTTAAAAATTTATCACCATTTATAGTTTTATTTTAGTCTAAGTACAAGAGTATAAAGGTAGATTTTTGAAGTTTAAGGGGTATAAGAAATTTTCACCATAAGTATAGAAGGTAAAAAGGAAATTTATTCCTAATAATGATAATAAAAAAGGATTTGCATTAGTACAATCTTCCAAATAATTACCCCCCTTGCTCATTGAGTAATGCATTAAGATGGTTGCACAGAAAACTAGGATGCCAGGATCAACATGGCATTCTCCTGTCACTCTACATGATAATATATGTGCACAAACACTGATATGCATCATCCCTTTTTTCCTTTAAAATTTTCTATGGCAAATTGAAATTTGGAAAAGGAAAAAAAAAAATGGATTGCATCTCACCGTCTAACCACCTTGACTTGTAGGTTTTTGCCCTTTGAGGAGCAATTATCTCGAGAGCACGATGTACGCATTTGTGGTATGAGAAATCTTCAATAGTACCATCAGTTCTTACCAAATAAAAGCAGCGAGTTTTTTCATGCTCAGAGTGATAGCCAACCTGTACATACGATTATACAACGGTAAATTGGTAATCCATACAAAATTATGTCTATAAGATCAAAAGAAGTCTCACGACAGTCATTAGATACTGAATATTTTCATACAAAATTGCTCATGGCTCTTGAACTTTATTAATATGAATACAGTTGTTCAAGAAAATGTTACACAGAAATCTTTAGCGGCAAATTTTAACTGATGGAATATCATACGGTGTCGGTAGTGAAACACAACAACCTCCCTTACAGGCTTCCTTTGTTTCTAGGAGATATGTAGTTTTACTCATGGGTAAAAAGGTAAAATCTATGAAATTTCCTCTAAATAGATTGAAAGAAGAAAAATTACAGCTTTGGCTTTGTGATCAACCTGGGGGAGACAAGTTGGCCATACAAATTATTTTATTAAAAATATATACATTTAGACACACGAATTTCACCCTTAGGTATATGGTAAAGTATACAAGTGGCCTTAATTGGTGCAGTGGTACAAGCTTAGGCCACAGAGCAGCAGAACAAGTTCAAGTATCAGGGCAGCTACTTTGTGCAAATTATGCAAGAAATTAGGTCTATAACCGACTATTGTTGGAAAGTAAATTTGATTTTAGTATTGGTATTTCCTAATATTGTACGCATTGTTTTAAATACATGTATTTAGATAATCAAGAATGGAGAAATATATTACAATAGTATTAATGTATGTAGAAGAAAAGACATGCATACCCGAAATATTCATATTTGAAGGGTTGTCTAGGATTTGATGTATAGGATAGTACATGTATTGGGAAGTCTAAAATCCTATGAAGAAGTTCATAAAATAGAGAAAAATGAAGTTTGTGATGAAGTAGATGATGAAATTGAAAAGTTTGAAAAAGATTGTGAAAGAACATGTTCATAACAGAGAACTTTAAAATTAAGAACTTCTGGGTATGTATTGCTTTGACGGTGATTTATTTGAGTCATGAGTACCAGATTCCTATTCCCTCATCAAAGTTGGAAGAGAAAATTCATGTTTACTATGTTGTTGATAACGTTGATAAGAAGTGTTATAAATTGGTCACAATTGAAGATGTTCCAATGAAGTGGAAAAACGAAAAGCTAGAAGCAGAGATTTGTGGTAGTTACCTGCAATATGGTGTGGAGAATTCAATGTTTCTTACACGCTGGGTAAATATAGAAGATATTTTGACCCATGAGAGAATCCACAAGCGAAACTCAAGCACAATGGAAATTCGAGACCAAATTCAAGACTTACGGGCAATGGTATGCTCATGTTAAAAGAAAGTTGAAGAAAATTTTCATTTGAAAATACAACACAGGCATGTGAAGAATTGAAAACGTGTTTTCAAGAAGAATAAATTCAAGATCAAAAACATCCAAGGATAGGACCATGAAGCTTGTTATTGTTGAAGCTGGAGAAGTTCAAGATGAAATTGAATTGCAAAAGTGATTTCAAGTAGAGTAAATTCAAGATCAACACATCTGAGGATATACCATGAAGCTTGTTTCTATTGAAGACGGATAAGTTCAAGATGAAATTAACCATCGCATCTCAACTTGCAAGTTATGAAGTTTGTTGCAAAAACAAGTTTTGAGGGACATTGGAAAGTAAACTTGATTTTATTGTCGTCATTTCCTAGTATTTGACATTGTTTTTGAGTACATAGCATTTAGATAATAAACAGTGGAAAAAAGTATTAAAACTATATATCTCAAAAGCTGTCTAGGAGTGGATGTGTTTTCCTATACAGGTTTAGGAAGCCTATACAGGTTTAGAAATTGTTTTCCTTTCAAAGAGTACCTCGTGCACGAAAACAAAGATTATTTTGAACACAAGTCAGGCATTAGATTATCTTTTCCTCCATTTACCTTTATCTCCTGAGCTCCAGTTCCAATCTTTTCATTCCTTCGAGGGTGAAAATTTAAAGCCATCATCACAATAGACTTATCCAAATCATTTAAACGATGATTGATGGGATAACTGCATCAATGGGGGAAAACAGATTTAAAAAAAAAAAGGAAAAAAAAGAATTCCATAAGAACTGACAGACAAAGCAAAAGCAACAGCATCAAGGAACAACTGAAAATGTTGAAGAGCAACTTGAGAAGCAAAGTGCTAACAAGAATATTCTGAGTTAGTACTAGTCAAAAAAAGAAAAAGAAATAAAAGAAGATTTTGGGTCAGTATCATTCATCCTATCAAGCATGATGCTGGGTATCATGAACTGAAGGCACAAATTAACATCATCAAGGGCAAATGAAGACAATTTGTAAAAGGTGAAGAATCAAATTTTACTATGATTGTGTGCATATAATCAGCCAATGAGTAAAAATGTATCCATTTTGGTTGGATTCCTTCCACATGAAAATGCTACCTGGTTCATCAAGAATAAAGAACCCACCAAATATAGGAAAAATGGAATTCCTTTCGTTATTAGGCAATAGAAGATAAAGGCGAAGGTAGCCTTTGAATGTAGCAAGGCCAAAAGAGGCCACGCTACTTTTGTTGGCAGGAAGATCCATCAATTTATGATTCATGGTTTTAGTTTGCATGTATATAATTCCACACTTAAAAAAACTCCAAACTTTAAAATACACGGAAAAAGCATTCATTGGATTAAAGTCAGATGTTCAACCCATGATAAGTAATAAATTTCTTCAAGTTCTACTTGAAAGTAAGGTGTTGTACAACAGGGAAAAAGCAGCAAAATATTGCATCCCAGAATACTGCAAGATGAGAGAAGGGTTTGAATCTACTGTTGTAAAATTCAATACAAAAAGGATAATCAACGTGAAGCGATAACCATTTAAGTACAAAACATTTTATGTTAGGATATATAACTTTTAACTATGCTAATTCACCTATACTTAGTAAACTAAAAACAAACCATACAGAAGGGATACGAACATTAAAAAAAGAGGAATAACTTACTTGTGTAGTATATACTTTAATGCTCGTGACAACCCCTGAATGTCTTTCAGCGATACAAAACTTCTTAACATCGTTTTTGATATTATTTCCAAATTTTTACGCCCTTTAAGAGGAAAATCCCCTAATGTGGGAGGCAGAGGGTAAAATTTTTCAGACATGCAGTTACGTTCACTGGGCACCTTAACCTTTATATTCTGCTCATGAGAGCTGACATGGCTACCCAACAGGGTGTAGATATCTTCAGGTTTCTTGAGTTCAGGCCCCTAATGAATGATAACAAGGTAGGAAAGTTAAGTTAGAGATGGAGACAACCGCATCATACTCTATCGGGTAAATATATGTCTATGCTCCAGAATGCAGCAGGAAAGGTTCAAAAATAAAGCACAAAGATTTTGATGCCAATAATTTAAAATAACAATCATAACATGTCCAATCAAATTTATGCATAGCTGCTGATTAATGGAAAAAATGGCTCCTTATAAAGTCATTTGTTTAGAACCAATAATCATGACCAAACTGGAGACAGTTATGACAAGAATTGAACTAGCAGACTGAGACCAGGAACAGGTAAATCATCTAAAATCAGTACAGCTGATAAGTTTAAAGTTGAAGAGAACTTCTTTGGATAATAATGTAAAGGACCCTAAAATTTATGCCTTTCTTTGGTCAAAGAAAATACATGACTTTAAGATAATGTATTCCATCTTATTGTGGGTTCAATCGTATAGGCTACCCTGGGGTGGGTGAAAATTCTAGTTTCAAAGTTCCCAAAGAATTCGATACCAAGGATGTGTTTTGAAGGGATGTTTTCAGAAACTGTATTCAACAAATTTCCCGAAAACAGACCATCTTTTAGGAAACAGTTGTCATGTTTGCAGAGTTCACAGAAAATTCAATTCACAACAAACATATTTTCAAATTTTCATAAGTAATTTTTGATATTAAAATTGTTTTTACTTCCCAAAGAATTAAAATCAAATAAACAAAAAAAAAAAAAAAGGAAAGAAAAGAAGAAGAAAAGATGCGAAGTGGACTCCAGAAGTCTGGAAGACCATTGAGGAATCCAAGACAACCGTGTGAATATACCTAAGCCAAAAAGGCGACATCCCAAGTCCCAACCAAACAACATATTTAAGTGCTGACGTAACTGGAACACTTCTATTGTCTCATGAAAATAGAAGTACTATTTAACTTGCCTGCTACAACATTGTAGCCGGTGGAGGTTTATGAGGAAGAGCTGGCAGCAGCTACAGCCCCAGCTGAAATTCAGAGACCATGCATATGTTGCAAGAGTCAGCCCTTCCAATTTTTTTTCCATCCAATCCTCAGGTTCACAAAATCCTTCTTGTTGTTGTGCCGACATAAAATTCTCTCTACTTTGAGGAGACCAATTATTTTTATCATAAATATTAAAAAATGTAAGGAATTCTATCAAAATTTTCTAAAAATTTTGGTGAGGATGGTGCTATGGTCTGCCAACGCTACTCTCTGTTCCACCTGCATCATTTAACCATTCAATTCCCTCAAAGCGCCAATTGAATTTTTCTATGCTGGATTTACTATATGGATTGAAAATCAATGTTAATACAACCCAAAATGGATGCTCTCAAGCCTTAATCCATAGTCTACATCACAAAAAACCTACAACCATCTATTTGTTAATACATTGTTTAGTAAACTTTATATTTAATCATTTTAACACCAAGAAGTTGCTTGAGTTGTGGCAGAACCTGAGATAAGTGTAGAGTGAAAAGTGAAAGTACAACAAGTCCTGAGTTCAAGTCCCTTGAGGGCCAACCACACAGGCATAAGCCTGATGTTACCCAGTTTTCGTGAGTTTTGTGTGCTGGATAACGCACATCGAGGCCCAAGTTCAAGTCCCTTTAAGGCCCAACCACACAGGCATAATGAGTGTGTTTTTTACACACAATGATTCCCAATCAGTCCGAACTTCAAGTCCCTCGAGGGCCACCCATAAAGGCATAAGACTAATGTTACTTAGTCCACGGGTCTTGCATGTGGCGGGTGGGTGGGAAGATGAGGGCTTGACGGGCCTGGGTTTTGCTCTTTTCTGAAAAATTTTAAAGACTAGATCAACTCAACTTAGCCTGTTGCCGACTAAATGGGGAAAAATGTTACAATAAGCAAACAACAGGACTATTTTCCTAAACTTTTATAGCATGAAAAATATTTAACTACTTATATATATTTATAATACATGTGCACCACAAGAAAGGATGGGGGCAGGGGAGAAAAAGTTTGACAACAGAGAGGGACAGAGAGAAAAAGAGGGGGGGGGGGGAGTAAGTTTGATATCTGACATCTTTCATTTGTTAGCTAATTTTGTAATCCAAAAGTTCAGGATAATGGACAACTTAAAAGTCCTTTTGTTAACTAAACGAGAGAGATTTTCCCCTTAATCAACTGGATAGTACAACAAAGCTCTCACTTCATATAAAAAATATATTAAAAAAAAAATTGTTCTACAAAATTTTCAAATTTCAAGATCATCCTTGAATTTGACTAGGATTGAAGGCAATGCTAAAGTTCAAAAACCAAAAAATATAGAAATAACCGAAATGTGAGATGCATAAATTACTTGAAGATGGAGCAAACTTCAAAAAAATAATCCATCCACATGTATGAGTATCTTATTCAATAGGATGGTGTAAAGCTTGCCTTTCCAGAATATATAATATCAAACCGTCCACCAGTTCCAACAGAAGGAATTTTCCCCCATGACAATGCATCAATACTCCCCTGAAGATTGTCTAGAACTCCCTTCTTGGCAGCTTTAATAAGGCAATCAGCTGGATTCTGCAGAAAATTGCAGCATGCAAACAGGGGTTCAATAGCCACAAAACCAGCCTTCCTATGAGAAACCATACAAACATTAAAACAAATACAAGAGAAAACAATTAACATACAGAAAAGCAAGCTTGTGTGAAGGGTGAAGAGACATTCATTTGTTTTCTTTGCTCTGCCAACCCCTTTGCATGTAAGGCAACAAACTCTCCTGTAGCTGACAGACAATCTGCAGCAAGAAGCAAATGCTTTGGAAGTATAGTCTTGCCAGTGTCAGATATTGCAGACTTCAAACTCTGCATTTGAAAATGCCTTTTTCAGTTAGAAACACTAACAATTGTCATAGATTGTGAATGCAACAAAAAGAAGAAAGGGGAACAAAACCCACACTCAGAAAATATGTCCGTGCAACATCTATTCCATAGGCTGAAGTCATATCATGAATCTCATTTGGATGGCTACGTTCCCAGTCAATCATATCCATTATATGGAGACAGTTGTTCATAACGGCACTCCAGAATTTTGTTCTTTCACAGTTCTCTGACATAAAGACTTTCAAATAGAGTTCGCCGGAACAACTTCTATGAGATCTTGCCAGGTTTGGCGTATCTTTCCACAAGATATCCACCTTTTTGAACTCCGGGAACCCTAATATATGTCAGGGGAAAAAAAAAAACTACATCAACAAATGTATTTAACATCTAAAGTACACTTCTTTCAGGATAGACAGATGGTCACACACACAGTATATCACACCCATAAATTTGAAAACCAAGTAATGCCACCACATTTATGAAGCATTTGCAAAATCCGCCAAAGAAATACATGGGTTTCACCTATGTAAGGTAAAAAAGGGATCAGAATGATATTTATGGTTATATAGCCATACAAAAAGCACAAAAGACATGGAAATAAAACAAAATTGCCCCCAACATATTCTTTCTTTGCACTGTCTCTTTTTCCCTTCATAAACAATGTAGGAAATAACTGCTTGATTTGATATTGTACTCCGATCTCTTTGCCAGTAGTAGTTTATCAGAGAGAAACTTCATAAACCAGCAACAAGATATGAGGATTGAGTCACTGAATCAATTATAGCTCAACTCTGCAGTGTCTTAAATTCCAACTACGTGCAGATGGATAAGCAAATCAATTTTCATCAACAAGCTCTATCTTGGTCCATATCCCTACTAACTTTTTTATTTATTGATGCAAAGTGACTATATCCTCTCCAAATTTACAGGGTCACATCTTACCTCATTTTTTTGAAAAGAGGGTCACATCTTACCTCATTGCCCCAACCATCAACTGGCATTTTTTTGTTTTTCTTCTGATCAGTCCATCAACTAGCCTTATCCCAGGCCATATCCTCAAAAATCTACTACCTAGTTCTTTATCCATTTCTTCCTCGTTACATAGTGGAACATCCTCCCCTACTGGTCACATATTACCTCACTTCCACAAACTAGCCTTCATCTCGTCCTTTCAACACCCTTCATGAAATTTACTTTAGATGATGCCAGGAATGAATGAGTGTTAATTGATAAACTCAATAAAAAATAACTTTTGCACCTGGAAATTTTTGTACATTCGATCAATAAAAGTTCTAGACTAGTAAAATTTTAGTCCTCTAATTTTGTTGTCAATTGCTGATGATTATATTTATACAAATCAACAAAATAACATAATGAATATGTGTGTACGATGTCAATTGCTTTCATAGGACACAACTAAGCAACGTCCTCAACTCAAGATCTTCGAAAGAGGCTGTTATCGTCACATAATAGGTTCTGCCTCCTTCAATTCCGTTACGCCCCGATTAGCGACATGACTGCATTTCACAAATGCAATGGCCATTATGGTAATTGTATTTGGTCATTAACATTTGTGAATCGATTTTTTTATATTTTTTTCATTTCTCAAGTTCTAAATTTGTTTTTTCTACATTCTCCCATCACTGATCCATAACCAAACATAAGGAATTTTAAACCCATTTCCCTTCATTTCCATTAATAAATCCAAAATATAAGTGCAACTAAATATGAAAAAGAAAATATTAGTTATGTGTTTTATTATTTGGGTTTCAAGGTAATAACTTCTTTGTTCATGCTTTAGATGGTTTCGTTTAGTGAGTAATTGTCTCTGCTCTATCATGAGAATTGGTTATGCTTTATCATGCTTCACTTGGTTTCACAATGTTTGGCTATGCTTTATCATGCTTTACTTGGTCTTGAAAAAAATTCCTTACTTATCATTCAGTTTTCAAAAGAATACAATTGCTAGTAAAAAAAATAAATAACAGTAAAGTGTCACATACATGCATAATAACAATGCTCAATGGATTAAATTAAGATTTTTAAATTATTATTTGAGTTTTCAATAAGTAATTGTCACTAATGTATATAAAACCCGACTCAAAATAGTACCCAATTTAGTTGCATACATATTAATCATGTTTATAAATCAAACAGGATCCTTAAAACTTTTTTTTTTGATAAGTAAAATACTTTAAATTTATTTTATAGCTCAACATGTATATTTTATTTTTTTTTTTTTGGGGGGGGGGGATGGGTTGTGCAAGTAAAAAAATCATGGCACCAGTGTGCACCACAATCACGCCAAGTTCACTGCACCCTAAAATTGCATCACCACCAGTGCTAGTGTTACAACACTCGTTATAGTTACCAGAAGACAATAGCCTTCAGAAAAACAAATAAATTTAAGAAACAAGAAGCCAACAATTACCCAAGAACAGTTCGCATAACATAGAGACATTCTGAAATTGATGCATTTAGAAAAGCAATATATTGGAACTCCTAAAAGGTACATTCGTGTTTTGACATTAGGTGAGAATAGTGAAGCTAACTCTATGCTCTAAAAAACTGTTAAATCCTGGTGGAGCTCCAAAAAGCTTTTGTGTTTGACAATTGACCATAGGCATCAAAATTACAGGTGGATGCACACAGCAAACCAACCCTCAAAAACAGGTTATTTTTGTTTTTATTTATGTTATTTTGAAAGGAAGAGCATCTATGAAACGTAAGGCAGAGTTCAAAACATGAAGTAAATACTTCACAATCTAACAACAGCTGATTTGAAGCAGCAATTTCTGCTTTCAGATGCAATTTTCACGAGGGCAATTACATCAATGAGAAAAGCTGGATAGACTTATATTCTTAGTTCAGAAATAACCTTTTATGACAGTTCCAAGAAGGGATGGTATCACCATGTCTCTAAGGGTATCCAGTTGTACACCTGAATTCCGGGAGCATTGAGTCATTGTGACTGTGATGCAAAATGTAGCATCATTTTTTTCCTGCCAGTCATCTACAGAACAGTCCCTGCAAATTAATCAGAAAGGTCAAAAATAGGATACAATAGCTCCAGCCAAGAAGAAGATATAGATGTGTGGGGTAGAAACGGTGGCCTAGGCAATCCAAGTTTTCAATTATATTCAAATTTACAGATAGGAAAAAGAAAAAAAAATGAGAAGCATAAAAAATGGACAGGACAAACTCATAGTTTCACTTTAAATAGGAAACTTAAATCATACTGTGGAGAAAAGCAGCTTACTTGCATGTTATTAGCAAGTTTGGAAGATTGGTTTTTGATCTGGTATAAGTAGAGTTGCACCTCATGTAGAGAGCATCAATTATAGACTGCGCTTTTAGTCTTCTCCTCTTCGCCATCTCCTGAAAAACCACAATTTTTTCATGAGAAACTGGAACTTGAATAGACACGAAAAAGATATGTTCTCTGATTGTGATACCTTGAATACATGAAAATGACAGACCCAGGAACTGGAATGCGTACGCCTGCAGGTCTGTGGGGAGAAGCTAGTACCCAAATAGAGAATCAATTAGCTAGCAAATGCATCAAGTAAAAATATAAAAAGATTGAAACAGAATGAAAACTTACAATATCATGACAGTCGAAACAATATCTGAAAAGAATAGTCTCTCCAAATGACTCTGAACTTCTAAAGCTGCATACTCAAAACCATGCATCCATCTTCCAAGTTTCTTTGACAAGAACAGTGATGCAGTTTTATCACCACTACGTTTTTTCACCCCACACTCCAGGAGTTTCTGCACAATCAAATTGAGATATTGGGAGACTAGCAAGCATTATAAGAACTACATAATAGCAATAGAGGTAACACAAATAATTGATTGTTGAAATCAAATCATGAAAATATTCTGCTTAAATCCTAAAATGTTCCATAACTGTATATTTTCACATGATCAGCCCATTCATGAGGGATGGTCTGGCTAGAAGTGAAGAGGTGTATTCATAAAAATTAATAAGATAAGCACCCATTCAATAGCTTAAGGTTTTGGAGTAAGTGATTTTCAAATAAAAATACCACAATAACGAACTTGAACTTCTCTAAAACTTATGAGATTCAATTTACTCTCAAGAGGAAAATAAAGTCAGGCTCGGGTGGAAAAAAAGAAGCAAAAGTTACATGATGTTTGCAAACCAATTTCACAAGCCCCCCCCCCCCAAAAAAAAAGTTCAAAATTATTTTTCACTAGACTGGTAACTAATCTGAACAAAAAGGGACCTATAATTTGATGTGACATATGAGGCAAGACTAGCAGCGCAGCATATCAACCAGTCTAGAACATGGAACAATGAGAGGGTTCATTCCATTTACCCCATTGAATGTGATAAGCTAGTTGAACAAGGATATTTTCCAACCAGTAAAGAGAATGGTAAGCCGGTGGCTGAGAAATGCATAACTCAGTTTTTCTTTATGTATTTATTTATTTATTTGTTCTTTTTTCGGCACACAGGAAGCAGCAATTTAAGGACATAGGAACATGTCCATTTTACTGCTGTTACCGAATAGGGATATCATTTTATTTTCAAATCTAGCAGCTAACCCTAGCCAGCATAATATAAATAACATATGCAATTACGTAGGAAAATTACACAGCAAATATAATCTGAATCTTCTATCTAATTTTGTAGAATCCTGATTATGGCAAGTCCAAAGAAAATTTTGATTAAATTAATAAAAGGTTTTGTTTCCTATTTCAACAATGATTGGATTTCCTAAGTTGGACAAGGTTGCATCTCAAAAGACTTCCAAATTGCTAAGAAGACTGAATTTCCTGAAGTCTAGTTTTCAAATTGATGAAAAGTCAAAAGATTGAAGAATTCCAATTCAAAATGGACTGATGAACATTCAAAGGAAACCAAAATAGTGCAGCCAACAGTCAAGCCGAAGGGAAGCCAAGGGTTCGAGCTTGTTTAGAACTCGTAGGGACGCAGGCAAGGCAAGGCTTCAAGCTGTGTCCAAAGCACCTCGCAGGCAAAGCGTGGGGAACCGTAGGGTTTGACTTGCCCAATTTTCACATCTTGTTGCCTATGTTACTTGGGGTCTATATATTCTATATATTTGCGTCTGTATTTAATGTAAATATACACAGATCATATTATAGAATTGAAGGAGAAAATTTTTATTGAGAGAGCTTAGAGTCTTTTCTCCTTTTTAACATACCTCGCGTCTGTATGTCTTAAAGGATTTCAAGACAACTTTCTGAGGAATCTGAAAGTTTCTTCCACCTGGACATGGTATGTTGAGGAGTCTGAGCAAGAGATTGGGCGAATACGTACAAGAAGTCGTAGAGTGTTCAGGTTCAATTCTTGTAACCAAATTTTATAGTGAAAATTATTTAGGTGGTATTTGAAATCAGACTTGGGGTTTTATCATAGTATTTGGTAAGGGTTTTCCAATTATCAATCTTGCGTCCATTCGATTGATTGATTGTTCGTTAGAGTTGTTTCGGAATTTCAAATTTCTCCCATTTCTACCTATTTTTCCTTTTTCCCTTAGGTCATGTTGATAGCAGAAATCTTAGGCTATGAAATCTTAAAAATCATGTGTTTGATCATCAAACTCACAAATCTAACCCCACCAGAGTCTTTGCCATCCACCAAAAAGCCAAGCCCACACCATTGACTTAATGGAAAGTGGCCCATCTGGGCCACACGTTAGGCAATTAGCCACCACTTGCAGTGGCACTTATAGAAGTGGGAGGTCTTTCGACATATGGTTCCTTCCATGGTGGTCGTCTGCCTTGATTTAATGCATTTGGATAATTGTTGACTGTTTGCTTGATAGTTTGGAAGATAAAAGCTCGGTTAGATATCTCTCGTCCAATTCGATCTAATTGTTTAAGGCTTCTTTGAGACTCAACTCAGATCCTTGAGACTTGACTAGGATTCTTTGGCATTTGCCATGCTAGATTGAAGTCCTTTTCACTATGCTAGTCTGGGGCCACGTTGAATTAAAGTTTGAGAATTGATTGATAATTTACTTCTAGTTTCTAATTTTTCACACGCCTCTACTACATTATTCATCTACTATGGGTGAATCTAAACCTATTATGTTGAAAAATGATGATTTACCATGGTCAATTATGTCTAAAAAGTTACCGAGTGAATTACTTAGCCTAGGCCTGTGTGGTTAAAGTACACCTTTGTAATAGAAAGAATTAAAATACCTTCCAAAGCTGCTTAATGACGATTCAATTATTATAGGATGTAATTTGCCAGAGTTTGGAACCCCACATTTCTACTATAGGCGAATTTTATGACTTTTTAAAGACTTTGAATTCTCTAGCAAATTCACTCTCTCAACAAAGTAATGGATCTTGAGTGTTTAGAGTTATATGACGAAATCTTCATTACCAAATAAGATAGCTAATCTTTTTTTGATTACTAGGGTTTTCTATAATACCTTTTCTTTTTCTATAGAGATCTCAATAGAGGCATTGGCTCCCAGATTTGGTGTCTCTATTTCCATAATTTTTTGTATTTTGAAATGATATTAGAGCACAGATTCAAAACCCTAGCCACCTATGCTACCCAACCCAATAAAAGCACCTATAGTCGCAAGGAACGGAGAGGCCCTATTAGGATCTTATACCGATTCGGGGGGTTTAATTTTACCGATATAGCATAAATCCCAACACCTGCAGTGCGAGTCATTATTTCGAAAAAAGCATCATTGTGTTTGTATACTCCTCAATTCAATAAACAGGGACTAGGTCCATTTGAGTGAGTTCATTCTTATGTTTAGGGTTCAAACCGTGTAATTTACAAATTGAGTTTTACATACTTAGTCACATTTGTTGATAATTATTCTTCATATACACGACTTTATTTAATGGAATATAAACCATATATCATCTCACAAATCTGGTCTTTTCTAATTTCTAATCATATATTTTCTCGTTTTAACACAGATCAACCTTAGCATTTTCATCTCGACTACATTAATTTTATTAACATATTTTTTTAGTTGCCCAATATTATAAACCATATAACATTGTAGGTCTAACCGCTATTTTATATAACCTTCCTTAAAACTTAGGTACACAATGATCACATAAAACATCTAATTCATTATTTCACTTAATCCAAACTGCATTAATTCTACATGTAACATCCCCCCTATCTCTTCACTAAGTCAAATAATACACCCTAAGTATCAAAATTGTTTGCTCAAAACAATTTCCTAACCTTCAATGCTACTATTCCTTCATTTGTATTTTGGTTACGAACAAATTCGCAAACACATTAAGATTTTTTGATTTAATAATGCTTTGAAATATCTCTAGTTTACACCCTTATGCTCCATTTGGATAAACATGGATTTCAAATGAACAGATTTAAAATCAAACGAAAAACATAAGGAATGTGACTACCACTTGTAAATTGATAACTATTTTGTTATAATTTTTGTACAACTTGTACAATCAATGTTAAAGATATCAAATAACTATTTTTACATGATTATTTCAAATCCATCATTATACTTTACATCCACTCTTTCAATTTCAAATTGAAATCCATATCACATATTTTTTTGATTATTCTTCATCAATAATTAGGGTCAAATCTCTTCTACCACCGCTTGTTATATGATTTTACTTTCTTGTATTAAAGAATATGTAACATTAAAAAATTTCAAAAGTATAGCAAAAGAACTGAATGTCTCTATGTAAGGCCACTTGTTAATATCATAAAGAGAGACACGGAAAGCATCATGATTAAGGAAGAAAAAGGAGGAAAAGGCAAGAAAATCAACCCAAATGAACTTGATTTGATGGAACCCACCCTTTATTCCTTTTAGCAGCATTACACACCGGCCTCAGTAAGAGAAAAAGGTTGAATAAAAAGCAAAAGGAATATACTAATGTAAGAAAATTGGAAAGAAAATTCTAAGGCCGCATTTGGCAATGTTTATGTTTACTATTTTTGCATTTATGTTTAAGATTTTTGAAAACTAGCAACAAAAACATGTTTCTTAAATCTATTTTTATTTTTTTGTTTACTTAAAAAGAAAAATGAAAAAAAAAGTATTTTCACTCTATTTTTTTGTTTTGTTATAAACATTTTGTCAAATTTTGTTGTATCATATTAAAATAAATTATTTTAGTCAAATATTTTATTAAAAAATAATGTAATTAAATTTAATTAATTTAACTATCTAAATTAATATATAATATATTTTATTAAATTATTTTTAATAGATATCACACTTAAATTATCTGAATTATTATAAAATATATTTTATCCAATTGTTTTTAATAAATAATGAAAGTAAACTCGAATTAATATATTTTATATTATTCAATTAAAAGAATTTTAATAAATAATATAATTAAAATAATTTTATTTTATTAATCTATTTAATTAAATTAATTTAAATTTAATATGAAATATATTTTATTAAATTCAATTAAGTTTTTAAAAAACTACATAAAAAATAAAAAATTAATAACTATAAACAAAATTGCAATTCCAAACACAGTTTTAGTTTTCATTTCAGGAGGAAAAAAAAAGACAAATGAAAACCAAAAAAAGAAAACATAAACAGTTAAACATAAACAGAAAAACAACATTGCCAAACGGGCCCTATGGAGAAACAACAATTATCCAACAAACCAATTGTTTAAAGCTTGCATCTGCCACTGTGGGGGAGGGTTGGTAAACTTAGAGGAGTCTAGCCTTCCGGAGAATAATGTTAACTACCGAGTATGGAAGAGTCAACAGAGTTCAGCTAAGGGAAGAGAATCAGAACAATTTGGAATGAGAGAGAGAGAGAGAGAGAGAGAGAGTATTGTAGGTGAAGTTAATAGGATGGTGAATGCTTGATGCCAAACCCTTCGGAGGAATAAGGTTTATATAAGTGAAGAGGGAATCCTTTTGGACAGGAGTCAAGGCTTTGAATCCGTTAGGAGATGTTCAGCCTTGACTCAGTGCACTATCATAGGATAAGAATTCCCCACGCAAATCTCTCTTTAGCTTGGTTGGGCAAATCCCCAACAATTCCCTAATTCTAACCTCCAATCCCTGAATCCTCGATAATCCTACAAGTTGTTAGTTTGTTAGAGAGACCCCTACATCTTTTTTTTTTGTCCAGGAAGAACATATGTTTTTGCAGGGAGTTATTGCTGCCATGGGCAGGGCGCCGCGTGAGCTCCCGCGTTTGACTAGGAGTGCTATAGCGCATGAAGGTGTGTACTGCAAGAACAAGTGAGATAACCTTGGGCCATATGGCCGCGGCCCAAGTACCAACACTATGAAATCAATCTAAATTATTTTAAAGGTTCTTGCATAGAAAACTAGCCAATGGTTACTTGAAAAGATAGTTTTCAAGGCTTGTTATGGACATTATTTGCCAAAAAATACAACAATAATAAATCAATTCACAAAGCAGATATATGCAGGTTGTAAGGAATGCATGGGGAGAGAAAGTACCTTTAGATTCAAAAGTGGTGATGTTTCAAGTGCACTAATTGGTTGATCTAAAGCACTATATGCAGCTTCAGAGAGGGCACAAGCCGCCAATGAGCCAGCTGGTTGGCCAGCTGTGGCACCACAAGCATAAGTGCTATTATTGAAGGTACGATCAGTTCCATTACTTGGAGAAGCAGCATCCTCAATGTTATAAGAGAACTGAACAAGTTGATTCCCATAAGCATTTCTCACTGTCCCATCATATCCAATGTACAAATCACGCATGAAAAACATAAGCCTCCGAGTTAAAGTTCCAGGAAGATCAGCGTTGTCGCTGAAGGAACTGTCTCGAGCCGTTAACGAATGAACAAAACACTCCAGAGGATTCAAGCCTGAAAGAAAGGAGTTTTCAACCACAGCACAGGGAATGTAAGGCCCGGCACATTCAGGAATATCACGAGTCACATGACTTGAAGCAGGTGCCTTATGATTGTTCCATGATGCACAAGAAAGCTGATGAGGCATTCTGAAAGCTAATGGAACCAACGAATGCTGCAAACCAAGGCACATGCTATGCTGCACTAATTTCATCAAATTTCCTTTGCTTCCAGCCTTTAACATGGACAGCAATGAATTTTCCTTACTTGAATACTGGTAGATTAGGTTTTGAATATCCCAGAAAACTTTCTTAAAAGCAGAGACAGAAAGTTGACTAAGTGCAGCTGACTTCTGCTTCACATAACACAAGTGCTCTGCTTCAAAATCCGTAGCATTTAGACTTTCTTCACTTCCGATAAGGAAATCCTGATATGAATCTATCATCAACAGTTTGATATGAGAGATTCGGTCTGCCTCTTGCAAACCACAACAGACTTCATCAATCATATTCTTCCGAGAGTTTGAATCGGAAGAGAGATAAAGGTCAGACAAAGAAACGCTCAAGCCCCTCATTGACAACCACTCACAAAGAACTTCCTGAGCAGCATACAGGAAGTCGAGAGCTTTCTGTTGGCAATGTTTGATAAGACACTGAAAAAGATTTCCATCAGTGTCACGTAGCCAAGAAGACCCGTCAGAGGAAGACAAAAGCTCACCCTTACAAATACGAACACCATTTGATGAAAAATCATAATCAAAATCTGGAGGCAGGAGCAAACTGAATAACTGCTTCCCAGTCCAGAAACAAGTGTTTTCTGAAGTTGCTCTGAAATAACTACTTAACAAAGGCGCTTTTGCAATGGCTGGCAATTGCAACTGATGACTGCAGAACATCTGCAGCTGCTGCATTTGGAAAACGTTCAAAAGCACTCCATCCTCCACAACCAAATGAGCTGCAGTTAAACTATCTTGACTTAACGAAAGGAGGTTTCTACCACTCTGTCCATTAATCAACTGCCTGTCCAAAGCAACAAGCTCTTGGAGCTCAATTCTGGAGTTGATTGATTGAGGGACATAACCATGTAGGCAATCACCATCAAAATCACCACGAAAAGGAGAGCAAATTAGTGGGTTTATTGAAAGAACTGAGTTTACTGGAAGCACCCTCACAGACAAAGCAATGTGGGAGTGTTGATGAATAGAAGGCGGCCTATTTATCAACACAATATCTCCATCATTCAGTGGCCTATATATAATATCCCCAATCTGCAACTTACCCATAGACCTTATGAGAACAAGCTCATCTTTTCTACGGACATAGGTCTCTCCCTTTTCAAGAATTTGGAGATTACTGCAACTGTTCAACTTCTCCCAGTTCCAAGAGTTTAAATGCTCAGAGATATGTAATCTCTCTGCAATTCGACATGGTATACCAATTTCTCCGAGTTTGATGTTTGGATCACCAACTACAACCATGCGGAAGACGTGATCACTTCGTTTCCCAAGAAGCAGCTCTTTTATATGCTTCAAACCAGACATACTGGAAGAATCTTTAGTTGATAACGCAGAATCTTTAGTTGATAACTTTTCAGCGCGTATCTGCAGGATTAAAAGTTTTAACAGAAAGCAATAAGCATAAGATTCCTCAAAGACTGGCCTGAAGATATGAGAGAATAAAGGAAAATGTGGCTTACCTTGGAAGTTTTTAGGCCATCAAGAACCCGGGAACTCAATTCATTTGCTGTCCCTCTAAAATCAACTAACTTTTTGAAAGCCTTTGTGCGTTCATCCTAAAACCATTTAAGTAAAACTAAAATATTACGAAAGAAAAAAAATCATGCAATTTGATACAAGTCAATCATCATATCAACTGAAATGAAAGAGCAGTCAAAGAAATATGATTTACTTACAAATACCACATGCTGCCCGAATTCAGTCACACGATGACAGTTCGGAGTTACAAGGAAACAGTTGAAAAAGAGAGAATTTTTCTTAAAAAATGATTCTTTAAGAAACTTTGGATCAACGTCTTTTAACATATAATAGACCTGAAGACAAAACAGAACTCATCATAAATTCTTATAAGTTATTATAAAAATAATGCGAGAGAGAGAGGGAGGGGGGGATGCAACAGTGAAAGCAGAGAGAACACCTTTAACTAGGGAAAAAATGATAAAGCAATGTTAATTAAAATAAAAAATAAACATAATCCTTGGTTGAATTTGGTTCCCTACAAGCACAAAATCATTAGAAGCCAATCCTATTTCCAGGTGTACTATTAAAAACCACAAAATAAAATTTGATATTTTGGTGTTAAGTAATTCAGATGGCCAAATTTCCCATAGTGAAGAGTTAGCATTTCTACCGGCCATCAATAATTACAATGGAGCCCAAAATTTGACCAGCTCACTATTGTGCTAAATCTACCTTCCTTGAGTGCCACACATGCCAAATGCTGCATCAATTAGACAGGGTATCAGTCTCGTAAGGAAACGCCTCCTCTCTCTAGGCGACCAAAATGAAGAAATCAAAATTTGCAGCAGTATAGGAAAGGGATGACTCTTCATTATAATCTTTCCACTTGCTATGCACAATTGGCTTATAATGGACATGAAAGATAAATGTATTCCTTTTTCCTCAGTATCTTAAAACTTGTACTAATTTACTGAAGATGTTAAATAAATAAGCTGGTTAATTCCCTTAATAGTTGTATCAAAGGCCGAAGACTAAATCCCAACATCATTTAGGTTAGAGATCCATGGGCAGAAAAGGGTGCCCCTGTTATGCCGTCACCAGACAAGGGAATGGACCAATAGCTGGAAAGTGAATCGTTTCAACACATGTAACAAAATCAAAATGCAGTACACTTGTGCTCTAAAATACGGTAGGATGGGAGATAGGCTTCTCATAGAACTGTCACATTATTAAAATATTTTTGTACATAAAAGTGACTTATTTAAAAAAAATAAAGAAAATAAAGCAGTGTAGATATTCATGAAACTAAGTGTACTTTCTGTTTGATACCAATCTTCAGTTATTATCCTTTCATAAAAGTATAACTTATTGTCACATAGTTCATTGTCAATTTATTATTTTCAGAGGTATTTTCTAGTGAAAATACAATATCAGTATAATATGTTCGGATCATCAAATTTAATGATTCAAATGTTAGTGTACCATGTTCGGAACCTATGTACCAAAACACGTTTTGCAAAGGTAGTAGTAATCTTTAGGAACAATGGAATGGACAAGGATGTTGTTGTTAAACTAAATTTGAGATTACTAACGGTATATGTTATTATAATTAACACTTCTATTACATATAACTCATACAAAGTTGCCATAAGATGTTAAAAAAAAATCAGAATAAACCTGGACAAGTATCCTAGTGAACCTAAACTGTTTTATATTCTAGCTCAACAAGTGCCCTAATGGCTTGCACATATTCGACTTAAAATTCCTATACAGCCAAGCCAAGGGTCTGTCATAGGATTCACACTTTAGTTTACTTTTCTCTTTCTTATAGGTTGGGCCATGGTGGAAGGATTTTCTAATGTATCCAAGAAAGTTAATCTCAACAAGAATAAAGCCCATCATAGTTCCTTAAGCTTCTTATAAGTTTATCCAACGCAATAAATTAGGCCCCTGTCAGTTGCATCTTGCATGAATAGAATTTGACAGACCTTCTATTCACCGATAATTCCATGACTTTCTGCGGGACGGATTATTCTCAGGTGAGGCATTTAAGATGAAACACTCTTCAAGATGCCAGTGTCAATTATGAGAAAGCTGAAGAAGATTCAAAGACACTTGCTGTCGAGAGGATATAGGGATGAATTTAAATATCATCTTGTAGAGTGGAAACGGTATGTAAACCCATGACACCTAGAGGCTTGGGAATTAGAAAGCTCTCAGCGATGAATGATGCACTTCTAGGAAAATGGCTACAAAGATTCGCCCGTGAGATGCAGCATTTATGGAGAAATCTTATAGCATTCAAGTTTGGGATGGAGGAAGGGGGTTGGATCACCAAGAAGTATAAAGGAGTGCACAAGACGAGCTTATGTCCGAATTCTATTAGGATACTTCTTGTTGTGATTCTTAGTCACTCCTGGCCATTATATCAGCTCAATATTAAAAATGACTTTCTTCATGGGAACTTCAAGAAGAAGATTATATGGACCAATCACCTGGCTATATTGTCTCCAAGAGTGAACATTTAGTTTTCTGCTTCAGTGGTGCATTATACAGACTGAAACAACTTCCATGCTTGGTATGCTTGGTTTGACCGCTTTAGTCATGTTATGCTTGGCGATGGCTTCAAACAATCTAATTCGGTTCATTCGATTTTCATTCGCCAAATCTTTTATGACATTATCGTCCTGATTGTTTGTGTTGATGATATCATTATTTCCAAGGATAATGCCTCTAGTATTGTTGTAGTATAACGTCATTTGGGTCAACGGTTTCATATAAAAGACTTGGTGCCACTCAATAATCTCTCGAGATTGAGGTGGTCCAGCCTAGTGAAGGTTTATCTCTATCACCACGAAAATATGTTCTGAAATTTGATGGAGATTGATCTATTGGGCTGTCACTCAGTTAAGACCCTATGGATTCATGCTGAGTCTAATACTCCATTTTCTGATGTTAATCATTATCAATTTTTGGCTAGAACTTGCCCTCACAATATGTGCAATGTTGGTGTAGTTAGCTAGTTTGTCCATTCCCCTCACTAACCACACTTTGAGGCAGTTTGTGATGTCTTGCATTATTTGAAAGGTTCTCCTACCTATGGTTTACTCTATCGTCCATCCTCTTATCTCTCTCGGATAGGATTTAGTGATGCTGTTTAGGTTGGTAGCCATTCGGGTCATCATTTTACCTCTGGGTATTATTCATTTGTTTGTGATAATATTTGTCACATGGCGGGCAAGAACCAGAGAGTTTGTGGCTCATTCCGTTCCTGAAGTTGAGTATCTGGTCATGGCTCCTACAGCTTTTAAAAATCTACATAATTTTGGTGTTGATGTCCCATGCCCAATGTGCATGTATTCTGATAATCAAGTTTCCATCTTCATTACTAATAATTCCTTGTTTTAAGGGGATCTTTGCACTCCTTATGTTTGTTTCGAGTACCAACTAGAAAAGATACTAACAAAACCATTGCCTTTGCCTCGACCACCTTTTCAAGATTTATCTATCAAGCTTGTAATCTCCAGCTTGAGGGGAATGTTAAAATATTAGGGTTCTATATATATATATTTTTGGTAACCCGGAACCTGTACCGGTTTATTGCAGCCGATGGGTAAACCGAGTGTACTTGAACCCACCTGTAAGACCCAAAACACCGGGCAAGACAGGGTAATAACTAGTGGGATTCGAACTCAAGACTTCCGGATTTACGGTTTATCCCAAGAACCGCTGGGCTAGTCTGGCGGGTTGGGTTCAATATTTTTGGTAGCATATCTTTGTATTTTTGGATATTGATAGCTAGCCTTTGTTTGTCATATCATAAATGACACAGGAAACACACCCTTAATCTTTTCTTCAATTTTCTTCTCCTAGAATATTTCTCTTCCTACTTGCAATTGAATTTAAAGGGAGAAAATTAGTATATTATTTTAAAAATATATATATTTTCGCAATTTTAGATTAGGTAATTCTTTTGTTTTATTTTTTAGTACCACTCCCTCCCAAGTACAAAGCCAATTTTTTTTGGGGGGGGGGGACCAAATTTAGGCTTTTTCTAGGGCCAAATTTAGACTTAAATGACAATTAATACTATTAATAATATTTAGAAAACAAAAAATAAATTAATATATAAAACATAATTAATATATAATAATAATGCATCACTAAATATAAGTTCTACATAGATATCCACAAACAAAATTCAATTTCATATAAATAACCTGTGAATTTTATCAAGTAAAGTAAAGCTCGCCGATTTTTCATATCAGAAAATTTATCAATAATTAAATCGATAATGAATTTCATCGCAATTTTACTTCTGTCTTGTTTGAAAACTTTGTTTTAATAAGATTCATAGTTGCCAATGAACGCTTTTGAACTGATCCTGTGCCTTTTGATTTCATTTTTCTATTTTCTTTTATTTTTTCCCAATTTTGTAAATATTACTTAATATTGGGATATTCATAATGCGTTTAAAATTTAAAAATATTTAGACTAGGAATATTTTTATATGTTTAAGAGTTCTAGGGGCTATTTAAATTTTATACTATGATGTTTTTTCATTTTAGTTTTGAGTCATTAACAGTTAGTAATGGATTGAATAACACATAGATCGTAAAATTAGTTGGGTTGCCAAATTTTGGACTATATATAATAGTAAGAAAAATTATTAAAAAATTTGGAAGGATGCTCCAAAGCCTAAAATATTTTTACCACAAGCAGTTTTATTGAACCAAAGATCTTTTCCCTTTTTCGACTTTTTTTTTTGGGGGGGGGGGGGAAGGGGGATTTATGGTAGAAAATATTTGTACTCAAACATTTAAATGTACTAGTGGCATTTTTCTAAACCGAGATATGCCACTTTTTTTTTTGTTTGGGGGGGGGGGGGCAATGGCCCCTAAACGCTAGCTCCCTTCATCCCCCCACACCCCTCCACATGGATCAGTTGAGGAGAGAGGGTGGCATCCCCATCACAAGGGCAAATTCAGACAAAGGCCTGCCACACCCCCCTAGCAGGAAGATTCAAACCAAGCTTGGGAGAAGTTTAAGTGCCTAGCACCCTATTGGAGACCTTAGCGGTTTTGGTGCTTCTATGTTACAAAAGAATGGCCAGATTTAAATTTCCATAGCAAAATTTCTAAATTATTGAATTGTTTCATTTTTACAGCCACAAAATTTTAGGGCTCATTTGGTTTATTTTTTCATTTTCTATTTTCTATTTTTGTTTTCTAGTTTCTATTTTGAATTCATTTTTCATTTTGTACTTTTGAAAATAAAAGAAATAGATTAAAACGCATTTGGTTACTTGTGTTTTCAAATTTTGTTTTCGAAAATAGAAAATGACTTTACACATGAAATAAAAAATGGTAAAAAATTGTTTTGAGAGTTTTTAACAAAAAATAAGAAAAATCTCAAAATAAGGAAAACAGAACATTTTCTGTTTCTTCATTTTGAGATTTTTAACACATAAAACAAAAATAAAAAACAAAAAAGTAAACCAAATGCCACCTTAGTTATTCTTTTTGTAGACGGGCTAATGACCAGATTTAAACTTCCATAGCAAAATCTCTAAATTATTGAATTGTTTCATTTTTACAGACACAAAATTTTAGTTGTTCTTTCTGTAAACGGGCTAACTCCAAAATGACCCAATTCATATTTTTTGGAACAGCAAAATAGGCCATCAAAGCTTTTTTTATATTTCTTGATGGTCTAACCAGAGCACTTATTTTATGAAAACCAAACAGCTTAAAGAAATAAGGAAAGATGATATAGAGCATGTAGCCTGTGAATACCCATACCTTGCACCACAGGCATGCCAAAACATAACTCTATAAACAACATCATCTCCAACTCTTCCCAAAAAAAGAAAAATGATTAAAACAAACCCTTTTGTAAACCATTTACAAAAAAAGTCAGCAACATAAGTAAAACATAAATTACAACTCCTTTACTAGCATCAAATTCAAGTATTATGACCACAACATCTGCAACAAAGTTCTGGTTTCCTCAACCTTCATCTTTCAAATGTGTATATGACAAAGCAATTACTTAAAAGTGGAAAGAGTCCACAAATACAGGAATATAATTCAATATTCAAAATATCATCCACATTAGCCAGTGCTAGTTCAATTGAGCATATCATATTTTATGAATTGAGTTCCATTTTTTAGTAATACAATCCACCGGTGGAGTGCTTTAATTCATCAAAAAATATATTCCATCGGTGGAAATTTTTTCTAGATTACCTGGACAAAGATAGATGCAATATGCAAAAAGAATATAGAGGAAAAAGAAAAAAGGTTCAATATTTTTGTTCAGATTAATATGTTTGTACAGATGCTACCTGGGCATGTGAAAGAACTCTTCTGTTTGGCTTCATAAAACTTTCATCTTGTTGTGGATCTTTTGGAATAATATCCCAATAATCAGAAGCCAAACCTTCCCAAGAACTTCTATTTTGAAGCTGCTTCGACAACTTCTCCTTCACTTCAACTATAATTGCAGTCTTTCCAAAGATATCCTCTGACGAAACTTTAAATGTCATTCTAGGATAGTAGTGTTTGAAAGCTCCCTGTTTAACAAATATTAGTACAAAATAAACAGGCAAAAGGGACATAAAGCTTGACAGTAGCCAAAAAATCTTACATCACAATATTTGCAATTTCTAAGTTGACGCTGCCTAGATGTTGTTGAATCAGCAGCCTAAGACGTACAAACAAAGATAACATTATCAGCAACTCAAAAACTAGAAACCAACTAAATTGCAGTAGCAAAGAATAAGAATCATCTAGTAACAGTAGTTGTCCACAGACTAGATTACTAAATTGATTCCAAAACCAAGTAATTTACTCTGAGATGTTGAGAAGTGGTATTAGCAAAAATAATACGAAACTGATTTTGAAAAATAAAACATGACATTTACAGTTTACCGCATTAAAATAATAATAATAATAATAATAATAATAATAATAATAAAATATTCTAATTGCAGTTTATCACTGTTGTACATAGCCAAAATCAAGTATCCACATGTAAATCTCACCATAATGCCAAAGGAACAAGCAATCAAAAGAATCATGCAATGCTATGATCAGGATTAGGACCCTCTCCTTTTCATGTATTGAATGGAGATTTCCATTCTACTCTGCGGATGTGTGCCACCCCATAAAAAACAAAACCAATGGTCAAGATGTGTGTCTAAGTGTATATTTTAAAAAGAACATTAGAAAAATAAAAACACATTTTATAAGTGTCTTACACGTATTAATAATATCTGACAAGTACAACAACTGTCCAGTATAAAAAATAATAGAACACGTTTCGATATGTGCCCACCACGTGAATTGAGAACACAAGTGCCCATTTTCAAAAACAATGAAAAACAACAGGTTTCTAACACATGTCCATATGAGTATTCAACAAGGACACACAGTGTCCATTTTAAAAAATAATAAGGCACTTTTCAATAAGTACCTGACACGTGTGATATTTGAGATCCATTAATTTTAGACAGATTCAATGTGACTTCTTTTGGGATGGCGGGAAAGATGGTAAGAAATTTAATTTGGTTGCCTAGAAAATAGTTTCTCCCCCAATCAAAGAAGGCGGGGTACGTATCAAGAATTTGAAGGTTTTCAATGAAGCTCTAATTAGGACATAGTGTGGAGATTAATGTGCAAGGGAGATAAGATGAGAAGGAAACTAATTGAATGTAAATTTGGGACTGACTTGGTGGGAGGGGGGCATTAGGAGAGGCTGATGGATAGGCTGAAACCCAACAGGGGTGGAGTAGGTTTTAGGAGTTTTAGAGGTGGTGGCCGAGTAACAGGACTCTGATAAAATTTTAGAAGCACACATGGAATCTAGAGGGTAGCTTGGCCCTTTTATTTTTAACATTTTTAAGTTGTCAATGGATAAGGACTCCTCAATCGCAGATTAGAATACAAAGGGGGATGCTTGGAATGGAGAATACGACTAAGGCATAATTTGCACGACTAGAAGGTAGAAATTTTACTGAATTTCTGAGAATGCTTAAATCTAGAAAGCCAGATGAGGGGACAGATGAGGTAGTGTGGACTTGCTCCAAATCGGGTAAATTTGAACTGAAATCTCACTATCATTCATTGTGTGGTGATGACGTAGCTGAATTTTCATGGAAGAGAATTTGAAAGATGGATAAGTGAACATACAAGAAAAGATAAGATTCAGAATGATTGTATTAGGGAAAAAGTTGGGGTTGCACCTATTGAGGAAAAAATGATAAAAACACAATTAAGGTGGTTTGGTCATGTGCAAAGAAGACCGCTAGAGGCTCAAATGAGGAGAGTTGATCAAATGGTTTTTAGTCCAATAAGAAGAAGTAGAGGAAGACTTAAAAAAGTGGAGGAAGACCTAAAAGAACACTTGGAAAAGTTATCAGAAGATACCTTATTATAAATGATTTACATCAAGATATGATTTTTTATAGAACACAGTGGCGCCATGTGATCCATGTAGCCGACCCCACCTAGTGGGATAAGGCTTATGTTGTTGTTATTGGTATAACTCCAAAAGTGGCATTCTTTACATTGTGTCTGATGAGAGACAAGGTACTAACTATTGGTAACCTCCGAAGGAGGGGGTTTGCAATGGCTAACCAACACTACTTGTGCAAGAAGCATGAGAAGATAATTGATCACTTGTTTATTCATTGCAAGGTAACAATAGAATAGTGGGTCACTGTATTGTCTTGCTTCGGGTTGCAGTGGATAGTACCAAGTGATGTAAAAGGGCTCTTTAACTGGTGGCAGGGTTTTAGGATGAAAAAACAGAGGAAGATTTGAAGCTTGATCCTATTTTGCTTGTTTTCGATTGTTTGGCAAGAGCGCAATCAAAGAATTTTGCACTATTTAGGCAAACCATTTTTTTCAAAGGGGAACAGATATTGATATAGATAACTTTTTCAGTTTTGTGAAGGGTTCTTTTTGGTAATGGGTTTATAATACTTTGTACCTCATCTTCTTGATGCTTTCTTCTTAATAGATTCTAATATATATATATATATATATTGATAAAAAAAATTATATATATAACTATTGATTAAAAAAAATTAGAAAGGCGACATTTGGGATTTTTTATTAATTATTTGATGCATATACTTCTGGACCATTAACTTCCCCTTTTAATGAGGTGGCACACATCCGCAAAATGGAATAGAACTCTCCATTCCAAGTATGAGATGGAAAGGATCTTAGTCAATGTGACCAAGGGCTATATGTCAGCTGACCACTATTAACTTGCATGCTCTTGTCAAACAACATCAAGACAAAGGAGGAAAAGGTTGGGGCTCCACCTCCATTTTGAGGCATCATGGCAGCTTTCGTTTGTCACTTAAGAGAGCACCTTGATGCTATATGCTTGCCTAAGTAGAGAGCAAGGCCCAAAGACCCAAGTCATGTGCTCCACTGGTTTGGCAAGCCACCTTTCTTAGTGTCACCTACCTAGCCAAGCCCCTCAAATTCTTTCAGAATGGTCCTTAAGGATCATAACTTGGTCGTGGGGCAAATGATTTGCCAAGCTGGAGTGTGGCTCACTCTTTCTTGTTGTGTCAATGAACTCTACAAATGACCCAATGTTGTTAAAAGCCCACCAGACACTTAGGCAATGCAAGGCCCAAGCACTTAGGCAACGCAAGGTGAGGCCTGAGCACTTCACATGCCTCCAAGCAAGGTGCTATTAGTAAAGGCAACATCTAGGTGAGTGCCTTAACTCAGGCGAAAATGGTTTTTAAGGCATTGCTTATTTTATACTATGCAATATTTTGATTTTTTTTTTAACTTAAATACAACGTCCATCCATTATTTTGGATCTAGAGGGTTAATAATATATTGATGGAAAAACTTTTGAAGCTTAAAAGAAGTTTTAGGCCCCAAATCTAAAAGGCTCATTAAAACTAGCAGATATAATTGATATTATATTTGCATGATAAGTAAAAATTTTACTGAAAAAAGCATCAAGAGAATTCCCAGCAAAACAAGTACAAATCCACCTCTCTCTTTGCATGACACTGATGATGGCAATAAACAATTAATTGGAGAGATGGGTGCTAGTGCCTCTAACGTGGAAGATGATTTGGTTTTTGATGAAGAAAACTTAACATGGGGTGATGTGGCACATGCTTCTAGTGATGTATGTGATGAGAGCATAGACAACATTGCAACAGATGTGGAATAAAATCAAAGCATCTTAGAACTTTTTTATTAGTTTAAATAGATAAGATTATGTTATTGCTCTCACATCTTTTGCAAACAAAAGCTACTATTACACTAAGTGATATTACTTTTTGTTCATTGCTATCTATACCTAATTGGAAAAATTATCATTAAGGTTTTGTTTATAGAAAAATTGTGATGCATAAAGAAGTCCATATTTGATGATTTTTAGAAAGTTTGGAGTCTTTATTAGTGCCTTTTTCTCTTTTTATTTATTTATTTTTCTCTAAAGTGGCATCTCGCTTTACTCAAGCAACCACCTGGGTGAGCGCTTTTGCCCTAAAAGCGATAAAGAGCCTTGGTGTCTAGCGCTTTTAACAACACTGAAATGACCACACAAGGTTGAAGGAGTAGGCTTGTAGATCTGATGCTCCTAGCCCTCCCACTTGATGACCCAGTTAAAAAACTCCAAACCACCACTGAACATTTAAAAGGAAACACTAGTGGAAGTAACAAACTTCTATTGTAATTTTAAGGTGTATGCCTAAGTTTCATACTGCGACTAGTCAATTTATGAACACGTTAGTATAGACGTATGCACAGCATAAAGATTAGTTTTATTTGCTCCAGAAGATGATAACTTCTAACCTATTTAGAGCACTTGTGGTGAAACTCCAAGGGTTTGTCTTCTAGTGATACACACCACTCTATTCATTAAAGATGTTCTTGCCTTCTAGCCAATTCAAGTTTTCTTAGAGTCACTAGTCACTAAAGGTTTACTTGGTCATTAACTTCGACACTCAAGATCAGTGGACGTGAGCACATATTGGCCTATACACCCTGAGTTATCAAAAAAAAAAAAAAGATGCTTGCCTTCTAGCAAGCACTTTCTTGAAATTTTTGCTATCACTCATAAGGTACTAGGTTGAATACGTGAATTTCATTGATTTAGAACAATCAACAAACAAGGATGGGTGGGTTGTTACATATATAGAAGATGAAAGTATCACAATCATGAAAATGTCCCCCCTGATGTTTCAAATAATCCACTTCAAAAAACAAGTACAACAAGTTGCCAAAAAAAAAAAAGTTACCAACTGCTCATGGAGCCATTTACGATAGAAATAAGCAAAGCCACCGTATATTGCCCAGGCATGTACATGCAACTTTCTAATTTTTTCCTTTTTTGTGTCTATAATATGTAAATTTAATTAAAAAAGGAAATGGTACATGAGGAAATCTAAACAATAGTCAGATTTAATTCTCCACGTCCCAAACAAAATGTGCTTCCTTGTTCACCGTGAAATGAATGTGAGACATAAAGATTCCACAATAGACAACTGAAGCAATAATCCTAACTAAAACAGAAAAAGACAACACAAATCATGCTTAAACAGTCTAAGAGAAGGAAAAGAATATTTCAAAAAATTTGCAAAAAAGTACAACAAAGAAATTACTACTTCCTTGTTAGTAGATAAATCTTAAGGTTATTACAAGAACTCACCTTGACCCTCTCACGCCTAATGGATTTACAACCTGGGCATATTTTATTCAAAATCTGTGCAGTTTCTGATATAAAATACGGGTGAAGAATCGAGAATGGGAATTTGATTACTCCAAAATGCCCTGCAAAATTAACATATTCAAATAACAACTAAAAGCAGGAATCCATCAAATAATAAATCATTTTGAAGTTCTCCATTGCACCTTCACAACTTTTTGCATTATTGGCACCACACGTGGGACATTGAGCAGTTGGATTTGGCATCCCCAGCTTTGGATCTGTTACCTCATTTGCTGCTTCTATTGTTAAAACTGATATTTTCTCCTAATAAATTATTACCAAGTTAAATCAGATTTCTTCTGTAGGAAGATACGCATTGAACAGCGAGTATTAATGCTCAATTACAACATAAATGGTCACCTCACTGAGTATATTATGCAAGGTATAAACCAGCCAAAAAAAATACACAAAAATCGACAGAAGCGACAGCTGAAAGTATGTGGCAAACAAACTTGGAAAAAAAAAAGAGTAATGCATACAACTGATAGGGCTTTTAAAATGTTAGGGGGGCTAACTATGGAAACAATCAACTAGACATATCAGGGTTGGTCCACTTGTGGCATGCAGATAAACAAGCAAGATTGTAATAGGTCATTCTAAGATAAGAAAACAAGATTGTAAATAGGTCATTGTAAGATAAACAAAGCAAGATTGTAATATGTCATTGTAATCATTAAGACAATCATTTGCCAACGACATCATTACAATCACATTCAAAAGCAAAAAATAAAGAGAATAATATATTCAAAGGAATAATAATTTTTACATCACAAATCCAGATACATCTCTTGCAATGAGAAAGCACAAAAATTAACTCAAAATAGTAAACAAGGTCCTGCTTGGAATGGAAATTCAAAGAAATAATATTTAGGAAGCCATGGTCAAAGGGCCAGGCAAGTGCATGAGATTCCCACCTATGCAGGGTTTGGGAAGGGGCAATGTAGTCAGTTTTATCCCCCAATAATTGGACAGATTGTTTTTGAGTTTGAACCCATGACCTCTTAGTCGCAAAGGAACAACATTACTGTTGAAGGCCAGGAAGCAATAGTTGAAATCAAAATTAAAAGATACCAACAGTGCAACGATCAGATAAAGGAAAAACAAAGTTATGAACAAGAGACATCATGCGCAACATTTTCAATCATAGCTATAATTTGCAAGACCATCGAACAGGTATGGTCTTCAAACGATCCAAAAAAGTGGAAGCAAAATCAACATTTATTCTATGAAATTTGAGGTCCATGCAGATCAACCAATGAGTTGCACTATGTAAACTTAACAGATACTTACCGCATCTGTGTCATTTAAAATACTAAAGTTTAAGCCCATCAGGACCCCTGATGGCACTTGCAGCTCTACCCATGAATGATTGTTCATTGAAGCCATCTTCTTTCAGCAACAAATTAAGCAACCTACATAGCATGCACAGAAAGCATTAAAATGATTTATGAAGAGTGAAAAGTTAACCAAGTATAAACAATAAATTATCAGAGTAAACAGTAATTCCAAATCAGTTTATGGGCACAGAGGAACAGTGACCTTGAGAGCATTTTATCTATTTTTTATTAGGATATTGCCTTTATACCTTCTACTTAGAGGCAAAATCACTTGCACCCCTTGTGTCTCATTATCATGCACTAATAAACTTTGTACTTGTGACTAAAGTGAAACACTGGACGGCATCACGTTAAATGGTAGAAAGACAAAATTACCCTTTTCTTCTTCTTCTTCTTCGCTACCCTCTTTTCTCCCCTCTGTTCTTCCACTTTTCCAAGACTGTTCGGACAACCAAAAAAATATAAAAAGTTACCAAAAGTTATCAATTTCTTTCAATCAAATTTCGCCACATATCACTTTTATGTCAACTTTTTGTACTTTTCTTTTTTTTTTTTTTTGGCCATCCAAACACTCCCTCTATCTCCACACAGCTTTCACCATTACTGAGTCCAAAAATCTTCTTTAAATTCCAACATATAATCACAAACCCAAGAAATCCTCTTTAAATTTCAAGCATATAATCACAAACCCAGAAAAATATCTTTCTCAAATTTGAAATTTTTCTAAGAGGATATATAAAAAACAAAATCTATGCAAAATCCAAAAAACTTCCATTTTTGTGCTTATCTTAATTGTTGGTTCAGTTTATGCATGGCGAAAGAGTGCATAGGAATGGTCTTAGCGATATATATAACACAAATCATAACCAAATTGAAGAATTAGACAAATTGAAATCTCCATTGATTGAAGAGCCCCCTAACCCGATCCCAGTCCCAAGCAAAGCGACAAACCCAATCCCCATGATTCCCCTCAACCTCTTGCTCTTGAAACAATACCCATTGATAAAAAAAATAAAATAAAATAACAGAGATAGAATCGGACAGACGCATATAAAAAAATGAGAATTTAAGCAGTTTTGGTGAAGATTTAATCAAACTTAATCTGGATTTCTTGATAAATTAAATAAGTTGCTTATATATATATATGTATGTATTGCTTATATATATATATGTAACCCTGGTGCCTAAAAACCCTATCCTTGGGTTGCAGTGGTTTTCCTCAACGGTGGGTTGGTTCCTAAGAGGATTGAAGCCAGAGGGGAAGTAGCCGGCGAGAGGGGAGATCTTGTCAGGGAATTCACTAAGGGTCTCAAACTTCACATGGCTGCAGGAGGCCATGTCTCCAATGACAGAGGTTTGGAAGATAAGAGAATTGCTTGAAAAGGCATTTTGGTCTATTCATCTTTTATTTTTTGTTGGATACTAAATAGTTGCACTTCTTATACGCGTGTATCTCACGCACCATCAACTTCAACAATTCCGTCCAACTTTTCACTTTAATTGCAAGCACAGGGGTTATTAGTAGACATACTTTTTGATTGTAGTAGACATACTTTTACACAACAATTTAAAAAAAAAAGGAAAAAAAAAACACTAAATCCTTCACGAACAAATCGGCAAACAAGATAGAAACATTAGTCGTAGTGTTAAAGACATACAAATAAACCAGGAAAGAAATGTTTATGGAAAGAGACCTAACTTAACTGGTAAAGACTTGCAAAACACACCATAGACTGCAAGTCCGGTCTCTACTTGAGACCAAATACCTTCCTCACCCACCTTAGCCATTGGCCCTTTATGTTGAAAGCTCATTTTTTTGGGAAATGTTTTATGAAAGACAGCTCATAAAAAAATTCTGCCAGTTACGAAGTTAAGAAGCCTTTGACAGTATGGAGCCACATTAATTTTTTTACTAAATATTTGAAGCCACAGCATACCTGTGTGAAAGCTCATGATTTTTAATGGTGAAAAAGGTTAGAAAAACGTGAACTAAAAAGATTCCATTTTGTCAAAAAACGCACTTTCAACATGATCCTATCTCACGCTTTCCAAAGATGCACTTACCCCAATGACATTCGTGTGCTTTGCAACATGAACAGTTTTCTAAACATGCACTTACCCCAATGACATTCGCGTGCTTTGCAACATGAATGGTTTTCTAAAAACTAAAATGCAGATAATATTTATGGAAATTTTTGTAGACAGCAAAAGCTTTTTACAACTCTGAAGTGCCTTCCATGATTTCCGTTTTCCGATGCCAACACAATTTGTGTTTCAAACAAGCACTATAGGAGATAGACTTATTATGCCTTCTTAATTTCATAGATTGCCCTAAAAAACTGCTTAAGGGCCACAATACTACTTGGCCTTACAAGTTCCTTACTAAAAAGGAGGGGAGGATTGGTTTCTAGGTCAACCACTGCATGTGATGATCCAAATTATTGATCAATTATTCTTAAAATATGCTCAACGTGATAGTCTCATCCATTTGATTTCAATTAAATGCTGTCACAATCCCAACCAGTAGATTATAAGTGCTCCTTGAGTATTAGATCCCTGCGTATGACAAGCTCTTAAAGAATTTCCCTTTTTTGAGATACTAGATCCATGAAAGTGATAACCAGAGCAGGTCCAATTGCATTGCAGCATCATAAACTACAAGGAACGCTCTTATGGGCCCAGTACATGATGAAAGAAAATTAGATTGGGTGGGGATTCTAGGACATTAATGTGGCCTGGGGGCTTGAGACCCAATTTGTGAAAATGGCTTCACACGATTTGATGGGAAAAATGCAAAAGACACAACCCTGTGTCAATGGATAAAAAGATGCCAATTGGGCCATCATAGCACTTACCTTTACAAGATATTTCTGCCATAAATGGTTAGACACCATAAAAGATAATAATTTATCAGAAATAACTTCATTCCCTCGTGATCAAACAAGTAAAAACTCATCAGACTATATTTATGGCTTTTAGAACACAATTAACTATTTTGCTTAATCCTAAAAGAAGTCATTGTAATATTGGCATTCCAACTTCAATCATGCATGATATTATGATCAGCAAAATAAATAAATAAATAAATAAATAAAATAAAATATGCTCCAGTTATGCAAATGGGATCATGTCAGCAGAGAAATATATAGCTAAGCTACTTAGGGAGCAAAAGTTACTGCAACATGAGCTCTGTAACTCCAATTATGCAAAACGAGGAAATTATCATTCGTAGACCAATCATTTAAAATAAATGCAATTCACATTTAACATTCAATCATTGTAATCTGCAACTAATATCACAAGTTTCCTCGCCAATTGATCAAAACAACAAGCAGTCGACATAATTGACAGGTGCTGCGAATTCATAAAAGCTGTCAATATACCTGATCAATTACTAACCCCATCAATAAAACTCATCATTGGATACATGGCTACAAAGCACATTGCTCAAGCATTCAATTTTCAACACTTCAAAAGCCTAAAATCAACACAATATGCAGAAAGAACAATCAATAGAGCCAATGTCGCTCCTCAAATTGAATAGAATCAATTTGCTTCCACAAAGTTAACACCTTTTTAATCAGCTCAACCTCATTGACTAAAAATCCACAAATATCATTCATCCACATTGCACAAAGCCCCCAACTTGACGACCCCTCAACGCCCAAAATTCAGAGTCACATGCAAAATTTTACGAATACAGAGACCAAAATCAGCAAGGAGCCAGAATGAGGGGAAAAAATTCATAATAAATCAAAGAAAATCACAAACATAAACATGCACCCATATACCATCGACAGCATATAATCAAAAACCCAAAAACTATAAGCAATATAACATATAAAGATGACTTTACAAGTTCCTTTCCAGCCTTTTTTCTTGGGCTTGGAGTATCACTTTACGCCGAGTGAGCACTGCTCCGAAGCAAGAAAGATAGAGAAACAGAGAGGGGCACTCACAAGAACTCAAAAGGGCCTCTGCTGTTCAGAGAGACTGATTAAAAAAACAAACGCAAGCACTCTGTACTCTAATTACTAACTGCTTTAGCGCATATAAAAGGAAGAAAAAAAAATGGGACAAAATTGTGAATTGCGAGGGAATCGAGGGCATAAGAACAAAGAGTATCGGGTCTGTAAGAAGAGAGAGACTAGTGTGTATATTTATATGTATCTGTATATACGAATACAGAGGTTTGATTACAAAGCGCCGTCGATTCCTTGGAAGAAAGTAGAGACAAGCTGAAGGGGTGGGGAGAAAGAGACCAGCGCCGCGACAAAGGTTATGTGGTATTGTGTCAGTGAGACGGAAAAAAACCCTTGCTTTTGAGAGAAACTACAGAAGTGACATAGCCTTTCCGCGGAAGGGAACTTTTGACAGCTGATTCTAAAATTTACTTTAGAGGGGACGGGTGACCGAATTAAATATCCTTGTCTGGTTGGGTTAGTCATAATTGTTTCTATATATTTACCGCGCACTCTCTTTTTTCTTCTTCTTTTTTTTTTTTCTTTTTCTTTTTTCCCCCTCAACAATAGCCAGTTGGGTTTCCTATTATATATATATATATATATATGGTCCGTTTAGTGCGATGAAAATCGCTCAAATCCTTTGAAGATCTCCAAAAGTTTTTAAAATTTTTAATACATTTTATATTTTTCATATTTCGTGAAATAATTGTAAATTTATATATATCATATATTCTAACAATTTTTTATAAATTTCAATAAATTTTTTACAAACTTCAAAAATATTCTACAAATCTCAATAACTTTTATACAAATCTCAAAAATTTTTTACATCTTTCAATAAATTTTGACAAAAAATTATTTTAACTGACCCAAAAAATCATTCCGATGGTTTTTCTCTCCAAAAAGTTGGTGCAAAAATCAAAAATTTTCAGTATTCATCTCTGAAAAACGTGATTTGGTGGCTGCGCACCAAACGTAAAAAAATTACCCAAATCACATTTTTTATTATTTTTTGATATTTTTCACCGCACCGAACGCCCCACATAGACACTAGTGATATGTCCTATATGATACACAAATTTGTCACATTATGGGTCCGTTTAGCACGATATAAAACACTTAAAATTTCTGAAAATATTTAAAAATTTCTAAAAGTTATTTACTTTTTATCTCACTGTACGAATTACGAATTCACAAATTATCTCAAATTATTTCACTTCATATCACTTTTTGTCACTCCAAGCACCTCATATGTAATTAAGTTGAGCATAATATCATATTTAAAAATAGCGCCCCTTGAGTTAATCTTGGTGGTTCGTGGGTATGTTTTCGACATAGATCACACAGATTCGATTCTTGACTCAAACAAAATGTGCGTGAAGGCAGCATACATCTCCCTAATTTACTCATCGGTTACGCAATTAATTGAGAGCTGCAATAAACTAATGCGAGGGTTTCAAGTTACTAAAAAAATTCTAAAACAGTTAAATTATAAAAAAATAATTTGAAAGTAATATATATTATTTATGTAAATTCAATCAAATAGTGAACGTAAAACAAACTAAAATATCAATACCATCAATAGTATCAATTTAATTAAATTCAAATTCTAATGAATAAAAAAATTAATCAAAAAGATTAAAAATAACTACACTTACTAATATAATTAAACAGTAGTCTCAACTCTTCCTACAACTGTGTATTTATACATATATATCAATTACATATAAAAAATTTTAAAAATTTAAAATTTAAGTGCATACCAAGTAAATCGTAATTTCGAAAAGAAAATTATTGTAATAAAAGCCTTAAATTTAAAAAAATAAGATTTCATATTTATTTATAAATTTTGCATACAGAAGAGTTTTATCCTATTTAGATTAGAATAAAATTTTGAAGTACTATCTTACTCCAATTAAAATACTATTTTAATGGAATTGAAAGTCTAAATCTTGTTAGTAAATAGAAGAAAAGTCTAAGTGTCACTTCAATTGAATTTGATTTATCTATAACTAATTTTATTTTTTTAATTTCTAATATTGTTTGATATTTTTTAATAAATAATATTACAATATATATATATATATATATATATATATAATTTTAGTAAACAATATTACAATTTGATTTGAAATATATTACTTATTTTGTTTAATAACAAAAATAATGAAGGACATGTTATTTGTTAATAAATTAAAATCTTTATCTAACAAGTTAATTTTTTTTTACATTATTATATTTAATATTATTATTATTATATTTTAAATAATAATTTATTAAAATATAAAAAAAATAAAATATAAGAAGTTATATGATAAATAGAAGTGTTAATAAATTAAAATCTTTATTCAACACTTCTATTTATCATATAACTTTTTTATTTTTGCATTATTTTGTTTAATAATATTAATAATATTCATTTTTAAATAATAATTTTTTAAAATATATAAAAAATAAAACATAAGAAGTTATATGATAAATAGAAGTATATATTAAATAAAAATATCAAGTGATATCCATAAATATTCTAGTTTGAATAAAATTATGAATAAGTGGTAATTATGTATAATACTAATTCCTTTTAAATTATATAATTATAAATTAAGATACTTATGTTTAAAATTAATATATTTATATAATTCTTAAAAATAACTATAATTAGGTGTTATGTGTTATAACCGGCAAGCTAGATCCTATATGTCGCAATGACATTTTGATACTCTACTTTTTATATATATGATATGATATGATATATGCTGATTTTTAATATGTTAAGACTCTGTTTGGAAAGTCTAATTAATTTCTCAACTTCTAGTTATTCAATTTTTTAGTTTTTTTTGAAATAATTAAATTTATTTTTTTATATTTTAAACTTTGAATTTAAATCATGAAAGATAAAAATATAAAATTAACAAAAAAGTTAAAAAGTTAACTACTAAATATCTAACTTTTTCCCTTTTCTAGGCACAAAAAAAATTATTTTTTTTAGCAATTAACTAGTAGCTAGTTAAAAAAAAAAAAAAAACTAATTTCTTTTCTTGTCAAACTAAGCCTAAAATTTACCTCAATATAATTAGTTAATTTTTTATATCTCCTATACATTGAGATAGAAAAAGTAATCCAATCTAAGCGTTAACTTATGACTGGATTAAGAATTTGATAAGAAAAAAAAATGATAGAGATTTCATGAGAACACTCCAAATAAAAATATTAATTAAGATGCATTCAAATTACAAAAATGTCATTGGTACACTATTCTTGCACTTTTTTTATAAAATATTTTGGGTCAAAAAATTGATTTAAATGATTTAAGATCTACTTGTATTTAAATAAATATTTTAAAATATCTTTGTAATTTATCCAAAATATATAATAGCCTACCACCTATAAGTCATATTTATCAGAGTTAATTGTATTTACTTAAAGATTAAAAAAATCTTTATGACTTATCGTATAATAGACCAACCACCTATATTTATTAGTAGGTATTCAATCTTCCGGACGTGGGGGTGTATAATGATGAGGTGTATTACACTAAAGTGAGCAGGAGGAGAGCTGGTTTCCACGATCTATTTTTATCTTCTAAATCGGGTCTTTTTTAATTGTTTTTCTCTCTTTTATCCAGCTTTTTTCCTCTCTCTCTCTCATGTCAACAATTTCAGTATTTTAAAAAGCTAAATTCATATTCAACGAGGCTTTGCTTAGATCAGAAATTTATCAAAGAAAAAAAGGGGAAGAATTTTGTAGAATTTTGTAAACTTAACTTATGACAAATCTAAACAAAAGAATTAAATTTAGAATTAAGCAGGTTTCTTAATTTGGAGAGAGAAAGTAGTTTCTAAAAACAATGAAACTTGTAACAAAAGAATTCTAAATACTGAAATTATATACAAGTTTACTAATTCTGAAAATGAAATAATACCAAAATGAATGGAAAACGGTAGTGATTCAAACCTATTAAGTTGCCTAATCAATCAAGAAAGATGAAGCAGAGGAAGAAGAAAACTAAGGAAATAATAAAACTTGAAGAAGAAGGAAACTTGATGAAAAAGTCTAAATACCTAATGAAGACTTAGTTTCCTATTCTGTCTATATTTGTAGTGTCTATATATATGCATCTGTACTCATTCTAAAAATACAACTGATAGAGAGAGAGCATATTATATATTTTGGGAGAGAATTATTTTCTAGAGAGATTAATGTCTTTCTCTTTATTTTCATCTATGAATTTTGTAAGTCTTGAAGGATTTTAAGGCGAACTTTCTAAATAGTCAGAAAGTATCTCCACTTGATTTAGGTGCATTGAGGTACCAAGTAAGAATTTGAGTGAATTAGCGCAAAGAATCACAAAGAGTTCAGTCAAATCTTATAAGTTAATTTTATAGTGGAAACCATTTAAGCGGTCACATTTACTTAAAATATATGAGTGCACAAAGAAATTGAACCAATTTGATGATTTTGTTAAAGTTAAAAAAGAAAGTTTAATAAGATGACGGTTAGACCTATTTTGTTATATGATTTCTAGTGTTAAAAAAATGTTATTAAAATAAAGGATAAATTACACTTAGTACCTGTATACTTTACCACAAATATCACTTCAACTTATGCACTTTAAATCATCTTATTTGTGCTGGAGACTTTTAAATTATCTCATTTTGCCCTTTTTGTCAATTATTGTTAAAAAAATGACAAAATGTCATACGATGGGCATGAGTTATTTACTGTCAATAAATTGACGAAATGAGACCAACTGGAATGACTTAAAAGTACAGGAATAAAAATAAAATGATTTAAAACACATGGACCAAAATAATATTGTAGGTAAAGGACAAGAATGCTAATTGTAATTTATCTTAAAATAAATATAACCAATATAAGAATGTTAAAGTGAATATGTAGTAAAATAAGAAAATGTAAGATTAGTAATGACAAAATTAGGGACATGATAACAATAGTACAAATTGAAAATAAATTGAGAGAAAATCAATTAAGGTGATTTGATAATGTACTATAGAGACCAATATATGTACCAATTAGGAGAGATGTCATCCAATTTGTGAGTAATGTGAGGGGTTGGGTAAGCTAAAGGTAAAACTAGTGTTACAAACATACTATTTCAATTGATATGTATCAATTCAAAAACGGTATTCTGCTATATGTATCTTGGAGTTGTTTAGTGTCACAAATTTTTTCAAAAAATTCTAAAAAATTTCAAATTTTTTTAAATTCCTCCAATCAAATTTCACCACGTGTCATTTTTATATCACGTTAACACTAATTTTTGAATTTTTTTAAATTTTTTTGACACTCCAAACGTCCCCTTTATATTATAATTTGTACTAGCCAATGCCAATAATATCAATCAATATTAGGAAATACCATGTGCTATCAAAAGTTTATAAATTTTTTTATATTTTATCTTAGAATTTTTTTATTTTTATTTGTTTCAATTATAAAATCACGACAAATATAATTTTTTGGGTTCCTCCTATATCTTATTCAACGCTACATAAAAACTTTTTTTTTTATTTTGTTATTACAATTATAAAATGTATAATATGAAAAATTAGTTATGTCAATTAATATTAAGAGGTATTTATAACTTATATTTTATAATTATTTAAATAATATATTAAAAATTTTGACTAGATATATATTTATAAATATATTATTTTGAAATGATAAATGTAAAATTGTAGCCAAAATGTACCAATACCAATAATGTATTTTACTAATAAAAAATCATTACACTATTTGATACAAAATTCACAAATACAGGTAAAATTAATAAAGAAATATGCTTTAATGAAAAAATTTGTCAACCAACCCCATTTAATTAATAAAATAATGAGTTGGATAAAAAAAAAACTAATTAAGAAAAGAGTTTTTTTATGAAAATATCCCTCAAACTATCTATTTTTTCTCTATTTCATTCTTAAACAATTAAATTCACCTATTACATTCTCGAATTATTTAATTCTGTTTTATTTTGCCTAAATACTAACTCTATCAATCAAAGTTAACGGAAAGTTATCATGTGTGGGTCATGTGACTTTTTTCACCCCACTCCAGGCGCATAATGATCAATCTGTGTCTAATTAATTTAATTTAATTATTTATTAAAAATAATTTAATAAAATATATTTCATATTAATTTAGTTAATTAGATTAACTAATTTAATTTAATTATTTATTAAAATATTAATAAAATATATAAAATATTAACTTAGATAATTAAATTAATTATATTATTTATTAAAAAAATTTAATAAAATATTTAAATAAAATAATTTATTTTTATATGATGCAACAAAAATGGACAAATTGTTAAAGTTGAAAAAATGTTTTTAACATAAAAAAACATATTGAAACTACTTTTTTTTTTGTTTACATTTTTGTGTTTAATTTTTTTATTTTCCAAAAATAGTAAATATAAACGTTACTAAACGGAACTTACATATTTTTCTCAAAAAAATATAATTTGTTTCACTCTTTTTTTTCTTCTAAATTAATTAATTAATTAATTAATCTAATTAGACATGGATTGACCATTATGTCTTTAGAGTGGATTGAAAAAGGTCAAATGCATATAACAATTTTTTCGTTAATTTTAATAGATAGAGTTAGTATTCGAATCAAATAAAATAGAATTAGATAGTTCGAAAATGTAATAGATATATTTAGTAGTTTGAGAACAAAAAAAAAAGGTGAGAATAATTTGAGGGATATTTTCGTAAAAACTCTTAAAAAAATAAAAGTTTCAACTATATTAATTATCATATTTGTTAGTTGTTGTTTGTTATTTTTTCTATTATAAAATCTCATGTTTGGAAAATTTTGTAAAATAAACAAAGAGTTTGAGTTTTTGTTAATATTTCTTAGTAATTGTTCCGCAATTGTTAATATCGTTGTATTTTACCATTCATAAAATCACATGTTAAAAGGAAATTGCAATGAAAATTAATTAATTGAAACGTTGATATCGGATAGTGATTATCAATTGATTCATAAAGAAATTTAGATTTAGAAATTCTTTAATAGCATTTAAGTTTATTATAATATTTGATTGTAATTATTTAATGTAAATCTGATATTATTTAATGCCTCAAAACTCAGATCACCAGCCAGAAGGAGGCAATCATGACAGTCATTACCATTTATTGCTGAAAATTCTCAAATAGTTCACTTTAATAATAATAAATTCAAGTAACACAATTAAATAATTTTAAAAAATTACACGATTGATGATGAAAAAAATTCTTATTAAATGTCACTTTCCGAATTTTTTCACAAACTCAGGAGCATGAACAAACAATCACAATCACCAAAATCATCAATTTATAATAGGCAGAGCCAATCATATTTAATAATAAGAACTAATAATCTCTAACTTAAAGAAATTTCAAATAAATAAATCCACTCTAGTTTCTCAAATCGAGACATATACCATAAAAATCCAATAAAGAAAATAAACTAAAAACAAATGTATAGCTCTCTTCCTAAAATAAAATTAACGAACTATTAAAAATATCTACTTTGCCTAAACGATCTCATCACGACCATTGTCTTGTGCAACACTTGCACCTGCATCTAAAGCTGTAGGGGTATAAGCACAATATACCAAAGTATATTAAAATAATCAATTGGTGCTCTGGTATATTAAAATAATCAATTGGTGTTCTGAAAAAAATAAAAATTAAATAAATCATGCACAGGTGTCATATAAATCTCCAGCATGTCATGTCAATATACATCACACATAAAAAATATTTAAATTTAAATATTTTGATCACAACACTAAATAAAATACATTATTAATTAGTGGGTTACATACTGCCACTCGGTCAACCTATGCCTTAGTTATAAGTTACCAAAAATATCAACTAATCAATGCTTCATAGGTTACTAGCCTACTGGACACGATAACCCAACCCCGCATGGGTTCCTGGTCTTTCACCAGCGGAGTTTTCAGCACCAACTATTTATCCCAGCACCTCTTACAACCCAAAACCAAAATCATAAAAATTAATGAATAAATAATTATTTATTTGAATCCAAATCCTTCTCTAAAAATACTTATTTTCCTTATTCAAGGTTTCGTAATAAAATAAATTTTAAAAAAATAATAATAATAATAATTTTTTTTGTATTAACTTAAATTTAATTGCTCAAAATCAAAATCAATTTATATATATTTTTTCTGTTGTTGTGGCTTGTATTTTTTATTTTTGGGCCCGGAATTATAACCCAATCCGAAAATCTCGCGGTGCGACTCATTTGGATATTTTTTTGGAGGTCTGTGGTGGTTGCGAAGGGTACGGGCTGATAGGACCTATTTCAATATTAGGGTTTTGGGGTTTTCTTTTTTGAGAGTGATCAAGAGGAAAGCTAACCAGCGTTGTAACTTCTTTCTTTTCATCATAATGAAATTTCTGTGTCTTACCCATGGACGTAAACTTTACAGTTGAACCACGTAAATCTTGTTATCTATTATTTTCTCTAATCTATACTTTGTTTTGTGCGTTGTGTAATCCAAGAGATTGTGTGCATAGTTTTTAACATTTTCTATCCACAAGACAGCCACAATTATACAATTGATCACGTAACAATAAACCAAATAATCACATAAATTCACAAAATTAAACTACACATAATAAATTTAATTTTTATTTAACTCCACCCTTACCTCAAAATTGAATCTGAATTTGTTGCGAAAAGAATACCCAATTTGCCTTCACAGCTCACTACTAGTCGCGACAAAACAAAACAAAAAAAAGACTGAACCCAACTATCCTCTCCCGAATTCTGCCGACCAGCACCCCTTTTCTTTTCTTCTTCTATTTTTTTTTAGTGGACTGCCGAATTCCCAGGACCCTTAGAATTGTATATATACATATGTATATCCACATCAGGCTGCAAATCTCAATCCAATTCGGATTGATATCTACTTTTTTTTTTAATTTAAAAAATTATACCACAATTTAAAATTCATAAACATATTTAAATATAAAAAAAAATCTCATGCAACCCGTGTCACAATAAAATAAATATTTAATTAATAACGCAACAAAATTTAGCAAGTTTTAAAATTCCTAAGTCATTACACTAAAATTGTAAGATAAAATCCTACGTCTTATTTCGGAGATCACCTAAACACATCCACTATAAAATTAGTTACAAAAAAAATTGAACCAACACTCTACGACTTCTCGCACGTATTCTCTCTATTATCTTACTCGACTTCTTGATGCATCATGACTAAGTGAAAAAACTTTCTAAACTCTTAAAAAGACTGTCTTAAAAATTTTCAGAACTTATAAACGTTTAGAACATAAAATAAATAAGAAAGACAATAACTCACATAACAAAAACTCTATCTTTTTTCATTCAGTATTGAAGTATATTTATACAATAAACAGACCTAAATTAAAAAACTTGGCTCTAAACAAAAATTCTGCAAGTCCAAACCTAAGGTTCTTTATGCCTTCCCTCGTAACTGATTGGACCTTGCTTGATAGTTTGGCTTCCCTGTGGCCAAGCTGTAAGCTATGCTATTTTCTGTTTTGGCTTTATTTGTAACTCCCAAACCTTCGGCTAACCTGTGAACATCCTGTAGACCTTGTTGTTAATGGTTTTTTAATCTAAGAAAAGTCTTTCCTCAGTTAGAATTCTTCAAATTTTAGACTACTCGGCAATTAGGAAATCTCTTCTTCTTCAAATTAAGAAATCCATTCATGACTGAAATAGAAAACAAATTTTTTATTAATTTAATCCAATTTTTATTTGGATTTGCCATTATAAGGTTTCTACAATTGCATAAGAAATGAATATCTCAAATATTTGGATAAATTACAAAGATTTCCTATAAATATTTTACTAAATATATATATACTTCAAACCATTGGAATACATTAGAACTCATAATTTTTCGAGTGTTAGTAACACTGAACTCGGTGAGAAGTATTACCCAATACTTTCAACAACAAGCAATTCATCCCATTAATTAGGGCAATATAATTCAATGGGTGACAAAATGAATGTGATTCTCCTGTTCTAGGCCTAACTGCTAAATAGGAAATGTTACGAGAGGGAGCTCTTCTTTGATTCAAGATCTATTAATGCATGGATGGAGTGAGTTCTCCTTGCTACAGGGAAAGCATCTGATTCATCCCAAAAGGCAACCCCCCTAAAAAAATGGCTCATTGTTAGTATTTGTATAAGACTTATTTGTGTTGGTAATTCTCGAGCAAACATTTTATTGTGAGTTTTATTTTGTAAATTTAAAATGTTACAATGTCATTTAATGAGTTATGAAATTCAAGTTAAGTGCTCGAACATCGCAAAAGAGTGTTTGAACACTTCATTAATTCAATAAAATGATGTCTAAGTGAAGATACCTATGACAAAATGTGTTAGAGCGTTTGAATTTTGAAGGTGAAAAAGACAGCTTTAAATATGATGTCCAGTACACTTCGCAAGTTTTAATAAATAATATAATCTAAAATATATTTTAATTTGAAATAAATTTTATTAAATTATTTTTAATAGATAATATAATTAAATTAATATTTAATATATTTTTAATTAATATGAAATATATTTTATTAAATTCAATTATTTTTTAAAAATTAATAAATTAAATATTTTATTAAAGGTGATTCGATAGTTTTACTAAAGGTTTCTATAATTAACGGAATATAATTAAAAGAATTATACAGATAAATGTATCTTCTCGAGTTGAATGTATATATACAGATTTTATATATACAAATATATAAAATTATAGAGATAGAAAATTCAAAAAATAGCCATTCTAGGGCCGTGTGGTAACGCTACCTTTTTTTATCTGTATTTAACACTTTATAGTTTTTGAATTTTATTTTCTGACATCATTTTTTCTTCAAATGAAAACTGAAATTACGTTTAGAAATGCAATTTGGTTTACATAAATTAAATTTTATTTTAAAAAATATTTAGTTTTATGAAATTTTTAAAAAATAATTGAATTTAAAAAATATATTTCATATTAATTAAATTAAATTAAATATTAATTAATTATATTATTCATTTAAAATAATTTAATAAAAATATATTTCAAATTAAAATATGTTATATAATTTAATAAAATACATTTAAATTATATTATTTATTACAATTAATTTAATAAACATATTTCAAATATACACTGAAAATGTAAGGATTTGACTATTATAATTGAAATGTGAGGAACTAAAGTGATACTGAGAATAAACTGTAAAAGAAATTACCTTTTTACCATCAGTCTAACGATTGTGTGTAATGGCGAATTAACAAAAGAATCGAATTGCCGCTTTACCAAAAGTATAGGTATTTGACTGTTACAATTAAAACTATTGAGATCGAAATAACACCAAGGTAAACTGTAGGGGTGATTTTTATACTTTACCTAAAAATATAAAAGAGGCCATCAAATCTAAATTATTCAAACCTCTTTATATCAATTTCTTCAAAAAACCATCTTAGTTCTTAAATCTCAGATCTAGGATTGTGGAGAGTGATTCTATGGCGATTGAAGCAGTTCAAATTTCACAAACGAGGTATATTACAGGTGTCTAGTAAGTAAGGATAGAAAGATTTAAATTTAGTAGATCAATAGGAGTATTAATTAGAAAAACTTGTAATCTCTCGGGTGAGATCTTTATAATCTTTAATTCATAGTAAAATTTTTAAGTCTGATCCGCGATAAAGATTTAGGTTTTTCTCCTTAGTTAAAGAAGTTTCCTAGCAAATAATCTTGGGCGTTTTTGTGGATTGTTGTTGTTGTTTTTTTTTTTTTTTTTAATTAGATTTAGAAATTCTAGCATCTATTTTCAGAGTGAGATTTGTCGATCTGAGTGTGAGTTATTTGTCTCAATCTTTTCATATTAAGTATTTGCATCAATTATGCATACCCAATTGGTATTAGAGTTACATCGCTCATTTTTATTTTAGATTTGTTTTAAGAGCAAGATCCAATATTTAACCATATGGATTCTAAAATGTAAGGTTAATCTATATAAACATTTGTTTTTGAATTGATCTAATTATTATTATCGGAAGTAGGATAAGGGTTTTCTCAAATCCATAGATGACAGAGTATGGTTGTCAGTGATTGAACATTGGACACTACTTGTTGTAAGCGATACAAATAATACTCCTAAATCCCATAAAGATTGGACTACAACCGAATTAGTATCTGTTAGGTAGAATGACAAACTTTTAAATGTGATTTTTTGTAGTGTAACATAAGATGAATTTAGAAGAATCTCCAATTGTGAAATATCAAAAGAAGCCTGGGACATTCTACAACTCACCTATGAGGGATCATTATATGTTGATCTAGGAAAAAAACCCAATTCCACCAAAAGTTAAAGATTTTATTATGACATCTACAATTATATTATCGTTTTGATCATAATTATTTAATATAATAGTGATGCCATTCTAAGGTTTGATTTGGGAATTATTAGCTATTTTTTGTTCGTTTTCATTTTTCATTTTTTATGACTCTTTTATTGACATTTAACTTTTTTTGTTTGATAATTTTTAAACCTGTTATTTATATTCACAAAAGATATAAAAAATAATTTAAAATAAAAAATTCTCATATGAATGAAAAAAATATTTTCACAAGCTACTTGTCATTTGAAATATTTTCAAATAAAATACATACCTTCTCTGTTAATCGCACTAAATAAAAGGCAAGGTATTATTTAATTTCAAATAAAAATTATTTATAATGTAGAGCAAATATATATCTAATCTTTCTATATTATACAATCTCACTTTAGGCTTGAAAAAAATTAAATATTCTCTTATTTTCTGTCTTCTTTTTTTTAATAAAAAAATGTTTCTCACTTTTTACGTTATTTTATTCTTTATTTTAACTTCAACGAATTTGCTCAAAAGCTAACAAAATAATGTGTTTGATTTGTAGAAAAAAATTGTTGGAAAAGTATTGAGAACAAAAGATGAAAAATCGAATTAGAGAGAAAATATAAACTCTACACAATGTAATGTGTATTACGAAAGTTAAGAAGATGCTTTTAAATAGTTTTATAATATTAGATATGTATAATAATGATCTACACACTAGAATAAAACTACCTACTTGTTAAATACTAAGATATAGAATGTTTTAATATAGGTATATATAAATAATATCTCATAACCTAATATAGAATATTCTAACATTCCCACAAACTCAAGATGGAAACAAGAGAATGCCAAAAATAGCTAAATTGGACAGTAGAACAAGCTATGAGTGTGGAATCTGGAGCCACGACTGAATGTCTGAGGGTAGGTGTGGTTTCTATTAGGGATGAAGTTCTGACGATGAGTTCTTGAAGAAATCCTGCAACCACTGATATGATTATTTTTTAGATTAGAGATTAACAAATAACCAAACAAAATATCTAACGTGTGAAGATGGAACAAGAAAAATAAAACTACAAATCAATGAAGAAAAAAATAAATAGCAACAGTTTGCTCTCAGAGTTTACAACCAATAAGAAAGATGACATCTATTAGCTTATTATAGGCTCCATTTGGTTGGCAAAAAACTATCAAAAGTTACAAAAAATTACAAATATTAACCTATTTTTATCAACTCTTATCATTTTCATTTTCCGTGCATTTACTTTTGAAATTAAATTTTACAAACTTTTACAAAAAAGTTACAAAAAACTACAAAAGGTTACTCACTTTTTCTCATTTTTTTCAACATTTGTCAGCTTTTTGTACTAGTTTTTAGCCAAAACCGTTGGAACGGCCTGCTTTTTACCATTTCAACGAATTTTTTTTGGTGGGTTTTGGTTGGTCTTCTAAATATCAAAAAGTGACTGACACAACCCACTTTTTTTTTAACTTTTTGTACTTTTTAGTCATCCAAACGCCCTCATAGTTGGTTATGTCAAGCGCAGTATTGTCAATAGAACGAATAATATCATGTTGAGATGTAATCCTAAATAAAAAGTATACTGAGACGATGAAATACGAAGAAACAAAGATCGGAATCAAAATAAGAAGAAACCTTAAAATTGATTTAGAATGTAGAAGAAAAGGGTTTTACGATAGTTGTACTAGTGCTATGGCAGAATATGGCTCTTAAAAAAAAAAAAACTATAGAAGAAGAGAACACATAAAGGTTTGATACCATATTGAGAATAAAATATAAGAGATAATGGGTAACGTTGAGAAAGTTCCCCCTCCTATCCAACTAGGTTTGTTAGTAGGCCATTTTTTATCCAAACCCAGTCAAACGTAATTAGGTATGATATGGGTAGTGTGATGACTCATATTTTCATAAATATTATTTTATTTATGTTTCATTGAGATGTGATTTGGCATGTTAGTTGATGTGATTAATTTGAAGTATATGTGGATTTAGTTGCTTGGTTAGAATTAGTCTGGTTTAAAATCAAAACATAGTTTGGGGTTTGAAGTCTGCCCGGGCACACCCATGTCCTTACCCGGTAATTAATCACATAAAATGACAATTTAAACATGCTAAGAGTGTTGTAAGGTAGATGTTGTGTTATCACAATGTGTTTGCATAGTGGGTGTGTATGGTGTGAGTTGAATTTAGATTAGAAAGGTAATATTAAAATATAGGTTTACCCACTTAAGGGTTGAAAGTCCCCTAACTTGTAATATGTGCATGGTTTGTTATCGTTTCCAATAGATTAGTAACCCATAAAGCATATTAGATTGCATTCGCAGCGCAAACACGTTCGCAACGCAAAGTATGTAACGACCCACATTCACATAGTACAATATTGTCTGCTTTAGGTTTGATTAGCTGCTTCTCAGAGGGTTACCCCATCTTAGTATTATTTCTCGTTTAAGCACACTTAACTTGGGGTCACCTATCCTAGTGCTATCCCCCACTCAAGCACGCTGGTACTGCCCATCCCCTTGCTCAAGCACACTTAAATCGGGGTCACTCATCCTGTTATTACCCCCTGCCCAAGCACGCTTGACTCTAGAGTTCCCACTGGTACTGCAATCGCTGATAATACTCCCCTACTCATGGCCCACACTTCTAGGTAGGCAACAGTCCATGTGATTGGATATTGGTTCTGATATTATTTATAACGACCCGCATCTACGCAATATAATATTATTCACTTTGGGTTTAATTAGCTGCTTCCTAAGAAATCACCTATCTTAATACTATCTTTGCTCGAACACACTTACCTTTGAGTTGCAACTGAATCTAGTAGCCTTATGACTTTAAAACGCATTGTACTCTGTAGATGCTGAATATTATATACTCTCAATTGTCCGTACTTGAAGGTACAAAAATATAATTTGGCATATAAATAGCTTAAATTTAAATTTATAAAGCAAACCTACATTAAAAAAAGTGTAAGAATAACCTATAAAAATAAAAAGAGATTAATGTATAAAATTTTATTATTTACTACAAATATTATTACATTTTTTAAAATATTAATTTAAAATATTTTATATAAAAAATATTCAAAAAAATATAAGAAGAGTGAGAGAAAAAGAAAAATAGTCTTGACTGTTTAACAAATTCAACAGTTAAAAATATCTCAAATTCAAAATTTTAAATTTTCTTATTATATAAATGACACATAATGTAAAAGTGTATGTATTTAAAATTTAAGTTTTAGGTATGTTAAAATTGAAATTTTAATTTTAATGTTTATTTTTTAATAAAATTTTAAAAAATTAAAGTTTAAATAATTTTTTAAATAAAAAATTTAATTAGCTTTGTCTACCAGGTATATATATACATATTATTTAATAAATGTGTACGATTTTATTATTATTATTGTATAGCTTCTTATGACATTTGTAGATAATATAAGTAAATATATACATATATATATGTATTTGAATTTTAAATTTTAAAATTTGTGTGTGTTTTTTGACTTCTCCTAGAAGGTTACACAGACATGCCATTATACCAAATCCTATAGTAAGCCAGAGTGCACAACCACACTCCTACGGTTCAGCCACATAAGATAACAATTAAACCCAATCAACCTAATAGTACAACCCAACCAACTCCATCTCTCAAGTCTCTCTCTCTCTCATATGCCATGTAGGACAAACATCACATCAAAGAATATGTTTTATTATATAGATATACAATTTCTTTCATTTACTTAGATGATTTAGGATAAAAGACATTATTTCTTTATTTCATCCCTACTTTATTATCTTGCAATCAGAGTCCAATATCATATAAGGTTCACTACTACAATAATTGATAAAGATCACACTAAGAAATTCATAAAGATCACAGTTTTAGAAAAAGCGTGATAAAGATTTGTGAGTTAAACTTTTTATCTCAGTCTAATTAAAAAATTGAGATAAAAAGTTAATTTTAATAATTTTTATCTCATTTTTGTTAAAACCGTGATTGTATTTAAAACAAGATAAAAGATCAGTGGAAACCATCTCAACAAAAAACTGAGATAAAAAATTAGTGAAAACTATCTCTAGAAAAAACTGAGATAAAAGATCAGTGAAAACATCTCTAGAAAAATTTGAGATCAAAAAGTGAGTAAAATTATATCTTAAAAAAGCGAGATAATTAAAAGAATGAAAGATAATATTGTTATTTTTTTCTTTATATCTCTCTAAAATAATTTTATTTATCATCTTATATGATTTAAATTAGATTTTGTAAACTTTATTGTAACATTTATTTATTAATTTTAATTAATTGAATATGATATAAAAACTATAATCATAGATTAATAAACAAAAAAATTTTAAATTAATGTTAAAACTAAATTTACCAAATCAAATTTAAATAACGCTAAATATATAATTATTATTTTTTCAGTAAATATATGGAAGTAGTCTTCATAATTTGTATAACTTATAACAAGGTGAATATTAAATATTTAATATCTAATAAATATTTAGTATATCTTTAATATTATTTATATTTATTAATTTTAATTAATTGAATATGATAGAAAAACTATAATCATAGATCAATAAACAAAAAAATTTTAAATTAATGTTAAAACTAAATTTACCAAATCAAATTTAAATAACGCTAAATATATAATTATTATTTTTTCAGTAAATATATGGAAGTAGTTTTCATAATTTGTATAACTTATAACGAGTTGAATATTAAATATTTAGCATCTAATAAATATTTAGTGTATCTTTAATATTATTTATATTAAAAGTGATATTATTTTATATTTTGTTGGAAGTGATAAAAATTTAGAAATAAAAATAATAAAAATATTCATTTTTTTGTTTTTTTAGAACTAATTTTTGAATACAATCATTGAAAATAATTTTTGTATTACAAATCAATTTTTAAAATAGTTCTCGAAAATTTTATTTTGAACAATAATTTTCTAGAACTAAAACTAAACGCGACCTAATTACTTTTAAAAATATAATACAGAATGAAGAAAAATATATTATAAATAGTGAGTTATGATTAAATATATGCTATACACAAATAGTAAAGGAAAATAAGAAAAAGATTTGAGATTATTTTTAATTAAATATAATAGATATTCATAAATTATTTATTAAGTATTCACATTGTTTTTACTTATGATTTCAAGTTGTTCCAAAAAATTAAAATAATTAAATAAAAATAAATTTTTTATCATTTTTCCAATCAATTGATTAGGAAAAATGTAACTTTTAACTACTAATTGGTTGACAAAAGTCATAATAAATTATTGTAAAAAACTTAAAATAATATAATTTTATTACTTTTAATAACCTCTAAAGTGATAAAATTTTGTTTATATATATTAATATGCAAAATGTATAAATAAATGATAGGTTGGACTAGCGGTCAACTACACTAACTTCCAAAGGAATGGCACAGATTCGATTCTCAGCAGCAACAAAAAAATATGAAATATATAAGGTTGCTATAATGATAAGGAGGCAAACGGTGTTATGATGGCGTGATAGTAGGTTGCCATGTGAATTTTTATTATTTTTAAATTTAATTTATTTTTTCAGCGTGATTATTTGTTTATATGATCACACGAGATTTTTTTCGTCTCAGTTTTTACCATAAAGATCACGTTTTTAGTGTGTGATTGTTGTAAGTTTTCAATTACGGTTGTAAACTGTGATAAAAAATAGGTGACTTACAATCTCACCTGGATCAATCACGCTTTTGTGACTGAGATAAAAAGTGAAACATCACGCTTAAAAGTTATGATATTTATGTATTTTTGTAGTAGTGGTTCCAAAGAGCTGCAGTGAAAAAATTCATTGTAAATGCTACAATGGAAAATGAATAGTTTAGATTTACTTTAATTCAATGATTCTAATTTAATTTAGTTAAAATTATTTTTAAAATAAAAATAAAAGTTAAAAAAATCTAATTAGAATACAATTAATACAGAATATAAAAAATTACATATTATTAAAATGTAAATAAATTTAATCATTCTATTTTTTTTACTGTAGTTCTTGCAGTAAGCAGCCCGGAGACCCACCTTAACTTATTTATCATCTCATCAAAATATCTTTGTAGAGAAAAGATAAGAAAACGAAATTAATAATTAAATTTTACTATGGCTTTGTTTGGAATTCTCTCAAATAAAATAAAATCTTATAAATTTCTACAAATACAAATTACGAGATAATAAAATTTAAAATTTTTATTTACTGTACAAATTACAAGATATTTATTTTTATAATTTTATTTTATATTATATATTTTTATACAACTCTAAACATACGGGAATGTTGAGAATATTTTGAAGAATGTGAAGAATATTTTGGAGAACGTTGAGAATATGTAGTAAATTTCGAAACTCTACACAAATGAATTATTGAGGTAGTGGTATCACAGTTGCTTGTGATTGCAAACTCTTATTATTATTTTGTCGGGTATTAATCGGACTTTTTATTATTAATGTGAAGCCTTTCTAATTTCATTATTGTACTCTCTTACTCTGTCAGGTTTAAAGGCCGAAGTGACGTTCCTACTCCCTGCGACTAATAAATAGTGGTATCTGTGTAATTAAATTGAACGAGGAGGCCAAGCCCATAATTGGGTCATTGGAATTTGAGAGAGGAATCAAGCGCAACAGTCCAAGGGCAAAATTGGTAAAGCACCGCATCGTTTACGTCGGGTTTAGCGAAGACAGAGCTTCTCATTACCCAAAAAAAATAAAGACAGAGCTTCTCAGTTATTGGTTAATTCTGGAAACGTGCGCCGTAACGGCGTTTGAATGGAATTTGTATCGGCACCGAATCTATGTGTAGATCCAATCAATTCCATTATCCACGCGTCCATTATCCACTATTACCACACCATTTTCCCTATTACCACTATTTTAAGGCGTTTGTTTTTTAAAAATTCACAATTTGATGTTTGATTTTTCGATAGTTTATGAGAAATTAAATAATTTTTAATTTTTTCTATTTGCCAACTAAATTCAATTATTTTTACTTAATTCGGTTTCTCGTTATGTTTGTAAACAAAGCCATAAACTATCGAAAATAACTTAGTTCAAAAAATCATTATATAAATAAATTCTTATTTTATTTTTTATGTTTTGGTGATAATAAAATTATTCCAATTCCCTTGGATATTACAAATAATTCACAAATTTTCATCAAAAATTTTGAGTTCAAAAGTACATGAATTATTTAATGAAGATAATCAATAAAAATTAAAAATGGCATTACTTACTAAAGTAATAATAATAAGTTGACGTCACCACTACAATTAAAATCTAAAACAAATGAAAATATCTATCAATAAAATTTAAAAGAATTAAAACACTTACAAATAAAATTTTAAAGAAATATATGCACAAGAATCATGGACACTTCCAATTTAGTGTCATATATACACATTTTAATTCCTTAGATATTTATACTTACCAAATATGACATTATTTAAACATATCTATTGTTTATTATTTTTAAAATAAAAAAATTAGACACTTAAGGAGATACGTGACTACTATTACCGGTACTATTTTTATTATTTTTTTAAATCAAACATTTAGACTAGACGTCGATGCGTATGTGATGTGTATGAAATTTTTTTTCTAACATTTTAATAGATATATATAAAAATAAGAGTAACTACTAAATAGAAAATATTTCTTAATTGTTTTTTAAATTTTAACATGACAACTGAATTTTTAAATTCAAATTTGAAATTTTTAAATTTGAAAAAATTGTAAAATAATTATTATATCATTATCTTTTAAAATTAATAAATATATATGTATTTAGTTTTATGAGTATTTTTGTCAATTTAAAAAATAAAAACTTCACAAAAGTTGTGACTTCATGAATAAAAGTTTAACCAAATCTCGATACTCTCTCTAAAATAGTATAAATATATCAACGTGTTTTTTTTTTTTTAAACTACAATCCTATTGGCGTGTTTCATTAATTAGTATTGGGGCATTCATGCACTCCTACTATTTTAGTATTTTTTAAAAATCAAACACCTTTTAAGACACATGTCACTATGTAATTATATATATTTTTTAAGTAGTTTGCTTAATTAACATTGGTACGTTCATTTGTCTTATATTTTTTAATTTTTTTTTCAATTCTACCATTTGTTAAGTTGAATAACAATAATAACATTTTTACTAAATTTTATTTTTAAATTTGTTATAATAGAAATATGAATTTGTTGCGGACACGCCATTATGTTACCTTACATCAGTCAACAAAAATAAGAACACTAGAGAAAAGGCATGACAATAGCATTTCTCTAGATTTTAACATCAAATTATATTTAGGGCAAATTATACTTATCATTTTGTAAGTGTAATTTATATTAGATTTTGTGTTGGTAATGTCAGAGACAACACTGTACTTGTAATTTTTCACTTTAAATTTCTTAAAATGTCACAAGTTAGATCTTTTGATACTTAGGCATATGTCAAAGATTGTTTAAGTATCTTTATTGATGGTTGAGAAGAGCTTTGGAAATGGAAGAGAGATGGTTATTGGTTCAGCATCAGTTCGTACCCACAAACATTCCATTTGGACTTGAATGTTACTGTCCAAAAAGTTAGTATGTCTCACAAGCAGTTCGTGAGAAGTTCTTGCCCTTGAGATGCCTGTGACACCTGAAAATTTTTGTCCAATGTGTAAGGGTATCTTGTGAGCAGCTCATGAGTAACTTGTGCCCAAAAACTGCACGTCCAGATTTTTTAAAATCTGTCCAAATGACATTTTTAACCCTCTCTTTTGATATAAAAGGAAAAATTCTCTTCTTAACCCTAACTTTTGGACATAACATTACCTTCTCTTAACCTTTTTGAGAAAGAAACCAAAAGGGATGAACGGTTGGGTTGGATTGGCTTGATTTGTGACATCACCAGCTTTCTTTGGCAAAGATCTATCAGTACTTAGCTCAGATCTACAATGGATCTACAGATTGGGGAGTTTGTCCTTCAAGGTTTGAAAGTATTCTTCTTCACGGGTTGAGGTTTATTGCAGGATGTCTAGCAAATAAAGTTAAGATAGGTTTTAGACAAGTCGATCAATTGGTAGTTGGTTAGGGAAACTTGTAATCTATTTTCTTATACCTTATAACCTCTTATTTTATAGTGAAGAAATTTTAGTCTGATCCGCTTAAAGATCTAAGGTTGTTTTCTCATTTGAGTTCAAAGGAATTTTTACCTTAGTCAACAAATCCCTGTGTCTCTTTAATTGTTCTTGTTAATTTCTGTTATGGGTGTTTGGATTTGGATACTATTTTGTGAGATTGGAACTTTCAATCTCTCAATATTAGAGTAATTATACTTACACCTTTAACATTTAAAAATTACCCTTACTTTCCTTATTTTGAAATGTTTTTAACATGTATCCCATTTTGTTAAATTAACCGTTAAAACTTAAAAGAAAATATTAAAGTAATCCAAAATTTTAAGTTTTTTTATTAATTTACCGCTCTATTTATTACATTTTGTCAGTTTTGTTACAAAAATGTGAGAGTGAGAGGGTAAAATTAAAAAAAATCTAAAATTTTAGTTGATTTAATTTTTTTTGCTAAGTTTGAACTACTAATTTAATAAAGTTGGTCAATATTAAGAACATTTAAAAATAAAGAAGGTAAGTATAATTTTTATATGTTCAAGGGTATAAGAGTAATTGTCTATATATAAAAAAGAAGTAGGTGTAATTTACCATTATATCCAAATTGTGAACTTATTATCACAAGACCCCTCCTAATGTTAGTCGTCCAATATTAATTGATGTGAGCCCCACCTGCATAGACAGTGTAAATTAAACAGTTATAATCTTGTTGAAGTAGAATCCACCAAATAAAGCACTAAAATAGCACAATATAGCTTTTCTTTATACAACCTTAGCGTAATCCTTGTCACAATGGGCACCGAATGGGGAAGTGAAGTGGGAAAGTATAAGAGGGGAAGTGGATTGAGCCGGATCGCCTAAAAATATTTGAGCTTAGTTTTAATTTTCAAACTTGCTCGTGTAAATTTATTTATTTATTTAAATATTTAAATTATTTTTAATTTAATATATTAATTAAATATTTTATATTAAATAATAATATATTTAGCGGTGACCGGAGATGAGTGAAAGATAGTAACGACGGTGGCTGGATGTTGGTGATAACAAGTTGACGATAGTAATTGATGGTTATAACTGGTAGTGATTGTATAAGAAATTGAAAACTGAAAATGAAAACTTGAAAAAACACATTTTCTATGTTTTCATTTTTTATATTTTTTAATAAAAGATTTTTTTAAATTATAGAAGTAAGGGATTTTAGTACTAAAATAAGTATTTTGATATGAATAAAATAATATATAAATACATTAATTATATAAAAATACATTTTTTAACATTTCAGAACAAGTCAAGTGACTATAATCTATTATATATTTTGACATAGTTTGCATCTATATGATACTTCTCTATCGTTAAGATAAAATAGTATAATTAATATTTCACGTTAATTGTTACTCAATTATTATAAGTTGGTAAGACGATGTACCTAATGGTTTTGCATTAATTGTTGCCAGTCTAAAACAAGGTAGAGGTAGATGAAGATTGAATTGGATGGCCATATCATTTGCATCCCCATTAATAATTGTGCTTATATATATATATATATATATACATATTTGTATTGTATATATTGAGAATGTACATCTAAATACATCAGTATCGTTCTATCTACTGGACTATTGAACTTACATTTTCGAATTTTCAAGTAATTTTTTAGAGTTGAGAGGCATCAAGTTAATTGACCAACGGTTTAGCCCAAGCCTTGTTAGTCATAATGCTTATTTGTATTTTCATTTATATGATTCAGATTGTAGGTATCGAGACTTATAAATTTATATAAATATATATTTATGTTTGTATACACCAAGTTGGTTGTATTATTAGCTCACTATCAAAGATTTTATATGCATGTTATGGGTATAATAATGTGGTTATTAAGTCTTGATTGCTAATTTGAAAACAACCTCTCTGGTATTGCCATTATAATATTGATTCTTTTACAGTTATTATTATATTGTATAGATTTGATTGAAATTGTGAAATACGATAACAATTTTCGACTTTGACTAATTTGGCAAGTTATTTTAAAATTTATCATATTATATACTCATATTGTCCGTCTTGGATATATCAGGTTAGAGACATCACAATGATTAATTCTAAATTTGGCTTGAGTAACTAAATTAGCTCAATTTTTTTTTTTTAATCTCCGAAACTCCGAAAAAATAGAATCTTGGATATCCCAAGTTAGGGGCATGACAATGATTAATTTTAAATTTAGCCTGAATAACTAAACTTGCTTTAAATTTTTGTTAACTCTGAAAAAATAAAATGAGCTTGAATGCACCAATGCTAAAATGTGTATAGTAAGAGAGGAAAAAAAAAAGAAAAAAACTATTATGCACAATTATAATATTGCTATCTCAATAATTTATTCACATAAAACTTACTACGAGTCTATATACGTCAACTATTCACTTTTGACATTTTATTAAGGGTTGGTGTGAGAACCATTACCTAATTTTGGTAAAAGAATTATATAAAACCAAAAATTTAAATAGAAAAAATAAATTAATGATTTTTGTTGTCGTTTTTGGGGATAACTTTGATATTCGGAGCATGAGAGGTAAAGTAATTCATGTCAATGCTGGGGATAACTTTGGTAATTCGAGCGCGAGACGTGGGCAGGTGTGAAACCGTACCGACAGCCACAAACCTATTTGGGATATATCAGCCATAAAAAGGTCCCAAACGTAAAATCATCAAATGCATGCAACTCTATGGATGGATGAAAGGGGTGCTAAATCAGAGGCCTAAGGATCACAAGGATTGATATTGACAAAATATTCTTACTTTATTTATTTTCCAATTTCATATATTCTAATTACCATCGTTCTTTTATATTTTTGACTAATTTTTAAATTTTGTTTGCAAAGTTCAGTCAGAAGTTCAATTTCTGACCATAAAAGTTAAAAATATCAAATTAACAAAAAAAAAATAAAAATACTAGTTATCAAAGAATTAACCATTTTTACTAAAGAATTAACCATTTACCCTTCCCAAATAAAAAAAAAATAACTACAAAAAAAATTAATTTTTTCCCTAAACTAAGTCTTAGAGGCGGTTTGGATGTTTAAAAAAAAATAAAAAACTTAACTTTTGATTGTGTATTTTTTTAGTTACATTTTTTTGTATGTTTAGTGAAACAAAATGTAATTTTTAGCATTTTTTAACAACTTTTAGGTATTTGGTAAACTTTTTACTGTAGTAAAACAAAAAAAATGATAACTTTTTGTGTGTTTGGTAAATTTTTTACTGTCGCAGAGCAAAAAATAGTAATTTTTGTGTGTTTGGTAAAACTTTTAGTTTTATTTTTTACTGTAGCAAAGAAATAAAGTAAGAAAAATTGTGACTCTACCAAACACACCAAAAGTTACAAAATATAATTTTTGATACTTTTTTACTAGTTTCTGAGCCTCCAAACGGGCCCTTATTCATTTTTACATCTATCAAGTGAACAAAATAAAAATAAAAGGAATATACCGGTAATGCCACAATGATGAATGAAGTGCCACAAAAAAAAAAAAATGAAATAATAAAATAATACCTTCATACTTAATTTAATAATAAAAAAAATGTGTTAAGTGCACTTTGGATAAAGTCAAAAATATCTCGCGAGTGAACCAAAATACTTGAACTTATTAGAAGTGCAGTAATTACAATTAATTTTAATTTAAAAATAATCAACTCTCAATATTTTATAGCTTTTAACTACAAAATATAAGAATTTATTTATAAATAATTAATGCACAAAATATAATATAATTATAATATGTATAAATATAGTTAAAGTGAAAATAATTATTTCTAACTTTGGTGTAAATAAAATTAGGCATTTGTTAACAAATATCTGAGGGTACACATTAACGAATAATGAAAATATGTCATGTAATAATATTTTATACTTTTTGTAATTTGATAAGATTATTATGTAGCATATATTTATTGGGGTTTTTCCAAGGCTAAAGTATAACAATGCGCTTTAAAGACTAAAATGTATTGATTAATAGTCACGATTTGATTGTATTTTAATGGGATATAACATTCCAAATTTTCCATTGATTATATTTCAATCAATTTCTTTTAATTTTTACATTTATTTTGAAATTAATTTTAAATAAATTAAATTAGAATCATTAGATTATTTTTAAAAAAATCATGACCATTAATTAATACACTTCAGCCTTTGAAGTTCATTTTTGCATTTTAGTCTCCCAGAATAGGGGTTCATTTTTGGCAGGGAGAATGCCAGGATTTTGAAGTCAGAGGACCAAAAAAAAATTATAACTATATTGTAAATTATATTTTATAATAAATAAATAAATTAATATATACGTGTAGATTATACAATTAGTTAACTTTTTAATTTTTGAATTATATATAACAATTAAGAAAAAATAATTATATTTTAGAAACATTGGTCCATAACTTAAATTTTTGGGTTAATTTTTTAACTTAAAAATTTATATGTATTATTGGCAGTATTTTTCTGATTAAAATCAACTATTTTTTAAAATTTTAAAGAAAGCCAACCTATAGTATAAATTGTTTTTAATTAAAAATTCATATATACAGATGACATTTTTTAAAACTTAAGGGACTGTGACCACCCTAACCCCCTAGCTTCGCCTTTGATTTTTGGATTGCATAATGAATATGAGTTGAGTTTTAGGGGGTGCACTTCCGAGATATTGATTAATAATCATGATTTGATTAGATTTTAATGGAATATGATTTTTTATATTTTGCATTGATTATATTTCAATTAATTTATTTAATTTTTATTTTTATTTTAAAATTAATTTTAAATAAATTAAATTAAGATCATTAACTCATTTTAAAAAAATCATGTCTATTAATTAATACATTTTAACTGAAATGAATTTTTACACTTTAGCCCTTATAATTTATCTGGTGCACTCTCAATAAATGAGTTCCAGGGCCTGAAGTACAAGAATCTAAAAGCGTATTAATTAATGATCATGATTTTTTTAAAATGATTTAATGGTCTTGATTTATTTAATTTTAAAATAAAAGTAAAAATTAAAAGAATGTGATTAAAATGTAGGGACTATACATTAATTTAATAGTAGAAAGTCTTTTAATTTTTTTTTACTTAATTTTTATTTCTTTTTTCTCTCTCGGTCATTTTATTAATATTAATAATTATGTTAATATATTTATCATTATTAATATAATTATATATTTATTAATATTAATTTGTTTTATAGCCATCTTTCCTTCTCACTCTATCAAATGTTAATTGAGCGACTGTTCATTAAAAATACAGGTTTTGAAATTTCAATATGAATCAATATTTTATTTATTCATGTTATAATTATTAATTATAAATTATACTTATGTTCATATAATAAGGTGGGTGAATAGTATAGAGTTAATTACATTGACACCCCTTCAACTATACTTAATTTTTTATTTACCCATTCAACTGTTAACCTTAATACTTTGACCCTCTCACCTATTTAAAAGGGACTTTGTTCGGAAACTATTAAAAAAGTCTGGTAACTTTTTATTTATTTATCATTCCTTAATTATCTTAACATATTTCTAATGTGATTACCACTCATATATATTCAAATTTAGAACTTATGAATAGAGATTTGTATGGATTAGATCAGATAAATCAGTCAATTTTCTATTATAAATTAAATAAATCTAATTTTTTCTCATCCCATGCCAAAAAAAAATCAATCCGAACCTAATTTTGGTAAAGAATCCAATCAAATCAATTTTCAGATTTTAATATTAAATATTTTTATTTCTTTATTTTATATTTATTATATATTTAATGTTAATAATAAATAAAAGAAAATGAATCCTCAAAATTTAGTTTAAAATTTTAAGCTAAATTTAAATTAAAAAAAAAAAACTAAATCCAATGAAAATATTGTAAGATTAAGAACCCAAAATTATTAGATTTAATTTGATTTTTTTTTATTTTTTTATTTTTTATTTGCCTACCCTATTTCTTTATTTTTGTTTTTGATTGAGTGTTTTTTTTTTTTTTTTTGATGGGATAAGAAAAAATATGATTTATTTATTTTATAACATTTGATTTTTTGACCTAACTCATGCAAACTGATGATGATATGTTCCAAATTTGAATATATTAATAATAACCGAATTATAAACTGACTGAGATAATTAAGAAATGATAAATAAATAAAAAGTTAATTGACTTTCTTAATGGTTTCTAAATGGAATCCTTTTTAAATAGGTAAAAAGTCAAAATGTTAGGATTAATAGATAAAAAAATAAATTAAAAATTAAATATAATTGAAAGAGTGCGAATATAATTGGCCTACAACAATATATTTTAGAACTTATCGTTATTCACAGCAGTTCTTATTACATTGTAATTATTTCACAGTTCTATTATTATTTCGCAGCCCTTGTTGCTCGTATATTTATAAATCGTATATTTATAATTTATAATTATTGTTTGACCTGCTAACATATCCATCCAAAATATATGACTACAGACGTTTTAGAGTTTTATCTTAGCTATTATTCTTCAAAATGTAAAAATAAATTTAAAATAAACAAATATATGCATATGACAATATATCTATCCATACCCCCTAGAGGTATTGGTAAAGCCAAAAAAAAAAAAAATTAATAAAACTTCAATTTTGGTAAAATTTTTTAGTTTTACTAAAGTATTTATTAACTTCTTATTAAATTTGAATGCTAAACCAAACAATTTCTAAAATACATCTAATTAAGTCATTTTAGAAATTAAAAATTTTTAACCACCACATTATTATACTCTTAATTAAATTACACAAATGAATTTTTTTATAATTATTATTTTATTCAAAATAAAAAATTTAACAATAATCACACGCGTTGTGTGTGCATACCTTGAATATATACATACATATATATGAACATTTGAAAAAAAATAACTCTCACATTTACATTCTTTTTTCCAAAAATAAGAAAATTAAAAAGAGAGAACAAAAAGGCACTACTGGTTCAAATTGTCAACATCCCCAATTGTCATTTCTTTCCACTATGCGGAACCAAAATTCTGGCTACTCGTCACGCAGAGGGACCCATTTCCATTAGTAGCGAAGGATTATTAGCAGAAGGATACAACTATTGATGGGATCCAGCAGGTGGAATTGTCTTGGCAAAATGAACTTACCATACACAGAAAGTTTAGATTTGAGCAGCGAAGTGATGTAAATAGGAACAATTGCTCCTTTAACTACAACGAGCAAAAGGTCTGGTAGTTGACCGCCCTTCTAACTTTCTGCCACGGCCTTCACATAAATTACATCCCACTAAGAAATTCACCAGAGAACCAAACATACTTGGGAAATATATGTATTTGTAGAGAAACGTATTTGGAAGAAATGTCCAAGTTAAAGGCATTTTAAATGATGGAGCTACGCAAACCAAGCTCTCCAGTAATCCTCACATTATAAATAGGAAAAAAAATAATAATAATCATAGGTCAAGTTTTTACACTTGTTTTCTTCGCGTTAGCCCCTTAAATAACTCCCACAAGCTCCCTTACACCACCCCCCCCCCCCCGGCCCCCCCAAAAAAAAGGGAAAGAAAAAATGGGTATAATACTTCACAAAATTTTGAGAAAGTGCAGATAATTATTATTCCAAGGGCTACAACATTGTATTTGAAATTTGTTGAAGATCAAGGGTCATGCAATGAGATAGAATAACCGCCGCGTATATTTCTTTCAGGCAGCAGGAGAATATTCCTGAATTGCTGCTGCCAGATTATTCCGATCCTCTTCAGTCTTTGTTCTTATTAAGAAAGTCCGAGCCACAACACCATTATTATCACCATTGTCATTCCCCCCATCACCCTGCAAAACGCATGCAAAAGTTCTTACAATTAAGTAAATGAAAAAAAAGACAAAAAAAGGGAGGGGGCAGCAAAAAATACAAGTGTTAGGAGAGATTATATATATACATAGGGCAGCCATTGAGTCTTTCCTATACATATCTATTCCTTAAAACATGCAGCAGAAATAGGAATCACTCTCTGTTGGCTTACTTGAGAATTCAGGATAAAGATTCACCAAGCCTGGAGTCTTGAGAGTTAAATAAGAATATAAAGCCTTGGAGGCTTGAGAGATTCAGAAGAAGATGCTGGAGTTGAAAGGATGGGCAAAAGGCATTCCTATTTCTCATACATGAGTTTTAAAGGAACAACAACATCCTTTAGTCTAAATAAGTCAACAACAATGTCCAATTGATTAGGTACCAAAATGTTCATGCATATGAAGTGCATGAAACAAAAATCAGAACCGCATTTTTGAATAGAGCTACACACATGAAACAGGTAAAAGCACAGGATAGGTCACACTGGACTTAGAAATTTGTAGAAAAAGCCATGAGTTCGAGGCATAACCAACAGAATAGTATGGGCACCAAACACAGAAGCATTGTACAGGCACCACAGCAATGTTGCAGGGGTTGGAGGAAAACACCAAGCAGGCAGACAGCACTTGAAAACAGTCAGGTTTTAAGTGGGAAATGGGTGAAAATTGGACATTAGTTTTTGAAGTTAGCTAAGCATATTCGAACAAATTCATCAAGCATTTACCGCAGTATGAAATATCGCAACAATAGAATTTTTCTGCATGTTTGTCTTGATGCCTGGATATAGCAATGCATTTAGCAACAGTTTTCCCACCTGACATAAGCAAAAGGTAAAAAAGTAAAATATGGTTAGGTATGAGCTTTTACTTCCCATATGTAAAGAACTGAACTCTGTGGCGCAAATAGTCGTAAAATGTTAAGAAAAAAGAAAACCACCAGTGTGGCTAAGCTCTACCCTTTGTATGCATAATGTATGCATATAAATGCAAGTATTTTACATGTGCATCAAACACGTGCAATGAACAAGAAAGAAGAATTGCCCCCCCCCCCCCCCCAAAAAAAAAAGAAGCAACATTATTTGGTTTTGCATAATATTTAAGTGGATGGATTAAGGCTACATGGACTTGAGTCTAAATGTTACTGGTTGAAGCCCTTATTTTAAATGCCACAGGATTGTAGATTCACCTTGGTAAAGTTGGACATTTTAGCTTTCAAATTTCTCTCTAATTTCTATCAATTATATACCATCCATTATACAATAAAACTGTTGATTAACAAACCCCATAATTATTGCAATTTCATTTTCTAATAGAGTTAAAAAAAGAAAAAAGAAAGAAACAGAGAGAGAAAACAGAGCTTCACTATGAATCCAAGACTTCAAGCTGAATTCAACTTGCACAAGCTAAAAATTGTTAGCAAAGAAACATACATCATTACGAACAAGAATTGTTGGTTTGGATTCTCTCGTGCCCTTGCTAACACCCTCTTTACATTTGATTGAAAGCTGACCGGTACCTTTATCTTTCCATGCGTCTTTATCTGCCGGATCATTTGACTAAAGAAAGAAAAAAGGGGTTTTTAGCGCCCCCAGGGGTGGGGGGTTGTTGAAGGGCTCAGCTAGAAAATCAAACTCCGTAACATCATAAAAAGCAGGCAAATCAATTCTCAACTCATCAATGCATCAACTGAACTCATACGAACATTCTGGTGATGAAAAATTACAATCATCTGCAACAATTAATATTTCAAGTCTACCCGTGTCTCAGCAAAATTTTCTCACATGGAGAAGGTGAACAAAAATTAATAGTGGTTTTATAATCTTGCTTCCATGAAAAACTTCTAGTAGTCTAAAAGCAACTACTTCTGTAGTACGTGTAACTGGACCTCTGGAATATATATGTGTTACATGAGTATCTAAACAAACGTGAAGAATGTAGGATTTGCACCCTGTGGTCAAGCTTAGGCATGCATATTATTATCAGGTAAAAAACATGGCACAGCTTCATGCTAGATCTACCTTGTTTTCATCCATCTTACGATGAAAATCAATCTGGGCTGACAATGATCTAAACATTTATGTTATGAGATTGCAAATACCATCTTACAGTGTTGCTATTGGAAATTGGAAGAGAAGGGATTTGTATTAGTAATTCAGAAGCTTGAATGACATATTTTGCCATGTCCAAATATGAAACGGTAGACTTCTTTGGCCCAAATTCAGGGAACCTGAACACCAGTTGTCATTCCACAACATCATATTTATGTTTGTCCATGGTGTCAATGTGAGACTGATGTTTGCAAGTGCCTGTATGCTGCACGCAAGCAAGCATCCATATAAAATGACAATTACTTAGTTGTATGTATATTTAGGCTATGTTGTTTGGAACATGGATTTGTGGGGGGAAATGAAAAGTGAAGGAAAATGGTAGAAATGCAAAATGAAATGAAAAAGTCAAATTAATTTTATTTTATTTTTATTGAGTTAGAAAAATAAGACCAAAAGGAATAGATATTTATCAATAAAGTTTAACTTTTACTTCATTAAGTGTACAAAAATTGTATAAATTACAAATTTTGTTTCCCCTTCATTTTTCCTTTCCCTTCACAAATCATGTTCCAAACATAGCATTAATGTTAAAAATGAATTTATTGCCACTGTATGAGAAATGCGTAGCGGTTAGACCAGCGCTGCTATATAGATCAGAGTGTTGCACAGTAAAGCATAATCATGGTCAGAAGATGGCAGTTGCGGAGATGAGGATGCTAAGGTGGATGTACGGGATTACAAGAAAAGATAGGATTAGGAACGAGGAGATTTGGGGCAAAGTAGGAATAGCACCGATTGAAGATAAAATGAGAGAAAACCGATTAAGATGGTTTGGCCATGTTAGAAGGCGTCCAGCAGAGGCACCTGTTAGAAGGTGTGAAAGTATGGAAATTGTCACGAGTAGGAGAGGTAGAGGAAGACCCAAAAGAAGCTGGAAAGAAACCATTAAACATGACCTAACTCACCTAGATTTATCGGATGACATGCTCCTAAACAGATCTAATTGGCGTCGACAAATCCATATAGCCGACCCCACCTAGTGGGAAAATGCTTGGTTTGGTTTGATTTGGTTTGTATGAGAAATGCGTAGAAAATTAATTTGATAAAAAAAAAATTACTCATCCAAATAATAGATATAGACATAAATTTATGAGGTAAAAATGTCCCCCCCCCCCCCTTCTCACTAAAATAAGAAAGAATGCCAAGTTTCCAGTTGAGTAGATCTCAATAAAGAACAAAACTCAGAAAGAGAAAAAAAAAAAAAGGAAAGTAAAGCATCACAGAAAAAGACACCATGTATGTATGCATAGACAAATTACCTTCACATAAAGCTTGCATTTGACCTCATGCACAACAATAATACCCTTCTCTTCAGTCTTTTTCACAGATGGGCTGCTAGGATGCTCCAATTCTTCTTCTGATGATCCCAAAATTTGTGGTAAGATAAAACAAAAAAGAACACCCAGGTAATAGCAGAAAATAACTTCCCATTGGAGACCATATTGTCCATATTTATCAGGTTTTTAGTTCACCAGTTAAGTCTCAAAGTCATACGGAGATGATGTATGAGGAATGGCTATTTTAACACAATGAACGGAGCTTCCAATGGTCCAATGCTTGAACAAGGGTGGGCTTAGGTAAGATTCACATAGAACTAAGGATAATAAGAGTATTCAAAATTAACCGGGACATGGTTCATTAGAGTACACAATACTTGCACGGGCACGGGCACGCAGCTTGGTATTTTCTTCGGCTAGTTGGAGCACTATTCACTTATGGATATATTAAGAAAGTTTCAATAATAATTAGAGGAAACAAATAAAATAATACCTAATTCTCATAATTCATAACATAATCGCAATAAATAGTCCAAATTGTAAAATTCCAAATATCCAAGCAAATAAGATAAAATAAACCATAAAACCAATAAAATATTTCAATAAGTAAATAAATTGTTACCTCATTCCCTCTTTTCTTTTCTTGTCATTTCTCTATATTATAGAACATAGAATTTTTTTTTTTTTTTTTGAGGTCGCCATATTGGAGCGCATAATCTAGATCGCAGTTCCAGGGGGGGACGAGGGGGTGAGGGATGGGAGTATTATATCCTCAAGTGGGAGAAGGGTATAAATAGCCAGAAAACAAATTAGTGAAATAATGTCGGATGTGAGTTTTAGGAGTACATCTAAAATTGTAGAAGGAAAAGCTAAGGCCATTTTGTGAAATACAAAATTTAGTGAAACTTGGTAATACTGTTTTGTCTTAACTACCCACTACTACAAGGTCGCGTAAAGGATCTTCAAAAGACTACCCGCTTAACTTGGTAATTTCATTTTTCAATCTAGTACACACTAGGATGATTCCATGTGGAAGAGAAGGAACTAAGGAAAGTCATGGCTTCAAAGTTTATAAACAGACTTTTATAATGTGTCAGATGAGTACACATCTTTCGCATTATACAGAGGTGTGGAAGTTTGGTGGGCCAGTGGCTAATATGGAAAGGAATCTTACTCAGCTTTACTTATTCATCTGACACAAGATGCTTACTTTTCCACGCCTAGCTTCACATAACAACCAAAAACACAAGTGCATCAATCCTTGTCATGAGTTCAGGATGGGTAAGCAGGCTGCAGTGAACTCAATTCAATAGATTGGTTCTGTAACCCGTCTAGCTAACGGTGAGGTTAGTGTCCTACTGAGAAAGTTTGAATTGAAATAGATTTCACAAGAATAGCCCTGAAGTCTGGCCTGTCTTGTTGCAAGATTCAAAGAGTGTTTCCCAAGAGGATGCCTCAAATTTTGATCGAGTGGTGGGCGCTTGGGTCGGCAAGAGTAGAAGGAAAGTTTGGAACATGATCCACCCCGCTTTTTTTTATTTGCCTCTTTTCCTAGAAAAAGGGAAATAAGAGAGAGTTAAAAGTTCATGTTTCAACGAATAACACACAGAGTTAATGGTATTTCATAACTAATTGATTGAGCAGTAGCCCGTAGACCAATGCTTATTCCCAAATACCATCATTGCTTCTTCTCCAGGAAAACTTCACGTGGGCCTTCTACCTCCACGCAACATTGCTCTGTCAGGCTTTCACCCATTGCGAAAAATTCCCCACTACTACCTCCTGTAGGAGTCTGGGCTGTGTTCCAGTCCATTTTCAAAATATCAAAATATCAAGTGAACGAACAAGAATCTTGAGAATTTTTTTTTTCTTCCTTCTTCTTCTTTGTTTTGGATAAAAAATAAAAGAGTTGAGTAAATAAAAAAAAAAAAACCAAAGGAGGTTCATGGCCAAGGGTAAAGATGTTCGGGTAACAGTTGTCTTTGAATTGCCTATATCCTAACAAATGGGCAGAATAGCTATCCTAATGCCAAAAATATTGACAATATTCAGTAGCTTTTCAATGGCTTCCCTTGCATTCCAGGTATCAGTTGTTCTGTTGTAGAATTGATGGTATTTTTTGGAATAATTACCAGCCAAATATATCTTTTAATGCGAAAAATATTAATTACTCTAGTAATGGGAATTGAAATGATATTAACTCCTATTTACTTATTATCTATGCCACGCCACGCCACATGTTCTACATATATAAGTTATTTAAGGTTCCAAACTCCCTTCCCCCCCCCCCCCCATTCTTGAGTGCAAGAGTTATTTGTTTCTATTTCTATTTTTTTACCCATAGTAGGCATTGATATTTACCTTGATTTTATTCATCAATTGACAAAATTGAATTTATTTTATCTAATTTTTTTATAGATCGCTTTCATGAATAAAAAAAAAGTATTCTTCTCTTGCATAAAAAAAATAATTTTTAACAAAATATGTTTGGTCATTGTGAGAACCATTTGAAACGAGTAGTGTAGTGATTCAAAACTAAAGAGAATTTTTGTCTACTTTTGGGGAGGTGGGTTACCAGGTCTATGGACCTAGGCATTCACACTTTAGTGAATTTTATTGAATTGTTGGAAATTTAGTGTTTTGTTGCATAGATGGGCTAGTCCCTATATTTGTACCATAGGCAGCATCCCCTGATACCTTTGTAATATACTTCTGTACTTATAAAAATAAAATAAAATAAAATATTGGTAAATGTTAGTATCCACTGCGCTACATCAATGGAAAAAAACCAACCAGGTCCAACCCAGGTATACATTTTTACCTTGCAGCTTGAAAGCACAAGATATCCCTTATACATAACCCTTTCCTAACACAACGAGACGTGAATGCATGGCAACTGCCCAGTGATAGTTACAAAGTCAAGGGTGGAATTAACTAAATAAGTAAGTAGTTTTTGAAAAACCATTAGCACAAACACTTGAAGAAATGGATACCTGAGAGTTATAGAAGGAAAACAAAATTCTAACAAGGTTTCAAAAATGGAATTTACCGAGTTTCACTATATCTTGGTGCTTCCTTTTTATAATAGTATAGTTTGTAGATGACGCAAATTGAATGCATATGCTAGTTTAGACAAAACAAAGCAATAGGAAGTATGCAAAGAACCTTTATTGGATAAGTAAATAATTGGAGTTGTTAAGTCACCAACCGTCACAAAAGCGTAAGTTATTAGGAAAAGGCCCAATAATATATATCAAGTTATTTCAACACACCCACTCACATGTGACACCAAGTAACATGTAGAATAGAGACAAAACAAATTAAATTAAACAACATGCACCCACACAAATTTATTAAAGTACACAAGAACAAAGGGGGAATAAACATTGAGAGTGAGACTTGAACCCAAGATCTCTTGAAACCATAGGTCTAATACCATGTTAAGCCACCAATCGTTCCAAAAGGTTCAGCTGTTAGAAAATGGGCTTAACAATGTATATCAAGCTATTTCAAAAGGAGTTCTTCTTTTAGTACAATTTATTTACTTACCTTTTCCTTTTAAAAAATAAAAAAATCAGTTACACTTTATTCACTTATCAAAAAAAAAAAGAAGTTATGAAAATAATTCTGATAACTATGAATATAAAATACCAAAGGGTATGGTGTCTCACCAGCATCCACATCATTTGAAGCATCATTGTGTAAGGGAGTTGCACTTTGACCTCCTGAAACAAAAGTAAAGTGAGTTACTGCAAATTCACAACAATCGCATGAAAATAAACAGTTAATGGAAAAATTCTCTTAAACAATTACTGTCGATAGAAATACTCAAAGGTCTCAAGGAAATTCCAATCTCCAAAAAACATTGTTAGTCGTCATAATATTATCATTTGTCAATTAAAAAAACAAATATTATTAAAAGGAATCAAGGGGATACCATCCAATTAGAGGAGATAAAAAAAAAAACCACATCATAACTTCATTTCTATAAATGGCAAAAATAACGTAAATCTAGAAGGTTCCTTATCTTGAAAAGTTCATCTATCCCTTTCCCTTCAAACATCAGAAGTAATAAATGTTATTAATAAGACATTTAGGTATTCTATGATTTCCTTTTCTATTTAAAATAGGATTTGAATTCCTTTCTTATTTATTTTCATCTCTACTTGGTATATGATTATTGTACTTGTTTAGTTTTCTCCTACTCCACATCAGTGTCATGCCATTCACTTAATTCTAGTCGATTGACATAGTATTGGAGCCATGAATCCACCCGAGCTTTTCAGTTAAATTCCACTCTGCCAGTGACAGCCTTGCTCCTAGGTAGATATGTGAGTTAGAGTCTCACACTTAACTAGATGTGGGAGCCTCGTTCTTAAGTAAAATTGTATGTGTGAAAAATTTTAAAAATAAATATGTTAATATATATATATATATATATATATTTAAAAGGGCAACTTAGTGCATAAAACTCCCATATTGTATGGTATAAGAAAAGTCAGATGTAGGGAAACTTCTCTTTACAAGCATGGATACTAATTCCGTATCATATGGTCTAGGAAAAGTCAGATGTAGGAAGACTCCTCTTTACAAGGTTAGACACTACTAATTCCAAAGTTGCAACAAAACCTTACCACTACTTCAAGCCAACCTTGTTAATTAGTATGTTTATATATTTATTTCTTTCAAGAAAACTTGTGCATGCACACACTTTCAATTCATTGCACATGAGAGTTTTTCTACTTTGGTACAACATTGCACATAAGATTAGCACAAACTAAAGGTTACGAATTGAATATAAACTATGTAAAGATAAGAGATACTCCATTGCCCATGAAACTCGTCCGATTATTAACAAATTTCTCTACAGTTTTCCAGCTTGTTCTGCTACAATATTGACAACAGTTTCCGGTAAGTTTTTCTGCAGTTTCTACAATTAACTTCTTTCTTTTTTTCTTTCTTTCTTTTTTTTTTTTTTGGCGCAGTTTGCAATAGTTTTATGTAGTATTCATGGCAATATTTGTCACAGTTTCAAGCAATTTGTTTCCCGATCTGCAGCCTGTTTTTGTTATATTTTCCGCAGCAATTTTGGGAAGCTTCCTTGCAGCAAGCTGCTGCGATCCAGTTGCTAGTTTTGTAGCAGTTGAATAACTAGTTTCATAGCAGTGTAACTGCCATTTTGCAACAATCCAGTAACCTGTTTCGCTAATGTTTAGAACCTATTCTTGCATTAATTTTGACGGTAGTCGTGTTCGCTGCAGGTTTGCATTCCACTACCATTTGCCTACTCATTTCACGACAGTTCTGTTGTCATTTTACTGTGGCTATCTTGTGAGTTTCACAACCTCTTTTTGTGTTGACGTGTGGTAGAATTTGGTATAAACATGACCCCTATAGGGTACATGAGTAAATATATTCATGGGAAAACTTAGAACAAATGATATATATGTTTCATCTCAAGGGGTGTATTAGAAGTAATAATATTGTTAGTACAGATATTGAGGTGTTTCTACTCGAATAGGAAAAGATTTCATAGAAAACCTAAATATCGATACTAACAATATTATTACTTCTGAAACTCCCCATTGAATTGAAACATATATATCATGTATTCTAAACTTACTACAAATATATTTTACCTGTGTATCCCATACGAGTCATGCGTGGAACGCCAAGTTCTACCATACACCAACAAAACTAGGGGTGAAAACGAATCAAGCTGTCGCGAGCTATTCGAGCTTGGTTAAAAAAAAACTCGGCTTGAACTCAAGTTTGATTTGTGGCTCGTTTAGATTCGAACTCGAGCTCGAGCCTATAAAAATCATAAGCAGACTCGATAAAATAATATATATATTTTTAATAACATTTTTATATTTTTAATAATATTTTATTATATTTTTTATAATATTTTATTTATTGTATTTTAAAATAAAACGATGTCGTTTTGGTTTAGTCAAGCTATTCGCGAGCGTAAATTTTTCTTTATTGAGCCGAGCTCAAGCCTATATAAATGTTCAAATCAAGCTTCAGCTCGATATAAAAAGCTCGAGCCGAGCTCGAACAAGTTAAAACTCGGCTTGATTCAGCTCGTTTCCACCCCTAAACAAAACAAAAATAGGCTATGAGCAACCTTGCATGGGTGTCAAGCCATTCACTTAATTTAGTCTTTTGACAAACAATTATTTTCACTTACTCTCCTAAATCATTTTTTTTTTAATTCCCAAGTTGATTGCAATGAACACAAGAACTTAGAAGGGAAAAAATTGATAATTCCCCCCAATCTCTTTTTTGTGTGCAAGAGGGGAGGGAATTACGACATGCAATAAAGGTTAATGCTTTCTGGTGACTTGTAAAATATAGCAAATGTCCGGGTACTTCAGTATTTTATGATGCAAAAAAATAGAAGTTTTGTATTGTCCCAAATTACAAAAGGAAGTGCATCACTGGATATGAATGAAAAAGAAAACACAAGGACAGTTCACCGAAAACAACTGTAATAAAAGTTATACATACTCATAATATCAACAAAATCAATTAATGTTTCAAATGAGATGACAGATGCCAAAATCAGAATATTGGTAAAATTGCACAAAAAGACAATAAATTCTAAACATAAACAAATGACAAAATAAAAAGTAGGAGTAGGGGTGGATTCAAGCCAACCATACTTTTGCTTGCTCGAGCTCGGCTCAACCTAAAAGGATGTCACTAGAGCTCAAACTTCAAATCTGGCTCAAGCTCAGCTCGGCATACAAAGTTTTAGGATGGTCTGCAGCTCAGGTAAGAATAGGGGGAAAAAAACAATTTTGATGTTTCAATTACCAAAAAAAAAAAAAAAAAAATAGACAAACAAAATAACAAAACAAAAACACGATATATAGTGAACCAGTTCTTGGCAAGTGTTAATCATGGATTTTTGTATGTATTTTACAAACCAAAAAAAAAATCAATTTCATCTACACCACAAAAAACAACAACAACAATAATAATAATTGGCATTTTTACGAAAAAAGAAAATTTATACCAAAAAAAAAAAAAAACCCAATAAATACACAAATGAATATGAAATATATACCCCAAAAAAAAAAAGGATATAAAGAAATAAATATAAAATCTATACAAGAAAATAATAAATCCGCACATACAAAACCAGATCCATACAAAATAATAATAATAATTATTATTATTATGATAATAAACCTACACAAATAATGGTGGGATTGGTGCATCGGAGCAACAACGGATTGCAGCTACAGCAGAGCGGTGGAGGGCTGAACATCTAATTTTGTTTTAACGGCAGAGTGTGGGTATGTGCAATGTTCTTCACCGACGGGGTCGAAGTTCAAAGAGAAAGAAGCGAGGCCAATGAAGGGTTGAGGCATACCCAGGGTGACAAATTGCATCTAGTTCAATAGGAAAGTTGGGGGGGGTGATGAGGCCGATGTAGAGAAAGAGTTATGACAGAGAAAGAGATGGGAAAAAATGTGTACTATAGGGCAAGTTTATCATACATACTATTACCAAAACTATGTTATTTTGGGGAGTTTCGAGATGCTACTAAGCTTGCTGACCCGAACAATTAATGGCTTGAGCTCAGTTCAGATTTTAAACGAGCCACAGAATAGGCTCAAAATGGGCTTGCTCTCAAGGCTATGAGACGAGCTTGAGCAGCTCGGTTCATGGCAACTCCTAATTAGGAAACATAAGAAGGGGGGGGGGGGAAGGATCTTTATATGTAAAAACTAATCGTTGCAACAAAAGCAAGGACACCAAGCAGGGGAAAAGACACCAACAAAAATTTTCTAGGTAATGTTGGAAGAAATAAATTAGTATTGCACATCATTAATCTAGTTGAAATAGAAACAAAAGGTGACTATTCAACTTGTTTGTTTCTTGTTTGGAAGGAAATTAAGTTTTGCATGTACCCAAGAAGACACAACATCAAGCGAAAAAGCAACCCTTCTAAACAAAACTATTACTTTCAAACAATGTTAAACAATCAAATTTTTTTAGTTTTGATTTTATGTCGTTGATTCACCACAATTGCTACATTGATATTAATGTATAAAGAGGCTAAAATAGTTTTTAAAAAATCTACCATGATATCAATACAAGTACTCAAAAAGATTAACCACAATAAATTAGTCTAACATTGTTTTGAAAATAATAGTTTTGATTCATCACAGTAGCTACATTGGTATTAATGTATAAGGAGGCTAAAATAGTTGAAAAAAATCTACCACAGCATCAATATAAGTACTCAAAACTAAATAAGATACACCACAATAAATTAGTCAGAGAATAAGTACCGTTTTAAATGCTTATGAAAATTATTCATAATATTACGAATACTATAATAAAATTCATGGATGAAATAGATAAATATATATATATATATATCTAAAACAACACTTTGCAACATTTACTATTTGATTTGATAAATGGTAACATTTTAATTCATTGGCTTTTATTCTCTCGTTCAGCAACATGATCCATTGAAATACATATTATTCTATACTCCTTTGTTCCATTATATATGTAGATGTATAGTAATATACATATTATTAGTACTAGAAATATATAATGCTAATCATTCCATCTATGTCCAAGATATGATAGCATCATTATGGTTAAAAACGCTAAATGACCTCAAATTACCTAATCTTTATGGGTTCACCGAGGAATATGGCAAAGGTACGAGCATTCAGATTCAATAGTTGCAGTTACACCTACTAATATCTTATATTTACATGCAAGCTACAAGATTTCCTTGAACAAAACAGAAACCGGGCTCTTAATTTTGAATAAGAAAATCAACAACCTGGGTTTCACGGGTTCACAAGACAGCAAAAGCCTGTTCACAGGTGGGGGCAAGGCTACCTTCAGCTAACCTCCCCAGACCCTGCAGTGGCAGGAACCTTATGCACTGGGACTGCACTAGAAAAAAAAAATGACCAATGAAGAAAATATGGCTTTGGCATTCAAAAACAAAACTAAAAAAAGATGGTTGGGGAATCATGAGAGGATAATTTTCTAGATTTGTTTCTCAACATGGTTTTCCTATTTTTCGTGAAAATCCCATGTGATTTTTATAGCATGGAAGCCTAGCTTAAAATGAAAACATGAAAAGAAATAGGATCAATTGCAGAAGGAATGTTGGATGTGCCATGCCAGTGCCTTTATTCGTTTTCTTTTAAGGGCGGAGTGAGGCAGAATTGCTAACCATTTTTGAAAAGCCAAGTTTTCTTCAGAGCATACTTTCTTTAGCTCCTTTTTGCTAGTGTCTAAAAACCTTATTTTTTCTATTACCAGACATAGGAAGGCACTTCAATATCTTGGTGGCTATATTGTTCATTCTAAACAACTTAAAGTGACACCTTTAATTTTCATTCTCAAAACTCAAAGTGACACCCTTAATTTAGGTAAAAATCCTATGATCTTCTACCCCAGGTACGTATGCATTTTTTCTTACCCACTAAAAAACGTTCATAAATTAGCTGTTAAAGCGCATGTTACACAATGATATTATTTGTCGCATTAATCCACAATGTTACTTAACACCCACCTCCTTTTAGGAAGAGGCTACTCATAAAACTCTTCATAATTGCTAGCTACAATATAACCTGAGGACAATATCAATTAGATATTATATGAAATACAACAACAATAACAACATAAGCCTTATCCCACTAGGTGGGGTCGGCTACATAGACCACACGACGTCACTGTGTTCTATCAAATAGATATCATATGAAATAAAGGCAAGGAAATCAATTTCTTCATTTCATAGGAAAATATGTTATCTGATAAGCTCTACTGAACAAATACCTTGAATCTTATTTCAAAGTAACTTATGGTGGCATTTGATTTCTTTAAGCATTTGTCTAATTAGTATTGTGTTGAAGGAGATTTAAAATGGATCATCTAGTGAGCAAAGTGTTGTCCCAATTACTTGGAGTCAGCTATATGAATTACATTATGCCATTCCATTCAATCAATGGCCATAATTTTATCAATAAATGATACACATGTTATATTTACATATGCATTTGTTAAAAACGCTATACAATAGGAGTCCTACAGATTGTCATCATAATGCAAACATCATGCAAAAGTTAATAGAATATATATATTTGATCAATAAAAGAAATAGTTATGAATAGCTGATAAGTAATTCAATTTTTCCATTAAGTCTTCAGATGATATATTAAACCACTAATATATATATGTGTGTGTGTGTGTATATATCCTTAGTTGGACCTCGAAGGAAGGCCCTTAAAGTTAATACCACCAAAGATTTTACCTACCAAATGAAAAAGGTGTTTGGCCGGAAAAGAGAATTCCAGAGCTCCATGAAGGTGTGAAACTTGCATTTGTACTGGCTTGAGTAAAGCCAGTTTTCTCCTGAAATGATTTCATCTGGTTATTCTTAGTCTCAGACACAGGATTATGTTGAGCAGCATGAGATCCAAATGCTGATAAACTTTCTTCTTTCACAGTGTTTGCTTTCAGCCAGCTAACAACATCACTAAATTTCTCCTGCAGAAAGTAAGTAAATAAAGAACAAACATAAAAAAAATAAAGAAAACCCATTATGTAGAAGATTCCAGTCAAAACTGAAACTATTTACAGCAAGCAAAGAAGCATCCTCTAGAGAAGGCTTAGATGGCAACATATGTAAAGTGATTACAGAGCATCTAGCTAAAACATAATTTCCATCATGGCTGTAACTACGGCACAATGAAACTTGATGAAGCCCAGGGGAAAATATTAAAGTAAATTCTGGTTTAAATATTGAAAGCCAGCACTGGCTCTAAAATTTCAGTGCAACCTCATTGGTGCTTGAGCTAGGGAAGCAGAATTTATATTGACTGATATAGCAAAGGCTTCATGGAATAGAAAAGTTACGGCCCCGTTTGGTAACATTTTTATTTTCTGTTTTTCTGTTTATATTTTCAAAATTTTGTAAATTGGCAACAGATTCATGTTGGTCAAATCTGTTTACGTTTTTTTATTTTCAAAAAAATAAAAACTTAAACAGAAAAATCTAAACAGAAAAAAAATCTTTTCACTCTGTTTTTTTCTATTGCAAACATTTTGTTAATTCTAATACTTTGTCCATTTTTGTTACCTCAAATTAAAATAAATTATTTTATTCAAATATTTTATTAAACTAAAATTATTTTTAATAAACAATATAATTAAATTAAATTAGTTAATTTAATTAATAAGAAATATATATTATTAAATTATTTTTAATAAATAATAAAATAAAATATATTAATTTAATTTAATAAATAATTTAATTAATATAAATATATTTTATTATAATAAATATCATAATTACATTAAATTAATTTAATTAACTTACTTAATGTGAATTATATTTTATTAAATTATTTTTAATAAATATCGTAATTAAATTATCTAAATTATTATGAAATATATTTTATTCAATTATTTTTAGTAAATAATATAATTAAATTATAATTAATATATTTTATATTTACTGGATTAAATGATATAATATTTTATTTTATTCTATTGTTTTTAATAAATAATCTAATTAAATTAAATTAATATAAAATATATTTATTAAATTCAATTAATTTTTAAAAAACTAATAAAATTAAATATTTTATGAAAATAAAAAATTAGTAATTGTAAACGAAATTGTATTTTCAAACGAGTTTCAGTTTTTATTTCAAAAAAAGAAAATAACAATAGAAAACAAAAAAAGAAAACATAAACACATAAACGTAAATAGAAAAACGACAGTGTTACCAAACGGCCCCCACGAAACTCCAAACTTATAGGTCAGTTCACATATTATATACATCACACATCACATATCATGTATATGTAGGTAATAAGCATATGCACATGCAAATATGTATCCAGATCACTAAGCCATTGGCCATTTATATGCAAGTACCCAAAAATGATGAGTGAGAACCATAACTTTACAGATTATTTCATGGCCATAGAAATTACCATTATGCTTGATGCATGAGCTAGGTAGTCTTTGACTCCATCCTCCCAAAGCTCATCAGGGTGATTTTGTAATTGTGTTTGCACCCAACTGTTTGCCATAAATGCCAATGGTTAACATGGCAAAGATATAATTTATGCCACCAAAAAATTATTAATAATAATAATAATAAAGGAAAATTTTGGCCACATATACATTAAGTAAATGGAGAAACTCATGCTCAGAATGCAGTAAGGTTCAAGATTAGAGCCCAATGAAGAACTCTTTTCTTTTCTTTTTCATACATTTGAAATTAAACTTTTATTTGGGAACAAGAAACAAAAATTTGAATTCATGAAAGAAAAAGGGGGAGAAAGAAATTGAAAAAACTGAACTAAATGCTTTTCAAGCATCAAAAATTCCCCTCAAATTCTCTGCAACAGTTATCTTTTCAGCTAAAACAGATAAATAAAAACTAATCAAACCAATCAGTCATCAATGAATAACAAACAAAAGCAATGTATAACCAAAGCACATAGAGTGGACTAAAAAGAATAGACCTTGCAAATTGTGTATTGAGAGCTCTAACGTGCTGTCTAGATAATTCAGCCCGGTGCATATCCAATGGTGGGGTCTCCATTGACTGCTGCTGAGATGGTTCTGCCCGATGACCATCAAGAAGGGATCCTGCCGTTATTCTTTTGCTAAACTGCAAATCATTGTAAAACAAAATAAATAAGTATTCGTACAACCAACATGTTATAGACATGCAGTGAAAATATATTTTGAAAAGATGCTCAATTGTACTGGACTGGAGTATCATGCACCGACACAATATTCGCCTGTAGCTCTTACATTGAGGATTCTCATAGAAGCTAGGGGAGGATTATTTAGTTGAATTGCAATTTTTTTCTTTTTGATAAGTTATTCATTTGAGTTGTAATCTAACTTCTAAATCCAATTCATCAAACACAAAAGTGTTTGAAATCTGATCTAGAGGGCTATCATCATTTTTTATTTGCGATTCACAACAACTAACATAATTTTGAATTCAAAACACAAACTTGCCAATCAAAGCATAAGTCTGGGTTATTAGTTGAAGTCATCAAAAAATCCTATCTGCATATTTCCAAAGCTTTAAGAGGCAAGGTCTAGCTCCCTGGGCCTTCATAGCAACCTATCAACCCCTTTTCTTTTTTTCTTTTGACTTTGTTCTTTTTTTTTTTCTTTTTTTTTCTTTACGAGTATGATTTCTTATGTCTTTTCCTCATTAATTAAGCCCATGGGCTGTATATTAGAACCCTCCAAAACTCCCTGCATCTGCTTCCACCCCCCCCCCCCCAAAACAAAAAAAAGGCAAACAAACAAACAGAAACAAAGCAACAAAAAAGAAAAAGAAGAAACATGTGCCTCCAAGCAGCATTGAAATCCTGCCCTCTCCTTTGGGGAAGGAACATGAGTTACCAACCACTCTATCTACGGCAATGGAACCATAATATGTATCTTGATACTGGAATGGTAGACAGATACATTTCCAATTTATCAGTTGGGGTAAACCATATAAACCAATGACGGTCATGATTGTCCATTTCCGGGATTTCATGTAGACACGACTCACTACTCTGAAAGCAAATAGCTTTCGTTTTCACCCAATACAGCAAGATGGCATTCAAGATGCTAATTAAGAAGAGCCAAGACAATCAAAAATCACTTATCTCCAGGAAGATCCTCCTTCTCCCCCCCCCCCCTTTTTGTGGAAGAAAAGGAGGATCTGAACAAAATCAGGGAAACGGAAGAGATCCAAGAGAATGGAAAGGAAAAACAGATAATGAATTCCACTTTCACTGTAAAGACACCAAAGACACGTGCATTTACGTAACAACAGTGCCAATATTGGTATCCCATCAAGGTGCTACTGTGTCGGGTAACTTGTACGAAGGGATTTATGTCACCACAAACAGAGACAAAAGCAAGTGTTGGACTCAAAAAGATTACAAATTGACTTGCCATACTATTAGTATTTTCTATTAGATTATTACTAGTTAGTGATCCAGGAAGAGTGCCTGTTCTATCAGTCAGATCATATTTTTTTTTTTTTTTTTGAAGTTCTATTCCCGGAGATGGGTAGAACTATCTGGTTGCAACGGTTCAATTCCAGAGGAACATAAACTACAGAAAATATCTAAGTTAAACTGTTTGTAGGTTTCTCTGTCAAGTGAGCAAGCCTCCACTGCAATATTTCCACACCGAAAATGGAGAAGACTTGAGACTAGAATGAAAATGAGTGCTCAAGGAACTAACAACAAAGACCAACCATCAATTTCAGAATCAAGCAACTAACAACTAGGAATCAGAAATCTCCGTATTCAGTGAAATTCATGAGCTGAAAAGAAATATGGACCCAGTTGCCACTAAAAACACCATCTTTAATTCGAAAATAGTTTCATACACATCCATCAGTCTCCCAATTAATAAGCATTATGTTCCCAAAACACTAATAAAACAACGCATATAAATATATTTATATTTATATATACACACACACATCAGTAGAAAAAGGTTGAAGCTCAAGCAACGGATTGCAGACAACAATTCGATGAAGCTGGAATAGACGAGAGAGAGAGAGAGAGAGAGAGAGAAACTAGGGTTTCAGAAGCTCAAGCAACCGATGGTCCACTACAATTCGATGAAACTGGAATAGATAAGAGAGAGGGATTAGGGTTTCAGAAAAGGGGGATGAAGCAAAAGCTTACAAGCGAGTCGGTGGTGTTAGAATTCGAGTCCGGACCTCCGAATCGCTTTCTTCCTATCATTACTGACTGATTGAGATATCGTTTGATTTTGCGATGAAGAATTTGTTTTCTGGTGGATTGGGCGGATATCAGACGAAACCAGAGTGCAATGGGCAGAAGGGTCTTAATAATGGGAATTTTGACGAGGAAGAATCTTGTCCGTTAAAATTGCGTGGGGTTGCGAAATTTCAATTTTACCCGTTCGATTGAAGATTACAATCAGCGGCTTTTGCACATGCGCCGCGTGCCTGGGTTATCGTTGTGTAAGGCTAATGGGTTACATCCATAGACCCACTGAGATTTCGTTCCCAACAATTTCATAGTTGGGCTTAATTGGGCCCTTGTAGTGGAGCCCGAGTTGGCCCATCTGTCTCACTCCTCTGTCGTTTCTCCGGTGCTTTTGCCTTGTTGGGATATGTTTGGAATTAAAGGGAATGCAACAATGTAACCAGCCAATAGTACGAACGAATTAAGCATTTGACAAATTGCTTGGGAATCAACTCATGAAAAGTTTGCTTTTCAATGTTTTATAAACTAAATGAATAAGTTGGAATGTATTTTTTTAAACTTCATCAATAAACGAATTAAGCTCAAATAAGAGTAAACTTGATTGAATAAAACTCGCGAACTAAATTATTTATTATTCGTAGATATGATTATTTAAATATTCACAAATAAGTTTATTTATAGTTCATAAATAGTCTCGATAATTGTTCATGTATAAGATTATTTGTCGCTTGTAAGCAAGTTTGTTTATAAGTCGTAAATAGTCTCATTTAAATGTTTATAAATAAACACATGAAAACTTTTAATATATGTTTGTTATGTTTATTTGTCAAATTATTTTATTAATATGTATGTGAGCAGACTCATTAAAAGACTTGTGAGCAGATTTAACAAAAAAACTTACGAAAAAAATTTCTAAGTAAATTCGACAAAAACTCACGAACAAAATCAATTATTATAACTCAATAATAATATTATTGAAATACTATTAAAATATAAATGTACATAATAATATATTTTATATAATAATATATCTTACATAATAATATATTGAATGTTATATTTTATACAATATTATATTTTGCACATCAAGTAAGATAATGATAGTTTAATCTTACGTTTATGTGATAAATATTACGATCTTGATTACTTATCTACTTTTTTCTCTCTCTCTCTCTCTCTCTCTTTAACAATCAAACATGAGATTATTTAGGACGATTAATCCAATCTAATCTTATCTGGTGAATCGAATAAACCGGTGCTTTCTACACCTTTCTCACGGGCTGACCCATTTGTGGTGCAATGTAGATTACATTCAACTTTAAACAGGTAGGGAAAAAATTTACGTAAGATATTCATATTAGTTTCCTAACATATTTATAAAAACACTAAAAACATATCCTATTTAATTGACCACACAAAAATTTTTCTAAGCTATTCTCTACTGTATTAAATTATTCATTTTCTAAACTATTAATTTTTTTTATTGTTTTACTTTACGAAAGAAATTGAATAAATTAGGAGAGAGAATTTAAAAAAATTTCACGAAAATGAATAAAACTCCCCTAAATATAGAAAACCATTTTGGTCGAAATCTAAAATAGGAACACCAGAGGGAAGATGATGGAAAGTCCAAAAATAAACAAATGAATAAATAAAATACACCCTTTTTTTTCCTAAAATAGAAAATTCTCTTATTTAAGTGGCTAATTTCTCATCTATGTTATTATATAAATAAAACATTAAGGTTATATTTTGGTAAGTGAAAAAAGAATATAATAAAATCTATTCTCACTTTAACATATTCTCAAGTTTAGTCTTAAAAAATTAAGTTAGAATTTTATTCCATAGGAATAGCTAGCCGCTCCTATATTAAGTGAGAAAAGCATTTCACAATTTAAATGATGAAATAACTATTCTACTGCAATTAAAATTTGATCCAAAAATAAAAAAAATAAAAATAAAAAACAAGTAATTACTTTATAATAAAAAATTTTCTTAATTATTTTCTTGAGTTGTAAAATGGCCATTTTACCACGTAATCTTATTTTCGAACTAAATCCAAACTTGAATTGTAAAATGATTATTTTACCCTTAGATCTATTTTTTTTAATTCAGATTTTGGGCTTTCAAAAGGTTAACAAAAAATTCTTTAATATTACTTAATAACTAAGTAAACTTTGATATGATCCAAACTCGGTTTATAAAATGACCTTGTTTTTTTACCCAAATTTACATTTTGGGCCTCCCAAAAGGTTAAAAAATATTTATCGATGTATTTTTTGATAATAATAAAATTTTATCTTCATCCGAACTCAAATTGTAAAATAACGATTTTACTCTTAGGCCTTTTTTGTCTAAATTTACATTCTAAATTGTCCAAATTATCCTTGACATAATTTTTTAATGATGAAACAAATTTCAATCCGATCTAAATTCAAACTATAAAATGATTTATTTTGCTCCTACGCTTGTTTTTGGGCTAATTTGTATTTTAGACATCTTAAAAGACTAAAAAATATTTTTTTAACATGTTTCTTAATAGTTAATAAAATTTTGGCCTAATTCAAATTTGAATTGTAAAATGATTATTTTACCCCTAAACCCTTTTTTTAATTCAAAATTGTGCTCTGAAAATAATTTTTATTTTTATTTTTTTTAAAAAATTAATGTTAGTAGTTTTTATTATATTTCATTATATTTAAAATATGTAATCAAATTATAAAAATTTGAATGTTTATTCTATTACTATTATTTTCATGTTAGTAACCAGTACAAAGGAATGGAATGAGCATTTTATTTAATTCTTACTCCTTATTCCATTTCATCCTTACGCAGCAAATATAGCATAAGAGTATTAATGAAATTTTAATTTTGTTGAAACATTTTAGTCTCCTAAAAGAGCCTTCAACCATTCAAATTTTAAATCAAATGACTTTTAAAAACGAGTATTTCTGAAGCTAAAAAAAAATTAATTAAACTTTAATTTTGACGAAGCATTTTAGTTTTCTAAAACACTCTTCAACCATTCAATCTTAAATCAACTAACTTATAAAAACTGACCCTAATTAAGGCATTTTACAAATTTAAAATTTTTAACCAACAAATCATTTTACTTTTATAACCCTAATTAATTAGGCAAATAAAATAATAACCACAAACAATAGTACACTTTTCGTTTTGGAAATATACATACCACCTTCTGAAAGAGGTGGGTAGGATGGGACGATACACCTATACCTTAATTATTTGCCCCCCTAATTTAGTAGTTAATTTTTTTTTTTCTCTTATCTCGCATTCATTAGCTCTAGCTAAACATAATATAAATAAGCCTATTTGCAAATTTAATCAATAATATTTGTAATTTTACCAATAATTATCCTATATTTTGAGTTGGAATCGGAAGGTGAGCGTGGGAAAATGAGCGATCAATCATTGGAGCTCTGCCCATTGCTCATCCATCGATCATCCTAAATTGAATTCCCACGGATAAAAATTCCACAGAAACACTAGCTAAATCTCATCCTTTTCCTTTGTATTTAATCCTACCTATGACCACCGTGAAAGTAAAACTAGACTAACTGCCTTTTCTCCTCAACTTCTTCTCATCCTTTTCCTTTGTATTTAATCCTACCTATGACCACTGTGAAAGTAAAACTAGACTAACGGCCTTTTCTCCTCGACTTCTTCGTCTTGTCTTCTTTGTGCCATCTTATTTTCCCCTCCGTGTTTGGCAACGGAATTAGAAATTGGACTGCTTCGACCAGGGGCTCTGCTATCAGGAAGCAACTTCAAGATGATTCCCATGGCTATCAGCAGCAGCCCCGTTCCGTGTTGTTCTGTCAACGGCTTTGTAAATATCAGGTACGACAACAACAAAGTGACAGCCTTTCTAGCCGTTGTTACCTGATACCAACCAAGACATCCACTCGTTACAAATCATTTGCGTAATAATGATATTCAATAGCGTTTGGAATTCTAAATAATTAAAAAAAAAATAAAAGATTGGCGTTGAAGTGATAAAATTGATACGTAATGAAATTTGATTAATAAAATTTAAAAATTTTTGAAATTTTTTTTGGATTGTTTTAGAAAAATCTAAAGCTCCAAGCAATGCCTTAATGTGGAAATTCATATACATGTGAAAGAGACATGTTGAAATCTTCCGAGGAAATTTCAAAGAAATAGAATCAACTTCCGGTATTTCTAGAAGACTGAGGCTTTAAGTGTGCGTTTGGCAATCTACTCAGTTTTTTTGGTTTTTTTTCAAAATTATCATATTTATCTTCTTATATTTTTAATTTCTTTAAAACTATGAAGGATAAAAATGTCAAATTAACAAAATATTAAAAAACTAACTATTAAAACATTAGCTTTTTTTTTTTCTTTGCAAAAAAAAAAAAAAAAAGAAAACTAACTTTTTAACAGGCATTTACTAATTAACTACTGAAAAGTTAACTTTTTTGTGTTTGGAAAGGAGAAAAAACAACAAACTTTTAGTTTTTTTTGTTAATTTGATATTTAGCTTTTATGATTTAAAAGAAATTTAAAATGTAAAAGAATAAATTTAATCATTTAAAAAAAAAAACTGAGTAACTAGAAATGAGAGCCTACAAGTGACAAACGGATCCTGAGAGGAAAACAGTTTAATTACCATGGCAGTGGTGGCAGCCCCAAAAATGGCGATGAGTGACAAAACGGAGACTTGACCGACGAAGGTGGCCATGGCTTCAAAGAATAGTACCCCGTATACATAAGGATGCTGCAAAGGAAATTAGAGAATTAAAAAAAAAAAAAAACCAAAAAATTCAAAAAGTAACAAAGAATGCAGATGCCGTTCGAAGGAAAAAAAAGGATTTATATTTGTTTGGATCTTTACCTGGGAACAAGAATTCCATGCCCTGAACAATTCTCCTGTTAGAATCATGGGCGGAACCAAGAAAGGCAACCCGACCACTGTTGAGCAGAACAACATCTCCATCTATAAGAATAAAATTGACAGAAATTAAAAAGATATTAAATGAGCCTATGCCCTGAGTTCTACTCATAACCATATACGATAATTGGCAATAAACAACAATTCACCTGTGTAGTTTCCGGTCTCGTGGTAAAAATTGCTTCTTGCAAATTACCCAAAAAGGAATCCATCACTAGAGCGCCCGCAACCATTACAACGCCAACGATGCTGAAGTTTGGAGATGTGTTAGCATCTGCTAAGGTGAAAAGGATAAGGCCAGCGACAAGAAGCAGAGCCAAGACGTATTCATGAGGAGGGTATCTCCTCCTCAAGCCGGGAATGAAGGCTCCCATTACCATGACAGGCAGTACCTGTAATCCCACAACCACAAAAGCTCAAACTGTGTCAGGAAAAGAACAAAGGGTGCGTTTGGAGCTCTACAAATTGTAAAAAATTTCAGTTTGACAAATTTTTTTGGTGTTTAGTGTGCAACCCACTTTTAGAATTTTGTATAAATGAACAATGCCGAATCTGTTCGAACAAGGTCTCTTGATCCGTTTGAACGGATTTAAATAGTAAAGAATTCATTGAATGGAACTCACCAGTTTTTTTTTTTTTTCAATCTAAGGCCAATCCATTCAAATGGATATTTAAACGGTACAATAACTATCAGTTTGAACGGATTTATGTAGAGCCACAATGGTGCTTTTTTTGAAACTCAAGAAACTGCGCACGCGATTTTCACAAAATTTTTATAAGTCGTTTAATGTCTTGCTCATTATGTGTATTTTTTTTTAAGGTAGGTACACTTTTTTTGAAGTTGACAAGAGTTGTAAGGAGTTGGAGCTTTATAAAGATTTGTAGAAATTTATTGAGATTTTTGAAATTTTGTAGAGCTGCAAACACCACCCAAACAACTAATCAATAAAGATTTCAAACGGGCATTTTGAAAAATTGACGAACAAGAAATTCCCATTGAGCATTACGACGTACGAGCTTCATGATATAGAATCCAAGCAATTCGACAAACACATCTAACTAACGAGAATGTTTTTATATCAACATTAGAATGAAAAATAAAGAGAAAAAGCCTAATGCTGTCCCAAACATAATGTACGTACCTTGGTGGATTTAAACATGAGCTGTGCTGGGTAGTTGAGAAAAGCCAGGGACCCTTTGGTTAATCCATGAGAACCCATAAGAACTGCAGAGAGCTTCACATATGTTCTCCAAGGGTTCACCATTTGCTTGAGGGTGAATCCTTGAAAGTGTATTAGTATCAAATACACGAATCCTTGTACAAAGGTGAAATACCATCCGTAGCTGCAAACAAATAGCATATTCGTGGAATTCTTACCCCCCAAAAAATAAATGGTTAATTCGAGAATATGAAATCATAAAAAATTGTTCCAAAAAAAAAAAAAGAGCATCTTGAACTAACCTGAATTGGAGCCGATTGTAGACGTACTCTTGCATCATAAAATTGCATTTTGTGATTGATAAACCCAGTTAACTTCAATTTCACGAATCATGAACAAATTAGCTCTTTATCATCATGTTTGGAACTTGGAAAGGAAAAGGAAAAGAAAAGGATGCTTAAAAAAAAAAAAATGAAGTGAAGGAAAATAAGTTTCTTCTATTTGTTTGGCTTGGGAGAATGAGAAAAAAATAATAATAGATAATATGTAAAAAAAAAATCGCATTTTTTTAATCTATTCGACATAAAAAGTGAATATGTATAACTAATTTATTAGTTTAATTTTCCTTGAAAGATAAGTCCGGAAATAGAATATAAGATCAACTTAACTAATGGAACAGTTCACCAAAAAACTAAGAAAGAACGACAGAAAGCTGTAGGCATGAGGCTCTTCCGTAAGCACTCACAACAGAATTACTTAAACAACGAGAAATAAGTTTCACTGACAAGTGAAACAGAACCAATGCAGGGAAATAAAATTAAAAAAAAAAAAAAAGAAAAGCTATCGAAAACAGAATAACTAAAAGACAAGGCTTTTCTCCCAATTGAGAAATTCCCAAGATCTTTACATAGAATTTTCTTAGGCACCAAACAGGGGAATTGACCATTAAAATTCAGAAATTGGAACAATAAACAAACACAATCTCCATTTAATATTCATATACATATAGAATAGATGACAAAAACAGAGATTGAACGTACCTCGCAAATGCCATTGACGAGGTAACCAAAGAAGAACCCAGATGAGCAACTGAGGAATTGTTGCCATTTGGGTCGATCAGAGAGCGAAATCCCAAACAGAGACCTAGCTTGATCTTCGCTCTTCATCTCTTATCAAACCCAAATCACCCCCACCAACGAAAATCAAAATAAACCCAAAACAGAGAATTGAAAGAGAGCTCGCACGGAAAGCACCCGATCCGCGTTCTGACCAAAGACAAAAAGTGAGAAATTTTAACTAGAAGAAAAGTATCGGAAGCAGGCTCTCCAAGTCCTGTATCACTGTCTGTTTCTCTCCGCTTTACGAATTGCGATAGAGCCACGTACAAAGTGACAGCTTAGAGTGAGAGAGAGACAGAGAGAGATCAATCGTTTTGTCGTTTAGGTCAATAATTGGTAATTACGCAAGAAGGGTCGTGACCCACCTAGGAAAAACAGACACAGAGAGAGGGGATATTGGCGTGAAGCCCGCTGGCAAGTATACAAATATACATATTATTTTATTCTAATTATCCCTCACTCGCAGTTTGTGAGATATTTTTCTGTTGGTATGTTTTCCACTAAAAGGGCCGTCTAAAGTGCTAAATTTTATTAAATTTTACATTATTGGGCGTATGATGTGCTTGTCAAAAAGTTAGAAATTCTTTTTGAAAAAATTTAAAGTTTTAAAAAATATATATAAATTTTTGGTGTTAAGAAATTAGAGAAAATTGAAAGTAATTTGAGAAAGTTAAGTTTTTTTTTTTTTTCGACACATCAAATGATGCCTAAGTTTGGAGCACCAAGAAATTTTTAACTTTTATCACTATTTACCAACCCTTTTCAACCTTTTACTAAATTTTCTAACATTTTTTATTTTTTCTAATTTTTCGAGCAACGCACCAAATGCTTGGCAAAAAAGGATTAGTAAAAATTTGTATTTTTAGTGCTTTAAACACCCCCTAAATAGTCCTTCCGTGCATGATTGATTAGCATATGCGCTTTGTTGCGAGTTAAAACCTTACGCTATCTTTAAGTGAAATTTATTTCCCATTAAATGGAAGGGTTTTAAGAGACGCGAAAATTAAGGGTATATTTAAAGTGATAAAAAGTAAGGTAAAATAAGATAAATTATGAGTTTGTAATTCATATAGTGAGATAAAAAATAAATAACTTTAAAAATTTTTCAGAGTTTTTTATCGTTTTTCAAAATTTTTTGTCAACCCAAAAAGCCTAAGTTTATAAGATATAAATTAATAGTCCAATATCTAAAAACCTCAAAAATATGTGTTCCTCAAATTGCAAACTATGAACAATTTATCTATTTTTGAGTTAAGTTAGATGTAATGCAAGAATTTTTCAAAAGTTACTCCTCATTATGTTTAATTTTAAACCTCTTATGAAATCTAGTAAAAATCTAATATTTGTAATATTTGTATGATTTTAAAATACATTGCAGTATGAAAATATTTACACGATGTGAGATATTAACCATCTCACCATACTTATAAAATTTAATACTCATATGACTTTAGAACACGTTACACTTGACAAGAATTTGGAACACGTTACAATCAATAAGAATTCACCCAACATTTTTCTGCTAATATTTTTCTAGGGCATCTTACGCGATGTAAGACATTGAGCGTTTCATTGTACCTACAAAATTTAATACTTGCGCGGCCGCATGTGAGACTTTGTAGTTATGGATTTCTCAAATTTATAAAAACAAAGGAAAAAAAATGGAAAGAAAATAAAATAAAAAGGAGGAAGGGTATAACATAGCAAAGGTCTACATGGTCGAAAAAAGACAAGTCATCAGATTGCGGTCGCCGGATAGCAGGACCTCATTGCCGACGGTGATGTGGATTATTTTTCTAAGTAGGTAAAAGTGAATCATGGTGGAGATGGAGTTTCTTGGGTTAAGGAAGATTGGGTCTATTTATTTGGCGAAATCGAAATTTGTTGTAAAGTCGTGGAGGTTTCTGTATATTATACACGTGTCAAAATATACGTACTTATATACTATGTTCATTGTGTACATGTATACTGAACACGTGTCAATTTTTTATGACATACATGTTAATCCATCAGCTATTTCTTCCATTTTACTGCATTAATATAGTTAGTTTTTATAACCAAGTTGTAAGTTGTATAGGGTTGTGGGTTTTGAAGTGATTCTTCTTAATTATTGTTAATTTTGAATCCAAGCTAGGTAGGTAAGGTAGACTCATGTATGAGCTATCTCATATGGTAGTTTAGATAGTTTAGATAGTCTGATATAATTTTTTTTTAGTTCAAAAAATATATATATATATATGTATATTAAATTTATCTTAAATTTTTGTAACCTAATTTATTTTACATTTAACTTTTTGTTCAGCCTAACTTTTTGTAATCTAAGTTACTTTATCTATAAACCTTTTATTAAGTTTGAGTAAACTCTAAATTCTGGGTATATGTTGTTAGCTTCTATGTTGCCCCAAATTACTTGTGCTAAGAGATTTTTTCTTTTAATAAGATCCTAAATACTCTCATTTCACAGGGGATGTTTGGTTGGTTAAAACCAACCAAAACTCATAAATTTTAACTAATTTTTTGTATTCTTTTCCAATCAAATTTTGTCACATATCATTTTTACATCAAATCTTTGTATCAAACACCCCCATAGTTGTAGTTTTGAGGTTGAATTTAATTATAATTTTAACATGGTATTAGAGTTAAGTTGTGACTTTTGAGCATGTAACCACACTTCGTGTAAAAGGATGTGTTACCTTTTATATTGTCCCACATTATTTATACTGAGAAATTTTAAATACTCTCATTTCACAGGAAATGTTTGGTTGGCCAAAACCAACCAAAACTCATAAATTTTGACTAATTTTTTTTGTACTCTTTTCCAATCAAATTTTGTCACATATCATTTTTACATGAAATTTTTGTATCAAACACCCCCATCGTTGTAGTTTTGATGTTGAATTTTACTCATAATTTTAACATGGTATTAAAGTTAAGTTATAACTTTTGAGTATGTAACTTACACTTCGTGCAAAAAGATATGTTACCTTTTATATTGTCCCACATTATTTATACTATGAAATTTTATTCTCCTAATAAAATTGTGGACAATCTCATCTCGTAACATTGATTTTGGGATCGAGTTCTCCTAATTCAAACATAGGTAGGCACTATCGCCTTCGGGACGGGGTTTAGTGATGAATTATAGGGATGTCAAGTATACCCGTACTCGGTGGGTACCCGCTTCACCCGCCCTGTTCGGGGAGGGTATGGGGATGTTAATAGCAGGGACAGGGATGAGTATGGAGATTTGAAATGTTACTCGCATGGGTACGGGGACGGAAACAGGTACGATAGTCCCCACCCCACCCCGTACCCGTTTAAATATTTATTTGTTAATTTTGTTGGCGTGGTGACTCCTTTAGAAGTCCCACATCGATTTCTCACAAAAAAGTGAAGGTCTTGTGAGGTTATAAATAAAGACCACTTCATCTTTGGTTAAGTGCATCAGTCAAAGTCAAATATTATATATATTTTTTTAATTTTATTTAATATATATATGTAATATATTTTTTTATTTAATATATATAATATTTATAATAATTTTAAATATTTATTTTATACATATAATATATAATTTGTAATAATTAATATATTTGACGGGTAAATGGGGACGGGGATAAGGAATTTATTATTTTGTGGAGACGAGTATGGGAAAATTTTTTTTCCCAAAATGGGGACGAGGACGGGAACGAGTAAGAGTATTGCTAAACGGGGACGAAGACGGAGACAGAGACAGGGACAGGGACGGGAAAGGTCATACCCGCTCCATACCCGCACGGGGACGGAGACGGGGACGGAAAAGGTCATACCCGCTCTATACCCGCCCCGTTAACATCCCTAATTAATTATTTATACGTGGACGGCGCGTTCGCACTGTGCATATAGAAAGATGGACCCACCTTCGAATTCGGTAGGAAAATTCTATGTACAGATGTTTTCTATGATTCTATGTCCGATCCGAAGATGGACCCACCTTCAGATTAACTCTAGAAGGCCAACATCTATGTACTTGTTCTATATATGTACGCGCGTGTCATGGTGGATTCGAAGGCAGAGCCCCTCAAATTCTAGAAGGAAACATTTATGCACGTGGCCTGTCCAGTGGTTCTTTGAAGATTCACCGTCATTTTCTTCTTTTAGTGCATTGACGGTGTTGATTATATGGATATGATATATATATATATATATATATATATATATGGATATGTAAAAACAAGCTTATAAAAAGCTTAAAAAGTACAAGGGAAATAAAAAACAGAGTTAAAGGAAATAAAAAGCCAGAATTATACATGAACAATTAAATTCTGCCTAGAATCCTTAGCTTGCTGGCTATATACAACCTAAAGAGATCAATTAACCTACATATTAGCCGTTAACTTCTTTCCATACATGTGACAGTTAATTTGCTTATAGTAAACAAAAATTGAATCACGTAAATGAAAAGAAAAAAAAAAAAAAAAGAATGACGCATACGCGCGCTGAGAGAGCGCGTCAAAATCAAATTGAGTGACTCCACAGGGACACTTCAATGTCACTCGCTAAATCATCCCAGCCGAAACTGCCGCCGAAGCAAGGCGGCGGAGAGAGCAGCGGTCCGTCTGCAATGTCCAGAGCCAACTCTTTCATTTCAAAAATGACCTCCAATTCCTTCACATTATCAGTCGCTCTCTCCCTACTATTACTAGATTCTCCTCCACTAATAGAGTCGGCCCTGGTGATTTCGCTCGGCCGGAACGCCTCCGCCGCCTCTGCAGCGGCGCTCCTGATGTCCTTTGAGTCTTTCGAAACCGGCACCGGCAACCGCCAAACCGAGTCCTCGAAGTTCAGGCACGCCGACTGGCCTCTCAGCGCCAGCGCGGCGACGTCGTGAGCCCTCGCCGCCATCTCCGCCGTCGGGTACGTACCGAGCCAGAGCCTCGACTTCTTATTGGGTTCGCGAACCTCGCAGACCCATTTGTCGGTATTCCTCCGACGGATTCCTCTGTACACTGGGTGCCTTGTCTCCTTGAACTTCTTCCGTCCGGCCCGCTTCTTCGGCCGGTTCGCCGCCAGTATGAGTTCTCCGTCTGAATGCGCCAATCGTTGGGAATGAGAGGGCGCCGGAATGTCGCTGGACTGGATGTCTGACCCGAATGGGTAGGGGTCGGAGTATGAGCTACCGGACATATCCATCGCAGTTTTTTTCCCCCCCCCCTTTTTTTTTTTGGGGTCGAGTGGTTTTCTGTTAGAGTTTCAGTTAGCTTGAGATTGAAGATAGAAGTGGCTTTATAAGTGACAAGTAAGAACGATAGTGGGTCCGCGAATCCACGATGAGGACGCGAACACGGGGAACGATTGCCAGGCTGGCAGCGTTGGTGCGTTCTTTTAAAACACGCGGTGGTTTTTTTGATGACGTGGCAGGAGCTTTTCATTAACTGGAAGACGGAAAGCACCTGGGTTTGTAGCTAGTAGCGGATTTGTTTGGGTTGTGTTGGAAGAGTAGGGAACTGCGTGTTGTTTTTGGAGGAGGTTTGAACTTGACTAATGATTTTTTACGAGCTGCTGATGTCATATGTCTTTCCACATTTTGAATATTCTATGCGATGCAGTACTCCAAGGTCAACAACAACGCAACGCTGGTACTTACCAAAAAAACAAAAAAACAACGCAACGCTGGCCACGATAGGGTCCGGAGCCACCCGACCCGTTATTTAAATTGATTTGGATACATTATTCGTGGGGTGGATTTGAAGGAAGAAAAAAAAGGCACGAGAGTGAACTTGGCATGTAAATAAATTCACAATAATAGAATCATATTACCTCAGCTCTATTTATATAATATGTTTAATTATGCAAAATATCAATAATTTGCTATCATAATATCAAGGGTAGAGTTAAAAAATTTTTTTACCCTGATCTATTAGTTAAGTATTAAACTAAATTTTTTTTTTACCTTGATCTATCGGGTTGAGTATAAGCCAAGTTATAATTGGGTATTAAATTTGGTTATGACTAAATATTAAATAGATTAAAAATTTTTCTCATATTGAGTTATAGGTTAGGTATTAAACTAGGTTAGTGCCCAGTATTAAATTGAAATATAGACAATTAGGTTAGTATATTATATACTATTATTATAAAAAAAAAATTTAGACCAAAATTTTACTTGTGCTATAATCCATTCTGGCACCTACATACCTCCACCCATGCATAGTATATTCAAAATCCAAGAACGTACTATAAATAAATCATAATATTATCTACAATGGGACTTGATTTTTTGTGTAACATATTCATAACAAAATGTGGGGAGGGGGTTAATTTCTCAAAACTTTTGATTTTTTTTTTTTAATTTGAATCTGGCCAAATGTACTACAACATTCCTTAAGGAATCGTCTAAACAGATCTCGTTCAAATGCAACCCTGAAGACAATTTGACAAATTCATCTGCTCAAAAATAGGTCGTTTGAACATCTTTAACAAAGAAATGAATTGTGGGTTCATTCATCACTCAATAACGAACCCTAAGTACCCTAACTCATATCTACGAGCATCAAGTCCAACAATACATGAATAATAGCATGCAAACAATTAAGTATGCTTGATCGATCAATTATAAATCTTAGGATTATTAAGAAAATTTGACATTTCTCACATATATAAATAATAATAAATTTTTAAATAAAAAGTAAATATCAACTATACACTATACAAAACACATATTAAACATGTAAGAAGTTCTACTTAATTTTGATGTGTAGAAAATTAAAAGAAACTTACAAAAGCCTTCAAACTTCTCGAGTTCGAATCTCTCGCCTCCATCATGATTTTCACAAACTATCACTACCACAATAATTACTGCATCCTAAGAAAAAGCTTCTATACTCTCTCTCTCTCTCTCTCTCTCTCTCTCCTCTCTCTCTCTCTCTCTCTCTAAATGAAAAGAGAAGAGAAAAATAAGAAAATTAAAGAATAAAAAAAGAAAAAGGGGATGGGCTCTTAGCCCACTCCTAAAGCCCAAACACAATTTTGAATCCAAATTAGTCAAAAAAATAAATAAACACCAAAATCCAGATATACAAAACCTCAAGTCTAAATTTGAAAAGGATCCAAAATCTGTAAAAAGTAAAAATTGGATATTACACTAGACATAACTGTTGGAACTAAGATAAATATTAAAACCAATTTATATATGCTAACTGGATTTTAATTTTGCAATATAGTTAACAACAAAAATTAAAATTGTAAACGTATATTGGGAGTGTTTGGAACGATAAAAAATGAAATAAAAGTGAGACAATTTGTGAGTTCATAATTTATACAGTGAAATAAAAATAAATAATTTTTAAAAAATTTTAGAATTTTTTATCATTTCAAATGGACCTATAATTCACTTAAAAGAAAAAAAATCGTGGCCTCGTCATCATACGGGCCTTAGAGATTGCTATCCTGACTAAATAATGAGTCAGTCTTGCTCACAGGTACTCCAAAATAATCCCTATTAGGAAATTTAATTCCTAAAAACTTATTAATTTATGATATTTTATTACCATGATTCTAAAAATATAAAATTGTATTAGTAAATTTTAATCAACGAAGTTTCACTAGCTAACACAGGAATAGTTTTACTGTATTTTTTTTGGGTTAACGAACCCGATTGAATAAAAAAATTACAGAGGAACCCAAGAAAAAAAATTGGTTAACTCACCCCAATTTTGCCTAAAAAATTGCCACGTGGCTTTCCGCCGCCACCCCGGGCCCCGCCCGGGGTGTTGGTTTGGGTTTGGGATTTATTAACTCTGTATTAGCCCAAAATCGGTGGCCCACTTTAAAATGATGAACCATTCCATTTCATTGCGCCAAAAATATGAATTGAGAACACGGAATTTGTGCAGTAACCAATTAGAAGATTAGAGTTGTTGATTGCGAACATTAGAGATGCCAATAGAATAGGTACAAGAGAGTACTTGATCTAATTAAATTCGTTAAAAAGTTATAGAAAAATATCTTAATAGGATTGGAATAGATTTGTGATTTAAATTTAATACCCATGCGAATTTAGAACGAGTTTAGGATTTTCTAGAGGGTACTCAATATTTGATAGGCGTTTATACTTGTAAAATATCTGTTTAATATAATATAGTATAATATAGTATATTATATATATTTAAATAATTATAGTTTTGTTCCTAGCATAAAAGTTGTTAAACTCTTATGTTTATAAATATTTAATTGTGAATTATTATCAGATGGTTCACATTTTGAAGTGATAGTTAAATAATTAATTTTATAAAGTTATTTAAATATATTAGAAAAATGCACGTACATTGCACGCGTATGTTTGTTCTTTTATATATCTAAATTTAAAAAATAAGCTAACAACAAAAAATAAAAATATTATTTTAAAAGAATAAAACCTACATTAAAATCTTTATTTTTTTTTCATATTGAGTGTCTTGATGAAGAGTCAACGCCAAAAAATTATATAATTTAATTGTTTGGTATATAAAATCTATTGACATCTATTCTCATAAACTTGTTATTTGATGTAGGCATATATGTGTGTGTGTGTATATATATATATATATATTGGTGTGCATATATTTATAATTATGTAAAATTAAAAATTAATGAAGGCATTGAAATTTGATTATAAAAAAAAAGAAGATTTTGAGTTGAGAGTTGGAGTAAGATTATTCCAACAAATTGAGTAGCTGATATGTTAAAGATGATTTACTGTAGATATAAACAAAAAGTAAGGGTAAAATTAAAAAATAATAGACCAAAAAAAAATCTATTGCAATCTTAAAAAATCAAATTCAAAATATGCGAAAGATAATTTTAGTATGTGTATGAATACACACGCACATCACAGACATTTAAATATATTGTATGTCATATTATATATTTATTTTAATTTTTAATAAAAATTTATATTTATAATCATTTAAGAGCTAAAAAATAAATTCATAAATAAAAAATAATTTCAATATAAAAAATATCATCCAATAAAAATAAATATAATATCTTATTTTTGAAAAAGTTAACAAAATTGAAATATGAAATTTTGTAATACTTTGACAATTTTTTTATTATTATTGTACAATAGTATTTTCACATTAAACAAAAAATAAAATAAAAATTTAAAAAATTATACTTGATATATGTAAATAAAAAAATAAAAATAACCCAAAAAAGAAGCTTTCATGAGAATTTAATGCACAAAAATTTACATTTTAACAATAATGAAAAATATAATAAAATCTAAAAAATTATATAAACAATCATATTAAAGAATTACAAAAAAAACTAAAAAAAAAAATCTTACCTTATATTTTTGAATGAATAAATTAAAAATACAATAAAAAATAAACTTTTCTTGAAATTTGAGATATAAAAGAATTAAAATTTTATGAGTAATAATAAATATAATAAAATTTAAAAACCTAACTTTAACAATCACATTAAAAAATAGAATAAAATCTAAAAAAGTCAAACTTAATATATTTTAATGAACAAATTAAAAAATAAGTTAAAAATAAATGTATAAATAAAAATAATTTTTATATAAAAGAATATCATTTAATAAAAATAAATATAACAAATTCATACGTATTCTTAGTGACCCAAAAAAATTAACAAGCAACATTGTACTCTACGTGTTCCCTACCTCTTAACTATGTTAATTATAAATAAAAGCCATCTTAGTAAAATTCTAACAAATTTTTTCTGAACATGAATATAATTTTATATATATATTTTTAAATTTGTTATGTGTATTAAAATTTTATGTGAATTCGTATTATATTTCAAATAGAAATATATTATCTAATCCAATACATTTCAAATATTTGATAATTTGAACCTATGGCTCGTTAAAAATTAATATATTGAAACTTAAAATATATAAGGTTTGGCTTTTTTGGATAATATATTTTAATATCAAAAAAATATTTTATTTATATTTTTTGTTTATTTGTATTAGTTTTAGTTTATATTTTTTTAATTATCTTTTTTCCTAACATAAAAATAGAAAATGCATTTAAATGTGCAATTTTGTTTACTGTAATTAAATTTATCTAAAAAATATTTAATTTATCAAATATATTTTTTAAAATTATTTTATAATTTATTTATTATTAATAATAATTAAATTTAATAAGATACATAAATGAACTGCATGAGTTAGAAATAAATTATGATTGAATAAAATTTAGTTTAATTTAATAAAATATTTCAAAAATATATATTTTAATAAAACATGTTTTAATATTAACAATATATCGAATTAGTCACTGTGAACAAAAAAGCCAAACGTTAGTAATATATTGAAACTTAAATCCCTATGGATGAATGGATGAATCATAAAAAAAAAAAAAGATTAATTGTCTCAGAAAAATTAAAACAAAATAAAAAGAAAAAGCCTCATTTGTGATCATGCCCAACCACCAAAGAGGCCCCAGAAGATAAGCATACACACTAACACCTGATTAAAACAAAAATCGAAGATAAATCCATTAACGAAAATCCAAAACCTAGAAAGAAAAATCTAAAAAAAAAAATAAAATAAAATTCTAAAGAAAAAAGATAGAAAATAATCACGGCTCCGATATCAGAAACAAAAATAATTTCCAATTAATGAAATAATAAAAAATACCTATATGTATGAATGGATGAACTAATCAAGTATAGACCAATCTTTGGATCATGAGTTAAATATACCTAACAATTAATTGCACCACTCAGAATGATTCAACCTTGGATGAGCAATTTATTAGACGAAAGATCGGGAATAACAAAAACGGAATAAGAAGTTGGGATTTTTTTTTATTTCTTCTTAATACTATAGCCAATATAAACCCAGATTAATTCATCATAAAGAATTTTAGTGAAATTGGGTTATAGAGTTGGATTATAATTCAGTTAAATTGAAATAAAAAGATAATGCACCGTTATAAAGAATTCTAGTTGGGTTATAAAGTTGGATTAGAATTAGAATAGTTAAGGGATAAAATTGAGTTATATTGAAAAAAATTAAGGTAAAATAGTCAAAAAAATTTTCAAATATTAGGACTTTTTATAATAGTATAGATAAGTAATGATTGAAGTTATTTGTATTATATTATTTATAGTTTATTTGAATGAGATTTTTTTTTTGCTTGACATAGAGAATAATAAAGATCTTAATAAAAAAAAATTTACATATATATTATATTCACAAATAAATTTATTGGACGTCATGGAGAATGCATAAATTGTTTTAAAAAATTTAATTTTTAAATGTATATTTAGCAAGTCTTTTTAATGGGGCATTTAACAGGAGGAATAAGTTGGGTTTGAAATTCTGACTAATAAAATAAATTAGTTTAGAATAACAATGAGTAAAAAAAATAAAAAAATTAGATAATCACAAGACTAATTAGGCGGATATCTTACCTCTTTACATTCTTAGTGAATATGAATAACTAAAAATAAGTAAATATATATTTATATATTTTTCATCAAACTTGGTTTCGGAATTTCTTAATTTTAGATTAGGCCATCCAACGTATTAAGTAATAGAAAACAACAATCCAATTTATGATTTGTGTTTCAACATGTGGACATTAGGAATGTGCACCACAAGCGGACATATATGCTTAGAAATCCGTGAGGGTTTACTTTTTCTTTCAGACAATCACTGTAGATGTGAAGCTAAAAGTCGAATCAAATGAATGATAACATACAGATAGCACGAACCCAAAAAAGATAAAGCTAAAAAGAAACAAAGAACAATCAATGATGGCCAATTAACCATGAGAACAGAATTATTAGTTTAACAAGGGAGACATCTTTGATGAAATACTTTTTAGATACACTAGGTAGAATGAAAAGCTTTATATGTATATAATATATAATATATATAATATTATACACATACATATTTAAAGTTTGAACCAACTCAAAATAATCTAAAAAATATAAAATATACAATAAATAATAAGTTAAACTTAAATCCAACCAATTTAATATTTTTGGTTAAATTTGATTTCAAATTACAATAAGTTAAATTAGATCAACTTAATTTTAAGTTAAAAAGTACAAATTCGGATGGAATCCACCTAACCCATTTACCATTTAGTATTGGACCTGTCAATAGAGCAGATCTAGATCAAATTCGTCAGAGTCAGACCTGATCTTGATCAAGAAATAATCGGGTCCAATTTGTAAAATTCAACCCACATCTATATATTTGACGAATCCCATTTGTTTTAAAAAATATTTTTTAATTATAATTTCATAAAAATAAAAATGTATTTTATTCAAAATATATTATTTATCTATATCTATATCTATATCTATACTATTATAAAAAGTCTCAATATTTAAAAAACTTTTTTTGACTACTTTACGTTTTTTTTTTCAATTCAACTCAATTTTACCCCTTCATTGTTTTAATTCTAATCTAATATTATAATCCAACTCCACTAGAATTCTTTATGATGGTACATTATTTTTTTCAGTTTAACTAAATTCTGTTATTTTTTTTAGTTTAATTGAATTCTAATTCAATTTTATAACTCAGTTCCACTAGAATTTTTCATGATGAAATAATTTGTGTTCATATTGGCTATATCATCAAGAAAAAAGAAAAAAAAAAACCCCAACTCTATCTAATAAATTGCTCGTCCAAGATTGAATCGTTCGGAGTGATACAATTAATTTTTGGGTAGATTTAGCTTGTAATCCAAAGTTTGGTCTATACTCGATTGGTTCATTTATTCATACATATAGGTATTTTGAGAGTGTTCCAATAAAAAATATAATTAAGTATTTCTTCTTATTTTCACTTAATTGGAAATTATTTTTGCTTCTGACATTAGAGTCAGTGATTATTTTTCTATATCTTTTTCTTTGAAATTTTTTCTCTTTACTTTTTTTAGAATTTTCTTTTTAGATCTTGGATTTTCATTAATGAGTTTGTCTTCGATTTTTGTTTTGATCAAGTGTTAGTGGCATACTTATCTTCTGGAGTTTCTCTGGTGGTTGGGCATGCAAGTGAGATTTGTTCTTTTTATTTTGTTTTAATTCTTCTGATACATATTTTATGAGTCATCCACTCATCCATTAGGACTTAAATATATTACTAACATTTGACTTTTTTTTTTCTTTTTTTTTTATCACGGGGACTAATTTAATATATTGTTAATATTGAAATATGTTTTATTAAAATATATATTTTATTTAAATATTTTATTAAATTAAACTAAATTTTATTTAATAATAATTTATTCCTAACTCACGTATTTCATTTATGTATCTTATTAAAACTAATTATTATTAATAATAAATAAATTATAAAATAATTTAAAAATATGCTCGATAAAATAAATATTTCTTTAGATAAATTTAATTACAATAAACAAAGTTATACTTTTAAATGTGTTTTCAATTTTTATGTTAGAAAAAAGGACAATTGAAAAAAATAGAAACCAAAACTGATGCAAATAAACAAAAAATATAAGTAAAATATTTTTTGATATTAAAATATGTTATAAAAAAAGCCAAACTTTATATATTTTAAGCTTCAATATATTAAATTTTAATGAGTCATGGGTTCAAATTATCAAATATTTGAAATGTATTGGATTGGTCAATATATTCCTATTTAAAATATGATACAAATTCACATAAAATTTTAATGCACATAGCAAGCTTAAAAATATATATATATATATAAAATAGCATTCATGATAAAAAAAATGTGTTAGAATTTTATTACGATGGTTTTTATTTATAATTAATATGGTTAAGAGGGAGGGAGTGTGTAGAGTATAATATTATTTGTTAATTTTTTGGGTCTTTAAGAATGTGAATGAGTTTGCTATATTTATTTTTATTAGATGATATTCTTTTATATAAAAATTATTTTTTGTTTATGCATTTATTTTTTAACTTATTTTTTAATTTGTGCATTAAAAAATATTAGGTCTGACTTTTTTAGATTTTATTTTATATTTTAATGTGACTATCAATATTAAGTTTTTAAATTTTATTTTTTTTACTGATAAAATTTTAATTCTTTTGTGTATCAGATTTTAGGAAAAGTTTATTCTTTACTGTATTTTTCAATTTGTTCATTCAAAAATATAAGATAAGATTTTTTTTTTTAGTTTTATTGTAATTCTTTAATATGATTGTTTGTATAATTTTTTAGATTTTATTATATTTTTCATTATTATTAAAATGTAAATTTTTGTATATTAAATTCCAACGGAAGCATCTTTTTGGGGTTATTGTTCAATTTGTTTATTTAAATATATAAGATATAATTTTTAAAATTTTATTTTATTTTTTATTTAATGTGAAAATATTATTATACAGTAATAATAAAAAAATTATCAAAGTATTACAAAATTTTATATTTCAATTTTGTTAACTTTTTCATTAATAACATATCATATTTATTTTTATTAGATGATATTCTTTTATATTAAAATTATTTTTTATTTATGCATTTATTTTTTAACTTATTTTTCTTAAATGATTGTTAATATAAATTTTTATTAAAAATCAAAATAAATATATAACATGACATATAATATATTTAAATATCTGTGATGTACATATGTATTTATACATCTACTTAAATTATCTTTCTTTAGGATTTTAATGAATTTTTTTGGTCCATTATTTTTTTAATTTCACTCTTACTTTTGGTTTATATCTACTGAAAGTCATCTTTACCATATCAACCACTCAATTTTTTAGAATAATCTTACTCCAACTCTAAACTCAAAATCTTCTATATTTTATAATCAATTTTCAACACCTTCATTAATTTTTAATTTTATATAATTATAAATATATACACACTAATATATATATATGTGTGCATGCGCGCGCATTATATCGAATAGCAAATTTATAAGAATAGGCCTTAATAGATTTTATAAACTAAACAATTAAACTCTATAATTTTTTTCCGTTGAACTCTTCATCAAGACAATCAATATGACAAAATATAAAATTTTTAATGTAAATTTTATGTTTTTAAAATAATACTTTTATTTTTTATTATTAACTTATTTTTTTAAATTTAGATATATAAAAGAACAAATATACGTGTGTAATGAACGTACATTTTATAGTATACATATAATTGTACATATGAATCTGGAGCACTCTGTTTCCGGTCATGCCAAGAAGAAACGGCGCGTTGGCAGCGGTGAGGTAGCAGCCATGAACGCTTCTCAGGCAAATGACTTGGCCATTGCCTTCGAAGAGCTCGATCAGCCAACGGGCTTTCCGTGACGAGCCGTTCCTACTCTGTCGTACTCGTTCGCGGTCGTCGTCGGCGACCAAGTACTTGTTGTGTTTACTTTGGAGTTTCACAGCCTTGGCTTTGTTAAAGAACTCCCTAGCCAGTGATCAGCACAAAAGAAATAGAAGAGACCAAACCAGAGAGATATGATTGTGTATATTTATTATAATTATATAGATATAATTATTTATGTATACATATATGCGTGTGTGTACAGCAGAGTAAAATAATTAAAATGATTAATTTTATCCTACGTAATTCTTTTTATTCTTTAAATATTTTTAAAATTTCTATTATTTGAAAAAATAAAAATTTTTAAAAATAATGGACCTGACAAACCATCTAGATCCAAATCTACTAATTATTGAATCCAACAAATTTAAATACGTGGGATCACAAATTTAATTGAACATATCTGATATAACATTATTGAATTTAGTCTGAATTAGATCCGACCAAATCTAACCCATTAACAAGCTTACTTAGTATTAATGCCCCAAGAAAGATTGCTTTAATCAAACAAAAAGTGATTTCAGTATTGGGCCAATCAACCACCTTGGATTCTTGTTCCCTCTTTCTTTTCTATAATGCATTTGTTTTGAGAGACCAAATCATCCAAGTGAAATGTACCCGCAACCATATTGTTAATTGCATGCATAACCATACATTCAATATATTAGTTTATTCCCTTTCACTGATGGTACAAATGATCATTGGGTTTGGCTGATAAATGAACTTCTCAACTTTCCAAAACAGAATTCCTTCTATAAACAATTATCTCTTGTTCATAGCATTGATCTAAATTTGTTATTCTGTTGATTTAGATATTTTTTTATGAATTTAGAATGTGTATGCACCTTCACATATATATATATATATATATATATATATATATATATATATATCCACAATTTACTATTAAAAACTTAACTAAATTATATCCTGCATTCTTACACGAATTTTTACTGCGAATATCATTTCAGTTAGGATCAAATTTTAGTTTGATTTTTTTTTTTTTTTTTTTTGTTTTGGACAACAAAGAAAATATCATGAGTGTTTGACTGTAGATTTAAGGAGATGATGTTATGCTTTAAAGTAGAGTGATTAAAGTGAAATTCACTTTACTTTGTAATTTACGCTACTACCTTTTCTTTTTCTTTTTTTTTTTTTTTATTTTCACGTGACTATGAATGTATATTAAAGTCTTTTGGCTTGATCTTATTTTTCCAACCATATACACAAGAGAATTAGTTTACTTTATGTCCCTAAGTTTAAAACTCCTCTTTAATTTTGCATGATTACAATACCCCTAATTGTTCTTTTATTTTTTTCATTCAAAAAAAAAATGTTAGTAATTACAAAAATCATTCATAATAATAAATGGAGCATAAAGAGGGCATGAGAGGAAAAAGAAAATAAAGAAAGAAAAAATATCATAAAAAATAAAGAAATAGTAAATAACACGACAGACATTAAACAAGTTGACGTTAAGTTAAAATTAAGCAGGTCGGCATCGATTCTTTAACGGTTAGATTAATTCAATGGTGCAAAAGATTCTTAATTTTTAAATAAAATTAATTAATTTTTTTAACCGTTAAATTAAAATTCAACAGATGTGAAAGCAATTGTCATGGGGCACCATCACCATTCCTATCAGCCCTCTTAGATTCAAATAAATACGAGTAGAAGAGAGAGGAATAAATTAAGAAAATTATTACTCTAACAGAATACTTTATTAAAAAAAATAATAGAATGAGGTGATAATGACATGTATAATAATAACATGTTTTAGTGCGTTATTATTAGAATATTAAAGATGGAGGTAAAGTATGTCAAGTGGAGCAATGCTAGACCGGAAAAAAAAAATTGCTAGAACAAGTTATTAAGTAGATATCTTATGTGGATATTTCTTTAAATAAAAACAATAGTCAAAGCACTCTTTAATTTCAAATTTTTTTTTTACCCTAGTAATCATTCTTAAAATGTCTTAGATTTCTCTTTCTTGGTCTGTCTTGCTAGCCGACCAGATGTGTCAACACCAACAAAGAAATCAATATAGATTTTTTTTTTTTTTTTCCTTTCAGACAATTACTGTTAATATATTTATTATCGATCTTTTTGGGTTTCTGTATTCGGGGTCGACCGTTTGACTACTAGACACAGGAAGGGAAAGCTGTGGGAAAAAGAAGAGAGAGGAAGAAAGACAGGCCACCAAACGGTAAGGAAGAGAAGGGTGATTTGAGAGAGGGGTGTGTGTCGGCCATTTACTAGTGTTGTGATAGTCAAACTTCATTTGATCATTCAAAAGATAAAATTAAAAAGAGAATTTCGGCTACTCAATGAGATTCTGCCTCACTCAAATTAAAGCCCCACCAGCGTCCTTTTCGATCCTTTTTATTATTAATTTCATGAATAAAGAAGTCGCCAAATCTACACTATCAGCAACCTTTTAACTCTAATTAATTCTTCCACGCTCCCTGGCCGACTTCTACCCCTCCTCGACCATTTCCATTTTGAAAAACCTTCATTCCTTTTATTTTTCTTTCTTTTTATTTTTTTTTTAAAACCTCATGAATATACAATTCAATTTACACATTTTTTGATTAGTTGATTCTCTAGTTCACTCCGGCTTTGCTAAGGAAGCTTCTACCTATTCAGTTTTTTGATTTTTTCTGAAATATTTAAATTTATTCTCTTATATTTTAATTTTTTTTAAACTTAATTTGGATAGTAGAAAAGTTAATTTTTTTTAATTGACGGCTAACTAACTGTTAAAAAACTAACCTTTTTTTTATGTTTGGGAAAAAAATTATTTTTTTAGGAGCTAACTTTTTAATTTTTAATTAAACATTTTTGTCCTTCATAATTTAAAAAAAGTTTAAAATATAAGGAAAAAATTTAATTATTTTAAAAAAATAAAAAAAAAATTAAGTTGAATAACCAGAAGTTGAGAAGTTGGTAGCTTCCCAAACAGAGCCTTAAATCATGAAGGATAAAAATGTCAAATTAATAAAAAAAACTAAAAAGTTAGTTACTAAAAAAAATTAGCTTTTTTCTCCTTCTCAAACATTAAAAAAAAAAACTTTTTAGTAGTTAACTATAAAAAAAAAATTAGGTTTTTTTTGCTTCCCAAACTAAGCCTTTATTTGGCAACCATTAGCTCATAACTCGTTTTTAACTATTTAGGTGGTATTTGGTTTATTTTTCTATTTTCTATTTTTATTTTATGTTTTAAAAATCTCAAAATAAAGAAACAAAAAATGCTCTATTTTCATTATTCTCAAATTTTCATTATTTTTAAATTTTTTTTATTTTAGATTAAAAACGCTCAAAATGACTTTTTGTCATTTTTCATTTTATGTGCAAGTCTATTTTCTGTTTTCTAAAACGAATTTTGAAAACAGAAGTGACCAAATGCGTTTTTAACTTTTTCCTTATTTTCAAAAGTGTAAAATGAAAAATGAGTTCAAAACAGAAAATAAAAAATAAAAACGGAAAACAAAAAATAGAAAAACAAACCAAATGAGCCATTAGCTGTTTGACTTTTTTTAAAATAATTAAATTTATCCGTTTACATTTTAAAATTCTTTTAAATTATTAAGAGCAAAAATGTCAAATTAATAAAAGATTAAAATGTTAACTACTAAAAAGTTAAAATTTTTTCTTTTCAAACACAAAAAAATTATTTTTTTAATAGTTAACTATTAGTAAACTACAAAAAAAAAAAAAAAAACACTAATTTTTTTCTTTCCAAATTAAACTTATCCGAAAGCCTGAGACAATCCATCCAATTTACTCGATCGGATTAAACCTCTTCAACTGCATGTGTGTGTGTATACATTATAATATCCAAATTAAAGCGTAACGAAATTCCAGTTTTGCCACTTATATCTATAAATAAACGTCATGCTGATCAAAGCAAATTACCATAAGAATAAATCATGTATAGGCTTGGCTAGTATGTACGGGGAAGCGTTTCTCACCATTCTTTTCTATCTGTTATATTTGAATACAAGTTCTCACATCTGCAACTTGTTGACCCTTCGACGGTTAAAATCAAACCTATTATGGCTCATCTGACTTTTTCTTTACCAACACAATCCATTATTTGTTATAATTTAGAAAGTGTTTGGGTCGTCAAAATTAATTAAAATTCATTAATTTTTATTAATTTTTTATATTTTCTTTCAATTAAAATTTATCACATATCACTTTTATATCAAAATTTTATATTTTTATTATACTTTTTAGTTAAATTTTTACCTACCAAACACCCCTTAGACAGCCTTAACCTCAATAGGAGGCTCTCTCTCTATGTTTCTTCTAATTGGGGGGGGGGGGCTGTGACAAAGAGACCCCGTGATCTTCCTATAAAATATTACAAACAGTTTACGTTAAAGTGGCAGACACTTCATGTTCAAGTTAAAAAGTGAATGAAAAAGTAGAAAACGTTAACTTTCTTTCTCTTGTCTGGAATGTTTGTTATGAGGATCATTTAATTAATCAGTGCGGATTATGAACGGTGTATTTCGATCCCACTACCTCAAATCCAAAGGCGACCGCGGGTGGATTTTTTTTTTAATTTTTTTAACAAAAATTTCACTCATTTGTTGTCTTTTTTTATTACAAAAATCAAAATTATTTTGATAAATTGCCGCTCGAAATTTTTTTAAAAGTTTCATCTAAGCCATTATGACAATTAGATATCGCTTTCCTATAATAAAAATTTAAGTTATTTTGAGGAAAGCCAATTGATATTCTAGAAAAGATATGGCATGATTTTGCATAACTTATTTATTTTCTTCTTTTCGAAAAAATTTAAGATGAGATTTGTTTAAGTCAAACCACCAAAGATAAGACTTAAATAATCCATGAATTTTAATGTCATGCCGCAATTTATTTGTCCTGGATGTCATACATGAAAAAATTTGAAACTAACTTAAATCAAATTGAAATTATAATTCAAGGTTAAGTCATGTCAATTTCTAGAGCTATTCATCATCATTTGAGTTAATTAATTAGCTTGTATGGATAAATTAATAGATAATACAATATTTGTACAAGTTCCCTCATTCTCATATTAAAATATATAAAACACAAACCAAAAGGTTCCATCCAAGTAACCACCAAAATATATCTTACTTAGCCTTAATATCACATTGCAACAGAATAGATACACTTTATGAAACACCTAATGGCAATAAGCAGTAATACAACATCTTAAAATAATATAATAATATAAGTTTCAAGTTTCAAGATTTATACTCTGAGTCACACAAATACGACTACAATTGAAATGGGAGATAATAATTTCTTAGTCAAATCAATAACTGTTAACTCAATTTCGAATAATCATTTCTACCTTCACTTAGTTAGACATAATGATGAGTAGGTATGACTTAAAGATTAGTCTTAAACTACTTAGATCCAAACTATATATCTTTTTTTAGAAAGTATGCCGTCATAATTCTTATAATTGCCACCAAATTTAGCATTAGGGTTCATTCACATAATTGTTAATATAAAACTTTGTTGATTCCTTCACTTAGTTAGACATAATGATGAGTAGGTATGACTTAAAGATTAGTCTTAAACTACTTAGATTCAAACTATATATTTTTTTAGAAAGTATGACGTCATAATTCTTATACTTGCCACCAAATTTAGCATTAGGGTTCATTCACATAATTGTTAATATAAAACTTTATTATAATCAACGATCTTAGTATATTAATTTGAAGTAATAATTTTCACACAATGTAACCGATAATACATACAGTTTCATGCAATAGGGTATAATATAATGTGATGTCAATGTATTATCTAATCAACCATCTATCTCAAACCTTTTTCTGGGATGAGTGATAATTGACACAAATTTGAATTGTTTCTAGCTCAGTCCCTGCCATTTCAGCCCAAGTTTAACCGCTTCTCTCCGTGCCTCAAGTATAACAACCTGACAAACAAGGGCCTCATCACAAAGCCAAAACTCAAAAATAAACGTGGATGATGAAAGATCTACAAATGTATACAACTCTATATACATATAGATACACTGATATATATGCATATAACTCAATAAGTCCACAGATTCAAGCGCCTTGCAAGGATCAAAACCCCCCGTCCTCAGGCTCTCTTTCTTTTTTATTCTTTGTCGTGGTCTGCCCTTTTCATATTTTTTCTTCCACTTGTGGCCTCATTTGGCCAAGTGATCCTAAAAGAGTCGCCTCTCCAAGTGACCAAATCGAAAACAATTAAATAATAAATAAAGAAATAAAAGAAAGAGAAAAAAGAAAGGAAAAGGAATGAAAATTGATCTGTAGACCCATAAAAATATATCACTGTCTCATGACCAAAACCTAAGATTTAATAATTAAAGATGCTCTGAAACACAAATCGATTTGCCAAAATAAATTATTAATTGGGCATTGCATTTAAATTTTGAAAACTTTAATTCAAGAAGTAGTAGAATTTGTATCAAATATGATTAATTGTATTATTATATAAAGTAAATGTCGAAATTAGTTTTAATTCCAAAATTTGATTTTGTGAAGTTCTTTTTTATCTTTCAGAAATAACATTCAATGATAAATTATCCCTTTGCTATCCTATTTTCTCCCCCCGACGGCTCTTATAAGGTCATCCACGTTAGTTTCTGTCTTTTAAAATATAATAAAAAAAATTTATCTATTTTATAAATCCTCTATTTGATAGTATCCATATCAGATTCTCCAAATTATTCTTTATAGTATTTTTCTTATATTTTTTATCGAAAAGTTAAAAAAAACAAAAAATAGCTGAACAAAAGAGCCAAACTACTTTTTTCAGAAATGAATAGTGAAATTTTTTAAATTTTGTATTAACTTTTTGGAGAGAAAAATTATCCAAACAATTTTTTTGAATCGTGTTTTATATCAGAATTTATTAAAAGTTGTTGAAAATTTTTTGAGATTTGTAGAAAAGTTATTGATGTTTGTGAAATATTATTGGAGTCTCTAAAACATTTATTGGACTTTGTAAAAAATTTATTAAAATATGTAAATATATATAAACTTATAGAAATTTTATGAAGTACGAAGAGTGCAAAATATGTTAGAGAATTTTAAAAGTTTTCAAAAGTTTTCCATGTGTTTCAAGAATTTTTTAGTATATCAAAAAGCACCTTAATAAAAATTATACTTTTTATTATTTTTATTTTTATTTTTTGCACCAAACGCCACCTAAGCCACCCGGCGGCCATTACTCTTTGTTATCTTCAATGATGTCATAAAATATATATATTAATTGTTTTATATTTTTAATTTCTGACAATTGTTGTGTTGATTCAAATTCTTTTTGCATGATATTTAAATGATGAAAATAAAAATTAATCTGATATATAGTATGATATTCAATTCTCGAACACTCGAAGATCCAAATAGGGTTTTAATATTTTTGAGTATATTTTGAAAGAAAGTATATATAGTATTTGAAACGTTCTCATGTCTTCTCACTTGCAAGTCCAAGCGGAGGAAATTGGTTTATATATAGTATGCTGGCCATGTTCGCGCTGCTATATTTTGAATACATAGTTGACTGAATCATAAGATGAGGGTGACATCTTCACTCTTCAATCTTTCACCGAAAAGATTTAAATTTATCTCACGGGGACCCATTTTGTTCATGAATCAAAAATTCTTAAATTCCGGAAAGGTCCAAGATTTCAGCATGACTTTGTCTGACAGATATCATTGGAGAAGCATTTTCCTCCTTGCTAACTTGCTTGATCTCCTGCACAAAATTGTACAAAATATATGCAATGTTCTTTGTTGGTACAAAAAATATTCAGTTTGGTTGCTAAACACACACACACACACACATATGCACACAAAATCATGAACAATACAAATTAAACCAAATCAAAGTGGTTATGTTGTAATTAGATTTTTTTGATGACTACTTTATTAATTGTACATAACACATACCTTTCTTCACAAGATTAAGGTTAGAATCATATATTTTCTATACGATAAGGATTTGTTACCGGAGCAAATTGGTTGCAAGCCAATTGCATTAACCCCCCCCCCCCAAAAAATCATTAATATGATCTTTCATTGCAAAAATAACATTGCTATGTGATTTAAGTTCAAATTTATGTAAATAAAATATGACGGAATTACATTTTTATCCCTCTTATTATTGATGAGATACTACTTTATAACAAAAATCTATAAATTTCATTTTTATCGAAATTACACAACAAATAAGTTTCTAAATACGGTATTTCATCGTGATCCTTTTAGAGCCTCACCTTATCACATGAATTTAATTTTCACATTTTCATATGCAAAAACAGTATAAATATTTTCACTTACCAATCACTTACTAGTGAGTACTGCAATTACCCTTTTATTAATACATTTTTTTTTTTCTTAAAGCGAATTCGTCACCAACTATAGCAGCACTCATCACTAAAATTTTTCCTTATTAATGCATCTACCATGCTAAAGTTGAGGGTTTTGATGCATTGAAGTATATATATATATATATATATATTTTAACGTTGATATATAATTAATAGAATGCTTAAAGTATCTCCATCATATGATAAAATGATCTTGTCAGTGTTAGTATAAATGTTCTTTTCCTCTTATTTAGCTATAGCAAGAGCCCTTGAATTTAAAGTTGCTTAGTGTTCAATCCAATCTAGTTACAACAATGCGTTTATCAAATCTAGAAAGTAAAATTGCTTGATGTTGCATATTAGAACTTATTAAAACCCGATTCATATAATTATGCTTGATAAAAAGAATAAGGGAAGTTCCAATCAAAAAATATTAGAAGAGAAAAAATTTTTTAAAGATGAACATGATTCACACAGACCCTAGTGTGATAGATATGGAATTTAAATAATGAAATTTGAAGTAGATATCAAATAAATAATCAAAACCTAATGCATAAATCGGACAGATTAAGGTTTTGATCCTCCAAATTCAAACTCATAAAATATTTTAAATATCCCCTTTATGTTATAATATTATAAAAATAATACCTATTAATAAAAAACAATATGCAAATACTGTTAGTATATTTTTATATTCATATAATTTGTATTATTTTTATTTTCTATAAAATTATTTTTACTTTTGAATTTATTCGACTCACTTAACCCAATTATTTAAGTGAAATTAGTATGAAATGAGAAAATTCAACCCGTCAATGTAAGGCTAGTACAAAAATAATTTTTCCTAATAAAATTGAGGTAAGCTTTCAACCAATCTAGTCCCATTTAATTAGCATCCTTGCCTCATCATTTTAATTTTATTTCAAGTAAAACAAAATCAATAAACTAAATAATAAATTTGGAAAAAAATAATTTATCCCGAAAAATTTTGCGGCATTTATTTATCAAGTGCTTTGATAGAATGACTCCTTATTTTTGTTTATTTTGAACCTTAATTGTTGTTTGTTTTGAACTTTAATTGTGTTTGTTCATTAAATTTGAACTTTAATCGCCCTATGAACAGGGAGGGAGCAGCATTTGCTAATTAAATTTCTATTATTATCAGTTCGACCTGAGAGAGGGGCATGCCTTTGTTTGGGGCTGGGACGCAAAAGCTCCAAAATAGGTGTTATGGAGGATAAACAACACGCAGAAACATGTACAGGAATTCCTACATTTAAAAAAAAAAAAAGAAAAAAAAAGAGAGAAAAAAGACGAAGACAACAGAGGTAGACCAGTGCTGAAATCAGTGTACTACAATGGCACCCTTATATATAAATGTGTGTGTATACATATGCAATCATCAGCAACAAACCCTTTCGCACTAAACCCTACCTCTACTTTCCTCCCTTAATTGAGAAGAAGAAGAAGAAGAAGAAGAAAGTGTTAAAATCAACTGCACTTAATTCAGGCATGTTATAGAATTTTATGACATCTCCAATATAAGAAATCTTATCTGATTGACAGCCAGTTCTTGTGCCAATATATATATTTGGGCGGCATTTCTTGGGTCTAATTCAAAATAATTTGACCTTTTTTCGATTGATCGGATCGAATATGGTTCAAAACGTACCCTTGTCAGTTGTCACTCATAGCTCCACAGACTTTCTCCATCAGAATTTCCGGCCGAGTCGTCGGACGGAGGAGAGTTCATTCGCGGCGGGCTCATCAGCATTCCTCCGGCCATGTCCACCAGCAAATTGGGCATGTCAAATAATTCCTCCTCATCAATGAATTCATGCCCAGAATCCGGCGGCACACCAGCCGCACCGGCACCGCCTTCATCGCCTCCCGGTTGCGCCGGCGCACCAGTGCCTTCCCCGGTTTCCGCCTTCATCAGCGAGGCCGCGGCGGCGGCTGCAGTCCTTATATCCGCTGGGGATGAAGAAGCCGGCACCGGATACAAATGAACAGAGTTGGGGAAATTGAGCACCGTGTCGCTGCCCTTTAGAGCAAACGCCGCCAAGTCGTACGCCGCCGCCGCCATCTCCGGCGACGGGTACGTGCCGAGCCATATACGCGTGGTCTTCCGGGGCTCCCGAATCTCCGACACCCACTTGCCGCTCCGACTCCGTACGCCCCGGTAATTGGGGTGTTTCCCGGTGGCCGGGCGGCCTGGTGAGCCGCTGGAGGAGGCGGAGCTCATGGTGACCTTAGGTGGGTGCTGGAGTTGTATCCTTCCAGGGGAGGGTATATTCTCACCCGGAGTGATAGTTATGGAATGTGGTATTTGAATACCAGGTGGCTGAGGAGGAGGAGGAGGCGGCGGAGGACGGTCAATGGCAGCTGGGGTAGGCTTTAGTGACGGTTGGTCTTCTTGGGACACCTGTTGAGGGTCAGCCATAAATATATACACACACTATATGTATGTATCAATAGATCACATAGATTAATGGTTAAGGATCAGAGTGAGATATTTAGAAGTTTAAGTTTGGTATTGAGATATATATACATATAGAGAGAGAGAGAGAGAGAGAGAGAGAGATGTATCGAAAAGGTGAAAGCGTGGGGAATTCGGGGGCTTAATCGTGGCGTTTTGCTTGGGGGGTTTTAGGGTTGTGGTAGTGTGAACGATAAAGAAAGCACACGTCTTTACTTTTGGGGTACAATTCAGAAATTAGCTGTGATCATATATCTCATCATGGTAACATCTATTCCCATGTGGCATCAACTTCCTATGTACGCATCCATGTTTTTAAACATTTGGGTGGGCTGGGATTTTTTTTTTATTTAATTACCTATTGCTTTAGCACTAATTATGAGTACGAATAATCAGTGGTTGTCATGACATCTAATTAAAATAGGTACACACACCAGGTCCGGTACAAGCCATATCTGTATAAGTGACTTGTAATGGTTGTACAGTGTGGTCCTAACAAAAACCGGTTTGCGTCCAGCATTTTAGCTAGAATTCTTGTCAAAGAAAAGTGGTATTCTATTATAATTTTCAAACGGGGAGCTTCGCATCATTTGATGTTAATCCAGTACAACTCAATTAGGACCACTAAGGACTCGTTTGGAGCTAAAAAAAAAATAAAAAATTTTAAAAATTTTCAAATCTCTCCAATCATATTTTACCACTTATCATTTTTACATCACATTAATCCCATCCATTAGTTTTTTTTTAATTTTTTTTGAGACTCCAAACGCACCCTAAATTAAATTTAACAGTCCAAACCTATTTATAAATTTTTTGTTTAACAAGTATGTGAATGCATTTGTACTATTAGATTAAAATTTAATTACCGAGGTCGATTATCACTCAAATAATATCAATTTTGATGTTAACCCCGAATTCAAAATTTTTAACTAAAAAAATGTACAAAAATAATTAGACAGTGACATTTTTATAATAAAACTTTACTTAATAGATAAAACTATTTAAAAGTGACTGATCCACGATGCATCTCTATCTTTCTAGTTAATGATTCTGATTGAAAATTTTAGTTGCATAACATTGTCCAAATAAAAAAGCTTACCCATAATTTTTGTTAAATTATGATTTTCCCAAACCTCTTGAAATATATATGTATATATATATTAACAAAAAAGAGTTCGTTAATAAATATACGACACCCACTATCTTATAATATTCTGTTAATCAAAATATAATTAAAACGGTTTGTCAAAATTTGCATTTGCAAGATGGTACGCGATTTTTAAAATAAAAAATTTCTAATTTAATTAGGACGAAATTATTGGATGTTACTTACTGTATAATTTGATGATATATATTGATGTATATGTACACACCGAATAATTTCTCATAAATGTAAGAGGATATATTTATTATATAACAGCCTCATATTTGGCATGCCTGTAATTAGAATAAAAAATAAATAAAAACAATAAGATAAAAAATGAATATCCATTCTTGTTTACTAAGCGTGTGAATTAACCGGCCCTTCTTGTTTAACCAAGCAATTTCAAACATTAATTACTTATAAAAGGGGATTAGGATATATATATATATATATATAATTTAAACAAAAAAATGGAATTACCATCTAGGTGTTTCTTTGGGTCAACCTTCATTTTTCTACGTACCTTTTGACAAAATGAGGCCAAAAATTCAAATTTATTAAATTGTTTTTATTGAGTTAAAAAAATAAAATTAAGATGAACATAAATATATATATATATATATTTATTAATAAAGTTTAACTTTTGATTTAGTATACAACAATTATACAAATTATAAATTTTATTTTTTTTCACAAATCCATGTTCCGAAGATAGCATTATTGTAACTTTCAATAAGTCTCATATTTGAACCTTTGCTTGTCTCAAATTGTGCATTTAATCTGAGATACTATTCCTCGCTTTAATATGTCAAGTTCAATTAATAATTTATTAATACAGGGACTTCTGTCTTATTTTTGTTATTAATACGGTACGTATGTGTTTGGATTGTATTGGGTGCGAATTTTTAAATTTTTTGTTACATAAATTTAATTATTTTCCATGCAAAAATTTTATTGTATCCTGCAAATTAAAAAAAAATAAGTATAAGATACAATCTAAAACATATATTATGACTACTTCATTTAATTAAGACAAATATTGAACGTGCTTCACCTTTTACATAAGAAATTAACAAAATAAAAAAGAAAATTGTCAAGTCGGGTCATTCATCTCTAGTTTTAATTGTAAAAATAAAATAAAATAAAAGTCCAACACAAGATACTAGATCCGATATAAGTGGAGAGAAATTGACACAGGGAACAACACTACTGTTCAAAATACAGTGACATTGGAGGCATGAAATAGAAGAGTGACGTTGAGAGTATAAAATATTAAAATAAATAATGAAATTTTTTCCTTTTGTCCAACAATTTGTTATTTTAAGTGAAATTGTGATTAATAGTAATTTAACACCATAATAGATAAAAATCTCTTATAGCCAATTAAATAATCAATAATTATTAACACGTTAAAATAAACCATTAAAAAGTAGGATTCTAACACATTCAATTCATATATTTGTCACATCCTTTTAATTAAAAATTCTGGTAGTATAATAGTTATATAAAAATAATTTTTACTATGAGTTTAAGTACTCGTACGACGACATAAACTCAATACTCCATTTGGAATGGTAGATTTAATAAGATTTGATCTCATTTAATAAGAATTCTCATCAATCCTTATATTTAAAATCAAAATAAAATTTTATGAATTAGATTTGATTTCACTTTTATAACTTAAATTTTGAGATTTTTATATTATTTAAAATTTAATCCCAAATAATAAAATTTGACAAAAATTTATTATTTTCTTAAACTATTTAAGTGAACAAATTTATTCTCATATATCATATTTATCATACTTTCTACTTTCTATTGACGTGGTTAAATTTGGTATTTCTTTTAAACCAGCTTAATTTAAATCTTAAATTTAAAATGTATTTTAAATATAAAATTTTATTTATCAAATTAAAATCAAATCAATTCTTTATTTTAAAATCAAAGCGATTATAAGAGGGGAATATTTTCAAACGAAGTGCAAAATCAAAAACTATCATTTGATATAACAATCATTTTGTGTGTACTAACAACATAAACTATCATCTAATAATTTGCTGGCCTTATAAATGTTATGAGAAACTACGTAATCACATGGCATGCTGTGGCCCGGATAATCTCCAGTTCCGGCCTGAAATGAGGATAAGCTGGACCCAGAAGGGAATTAGGTTATTATTGTCGAATCAATGTCATCCCCCATAGACACTAGAATTAAATTCATGTACTGTTTCGCCTAAAGCCAAGAATGTGGGCATCGCAAACTAAACTACTATAGAGACCACATGTTGAACATTGACTTTACAAGAGCATTTCCACTTTGCTGCTCCAATGGCCCCCTTGCCATGTTTGGTTGTCATGAAAAGGAGACAATTCTGAACCAAACCTTAAATATGTTTCCTCAGATACGGTTGTTTTCCAGTTCCAATCAAACAGTGTTTTGTCCACGTGGCACTTGATCCCATGGATCAAATGAAGCCAACCAGGTGCATGGTATTCTTCCATGAACAGCAACAAGCCCACCCACACCATGCATATGGACCCTTGTTATACGTGATCACACTTAAAAAGTATAACTACAAACTTAACAATTAGATTATAAATTATGCATTTGTTTAATAATTTTATAATTTTTAGTTATTTTTAATATTTATTCTGTTTTATTTTCTAATTACAATGAAAATAAGAAAATAATCAAGATAAGTTATAATAAAAGCGATGAAAATGATATAGTGGTCTAGACATCCTGACAATCAATCTGGACTAGAGTAAGGGCAAGGTTGGAGAATAAGACGAAAGTAGAAAATTAATAGCTGAAACCATACTGTGGTCCGAACACCCCTTCAGGTAGTCTAGAGCAATGCAAGCAACATGTACGGGATATTAAGTTAGGATTTAGGTTTAAACTTTATATATTATTATTCCTTCAACCGTCGGAAATAACGTTCTTAATTATTTTTATTTTCTGAAATAGTAGAATGCAATTAGGAGTTTTTAATTTGGATTTTGGAGTAGCTTTAATCTTCATCGCTCGTAAATTATGTAATTGCTTTGCTTCGAAGTACGGTATTCTAGTTTTGATTTTTATTTAATGAAGTTTATTTCATTTTTCATCACTATTTTTATGTTCTATTTTTACGTTAGAATAATATTAGGTTAAGTCGCTCAACCTTGATTCAACAAATCAAGGAAGAGTGGAATGCTAGGATCAATATGATGTGCGTACGATTATGCATGTGATGTAAAAATATCTATGCATAAACCTGCATTTTATTTTCAGATTTGATTTCATTCCTTTTGAAAGCTTTTGAAAACGAAAATTCTTGATCATATTCTCTATAATCCCTAAAAAGGATTTTCGTAGTAAATTTTTCTATTATGTTTTTGAAATAAATGAATTGGATTTGAACCAAAATACTATCAAAGAAAAACCTTCCAGTTTTATAATTCTAGATGTGAATGTAAAATCGTGTTTTGAGAATTTTAAAAGTTTTCAATAGAATATTACCCGATTTAATTTTCCTTTACGTGAATATTAAGTCGAGGTTAATTGCACATCGGATTATGATTAGTACTTCCACTTGAAATTGATAGTTGAATCAAGGATCACAAATTATCTCGAATGCGTAGTTTTATTATTTTCATTATTTTAGCTTAGTTTAATTTGAATCTTTGTTTTCCATTAATTAGTATAAAAGTAATTTAATTTCTTGAATTCTAGTTTAGCTTAATTTTTGTAATTTACTTTATTTAGTTATTAGTTACTTTCAAAACTTTTCAAAATCCAAAATCAATTTTTTTTTCCTACTTTTAAAGAGAAATCAGTAAATAGAAGAATTTAGAAAATCTTAGTGTTTAATATCAAAGTTTCATATGGATATGATATTTGACTCACCAGGTAAAATTACACCGTACGTTCTTATACTTGAGGGTTTTTTCAACTACACATTTGGGAGGCGATCAATATGCATGCATATATGCAAGGATTATGTATATGTATTGTTCCATATGTTGCAACGAGCAATGCCACGGGGCGCTAGTAAGGCACGGGAGTTGCCAAGCACAAAGCTTAGGGCCATGTCCAGCCTCGCCGGCAACTCATTTGAAATTTTACAAAACTTCAAAAAAATTTTACAAATTTCTATAAAATAAAAAATTCTTACTAGTTACACAAATTTCAAGGCAACAATTTTTACAAATTTATATTAAAATTTATAACTCCAAACACTATTTCTACAAGGGGCCATGCCCCTTTCTCCAAATCTTGAAAATTACAAAAATGTTTTATATTTTTAGTTAACTCTTTTTTTTTTTTTTTCTGAAGTATTGGTCCCATTTATTCGGCCTTTTATTCGAGATTCTTCACTCCAACTGTGTCAAAAAAAAAAAAAAATTAGTTTGGTAATTTATTTTGGGGTCTTAGAAATTTTTAGTTAAGACCGATGTTTTTTATGCTTTTCAGTGGTCAGGTACATGAAAAGTATTGGTCGTTTTGAATAAACAACTTGATTTCATATATAGAGGATTTGTTCGGTGGAATGAAAATGTTGAAAAAATTTGAAAATATTTAAAAGTTATTCACAAATTACAAATTCATAAATTATTTCAAATTATTTCACTGTTTGTTACTCTAATACTCCTAGAGTATTTTGGGAATTGAGAGAAGGCAATGACATTTGAGTTGGATTTAAATTAATTGATTTAAAATTGTTGCCTTGAAATTTGTGTAACTAGTAAGATTTTTTTATTTTATAGAAATTTGTAAAGTTTTTTGAAGTTTTGTAAAATTTCAAATGAGTTGCCGACGAGGCTGGGCATGGCCCTAAGCTTTGTGCTTGGCAACTCTCGTGCCTTACTAGCGTCCCGTGGCATTGTTCGTTGCAATGTGTGGGACAATACATATACATAATCCTTGCATATATGCATGCATATTGATCGTCTCCCAAATATGTAGTTGAATAAACCCTCAAATATAAGAACGTACGGTGTAATTTTTATATACATAATTAGGATGAAGATAAGATAAAATCTTTAATGAGGATTCTATAATCTAACAAACAGAGACATCATCAAGACAACTTCCTCATCATTTTTCAAAGATAAATAGACATTATCAGTAAAGAAATCTTACTCTGCAAAGAGGGAGTATATACATGTAGATCTGAACCAGTTCATCTATACATAAGTATTATGCATTCATCATCTGTTTTGTGATTTCCCATCACTGTAAATAGTTTGCCTTCCACTTGTTTACTCTGCAAAGTTGAAATGGCTGGAGGAGCAGGGATCGAAAAAGGAAATGTAAAGGGTTATCCGGGGAAGCTCACGGGGAAAGTTCTGGGGACTTGCATTGTCGCATCTATGGGAGGTTTAATTTTCGGCCATGATCTTGGAATTTCAGGTTAAATATAATATATATATATAGACATATATATATATATATTTTCCATTCTTCATACATAGTATTTTTCTTGAATTAGGGTTTTAAAGGTACAGTAAAAAATTTATTACGGAGACTGAAGTGTAGAAATTAATAGTTGTGTTTCCATTTAAAAATGTTATATTTATAATAATTTTTAAAAAAATTTTTTATAACATTCCAAAACAACATTGTTTTGCACTAAAAACAAAAGAAATAAAAAGATCTCAGATCTGATACACTTTTTGCAGTCAAATCACACTCTTATGAAATATATTTTGGGCTGAAAGGATATCAGGTTTGGGCATAGAAAGTGTATCAAATTTGAAATTTTTTTATTCCTTATGTTTTTTGTCCAAAACAACTTCGTTTTAAAATGTTAGAAAAAATTGTTGTAAACATAACAATTCTTAATTTCATTGGCATTTAATTGACTGAATTAATAAATATTTTCAAATGAATTAATAAATGTATTTCAAATGAAATCACAGCATTAATTTTTATACTTCAACCGCTGCAGTTCCTGGACCTATATTTGAAAGTGTTTTACTATATATATATATATATATACACGTATGTATGTTTGTATATGGTGTCATGTGTGCAGGTGGAGTGACATCATTGGGTCCGTTCTTGGAGAAGTTCTTCCCTGATGTTTACAGAAAGGAGGCGGTTGATAAATCGACGAACCAATATTGTAAATTCAATAGCCAAAAATTGACGATGTTTACGTCATCCTTGTATTTGGCGGCGTTGATTGCGTCGTTCTTCGCTTCAGTAGTGACTCGAACTATGGGAAGGAGATTGTCCATGCTCTTAGGAGGAGGACTCTTCTTGGCTGGTGCAATTGTCAATGGCGTGGCTGAAAATGTAACAATGCTTATTGTTGGCAGAATGCTTCTCGGCTGCGGCATTGGCTTTGCCAATCAGGTATATATATACACACACACACACACACATTTATACAATATTGTTTAGAATTTTGTCTAGCTACATTTTTACTGCGGTTGGATGCATGATGATTTGATTTTCACATCGTTGGAGTTTTTAAACCTGTTCTGGCCGCATTCCATCTCATTTGGATGGCAGTATGTTTGGATGGAGAGGACAGAAAATTCAAGAATATGAGAGTTACAAGGGGAAGTAAAATAATAATGTACCCAAAAAAATATATACTAAAATAATGATGTAGTAGTAGAGAGTTTTAATTAAAATAAATTTGTATAAATTTATTATTTTCTAGTGATAAATCTATAAGTGTTATAGTTACAATTTTTTTTTTTTTTTGGGTGGAGGTGTAGCAATTGAGTGAAAAGAATGAAATTGAGAAAATGTATTTATTATTATCTTTTCTTCTTTGGTTTGTTGAGTATAATTAATGGAAAAGAAGAAAAGATGTTGAAGAGACAAATTGAGAGAAATTGTGAAAAAAATTGATATATATAGGGTTCGTTTGGAACCACAACAAAACTCAAAAAATTTCAAAAAATTTCAAAAGTTTTCAAATTCCTCCAATCACATTTTTCCACCTATCATTTTTACATCACATCAATCCCATCTATTGATTTTTTTTTATTTTTTTTGAGACTCCAAACACTCCCATATATATATATATATATATTTGTTTGGTTTTGCAGATAAATTGAAGGAAAATGAGAAGAAAATAATTTTTTTTTTGTTTAATTGTAGAAAAAAAGAGGGAGTAAAAGTTGAAAAGTTAGTGTAATAAGAGTCGTGAATAAATGGACAATGAACAAGACGGCAAAACGTAAAGAAAATAAGAAGAAAAATATATTTTTTTTTCATTTTCTTTTTATCTCCTTTCCTTCTTTTAATTTCTCAAATCAAAAAATAAAAAATAAAAAGTAAAATTTTTTTATCTTCCACCCTAAGAAAGATGAAGGGAATGGATGGTGAGATTCTATTTAAGAGGTTGAGATTTTATTTAGTGGTTGTTTGGAAGATTAAATTTTAGTAATTTTTAGTATTTTTTTGTCGAAAGTTGTTTAGTGTATCTAGTAATTAAATCAAATAATAATTTTTAAAAATTTTACTAGTTTTTAGTAACTTTTAAATTTTTGATAAAATTTTTAATAATTTTAATAATTTTTGACAACTTTTGTATTTAATAAAAATTTTGGTAACTTTTAAGTTGGTAAGTTATTGTACTTTAATTCTGATAGTTAGTTCAACTAGTAAAACCTGGAGTTTGCTTCTCAAAAGTCACTTGTTTGAATTTCCTCAGGCCTATTAGAAGGTTTACTTAATCGTTAATTACGGAGTCTCGTGGATTGGTTAAGGTGCGTCTGAACATCTTGAGTTACAAAAAAAAAATTATTATAATTAAAAAGAAAAGTGACAAAAATTAATATTTTTCCAAATATTCAGTAATTAAAAATTAGTTGTTTTATACTCAAAATTGATCCACCAAATGCCACGAGTTCCGAAAATTAAATAAAAAAATTCTAACTTTAATCAAATTTTCTTTTAATTTTTATTAATTTTTTACAATCTTCGTCAATTTGAGTTTGTAACTTTTGACAAAAATAAGAAAAATTATTATTTAACTTTCCTTCTCTTTTTGTAATTTTCCTCCCACTGAGAATATTTAGATATATATTCAACATTGCCTAGCTAATGAAGGATCGATGTGTTAATTTTTATTTATTTTATTAATGCAGTCGTGCCACTGTACCTCGCGGAGATGGCTCCCTATAAATACCGAGGGGCCCTCAACAATTTCTTCCAATTGTGCATCACAATCGGAATCTTCATCGCCAATATCTTAAACTTCTACTTCGCAAAGATCAAAGGCGGTTGGGGATGGCGTTTGAGTTTGGGCGGCGCCGTCGTTCCGCCGTGATCTTCATCGTCGGATCACTCTGTCTACCCGACACACTGAACTCGTTGATCGAGCGAGGTCGCCTCGAAGAAGCCAAAGCCATGCTTAAGAAGATCCGAGGAGTCGAGGACGTTGACGAGGAGTTGAACGACTTGATCGCCGCCAGCGAGGAGTCCAAGAAAGTGCGACACCCGTGGGCGAATCTCCTGCGGCGGAAGTACAGGCCGCAGCTGACTTTCGCGGTGCTGATTCCTTTCTTCCAGCAGCTCACGGGCATGAACGTGATCATGTTCTACGCGCCTGTTCTTTTCGAAACGCTCGATTTCGGAGACCGAGCTTCGCTGATGTCCGCTCTGATCAGCGGCGCTGTGATTTTGGTTGCTACATTTGTTTCAATCTACGCCGTTGATAAGGTGGGGAGAAGAATGCTCTTCCTTGAAGGTGGAACTCAGATGTTGGGTTGCCAGGTAAATTCGTATTTTTCGTATTCATTTTTATGTGCTTTCTTTTTCATTTTTTTTCCCTTTTTGATATAATTACTTTTTTATTCCACACTTAAAAGGTAAAAATCATTTACATCACTGAACTTTAAAAATCTACATTTATATCCTTTTACCTTGAACTTAATTGAAAATATTAAAAAATTTGCAAAAGAAAGTTAACAGTTTTTACTCTTAGTAATTTTAAAAATTTTATTTATTTCCCTATAGTTTAAATTATCTACACTTATATCATCTGATTCTGTTTGATTTTTAATAAGTAATGTGATGTTTGGATGAAAAAAAAATTAAATTGATGTAAGTGACACATGTAAAATTTAACTAAAGGAAGTTAAAAAAAATTCACAACTCTTTTTAACTTTTTAAGTTTTGGTAGATTTTGGCATGCCAAATGGTATCTTTATCTTTTCATTAAAAAATTTAAGACCGTTCCAAATTCAACCAAAAAATATCAACAATATCTAAAAGTTACTAACTTTTTATTTCACTGTACAAATTATGATATTATAATTTTTATCAATTTTTACTAATTTTTTACTATTCCAAATACACCCGACCCTATTTTAAACTAATATTTAAGAAATGCAAATATAAATTTTTAAAGTTTGAAATTTTCACTTTTAAGTACATGAGTAAAAGGTAATTATTTTTTTTTATGAAAATCATATTTGATTAATTACCTTGATGAGATTCTCGTTTACTTATTTAATTTGTGTATGTTTATAAGCGCGCGCGCGCGCGCACACATATATATATATATATATATATAGATTGCTATGGCAATTGCAATTGGTAAAAAATTTGGAACAAGTGGGCACCCAGGTGAACTGCCCCACTGGTACGCTGCGATGGTGGTGACATTCATATGCATATTCGTGGCTGGTTGTGCATGGTCATGGGGCCCCCTCGGCTGGTTGGTTCCCAGCGAAATCTTCCCTCTCGAAATTCGATCAGCTTGCCAGAGCATCAACGTATCGGTCAATATGATCTTCACATTCTTCATTGCTCAGGTCTTCCTGCCGATGCTGTGCAGCTTCAAGTTCGGTTTGTTCTTATTCTTCGCAGGTTTCACCGCGTTTGATGATGAGTATGTTCATATACAAATTCTTGCCGGAGACGAACAATATCCCCATTGAAGAGATGAGCAGAGTATGGCGGGAGGACTCGTACTGGAAAAAGTTTGTTCCTGCTGAGCCGAGTGATGACCCACAAATTCATGATGATGAGAAGATACCCTAGAGTGGAGACCAAAGTGTTAAAAGGGTAGAGAATTAATTAATTAATTAATTAATGGATACTGCCTAATTATTTACTTGTTTCGATTCTCCTCTCTCTGGCTGATCACTACCTTAGTTTTTCTTTTCCAACAAACTGTTTGAAGTTCCATGATATATCGTTCGAATTTAGTTGTTCTAAGTATCCTGATGAATATCTTAGGGTATTATATATATATATATATATACACGCATATATTGAATTATATATATATTGAATTTACGATTGCTCAATCACAAAATTATTATTCCTATCCTCACTTGAATTTGCCATTGCTGGTTAGAATCGATTTGATACATTGACAATCGTAGAATATTTTTATTCTCCGAACTAGCAAGAATCCTCCAAGTATTCAAACGACATTTGTTAATTACTCCAAAAAAAAGACATTTGTTGGAATCTATAGGTGTTCAAAAACTCCTTTAATATATGAAAAGTGAATATGTAGGAAAAGTCTTTATATTTTATATTTACATGACCTATAACAACGTAAAATTAAATATTTTAATATCTAATAATTGCTTAGTGTTCATTTAATTTTAATTATATTAGAGGTGACATTATTTTATATTTCATTGGAAGTGATAAAAATATGAAATAAAGATATTAAAAAATTCATTATTAATTTTAAGTAATTTAATTTTTTTATCTTTTTAAAACTAATTTTTTAATATAATCACCAGAAAATTTTTTTGTATCAAAAATAAATTCTTAAAATAGTTATCAAAAATTTTGGCTATGATTATTTATTAAATATTTGCATAGTTCTATATATTAATTATGATTTCAAATTATTGAAAAAAATAAAATAATTAAATAAAATAATTAAATTTTTATCACTTTTTCTGAAGCCAACCAATTGGTCAGCAAAAATCATAAAAAATTATTGCAAAAAAGTTAGAATAATTAAATAAAAATAATAAAATTTTTATCACTTTTAACGACTAATTGGTCGCCAAAAGTGTCACTTTTATCGACTAATTGGTCGCAAAAATAATAAAAATTTGTTTATGTATATTAATATGTAAAATATATAAACAAATAATAGTTTAGTCTAATGGCCAACTACACCAACTTCCAAAGGAATTAGTATAAGTTCAATTCTCAATACTAACAAAAAAACTCAAAAATATAACGTTGCCATGTGGCACAATATATAATATACTGACACATAGTACAATCATAGGTCGACATGTGGTGCAATCATAGGTTAGCACATGGCAGGGTGACAGGCCTCCAAAAGGTGCCATGTGATGCTACGTGTGAATTTTTATTTTTTTAATTAATTCAAAATTTTATTATTTTTTTAAAGTAGCCCTTTTGCCAACCAATTGGTTGCTAAAAACCCACCTTTTACCGGTCAAATTTTGGTAGCTAAAGGGTGAACTTTTCCCGACCAAATATATATTAATCGCCAAAGACCTACATTTTAGTGACCAATTGGTCGCTAAAAGTCTACTCTTTGGTGACCAAAGTTTGGTCAGTGAAGATCATACTTTTACTGGTCAAATATATTTTTGATTGGTAATACCTTCTATGACCAGCCTTTATTGACAACTGGCTGCCAAATTATATTTGGTTGGCAAATGTTTTAACGACCAAAAAGTAAACTTATTTTTAGTGAAGGGCCAAAATCACCCAACAACTGGTATCAGAACTCAGGTATACCATCAATCTCAATCTATCGAGAGAAATGGGCTGCCCAGGTATACCAATAATCTTAGTCTATCGGGAGGAACGGGTTGTCGTTTTCTCTAATCCAAGGCACGATGTGTGAAAGGAAAATTGTTGGAGTTCCCATATTAGTGTGTGAACGGAGAGATTGTTGGGGTTCCCACATCAGTTGTAGATAGGACAGGTGGTTAGTATATAAGTGTGATGGAAAGTCTCATCTTACAAGGTGGTTAGTATATAAGTGTGATGGAAAGTCTCATCTTACGAGCTAACTTTTACATATGAGAGGGGCCCAAGACCACCCAAGCACCCAACAACTGACATTTTTTGTTAGGTTTATTATGGTCCACACTAGATGAGATTAATTCTCAAGTCTAATAAATTGGCCTTGACCCAGCAAGGGTTTTGTTTTCACTTTGTATACCTATGCAATGAAAAGGAAAAAAACGAGAAAGAAAAAAAATTAGAGAAGCAACGCACAGTGCAGCAGGCTTGGAAAATTTTATTTGGTTTTTGTTTTGATTTAGATTTGCTTGGAGCTTGAAGACTAAGCAAGTTTGAGGTTTCTCCACTTGATTGGAAGGTTGATAGATAACCATTTTTTTTTCTTATTTTGTTGTTCCTTAAGTTTTAGTGAATATTTGAGAGTTGTTTGATTACCCAATATTATTAGAGACAGTGTGCCCATTATTATTTTGGTGATAGTAGAAAATTTGAGATTGGACTCGTAGTTTTTTCCTTCTACATTAGAGAGTTTACACGTAAATTTTGGTGTTGTGTGATTATTCTTTGCTTGCCTGGCTTTAACCTGCAATATTATTATTTATCTTTAATTCACATGTGATATTAATTGGGAGAGTTTCTTTTTCTCAACAAAAGTGGTATCATAGCTTTAGTTATTTTTCGTGTGAATTAAAATGGATGATACACATAGTTTCATGATTAAATTGACTACTTCAAATTATGCAATTTGGAAGCCAAGGATGGAGGATGCGTTATATTGTGAGGATTAACAGGAAAACTATTAGATAGATTAGATAATAGATTGATCACAACATGTTCCACCATGTTGCCTAAGAAACTGATGCTTATATTCTCTAGACAAAATTGGAGGCTCTATATGAAAGAAAGACTGCACGTAATAAAGCTCTTTTGATGAGAATGCTTATAAACCTAAAATTCAGATATGGCAATTCAATTGCAAAGCACATAAGTGAGTTTCAAAGTATTGTAAATCAGTTGGTTATTGATGAGATAGTACTACATGATGAGACTCAATCCCTACTGCTTTTGAGTTCTTTGCCTGATAGCTGGGAGACATTGGTTGTGTCACTAATTAACTCTACTCCTAAATAGGAAGATAACTACGAGCATAGTCAAGGATGCTTTGTTTAATGAAAAGGCAAGGAGGAAAGAGATGGGCTCACATCAGTCACATGTTTTTGTTACTTAAAACAAACATACAAATAAAAGAGAAAGTAAAAATAGAGATAACAACAGATGGAATAAAGACCGCAACAAATCTAGAGGTAATAAGAGTTAGTCAAAGCCAAGAGTTAAGTGTTTCCATTGTGGCCAGGAGGGTCATATGAAGAAAATTATAGCATTTTAAAAAGAGAGATGAAACAGAATGGTAACTAAAAGAATATTGAAGATGGTAACACTGCAGCTATAGTAGCTGAAGATGTGATTATGCTATCCTTTAAAGAAGAAGAATGCCTTCATTTTGCAGATCATGATATTGAGTGGGTTGTTAATATAGCAACTTTTTGCCACGTTATTCCCTGGATTGAGTTCTTTACTTCATACAAAGCTGGTAATTTTGGCATGATGAAGATGGGTAATTTTAGCCACTCAAAGATTATGGGAATAAGTGATGTTTGCATTCAAACTGATGTTGGGTACACTATGGTTTTGAAAGATGTGAGGCATGTTCCTAATTTGCATCTAAATCTTATTTCTAGGATTGCACTAGACCTATAGGGTTATACAAATTATTTTGGCAATGGCAAGTGGAAGTTGACTAAGGGGTCTCTAGTTGTTGTAAGATAATAGACTTGCTATACGTTGTATAAGACTCATGTAAAGGTGTGTTCAGATGGCTTACATGCAATTGAAGATGGATTTTCACCAAATTTTTGGCACAAGAGACTTGCTCACATGAGTGAGAAAACGTTACAAATCTTGGCAAAGAAGTTACTCATTTCTTTTGCCAAAGGTACTTCTTTAAACCTTTGTGATTATTGTTTATGTGGCAAGCATCATAGAGTTACTTTTCAGTCATCTACTAAAAGAAAATCTGATATTTTAGGTAGAGTATATTTTGATATCTGTGGTTCTAGAGAGGTAGAGTCTTTTGCTAGCCATAGATATTTTGTAACCTTTATTGATAATGCTTCACGTAAAGTTTGGATGTATTTCTTGAAAGTCAAAGACCAAGTCTTTCAGCACTTTCAGACATTCCATGCCATGGTTAAAAGAAAGATTGGAAAGCCATTGAAGTGTCTGCGTATGGATAATTGTAGAGAGTATACTTTTAGTAAGCTTAAAGCATATTATTATGATCATGGTATTTGGCTTAAGCAAACTATTCCTGATACCCCATAACACAATGGTGTGGCCAAGAGGATGAACCATACTATTATGAAGAGAGTCAGATGTATGCTCAGAATGTCTAAGCTGCCTAAATCATTTAGGGGTGAAGCTGTTCGCACTGCCTACTACTTAATTAATAGATCTCTATTAGGTCATTTGGATTTCAGATTTTAGATTCCAGAGAACGTTTGGTCTAGTAATGATGCCTCTTATTTTCATTTAAGAGTTTTTGGCTGTAAGGCATGTGCCTAAGGAGCACAGGTCTAAGTTAGATGATAAAGCTACACGATGTATCTATGTAGGCTATAGAGATGCAGATTTTTGGTATAGATTATGGGATCTAGATAATAAGAAAATTATCAGAAGTAGAAATGTGATTTTTCATGAGAGCTAGATGTTAGCAAATTTTGAGAAGTCTACACAGATTATGGATGCTGGTGTTCCAAACCTCATACCAGATTCTTCACCATCATAAGGTGCCATAGATGGGGGAGATATGCAGACAAAAGTTCCAAAGGTTGATATTCCAAATATGAAACGTATTGATGATGAGATGGATAGATAGATACAAAGGGCGTCGAGTAAGGGGAGTAGCCCCCTCCACCAGATACTGCAGCGCCTGAGTTAAGAGATCAACCACAGAGTCCAAACCATCAATTAGATACCCGTCTTCTGAGTACATATTCCTTAGTGATGAGAAGAGCCTAAGTGTTTTCAGGAGGCATAGATTCACAAAAACAAAACTAGCTGAATGAAAGCAATGGAAGATGAGATGAGTTCCTTGAAAAAGAATGATACTTATCAACTAGTGGAGCTTCCTAATAGCCGAAAAGCATTGAAGAATAAATAGGTGTTTAAGCTGAAAAAGGATAGCAATGGAAAGCTAATGAAGTACAAAGCTCGTCTAGTTGTCAAAAGCTTTGGGCAGAAGAAGAGTGTTGACTTTGATGAGATATTCCTGCTAGTTGTGAAAATGACTTCTATTCGAGTGGATTTGGGATTAGCAACTAGCATGGATCTTGAGCTTGAGTGATTAGATCTGAAGACTTCTTTTCTCTATGGTGACTTGGAGAATGAGATCTATATAGCACATCCGAAAGGTTTTGAAGTAAAAAGGAAAGAGCACTTAGTTTGCAAGTTAAATAAAGTCTTTATAGCCTCAAGCAAGCACCACGACAATATCGACTAATTTATGATGAGTAATGAGCATAAGATGACTGCTGCAGATCAGTATGTTTACATCAAGAGATTCCCAAATGGTAATTTCATTATCCTTTTGCTTTATGTCGATGATACGTTGATTGTGAGTCAGAATGCTAAGATGATTGGTAAACTGAAAGATGAATTGTTCAAGTCTTTTGATATGAAAGACTTAAGGCCAACACAACAAATATTGGCATGAAAATTATTTGTGACAGGAAAGCTAAAAAGCTACAGTTTTTACAAGAGCAGTATGTTGAACGGGTGATTGAAAAATTCAACATGAAAGATGCTAAGCCAATGAGTACATCTCTAGCTAATCATTTTAAATTGAGTAAAAGTTTATGTCCCTCCACTGAGAAAGAAAGTGCAGAGATGGCAGTGATTCTCTACTCTTCTACAATAGGAAGTTTGATATATCTTATTGTTTGCACTAGGCCAGATATTACTCATACTGTTGGAGTTGTGAGCAGGTTCCTTTCTTATTAAGGAAGAGAGCATTAGGAAGCGGTCAAATGAATTTTTTGATATTTGATGTAATACCTAGTACTTAATTTTGTCTATTTCTGTGTTACTTTGGGCTAATAGAATATTTAAATTAAAATTGGGTAATTTATTTTATGTTATTTTTTCTTTTTTTCTTTTTTTTTTTCTGGGCCGAGTTTGGCCCAAAATCGATATTTGGTTGGACAATTGGGTTGGACCCAGCTTTTCTTTCTTTTTTCTTTCTTTCATTTCCTTTATTTCTTTTTGGTTTCCTTGGTTGGGTGGCTTTTTTTTGTTTTTGGCTGTGGGTTCTAGAGTGCATGGGGAGAGAGAGAGAAGGGAAAGAAAGAGAGAGATCTGGGAAGAAGGAGGGTAGATCTAGATAGATTTTGACGCCGTGAATGCCGTGGTAGTGTTCGTCTTGCGTGATTTCGATATATTTATTTAATTTCGATATATCTTTGAGACCAAAACGTAAATTTCTCTATTTCTTCTTTCTTCTTCAGATCTGAGGTATGTAGGACCTATATTTGTGTTCTATACGTTGTAAGGAACATTTTGATATATTTATTTATTTGATTCAGTGAAGTTTTAGGAGATGTGTATATATATATATATGTATACACGAGTATATACATATGCATGTCCGTGTTGAATTTTTCAGACTTTTGAGCTATGAAAATTGCATAAATGACATATAAAAATTTTAGGATAAATTTTTATATGTTCATTTTGTGTGGAAGTGATTAAATTTAGACTGACAGCATGAGTTCTGTCCGAAATGGGAATGCTGGCAAGGGGGTTGTTTACTGGAAGCAACTAGAAAGAGAAAAAAAAAAAAAGAGAAGAAAAGAAAAGAAAAAGGAAAAGGAAAAAGAATAAAGAAAATAATTGAAAATATTACCATTTGGGCCCAAAGCTTTTAGATAATCACAAATTAACCCCCAAAATTTTAGATAATTATAAAATGGCCCCAAAAGTTTTAGATAATTACCAAGTGGCCCCTAAGAGTTTAAATAATTACAAAATGAACTCTAAAAGTTTAAATAATTACAAAATAGCTCCTAAAGTTTAGAAAAATTATGATTTTACCCCTAAAGAATTGGAGAGAATAATAATATTGCCCATAGAGTTATGGGAAATTATAGTTGATGTCACGACATTCGAAAGATGTTAGAAATAAAAGTGTAAATTTTGAGATTTTAAGGTAGGATTGAGCACATCATGTGCATTGAGGCTGAGGTGATTTTATCTGGTCTATGTTGAGGATATTGATTTGTCGTGAGTACCATACTTATATTGTGACGTGCTGAGGCACAAGTTATCTATATATGGACGGTATTCATGATTTGAATGAGAAAATGAAATTTTAAAAATATCAGATGATCTCCAGACAATATATATATTAATTGGAGGTTAGACGTTAATATCAATGTGAGATATTATGAGATTTTTCAGACTGTAGCCGAATCCTACTTGAGATAAGCGGATGTTTGCTTGAAATAAGTGGATGCCTGCCAAGGGGTCTAACCCGAGTCCCTAACAGAAGGAGTAGGGAGTGCAACACAGTTCCCCTAGGTCTTATATACTTATATTAAGATGGTAGGATTGTAGCATATATTGAAGAGATGTATGAGTTTTTTTATCGATCATAAGTTTGGTTATGAAATAAGAGGTATGAATTAAGAACTACGGTGACCTGATTTCTAAGGTGGGATACGTAAGCAGCTTAGGGTAGAATGGCCTGAGTCTGGTCTTAACCTTGAATGATTATGAATGAGAGAATTTCGTCGTATTGCATCACATAGATATTATTTTTATCATGTCCACATTGCATTGCATTATCTTATATATACATTTTCACATATTGTTTAGTTGTTATTGTTACGTTATACTGTATGCTGAAACTTGTTCACTCACACACACTAGCATAGTTTTACCTACTGAGCTGGTTAGCTCACTCCGTTTAAATTACAGGTGATTCAGCTATGCCAAGAAGTAGCCACCCGGGGTTGAGTTGATATTGATAATCAGTCTGTTGTAATATTTTGTTTATATTTAAATGTTCGTTTTCATAGTGTGCAACCCGGGGTGTGGGTTCTAATGTCAAACCATATATGTATGAGATTAGTTTATTACTGAAGAGATTGATGTGGCTGTATAAAACCTAAATTGAGCCACTAGGGTGTGGCCTTGAATTTGTTATGATTAATGATACTTAATTTTTATGGGAATAATGAACGTATTTAGCTACTTGATAGTTGCTATTGAAACAAAGACTTGGTCTTGGTACAGATTCTTATTTAATTTATTTTGTTTCCATATTCCCATATCATCTGTCTTGGACAATTAAGTTAGGAGCGTGACATTTGAAAGGCACCTCCAGATTGTGTTTGTGCTTGGGAGTTCTATACAAGTCTTGTAAGGTTTCACAGACACTGTTATGGTAGGCGATCTCAATTGTAGAAAGTCAACCTCTGGAATTCTATTTACTTTTGCAAAGGGAGCTGTGTTATGGCAATCCAGACTACAAAAGTATGTTATTTTGTCTACAACCGAGGCAGAATACACTACTGCTAATGAAGTAGGTAAAAAGATGTTATGGATGAAACAGTTTAACTAAAGTTAAAGCAAGAAGAGTATGTGGTGTTTTGTGACAGTCAAAGTACTTTGGACTTGAGCAAGAACTTCATGTACCATTCCCGTACTAAGCACATTAATGCATGCAATAACTGGATGCACGAAATAATGGAGAAGCAACTTATGCAGTTAAAGAAAATTCATATTGACAGAAATTTATTTGACATGATGACAAAAGTTGTTCCAAGAGAAAAACTTGATATTTACATAGAGATGGCCAGAATGGACTCCAAGTAAGGGGTTGTAGTTGGTGTTCCCTCCTCCCATGAGTGTGGATGGGGAGATTTGTTAGGCCTATTGGGGTCCACACCATATGGGATTAATTCCTAAGTCTAATAAATTGGCTTTGGCCCAACAAGGGTTTTGTCTTCCCTTTATATACCTACACGGGTGAAAGGAAAAAATGAGAAAGAAAAAAAAAAATCAAAGAAACAATGGCCCAGTACAGTAGGTTTGGGAAATTTTATTTAGTTTTCATTTTGATTCAGATTTACTTGGAGCTAGAAAACTCAATAAGTTTGGGGTTTCTCCACTTGATTGGAAAGTTAACAAGTAACCAGATGTTTTTTTTCTTATTTTGTTGTTCTTCAAGTTTTGGTGAATATTTTTGAGTTATTTGATTATCCAATATTGTCAGAGATAATGTACCTATTATTATTTTGGTGATACTGGAAGATTTAAGATTAGGCCTGTGGTTTTTCCCTCTATATTAAAGGGTTTCCACGTAAATTTTGGTGTCGTGTGATTGGATATTTTCTTATTCTTTGCTTCCCTGGGTTTAGCCTATAATATTATTATTTTTTTTTAATTTACATGTGACAGTCGTTGGTAGGGTTCTTTTTTCTCAATTGGTTTTAACAGAACTCTTCGATTTGTTAATTTTTGCTTCAAGTTTTAAATCGAGAAACCAACGACCAAGAAGTTTCATTATAAACCTAATGCAAATACGTAGGGTAAACTTAGAATTTATAATTAATGGAAGTAAAATTATGATTTTTAATTGAATTGGAAAGAAAAAAACAGTGGTGGCAAGACTATAAAAATAAGGGTTAATTATCTTTACACCACCTATATTTAGACTCATTTTCACTTTATCCCCTCAATTTCATAAATGTGCACTAATAATCCCTATACTGTACATAAAAGTACAACTATGGATGGATCTATCTAATTTAACAGTATGTGCGGTACATATATGGACAAAATGTAAGTGTTTAAGATCCAATATATATATATAAAGACCAAAACGCCCTTCGTCTCTGTCGTTCTGTTGCGAAGTTTCAGAGCTTCACACCGTTCTGTTGTTGCGACACTGAATGCCAAACCCAAACACCGAATGCTAAACCTAAACGTTGAACGTCGTTCCGCTGCTGCACGTGCTACTTCTTGTCGTTCTGCTGTTTTTGAAAGATTTGGATTTGGAAGGAGTTCGATCTTTAGATTAGATACATATGAATCTCATATATATATATATATATATATACAAATGAATTATATATATTTATATATCAAATCTGAATTTGTCACAAACAAATCTTCAAATCTCTACAAACAAATATCTAAATCTCCACAAACAAATCACAAATACCAAATCTTCACCAAATCACAATCAAATCTCCAAATCTGTAAATTTTACCACAAACAAATCTCTAAATCTCTACAAACAAATCACAAATACTAAATCTCCACCAAATCACAATTAAGGTAAATTGCCATCTTCCCATGCTTATACTTCACATAGGTGAGAACCTGGTGGCAATCGTTTACACACAGGGAAAGTTTATGTACCAAAATGACTAAGAAAGATTGATCGCCATTGAAGTGCATTCCTCTACTACTGAGTCATGGCGTCATAGAAGGGGCAAAAATGACTTTTTACCATTTAACGTAATGACATCTGTTGTTGCACTTTTGTATACAGCATAAGAGGTATTAGTGCATATTTATGAAATTGATGGGGTAAAGTAAAAATGGGCCTAAGTATAGAGAGTGTAAAGGCAATTGACTCTAAAAATAATTAAAGCAAAAATAAAAGTCTAAATAAATGTAAACAAAAAAATTGTTTTCGTATAATTTTCTAAATCAATTGAGGGATTTGCTCCCACTCGTGCTTATATGGACCTACGTTTGCAAATACAAACACGTGATTTTGAAACATAAATTGTCACAAACATTTAAATAAAACTAACAGAAAGGTACTATTGGTTAAGGAAATTTAATGAGTAAACTGTTAAATCACTAAAAATATATACTTTATGCTACTAAGTTTAATTTTTTACTTGCCTAAACTATAATTATATATTTTTAGCAAGAAAATTTAAACTCTCCGCATCGACAAAGGTTAAGCATGTAAAACGAGTTGACATGACCTGAAAACTAGGTTAACCTGGTTAAGCATATAAAATGGGTTGACATGACCTGAAAACCAGGTTGACCTGGCCTAGTTTGTTCTTAACTCTGGCTACCTTTACAAAAATCAAGATAGGTAAGATAAGGTTAGGATTAGGCATATTTGACCCTGACCCTAACTCATTTATCTATAATTGTTTTAAAATAAATTAATGATAACTTGAACTTAAGATAAAATAAATTAATTAATTGGTCTTAAAAATAAATAAATTTGATTACTAATTATTGTTGATTTGTATAAGTGTTGGAATTTTTCAATCACAAATGGGGATTTTATTGAGTTTTCACCCTCAAGATCATAAGAATACTTATACATATTGTCCATTTTGGTATAGTGTAAATAAACAATTGAAAAACATAATAGAAACAAAACTAAATTTAGAGGACCAAAATTGGATCATGGGTCGGGTCAGAGTTCCTCAAACGTTGACCTTAATGTGTAGAGGCGAGTCTATACAAATATAGGATTAAGTTCAAAGTTAAGTCGGGTCAAAACTGGATTGGATTAGCTAGGATCAGTCCGACCTAATCCTCTTTTGGCTGTTTAGAGCTCTATAAAGCTTCACAAATTTCTATAAATCTCTATAAATTTTAAATTTTTTACTTATTACACGAATATCAAGATTACAAATTTTATAAATTTATAATAAATTTTTACAACTCCAAACATCCCATTTATCTCCGATTCGAGCTCTAAAAATCATTGAAAAACACTAAAAACTCTCTAGAAGTTATTCACTTTTTATTTCACTACACCAATTATGAACACACAATTCTGATCAAATTTTATCACTTTTTATCATTTCAAATGTCCCAAATATATATATATATATATATATGCCTAGTGATGATGGTTAATAATCTAAACAGACCATTGGGATTGACTTAACAAGTCTCATGGAAGGCATTTATAGCACAAGAATTTTGACTAAGAGGAGCTTGTGTTATGGATAGAATTTGATGCAAGTACATTCCTTCCCCTTGACACAAAAGAATGACCAACCTCGCCTGTTTAATCGCAGTTAGCTACTTGAAATTGTCTGCCTGCTTAGCGGTAGCTAGTAATTGAATATTCAACCTGTTTCATGATTACTCATTGACGAGACGTCTGCGTGAGGGAATGTTTAAAGACATATACAGTGTTTAAATGGTAAAGAAGTACAACAAAAAAAAAATTGATATAAAAATTATATATAACTAAATATAATTAAAAAAGAAATAAAAAAATTAGTAAAAATTGATAAATTTTGATAAACAAAACACTCTAATAAACTAGTGAATTGGGATATCTGCTCCGATCGGCAAGTTGGTGCGTTAAGTGCGAGTGTCTGTCAATTTTTCATAGGTTTACTATTTAAGAATAAGCCCAGTCGGCCAGTTTTCCATATTTTATTGTTTAAGGATCAGCCCAAATGACCCCGCCTTTGATTGGATTCCACATTCATAAACAAAACAAATAAAAAAATGATGAAGTTGAAGGCAAAAGACGCTAATGCAGGCAAAGGAGGCACCTAGCTTTAGCATCGGCAATTCCTATGCTTTTTTTTGCCCGGGGGGGGGGGGGGGATGGTTAAACTTTGATGCGGTGAACAAATAAACACCACTATGATTAAAAAATGACTAGTTAGTCCACGCCAACGACAACCCCTGACTAGACCCAATACTTGGCAAATTTTGAGTGCTCAATTAAAATATATTTTCTATCCCAGGCACAGTCCACTCCAACCACAACCCCTGACTAGGCCCAATACTTGGCAAATTTTAAGTGCTCAATTCAAATCTATTTGCTATCCCTGGCACTGTTATGGATAAGGATCCTCGAAAGAAAAAAGGAAGCCGAGGTAACATTGTTATTTCTGTTTTTTGACATTTAATGGAGATCATTGGATTAAATTCTGATGATTATATATATTTATATTTTCTTAATTCAAAAAAATAACAGCTCAAATTGCAAGTTGGGGACTGACCCAAATCCTCCTTAAAACCTATATCAGCTAGTTAAAAGGAAAAACACAATCTCTCTCTCTCTCTCTCTCTCTCTACACACAAACACACACACACATATATATATATATATATACACGTGCGTGTCAACTCCTGCCGGCCCAAACAGTGACAGATGTGAGTCGGTGAAAAAAAAAGGGGGGGCCCTTAAAAGGTATCTAAATGTGGAAACGAATTTCACTTTGAACTTGGAAGGAGATGGTCAATTTTATGACAGTCAACCAACACGCTTCCTTTTTGTCCCCTGCCTCCATTTAAGCCCCACGCATTCTCCATTCCTAAGACCCAAAACCTCACAACTTCTAACTGCTCTACACCCTCACAAGCAACATATTAATTACAAACACCTCTCTCTCTCTCTCTCTCTCTCTCTCTCTCAAGCCAGCATGTATGCCCCTTTGATACCCAAGCATATTCCCCAAAGTACTCATCTCTCTCTAGCCATCACCGAAGCCAAATGCATAGCCAAAATAGCTCTTCCGATGGTCTTAACCGGCCTTCTGCTCTACTCCCGGTCCATGATCTCCATGCTTTTCCTCAGCCACCTCGGCGAGCTTTCTTTAGCCGGCGGCGCTCTCGCAATCGGCTTCGCCAACATCACCGGCTACTCAATCCTCTCAGGCCTCGCCATGGGAATGGAACCCATCTGCGGCCAAGCCTTTGGAGCTCAGAGACAAAACCTCCTCGGCATCACGCTGCAGAGAACAGTCCTCCTCCTCCTCCTAACATCCATCCCCATTTCCTTCCTATGGCTCAACATGAAGCCAATCTTGGTCTTCTTCGGCCAAGAAGACGACATCTCAACCCAAGCTCAATCCTACATTCTTCACTCTCTTCCGGACCTCTTAGCTCAATCTCTTCTCCACCCACTTCGCATCTACCTCCGAACACAATCAATAACTCTTCCGCTAACTTATTGCGCATTTTTCTCGATTCTCCTCCACATTCCCATCAACTACTTCCTAGTTTCGTACCTAAACCTCGGAATCAAAGGAGTGGCTCTGAGTGGGGTATTGACGAACTTCATTCTCGTAGGTTCATTGATCATATACATTGTAGTCTCCGGTGTTTACAAGGAGACTTGGGATGGTCATGTCTCCGTAGAATGCTTGAAAGGGTGGAAATCCCTCGTCAACCTAGCTATTCCCAGCTGCGTTTCGGTGTGTCTCGAGTGGTGGTGGTACGAGATCATGATTCTGCTTTGTGGGTTGTTATCGAATCCTCAAGCGAGCGTCGCTTCAATGGGGATTTTGATTCAAACCACAGCTCTGATCTACATTTTCCCATCCTCTTTGAGTTTCGCCATGTCGACGAGGGTTGGGAACGAACTGGGGGCCGGCCAGCCGAAGAAAGCTAAACTCGCCGCCGTCGTCGGCCTCGCTTTCAGCTTCGTGCTGGGGTTCTCGGCGCTGGTTTTCGCAGTTGTCGCGAGGAATTTTTGGGCGACAATGTTCACGCAAGAAAGGGAGATTGTTTTATTAACGTCGGCCGTTTTGCCTCTAATTGGGCTATGTGAGCTCGGAAACTGCCCGCAAACGACGGTCTGCGGAGTGCTGAGAGGAACGGCGCGGCCGGAGCTGGGAGCGAACATCAATTTGGGTTGCTTTTACGGTGTGGGAATGCCGGTGGCGGTGTGGTTGAGTTTCTTCTGTGGATTCGATTTCGGAGGGCTGTGGCTCGGTCTTTTGGCCGCCCAGGGGTCGTGTTTGGTCGCCATGCTGCTCAGCCTGAGCCGAACCGATTGGGAAAGACAAGCCCACAGAGCCAAAATGCTTACTGGGAGTACTGTTATTGATGCAGATGATGTTGCTGGTGAAGGGAAAGGTGTAGTAGATGAAAAGACTAGAAATTCGTTGGATTCCTTGGATGGTACAAAGGCTGATAATTCTCTAGTTTAAATTTAGGAGATACATAGAAATTTAGGGTAATAGTTGGTAGATCGAGAATGTTTTGTACCAAGCTCGTTGTTTTGTAATTATCCAAATAATTCTATACGATTAAAGAGATTTAATAGAAAAGTACACTTTCATTACAGTAAAGTTATTGCTATTTGGTATTTGATACTGCTGGCTAAATTTGGTCAAAGAAGGAAAAAAATCGATAAAAGCTAAATTTTTTTCTTTTTTTCTTTCCCAAATACCCTTTCAAATTGTGAGAATATAGACCCGTTTAGAGGTATAATTTTTAGTAATTACTAGTTGTAATTTTTTATTTTTTAGTGAAATAAGTAGTAATTTTTAGTAAATTTTTATAACTTTTGAGTGTTTGATAAAATTTTTAGTAACTTTTAGTATCTTTTAATAATTTTTGATAACTTTTAGTAATTTTTAATAACTTTTAATAATTTTTGAATTAAAAAGTTACTTAAGTAAATTAAAAAAGTAATAAATTTTAATATTTTGTCAAACAGAATAAAATTTGGTATCCTTCTGCTAAAAACTGTGATGCCAAACGCTGGCTAAGATGTTGTTTTCTTATATATATATATATATATATATATATATATATTTGCATGTGAACTTAAAAGCTCAAATTAACTAGTTACCCTTTTGCAATTGCGTAAACGAGTAAACAACTCTCTCTCTCTCTCTCTCTCTCTCTAACCCATTTTGATTTGAAATAAATTGTATTTGAAACGTGAAACAAAATTTCAAGCATCTATCTATCAACATCCAAAATAATAATGCAGCTTATTTATGTAACTTTTCATTCCAGAAAATTTGAGTAAATTAATTATATTTATAATTTTTTTATTGTATCACTAATTTCATTTGACGACCTAAATTTTAAATTATTCTACTTTATCTTTTGTACAACTAAATATTTCTGTTTAAAAAATATGAATTAATAAATTTTACGAAATAAGGTAAATTAGTGAAATAATTAAAATGTATAGAAAGCAAAGTTGTGTGCAATTTAGTGTTTATTAGGATTGCAAATTTGACCGAAAAATCTCTACCTTTCTCAATTTTTTTTTTAATTTTTTCTAACTTTCTTCGCATCAAAATTTTTTTAATTTTTTTAACTTTTATTAACTTTCTTTAATTTTCTATTATTTTTACCAATTTTTGATAAACTTTTATCAACTTTTTTACACTTTTCAAAAAACATACTAAATATTCGGTAATACAAAATTTACCTACCTTTTATTTTTACCAAAATTTGATACTTTAAACAAGCTCTTAAAATACAAATTTTCAAATGAGATTAGTGATAAAATAATAGAAAAATATTAGGTAAAATTTATTCCAAAAACTTTATAACAACTAAATTTGAATTTTTAATTTATAGCGATATACAGTTGGAAGAGGATAAGCACTACCAAACTAGTTAATTTATTAATTAATATCACATATATCTACATTTATTTTTTAATTCATAGCTATATATAGTAAGAACAGGATAAGCACTACCAAATTAGTTAATTAATTAATTAGGGACGTTTAGAGATATAATTTTTAGTAACTTTTGATTTTTTTTAAAAGTTACTAGTTATAATTTTTAGTGTATTTAGTGAAACAAATTGTAATTTTTAATAATTTTTAACAACTTCTTATAACTTTTGAGTGTTTGATAAAATTTTTGACATTTTTAATAATTTTTGACAACTTTTAGTAACTTTTAACAAATTTTGATAACTTTTAAATTAAGAAATTACTGTAATAGAGTAAAAAAATGACAAAAATTGATAATTTATCAAATACTCAAATTTTGAAAATTAATAATTTTTTATTAAAAATTTTTCTAACAAATGCCAACTTTCGTATCACAAATATGAAATGTCAACATTGTCACCCCACGGGGACACTTGTTACCCAACTTGCCGACTTTATACCCGGTCAATGATACTTTCCACATTTATGTAGTAGATTAGGACTCATCTCTGGTCTAAACACTTTCTTTCACATATGCATGGATCTTGAAGTCGGCATTGCGAACCGCCATTTTCATAATTTTCACTATTAGGAATTGAAATGACAGTTTGGCTCGGTCATACCTAAAACGACCTCCACACGGAGATATCCTCTATGGTGTGTTTAGGTTAAGAAAAAGTGAGATAAATTAAAATAAATTGAGAATTCGTAATACGTGTAATAAAAGAAAAAAGTTGATATGATATAAAGTTAACAGAAATTTATAGAAATTTTCAATGTTTTTTTTATGCTAAACGGAGCCATATGTATATATATATATATTTACAATAATTCGTGTGGATAAAATTAAAATTAAATTTTTTATATATTTAAAACTTTGAACAAAAAGTTTAAATTAAAAAATTATAATAATTTATGAGTTTTAATTTTTTTTTAAACTTTAATCTCTACCAGTTAGTACATGTGTTTTACTTTCTATCTGATTAATTTTTGATAAGTACCGTAGAAAAAAAATGCAGATTATGATACCTTAATTTAAAATATTCAACTTCTTAAAAATCATAATTAGACGAAATTTAAGTTGACAGTTTTGATTTGTTCACTCGTGAAATATAGTGAAATTTAAAATGTCCAAACTGTTTAGTGAAGTAGACTGTAATGGGATCCATTAAAATAAGAATTGAACTGAAAGTTAAAAATATGAAAATGATGTGAACGAAAGAAAAAAAATACTTCTAACAACTGAATCTTAATTCGTGATAGCAACATTTTTAAAATTATTATATTTTATTATATAGATATATTATATAAACAATATTTAAAATATGTGTACAGTTGAGTGAAACAGCGCGTGGCTAGTAATTTACTATCGTGGAAGGAACATTCTTATTATCTAGTGATTAATTTTTCATTTGTATAAAGACCAGGAGGTTCATGCTGTCCACACGTTTCTGCCCACACGTCTCATATATATATATATATATATATATATATATATATATATATATATATATATATATATATATACGGGTTTAAAATAATAAAAATTAAAATAAAGTAAAATAATTTGAAATAATTTATAAGTTTATAATTCGTACTATAAAATAAAAAATAAATAATTTTTAAAAATTTTTAAAATTTTTTAACGTTTTCAGTATATCAATTCTACCTGTAATATATATATATATATATATATATATATTAATTATTTAGTATATTACAAACCTTTATGCTATCCTTCTCATTACACTGCTGTATATCATTCTTATATATATATTAATTAGTATATTACAAACCCTTATGCTATCCTTCTCATTACACTGCTGTATATCATTCTTCCTGACGTACCATGGCTGGGGCTGAAGGAAGGCCAAAAAATTTCCTAGGGTTTCCCAATTTGGAATTTGAACCCATTTGATTACGGGCGGACTTATACGAAGTTTTTAGATGGAATAATTTATTTTATTTATTTTAAAAATTATACTTATATCTTATTATTCTTAGTTTTTTTGGCTTAAACTTTGTTTGGTTAAAAAAAATATCTAGCTTTTTAATTTGGTAGCTTTTTTCATTTTATATGAATTTTTTTATTAAAATTTAATTTTCTTTTTAAAAGTTATAATTTTTAGACATCTTAATTACATTCATACAAAAAAATCAAGAAATTCGCACCTATTTGAATAAAAGTTATTCGTTGAATAAAAAAAATAATACAAATTTTAATTCTTTAATTTTTTTTTTAGTTTTTATTTAAACAAATGTGAATTTTTTATTTTTTATTTTTAAGGAATGCAATTAATACATCTAAAAGGTATATCTTCTAAAAAGAAAATTAAATTTTTGTTAAAAAAAAATAATTCATATAAAACCAAAAAAAAAAAAAACTATAAAACCAAACAAAGCCTTAAAATTTATATTTTTATTTCTATATATTATCGCTTTACTTTTTATTTTACTTGCATAAAAGTTATATTTTTAGCCCTTTTAATTAGAAATTCCGTGTCAGCTTCATTTGATCACTTGATATGACTGGTTCCACATTTCTTTGCTTTTCTTCGTCAACTCAAGCGATCAAGGAATGAATTATGCTAGTGACATCAGACAACAACGTGAACCGTTTCACAACGTTTCTTCCAAGTCGGCAATTAAGGTTTACCCATCCAAGTGGCCACCCTCTCAGATTAAGGGGTGTTTAGTTGGCCAAAAATAATAAAATTATAAAAATTTGATATAAAAGTAATACGTACTAAAATGTAATTAGAAAAAAATATAAAAAGTTTGTAACAATTAGTAAGTTTTGGTTAGTTTTAAAGATTTGGAATATATATATATATATATATAAATTTTTATTCATATATTTTTTAAAAATATAAGTAATTATTAAAATATATATTTTTAAAATATTTTACAATGGAACAAAGATAACGTTTAGAGTACCGAAAAATTTTCAAGAAAATAAAGAATTGATGTAAAAGTGATACATGAGAAATTTTGATTAAAATGAGTTGAGAACTTCTAAAATTTTTTTAAAATTTAAAAAAAAAAAAAATTGGAGCTTCAAAAGAAACCAAACATTCCAAGGAATCCAATAATGCTATTGTGACATCTTTGTGCTTCGTTTATTTCAAATCCGCAATTAAGATGTCAGGTAATGTTATATATCTCATCAAATTTCACTACAATTTCTCGTGACGTATATGAAAATTTTATATGGTAGCAATTTTATAAAAGAAGAATATTAATAAATATAAAAAATTACGAGTAACTACTAAAAAAAATAAAAAAAAAAGAGCAATGGTGAAACAGAACTATTGGCAGTCGCCACAAGTGAACATTAGTGGCCACTTCACTTTATGGCGGTAGCTAATACAAAGCCAATTTTCTTGCCTCATTTTTTATCCTTTTCCCTTCCCTTGTTTTTTTTCCGTTCTCTACCTCTTCTATCAAACTTCGCGCCCACGAGTATCAACCTAATCAGGGCTCGTTTGGAGCCACAAAAAAAATTAAAAAATTTTAAAAAATTTTAAAAGTTTTCAAATCTCTTCAATCACATTTTGTCATCTATCATTTTTACATCACATCAATCTCATCCATTAGTTTTTTTTAATTTTTTTTAAGACTCCAAATGCACCCTCAGTTTTCAAACTGCATTTCAGAAACTCAATTCTTTAAGAGATTTCCTAGCCTATATATTCTATGATATCTTTAAGATTTCCAAAAGATAAAAATATTATTAAAGAGCAAAAGAAATTCAAATGGTAATAGTTTCTCTCAATCCTTAGCCACCAAATAACTTCTTTCATTATGGATGGGTGTGTGATTCGAAAAAGTTCGAATCAATAATGCTGTACATTCAATGTGCTACCAAGGATTTGGATTGTCTTTATTGATTTGAAGAGGCATCTTTCACTTAGAGATTAGTGAATCAAAGAGTTAATTAAATAAAAATTTTTCGAACCAAGCAATCACACACAATGTTAAAATAATAACACTAAAAAATAATAAGAAGACCTTCTCACGGAGAGAAAAATCTTTACTTCAAATTCCACTATCAAAGGGTTACAAGACACTACTTAAATTCACTACAACTCATTTGCACAAATTCCTTCGTCTCAATTCTCTTATTGTACGTTAAGCTTGGGTGCATATATATTGACTTACAAAATTTTATTCCATTTTTTTTTTTTTAAAGATAAAGTTTTTTTTTTTTTTTTATAAGGGGGGAAAGGGAAGACTCGAACTCAAGTCATGAGCAGACAGAAGAGGCTCTTAACCACTGAGCTACAGCCACGCTCTACAAAATCCTATTTCAATTAGAACTTAAATATATAAATAGATTTCCTCAAAACAAATTTCTTAAATGGAAACAAAATCTTCTATAAAATAATTCGCTTAAACCATCGCACTCCCATCGACCAAACTACGAGATCTACTGAAATCCATTCTGGACGAGAAATTAACATGGGAGAACATTCGCACACCTTGTGGGCTCCCAACACCAATGTGGCCCAGCCACACATTCCCTGTGTGTTGTCTGCGATGCGTACTGAAATTTTTTGTGTATTTTCAAATCTGTATAGTCTTCTTCTCCACTCCTAATTGGACTTAGATTATAATATTGTGGTTGTGGCCTTTTGGAAACTTGTCAATTTGAAAAATTTTCAATTTAGGAAACATACAAATCTTCTCCTCTCTTCAATTTAGAAAATATTCAAATCTGTCATATTTTATTTAAGATTTTGTATGGATTGTGCCATTATAAAATCTTCCATTAAAAAAATTAACAAAATAGAGTTGCAAGTTCGAGTCTATTTAGAGATTGTTTTTTGCAACAAAGTGTGCTCTAAGGTAAAGGATTTGAGATTTTTTTTTTCTGACTTAAGTTTTCCTCTTTAAAACTCATGCCATCATATTTATTACATTATTCTTGAGATTGCGATTATCTATGTGAATTATTTGGATCATTTAACATACGAAATTTCAAATATCTCTCTTATATAATGGGTTTTAAAAGTTATGCGGATGCCTACTTCCATTGAAACTCTATGGTTTAGTGTGCTTAGCAAGAGCAATACTAAGATAGATGAACTCTTAAAAAATCCTCTAACTGCATTTAACGGAACCCAAAGTAAATAATATTGTATTATAAGAATTGTACTGTTATAATCTTACTATAATGTTTTGATATATAAAAGTGACTCATTTAAAAAAAAATAAAATAATGCAAATATTTATGAAACTAATTACACTATATATTTGATACGAATTTTTACTCATTTTCATTAATAAAAATATAACATAGATACAATACTTTCTATTAATGAAGTTTAGCATACTGAAATGCAAAAGTACCATATTCCAAATGTGCGTGCCAAAACTAACCAAAGTTCCTCAGATGTAATGAAGGCCTCATATGATATTATAAAAATTAAAAATTATTTTTTATTTGTTGTATATTTTATTTTAAAAAGGTAAATACATTTTTTTTGAAAAAAATTCACACAACTTTTTTTTCATACTGTTATATACATTCTCACACACCATGACTGAGACTTTCTTTCTATTTTTGATTGGCATTATTAATTTATTCTCTCCATCAGGGTTTCTCCCCACTTTTCTCTCTATTTATCTTTCCACCAACAACTACACATTTCTTAAAAATCTCAATAGTCTCTCTGTTGTGACCAGCATAATTCCACTGCAGTGCACCAATTAAATCTATTATTTTTCATCAATTTATTCTTAACTCAAACAACAATAGCAGTAATTTAATAGGATTTTTAGAGACCGGTCACTATTTATGAACTTGTAAGGATTTTAGTCATACCAAAAAAATTTATTTGTGAATAAGTCACACTTGCAACAAAAAGACAAAAAAGGACATCACGCATTTTTCACTACATTTCAAAACTGTCAGTTTTATGCGAAAATAGTGCACACTTCACTCATAACTTCTGTGACTTTCCATCTTCTTTACAAAGTAAGCAAAACTGATTTTTGGAACAAAATCAAAACTGTTTGGGAAAAATCAAAATTGATCATCATTCCTAAGTATCTCTATTTTTCTGATTTTCAAACAGTACCGATACTGTTTTTAAGATAGCTCAAAATGCTGATCGACCCCATTAATTTCTCTTGTCCAGAACTCATCATCTGCTTATAATTTATGGTGCTATTTTGAAAACAGTACCGGTACTGTTTTGTCCCGATACTGTTTTCATACTACCATAAAAAACATCAATCGATACAAAACACAAATCAATCATACGAGCCAGCATCATCATATTTTTTGAAACAGTACTGGTACTGTTTTGAAGATAGCTCAAAACGCCGATCGGCTCCATGAATTTCTCTTACCCTGAAAACTCATTATCTGCTTATAATTCATGGTGCTGTTTTAAAAACAGTACCGGTATTATTTTCATACTGTCTAAAAAATATCAATCAATACATAACACAAACCAACCATACGAGCCAACGTCATCATATTTTTTGAAACAGTACCGGTACTATTTTGAAGATAACTCAAAACGCTGATCAGCCCCATGGATTTCTCTTGCCCTTAAAACTCATCATCTGCTTATAATTATGATACTATTTTGAAAATCGTACCAGTAAAACAGTACTGGTACTATTTTGTACCGGTACCGTTTTCATACTACCTAAAAAACAGCAATCGATACATAACACAAACTAACCATACGAGCCAACATCATCATATTTTTTGAAACAGTACCGGTACTGTTTTGAAGATAACTCAAAACGCCAATCGGCAAAATCAATCCATGAAGAAGATAGACCAAATAAACTCTATCTTCTTCATATCTTCACAACCAAAACTGTAAACGATGAAACTGAAAACAATGAAGGAAAAAAAAAAGAAGAAGAAGTGTGATTCTCGGTAAATCATATCTTCACACGATTTCTGAGGAATGAAATAAAAAACAAAAGAACGTGATTCACAGTTAGCATGATTTCCGGTAACTTCCTTCTGATTATAGAAACAAATGACATTTATGTCATATTAAAAATTATATTTAAAACCAAATCGTGAAACCCACTCAAAAGTGTGACTTAAATACAAAATTTTCTACGTTAATGTGACTTAAAAGCAATACTTTTTTTTTGTGTGATTAACAGTTTTAAAAGATTATAAAGTATGACTTAAACACAATTTTTCGTAATTTAATTTGTAATTTTTTATTTGGTTTCAAAAATAGGAAAACCGAGCTAATCGAGATAATTGAATTGAATATATGTATAATTGAATATATTGAAATTATATAACAATGTAATAAATGCTTTGAATAGAGTTTTTTTTTCTTGTAATTAACTTTTTTTCGTCTTATATAATTTTTTTTAAAATTAATTTTTTTTAAAAGCTATAATTTTTAGACATGTTAATCGTATTTGTAAAAACAAAAAGTAAATTAAAATTTTCTTGTCTGGTTGGGTAAAAACGCTGCGTTTTGAATATGAAAAAGCAACTAGAATACTAATTTTCTTATTTTTTTCTAGATTTTACCCAAATAGATATCAATTTTTCAATTTTTTTATGAACGCATTTAACAGGCGTAAAAGTTACAACTTTTTTAAAAAAATTAAATTTTAGTGAAAAAACATACAAAACAAAAAAAAAAACTAACAAAAAATAAGAGTTTTAGGTGATAAAAAGTAAGATAAGTTGTAAATTCGTAATTTATGCAGCCAGATAAAAAGTAAATTACTTTTAGAGGTTTTCAAAATTTTTCAGTAAAAATTAGTATACCAAACACACCCTTCAAATTTGTAACCGAATGAAACCCGAATCATGATTGTAACCAATTAAAACTTCACTTTCTTGTGTTGCAGAAGTTTGAAGATTTGAAAATATATTTCTAGAACCAAAATAATTTATTTCCGATCGAAACTTTTTGGAAACCGAACCAAATTAACCCAACTTCTTATTAAAATTTTAAAAATCAAAAACCAAAAACCAAACCAATGCTTAACCCTGGATGAGTCTTCTGACCGTTAATTAGTCGACTTAGGCACCGTTTGGTGAACCAATTTTCAGCAGAAATCAACCAACGTTTGCTTCTTGAGTGTTTCTTAAAACACTAATTTTGGTCACTTTTTTACTTAATTACAGTAAGTTGTTCAATTCAAAGATTACTAAATTTTTTATTAAACACACAAAGTTAACAAAAATTCTACCAAACACTTAAAAATTGTCAAAATTTGTTAAAAATTACTATTAGTTTTACCAAACACATCAAAAATTTCAATCACCAATTTTTGATAAAAAAAATACCAAAAATACTAAAAATTAGACTTTCAAACGAGCCCCTTAATTCAACTTGAAAAAAGCACGATTGATTTCTATGTCTAGTACACACAACTCTGAACTTCTCTAAAACACTCTCGTATCAAAGGCACATTAGGGAACAGGGGAAATAGACACAATTAATTAGAACAACTATAAGTTCCCCCCACGTGAGTTTGAAAGTTTCAATTGATAAAAGCATCATCACTGCACAACTCCTCCTTAAGCTAAGAAGAATTTCCCAACCTAGAAGACAAACATTATCTACCGTCTATAAATTATGAGAAAGCTATGGATGTTTTTATCAAACCATCTGACTCACATAGTACATGAAAGAAACAGATTTGAGAAATTATCGAGTTGAAGCTATCACAACTGTCCATTTTGTGGGTTCCACTGCGAGCTGCCTCAGTGAAATGAACGATTGCAATCGCATTTTGCAACAATACTTTGCACTGTCCAACAGATGCGTAAGTAACAGTGAAATGATTTATTTTGCCGAATATTTCGCTTATTTATAGATATTGATGCTGTCAAAACTAGCACCATTAGGCTCCGTATGGATATTTAGGAATTTCAAATTAATAGATGTAAGATTAAGTTGTATTAAAATAAAATGTTGAAGTCTCGGATGAAATCAAGGATGGAGCCAAGAATTTTCCTTCACACTGGGTTATAGATTATGTATTAAACTGAACTAACTATGGGTTGGGCATTAAACTGAGTTAGGAATTTTTCGCACCCTGAACTATGAATAGGTATTAAACTAAGTTATGACTGAACATTAAACTGGATTATAGACAGTTTAACTATATAATAGTATATATTATTAATACTAGAAAAATTTTGGCCCAAATTTTTAATCAGGCTACAGCATACCATAGCTCATATGTGGCTCTGCCATGAAATACAAAGATGTTCAGGATGCGTGTCTATCTTTAACGGAGGGGGGGGGGGGTATTGGGAGGGGAGGGTGAAGAAAGGGATGTTTACAAATAATTGCGTAGTTTCTCTCGAAGATTTGCCGAGTTCTATTTGCTGAATAGAATGAAGTAATGGAAAATCCTGAGAATAAATTTAAACTTTGACAGGCCCAAAACTTTTGGAGATCAGAAAAACATGGTGACGCAGGAGTTGGCCGTAGGATTTTGCTAAATATTCATTCCAACCACTGCAAATTAAAAGGGGGGGGGGGAAGAAGGCTAAGAATGTTGTGTCTACCTCATTTTTCTTTCTGTTCTTTAGATCTGGAAGGCCGCCTTGCTGGTTTAATTACATGACAAAGGAGCATGACAACTATGGGAACAACAGTTCCAACTTCCAATGAAATACACACTCCTGAATGCAACCAATGTTTCATGCAGGTTCAACACCTGTGACATGCAATCATAACCAGCATTACTTAATTAAATAATTTCAGCTTCCAAAATAAAAGAGTTAATTCCATTTCCACTCGGGTCGCATGAACAGGGGGTAGGAATAGGCGCTGGGAAGAGAAGAAAGGAGAAGAGAAGAGAAGAGGAGATAAAAGAAAAGGATTGGTACCATGAAGCCAACGCTGGAGTAGTTCAACACCAGAACTGTATAAGCAAAGTTGAAAAATACTACTATTTTCTGCATCAGTTCCGTCTTAGGGGGAACTGCTTGTTGCCATCTATAAATCGCTGCTCATGGACCAACAATAATTAAGACAATCAAAAGAAACATTTAAAGTTTCGAACTGTCTGAATAAAGATTCATTAGACAAAAGTACAGAAGCTTGATTCTTACCTCTTGAACCAGCAATCATCAATGCTGACTGCCCAAAGAATATGATATATCCAGGAAATAAACCCTGCAGTAGTATCATGAGAACATTCAAACGAAAAGTTAAATCATCAAAAAACTTAATCTTAAAGTCAAAAAAAAAAAATCAAATGCACAAATGTACTCCAAGATGAAATTTTTTCAATGGAAAACACATTTACATTTTCACAATTACAATAGAAATCAATTCATCTCAACTCAACTCAATTAAGCATTTTCCCAACTACTTGAGATTCGATACATGGACCTTTTTTTGCAATTCTGCTCTATCAAGTGCTGTAATCTAAAAAATGCCACAAGGGGAACATGTCTTTTTTTAGGGTGTGTTTGAATCAAAAATTTCGAGGGAAAGTGATTCAAAATCACTGCTTATGATTGGTTTGTAGAATAAAATAGTAAGGAAAAACCATGGAATTTGATAAGTTAAAAAGAATGAAATTAAAAAACTAATTTATCGATGAATAGTTTTTATTTTCATATAATTTTTAATTCATCAAATAATAATATGTATTTGAGATTTTATGTATTATTTCCTTTTTCCCTCACCTGTTCTTCTCATTTTTCCTTCCGTTTTCTTTTCCCTCACAAAATTCTCAATCCAAACACCCCCTTATCACGACAATCCAGGTTAATCTTGGTCTCTCTTACCCTGAAGTGCATTCAGTATAGAACTTTTTTCTTTACAGTTTTTAAACGCTGTTTATATCCAAAAGGCGTACTAAACACACACATGCCATGTGCCGAACCAAATTAAATCCAACACCTTGCTTGGCAACATGGGATATATAACCCCATCTAGCCAAAAACCCAGCAATGATATTGTTTATCCTACTCAGCTGACATATTTGCAAATTCCAGGAGAAGGTTGCCTACTCCATGAACTTTAAATTTATTCTTAGGCATATAACTCCATCTAGCCAAATACCCAGCAATGATATTGTTTATCCTACTCAGCTGACATCTTTGCAAATTCCAGGAGAAGGTTGCCTAGTCCATGAACTATAAGTTCAGTGCTTAGCAAGTGCCGAGTATCAAGCAACCAAAACACATTCAGACTATTAAAAAAATCACCAGTAGATAAGCAAAACATTCCCAGAATAGCATAGACAAAAGCATAGACACACGTGCCAAATAGCACTGGTAGTCTGTGTCGCCAACATATGAAAGAAACAGGGTTTCTGTCCCTTCTGAACAAGCCACCAATAAACATCTAGAACAATGGCAATATATTAACGGATATGTATTACTTTAAATGACTAAGAAACCTGAAATATTAGATAACGCATGCAATTTATCAATTTAAACCACTGCATAATAATTTCATAAACAAGGCATTCATGATTCTCAATCATTTCCAACCCATGAGTCCATGACAATTTATATTACCCTCAAACATGACTGGTCTATTACACCAACATATTAATGCAACTCTATTGAATGTTCAACCCAATCCAACCGCAAACTGAAGAACCATGTACAATTTCCACCGAAGGTCCTTGATCACGATAAATTGGTAAAATGTGTCAGCCAAATGAAATGAAATCAATGTACTTCAGCATCGCCAACTAAATCAAGGTCAACTTTTTAAGCAGTGCCCATGATTAAAGTCGACCCATTAATTTCTTCCATTCCTTTGCACTTTTCAAGAATATTCTTACTGTCATTATCACCAATGAAGACCAAAAATGCTTAAACATTGAACTTGTGTCACTTATTTATTGGATATCAAATGGAAAGTTGGTTAATCAAACCAATATGGATGCATGAGAATACTTCTCCATAAATGAATGATTAATAAAAATGCAGAAATAGTGGGTGATTCGGGTTTAAAGTTGGATGTGAATTGGATCATGACCCAATAAGACCAAATAAATCTATAAGATTTTCAAACAAAGGCAACAAACTAACAGGAATACTAATTGTGGGTGATTAGACCTGGAAGGGAGTTGATCATTTGGGAACAATGGTAGTCGTTGTCCATGCCTAAGTCATCGGAGGCCGGTGGAGTTAGAATTAAGCCAATCAGGAGCAAGAGATAGAGATAGAGATCGTAAAGAGAGTAATTTTGGTGATAGTAGTGATGCTGATCTCCTTGGGAACAAGATGGGTATATAGATGTAGGCTAGGAAGAGTCCCATAGAGGATAGGTCAAGGCATTATATCTACCTAGCGGGAATTTAACCTAGGTTGACACTCCCATATGGTAAGGACGCTTCCCAAAGATCTCTCTCTACACAAGTCGAGGGAGCTTGACTAATCCTTGATTTTAGCCATCAAACCACTGGTCCCAACAATCCCGTTAAGTGAATGAGTGGGAGATTCCTATCAGGGAAATACCTGAATTTGTGATGTTATTGCATGAGAGACTCTCTCCTGTTAGCTGAGTCCCTCTGTAGTGGAGTCCCACAGGAGGCTTCCTCCTAATGGCTAAGTCTCATCCAACAGTGACATCCCACGGGAGGCTTCTCCCTTATGTCTCCTTTCGGCGTGGGTGGCTCTTGGGTCTTGCTAACATGGCCTAGGTACCACACTAATTTTCATAAAGTGAATAAACATGACTAAACAACATGATCCTTTTCTCGAATCAGGTCAAATTTAGAAATCATTTAAATAAAGGTAATAGGAATACTAATTTCATAAAGCCCAAAAAAAAAAATCATTAAACATGCACCAATTGGGTCACATTCTGTAATAACTAGATTGCACTCAAAGCTCAAATGAAGTCCATTTACATCAATATAAATTTTTTTTTTTTTTTTCTGGCTACCTATCCAAAAAAATAAACTATTGATTGAAACACTCTGGACATGGAAAAATTCAAGCCTTCTGGTGAAAATAGAAACAAATATTCATGAACTAATGAGATAGAAAAACAAGCATAGAAGGAGAAAATAAAAAGCTGGGGTAACCCATAGAAGCAAAGGAAACTCACAATGACTTACTGACTTGTATGTTCCATGCAAGTGGTATCTGAGCTGCAGTCTTTGCCAACTCAACACCCAAAATATCAACATTCTTTGCACGGTTCCATTGTGATTTTGGTGGAGAAGAATCTGTCCAGCCACTGAAACCCAAGCCAGCAATAATGACAGCAGCTTTGGCGATTGACCATACAAATTAATACTTCCAATGTGCTGCGAAGCCGGCCATGTACCGGTAACCCAGCTGTTTCCACAAACCCCATTCATGATATACAGGTTCTGTAAAACGGGATAGTGGAAATTGGGGTACCAGGTAAGAGTACAAACCCATACAGAAAGCAGCTTGGACAAGGGCTCTGAAAGTTGCTCCATAAGGTGATGGTGACAGTCCTTTCTCAGAACGCACCCATATCTAAGATGGATAGTGATCAAAGCCGAGTACTAGTTAATCTCACTGAGGAAGAAAGCAAGAATGACAGTTGACTTACCCCCTTCTCTACTGTCCAGTCAAGATAATCCTTCATTTCGTGCACCGGTCCAGCAAAATGACTTCCACAGCAGAGGCAGTAACCAGTGAACTCAATTAGCTAGCAATGGCAACTTAAGCAAACGATTTTTCTTTTGTGCCTCCGCAAGTCTTCCTCTTTTGGCAACCCATCATTGTAACTCATAGCACATGAGATGACTTTCAGTACTAACACCATTAAGGCACCTATACATCAGGAAAGCATGATGCAAATAATTTAGAATTAACAAACTGGCATAAATTGAGATCGAGAAATTGTTATGTAGGTGGATTAAAAAATCCTTAGACGAAACAACCACAAGAGAGAGAAATCAAAAGTTGACTATTAGATGATCATGGATTCATATTTTATTCAAATAGTAAGAAAATACTACAGGTGTAGCTCCATTGCCATTGAGGTTGCTGTGGTCCATTTTCTTTTCCCATGGTTATAAGAACCTTGATCGTTAAGTCAAAATCAAGTTTTTGAATTCATTAAATAGTTGGATAATGGAAAGAGTCACCCACAACATCAAAAGTTTAAAGAATTGCCATTCATTTTATGGTTCTAAATACCCTGTTCGTTACATTAAAAGCAAGTTTTTCAGTTTGTTGACAGTTGGTGACTGGAAGAGTCAACCGTCTTTGACATAATTTTTGGATATACATTGTATTGGTGCTATCATTTAGTGAGAAGTCTGTTATTTGTTTTCTCTTTGTGCGCACGCGTGCACTTGGGGAATGACGATGCACTATTGTTGGTACATGTGAAGCACAAAAGTTTTACATCATTTCATTTGTGCATCTTAAAGAGTTACCACAATGGCTTTATAGTTTCCAAATAGGGGAGTATAAAAAGATGGATGTTTTGACAATAAGACAAGCTCTTCAAATGAGTTTCGAGAAAGTGAACACCCACGCTCAAAGTAGCATGCTTACTAAATTTTCTCCACAATATCGAATCCTTTATAGAGTGAGGATACTGAAATAGATATTCAACAGTCTTTAAACACACGCTAAGAAGCATTGATAGTTCTATGAGGGTGTTCCTATAAATGTTGAACAAGTGTCGGACAGTCCACACCTTGAACACTTGTCAATGCATATGATATTATTTTACAATATATCAAGGTATGCCCATTATTCAGCCACATTATATTGAATTCATCAAGGCACAAAATAAGGCATGTGAAAAGTTTGAGATAATGCTTACCAGTCTCATCAATACCTCCTTCCTTCCAAGCTTCCCAACTCATGTAGCATACATGGCTACACACATATACAAATAGTCAAGATTTTTGAATTTTTTTCAATTAAAATTGCAGGTTTTCAGGAATTTGATATTTGTATGCATACAAAATGGAGATTCTCAAACAGTCGGTAGCATATGACAAAGAACGTAATCAACCTATGAGGAAACATGTATGTAGATATAAAGCAGAATTCAAATAAGTGAACATTGTTCATTGAAAAAAGATTATAGACAAAATCAAAAGACATATAAAAATGTTTATCACCTAAGTAAACCCTAAATTCCGTGCTGACTTTTCAGTGTTTTGATAAATAAGAGAACTCATGGACAACAACTATAGTCTTGAGGGAATTCTTGTAACAAGAGTACTACTTTTTCATTTTTTTTTTTTTAATTGTTTCCTTGTGTTGGAGATTTCAAGAAAGTGGGGATTTTGAAACTCAGGGTTTTACATTCCAACTATAAAAATTTTTCAAATTCTTGAACAAGATATAAGATATAGAAACAAAGTCTGACCATCATACTCTTTTCATTCCTTTTCAAGAGAACTAGCTTCTCCAGTCACTATTTATTACTGAAGATCTAATAAAATAACCAATAGAGCCTTGTTAAAATTGGATAGGTATTACCATAACAAGGAAATTATATTCTTTTACTAAGAAAAGAATGGAATTCTATATTGCATGCACCTCTCCTGCATAGTTCCAAATTACAAAGCATCAATAATATGCAACCATAGCTTAATTTTAAGTGTGAAATAAGAAGGCCATGAGTGTATATTTATCCAGGAAAAAAAAAAAAAGAGAGAGAGTATATAGCACAAAGAAAAACTTCATAATTGCACTCTGATGAGCAAAGTCCATTTTTCATATTATTAGCAATTACACATTAAAGCAATGACAATTGGGTTGTGTTTCTATTTATGGATTTGAAATCAAATTCATTGCCATTTAATTAAGGTGAATTGATTAAATATAACTTTAATGGTTGAAAAATGGATTTATCACCATAATTTAACATAATGTGTTACAATGGATTTGAAATTCCCATAACCAAAAATAAAAAATAAAAATACTTATTTAAAGTCCTTGTTAATAGTGGCTCCACTACTTTAAGTTACCTTTGGTTAGGTAGAATAATGGAATGAGCATAAACAATCAATTCTCTTGTTTGGTTGCACTTTTGGAGGGTGGAATGCTATGCACATTCAACCCTTTATTCTACCCTTAGGAGAAAAAACCATTCTCCCCCAAAAACCATGAGAATGACTTGTTCTTGTCCTTGTTTTTACAGATGATTAGAGTTTTTGTTTTTTTTTTTTTTTTTCATATAAGAATAATATTGATATTTATCCATTCTCATTCCAATACACTACTCCCACCTTCAAGCTTATTCTTCATGCATACCAAACATAATTAGTCTCAATCTCACATCCACTCAATTCTAACCCTCAAGCTCACCTCATGATCACCTCATTCCCACCCTCCACCAAATCTTTTATGTACTCTTACAAAGAAAAATTAGCTATTTCTCATATTTTTAATTATTCTATATATCCTTAACATAAATTAGCTATTTATTTAATTTGAAATCCACAAATATCCAAACCGAACCTTAAGTCTCATCCAAATTTTAAGAAAATATGAATACGAAAATTAGTTAAAAAAAGGCCAAAATTAGATTATGGTCAAGACAATTTGCAACTGATATTTACAGTTTTCTCGCAACCAAATCAAGGAATGGCTTAAAATTCCAAATTTTAGATCAATTCTTTTTTCCTTCACATTTCTCAGCAATTCAAACAGGCAGAAAAAAATAAAAATCAGACTGATATAAAGTAAAACAATGGAAATTTTTTAAAAACTAAAGAAAAATTAATCACAAATCGATATAATTTACGTACCAAAAAGAAATCAAAACAATTATAGACGAAAGAAGTTACGAACCAGCCAATGAGGTAAGCGAATCCCGAAATGAAGGTGACGATGCCACATCTACGACGGTACAGGACCATTGAGGCGCAGCTGATAAGTATGGGAACGAGGAAATGGAGGTTGGAGGATAAGGAATAATGAGAGAGAATGACGCCCGACGAGGCGGCGAAGAGGTGTCTGGGCGGAGACCGCCGGGAACGAAGCGGCAGAGGAACCTTACCGGCACGGTGGCCAAGAAAAACACAAGGAACCGGAACACCGGCGGCGATACACCAATCGCCGACGCCATGGCTTCCATTTTCAGCACAATCATTCGTTGCTCCGTTTGAATCTCTCTCTCCATCTCTGTCTGAATTCAAAGAGTTCACGCCGTTGTTTCGGAGAGCATATATATAAGTGTCTATACATACACATGTACGTACGGACTCGCGCACAAAATAATGGCGGCTTTTGATTTGTAGTTTGTGGTGAACGAAAGCAGTCTGGTGGGACTGGCGAAGCAGGGATTTTGGTCGAAAGAGCAGAGTTTGACGATTTTTTTTTTTTTTTTTGGGCTGTTATTTTAATAAAAAATAAAAATATATTTTATATCAAAATGCATTATCCCTACTTTTATCCTTATTTTATATTTATCTTAAACAGATTTTTGATATTACATTTTTTGTGCTATAATTATTAGTTTTATCTTTTTTTTATACTTATCTTAAACATATTTTTTATGTACTAATATTTACAGTTCAACATATGTATATATATTTTTCTTTTTTTATTCGTAATAAAATTTGTATTTATGTGTGTGTATATACATATATATATATATATATATCTATTGTTCATTATTCTAAATTCTTCTTATCCACTTCCCTTATTCTCTGTATTGATTTTCGTTTCAATCGTCTTAATTTTTAATATATTGCTTTACAATTTTTTAATAAAATCTCTTTAATTTTAGCATAAAAATATTAAAGAGATATATCAAAAATCTTAAGAATATTTATTATTCTTGCACATTTTTTTCGGATAAAAATAGAATACAATATGCAAGTGATTCTTAAAGAATATCTCACCTTTCAATTTTTAGAATATCTTTAATTTTAGTATAGTCGAAAAAATTTTGTAGAGATATACTAAAATTCTTAAGCATATTTATTATTCTTGTACATTTTTTTAGATAAAAATAGAATACAATATGCAAATGATTCTTAAAGAGTTAAAAGAGAGTGTTTTAAATCTTGACAAAACGATCGAAATGAAGCGAACTTGGAGAGGTATAGAGAAGCTAGAAGAGAAACCAAAAAGGCAGTTAGTGAGGCTAAGGCAAAAATATTTGAAGATTTATATAGGCGACTTGACACTAAGGAGGGCGAAAGAGAGATATTCAAGCTTGCTAAATCTAGAGATAGACGGACCAAGGATTTAAACCAAGTTAAATGCATTAAGGATGAGGTTGAAAAGGTATTAGTAAAGGAAGAGGAGATAAAGGAGCGTTGGAAGAGCTACTTCTACAAATTATTTAACGAAAGCAGTAGTAGTGACTTACATTTGGGGTAGTTTACCACTTTTAGGGAAGAATTAAATTTTATGTTCTATAGGAGAATTAGTAGGGAAGAAGTAAAAGAAGTATTAAAAAGGATGAAGAATGGGAAAGCGGTTGGGCCAGATGGTATCCCTATTGAGGTTTGGAGGTGCTTAGGAGATGATGGCATAAGTTGGTTGACAAAACTTTTTAATGTAGTGCTAAAGAGCAAGAAAATGCCTGATACATGGAGGAAAAGTATCCTTATACCCATATACAAGAACAAATGAGATATTCAGAACTGTGCGAACTATCGCGGGATTAAATTGATGAGCCATACGATGAAATTATGGGAGAGAGTTATTGAGAGAAGACTAAGAAGGACAACAAACGTTTCAGAGAACCAATTTGGTTTCATGCTTGGAAGATCAACCATGGAGGCTATCTTTCTCTTGAGGAGGTTAATGGAACAGTATAGAGAAGGTCAAAAAGATTTACATATGGTGTTCATCGATTTAGAGAAGGCATATGATCGGGTTCCTAGGGAGATTCTATGGAGAGTATTGGAAAAGAAAGGAGCGTGTGTCGCATATATTAAGGCGATAAAGAACATGTATGATAGAGGCATGACATCTATACGGACGACTGGTGGAGAGACTAATGAGTTCCCTATCACGATTGGTTTACATCAAGGCTCAGCGTTAAGCCCGTACTTGTTTACTTTAGTTATGGATGAGATTACAAGACATATTCAGGATGAGGTGCCATGGCGTATGCTATTTACAGATGATATTGTTTTAGTAGATGAGACGAGAGAAGGAGTGAATGCTAAGCTAGAATTGTGGCGGGATACGTTAGAGACAAAAGGGTTTAGGCTAAGCCGATGCAAGACGAAATATATGGAATGTAAGTTTAGTCAAAGTAGGATAACGAGTAGTATAGAAGTAAGTTTAGGCACACAAAAGATTGTAGAGAAAGATAAATTTAGGTACCTTGGATCTATGGTGCAACAAGATGGAAGGATTGATACTGATGTAAGTCACAGGATTCAAGCTGGATGGACCAAATGGAGGAGTGTTTCGGGGGTTTTGTGCGACCGAAAAATCCCCCTCAAGGTGAAAGGAAAGTATTATAAGGTAGCGGTTAGACCAGCGCTGCTATATGGATCAGAGTGTTGGGCAGTAAAGCATAATCATGGTCAGAAGATAGCAGTTGCGGAGATGAGGATGTTAAGGTGGATGTGCGAAATTACAAGGAAAGATAGGATTAGGAACGAGGAGATTAGGGGCAAAGTAGGAATAGCACCAATTGAAGATAAAATGAGATAAAATCGACTAAGATGGTTTGGCCATGTTAGAAGGCGTCCAGCAGAGACACCTGTTAGAAGGTGTGAAAGTATGGAGATTGTCAGGAGTAGAAGAGGTAGAGGAAGACCCAAGAGAAGCTGGAAAGAAACCATTAAACATGACCTAACCTACCTAGATTTATCGGAGGACATGCCCCTAAACAGATCAAATTGGCGTCCAAAAATCCACATAGCCGACCCCACCTAGTGGGAAAAGGCTTGGTTTGGTATTCTTATCTAAAAACGCAAATAGTAATAATAGTTCACAACACATTACATCCATGTATTCGAAGGATATAAAAGAAATGTATACAAAACACATAAAAGAAAAGAAAGACGAATATCTAAAAATTTTAATAGATATACACATATATATATATATATATAACGCATGAGTACATGAAAGAAAAGAGAGATGAATATGATAATATTAATAAATATGCACAGAAAATGCAATATCAAAATGTATTTTTGGATTCAGGTTTAATAATAACATATTTTTATATTGCATTTTTATTAATAACATTTTGATAAATATTTTCAATCAAACAATAATCACTATATTTTTTATTTTAATAACAGCAAGATAGAAAAAAAAATCTTGAGTCACGTGGTGAAACATGGACTGAAATAGAACTCAACCATACAATTATTAGCTATTTGAGATGTTAAAATTCATAAAAATATAAAAAGTTACATTTTTTTCTAATTTCTTTCAATTAAATTTTATCATTTTTACAATAACTTTTTCCATTTTTTTACCATCCAAACACCACCTAATTTCAAATTAAGCTACATTTAAAGTGTTAAATTTGGTCAAAATATTTTTTTTTCAAAAATTTTTAATTTCTTAATTTTTATACCAAAAATCTTTAATTTTTATCAATTTTTTCTTTTTTATTTTTACCAACCTTTTTCTTAATTTTTACTAACTTTTTTTGTAACTTTTTTCAATTTTAACTAACTTTTATCAATTATTTTATACTTTTCGAGGAATAAAGCATATACTGTCACACCTCACTTAGGGATGTAAACGGCCGAATACCCTAAGTCTTAGTTTAAAAAACACAAAAGCCAAACCTTTATTCAACCAAAATCAATTTAAGAAACTTCAATGATAAAATATTCTCTTTATTTAAAATCAAAGTAACTAAAGGAATATTTCACTAACATCCCAACTCAAAACAACTAAACGTCAAGAATCAAAATATTCTAATTCATCTAATTCTAATCTAACTACTAAAATAAAATCCATAAAATAATCATAAGACTTATTCCTAAGAGGCCACATCTCCAAGTCTCAACTACCAGACTCTATGTCTAATTTTTTCCATGTTCACTTAAAAAATATTAAAAGAAGAGATGAGCTAACAGCTCAGTAAATGGATTGCCAAGCCAAAAATAAAAATATCCATTTGAAAATAATAATTTTCAAATAAACAATTTAATCAAGAAAATTTTCTAAGTAACCACGTCCATACATAATCAGTAACAATTTCAAAACCTACAAGTGCAATAATACCCATAATTCACTTGCATCAATCAGAACAGTGATGACAAACATTAATCAATAGATATATGGAAATTAAACATAAAATGTGCCAATATATCCTTTCTCATGGGCAGTGTCCGTTGGATCCAACATCGTACTTATAGTCATCCAGTCTGGATCCTGAGTTCTTCCCTAAGCTGATCTAATTGAGGTTACCACGGTTTTCACGGGCTTGTTCCCTAGTTGACAGAGTCACACTACTTAAGGAGCATGTCCCCTGGACTTTAATTTTATTTCCAATAACCACAGAATAATTTTCTATCACAATCTCATAATTTTCAGGATTAAATACAAGTGTCCAAATAATTTTACCTATACTCAATAGCATAAAACATATAATGTCATTATCAAAACAATATAATTTTTTACAAAGAATAATCCAAAATTTTCAACTTTAAAACCTTTATGCATAGAATAATTTATAAAATAATATTGGTAAGGCAAACTACTCATCTGCCTAATGTCTTTCAAGAAAATCCGTTACTATCCCGAATATACGAGTATAATATTTATTATTTAAAGGTCTATCTTAATATTATAATTAATAAAAATTATTAACTATCTGTTCATCAAAATAATTAATACTAATTATTAACCTATTAAAATTTGTTAATGTAATAATTATCAAAAACCTTCTAGCAGCCTTGGCAGTTTAACGCCATCCTCACCTCCCCTTTTTTCTTTTTTCTTTTTTTTTAAATCTGGATAAAGTTATTGAATAACTAAAGTAAGTTTCAATATATATATATACACATTGATCACACGTTTCCAATCAATCACAATTTATTTAATTTCAAATTTTTTTTTAACTCTGTCAATCGCATAGATTCATACAATTCTTTTATATATATATATATATACAGATCAAACAATCACATGAAACTGTGAAACAGCACAGACCTCTCTCTTTTTTTATTTATAATCATGCATATATAAATATATATATATATATTCTTAAACATCAGATAATGGTTATTCGCCCACCTCCTCCATAAATAGCATTCAATGAAAGAAACCCAGTAATAAAAACTAACCTTTGAAATTCTCTTTCTCTTCACTGCCGCAGCCTTGTCTTTTCTTCCTCATTTTCTTTTTCTCTCTCTTAATTAAAATAATAAAATCTTAGAAAGGCACTTACTATTTATAATATTAACTTCTTAATCGTATATTATTACGTTCATTAAATTATAATGAACTTTCAATCACAATCCAATTAAAATTTCAATTATAATAACTCTTAAAATTATTAAATGGTCCACAATTACCAAAAATATTAAATAAAATAAAAAAATTAAAATTTAATTATTTCCTAAATAAAGTCAACTAATTATAATAAAACTATAACACATAGATAAATAAATAACACATAAATAATATATATATATTTGGGTTATAATATATACCAAATAATTTAAAATTTAGGTAATTTTTATTTTTTTTAACCAAAATTTAGCCCTCCAACTATTGAGTCAGCTAGAAGAATAAAAATAAAACTGAAATTATTATAATTTAATTAATTAAAACAAAAAAAGGAAATTAAAAATCCCAAAAAAAAAAAAATGGAACTCAACGGAATCCCTCATGCTAAATAGTATAGAGTTAAATTAAGTTACAATGAGATGGGTATTATTAGGTTTTGTGTTAAAATTATCACGGTATAATGAGATAGAGGGGGTATTTGAAGTTGTTTAAATTATTTAAATTTGTAAATAAGTAAAAAAATTTTGAATTTTAAAAAGATTTGTAGAGATTTAAAGAAAAAAATTGATCCAAACACCTTAGTAATATATTTTATTTATTTATTTTAATATTTATTATATTACTAGATTATGAAAATTGAAAGTGTTCTTACTAAATGACTTAAGAATAATGACAAAAGTTAAAATGATAAAAATTTATAAAAAAAAATAAAAGAAATTATTTTTTTATTTGATTAAATTATAAAATAAATTAAAATAAAATTTATTTTACATGATTATTAAAACAAATAAATTTTAATTTTAGTTTTTAAAATATTTTTATAGGCCTAAGGATACTAGTTTAAATTTGTAAAATATATATATATATATATAATTTATAATTTTACTTGATGAAAAAGATAAAATGAAATGTAAGAGAGCATTTATAAAATACAAATAGGATTATCCTATTTATTATTATATAGTAATGATTTGAGGGACCTCAGATAATGTCCCCCAGCCCACCGTACCAAAGCCTGCTTAATTTGCTGAGAAAATCCTAATGACATTTTTGAGCGAGAAGGCCAAGAATGGGAACCGTGCAGCCTTTTGCATATACTAAGGTAGAGTTTTTGTTCAGTTTCAAAAAAAAGTCGAGAGTTTTTGTGTTGGGAGGGGGGGTGTTTATCTTTCTTATGTTTAGAAAAAGAAAACAATTAATTTTTTAGTAGTTATTTTTATAATTTTTTATTAATTTAGTATTTTTGTTGTTTAAAAAAATGAAATATAAAAGAACAAATTTAATCATTTTAAGAAAAGTAACAAATCTGAATGGTTAGTTATTGCTTAACACATACTAAAAATAAACTTAGCTTATATTTGACAACTAAGTTACTCAATTTCTAACTACTCATGGGTCATTTGGTTTTTTTTTTTTTATTTTTTATTTTCTATTTTTTTATTTTCTGTTTTGAGCTCATTTTTTATTTTGTACCTTTGAAAATAAGAAAAACAGCTCAAAATTCATTTGGTTACTTGTGTTTTTAAAATTTATTTTTGAAAACTAAAAATGAGTTTACACATGAAATGAAAAATGATAAAAAGTTGTTTTGAGTGTTTTTAACAAAAAACAAAGAAAATATCAAAACAAGAAAAACATAGTGTTTTTTGTTTCCTCGTTTTGAGTATTTAACACATAAAACCAAAACAAAAAATAAAAAATAAAAAAGTAAACCAGATGCCACCTTAATTTTTTGATTTTCTTTTTTAAATGATTATATTTATCCTTTTATATTTTTAACTTCCCTTAAATTACGAAAAGCAAAAATGTCAAAATAATAAAAAATTAAAAAGTTAATTTTTTTCATTTCTTAAATACAAAAAAAATGTAACTTTTTAGTAGATAGTTTTTCTTTCCCAAACTCTACCTTAAAGTTATACATAAAGTAGGATAATACCAGCTCATTTAATATTATTTGTATCTATTAATAAAATTACTTTTATCTCCTATTGGACCTAGATTTTCTCTCCATCTTTAATTTGTATCATCCTTATCTATTTATCTCTATCTCTCTTTAAAAAGGACTCGTATCTTAAAGACTCATCTAACTTTTTACTAATTCTTAAATCTAAAATTCGTTCAATTAAACTAGCTTAATTTATAAACTATTTCTTTTTTTATTTTTTATTCCACTCACAATTTATATAATCAAAATTAACTAAGCAAAATCTTAATATTGAATTAATTACCTAACAAATAAGAAAATATTTATTATCTAACGTTTGTGCGTTGTACACTTAATTTTACTTTTATATTTTCCAAAATTTTGTAATAAATGAATAATAAATTTATATTTTAATGTTTTCATGACATTAAATTAGAAAAAATTATTAGACCCATTTGAAATAATATAAAATTAAGCACACTCTTTCGAACTTTTTTAATATTATTTAATTTCTATTTTTTTTTACATGTTTATGCAAAGGTAGTCCTATTATATATGCATACACTAAGGTTAAAAGCTAAATATAAAAATCGAGTTTAATTTTTAATATATTAACAGTGTTACACAAATAAATTTTGAAAAATAAACATCTGTCCATAATTATTATTCCTCATATTTTATTAAATTATAAAATATGTATAGAAAAGATTATATTATTTAAAAAATAAAAAAATCATTGCAAACAATAGAATAGTATTTTTGTTAAAAATGTTTTAACAATTTTTATTTTAAATTATTATAATCAAAATTAAAGACAAATCTAAATTTTTAATGGTATAAATTTTTTTATTTAGTTGCATTAAAATTTCATTAATCTATAAAACAATTCATAGTGATAAGAAATACTTAAATATATTAGATAAAATATTACAAATGATACTTTTATAATTCAATAGTACTTTAATAATTTTTATATTTAAAATGAGAAATTTTAAATTAAAATTTTATTATTCGACTATAGAGATTTTTTTTTTTTTTGAAGATGATATTTTTATAAGTCAATAGTACTTTAATAATTTTTGTATTTAAAATGAGATATTTAAAATGAAAATTTTATTATTCAACTATAGGGATGTTTTTTTTTTTTTTTAAGAAAAAAGAGAGATTAATAGGTTTTGAAAGGAGATGAATCCTTTGAAAGATATATTAATGAATTGATAATGAGGATGTATTAATGAATAGATAATGATAAAGGAAATTAAAAATAGAGAGAATCTAGGTTGTGTAAGATATAATATGAGAGTAATTTTGTCAATGAACACAAAGAACATTAAACGTATTAAAATTTTTGCTCTGAAGCACGACGGAATAATATCATACACATTAATTATCAATAAATATATGTCACGTAATATCTTACACTTTAGCAAAGGTGTGTATGAAAAAATACAAATATATTATTAAATGACATATTTTTATTGATCCTTAATAGGTGTGGCACTTGTTAACTAGGATTGAGGGGGCTATGCACCAGTTTGTTATCCAATGCAAAATATCTAAATGCAAAATATGGAGTGTTAGATGTTTTTGAGTGAAATTCAACTATTCTTATTACAAATCTAAGATAAGTGAAGATAAATAAAGATATCAAACCCAAAATAAGGAAAGATAAAAAAATAAAGACATAGCAACTAAAGATAAATAAAGATAATAACTAAACATAAATAAAAAATATAGTAAATTTTTAATTACTTTTATTCTTTGAAAATATTAAAATTTACATTAAAGATAAATAAAAATATATTAAATTTTAATTATTTTTATTTCTAAAGATATTTAAATTTATATTATTTTAAAATTTTGATTATTTTACTTATCTTTAGTTGTTATTTTTATTTATATTTAATTATTATATTTTTATTTATTTTAATTGTTATGGTTATTAGTATTTAATTTTTATCTTTATTTATATTTAGTTGTTAACCTTAATCTTAAAAAAAAATTCGCTATATCTTTATTTATCTTTAATATAAATTTAAATATTTTTAAAAGAATAAAAATAATTAAAAATTTATTATTATTTCTTTATTTATCTTTAGTTGCTATATTGTATAGTAAAATTTTAATTATTTTTATTTTAGAAAATATATAAATCTATATTAATTTAAAATTTTGAATATTTATTTATTTTTAGTTGTTATTTTTATTTATCTTTATTTGTTATATCTTTAGTTGTTATCTTTATTTGCATTTAATTGTTATTTTTATTTAAATTTATATTAATTTAAAATTTATCTTTTTTTTATTTTTATTTTTTCTTATCTCAAATTTGTAATGGAAGCTATCGAATTTCACTTAACAAAATCCAACGTTTCATATTTTGCGCTAAATAACAAATCCGGGCATCGGATAACAAACTGCTGCACTATGAAGTCCCCTTAAAAGGATTTAACCTCGAGAGATTCACTCCCTAGGTCAAACCCCTAGAGAGTGAATCTCTTTTGGTTTGTGCCACACATACCGGCCCCTCAACATGTATAGCGGTAAATCGCGAACTCGCGTAGCGGCGGGGAGTCGGACCCACACCCAAGAACTGGATACGGTTCGTCCAGCCAAGGAGGCCCGTCCTACCAATCTTTACTACGCTTTGCGCCCGGGAGGCTGGCCCCAAGTTTTGCTAGAGAGGAGACTTGAACTTGAGACCTTGGGGTGGTAAGCCCCTAAGTCCCAGTCCAAGACCATCCCATCTAACCCCTTGGAGTTACTATGAAGTCCCCTTAATCTTGTTAACAAATGCCAAAAACTTTTTAACTTCTTGCTTTATCTATACATCATATTTAATGCTTTAAAAAGACTTTTGTACTTCTTACTTTAATTTTATTTTTATGTTAAAAGTATCTCATATTTAATGTATTAATTATTATTTTTTTTAATTTTATATAAAATTATGTCTGACAACATTTTTAACTTCCTATTTTAATTTTATCTAATAAATTTCATAATTATTTCATATTTAATGTATTAATTATTATTTTTTAAAATTTTGAAATTCTTAATTTAATTTTGTGTCATAATTATCTTGTATTTAATGAATTAATTATTTTTTAAATTTATTTAAAATTCTATCTTACAAACATTTTGAACCTCTACTTTATATATACATTTCAGAATTATCTTATATTTAATTCATTAATTACTATTTTTTAATTTTATTTGAAATCCTATGCATATTATAATTATCTTAAATTTAATACATTAAATATTTAATTTTTTTAATTTTATTTAAAATTCTATGTAACAAACACTAAGGAAAGTAAAAGCTAGCACAATTTCAAACCAAACTTGAAAAGTCACTACCAATTCATTCAGCTATCCAAACTAAAGCTGCAATAGAGACATTACAAACTTTTTCTTTAAACTCGAATCTTCAATTGATAATTCACTTTTGTGATATTATACCAATCTTCATCAAATCAAATAATTGAATTGATCGGATCAAAGAAAAGAAAAAAAAAAAAATAAGGAGAGAGGTCATGTGCAATTCTTGCCCATTGGTAGCAAGTTCTATTATTCTATAACCTTCTTTTTGTTATTTTTGTATTATTTTCAATTTACTTATACTTTTTTTTATTTGTGTTGGTTATTTGATTTTAGTATTTTATTTTTTAATTAAAAAACTAAATTTGTATAGTTAGATATGTGGTTGTTTATTTTTTGACTTTGTAGTGAATAATGTCAAATAGAAAATACAAATATAATTGTGAAAATTTGAAAAAAAATTAGAAGAATCGAAAAATTAATTCAATCTCAGTATGATACTCTTAATAAATTTGATACTAGTAATAAAAAAAGATGTTATAAAAGTTCAATTAGTTAAAAAATAGTAAAACAATTGCCACAAATTAAAAAATATTGAATTATTAGAATAAGATAATATTGATAATAACACAAGTTAGGCCTCTCTAAAAATTTCATCTAAGACCTTCAAATTTTTAGATACGATTTTATTTTTTATTTCTATTATTATTATTACTTTTATTTTTTTGGAGAACAATTGAGGATGGTTTGAAGAATAACCAGAATAGTGTGGTGTAGAGAATCAAGATAATGTAGAATTTCATGACACACTTTCTCTTAGCTTGAACTACACAGGGGACAAATTGAACAATGGTGGAGATGTATTTGATATTAACTTCAAACCATTTGTTAACCTGTAAGGTATGTGTTAAACACTCCCCCTCTTTTTAATTGAAACTAGTGATGCAAATGGGGTGAGTTGATCCGCGACTCGATCTAACCTGTCTCTAATTTATTGTCTATATAATTTCAGTTTGCCCCCACCTTATATGCGCAACAGTAAAATTAATATTTTTTTCTATTTGTTGCCCAATGGCTCTCAACGGTAAAAAAAAAAAATATTACAAAAATTTCTCAATTTATTTACAAACCCTCCCAATTCACTATTATAAATATCTCACATATATTTAACTAAAATATCACAAATTTATTTTGTTTTTTCTTAAATCTCTCTACTCTCAAACTAGCAATTCTCAAACTTGTTATTCAACTGTCCTTAAGTGATCTTAACACTTTCACATTTGAAATCCAAATTGAAAGATTAAGTATTTTAAGGTTTCAAATTATTACAAGTTAGTAAATTTTATTTTTTTTTATCCTAAGTTTTTACATAATTTTCTTAATTTGGATCTTTAATTTTTTTTTTCCTTTTAATTTGCATACTTAAATTTTTTGTCATCAAAATATTTTTTATTAAATAGATCCTAAAGAAGCCTATGTTTTTTTATGTTGATTGATGAATTAGTAACTTCTTAACCTCCAGATAATCCGATCCAAGTCCGGAAAGCTATTTAGAATACCGGTGTAGTACTTGCCAAAAAGTCTCCAATACTTGAGTTAGTAAAAGAGTTCTTAAAAATATTTGGCAGAGCTTCAGTAAGGTAAGAATATTCTCCTTGTGTTGGTACGAAATGCCAGTTTAAATATGCGAGATCTCACGCGGAACGATTTGCATGTAGTTACATATAACAGCATGTGACGTACTTCTCTCTCTTCCAATGAGATAATGCCACCTGTATTATAAATCCTAAGATTGGTTTCTCAACACGTTAGCCAATGTGTTGTGTCTAATACAGTTCGTGACAGAGCCTTTACAGGCATATTTATAGGAACAATTAAAAGAGGGTTATAGGCACGACTTTGTGACATAAGCTATTTTGGTGTGACCGATCAAGAACATACTCACTTGGGCCTTCATTCGAGTAGTCCAGTCTGCTTGGTAGAATCTTTGCTCGGTGGCAACGGACTGGGTGACCGAGACAAATTAGGAGCACCCTTACTTGGGTGGCCCTGACCGAGTATGGGTTGAGCAGGAAACCTGCTCGATGCTCCCAACGGGTTGTGGGACCTCCCTATATCATTGATGGTGGAGACTCATTTAATTCCCCTAGCCACACGCAAATTCTAATGCCTATGAATACAAGTGATATTATTGTTGCATCATCATTGCGTCAATTTTCAAAATGTATGGGACCATTTTACAAAAAATTGTACGTATTGATGGAATGCACGAGATTAAATTTAATGTTTATTAAGATTTATTAGATGGTAAGATTAGTTTTTGAACTAGCTAAATTTTTTTAGGTAAATAAATATAACATATTATAGTTTGCCAAATTTTTTTCTCACAAGTCAAAATTGATTAGAGAAAAAAAATCCAAAATTGATAAATAAAAATATATTTTTACTAATTTTTATGTTAAAATGAAATAGATTTTCATTTTTACAAATTTCACAGACTAGTTTGTTTTTATTTTTCCTAACAATGACTTTTATAATATTACGTATGATTTTTCATGATACATGTGACAAACATCTAATTAAATTTAACGAGTTCGATCAATCTTGCATTTATCTAAATCACAAGGAATTCCATGTTAACTTTCAAATCAAACGTTGATCATGTATTTTTGTTGAAAATTCACCTAAGTGAATGGATGAAAGTTTTTTTCTGCACATGACACACAAAATAAGAGCGATAAATGAGGATATTGTTCACTATTATAGTCGTAACTAAAGACTATCTATTATGACTGTAATTAAAGACCTAGATGTTTGCACTAAATTTGGTGGCCAAAATTGTTGATAATGGGTGTCTTTCATTTTAATTTCTATGTTTGGGTATAAAATAGAGGAAAGATTGCAAGGTTCTGCATGTGACCATAAAAGGCATAAGCTAGATAAGGAAGAAAGAACTCTGCCACGAGCTTGGGCAGGGACAATACGGGACAGCAAGGTGGTGGGTTGAGAAAAGATAAATAAAAAAAGATAAGAGTAATATTCATTTGCTACCAAAAACTAAAACAAATGGCAAATTAGAGTTCAAAAGACTTTGGAATCATAATTAAATTGTTCAAGTGCATTTTTAATTATAATCAATTTAATAATTTAGTGAGACTTTTGAAAAGAAAAATGATTCTAAAAATAATTTAAAATTTCAATTTTAAAATGGTTTAAATATCAATGAGGCGAATATGCTTATATAAAAAAAATATATGAACAAGAGCGATAAAATAGACACGTAACTAAGAGAAATTTTCGTAAATAGCCAAAAAAAAGCGGCGCAAAAATGTTAAAAAAGGAGGGTGTTATTGAGGAGTAATGAAATCAAGGGACAAAAACTCAATATACTTTTTATTAGGAGGGCAAAAGTGAGGTTTTGTTTTATCATTTATCGCACCGCAAGCTGGATGGCACTACGTGGCGCGATCGATCTGACGCGTGTCTCTTTCACTGGACACCGTTCTATCCGGTAAGATAGGCCCGTCAACCGACACAGCCGGTCACTTCCTCGCGCTCCGCTCTCTGCTCTTCCCGCTACATACCCTTCTGTACTAGAACGACAACTCTCCCCCTGCCATGGCTGTCCTGTACAAAACCACGGCGCCTTTTCAGAGCATCGAAATCTAGGGTTTGCATTCCCCTCATTTGCCTTTACCTTTCCATACTTCAGTAGTTTCAGTAGTTTCTTGAGTGTTTTATTTTCGCTTCGTTTTCCGAGAAAACGATTCTGCATTTGAATCGTTTTCTCGGTGAATGAAGCGAAAATGAAGCGTCAGTGTCTTTTCCATTACTTTGTAGCATTTATGTTTGATTGCTAAGAATATTTATAAATATATATATAGGAAAAGAAATGAGAAGGAATCGCACCTTTTATCCTCGGCTAATTCGTTCCAGGGAATCGAACAATTGCTCTTGTTTAGCTGAACCTAATACGCGTGCTATGGCTTGAATGCAGTGAGTTTGGTCGGTTTTTATTGGAATGAAATGGCCAGAAGAACATAGGGCTTTTGCATTCTCTTTTTCTTTTCATTTCCAGAGTTTTATAGGTAGCCATATGGGGGTTGTGTGTTTGTTTGAGATTTCCTTGAGCAGGATCCTTGTTGATTACTATAGTAGTATTTGGTTTTGCATGTGCCGATGTGCGTGCTTGCGGATCTTTTAGCATGAAATTTGTATGGCTAAACTCGATATAAGGTGTTGAAGTTCAGTTTTAAACACTGGATTTAAAGTCCATTAACATAATTGTTCGGCTTAATTATCATGTAATTCATGGGCTGTACTCTTCTGGTAACGAAGTTAATAAAAAGGGGGAAAATATGAAGAATAGCTAGCTTATCTCTTTGTATATGATGATAGTCTTTACACACTCAAAACAAAAATGCCTAATTGTTCTTGCTCTACATTCCGTGTTTAGTCCTGTGAAGTGTTGGGATGAAAAATATGTTTGTTATTTTTCTTAGTTTCATCCTTATCAATCAACTGCTGCAACTGTTTAAATGCTTCCTCCCCCTCCCCCCCCCCCCCCAATATATGTATACTGATCTATACAAATATCAGGATGCACTTTAGGGGTGCTTGGTAGATTATCATCTGCAAGAGCTATCAAATTAGCCCGGTTCAATTCAAGATCTTTAGTGGTTTTTACATTTTTCTTTTTCCGGGCCATTCATGATCCCACACCAGGGGCGGAAAAGAGTAAAAATAATTTTCATGGGTTTTAGATTTACTGATTTTTCATTCTCTTTGTAGGTTTCCTCCGGAAGGTTTCTTTCAATTCAATCGCCTTGAGGACTATTGGGGATGGCTCTGGAGGCCTATTTGGATTCCAATGGCCAATTTGCATTACCTCTGGTAGCATCAAGCCGGGGTACTGGTGTTTTACTGGAGTCCTTAGGCTCTAACATATTGCTCCAAAGTGATGGCCAGTCTGATGCTGTGGCAGCATCTCACTTACATATGTCATCTGGGAACTTGTCAGCTTCTATTGCTAGTATGGCACGACTAAGCGGAAATTTGGTATCTGGCACCAGGTACTCAGGAGTGTTAAACAGTGGAACAAATTCAGGACCAAGTGTTGGAGCGAGCTCGTTAGTTACAGATGCCAACTCACCAGTAGCTGGTGGTGCTCATTTGCAGAGTAGTGGGAGTGGCAACATGGACCCTTACCATAACATACCATCCTCGCCCTTGTCATTCTCGTCTAATGCTTTGAGCACTTCAGTTCTTGACGCTTCCTCCGTAGAACAGCTGAAATCTTCCTATCGAGAAGAACAAAACAGCCAACTAGGACAGAGAAGGCTGCTACCACAGTATCAGGTGGGTGCTAGTGGCACACCCCATACTACATCATCGACTCATCAAGTTTCACTTCCCATTGGCAAAAATCAGGAGCCTGCCATAACTCAAATATACAAGAAACCGCGACTGGATATGAACCTGGAGAATATACTGCACCAGGAGATTATTCAACAATTACTGCAGAAACAGGACTCTGTGCAATTACAAGATCATAGTCAGCGGCTGCTGGCATTGATGCAGCAACATAAACTACGAAATCAGCAGCAGCAGCAGCAAATTTTGCAGTCAATTCCCCAGTTTCTAGGGGTTCCTGCACAGGCACAGCAGCAGCAGCAACAACGACAAATGAGGCAACATTTGCAACAGCAGGCAGATCATCCTGTCCCTGCTGTCCACCCCGATGATGGTGGTATCTGTTCCCGACGATTGATGCAGTATATATACCATTTGAGGCATCGACCACCTGTAAGTTGGTTAATTATAATAATTGTCCAGTTCCTTACTTTGTCAAGTATCATCTGATTTTGGCATTCCTGACCCCATACCTATTTTTTTTTAATTTATTTTTTGTTGATAAGTACCGTTCAAGGGTGGTGGAAACTCATTTCTTTATTCTTTCTATAGGACAATAGCATTGCCTATTGGAAGAAATTTGTGGCCGAGTACTTTGCTCCTGGTGCAAAGAAAAGGTGGTGTTTGTCTTTATATGATAGTATAGGAGAACATGCCCTTGGGGTTTTCTCCCCGGCAGCTATGGTCAGTTTTTTTGCCGTCTGTAGAATTCATTTCAACACTATATTGCTAATTTTTTGTATCCTATATGTACCCTATATTTGCATCATCTTCCTCACAGCCTTTGTTGCTTTCATCTTTCTGCTTCTCTGATTCATCTCAGGAGGCATGGCACTGTGACATTTGTGGCTCTAAATCGGGGAAGGGATTTGGTGAGCAAACCATTGGTTTATGTTTCTTAAATATGGACTTAGTTTCAATTTTCTCTTCTAGTTCTATGCTCTTATTGCTGCAAAAGCTTTCTTCTTTGATGTTAAGAACTGATTTATGGTTTTTCTTAATCCCTCTAGATGTTAAGTTACTGGTTCATCAAATTGAATCTTATGTTGTTGGGAGTATAATTGAAATCTCCATTCGAACAAACTCTATTTAATTGAATCTTATGTTGTTGGGACTCCTGATAGTTCATAATTTTGGAGTTCGAGTTTTAGTCGGTGTTTTCTGATGCCCAAGGCAGAAAAGGAATTAGAACTTAGCTTCCTGATTGAGATCCCTGCACTGATCAGATACATTAATTTATTTTTTTCAAAACAATTATGGTTTACATACTGCATATACTGCTTCTCAAATTTCAATGATGTATTATCCTACATCCATGGATTCAGTTGACTTTGGTATTTGTATTTCTGTCTCCCTCTTTGCAAACTATTGATGATAGATGGTGAGTTTCACTTTAAGGGTCATTATTGTTTAAGAAATAGGATTGTCAAAACTTACTGCATGTCATGGGTGTGTAGAGCGTGGTATCTTCCTAAAGTTGGGATGTCATCATAGAAAGAAAGTGGCAGCCTGCCAGTTACCTTTCATATGAATTATTTTGCCGGGCGACATTCAGTATCTTTCATTCCTGTACAGAGTCAGTACCTTCCTTTACATGTGAAAATAATTGGGTGAAAACATGCACTAATATATCCTGAGAGTTTTGGAGCATTGGAGGGAAAAAGTGTAGTTGTTGACCAATGCTTGGTATCTTGGAAGCGTAGCAATTTCGGTGTTGGTGATTCATCTCTAATCATGGTATATGAAATGTGCAACATATGTCATTGATATTTGTCATGTATATGCACGATAATGTTATTTGAGTTGACTGAAGGAATTATATTTTTCTTTGTGTATGGTGGGAGGGGGTGGGGTATCTTTATAAAATTTTCTTGATTTCGGTATGTTGCCAGCATTTTATGCTTGTGAGCATGGTGCAACACTTCTCATTGACTGTATAAGCAAGGTATCACATTGTGTAAGGAGGATGCTTAATGGAATTCCTACTTTCCAAGTTAAAGGACTTTGTTATGGTTTAAGGTTGCGAGCTTTTTTGCTTTTTTTTTTTGGGGGGGGGGGGGGTAATTCAATTATAGGTTAGGAAATAGTTATTATATTAGAATGTTTGTTGTGATTGAAGACGTGTATGGCTTTGTAGTTACTGTGATAACAATTAAAAGTGATGCAGGTGAATATTTGTTGTGGACTTTCCATTAGAAGTTCTCTTAATTTTTATTGGGTGACCTTACTAGGCATGTTCTAAAGAGGTTCCGTGGTTTGTGTAGTTCATTGATGACATGGACTTGATGTATACAGAGTTAGGACCTTGTATTGAGGCTTTAGATTTACATCAAAGATAAGCATGACATATAACATGTAAATTCAATTGAAACGGGAGATATATAGATCACTAATGCCATGCATCAATATTGCTTCTCTCTTTTTTTTTTTTTTCCACAGGTAGATGACTTCGTATTATCATTTTTATTTTGGATATTTAGCCTGGCATTATTGAATGCTAGTTTTGTACTTTCGAATCATTGGCCTTAGTAATGTAGTTATGCCTAATTCGTTTATCCAACTTCATCTTCTTGTCCATTATCATAATCTGTGGTTTGATTTCATTTAATTATCTATCTCATTAACAGCATCTGACATCTTCCTCTGTTCTTTTTTCTTCACTCGGCAGAGGCAATTTTTGAAATACTTCCAAGGCTTAGTAAAATCAAATTTGAGAGTGGGGTTATCGATGAACTTCTATTCCTGGATTTTCCACACGAGTGTAGATTCCCTTCTGGTTTAATGATGTTGAGTTATGGAAAGGCAGTTCAAGAAAGTGTGTATGAGCAATTTCGTGTCGTACGTGAGGGTCAACTTCGTATAATTTTCAGCCGTGACTTGAAAGTGAGTTGAAGTTCCATTACACATGGTTATTTGGTTAACATTGTGAAATTTTTGATAATGTTGCTGATTTTATGCTATCATTCTTTTACTTCTAACTACATAAACTTAATTTAACTTAATAGCCTTTTTTCCCCCTTTTTTCCCCCTCTTTTTGATATTTAAATATAACTTATATTCTTTAGATACTGTCTTGGGAGTTTTGTGCACGACACCATGAAGAACTTGTGCCTCGTAGATTGGTTGCACCTCAGGTACCAATTCTGACCCCATTTTGTGTTTTGTATCGCAAGAAGCTGTGATTATTAATGCTGTTGCTCATTTATTTGTAAATCATTCTTTCTTGTTTTTTACTTGGTTTTTCTTTCTTTTATTTTGAAGACTCATTGTTAGTCCAACTTTTCTTTTCTTCCGCATGTCATCCTGTTATCAGATGGATGTTTTCACCATTGAACTTATGTACCTTGAGTTGAAGAAGTCTGTCTCTAAATTTTGATTTATGGGGATATATGCATTTTGTTAATTGGTAGGGAGATTTTGAAACAGTTTGCTAATTAAAAGGGCACATATAGAAAAAGGTTCATATTAGTTTTTAATACACAAATTTCAAGAAAGTAATGCTGGTTTTTGAAGTTTTCCAAAGCGTTTGGAGATGGTTCATGTGCGGAGCTGTTCAACATTTCAACTGCTGACTGAGTGACAAGTTAAAATTGAATCTGCATAAATGTGTGATTTTCTTAATTGCAATTTCAACTTTTTGTCAGCGACAATGCTTACTTTGATCGATGTACTTTGTAAAATACATAATTTTTCACCCTAATAAGCATGCGAAATGCATAATATTGCGTCTCTTAACTTGTGTCTATTTTCTTGGAAAATGTATTTGTATTTGCAGGTGAATCAGTTGGTTCAGGCTGCAAAAAAATATCTAAGTACCACAAAAGATGGTGGATTTGATGGGGTTTCACCACAGGATTTAAAATTAAATTGCAATACGTAAGTGAAGGACATGAATGGTTTTGTTTCATTGCATTCAGTCATTTTCTCTTTGGGGCATTTTGGCCAAGCTCACAAGTGTAATTTCAACTCAAGTGTCAAGCACGACACTACCACAAAAATAAATAATAATAATCATGTTGCTCAAGGCATATGATTACCTGAGGTTAATAATTATTTGATGGTCCACCAAAATGTTGTTAAGAGTAATTTTTTCTAGTTTTAAGCTTTAAGTGAATTCATTTATATTGTACATCGAGATTCTAGAATCATGACCCTCTTATGATGGGATATGAAATTAAGCATTGAATACGGCTTCTGTCATGGAGCTGTCAATATCCGCATCTGAAAAAAATTTACAGACGAACATTGTATTGCATACTTAAAAGTGGGGAGTAATATATAACTAAATAACATTGAATGCGTTGGACTATGAAATGAATTGTAGAAAAAAGGGCTAGACTATTGTTATGAGGCACTTCAAGGTACATTCCTCTTGGTGTAGGTTCCTCACAGCAGGGCGTCAGCTCACTCGAAATTTGGATTTATTACTGGTGAATGATTTGGGATTTTCCAAGAGATATGTCAGGTGCTTGCAGGTACATAGTGAGATTACTTTGTTTCAATTTTGAAGGAAATATTTTGCTTCTAATATTCTCTTGCATGATCTTATAAGTGAGTTTACTATTGATAGATAGCTGAAGTTGTCAATAGCATGAAAGACTTGATGACTTTTAGTCATGACAACAACATTGGACCAATGGGTATGTACTCATTTGTTACATTTTTGTATTTTTTTTTTTTTCATGTGATCTTTTGTCCCAACTATTATTTAGCATGACTGATTCATTTCTAGGATGCAAATAAAAATTATTTAGCATTACTTTAGTTTACCAGGTTTTACACTGCTATGCTATGGTGAGTGCTTGAATCCTGTTCATCTGGATGAAGTTTCTGCCAAGTCTTGTATTCTTGGCCTTGCACACAACCAACTGCTGGCTCTATAAGCGGCTCCTTGGCTATATATGTTTGTTCTTTTTGTCCTCTCCCAACTGACAATTGATTTGAGGGGTTCTACAGGCAGTCATGCCACCCACTATGTCCCTAGCATTTTCCAACTGATTTATATCTGGCCGTCTGCCTTTTGTTTTTTGTTCTTCATTCTTTTTTGTTGCACATGGGCATAAAATCAGCTGTGTTTATTCACTTGAAGAAAATGATTATTCAATATTTGTCGTGACATTAACTTGTCACTTGAAATTGCTAGCAAGAGTCATTCCCATTCCTTAAAAAGTAAATTGAGATAGCTAAGGAGATCAAAGGGATCACACCCCAAGAGAGATTTGGGGCCTCATAACAGCCTTCACAACACCAAAAATGTCTCCGTATCCCAATTTATCTTGCAGCGTAAATCTATAGCTTGATCAACAGCTTGATCAACGAGGAGAGTGTTGAAATTTTTCAATAACTGGTCATATTCTTTATTCCCAATAAATTACCTGTTGCTGTTCTTGCTTGCCGATCAATGAAAACTTGTGCAGAGAGCTTGAGGAACTATGGTCGAAAAGAGACTAAAACCAATAAGCAGATGAAGCAAATGCATGAAATGGAGTGGCTAGCAAGTGCTAAGAGTCTAACGACTGACATGAATAAAGGAGTGGCGGTGTATCCTGAGCCACCCGGTCCAAGCAGCAACTTGAATGAGAACTCTAGCATGACTGAAGGTGGAATCATGTGTAGCTCAGAAGAGGTCGCATTGGCAGGGATGAACGAATATCAGAAATTGCTGAGGAAGAGTGCTACTTTGCGAACGGTAAAGCCTGAGCCTTCTTGTTCAGTCAACTGCTGTAGCCCGAGTACGATTCCATTACCAGTTGTGGGCCCTCAATCCTCAAGTTCAGGGTTGATCCAAAGCTCACCAATTAGCGACTTGTCAACGTCCCAGCCATCTCAAGGCAGCGACAGTCAGCAGCGCTTGATTCATAAATTGCTGCAGGAGATGGTGGCTAACAGCAGCAGGGCAAAAGGTGGATTGATTGCAAATGGGAAAGCAAAGGAAGAAGCCCTTATTGAACAGGACAACAGAAGTGCAGCAGGTGAATTCTCGGCAAAAGCCAAGGGCAAAGGTACATTTGGGAGGGGGCCGAGTCTTGGCACTTCCAATGGCGCCGCTGCAGTTGCAAGTGTGTTGGATGGTAAGTTGTGGAGGAGAGACTGCTTTAAAGCTGCTGCTTCAAACAGCAACTCATCTGGCATTTATGGCAACAACTTATCTGTCAAGAGAGAACCAGATTTCCTGGAGATGCTTCATTTGCATGAAGCAGTTCGGAACATGGATCATGAGTTCTTTAAAGATGGAGCTTTGGATGATGATTGGAAGGATAAGGGCTGGAAGACATAGGTCACTAGCTTGGTTTAATTTTTTGTGAGGTCTTTTTTGGGGATTTAGTTTGTACAGTAGCTTGATGGGCTTTGTCTTCTGGTTCTCTCTTATTGGGTGAAAGCTGATGCCCAAAGTGATATGAGTCTAGAGTTTTCTGAAAGTGTAATTGCAGGATGGAATATTGAAGTTTACATATATAATTCAGCTATATATATTAATACAGAATATTGTTTTTGATATACATCCCCTGGCAGTCTGAAGTTTCCCCAGCATTTCAATCTAAAATGTTTTATTTGGAAATATTCGCTCTTTCATTGTAAAATGCTTTTTTAGATGTAATTTTTTTTTTTAAGAAATAGTTCTTCTAAAAAGAATGAGTAAATTTGTTTTGTATAAAAATTTTGGCTCTACTTTCAAATTCTCTTTCAAAATTGATCCAAGTGAATGCTTTTTTTAAAAAACATAACTAAATGTGTATTATAGGAATCAAGTTTAACAGATTTTAGAGTTCGTTTGAGGTGACAAAAAATAAAGAAAAAGAGAGCAAAAAGTGACAAAAAATAGTAAAAAATGTGATTTGAGGAAATTTATGGCGTTTGGTACACACATCTCAAATTGTATTTTTGGGACATGAATAGTAGGATTCTCGTCCCAATGGATTGAAATTTCATTTTGACGGTTTCAAAATTTTGTATCAGTTATGATTTTTTTTTGCAGATTAAACTGGATTTGAAACACCACTGTTTCACGCCTATTCCTCTGCAAGAACCGTCATTTCCTTCTGCAAGATTCTCTAACTACGCTTCGTTCCGTGAATCAAACGTTGCAATCAAGAACAAATGAGGAACCTCGTATTGGCCATGGTAGGTCGAGTTTGGAAATTTCTCTACTTTTCTCTCCAAACTAAGCGTGAATGGATTGTGAATGTTTGTTTTCTTCTTTACAACTTTATTTGTAGCCCAAGTGTTAGGATGGAGAGAAAAAATACGTTTGGTTGGTTATATTCTATGGATCCGGCACCTCTACAGTTGAAATTCCAAATGTGCTCAGCAAATCGTCCCGACGAGAATGCAACTGCCATTTGGACACAGTAAGATTGTGGGTTGGCGTCGAAACAGTTTACAGTAGTCTATTTGGACACAATTTGGCAGTGCCAAATCGTCGGAACGATTTGGTGCGAATCTTTGGATGGTAAAAAAAATGACAAAGCGTCCAAATGGTTTATACAATTTGTCGGAATAATCCCAAAAAAATTAGTCATAATAGGTGTCATTCGGTAGTTTGAGAGTCCATGGTGAGAATAGTAAACTTAATTAACCAAAATTCAGTTAAGACTTTATTTTAGAAGGTATTGAATTTTTTTCGAACTTTGAGAAAGTAAGATGTAAAAATATAATAGAGGTTTTCAAAAATTCTTAAATATTTTCAAAGATTTTCAACAAATTTTATTACGCCAAACGGGCCCTTCATTAATTTTTTTTTTTTTGAAAGATTAAAAAAAAAAATTGTCGTAATGGATTCTTTTCGGCTCTACCCCTAGCTTGGTGGCTTCTGCTGCCCTTAATTAATTTTACATTATAAAAGAATTATTTATTAGCGTTTCAATTAAAAAATTATTTATTTTTAAATCAAAACCCAAATAAATAAAATATAATTACCTCCATGAAGATGAAAATATCTCGCAGCTGGTACCATTGGACCTTGTAAGTCTGGAATGGCCGGACCCATTTCCTTTTCTTCACTACCCTTCGATAGCACGAGTCCAGTTGATTAGGTTGCGCCAGCTTTATAATTTTTTATATTTTTGTTCAAGTTTACCTTTATACCCCACTCGTTCTCTGTATTTTTATTCAAATTTGATTTATTTGTAAGTGAATAAGTTCGATCCAAACCCAAATTATTTATGAACAATTTTTTCAATGGTAATATAGTTGTTGGCCCGTATCAACCTATTTGAGGCATTAAAAACAAAAAAAACAAAAAATTGAGCCTAAAACATTTTCATACGTGTAATCTCTTGAATTTCAAAAATACAAATCAAAATTTTATACAGAATGAAAAATATATAAAATATAAAAAATACAGAATTTCCTTCAAAGTTATTATTTATGTTTCATGTGGTTCAAAATTTTCAGACCCCTATTTAAAGATATATTTTTAATTTCTTTTGTTTTTTCGATTTGATTGAATCGAAAAAATAATATTGCTAAAATTAATGATACAATCAGCTGTATAACCCATATGCTGTGAAATGACAAGGAGAGATAGAGAGTACCACACAAGGAGAGAAGAGAAGCTCTTATCTATGGTCTAATCCAACACAGGAATTCCACCAATACAGCAGATGGAGAGAGAAAGAGAGCGCAGGGAGACGAGAGAGAGAGAAATAGAAACTTGATAGTTTTTTTCCTCCCCCCTTCAATGTCGTTCCGAATTATTGGGGTAATTTAATATGTATATAATGTATATAAATATATATGTATATATAATAAATAGAGGTCTTAAATTCATTTGGAGACTTAGACTTTGTTTGGGAAACCCGACTAGTAACCGGTTATTTTTTAACATCGATAGTGTTTGGTCAATTTTACCCTCTTACATTTTAAATTTTTAAAAATTTTTAAAGGTAAAAATGTCAAATTAACAAAAATTACCTTTCCACCTCAAAAAAAAAATAATTTTTTTTTCCAAACACAAATTTAACGACTAACTAACTAAAAATAAGTTTGCTAACCTTCTTTCCGGACCAAGTCTTAGACCACCGCCTAACTTACTTTAAAGGCTCAACCAGCCACGAGCGTTTTAATAGATTTTTTTCGTCAAAATTATGCAAGTAATCATTACTCACAAAAAATTTCTAAATTATTGTAATTTATATATTATAATCATATATTTCAAATGAAATACTTACATAAAATATTATATAAGTAATTACTAAGTTGTATTGATGTAAGACATGAATTTAAAATGTTATTGTGCAATTTTATAGTTCAGAAAGTAATTGTTAATATAGACATAGTACACTCAAAAATTTATAATTTAATAAATTATAATGTAATTTTTAAATTAAAAACACAATACATTATAATATAAATATATATCAAACAAATATTATTTAATTATATATAAATATCAAACATTATTATCAAATATAAATACAAAATATTTAATCAATAAACTTTAAATAAGAAAATAGAGAGACTCACATCAATTTTAATTTTAATGTCAACTCCATGATATCTTAATCTTGATTATTAGATTAAAATCTAATAATTCAACTATGTTCATAGTTTTTTTATTTAAATAATACATAAATGTGTTTAAACTGTATGTTTAATGTACTGAAAATCATTAAAAAATTTTAAAAATATCTAAAAATTATGTATTTTCATCTCGTTATACAAATTACAAATTCAAAAATTATTTTAAATTATATTAGTTTATCTTATTTTTTATCATTCTAAATGCCTCCCAAATTTTAAATCAACTGACCTCAAAATTAATGCCAATCGTCTCAGTTTTGTTAAAGATATATTATTTAATTATATATATAACCGTGTACTTTTTTTAATATTTTATTTTAATTAAAATCAAACCACAAAAGATTAACAAAGGTAACTGAAATAATAAATGATAAATAATTAAAAATATTTAAACAAATAATAACTAACTAAAAAATATATAAAAAATAAAAAAGTTAAAAAAATAAATGAACAAAATTACTTAATTATATAATAGTTATAAAAATTCACTTTTCCATACCATTAAAATTGTAAAATGTTAAAAAAAATTTACGAATATCATAAGAAACCCCCCCCCCCCCCCCCAAAAAAAAAAAGCTTCACAAAAATAAAACTTCATAAATTTTAAAACCTTACCATTACCTTAATGTTTACTTTATACAACAAACAAATATAATAATAAACATACAACTCGCATACATCTCTATCTCTCCATCTATGGTACATAACTTCTACATCCAGAAAGGTCAAATTTCAACTCAAAAACGCTTTTAACCTCTCTCTAAACTCACTCGGATATATTACTACAGAGTCTAAACAGAGACCCCCCTTGATGTGCGTACAATCAATCTGGGTCATCGAAAATTTTATCTTCGTGGGTTCGCCGGAATTCTCAACGACAAAATCCCCGCCGTGACAGTGTACCCATTTTCCGGGCTCCTCCAAGAAGCACTGAGAAATGGCTTCCTCACCATTCGAAGTTGAAAGATGGAATCTCACGGGCTTTCTATCCCAGCCGTGGACGTGCTCGGAGTTACAGACCCGACGACCAAACCTCTTTGAGGGCCGCCCCAAATGCAGCCGGAAGAACAAGCTGTATGTCCCGGCCGGAAATGGGAACTCCACCTCCCCGTCAACTTCGAACCACCAGATTTGCTGCAGATAAGCAACCGTGCCAAATCTGCAGACGAATTCGACTATTAAGACGTGGACAAATAAGTAATAGAATTTCCTTTTTTTCTCTGTAGGCATGTCTATACATTCGCAGTCGACGGGACCACGGTATGATAGAAAGAAGCTGGGGTCGGAATTAACATATATCATCCATAAAAAGTCGAATACAATGCAAAATTTAACGGAACTGTAAGCCGTTAGATTAAAAATTCAACAGTCCGAACAGATTCACCGAGCTGACATCTGCACCCGGTGTAAGCCCCCCAGATCCAAATTTTGAAGCCGGCAGGCAACGAGTAAATTGCAGTTTGCAGCCGAATCTAAAACACAAGCATAAAAATTCACATACATATATTCTGTTTTCAAAGTATCTCACACTAATTTAAAAAAAAAAAAAAAAAGGTCTCAAGTCCTCACCTAGATTCCTCTGTCGGAATTCGATTCCAATATCTTCGATCGTCTATTCCAGTTATCGCCAACCCTTTTGAAGAAACTGACAAACAAACTCTTCCTGTACTCTTGTCCAGCCACGCTTTCTGCACATAACCCACCTCAACAGCCTAATTAATTATCCTTCGGGAAAAAAAAAAAAAAAAAGACATGAATCGGATTCTCCAAAAACACTTTCTCGCATCATCTTTCAATTTCTCATTTATCAGGAAAGAGAGAAATTTCCAGAAACTGTAACAAACATAAAGCCAAACACATATTCTGCGGAAACAAACAGAAGATATAGCAAAGAAAAAATCGGACCTTTGTTCCTCCGTCGAAGGAATTTTGTCGACAGAGCCTCGCGTATGTATCTTTCTTACACAAATCCAAGGGAAAATCATTGAACACTCTCTGAATAACAGAGCCATAATTCGCAGGCAATTTGGACTCCCACACAAAATCGGCCGACGAAGCGCCGCGAAAGGCTCGGCTCAGCTTCGCAAGCCCACAAATCTCCGGCGGATCCAAGTACGCAAGAACCGAGGCCACGCAGCCCTCCGGCAAGTCTCCGAGATTGGGCTCCGGCGATGGGGGTTTCTTCACAAAGTAGGGCATCACAAGAGCTGAGAACCCAGAACCCATAGCGGCGCTGAAAAGAGTTCAAGAAAAAAAAAATCTGAACTTTATATGATCAATTGTCAGACGGGTTGGTTTTTGGCAGGTTGTTTGATGGGTTTTCCAGTGGTGGCAGATGGAACCCCGTAGGAGCTTCACAGGGTAAGAACCATAAATAAGAGGAAAGATTCTGAAGATTTTTCTAGAATCAATCGTTTGACGAACTCGTTTGAGGTGAAAACCATAGAGTGAGAAAATGTAGAGAGAGTGAAGGGGGGAATGGAGGGAGCTGGCGTGCGGATGTGTACACTGTCAGAGAGAGAATTTGGTTGGAACGGATTTGGAGGGACGGGTTGGAGGGGAAAATGACATTTATGGTAAAATGACTAGTATGCCCTTAATACACTGAAATCTCTCCCCCCATCCACCCTTTTTTAATGCAATAAATTTTAGTCTATGATTTGATCAAATTTTCTATTCTTTTCTAGTAGTTACATTTCTCTATTACTCTCTCTCTCTTGGTACGTAGGAATCCGCAGTCACTTTTTCGTAAGAGGTGCGCTCAGGACGAGACATGTTCCGTGACCCTAACCGGTAAAGGGTCACGAAGGATAAACCAGCTTAGGTAAACCCTAGCTGACCGGCTTGACCGAGGGAGCTGTTAGAAGCCCGCCACAATAAACGGAAGGCTGTCCCACTGAAGGGAGATTCGAACTCGAAACTTTAAGGACCGAGCCCATCAGTCGCTCCTAAACTTCACTCGGCCACCCCCGAAGGGTCCTATCCCTCTCTCTCTCCTTTATTGGAAGCTGTGTTACTGGGGCGGAGCAACGACAGACCCATTTGATTTTAGATATAAAATTATTAAAATATTTTTGATTTTTTAGCTTTATAAAAAGAATTAAACTAATTTAAAATTAAAGTATATCAACCTTATTAAAAAATTATGATTAACTAAAATTTTTTGAACGTAAGAGAAGTTTATAAGAGCTAAACATGAGTATTTTTTATGAAATAAAATACACTTTCCTCTAATACTATTGAATATTTTTGTACATAATGTAAAAAAATATAATATATAACATAATAAATTTTATAAATAATAAAACTTAATAATAATTATATTTTTTGATATCAAGAGACATTCATACTAAATTTCAGGTGATTCTAAAAGGACCAATTAAACTATTATATTGTGAAAAATATATTCACCGATTTAATGTCCATAAACAATTCTAACTCTCTTTAAAAGTAACATTGTTTCTCTTTTATTCCTAATCATAACATTATTCACATTTTTTTTCTTAAGTGTTCGATACTTTCTTACCAAAAACCTTAGATCTGCCCTTGGTTACATAGTAAAAATAATTTTAAGATTAATTATGAATTTTTATTTTATTATTATTTTTAAAAACATTAAATTTATTAATTATAATTACACAATTAACATTTATATTCATGTAATTAATTACGAATCTTTACCCATTATTATTTTCTAAAAACTTTAGATATTTTAGTTACTGTTATACTATCCAAATGTTCATGAAATTAATTACCAGTTTTTACTCACTTTTCTTTCTAAGAAGGTTTAAATTTATTGATCAGTATTATATAATTTGTTATTGATTTACTATTTTAAATGTGAACTTAATAAAAATGTAGTACACTTATATTCTTTTTGGATCTTTAAATTTAATTTATTGAATTATTTTTTTTTTATTTTTTGGATGACTTAGGGTTTTAAATGTATATTTAATAAAAATGTAACACACTTATAATCTTTTTAGGTCTTTAAATTTAATGTATTGATATATTATTATTTCTTTTTTTTTTTTAATTTAGAGTTTTTGTGTCCAGATTAATTTATACACAAGTAATTCAAGTGGCCTGTAACTCAGTGGTTAAGAGTCTCTCCTACCCGCTCATGACTCAAGTTTGAGTCTTCCCCCTCCCCCTTAAAACAAAAAAAATTTACCTTTAAAAAAAAAAGATTCAAACTAGTGACAACTAAAAGTAGATGACTGCTAGGAGTAAATTTAAAATGTTACTAGTTAAGTTATTATTTTGAATTAAAATCATTACTGTTTCATGTTTGGAGAATGTGTACTAATATGTGTCTCTCCTACCCGCTCATGACTCAAGTTCGAGTCTTCCCCCTCCCCCTTAAAACAAAAAAAATTTACTTTTAAAAAAAAAAATTCAAACTAGTGACAACTGAAAGTAGATGACTGCTAGGAGTAAATTTAAAATGTTACTAGTTAAGTTATTATTTTGAATTAAAATCATTACTGTTTCATGTTTGGAGAATGTGTACTAATATGTGTCTCACAAGCGACAATAATAATGGTTCAAGATAATTATTTTTATTGTCTTGGAATAGTTTGCCTAAATTATTAATTTTTTTTTCACGCAACGAAATGTATGATAATAGACCCCACGGTCTAGCCTGGTGGTTGAGACAAGTCCCTTCTAGAGTTTATATACTAGAGTGTGGGGGTTCAATCACCCCAGGTGCACTACCGTGACTTAAACGGTTGGATGCCTTGGGTCGAGCCGCTCTCCTCCCAGTTTGGCAAGTCGGAGTGAGTCCAAAGGATTATTCTCGATCCAGGTTCCGAGTTATCAAAAAAAAAATATATACGTTAATTATGGTACGAAAGGAAAAAGAAAAAGATATCATTCGTTAGCATTATTTAAATCACAACCCCACTAAAAACTAGGTTACTTCTCAACCAAAAAATGAAAATTCAAAATAATAAAAAAACTCTGACCTTTTTAAAATAAGACAAAAAAAAAAAAAAAAGAGGGAGAAGAAAAAGGAGGTAGGGATGAGAACAACCCTCAAATGTAATTTCAGTATGTTTTTAATAACAGCTGGTTGAACGTAACATTTGCAAATTCAAATTGAAATAAAAAAAATGAAAATTGTCACATGCACATGCCAAAGTCACAATCACATGTGTCTAAATATCTCTCTCTGTTGATGGCTGAGAAAATCTCTCCCCCGGCCCCACCGTCTCCCTCTCTCTAATCTTTCCGCCAGGGGGACAGCCTGTGGGTACAGTGACATGTCACTAGCCGTTCAACATTAATGTCCAAATTGAAAAAATGGGTCGGACTAACTTGGGTCGGACTCTTGACGTGGAAACGAATTATTATTCGAGCTGGACTTGAAAAATAATATGTTCGAATTTAATTCGTGTCTGAAATAAACTTAGATTGAAAGTATGTTTAGAGTGATAAAAATTAAAATAAAATGAGATAAGTTATAAATTCGTAATTCGTGCAGTGAGATAAAAAAAATAAATAATTTTTAGAATTTTCAGTATTTTTTTTTACCGTTTTTCAAAATTTTTATTACTCTAAATGGACCCCAATTTTAATTTATGGATCGTTTAAATTCAAACTCAAGTTCGAATCTAAAAAAATTCGCCTTGGAAGTTAACGAATTAATTTGATAAAATAATATATATATATTTATATTTTTTAATAATATTATGATTATATTTTTAATAATATTTTATTTATTATATTTTAAATTAAAACGACATCATTTTAACTTAATCAAGCCATTCACGATCCAAACCCGCCTAAATTGTACTTTATTGAGTCGAACTTGTACCATATAAAAGTTCGAATCAAATTTAAATTCAAACTCGATATAAAAAACTCAAACCAAACTTAAATAAATTAAAATTTAATTCGATTCAGTTTATTTTCACCCTTAGTCAACCTTTAACAAATACTTATTTTTTCTTAATATTTAATTAACATTTAAAATTTACACTTTAACACTTTTTATTTTAAAATATTTGTTACAATTAAATTTCCCATTCATCAAAATATCAATGTCAAATAAAAATTATTGTAGTTAATGTACGAATATCATATGAAATGTATCTTTTTTTTTTTCTCACCCTTTGAATTATATAAAATGTTCAAAATGCAGTTAATTAAGATACGTTGAAAAAAAAATCATTTATATTTTAAGATTATAGTTTAGCTCCATCATCAAAATTTAAGCAACATTTGAAAATGAGAAAAATGAAATAAAGTAAAGATATTACGAATTATTTACTTCATATATTGTTCTTTTATTTTTATTTTTTTTTTTACTTTTAAAGATTTCAAAGGCTTTTGAACATTGGACCACATTGTTTTTTCTAATGTGACCACAATGATTTTCATTTTGCACTTGTCGTTCGATTGATGGAAGAATTTAATTATAAAAAATATTTTAAAGTAAAATGTATGAGCGTAAATTTTAATATTAAGAATAATTATTTGTAATTAATAAAATATTAAGAAAAAATAAATATAATTTATCTATAATTTTAATGATAACAATCATTTAAAAATAAGATGTAACTCCCAAATCGTCCTTTGAGTAGTTGTCATCTCTGTGAACTCCATCCTAAGTTATGTAATTAATGTAAGAATATAAGCATGGCATATCTAGAAATTCAGATACCTTATGGGAAACTTTTAGTAGAATCTAACCTCTGTAACTCTTTATCTCAATATTTTATAATCATATTCATATTTTTTATTTAACATTTCGTTACAAAATTAAAAAAATAGATAATCACAATATTTAACAATATAAATTTAATTTCTAAATAAAAAAATATTAAAATCAAGTTATCAACGCAAAAAAAAAAAAAAAAAGTTATCAACGTAAATAAAAAATTATAAATAAACTAAAAAAAAAAGAAGGTTATGGAAAACTTTTTCTTTATTTTTCTTTTCTATCTTATTTTAGATAATCCTAATATGTTTTTAGAAGGAATAGACTTAGATGATAGCAACTTAATTGATTGATTTGATGAATATAAGGATTCTTCGAAACTAATTGAGTTGAAAAAAGTAAAAATTAAGTTTGGATGATTGACGAGTTGATTCATGGTTAAAAGATAAAGATTAGATTTAGATAATAAAAGATAAGGTTTGGATTTGAATGATATGTTAATGAATGAGTTGATTCGATATAATATAATGTTTTCAAGGTAAGTTAAAAAGTATTCTTAGTTCCTATTAAATATAAATAAAATTAATAAAATAATAATTAATGCATTTAACAATATAAGCGTGAATGCATGGACAAAAGTGTAAGAAGTTAAGAAGTCATCTCATATAAAACTTTAAATAAAATTAAAAAATAATAATTAAGACATTAATAAAATTTTAATTGTTATAAAAAAATTAAGATTTTATTTATTTATTTATTTTTTAAGTTTTTAGGCGACCATCTCAGCGACTTAAGAGTTGCCACGGCCCTCAGCACCACAGGATTTTACGGTGAAATCAGCGTACAAATTCTTACCAACGTGGCATCTGAGTTAAATTATAAACATAATATTATTACATGGTCGCTGCATACAAACGAGTTCTGGAAGCCCATAAAGTTACAGTAAGAAAGTCTTGGACTTTAAAATATGAAAAAAATATTTTGACAACAATGACTAATCAATCAAATAATTAAACGTGTTTGAAATTGTATAAATTAATATAAATTTATAAAAATTATAATTTTTTAATTCTAAATATAAAATTTAAATTTTATAGAAATTTGTAAAAATTTATGAAAATTTAGAGAAATTTAATCTCACCGATCATAATCAAGGGCGAATTGACAGTCAAGACTGTCCCGAGCTGTACCCCAAATAGCTTTCCTAAAATTTTTTTTTAGCTCAAAAGATGTATTTTTTTAAATTTGTCCTAACTTAAATTTTCATGACCCTATTGACTTTATTTTTAAGTCCATTGTTTAGTTTAAATTTTTATAAACCAACCAGCTTTATTTTAAATTATTTATTCAACACAAGTGAAATTTAAATCCTAAATTCGCCCCCAATCATAATATAAACACACGTCCGCACAAACGGAGGGCAGTCTTCAAGCTTTCCTCTTCTAACTTCTGCGGGTAAATAAAAACCGGTGACAGCTTTGAAAAGTAGGATCCAAATATTAAATTCCAGCTACCTAAAACAAATTAATTATTATTATTTTTTTTTGCATATATTACTGTTTGACATATTCTGGACATTTCAAGGGAAAATAATTACTGCGGATGGCTGCGTTTGGTCAAAAAAAAAAAAAAAAGCGTAACTTTAAAATTTTTTAATAATTTAAACTTTTGATGTGTCTAATAAAAATTTAAAATTTTTAGTAAAAAATTAAAAACAATTCTAACAACTTTTAATAACCTTTTATTATTTGGTTAAAAGTAAAAAAAAAATTTTAATAACTTCTAATGATATTATCAAATAGTAAAAAATGAAAAAATTACCAAAAATTCTTATTTTTGACAACCAAACGCAGCCGGTGACTTTTTGATTGAAACATAGCCAACCCCATGCCTTTGGAATTTCTACTTTCCACCTTTCTCTTTTTCAAAATCCACGGTGGTTTTATGCTTTTATTTTCTCATTTCTCTCCTTTTTCCACGGTGCTTTCAAGTTCCATGAAAAAGGCCAGAATGCAAATAAGACTTGAAGAAATTATAATATTTTTATATACGCAATAAATAAGATATAAATAATAAAGTTTGTCTCTTAGCTTTAATTAATAATTTGGGTGGCACGAAAAGAATTTTGATTATTCAAACTACTGAAATTCTAATAAAAAAAAAAAATTCATGTATATATATATATATATATACACACCATTTATTTTAACCAAGGGCAAGATTATGCAATTCACCGCTTTTTTCCGTTACCACGGATGAAAACAAAGTTTTTGGGAGGAAAATAAATAAAATAAATTGATATGTTTTAACTCGATTTAATTTAAAATAAATTATTTATTTAACACGTTCAAATTTTTAAGGTAACATTTGATTTAGTTTTTTATTCTCTATTCTTTATTTTCTGTTTTATACTCAAAATAAGAAAATAATAAATATTTTGTTTTCTTTATTTTGAGATTTTCTTTGTTTTAAGTTGAAAACGCTCAAAATGACTTTTGTTCATTTTTCATTTTATATGTAAACTCATTTTCTGTTTTTTAAAACAAATTTTGAAAATACAAGTGACCAAATGCGTTGTACCTGTTTTTCTTATTTTTAAAAGAACAAAATGACAAATGCGCTTAAAACAGAAAATTAAAAACAAAAACAGAAAAACAAACCAAATTAGCCCTAAGATTGTCAAATATAAACATGAATTATAAATCAAAACATCACACGATCCATATCACTTATATTTTTTATGCACTCACTCTTAAGGTGCATTTAGTAGGGTTCAAGGGGATTGCAGTGGAAAGATGAACGGTTGAGATTTCTTTGTATTTAATCTGATGGTTCCAGTTTATTTTAATCCAATTTATTTTCAAAATAAAAATAAAAGTTTAAAAAATCTAATTGGAATACAATTAATACGGAATGCCAAAGATCACATATAATTAAAGGGTAAAGAAATCTCAGCTGTTCATCTTTCCACTGCAGCCCTTGCAGTGGATTTTTCACTGCAGCCCCCTTGAACCCCATTTAGTACGTAGTAAAAAAAAAAAATTAGTAGACTTTACCCATAATGTTTTATTTTTTTAATTATATTTTTGTAAATTTTATGAAAATTTAGACGTGGTAATATTTCTTAAATTTTAGAAGTTAAATATTAATTTTTAAAAAAGTGGGTAAAATCATAAAAGATGTTGGAGTAAACTCAGTAAAATGTTAATAATTATTCGTGTAATATTTATTTCTAAATTTTTAATTCTATGCCAAACAAGTCTTTAAAATGCACATTTTCCCAAAAATTATAAACCATGGACGCATTCTAATAAATTGTAATTATGAAATTATTTCATAGATTTATTCTACGTAAATTTAATTAATAATAACATAATATGTAAATTAGTACGTGTGAAATAATTCCTCGTTGCAGTGATTCGATCATATGCCGCTCGGTTAGCTCAATATTTAACCGTAAATTCTCCTAAATTTTTATAGAATTTTAACTTTTTACGTGTTATATGAATTATAAAATTATAATTTTTACCGATTTATACTATATATATATATTTTTTTGGACACTCTAAGCGCAACCGTACATTTCGTCCAAGTGACGGTTGTGTTAGTCCTACATTAAATGTTTTAAATGCGTTGCAATTTGAACTTACCACAATTAATTGTTCATTTGATTAATCGCCATTGAAAGCAAGATTTTTAAAATTGGTATTTTAGCTGTGTTTGGTACACAAAAAGTTGATGAAAATCTCTTAAAATATTTAAAAATCTCTATAAAATTTTACACATTCCTACCTTCTTAAAATTAAAAAAAAAAAACATTCAATATCTTTCTTAAAAAAAAGTTAATAACTAAAATTCAGTTAATTAAACAGTAAAATTTTTTTTGCCATTCTCACCATGGACTCCCAAGTTACGAAATGACACTCACTTTGACTTTTTTGTGATATTTTTAAAACCGTTCCGACGAAATCGCACTGGCAACTTTCATCAAAAGGTTTTTACAATCCTTTTGGACGGATTGTAGTGTAAAAAATCATGACTGTCTAAAATTTTGAATCCGTCCAAACGAAAATCCAATTTGTCGGAACAAAATTTTATTATTCATCTTCAAAAAATACTGCTTGAGCGGTGTTCACCAAACATAAAAAATTTTCTCAAACCACATTTTATCTCATTTTTTCTCACTTTTTGGTGCACTAAACGTAACCTTTATTTAAAATTGGTAAAGAGTTGAAAAAAAATTAAATCCTAAAACAGTAAGATTTTTATCCAATGTCAATAATATAAAAGTATAGTCTATTATATTACAATTCTTTTTAAGAAGAGAGCAAAGACATATTTCAAAAAAATGTCGCAAACAAAAACTTTCTTTTATCAACAAAACGATTTTTCAAAAAATTTCACAAAAAATTCTATATCTGATTATACTCACTTTACCAACTATATAATTGAAACCTTTAAAGTGTTTGGTGTGTAATTAATATTAAAATAATGAATTCATTTTATTTTAATTTTTTATAAGAGTTGAAATGTATTTATAATATTTTATTATAAGTTTCTTGGTTTCCTTCCTAACTATTACATTTAACTTATTTTAATCAATTTGGTAGAATAATGCATATGATCCTCAACTAATATAGTATAAGAAATAGTTGTGGCCTATCACTCAAAAAAAACATAAAAGTCAATTTTATTTGACAAAATTATATAAAAATTATTTAATTTTTAAAATTAATAAAATCGCATAAAAAATTAAAATTTAATTAACTTTATATTTTAAAATTAAAAATTTATCTATTTTACCTCTATTAAAATTTTTCATAAAATCAAATAAATTTTATTTCTCTAATATCATAGGATCATAAAATTTAAATTAAAATTTCAATAATATCAAATGTCGGCATAATTTAAAAAAACAAAAAAAAAAAAGTGACTAATATCACTTTTTTAATGTTGAGAATGTGAAACAGCGAGAATTTAAATGTATCTTTTCGCCATGAATCTTACGATTTTGATGAAATGACTCACAGGCCGACGTGGCATGATTAACATTCTCAAGCCATTAAAATTTTAGTTGCCTCATTGCTCCGGCAGGCCGTACAAGAGTTGATGCAGACGCCGTACGGTTGTAAAAAGATTAAGATCCGTAAAAATTCGTTAATTTTACTAATTTTTTTACTTTTACTAATTTTTATACTTTTTAATTAAAATTTATCACACAATATTTTTATATTAAATCTTTATATTTTTACTATAAATTTTTTTCTTCACTAAACTTTTACTGACCAAACATTCTCTCAAATTCATTACAAAATAAGACTTCATAAAGAAAAAAAAAAGTTTTTTTATAATTAATTATTAAAAATTAATTTTTTTTTAACGTTTGAAAGTAGAAAAAGGTTTAGTTTTTAGTAACAAGTTTTTTTTAAACTAATTTGATATTACTCTTTATAATCTGAAAGAATCTAAAAATATATAAATAATAATTTTGATTATTTTAAAAAAATTAAATTTACCAAAATTAACTTTTTTTTAAATTCGCAAACATTGTCTGACCTGAACTTTATTTTATTTTTAACTATAAAAACATAATTATAATGTTAGTATAATTAATAGTACTTAACATACCTTTAATAAATTTAACTAAAACCTCATTTGGAGCTCTAAACTTTATCAAAAAAATACTAAAAATTTTTAAAAATTATTTAATTTTTACTTTACTGTACAAATTACGAAATTGTAATTTTTATCTATCTTATTAATCTTTTCTCACTCTAAACATTTGTGAAAAGATTTTTGTAAATTAATGCGAGTTGACTACTTTATGACCAAATTATTTTGTATTATAATATAGGTACTATAAATAGGAAGTAGAAGCTAACATTACTCATTGATGTTAGCTTGTTGTTAGTGTAATAACTACATTTTTTCTTTTTCTATTAATTAATTTGAATTTGAAAGTAATAAAATTCTTTAATTTATTCAAATCTTATTTTTAAAGTATGGGATTTTGTTTTAAATTTATATTTTCTTTTAAGTGATTTATTTTATATGTATATATTTAATGTGTAGATGTCCAACATATATATATGCATGCGTTATGATTTGCTATTTTTTTATGGGTTGAAGAGGATGGCTTATGTCAATTAGGAGAGGGGTGAGGTAGGATATTATTATTATGAGGGAGGCCAAGAGTTGCCAGCGGAGTAAAAGTTTGGAAAGAGAGAATTAATGAGAGGTGTTATGGTGGTGCATGTATTTGGGAGAGGAAGAGGACTTTGATAGTTTTATTTTGAAACCTTCCTAAACATCTTTCTAGCTTTTTTCCTCGAACTAGAAAATCCTTCCACCAAAGGACTATATATCTTCTTCATCTTTACTTTTTACTCTTGAAAGTTTGAGAGTTTAAGAAAGTGAGGTTTTGCACTTAACCCAAATCATTGGCAAAAATCGGTAAGAGACGTTCAACGACGTGGTTAGCTTTGTTTGCATTTCATTCGAGATATTTAGAGAGTGACCAACTTAAGTAAGTGACTTATACACATTTTCGATGTGTATATCTGATATAGGTGAGGTTTATGCATTAAAATGATTTTTTTGATTTTGTGGATATAAACATACCTATACGTGTAAAGTGTTAGAAATTTAAACTTGTATTATTTTAGATGAAGATGGTGTTTAACTTGAGATGTTGTAAGTGAATATCCATATATTATAAAATCCATGTCTTTGGGCATGATTAAGGAAGTGCATATGATTTATGAAATTTCATGTTTTGGTCAAGAGTTTAACAAATCTATAATTGTTTATGGAGATCAAGTTAATATGAATTATGCTCGTGTTTTGGTTATTATCTTCTTGGGGTGCTTGAAATGACAAAAACTGAGATAATTTATAGGTTCATAATTTGTGTAGCAAGATAAAAAGCGAATAATTTTTAGAGTTTTTTTGGTGTTTTACATCGGATCAAATGGACTTATATATATAAATCCATGTTTTGGTTAAGAAATTTATGTTTTGACTTTGTAGATAGAGTATATATGATTTTATATTCATATTTTGATAAGAGAAATGTTTTGAAATTGAAAACAATTTTTTTTTATATAAAACAAAAATTTCTAAAATTTAAAAGAATTTATTTTGTTAGTTTGGGTGCTCGAACCACCTTCGAGTAGTTTTCCAGCAGCTTGGTGTGCGAACTACCTTTGAGTAGATTTTCTAGCAACTTGGGTGCTCAAACTGCCTTTAAGTAGATTTTCATAGAATAGAAATTTTAAGTATTTTCTTTTATGTGGTTTTCTTGTTAGGCCTGATTTGTATGTTAACCATATACATGCAACAGGTAACATAAAACTTAGGCTGAAAATTTTAAGTAACATGAAACTTAGGCCCAAAAGAATAATATTACATAAGACTTATAAATTTATAGGATGAACATAAGAATTTTAACTTAGGATGGATTCTTGTATATGATGAGTTGTTGTTAATAGATTATGATTAAGATTAATTTTTGATATTAAAGTCATAGAAGGTACTAAAAGAGTGAGTTTTAGAATCCAAGCGTCAAAAGCCCAAAAATTTACGTAAGATGGTTTAGCATAACCCATAGGTAAAAAACCTACAAAGTATATACACAGCTTGCATTAGAGCATATTTAGCCTATTAAGGCAGGATTTGATAGATTGGGACTATGAAACCAGAGTTATCGATAGACTAAGACTAAAGGACCAAGGCTATCGGGTTATAGACTAAAATTGGAGAACTAGAGCTATTTGTATGCTTGGGACTTTAAGGCCATTTGCACCCCAAGATTGAGGTCTGCAGATTTGATTTGATAGACTAGGATTATGAAACCAGGACTATCGATAGACTGTGATTTTGGGACTAGGGTTATCTAGATTATTTGGGCTTAGTTCTATAGCCACAAAACTAACTTTGTAGAGTACTTGACGCATAATATGATATTGATACATATATATATTGTGACGTAAATGTAATGATAAATATTATTGTAACGACCCGCATCCATATAGTATAATATTGTCCGCTTTAGGCTTGGTAAGCTACTTCCCAGGAGATCACCCATCCTAGTATTGCTCCCACTGAAGCACGCTTAACCCTAGAGTTCCCACTAAACCCAGTGCCCTTACGACTTAAAAACGTGTTGCATTAGATTGATATCGAATATTACATATATGCCACTTCCTTCCACGACCCAGGCGATGTGGGATGGGAGGCATTGCTTCTCTGCTTCACCTCTCGCAAGCAGAGTCCCTCATGGGCAGGTCCCTCATAGTCCCTCACAATCCTTCCCCCTTACAGGGCACGCGTCCCTGCGTGGCCTCCTGTTTCACTCTCCCGTAGGCAGAGTCCCTCACAGGCAGGTCTCCTACACGTAGGGCCCACGCGTGATCCCACACTTTCGGCTGGATATTGGCTCTGATACCATTTGTAACGACTCGTATCCATATAATACAATATTATCCGCTTTGGGCTTGGTAAGCTACTTCCCAGGAGGTCACCCATGCTAGTACTGCTCTCACTGGAGCACGCTTAACCCTGGAGTTCCCACTGAACCTAGTGCCTTCACGGTTTTAAAACGCGTTGTTCTATATTGATATCGAATATTATATATATGTCACTTCCTTCCACGACCCAGACAATGTGGGATGGGAGACATTACTTTTCTGCTTCACCTCCCGCTTCACTTTCCCGCAAGCAGAGTTCCTCACGAGCAGGTCCCTCACAATCCTCCCTCCTTATAGGGCACGCGTCCCCGCGTGGCCTCTTGTTTCACTCTCCCGCAGGCAGAGTCCCTTACAGGCAGGTCCCCTACACGTCGGGCCCACGCATGATCCCATACTTCTGGCTAGGTATTGGCTCTGATACCATTTGTAAGGTATTGGCTCTGATACCATTTGTAACGACCCGCATCCATATAGTACAATATTGTTCGCTTTAGGCTTGGTAAGCTGCTTCCCATGAGGTCACCCATCCTAGTACTGCTCCCACTGGAGCACGCTTAACCCTGGAGTTCCCACTGAACCCAATGCCCTCATGGCTTTAAAACGCGTTGTTCTATATTGATATCGAATATTACATATATGTTACTTCCTTCCACGACCCAAACAATGTGGGATGGGAGGCATTGTTTCTCTGCTTCACCTTCAGCTTCACTCTCCCGCAAGAAAAGTTCCTCAAGGGCAGGTATTGTGAGAGACTGTGAGGGACCTGCCCGTGAGGGACTCTGCATGCGGGAGAGTGAAGCGGGAGGTGAAGCAGAGAAGTAATGCCTCCTATCCCACATCGCCTGGGTCGTGGAAGGAAGTGGCATATATGTAACATTTGATATCAATCCTAGTACAACGCGTTTTAAAGTCGTGAGGGCACTGGGTTTAGTGGGAACTCCAGGGTTAAGCGTGCTCCAGTGGGAACATTACTAGGATGGGTGACCTCCTGGGAAGCAGCTTACCAAGTCCAAAGCGGACAATATTGTACTATATGGATGCGGGTCGTTACAAATGGTATCAGAGCCAATACTTAGTCGAAAGTGTGGGATCACGCGTGGGCCCCACGTGTAGGGGATCTGCCTGTGAGAGACTCTGCCTGCGGGAGAGTGAAGCAAGAGGCCACGCGGGGACACGTGCCCTGTAAGGGGGAAGGATTGTAAGGGACTGTGAGGGGCCTGCCCGTGAGGGACTCTGCCTGTGAGATAGTGAAGCGGGAGGTGAAGCAGAGAAACAATACCTCCCATCCCACATCGCCTGGGTCGTGGAAGGAAGTGGCATATATGTAATATTCGATATCAATCTAGTATAACGCGTTTTAAAGTCGTGAGGGCACTGGGTTCAGTGGGAACTGCAGGGTTAAGCGTGCTCTAGTGGGAGCAGTACTAGGATGGGTGACCTCCTGGGAAGTAGCTTACCAAGCCTAAAGCGGATAATATTGTACCATATGGATGCGGGTCGTTACAATTATTTTAGTATGAGACCGTGGAATCATGCTAAGTAAATTTTTAAATTGGAAGGTATGACTTGTTATGGAAATTTGGATAAATTATAATGATGATAAGTTTTCAACTTTTTTTTTTAAAATCGGTTAAGTGTTGATATTCTTGCATGATTAAAAAAATATATATATCTTATATGCATATTCTGAGCACACGTGGTTTAGTGTTCATCTCTTACAGTTGATCTTGCAAGAGTAAATGTTTGTGATTGATTCGTGAGATAGACTAGTTGAACATTAGTTTTCTGTTATTTATTTCATAAAATTATTTTGGATATTTGGTTTTGCGTCCAGTTTAAAGCGTATTGTTTTGTAATCCTTTTGTGACATTTGTTAGACCTTTGGAGTATTCTAATAATAAATATAATACAACTATTTTGCTTCCACTCTCATTTGTGTTGATCGTATGGTTATTTGTGGTTGTTTTATGGATTTGTCCCCACGTCTCGAGTGATGGATTTTTGGGGTGTGACAGTTAGCATATATTGGTCGCACATTTTCTTCTTCTTCTTCTTCTCCTGTTTGAATGTGGTTTAAACTGGGAACTTTGACTAAATTTGGGAAGAAAAAGGTAACTTCTTTTTTTGTAGTTGGCAAATAACTAGTTACTAAAAAGTTAATTATTTTTTTGTATGCTTGGGAAGGAAAAAGTTAATTAGCTTTTTAACTTTTTGTTAATTTAACATTTTTCCCTTTCAATATTTAAAAGAAGTATGAAATATAAAAGGGTAAATTTTGTCATTTTGGAAAAAAACTAAAAATCTAGCAGCTGATAGCCAAGCTGCAAGTTTTTTGCTAGTTTTTTCCTAAACACAGCACCCAATGTCAATTAACCCAACAATTTTATTTTTTATTTTTTGTAATAATGTGGGTCAAATAATAAAAATATTTTTGAGTTATTGAATAGTATATTAATTATATTTAATATTAAAATCTTTAAAATTAAAATTTGTTAAAATAAATTCAAATGCTATAGTAAAAATTCAGTTATCAATATAATTTTAAAATGTTTTTAAGTGAATATTTTTAAAATATTTAAAGAAAAAATTTATCAATATAATTTAGAATATTATACTAAAAATTTAATTTTGTAAAAATCAGAGTATCTACATATATCTCATTGAACGCATACACAAAAAAAATATTTCTATTATAAAAAATAAGTTATATTGATAATTTATTTTTCTAATTTTTTTAACAGTTGTTACTTGAATTATTATAGAAAATTTAGATAATTAATATAAAAAATAATCGTGAGTTAGCATAAATACTTGAATTAATACTTAAATTGAAAAAACATTAGGTAGACTACTTTCTAATGATAAAAATAAAAATATTTTAATAAGTTAATTGAATTAAAATTTTATTTAAAATGAAGATTATTGCAAATTGAATTTTTTTTAAAAAATTATACTTGTAACACATGTTACTTGAATTAATTTTTATTATAATATTTTAAATTATATAAATGAATTATATTTTTATATATTTTAATATCAATATAATTAATATATCGCTCAATAACTCAAAAATATTAATTTTTTTATAATAATTCAAGTAATAATTGTTAAAAATTTTGGAAATGTAATTTATCAATATAACTTATTTTTCATAATATAAAATATTTTTTATATGGGTTTAATAAGATATATATAGATACTCTGATTTTTACGGTAGTTGAATTTTTAGTATAATATTTTAAATTATTATGATAAATTTTATTTTTAAATATTTTTAAATATTCATTTAAAAATATTTTAAAATTTTATTGATAACTAAATTTTTATTATAATATTTTAATTTATATTAATGAATTTTTTAAAAAATATTTCAATATTCAATATAACTGATATATTATCCAATAATTCAAAAATATTTTGATTATTTGACCCATATTTTTTACAAAAAGGAAAAATATAAAAAATAAAATTTTTAAGTTAATTGACATTAAGGATTGTGTTTGGAAAAAAAAAAGTTGGAAGCTTAGCTACTCGTTATTAATTTTTTGACTTTTTTTAAAATGACTAAATTTACATTTTTACATTTTAAAATTTTAAAATACTAGAAGACAAAAAATTTAAAAGTTAACTATTAAAAGTTAATTTTTTTCTTCTTATATATAAAAAATTTAATTTTTTAATAACTAGTAAATAGTCAAATATAAAAAAAAAATTAACTTTTTTTCTCCAAAATCAGCCAAAGTTTTCGATTTAAATCACATTCAAACAGAAGAAAAAAATAAAATAAAAATATGCGGCCAGCATTCACCGGCAGCGACATTGATGAGCGATGTTATCCCCCAGCTCTATAAATGGGTTCAATTCGATACATGTCAAATCCAAATTCACACGGTTTCGTAACGTGTCGTGACCTATTCGCTAGTAATGTCATCCACTGTCAACGCTAATGCTTTTAAGAATCTTACGTCATGATTAGATCCCTGATGCATTAGTTCTTATCCCTTTCTTTTAGGCTTTGTTTGTTTGCTAAAATATTTCGAGAGATTAGATTTTTTTTTTTTTATCAAATTGATTTTAATTTTATATTTAGTCAGCAATATTAGAATCTCATACTACATTACTTATCTCCTAAAATGAAGAAAAGTAACACAACGAGGGTGGTGTATATATTGGTTCCATTTGAAATTAAACAAAATAAAATAAAATCTTACAAATTTCTATAAACATGAATTACGAGACAGTAAAATTTAAGTTATTCACTTATTCCACGAATCACGAAACATTTACTTTTACAATTTTATTTTATTTTATACACTTTTGTACAACTCCAAACACACTCATTATACATATCCTTACTCCTAGATTTGCTTTTTTTCAAAATCTAAAGTTTTAAAATTTTTTTTCATGTCAATTTCAAATCACTTCTTCTATTTCAATTTATATCTATCAACTAAATACCAAAATAAATAATCCTACTTACAAAATTAACCATATTATTTATACCCTATTATCTAATCACTCAAATCAAATATAACTTTAAAGTTTTTGTTTGAGAGAAAAATGCCGGTGGTTATTAGTTTTTTTGATTTTTTTAATTATTAAATTTATTCCTTTATATTTTGTTTTTTTTTAAACTTTAAAAGATAAAATATTAAATGACCAAAAATTAAAAAATAATTTTTTTCCAAACATAAAAAAATTAATTTTTAATAACTGACTAATAACCAACTACAAAGAAATTACTTTTTTTTTTTTTTTCCCAAACTTAGCTAAGTGAGAAGAGATTGAGTACCCCTGTAACATCCCGCTTCTCTGTATCCCTTTCTGCAAATCATCTGTCTTTCTGGTGTTTTGAGTTTGTCTTTTTTTGGGTTTCAAGAACTTTGGTCAAAAAGAGAAGAGATTGAGTAGAAAAGGTGCAGTTTTTATAGCATTTGAAGTGACAAAAATAATAAAATTTGATGAAAGTTAAATTTCGTAAATTGTGTAATAAAATAAAAAAGTGAATAATTTAAAAAAATTTTTAATGTTATTTAAGCCCCCTTTGGCATTACAATCAACTTCTAAAAATCTCTATAAATCTCCAACAACCCTTTTACATCTAATTTTTCTGCTATCACTAATTTCAAAAAATTTTAATATTTCGCTAAAAAAAAATCTAGAAATAGGTTAACCGAATGTGTAAATTTTTTATACAATCATATTCTTCGTGTTGAGAGTTTTCAAACGAGTACCATTGTCGCTATTTTTTGTGAATTTTTTTGAATCCGTGGGAACGGATTTGGAAAATCGTTCCGATGGTTTGTGACTTTTTAGAAAAAACGGCGCCAAAATTAATCCTAAATCACATTTTATCTCAATTTATTTTATCTTTTCTTATTCCAAACGGGCCTTAACAATTTTTAGTGTTTTTCAGAAAATTAAACAAAACTCACAACAGTAACTATACTGGTTGATGGACGTTATTTTTAAAACCAGTTTTGCTTCTTAGGGGTATTTGAATTCATAAATAATATAATTTTTTTAATTTTTATTAATTATATTCAACTAAATTTTATCACGTGTCATTTATATATATATATATATATATATATTGCTAACAAAGCAAACACAAGCCATCAAATTAGTTTTAATCTGAAAAATTAACTTGATGGATCTCTTTCTCAACTTTTAACAATAAAATTTTAAAAATAAATTATGTGACTATTTCATCTTATTTTTAATTACTTTTATTATGATAGCGTGTCAAAAAATAAAATAAAACTTCAACAACCTCTAAAAATCACTAGAATTCTCTATTACATTTTTTACACATTCTTACTTTTACTAATTTCAAAAAAATTAAATATTTTCCTGTAAAAAAATCGAACCCTGAGAGGAAGTTAATCAAGTAGAAAAAATTTTTTTGGTAATCATGTTTCTTAACTCCAAAACTTTTGAAATAGCACTATTATGTGATGAATCCACACAAACTGTTAGAACGAATTTGCCAAAACCATTCCTTGGTTAATTCTATTACGCCAATTACAAAATTATTGATTCTTGTGTAGCATAAGACTAATAGACCAAAAAAGGTGGGAAAAACCTAATAAACATTTTTGTTGGCATTGTACAATAAATTCTAAGGGTTAACTCAACTGATAAGATCTTGAATTTATTTCTCAGTAATCATTAGTTCGAGTCTTCTTAGAACCACAGGAGGCTCACTCGATCGTTAACTTCAAGATCTTAAGGATTAGTCGATGTGCGTGTAAATTAGTCCGAATAGCCTGAGACATCCAAAAAAGAAAAAAGGCATTGTTTAGGCAGAATAATTGAATATGTAAATAAAATAAAACACAGAGCCAGGACTGATGAACGAAAACAAAACTAAGGGAAGATGACACAAGGAAAATAATAGCAAGATCAACCAGATCAATCTAACCCAACCATAATAAACACGTCGGTTCCAGAACTTGATTATCACCTTAGTTCCTGCAATGCCCACCGCCAGACTAATATCTATTTCATGAAGTGCAGGAGCGTCACAAAATTGTAAATTTTTTAAATTCATTATAATAGATTCGGGAGAATCGTACTAATAATTTTAATGTTATTCATCTTTAAAAAATACGATTTAAAAAAATATTAAACGTCAAAATTTACTTAAAATCACTTTTTATCTTATTTTATTTTATTCTTTTTTTACCATTCCAAACCTGTCCCCAATATATATATATATATGTATTCCAAATTATAAATTAAATAACTACTTAATTCATTTAAATAGTTAATTTCTTCACTATTAAATCACCAATTATATATATGAGCACACGGAGCAGCGCTCTAATAATTATGTGTGTGTTAATTAATTAAATACAAATACGCAATATATATATATATATATATATATATATATATATCAGTTTAGACTTTCCATCAAGTGAATTGAGTGACAGTGGGGGTGGAGAGGGATGGCTACAATGCTTTTGGTCGCAGTTTGGGTAACTTACAAAATGTGTTATCCCATTTCTTCAAGACAATTGACAAGAAGGTGATATTAATTATTATTAAAAATAAAAACCCATGATTATCATTAATTAAAAAGTCTAAGATAAGATGGCTCGCTGGGCGCAAATTTCAAAACCATCGTCATCAATGGTATATATGAGTACTAATGCTATGCATGCATGCATGTTAATTTTGGAATCCAAAGTAGCTTTCCTAGTTTCCTTGCCCTTGTTATTACTGCCTTGTCTCTGAGGAAATGGTTGAAGGGGATGTTTGGTTGGAAAAAAATTAGTTAAAAAATATAGTAAAAATATAAATATTTGATGTTAAGGTAATATGTAGTAAAATTTAATTGAAAAAAAATATAAATTTTTTGTAACTTTAGATAAGTTTTAGTATTTAATTAGAAGCCAAACAGCTCCTAAGCTTCATGGTTGGTGAAACAGAGACAGATTGCGACATTTTGATTTGACAATGCACGTACGACAAAGCTAAGGATAAGAAAAATGGAAAGTGGGTGAGCTAGGAAACCATGTCCCCACATGCAGCCTCTAACATTTGCTAGAACATATGTATATATATTTATATCCATATAATAAAATAAAAAAATTTAATTTTAAGAATATTCCTATAAATATATATATAATAAAATAAGAAGATTTAATTTTAAAAATATCCCTTTCGCATACTGAGATATAACAGTTAAAAATAATTTTTTCTTTCGATCAATTATTGAAATTATTTTTATATTTTTAGCTTTGTACTCAATTCTTATTTTAGCGGGTTCTATTATCATTTATTTTGTAAAATGGAATGAGTATTTTGAATTTCGTTATATTTCAAGGGTGAAAATTATATGTAAATTAAAACTGTTAACTTGAATTTCACTCTATTATAGTTTTTAGAAAGTTGAAAATTTTATATTGAAACATTATAATTTGTGTTTTCTTTTAATGTTTATCAAAAATTAATTAGAGAGAAAAATATCAAAACATATGTAATACTGTTAGATCTTAAATTTTTTTTAAAAACAATTAAAATACATAAATTATCATAATTTTTTAATTTAAATTTTTTATTAAAAATTTTAACTGTATAAAAAATTTAATATTAATTTTGTTCAGAGTTCCGTCCTCTATTAAATTTGTTGTCTTCGCAATAGCATTAAAGAAAAAGAGTAATATAGGAGAGGAAAAGTTAATGAAATTGTGTAATTATCATTTCCTGCAAATGAGTTATCGTATTAATTAATGTTTAACAATGAGTTTCAAAAAAAACAACAAGAAGGCGTAGTCTTCGAGGTCTTGTTGGGTAATATTTTTATTTTTTATATTTAAATATTTTGTTTTTAATTATTTATTTTTAATTTTTTTGAAATAAAGAAAAAGAAAACATGTTTGATGATGTAATTTTGTTTATGGTAGTTAATTTTGTTTTAATAAACTAAATAATTTTAGTAAAGTATTTAATAAAATAAACCATTTCACTAATAAATTATTTATTTAATAAAATTAATTTAATTTAATAAAATATTTTAAATAAATAAATCACCTTAATAATAAATTATTATTTTAATAGTGATGTTAATAAAATAAAATCAGTTATTTTTTAATACGTAATTATAATCTATTAAAAATAATTTTAGTTTAATAAAATAAATCATCATTATATATTATTTATTAAAAATAATTTTAGTTCAATAAAAATTTTGAATAAAATAGTTATTTTTAATATAATGTAACCAAAAGAGAAAAAGTGTTAAACTTACAAAATATTTATAAAAGAAAAATAAGTGAGTAAAAACATAAATTTTTCTATTTACGTTATTCTATCCAAGTTTTCATTTTTTTTACAACAAAAAATCAAAATAAGTTTGCCAAACACTTTTTTTACCAATTTTTAAAAATTTATAAACATAAAAAAATAATAAATACAGATGTTAGGCAACGTTTGGGGTTAAATAAAAAATACAAAATTTTACAAATCTCTACAAATACGAATGACGAAATTATAAATTTAAATTATTCACTTACTGTATAAAATATGAGATATTAATTTTTATAATTTTATGTAACTCCAAACACACCCTAAACATGGACATATATGCTAGATACTTTAACAAGTCTTTAAAAAGTACGAAATAAAAGTTAGGCTTACTTAGGAATGGAGTTACGCAGGAATGGAGGGTTTGGCTCCTTGATTACTGTAAATGTATTATATTTTGCAGTTAAAAATTTATATTATTCTCCGGCTAAAAATTCAATATTCCACTTATGTATATTCAGACATTTTTGCCCATTCATTCAACATTTTTGGCTCGGTCACTAATTTTGACCCGTTTGGTAGTTTAAAAATACTAAAATTTATTAAAAATTACAAACTTTTATCAATTTTTATTATTTTTATTTTTTATACGTTTATTTTTAAATTTTAAATTTTACAAACTTTTACAAAAAAAGATTACAAAAAACTACTAAAAGTTATCTTTTTTTCAACTTTTTTCAAAATTTTAATATAATTTTTGACCAAATCCGTTGAAACGAGTTATTTCTTACCATTCCAACAAAATTTTTAGTGAATTTTGTTTGATCTTTCAAACACCAAAAATTAACTCGCGCAATCCAATTTTTCAAACTTCTTTTACTTTTTGATCATCCGGATACCCTTTTTATTAGTACCGTGAGTGGTATTTTGGAAAGGTTAATTAGGATTCCAGCAGTGCCAATCATATAGAATAATATTGAAATGTATGTTTATCACTTTCAAATAAAATTTTGTATTAAAATTAAAAATTATTTATAAGATTACTATTGTTACGTTATTTTAATAATATTTTTATATAATTTTCTACTAAAACAGTATATATATATTTTTAAATATGTAAGACAATCTTACCAAATTGTAATGTATACTGCTCCTAAGAAAAATAGGGGCACTTAGTGCTAAAATTATAGGAAAAGTAATCGTGTCAAACGCTTTTTATGTTTGGTGGGCATACCCAAAAATTTTGATTAGACTAATTAGAACGTAGTCACATTTATTCGTTCGAACGGTTTTAATTAAAAAAATTAGTACAAAATAAGTAAAAGTTAAAAAAATTAATAAAAATTAAAATTAAAAAAACACATAAAAAAAATGACCAAAAGTTAACAAGAATTAGCAAAAATTTATAAAAATTAGTATTTATTTGTGTACCAAATATCCCCATATTTATACTAGTAGTAAGTGTACAAACGGTATGTGTGAAAACTAATTTATGTTATAAAAAAATATAAAATTTTATTTATTATAAACTTAAGAGAATTCTTATATAGATCATTTACATAATTCATTAATATAAAAAATTTATTTAAATTTATAATAAATAATTCAAAATATATTCTATTTTATTTGTGATACTTATATAAGAATTTTGTTATCAAAATTTTAATCCATATTTATTTATTAAAATATTCATTAAGATTTGCTTCATTAAATTTTTGCTTCACCACTTCTACATGCTTTATTTGTATAATAGTAAGATATCGGGAGAGCAGTCTTATCAACAAGCTTGGAATCTTATGGTAGTCTTTGGATAGCGATAAAAAAAATATAATAAAAATATAAATATTTGACGCAAAAGTATTATGCAAAAAATTTGATTGAAAAATGATATAAAAAATTAGTAAAAATTAATAAGTTTTAATTAATTTTGGTAAATTAAAAACTCTTTATATACATATACTAGGAATAACCCGTGCTTACAATATTATGAACAAAAAATTAGTATTTAGTTTCTTAGATAGTCGAAACTTTGGACAAAAAAATTCAAATCAAAAAAATTGTGATAATTCATTATTTTTATTTTTCGCAAAACTTTATGTTCTAATAATTATTTTATATGTTTTAGTTTATTTTTCTAATTAATTTTTGATAAGTACAAATTAATTTTTATAATATTTTAATTAAAAATGTTCAACTTTCTAGAAAATGTAATTGAATGGAATTTAAGTTGATAGTTTTGATGTGTATATGATCTTCATTCTTAAAATATGATAAAATTTAAAACGTTTAAACTGTTATGCGAGATAAATGGTAATAGGGTCTATTAAAATAAGAATTGAATAAGAAGTTAAAAATATAATGAAAGAAAAAATAATTCCTACTCGTCGTGGGAATGACATTTTAAAAAAATCGTTTTATATAAGTTATGTTTGAGGTTAAAAAAATTCTAAAAAATAATTAAAAAATATTGAAAAGTTTTAAAAATTAATTGTTTTTTATTTATAATCTATCTCACTCTATTTTATTTTATCTCACTTTTTATCAATTACACGTCTGCTTGGCCACACCAAAAGTCACAAAATTTAACTAATTTTTATACTTTTATTTAATAAAAAATTTTCACATATCACATTTACATCCTATTTTTTTATTTTTATCATACTTTCCTTCTATTTTTTTATCTATCAAATAGGCTCAAAGTAATCATATTTTCAATACAAATCTAGTTTGAAGATTTGCCAGTGACAGATAAAGACCACCAATGTCCACCAGTTTCGGCCAGCGTGCACGCATGCTGTCCTCCAACTAATCTTTTTAGGAGCGTGCACAATCTTGTAAAAATTTGATTTTCGTACCTATCCTCACCAAATTTAAGGACTTCAGGTCGGTTATTCATCTAATAACAATTGATTAAGTTACTTTTTTTATAAAAACAATAATTATTAATTTTAACTATAATTTAAGATTTTAAAATTAAATAAATTAAAGTAATTAAATTAAATTTATTTATTATTTAATATATATAATTAATTCAATTATTCACTCTTATTAATAATTTTATTTTTTAAAATCTCAAATATTATAAAAAATTAACAAATCATTGTGATATTAAATACATATTTATCTTTTAAAAATACAAGTTAAAGCTTTTATTTTGTTTTTATTTTTTTATTTTTTAATTTTATTAAGTATTTTATTTTCTTAGTTATGATTTAATGAAAATATATGTTGACTTTTGTCATTTGATATTTAAAATTTTAATATTTTGATAACTAATTAATTATTAAATATTACTATAATCATTTGCAAGTTGTGTCTTATTCTATTGGAATTGTACCAACTATAAGTTTTGTTTTCATATTTTAAGTCTCAAATAGTATTTATATAAAAGTTATTTTATTTTTATAATTAAATTATAAAATATATTTAAATTATAAGCCTATATACATAACCGAATCGGTTGTAATCGATATTAAGTAGAATAATTTTAAAAATGAAAAATAATAATTAAATCAATCTGGGCAACGTTTAGAGTTATAAAAAATATAAAACTCTATAATTTCTATAAACATGAATTACGAAATTATAAATTTTAAATTTTCTACTCACTTCATAAAATATAAGGCACTAATTTTTATAATTTTGTACAACTCTAAATACACTGAATGTACATTAATTGAATCAAATTATAATAGTTTAGTTGCGATGGATTCGATCATATAAGTTCATATTTTAAAAAACTAAAACTATTAATGATCTACAACTAATTATATTTTTGTAATGCCCTGAATTAAGATCTAAAAAGTGTAAATATTTAAGTTAATATATTATTAACTCGTAAAGCAAATATTCAATTAAATTTAATGTAATTTTATGCTTTAATTTAAATTATAAAAGAATTATGTATTAGTTTTAATTAAAAAACAATATATTCTTAGGTCAAAATAACATAAAGGCCGTGTTTGAAGCGACAAAAAAATAATGAAAAATGAGATTTGGGTAAAATTTTAAGATTTGTTGTTTAATCAACAAACTATGTTTTTCAGATATGAATAATGTAACTTTTGGCCTTTTGCGTTAAAAAGTTGGAAAGAGAAACTATTTGAATAGTTTTTTTAATCTATTCTAACAGATTTATGTCAGATTTTTTTTAAAAGTTACTGAACTTTTTAACTTCTAAGTTAGAATATTAGAGAGAGAAATTGTTGAAATAGATTTTTGAGTTCGTTCTAACGAATCTATATTAGATTTGTAAACTGTTGGAATGGATTTTTGGGTCAATTCCAACGAATTTATGTTAAATTTGTTAAAATTTATTGATAAATTATTAGGATTTGTGAAAATGTTATTAGGTTTGTAAAAAAAAAATATTCAAGTTTATAAAAATTTGATGGGATATGTAGATATATAAAAAAATTTTAGGAAGTATGAGATGAACAAAATATGTTAGGGAATTTTAAAAATTTTTAAAAATTTTTGGAGATTGTTTTTATTTTTAGCACCAGATCACAGCCAACGAGAAATTAGCGAAATGATACCTTATAACTTGTTAGAAACAAGCACACTTCGCTATTATACCCTTCGGAATTCAGTAGAATGTCGAAAAAATCTTCAAATTTTTATAATTTTTTTGTTATAATTTTTTTCACTTTAAATTACATAAACATTTATAAATCTCTACAAATTATATATCTCTACATATCTTAATAATATTTTTATAAATTTTAAAAAATTTTAATAAATTAGTCTCCATTCGAACGGATGATAATCTATCCAAATAGAATTATTCATTTTTATGTTTATTTTTTATTTTTTTTACAATATGTGATTTACACTTCAATAAATAAAAATACATTTTGTCGTAACTTTTATAAGTACAAATAATTCCTACGCATATGATAAGGACTCATGAATTGATGCCATCAGTTTTTTTTTTGAGACAGTAATCAATTTTTGGTGTTACTTAGATCGAATTGTAGAACAACCTGACATCACAATGGATAAGAACCTTACAAATTACCGGCATTTAAAAAAAAAAATTAATAATAATAAAAAGACCATTTAGTCCTTTTATGTGCAAAACTAAACACTACGAAGGTCTTTCGGTGATTAAAAGACAATTTTTGCTGTCAAAGAAGGTATTTGGTTGGCCCAAAAGCAACCAGAGTCACAAAATTTTATTTTATTTTTTTAATCAAATTTTATCACATATTATTTTTTATATTAAATCTTTGTACTTTTATTGTATTTTTTGGTCAACCAAACATCTCTATAATAACTTTCATTCATGTAAAGTTAAGGGATTGTTTGGTTGAAAAAAGTTGAGGAAAAAATATAGTAAAAGTACAAAGATGTAACATAATGGTGATATGTATTAAAATTTTATTGAAGAAAAGTATAAAAAATAGTTAAAGTTTAGTGACTTTTGATATTTTTTGGTTGACCAAATAGGACCTAAATACAAAATTATCAAATGTTTAACCTGCATATTTATATCTATACTACAATAAAATATTTAAATGTTTGAAAATTTTTATTAAACACTTATACTATTCTATTTTTATATACATCCAATTATATTTTTTGTCCCAAACTCAAAGTTCCATCCTTCCATCCTTCTAATTATATCATTTGTATAGATGCAAATTTGATTATATTTTCTTATCAATGGTGATTTCTTTTATTTTCATAATTGTAATCAATTAAAACCTTCCATCGTCTTTTACTTCTAAAATTGTCTTTCTTTTCTCTCTTAAATCACCCATCTCAAACCTAAGAACAGATTTGTTTTGGAGATAATAAAGGGTAAAATTTATTAAGGTAATTTTATTCTCCATTATATTAGTTTGGGAGAAGAGAAAAAAAATTACTATGAGGTCATGACTACCCCCATATGCAAAAAAGAAAAGTATGATTAGATTATGAAAATTGTAATGGGTATAAAACATTATGGTGGTAGAATTAATTTCAGAAAATTGTATTTAAGTCATACTTTATAATCTTTTAAGGCTATTAGTCATACCAAAAAAAAAAAAGTATTGCTTTTAAGTTACATTAATGTAACAAGTTTTTTGTTTAAGTCACACTTTCGAGTGGGTCCCACGAGTTTGTTTTAAATACAGTTTCTAACATACCGATAATATCATTTATTTCTATAACTAAGTTACACAAGTTATTTCCAGAAATTTCAGAAATCACGTGAACATATGGTTTACCGAAAATCACACTTCTTCCTTTTTTTTTTTTCCTTCGTTGTTTTCAGTTTCATTATTGACAGTTTTAGTCGTGAAGATATGAAGAAGATATAGCTTATTTGGCCTATCTTCTTCTTGGATTGATTTTGCCGATTAGTGTTTTGAGCTATCTTCAAAACAGTACCGGTACTGTTTTAAAAAATATGATGATATTGGCTCGTATGGTTGGTTTGTGTTATGTATCGATTGATGTTTTTTAGGCAGTATGAAAACAGTACCGGTACTGTTTTATCGGTACTATTTTCAAAACAATACTGGCACTGTTTTCAAAATAGCACTGTGAATTATAAGCAGATGACGAGTTTTAAGGGCAAGAGAAATCCATGGGGCCGATCGGCGTTTTGAGCTATCTTCAAAATAGTACCGGTACTGTTTCAAAAAATATAATGATGTTGACTCGTATCGTTGGTTTGTGTTATGTATTGATTGATGTTTTTTAGGTAGTATGAAAACCGTACCGGTACTGTTTTATCGGTACTGTTTTGAAAACAGCACCATGAATTATAAGCAGATGACGAGTTTTAAGGGCAAGAGAAATCCATGGGGTCAATTGGCGTTTTGAGCTATCTTCAAAACAGTACCGGTACTATTTCAAAAAATATGATGATGTTAGCTCGTATCGTTGGTTTGTATTATGTATTGATTGATGTTTTTTAGGCAGTATGAAAACAGTACCGATCCAAAACATTACCGGTACTGTACTGGTACTGTTTTTAAAATAATACCATAAATTATAAACAGATAACAAGTTTTGGGCAAGAGAAATCCATGGAGTTGATTAGTATTTTGAGCTATCTTTAAAACAGTACCGGTACTGTTTCAAAATCAGAAAAAATAAATATACTTAGGAATGATGATTGATTTAGGTTTTTCCCAAACAGTTTTGATTTTGTTTCCAAAAATCGATTTTGCTTACTTTGTAAAGAAGATGGAAAGTCGCGGAATTAGGTTTTTCCCAAATAGTTTTGATTTTGTTTCCAAAAATCGGTTTTGCTTGCTTTGTAAAGAAGATGGAAAGTTGCGGAAGTTATGAGTGAAGTGTGCACTATATTCGGATAAAACTGGCAGTTTTGAAATGTGGTGAAAAACGTGTGATGTCCTATTTTGTTTTTTTATTGCAAGTGTGACTTATTTACAAACAAGTTTTTTAGGTATGACTTAAATCCTTATAAGTTCATAAATAATGACTGACCTCCAAAAACCCCAATTAATTTTATACTACATGGCAAAAATATATTATTGTTTTTCTAATTTTGTGAATTGGCTAATAAAATGAAACAATATAAATATTATGGACATATGAAATTTCATTTTGAGTTTGATTTTTTAACTAAATTAGTAATGAGTTTATTCTTCCATATTGAAGTTCCTTTTTAAATGTGGTTTGGAGATATAAATAAAACTAAACAACAATTCAATGTAAAAAAGATATAAATATACTGATATAGTATTATCTATTAAAATTATTTTAAATTTTAGTTGTTTATTATTTTTTAATTTAAATATATAAATAAATAGCATAAACTGATAGAGTTATTTATTAAAATTATTTTAAATTTTAAATTAATAAAAATTTAAATGTATAAAAGAAATAGTATATATGTGCAAGGCACGTACATTTTAGTTAGTATATATAAGAGGTATTTGGAGTTAAAAAAATTAGTATAAATTTGTAGAAGTTATAATTTTATAATTCGTATAGTGAATAAAAAATTTTAATTTTGTAAAAATTTATAAAATTTTGTTATCAACCAAACCTATCCATAATATGATTGCGTTTGGAGTGACAAAAAATGAGATAATTTATGAGTTCGTAATTTGTGCGGTGAGATAAAAATGAATAACTTTTAGAAATTTTTAAAAATTTAAAGAATTTTTTAACGATTTTCAGTAATTCAAATGCATCTCCACTTTCTAATAAAAAGTGACGGAAAAAGAAAATAAAGAAATTCTAATATTAATAATTTTTATAATACTATGTTTTTAAAGCTTTGAATTTAGACCACACGATCTTCAGATTCTGCACCTGGATGCGACCCAAATTGTTAGGGTTAGATATTGACATTTGCGGTAATATTTTAAAGTTTAGGTAGAAGCAGGGATGATTCATGAAATTAAGAATAATATATACATAGCAAGTTGCTCCTTCTTTTCTTACCATAAGAGAGTGTCAAGGCCACTTGCAATGCAAGACAAAAAGTAAACAAAAATTAATCAAAGGTTCTTACGTCGGTTGCCATCAATTGATGGATGGCCCCCTATTGAAAAGAATTGACACAAATCTAGCAGTCAAACTTGTACAAGAAAAATGCTAGAGCTGCATTACTACTAAAAACTTTCGTTAAAAAAAATATGTATGTATCGTTGGATTCCTCGTTCCCAGGTGCATTTGGAGCGACGGAAACAATAAAAAATATTAAAAAAATATAAAATTTAAGTAATTTTTTTAGTATCTGGGACTTAATTACAAATTTCAGATATGAATGATAAAATTTTTTAATTTTTGCGTCAGTTTTTTGGAGAGAAAAATCATTTGAATAATTTTTTGAGTTCGTTGAAACGGTTTTATATTAAAATTTTTTGAACGTCGTTGAAAAATTTTGGAGATTGTGAAAAAGTTATTAGAGTTTGTTGAATGTTATTAGAGTTTGTAAAAAATTTATTGGAGTTTCTAAAAAGTTGTTGGTATATGTAGATATATATAAATTTATAAAAATTTCATGAAGTACGAGAAGTATAAAATATGTTAGATAATTTTAGAAATTTTTAAAATTTTTTAGCAATTTTCATCGCATTGAATATATATATATCTCTCTCTCTCACACACACACACACACATAAAAGAGAAGATTTGTTTAGAATTTCAAATTTTGCAAAAAATTTTCATAAAATTCCAAAGTTTAATCTTTATCAATTTCGAAAAAAAGTATATCTATCGTTAAAAAAATATAACAAAATCAGCCACCATATTGTCCAAAAAATGTCAAATAATAATGCACTTCCCAAAATTTAAAATAATTTGGTAAAATCTATTTGAGCGAGACATTTACTATCTATTCAAACAGGTTTTAAATTTTTTTGGTGTTGTGGTCTGACACAATTGTTTAGAATTTCAAAAATCTCTAAAAAAAATTCTAAACAATTTCAAAAGTTTTTAACTTTTTTCAATCGAATTTTATCATATATCACTTTTACATCAACTTTTAATAACTTTTTTGACAAACTAAACACCAATACTCAAAAAGCACTCGAAAAATTAGTTGACAATCTAATCACTAAAAAATTATACTTTCTGAAGTTCTTTTTTGACAAAAATTGAAATACCAAACGGGCCTCTATAATTGGAAATAATGGAAAGGCTTGAAGAAAGTGTTGCAAATGGGGTATAAGCCAAGAAGGTAAAACCAGTACAAAATAACGAGTCTGCTGTGCATTTTACTTCTTGAAACCCACTATTTTCTCCAATTTTCACCCCCGAATACTTTATCAATTTTTTAATTTTTTAATTTTCACAAAATTTTACTAATTTTTTCAATGTTTGTCAAGTTTCTTAAACTTTTTCTAATTTTTATAAATTTTTACCAAATACCCAACTAACCATTAAAATAAAACAAGTTAAAAACTTGCGCAAAGTTGATTATTTTTTCTAATTTTTTATTATATATATATATATATATATTTGTTGTTGCCAAACGAGGGCAAAATGGTGGTTCAGAATATTGTTGTAATGACAATATAAAAGTTGTATTAGCATGTATGTAATATTAAAATTTAACTCCCATTTAATAACATTTATATTTATTATTTTTATTATATGTTTATATTTACTATGTATTTGTTAAATCTATTTTTATTTTTTTGTTTTAAAAAAATAAAAACTTAAACTGAAAATGATTTTTTATATTTTCAAACGTAATTTTAATTTTTTATATTTAGAAAAAACATAAAATAAAAATTAAAAAATATAAATAATCAAATATAAACCAAAAAAAAAAAAGACAACATTATCAAATGGCCTATTAGTATTTAAATCTTCTTTTGGAGAAATAAGAAATATTAGCGTCTGCTAAATTAATTTTTAAGGTTGAAACGAGAGAGATGTGGTTCAATTCGCAGCCTTTCATTGGGAAAAATCAGTAGAGTTGGGGGCCTCAATTCGCTGTGGACTGTTTGATCCATGGGCTTTGGGGACCATAATACCCTAAAAATCAATGAAAATGATCCTTGGGTTATTGAAACGCAGCCATCAATCACAGAGTAGCGTGCAATGCTTGTATACTTAGCCCGTTTGGTTTCCTAAAAATTTTCAAAAGATTTTAAAAAATTTTAAAAATTTTCAAATTCTTTCAATCAAAATTTATCACGTATCACTTTTACATCACATCAACATGAATTTTTATTTATTTTTATTTTTTAACGCTCCAAATACCTCATTAGTAGAAGTTAGCATACATTATGTGTGTGATTTTATTAAAATAAAATTATAAAAAATTAATAAAAGTAATTCAAATAGTAAGTAAAAATAGGTAATGACATGTAAGTAAATAATAACTAGTTAATTAGTATTTAAAGAAAACATAAAAGTAACAAAATAGTGGGTAATTAAACAACATTTATGAAAAAAAATATGAATAGATGAAATTACTTAAGTATGTCATTAATTATAAAAAATTACTTCTCAATATTATTAAAAACGTAAGTAGTTATAAGGAGTTTGAGGGTATTATAAAAAGAAACAAAAGGGTTTCACCCAAATTAAGTTTCATAAATGTAGGTAGTTATAAATTTCATAATGGTATAGATAAACAATAAACTCGTAGAAGTTTATTGCCGTCGCCACATTATTTTGTGTTTACATTTTTGATATATATAGACGTATTAATAGTTTCCTTGATAATTTCATGAAATATGTGAAGCTGTATTTGACAAACAAACCCCTGGTCAAACTTGAAGGCCTCACTTTTCCAAATCTCCACATCGGTTCATAAAATAAATTTAAAAGTAGCTTTGGATAAAAAAAAAAAAAAAAAACTCCGATCATGGATGTTGTGGGATGTCATGCCATCTTAGGTTTGGGCCAACGCCTATGGACTTTGCTCTACCTCCAACAAATTAAAGGGACAGAGAATAGGACCAACCGTTGGACTACTTGAAAAAATTGCTATAATAATTTTAGGAAATAAGGAAACACTGAGGAGTGAATTACGTATAGAAAGCAAGAAATTAATGTGAGAGAAGTACAGTCTCGTACAGCATCAAATTCAAATAGAAAGCAAAAATGGAGAATTCATATATATTATGGTAATCCAAATTCCAACTAACCCTCAGCCAATGGACAAAACTAACAAAGAATTTTCAGCGTAAACAAAGAATCAAAGAATAAACGCAAATGGGACTCCAAAACTACTGACGTGAAACCTACAAATCTGTCTTGAGACGAAGAATCGAAGCCTGAACCAGCAAAACTATATTCAAAGCTCTAACTCTAGCCGACATCAAACCTTATCTGCAGCAAAAGAATGAAGGAATTAATGATGAAAAGTTTCCTCTTCTGCCTATAAAGAATTTTGGACTTTCCCGTACGCTGAGAATGGGACGAAAGTGAATCAACTTGGCTGAGAGTATGATGAAGAGCTGCCCGCAACATCGGTAGGTGTCCAAGCCGAGACAGTGAAAAGAGGTTGATCCAACCAACTCAGAGTAAGCGCAGCCATAGACTTGTCCTCGCTTTTCCACACTGTGATTCTCAAAAGAAGAGTACATCTTCAACATCATTTGGCTCTGAAGCAATTCTCTCTCACTAATTCCCACGCGTCTGAACCTTCCTCCTTGCTCCATCAACTTCCTCCACGTCCCAAAGCCCTGGTGCCTTTCAAGCCTCTCAATTCCTTCGCAGGCAATTATATTCCTAATCTCGAGGGCGCAAACATCTCCTCTATCTTGATCCTGATCGGGCTGTCTAGTGGGAGGCCAGAAGAATCAACAGAGTCGAAAATGGCAGAATAAAATTTCAATGAATTGGAAAGTCTAACTTCAAAACTAGGACCATTGTGTTCCACTTCTTGCTCTGCCACAAGAACAATTGTTGGGTTTGTGCTTCGAATTTTACCCAAAAAGTCCTTAAGAGCTCCTCCATTATTATCATAGAGCATCTTGTGGAGCTGGAAAATGCAGTTCACAGCCACTCATTCTTTCTCCTTGACATGAAGAATCCACCCCCTCACATCCTCCAACCTGTCAACAACTGGATGGAATTCGAAACGCAGGTTCAGCGCTTCAGCGAATTCGGTGAGCCTGTCTCCACTCTCCATGAGCTTCTGCTTGGATTCACCTATGCTGGTGATTCGAACATGGCTTGGAAGATTGGTTCTCAAGGCCAAACTCTGAAACAAGCTTGGCCATTGAAGCCCTTGCTTAATGTCGAAATCCATGAAGTGAACCCTTTCCTTACGTTCAAAAGCTCTCAACAGAATTTCATTTGAGGTGAAGTGAATGAACTTTGGGATTGGGCTTACCTGGTTCAGAAGCCTCAATGCAGTGCCACCAACTTCATCTGCCTGATCAAGCTCCCGAGGGGTAGTAATGTGAAAAATATGAGGCCAAAGTCTAGTAACTTTCAGTTTCAGAGCTAAAGCTTCAGCAAAGTAAGCGATGAGACGACTTATAGGAGATCCTCTGGAGAAGCAAGATCTCCGAGTTTAGCTAAGAAATGGTTAATGCCTGCAATGTTCTTGGAGCCAATTGCTTCGACGAAGGCCATGAATAAGCTGATGAGCTCAAAGCCATCATCCTCTCTGCGGTTGCCATTGTTGCCTCCAACCACCTCTACCTCTGTTCTTGCAATTGAGTTGTGTAGCCCAGACCCATTACCTATTTCATGCCCAAAAGGATCTTCATTTAGCTTGAGAACCAAGCCATGGCTCTCGGATGAAGCACTTAATCCTGATGCCTCCTGAACAAGTGGCTCGGGGCTCCTCTCAGCATTCTTCTTGCCTAACTCTGTAATCTGAGTCACAATGGATTCCTGGAGCGTTTGATAAAGGGAAAGGTGGTGAAATCACATCATTGGGCACAAAACAGACCCTCTCTTCCTCTCCTGAACATGACACAGAGAAGGGATTTTTAGGTGTGCTAAGGCCTGTGATTAATGGAATGGACCGAGGCACCTCAAAACTTGGCTGAAGCCAAAAATTTCCAGTACCCAATTGGCCTAAACTCAAGTCCTTGACTCCTTCAGACGAGTCATCTGATTTTCCACCACCCCTTTTCTTCTTAGTCCTATTCATGCATGATTCATTATCATCATTCAAAGAGCTCTGCTCAGCAAAAGGCGGAAGCCTAATGTTTTGCTTAAGAGAACAACAATTGGTCTTCAATTCGAAAGACTTCTCAACTGAAACCCCCACCGGCCTAATTGGTTGTGACATTGAGGAGTCTTTCCGGGGGAAACTACATGGCAAGTCAAGTCTCTGTGTGCTCACTGAGGGGAAATGACAAGCTAGCAATTTTGTGGATGTTTCAATTCTCAATCTATGCCTTGGTGACAACAATGCAGAGGAACACCCAGCCAACATCCTCTATACCGTTCCACCTTTTCTCCTTTTAGTTTGTTCAACTCCAACACACCAGCTTCTCTCTCTCTCTCTCTCTCTCCCCCCTCTCTCTCTCTATATATATATTTATGTTCTGTGTATATGTATTTATACAAACTATGCAATCTGTAACTATTTTTTGTGATGAGAACTTTGCAATTATATATCATGAGACACCCAAAGAAACTATAATGTGTGTGTGTCTGTGAAGTTTCAACAAATCAAAAACTAATTAACAAAAAAATCAACAGGAATCCGATGAAGCAAGGTGAAATAAAATCTGTAAAAAAAAAAAGATAAAAATAAATTGTTTTTGTGTGTTTCCTTATACGAACAAATGATGCATGACATGAAGAACAAAATGAACAAAACCCACCTAAGGAAAAATAAAAAAATTGAATATTTGAATATGAATATTGAAACTAATCCTAACCTACCAGAAAATGATCATCGGATCCCGAAAATTTCAAAGAGAACTCATTGGAAAATAATGATTGAAACTCACTCCATAGTTTGAACTCCAAAGTTGGTAGCTCAAATTCTGAGAAATTGAGTGATCCAGATCAGCATTTGGGGCATGCAAAATGTCCATCTGGGCTGATAATGAATCCAAAACCAAAACCCAGAATCCCCAGACTTCAAAAACCTTCAATGAACAACAGATCATTAACAAAGAGACTCTTCTTCCTTAGATACAATACCCAAAAAAACCATACATCAAATAGGACACTGTTTTTATATAGTGATTAATGAGGCTGATCGGTTACTTGTCTCCTCCTAACTAAGCTATTCCACGAAAGAAAATCATTTACCAAGCATTGAGAAAAAAATTATGGCCAAGTGTGAAAAAAAAAAAAAAAAAACGGCGTATCTTGACAAGGGTTTAAGAAGTTCGTTTTGCCGCAGTGTGAAGGAGATCTTACGGCCGAGAGTGATGGGTCCTGTGACCGTTGGAGGGTTGTCGGTAAAATGTGACCGTTGGACGGGAGTTAGTGTACGGAGCAGCGCGAGGCAGGAATGCGTTTTTGGTTCCAATTTTTTTTTTTTGGGGGGGGGGGGTGGGTGTGTAGATCTTCCGCTGAATGGCATTGTGGCACGTAGGGTGCACGTGGGACGGTTCACGTGACTATTAGGTTGCATCATCATTTGGTTTTACTGAAATGTCCAGGGGATTGCCACGATTAACTCCGATGATTAGGCGACTTCGTTAATCTACAACACTTGGCACACAACGTGGGGGAGTGATTCAACAATACACTTAACTTTGTTCCACAGTACACACCGGAACTCACCACTTTGAATAGTAGCGAGATAGATGCTACCGGAACGAGGATAAGGGTATCTTAAAATTAAAATATAGCTTTTAAGAGTTAAGAGAGTTGAGCTCGAGTTCGGTTTGGAGTTCTGTTTCTTCTCCTTCTTCTCTAGCTTGTGCTTTATCTTGTGTTAAGGCGGGGATGTTTTAACTTACGAGGTGTGTGTTTATATGTGAAATATTGAGCTAGCATGATGTTTGAGTGAGATGAAATTAGTGGGTTGAGAGATGATTTGTGTATATATTTATATATTGCACGCTATGTTTTAGATTAAAATTCGTAAACCATGTTGTATGTTGATTTGTGGGAGTGAGGGATAGAGTTCCTAGCTAATGTTTTTACACCAAACAATGTATACGTGTTGTGTTGTTATGATGATTCGAATAGAAATTGATTTGGGGGTCGAGTATCTAAAGACTCAGATATGTGGATATTCTAACTTGTTGTCGATTATGCGCACGAGATAGTTTTAGTTTTGTGCACAGAAGAAGGGTAAGGATAAGCGCGTGCATGAGATTTTATCCCGTGTGTACACCACATCCAAGGGACTCGGGTATGAGCACGAAACTTGCTTATTCATGCGCACAATCCAGGGTCAGCTTAATATTTTCCTTGTTTTTCAATTTAAAAAGCATGTTGTGTAGATTAGTTAGTAAGACATAAATGGATGAAAGGGAAATGGTAATCATTTATGTTAATTAACCGAAATTGTTGCATGAAAATATGAAATTTGCTATGGTAGATCGAATTGTACACTATGAGTATGATGTTATGATGGATATGAAGATTGACATGAGTTTGGCATGTGAAACTTGGGTTCCTCTTGTGTTGATGAGGAAGACTAGTTGATTTGTTGAGTTGCCTAAGTTGCGATTATAATAACCTGCTGTTGTGGTGTTGAATTTAGTCTTGATTTTAGGCCGGGAGTTACTAGAAAATAGAAGGTATACGTACCCAACGGTTCAACGTTCCTAAATTGGTGGAAAGGTTAGTTTTTATTTTCAATAGGCTAGTAAACTATAAAGCAACGTAGATGCTCAAGGAACATCGTAATTTTCATTGGCTGCGATCAAAGATGCAGATATTCGTATGATCAAGGGCAGAGGCATTTGTAGTCTTAGGGGGGCACATGCTCACCCTGAAAAAACAAATATTGCTTTTGTATATATATGTATATATATTTTTTCTATTGGCATTGTCTTGGCTCAATTGTACCCACCAAAAAAAAAAAAAAGAAAAAATAGCCTAGTATCAATGGTGCTTGCACTAGAAAAGAAAAAAATTTAACCCAATATAAATTGTTCCTTAACCCAATATAAATTGTTCCCAGCCAAAGAAAAGAAAAAAAAAAATAGCCTAATACACACATGCAATTATACCAAGCCCACCCAATACAACTAAAAAATATATAGCCTCACTTTGACCCTTCTCCCTATTTATTATTTATGTATCTTATAATTAGTGTCCACCCATTAGGGGCAGATCCAAGTAGAAGGCTGTCTCAGACTATAACTTGGATAGTCTGGTCTTAAAAAAATTTTTTAGTACAAAAAATGTATTTTTTCAAATTTAGCCCTTTTAAATTTTTGTAATCTTGTCTATTTTACTTTTAAACCCCTTATTCAATTAAAATTTTTGTCACCTAATCCACTTTATTTTTAAACCCTTTAGTCTAGATATGCCCCTGCTACCCATACCAGAATTTCTAGCTCCGCTGCTACCTACGATGGCATATGTTCATTGTTATGACAATAGATGCAAACACTAAAAGATAGTGTGTTGGTGATTGAGCGCTATGGTCATGGGCTAATCACGCAAAGTACCTGCCCATATGTGTGTGTGTGTGGGGATTGAGTCGTGGTGATGGGTTGAGATGATGGTGTTTTATGTTTACATATACTGATGAGATAGATGCTTGCAAAGGTAAATGGATATGATGATGACGACGACGACAATAACTTATGATATAGTGAACTGTTTAATAATGATGTGGATATAGTGCTCACTCTTCTACAAATTTTGTTATAGGTTTTGAGGCGATGCTACCTACTGAACCTATGGATTGGCAGAATTAGGTTTTCTAGTCTTTTATCTTTTCTTTTGATGTACTTATTCTTTTGATGTCTCGGATGTGAGATTACGTCAGTTGTTGTATATTTATTCTTTTGGTTTCTGATGAAAGAAATGTTGTTTATACATTGACTTTTTGGATAAGAATAAAATAGAAAAATAAGGAGGAAACCCACTTCAAGGGGAATTTGTTGATTCAATTCGAGGTGAATCAAACCTCCATTAAAACATAAAATCAAATCTTAAAACTTATTTCCGTTTTTTTATTAATAACTTGCAAAAAATAATTAGGTGCTATTTGGTTTATATTTCTATTTTTGTTTTTTGTTTATGTTTTTTGTGTTGTGTGTTTTGAAAATCCTAAAATAAGAAAAACAGAAAAACGCATTTGGTTTGACATTTTTTATTTTTTGTATTTTGAGATTTTTCTTATTTTGGGTTGAAAACACTTAAAATGACTTTTTGCCATTTTGCAATTCATGTGTAAACTCATTTTTTATTTTCTAAAATAGATTTTGAAAATATAAGTGATCAAATGCATTTTGTGTTATTTTTCTTGTTTCAAAATTGCAAAACGGAAAATGGGTTCAAAGCAAGCATACCAAATGATATCTTAACTTCTTAAAAGTCTAGCAACTACCCTATAAAATAGCTAAAGAAGATATAACTAGACTCAACTACTCCTAAAATCACTCCGTTACTAAATTCACAAATGAACATTATCTATATAACTTAAAAATATATAAAATAACATTATTTATATAACTTAAAATTATATAAAATATAAAATTATATCCATAATGCATGTTGTTTGTATATTTTAAGCAATTATTCGATTGGGTTGTATCAGGCAGAGTTGAACCTCATATATTTTGTTTTTGAATATTTTGCCTAGTTGAGGCTGAGTTCTATATGTGTCTATATTTAGAGTTTTAATTTATTTCATTTTACTCCAGTTATTGTACGACTCTGATTGGGGTTGAATTATGTAGTTCTATTGCGTGCATATATGTTATTTAACTCGTACTTATGAGTCACAAATGTGGTGGCATGACAATTTATTTTATGAAAATATGTTTTCAAATTACTTTAAACTATTGAAGTTATTTTGTAATTACATGATAATTTTTATACTACTTTTAATAATCTTCAAAGAAAGAGGAAGTTTAAGTGCACATAAATTAAAACTCTAAAAATCTCTGGGTCGCTTACTAATTTTTGCATTATACATATACACAAATAGTGGCAATTAAACTGTGTGTGTGTGTGTGTGTGTGTGTGTGTGTGTGTGTGTTAGCATCACATCCTAATCCGTCTTGGCTTGAGGGCAGGTACGTACCAAAACCCTGCAGTATGGCAATTATTAGTGTCACCATATAATATCAATTACTAATACAATTATTAATTAGGGAAACCTTAGCATATTGTCTTATATTTTATTTAAACCACCAACTGTATGTCATAAGCTCTTGCTGCAGCAAACTTGGAGATGTTTTAGTTCATTTGTCCAAGATTAACGTCCTTGGTTATATTAGCATAATTTCTATGGTACTCCAAAATCTTTTTTTCCAAGCACTAACCGAAAAATAAATTATAAGTGAATTTAAAAAAATAAATATTTGTGAAGAATATTTTTTTTTTAAATTTTCAGTTATTTGGTATAAAAAAATTTAAAATATATTTTAGTCACTAGCATGATAATGAAATAGAAAGAGAGAACCCACGTGAATATTAAACTGAAAAAAATCCTGGTATATTTTGTAAAACAATATTGATTTTTTTCCTTAAAATTTCTAAGTAAACGTACAACTGCAAAATTTTAATTTTGTGGAAAACATTTTCACACAATATTCTCCAATGAATCCAACAAAGAGTGTGTTCGCATTTGAAAAACTAAAAATATTATGGAGAATAATCAAATTCAACTACAAAGAGAGAGAACACAGAACTTTAACGAGATAAACTCTAGAACCACTTCTAGGTAAAAGGCTCAAGTTTATAAAGTGATTAACCTGAAAATCAATCCACTTTATATAAAAAAGTTACAAGAAATTCACCAAATATAGATAGAACTATACCTTATTCTAACTCTATTATTCTCTTATTTGCTAGAACCCGTGATTAACCAAACTCGTAGATTGACTCCATTCTTGAACCCTAATGACACCTCCTAGGATTCAGAGATGTTCTTCTTTCATAAGATGAAAGGTTTTAAACGATATTATGTATTCAACCCAACTTGTATCTTTTCAATCTGAATTTTAGGATTTTTCAAATCGAATAGGAGAGATCACCCGACGACTGCTAGAAAAGGTATATTTTATATTCTGATAAAATTAGGGTAACAAAACATCCTGCAGACCGCTCGAACCCCCTATGAACTCTTTTTCCAGAATGTTGAGTGCTTGAACTTTCTTCAAGCTCTTTCCCTATTACAAAAGTTGTTTGAAGCAATCTTCTTTGAATCGAGGAACAACTCGATTAACAAGACCCGATTTAAGACACTTCAAAAATTTTACAGACTCAAAATTTGACTTGCAATTGTCACTAATCAAAATAATAAACCTAATAATCTCCCACTTGACAATTACTTGACAAAACACAAATAAAAAATTGACTGACTCCTAATCTAAATTTTCGATGACTAAAAAAAAAAAAAAACATCTTCAAAAATCTCCCCCTCAAAATCAAGTCCTTGATTACCTGAAAATAAAAACACAAAAAAAAAATAAAATAAAATTTGACTTGCAATTGTCACTAATCAAAATAATAAACCTAATAATCTCCCCCTTGACAATTACTTGACAAAAACACAAATAAAAAATTGACTGACTCCTAATCTAAATTTTCGATGACTAAAAAAAAAAAAACATCTTCAGAAATCTCCCCCTCAAAATCAAGTCCTTGATTACTTGAAAATAAAAACACAAAAAAATAAAATAAATAACTTACACCAAAATTGTGAGTCTCAAGTATATATCAATTAAGAATTAAGAATATGGTGCAACTTCAACAAAAAAAATGTATAATTGGAATCACTCAACCAATTCTCCCCCTATTTTTGTCATGCAATTTTCAAGAAAAAAAAAAAAAAAACCAAAGTCAAGGAAGAAAAGACCAAAAATCACCCTGGTGAAGCTCAGATTGATTCCATTAAAGAGAAAAAAAATATAAATAATAAATTAAGAAAAATATTTATAGAAGGAAAATGGTGTATAAAAATAGTTTGAAACACATCAAGAGTTTAAAATGAGCAAAGAGTTTAAATGTTAAATATACTCAATCTGCAAAGATTCTTTCCAAGATTTGAAAACTGAGATGTATCAAGTTCATACTAGAGAGAAAACGCTTGTGAGGTGTGTGCGTAACTCAGACAACCTGTTCCAAAAACTCAAATTCTATCAAGAGTGGATAAGAAAAATAGATCATACTAGTCCAAAAGCTTAAGTCTACACTTAGACCAGAATGTGTGGCAAAACATTTACATCTTATTGATCCCACATATTTTGTAATAGCCATAAATATCTATATAATAAAACACATCACTTGATTTGACATTTATCCTAATCATCACTAAAACTTCACCACGTCATCACTTATTATATACTAGCAACTGCCCATGCCTGAAGGTGCAAAAATATAATTTGATATGTAAATAACTCAAATTTAAAGTTATTTAGCAAACTTACATAAAAAAGTGTAAAAATAACCTATAAAAATAAAAATCATTAATCAAAAGAGATTAAAGTATAAAATTTTATTATTTATTACAAATATTATCACATTTTTTAAAATATTAATTTAAAATCTTTTATATAAAAAGTATTCAAAAAAATATGGGAAGAGTGAGAGAAAAAGAAAAATGATCCTGTCTATTTAGTAAATTTAACAGTTGAAAATATGCCAGATTCAAAATTTTAAACTTCCGTATTATATAAATGACATTTTTTATATAAAAAGTATTAAAAAATATGAGAAAAGTGAGAGAAAAAGAAAAATAATTCTGACTATTTAGTAAATTTAATAGTTGAAAATATCTCAAATTCAAAATTTTAATCTTCCTTATTGTATAAATGACACATAGTGTAAAAGTATTTATATTTAAAATTTCAGTTTTAAGCACATTAAAATTAAAATTTTAATTTAAATGTTTATTTTTAATAAAATTTAAAAAATTTAAAATTTAATATTTTTTAAAATTTATGTGCTATGTGTTCTTCTTTTTAAATAAAAATTTTAATATTTTTTTAAATAAAAAATTTAGTTGACTTTATCTAATAGGTATCAATATATTATTTAATAATAATAGATAATATAAGTAAAATATGATTTGTATAATTTTACAAAATATAATATATATTTGAATTTCAAATTTCAAATTCAAATGATATGTTTTATTATATAGATATATAAGTGATGACGTGGCGAAGTGTTGTCCCAAATAACAACACTAGATGGGGTGAAAAGGGTTGCTTAAAAAATTTGTAAATAAAAATTTCAAACCTAAAACAAATATGTCAAGATGAAAAGGATAATCAAATATAAAATGTGCCAAAAAAATATTCAATATTTGTGGATGAAAAGTGAGTACTAGTGTTTGTCATAAATATAAAGAGAAAAGAGAAGAAGCAAACACAATCAATTTATAGTGGTTCAGTTTCAATATTGTCTACGTCCACTCCTCAAGGCCTTCCTTGAGATTGCTCCACTATTTTTTGAAGAGCTTATTACACACTAGCTTCCCAAGTGATTTTATCCCTAAATTACTCACATAAGTCTCTCTCAAAGAAAGTCTCTTGTTTTGGTTCTAACACTTGAACCAAAACTAACAAGCACCCAACTCTCACAAATTAAAAGGGTTATAAATTTACCTTTCTTACAACAACAATAATGAGTTTAAAACTGAATCAAATCAAAAAGAAACTCTCACAAGTTAAATATGAAAGATGAAGCACAAGTGTGGGAAGAATCACTCTATGTTTGCAAAGTTATGGAATTTCTTATATCTCTTTGTAAGCACTTCTTTCTTGCTCTCATCATTCTCTTGAATTTGAGGCTCTATTTAGAGATGAAAATCTCCAAATGGCTGTTACTAAGTGAAAAGACACTTTTGCCCTTGAAAGAAGTTGAATTTCTTTGCTTGCAATGCTGTCTTTCAGTTTCAGGTTTTCTGAGATACATTTGTAACCATTTTTCACCCTTATAACATTCAAATCTGACATTGCCTCAGAGTAAATACTTTGTAAATATATAAGTCAGCTATCACATGTCAAAATTTTAGCTTCATCAGATATGACTTCTGAACCGAGACCAGCTTCTGATAACTTTTTCTGACATTCTGAATCTGTGTTTCCAGTTTAAGTTTCTGTTTCACCATGATACTTTTAGAATTAGAAAAAACTTAAACTACAAAAGTTGTAGCTTTTTGATTATTCTTTTCACACACCAAAAATAAAAATTTTTAAAGTTATAGAGTATGAGTTATGTCTTAAAAACTAAGACTAGCTCCAGAATCTCGAATTAAAATCTTTTTTGTAATGACTAATATTCCAACTCATTTTTTGATATCTTAACTTCAGATCCACAAAAATCTCCCTTCAGTAAAGTTGTAAATATGGTAGTCTAGTTTACTGTATTAAAATTTCATGAAAATTGAACTGTTGGATCTTAAGATATCATCTATATACTAACATGTGTCCGATTCTCTGTTTATCCAAATTAACCTCTAGTTCAAATCTTCATCTTACTTTGATTTCTATTACTCCTAACTTTGAAATTTCTTATATTCCTTCATCCAAATTATGTGAAAATATCTAAAAAATAATATCAATCTCTTCCAACTCTATTATTTTGAATCTATCAAATGAATTGTAACATTTCATACAATATCTACTTGAAAATTAATTGTGAAAGTTTAATTCAAAGTTTGTTATCATCAAAATCAATTATAAAACTAACTTTATAAATCTTGGGCCAACACGAAGGTTTAGTGATGAGTAAGATAAATGTCAAATCAAATTATGTGTTTTATTATATAAATCTATATAATAAAATACATTCTTTAATTTGACAACTATCTCAATCATCACTAAAATACATCCTTTGAATTTAAAATTTGAAATTCAAATAAATATATATATATGTATTATATTTTGTAAAACTATACATACATATATTTTATATATATATTATATTTTGTAAAATTATATTATTTATATTATCTATTATTATTAAATAACATATGGATATCTATTACACAATGTCAACTAAATTTTTTTATTTAAAAAAATATATTTAAAATTTTAAATAATTTTATTAAAAAATAAATATATAAATTAAAATTTCAATCTTAATGTACTTAAATTTTAAATACATACACTTTTACATTATGCGTCATTTATATAATAAAGAAGTTTAAAATTTTGAATTTAAGATATTTTGAACTATTGAATTTGTTTAATGGTCATGATTATTTTTTCTCTCACTCTTCCCATATTTTAAATACTTTTTATATAAAAGATGTCATTTATATAATAAGAAAATTTAAAATTTTGAATCTGAGATATTTTCAACTGTTGAATTTGTTAAATGTTCAGAATTATTTTTCTTTTTCTCTCACTCTTTCCATATTTTTTTGAATACTTTTTATATCAAAGATTTTAAATTAATATTTTAAAAAACATGTTAATATTTGTAATAAATAATAAAATTTTATACCTTAGTCTCTTTTGATTAATAATTTTTATTTTAATAGGTTATTTTTACACTTTTTTTTTAAATAACTTTGCTTTATAAATTTAAATTTGAGTTATTTACACGTTAAATTATATTTTTGTACCTTCAGGCACAAGTAATTGCTAGTTTTACAATATAGCAATGTTTAATAGACATCCCTCATTCTACAATGGATTTGGTGGCTTTCAAATATAATCAACGGTAGGTAGTCTTCCTGGTTTCACCAAAAGTGACTTTTCTTACTTGATTTGCAATTGTGCTAATGACTTTCACTTTAAATCTTGTGGTAGCTCTTTCTAAAAGTCTAGTCAAAGTCACATAATGCATTCATGGTCAAGCACTTAACATTCTAGAAAAAGAGTTCAAAAGGGGTTCGAGCGGTCTACAGGATGCTTTGTTGCCCTAGTTTTATCAGAATATAAAATATGCCTTTTCTAGTAGCCGTTGAGTGATCTCTCCTATTTGATTGTGAAAAACCCTAAGATTTAGATTGAATAAATATAAGTTGGGTTGGAGAAAGAACATTAATTAGAACTTTCATCTTGCTGAAGAAGAACATTTCTAAGTTCTATGAGGTGCCATCAGGGTTCAAGAACGGAGTCAATCTATGGGCTTAGTTCATCGCGAGTTCTAACGAGAAAGAAAAGAATAGAGTTAGAATGGGGTCTAATTTTATCTGTATTCGGTGAATTTAGAATGGGGTCTAATTTTATCTGTATTCGGTGAATCTTTTGTAACCTTTTTATATATAGTAGATTAATTTTTAGGCTAATCGTTTTATAGACTCGAGGTTTTATCTAAAAGTAGTTCTAGGGTTTATCTCGTTAAAATCTAGTGTTCTCTCTCTTTATGGTTGGATTTGATTATTCTCTATAGCATTTTTAGTTTTACAAGTGGTATTAGAATGAGGCTGCAAGTTCGAATCCCCAAGGTGTCGCTTGGAGGGGAGATTGCTAGGGATTTTTCAAAACGCCCCCCTTAGGGATTCGCTGTCATGTGTGGTTTATGGGGGCCTCACGTGACAGTAGTGCTTGACTACTCATCCTGTCGATGTGCTTACAGGTGTATTGCGAAACCTCGCTTATCCACCACTACACGCTGAGGAGTGGGGCTCTGTGCTGCCGTTGATAGCTATAGGGGATGCCTTGGAGTGGTCAATCAAGGCTTAAGGAAATAAAGTTATACCTTTACTAATAGTTATAACTTTTGCATAACTTTTGGCACGGTGGTAAACACTTGATCCTATAATATTGAGTAAATATTATGCATGGGAGTAATTGTTAATATTTTATTTTCATAATTTTTCAACTCTTTTAAATTTAGAAAATTAAAATCTAACCTTAGGAATAGAAGTATTAATTTATTTAATTTTTTATAAAATATATTAAACATAATTAAAAAAAAACACAGTATCATAAAATAACATTTAACTTTTTTAATCTTATACCAAACATTCCCGATATTTCACCAGTGTTACATTAGTGAGATAGTTAGAGGGTGTGAGGGCCTGCAGTGCATAAAACATGAACCTAAAATCTCTTAAATTTATTAGTTAAAATTATTATTATTATTAGTATAATTTTTTTAATTTGTATAGGGACTCTGGATATTCATATTTAACACAGTCAGTGTAAAAGTACTTTGTTAATAAATTTTAAATTAGACAACCAAGTTTACTATTTTATTTACTAAAATATTTTTAATATTAATAATTTTCAAGGTGTTACACTTAAATACAAGAAATGTATAATTTATAAATAACACGGCATTTAATAAAATACTTTTAATTTAATCAGATTGTTAGTTTGTAATTTTATAACATGTTATGATCTTGTTATTAAATTTTAAATTATTTTAATTATTTTTAATATATTATTAATACTAGATATGTATTTTAAAATAATTTTATGTTATATATAATATTTCTATACATAATGAAGTTATCGCATTATGCGATTCCCATATAGTATAACCTTTTTGGTTGATTTTAATTAAAGTCTTTATATGGATATAAAAATAGAGGGAAAAGACAACATTTATATATATTTATAAAAAAATGCTATGATAAATGTTCACTTATTATTTCTTATTTTCCTGATTATATAAAAAATAAAATAAAATAAAATATTAATATTTTTAAGTTTATTTTATCTTCCTAGTTTTTTCACAAATTCTTATTCAAAGTACCTCCTAATCCCTAATATGATATTCTTTTAGGCCATGTTTGAATAAAAATATTCTCCAAAAAAACATTAATGGGGAGGAATTCAAAGTCACTCCACATATTTAGTTTGTCAAAGAAAATAAAAGAGAAAAATGATTGAATTTGAGAAATATAAAATAATTAAATTATAAAATTAATTTATTGATAAATATTTTTTAATATATTCAAGTAAAATATTTATTTAAAATTTTATATTTATCTAATCTTTTTCATTTTACTCTCTCTCTCTCTCTCTCTCTCTCTCTCTCTGAATCCCAAATGCAAACACGGCTTCTTAATTACCCAAAAAAAAAAAAAAAAAATGCAAACACAGCTAATGTGGACCCATCTGCATGTGGGTTCCTACGAAGAGATCAGTGCCTTCTAGAATCAAGACAGGTAGACCCCCGCAAGCCATCTCTCGCATAAGACACGAGAAATTCCCCAGGTGTTATAATAACACTCTTCTATATGGTTCAGAGAACTTGATTTCATAAACACACATTTTATATATGTAGTGTCCCATATGGAGTTGTTTATATATATATATATATATGGAGTTGTTTATATATAGATATATATAGTCTAAAAATAAGGGCTGATTGAGCTGTCCTTTTTTTACAGCCCCTAAAGGAGACCTTTCCAAACCATTGCTCAAGCAGTTAAGCAATCTGCATCATCCAATCAAGCAACTCATTTAAAAATTTGGATTCTTCTATGCTAGAGAGACCATTTAAGAATTAAAAAAAAAAAAAAACTAAAAATTGAATTAGATCAATATAGGAAGATCTTAGACAGTGTTTGGATGTCACATTAGAATGGATTCATATATTAAATGTAAGAAAGGGTTAAGCACAAGTTTTCACAAATCCAGTAGAACAATAGTTATTTTACAATATGGAATAAGCAAACAAGCATTTAGAAAGAGTATCTAAACACCCTTAAAAGCAAAGCAATTGCATTACCATTTGAGGCTTTAAATTCCAAAATGTTCCTTTTGACTCCACTTATGGTCTGCACACTCGAGTTGTCAAAAGAGTCAGAAAACCCTGAACCAGACAACTTTAGAATCCCCATACTTGTATTGCATATATCTAAATTCCAATCTGCATAAATTCTTCCAATATTATTATGCAGAGTTAATATTGTAATTTTTTAACGCATAATTGCACAAATATTACGGTTAGTCATAATTTATTTTGCTAGGGTTTTTTTACCTGTTTCAATGTATCCGTGTTCGTCAAATTAAAAAAAAAAAATGTATGAGACTTATTCGAATCTCGTACTCAGATTAGACACCCAAATCTTCTAATTTTTAAGAATATTTGAAAAACTAATAACTCAAACTTGATGATAAAGAAGTTTTCAGTCTTTCACACAGATAGTAAACAAATATTTTATTTTTCTCTAAATTAAATTAAATTTCGGATAAATTAATTAATAATTAATAATTATCACATCTTATGTCAATGCATCTTATATCAGTATATTAAAATTAATCTGTAAGATACATAATCACACCCGACATTTACCCAAGTCCATAATACAGGTGATAATACAGAAGCCTAACCGCATTGTAATATGGAGTTACTATGCTCTGATGGAACTGAGCCCGGGGCTCAAAGTTCCGGAGGGGTGGTGCTCAATGCATCAAATGACTTAAAATTGATGAACTAGCTTTGCTCACTTACACTGGTAAGTTAGGAAGAAGCTAGAATTGAGGAGAATAATAAAAATAATAATGAAATAATTAATTGGAAGGGAAAAAAAAAAAGGCAAAAGCTATTGCAATAGCTAGAGGGGTATCAAGCGCACCACACTAGAAGTTACCAGTGATGAAATACAGTAACCTACTTACATTTTAACATATAGTTGCTGACGGGATAGATTGAGCCCCGGGTTCAAAAGGGTTGGTGGGGCGGTGCTCCATGCTTTCAAATGGATTAATACCAATGAACTAGCTAGCTCTCATTGCCTACACTAGGAAGTTACCCCCAATAAAAAAATGAAATAATTAATGGAAAAAAATAAAAAGCATCTATACAGTAGTTGCAGGCATAGCAAGAACACCACATTGGGAATAGCTAGTGATGTAATTAGATTCGTGATTTGGAGAGAAGACGAGTACAGCTAAAGAAGATCTAGGAAGAGATCTAATTCCCACCCAAAAAAAAAAAAAAAAATCAAACGAGAAAAATGAAAGAAAGATGAGACCAACACTCATGGGATCCCTCATGGCATCAACTTCATTAGATACTATAGTATTTAGCAAGGATAACGAGAGGATTTATTAAGTCGAAACCCATTAGATTTCTAGAATTTAATGATCAACTGAAGATTGGTTTCATACTTGTAGAATCAGGCAGATCCTGTGAACCTCTTCTTCTCAAATCCAAAGAATAGGTCTTTATTTGCAAAATCTCCTTTAAAAAACAGGACAAATTTCTGCCCCCGTGGCCCTTCAGTTCTGCGTTCTATAATCATAAATTACAACACAGAGAGAGAGAGAGAGAGAGAGAGAGAGAGAGACACCCTGTAAGCTTCATCTTCGTGCTAGGCTTTTACAGGGGATTTTATTAATGCCGTTGACGAAAGATAATGGGTGGTCTCTAGACAAAATTATTCCACCTATTATATTCCTCTCTCCAACTACTCTATAGTTGTACAGCTTTTTGAGCAACCAACTTCACAATAACTAATATGGAGCCAACTTATTGTTATTATTATTATTCAAACTTGCAGAATCTGGCCTCCTATTTAAGTGTCCCGGCCCCCTCATGAGCATTCAGATACCTGCCAGCACTCCTCTTTTCAATTCATTGTCTTCTCTTCCCACATTTCCTACCTCAGCTATTCTTTTCCTGGGAAACCCACCATTCAGAATTATAATTCATTCAGAATTATAATTCTTTCCACAGCTCAAATCCCTCTTGCTTGCTTCTATTCATCAAAGCAAATATGGGGCCAGTCACTCTGTGCATTGTGGCTTTGACTATTATAAGCATCACGCATTGGGTTTACAGATGGAGGAATCCCAGATGCAATGGAAAACTCCCACCAGGTTCAATGGGCTTGCCACTCCTAGGCGAGACTCTACAGTTCTTCGCCCCCAACACTTCATCTGATATTCCTCCTTTCATCAAAACGAGGATGGAAAGGTAATATTGTATCTAATCAATTTAATTTGTTCACAAGTAGTACTGAAATTAATATTACCAGCAGGTCCAGCATCATCCCTCTTCCCCGTGTTTATCTTTTTTATAACACATACCAAATTTCAAATGTTACTTCTCAGATACGGTCCAATATTCCGAACAAATCTGGTGGGACGGCCAGTTATTATATCTACAGACCCAGATCTTAGTTATTTTGTTTTCCAACAAGAGGGACAACTATTCAAGAGCTGGTACCCAGATACCTTCACAGAGATCTTTGGACGACAGAATGTGGGTTCGTTGCACGGGTTCTTGTACAAATACCTCAAGAACATGGTGCTTAATTTATTTGGTCCTGAGAGCCTGAAAAAGATGCTCCCTGAAGTTGAACAAGCGGCATGTAGGAACTTAAAGAGGTGGTCAGGTCAGGAGTCTGTTGAATTAAAGGATGCTACAGCAAGTGTGAGCTCAGGCTAACCACTTTTCTTTCTGTTATAAGCAATTAACTAAAATGTTTATATTGAATTCTTGCAATAATTTGGTGTTTACAGCTGATATTTGATCTGACCGCAAAGAAACTGATCAGTTATGATCCCGAGAAGTCATCTGAGAATCTGAGGGAGAATTTTGTTGCTTTCATACAAGGATTGATTTCCTTCCCTTTGAACATTCCTGGGACCGCCTACCACAAGTGTTTACAGGTATATCTAATTCAGCCCCACTAATATTTGATAAAAGAAAGCATTTCCCTAATTTTGGAACTTCAGCATTAAATAAAGCTGTAAATGAGGCCAATTGAAGACATAATTTGTCCAAGTGTATTTTTTGGAAGATTATGGTAAGACTGGATGACCATCTGAATTCAAATCTTCACCAAGACCTCTGATAAAATGGTCAAAATTTACCTTTCACATCCTATTTGGATTCCCAGTAATGGGAAATCAAGACATTATTAATATGGAACCTTGATTTGTTAAAAAGCCTAGTCCATCGGTTTTTACTCTTCTGAGTTTGTTCAGGGAAGGAAGAAGGCAATGAGGCTGCTGAAGAACATGCTACAGGAAAGAAGGGCAAGGCCGAGGGAGCAGCAAAGTGATTTCTATGATTATGTCCTTGAAGAACTTGGAAAAGAGGATACAATCCTCACAGAGGCCATTGCTCTGGATTTAATGTTTGTGCTACTATTTGCCAGTTTTGAGACAACTTCCCTAGCTATAACTATGGCCACCAAATTTCTTTTGGACCATCCTTTGGTGCTCAAAAAATTAAGGGTCAGTTAATAAGTATAATTTACTTTACATAAAATCACAATTTTTCTTTTTTTATTTATTTTTTGGTGTCAAATCCTACTGTTACCTCAATTGAAAAGCTCAGTATGCATTCGTTCCCCACCCCCCCTCCCCCACCCTCCCCTGCAGGAAGAACACGAGGCAATCCTAAGAGGACGGGAAAATAAAAATTCTGGACTTACATGGAAAGAATATAAGTCAATGACATTTACATTCCAGGTGGGTTAAGAAGTATGGCTTTGTTCCCTTCATATTGAGGTTCAAGAAATCTACAAGTACCTAAATTCTGTGGTGCTAACATCCAAAGTGAACTTCGCAGTTTATCAATGAAACAGTCAGGCTGGCAAATATAGTTCCGGTAATTTTCAGAAAAGCACTCAAAGAAATCAATTATAAAGGTATGCATATATAACAGTTTTTTTGAAAGGTGCATATATAACAGTTAATTGGTCAATTTCTAGCCACAGTGACATACCTCAACGTAAACTTGGGATGAATGCAGGCTACACTATTCCTGCAGGTTGGGCAGTTGTGGTCTGTCCTCCAGCTGTCCACTTGAACTCTGCCAAATATAAAGATCCTCTTCACTTCAATCCATGGAGATGGGAGGTAAGTTCATTGTTCCAGAATAACCTGCCTTTCGTTTTGTTTACTTGATTTTCACCCACAATCAGTTAACTGCTAACCAGACACCCACTGTTGGTTATGCCATTGAAAGTCAGTCTTTCCTCCTGAAAAATAATATCTCATAGAAAGTATGACATGCAGGGAATGGAATTGAATGGTGCATCAAAACATTTCATGGCTTTTGGGGGTGGCATGAGATTTTGTGTTGGAACAGAATTCACCAAAGTGCAAATGGCTGTCTTTCTCCACTGCTTAGTTACAAAGTACAGGTAGAAGTTACATTATTCGTGTGTCTGGGCAACTATGCATAAGAGAGAGAAAGAAAGAGAGAGAGAGAGAGAGAGAGAGAGAGAGAGACTGATCCCTTTTACATATGAAATTGTCAGGTGGAAAGCAATCAAAGGAGGAGAAATTGTCCGAACTCCTGGTCTACAATTTCCAAATGGTTTTCATGTTCAGTTGTCTGAGAAAAATGAATAGCGACAAGACTATTTAATCAAATCAGTTGAAGCACAGGCAAGCTCGTTGTATGGCTGGAGGCGTAATCAAATCAGTCAGAGAAAAATGCATATCATTTTAACCAACAGGGTTGATATTCTGAAGCAGTGAAAGAGATATGTCAAAGAATACATCAAAACAGAGGAGAAAAGGAGGAAGCAATCAGAATAGTCTCTCCATAAACTAAGAATGAGCAGATATATATTTTTGCTGAGAATTACATAAAAAGGCTTTAACCCTTTTAATATGTGGGACATGAGAAAAGGGGAGGAAAAAAGTGTACAAGGTTCATACAGAGCAAAATCATCAATATAATCAAGTAAATGTAAAAATCAGTATAAATGTTTTTGCATCCCCTTTTTGTGAATATTCTCTATTAATATAAGAGCATTACAAGTTTAAAAGTTCTTGCATCACCATCTCGCCCTGAAATATAAAGGAGAGATTAATAGCTATCCAAGTCCAACCATTCTCTCTGTTTAGTATGATGCAACTTCGAATGTTTTTCATCAAAAATCCCATGTTTGTGCTTGTAATGATCCTCTTGATTTTCATCACTATATCTGGTAATTTTGGACAGCCCTTCTATGGCTTCTTTTTCTTTCCTGCGCCTGTGGTGGCCAACATGGCCATCCTCCCTTTTATCCAAGTGAATCTGCTGCATGGCACTCGTGCCTTTTTTTGGTCCATGTTTGTGTTTGTCCTTATGGACATGGTGAAGATAATAATGATAATCAGTGTCATGTTCTGAATGCTTGTGCCTATGCTCATTATGTACACTTCTTCGCTTCTTCTGGGCATCATGCTTATGATGCCTTCCTCCCTGCTTGTGGTGCTTCTTGAGATGGATTCTTGAAAGTTTGGCATCAAATCCATGCTTCTGCATATTACCAATTCTTTGTTCATCAGCCCAAAAATGATCTTCCCACCAATCATAAAGAGGATCAAAGAGCCCCTTTTGATGTAGAAGCCAGAGTAGCACAGCCACTGCAACTTAACAGTTAAATATGTTATTGAATACTTGCCTGCTCTAAGATGGATGCACAGATCAACCATTTATCATTAATTCTCACTAAATATGGAGACTACCACCTGTTGGGAAAATTGCCAAAAGTAGACCAAACATCACCATCCAACTCATGCAAATATACTGTATGTGGCAGCTGAAGTCGAAAAACCCAGAGCATTTCTCTCTGCAAAACACAAGAACCATTGAAAGATAATATCATTAGATGCACTGCTATAACAATCATATCAACCACACATAATTAAGGAATCAAAACAGCCATGTTATCAGATATGCAGAAATTGCATTTTCTGATGTCCCAGGTTCACACGCAATGTTCATCGATAGATTGCGAAGGAGAAAGTGAAATTGACATTTTCATTTGTGATTGTCAACATTGTGGAGTTCTACCATGGCTACTATATCATTTATTGAAAAGTACAGATACATGTATGTAAACCAGGAGAGCAAATCTGTACAACAAAATGATACCTTCATGTAGGTAAAAGAAGAATATGAATACACTAATGGCCTATGCCAAATGCCAATGGATTAAGTACATTTCAGGTGTGTGTTTTCCTAGTTGTCAGATTTATCTAATTCCAAGCTGCCAACCCCCCTCCCTACTTAAAGGAGGAGATGATGACATAGAAATATATTCAAATGGTTCAGTGTCATTCATTTCCAAAAGTGAAAATCATGTGTATATGAACACACTTTGACATGGGTGTTTTACTCCTTTCAAACCAATAGCCTAATACAGGAATACAATGAGCAAGTTTTGCATGTAACATTTACTACAATTACCAGATGATGGACATGGTGAAGTCTTCAAAACATCACATAAAAATATTCATTCTACACCGTATCTGATATGGGAACTAAACACAATTCAATTCAGATACCTTTTTTATCAATAAAAATTAATGATTTTATTAAGATAAAAGGCATTACGGCAATTCCCACAAATTACCCCCCCAAAAAAAAAAATACCGCCCGATCTATTATGTAACCATCTCCTCAACAAATGACAAAAACCTACTTAAATCCAGTCTCCGAAATCCACATAGACAATAAAATGCTTCTCAATCTATATGAAGTTAAATCGGTTTAAGACACATTCTTCTGTTCCACTCCCTCCAAGTTAGACAAGTTAAACAACCAAGGATGAAGCTAGGAATATAATACTTTGACAGTTGCTTCCAGTTTTTCATTTCTTATTATATGGGAGTTTGGATCCTCAAAACAATATCAAAGAACTCTAATTTTTATCAAAATTTTTTAATTTTTTTCAATCAAATTTTGCCACATTTCACATTTACAACAATTTTTAATTTTTTTGGCAAACCAAATGCCAACTATGAAAGACGAATGTAAAGAGGCAATGACTTAGAAACTGAAAGGTTTTTTTATTTTATTTTTTGTTTCATTCTTTTTTATTGTTTTATTTTTAAATTAATGCTCAGGAATGTATGTGGATGAGGCCAAACTTCTATTTACGAGGTAGAAAAATTAGATTTACATGCTCTAGGTAAAGAGATAGTAGAAAAAGGCAAAAAAAAAAAATAATAATAATAAATAAATAAATAAATAAAATACAAATTATTAAGTTCCTTTGTCCTAAGTTAATAATAGTAAGTTATTATTTAAGAAGGGGGGTCATTGTTACAAAAAAAGTTTTAAAGAGAAAATATATTACATAAATTAGACATTTTCCAAATCTGGGGGGCCAATGGTCCCCTGGACCCCATGGTCGTACATGGGCTTCGTCCCTGTAAATCACATTGTGTAACACACCATACATTTTTTTTTTCTTAAACACATTCTACCATCCCACCAAGACTCAAACATTTCTTTTGTATCATTTGGGAAAAGTCAAGACAATCCAAAACACGACAAGATCAAATCGATCAAATCCCATAGCTCCTTGGTCTAAGAACAATGAATAAATATATGACCAATGGACTCCCTATCTTTCTTTTACAAACAACAACAATTAACTAATATTTGCCTCCTCAAAATTAGATTACCAATAGCAAGAATACTTCCACAAATTATACACCATAAAAAGAAAGCGACCATTTGGTGTAGCTTCAAATCTCCAAATGCTTTTCTAAGGAAAATCATCCTTCCTTCTACCAATTAATATCATTACACAATTTCACTTTGAACACCTGTGATTTTGTGCAATGATGAAAATTTCATTTCAGTAGGGTATTTTAGTTAGCAAGGAAACAAAAATGTTTCAACAGTGTTTCAAAAAATTTCAAGAGCAGCACACAATTAGAATATGTAGAAATGTTGATAAATATTTACTGAAATCCATCTAAATATACAAAAGCTTAATAATAAATTAATTAAACAGCTTTTTATTTTAGTATATTTTGCTGTATTTTTGGCTCATTTTCCTATATTTCAATAGAAACGTCAAAATTATTATTTCATTAGTGTTTCGTTTCGTGAAAAAAAAAATGATATTATTATCCTTAAACATGTGTATAAAATTTTCAACAAACTCTCCATTCCTAATCAAACATATTCCTACAAAAAATAACATTGTAAACAATGCACCCTCCATTCAAAGAAAAATGGTCTGCTATTGAACTATCCTTATTTTAAGCCAACTAAAAAATATTAGGCAAAAGACCCTGTAATCTCCTTCCATCCATCAATGAATGACTCCAAAATTTAACTATCCAACCTGCCTGCATAGAAAGATGTTTAACAAAATTGTTCAATCGGCTTTAGATTCCTTTCCACAAACTTAAGCTATGAGATCCATGCCCACTAGTAGAAGTTCAGTTACCCTAAACTACACCAAATTTTGATGATACAACCTTCCACCATAATTTATTTGATACCTCTAGAGACACTTACCTAACAATGCCTCTCTAACGACCCATATCCCCATAGTACAATATTAATCATGTTGAACTTGGTTAGGTGCAGCGGAAGGACTTTCCAAAGGATCACTGATCTTGGTACTACTCTCAACTAAGCACGTTTAACCATAGAGCTTCAATGGAATTCAGTATCCGCACAACTTTAAAACACGTTGTACTATGAACATGTTGAATTATACAAATTTGGTACTTCACTCAACTTTACCTATGAGATGTGGGACAGTAGTGCTTCATCGGGCCCGATTGTAATTTACTCAGTCTTTCATCGACTCGCCCATATCACAGCCAGTCTGTCACATCTCCCGATTTCTGGGCATGTGCCCCTGCATGACCTCATACTTTAGGTTGAGCATGGCCTCTGTTTACCATTTGCAATGATTTATATCCTTGTAATATAATATTGTTTACTTTGGGCTTGATTAAGTGCAGCACAAGGACTTCTCAGAGAATCACCTACACTATTAGTGCTCTCGTCCAAGTACATTTAACCACAGAGTTTTAACAGAATCCAATGGCTTTAAAATACATTATACTATGAACACGTCAAATTATATATACATGGTACTTCACTCAAACTTACCCAAGCGATGAAAGACAGAAGTGCTTCACCGCACGTCGGTGACCGCACTTCAATGGTGTCTTGAGCAATCTTTCATTGGCTTGCCCATATCACTGTGAGTCCGTCATAGCCTCATCAACAAATTCAATCTCATGATACTATTTTCACTATTCTTAATAGGTTAGCATACTTACATCCAACCAAATGATATTTGGAAACATCCCCCGTTCCTTCTCAAAGATCTCTTTGAAGTTTCTAAATTACCTTTTGGGGGGGGGGGAAGAGAAGGAAGTATTTCACATCTTTTCACCAACTGAGTACTGTAAATAGACGCAAAAATAAGTGGGTAAATTAAATTATATACTCTTAATAAGAGTTACCCGAGCTTATTTTGATAAATATTTTTGCCTCCACTTTGACACTCTTCTTACATCTTTTAATAACTCCATCCCACACATTAATAGGTCATAAGAAACACCCAAACGAAGCCCTATATAAAATGATACAAGAGAGCTTTTGCATCCAAATTTGAATATCCCCAACTGCAACCAACTTGGATTTAGCATGCCAAGAGTCATTGGTGGCATTTTTTGGTGCAAAAACAATTTTTTTAATGAAAAATTCCTAACTACATATTTCTATGTTTAATTATATCCCATTTCACAACATTAGCAGCACACAATGCTTATATTGACACCTAAACTATAAAATGAAGTAAAATATGCTCCTTCTTGCCATTTATCTAATCAAAATTTTCAAAACCTGCCATGTCATATGCATTATGTATTGTGATGACATATGAATGGTGCTATACTGGAAGACCTGGAGCCCTACATGCTAGGCACAAGTTTTTTTTTTCTTTTTTTTTTTTTTTTTTTTTGGGGTTTTTTGAGGGGTTACTAGAACAAGATCAAATAAATTATCCAGGAACAAACAGGATTGTAAGGAGAGTGGCTAAGATTTTTTTTTTTTTTTTATTAAATAACTGGAAAGAGGAGGGACCTTCCCACAAAGGAACTCTTAATTCAAATAATTTCTCTAAAATTTTGATCGAAGAGTCATTTTGTCCATTTGTCTCCCCACGGTCGATAAAAAGTACATAATTATCTACCTCTCAGCAACTAACAGTTCTTTTGGATGAGAACTACAACACCTCCAAAGATTTATGGGCTTTATAAACCAAAAGATTTCATGATTCCAGTGCTTTTTGTATTATTTTCCACTACATGCATAAGATAGATGTAAACCTACTTGATTGTATACAGATACAACTGTGTGCCCACACATGCATTGAAGGTAATAGAGTTTGGTAGAGACATAAATGATAGAAACAAAGTACATCTTAAAACATAAGATCATATTTGCAACAAGAACATGAGACAAGTTTGCTCATATCAGCAAAATTTTGAAGTAGTGTCAATAACATTATTGAAACAATGAAAGCATCTCCCAATTATAGATTCTTCTTGACCATCTATATTAGTATCAATGTAAATAATTAGAGTTCAGAAAGGAAATAAACAGATTTTTGAATATGCCATAAAATTTCTTAAAATTTACGCATACAATCGTTCCCAAGACAAATACCTGCAAGTTTTTCCAATAATGAAGTCTGCCAAACTATCCCAGAACTTGTTCCACAAGCTCTCAATCGATTCAAAGAAACCGTTTATACTGGCCTTTGGTGGTTCAAAAGGCACCTGTAACAAGATTGTATGATTTAGTAATTAATGTGAATCAAAGTCCTACTTCCTGCAAAACTACATGGCGGTATACATGCATTGGTTATTGCCCCAGTAATTTCAGATGGATTGATACAATTTTTGGGTACATTTCCAAACAGCTCAATACCTTGGGACAACCAGTGAATTAACGATGTGCAACCCATGAATCGATATATTTTTCCTGTGGAAGGTTGATTCGTCCTTAGCAAATTTAGATTGGAATCGGAATAATTAGTCCAAAAGAGTGTCCCAGTATATATTCTAAGCATTTTAACATCCTAAAATGTTCACGTATTGCATATGTTATATGTTCCCTTATTCCTAGGTTTCATCACTCATTAAAGTTAGTGGAATAAAGGAAGTATAGTGAATAGTTGAGTGGCTATCCAACCATTCAATTGGCTGTATGTTCCCTTATTCCTAAGTTTCATCATGCACTAAGGTCAAGAACTTAATGTTGGGAAGAAAGATTGTAAATACATGGAAAAGAGAAACATTCCTCTGCAATAGAGATTGTCTGTTGATGTCCTAGTTATGTACAAGTAGGAACACTTATGGTAGTTATAGGTGCCTAAATGCATCAACTTCCTTCCTCATGATAATTTTTATCTAAAAGGCCAAAAATTTAGATGCACAAGAAAATTTATTTCTGAAAATCTGTAATATCACATGTTTATTTGAATAGAGCTTCCTTAAAAGAAGTAAAGGTGCATCAGATGAAAATACAATTCTGAAACTACCAGCAAACCTGTGATCCATTGTCAATAACAGTGGCTGTAGTAGTGAATTGGCACTCAGCTCTATCAGCTTCACTAAAACCAGAGTCCTTTAGAATAGCTGCAACCAAGCACAGTTGGACTGAGCTTTGATATTCACTACTATCTTATTTACCATTCCAGGAAGCAGCCAAAAATGCCATATAAACCTAGTAATTGATCATACCTGCACAAACATATTTTGCAGCTTGATCAGTTGTAGGGTACAATTTGAATGATCGTGTTGTGACTTCTTTGGGCTTCATTATGTAAAACTGTTCCTGCAACAGTGTAAAGTTTTCTAAAACATCATCCCCTGTGAAATTATATCCTGAAGCCTGAAACTATGCATGCAGTATATGAAAAATTTTAAATATTTACCTCCATTAAACTGACCCCTGCTGAGCAATCAAACTGCAAGATGAAGATTTTCATTATAATTGAGCTCGTTAAAATTTTGGAGCATCTATTATTCAAGCAGATGTTATATGCTAGTGGAAATTACATGAACAAAAATTACAAGTCTCAAACCAAAACTTGCACTAGATTTTGATTGATAAAAAACTATAAAGTGATAAAATAAGCTTAGGTTATGAAATGAGTTTCATGTTAAGCTGTTCAACAACTTTTTTGCTGCAGCTGAACCAGGTTTTTCATTGTCCTCAAATGGAAGAGTTCAAAATCACTGAGTCGAGTCAGTCCTTGATAGATCCTAAGCAATGCTTAGTGTAATCTCCTCCCTCAGTGGAAGCAGCGTGAACAAACTAAGCGTCTATGCAGCCTCAATTAGACCAATCTGTCTCCTCTCCAGAACTATAATAAATTCAAACTATTCCACCTTTCATTTGAAAATTTTGCTATACTGTACTAAAGATATACATCTATCAGCAGAAATATCAAGGTGTATTCGCTGGAAAGGAACTTCTGAAATCTAGTATTGCATCCCTGATCCTGCAATAAATCTAGCAAGTCCCATCCTGATGCTACCCAAATATGAAATTTTGTCATTGAATTCTTTAATAAGCTCATTCAACAGGTAAGCAGTGGGGCCTACTGTCTCAGCATGGCAGATACTTTTGGTACCACAATAGAATATGAAAAGTAAAGGTCCAACATGATACCGTAAGGCTGTATGACGCTTCCACTTCACCAATATTTTTAGTTGTAATAGTAGCAGTACCAAATTGAGTAAGGGCTTCAAAAGTTGGCACAGTAATGCTTATAATTTTTCCAGGGCTCCTACAAAGAGATTGAGATGTGTGAAATCATAAGAACCAAAAAAAAAAAAAAGAAAACTAGCTAATAATATTCCAGAATAGGATTTTGAAAATATGTAAATGGAGCAAACAAAGGTACATGGTAGGACCCTTATTTTGTTCTATATACTACTGAAATAATCATGTGTGCATGGTAAGGATGTTAAAGATGAGTGGAAATAAAAGAAAAAGTAAGAATTCATACATGAAGGGCTAGTTTGTGGAAATTGAGGATGAAGAAAAGCTTGAAGCAGACAATTTTGTTGCATCAATAATGGAGATCGATGAATGTAGCAATAGGAAAAGAGGAATCCCAAAATTAATTCAGGTTTAGGAAACTAGAGATGACATGATGGTCTATGACATAATAGACAATGCTAACCTAAATAGAACCGTATGGTGAAAAAGATTCATCTAGCTGACCCTCTAGTTAAATTTTTGGGTTTTGTGGAACACATAAACTGTATTGAGTACTAACAAATTCATATATATATATATATATATTTTACTATTAACTAAGTAATCCCAAACAAATCCTTATTTTTTTAATAAACAAAAAATAATTTTATTAAAAGACATGCCACGCAATTACTAGAGTAATGCAAATCCATTCTCTAATATATGTATATCTCTAATATATGCATACAGATACACAACTCCATATATTTATATCATCAAACTTTCAAAAGCATCTTTTGATTATAAAAACCTTCCAAAAAACAAAGATTAATATCTGATGGCATTAATCTCAAGGAATTAAATGAACCTTTGGTAGACATATTCTATGTCATCGGCACGTAGTTCGATCAAGAGGTTTGTATTAAGAACTTCTGTTATTCCTATGGAAAATGAATGACTCCCTGAATTCTGTAGACAATAGCACAAGAGTTAAAAATGCATATCATGGACATTCTTATTAATACAACATCTATATTTGCTGAAACATAACTGGATGCTCGTTTATCCTTTCAAACCTCCCTGGCACAACATAAAGTGGTGACTGACTCCTACTGATTCGATTCATATCAGCCTGTCAAAACAAAGATTCATATTAGATCAAATACACAAGATGACACTCGCACAATGGCATATTTAAGGACCAAACATTCACAACTCTCCGGCATTCGTTACTCAATGAACTGTCCTGAAAGCTTTTCTTTTAAGGGAATGCCATCACAGAGGACAAAATTTTCCAATAAAGCATTCCATTGAACCAGGCAACAAATAATCAATATAGATTACAGAAACCAGGAAGGAAAACCATAATCTATCTTATGAATTATCCTATTTGATTTTTATGAGAGTGAAAACACATAATATTTGCCCCATAAAGAATCAAAATCCATGTGGAAGTTCTCCAAACAGCAAAAGGGAAATGTTTTTCTCGAGGGTAAGGTGCACTATAGCCATATTTGTGATGAAAAAAAAAAAAAAAAAATAGCTGATCAGGCCTGCACGCAAAGTGCGGCATCACAAGCAAGATTAGTAACAATCTGAAAAAAATGTCCAGAAAAACTAAAACATATGGCACAGAAATGCACTTACAAATGCAACTGAGATATGCAATTGACACGCAACATACAAATTCTCTAACAAACTAAAACCCATTCAAACATGAAAGTGCAGGATGAAAGCAGGAGTTCTCAGTAATTAACTCCAGTTTAAGTTACTAACATCCCAGAAGTTCCACAACTGATTATGCAAGCAACTCCAAAATGGTGAAGAGCAGAAATCTGGCTGTCCATTAAAAGCCTCATAACCCACACCAATTTTGTTACATTCAATCCCATCTAAGGTAAATCTAACTCTCTCAAGCAGCATCCACATAGAAAAGTTCCTTCCCAAATTTTGTGGTTGACCTGGGCCACCCTTGAACATAAGAGAGAAGATACAGTCAGAAACTTGAAACCATGTAAATGACACAATAAGATTTAACATAAAACTCATTCAGTCATCATTCATACTATGCAGAAAATAAGCACACAAAAACAAGTAAATACAAAGTTTAAGTCAATAAACTAACTGATAGGAAACAAGAAAAGGTGTTACACTGTTACAGCCCCTCATATTTCAAAATTAAGGATTCTCAAGAGAAAGCGCCAAAGACGATGTTTCCATTTGCAAGATATAATAGGGTCAAGTATATCACTGCAAGCATACAAGTCAAAATTTGATCAGCAAAGCCAGCATACCTGCCTCGGGATAACAAGGTAGTTATCCTCAAATGAAGGAATATTTGTATATCCAACATAATCTCCAATAAGATTCACCCGTAGAAATTATCATTGGATGTTACTGTTCTATTCTCAGGACCCACAATCACTTCCTGTAAACAAAAGTGTCCAAATCATTTTCCATTTTAATTTCTAAAGAAGGTTTTGGAAATTGTTTAGAGTTCGATATTTGACTACAAAGAATATAGTAAAAACTGAAATGTAAAAGTTCAATATATAACCAACATAATGTGGAAGAAATAATGACAACTATTGATGAGATAATCAATAATCATAGATCTAGATTAGGGGTGGCAATTCGTGTTGATAGTGGCGTATATTAAGTTGCCAATTATCCTAAAACTATAAATAGTTAGGAAATGGCCATACAACAAAACTTGAACCAAGACCTCCCTAGACCATAACTCTAATACTATGTTAAGCAAACAATTGTCCCAAAAGTTTTAACTTTTAGAAAGGCCCAACAATGTAAATTAAACCAACTTAATATTGTATTCAGTTTTATGGTGTTTATACTCAAATATCTCAAAATTTTTTGAACATGTTATATAATTAATTATTTCAAAAATGGATTTTAATGTATTTATGGTCATGTTGTATTCGTGTTTTCTCTCCGGAGGTTCGGGTCGTGTCCAATTTGCCCAACCCTAATTTAGATTAATGGGAAAACATCTGAAATGAAATGAATGGCAGGTCACTAATCTTATAATAAATTAAAAAAAAAGGGCAACCCAATGCACAAAACTCCCAGGCACATTATAGGGACTAGGTAGGTTCAAATGTAGGCAATGTTCCATCCATAAGCAAAGAGACTGTTTCCAACATTCGAACCTTTGACCTCATGTCACAATGGAACCTTACTGTTACTACAAGGACACCTTTCTAGTTTATAGTAAATATAATGTTAAAACATGTTAATATTTCACATATTTTAACATAATAAAAAAATAGAAAGCGGAGCAGGCCAAAGGGCATAGCAATATAATATACTTTCATATCTTCCTCTTGCACTGGGAACGTTGGATTCTAAAAAACAGAGGAAATTGGAAATAATTAAAAATCAAATTCTAACTTTATTTTGAAGTTGTTGACAAATTACCTTGATGAACATAACAGCAGGTGGAGAAAATTTGAAAGGTTATTAAACCTATTTGAGTTTCATAATAAAGCAAGATGGCATTATTCACGAGAAATGTAGTCTCATTTCAAGTTTATGATAGTAATTAAAACACATAAATAGAGGCCTTGAGCATAACGGAGGCCCTTATCTCTGTATCATGTCTTGCTTTATTTTTTATTTTTTACTTTTTATTTATTTATTTATTTATTTTTGGGAGTTCAAGAAGAACACACTACTATGTCAAGAAATTGGAAAGATAAGCAGAAGATGGGGGGGAATTAATTTGTAGGCAAAATTACAATTTGTCAAGGAAAAATTATACAAGGATGGGTGCAACAACTTGAATAATAATTTGTAGGCAAATGAAAGGTATTGCATACAAAACAAAGATGTTCCAGTATTACATTCCAAAAAGTTCACAAATATGGTTGCTACGTACACACCGATACTTTAGATGCTGTCTTCACCTCAATCCGAATGCTAAATCCCACTGTGCGCTTTCCAATACCGAAAACGTGGAACCTAAGGGGACAAGAAAAAAAATTATGGCACTGAAGACAGACAACTGAAGATTAAGACGGACTTAATTACTAATTGACCATGATTCGACAAGTATGTAGTTCAGTTCAAACATGACCATAAATCTTAATATTATCTTCTCCCCATCAAATTCCTTATACTTGATTTCAAGGATCTTTGATCTATGAAACTTCAAGAAATGCAGATTTACCAACAAACGAACATATAATAAAAAGCAAACAATTACATGGAAAGACTGACACAATCTTGTGATGTAACAATGCTTGTAGACAAAAATTACATCCACATAAAAAATAATTTCAAGGAACTACTTTAAGAAGATTAGAATTTTTTTTCTCTTTTGTATAATATTTGACCACATAAAATGTAATCAAAATTTTCATAGACAAATGGATTAGCCTACCAAAACAAAATTACTTAGATAAAGAATGCAGGCCATACCAATCACCTGTAAATCGGAGACAATGTGCAGTGTTGGCTTTCCCTTTCATCATCTTGTCAACTAGTTGAAACAAAATTTAGAAACATTAGCTACAAAACTATAAGTTGAGTCCCATAAGAATTGTTTGAGAATGCTAAACAAAGAATATGATAAACTTACAAAAGTTTCCACATGATGAAGGAACCCTGCGCTGGTCTCCACAAGGGCAACAGGTTGGCTGTGCAGAAAGGTAGAAAAGAGAGAAAAAAAAAAAAAAAAACACGGACAATTGTTCGCAAAATTGTGAAACAATTAGTGAAAACACATCAATGAATATAACTATGAACTCCAATAATTATAAATGCTAAATTCTACTGCAACTGTTAGAAGTGTCAAGAACATTGAAGTGAATGTTTTATGCTAGATCTGTTCTGCACTGTTATCTTAAAGAAGTGTTAGATTTCAGGTTCTGTTGGCCTTGACTTCAGAGTCCAATCAAAGCCCTTGTTGATTATTATTCACAGGGACTGGATGCAAGCACTCTCATCAAAATCAGGCAGTGTTAGTTGCTAAGAAGCAGATACAGTCATGTGATATGACACAACATGACATTGGATGAAAAAATTAAACAGAAGGGGTTTAAGTAAATGTAATGTAAATCTCAGGGAGTCTAGCTGCACATTTATAAAACTTGCTAGGTCTAACTGCACAAAATCGAAACTGCAAGGGGTCTAGATGAAATAACCAAAATTATAATGTGTTTTATGCACCTAAGTGATGGACACGAGTGTCTTTCAAGTATTTGAAGATTATCTTGTTCTAAAAAAATAAAAAATGATAGGACATATTTAGATGAGTGTCTAATATGTATTGAGGAAGTGGCCAACGAATGTCGGCGTTCAACATGGACACAACATGGGCACATCACCTTCATAAAAGTGTTTGTATTTCTTAGTTCCGTTGTATCTTGGAGGCCCCTAATAAAGGTTTGTCACACCACAAATTCCACACTCAGAGCACAAAAATAAGCACCTAATCACATAAATAAGACCATACCAGAGCAGAAGTGAATAAATAATAGAAGTATTCAAATAGGATACTCCAAAGTCTCAAAAGTGATACTAAATGGCTACAACCAAAGATGCCACAAAATGGGACCAAAACCATAATCCAAATACATTTCAATTCAAATAAGGAAAGTGTAAAGTAAATAATCTATCAAACTATTCCAAGACCAGCAATCTAGCTCACAAGTCCATCACGAGCATCTACTCCTGCAACATCAACTGTATGGGGTGAGCACTAAACCACGTGTGCTCAAAGAATGCATATAAGTTATTACTCTTGATCGTGCAAGGATATCAATACTTAATCAATTAACTTATCATCTTCATAATTAATCCAAATTTCCATATCAAGTCATACTATTCCAATTTAACAGTTACTTAGCCGTGATCCCGCAGTCTCCTGCTAAAATATACCTTATCACAACCATACACATCAATATTAATACAGGTTAGGTACTCTACAAGGCTAGCTTGTGGCTACAAAACTAGACCTAAAATAAATCCCAGGCCGTAGCTGTGTGGTACAATTAGTTATGTAGTCCCAGATGTATTCATCATAACTTATAGCCCTAGTCCCATAGTCCCTACCCATCATTTTGCCTCAATAGGCAAACTGATTTGCATTCTTGATACTTATATATGCTAATACAAACTATATATACACTTCGTAGTTTCTAGCCTACTGGTAACACTAAACCATCCTACGCAGGTTTTGAAGCTTTCAACTCTTGATCTTTAGAACCCACTCTTTATGGTACCCCTTAAACCCCAATATCAAAAATCAACTCAAATCATAATTCCTTTATCAGCAGCACACCATACACAAGGTTCACACCTAGATTAGATTCTTGTGTTTTATCCTTTATTTAAATAAATCTAATGAGATAATATTCTTCCGAGCCTAAGTTTTATTTTATTTTTATTTATTTATTTTTTTTGGTAACTTGGAACCTTCAGCGGTTTATTGTAATTCTCAACGAACCACGTACTGATGGGTAAACTAGGAGATCTACGTTGCCCTCATATACATCTCGCTTGAATCAAGAATCGAACCTACGTGGTCTCTGTGAGGAGTATATACCCACAGCCACTCGGACTAATTAGGGGGCCTAAGTTTCATGTTGCCACCTCATAAATATTGTCCTCGTTACAAGATCAAGCAATTAAATCTCATGCAACCATATTCAAGAATATATACAACTAAATAGATAAATAGAATATAATATCAAATATGTCTTGACAACGATAGATTTTGAATATAAACTTTGATAACTCATACAAAATAGAAAATAAAACATTTTTAGTTAATTCAAAAGCTTAAAATGCTTAGAATTAATCCTAGTTCATAAAAACAAAATTTAAAATTCATTCATACAACCAATTAATACATATTCTAAAAAAACCAAACAGGTGTTTCTGTCTAGAACCATACAGAAAAGTCAATTTTCACTATTTTTACAAAATTCATTTTACCTTTAAAAATTATGAAAATTTTACTATAGACTCTTTTGCATGTCTAGTTTTATATGTAAGAATTTCATAAATTTATTCAATTTATATTCATACCTTTTATATCAAAAACCGGACTGGTGCTAGTGCGGCGATCCAAACCAAACAGCCAATTTGACTATTTTTATAAAATTCAATTCAACTCTAAAAATTATGAAAATTTTACTGTAGACTCTTTTCATATGTCTAGGTTTATATGTAAAAATTTCAGAAATTTATTCAATTTATAGGTATACCTTTTATATCAAAAACCAGACTAGTGCTATTGCAGCGATCCAAACCAAACAGTCAACTTTGACTATTTTTATAAAATTCATTTTAATTCAAAATCACAAAATATTTACTAGACATTCTTCTAGATGTGTAGTATGACGTGTAAAAATATAAAAAATTAACTCAACTTCTATGTAAAAGTTTTATATAAAAACCAGATTGATTCCCATAAAACAAATCCAAACCGAACAGAGTTTTACACAAAAGATATCATCTTACAACACTTCTCAATTTCTAAGCATAGATTTCATTGAGTATGCTTGAAACATAAATTAACATAAAATCATAAAATAGCAGTTCACATCACATAAGCATCCTCATAAAAACTCTCACACATTCATTTCATAGATTTTTACAACCATGCTAGAAAACAAAATGTGGATTTACCTTCCGCAAGCTATAGTTATATATATATATATATATATATATATGCTCACAAATTTAAGAATAACAATCTTATAAACAACCCCACATACCTCGAATTATATACGTCGAAAGTATATAAACGACTCCAAGAAAAATATCCACCAACTCAAGTAGGCCCTTTCTCTACGAAAATTTCCAATGACCCCTTTCACCGATCTCTCCTACGATTTCGCTCTTCTCCTGATGGTTACTGTAAATTGGAGAGGATTTACTGAAAAGCTTGATACACCCAAATGGATTGTCACTACTTAATATTTATACACACTCAATATACACATACAATAAATACCATACAAAGAACCTAGACTAGGTACATATCCCCTAAATACATAATACTAGATTCACTAGGTACATGAATTAACATACAACAACACTACCCCTCAAGTTGGAGCATATATGTCAAATGTTTCAAACTTGTTACAAATAAAACTTACTCTAGGCCCCCCAAGAGTTGTGGTAAACAAAACAGTAAGTTGATCTTCAAACTTTACATGACTAGTTTTGATCACATTCTATAGAATTTTTTCCCTGACAAAATGACAGTCAACCTTAATATGTTTAGTCCTCTCATGGAATATGGGATTAGAAGCAATATGAATCGCAGCTTGATTATCACATAATAACTCCATTGGGTGTGAGTGACAAACTCCCAATTCCTTTAACATGTCTTGTATTTGGATCAACTCGCAAGACGTGTGTGCCATGACTCTATACTCTGACTCAGCACTTGACCATACTACTACAATCTGCTTTTTACTCTTTCAGGATATCAAATTTCCTCCAACAAAGATATAATACACAGTCGTAGATTGTCTATTTGATGGTGACCCAGCCCAGTCTACATCGGTGTACCAGTAAATTAAAGTGTGTCCATTGTCTTTATACAATAAGCCTTTACCTCGTGCACCTTTCAGGTATCTCAAGATCTAAACAACAGCATCCCAATGGCTACTACGAGGTGATTCTAAAAACTGACTGATCACACTCGTGGCAAAGAATATATCAAGTCTGGTGACTGTTAAGCACTTTAGCTTCCCAACCAACCTCTGATACTGACTAGGAGCATGCAACAACTCTCTGCGATTAGCAACTAACTTGGTATTTGTGTCCATTGGAGTATCTACAGGTTTAGACCTAACATACCTGTCCCTGTCAACAAATTGAGAGAGAGAGACCCATACTTGACCAGGCAATCTCAATTCCCAAGAAGTATTTTAATGGTCCCAAATCCTTAGTGCTAAACTTACTTTGAAGGAACATCTTCAGATCAGCAATACCCTGTGAATTATTACCTATGATAACAATGTCATCTACTTATACAATGAGCCAAATCCGTCCTTTAGAAGAATGACGATAAAAGACTGAATGATCAACTCTACACCAAGCTAGGCCAAATTTAGTGACAACAGTGCTGAATCGGTCAAACTATGCTCAAGAAGACTATTTCAGGCCATATAACGATTTTTTCAATTTGCAAACCAACCCAGACTCCCCCTGAGCAACAAACCCAAGAGGTTGCTCCGTATATACTTCCTCAACAAGATCACTATGTAAGAATGCATTTTTCACATTAAATTGGTGTAGAGACCAATGATAGGCTGCAGATAGAAAGATAATATGATGAATAGAGGTAATCTTAGTAACAAGAGAAAAGGTCTTGAGAAGTCTAAACCATAAACTTAAGTATACCCCTTTGCGACCAAGCGCACCTTTAACCTATCCACATTACTATCAAGATGAACCTTGACAGTATATACCTAACGACAACCAACCACAGACTTATCGAGAGGGAGAGAAACAAGTTCCTAAGTGTCATTAGCTCGAAGAGCAAACATCTCATCTTCCATAGCAAAATGCCACCCAGGGTGAGAAAGTGCTTCAAAATAGTTTTAGAAATAGAAACAAGTTAAAAGATGTAACAAATGAATGATAGGAGGGTGATAATGTATCATAAGACACAAAATGAGAAATAGGATGAGAAGTGCAAGAACGTATACCTTTCCAAATAGCAATAGGAACATCTAAATCACTTACAAGAGCTGGTAGCATGGGAGAAGCAGATGGTAGAGCATTGGAAGCAGGAGTTGGAGCAGTCACTTCTTGATGCCAAGTGTAGACCTACAAGTCAGGACGAGACAAATGACTAGATGAACTTAAAAGAGTATGGTAACTAGTTGAATTAGACTCCACTGGAATAATAGGGAAAGAAAGGCTCTCATCAAGGATAGATTGAGGTCGAAAATGAGAGAAAAATGGGGTAGACTCAAACAAAGTGACATCTGCACAAATAAAGAATTGGTCAAGAGAAGGACTATAACAATCGTACCCCTTTTGTAACCTAGAATACCCCAAAAAAATGCACTTATAAGTACGGGCATTCAATTTATCAATTCCAGGTGCAAGCTGATGGACAAATGAAATGCATCCAAAAATCCGAGATGGAAGAAAAAACAAAGTTTTGTTAGGGAACAATACAGAATGGGGGATTAATCCTTTGAGAATAGAAAAAGGTTGCGATTGATTAAATAGCATGAAGTTAAAACAGCATCACTACGAAAGATTTTGGGAACATTCATTTGAAAAAGTAGACATCGAGCTGTTTCAATAAAATGCAAATTCTTTCGTTCAGCAACCCCATTTTGTTGTGGGATACAGGAACAGGAAGACTGATGGAGCATACCAAAAGAAGTCATGAAATCAACAAAAGGTTTAGAAAAATATTCTTTTGTATTATCACTATGAAGAATTCGAATAAGTACATCAAATTGGGTTTTAATTTCAGTACACTGAGTACAGAAAGCTTGAAAAATAGAAAATAGTTCAAAACGATCTTTCATTAAATAAATCCATTAATTCTTGAGAAATCGTCTACAAAAGTGACAAAATAACGAAACCCCAATCTTGAAGTAACTCGACTGGGACCCCAAGCATCTGAATGAAGCAACGAAAATGGACTTGATAACCTTTTATTGACTCAAGGAGCAAAGGGGACACAATGATGCTTTCTCAACTGACAGGACTCACAATTTAAAGACTGCAAATAAAGTAAACTAGGAACCATGCATTTTAGCCTATTTAAAGATGGATGACCAAGACAATAATGGATTTCTAAAGGGGAAGCTATTGCAGGACAAGCTTGGTATGCAGGACAAGCTCTAGGTGCCTTGGTATCAAAGTAGACACCTCCAGCTTCATGCTCTCCGCCAATCTTCTCCCTTGTTGTCATATCCTTGTTGAGCAAAGGAAGAGGAAGGAAGAGAGGCCTGATGAGCTGTCTGATACTGTCGAAGTCTTAAATACTTTTCTTTAGAAAGAGTTACACTTTGTGAATGCTTGCGAAGTCTTAAATACTTTTCTTCAGAAAGAGTTACACTTTGTGAATGCTTGCTAGTATAAGAATCTGAATAGGTTATATGTGCCATTATGGGGGTTTCCTGATCAACTCCAACACTGAACTTACTCTTGAAAATTTGAAGAAACCGGTGATACTGACAATCTGTAGACTTCCAAGCCTAAAATAGTAGAGACTTGGACAGGTAAAAAATAACTTGTGGTCTATTGGAAATGTGTCCAAATTAGAAGATAAATACCACCAAGAGGCTTGCCGAAAAAGAATGACCACACTGGAGAAATGATAGAAAGAACAAATAGGACACGTGCTCTCACGTGTCGGTGAGAGTGCTACAAGTAGGGTTCACGTGCCGGCGACTAGATGACGACACGTGGCTGACTTTCCGATGAGGGGGCTCTGATAGTTAGGTTGAGACACGACGGGCAGTCGTCAAACGAGGCTTCGATTAGTGTAGACTAAACTTCAACTTCAAGATCGGGCTTCAACTTCAAGTGATGACACAACCGGCGACTAAGGACAATGATGTTAATGATGGTTGTTGACGATCACGAAATTGCTGATGAATGATTGAACTTTTGACTAAGATGGTGATAACTCTGGTGGCGACTAAGGACAACGCCGACAACTCTTAGGTTTTTTTTTTTTTTTTAAATTCTGGGATCGTTATTGCTCTGATACCATGTAAAGTGGAGAGGATTTACTGAAAGGCTTGACACACCCAAATGGTTGTCACTACTTGATATTTATACATACTCAATATACACATGCAATAATATTGTACAAAGAACCTAGATTAGGTACGTATTCCCTAGATACATAAATACTAGATACACTAGGTACATGAATTAACATACATCAATAGTTACTTCAAAGCAAAGGTAGGATAGATACAGTCCTCTCTCTCTCTCACACTTACACCGAAGAAGAAAAAAGGATATAGAAAAGATATTATATATTCTAAAGAGGGAAAATCCTCGGGTGCTAAAAAAGATTTGGAGAAATAATGGGGAGTGTTTAAAAATACAAACTAAATGTTCTCACTCTCTCACACGGATACATGCACCTCTCAAAATTCCTTCATCAAAACCCACACCAAACTTCTCTCAGAGGCCAAATTTTGAATTTTCATCAGCAAGCCTTTGGCCTCCCCCACACTGCAATAATATCTAGCCACACTCCCCAACCAATAGGAACCCACCTCCATCTTACCCAACCAATAAGAAACAAGTATACACTATATACACATACACTTGCATACATTGGTGTAAATATATAGATTTAATTTAAATAATAACACATGTCACATATAATTATTTAAAACAATATTTCATATATTAAAAAACAAAATTTAAGTGGATTAAAAATCTAAATTTAAATATGGTAAATTTAAAATAATGTCCTCTAATGAAAATCCAGCTCAACAAGGTGTTGATTACAATTTCTAAAAATAATGTTCAAACCTTGCCTTTTTTGTTTTGGGACTATTGATTTCTTCAATTACCACACATCAATCATCAAATAAAGAAAGAAAATTATTATTATTATTATTATTTTTTTTTTTTTTTTTTTTTTTTTTTTTAAAGAGACTAGTATGTGAAGAGACATTCTTTGGTAATTGGCAAGTACACAACTAGGAGATAAGTGTCGTGGACTCTACTATTTCCTCCAATGCACCGGTGTGCACCGGATATGCCAAGAGTAAGAGTACAATGATAAGTGTCCAATTCCCTATCCAAACTAGATAATTGGATCCTCTAATTGTTTGCATTTTGTATTTTTTTCAATATTCTAGATGGACATTTTGACAAAACTACAAAGAAACGTCAGATATTAAGGGAATGAGAATTACATAACTTAAGCTCTTAAAGCTGGAAGTTAGGCCCTTCATTTTAAAGCCCCATTAGTAATGAATTAAGGGCTTTTAATAGTGTGTGAGGGATCAAAATAAGGAAAAAAAAAGGAATATTCAGTTAATTTAATAGTGGTACTATTAGATGATAATAAAACTTACCAAAAAAATTGCTTTGAGAATAAATTAATGATTGAAAGGAGAGTGAAAACAGTGTCCAGCACTAAGAAGACTTACCTCAGTGTGCTCAATAACATGCCCCTTTTCATCTCGCAGCCTAAATAGATTTGAGAATGCATTCAGTCAAATTCACAGCTCACAGAATAAAGAAATCACGATCTGTGGAATCAAAATACTAAAACCAACATGCTAAAAAAAAAAAACTCCTAAACAGCGGTCAATTAGCAAAGGTGTGTGAAGGGTAGGGTGTCTGCAAACCTAACCTAGAGCATTAATCACTAAAACATAAATGCTACTTTCACCAAAACTAAAATATAAAAATCAAAACGAGGTTAATATTCAAATACTAATAACCAAGAGTTAGCCAAAAACAGCAATTGAAATAGCACGAAACCAAAGTAGTAATAGTTGTTTTCCAATATTCCAACCCTAATAATATGGGAAGTTCAAATTTAGAAATTGGTCGGTTTGCAGAAAGTTAAGTGACTTGTCTGTGAATGAAATATAACTTTTCAATAGTAATGCCAAAATCTCATTCTTCAATCTAGGGAGAAATACTAAACAAAAAACGAGAGGTAAAGACTATCTGCATAGCAAGAACAAGATACATCTCAATCAAAAGAAATGTGAGCTCTTCCAGAGGTTGGAAGCAAGTTTAGACAAAGGTTGAATGAGTCCAATCCATGTGTGTGTGGCTGATGGTCTTTTGGCATATGTTCTTCAAAAAGCTAGTAAAGTGTTTTTCTATTTCTATTGTAATATGGAATGCCACAGTTGCAGAGATTCATAGTTTGAAGGTCAAAGGATCAATTGGTTCTTGTTGGGATTTATTGCACATTGGTAAAATCAATCATCCCAAACCGGTGTAAGTTCCTAAAGAGACCTCTCCACTTAATACTAATTAGTTTTAAGTTGGATACTTTAACATAGTATCAGAGCAAGCAAAAGTTGAGTTTAAATATCACTAGCACTTAAAAAAAAAAAAAGAAAAAATCAATCAATCCGGCCACATATGAAGGGGCATGTTGAGGGCAAAAACTTTATTATTTATATTAACTTATTTTCTCTCAACAGTTCCTATGGTAGTATTGCCAAAGAACAAGTTTGCAACTTATTCAAAACATGACAAGCAACTAATGTGCAGAAATAAAATTCTTCTCTAGGGCCCAAAATCTTCCAGAATAAGCGATCAAAGCATGAAATTTGAACTATTAAATCCAAGTGTAAACCATAATTGAGCACATTCTAATCGTGAAATACCAGTAGCAATCTGATCGTGAAATAGAACACATGTCTTTTGACAATGTTAAGAAGACTAAAAAAATGAGGGGGGAAGCAGCCCATGGGTAAGTGAGGTGTTCGTCAAGGAAAATTTACAAATAGAAACATATACTATGGAAAAAGGAACAATAACCAATGTTACTAGCCTCTCACAGTTCTTCACAACATTTGCACCAGCATCAGGCTCACATTTGCGTGTTTGAACATATAATTCCTCAGGTTTGTAAGCAACATCCTAAAAAGTAAGTTTCAACAATAAACATCAAACTCTGTTGGTAACTTTGAAAGAAAGGAATAAAGAATATGAAACAAACCAACCATATCAATCCAATATTCAAATGCAAAGATGTTTTATCAGATATTGCATCTCTTGGCCAATTTATCACTCAACATCATGTCCGCAATTAAGTGTGTATATATATATATATATCAAAGTCACCACTCTAATGGCATTACATTAAAACAATACCAAACTATTCATTGAGCAATTGCATTGTTAAGAGTATTATGTAAATAATTTTATTCATTCCTAATTTGTATAGAATTTTATATTTTTCTACCTTTTCAGTTCCTATTTTCTATTCGTAAATACAACGAATAGATAACCCTATTTGGGAATCATGTCATTTACTTAATTATAGTCTTTTTGACATAGTATCAGAGCAAATGATTTGCATCTGAGCCTTACTACTGAATTACGCTCAGCCGATAGGTGGCCCTTATCGGACGCTAGTCTTATTCTCAATTTTCATACATTTAGTCTTTTACATGTTGTTTCATTACAGTTTTTAAGCTACTATCAGTGCTATTTTCTTGCAGTTCAATGCCGCTATTTAGTGTGTTGTTTTGCTATAGTTTAGTTCACTATTTGAGTTGTTTCGCTGCTATTCAGCGCGTTATTTAGTTGTCATTTAGTCAACAGTTTGGACTGTTGTATCACAGTTATTTTCAAACTCAAGTTGTGTCTTATTTAGCTCCTGGATTTTGAGGAGTGTAAAGAGTCTTATGGAAATAATTCTATTCCTTTCCTAATTTGTATAGGATTGTATAGTTTTCTCCTTTTCCTATTCATGTTTTGCACAGGATTCCTACTAGTATAAATACAAAGTATACATTTTAAGTGTCAAGCTATTTGCTTAATTCTAGTGTATTTTGACATACATTTTAAAATTTTGGTCGATTGGACTCAAATCATTTCAATAATTTTCATCAACCCCCGCCCCCCATCAACTTAGCTACTGCAATCAGGGATGATGAACATGTCCGATTTGAGAGAGAGAGAGAGAGAGAGAGAGATGTACTAATAAGAAAATAAAAAATAAAAAGAATACGAGAAGAAGAAAGAAGAAAGGGACAAGAGGAAAAGAAGATTGAAAAAGAAAAAGGGATAAATAAGGTGAAGAAACACACAAGTAGTGTGTGTGCCTTCACCCTATTATATATATATATATATATATATATGTATATATATCAAAAACACATATGACCAAATTAATAATTTTCAGAACAACAATCAAAAGAACAGAAAACACTAGGAAATGAGCCCTAAGTTACCAAAGTCAGTTCTAACGTACTCGTATGTATGTCAATTCGTACAATGCATAGGCGGCTGATTTGTTAACGGTGATAACCGGTGGAATTCGCAAATTTCGCATGTCGGTAGTAGAATTCTCCTCCACCTCAACTATTTCCGCCACTATCGAGGCTTCTTTCCCACTCTGACAAACAATGATACTTACCAAATCACATTTCGTCTACATATACGCACACACATTTGTTTGTATCTGAAAGCTCTAGAGAGAGGAGAAACGGGAAAAGGGCTTACAGACTCGCTGGGGACGGCCAAGTTGACGACGATTTTGGCGGTGCAATTGAGGCTGCTGGAGTCGGAAACCTTTTCGCAACTTTCGAGCTTTGATTTTGAGAGGATTTGCACGGCGGCGGCGGCAGCGGTGGGACGGAGTGTGAGATTGTGAGAGAGAAAATGAGAGAAGACGATGAGAATCAGCGTGAGAGGATTCATTCTGATTCAACGGTGTGGTGGAACTGTCAAGTGAGGGACACTTGGGGGATATAGGAGAGGGGCGGTTTTGGCGTGGCCGTAACTGCTTCCAACGGTTAGATTGTTTGCAAATGTGTCCTCTCAATTGATGCATTTTGAATAAAAGCCCCACTTTTTTTGCTATTTGCGGAGCATTATTTGGTTTATTTTAATTTAAGGCTTCGATTGGAAGATAGAGAAGGGAAGTGAAAACGAAAGTGGGAGAAAAAATATGTTAAATCTCCTCCTCCTTTTTTATTATTATTATTATTATTATTATTATTATGCTATTTGGGAAGCATTACGGGTTTATTTTAATTTGAAGCTTTGTTTGGAATCTAAGGTTTTATTTGGAATGATAAAAAATTCTGAAAACGATGAAAAATATTAAAAAATTCTAAAAATTATTTACTTTTTATTTTGTTGCACAAATTACGAACTCACATCACTTTATCTTATTCTATTTCACTTTTTGTCATTTCAAGCGCATCCTAAAGAAAAAAAGTGAGACAAAAAGGAATAGGAAAATGAAGAAAATAGGGGGAAATGGGTTAAATTTCTTTCTAATTTTCTTTTTGTTCTCTCCTCTAAACCCAACAATAATTAAATAAGGAGATAAGAAAATTTTGCTACCATTTAGCTGTCTCAACTTATTTCAAACAAATTAATGTGGTTCATATAATTTTTTTTGTCTTATTTTTCATCATATTATTTAATTTCTTTAAAGGAATTTAAAATATTTAAAAATAAAAAAATTACGTACCATTAAATAAGCCAATTTTAACATGTTAAAAAACTATCAAACTAAAAAAAAAAGGGATATTTTGATTAGAAAAACCATGTCAAAAATAATAATAATAAATGTCAAACACAATCATCTATGTATATATATGTTTGTGTGTGCATATAATGAAAAAATAAATTTTTTAATAGAATAATTTAGTAGAAAACCGGAACAAATTTATAGTACCTAAAATTTATATATATACAATGGATTAATCCAGTAGTTTTCGTTGTTAACTTGAATTTGGTCAAATTTAAAAATAATAGTGATCTCTATTCCTTGTAAAAAAAAAAACGTTGAGATTGCCATAAATTTTAAATTTGATAAAAAAAATTCCGCGTTCTTAGATAAAAATTGATATAATATTTTTATTTTTTTATTTAATGAGACTACTATGAAAGATATCGTTATAGCTCTCGCAGCTCTGGGAGGAGGCACTGATGGGTGTATTTGCTGGCTAGGTGGTTGTTAGTTTGAATTTTCTATAGTTTATGATATCATGGTAACTTGGGGATTTTATCGTATTTATTCAGCTTCAAAAATAAATGAAAACGTTATAAATTTTAAATTTTAACAAAAAAATAAATTGGACTCTTGAATCTAGAACTTGAGATTAAAAATGAATTAACGAGAGTAAGGCTAACATTTAAAAAAATAAAAATTATAAAAAAAAATATGTAAGTTGTTAGATACCAAGGAAATTGGGATTTTAGTCCTCTCACTTCATAAAATCTCCAATTAGTCCCTATGAAAGGAAACTGAAAATTCATGCCTCTAATTTCACTTTTATCCCATCAAGCCTACAGTGCAACGCAGCAGCACTGGAGGTGAATTTAGTACCAAATATATATATATTAGCTACTTAATAATAACAAGGGTAAAGTACAAAAAAGCTCCTACAGTTTATTCTCAGTATCACTTTGGTCCCACACGTTTCAATTGCAATAGCCAAATCCTTACACTTTCGGTCAAGTATCAATTTAGTCCTTCTGTTAGTTGAACGTTAGAAATAACCGTTAGACTGAGGATAAAATGGTAATTTCATTTATAGTTTACTTTCAGTGTCACTTTTAATCTAATGGTTGTTTCTAACGGTTAACTAACGGAAGGATCGAATTGATACTTGATTGAAAGTATAGGGATTTGACTATTGCAATTGAAACGTGTGGGACTAAAATAATACTGAGGGTAAACTGTAAAGGTATTTTTGTACTTTACCCTAATAACAATAATAAAACTGAAATTAGCTGTGACGGAAATATATAAAAATTAAAGGTAAATTAATTAAAAGAGGTGTATATTTTTATCTCCATAAGAGCATTACTAGCCATTTTTCCATCCCAATCTCTATCCTTAAATATAAGAATTATATGTAGACGCCACCCAGTAGTGTACCTATCCCTATACGCTTATATTTTACTCCCAATAATATATTTGGTTTTCAATATTCAGAGATTGAGAAAATCGGTCCCTATATATAAAAAATTAAAATTTTTAATTGGCTTCCACTATCACATCAACAAACAAGAGGAGTCACATTAAATTTCAAAATTTGAATTTTGAATTTCAAAAAAAAATATAATTATTGCATTTTGAATTTCAGAGAAAGAAAGTAATTGTTACATTTATTGATAATAATTATATTATTTTGGAATGTTAAATATTTGCCACATCAGCAAGCAATAGAAAATAAGAGTTGGGAATTTGCTGGATGCAGAAGACTAAATAGTGACTCTCTATACTGCTAAATGGCACTATAACATTGCAAAATAAGGATTGAGATAGGGAAGCTGCTGGCAATGCTTTTAACAATGTCAAAACTTAATATGAAATATGTAAATAAAATGTAAAAAGTCTGATAAAAGAATTAAATCAGTAATTAAACTCAATATTTTTAGAATAAAAATTTTTAAACAAATAAAGATTAGTATAAAGTTAGTGTTAGAGACTATGTCTTTAATGCTAAATTTGTTCCCCATCGATATTTTTTTATTTTCACGAACGTCATTCTTCCATAATAAAATGATATACACTACATACAAATGGAACAACAATTTGGGTATTTAGTAACCAAAATTATATGCAACATACTCATTTTGCAACACAAATTTGATAGCAAGAAAATAATGTATTAATGTTATATTGAACAGTGTTTTGCAATGTGTGGAATAATGTCATTTATAAAATCAATAGTGACATTTCAAAAAAACCAACCATTAATTACACAAAACTATTGTAAAGGGATACATCTATTTAAGAAATAGATACAATTCGAACAAATGCTTCTATTCAATCTAAAGTCTGAACAAATATAGGTTGAATATGTGCAAATTGGCAAATTTTCTAACTCACAGCTCAATAAATCCATAATCATAAACTAGTTGGACTTGATTACATGAATTATATTCCTCCATTCATTTTGTATTTTTTGTGAAATTAAATAAAATTAGGTCTTTTATCACAATTTCAATCTATATAATTAGGTTTACCTTTTGTCTTATAAACATTTTTTACTTGATTCAATTTACTCTTCCATACTAGTGCATTCCCAAATCTAGGTTGGACATGGTCAAATTATCTTAAATGTTATTCTCTCTGTCTCTTTTATCAGTGTCAGTTATATTCACTTTTTGTCATATTTATTTTTTGTGTTACTGCATCTATATTAGTGTTCTTATTTTTGCTGCGCTCATCTTAAAAATGTTGCTTCTTAATGACTTAATACTTTCACTCCATTTGGGGTGATCAAAAATTTTAAAAAACGATGAAAAATACTGAAAAACTCTAAAAAAAAATTATTCATTTTTTATCTTATTGCATGAATTATAAACCTATAATTTATCTCACATAACATTTTATCTCACTTTTTATTATTCCAATACACCCTCTATATAACTGTTTTATAAAATTTTTCTTTTAATTTAAGATCTGTTTGGAGTTCTGACATTTACCAAAAAACACTAAAAAATTTCTAAAAGTTATTAACTTCTATTTCACTGCACGAATTATGAACCTATAACTTTTATCAATTTTTATATTTTTTTGTAACTTCAAACACCCCTTAATAGGTATTCTCTTATCATCTAGAATACTTAAAAGAACTTTTTTATTTTGTTAAAAAATTATTAAAAGTTACTAAAATTTTGACTTCCAAATGGGTCTAAGATGATAAAATATTAAAAATTTTACTTATAAAGTTTATTTTTAGGTTGAGTTTAGGGAAGAAAAAAAAAAAAACTAATTTATTTTTGTAACTGGTTATTAGTTAACTATTAAAAAGTTAACTTTTTATATTTGAAAAAGAAAAAATTAATTTTAATTAACTTTTTAATTTTTTTATTAATTTGATATTTTTACCGTTTAAAATTTAAAAGAAGCTTAATATACAAGGAAATAAATTTGACCATTTTAAAACAAATTAAAAAAAAAAAAAAAGGCAGATAGCTTAGTTACCACTTTTCTCTCGTTCTGTATCATGGCTTGAAAAGTAACAAAAAGGTGGGAGGGATACTTTCTTCTCTCTTAAAGCTTTGTCTTTCCACATGCACGTATCACTGTGCTTGAAGATCACCCTAAGATATGGGTCGAATTCGGCCACGTCCTGCAACAGGGTAATAACTTGCAATTGGCAACTATTAGGTTACCTAGGATAAAAGGTCTGGTAAATCGGTTTGTCCGACTCAAAGCTATCACTGTCACTTAGATTTTTTGTGTGATGAGCCGTTCAATCAAAGTGGTGGCCCACCTGTTATCATTGTCTCATGAATTGTGATAAGTGGCCAGAAATTTTTTTCCTTTCTTTTTTTTTTTTAAAGACCGGAATTAAAATTTAAAAAACTTAAAATTTAATAAAAATCAAGTTACAAACATGAATTTCCTATAAAAAGGCCGTTTGAAGGTTCAAACAAGAAAAAAAATAAGATTTTTGGTAGTTTTTTTTGTATTTTTTTAGTTATATTTTTTGTGTATTTAGTGAAATAAAGTATATTTTTTAATATTTTTTTACAACCTTTAGGTGTTTGATAAACTTTTTATTGTAGCAAATAAAAAGATAGTAATTTTTTGTGTGTTTGGTATATTTTTTACTGTAGTAAATCAAAAAAGTTAGTGGTAACTTTTTATTTTATTTTTTACCGTAACAAATTAAAAAAATAAAAAAAATTATGATTTTATCAAACGCACCAAAAATTGAAAAATTTTAATACTTTTTTTTCCTAATTTTTAAGCCTCCAAATGGACTCTTAAGTCCAAAATTGGACTCGGGCATTGTAACGTTAGGAGTTGGTTTAGCGTAAAGATAAAAGGAATGAATAATTACAAGACTAATTGTTAATCTCTTTTATACAAGTTTAAAATTAGGAAAAATAAATGTTAACTCAACTTAAAGTAATATTTATCCCTAAAATAAAAGTAAGTGTTATCCTAGTATGGGTTACGTTAACAGGATGTAACGAATTAAGTTTACGTTTCTTTTACCCTTCTTATACATTCGTTTCACCCATCTGAAAATTAATTTTTAATAATTGTTATAAAAAACTACTTTATTTAATTAAATTAAAATATTTAATTTAACTAAATTTATAATTAATAATATTTGTTATTAAAATGACTTATCTTAATAAGATTAATTAAATATTAGTAAAATAAAAATATTATTAAAATAATTTATTTTACTAAATTAAATTTAATTTTTAGTAAATAATAATTTTATTATATATTTTTTTCAAAATAACAATTATTTAAAAATTTTATTTTATCAATATAATTTATTAAAATAAATGATAATTTATTACTATTATTATGAATACTTTAATAACAATAAATTATTTAATATTAAAATAATAATTTATTATCAATGTAAGTAATAATTATCGAACTGATTAATTATTAAAATAAAAATAAAAAATTTTAAACGAATAATTATTAAAACGAATAATAGTTTACTACCAATTAATTACTTTCAAATTAAAAATTTATTAACTACTTTTAAATATATAATTTAATATTAAATTAAACAATGACTTATTATTAAAATAAATAATAAATATTTCACTAAAATAAATAATAATTTATTATTAAAAATTTTAGTAGATAAGTACTTAATACACACTAATTGCTATTCCGAAATTAATTATACGAATGAATTGTTACGCTGCTAATTTTTACTCTCAAACCAAATGAAATTGATTGTACAAATGAATTGTGACGCTCTCTCTAAATTAAACATATCCATTAAAATTAAATATTATGCACTTTATCTAAACATAGTTAAAAATATATAATTCATTATCCGTGTATTTGCTATAGTGTAAAATATTCTCCTGTAATTCTGTACACCCACTTTTTTTTTTACATTCAATTCAAACTGAAATAAGTATTTGAGGGGAGACAGTTTCATTTTCATTTATTTATGTCTTTTTGTTGATTTTTTTGTATGCTCATGATATTAATAGTTTTAAACAACTATATGCGCATATATGGTTCAGTCATGCATGCATCCATACTAGGCTAGGAAAATCGTTTTTTTCCTCCTCAATATTGCTTTAATGATTTAATCTAAAAAAAATGGTTTGTCAAAATTCACCAATTCCATTCATAATAATTTCACTAAGGGCGCATTTAGAATAATAAAAAATAAGATAAAATAAGATAAAGTAAAATAATTTATGAGTTTGTAATTTATATAATGAGATAAAAAGTAAATAATTTTTAAATATTTTTAACGTTTTTTTAACAATCAAACGCACCCTAAATTGAGAGTGAATGCACAATCAAATAAAAAAAAAGGCACGGGAAAATCACCTAATTGATTTGGGTCCACAAGCTTTACCCACGGTGGCATCACGACAACTCACCAAAATCTAAGGGTGTGCTTAGATGTCAAAATTTTATGAGTTTTGAAGTATTTTAAAAGTATGGGTTTAGAAATGTTCATATATACCATACTTAGGATTTTTTAAGTGATGGGTTTTGGGGTATTCTTATGAGTTTGCTAAACATCTTAAAACCTATGAGTAGGTATTTTGCTCCTATTTTTCAAACATTTCGATTTTGGAGGTTTTCATGATTTTATAAAATTTTAGATAATAATATCCTAGTTAAAATATTGAAATCTAAACAAAACCTTTCTTAATGAAACTCTATTAATAAAATATATTTCATATTAATTTAATTCAATAAATTAATTAATTTAATTAATTAATTATATTTATTTTATTAATTAATTTAATTATATTATTTATTAAAATTAATTCTTAATTAAATATATTTTATACTAATATAGTTAACTAAATTAAGTAATTTAATTAAAGAGTTAATTATTAAAAATAAATTTTATTTAATAAAATATTTGAATAAAATAATTCATTTTAATTTAATGCAACAAAAATGAATAAAGTAATAAAATTGACAAGATATTTATAACATGAAAAAAGAGAGTGAAAATACTTTTTTTTTTAATTTTTTATGTTTTAAGTTTTCATTTGTTTGGAAACAAAAAAATAAAAACAAGTTCAACAAATATATTTTTGTTGTCCATTTTCAAGATTCTGTAAACATAAAAAAAAAAAAAAAATAGTAACCAGAAAGGTTACTAAATGAGGTCGCATGTTCCTTGCAACCTGGATGTTGTATATACTGGATGGTCTATGATTTAGATTTGACTTATTTGAATAAGTTTTTTAAATGTTATATATTTTAGATGATCTATAACATAAATATGACATATTTAGATCAGTATTTTTGGATATTATTTTCAGAATTTTATACATATACATATATATGTACATATATATACATATAAAGGTTACCAAATAAGGTCGCATATTCCTAGCAACCTAGATGTTATATATATTAGATGGTTTTTAATGTAGATTTGACATATTTGGATAAGTTTTTTAAATGTTATATATTTTACATAATCTATAACATCAATATGACATATTTAGATTAGTATTTTTGGATATTATGTTCAAAATGTTTTTTTTTTTTGTGTTACTTTAATATATATATATATATATAGATCATAATATATTATTTTTATAGATGCAATGCAGTGCTTTTTTTTGTAATTAACTTGGAATCTGCACTGGTTTATTGTAACCCTCAACGAACTGCGTAACTGATAGATAAACCGGGGGAGCTTAAACCCACCTGCAAGACCTAGGCATCGGGTAAGACAGGGTAGTACCTAATAAGATTTGAACTTAAGACCTCCGAGTTTACGGTTGGTCCCAATAACCGCTAGGTTATCTTAGCAGGTTGCAATGCGATGCTTATTGCTTAACGAATAAATAAGGATAAATGTGTCATTATATACATTAATGAATATCTTAGACCCACTTAAATAAACTCTCAAGCATAAGTTTATTATTTTTAATTCGTGTTTCCGAACACCTCAGAATCCATACTAATCCATACCATCTAGACATCTGAAAACTCATATTTTAAAAACACATCAAAACTCATACTTTAAAACATTCAAGCATGCATTAAGAGATTGGCATTATTGGTGCACAAAAAAAAATAATAATAATAAACAACTTGAAAATGAATCAATATGACTGTTTTAATTCATATTATTTTAGTTTGTATTAAATTTTATTTAATTTTGGGTTAAAAATTAACAATTTGATATTTCGGTTTTCGAGAGTTAAGAGATATATATGGGGACCACACCAACACATGATATCCTATTAGTTCTTGGTTCACAAAGATTAAAGAAAAAGAAATTTCTACTTTACCACTTTTTCATCTAAAAAAGAGAAGAAGATACATTTTGGAGAAAATAGATATATACATATTTATTTAGGTGGGGGCTCGAGGGAGACTCTCTCTGACTTTATGTATCTCTATCTTTGGATATATATATATATATATATATATCTCAAGGGAGAGTTTTACGATTCTTTTTTTCTTCTATTAGAACCTAACACTAGCTTGGGCATCGGAGGGCATCCAACTGGTTGTTGCTGATCGAACCTCTAACGTTATGTTATCCTGTGACGTTCTCTACCAGTTTGACAGAGGAGATGGAGGAAAGAGACTAGAGAGAGTTTGCGATTTTTTTCCCTATTCAGATTCGATTCTTGAGTTAGTAGATAAAAGAACCAAACTAATCCAAATCTAAATTAAAAATAACCTAGCTCGAACTAATTCGAAAGATATATTATGTAATTTATAACCTAATTCGAACCAACCCAAGAAATATAATATATAATATATAATTATATAAGTATATAATATTATATATCTATAGAAGTGTACCTCAGTTTCAAACTTATTTGAATTTTTAACATTATTAGATGTTTAAGAACCGCAGATAAAGAAACTTATCCAACTCAAGATGGTATATTTCCAACCCTATTTAGACTAATCTAAAAATCAAGCCAACCCAACTTAATATTTTTGATCAATTCGACTCGCTTCTAAATTGAAATTGGTTCAGTTTAGGTCCAAATTTCAGAAAGTAAAAAAATTAATTTGACTTTGAATTAAGGCTCCGTTTGGAGCTCTTCAAAATAAAATAAAATCCTACAAACACGAATTATGAGATAATAAAATTTAAATTATTCACTCACTACACGAATTACAATATATTTACTTTTACAATTTTATTTTATTTGATACACTTTTATACAACTCCAAACACACCATAAGTTGAACCTAAACCCAACGGACTCTTTTCTACCTAATTAGCGCACTGCAAGTAGTTTACGGGGTTGTTTGGAGTAAGAAAAAATGAGATAAATTGAGATAAATTGTGGTTTGGGGAGAGTTCGTAATGCGTGCAGTGAGAGAAAAAAATTGATGTGATATAAAATTAACAGAGATTTATAGAGATTTTCATCAAACTATTATAAACCAAACGGGGCCTACATCACCTTGAAAACTTTTTGTGACCCTTTATTTTAAAAGAGTTATAATATGACATTTTTTTGGTTGTTTATTTATTTATTTATTTTTATTATCTCTTAAAATGAACTAAAAAAAAGTTAAAAATAAAAATAAAATTCCTAAATGCTCCTTCTCTGTCCCAGAATTATTTTTATCATAACTAAATTATGTATCTTATTTATATATAAAGATAATGGCATCTTATTCCAACATTAATAATTTTCAAAATTATTGGCCAGTGAACTCGGTAAAGTTACGTTAGGAGAGACTACAAAGATGTCACATGAATAAAGTAATATTTTTAAAAATATACCTACTGATTTGATTTTAAATAGAAAATCAATTTGATTTGATTTGATTTACCAAATAAAATTTTATATTTCTAATATAATTTAAATTTAATAATTAATTTAATTTAATTTAAAAGAAAAATTAAATTAATTATGTTAATAGAAAATATAAAATATGATAAATATATAAAGATACATTTGTCCACTTAAATTAAGAAAATAATAGATTCTTATTAAACTTTATTATTTTTTATTACGTTTTAAATTATATAAAAATCTAAAAATTAAAGTTATGAAATGAAATGAAATTTAATTTAATTTATAATTTTTTTAATTATAAATGTAAAAATTGATAAGAATTCTTATCAAATTAAATCCTATCAAATTCATCATTCTAAATGAAGTATAAAAGCCCCTCGGCCTTGGTGAATTGACTAGAGGATTTGCTCTCCTTGTACTCGATCGCTGGTTTGAATCCGGTATGAGTATGGTATATTTAAATGGATATAGTAACCCGAGGGCCTGCCATATCTTTGGGCAATAAAAAAAATGAAGTATAAAAGAATCGGATTGGGATATTTGTATTTTTTATTAGCTTGTTTTATCCCACAATAAGAGTAATAGGAAGCGGGGGCTTATATTGCGCGCGATGTTAGTCTGCTACTCTCGTCATCGTGGCCGTTCGGCCTTTCGCCTGTGATCTTGGCCCCTTTTTTTTTGCAGCCTTCTGCGCCACCTTCATCTCTTTTTTTTTTTTCAAATTTTAGAAAAAATAAATTAAAAACGATAACAAAAAATAACAAAAGAAAAATGATGGTGTTGTCAAACAGGCTTTAAAAAATTAACTTTTTTTTACTTTTTTTTTTCTTTTTTAAACATAGAAAAATTTATTTTTTTAATAATTAATTAGCAATTAATTAAAAATTAATATTTTTCTGAAACACAGCATTACCCGCAATATCAGCCATTAATTTTTTAATTGACAACACTGTCGTTTTTTTGTCAGCTGACATCGTGGGCAATGCTATGTTTAGGAAAAATTTTATTTTTTATTTAATTATTAAAAAATTAATTTTTTCTATGTTTAAAAAAGAAAAAAGTAAAAAAAATTAATTTTTTAAAACCCGTTTGACAATACTATTATTTTTCTGTTGTTATTTTTTGTTGTCGTTTTTTATTTTTTGTTGCCATTTATTTTTTCTGAAATTAAAACAAAAATTGTGTAATTAATTAAAAAATACTATGTTTTTTTATGTTTAAAAAAAGAAAAAAGTAAAAAAAATTAATTTTTTTAAGTATGTTTGAAAACACTATCTTTTTTGTTGTTATTTTTTTATCGTTTTTAATTTATTTTTTCTAAAAGTTAAAAAAAAAAAAGATCAAAATTACGTGCAAAAGGTCGAACGACTATGATCACGAGGGTAGCGGACTAACATATCGCGCGCGATGCCAACTCCCCTGCCTCCCGAGTAATATGAGCGAGGGATCCAACGAAATAGTGTATTTATTATTTTCCAAAAGAGCATTCTATTTTTGTATCTGGCATCTCTAAATCAATCAACACATTGATTGGTAAGGCATTTAGTATACTAAAATTTATTAATTTTTATTAATTTTTTATTTTTTTAATTAAATTTTATCATATATCGGATTCATTTGGAGTAATAAAAAATAAGATAAATTGAGATAAAATATGATTTAGAGTTAATTTTGGTACCGTTTTTTTTTTTTGAAAAATTGTAAACCATGGGAATGATTTTTCAAATCCGTTCTCACAGATTCAAAAAAATTTAAAAAAAATAGCGATAATGGTACTCATTTGAAAACTTTCGACACGAAGAATATGATTGTATAAAAAATTTACACATTCGATTAACCTATTTTTAAATTTTTTTATTTTTTTAGTGAAATATTGAAATTTTTTTAAATTAGTAATGATAAAAAAATTTAAAATAGAAGAATTATTAAAGGTTTATAAAATTTTTTAGAGAATTTTTTAATGGCAAACGAGCCCATCGTAAATCTTTTCACTTTTATCATATAATTTTTTTCTTTTACCAAATTATCACTCCAAAAGGTCTGTCACTTCAGAGCTATCCCTCTCTCTCTAAATTTTTTTTTCTGTTGCCAAATCATTACACCAAAAGGTCTGTCACTTCACAGCTATCCCTCTCTCTCTCTCTCTCTCTCACTCTCTCTCTCTGAGAATGCTCAGTCCTCTTCAGTTAGCAAAAACCCTGTTAATTCGGCAAAACTGACGGATGAGCAAAGCAGCGAGGTGGTTTCGCGGCCTCCTCGGTCTCAAAAAGGAGGAGGCGCCGTCGCAATCGGCGGCGCCGCTGAAGAGAAGATGGAGCTTTATTAGATCACACAGAGAGAAGGATCGCGCTATTGCAAACAACACCGCTGAGTACCGGAGAGGACACTTGCAAGGGAATGTCCCGCCTCCGAAGCCAGGATGCGCTGACTGTGAAGTTGTTGGCTCCGCTGATCCGAGCAGGCATGCGATCGCAGTGGCGGCAGCCACCGCCGCCGTGGCGGAGGCAGCCGTCGCGGAGGCAGCCGTCGCGGCCGCCCAGGCAGCAGCGGAGGTGGTGCGGCTGACGAGCAGCGGGAGGCCCAACAACGCCAGTACCGCTACCTCCGTGGCGCACGTTAGCTGCGCCAGATATGGTATTCGCGAAGAGCGGGCGGTGGTTAAGATACAAGCGCACTTCCGAGGCTATCTGGTTCGGATTTTCTGAGCCTGAATCTATTATTCTCTTATTGCATTTTTTATGTTTTAAAATATCTGCCATGATATCGGCTTTTAGTTGCGAATTTGGCACTTCCATCACGGGCGGGGCCTAGGATGTTTCATGTTTGTTCCGGAGATGGGGCTATATGGTCTTTTTGCCTTTCGGCCTGCTTGTATGAACTGCCCATTGTGCCCAACTGGGTTGTGCATTGAAGTTGTAAATTGGTATTCTACCCTTAAAAATTTGGTCCAGATGTTCCGCTATTTGAGCTGTTAACGCACTGCGCTTGTAGATTTGGAGTAAACGAATTATATACGGTTCCTTTCAGAGGGGAATTTGTACTCTTGCGGGCAACTTGTATGCATTCCAATTAATTTATATTAATTTTTGAGTCCTAAAGTTATCAATCAATAAGTAGTTCCATGACCTTAAAGAGACTGGAACTAATGAGTACTGCAAAACAAATCTATACTCTTCATCACGTTGGAGGGGAATTTTTACATTTATATGGATATAAAAGACTCGGGGGGAGCTTTCATCGCTTCCCTCGATGTCACTCAAACATTATAATGGTCCAGATTCATTCAAATATTTTTAATACAATCTTTGGGAGCTTGGATAGATCCAGCTTTAAAAAATATTTTCTTGGTCTCAAACAAAAAGGCCAAATAAAGGAGGAAAATCTGTTTTATACCCAGAAAATTTTGGGTCAAGCTTTTGACAGTCTTTAGTGAATGAATCTAAACCGTTATATTAAAATACAACGATTTTAGAGTTCGTTATCATGGACGTCGGATGATGTTAACCTCCCTCTTTTCAAAGAAAGTTGGGGGTACTCCAAATGTTGTAATATCATGGACTTGTAGTCAAATTCTCTAGTGATTAACTTTTCTCCTCTCTGTAGGACGGTTAGATGTCCAACTCTTTTTAAACGTCAAACCTCCCCTTTTGGGATTGTTGAAGGTTGAGTTGCTTTTGCTTCAACTTCAAGGCCACAGTGACCTCTGGGAAGCAGCTCATTTTCTAATGGGAATGCTTTGATGAGTCACGTGCTTGTTCATTCTCAGCACTAGATTTTTTATAATGTGCATGTGGAATCACAATTACTACAATAATGAATATTTCTCTTTCTTTATTTTTTAATAATTTATAGGTAGTTTTTTCTTTTACTTCCTTTTTTTTAAATGATATCAGCGTATTCGGCTTTTACACAGTTTTAACAAAATTCAATACAAATAAAAATGGAAAAAACCTGCAAAAAGCCATTAAATACCAATAATAATTTTTTTGTGGCTTTCATATTTTTAACTATTTTCAATAGTTTTCTATAAAAAATTATTGATAACATAATTAACAGCTCTCAAATAAAAAATAAAGTCCTAGTTTGGGGGAAAAAAAGTTAAAAAAACTAGAAAAGCTTAAAAGATTTTGCTTCCCAAACTAAAGTTGGGTAGACAATCCAAAAGTTAAATTTTTATTTTTCTAACCATTTTTTTATTTTTTTTTTATCAAAATTAATTTCTATTTGGCTTTGTGAATTTTAGGTATATCATTCACGTGTTAAAAAAAAAAAATGCAAAATCCTTAAAAAAAAAAACTTCAAACAGGTCGAAAGAACCATTTTTCTATTTTCTTGTATTATTTATATATTTTTAAATATGTGAATAACATAACGAAAATAAGGGTGTTTGAATCCGAAAAAATATCAGAAAAATTTTAATTTTTATCAGTTTTCTCCAACTTTCTCTAATTAAATTTCATCACTGATCTCTTTTACAGCCTTTTTTTTTTTTTTTTGGCAAAGCCAAACACCACCAATTATTCTTTTTGGATCTAAGTTGAATAGTTTGTCTTTCGCTTTGGCCATGTATATATGTTCAGAGGAAGAGTCATTTGCTTGTGTAAAGTTGCATGGTGATCCCTTTTGGCCCTGCTGCTGTAGTTTGCGCGATTTCCTTGTGTTCTTTTTGCCCTATGATTTAATTTATACGGCTACTTGCAAATTAATTGTGGGTTTTTTTATGATTTTATTTTATTGGTATTTAGTATTTAGCTGATTTGATGATATTTTTTCCCCATGGTTAATTCGAAGGGAAGGAGAGCATTGCGGGCATTGAAAGGACTGGTGAAGCTTCAAGCATTGGTTAGAGGTCACATTGTGAGGAAGGAAACTGCTAATGTTATACGACGCATGCAGGCATTGCTGCGAGCCCAAGCGCGTGCTCGTGCTGTGCGGACCCAAATTTCTGAATCTCCACGACGATCAAGCTCCAAGTCCTCTCAATTCAACTGTCATGTAAGCAACTCTCACTTTTGTTTTTCCAATCCAGCTATTTAACTTTAAATTTATCGTTGCTTCTTCGAGAGATGTATTCCAGTTAGATACTTGTGCATTTGCACATTTATCATATGAAGTATGAACAGTTCAAAATAAATGTCATATTCGATACATATTGGCTACACATACTTTTCTAATATACTAAAAGTTTTGTTGAAGATATCACTTGGTGTATTCAATTCTTTTATTATTTTTTAATATATTATGAAGACAAACTTAGATTTAAGTACGCGAAACCCTTCAAACCATAAAATTTTCGCTCATATTTTGTTTTGTTTTACATGTTTGATCATGTATTGAATCATTTTTCTTGTGAATAATATATTCATATATATAGTTAATAAAAATTTATTAAAATTAATATTTTTTGATATATTTCCGTCATGTTTTTATCTTTGTTTTATTTTCTTTGAACAAAATCTCAAATACTTATTTATAAGGAGTGGTGAACAAGTCAATCAGGATGGTACGGTAGTGTGAGGTCAATCAAGTTTAAGAGTGATATTCAAATCCTACAGAACTTTTCTTTGGGGAGTTTGGGAGAGGAGACCCAAAAAAAAAAAAAAAAAAAAATGAAATACGCTAGTAATGAGAGGAGAAATGAAAGAAATTATAATAGTTTTCTTCCTTGTGTTTGTTTAGGAGAGAAAAGATTGTGATTTTCTTTCTCATTAGTTATGAGTAAAGAAAAAAGAGACAGAAAATAAAGTATGTATTCATGTTTTGCCATTATATCCTCTAACATGCATTTATTTTTTGTTTGTTTCTTATTTGATGGACAAATATGACATTACAAAAATTTCTTTAATTTCCTTTTCTCTCCATCTGGGTCAAACTTTGGGCGGATAAAAAATGAAGAATTTTGGGCATCTTCTTTTCTTTCCATTTGTTTTTTTCACTCCTTCCCTCATAAAACTCACAATCATTTTCTCAAATCCTTTTCTTTTTTTCTTTTTTTTTTTCCATATATGTATGTGTATTTTGTACCATGCAGTTTAACACCAATATGTCCTATTGTTTATGCAAACTTCTTTTTCAACATGCATTGTTCAGCATTTCTCTAGAGACGTTGGTCGTTGACTGGCGTTATTAAAAAATACTCTTAAATTAGACCGACCGAATTGCTACTGACAGTCTGGCAATGCATGTGCAAATCCTTATTCCGTTCAGTAGTCTAATCTAGAGATTGGTCCTTTATCTATTCCTCATATTTCTTTTCTAAATTTGTGCAATTCCATGGATTTCATCACTTGTTTCACTGGTTTTCTTTTTTTTTTTTTTTTAAGTTTGATGCAAAGGGCCCTGCAACCCCTGAGAAATTTGAACCTGCCATACCATTAAAGAGTACAAAATGTGATCGGTCAGCAATACTCAGGGTACGTATATGCTCCTCTTTCTGGTTTTATTGTATGCTTTTATTACGATGATCTTCACCTCGTGTACTTTACCTACAAATGCAGAGAAATGGCTCAAATTCAATTGGACGGGTGATCATTAATCAAGACAAGTCACATAATGGTTGGAACTGTTTGGACCAAAGAGGGTATTCAGTGAAAACTGGCCAGAGGGATGAAGAAAAGAGTGACATGAATCAGATGATACTTGAAGTAGATACTGGGAAACCTCATTTCCTTCAGAAAAGGAAAAGCCTTTTCCAGTCTTTCCATCATGCCTTAGCTTTAGATCCTAGCTTCAGCAGTTCAAAAGATTCAACAATCCATCAAACATCTCCGAGTCCATCTTCCTGCGGAGTTCAATCTTCAAGCCCTTCAAAGTTTACACAAGTAGTCGAGGAAAGCCCATTCTGCACAGCTGATAATAGCCCGCAGTTCTACTCGGCTTCATCTAGAGGCGGTAATTCTGACAAGGGGCCATTCGGTTCCGCTAAGAGCGACGGTGCAAGAAGCTGCCTAAGTGGTTACATGGGCCACCCCAATTATATGGCTTGTACTGAGTCTTCAAAGGCTAAAATGAGATCCCTCAGTGCTCCGAAACAAAGGCCCCAGTTTGAGAGGTCTGTTTCAGACAAAAGATTTTCAGTTCACTTGTATGGTGACTCGAGGTCAAGCAACCAAAGGGTTGGTGCCGACTTTGCGAACAAAGCTCGTCTATCATCTGGCCGCTTGGATACGCTTTGAATTGGAATGAGAGGCAATGCAATTGGGCTGAATCAACTTGTTTGTTGACTTCAATCTTGCCAACTAATGCATCATTTTGTTTAGCTGCACCTCTCTGTCTGTATTCCAAAGGCTTATTATGAAGAGCCCACCTAATTTGTTGAGGAGTAGGTTAAATTGAGTGCATGTGAATCCACTTATGAGCTGAAACATCTAATGAGTAGCAGTGGAGTTTTTGCCCTCAGAATCACTGTCCCACCCTTCCCTTTGGAGGCTGTTAATTTTTGTTATTTAATTATGTTTTGGGGTAAATTTCACTTTGGTCCCCCAAGATTTACATGAAATTTTATTTGTGGACTTGATTTTTTTAGTAACAATTATGGGGCATGGGCTTTTTATTAGTTGCGACATCTCATATGGTGAAGTGAACCAGTGCATTCAATGCAGGCCATTCCCGATAATTGAAGGCCATGCCTTTGCCATGTTCTGGGTTTGGGATGCTAATTCTATCCTCAAAATTTAAAAGGCTTCCAGCATCTTCGATTAAATCTCTCTGTGGTGGGGTGAGTTAGGGGGTGACGATTGAATTGTGTTGTGTGCTGTTAGGATTTATAATTCGCGTCAGCCTGTATCAATTCATGTCTATGTTCAAATTCCTTAAAATTTAATAAGTATATTAAATAATTAATTTTCTTCAAAAGTGGATCAAATTATACCAATTTTGAGTAAAAGTATTTATGTTCGTATTTTTTAAAAAATAATTTCGTATTTATAATGACAACATTCACATCACATTTAAGTCGTGTTTTTGTATTGTATCTAAGATTTTCGCCCTCTTGGTCTGCCTGTATTTGTTTACTATAGTTCTAGCCCTGAAGTTACAAAATAAAAAGGAAGCAGGAGACTTGTGTGTTCTGCGGATTCTGCTACTTATTAAGGGGCAATTTTGTTGTCAAAGCTGAAACGGCTAAAATCTGGAGTCTGCCTATACCGAGTATAGGCTTCACAAAGTGAGGCGAATGGCTGAGGATGGAGCTCAAAGCTAGGCTCCATAAAGTTGAAGTGGCAGCTGTACTTACCAAAATTTCATAATTATGAAAAAGGTATGCTATTTTAAGATATTGATCCTTGCAAATAATTCTTGAAAAAAAAAAAAAGAAAAAGCTAAATTAGCTAGAATTAAATCTGTTTTTAGTCTTTTTTTTATTTTGTATTTTTTGAAAAAACAAAAATATCCCGAAATATATTTGGTCACTCGTATTTTGAAAATCTGTTCTAAAAAACAAAAAACGAGTTTATACATAAAATGCAAAAAAATCAAAAGTTACTTTGAACATTTTTGACCCAAAATACATACAAAAAATTTCAAAATAGAAAAAATAAAAAATATCAAATCAAATTTATTTTTCAGTACTTTTAAAACATAAATTTTAAAGTAGAAAACAAAAAATAAAAATAAAAATAAAAATTAAATGACACTTAAGATTTTTTTTTAGAGGTGACGGGTTTGAATATCTCTTTAATTAGTAAACGACGTATGATGTAAATATGTCAAAAAAGTGAATGGTGATCCAAATTTGAGACTTATACCTGCATATTTAGAACTAGATGCTTTTGAGTAACTATTTCATCACCAAAATTATATTATCTTGTAACGCTCAATATTTAATTTTTACTAAAATATTTTTATAAAATTAATTTAATTTTATAAAACATATTTTATATTTGTTTGACTAGGTGTATTTAATTTAATTAATTAATCTGATAAAATATAATTAATTAATCTAATCCTATAAAATATTTATATTTTTAATAATAATTAATTTCAATAAAGGCTATTAACAAAGAACATAATTTATTAATAATTGCTATTTTATAATTAAAATTTAATTTAATCTAATTTAATATTTTAATAAAATAAATCATTTTAATAGGCAATTGTTATTTATTAAAAAATTTGAATTTAATATAATAAATCATTTTAATCATCGTAATATATTTTTATTTTGAGAAATATTTTTAATTTAATAAAATATTTGAATAAAATAAATCATTTTCATGTGATACAATAAAAATTGAACCACCACGTCGACAGGTAACAAAACTCACGTCAACTAGAACCGTGAACCCAAAATCCTGGCAAGCAGATGCAATCTAATCCCTTGTTAAACTTACTTTCTGAACGCTACATCGAAGCAAAAGGTGTCGTGGTGTAGTTGGTTATCACGTCAGTCTAACACACTGAAGGTCTCCGGTTCGAGTCCGGGCGACGCCAATGTCGTAATGGATTCTTTTCTTTTTCCTTTCTTTTTTGCGCGCTAAATAATTAAAATCCCCTTTACTTTTCGTTAAGCTGAATTGAAATCCTAATTGCTTTCCTGCTTATGTTTTTGCTCAACAGGAACTAGAATTGAACGGTTCACCCATAGATATGATTCTTATAGAGATTATATGGGTTCGAGTTTCGACTTAAGTGAAACTTAAGTGGGATTTGTGTGAGCGGTAGTGTACATTTTCTCAGTTTATCTATTGTTTACGCAGTTCGTTGAGAATTACAATAAATTAATAAGAGTTTCGAGTTATTAAAAAAAAAAAATCAATTCCATGTCAACTGTAATTGGCAATACACATGGTGCAACTTTATATGAGCAAGACTTCCTCATGCCCACATAAAAAGGAAAAGAAACAGAATTTTACGGGAAAATAGACTTAAAAGAATGTACAGGAAGAAAAAATCATAAACAAACGAAACAAACAAATTTCCAACGAGGTGAATACAGGGAAAGGAAAATAGAGACTGAGAACCAATGAGAATTTCCTGTTCTCAGTTATTACAGTCCCACCTTGACGTAGGCACGCAGCTGAGGTAGTGGCACCAGCTGCAATGATCATTCCCATTCACTCCTCTAAAAAGCATTACTGATCCCACTGTAAGTCTGCAGCATTTATAGAAAATTGAAAAAAAAAAAAAATGAATCACTATTTTAGCAGAAGTTTTTGTTCCATGCGGGATGGGTAAATAAGGAAAATGGAGACCATGAACTTAATAGGATTTGGGAGCGATGATGCTTACCCGGCAATCAGCAAAACCAGAGCGACTACCCAGAACGCATATTGGTTGATCGAGTACTTGGTTTTGGCACGGGCGTCAGCTGGAAGATGCTGCCTCTCCAGCCAACCAAACTGGGGGCGGATTAGTAATATGAAACCAAGAAGAAAACCCGTTAAGAATCCCCCAATGTGTGCAAAGTTGTCGACGTGTGGAAGAATTCCAACCGCCAAGTTGATGACGATGATGATCACCAGCGTGAATATAGCGGCAGCCTATAAAATAAGGGAGGAGGAATTACAGAGTGTGATAAGTATTGATATTCGGAACACAGAATATGATTTTTTTTAGATAACTATTTAAACAGTGAGAACGACTAAACCTTGCTCCAGCCACCAATTTTCATGTTATACCATGGGAAGAAGAAGAAGAAGAAGAAGAAGAAGAAGAAAGATTTTCTTATGTCACTTGAAAGAGTGTAATGAACTCAGGAATCAACCACCATAAGAACATGCAGCACTCAAAGCAGTGGCCGAGATGTAGTGAGTGGGGACAAACTTAAAAACAAAATTATTCAAGTTAGAATTCATTCTATTATACAAAATTATTCAAGTTAGAATTCATTCTGCTATGCACTAGAAAAAAACAATAATAATAAATAAAAACTGTATAAAAAAAAAGGACAAAAAGATGAGCAAAGAGTCTTTTATTTCGCATTACAAAAAGCAACGAAATAAGTATGGGAGAAGGAAGAAAATTTTGTCTGTAAGTTATAGGCAGATAAGGATAAATTAGAGTAGTGGAGTCAAAAGAGAATTTTAGTGAGGGCAATGGCGAAAAAACTGTATAACTAATTTTTTTTTTTTTTTTAAATGAGTGGGACAATTGCCCCTACTCTATAATAGCCATCTCCGTCCTGGTCTCTAAGAATTATTGAAAATAATTGAAAAGAAGACCATCATAAAGAGATTTTAAGTTTTCATGCTTGCTTCTCCCGATCATTATACAGAGTTCTTTGCCTGGCCTGGTTGTCATATATCATGAACCAAAGAGCACCCTTCTTCTATTCTTCTAAAAAGGAGGAAGAGCCGCCGCGGGGGGGGGGGGGGGGGAGAAAGAATCAAACCAATCTACCTTATTGGCATAAATAGTCCAATTAGTTAGAAGCTCTGATAGCATTGCTCCAAGAAGTCCAAAAAGAGCCCCAGAAGCACCAACAGAAATGCTGTGTTGAATGAAGAGGGAAGAGAGTATGCTTCCACCAAATCCCGACAACAGGTAGATTACCCCAACTCGCACTGCCATAGACAAAATTAACTTCATTTTAGTTAGACTTTCTGGCACAAATGCATCCTACCAACCAACCAAGTCTTTAAAAGGAGTTCTTGCTAAAACAATCTGAGGCAAAAGAGAGATGAACTCTTTTGCATACTAATTAAGTTGAATTAGCGAGAAAAGTTTAGGTTCTGGCAGTACAAAAGAACCTAACATACCAAACCCAAATTGCTGTTCAAGGCGGATGCCAATAAACACCAAGCTCAACATGTTTGCCAGCAGATGAACAACACCCGCGTGCAGCCAGATACAAGTGACAAGTCTCCATCCCTGATGTCCATGCACTACCTTGTTCCACTCTAGAGCTCCCAATTTCTCCAATCTGCAAGAGTAGGGGGCAGATGTAAAATTAAGGACTACCACTATTAATTGTTTATTTATTCACTGCAAATGCTTAATTCATGCCTGTCTTGGATAGGACCACAACAATCTTCAGCCTCTTTTTGTTCATCAAGGGCAAAGTTTCTAAATAACTCAGTAACATATTGTTCTAATAAACTGTTATAACTACAAAAGTCCATAAGTCAAAAACAATGAAAAGATAACACAAAAAGACAGCACAAACAAATTCACCATACCATGAGAAATTCCAACTGCAAGGAAATCCCAACACATTTTCTCAAAACACATAAACATTATAGCTCCAGAGGCCTGCAATCTCCAACTGATTAAGCAGGAACAAATCAAAACAAGAAGACTTTGCAAGGTAAAAGTAAACCACATGAACATTAACAGTAACAGTCAGCACTCTTCAAAACAAATTCCCCAATAAATTTCTAAGGCAGGTCATAATTGAGCTTAAAAGCATGAAGTTTCATGAACCCAAGGGCCCAAGGTCTTGGCAGAGATCCCCTGTCAATGAATCAAGGGCAAACAAACTTCTCCATTAACTTTTTTTTTTTTTTTTTTAAATCTCAATTAATAAACCTACCTAAAAAACTAAAAATAAATGAGAAATGAGGACGCTGCAAAAATCAAACGAACTGGTAAACATGTTAGAATTAAGACTCCCAAACAAAAGAAATGGCATAAAACTGAGAGACAGAGCTAACCCAGAAATTTCTACACGAAAATCTTGCTATAACAAAGATTTTGATTTTAAATAAACAAGTGACAGAAACCCAACTGATATCAGTGAATCAAAATCGAAAAAACGAACAACGAATGACAAAGTTGTGTGAGAGGTAATTAGGAAGGAAGGATTCTTACGTTGAAGAAGAGGGGCCCAAGAGCGGATTCTCTCTGAGAGGCTGGAAGGAGAATCTACCCAGAAACTTAGGGACACAACTCCCTTCAAAACCCAGATTGTTCTTGGGGCAATTGTTGAAGAACATGATGAGCATGAACATCGCCAAATTGGCGACAACTATCATCGGGACCAGCCATGACGTCCACATAGTCTCTGTGGATTCTAGATAGTACGAAGGCGATGGGTTGGTGGCGCTTCCTCTGCTCTTCGTTCCTCTTCCTCTGCTCTCCATATCTTCGTTCGCCATTGTATCTTTCCTCTCTCTCTCTCTCTCCCTCTCTCTCTCCCCCCCTCCCTTTTAACCGAAAACTCGAGACAATCTGTATTTTGTGTGTTTGTGTGTGGGTGAAGAATGTCTATGTATTCTTAAAAGGAATGGAGAAGCTTGAGAAGTGACTTGGAAGGCAGTTGGGAAGTCCTCGATTGAATGCAAAACACACACCCAGAAAGAGAGAGAAAGAGATAAGGATTATTCTTATTTAGAGATTCAACTGCCGAAATCATGGAGAAAGGTTACTTCAGTGGCGATATATAGGGTTTGTTTGGAGTAAGAAAAAATGAGATAAATTGAGATAAATTGTGGTTTGGAGAGATTTCGTAATACGTGCAGTGAGAGAAAAAGTTGATGTGATATAAAGTTAACAGAGATTTATAGAGATTTTTAGAGATTTTCAACAAAAAATGACAAACCAAACGGGCCCAATATTCAGTTGGTTGTCTATTCTGTGTTAGGTGGTTCTGGCAGTGATACCGTTGCCTGCACGAAAAAGAATGCTATTTTTTTTCTTTATTTTATTTTAATTTTATTTTTCATGGTAGTTGATTTTGATTCTTGAATACACAATAATTTAGTATTTTTGTCTCATAATTATAGATAAGAAAATATTATTCTACCGTCAAATAGGATTAGAAACTTCTATTAGAATAAATTCCAAAACAATTTTTGCCATGTTTGGTGCTTTAACCTTTTTCAATTATTATTAATTTTAATTTTAATATATATATATATATATATATTTTTGTGGTTTGAGGTGTGTTTATGTGTTAATAAAGTGTTCGAAGTATACTATTAGGTGTTAAAAGTGTACCATAAGTATCTTAAGGTCTACTTATAAGTGCTGCAAGATTGTCATTTGCTGGGTTTTTAATACTTTTTAAGTATCTTTAGACATGGCCATATGTGACTAAGTATTCCATGCGTATTAATAGATGTTGTTTTCTACATTGTTAAGTGTTTTGAGATGCTTCTACGTGCAGTTTCGTGTTCCAATTGTGTCATTAATTATTGTTTTAGTACTTATAAGTGTCTTGAAGTGTTCCTGTGTGCGAATTAAGCGTTCCAAGTATGCCGTTAGACATTATTTTAATGCTTTTAAGTGTCGTGAGATGTGCCTATTTGTAGGTAAGTGTTTCAAATGTTTCATGAAGTGTTTTGGGCATGCCGGTCTGAGGTAGGTGTTCCAGGTCTGTCATTAGGTGTATTGTGTTTCTATGTGCGGCTAAGTGTTCAAAGGGTGTCTCTTGGGCTGCGTTTGTGTGAGGGATTGGATGATGGGGGATAAGTAATATTGTGAGACCCACTGATTGGATTGGATAAAAGATAGGATTAATTTTTTATGTAAGATTATTTTTTTGGTGTTTGGTTAGTGAAATATAAAGTTGGATAAAAGATGTAATTTGATTTGTGATGTGATAGGAAATAATTTTGAACCTTTGGATTTTGGAGGGAAGCAATCCAGAGAGGGGGGATAACTCATCCCACACCCCCCATGGGATAATTTATCCCACAAATTTCTTCTTTATTCATCCAATTCGTGGGGTCCACGGATATTAAACAAACACTTCATTACTCCTCCAATCCGTGGGATCCACGGATTACTCATCCAATCCCACATCTGTATCCCTCAAATAAACGCTCTTTTTTCTTTTTTGTACTTTGAAGTGTCTTTAGACATGCCTATGTATAACTACCTGTTTCAAATGTGTTATTTCGTGTTGTTTTAACACTTTCAAGTGTCTTGAAGTGTTCTTATTAGATATGTGTATGGGTCAATTCAATTCGATTTAAGTTCATTAATCAAGAATTGAGCTAAATTTTTTTTTAGTTCATAAAATTTGGACCCCAAACCGAACACATTATAACTTAAAATCGAACTAAACTGAAAATATCGAGTTTGGTCGGTTCAATTTTCAGGTTAGCTCGATCGGGTTAGGTTGGTTCGATTTTAAGGTTTGGTCGGTTTTCTTATTCTTAATTTTTTGACATCTAAATAAGTAATATTAAAAATTCAAACAAGTTTGAAGCTCAAACATACTACTTTGCTTTTATAATATTATATATTATATTTTTCAGATTAGTTTCGAGCTAGTTTGGGTCGCATTATATATTATATATTATATTTTTCAGGTTAGGTTATTTTGGGTTTAGGACAGTTCAGATTTTTTGTCTACTAATCTGAGAATCGAACAAAAAATATTAGGTTGTTAATTTTTTAACCAAAACAAAATCAATTTTGGTATAGATGCATACCAACCCAAATAAAAATAATCAAATTGATTTGAATTTTGAGTTGTTCGATTTTTTTATGCACCTCCAATTTCTATGGGCAACTAACACTAGTAGAAAGAGGGGTATTAGCGACCGCCACAAGCGGTCGCTAAAGGTAAAATAGCGGTCGCTAAAAGTATTAGCGACGGCTTAGCGACCGCGTCAAGCAAGTCGCATTTGGGTCGTCGCTAAAAAGTATTAGCGACCCCAAAGGCGGTCGCTAAAGTTTTGCGACCGCGCCTGCGACCGCTTGAGTTAAAAACGTCAGACAATTAGCGACCGCTTCTAGCGGTCGCTAATACATAAAAAAATTAAAAAAAAAACAGAAAAATAAAAAAACAGCAACATACAAAAATTTAAAAAAAAAAAACATAAAAAAATTACATTACACAGTAAAAAAAAAAATTCAACAATAACATTTCAATAATTAATATTACATTTCACAACCAACAATTAAAAAAAAAACATTCCAATCAAACAACCAACATCCAACATTAACAGCATATATATGAAACTAACAAATTAATGAGTAAGTAAAATAAAAAAAAAAACACACAATAATATATACATGCATGCATAGATGAATCAGCAAACCCCAACCACAAAAATAAAAAAAAAAAATTATTTACATTCATCCAATAATAAACAAAAAAATCAGAAAATAAAAAAAAATAATTTAAACTAAAAAAAAAAATCAAACCTGGTGGTGTGGTAGTGAGGCCTCCAAATAACTCTAATACACAAAAAAAAAATTATTAGTGAGAGAGAGGAAGAGAGAGAGAGAGAAACAAAGAACAAGAGAAAGCAAAAGAGAGAGAGAGAGAGAGCTAGAGAGGGAGAACTTACGGGTGGCGGCGGCGCCGGCACCGGCGTCCGGCTATGGCAACGGCGGCAAAGGGAGGAGGGCAGGGAGGAGAAAGGGGCCGGGGGAGAGAGGAGAGAGCACGGGGGAGGGAAAGGAAAAAGAAGGAGGGAAAGAGGAAAAAAAAAGAGAGGCGTTCTGCCCGATTTAATTAGAGTATTAGCGACCGCCTAAAGCGGTCGCTAATGAAAGATATAGCGGTCGCCCGAATTTTTTCGTCGCCTTTTCTTTTGCGCACTTGATTAGCGACGCCCAATATAGCGACCGCTTTAAGCGGTCGCTAATAACATTATAGCGACCGCCAAAAGCGGTCGCCCGAATTTTTCACTCGCCGATTAGCCAATTTCTAGTAGTTTAAGTATTCCAAGTGTGCCATTAAGTTAAGTGTCTTGATGTGTTCCTATGTACGCGTAAGTATTCCAAGTGTGCCATTTGGTCTTGTGCCCATCTGTGGTTAATGTTCCAAATATGTTATTAGCTTTTGTTTTAACATTTTTAAGTGTTTTAAGGTGTTCCTATGTGTGACTAAGTATTTTAAGGGTGTCATTTAGTATTTTTTTAACACTTTTAATTATCTTTAGACATGCTTATGCGTGACGACGTATTTCAAGTATGTTATTTGGTGTTCTTTTAAAACTTTTAAGTGTCTTGGGTTGTACTTATGTGTGACTAAGTATTCTAAGTGTGCCATTAAGTGTTTTTTTTTTTTCTCTTTTTTTTTTAATATTTTCGAGTGTCTTGAGGTGTGCCCACTTATGGTTAACCGTCCTAAATGTGCCATTAAATGGTGTTTTAACATTTTTAAGTATCTTAAGGTGCTTATATGTACGGCTAGGTGTTCCAAAGATGTCATTTGCTATCTTTTTATACTTTTAAGTGTTTTTAACATAAGTAAAATTTAAACACTCCTAAAATTTATTATTTTTAAAATCTTGTTAGAATAGCTTACTATTCAATTCTTTATTTATAGACTCTAAATGTTATGCTTTCCGATAAAATATTTAATAAGCGTAATCTAACATGCCATCAGTATATGTAGTGAGTAATATTTAATTATTTCATTTTAAATTTCAAATCATTAACACATAGTTTAAATTTAAAACTAACAAAATTTACCAAAAATTAGTTTAGTTATATTATTAATGATATGACATATTTAACATGAAATTTGACGTAATGTGATTCAAGGTTGCTCACCATGTAGGCTGATAATGTGGTGAGTTACGTCTTGCATGTTTAGCAAGCGATTATCTAAATGGGTAAATTACATGGTATTTCCATGGCAATTGGATAATTATATTTACGCTCATTAATATTTAAAAATTACACTTATTTCTTTTATTTTGAAATATTATTAGTATTGATCCCTTTTTATTAAATTTACGTTAAAATTTAATAGAAAATGTTAAAGTAATTCAAAATTTTAGGTATTTTCTAATTTTACCTCTCCCTCTCTCAATTTTCATTAGTTTTATTTACAAAAATTTAAAAAAATAAGGTAAAAAATGAAAAACTAAATTTTTTTTTGAAAATTTTTGTAAAGAAAACTAATGAAGATGCAAGAGAGAGAGGGGTACAATAGACAAATCACTTAAAATTTTGGTTATGTTAACATTTTATGTCAAAATTTTAACGGTTGATTTAATACAAGGAGATTATTAATGTTAACATTTCAAAATAAGGGAGATAAGTGTAATTTTTAAATGTTGATGCATGTAAGTATAATCACCCAAATAATACGGAGAAGTATATGTAATTTAGCCTATCTAAATTAATTTTCAAGAATAGCCGAGGGGTTGAATAGAGAATTTTCATTTTTAAAGAGAATATTTAGGGTATACCTTTTATTTATTCATGACAGTAATGGGAGGGGTTGTTTCAATTTTTTATTATTTTTTCCAAACTTGAGAAGCTTAATTTGATAATATAGAAAAAGACTTTCTTTTTCCGTAAATTTAATTTTTATTTTTGGTATCAATTAAAATATAACTTGATGTTTTATACAAAAGTTACTAAATATAGTATCGATACGATAGATTCAATAATATTATATTATATTTGATAATTAGTAAGGATAAAATTAAAATTTTTAATAAAATTTTAGAAATTCAATAATAAATGATTTATTAAAAATAATTTAAATATATTTTTGTAATTTTTAAATATAATTTATTAAACAAATTTGGGTAAATAAAATTTTTATATTAAGGTATTTTGGTAACTATGGAGATTTGGTGAAGTTTTTGGAAAGTTAATAAAAATCTAAACCTTCTTTTTTTTAACAGAACAGAATTTGTCAGAGTCGACACACCAACTAAGGCTTTATACTACTCACACACACAAGAAACTCTCGATGTGGGAGCAAACCCCCAAGACCCACCTAGTACCTCCATGGACCAAAGGCCTGAGCAGCCGGAAGGCCCGACATCGGAGAGCCGAAATTGATTTTTTTATAGAACATTGAACAGAATTTGTCAGAGTCAACACACCAACTCAAAAGTTGGTGTGAGGTTTTATACTACTCACGCACACAAGAAACTCCCGATGTGGGAACAAAAATCTAAACCTTTTAAGTTTGCAAAAAGTTTAAAATTTTCTAATTATAAATTTTTTTGTTTTTTTTTAAAGATTTTCCGACCTAAAAAGTTGCTTTATTTAGCCTAAAAAGCTAGGGAACTAAAAAATTTAGTTTCAAATAATAAATAAAATAATCAAGGGACATGTTTAAAATACTGAGTAAGAACAAGAAAAGATAAAAAGAAAAGGTAGAAAAAAAAAGGTTAAAAATATAAAATTTCAAAAACATTTCTATTTAGGGTAAATTACATTTACCCCGTAATATTGGGATAGTTACACTTAGTACTTATAACATTTAAAAGTTATACTTATGTTCTTTATTTAAAATATTGTTAAGGATAAAATCAACCATTAAAATTTAACAAAAAAATATTAAAATTAATAAAATTTTATACGTTTTTGCTATTTTATCCCTCCCACTTACATTTTTATCAGTTTTCATTTCAAACATCTCCAAAAATAAATAAAAAAAAAAGTAAAATAGTAACTTTTTTGAGAATTGTTACAAAGAAAATTGACAAAATGTGAGAGAGAGGGGGTAAAATAAAAAATACCTAAAATTTTGATTAGTTTGATATTCTATGTTAAATTTTAAAAACTGATTTTATGTTAACACCATTTCAAAATAAGGAATGCAAATGTAACTTTTACTTAAATATTCATAGGAGATAAATATAATTTATCTTTTTATTTAAGTTAATTAAAAATATAATAAATGAAAAACAATCATCAATACAATAATTTCTTAGATTAATTAATTTTAATCTCTTAAATTTCATGTTTTTTTTCTCTTATATTTTTATTAAAAGCTAAATAAAAAAAATTAAATCTTTTGCCTTCCTTTTTTTTTGGGAGGGGGGGGGGGATGAATCTTTAGATTTAAACAAAACATTAAAGATAAGAGTATGGTATAGCAATATAGAATGCATACATTCGACTCGAATAAATTAATAAAGGTTTAGATGTATTTAATTGCTTTAAAGCCGAACTTGAACTTCCATTTTCTGTCAAATAGTATGATTGCAGCTAAAATTTTGTTGGACAGAGCATTGGAAGAGTGTTTTGGCCCTTTTTTCTTTGGAAGTTTAGGCTCTGTTTGGATTCCAATTTTTTTCAAAACTTTTTAAAAAATTTTAAAATAAAAATTTTTTTAATCAAATTTTATTACGTATTATTTTTATATCAAATCAATACTAATTTTTAATTTTATTTTAATTTTTTTGACATTCCAGACACGCCCATCAATCCGTACGAACGAGTAAGCATAACCAATAAGTGGAAGGTAGGAAGGCATCTTCGACAGCTAAGCTGGACCTATTTTTTGCTTGACTTGGAAGGAGACTATGTTTTGTTCCGACACATGTCCATTGCTCATTGGTTTAGAAGAGTCTGAATAGTTTACCTAATCATTGATTCCGAAAGTACCGAGATTAGGAGGATCTTTGAAGTTTAGAAAATTTTAAAAAAATAAAAAATTAGTATTAAAATAATGTAAAAATAACACTTGAACTAAATTTAATTAGAGGAAACTAATTTTTTTTTTAAATTTTTTGAAAAAATTTGAAACTCCCGATAGAGCTTAAAGTCCCATAATTGAATTGGCAATACAAAAAAAAAAAAAATATTATTGCATAGGAAAATAGTTTATTTACTACCAATTTAATAACAATGATACATAAAGGATCAATAAAAAAATAATTGTAAAAGTTTAGATATCCAAATATAAAAAGTTTAAGACAATCTGAATATAGTCACTTCGTTATGGTTATGTAATTATAATAAGACATTTTAACAATGTCAATTGTACAATCAAACAAATGAAGGATTAAAATCGTGCAGTAATGTCAATTGTAACTATGCGTAAAAAGCTTGAAAATTTAGTTTTGATTAGAATAATGTTAAGCAAGAAATAGGAAAATTAAGCTCATGATAAGTTTTTTTAAGTCTGCTTTTGTATTGTCAAATTTGGTTAAAAAAATTTACAATTTTTTTAAGTTTTTTTTTTTTTAATTTTCTTCGTTTTTTTCCACACCAAAATTTTTTTTATTTTTTTCTAACTTTATCTAATTTTTACCAAGTTTCTTCAATTTTACTCAAATTTTTATCAATTTTTTTGACTTTTTCACACTTTTCGAGGGACACATCATACACCCAACAATTTAAAAATTTTTCACTTTTAATTTTTTTATTCTTTGCCAAAATTTAGTCATTCCAAACAGACACTGAGTGTGAAATAATAACAACATTAAAAAATTAGACCTAATAATAATCAATAAATAAATAAGTAAATAGAAGAGAGACTTCTTATGATGCATAACAGAAAGGAAATTGGAATATAGAAACCTTAGTTAGTTTCCTATGAAGGGGCTCCATACTGGGACACACATAAATGGAGGATCGAAATTGCACATAATATGTAATTATGTATACATATATATATATATATATATATATATATATATATATATATATGTTCTGTTATTGAGAAAGTTTTGGCTATATTTGTTTCATATATTTAAGGGCGCAATTTGGACGGGTTGTGCTCATGGCGATCCAAAACCAGCTCCATTATTCCGAGTTTGGGCAGCCCATATCACGGGTTGGTCTGGCTCAATGACACTGGAGCCAGCCTGATTTGAAAACTGAAAGCTTGATCTCACTTTGGGCTGAGTCCTCTAATCAAGGTGCTGTTTGGATGAAAAATAAAAATTAAAAAAAAAATTAATATAAAAATGATATGCAACAAAATTTGATTTAAAAAATTAAAAAAATAAATTTTTTTAATGTTTTTTGTAAAGCAAACACTCCTTAAATACTTATTTGGAGTGTTAAATTTTGGGAAAAAAAAAAAAGAAAGTAGACAAATTTTATGTTTTTGAGTGTTTGGTGTAATTTTTTGGAAAGTGTGAAAATTTTGTAAAAGTTGAAGAAGTTGGAGATTTTAGATATGAAAGAAATTTTAAAAAATTACAAAAAATAAGAAAAATTAAAATTTTGTAGTTAAACTTAACACTCCCAAATGCACACTAAAACTTGAAAAAAAATTGAAACGTGACCCCATATAAATGTTTGTAATGTTTTAGACAGAAAATAAAAATTGTGTAATTGGATAAAAATATAAATAAAAAAAAGTTAATCTATGCTTATCTTTGCTTGATTTATGAAGTGTTTAAATGTTACAAAGTATATTTGGCAATAAACCTCTATATGTTATTAATTAATATATTTTTTAATTAATAAAAGATAACATTAATTTTTATTCGTTATTTAAAATTTTAATAAATTAAATTAAAATTTTGTCTTAAAATAATACATAATTAGTAACAATGTGATTCTTAAATAATTTTATTTATATTAAGAATTACAAAAATTAAACAAATAAATAAAGAAAAAGAAACTAATATTTTAATACTTTAGAGATTAATTATAGAGACTATGATGCAGTTATACATATCAAAGAATCATATAATTTCATTTAAAATTATAAAATGAAAAAAAAAAATCTATACATTTCTACTTTATGTACTTAGTGTAATTTATTTAGTTTTGTTTTAAGGATATTTTTATCATTTCGCACAAATCCAAACCATGGGGTCTATTTTGAAGCTTATGAGAGTTAGGTACATAAAAGCTTCTTCAAACTATTTTTGCTATATTTCTCTATGGTTCCCTCTGCATAAATAAAGATTATAAATAAAATTTTATATAGCCACAATTTTTCTCTATACCATGAGTGAGAGTGGCAAATAAAATTTTAGAAGATACCGTCCTCCTTTTACTTATAGGGTGTTTGGAAGTTAAAAAAAAACTTAAGTTTTGGTATTTTTTTTTTTTGTACTTTTTTGTGTGTTTGGTTGAACTAAGTGGAATTTTTAGTATTTTTTAGTAACTTTTGGGTGTTTGGTAAATTTTTTACTGTAACAAAGTAAAAAAGTTGTAATTTTTAGGTGTTTGGTATGTTTTTTACTGTAGCAAATAAAAAAAGTTGTAATTATGGAGTAGTACTTTTTACTGTAGCAAATTAAAAAAGTGAAAAAATTTGTGGTTTTACCAAATAAACAAAAATTAACTTTTGGTATTTTTTTGCTAATTTTTGAGTTGCCAAACACCCTCTTAATGGAGAGTTTAAAAATGAAAAAACATATTGGAGAACAAGCCTCATTAATTTTTTTATTTTTTATTTTGGCTGAAAGTGATGTTTGATTACATTGTCAATTTTTTTTTTTTTTTTTTTGTTTTCTCTATGGAAACAGAAGTAGAAAAATTATTTGATACACATATGTTTTCAAAAATTAATAAAAAAAATGCTTGACGACCAAAAACAAAATCATGTTTTTAATATGTAATCTATAATATCAACATTCTCGTGTTATGCTTATACCACATATTCAATCTGTGCGTCACTTCTAAACAAGGCAGAATTAATCTTTCGAGTCATTGGATACAAAAATTACATGTGTTTTGAACGAATATGAAAATGTTTTTATAATGTATTATTAAGAATAATTATGATATATAATTAAATTTTATAAGAATAATTTTTAAAAAATTAAAATTATTTAAATAAATTAGTAATTATTTTAATAAATTATTTTATAATGTATATATATTTTACTAGTGACAGGTGCCCCCACACCCCCCATTTGTGATTTCGCCTATAATTCTGAAAAATAAAATAAAAATCTGTACATCAGCAGCCCACATATCGAGATCTAGTCAATGGTACAAACTATTGTGCAAGTTTTACATTCATACATGAAAAATAATAAAATATAAATTATCTTACACAAAATATATCTGAAATATAAATTTAATATTATTTAAATATTTTTAATACACATACTGACAGTGTTCTCTACCTTATATTACTTTTAAACAAAAATTACATTCTTATACTTTTGTTTCTAATCTAATTTCGAATCATGTGATTTTGTTTGTGATATATTTTTAGAAAAGAATAATTTATAATTTCATATGAGTCAAACATTGTTCATAGAAGTTTGACTTCGGAAGCACTAGTTCAATATTTGTTATGCTATGAAGAATTTATGCAATATTCTTTTCTTTTCTTTTTCTTCTTCTTCTTCTTCTCCTTCTTTCATTCTTTTCCGCCATAGGAAAACAATATATAGTAGCAATTTCTAAAAAATTAACTAAGATTAACAAATTTTAATTTTACTTAACAATCTAAATTATAAGATTTACAAACAATTATCATTCCTTAAAACAGTTATTTATTAGAAATAGTTCTTATTTTTATTATTACCTTTTCGGGAGAAAAAATTAATAATAATTGGAATCAACTCTGATCGAGTGGGCCAAAAGAAAAACAAAAATGGAAAAGTGTAATGACTCTTTCACACTTCACATGCATTAGCCAAAGTGAAAAAAAGGCAGTACAGTACTTGTAGAGATGAGCACAAACCATGTATTATTATTTGCAAGGAAAAGGGAAAAAGTAACAGGGTAATGGATGTTCACACATATATAGAGAGTACTACGATAGTAGCGTACTAAGAAATTACACTCTGGTACAGTTAATTAATAGTAAAAGGAGTGTATCTATATATATATATATATATCTCCTATGGACCTCCAACAGCAGCTGCAAAGAGAGTTGTCCTCATTGTTGTCTGGCCTTCGGACGCAAGTGAGAGTGATCAGGGTACGTGACAGCAGGCCCTAAAGCTCTCCCCCGGGGGGTTCTTATTTCATTATCCTTTAAAATTGGGAATTATGCATCTTACATGAAGAGATTGGTCGCAGTCGTGGCAGTGATAGAACCAGAGATCAGATTCAATGTCATCTTCACAGATTTCACAATAATATACAGCATGGTGATCTTTGTCTTTCGCGTTGGGAAGAGAATAGGTAAGAGTGAAAGGATGTTTGTCATATCTATGCTTGACGTATTCGGGCAAAAGAGCACATTGAATGCATACTCTGAAATCACAAGCCTCACAGATAAATGAATAGTAGCCTAGACCACTACCACATGCTTTGCAACCCCAACCCCACCTCAGAGTAAGGATATGTCTGTCATGAGATTTATGCCGAATGCCAACGGGTAGTCCAGCACACTTGACGTCCATGTAGAAACCACACTCAACGCAACCGAAAAAACACTTATCCCACTTAATTTCACAACATCTACACTTGCGAGGAGTAAAATTTGGGGACTGTGGTGTGATTAAGAGAAGCTTGTGTTGTGGGTGACACAGGTGTTCCAGTTCATTGGGTAACGTTGCACACCATTGATGGAGGAAGAAATTGTTATTGCATTCCGATTCAGCACAATAGTAAAATGGCTTTCCATTGGAGATGGTGTATCCGCACCCATTGCATAGTTTATTTTCCGGTTGCTTGCTCACAATGGTAATGGAGGAGGAGGATGACTCACCGCGGTGGTCTATCTGCAAATTTTTAGAAAAAATCAACCTGTGCTGATGAATGAAATCAGGAGTACTGATAATCATCTGGCGATTGACCACATCATCGTCTGTGGATTTCTTCGCCTGTGAACTGATCCTCTTAATTAGTTGGGCTGTCAAATCATCAGTTGCAGAATCAATATTGATCCATGGCAACTCCATCACATTTGCGTCAATTATTTTTTTAGCTTTACTTTTTGCTTTGCTGTCACTGAAACCAAAAAATGAATGTATAAACGTCAAAATCAAAATGACAAAGAAATTAAGCGCATACATAAAAAAAAAAAAAAAATTGATATAAAAGATTTCCACCAAAAATAAAAATAAGAAAAGTAGCTTAATTAGAGACAGACATTTCAGACTTTGATAAGTTAATGTTTTCATGGAAAAAAGTACAATTATGTTATTTTCGACTTAACTACTTCAATTTCTTATGCTTTGTTCTGCATATTTTAGAGTACTTTCGAGAACCATTTAATTAAGGAAGGAACCTAACTAATCAAAAATGAAAAAAAAAAAAAAAAAAGATAATCATTCCAACATAAACTAATATAAAAATTAATTAAAGAAAAAGAGCAAGCTACAGGGGCAAAAACATTAACCTGAAGTGCTCCATCTCCGATGTTGAGCATCTTGTATGGACTAAATATTTGCATTCAAGTTTAGGACAAAAATAAACCCATTGATTTCTTTTTATTTGTTGAGAACAGATTTGACAGAAGGGGAAAATAACAGAATACCGATAAGAGAAGCGAGGAGTCAATATATAACTAAAGGTGTAAGATGATTCTGGTATACATTGAAGGAGAGTGAGAGGGTGATCATGAGCCCCAAGTTTAATAGTGGGGGGCAAGGAAGCACATTCTTGGTTGACCCAGAATCCACATTCAGTGCATAGAAAGGACTTGCCATTGTGTTCTGTGTTGCAAGCATTGCACAAAAACATGGTCGATCGATCTAGGCAGACCAAATTGTGTGTGTGATTTGCGTGCTCAATCACCTGTTGAAACTTTAGTACCATTGATGCGCACTTCATGTCAACTATAAATCGACATGGATAACAAAAATAATGGAATTTATGTCCTATTTCTTCTCCACATACTTCACATTCCTCATAAGCTTCCCGTGACTCGAAACACAATCGAAGTAGATGTTTTGGGTGACAAAAATGGGTAATTTCATTGGGAAGTTCTGCACATAATTTGTGTAGGAAAAATAAGCAGCGCTCGCAAGCATAAAAAGGGGCTAAGATTGGTTGTCGCCACGCAGAACAGAAAACACCTTCAACATCCTCTTCAAAGAGGATCAATGGGTGAAAATGGTAAGGGTGTTTTTTCTCTACTTTCTCTCTATTGTCCATCAAACAATTTTGAAAAAAGGTGCAAGAAAGACTAAAGAGTAAAGGCTTGAAAATGGACAAGTACATGAATTAATTACCATTCAATTATCTCTTCTTATAATAGATATTACTTATGCCTTTCTTAAACTTGAGGGTGGACAATTCTTTCTTTTGTTAACCGTAAGAATCAGAACCATCCACCATCTTTACTTGGTCGTGGAGTAATGAATAACTTTTTTTTCTCAAAATTAAATTCATTCAATCATACTACCATAGAAATTGTACTATGCATTACTTCTGATAATAATCGACAAGATTTACCCAAAAAAAAAAACAAAACAAAACAAAACAAAAATGATACCTCTTTGCCCTTGATAACTAAATGGTTTGAAATCCAAATTAGAATTACATTATGTCTATTTGTCTACATTAAAATTAATAACTATACATCACAAGATCCTATTGCCCCATTTGAAGCTCCCAAATTTTTCAAAAAACTTCAAAAACTCAAAAAGTTTTCAAATTTCTTCCAATCAAATTTTATCACATATCACTTTTTACGCTAACTTTTAATTTTTTTTTAACTTTTTTGAAACTCTAAACACCACCTTAATCGTAAAACAACTTAATGATAATATAGCAATTTAGTATGGAGGTGTCACGTTGGTATAAGAAAAAAAAATTAAATCTATTTCTATGTTCTATTTTAGTTTACGTCAAATATATCTAAAATATATATTTATTAATATAAATACATACTTAACTGTTTCTGATAAATATTCTACCAAGAATAAGTGCCTTAAAAGTTGTGATATTAGACAAAAAAATCATTGATTTGTAATAGTAAATTTTGTGTCCATAAAAGTTGAGACTTTATGAGCACTTCAATACTTGTTATGCCTAGTTGAATTTATGTAATTATTTTTCTTTCATTAATTCTTTTTCACCACGACAAACAATATATATAGAAAAAAAAAATTAGAAAACTTAAGTAGCATTTACAAGATCGGCTGGGATTCTTTTCCCAAGAAATTATATTTTTAATGTAGGTTGAGTGTGATTATATGGTTAAAAAGAAGAAAAAATGAGAATAACCTTCAAATTAAATGATGTCTAGTTATTTAAAATGAGGGGATCATTTTCATAAGGATAAGGCACAAACTTTGTTGTTATAACTTCGTGGTTCAAGTAATGGACATAAGCAAAAGAAATGATTGAATCCACAAAATTATTATACCTAGTATTTAGTGTCAAAAGTATCGTTTCCTATGAGATTAGTAAAGTTGTAATTTTGTGATTCAAGTATCGAATATAAGTAAAAGAAATGACTAAATTTATGAAACCGTCATGCTAAGTACTCAATGCCACATGCATCGTTCCCTAAATGGTTAAACTTTAGGTACCTAGATACTTGTGATTTCATTTTTGTGTATCTAATTTCATAGGTTTAAAAATAGGTAAAAGTATTTTTTGTGGTTTGAACTTTATACACCAACTTACTTTGCTGTCAAATTTTTCTTTAATAAATAACTACTGACCTAGTTGACTCTATGAATTGACCAAGATATCTTGAAATAAACCCAACACATTATACTATAAATATAAAATGAAGATATCCAAATTATTTTTTTATTATTTAATATATATATATATATATATATAGCAATTAAAAACTATTTAAATTTTAAGAAGGTTGGTCTTTAACCTAAAATTTGTTTGACATCAAAAAATATATGTATTAATATTGTTTTCTTTTACCAACTATTAAAAAAATTTTAACCCAAAAATTTTGAATCCGATAATTAGTCCCCCTAAAGTTTTAAAAAATAGTAGATCATAGTTTTAAAAATACTAATAGTACAAAAAAGAAAAAAAATTGGGTTAAGAAATTTTAATGCGATAGTTATAAAGTTCAAGAGAATACCATTAATACATATTTTTTTGAATCAAAACTTAGGTTATGGACTAATCACCCTAAAATTTAATTTTTTTCTTAATTGTTAACATATTAAATGAATCATATAAGTTCATTTACATTTATAAAGTGAAAAGAATTTATACATTTCAATTTTATATACAGAGTAAATTTATTTGGTTTTGTTTTAAGGATATTATTGTAGTTTCACACTATCAATTTAGTTAAAAATTAATTATCAAATGAAAATTTAATAGTGGGAGAGTTGGTATACAAAATCTAAACTAAAAATACATGAAAAATAGGTGTACAAAACCTAGACCACAAGAATTCTAAGTGAAAATTACCTTTTCCCAAACCGTTTTATTTTGTTTTCAAAGTTATATTTTCTTATGAATTTTCTCTGTCATAAATGAGGGTTATAAGTAAAATTTTAGAAGCCCAACCATATGCAACTACAATTTTTCTCTGCCATAGTTGAGACATACAAATAAAATTTAGTGAGGTCAAGTGTTCCACTTATGATTTCAAAAAATAAAATAAAATAAAGTGCGTAAATATTTATACATAAATTTAATGAACACATAACCAGCCAAAATGTAGAGAACTAGGCCTATTTGGAAGTTAGATTTTTAGTAATTTTGGGTATTTTTTTGTAAAAGTAGGTGGATGAAATTTTTTGTATATTTGATAAAATAAATAAAAAATTTTTAGTAAATTTTGATAACTTTTAAGTGTTTGGTAAAATAAACAAAAAATTTAATTTAGTAACATTTGACAATTTTTAAGTGCTTGATAAAAATTTTGGTAACTTTTAAACTAGATTAAAGTGAAATGACTACTATACCTCTTACTAACTTAGCAAAATTAGTGTTTTGACAACTTTTATTGTTTTACCAAACACCTAAAATACTAAAAGTTGATTTTTTTTACTCCTCCAAACGGGGCTCATCGATGCTCAAATATTTTCTTTCTTTCTTTTTTTTTTCAAAAATATAATGAACGGACACATAAATTTTGACAAAAAAAATTACCCAAAAAATATGAGTACAGTACATACTTTAAATGATATATTAGTATATACATATATAATTATCTCAAAATTATCAAAATTTTAAAATAATTTCAGATTTTTTAGTTCTTTCAATTTTATTATTGTCCATTAATTTGCTTTAGTATAACAAAAGTGAAGGGTGTTTGGGCCAATTGACAATAATCGTGATAGTAATCGCATCAAATCGGGTGTTTAGAAAACAATTCCGTGGTTCCCATCCCCACCCTCTTGACAGAGACATGTCATATTTGTTAAGAAGAGGAGAAAATGAGAATAACTTTCAAACAAAATGTATTCTACTTATTCAAAATGAGAAAATCATTTTCAACAATAAAGTAAAAGCATATATAAGGCACCATCATTGTTGTTATAACTTTGTGATTCAAGTAACGAATATAAGTAAAACAAATAATTAATCTTATAAAATCATCACGCCAAGTATTCAATCATCCCTTCTTATAGTAGATATTACTTGTGCCTTTCTTCGATTTGAGAGTAGATACTTTTATCTTTTGTTAAACTGTAAGAATCAGAATCACCTACAACCTTTACTTGGTCATGGAGTAATGAATAACTTTTTCTCTCTCAAAGTTAAATTCATTCAATCTTACTATCATAGACATTGTACTATTCATTACTTTTGGTAATAACCCACAAGCTTTATAAAAAAAAAAATTGATACATTTTTATCCTTGATAAGTAAATGGTTTGAAACCTAAATCAGAATTACATACTGTAGTTCTTTGTCTACATTAAAATTAATAATTATGTATTACAAGATCTACCTCACTAAGTTAGCTATAGCTCTATTGCTCCGTTTGAAATTCTAAAATTATTTTTTATTAAACTTTTTTTAGAACTCCAAACACCACCTTAATCATAAAATAACAAACTTATAAATATAACAATTTAGTGTGGAATTATTGTACAAATTAATGTGGACGTAAAACGTTCATATATGAAAAAGAAAATTAAATCTATTTCCATGTTCAATATTAGTTTTACACCAAGAATATCTAAAATATATATCTATTAATATAAATAGATATTTATATATTTTTGATAGGTACTCTGACAGGAATCAACGTCACAAAAGTTGTGATGCTAAAAAAAAAATAATTGTGTATTTGTACGAGTAGATTTTGTGCCTATAAAAGTTAAGATTTAATTTACGAACACTTCAATATTTGTTATACTTAGTTGAATTTACGTAATTCTTTTTTTTTTAATGTAGATTTGTTGTCATTATATAGTTAAAAAGAAGAAAAAATGAGAATAAACTTCAAATTAAATGTTGTCTATTTGTCCAAAATGAGGAAATCATTTTCAATTATAAATTGAAAGCTTGCATATGGTACCAGCATTGTTATTATAACTTTGTGATTCAAGTAATGAATATAAGTAAAAAAAATTAATGATTAAGTACAAAAAGTCATCACGCTAAGTTTTCAATTTCAAAAGCAACTTTCTTTAGGAGATTAGTAATGTGTTTACTTTATGATTCAAGTAATGAATATAAGTCAAGAAAAAAAAAAAAAAAAAACTAAGCTCATGAAGTTATCAAGCCAAGCATTCAATGCCAAAAGCATCGCTTCCTAAATGGTTAAACTTTATTTAGACACTTGTGGTTTTACGTTTGTGTATTTAGTTTAATATATTTAAAAATAGGCGGATATATTTTTATATAGTTGGAACTTTATATATCAACAAACTTGTTATTAAATTTTTCTTTAATAAATAGCTATTGACCTAATTGATTATATAAAATGATTAAAATACTCTGAATCTAAATTTTAATGAAAAATTAAAAAAAATAAAAAATCAACTTTGTCTCAATCAAACTATTGCCATGCGTACCTTATTATTATTATTATTATTATTTATTTTCTTTTACATAACCAAAATCTCGATATTATTAATTTAATACACATGAGTTTGACACCGACTAAGCCGAAATTGGTGAATACATTATACATACACACACACACAAACTAGCTTGTGATCGCTTTGGCCTCGTAGGACTTTTCAACATACAACGTTACATCCAAAGAAGTCGACATTGACCTCCTCCACGTTGCTATCACGGCATAGTCATAAACTTTTTCCTTTTTCTTTTTTTTTTTTTTGTTTTTTTGTCTTGTGGCTCCGACGAAGAAAATTGAAAAGTACAATTCACACCTTTCCCTTGACGCAGTCAAGTCAACCCACCCCAGATTCCTGGAAAATACAGTACTCGATCATTTTCCACGACACCAAAAAATCACAGGAAAGAAGAAACAGAAGACTTCGAGGGCAGCAATGATTTTATTGCACAAATTTCCAATCAAGTGGATTGCAAGAATAAAAGTTCACACTCGTAATTGTGTTATATATAACCCAAAAAAAAAAAAAAAAAGATCACTTTCAGCAAAAAGTAATTAATAACTAACAATAACAAAAACAATACAAAACATATTTGGGTTTTTAAAACATGTTTTAGAAAATAAAAAATAAGTTTATATATAAAATACAAAACAATCAAAAGTCATCGTTTTAAGATTTTCTAACAAAAAATATAGACAATCTCAAAACATGAGAAATAAAAAAATCAAGCCAAATGTATTTTCAGTATTTATAGAATATGAAACCTAGAATAAATAAAAAAGAAATACAAAATAGAAACAGAAAATAAAAAATAAGTTTATATATAAAATACAAAACAATCAAAAGTCATCGTTTTAGGATTTTCTAACAAAAAATATAGACAATCTCAAAACATGAGAAATAAAAAAATCAAGCCAAATGTATTTTCAGTATTTATAGAATATGAAACCTAGAATAAATAAACAAGAAATACAAAATAGAAACAGAAAATAAAAAATAAGTTTATATATAAAATACAAAACAATCAAAAGTCATCGTTTTAGGATTTTCTAACAAAAAATATAGACAATCTCAAAACATGAGAAATAAAAAATCAGGCCAAATGTATTTTCAGTATTTATAGAATATGAAACCTAGAATAAATAAACAAGAAATATAAAATAGAAACAGAAAATAAAAAATAAGTTTATATATAAAATACAAAACAATCAAAAGTCATCGTTTTAGGATTTTCTAACAAAAAATATAGACAATCTCAAAACATGAGAAATAAAAAAATCAAGCCAAATGTATTTTCAGTATTTATAGAATATGAAACCTAAAATAAATAAACAAGAAATACAAAATAGAAACAGAAAATAAAAAATAGTAATACAAACCAAATGCAAATTTAAGTTTTATTTTTTATTTTTATTTTCTATTTTGATCTTATTTTTCATTTTATACTTTTGAAAATAAGAAAAATAATTTAAAACTTATTTGATTATTTGTGTTTTCAAAATTTGTCTTAGAAAACAGAAAATAGATTTATACATGAAATAAAAAATGACAAAAAGTCATTTTAAGAGTTTTTAATCTTAAATAAGGAAATTTTCAAAATAAGAAAAAGCGAGTATTTTCTATTTTCTTGTTTTGAGATTTTTAACATATAAAATAAAAACAGAAAACAGAACATAAAAAGTAAACCAAACGACACCTTAATAATAATTTTTTATAATTAACCAAATATTAGACTTGGGGAGACTAACATTACATTTAATGTTAGTTATGTGATATCAAATTATGAGATGTTCAATTAAATTTGGCGGTTTACAATAAAAATAGTAATTTTTAAATTTATTTTTTTGTTACGAATTGTCAGAATTTCAATCAAACAACCTCATATCATATGTCAAACATGAAAAATAATATTATCCACCCTTTTCTCAAATATTGGCTCACCGTTTGCCCACTTCCTTACAAGTTTGTTCTCTACAACTTACATTTGACTGTCCTTGACTCACAGCCCCATCGACATCGTCACCGGAATTCCAATCGCCGGCATAGTAGAATTGGGTAGCGGTGGTCTTCGATGACATATTTGAGGAAGTAGTGCTAAAGAACCCTCCTCCAACCTCACTGCAAGGTTGACAACCCCCTGACTTCTGGAACCGTCTTTTGCCCGTAGCCGGTAACTCAGGTGGCGAACGGAACCCGCCGGCGATAGCCCATCTGCGATGTCGGAGGCCGGAATATGACACCAACCCAGTTGGGTCTGACCGCCGGACGAACGCTTGGTATTCAAGTGTAAATATATAAAAGACCGTGTTTGGTATAAGAAGGTGGCCGGATCGATTGGAAGCCGGAACTTGTCACCCCAAGTGGGGTTGACGCCGCCTTGATCGTCGACCCTTGTCTTGTACTCGGTGGGGCTGGGCTTATTTAAATCGCCACCGCTGGCGGCAGCCGAGGCGGCGGCTCTGTATGAACATGGCGGCAGAGTGAGAGTGACAAATGGTCGGAGACGGTGGGAGAAGAGGGCGGAGGATTTGGTCTTGAGACCTTCAGCTGATATCACTGTGATCTCCATATCATAAAATATATCACCGTGATATATATATATATATATATCAAACACTGCTGCATAAAATCTGCTATATGAGTGTGTATATATATACACATGGAGATAAGAAGATAAGAGCATAATTAAAGTGGGTGAGACACTGTGATTGAGAGAGAGTTCTAGGGAGCTTCGGAGGTTACTCCCAGTGCAGCTTCGTTTTGTGGAAATAAAGCGGCTGGGGACGGGAAATTTAAAACGTCAGTAGTTTCGCGGAGGCCAGTTTTTTGGAAGCTTCTTGCAGATTGAGGTTTGGACTTTCGGTACCACTGAGGTCAAACTCTGCCACTTTGACAAAAAAGGACAAGTGGCAACAGCCGTGGCTGTGTCTCTTTCTCAGTCACTGTCGCACAACCCCCGTATTTGGATAGACCACACCGCCCGGGTTTGACTGCCCGGAAACGAGTGGGTTGGATATCGAATCTTCCATTAGTAACCCGCGGGGGAGGTTGTGGAGGAGTTTTGGAATAACAAAAAGTAATAAAATTAAGTAAAAATTATAAATTTTTAACTCGTGCAGTTAAATTAAAAGTATATAATTTTTAAAAATATTTAATATTTTTTAGTGATTTTTAGAGTTGTATAAATTAATAAAAATTTATAAAAATTATAATCTTATAATTTATGTAATAAATAAAAAATTTTAATTTTATAAAAATTTATAGAAGGTTGTAAAAATGTACGTAGAGCACCAAACATCCTAATATTGTTTGAAATTTGATTGGACATCAAACATGGATATTGAAAATGCTTATCCAACTAGTTTAATTTGTCCTCTTGTGGAATTAATGATGAAAATTAGGAATGAAAATGAATCCAACTTCTTTTGAATTGTTTGGTTCCGGCTCAAGCTCAAATTAAGCTTTATTTATGGTTTATTTAAAATAGAGTACTTCAAACTCAAATTTAAAAAAGTTTAGCTCGATAACTTATGAGTTGGCAGAATAAAATAAGATATTATATATTTTATAACTTTTTATAACCTTTTATTTTTTATAATATTTTATTTATTATATTTTAAACTAAAACGATACTGTTTTAAATTAATTGAATTATTTTTAAGGTGATATCGAGACTAAATTCTTATTCATTTAGTAGAGCTTGAGCATATATGATAGTTTGAACATAACTCAAGTTCGAGCATAATATAAATAACTTAAATTAAAAAATTTTAACTCGTTTCTACCATTGATGAAAATATAATATTACTTATATATTTTTCTTTAAGAACACCAAGTGGGTCCTTGAATAAAATATTATGATTTTAACCAATTCACAATCTATTTTTAAATGCAAGCTCAAAGAGGGAGTTGTTATCGTTTTTTTCTTTTTTTTTTTTTTTAAAGAAGGTTAAATATGAAAAAATTCATAATTAATTTTTCTGTAACCGAAAATTGAAAATTTTAAATTCAAAAATTGGCTTTTTTTTAAATTAATTAAATTAAAACAAGTTCATTAATCACGTACTTATGTAATTAACTAGGATTTAAATTTTTAATTAAAAGTTACATATAGATTGTATACATAAATTAAAATAATGCAAAAAACTAAGGCATGCAAGACTTGAGATTTAGAAAGAATTTCGAAACATTTACGCTCTATTTGAAAACATTTCACTCTTAAAATTGATTTGATATTAAAAAATTTAATTTGATTTGATAAATTAAATTTTTTAATTAAAACACATGTTTGAATTTAAAGACTGAATTGGATCGATTTAAGAAAAATATAAAATTTGACGATATTAATAGCAAATAAAAAATATAATAAATATGATATATGAGAATAAATTTGTCTACTTACTTAAATGATTTAAGAAAAAAATGAATTATCAGCAAAATCTATTATCCTGGATTAAATTTCAAACGATATATAAATTCCAGGACTTAAATTATAAAATCAAATCAAATCTAACTCATAAAATATTATTTTAATTACAAACATAAGAATTTGTGAAATTACTCAACAAATGAAATTAAATCCCATCAAATTTATCATTCTAAATAGTGTGTTAATAAACTTTGCTCAAAACTCTTGCTATAGTCTAAAATTTGAAATTTGGAACATTTTTTAACATTTTTTTAAAAAATATTTGATATTACACAAACATATGGCCATACATTATTAATAATTAAATTTGTAAAAAAATATATTTTAAAAATAAAAATATTTTAAAATTGAATAGGCTATGAGGATCGCCCAAGCCTAGGATCAATTAGGGCTTGGGTAAAAGTAATTATTACATAGACACAGTTTATGTGTGCCCAATCAAAAGAAATTAAATATATTCTATACAAATATGAGTCACGCAACTTTATATATTTAATTTCGAGTAGTTGAGCATACGTAAACTGGATCTATACAATAATTACCCACTGGGTAGGCCTTAAACTTGGCCTTTTGAATTCAGTTCGGCCCTTGAATTTATGTAGGCCTGACGCTCTGTTTGGAATGGTAGAATTTATTAGGGTTCATTTGGTTACTTGTATTTTTAAAATTTATTTTTGAAAACAGAAAACGACTTTATACATGAAATAAAAAATGATAAAAAATTATTTTGAGAGTTTTTAACAAAAAATGAGGAAAATATCAAAATAAGAAAAACAGAGTATTTTCTGTTTCCTCATTTTGAGTTTTTTAACACATAAAATAAAAATAGAAAACAGAAAAGTAAACTAAATGTCACCATATTTTTTTTAAACCATCTAAATAAGTAAATAAATTTATCTTCATATATCATATTTAACATATTTTTTATTTACTATTAATATAGTCAAATTTGATATTTCTCTTAGATCAAATTAATTCAATTTTTTAATTTAAAATGTGTCACAAATATTATTTATCAAATTAAATTAAATCAAATCAAATCAAATCAAAATTTTGTTTTAAAATCAAATTAATTTTAAGATAAGAATGTTTTCAAATGGTGTGTAAAGGCTAAGCCTAAGTCTAAGCTCGATCCATCGAAAACAGGCAAACTTGAGCCCATTGACATTACTAGATTACTAAGATTAGAATGACGTGGCGGCAGATGCATTATGTGTTAATCACTTTTAAATAATTACTTATTAATGAAAATTTTGAATACAAAAATATAGAAGGTGTTTAGCAATCACCAACTTTCTCTACCTTTTTACTAATTTTTAATTTTTTCTGATTTTTTCCACTAAAATTTATCAATTATATATATTCTCTAACTTTTCTTTAACTTTTACCATTTTTTTACTAAACACATAATTATTTTTTTAAAAAATAGCACAGTGACAATACTAGAATAAAGTTACAAAAATTTTTACTTTTTACCCATAATTGTGACATCATTCTTACACATATTTCTGACTAAAATTTTTCATAGATGTTATCTTTTATAGATTCTATTCATGTATCCATTAATCCAAAAAAAAAATTTAATTTAAAATTAATTTCAATTAAAAAAATAATAACATAAATCGTACAAACATGAACAGAATAAAAAAAATTAAATCACAAAAATAAAACATGGTAAGAGTTTTTGTATGCGTATACTATAATAACGAGAAAATATAGGGCCTGTTTGACTGCACCAAATTTCACCAATTTTAACTAATTTTTGTACTTTCTTCCAATCAAAATTTTTCACCTATCACCTTTATGTCACATCTTTCTACTTTTATTGTACTTTTTCCTTCACTTGTTGTCTACCAAACACCCCATAGTATATGATGAAATTTAATGAAGTCTTGTTCCAACGTATCATATGTTTTTATTTTTGTTTTTATTTCAAATTGGTTTCTGCAAACTGCCAAATTAAATATTTAATTTCACTTTTTGATTTTATAATCTTCATCATGAGTACTTATTGTATTTTTTAATTTAATTTTCTTCTAGTAATTGCTATAACTTATACTAGCTTGATATTCGCATGTCACGGTAGGTTTTTGTATTATATTCAAATTCATGATACTTGAAAACAGGCATATGTAATGAATAATTTTAAACATTAAAAAAGATTAAAAAAATTCTTTGAAATACTTCGAATCGTGGCAAAATTGCATACTCTATACTGACCCAAAAAAAAAAACAAACAAACGTGCAAGACCTGTTGATTCATCAAACAAAAAATATAGATCAAAAATAAGACACGTGTCGAGCTACTAATAATCTCTCGTAAAAATAATATTTAATGTTCAAATACTAAAAAATAAAAAATTTCAAATCCCCGGAGCAATACCAAAATGATCAACTATAAACATACAAGAAAAAAAGAAAAAAGGAAAAAAAAATGGTACACAAGTCGATCTTTTAGACAAAAAAAATAAAAATAAAATATTAAAACATTGGACGGCCAATAATTTCTCATATTTTTAATGTAAAAAGAATATTTAATCTTTAGATACTCAAAAATAAAAAAGAAAAAAATCTTTCAAATACATTTAATAATAGTAAAATAATTTATTATAAATTTATAAAAAAAATAAAATATTTGTCGATTATTTAACCAAAACACAAGATATACATTAAATAAAATAAATAATTAAAGAAACCCATGTCAAATAGCATATAATCTCACATGAATTAGGTTGTATTTGGCAAGTTACTCAGTTTTTTTATTTTTATTGTTTTAAATTATCAAATTTATTCTCTTACATTTTAAATTTTTTTTTAAAATTATAAAGGACAAAAATATTAAATTAATAAAAACTAAAGAATTAATTACTAAAAATAAACACAAAATAAAGCTAATATATATATATATATATATATATTTGTCCAAACTCTAGCTCAAATAGAAGTATAGATTTGTAGAACAAGAACATCAATCATTTCATTTCATGCTCAATCTGAAAATGATGAAGCATCACCACATGATCCTTTTGGAGAGCCTGTAACCCGAAAACAGGGCACAAGCAGCAAAAACAAGGAAAGCAGCAAAAGACATAATAACAGAGACGATGGCTGCCTTCTGAAGTGTCTCTGTTTCCCTTCTCTGTCGGTATTGGATGGACAGCATTGTTATCGAAGAAGATGACATCAAAATGTAACCTGCCAACTGTTACATGTAAAAATTAGTTAAACAACTCTGACCATAGTAGCCACCAATCAATCTGAGCCTTTCATTAATGTGGGGCTTACATGATATCTACAAATAATGAACAGTTTAGATGGATTAGAGTTTGTTTGAGAAGAGTAGAGCTTCTATATATCAGTTTTTTTGGTTTTTTTTTTTTTTAAATACTAAATTTATTTTTTTTATATTTTAAATTTATTTTCAATACTAAAAGGTAATAATATTAAATTAAAAAAATAAAAACATTACTTACTAAAAAGTTAACTTTTTTCTCTTTTTCAAACACAAAAAAATTAACTTTTTAGTAGTTAATTGATAGGCAATTACCCAAAAAAAAAAAAAGAATTTTTTTCTTCTCAAACTAAACTTAATTGTGAGGCCTACGTGATCTTTCCAGACAATGAACAGTTTAAATGCATCAATTGTTAGTTTAAATGCATCAATTTCCACGTCAGACTTGTCCAATTAAAACAATGCATACAAAATGTTTAAAAAAAAAAATACAAGTTTGATTAGGTAATAGATTTGCTTTAACATGGATTCGAAATATAAATGAGTTGAATTTTAACCACGATTTCAAGTTTGTTTAGATTATTTATTTTAATCAGAACTATACTCGACAAATATAATTTGGATTATTAAATTATTCGAATTCAACACTGAATTCAAATAAAGGCTCACTAAAATTTGTCTCGAAATACTATCAAATCAAAATTAAATAATTCTTTTTAGTTCATTAAACTTAACAAGCTTGATAACTCAAATATTCCACTACTAACTTGACTCAATTCAGTTTATTTCATTTACACTCTTATGAACAAACTAGTATACATATTTTTAAAGAGAGGTAGCGATATTAGATCTTATTGTTGGAACTAATTTATAATTAATTCTCATAATTAATTTTTTAATTAAAATAGTCCGTATAAGAATTCAGATTTAATAGAAATTTATTTATTAAAGTTAATATTTGGCAAAATGCTATGAGTTAGTCTCCTAAATTATTCTACTTTGACAGACGATAGAGATTAAAGGGTTAATAAGAAGATTGGATCTCCTCTCTCATTATAAATAATGAGTGAATTCCATCAATTCATGCACAATAGAGTTTGAGTTTATAAGACAAGAGGAAGAAATTTAAATTTTCAAAAGATTTTATTTTTGGTTGAAGTAAAAGATTGAAGAATAATATTTTAATGTAATTTTTTGCGTTCGTATTATTTTACTATATATACTGTATACTACGTAAAACAAAAATACTTTAAACTTTTAAGAAATGCCCAGATAAAATATATTAAGTATTTAAAAGGATTAATGTACTGTTTTCGGTGATGTAAGTGGTACTAATAATACCACTAGGGGTATACAAGTTGGTGGGTTTATGAGCAAATTAGTATTAATATTAGTAGTAGTAGTTTTTAGGCAGTGAGGGAGTAGCAAATTACAAGTTACCTGGTCAAGAACAAAGCTAATGTAATCCGAAGTCTTATCTGATAGGAGAATGCCCTTGTAGGCAATGTCCCACACACCCTTAAAGAGTTGGAAGGCCGAGTAAAGGGAAGCCAGTGTGCCCACTATGAAGCTGTACCTGCACAGGGATCATATATATATATATATATATATTGACACAAATCCAACATGAAGTGGGACTCACAGACATCACTCATATATCGAAATAAATTTTCTACCAACCGCACGGATTACAAAATTACAATTTTTACGAATTTATATTAACTTTTATATTTTCAAACACTCTAATAATAAACTTATAGATAGAGGAATTGATGTCCCAAAACGCCATTTTGGTTGGGCCAGATTGGACAAATCCAACATAACCAGGTAATTGAATTAGAGCCCAGTCCAGTCATGTGCAAGAATAGATAAGGGGCCCAATTATTTTTTTTTTTTTTTGGGGAGGGGAGACTGACAAAAAGTTTGCTGTCAGCTCCGTATCATTACAGATATAGATTGTTCGATTAAAATTTAACAATCTGAATTTATTTAATTATTTTTTTAATTAAAAATATATAAAAATATTTGAATGTATTTAGACTATTAAGGCTCCGTTTAGAATAAAATAAAATAAAATAAAATCTTATAAATCTCTACAAATACAAATTGCGAGACAACAAAATTTAAATTCTTCACTTACTATACGAATTACGAGACCTTTACTTTTATAATTTTATTTTATTTTATACACTTTTATACAATTCTAAATATACCTTAAATTTTAATCCAAAAATTGAGAGATGTGATGTTACGGTACTGACATCAAACCCGATGTCACCTCCCAAGTCCTAATTGTACACAGGAGAACATTTGATACAATCGAGAGTCTCCTTAAAGGACATTTAATAATAAATTAATTAACTACAAAGAAATACATTTCATTTTCCTCTACTTTCTAGCAAAGCCAAATAAAATGAAATTAGAATGTTCCCTTCATTCCTCCATTTTTCATTTTTCTTTCTTTTTCTCAATTAATTCTAGATCCAAACAAAACAATAGAAAATTTCAATAACCAATTCTTTTATGTAAACGACTGGCTTACAATAGCTCTGGATAGTCACTGAAGCTGGAAGCCCCTTTGCCATTTGCCCGCTTTGTTGATGGAGCCGCGAGGGAAAGAGCAGAGGTGAAGGAGAAAAGGAGAGCCAAGAACCTAAGGAAGAGACTTGAAATATGCAGAGAAGGTCTAGAGCTCCACCTTGCAGAAGCAGCAGAGAACGAAAAGGGAAACGGCGTCGTTGGCAATGGCTGTTGTGCTTGTGTAGTAGTAGTAGTAGCAGCAGCAGGGGACAGATGAGCTGCAGCCAAGGGCTCAACTCCTCCTCCAGCCATTGATCCACAAGCAATCAAAATCACTTCTCTTTCTTCCTTCATTGGGTATTTTTCTTCAAGTGTTTGGAGGAAACTTCCCCAAACCCAACTCTCAATCTTTATTTTTGTTTAATGCCCATTTAGTTTCATAAGAAGAGGGTAACTTCTGAGTTCTTTCTTTCCTTCGTTTTGTCAAGTCCAAGGTCGTCCATATGAGTCAGCTTTGTCAACTATTAATATGGGCAATGTTTGGGTAACAAATATATGTTATAGAACACAAGGTGAAGTCCAATTATTAGAAGCCACTTAAGCGTGAAAGCTTTGTCTATTATCACACATGGGTGTGACCAGTAATTAACCCTTTCTTAATCTTTTAGAGGATAATATTGTAATCTAGTCACGGATATATTTCAAACGCGGAGAGATGACTCTAGAAGGAAATTAAAAATTTAAATAATCCAAACCAAGACTAGTAGTAAAACATGATTTGTTAAATTTAATGATTTAAAAAAAAAAAATTGTTTCAAAGTCAATACATTGGTATTTTCGGTCAAAGTTGAACGATGAAATCGAAGTTGATTGAATTGATCTTGAATTAATCTTAAATAATTTAAAATTATCATTCAATTTCAATCTACTTATTTAAAATCTGAGAATTGATCTTGAATCAACCTTAAATAATTTAAAATTACCATTCAAGTTTATTTCATTTATTTAAAATTTGATTAAAGTAAACTAATAGCTGAATTGAACTTGAAATAATCTCGAATAAGTGAGTCCCTTGTACAATTTTAATCACAGGCAGACCTAAAGAAGGCTCAGTGGGTGTAATTGCCTCCACGGATCTAGAAAATTACACTACAATTCTATTAATTTTGCTATCTTTTCCTATAAATTATATATTTTTTTCATATACTATCTCCACTTTGTTTTTATCTGTGCTCCTATATATTTTTTTTCATATTTTATTTCCGCTTTATTTTTACCTGTGCTCTTATTTATTTTAAAAATATAATTTTATCCCAACTTACTATAAATTATGAATCTGCTCCAGGTACAAACCCAAAATGCTCATACGTCAATTTTTCCTAACCAATGCACGAAACTGTGTTTCTTGAATACAAACACTTGTCGGATTGAGCCTTATCCAAATGGCGCTTCGGGGAGGCTGCCGTGCCAATTGCACATCAGCAAGTCGAAGTCTTTTTCTAATCGGATGACCCTAACCTCACAGAAAGGATCCAACGGCCTAGAAGATAAGATAAATTAAAGATAATTTTATAATCATATAAAATTTAGTCCACCTGCTGATTCCCTCCCTCTCTCTCTCTCTCTCTCTCTCTCTCCGTCCATCTCATCTCAAGGGGTGGTCTGTCACAATGGCTATGGAATAAAAAAAAATGGCTTGAGGCGGCACGGTGACAACAGGTGGTGATGGAGGAGCTTGCTTTAGGTGTAGTAATCGGAGGAGAAAAATAAATTTGGGAGCTAACAATCTCGATCGTTAGATCAAAATTTAACTATTTAAATCATTAAATTTTAATCCAATGACTTCTAATCAATGTTGACATAGTATTACTATGTCAACCTCCTCTTTCTCTCTTCTATGCTTAGTTTATTAGATTAATAACAGAAATAAATAATATATATATATATTTAAAATATTAATGCAAAGCATAATAATTTAAAGTAAAAGGTTTCACAAAAAAGATCAATAAACTGATTGTAATGTCATTTTAATTAAAAAAAAATACACCACATCATAATATAAATAATTTTTTTATTATAACATGTGTCAAAAATCTAGTAGCAGTTAAAGCTATTACACTGAAATGTATTAAGATAAAACAGAATCAATTGACGAAGAGTTTATATATATATATATATATATAGTTATGATGAAATATTCTGAACCCCAATGCAGTCTTTAAAGGGGTTAAGTATAGTTTGAAGTAACTACTGATGAATATGGCCATTGGAGCCTGAGTCTGTCGGGTACCCCTTGGGATTCTGCTGTGCCCAATTCCATTGGTCCCTGCACATCTCCTCAATCCCATATTTTGCCCTGAAAAAAATAGAGTCAAGTAAACTGTAAAATGTAGCAGATCATTCGCTTTCTTTTTCTTTTTCTTTTCTTTTTTTTTTTAAGGTGACAGATCATTCATCTCATAATCAAAATAGCACTATCTGATGTTTATATCCATGAAAATTAACAAATTTAGAGAAAGAAAAAAAAAATAGATGATTAGGAACTTACTTCCAACCAAGTTCTTTCTCAGCTTTCTTTGTAGAAGCATAAACCTCAATGGCATCTCCTGGTCTTCTTGGACATTTTTTGATAGGGATTTTCTGGAAGATAACAATTTTCAGTATTTTTTGAGCTTAGCTCTGTGTGCATGCACTGTATTAGTGTGCTGTGCAAGCAGAAGCATATGAGAGAGAGAGAGAGAGAGGACCAAAGACAGTCACCTTGCCAGATGCCTTCTCAAATCCAGCAACCATTTCAAGTACAGATGTGCCTCGACCAGTTGCCAAGTTGTAGGCAGTGCAACCTAATACAGTGCATGTTGAACATTAAAGATTACCCATAACATTGCCTTTCACCTAAAGAACGGTTTAACTGAAGGGCTCAAATGATCGTTATTATTAATTTTTTGTCGATGAATATGTAACTGAAGTACATTACACGTGCAATTAGATACAAATGCAAGAAAGTACCGGTATACTCTTCTGTAAAAAGCTTTCGAAGTGCAGCAATGTGACCATCTGCCACATCCATAATATGGATGTAGTCTCGTATCTGTTAATAATAGAAAAAATAGCATATAAGCGACAATCAATTTCTTTGGTCCTCCTCCTCTCTACATTACAGTCCAGAAAGCTATATAGAGCAAGGTGAAACACATAGTCAGCAAAAGCTGTTCACTAGGAAGGATCTGACATAACGACTAGAACAATAGCTAGCCTATCCCATGATTCCCATCCTAACCTCTTTGTTCTTAGCAAATAGATAAAAAGGTAAATAAGGCTATGTTTGATTGAAGAAATTGGATGATAAGGTATAGGTAATATCATAGGATAATATATGGCATTGAACATAACAAGGAATTAATTTGTTATGTAAGATTATTTTTTTAGTGTTTGGAAGGTAGGATATAAAGTCGTATAAAAGATATGATTTCACACATGAGATGTGACAAGAAATAATTTTGCACTTTTAAATTTTGGCAAGAAGCAAATCCAGGGGTAGCAATAACATGGTATTACTCATCCCCATTTTGGGATATAAGTCCAGTCCGGAGTTCTAATACCATAAACTAAATACCGGGCTAAAGTCAATTTGGTTAAAAATGGTAGACTACATCTCTAATCCCCCATACTATATGTGGTAAACAAACAATGCCTAAGAGTAACAACACCAATGGAGTTTACATACCGCGGTACCATCAGGTGTTGGATAGTCATGGCCATATACATTCAGTTCGGGAAATGTTCCAACAGCTACTTGTTGTATGTAAGGCATAAGATTGTTTGGAATGCCCCTTGGGTGTTCGCCAATTTTGCCACTCTCATGAGCCCCAACAGGGTTGAAGTACCTCAGCAAGATCATTCTCCATTCAGGATCTGCCTTCTGGAGGTCTCGAGCAATTTCTTCAAGAAAGTACTACTCAAAAGGCATAACAAGCAGGTTAGGAGAAGAAAACAAAACAAAGAAATTCCATATTCTGTACCAAGTACACCATTCTTTCTTCATGTTTCAACAGACTTGGAGCATAAAAAATCGTGAGTAGAAAAAAACAAACAAACAAGCAAACAAAAAACAAATTTGAGGGCATCACAGCATCATACCTTCGTGCGCCCATAAGGGTTCACGGGCCTTAACGGGAAACTCTCATCGCATGGCATTTTTTCAGGTTGACCATAGACAGTCGAGGACGAGGAGAAAACCAACTACATGCCCACAGAATCCTTCCGTCAGTAATTGACAAAGTGGGACAAACATTTAATGCAATGAATGAATGAATGCTTACATTGAAAGATAACAAGTGGCAGACATTTAGCAACTTCTTTGTCAAGGTTTCAACAGGATTAAATAATTACCTCCGTGAATTATTGTTTTCCCCCCCACCTCCGTTTCAACAGGTAATGATAGGTAGAGAGCAATTTCTACAGTCAATTAATTATGGGCTACTGGTGCTAAATGCAACTTTTGATTTCATGCCAGGTTGAATTACAAGAACAAGAACAAAAAATAAAAATTAAATTCAAGAGAAAATAAGAAGAAGAAATCTAATTGACAAAGACGCACATTCTTGCAGTTGTACTTTGCCATGGTGAGGTATAGATTGATAGAGCCGATCAAATTGTTATCAAAATATGGCATAGGGGAAACAACACTTTCAGAAACAGCTTTAAGTCCAGCAAAATGGATCACACCATCAAATCTGTATCATAAACAACCATTTTTTAGGGGGGAAAAAAAAGGGATGAGAGCTCCTGAGTTGAATATATATATACATATACGTATCCCAAAGCAGCTAATTTTTACCAAAGAAAAAAAAATGTAAATCTTAAATTCGAAAAATCACCATTCAGAAAATTGAAATCACATACTTCGTCTTAGAAAACAACTTCTCCAGATCCTCCTTATTCCTGAGATCACCCTGTAAACCAACACAAAATTAATACCAAATCAAAATCCTAAGATAAAAATTCCGAAAGGAAGTAGCAAATACCAAAATGCAGAATAATTTTCTTTCTCCCCCCTCCCTCTTGCAACCTTTTTTTCTTTAATTTTCCCAGGAAACAAACAAGCGAAAACGGAGGCGTGGTTCTTACAAGATGGAACTCGAGATTGCCGGACAATTCGGGTCCGACCAACTGCCGGACTCGTTCGACGGCCTCCAAAACGGAATTGTCGAGGTTGTCGATGATGGAAACCTTGTATCCCTCTTTGAGAAGCAGAAGCACGGTGTGTGAGCCAACGAATCCGGCCCCTCCGGTGACCAGAATCTTCTGATTACGCGACGCCATTGCAGAGAGGTGGAGAGAGAAAGTGACAATTTTAGAGAGAGAGAGAGAAATTCAGACAAATTGAGCAAATTTATGGGTCAGTGGGAACTTGGATAAGAACACGAAGTCATCGAGGAGAGAGGTAAGTTTGATCAGTTTTGTTAATTTCGAAGCTGCGTTGGCGCCCGCTATCAGGGATGGTATGGATAGAAATAAACGAGCCCTGTGTACGGCCTCGTTTCGAGGAGGACAAAAAAAAGCAAAGAAGAACGTCAATTTTGGTATTTTATCTAACGCTAAAAACCGTGAAACCAAAAATTGCTAATTTTGCTAAATTAGTAAGGGGTTAAATGGATAATAATTGCCCGAGTATTTTTTTTTTTTTTGTGTACTTTGGGGCTGTTGTCTTAAATTAATTATTTGTATTTAATGAAAACAAATTTAACTAAATTAATAACTTTTATTTGACTGTTATTAAAATACCTATTTTTGGGCTCGTTTAGAGTTAAAAAAATAAGATAAATTGAGATAAAATGTAGTTTAGGGTTAATTTTGGCGCTGATTTTTTTTTTGTTGAAAAATCACAAACCGTTGGAACAGTTTTTCAAATTCGTTCTCACGGATTCAAAAAAATTCAAAAAAAATAGCGACAATGGTACTCATTTGGAAGCTTTCGACACGAAGAATATAATTGTATAAAAAATTTACATATTCGGTTAACCTATTTTTAGATTTTTTTTTTTAGCGAAATATTGAAATTTTTTGAAATTAGTGATGACGGGAAAATTAGAGATAGATGGGTTGTTAGAAATTTATAGAATTTTTAGGAGATTTTTCTTATGCCAAACGAGCCCTTTGTTGAGTTGATGAAAAGTATAATGTTTTTTTTTTATTTTAACCAAATTTAAAAGTTATCAAAATTTTTTTGGAACACTTAAAAGTTATTAAAAATTACTAAAAATTTATATTTATTTTCACCAAATATCTTAAAGTTGGCAAAAATACTAAAAATTTTTATTTATTTTACCAAATATGCAAAAAATTTACCTATCGACTTTTGTCCAAAACAAATTACCCTAAGTTATTAAAAACTAATAATTGTCCGTGCCCAAAGACATATAATATAATTTGGCTTGTAAATAATTCAAATTTAAATTTATAAAACAAACCTACATAAAAAAACTGTAAAAATAATTCATAAAAATAAAAATTACTAATCAAAAGAGATTAAGATATTCATACAGTGTCTAATAAAGGTATAAAATTTTATTATTTATTACACATATTATCACATTTTTTAAAATGTTAATTTAAAAACTTCTATATAAAAAGTATTCAAAAAATTGGGAAGAATGAAAAAGTATGTTTTTATATGAAATGACTAAAAAGACAACCAAAGTAGAGGATAAAAAAAAAAGAATCTTGACCATTGAATAAATCCAATTATTGAAAATATCTCAAATTCAAACTTTTAAACTTCTGTATTATAAAAATGACACAAGGAGTGTAAATATGTATGTATTTAAAATTTAAATTTTAAGCACATTAAAATTAAAATTTTAATGTAAATGTTTTTTTAATAAATTTTTTAAAGAAAATTAAAGTTTAAATATATTCTTTTAAAATAAAAATATTTAGTTGACTTTGTCTAATAGGTATATGGAGAGGAAAAAAATCATATACCCCCTCCGCTATAAGCCCTCTCTCTTTATCTCATTCATTAAACCTGTAAACAACACCACGGAAGAACGGTGTTAGAGGTACAATCGATAATAGCTAGCTGAAAACCCTCTGACGCTCAAGTTAGTGTCGGGTTCCAGTAGAAGAATAGAAAAATCATAAGGCTCTAAAAAGAGAGAGTGATATAGAAAGAGAGAGAAAGTCACTGTTTAGAACCTACCTGCTACTCTTTTATGGCCTGGTTTCTGATTATATCTTTTCTATCAGGTCATGGAAAAGTGAGAAAGTGGAGGTTTCTTTTTCCCTAGTCTTTATGAATTAAGAACTAATAAGATGCCACGTGTTAAAGTGATTCTTATACTTATTTCTTGGCCCTCTAATTGCCCCCCCAGCTTCTACTCTTAACTCAATACTGAGATGAGAGTTGAAAGTTAATAATAGGTGTTGAACCCTCACTATCCAAAACAATAAAATAACATGTTGAAGTAGTAGTGCTGAGCAAACATATGAATGGGCAAATGTATGAATATACTTGGGAGCTGTATGCTATTTGAGTTCATATCAACCTTGAATGAGTTGAGATATTGAATATATTCCTTAAAGCCATGAGTAGTAAGCCAATATGTTTGGAAATCCTTTGGGTCGAGCCAACCAAAATACCACTACCTAGTCATATTGAGGCCTTGAGCTTCCTGCTTTATTGATCAAAGGCATAAAGTGCCAAGGCATAGATGCGAATGTGTCGAATATATGAACTTTGATTGAGGTGAGCCAAACAAGCAAATACATTGAATGTATAAGTTGAGCCAGAGTGCCAAAGTATAAATCTAAGCCGAGGTACCGAACTACACAAGGTAATCGCTATGGCCGATTTAAGTGGGTTAGGTGGCCGAACAGTAGCCTAGAGCCAAGTGCTATGGCCGACCTGAGTGAGTCAAGTGGTCGAACTATGACCTGAAGTTAGGTATGGCTATGGTCGATCTAAGCGAGTCAAATGGCCGAACCGTGGCCTCAAGCCAGATATCGCTATGACCTACCTGAGCGGGTCAGGTGGCTAAATCGAAGCTCTATCAAGCAGAGACCAAGCAATGCAAGCTACTCCCACGTAGTCGATAGAAAATCTTCTAGAGATCAGTTGCTGCTTGCTTGCTTAGTCATATCTGAGCATTTTATAGAGAGAAATGATAGAAAGTCTTCAGGAGATCAGTAGTTGTTTGGAAAATACCAAATAGTCTATTCACCAAGGAACTCTTCTATAAGAATATATCATTGATGCTTGCAAGAAAACAGATATTATAGTAAATAAATATAATATAATGTTTGGTAATGATCATTGTTTTCAGGTTTGAAAATGTAACTAAACACATGTTACTCATAACAAATTGATAGCTTTCAACATATGCCTAGGCATGGTGTAAGTATCAACTTAAATAGAAATGCCTTGATGCGTGAAATTACAATTATACATATAGCTATATGTGAAACTAATGCTCAGCCTAGCTATGTTAAGCCATATTTAGTTTATTCACCTGTTATATATATTAACACCTCTCGCCAATACATATTGCGAACGCATAGCCAATTTGAGTCATGCATGAAATTAATTATTATTCACATAAACACTTGACCATGTGACATCACCTCTGTTAAGAATTGAAACGAAACCAATGTTCAAACATAACGATAGTCTTTTATCGTAGCCTTTTCTTTGTTCGATTGTGTCCAAAGAAAGGCAAGCAAATAAGGCCGAACATGTTAATTTGATAGAAGTAACATTTGATAACAATTTAACAATTCGACATAATCTCTGGTTGATTAGTACTCCCATTCTCTTTACTTGAAGCAAAACATCCTTACCATGCAATATTGACTGTTGAGAAAAATATAACTGAATAGGGTATGTTTACATAGAGCTTCCATTGATTTGGCTATGGCTGCCCCCCAATCCATTCTTAACGCAACATTGACATAATCTTGTTTATGGAGTAAAGAGGTCCAAGTCCGATCACCTCTTCACAACACATTTTCTTTCACCAGTAGATATTTGGTGGGAGATTTTTCGATTCCCACAGATAGAGCCAATTAGAGAGAGAAAAAATCACATACTCTCTCCACTGTAAGCCTCCTCTCTTTATCTCCTCCATTGAACTTGTAAACAACATCACAAAAGAACGATGTTAGAGGTTCGATTAACGGCAGCCAGCCGAAAGCCCTTCGACGCCCAAGTTAGTGTTGAGTTCCAATAAAAGAAGAGAAAAATCATAAGACCCTAGAGAGAGAGAGAGAATCACCCTTTAGAACTTAGCTGCTCCTCTTTTATGGGCAAATTTTTTATCATGTCTTTTTTGTCAGGTCGTAGGTGTCATACCCTTATTTTAGGTTACATTTAATCCCTTAAATAAGGTGAACGCTACCAAATTCTCTACCTAAATATAATATATCAATATTATCTCAATATGTAAAATTTAAAACAAAAAGGCAAACAGAAATTATCTATAAAGCTCCAACATACATAAACTTACAACCTATAAAGCTCAACTAACCAAATATTAGTCCGACACCGTTCTAGCCTTAACTGCTTATACAAACCTTAAAAACAAAATTAAAATATAAGCTAAACAACTCAAGTCCTCCTCTAATCACTCGCAGTCACTTCTAAATTTAACCTGAAATGTGTAAATTTGGGTGTAAGTGTCACACACTCAGTGGAGGTATTATATTTAAAATAAAAGATAATAAATATGCACCCAAATAAAAATTATTAATTCATAACAATTATATCCGCAACTATTTCACAACCAACTCATAATCAATTCAATTGTGCCACATCAGATAAATATATCTTAATACACAATCCATCATTATTAGGCCCCATCTGGCCGTATCATAACACATTTGTATAATAGATGATTCAAATAATCAAGCAACATACATTTGGCCCCATCTGGCCCATGAGTTGAGCGTTCAACGGTGGACAGTGGCTTTAATTTAGCTTGTCCCATTAGCTCCATCTGCCTATATTATTTTCTCCAGCCCCATCTAGCCACATATTATTAATTTCTGATCCCATCTGGCTTCATTTTTTTTTCTTTGGCCCCGTCTGACCTGGTCCCATCCCATCTGACTATAAATGCATGTGTAATGCACACAACTCATGCTGATATGCAACAATGTATTATTATTATTTTTTTTCCACTAGAAAAATATTATTTCTCAAATTTATTATCTCACAAATAACCACAATTCTCCACTAACATACAATAATTTATAAGTAGTAAGCAGAATTTAACAACATGAACATTCGGCAATAAACAAATAAAATTTAGCTATTCATATTTAATAACTTTATTTTTAAGTTTAATACACCCACCTGAAAGTAGATATCCTGGAAAAGTCAATTTACTGAGGTGGTGGTTGCTGATTATCCTTAAGTCCTAATTTTTAGTCCCATAAAATATACAACAAATTAGACATTAAATACTTAAAACTTATTCTAAATTAATCAAAATAAATAAAACATAACCATCCTACCCTCCTCATATTTAATTTATCTAACCCAAAAGAAAAAGTATATATAAAAAAAATTTGATTTTAATTTAGCAAAGTAACTTACCTCAATTCTCCCGCCAAAATTCCCTAAAATTTTCCTTCTTTACTAATCTTTTCCCTCACTTTCTCTTCTTCTTTTTTTTTTTCCTCTTCCTTCCTCCGCGTGGTTCCTCTCGAGTCTCCTCCCTTTTGCACCCATATCATATATATATATGTGTGTGTGTGTGCATGGCCAGCCAAGCTTGCTAGCCAAGTTTAATTTTTTTTTTTCTCTTGGTCACCAACTTGGGCACGTAGCCCCTTATTACCCCAAGCCCATCATTCCTTTAACAATAGCCATGTGGCTATATTTATGATATTATCCATTAGGTTAGTTAAAATAATATTTTAATAATTTAATTAATCAACCAATTAATTAAAACTACATAAATTTTATAATAATATGGAATTAAAATTTCCAAGCATAGAAATTAAATAATAAAAAAAATTAATGCATAAAATAAAAATTCAAGATGTCACAATAGGGAAGTGGAAAAGTGGATGTTTCTTTTTCTCCAATCTTTATGAATCGAGAGTTAATGAGATGCTATGTGTTGAGGTGATCCCATATATATTTCTTGTCCCTTCAATATCCATACATTGTTTAATAAATGTGTATAATTTTATTATTTGTTACAAATATTATCACATTTTTTAAAATATTAATTTAAAAACTTTTATATATAAAAGCATTCAAAAAATATATGAGAAGAGTAATTTTCATGTAAATGATCGAAAAGACAACTAAAGTGAAGAGAGAAAGAAGTAAGCTCACTATTGAATAAATCTAACGGTTGAAAACATATAAATGTCAAATCAATAAGCTATATTACTATATAGATTGACTTCCAAATAAAGTCTATGCCGATTTGGTTTATTTTTATTTTGTATTATTTGTAAACTTATTTTGACATAGCACTTGAATTTTTTCTTTTTTTAATTATATTATTTGTAATTTTTTAAAAATATTAATAACATGTTTAAAAATTATTAAAAAATTATATAAAACAAAAATAATTCAAAACAAAATAAACAGATTTTCTTTTTCGAACTATACGTTATAACCTTCGTCTGTGTCACATCAAGAGGTCAAAAAATTCTAAGCCGCACTCTGTTTTTTATTCGTATCATTCCCACATAAGTGAAAAAGAAAAAAAAAATTACAATTGCATTATTGTATTTTCCGGCGACAAAAAGCAGAAACACTTTCCTTGAATCACGCATTACACCGCAATTTGAGTCAACATCACGCATGTTGTATATAGGAGCTGAAGGGGGGGGGGGGGGAATGAATTGCATCCCAAAAAGTGTGAGGGAGTGAACAACATTACACTGCTCTCTCGTCCTACACCAAATTGTTATGTTAATTGAATACCATATCACTTAAATTCCTACACCAAATTATTTATTCAACCATATCACTTGAATTTGGTTGGCTAATTATGCTTAACCTCTTTATTGTTTTGATAAAAGATTTCTAACCTCTTTTTTATTTAAAAATAGAATAATCCACAATATCTTTAATCAACCATCTCACTTAAATTTGCTAAGCTAATTATACTTATCTCTTTACTATTTGAATAAAAGATATCTAGTCTCGTTTTCAATAACAAATAGAATGGCATGCAACTCCACTCATTTTCATTTAAAAATAAAATGATTTGTCATATCAATTATTAAATTTACCAGAAAAATAGTTGTGTAAAATTTGTTTGTTTACATCAGTAGTGTGGTTATATAATAAAAATTGTGCCAGCCATATACATTACTCTCTCGTATTTTACACTAAATGTGTATTGACATGGAGCTAAAAAAAAACTAAATGACGTAACACTTGTAAAATTTTATATTTCATAAGTCCAAATTAATTGAAACAAATTTTTTGTTTGAATGGTAGAAAATGATGGGTAGAATACATTTTTAAGTCAAAATGAAACGTTATTTTATTTTTTTATTTTTATTTTTCTAAATTATATTTGTTAGACAGTCACATATAACTTTATATGACACGTGTGACATAAATTTACTAAAATTTAATATATTCTATCAATTTTATATTTTTGTTTAAATTATGTAGAAACTATTTGTTAACTTTAAATTAGAAAAGAGTTATATATTTTCAAATCAAACTTCAATGGAGTAAATTATAATTACCCTCAATTTATAATTACACAGTCAAGAGGACCAGTCGTGTGTCTACTGATTAATCCGTTAATAAAAACTTGACTGGATTTCGGGTCAACCAAAAAAAAAAAAAAATTGCCCCCAATTTAATATGTAAGTTGTATACAACGTGGGGTGCAACTATTGCCTTTTCTTTTTTTCGTTAAAAAATGATAATTCAAAGTCATTCATTTTATATGGCTCTATTACCATTTTAAAATATATATGGATCATTTAATGACACAGTTCATTTGAGAGAAATAAGAAAATAAAGTATTATACACCCATCGTTTGCACAATTTATTTTTAACCACAGTGCAATGTGTTTTCAAGTCAAAGAACAAGGTAAGTTATATATACCTAAAAAAATTTGAAATAGAAATTAAAGACATTTATTTTTTAAAAATGCCAATTTTATTTTTGTTTTTTTAAGACTATATCTAATTTCTAATTACAATTGTTAGTATCATATTAAAAATCCTTGAACTGTGGGCTGACAAATTAATTTATTTGAGTTAAAATAAATATAAAAACAGTTTAAAAATGTTAATTTTATAAATTGAACTCACTGAATTTAATTATTTCTAATGCAATAATTAATTAAAAAAAACCATTTACACAAACATCGTTTTATAAGTTTAGTTTAATAGATTTATAAAACCAGATAAAATTTTCAGCACAAACTTAAAATGACATGTTTATATATAAGTGGCCTTTTGCTCAAAAAAATAAATAAATAAATTTTACGAATTTTCTCCCAGCAGTCTCCACAAAATACAAAACTAACTTTTCCTTTTTCTAATTTTTATTAAATTTTTTCAACTTTTACTTATTTTCTACAATTTTTTTTAAAATTTTTAATTTTTATAAATTTCTACTAAACAGTCAACTATCACCTATACGAAATTACATGTCGGATTTTGGTGGAAAGCAGCACTTTTTTTGTGGGCCCAAACGCTACCGTAGAAAGAGCATAAACTGAGCAATAAAAAATGTTTCCAAGCACAGCCGGCGAGAGCAATTCTCGCATCAGGAATGGCTTCCAACCCAAATCTAATCCCAACTCCCTCAATTCATTTGGTAGAATACAACGCTTTTGAGATGGTGTGTCAAAACTCAATAGGAGCTCCATCCATCAGTGAGCTGGGTGGCAGCCTCTCCCCCAACCATGGCAACCATAAGTAGCTAGCTCATGCTTATCTGAAGAATAGTATTAAGGAGTGCCGGTGCAAGTCACCCGCTGGCTTTCAGAAGAGAGGACACTTTTGAAAATAAGAATTTATTAAAGGTGTGTTTGGAGTGAGAATTTAGTAAGAGGAAAAAAAGGAAAAAAAAAACCAAAGAAAATAATGAAGAAAACATAAAATTTCAAGCACACTTTTTTTTCAAACACATTCTTATTTAAATAGATTAAAAAATATAATAAAAGTAAAAAGACATGTACCCATGTATTATGTTTTTAATTTAATTATTTTTAACATCTCCAATTTCATGCTTTTTTCATTTCTTTTTTCCTCACAATCCAAATAAAAGAGGGTATTTTGAATCCTTACCCATTTACCCCTCTTTTATAAGTACTCATTTTTCCTTTCATTTTCAAAATTACAAATCATGCAGAGAATGAGCTAACTATTCATACTTCACTTACCAAAAAAAAAATTATTCACACTTTACCTACAAAAAAATATATATATACAAAAAAAAAAAAAACAAAACTATTCATACTTAAAATTTTCTAACTACAAAATAAAATATAAAGCATCTACTATAATTATCGCTACCGTAATTCTCTATTATTATGCTACAATTCTGTCACTAAATACTATAATCTTGTCACTAAAAAATACGTGCAGAATTACTTTCTCACTTTCTCACTTTCTCTATCTAAGAACAAACCCATAATTTATAATTAGTGAAAATAAAATTACATTTATAAGGTAAATAGAGGCAAAAATTAAAAAATAAAAATAATAAGACAAAAGTTTAATAGCAATGGAGTAAAAATAAAACTGATAGGTAAACGAAAACAAAATTAAAAAAAAAAAAAAAATTTTGAGCGTGGCCTTGGCTCAAGTGGTTAAGAGATTCCTTATCCGCTCATTCGACTCGAGTTCGACTCTCCCCTCCCCCGCTTACCTAACAAAAAAAAAATTAAAAAAAAAATTTAATGTAATTTTTCAAACTAGTGAAGACAATTTACCCATTGAACCTCCATTGAACTTTACTCAATCCGCCCATGTCTCTATCCATCTTATTTTAAAAAGTAACCGATATTAATGTGCTCCATTAAAAGTATAAGAGCCCTTTCGCTTTTGTTCTGTAGGTTAAGTACATTAAGGTTCTCTTCCTTCTTATGGGCGAACAAGGTGAAAAATTGAAGCTGTCCTTCCTATGAAAGTGTTGGGTGATTTTGGTCGGGGGACCTGGCCTACCTCCACCAGTAGTTCACCTTTCCTTTTCATAAATGACCATTGCGTAACCACCACCGGCAATCATTATCCCTTTGCCGTAGCATACTTGGATACGCTGAAATTGAGATATATGATAGTTTAATTAAGGAAAAGAAACTGAGCTCTGACTTGTGTCCAAGAGGTGACTCATCTCCGCCAAATTCCCTAATCCAGTCATCATTCTGTTTTGACAATTTTACCACAATTTTTTTTTTTTTTTCAATTGGGTTAGGGAAAAGAATTTTCAAGTAATTAATGGGTTGGGTTGGGGGAATCAAGTTGTGAATTTTGTTGCTCTATACCACCACATCTCACTTCTTGGACACATAACTTGGGAATGCAAGCTCTAATCTTCAGCAAAACACAAAAGACAATCTCCCTACAAATTAGTTTAATACACGCACACACTTCACATGAATTGCTCAGAGAATTCTATTATTGAATTATCTAATTTTATGCTATACGGTCTCTTTTATTCCTACCTTTGTTCCCAAAAACTGAAAGAAAACAATTGTAAATAAAGATAAACTAAAGCATCAGATTTAGCCCCTTATTCTTAAAAGAAGTCAAAACCAGTTGTAACAAGGCCAATCCACAAACGTTAAAAGTAGTTCCGCGAAATTTTCTGTGTGCCATACTAAAACATGCTATGCTAAAACAATTTCACGACAGCAAGAACAATTACAAATGCTCTCTGCAAATTTTTAAAATCAGTAACATATGCAGCACCAATTTCTATATTGAAATCATTAAAAAAAAAAAAGAAAAGAAAAGAAAACAAGTTGAGAAAATTACTCAGTAATGAAAATTATAGTTGGTCTTTTCCCCCTAAAAAAAGCGAGGAAGGAGAAGCAACATATTTGAGAATTTCCAACTTTATCTAATCACAGGAATGCGCAATTCCCAGCAATGTGTGTGGTGCATTGTCCTAATAATCAGGCACTTCATATTTCTTTATCTTTATTTGATTGTATGTTCATGGGATCTTGAATGCAGCTTTACTGAATATGGTCCACTGTAATCTGCAAAAAATAAGATAAAGTTGACAGATTAGAGTAGAAACAATTCAGACAGTGTCACAGAATAGTGGATATCCTCTGCAACCTAAAATTCAAATCATGCATTAGTAGTGCTAATAAATATAGGATTGGTCCAACAAGACAACTTGGTAATAATAAAAGAGGTCTTATCGTTGAACATTAATTAGAATTATATGCTAGCTCGAAGGGACTACTTTTGACCTTTTCTTTTTTTTTTTTTTTTGGGGGGGGGGGGGCTTTTAGAATTAGTATTTTGATGAATATTGACGATTTTGAAGTAATTGTTAAAGCACTGTTAGTTAAAAACTCCATTTGAAAGAGCGTTTTATATTAACTAAAAATACTATTTCAAATGATGTTTATTGATCCAGGCCAAAAAGAACAAAACACCCTTTTACATAACTTTTTCTATAGTAAGACTATGTACGGTGGCATACCAAGTAAACACAGGTATAATTGAAATGTAAAAATGCTATTTAAAATAACGTTTTTAAAAAATGTTATTTCAAATTAATAGCTCTTTTATGATTAGGATCTTAAAATGTAAAAATGCTCTTTCAAATGACATTTTTTTTTACTAATAGTATTTTGTCAAATAATTTCAAATCATCAATATTTGCCTTAAATTTAGGCTCCCCAACAGATATACCACCAAAAGGGGGGGGGGGCTACTTCCTATCATGATATTTTGCTACTTTAGAAAGCAATGCAAGAAAATTTTTACCGGAGATATTATTGATGAATTTTGTACAAGATCAATGCTCCAAAAGTTCAAATTGTATGCACAAGAGAAGTAAGATGTGTCAATATAGCTATGCAGTAACACAGATTCCATGCATGTACAGAAGTCTAAATCTATAAATCTAATCATTTCATATTACCAAACCCAATTTTTTTCCTTGATTATTTTTTTCAGAGGAAAGCACACTCTGAATGTCCATGAGAGATTTGGGAAAGAACAACTGAAAACCCAATGTGTATATTTTAAAGCAACATATTTTAAAGCAACTTCAGGGAATAACAACATTTATTGTTTGCTATAGTGAAATCTAACAACCACTTGGGGCGCATATTTGAACATATCCTGTTAAACGAACTATGTGGGCCAAAAACAGTGCCCAACTATTTCCGTTATCAAAAATACTTCCATTTCAAGGGCAAAGATAGGGTCCCCCTATTTTCTCTCCCCCCTCCGTCCCCCCCCCCCCCAAAAAAAAAAGTCATTGCTGACTTCAATATTGATCTAGGTAAAATGCAAATTGCAATGATTAAAATGATCTAAGAACGAATTGCAAATTAAGTTCACGGACCCTTTAATTTGGTCTCAAGTGTGCTCACTACACGTCTTGTTTAAAGATCTGGTGGGGTGGATTTAAACTACAAAGGTCAAGAAATAAACAGAGGAAAAATATACATGTTTCAACTTACAAGCTGAGCCTATTAGTTGATCATCATGAAGCAAAATAAAAATGAAGACAGAGACAAAAAAAGATAAATAAAAAATAGAACATACATATATATTTCATATCACCATGAAAAATAATGTCTGTTATGTCATTAGTATCTTGCCAAGTCCAATTTAAGCCATAGAAGGTACAACTTGCAAAGAAAAACTAGCATCACAGAACATTGCTCATAAAAAGGAAGCTCTTCCATAAACTAACAAAAGAGGTATTTACATCTCCAAACAAAAGAAAAGGAAAAATGTAACTAAACTTTTAATTTCAACAAAAAAGCCGTGGTGCATATAATCCACAGGTAGACTATATTTTCCATTCTTTTATTTTTTAAATCCATCTCCTTAGTTTTTCCCCGTTTTAGGCAACAACTTCTCAACCATGGCGTTTATTGGTCCTGGGAAGGGGTGGGGGTTGGGGAACTCTTATTGGTTATGATACATTTCATGTAGATAGAATCTTAGTTTTTAAATACAAAGAGACTATAGGAGCAATTGCACATAATTTTAAAAAGAAAAAAAAAAGGTTCCACTACTTTTTATCAACAAGTTATTCAGTCACTGAATATATAATTGCATAATCAACATGAGAATGGATAAAAGAAGCCAAAAGCATCAATATAATAGTCTATCTAGAGCCAAAAAAAGGGAGAGAGAAAATGAATGACAATATTCATTTTCTGAATTTTTGTAATGCATTTTTAAGGAAATTAATAGTGCTTATTTTATTTTATTTTATTTTTTTTTTTTGAAGCACAACCTACAACTCAACATTTCAGCTCAAGAGTGCTTAATTCATAATATCATCTTTTCCATATTTTTCCCCTTGAAACAATTGAACTTGTTACCCAATTGTGTTTTTTAATGAATAATGGGGGAAGAAAAACTTCTATACGTATATATATATATATATAAGACAAGACATAGTATCTTTTTCTTTTTTTTTTTTTTTCTGGTGAGATTGATAAGACATAGTATGTACATTTTAGTTGATCAATAAAAAATAAAAAAAGGGGATATTATAGATATTATATATAAAAGGAAAGTCCAGAAATTCTTCTCTACTTTGACGTTGTGTTTGGATCAAAAATTTGTCAAGAGAAAAGAAAATGTAAAATAAATGAAATTAATATATTCTAAGTTCTTTTTTTTTTTTTTTACATTTAGTAAATAAATTAAAAATTTTTGACAAATATCTATTTAATTTTTTCTCATTTTTCTAATCTGACTAAAAAAATAAAAATAAATTTAACATCTTGCTTTTCTTCTCTCTACAAATCCAAGACGCAAACACATAGCAATAAAATAATCAGGGGAAAAGACTAAATTACTTACCGGCAGTTTCAAGGATACGTCATATTTGCCCTAAAAATTGCAACCAGATGACGGAGTTGCAGAAACTGGGGTGGAGCATCCGACTGATGCTGAATCCCATTCCTTATCGAACTCACATTCCAGTCTTCTTTCTAGAGAGCCATCAACAACTGATAAATCAGATCTATGAAATGTAGAAAGCACACCCTGCTTCGCCTTCATAAATTCCACTACATGAGTACATGAAATCTTTGCAGAATTGTAGCTACAATCAGAAGAATTAATGCTGTCAGTTTCTCTGGAAGCACGCTTTCTTATAATTGATGGAGTATTTTTATAACTCATTGCTGACTTTCTCAACAAAATTTCTGGACTGTTATTAAGTGCAAGGTCAGGGGGTGTAGAACAGCAGAATTGATTGTTAGCCTGCTTAAGATGGTTGTGAACAGTTGCGTATGCAGTGGCTCTTTCCTTTGTAATAACATCATCATTCAATTGGGGTGGCTTATAACACAAACAACTATAGCACTTGTCCTCTGGATGAGGTAATTCGTGAGCTATGTTTTTCTTGCAAACTTGTCCATTATTCTCACTAAACCCAGATTTTGACAAACTTAAGAAGGTATTGTTTGGCAAGCTCCCAGATTTCACGTTCAAAATGCCCAGACCAGAAGTCCTGTGCCTTTTTGGAGAATCAAACATTCTCTCAGAAGCAACAGGAAGAACAATATTGAGAGGAGTAAAGCTGGATTTAGTTGAGCCACGTGCATGAAAAGAATCATCTGGAGAAGAGGTTTTCGAAGGCCCATGTATATTACAATAACCAGTGCCATGGGATGTTTCCCCAGTCAAACCACTAGCATCAGTATCTGTCCCATTGAACTGGATCCTCCAAAGAGGTTTTATCAGTTTATTTACCCCTGCTTCTGAATATCTACAAGTACCTGGCCTATAAGGATTTAATTCAAAACAATGGTCACCCAGATTAGCATTTCCAAGAACCAACTCTGTGGAACAAGTCTCAGCAACGTGCTCCTTACCCCTTCTCAGGTCGGGAGAGACTACTGCACTAAGGCCATGTCTTGCTACTGTAACCTTAGCTGATACTGATTTAGTTTCTCTGCTGGAGAAATCAAGAGATGCAGTTTCCTGCATATCCAACACAGAACTGGGAGGCAAATTTAAATCCAAATTTCTTCTAATTGGTATATCCAAATTTAAAACCAACTTTCTTTTGACAGGAAAATTCAAATTTAAATCCAACTTCTTCTTCAATGAGCAATTCCAGTGATTTTTTATTGCATTATCAGTCCTGTAAATACCCAACAGATGCAAAGATCATAACTGATTAATATAGTACTTGAAAAAAGAAATTGTTGAATTGATACATGCACACAAAAACATTCACATAATATAGCATTTTTTCATCTTAAGCTCTATAAGAGAATATTGCAACAAGTAATCAAATTCATCAACAACACATTAAAATTTTAATTGTGAACCTAACATATCAAGAGAATGTCTAATTTGGTTTACGGGCATCATACAATCAAAACTTGATCCCTATGAGGTAATGAGATCTACTCGCTATTAAATAACCACCAACCAGGAGGTAACCCATCTAATTTGTTAATTTCCTTTTGCACTATAGAACAGAGTTTTTTACAAGTAAAAATTACACACCCAAAAAAAATAAAAATAAAAATAAATAAATAAATAAATAAATTGGAATTGAAATTGAAATTGTCTAAACCACCAAATAAAAAAATCACCTAATGGACTGATGAACCTGCATTACCATTCCAGAATGAGGTGAACTACCCACTAAAATTTCATTAACACACTCAACATAAGAAGAGATACTTGTAGTCAACAGAAAAGATGAAGATCAAAACATGGAGAACATTATGCACATCGGATGTCCAAAATAAGAAATAAAAAAAAGTAATCATTTATCAATCAAATGGAGATTTAGTTTGTCTCCAATTCGGCGTCCCATTAAATTAAACCCTTCCCTCTTTCTAGTGGTTCACCCATTGTCCTTTGTAATCGCATTATTGAAATAAATCATTAACGTCCAACATATTTTGTTATAGAAAGAGTACTTACAACTATCTCTTGGATATCCTATTCATCTTGTGCTGGGGATCCTAAAAGGGTTTCCTACATTGAAATATCATTTTTTTTGTTCTTGAAACATACCTTCCAGGCAGAAACCTTGCTATTTCTGCCCACTTGTTGCCATAGATATGGTGGTAATGAGCAAGAACATCCTCCTCCTCTTTGGTCCATGCTTCTTTTTTTATGGCAGGGTCTAAGTGGTTGTGCCACCTGATAAACCACGACAACGTTATAATTTAGAAATTGATCTCAGGTCAGCATAAGTAATGCATAGTTGATTGCAAAAAATTATTGAGAAATGACTTCTCAAAACAAAAACTTTAGTGCTTGAACATAAATTCAAAAACATAAAAATTTGTCAGATAGATGACAAACGGAACTCCAAATGCACTAATGTACGAGCCATGACAAATGCTGTATCATCTGCTCCTACCAAGGCCCCAAACAGGGGCTTGAAGGATCTAGCTAGCAAGCAAATCACACCTCAAAACTACGGCAAGTTAGCATACTATAAAGGTACAAGCAATGACAACACATGATCCCATTGAAGCTTGAACAGCCTTGACGAGGCCCAATGCATCAACCTGTTATCCAGGCAACCGGATGGTACTAGATGACCAAATTCTTCAACATATTATTACACGCCAGAAGTTTTATGCATTAACCATTAACATGTAACCAACCTTTCTCGGCACTGCTTGCCTATTCGACCTGGTAAGAACTTTGCAATAATAGACCATTTCTTACAACCATGCTTCTCCACTAATTCAATTATGTGGTTGTCCTCCTGAAGGTTCAAACAAGAAATAGAGCCTGATCAATGGTTTCACTAACATGAAGTACCTAAGTTGTTACTCTCTGCAGCAAAAGTGTGAGTAGTTTGATTTGTACCTCCTTTGTCCAAGGTCCTTTGACAAGTTCAGGGTTCAGAACCTTCTGCCAGCGATGCAAGCACTGGACATCTGTCCGTCCAGGAATACATTCAGCTGTATAAGAAAAATCAAAACAATATCAACAGAGTTGAGAAAGAAAAACATCATCTTGCTGATTGATCAGGTTTCACTGATTCTCAGTTACAATAGAAAGTATATGAACATATTACTGAATTCATCACCAAGCACATTCTTGCACTCAAAAATAATACAAGCAAATAAAAATATAAAGAGAGCAGCCAAAAGCCATTTCATATTGCTACAAATCAACTGCAAGATCTCATCTGGTTTTCTACAATAACCCACCAGCAACTGTACTAAGCTGTGCCATCATACAGGAAGATCCTAAGTTCATGGTCTTGTGAACCAATTAAGACACTTCATTGGCAAATTTATAATAAGCCACCATTTCAACTTTTCAAAAATTGCTCCCAAAGAAAATTTCTAGGATAAACACTTGAGCCAAATTAATGAACCACTCAGAGGAGCCACAAGCATAAGACCAAAAGAGATGAAAATGATGCCACGTTCACCTATTTTCTTCCAATTTCTCCCTTGGAACTTTTTGACAACTTCAGTTAACAGATCATCCTGCAATCAAATAAATAGAAAGGCATAAGAAAGAACCCATTTGGCCGTACGCTCAGAAAAAACTACAAATTCAAGTCAGCATCTCGGAGAATTCAGCCAGAAACACAGAGATGCAAGTTCAATTCTTCTTTGATGCTGAGATTTTCACATAGCACTTGTCTGATCGAACTATATTCCCCGGGGGACAAAACAAATGTAAACATAAATGTTACACGCTAAATATTTTATTAAACTTCTTGTTACCAATATCATATGCAAACACAGGTTAAATTTAAAAATGAAAACAGGCTTTAGAGATGCAGGCAAAAAAGATTCAGCTAAGGATGCTTTCTTTGTATTATATAGTAAAAGCAACAATATTTCTTTTGAAAATTTAAAGATCTGTTAGCAGCTTCCATCAGGAAGAGTATTAGCGTTCAATTAAAGTAGTAACTTTTAGCCACTGACCTCTTCTTCTGTCCAGCCTGCCTGTGATGAACGTCTAATTGGACCCGTTGTCATCCTACAACTAGAAAGTAGCAACCAATCAACATAATCATCCTGGAAAATTCTCTCCCATGGCAAAATAAAAATTATCACCTTCTTTATTACACAGATATATAAAGACTGCTTCACACCCTATGTTTGCAGCCAGGAATTCACAATCTATTCTACTACCACAACTCTCCAAATAGGGAAGAAATTCTAGGGATTGAAAAATAAACAATTTTGATGAACAAAAAGCTTCCACATCATGTAACAATGCAATGGTTAGTGTCAAATTTTTTTTCCTTGTTTTTTCTACTAAGCAAGTTTACGAGGGCCATTGCCACCATTAATATCAATTTTAACAGATACTTAGTTCAAGCTTATGATGAAATGCAGGAAAACAAAATTACCAAAATCAACCTACTTTTGAACAGATGGAGATCTTGGAGTATGGGCATCACAGCTGATGTCAGAAACCGGAGAAGATGAAGCCAGCCGGAACCCCTTAGCTAAATCCACAATGTGTTCTCCCTCCTCCGCATCTACCATGATCTCTCACCGATTCTCTTTTTCAACTACAGTCACAAACACAATCAATACAACAATCGAATGAAGCCTACAATCAAACGTGTTTGATCATGGACTTCATGCGTTATTTAATTTCCATCTATCATCAGCACCAGTTGAGAATATGATTCTTGGGAGAGAAGGAAAAAATAAAAAAACAAAGGTAATAATTTCGCTTCATTCCCTCATTTTCCCAGCAACCAAACGGAAAAAGGAGCCTGAACCATCCATCCCACAACTACTCAATCTGAAAACCGTCAATTCAATGCTGAGAAAAAGAACGGACCTCGGAGTCAATGGTATGGCTCTGCAGATTCTGATTCGAAAAAGAGCTCTGAAGCTGTAACCGTCAGAAAATGGAAAAGGACAAACGGACATCAAGCGAGTGATAAATACAAGTGTATATGCAGACACACACACACACACATATATCAGAGGTGTAAATAAGACTAACCGAGCTTCAACTAGGGTTTCGTGGAGATGCTTTAGAGAGAGAAAGCGACAGCGAGAGAGATCGACACGCGAAGTAGCGGGAAACTGAGAAATTGAAGCCAAGTGAGAGAGAGAGAGAGAGAGTGAGAGATAGAGAGAGAGAGAGAGCCCAGAAGGAAGCCTGAAGCAAGAGTTCAATTCGCGAGCCTTTTAAACGCCTCTTAAAAACGAGGCGGTGGTTTTAACGGCTGTTTCGATTCCATAGATGACAATACGTGCATTGACGAATTTGCCCTCCAATTTAGAGTTTGGTTCCACTAGTGGAGGGGGCATTCCGGTAACTCCGACGGCGAAATTTCAACAAAATCGTAATAAATATGGTAAAAATATTAATGCATTTAGAAATGCAAATCACCTTGAAGGAAGCCTAGACTTTTATCATTTAATTAATACATTGCGTTGTTTAACACAACGAATGGATTATCTTATTTATTTAAGAAAAAAAAAATAGTATTACCATAAAGTTTAATGTAATAGAATCAACATACAGAACAATTCACTTTTTCTTTCTTTTTTTTTCATTCTAATATTGTGGTAAAATATAACTAAAATAATGTCATAAGGAGAATATATACGTTAGAGTATAATATATGTAATTATCAATATATAAATATATATATATATACATATTCAATGTTATTAAATGGAGTTACTTTTGATTTAAGTTAATTATATACGTTAGAGTACACTAAATGTTAGATTAGATATGAAAAGGAGATCTTAATATTTGTACATGTACTCCTATGCTTTATTTACTTATATATATAGTCAGCCTTCTTAAGGTCGTTTGAAAGTAAAATTTTTAAAATTTTTTGGTAATTTTTTTGTAAAAATTTTTAAGTGGTAAAAATTTTTAAATTTTCAGTTTTAAAAACTTTTAATAATTTTTAATTGTTTGGTAAAATGTTAAAAAAAATTTAAAAAAATTTAAGTACTTTTAGAAACTTTTCGGCTTAGTTTGGGAACAAATTTAGTTAACTTTTTTTTTAGCTAGCTAAATTTGTGTTTGGGAATGAAAGAAAGTGATTTTTTTTTAAGTGGCTAACTTATTTTTGTTAATTTGACATTTTTACTCTTAAAAATTTAAAAGAAGATTAAAATATAAAAGGGTAAATTTGACCAAGTACTGTTGAAATAGCCATTAGCTTGGCTAATGGCTACCGATGTCAAACGGAGCCTAATTAGTTGTTTAATTAAAAAAAAAGTTAAAGAAATTTTTAACAAATTTTGAAGTGTTCTTAAATGTCACAAATAAAAAACAAAAATTACTAATTTTTTTTTTTAGTTCCAAACCAACCCTTAATCTTCCAAATTTTTAATATTAAAACTCTAAGTAATCAACAAGATAAAGTTTCCACGTGGCGCTCTCATTTGTCGTCATTTTAAGTTTTCATACATTTTTCTTTTTCTACACATACTCTATCGTTCGTTTGGTTTGAAAAAAAATAACAAAAAATTTTATAAATTTTTGTTAACTTTATATCACATCAACTTTTTTCTTTCACTATACGTATTATGAATTCTCAATTTATTTCAATTTATCTCAATTTTTCTTACTTTTTCTTACTCAAAACACACCCAAGTAACTAAAACAAAAAAATTATATTTATTATATACAATATAGTCCGTAATTTTTATGATTGAATTTAAAAGTTTAAATCTAATTTTTTCAAAATGATTTAAAAATTATAAAAATGCAAACGTCGTGAAACTATTGGCTCTTCATCAATGTAGTAATATACAATATATAGTAATATATTTAATGTTAAACAACTCCTTATTTATATGGAAACCAAATTAAATGTTAGTTATATGTTTCAAAGTATACCAAAAAAAAAAAAAAAAAACTTTATGCCACTGTTAATTGATTGATTAATAAGCTAATATTTTTCAAATTATATTGCAACATGAATTTTTTTTCAAAAATAAAGTTTATAAAATTTAATTCTTTTGTAATCTAACTACGTGTACATTACAAATTAATCCATCTCTTTATCTTTATTATTGCATATTTTAGACTAGTATTTTTTTTTTATATGTATTCTACTGAAATATCGAATTTCAACTACAAACTAAAAGGAAAAGTATATTAATGACATAGTTTTTTTGGGTTTAGAAATATATTTAACTTTTGAATTATTTTTTCTATCTCATATATAACATAAATTATTAAAATTAGAGTAGAACAACGTCCCAACCTGCATTATTTATTTTACAAATTTGGAAAACAAATTAACTTGAACAAATAGTCGAGATTAAAATTTAGCACGTCAGTAGTCCTAACGCATTACAAAAAATTTAAAAAAATATTTTATTTATTTATATATTTTATTTATACTTTTTATAAAAAATATTGAGTTTTTATAGGAAAGAATATAAAAAAAAATTAGAAAATAAATTAGTTCACATGGGCCTATCGGAGACTAAACATAGGCCTAATTTTTTATTGGGTCCGATCCGATTCGACCCAATACACGACACATTAATTGTTGGCATGCTTAAGCAGCCTTATTTATCAAAATATCATGTGTGATCTATTTTATTTTATTCTATGGACCCAAATTATTTGAAACAAAATTTGAACTTTTGACCACAATTAGTGCTCTCTTCGAACTATTTTCTAATCTATTATATATCTGAATAACAAAATATCGTAGAGTCTGTAAACTTTAAATTTTTTGAGCATGGTTGTTGGCTCAAGTAGCAAAAACCTTCCTCAAACCTGTTTACTAACCGGGTTCAAAATCCAGGGTGTTCCCCCTTCCTCGCTTAACTATCAAAAAAAACAAAAACTTTAAATTTTCTCAAATTATTATATTTTATAATGTTAAAAACAGTATTTCTGCCGCAATTTGATTAGTTGACCTTCGAATTTATAATTAGTTTTGTGTAACTTGGTGTCATAATATCGTTAAATTTTTAGAATTTATATTTATTTTTCAATAATTACGTATCATAAAGTGCATTTGACACACTGAAAAACTTTTAAAACATCTAAAAGTTATTTATTTTTTATTTCATTACACGCATTACTTTTTTGTCATTCCAAATACCCCATAATATAATTGGTGATGAAAATTTTGAGTTAATTTGGATTGTTTCCATACAAATTTCAATTATGCTAATTTTTTAGGTTAATTCAAATTATTTCCTAAGAGTTTTTTTTTTTTTTTAAGCATTCTTTACATTTAGGATTTTTAACAAATTCAAAATTAAGAAAATGACTTAATTTGAATATTGTTTTTGTTAAAATTTTTGAATAAAGATTCCTAATTGTTAATTTTTTCTACTCGTTATTAGTCATAATATTATTAAAAATTATGTTTTATATTCACCACGAGAATTATGGCTTCTGTGGACGCAAAAACTCAAGCATTCGTCAAAAGTAGTCGCTAAATATGATTATTAGTGCTTACTAAAAAAATGATTGTTAGCATCCAATTTTGACAGTCACCAATAAGATCAATTTATGTGACTAAAAAATTCCTTACCCCCCATTCTGATCTCCCATTCCCTCCTCTGCGGTCTATGTCTATGCCTCTTGCACGGAGCTGCATTAATCTCCCTCGCACTCGCTCAATCACCGTCGCCTCACCTCGTCACCGCTCTCCACTCTCTCTCTCTCTCTCTCTGAGATAACAACTTTACCTTACTATTAACCCCAAGGGGTTAGATGGGATGGTCTTGAACTGAGATTTAGGGACTTACCACCCCAAGATCTCAAGTTCAAGTCTCCTCTCTAGCAAAAACTTAGGACCAGCCTCCTGAGCATAAAGCGTAGTAAAAATTGATAGGACGGGCTTCCTTGGCTGGACGAACCGTATCCAGTTCTTGGGTGTGCGTCCGACTCTCCGCCGCTACGCGAGTTCGCGATTTACCGCTATACATGTTGAGAGGCCGGTATGTGTGGCACAAACCAAAAAAAAAAAAACTTTACCTTACTATTAAAATTCAATAATTTGAATTTTATTTAATTTATTTTGAATTACATTTAAATGGTTGAATTTGACATTTTAGAAAAGTGTGGGGGTGCATGTATGTTTTTTTCTTAAATACATAAGGTGAGATACGTACTTATATTTTTTGTCTTAAATACTTTTTTGTCTTGCAACTCACCTAGCACACAAATATATGTAGTGTGTGCATGAAAACCCTAGAGAGAGCAAGAGTGCAGGTGATAGCAGTCAATAGTGACCTGGAAACCACCCGCTAGTAAATCTGCCAGTTCATCACTCCACCTTTAGCTACCACAGTGTGCATAGCATATTTTTAAAAATCGCTCATATTCATACAGTAAAAATTACCAATTTATAACTCAAATAGCGCCTTTTCAGAGACCACCCAAACATAGTAATATGTTAGTTTGCTATATTAATAAATATTCAGAATTACTAGATGTATAGCCATACGATGATGAGAATCACCCCTAACTAAATTAACGCCTAAGTTACTATCTCCCAGGTGTATCAATCAATTTCATTTCATGTTCAATTCCAAGTGCCATTATTATAATGTGTAACCATTAAGTTAATTTATTTTTAATTGTTATAAAAAATTATTAACCAAGTCATGTCGCATCATTCTCTTTAACCAAAATTTACTACAAGATTATTTTCTAATAATTATATTCAATAATATGCAATTTACATCACTAATTCATTTATAAATAATGAAATCAAATAATTTTGAATTTAAACTTACCAAAGAAATCACCACAATCAATTAATTAAATAACATTTAACATATCTACAAGTAGTGAATTAAATCTATGATTAAATGGGTAAAATTATAAAATTCTAGTTTAACAATAGAACGATAAGCTAGACTAGGATATTGTGCTCACAGTTAAAGAGTTGTGTGCATGGGGATAAAATTTGTAAGTTCAAGTATATGGGGTAAAGTATTTTCCGATTGCATAAAATGAGAGTCAAGTGATTTTAAATACTGATGAGGCTAAAGCCAAGTATTTAATCAAAGGTTCACATTTTAAATCCATATTTCTTATTGTTATCTCTAATTTTGAAAATTTATAAAAAAATTACAATTCAAATTGAAATGTAGTGATTCTAAATTCTAAGACATTCTAAAGTTCATCTAGTTTTTATATAAAATAACATTTTAAATTAATTCCGTACTAGCTCAATTAAATTAATAAAAAAATAGACTGTTATCTGTTTCTAAACAAATTTAATGACCCAATTTTAAAAATATATAATAAATAGTAAATAAATTATTTTTTTAGTCATTCCAAAGCCTAAATAATTCTATATTTTGTCTAGTATTTTGAAAATCAAAGTTAGAAATTTATTTAATACTAATACAAAATTTATAAAAGTTCTTAAGTGTTTCAGAAAAGAGTTATATCAAACAATAATCTTTAGATATTTTACAAAAATTCTACTTAACTCATAAACTAATGCAATTAAATCTACGAGTTTTTATATGTGTTTAATACCATATATAAAAAAAATTAAGAATTTAATTAAATTTATAGATAGGTCAAATTGGCCAAAATACAAACAGGTGTATGTATGTTAGAAAAGAAATTCTAAATAGTTGAATTTGAACATTTTTAATAAATAAAATATAATCTTAAAAATATGAAATTAAATCTCATAGGTTACGCATGTGTGTATTTTTATGGGAAAAATTTTAGAAATTGAGAAATGTTTTAGATAAGTCAAAATAACAAACAAAATAATATCACATACGAGATTGTAAGAAGCTAATGGGTGGCGTCACATACATGAGAATTAATTTAGTATGCCACGGGGAAAGACTATGTGCATGAGAAAGAGGTTGACGTATACACGAGTAGGTGTTTTGACAATCATATGCAGAAAAAGTTCTAGACAAATTTTCTTAGTTCAAGTTTCAAACTTTATTTTTTGATTTAGGTTGTTTCAAATGAGGTTACATAATATATAAATATTACCTATCCTCCATATCAACTCTAGGATCATAAATATAATTATATACATCAAAATCATCCATTTATTTAAAATAAAACTTACCTAGTGTATCAAATTTTGAGTAGAAAACCATTCACAATAAAATAGGTATATTTACATACACAAGAACAAGGGCACATGATTTTATCACCAAAATTATGTAAATTAGCACTTCCAATTTATCTTCTATATATGTCATGAAACCATCTAAATAAAATGAACATGCTAACACATAAAATAGAAAGGATCATCTTACCTCAAAATGAAGTTCAAGAAAATGAAGAATGGTTGATAGAGTTCAACACCTCCTCCTCCTATTTCTTCATTCTCGTTTAGCTCCTCTCTCCCTCGCACACTCTCACTTGCATGCCTTTATCAAGGATTTGCATTTGAACGCGAGCAAATGCATAAGTATATATCTATCTATATATAATACTAAAACATATATATATATATATATATATATATATATATATAGGTTTGTGGTTTGGGAAAATATTGTGATTTTGATGATAGGGAAGTTTGGGAAATTGGTGTGGGGTTTGCCGACACCACCACATTTTTTGATGAAGAGGCTATGGGGCCAAGAGCCACCATAGATGTTGATGAGGGACGTGTAGCCACCTCTTTTGATGATCCAGTTGTGACTGTTTGAGCAAAGCTCTTATTAGCCACTTGGCTTAATATCTGTTGTTGTTGTCTTTCTTCTTCCATTAACTGGGTGTACCAGTCAGTTGGAGATAATGGAAGGACCCTGGGAATGGTAGTTGGTATCAGAGCCATAGGTAGAGAGAATTAAGATATTTTAGAAACTTTGAATTTTTATTTTAGTTTACAAGATTTAGTAAACCTTGAACCTGACTCGGTGGGGAAACCCGATAGTCGCGTAGCCAGTTTAGGGCAATGTGTTGTAAGTCCCGTTTTTAGGCGTAAATCGTTGACAGGCCTAGGGTGAAAGTTTTACATAAGTTTTGTAAAATAAAATAACAATTTAATTTTTCTATTATGTCTTTCTTGTCTAGATCTATGTCTAGGGCATCAAGTTCATCCCAAGATAGTAATATAATAAATCAAGAAGAACAAAATATTCAAAATTTACAACAACCTATATCAAACTGGAAAATCCCGAATGTTCCTATTAAAGAAGTTTATCATATTAAAAAATGGTCTTTTTCTTCTGATTATTCTATCAAGACAGTCGAACAAACTGTCCCATTCACCTCTGAATGTCAATCTATCAAACTCCTTGACTCTAGTATTATTAGAAAACATCAAGAAAAATATTCATATATTCACTTTGGATTAGTTCAAATAGCTATCCAACCATTAACCAGAAGTGGATTAAATACATCAATTCTACTATGTCTTAGAGATCAAAGACATCGTAAATTTCAAGACTCTTTGCTAGGAGTTATTGAAACTAGCCTATATAATGGTCCCATATATTTTAACTGTTTTCCAAATTATCCGGTTTCTTTACATGATACTGGAATATTAAACTCTCTTGTATTAAAAATACAAACATCAGGATATGACATGGAACCCGGAAATATTCCTTTTGCTGTAATCTATAAAATCCATTATAAAACTATGACCACTATCATGGATCCTTTAGTTAAAACCATTAGCCCTAAAGGAGAAACAATCTTTTTCCAAACTCAAAAAGAAAATTCTAATCTAATAGTCCCACAGACCATACTTTGGAGTGATATCAATCTCCCAGAAGAATGGGAATTAGAAGACCAAGTACCCGCTCCAAAAATAGAAAACAAAAAACTCCAACAAATTGAAGAACTCCCAAATGGATCTGTCAAACTTAAATTTTTATCTACAAAACTCTCTAATTTACAAATTAAAGAAGAAGGAGAAATACCGAGAGAGAGAAGCGGAATGGACATAGAATTGCTTCGCCTTTAAGACTCCACTAACCCAAGAGAGAGAGAGAACCGACCAAGAAAGAAAGCAATCATGGGTGGCGAGCAAGAGTCTTCTCTCCTCTCCTCTTCTGAAGAAGAATCGTTGATAGAGCAAGAAATTCCGGGAGTGTCTGCTTTCAGGGCGAAAGGTTTGAGCACGGCGGAGGTGGAGGTTGATCCTGCGGCCGGCGGCGAGGATAGACTGGCGTTTGGGGCTTTTTTTTTTTTTTTTTTTTTTTTTTTTTTTTTTAAATGGCAGCTTGTGACAATCCCCAACTCAATCTCAAATGCAAGACGACCCTCAAATATTTGTCATAGATAGAGAATTTATTATGGATAAAAGTATATTAAAGAAAGATTTTGAATCATCTGAAAATAACCTAAAAAGAGAATGGTTCTTATCAAACTTTGATGAAGTTGCCAGAATACCAATAAGAGAAAAATTTTACAAACATGTTGAAAATTATAAAACTCATTTTAGATTTTTTGATTGGTTTGAAAATTATGCTGCCAATAACTCTATAAATTATCCTTTTACAAAAGAAATAAACGTTACTCAAAAACCTCAACAATGGAATACATCAGAAGGTATTAAACAATCTACCCATCCACCTCATGAAGAAATATCTGTTCAATATAGAAATTCAATCATTAAGGCTTCACCTTATAAAATGAAATCACCATCAGAATCTGATATAACATCTAGAGATATACAAAAAATCTTAGAACAGAATAACTTTACAAATCAAAATCTTAAAACAATTAGTGATCAATTAAACAGAATTGAAAATAATTTACAAGAATCAGAACCTGTAATAAGTCAAAATCCACATCAAAAACCTTTATTTATTCCTCATGAAATTCCAAAAAAAATTAATACTCAATTAAAAGATAAAGATCTAATACAAGATATTGATAATAAGATTAAAAAACTACAAAACACATTGACTTTTATGGTTGCTCCTGAAACACCATCTCCATCAATAAAAGCTATCCACACATTATCACAATTATCTGAGACAGAAGTGGAAGAAATATTAGAAACTTTTACTCCTCAAGATCAAACAATCAATATGACTAGATGGAATCATAATAAACATAATACAAAACAAATAAAAAATTATTATCCAAGACCATCTTTCCCAGATCAACAATATGAAGAATTAGTTGAACCCACTCAATTTTTCAAAGGTACTGGAATTTATAAATGGAATTTAGATGGATTAACAGAATATCAAAAAATTAATAAATTACAAGAAATGACAATGGTCGCAAGTGCCTATAAAATGAAAAAACAATGTTCTGATAAAGCCGTAGCAGAAATTCTTATATCAGGATTTTCTGGAAGACTAAAAACTTGGTGGGATAAATATCTTACTGAATCAGAAAAAGATAATATATTAAATGCTATCAAAACTGATGAATTTAATGAACCAATAAAAATTGAAGATGAAGAAGATAACCCAACAATAATAGAAGATGCTGTGAATACCCTAATATTTTCTATTGTTAAATATTTTATAGGAAATACATCAAAAATTGAAGAAAGATCGTCCATAATCTTAACAAACTTAAAATGTCCAAAACTTCAAGACTATCACTGGTATGAAGAAACATTTTTAACAAAACTCGGAATGAGAGATGACCAGCGTCTCCCGTTCTGGAAAGAAAAATTCATTGATGGATTACCAAGATTATTTGCTGAAAAAGTAAAACTTAGATTAAGAGAACAAAATGAAGGTATAATACCTTATGAACATTTAACATTCCCAGATATATCAGACACTATAAAAGATATAGCATTTGAAATTTGCACTAATTTCCAATTAAACCAAAGACTACAAAGAGAATTAACACAATCACATAAAGAGTTAGGTACATTCTGTGAACAATTTGGATTAGCTAAACAAAACCTACCTCCATCAAGAAAACATAAAAAACATAAAAAGCTAATACCAAAACCCTATTATAAAAAGAAAAGACAACCTAGTCAAGACAAATTTTACAAAAAACCCTACAAAAATAGATCAAATCAATTCCAACATAAGAAAAACTCAAAAAAGTCTATTAACAATCAGAAAATGCCCCCAACATGTTATAAATGTGGAAAGATAGGACATTATAAAAATAATTGCCCATTAAAAGGTAAAATAAATTCTTTAGATATTGATGAACACCTCAAAAAACAGTTAGAAATACTAATGTTAAATAATTCTGAATCAGAATATGAAAAATCAAACTCTCAAGATAACTTTGAAATAGATAATATCACATCATCAACTGAATCTAATACAGAAATATCTGAAGATTCATCTAGTAGTAAAATTATCAAACAAAACTGTCATTGTAATGTTATCACCAGAGAACAAGAATTAATTATGGAAATGATTGAAGATATAGAAGACCCTCAACTGAAAAGAAATTATTTATTAAAATTAAAAGAAAACCTTCAACAAACTAAGAAGAATCAAGAAAGGGTAGTAGAAAATTGTTATGATCTAGATTCAATATTAAAAAAGGCTAAACAACCTCAGAAATTACAAAAAATTCCAATAGAAGATATTAAACTTGAAATCAAAGAAATCAAAAAAGAAATTAAGATCTTAAAACAGGAGTTAGGATTATCAAAATCAGAGATTCAGGAATTAACAAGACAAGTATTAATTCTAAAAAATCAACATCAAGATATTATAGCCTCAACTTCAGATCAAGAAACCATGTTAACCCATAATAAAGAACATAAAAAAGATGATATTTTCCTATTAACTCAGATATCTTATCAAAAATGGAATGTAAAATTAAAAATCGTAATTAATAAAGAATATACTATTAATACTACTGCACTCTTTGATTCTGGTGCTGACCTTAACTGTATACAGGAAGGACTAGTACCCATAAAATATTTTGAAACAACAAAAGAAAGACTATCATCTGCTAATGGTATGCCATTAAAAGTTAAATATAAATTAACAAAAGCTCATGTATGTAATCAAAACATATGTATAAAGACTCCATTTATTTTAGTAAAAGATTTAAATAGAGAAGTAATATTAGGAACACCTTTCTTAAATCTTATTCAACCCATGACGGTATCTCCTAAAGGAATTTCTACTAATATATTTGACCAAGAGATTATATTTGAATTTCTTAATCCTCCAAATATTAAAGATTTAAATATTTTAAAAGATATAGCTATAGAAAAAACCCAGATAAATAGTATCTCAAAAATCATATCAAAAGAAAAACATCTAATGCTCCTAAAACAAGAAAAGGTATGTCAACAAATCAAAATTCAACTTCAAGATAGCCAGTTGAAATTGGCAATTGAAAATTTTAAAAATAAAATAATCAAAGAAGTTTCTTCCTCCATCCCAAATGCATTTTGGAATAGAAAAAGCCATATAGTTACTCTCCCTTATATTAAAGACTTTCAAGAATCAAAAATTAAGACAAAAGCCAGACCTATCCAAATGAATCAAGAACTTTTAGATTACTGTAAAAAAGAAATCCAAGATTTATTAGATAAAAAACTAATAAGACCATCCAAATCTCCCTGGAGTTGTGCTGCTTTCTATGTAAATAAAAATGCTGAAATAGAAAGAGGAACTCCAAGGCTAGTAATAAATTACAAGCCTTTGAATGATGTTTTGCAGTGGATAAGATATCCAATCCCTAACAAGCAAGACCTCCTCCAAAGACTTGTACATGCTAAAATATATTCAAAATTTGATTTAAAATCTGGATTTTGGCAAATTCAGATTTCAGAATCAGATAAATATAAAACCGCATTCACTGTCCCTTTTGGACAATATGAATGGAATGTAATGCCTTTTGGATTAAAAAATGCTCCAAGTGAATTTCAAAAAATCATGAATGACATCTTTAATCCATATACTGATTTCTCAATAGTATACATTGATGATATACTAATTTTCTCAAATAGTATTCAATCTCATTGGAAGCATTTAAATACTTTCCTTTACATTATAAAGAAAAATGGTTTAGTGCTTTCTCCAACAAAAATCAATCTCTTTCAAACAAGGATAAGATTTCTTGGACATTACATTGATCAAGGAACAATTACTCCAATTGAAAGAGCCTTAGAATTTGCAAGTAAATTTCCTAATGAAATTAAGGATAAAAAACAACTTCAGAGGTTTTTAGGGAGCCTCAATTATATCTCAGAATATTATCAAAAACTTAGTATCATTGCTGCTCCATTAAGAGAGAGGCTTAAGAAAAATCCTCCTCCATGGTCTTCTCAGCATACCCAAATTATCAAACAACTTAAGCAACATCTTAAGTCTTTGCCATGTCTGCATATAGCAAACCCTCTAGCCTATAAGATTGTAGAAACTGATGCATCAGATTTAGGATACGGTGGTATTCTAAAACAACGTCTTCCTGGTCACCATCAAGAACAATTAGTCCGGTTTACATCAGGAACATGGACTAATGCCCAAAAGAATTATAGCACTATTAAAAAGGAAATTTTATCTATTGTATTATGCATTCAAAAATTTCAAAGTGATTTATTAAATCAAGAATTTTAATCAGAATTGATTGTAAGGCTGCCAAGCATGTTTTACAAAAAGATGTTCAAAACATTGCATCAAAACAGATTTTTGCAAGATGGCAAGCCATTTTATCAGTCTTTGATTATAAAATTGAATACATCAAAGGAGAAGCAAATTCCATCCCTGATTTCCTTACCCGTGAATTCTTGCAGGGAAACCATGCCTCCTAAACCTATTAGACCCTCTTCATCAACCCAACAACCAATATCAAAAGAATCATATGCCATGGTACCTATCAAACCATCCTCTAGCCAAACCACTCCCTTACCAACTACCATTCCCAGGGTCCTTCCATTATCTCCAACTGACTGGTACACCCAGTTAATGGAAGAAGAAAGACAACAACAACAGATATTAAGCCAAGTGGCTAATAAGAGCTTTGCTCAAACAGTCACAACTGGATCATCAAAAGAGGTGGCTACACGTCCCTCATCAACATCTATGGTGGCTCTTGGCCCCATAGCCTCTTCATCAAAAAATGTGGTGGTGTCGGCAAACCCCACACCAATTTCCCAAACTTCCCTATCATCAAAATCACAATATTTTCCCAAACCACAAACCTATATTATTACCAGATTACCTCACGAATATGAAAACCCATTTACAAATCTACCCAATTATCAAGCTATTCATGATCTTCTCCAAACTGTATTTCTTCCAAACAACCATTTTATAACTTCCAATTCCATGAAAACCCAAAAATTTTATGAATTTATACTGATTGACACTGAATCAGTATCTTTTAAACATTATCCAGATAAATTTGACCAAACCCAAATTGCTTATTCAACATGTCAGATTATCAAAATCCTATCTTTTGAAGACTGGGGAGGACATCCAAACCAATTCCGCCAGTTTTCTCAACATTTTGTTCCATCCACCTATAATTACTGGGATTATCAAAAAGCCTGGTATCATACCTTTTATCATCAAAATAAAACATTCAGACATTCTTGGATGTTTTACTTCCACAACAAATTCCATCAAGACCTTCCAGCATGGTTTATCGAATGGTGGAACATGTTTGGGCCGGTACCAGAAATATTACCCCAACAAGCTCATCAAGGCCTCCAGATTTATCAAGATAGATTTAAAATCCCATCTCATTTTCCCATGAACCAATTTCCTCATCTATTCTATTTCTTCCAACAATTTTCCCTTGCCTGGATCATCCAATGGGAATATTTTCATCAAGGACCAACTATTTCATCACTCATCCGCAGAATTAAAGTCAAATGGTGGGAGCAATTTAAAATTGACAGGGTTACTCCCGCGGCTATTGATAAGTACTTCCATCAACATTTAGTATTAACAACATCAACAAACCCCCAGTTCCTTCTCCAAAAAAGCCAGAATATGTCAAAACTTGCAGCTACAGCATCAAAAAAGGAATTAAAACAACAATTATTAGCTGCATTAGAATCTTTATCAGAACAAGAATCAAGTGAGGATTCCAACTCAGCAGAAAGCTTTACTTCAGTCAATCTTGGCAACGATAATGAAGACGACTGCTATGGTATCCTTCCTCCCATTCATAATCCCACTCCATCAGCACCAATCAAGGAAAAGAAGAAAGCAAAAGCAAAAGCAAAAAATTGATTATCAAGCCACTGTAGAATCACATGCCCGGAATCATTCATCAAGCTATGACAAAAGAACATCAAGTCTCACCTGCCAAGGAGATTATTAAGCTTTATGTCATTTTTTTCGTTTTATGTCAACTTTATGTATTTATCAACTTTAGCTTTAGCTTTATGTCAAACTTTATGTCATCTTTGTAAAAAGAAGTCAGACTCTTTATCAGTACCCATCACGGGAAAAACTGTAGTCTGATTCCTTTTCTTCTATATAAAAGGAGAAGGGAGCAAACACTGGGGGCATTCGGAGAAATTGAAAAAAAAAATTTTCAGAACCCTTCTGAAAACCAAAATTTCTCGGTTTCACCTCCCTCAAAACTTCCTATCCTTTATCCTGCTATCTCTGATGTATCAAGTCTAGTCATTTGTATCAAGTAAGTTCTTGTATCAAAGTTGTATTTACATTGTTTATTAATAAATTTTTATTTACATCATCTGTATTTTTATCAGTTATATTTCTCTTCATCTTATGATTCTATTGAATTATTATAAACAAAAATTATCTTGGTATAGAACTCGTTTATCTATTACAAGACAAAGGATTTCTGAAACTGACATTCTTCAAACAAGAATTTTAGAATCATTATTTACAAGTTATTTTTTCTTAAGAAAAAGAGAAAAATATTATTTAGACAAGATTAAGGAATTGTGTTATTAGATATAACTTTTATTTTACTATTTTGAATATTTTGTCATACTTGCTTTACTATCTTACCAATCCTGGGCTGTATGCATAAGTATATATCTATCTATATATAATACTAAAACATATATATATATATATATATATATATATATATATATATATATATAGGTTTGTGGTTTGGGAAAATATTGTGATTTTGATGATAGGGAAGTTTGGGAAATTGGTGTGGGGTTTGCCGACACCACCACATTTTTTGATGAAGAGGCTATGGGGCCAAGAGCCACCATAGATGTTGATGAGGGACGTGTAGCCACCTCTTTTGATGATCCAGTTGTGACTGTTTGAGCAAAGCTCTTATTAGCCACTTGGCTTAATATCTGTTGTTGTTGTCTTTCTTCTTCCATTAACTGGGTGTACCAGTCAGTTGGAGATAATGGAAGGACCCTGGGAATGGTAGTTGGTATCAGAGCCATAGGTAGAGAGAATTAAGATATTTTAGAAACTTTGAATTTTTATTTTAGTTTACAAGATTTAGTAAACCTTGAACCTGACTCGGTGGGGAAACCCGATAGTCGCGTAGCCAGTTTAGGGCAATGTGTTGTAAGTCCCGTTTTTAGGCGTAAATCGTTGACAGGCCTAGGGTGAAAGTTTTACATAAGTTTTGTAAAATAAAATAACAATTTAATTTTTCTATTATGTCTTTCTTGTCTAGATCTATGTCTAGGGCATCAAGTTCATCCCAAGATAGTAATATAATAAATCAAGAAGAACAAAATATTCAAAATTTACAACAACCTATATCAAACTGGAAAATCCCGAATGTTCCTATTAAAGAAGTTTATCATATTAAAAAATGGTCTTTTTCTTCTGATTATTCTATCAAGACAGTCGAACAAACTGTCCCATTCACCTCTGAATGTCAATCTATCAAACTCCTTGACTCTAGTATTATTAGAAAACATCAAGAAAAATATTCATATATTCACTTTGGATTAGTTCAAATAGCTATCCAACCATTAACCAGAAGTGGATTAAATACATCAATTCTACTATGTCTTAGAGATCAAAGACATCGTAAATTTCAAGACTCTTTGCTAGGAGTTATTGAAACTAGCCTATATAATGGTCCCATATATTTTAACTGTTTTCCAAATTATCCGGTTTCTTTACATGATACTGGAATATTAAACTCTCTTGTATTAAAAATACAAACATCAGGATATGACATGGAACCCGGAAATATTCCTTTTGCTGTAATCTATAAAATCCATTATAAAACTATGACCACTATCATGGATCCTTTAGTTAAAACCATTAGCCCTAAAGGAGAAACAATCTTTTTCCAAACTCAAAAAGAAAATTCTAATCTAATAGTCCCACAGACCATACTTTGGAGTGATATCAATCTCCCAGAAGAATGGGAATTAGAAGACCAAGTACCCGCTCCAAAAATAGAAAACAAAAAACTCCAACAAATTGAAGAACTCCCAAATGGATCTGTCAAACTTAAATTTTTATCTACAAAACTCTCTAATTTACAAATTAAAGAAGAAGGAGAAATACCTTTTCAAACAAAAAATTTCAATGAAACTTATCAACCTCCTAGATCCTCTTATTCTAGAGAACCTTATCAACCTCCAAGATCATCATATCAACCCCCGAGATCTTCTTGTTCCTCTATTCCAACATCAAGCAATTATGAACCTCTTAAGCTTAATAGAGTTAGAAATAGATCAACTATACCCCAACCTATCTACACGGATCAAATAAATCAACAAGAAAAAGATGATGAAGATAAATCCTCTGAACATATGTCCCCAACTCAATCTCAAATGCAAGACGACCCTCAAATATTTGTCATAGATAGAGAATTTATTATGGATAAAAGTATATTAAAGAAAGATTTTGAATCATCTGAAAATAACCTAAAAAGAGAATGGTTCTTATCAAACTTTGATGAAGTTGCCAGAATACCAATAAGAGAAAAATTTTACAAACATGTTGAAAATTATAAAACTCATTTTAGATTTTTTGATTGGTTTGAAAATTATGCTGCCAATAACTCTATAAATTATCCTTTTACAAAAGAAATAAACGTTACTCAAAAACCTCAACAATGGAATACATCAGAAGGTATTAAACAATCTACCCATCCACCTCATGAAGAAATATCTGTTCAATATAGAAATTCAATCATTAAGGCTTCACCTTATAAAATGAAATCACCATCAGAATCTGATATAACATCTAGAGATATACAAAAAATCTTAGAACAGAATAACTTTACAAATCAAAATCTTAAAACAATTAGTGATCAATTAAACAGAATTGAAAATAATTTACAAGAATCAGAACCTGTAATAAGTCAAAATCCACATCAAAAACCTTTATTTATTCCTCATGAAATTCCAAAAAAAATTAATACTCAATTAAAAGATAAAGATCTAATACAAGATATTGATAATAAGATTAAAAAACTACAAAACACATTGACTTTTATGGTTGCTCCTGAAACACCATCTCCATCAATAAAAGCTATCCACACATTATCACAATTATCTGAGACAGAAGTGGAAGAAATATTAGAAACTTTTACTCCTCAAGATCAAACAATCAATATGACTAGATGGAATCATAATAAACATAATACAAAACAAATAAAAAATTATTATCCAAGACCATCTTTCCCAGATCAACAATATGAAGAATTAGTTGAACCCACTCAATTTTTCAAAGGTACTGGAATTTATAAATGGAATTTAGATGGATTAACAGAATATCAAAAAATTAATAAATTACAAGAAATGACAATGGTCGCAAGTGCCTATAAAATGAAAAAACAATGTTCTGATAAAGCCGTAGCAGAAATTCTTATATCAGGATTTTCTGGAAGACTAAAAACTTGGTGGGATAAATATCTTACTGAATCAGAAAAAGATAATATATTAAATGCTATCAAAACTGATGAATTTAATGAACCAATAAAAATTGAAGATGAAGAAGATAACCCAACAATAATAGAAGATGCTGTGAATACCCTAATATTTTCTATTGTTAAATATTTTATAGGAAATACATCAAAAATTGAAGAAAGATCGTCCATAATCTTAACAAACTTAAAATGTCCAAAACTTCAAGACTATCACTGGTATGAAGAAACATTTTTAACAAAACTCGGAATGAGAGATGACCAGCGTCTCCCGTTCTGGAAAGAAAAATTCATTGATGGATTACCAAGATTATTTGCTGAAAAAGTAAAACTTAGATTAAGAGAACAAAATGAAGGTATAATACCTTATGAACATTTAACATTCCCAGATATATCAGACACTATAAAAGATATAGCATTTGAAATTTGCACTAATTTCCAATTAAACCAAAGACTACAAAGAGAATTAACACAATCACATAAAGAGTTAGGTACATTCTGTGAACAATTTGGATTAGCTAAACAAAACCTACCTCCATCAAGAAAACATAAAAAACATAAAAAGCTAATACCAAAACCCTATTATAAAAAGAAAAGACAACCTAGTCAAGACAAATTTTACAAAAAACCCTACAAAAATAGATCAAATCAATTCCAACATAAGAAAAACTCAAAAAAGTCTATTAACAATCAGAAAATGCCCCCAACATGTTATAAATGTGGAAAGATAGGACATTATAAAAATAATTGCCCATTAAAAGGTAAAATAAATTCTTTAGATATTGATGAACACCTCAAAAAACAGTTAGAAATACTAATGTTAAATAATTCTGAATCAGAATATGAAAAATCAAACTCTCAAGATAACTTTGAAATAGATAATATCACATCATCAACTGAATCTAATACAGAAATATCTGAAGATTCATCTAGTAGTAAAATTATCAAACAAAACTGTCATTGTAATGTTATCACCAGAGAACAAGAATTAATTATGGAAATGATTGAAGATATAGAAGACCCTCAACTGAAAAGAAATTATTTATTAAAATTAAAAGAAAACCTTCAACAAACTAAGAAGAATCAAGAAAGGGTAGTAGAAAATTGTTATGATCTAGATTCAATATTAAAAAAGGCTAAACAACCTCAGAAATTACAAAAAATTCCAATAGAAGATATTAAACTTGAAATCAAAGAAATCAAAAAAGAAATTAAGATCTTAAAACAGGAGTTAGGATTATCAAAATCAGAGATTCAGGAATTAACAAGACAAGTATTAATTCTAAAAAATCAACATCAAGATATTATAGCCTCAACTTCAGATCAAGAAACCATGTTAACCCATAATAAAGAACATAAAAAAGATGATATTTTCCTATTAACTCAGATATCTTATCAAAAATGGAATGTAAAATTAAAAATCGTAATTAATAAAGAATATACTATTAATACTACTGCACTCTTTGATTCTGGTGCTGACCTTAACTGTATACAGGAAGGACTAGTACCCATAAAATATTTTGAAACAACAAAAGAAAGACTATCATCTGCTAATGGTATGCCATTAAAAGTTAAATATAAATTAACAAAAGCTCATGTATGTAATCAAAACATATGTATAAAGACTCCATTTATTTTAGTAAAAGATTTAAATAGAGAAGTAATATTAGGAACACCTTTCTTAAATCTTATTCAACCCATGACGGTATCTCCTAAAGGAATTTCTACTAATATATTTGACCAAGAGATTATATTTGAATTTCTTAATCCTCCAAATATTAAAGATTTAAATATTTTAAAAGATATAGCTATAGAAAAAACCCAGATAAATAGTATCTCAAAAATCATATCAAAAGAAAAACATCTAATGCTCCTAAAACAAGAAAAGGTATGTCAACAAATCAAAATTCAACTTCAAGATAGCCAGTTGAAATTGGCAATTGAAAATTTTAAAAATAAAATAATCAAAGAAGTTTCTTCCTCCATCCCAAATGCATTTTGGAATAGAAAAAGCCATATAGTTACTCTCCCTTATATTAAAGACTTTCAAGAATCAAAAATTAAGACAAAAGCCAGACCTATCCAAATGAATCAAGAACTTTTAGATTACTGTAAAAAAGAAATCCAAGATTTATTAGATAAAAAACTAATAAGACCATCCAAATCTCCCTGGAGTTGTGCTGCTTTCTATGTAAATAAAAATGCTGAAATAGAAAGAGGAACTCCAAGGCTAGTAATAAATTACAAGCCTTTGAATGATGTTTTGCAGTGGATAAGATATCCAATCCCTAACAAGCAAGACCTCCTCCAAAGACTTGTACATGCTAAAATATATTCAAAATTTGATTTAAAATCTGGATTTTGGCAAATTCAGATTTCAGAATCAGATAAATATAAAACCGCATTCACTGTCCCTTTTGGACAATATGAATGGAATGTAATGCCTTTTGGATTAAAAAATGCTCCAAGTGAATTTCAAAAAATCATGAATGACATCTTTAATCCATATACTGATTTCTCAATAGTATACATTGATGATATACTAATTTTCTCAAATAGTATTCAATCTCATTGGAAGCATTTAAATACTTTCCTTTACATTATAAAGAAAAATGGTTTAGTGCTTTCTCCAACAAAAATCAATCTCTTTCAAACAAGGATAAGATTTCTTGGACATTACATTGATCAAGGAACAATTACTCCAATTGAAAGAGCCTTAGAATTTGCAAGTAAATTTCCTAATGAAATTAAGGATAAAAAACAACTTCAGAGGTTTTTAGGGAGCCTCAATTATATCTCAGAATATTATCAAAAACTTAGTATCATTGCTGCTCCATTAAGAGAGAGGCTTAAGAAAAATCCTCCTCCATGGTCTTTTCAGCATACCCAAATTATCAAACAACTTAAGCAACATCTTAAGTCTTTGCCATGTCTGCATATAGCAAACCCTCTAGCCTATAAGATTGTAGAAACTGATGCATCAGATTTAGGATACGGTGGTATTCTAAAACAACGTCTTCCTGGTCACCATCAAGAACAATTAGTCCGGTTTACATCAGGAACATGGACTAATGCCCAAAAGAATTATAGCACTATTAAAAAGGAAATTTTATCTATTGTATTATGCATTCAAAAATTTCAAAGTGATTTATTAAATCAAGAATTTTTAATCAGAATTGATTGTAAGGCTGCCAAGCATGTTTTACAAAAAGATGTTCAAAACATTGCATCAAAACAGATTTTTGCAAGATGGCAAGCCATTTTATCAGTCTTTGATTATAAAATTGAATACATCAAAGGAGAAGCAAATTCCATCCCTGATTTCCTTACCCGTGAATTCTTGCAAGGAAACCATGCCTCCTAAACCTATTAGACCCTCTTCATCAACCCAACAACCAATATCAAAAGAATCATATGCCATGGTACCTATCAAACCATCCTCTAGCCAAACCACTCCCTTACCAACTACCATTCCCAGGGTCCTTCCATTATCTCCAACTGACTGGTACACCCAGTTAATGGAAGAAGAAAGACAACAACAACAGATATTAAGCCAAGTGGCTAATAAGAGCTTTGCTCAAACAGTCACAACTGGATCATCAAAAGAGGTGGCTACACGTCCCTCATCAACATCTATGGTGGCTCTTGGCCCCATAGCCTCTTCATCAAAAAATGTGGTGGTGTCGGCAAACCCCACACCAATTTCCCAAACTTCCCTATCATCAAAATCACAATATTTTCCCAAACCACAAACCTATATTATTACCAGATTACCTCACGAATATGAAAACCCATTTACAAATCTACCCAATTATCAAGCTATTCATGATCTTCTCCAAACTGTATTTCTTCCAAACAACCATTTTATAACTTCCAATTCCATGAAAACCCAAAAATTTTATGAATTTATACTGATTGACACTGAATCAGTATCTTTTAAACATTATCCAGATAAATTTGACCAAACCCAAATTGCTTATTCAACATGTCAGATTATCAAAATCCTATCTTTTGAAGACTGGGGAGGACATCCAAACCAATTCCGCCAGTTTTCTCAACATTTTGTTCCATCCACCTATAATTACTGGGATTATCAAAAAGCCTGGTATCATACCTTTTATCATCAAAATAAAACATTCAGACATTCTTGGATGTTTTACTTCCACAACAAATTCCATCAAGACCTTCCAGCATGGTTTATCGAATGGTGGAACATGTTTGGGCCGGTACCAGAAATATTACCCCAACAAGCTCATCAAGGCCTCCAGATTTATCAAGATAGATTTAAAATCCCATCTCATTTTCCCATGAACCAATTTCCTCATCTATTCTATTTCTTCCAACAATTTTCCCTTGCCTGGATCATCCAATGGGAATATTTTCATCAAGGACCAACTATTTCATCACTCATCCGCAGAATTAAAGTCAAATGGTGGGAGCAATTTAAAATTGACAGGGTTACTCCCGCGGCTATTGATAAGTACTTCCATCAACATTTAGTATTAACAACATCAACAAACCCCCAGTTCCTTCTCCAAAAAAGCCAGAATATGTCAAAACTTGCAGCTACAGCATCAAAAAAGGAATTAAAACAACAATTATTAGCTGCATTAGAATCTTTATCAGAACAAGAATCAAGTGAGGATTCCAACTCAGCAGAAAGCTTTACTTCAGTCAATCTTGGCAACGATAATGAAGACGACTGCTATGGTATCCTTCCTCCCATTCATAATCCCACTCCATCAGCACCAATCAAGGAAAAGAAGAAAGCAAAAGCAAAAGCAAAAAATTGATTATCAAGCCACTGTAGAATCACATGCCCGGAATCATTCATCAAGCTATGACAAAAGAACATCAAGTCTCACCTGCCAAGGAGATTATTAAGCTTTATGTCATTTTTTCGTTTTATGTCAACTTTATGTATTTATCAACTTTAGCTTTAGCTTTATGTCAAACTTTATGTCATCTTTGTAAAAAGAAGTCAGACTCTTTATCAGTACCCATCACGGGAAAAACTGTAGTCTGATTCCTTTTCTTCTATATAAAAGGAGAAGGGAGCAAACACTGAGGGCATTCGGAGAAATTGAAAAAAAAAAAAAAATTTTCAGAACCCTTCTGAAAACCAAAATTTCTCGGTTTCACCTCCCTCAAAACTTCCTATCCTTTATCCTGCTATCTCTGATGTATCAAGTCTAGTCATTTGTATCAAGTAAGTTCTTGTATCAAAGTTGTATTTACATTGTTTATTAATAAATTTTTATTTACATCATCTGTATTTTTATCAGTTATATTTCTCTTCATCTTATGATTCTATTGAATTATTATAAACAAAAATTATCTTGGTATAGAACTCGTTTATCTATTACAAGACAAAGGATTTCTGAAACTGACATTCTTCAAACAAGAATTTTAGAATCATTATTTACAAGTTATTTTTTCTTAAGAAAAAGAGAAAAATATTATTTAGACAAGATTAAGGAATTGTGTTATTAGATATAACTTTTATTTTACTATTTTGAATATTTTGTCATACTTGCTTTACTATCTTACCAATCCTGGGCTGTATGCATAAGTATATATCTATCTATATATAATACTAAAACATATATATATATATATATATATATATATATATATATATATATATAGGTTTGTGGTTTGGGAAAATATTGTGATTTTGATGATAGGGAAGTTTGGGAAATTGGTGTGGGGTTTTGCCGACACCACCACATTTTTTGATGAAGAGGCTATGGGGCCAAGAGCCACCATAGATGTTGATGAGGGACGTGTAGCCACCTCTTTTGATGATCCAGTTGTGACTGTTTGAGCAAAGCTCTTATTAGCCACTTGGCTTAATATCTGTTGTTGTTGTCTTTCTTCTTCCATTAACTGGGTGTACCAGTCAGTTGGAGATAATGGAAGGACCCTGGGAATGGTAGTTGGTATCAGAGCCATAGGTAGAGAGAATTAAGATATTTTAGAAACTTTGAATTTTTATTTTAGTTTACAAGATTTAGTAAACCTTGAACCTGACTCGGTGGGGAAACCCGATAGTCGCGTAGCCAGTTTAGGGCAATGTGTTGTAAGTCCCGTTTTTAGGCGTAAATCGTTGACAGGCCTAGGGTGAAAGTTTTACATAAGTTTTGTAAAATAAAATAACAATTTAATTTTTCTATTATGTCTTTCTTGTCTAGATCTATGTCTAGGGCATCAAGTTCATCCCAAGATAGTAATATAATAAATCAAGAAGAACAAAATATTCAAAATTTACAACAACCTATATCAAACTGGAAAATCCCGAATGTTCCTATTAAAGAAGTTTATCATATTAAAAAATGGTCTTTTTCTTCTGATTATTCTATCAAGACAGTCGAACAAACTGTCCCATTCACCTCTGAATGTCAATCTATCAAACTCCTTGACTCTAGTATTATTAGAAAACATCAAGAAAAATATTCATATATTCACTTTGGATTAGTTCAAATAGCTATCCAACCATTAACCAGAAGTGGATTAAATACATCAATTCTACTATGTCTTAGAGATCAAAGACATCGTAAATTTCAAGACTCTTTGCTAGGAGTTATTGAAACTAGCCTATATAATGGTCCCATATATTTTAACTGTTTTCCAAATTATCCGGTTTCTTTACATGATACTGGAATATTAAACTCTCTTGTATTAAAAATACAAACATCAGGATATGACATGGAACCCGGAAATATTCCTTTTGCTGTAATCTATAAAATCCATTATAAAACTATGACCACTATCATGGATCCTTTAGTTAAAACCATTAGCCCTAAAGGAGAAACAATCTTTTTCCAAACTCAAAAAGAAAATTCTAATCTAATAGTCCCACAGACCATACTTTGGAGTGATATCAATCTCCCAGAAGAATGGGAATTAGAAGACCAAGTACCCGCTCCAAAAATAGAAAACAAAAAACTCCAACAAATTGAAGAACTCCCAAATGGATCTGTCAAACTTAAATTTTTATCTACAAAACTCTCTAATTTACAAATTAAAGAAGAAGGAGAAATACCTTTTCAAACAAAAAATTTCAATGAAACTTATCAACCTCCTAGATCCTCTTATTCTAGAGAACCTTATCAACCTCCAAGATCATCATATCAACCCCCGAGATCTTCTTGTTCCTCTATTCCAACATCAAGCAATTATGAACCTCTTAAGCTTAATAGAGTTAGAAATAGATCAACTATACCCCAACCTATCTACACGGATCAAATAAATCAACAAGAAAAAGATGATGAAGATAAATCCTCTGAACATATGTCCCCAACTCAATCTCAAATGCAAGACGACCCTCAAATATTTGTCATAGATAGAGAATTTATTATGGATAAAAGTATATTAAAGAAAGATTTTGAATCATCTGAAAATAACCTAAAAAGAGAATGGTTCTTATCAAACTTTGATGAAGTTGCCAGAATACCAATAAGAGAAAAATTTTACAAACATGTTGAAAATTATAAAACTCATTTTAGATTTTTTGATTGGTTTGAAAATTATGCTGCCAATAACTCTATAAATTATCCTTTTACAAAAGAAATAAACGTTACTCAAAAACCTCAACAATGGAATACATCAGAAGGTATTAAACAATCTACCCATCCACCTCATGAAGAAATATCTGTTCAATATAGAAATTCAATCATTAAGGCTTCACCTTATAAAATGAAATCACCATCAGAATCTGATATAACATCTAGAGATATACAAAAAATCTTAGAACAGAATAACTTTACAAATCAAAATCTTAAAACAATTAGTGATCAATTAAACAGAATTGAAAATAATTTACAAGAATCAGAACCTGTAATAAGTCAAAATCCACATCAAAAACCTTTATTTATTCCTCATGAAATTCCAAAAAAAATTAATACTCAATTAAAAGATAAAGATCTAATACAAGATATTGATAATAAGATTAAAAAACTACAAAACACATTGACTTTTATGGTTGCTCCTGAAACACCATCTCCATCAATAAAAGCTATCCACACATTATCACAATTATCTGAGACAGAAGTGGAAGAAATATTAGAAACTTTTACTCCTCAAGATCAAACAATCAATATGACTAGATGGAATCATAATAAACATAATACAAAACAAATAAAAAATTATTATCCAAGACCATCTTTCCCAGATCAACAATATGAAGAATTAGTTGAACCCACTCAATTTTTCAAAGGTACTGGAATTTATAAATGGAATTTAGATGGATTAACAGAATATCAAAAAATTAATAAATTACAAGAAATGACAATGGTCGCAAGTGCCTATAAAATGAAAAAACAATGTTCTGATAAAGCCGTAGCAGAAATTCTTATATCAGGATTTTCTGGAAGACTAAAAACTTGGTGGGATAAATATCTTACTGAATCAGAAAAAGATAATATATTAAATGCTATCAAAACTGATGAATTTAATGAACCAATAAAAATTGAAGATGAAGAAGATAACCCAACAATAATAGAAGATGCTGTGAATACCCTAATATTTTCTATTGTTAAATATTTTATAGGAAATACATCAAAAATTGAAGAAAGATCGTCCATAATCTTAACAAACTTAAAATGTCCAAAACTTCAAGACTATCACTGGTATGAAGAAACATTTTTAACAAAACTCGGAATGAGAGATGACCAGCGTCTCCCGTTCTGGAAAGAAAAATTCATTGATGGATTACCAAGATTATTTGCTGAAAAAGTAAAACTTAGATTAAGAGAACAAAATGAAGGTATAATACCTTATGAACATTTAACATTCCCAGATATATCAGACACTATAAAAGATATAGCATTTGAAATTTGCACTAATTTCCAATTAAACCAAAGACTACAAAGAGAATTAACACAATCACATAAAGAGTTAGGTACATTCTGTGAACAATTTGGATTAGCTAAACAAAACCTACCTCCATCAAGAAAACATAAAAAACATAAAAAGCTAATACCAAAACCCTATTATAAAAAGAAAAGACAACCTAGTCAAGACAAATTTTACAAAAAACCCTACAAAAATAGATCAAATCAATTCCAACATAAGAAAAACTCAAAAAAGTCTATTAACAATCAGAAAATGCCCCCAACATGTTATAAATGTGGAAAGATAGGACATTATAAAAATAATTGCCCATTAAAAGGTAAAATAAATTCTTTAGATATTGATGAACACCTCAAAAAACAGTTAGAAATACTAATGTTAAATAATTCTGAATCAGAATATGAAAAATCAAACTCTCAAGATAACTTTGAAATAGATAATATCACATCATCAACTGAATCTAATACAGAAATATCTGAAGATTCATCTAGTAGTAAAATTATCAAACAAAACTGTCATTGTAATGTTATCACCAGAGAACAAGAATTAATTATGGAAATGATTGAAGATATAGAAGACCCTCAACTGAAAAGAAATTATTTATTAAAATTAAAAGAAAACCTTCAACAAACTAAGAAGAATCAAGAAAGGGTAGTAGAAAATTGTTATGATCTAGATTCAATATTAAAAAAGGCTAAACAACCTCAGAAATTACAAAAAATTCCAATAGAAGATATTAAACTTGAAATCAAAGAAATCAAAAAAGAAATTAAGATCTTAAAACAGGAGTTAGGATTATCAAAATCAGAGATTCAGGAATTAACAAGACAAGTATTAATTCTAAAAAATCAACATCAAGATATTATAGCCTCAACTTCAGATCAAGAAACCATGTTAACCCATAATAAAGAACATAAAAAAGATGATATTTTCCTATTAACTCAGATATCTTATCAAAAATGGAATGTAAAATTAAAAATCGTAATTAATAAAGAATATACTATTAATACTACTGCACTCTTTGATTCTGGTGCTGACCTTAACTGTATACAGGAAGGACTAGTACCCATAAAATATTTTGAAACAACAAAAGAAAGACTATCATCTGCTAATGGTATGCCATTAAAGTTAAATATAAATTAACAAAAGCTCATGTATGTAATCAAAACATATGTATAAAGACTCCATTTATTTTAGTAAAAGATTTAAATAGAGAAGTAATATTAGGAACACCTTTCTTAAATCTTATTCAACCCATGACGGTATCTCCTAAAGGAATTTCTACTAATATATTTGACCAAGAGATTATATTTGAATTTCTTAATCCTCCAAATATTAAAGATTTAAATATTTTAAAAGATATAGCTATAGAAAAAACCCAGATAAATAGTATCTCAAAAATCATATCAAAAGAAAAACATCTAATGCTCCTAAAACAAGAAAAGGTATGTCAACAAATCAAAATTCAACTTCAAGATAGCCAGTTGAAATTGGCAATTGAAAATTTTAAAAATAAAATAATCAAAGAAGTTTCTTCCTCCATCCCAAATGCATTTTGGAATAGAAAAAGCCATATAGTTACTCTCCCTTATATTAAAGACTTTCAAGAATCAAAAATTAAGACAAAAGCCAGACCTATCCAAATGAATCAAGAACTTTTAGATTACTGTAAAAAAGAAATTCAAGATTTATTAGATAAAAAACTAATAAGACCATCCAAATCTCCCTGGAGTTGTGCTGCTTTCTATGTAAATAAAAATGCTGAAATAGAAAGAGGAACTCCAAGGCTAGTAATAAATTACAAGCCTTTGAATGATGTTTTGCAGTGGATAAGATATCCAATCCCTAACAAGCAAGACCTCCTCCAAAGACTTGTACATGCTAAAATATATTCAAAATTTGATTTAAAATCTGGATTTTGGCAAATTCAGATTTCAGAATCAGATAAATATAAAACCGCATTCACTGTCCCTTTTGGACAATATGAATGGAATGTAATGCCTTTTGGATTAAAAAATGCTCCAAGTGAATTTCAAAAAATCATGAATGACATCTTTAATCCATATACTGATTTCTCAATAGTATACATTGATGATATACTAATTTTCTCAAATAGTATTCAATCTCATTGGAAGCATTTAAATACTTTCCTTTACATTATAAAGAAAAATGGTTTAGTGCTTTCTCCAACAAAAATCAATCTCTTTCAAACAAGGATAAGATTTCTTGGACATTACATTGATCAAGGAACAATTACTCCAATTGAAAGAGCCTTAGAATTTGCAAGTAAATTTCCTAATGAAATTAAGGATAAAAAACAACTTCAGAGGTTTTTAGGGAGCCTCAATTATATCTCAGAATATTATCAAAAACTTAGTATCATTGCTGCTCCATTAAGAGAGAGGCTTAAGAAAAATCCTCCTCCATGGTCTTCTCAGCATACCCAAATTATCAAACAACTTAAGCAACATCTTAAGTCTTTGCCATGTCTGCATATAGCAAACCCTCTAGCCTATAAGATTGTAGAAACTGATGCATCAGATTTAGGATACGGTGGTATTCTAAAACAACGTCTTCCTGGTCACCATCAAGAACAATTAGTCCGGTTTACATCAGGAACATGGACTAATGCCCAAAAGAATTATAGCACTATTAAAAAGGAAATTTTATCTATTGTATTATGCATTCAAAAATTTCAAAGTGATTTATTAAATCAAGAATTTTTAATCAGAATTGATTGTAAGGCTGCCAAGCATGTTTTACAAAAAGATGTTCAAAACATTGCATCAAAACAGATTTTTGCAAGATGGCAAGCCATTTTATCAGTCTTTGATTATAAAATTGAATACATCAAAGGAGAAGCAAATTCCATCCCTGATTTCCTTACCCGTGAATTCTTGCAAGGAAACCATGCCTCCTAAACCTATTAGACCCTCTTCATCAACCCAACAACCAATATCAAAAGAATCATATGCCATGGTACCTATCAAACCATCCTCTAGCCAAACCACTCCCTTACCAACTACCATTCCCAGGGTCCTTCCATTATCTCCAACTGACTGGTACACCCAGTTAATGGAAGAAGAAAGACAACAACAACAGATATTAAGCCAAGTGGCTAATAAGAGCTTTGCTCAAACAGTCACAACTGGATCATCAAAAGAGGTGGCTACACGTCCCTCATCAACATCTATGGTGGCTCTTGGCCCCATAGCCTCTTCATCAAAAAATGTGGTGGTGTCGGCAAACCCCACACCAATTTCCCAAACTTCCCTATCATCAAAATCACAATATTTTCCCAAACCACAAACCTATATTATTACCAGATTACCTCACGAATATGAAAACCCATTTACAAATCTACCCAATTATCAAGCTATTCATGATCTTCTCCAAACTGTATTTCTTCCAAACAACCATTTTATAACTTCCAATTCCATGAAAACCCAAAAATTTTATGAATTTATACTGATTGACACTGAATCAGTATCTTTTAAACATTATCCAGATAAATTTGACCAAACCCAAATTGCTTATTCAACATGTCAGATTATCAAAATCCTATCTTTTGAAGACTGGGGAGGACATCCAAACCAATTCCGCCAGTTTTCTCAACATTTTGTTCCATCCACCTATAATTACTGGGATTATCAAAAAGCCTGGTATCATACCTTTTATCATCAAAATAAAACATTCAGACATTCTTGGATGTTTTACTTCCACAACAAATTCCATCAAGACCTTCCAGCATGGTTTATCGAATGGTGGAACATGTTTGGGCCGGTACCAGAAATATTACCCCAACAAGCTCATCAAGGCCTCCAGATTTATCAAGATAGATTTAAAATCCCATCTCATTTTCCCATGAACCAATTTCCTCATCTATTCTATTTCTTCCAACAATTTTCCCTTGCCTGGATCATCCAATGGGAATATTTTCATCAAGGACCAACTATTTCATCACTCATCCGCAGAATTAAAGTCAAATGGTGGGAGCAATTTAAAATTGACAGGGTTACTCCCGCGGCTATTGATAAGTACTTTCATCAACATTTAGTATTAACAACATCAACACACCCCCAGTTCCTTCTCCAAAAAGCCAGAATATGTCAAAACTTGCAGCTACAGCATCAAAAAAGGAATTAAAACAACAATTATTAGCTGCATTAGAATCTTTATCAGAACAAGAATCAAGTGAGGATTCCAACTCAGCAGAAAGCTTTACTTCAGTCAATCTTGGCAACGATAATGAAGACGACTGCTATGGTATCCTTCCTCCCATTCATAATCCCACTCCATCAGCACCAATCAAGGAAAAGAAGAAAGCAAAAGCAAAAGCAAAAAATTGATTATCAAGCCACTGTAGAATCACATGCCCGGAATCATTCATCAAGCTATGACAAAAGAACATCAAGTCTCACCTGCCAAGGAGATTATTAAGCTTTATGTCATTTTTTCGTTTTATGTCAACTTTATGTATTTATCAACTTTAGCTTTAGCTTTATGTCAAACTTTATGTCATCTTTGTAAAAAGAAGTCAGACTCTTTATCAGTACCCATCACGGGAAAAACTGTAGTCTGATTCCTTTTCTTCTATATAAAAGGAGAAGGGAGCAAACACTGAGGGCATTCGGAGAAATTGAAAAAAAATTTTCAGAACCCTTCTGAAAACCAAAATTTCTCGGTTTCACCTCCCTCAAAACTTCCTATCCTTTATCCTGCTATCTCTGATGTATCAAGTCTAGTCATTTGTATCAAAGTTGTATTTACATTGTTTATTAATAAATTTTTATTTACATCATCTGTATTTTTATCAGTTATATTTCTCTTCATCTTATGATTCTATTGAATTATTATAAACAAAAATTATCTTGGTATAGAACTCGTTTATCTATTACAAGACAAAGGATTTCTGAAACTGACATTCTTCAAACAAGAATTTTAGAATCATTATTTACAAGTTATTTTTTCTTAAGAAAAAGAGAAAAATATTATTTAGACAAGATTAAGGAATTGTGTTATTAGATATAACTTTTATTTTACTATTTTGAATATTTTGTCATACTTGCTTTACTATCTTACCAATCCTGGGCTGTAGTTGGTATATATATATATATATATATATATTTTCATTCTCTCCTTCACTTTAATCATATGTGGCATGCCAATTTGGATAATCATTCCATTTATTTCTTTTCTCTTTTTATATATTTTTGAATCATTTTTGAAATTCCTTCATTCTCCATTTTTTTTTTCTCTTTTCTAATTCACAAATTCTTTGTTTATCCATCCCACATATCTAAAACACTAGAACTTTTACTTTTTCTTTTGCATATAAAACTACTAATTAATTGCATATAAAACTACTAAAAGTGTAATATATAATTTTAATAGATGTGAATGATCAACTCATGGGTACCAAAAAGGGACTCACTTGCTTACAAGTTTAATATGAATGAATTTATGGGTTCCAAAAAGGTTCTCACTCTCTTATAAATTCAATATAGTTATAAAAATTTACATATTTCAAATACATCAGTAATTAAATTAAAAACATAAATAAAAAATTAAATTAAAAAACACAAAATAAAAATAGTTAAATAACAATTAGGTTATTTCTCTCACAACAATTCCTCTTAGTATTTTTAAAATTTAAAAAAACAAAAAATACTGAAATATTAAGTAGGTTTGGGAGTTGTTATCTCTTTAAATTCTAGTTTTAAATTTAAGTTGATCACATTGACTATATTTGTTTTATTTTACACAACACATATAATAATATTTTTTATTTGAGTTATTTTTATAAAATCAATAAAAAAATTATTATCAAACCCTACGTGGCACTCTCTATACTTATCATTTTGCTTTTTTTTTTTCTTTTTACAAATCTTTGAATAAAATTAGCTTTGGAAAGGATTTTTTTTAAATTTTAATTTTAATTTTAAATTGGTTAGATTGACCACATATTTTTTTATAAAGCACAATATACGATTAATAATATTTTTAATTTTTAAGTTATTTTTGTAAAATCAATGGGTACATGACCACAATTATATATATTTTTTATCTGTATAGCCACCAGAGTTGTACTATATGATTGTAAGTAATAGGAAGTGAGTTAATGTGTTTCTAAATTGGACTTACTTGTCTATTGGTTTATTATTGTTGTCAAATTTACATATTTTAAACATATTTGAAATTAAATTAAAAATACAGAGAAAAATTTTTAAATAATAACTAGGATTGAAAGATAATTTAAAAATGACTGAATACTAATTAAATTTAACAAAAATTTAACTTTTTTCATAATAATCACTCTTAATATATTTTAAATTTAAAATAGAAAGAATAATGCATATGTTAATTAGGCTTGGAAACGCCTAAATTTTTTATTTTAAGTTTAATTTTAAAGTTAGATTGGTTATATTGATTATTATTAATCAATATTTGAGTTATTTCTATAAAGTATAACATATAATTAATAAAAATAATATTTGTAGCTTGAGTTATTTTTATAAACCAGTCAAAAAATTATTTTAATACAATTAAGATTAATAGTCTTTCTAACTTAATATATTTTTGTAAAATAAGTCAAGAATTAAAAAAATAAAAACATATGTTAAAATTAGCAAACACTTTAAAATAAAAAAAATCAAGTTAATTAAATAAGTTTATAATTTAATATATATTTTAGAACAAATTTTAATTTTTAAGATTGGATCAGATCAAAATTTGATAAATATAAATTTTTAGTATCTATATGAAAATTCAACTTTAATCAATTATATCGGCTTACTAACATTAACACAAATAAAAAATAATTTAATAACCATTTTATCAAATTATGTAAATTTATTAAAATATTTTCTAATATATTTAAAAATTATATTTTATACTAAAAAATATTATACAATTGCGCACATTGCAGGCGTCAAAGCTAGTATCACTGTATCACAGAAGGTTGTCCCTTTGATGCGCCCGAAGCTGATGTCTTCTCCTCCCATTCTCCCATAATCATCCTTTAGGCCCTGCTTGGATGCAGGAAAAACTCCCCCAAAATTAATACCCCTTATAAGCGTGGGTTCCACTCTTTTGTCATAGTTTGGTAAGTCCGTTGCTAAAATTTTTCACCTCCTTTTAGTTTTTCCTCCCTCTCATTTTCTCCCCTTGTGGATAATTTTTGGACACTCTCAACCTTAACTAAAAATTTTCATCCCTTCTTAACTAATTTTTTATCTTTTTAGCCCTCATTAGTAGTATTGTTAACTTGATCAAAATAAATATAATGCTAGTAAAAAAATAATAGATAGGCCAACCAGTCAAAATAAATATAATTAAAAAAATTAGATAATAACCAACCATTCAAAAGTACATATTTAAAAAAAAAGTTCTTTAAATAAATTTATAAAAAATTAAATTTTTAATGAAGTAAATAACATAACTTCAAATTGTCCAAAAATAATTAAATAGAGTTAGTTTTGTAATTTAATATTTAATTTAATAGGTAACTAAGTTTGAGACACAACAAGAGTAAAAGAGTCATTTGATTACTTTTTCTATCATTCACCCCCTTTTATTTATAAAACATCCAAATCAAGTCAAAAGTTACCTCTACCATAAACATCACATCAATCTGGATTAACCATCTAAAAATAATACTCCTTCTTATTTTATACCCCCTCTAAAATTTATCCCCCTGAAATTTTAACACCATTCAATTGGCCCCTTACTGCCTTCACCTCCCATGTGCCGCGCAAGCCATGGTGGTTGTCACCCAAGCTACAGATTTGGATTTGTAAAGCATTAATGAAGAAGATGAGGTCCAAATAGGAAAATTGCTTTGGGTTTTAGGAAGGGTGTGTTTGGAGTGATAAAAGTCAGATAAAATAAAATAAAATATGATAAGTTGTAAATTGTAATTCGTGTAATAAGAAAAAAAAATAAAAAATTTTTAAAAATTTTCAGAAGATTACAATAAACCAAACGAGGCGAAAATGAATCGTCCAGTATAATTTGAGATTTGAAATTGGGTCATCATATTGATTTAAGAAGAAATGGGTTAATTAAACTCATATGGTTTAAGAACATGCGCTTATTAAATGAATGAGTAAATGAATTAGGTGCTGTTTGCCTCTAACATATTTTCTAATATTCCAAAAAAAATTTAATAGATGGTAGAGTAATTATTACAAAATATTTTTCTAATAACTGAATTTATAACTTATATTAGAAATAAAATTTAAAATAACTGAAAAATCAAATAAAATTTATTTATCAAAATTTAAAATTTTAAGATATTACTTATATTACAAATTAAAATTATGTAAAAATAAATACAATCGTTAAAGTTTATAATGCAACTGCTAATCTGTACCATATTATACAATCGACAGTGTGTCCGGAGTTTGGACACATGACACCCATGATGGTGACACGTGTTTTACCTTTTTGTTTTGTTTTCATTTTTTTTATTTTTATATTTTGTTATTTTTAACTTTTTAGTAAGCTTTTAGCGGGTCATTTTACTCTTATTATAATATTTAAATAATTTTTTAAAGAAAGTAGTTAAAATCTATATTTTTATTGGCAAGTTAATTTTTTTTATTTGTTAGTATTTGAACATGAAATTTAATTTTTGTAATAAATGTTTAAGTTATTAACTTAGCTTAATATAATATAATAACAATAATTTCAAACAAATAATTTAAAAAAAATCACCTAGCTAAAAATTTACAAACTTCAATTATATAAGATAAAAATATTTTACATAAAAATTCATACTAAACAAATATAGATATCATATCAGAATTGAGAGTATAGGGGTGTTTGGTTAGCCAAAATCAATTAAAATCTACTAACTTTCACTAATTTTTTATACTTTCTTTTAATCAAATTTCATCACATATTTACATCAAATCTTAATAGTTTTACTGTACTGTTTGGCTAACTTTTTTCTAGCCAAACACTCCATATATTACAAATAAATATAGCTAAAATTTTTTAAATGCAAAACATAATAAAAAATTAAAATTCACAGTAAGGCACTGGATGTGACTAATAAATTATTAAAAAAAATGAAAAGACTTCATTCAAAAGAAAGTCAAAATGTATATTAAAATGTTATTCCAAATTTCCAATTGACAGCATGGTTGAAGCTAGCATTTTCAGCTGTTTGGGCTTAAGGATAATAGGCACCATATGAGACATCAGGGTAATGCCCACTGCATATGGGTTTGTTTAATTTGGGCCGAATCTTAATCTAGACTTTAACCGGTGACGGATTTAGAAATTTTTTTTTTTAATCGAGGCCGAAAATACTCTTAAATTATTATTTTTAAATAAGACAATAAATTCTAAAAAAAAAGATATAATGACATTCAAAATTCCATACATTACAGGCAAACGTTTTTTTTTTACAAAAAATAATATTAACTTTAATATGAAAACTACAATAATCATATAAAATTTTTCTTTTACAGTAAAAATTTTAATGAGAAACAATAGTTCAAACAATTTTTTATAGTAAAAATTACAATAATTTTTTTTTTTTTTACAGTAAAAAATTTTACAATAAAAATTAATATGAAAAACTAAACATCAGTAAATTTTTTTTTTTTTTTTTTCCAATTTCAGTGGTGGCCGCTGCTGCTTGGCTAAAGGTGCACCCGCCCTGACTTCAACCAATCATGACTGGTTTCCAAAACGTAGATCCAAAATCAAACTATGACATTATTGAAGCCAAATCAACAGCCAGCAATCGGTTTGGCTGAACCCAGTTTCTGCTATTAAATTTTGTAAAATAAGTGGATTTATAAACGAGTTAATAACCCTACTTATTTTACTTGGCCACTGGTTTTAGTGTAACAAAAGTCAATGAATTCGTTCATGACCCCTCTTAAGTGGTTGAGTAAGGGTTTGTTTGGGTACCAGGTTTTTTTCGAGCTTAGTTTGTTTTCGTTTTTGCATGATTTTATCCATTTTATATATTTTCTTATGAATGTAATTAACATGTTTAAAAATTAAAAAAAATAAATTTTAATGAAAAAAATCATACGAGACAAAAATATATTTAACATAAAAAATTAACTTATCGATATCGAAACAAATTTCAATATTGAGTGACTCTCGTTTGATAGCGAAATTTTTAGTAAAAAACTACCAACTTTTTATTTTTGAGTGTTTGATAAACCACCAACTTTTGTTATTTTTCTACTCTACTATAGTAATTTATCAATTTAGAAGTTACCAAAAATTATTAAAAATTGCTAGAAGTTACTCAAAGTTGCTAAAAAATACTAAAAGTTGTCAAAATTTTTATCAAACATCTAAAAGTTACAAAAAATTATTGAAAATTGCTACTTATTTCAACAAACACACTAAAAACTATAACTAACAACTTTAACAAAAAAATACAAAAAGTTGCTAAAAAATATGCCTCCAAACACCTCCTGAATTAAAATGGGGGAGGTTAGGTGACAATTCAATTTGGATAGTTAGATTTTAATTTAACGGTTTAAACATATTAAGGGGGCTTTTGGATTGAAAAAAATGAGATAAAATGAAATAATTTGTAGATTCATAATTCGTGCAGTGAAATAAAAAATGAATAATTTTTAGAGATTTTCAAAAATTTTTAAAATTTTTCAGTATTTTACATCACGCCAAACAGACCTTAAATTAAAATCCTACTGTTTAAAATCATCGGGTTCTAGCCCAAAAAGTGAAACTTATTAGCGTGAGATTAAAGATCTTATTATATGCAATTCAGGCAAATACTTGCATGGTACGTGATGCTTGATTTTGAACGCGTTACAATTTCTTGGTCTAGTATAATATTACTAAAAAATGAGGGAAAAGCTACGCATGAAAAGTTGTGACGGTAACAATTAATTAATTGTCTAACCAAAATAATTGGTCATTCACACCAAGTCTTATACGATTTAACAATTAGACAGTTCCTCTATTTACAAACAATGATGGTGACGAGGTAATAAATTAATCAACGACCGGCCCTTGTGCGTTTCTAGTTTGCCATCATCAACTGCAATATTAATGAGCCTTAGTTAAGAGAGGACAAAAAAAAAAAGTTGATTTAAGAAGGAAAGAAAGTTAGATCATTAGTAATTAATTTTTTATTTTTTATTTATTTGACATATTTTTTATAATTTAAAATTTTTAAAACATAATAAGGTAATTTTAATTATTTTAAAAAATGATAAAAAAAACTAGATATATACTTGGAATAAAAAAGTATACCGACTTTCTAAGTGGAATCTAATTCTAATACCTCAGAGTTAGGCATCGTTATGCCTTTGTTGGAGATACATTATGTATGGCCTGTTTGGTGTATAAAAATTTGGTAAAAATCTCTAAAAATACTTGAAAATTTTTAAAAATCTCTATTATATTTATATACATTCTTATCTTTTCGAAATTCAAAAAAAATCAATACCTTTTAAAAAAAATTGATAACTAGAATTTAGTTAATCAAATGGTAAAAAATTTTTCCTCATTCTCACAATAGGCTCCCAAACTACTAAATGATACCCACTTTGACTATTTTTTCTGAGTCATAAAAACCGTTCTGATAGATTATAAAAATCGTTCTGACGGATTTGCACAGCCAACTTCTACCCAAATAGATTGTAAAAACTGTTTTAACGAATTGTAGTACAAATAAACCATGATTAATACAAAATCTTTGAAATCCGTTCAAATGTAAATTCAGTCCGTCGGAACGAAAATTTTATTGTTTATTTCTAAAAAATACTGTTTGAGATGTGTGTGTCAAGTGCAAAAAGTTTCTCCAAATCATATTTTATCTCACTTTTTATCATTCTAAACACATTCATAGTTGTCGTAATGTGTAGGTGGTATTATGACCTGTTTGAGAGTCAAGTTTTTAACAATTTTTGATAATTTTTTTTTATACAAAAGTTAGTAGTGATACTTTTTATTTGTTTAATAAAACAAATAAAATTTTTTTAAAAATTTTGATAATTTTTAAGTGTTTGGTCAAATAAAAAGAAATTTTTAGTAATTTTTGTAAACTTTAGGTGTTTTGTATTTAAGGCTCCGTTTGGCGTAAGAAAAAATAAGATAAATTGAGATAAAATGTAGTTTGGAATTAATTTTGGAGCTATTTTTTTTTTGAAAAATAGCAAACCGTGGGAAGGGATTTGGAAAACTGTTCCCACGGATTCAAAAAAAATTCACAAAAAATAGCGATAATGGTACTCATTTGAAAGCTTTTGACACGAAGAATATGATTGTATAAAAAATTTACATATTCGGTTAACCTACTTTCAGATTTTTTTATTTTTTTAGTGAAATATTGAAATTTCTTGAAATTAATGATGGTAGAAAAATTAGAGGTAGATGGGTTGTTAAAGATTTATAGAGTTTTATAGAAGAAGTTAGTATGCCAAACAAGACCTAAATTGAATTAAAGTGAAATAATTATTATATAATTTGCTAATTCAGCGCAAATAGCAAAATTAGCAGCTTTTGATCGTTTACTAAATATAAAAAAATTGATATATTTTTGCCCTTCTAAAGGAAGCGTTTATCTCGAGGGTTTGTTTGGCCACAAAGAAGTTAGGTTAAATAAATAAAGTTTTGTCTTTATGTATTTTGAAAAATTAATCATATTCCCGTCATGCACAAAAACCAAGGTATGTATTTGTAATTTAGGCATAATATATTTCTCAGTTTGTTAAAAATAAAAAAGCAAAAAACCAAATATTAACCTTTTATTTTTATTGCCAAAACAAGGCTAAGGCTATACCTTGGGTATTTTTGGTTAATCAAAATTAATTAAAAATTTATTAATTTTTATTAATTTTATTATACATTATTTTTATATTAAATTTTTATATTTTTATTATACTTTTCAATCAAATTCTTACTGATCAAATAGCCCCCGAAAAAGATAGAATGTCATCATTTTTGACAAAGACGATAAGATGGAAGAAAAAAGCCGCAGGAGGCAAACGCCCTCCACTTGACCTTATATGCAATTTTTTTTTTTTTTTTTTTTTTTTTTTTTTGGGAAGCTGGATTTTATATAATTAAGAGCCTTTATTGTTCGCCGCCACCTCTACTTTTATAATAGAGAGGATCGAGATCAGATCCAAGAAGCGAATCCATTGACTGTTCCTTCACTAAAACCCGTGGCCAAGTGTGATTAATTTACGTGAAGCTTAATCTGGCGCCTTAGACCAACTCGAGGTTATATTCTTTTTTTTTTTTTTTTAATTTACGTGAAGCTAACTCCAAGGGGTTAGATGGGATGGTCTTGGACTGAGACTTAGGGGCTTACCACCCCAAGGTCTCAAGTTCAAGTCTCCTCTCTAGCAAAAAACTTGGGGCCAGCCTCCCGGGCGCAAAGCGTAGTAAAGGTTGGTAGGACGGGCCTCCTTGGCTGGACGAACCGTATCCAGTTCTTGGGTGTGGGTCCGACTCCCCGCCGCTACGCGAGTTCGCGATTGACCGCTATACATGTTGAGGGGCTGGTATGTGTGGCACAAACTAAAAGAGATTCACTCTCTAGGGGTTTGACCTAGCGAGTAAATCTTTCGAGGTTAAATCCTTTTTTTAATTTACGTGAAGCCAAATTCGCCCTCCCCCTCTATAAAAACCCCCCTCCTCTTTGCACCAAAGATCAAGTTCAAATCATTCACTTCTTCACCTTGTTTGAAGTTTAAAAAAAAAAAAAATGGGTTACTTTAAAGGTGCCCTCTCTTTGTTCCTCCTCCTCACCCTCTTCAGCTCCACCACCCACGCCGCCACCTTTCAGATTCGCAACAATTGTCCTTACACAGTCTGGGCGGCCGCCTCTCCAGGAGGCGGCCGTCGCCTCAACCATGGCCAGACTTGGACTCTGACCGTGCCAGCAGGCACGTCCATGGCCCGAATCTGGGGCAGAACTAAGTGCAACTTCGACGCCAGCGGCAGGGGCCACTGCCAAACCGGCGACTGCGGCGGTCTCCTCCATTGCAAATCCTGGGGTGTCCCTCCCAACACCCTGGCCGAGTACGCCCTGAACCAATTCGGAAACAAGGATTTCTTCGACATCTCCCTAGTTGATGGGTTCAACATCCCCATGGAGTTTAGCCCCGCCAGGTCCGCCGCCGGCAAGTGCCACCCCATCAAGTGCACGGCGAACATCAACGCGCAGTGCCCGAAACCGCTGAAGGCTCCGGGCGGGTGTAATAACCCGTGCACGGTTTTCAAGACCCAGAAGTATTGCTGCACGAAGGGGCCTTGTGGGCCCACGGACTATTCAAGGTTCTTCAAGCAGAGGTGCAAGGATGCTTATAGCTATCCGCAGGATGATCCCACCAGCACCTTTACTTGCCCTGCTGGCACTAACTACAGGGTTGTGTTTTGCCCGAATGGGTCTCCGCATTTCCCTTTGGAATTGTACGGAAGCGATGATGCAGAATAAGGGAGGGGACTCGAGATCAGCTGTCGAGTTCAGTACTTGTAAAACTAACCTCCAATAAACCGGGCTTTGTGTGTGAGCCTCAAATAATGACTAGTGAGATTGTACTATAAACTAGTGTCTGTTTGTTTGCGTATTTCCTAATGCTGATGGAGGTTTTAAAAGTAATTCTACGTGTTTAAAAGTATACAAATATAATTTAATCTATAAATAATTTAAATTTAAAAGCTCACTGCCTTCTTCGCTTAGGAGTACCCTATTACTATTTAGTATCTAATCTGTTCCTTCCCTACCTCCCTTTGCCAAGATGGGACTTTTAACCAAACACAGCCTTTTGATCGACTGGTTGGCAGTATTTCCACGATATCGTTATGATCAATTAATGGGACTTGGCCGGAAAGTGTTCTTGCCTCTATCATTAGCTCGGGTAGTCGCCGTTTCTGGTGTTTTAGTCACCTTTCAATGGCTCCCTTAATTATGGACGCGGCTGTTGCTCCGCGGCGATACGGACTCGACCCGCTCCTACCTACCCCGGGGCACCATAGCATGTCGGGAATAAGGGGGGACATACTGGACGTAACCACTCCCTTGGTTGGGGGAAATTCCCTTTGATCCTGATAACATGGCATGGCGAGTGGAGAAGCAAGCTGTAACGAATGAGAATCCGGTAGTCGATTCCGTATTCATTGATCCGGAACAACAGGTCATAGAATGAATATGTATAAAAATTTGTAAAAATTATTTAAAATATGAGAAAGATAAAAGATTATATTTTATATAAAATGACTGGAAAGATAATTAAAATAAAAATAATAATTTTGATCTTTAAATAAATTTGGCAGTTGAATATATATATATAAATGAAATCATGAGCTATTGTTGTATATATATATATATATATAATGGAAGGTAGTCCAGAGATGCTAATGATCAGATGAATAAGCTAATAAACATGGCTGATCCTAATAAAGCCTGGATTTCAGTGTACTTTCAAATTCTTAACCTGAGGTCAATAATGTGATAACAAGAACAAGTACATTTAACAATAATAATAATAATAATAATAATAATAATAATAACCAGTATAAATCTCTATTAGTTAATCAAAGAATATACACAAAAAAATTAGAATAGACCTTTTTTTGTCAATCAAAGAATATACACAAGCCTAAAATAGACTTTTTTATCATATCACTTTAAAAAGTGTATTATTATTTAATATATATATATATATATATTGAAATAACATGATTACTGATTTTGTTATATCTTTCTAATAATAGATATATTTTGTTTTTCAAATTTATGATGGTTAAAAGTTGAAGTTTTAAAATCTTTTGAAGATTATTTTTGATATTTTAAAAATTTTTTAGATAAATTTAGAGCTCCACACAACTTTTAATTTTAGTAAAAAGTTAAAATGTACATACAAAGTTGCAAACGCTTCTTTAAACTCTTACTATCCACTCTCATAAGCTACTTCCACCCACAATTTTTGCGTCACTGAAGCCGGCCCTCAAAAGAGGCTAGTGTTGGGAACGTAATTAACAACAGAGAGCAAGAAGAATAAAGCAATCAAAAATAGGAACATAAGATTTTTACGAAGTTCGGTCAATTGCGCCTACGTCTTCGAAGTTGCAGAGAGATTTTCATTATTTTTGAAGAAAAAATTATATACAGCGGTTGTAGGGTTTTCAAACACTACATATCTTAACTCTACCAAAAACTTTTTCCGGGGGCGATGCTCCCAGACTCCCAAGAGACTTGTCCATGAGCACTACGACTTGGGCCTATCAGCCCAAGCCTCCACTCCATAGACTAAATCTCAAAACAAAATCAGGTAACATTGTTTTGGGTCAAGTCATTTTTCAGATTACCACACACAAAAAATAAAAGAGATTTTTGGAAGTCGGTCACTATTTATGGACTTATAATGGTTTAAGTCATACCCAAAAAACTTGCTTGTGAATAAGTCACACTTGCAACAAAAAGACAAAAAATGACATCACGTGTTTTTCACTACATTTCAAAACTGTCAGTTTTATCCGAAAATAGTGCACACTTTACTCATAATTTTCGTGACATTCCATCTTCTTTATAAAGCAAGCAAAATCAATCTTTGGAAACAAAATCAAAACAGTTTGAGAAAAACTTAATTCCACGACTTTCCATCTTCTTTACAAAACAAGCAAAACTGATTTTTGGAAACAAAATTAAAATTGTTTAGGAAAACAGTACCACATAATAAAACAATACCACATAAAAAACAGTATCACATAATAAAACATTACCGCATAAAAATAGTACTGCATAATAAACAGTACCGCATAATAAAACAGCACCATTCTTTGCATGATAGAGTCATGCGGTACTATTTTTGAACGAACATGCATCCTAAAAAAAACAGTACCGCATACATGTGGTACTGTCACACATGCGGTACTGTCGGTTATTCGTTTGATATGTGAACTATTTTTGTGTTTACATGTGAGATTTGCATGATAGAGTCATGCGGTACTGTTTTTGAACGAGCATGCATCCTAAAAAAACAGTATCACAGACATGTGGTACTGTCACACATGCGGTACTGTCGGTCATTCGTTTGATAAGTAAACTATTTTTGTGTTTACATGTGATGTTTGCATGATAGAGTCATGTGGTACTGTTTTTGAACGAGCATGCATCCTAAAAAAAACAGTACCGCAGACATGTGGTACTGTCACACATGCGGTACTGTCGGTCATTCGTTTGATAAGTGAACTATTTTTGTGTTTACATGTGATGTTTGCATGATAGAGTCATGCGGTACTGTCACACATGCGGTACTGTCGGTCATTCGTTTGATATGTGAACTATTTTTGTGTTTAAATGTGATATTTGCATGATAGAATCATGCGGTACTGTTTTTGAACGAGCATGCATCCTAAAAAAAATAGTACCACATACATGTGGTACTGTCACACATGCGGTACTGTCGGTCATTCGTTTGATAAGTGAACTATTTTTGTGTTTAAATGTGATGTTTGCTGTGTTTAAATGTGATGTTTGCATGATAGAGTCATGCGGTACTGTTTTTGAACGAGTATGCATCCTAAAAAAAACAGTACCACAGTCATGTGTTTAAATACGTAATCCAGATCCGTATATATTACTTCAACCGACGTTAATTTCACAGCACAAACTCGCGTAATCCGTGTGTATTCCTTCGTATATAATCGTTTAACAGATTTTTATCTCACTATATGCTTGTTCACGTGATTTATAAGGAATGAAACAAAAACGGAAAACGTGATTCTCGATTCCATAATTTTCGGCAATTTCTTCTCAATTAATTATAGAAAAAGAGCATTTAAGTCATATTATAAATTATATTTAAAACAAACCCGTGGAATCCACTCAAAAGTACGACTTAAATACAAAACTTTTCACATTAATGTGACTTTAAAATAATACTTTTTTTTAGGTGTGACTAATAACTTTAAAAGATTACTAAGTATGACTTAGATACAATTTTCTGAAAAATAAACTCCACACTAAATCCCAACAACTATAGCTTTGGTCTTCAACCAATAATACTTTATTTCAAGCTCACAACTTTAACACAACTTCTGGATAAAATAGTTTGTTTCAATTGATGGCAACTCATCCAACTTTTCGATGAAAACGTGTTTGAACGAGACAAGGCACGCCACTTTCGGGTCAATGACGATGCAACTAGTAATTAACATGCTCATAGTTTTATTGCACATATACGGGCGGATTACTATTCCACGCTCCCTTGTCGGCGGTCTACGCCTCGCAATTAGGAATGGCAAATTCCGCACCAACGGGTACTGAGATCCGTCCCGATTCGATTTTTTAAATCTTATGCGTAATGAACAGGGCAGGGGATAGAAATAAAATAATGATACAGTTTGAATATGAAAACTATATATGCAGCTTATCCAACGGTTATTAATCGATTATAAAGTATTCAATGAATATTATCCAATTATCTATTCAAATTGTTCAGGATCCTTTTGATTTGTTTTTTATTTTTATTTTTTATTTTCTGTTTTGAACTTATTTTTTATTTTACGTTTTTAAAAATAAAGAAAAATCTCAAAACACATTTGGTCATTTGTGTTTTTAAAATTTATTTTAAAAAATAGAAAATAAGCTTACACATAGAATAAAAAATAAGAAAATATTGTTTTGAGTGTTTTTAATTCAAAATAAAGAAAATTTTAAAATAATGAAAATAAAGTATTTTTTGCTTCTTCACTTTGAGATTTTTAAAATATAAAATAAAAACAGAAAATAAAAAATAAAAAAATAAATCAAATACCACCTTAATTACTCACCTAAATTGTTAGATACATGAATTAACATAAATAATACCATCAATTTGGGTACGAAGTTATATATATTGTGTTTAAAACGTAGACATCTTTTAATTAATAACAATTAACTCACAATTCCAATATCAAATAATTTATTTTAGGTTTATAATTTGGTTCTTGACGTAACGAAGTACTTGAACATTAATTTTTTTTTTCCTTAATTATAATAGAGGTTTCAAACGAAATCAAATATAAGATTTTTTTTAAATTCTATTTTTACAAAAGTAATATAATAAATTTCACTAATTAAAAATATTTAAAAACTTTTATTGAAAGATAATTTTTTTAATCTTTTAAGTTGTAAATTACTTATAAAATTATTGTTTTCAAAAAATTTTTAATCTTCATTTTTGATCTAATCGTCTCATATTTGAAAATTATGATTGTTCAATTGCCCAACAGGTTAGGAGGTGGTACCAAATTAAAAATATCCGTCGAATACTGGCCAAGTCCGGTATTTTTTCATCCGATGAGTTTAAAAATGGTGGAGGCAATAATTGAAACTGATTTGACCTGTTACCATTCCTACTCGCAATTTCTATTTCTAGTTTGCTCACTTATTTTATATGCATACATATTCATAATAAAAAAAATTTAAAATAACATAATAATATTTAATAAGGGCCCCGCATCGTAACGAGACTGCTGCCTTTATGATTAATTGAACCTCTTTGTTAGGGCAAGTCACGTGTTCTTATTAATTAATTCTTCACATTTATTTTGCATATAGGTAAGCTTATCCACTGTGCCACTGTTATTGATTGATCATGTTTAGTAAGTCAAGTCATACCCTCCTGTACCCTCCGTCCCATTAAGGGGATGTTTGGATGGCCCCTTCGGGGTGGTCGAGTGAGGGTTCGGGAGTGTCTGAAGACTTAGGCCGCGTGAGGTCTCAAGTTCGACTCTCTATTCGGGAAGAGGGGCAGGTTATCGTTTCGACAGACTTCTAACAGCTCTTCTCGGTCAAACCGATCAGTCAGGGTTTGCCTAGGCTGGTTTACCACTTTGTGGGCCATTATCGGCTTGGTCCACGAGGCGGACTTCACCCAGTGCGCACCATCGAGGTAGTGGTTGTGGGCTTCTTCCCGATCCCAGAAGGGGATGTTTGGATGGCAAAATAATAATAATAATAATAAATATAAAAAATTGATGTAAAAATAATATATAACGAAATTTAATTAGAGAAAATTAATATTTTTTTTATAACTTCTAATAGAATTTGCTAAACCAAACACTTCCATAAAAATAGGCTAATAGGCCATCCAATACCAAAACCCAAGGAGCACACCCCATCGTCCAAATTGATTGCAGGGTTTGCAGCTTCTTCAGTATTTTTCAAGAGTGGAGAAAAATCTGAGAAGGAAAAAGAAAAATAATCTAAACATAATTGTATGCATATAAAAACATTTGGTGTTCTGAATTTCAGCTAAAGACATAAATGCCACACACAATTTTGGCGATAGACGTAAGTATCACTTAAATATGACTTCTGGAGAATTAATAAAATCGTAAATAATGCTTACAATTTTACCCTTGGTTTGATAAATTATTTTCAACTGACTTTAATTTGATAAATTAATTTATTAATATCAATATATGTGTAAAAAAACTCAAGATTACCTTTTAATGTAGAACACTTGCAAGGGCAAATCATTTTAATCTTATCACAGGGGTTATCTTCTTTGAGAGAGGCTAACTCTTTTACAGGATTACATAATATGAATCAATTTATTTCCCTTTTCTCATCCCTCCTTGAAATCATGTTCATCCTGCACGCAGCAAGATTATTCAGGCTTGAGTTATTTTTATAAAATTAGTTAAAAAAATTATTTTAATATAATTAAGATTAATAGTATTTCTAACTCAATATAATTTTAAAAAATGAGTTAAAAATTAAAAAATCAAAACATATATTGAAATTAACAATCAATTAAAAAAATTAAGTCAATTGGGTAAATTTGTGATTTAATATAGAACAAATTTTAATTTTTAAGATTGGATTAGATCGAGATTTGGTAAAATATAAATTTTTAATATTCATACGTAAATTCGATATTAATCAATTATATCAACTCAGTAACATTGATAAAAATAAAAAATATAAATATAAAAAAAAGTTTAATAATTATTTTATGAAATTATGTAACTTTACTGAAATATTTTTTTGTAATATATTTAAAAATTATGTTTTATTTATAAAAAAATATTATACGATTTTATGTATTGCACAAATCAATACTAGTATGATATATATATATATATATATATATATATATAAACGAGGTTTCCTCTTTCGTCCCGTAGAAGATTGTCCCTTCCGGGTGCCCAAAGCTGGTGACCTCTCCTCCCATTCTCCCAAAGTCATCTTCTACCGTCGTCACCTCCCATGTACCGCGCAAGCCATAATGGTTGCCACCCAACTACCCAACCTATAGATTTAGATTTGTAAAGCATCAGTGAAGAAGATGAGTTCCAATGAAGAAAATTGGGATGGGTTTTGCAAAATGGGTAATTGGGTATAATTTGAATTTTGAATTTGGGTCATCAAATTAATCTAGAAGATATGGGTTAATTAAACTCAAATAGGCATATGGGTCAAGAACATGGACTTATTAAACGAATGGGTAAACGGGTTAAGTGTTGTTTGGCTCCAACGTATTTTCAATAGGTCTCAATATTTCAAATAAATTTTAATATATAAGAATTTTAATATAAGATAGAGTAATTGTTGTAAAATATTTCTCTAATAACAGAATTTATAGCTTATATTAGAAATAAAAATTTAAAATAACTGAAAAATCAAATAAAATTTATTTATCAAAATTTAAAATTTTAAGATATTATTTATATTACAAATTAAAATTAAATAAAATATTATTAAAATCGTTAAAGTTTACAACCTATTTTTTTTGGGGAAACTGGTTTACCAATCTATGCATCCTACGCGCAACTGCTAATCTGTACCATACGATACAACTGACCAACGCGTCGGGAGTTTGGACACGTGACAACCACGATGATGACACGTGTTTTACTTTCGAAAAATTGTGTTTAAGTCATACTTTATAATATTTTAAAGATTTTAGTCACATAAAAAAAAATATTACTTTTAACTCACTTTAATGTAGAAAGTTTTGTATTTAAGTCACACTTTTGAGTGGGTCCCACGATTTAGTTTTAAATATAATTTCTAATATGACATAAATGCCCTTTGTTTATATAATTAAGTCACACGGAAGTTGCCGGAAATCGTGCTAACCACGAATCACGTTCTTCCGTTTTTTATTTCATTTTTTATAAATCGCATGAAGATATGGTTTACCGAGAATCACGTTTCTTCCGTTTTTTTTTTCTTTCATTGTTTTCAGTTTCATTGTTTATCGTTTTAATCGTGAAGATATGAAGAAAATATAGCTTATTTGGTCTATCTTTTTCATGGATTGATTTTGGCTATTGGTGTTTTGAACTATCTTCAAAACAGTACCGGTACTATTTCAAAAAATATAATGATGTTGGCTCCTGTGGTTGGTTTGGGTTATGTATCGATTGATATTTTTTAGGCAGTATGAAAACAGTACCGATATTATTTTACTAGTATTGTTTTCAAAACAACACCATGAATTATAAGTAGATGACGAGTTTTAAGGGCAAGAGAAATCCATGGGGCCGATCGGTGTTTTGAGCTATCTTTAAAACAATACCAGTACTATTTCAAAAAAGTATGATGATGTTGGCTCGTATGGTTGGTTTGTGTTATGTATCGATTGATATTTTTTAGACAGTATGAAAATAGTATCAGTACAAAATAGTACCGATATTATTTTATCGGTACTGTTTTCAAAACAACATCATGAATTATAAGTAGATGACGAGTTTTGGGCAAGAGAAATCCATGGAGTCGATTAGCATTTTGAGTTATCTTCAAAACAGTACTGGTACTGTTTGAAAATAAAAAAAAAATAAAGATACTTAGGAATGATGATCAATTTACGTTTTTTTCCAAATAGTTTTAATTTTGTTCCAAAAAATCAGTTTTGCTTGCTTTGTAAAGAAGATAGAAAGTTGCGGAAGTTATGAGTGAAGTGTGCACTATTTTCGAATAAAACTGACAGTTTTGAAAGGTAGTGAAAAACGGCGTGATGTCATTTTTTGTCTTTTTGTTGGAAGTTTGACTTATTTACAAACAAATTTTTTTGATATGACTAAAATCCTTACAAGTCTATAAATAGTGACTGGTCTCAAAAAAACCCCTTTTTGTTTTGTATATTTATTTTGTATTTTATTATTTTGAATTTTTTACTAACCTTTTAGTAGGCCATTTTACACTTATTATAATATTTAAATAATTTTTAAATAAATTAGGTAAAATCTATATTTTTTTATTGACTAAGTTGTTTTTTTATTTGCTAGTATTTGAACATTAAATGTAATTTTTGTGGTAACTGTTAAATTATTAACTTAGCGTAATATAATATAACAACAATATTTTCAAACAAATAATTTAAAAAAAAATCACAAGTTAAAGATTTACAGACTTTGATTAAACAAAATAAAAATAGTTTACATAAAAATTTATACTAAACAAATATCGTTCCACATTTAAATTGAGTTTACATTGGAAATAAATGTACTTAAAACGTTTTGCTTGCAAAACATAATAAAAAAATAAAATTTTAAAAATCTCTAAAATTTTTAATATATTTCACACTTTTCGTATTTCGTAAAATTTTTATAAATTTATATATATACACATATTCTAACAATTTTTTTACAAATCCAAACATTTTTTTATAAATCCCAATAATATTGTACAAACTTCAATAACTTTTTTACGAATCTCAAAAACTTTATAACGGCCTTCCATAAATTTTAGAGTGAGTCTATTTGCACTCTACTTTTAGTTTCTTGTACTCCACATAAGTATTATTTATTGTGAGAGAAGATGGAATGTAAGAAATTAAAAGTGGAGTGCAAATAGTAATTCTCTAAATTTTAATATAAGATCATTTGACGAATCAAAAAAAATTGTTCAAATAAATTTTCTCTCAAACAAAAACTGATTTAGAAATTAAAAAATTTTACTATTTATTTTTAAAAACATAATTTAATAGTTACCCACTAAACATTAAAAAATTACTTAAATTAATTTTTTATCATTTTTTATTACCCCAAACGTAACCTAAACAAAACAAGCTCAATCGGAGAGAGACAGCATCGGCACAGGGCATGTGGCTTTACCATCAATCAATCAAAGAGGCAGTGGATAAGCTTACCAATGTGCAAAATTAACGCGAAAAATTAATTAATACGAGCAAATGGCCTGACTTACTAAACATGTTCAATCAATCACAGAGGCAATGTCGTCACGGTGCCGCGGCCTGGTTAAAAATTCATTATAGCTTCTGTTCGGTGGCATTAAAAATTATTAATTTTAATTAATTTTTATATTTTTTAATTAAATTTCTTTAAATATTACTTTTGTGTCACATTTTTTTATTTTTATTATATTTTTTATTAATTTTTTGTCAACTAAACATTCCTATATTACTTTGAATGTTTTCTTTTTTAATTATTATTTATTAATATGTGTGTATATATGAAACAGGTGTACGTGTAAACCGGAAATTGCCGAGGCAAAGGACGGGGACAGCGGAGCATGTACTACCCGCATTTATGCAATAAAACTATAAACATATCAATTAGTTGCATCATTGTTGACCCGGAAGTGGAGTGCTTTCTCTTGTTCAAACACGTTTTCCTTTGAGGTTGGTGAGTTTGTAATAAGATAAAATAAGATAAATTAAGAATTTGTAATATATGTAGTGAAAAAAAAAATTAATATGATATAAAATTAACAGAAATTTATAGAGATTTTTGAAGTTTGGAATCATTTGATTTGCTGAAAAACTCTAAAAAACTTTATAAATCTACGTTAACTTTATATCACATCAACTTTTTCTCTCACTGCACGTATTACGAACTCTCTCCAAACCACAATTTATTTCAATTTATCTCATTTGTTCTTACTCCAAACAACCCTCGTTTGCAAACCAAACTCACCCTGAGTTGCAGAGTTGGGGAGTCAAAATAGGCAGTTAGCTAGTTATTAAAAAATTAATTTTTTTTAGTATTTGAAAAAAAAAGTTAATTTTTTAGTAATTAATTTTTTAATTATTTGTTAATTTGACATTTTTATTTTTTATAATTTAGAAGAAATTAAAAATATAAGAAGGTAAATATAGTCATTTTAGAAAAAATAAAAAAATCGAGGTGTCATTTGATTTGTTTTTGTATTTTGTATTTTCTGTTTTGGTTTTTTCTTTTCTGTTTTAAGTTCATTTTTCATTTTATACCTTTGAAAATAAGAAAAACAGCTCAAATACATTTGGTCACTAGTATTTTTAAAATTTATTTTAAAAAATAAAAAATAAATTTACACATGAAATAAAAAATAATAAAAAGTTATTTTGAGTATTTTCAATCTAAAATAAAAAAAATTAAAAAAAAAAAAACAGAACATCTATAATTAAAAGTTAAGTAGCTCTCTTGGTTGTCAAACGCAACCTAAAAGTTGGATGAATTGCCAGCAATTGAAATAAATAAACTATTTTATCCAAAAGTTGTGTTAGTTGTGCGCTTGAAATAAAGTATTATCGGTTAAAGGCCAAAACTCCTCCGAGGGCCGGCTCAAGTGACACAAACACAATGATTTGCAGGTAGAAGTTGCTTTTGTGAGTGGATAGTTAAGAGTTTAAAGGAAGATTTGTTATATTTTAATTCATTTTAGCTTATTACTTTAGGAGTGTTTTGTTAGTAAAAATTCAGCTAAAAATACAATAAAAGTTTAAAATTTTGATATAAAAGTGATATGTGGTAAAATTTGATTGAAAAAAGTATTAAAAAATTAGTAAAAATTAATAAATTTTTATTAATTTTTACTAACTAAACACCCCCTAATCATTATGGTGCACGACTACGATTTTGAGATATATTCGAGGTGGAACTGATGAATTGGATCGTTTTACTGATAATTTCTATAGAATTTGTAATCTAACGAGCTAGTAGATTGCGACATTTGTTGATTTTTGCATAATTTGTAATTTAAGAGCGGGTTTATAATTGAGTAATTTTTCTAGGTGTATATCTAAAATAAAAAGAAAATTGAAAAACCCTAGTGAAAGTTATGACAATTTTTTTTACTGGAGCTTTTTGATGTACGATTACAATTTTTACAGTTATAATTTATAACAAAGTTTACGACAAATTGTCGTAAAATGTATACCACAATTTTTTTCCCCTTTTGTCTTTTGATATTTCAAAATTCACGACTCACGAGACACTGAAAAGTGACATCTAGCGAGGTTGACATATTCAAATTTTGATTTTTGAGACGGTGGAGTTGAAAAGGTTATAGACTCCGTTTGGTCTAAAAAAAAAAAATAAGGTAAATTGAGGTAAAATATTATTTAGAATTAATTTTAGCATCATTTTTTTTAAAAAGTAGTAAATTGTGGAAACAGATTTGAAAAATCGTTCTCACGAATTCAAAAAAATTCACAAAAAATAACGACAATAGTGCTTATTTAAAAGCTTTTGACAAAACTTTCGACATGAAGAATATGATCGTATAAAAAATTTATATATTTAGTTAATCTACTTTCAGATTTTTTTAATAAAATATTAAAATTTTTTGAAATTAATGCTGATTGAAAAATTAAATATAGAGGAGTTGTTAGAGATTTATAGAGTTTTATAGAATTTGTTAGTATGCCAAACGGAACCATAGTAATAGAAACTCTGAGAAGAATGAGCTATTTAATTTATTTTTTTAATTAAAATTAGATTAAATCTTAAAAAAAAGAAAAGTTTGAAACTTGGGGACGACTGTGGTCGGCAACAACAAGGATCAATATAGGATATGCCGAGGGATCCTTTAGAAGGGCAATTTATTTATCTATTGCACCATGGATCAATATGGAATATGCTAAGATGACGTATCATGCTTTGAGCTGGTCATCATTTAGAAGAGCAATCCATATACCCTATTAAGTCCTTGTTTGGTTTATTAAAAAATAATAAAAAATTTTATAAATCTATGTTAATTTTATATCACATTAATTTTTTTTTTCACTGCACACATTACAAACTTTCAATTTATCTCACTTTTTCTTATTCCAAACACACTCCAAAAATAGGAGGGATGCACTCTATATACTCGCACCTAAATTGCACCATTTTGTCGTTATTGTAAGTATTTAAAAGTCTTTGTTTTTCAATATTTAAACATTAAATGTTATTTTTACATTAAAAATATAAAAAATTATTAATAGTCTGACACCCTTATTTTTATATTTTATTTGGAGGATCGACACATCATTTTTTTTTTTTTGGCCAAGTCTTCGTCTTGCTATTAGTTGGGTATTTGAATTTTTTTTTCTATTCTAGTATTTAAATATTAATATTTTTGCACTAAATATTATATTACAATTTGCATGTGTCTATTTTTCATTTTAAAAATTTTGCATGGTAGATGATCCAAACACAAAAGAATTACAAAAATAAAGTAGTCTATTTTTCAATTTAAAAATTCTATATGGTAAATAATCCAATCACAAAATAATTACAAACATAAAAAAATTCTATATGGTAGATGATCCAATCACAAAATAATTACAAATATAAAGTAATAAATAAGAAGATATAATTTAATGAGAAAATTGAATTAGAAAAAATCTCAAATTTTTTTACTAGATCGCTAACAAATTACAAAATATCAATTTCGCAATAGACTCAAATCTACGAACTTATATCGTTGATTCCCTTTACTCGAATCCTTAACACACCTCAAACCTAACAAAAGACACACTCTTCAAATCCACGAGGTCCACGAACTGAATTCTCAGTAGAATATTGAATCAATAGCTCTCATGATTTGAACTCTTTCAAATCACACACGCTTAATGTTTGTGACTAAGTAATGAGAGAAAATATGAATAAAATCCCCTCTTTCTTTTTTATGATGTTTTTCTCTCTGTGTGAATTCTTAAATACATCCCTAAGATTTATTCTACTACAATTTATTAAGATCAGTGGTATTTACACTTTTTTATTAATTATTTTTATCTCCACAATATCTTTAATTTACTAAATGAATAAAAAAGTAACGTGAAGTGTAAAAAATTAATGAAAAATATCTTAGACCATTATTAATTATACCCTGCCACGACCCACAAACATGTAAAAATGTATTTTCCATCTACAGTTAATGTAATCCACAAGACCAGTTCAAGTAATATGGATCTATCCCTCTCCAGAAATGAAAGGAGATAGAAGAGTCTACTCTAGTTTTGTATACAGTCTTTGATTAGGTACTAGAGACCAGTAGTACTGGCTTTTCCCCCCTCCACCCAAAGGAATGCCCTTGTTCATGTTAATTACCACAATATTGACCTCAGGTAAGGAATTTGAAAGTTCACTGAAATCCAAAGTTTTATTAGGATCAGCCATGCGTGTTTATTAGCTTATTCATCCGATCATTAGCATCCCTAGACCACCTTCCTTTTCAATGTAAAGCGCACCGTGTCTTGAATACTCGAATCGTGTTTCTATATGTATATATGTCCGTGTATCAGCCAAATTGCCATTGTAGCAACACGGCACTGTTTATTTCAAAGTTTTATTCATATATCATATATATAACCTCCCTCGGCATTAGGGAATACACAAAACAGTAGTTTAATGTACAGAGTCTCTCTCTCTGAGACTCTCTCTCTGACACTCGTCATTATTTCAGGCTCACACACAAAGCCCCCTTTATTGGAGGTTAATTGTACAAGTACTGAACTCGACAGCTGATCTCGAGTCCCCTCCCTTATTCTGCATCATTACTTCCGTACAATTCCAAAGGGAAATGCGGAGACCCTCTCGAGCAAAACACGACCCTGTAGTTAGTGCCAGCGGGGCAAGTAAAGGTGCTGGTGGGATCATCCTGCGGATAGCTATAAGCGTCCTTGCACCTCTGCTTGAAGAACTTCGAATAATCCGTCGGCCCACATGGCCCCTTCGTGCAGCAATACTGCTGGGTCTTGAAAACCGTGCACGGGTTATGGCACCCGCCCGGAGTCTTCAACGGGTTCGGGCACTGCCCGATGATGTTGGCCGTGCACGAGATGGGGCGGCACTTGTCGGCGGCGGCCCTGGTGGGGCTGAACTCCATGGGGATGTTGAACCCGTCAACCAGAGAGATGTCGTAGAAATCCTTGTTTCCGAATTGGTTCAGGGCGTACTCGGCCAGGGTGTTGGGAGGGACACCCCAGGCTTTGCATTGGAGGAGACCGCCGCAGTCGCCGGTTTGGCAGTGGCCCTTGCCGCTGGCGTCGAACTTGCAATTGGTCCTGCCCCAGATCCGGGCCATGGACGTGCCTGCGGCCACGTTCAGGTTCCAAGTCTGGCCACGGTCGAGGCGACGGCCGCCTCCCGGAGAGGCAGCCGCCCAGACCGTGTAAGGGCAGTTGTTGCGGATCTGAAAGGTGGCTGCGCGGATGGTGGAGGTGAAGAGGGCGAGGAAGAGGAACAAGGAAAGGGCACCTTTAAAGTAAGCCATTTGCCCTTTTTTTTCTTTCATTCAAAGGCGAAGAGGTGACCGATTGGAACCTATTTTCCGGACAAAAGCAGTGTTGGGGGGGGGGGGGGGGGTGTTTTATAGAGGGGGGTAGGGCGGATTTGGCTTCTTGTAAATAAATCACACTCGACACTTGGGACTCGGCCACTGGTTTCAGTGAAAGAACAGTCAGTGAATTGGCTTTATGGATCCGATCTTATCCTCTTTATCATAAAAGTAGAGGTGGCGACAACTAATAGCTCTTAATGTACATAAAGTCAAGTTGAGGGTCTTTGTCATTTGTAGATTTTTTTCCTTTCATCTTATCATCTTCATGATGACATTGCTTACTTGCCGGAAGGTTCTGGTTCGCAAACAAAAGCGAAAATTTAATTTCTGTCTTTTTTTCCCCAAACTTAGGGGTGTTAAGAATTCTAAATTTCACAAAAAAAAAAAAATAATAACAAATATAAAAAGAATATATAAAAGTAAAAAATAAAAAAAATTTAAGTTACAAATTACAAAACTATAATCTTTATTAATTTTTTAATCACTCTAAATATCCTTTTATAAATATATTACATCAAAATTACTACTATACTCTTATATAAAACTGAATTTTTAATAGAAAAAGACAAAAAACTGCCTCTTTTTTTAAAACTTAACTTCTTTGTTGCCAAACAAGCCTTTAATATATAATACTGCCCATACGTCACCAGAACTACGTAATATATAGGCAAGGAGGTATTAGAATTAGGCATCCTTTGAAGAGTCAATCAGCTTTTCATATCCTAAATATTTAGGTTTTTTTTTTTTTTCCGGTCTTTTCTTTTATCCCTTTCTTTTTAAAATAATTAAAATTTCTCACTTATATTTTAAATTTATTTTAAATCATAAAAGATAAATATGTTAAATAAACGAAAAGTTAAAAAAACTAACAAAAATTTAACTTTGTTTCCTTCATGAATACCAAAAAAAAAAAAAAAATTAACCATTTAAAGTACATTTAATTTGCTAAAAAATCATCGAAATATTTTCAAAATTTCTAAAATGTCATTCATTTTTATTTCACTGTAATTATGAGTCTACAAGTTATCTCACTTTTTCTCACTCCAAACGCATCCTTAATAACTAAAAAAGAAAAAAAAAATTAAATAACTTCTTTTCCTTTCTTAACTAAGCATTTTTAATGCGGTAACTGATGACCATGCCATATGGCAAAACAAAAATGCGTAAGAACCGGTTGTTGATTAATTTATTATCCCGTCGGATGAGGAGATCTTGAAGTTGTGAAGTTAAATTCCGTTAATGGAAAGTTGTATTAAAAAAATACTAAACAAAAAAATTTAGTACTTTAATTATAACTATACATCTTAATCTGTCTGAAAAATAAAAATAAGCCTATCTTTGTGGGACGGAAGGATTTTAACTTATCATGAAGGGGATATCTTCTTTTGAGAGAGGTTAACTCTTTTAAAGGATTGGATCATACGAATCCATCAACCCAAGCAGCAAGATTATTCAAGTTCTACAATGGCAGCTTAAAAAAAAAAAAATAAATAAAAATAAAAATAAATTGACAGAATTCATTAGAGACCATAGGAGACAGCTAATGACTAACAGAACCAAAATAAATAAAATAAAATAAAAATCTTGTAAAGGCACCGGTGCAAAAAAGATATTCATTTGATAGTTCATCATCGTTCTAGTGTTTACAAAATCCGGTGTCCACGGCTTATATTATATGTGGAAATTGACTTTCTGACTTGGGTTTTTTAAGGGAGTGTAATTTAGTACAAAAACCTTTAGCACAAAAAGCTAGCCATCTATGTACCTGTTAGGAGCTTACCTTTGTTTGATGTTCCTACTTTCCTCCCGAGCTAGGCTGTTGAGGTGTGTTACCACCACAGGTTGGTAAGCGAGCATTTCCAGAGGGAAGTAACGCAGGATTTTCAGGCAACTGTGGTGCAGATACTGGCTTCCCCGGCGCATCATCAAAATTGGATGAAATGTCAGTTTGGAAGAGATCAGGTGCAGGCGTAGGCTTCCCAGAAGCATCAAAATCGGATGATATATCATTTTGGAAAATGTTAGACAGGCCGAAATCTGGAAATCCTAAGCAACCATCACCCTGCGTATGAGAGGCGTCTAATGGCTGCTGGAAGTAATCTGGAATTGCAGGATTATCCTCGATGGGTATAGCTCCTGTAAGAGTCTTAAACGCAAATTCCAGGCATGGATCCGACCATGAATCTGCGAATGGATAGAGGAGCTGTGATTCCATATTTTCCTCATTTTTCACAGTTTCCTGTGCTGTTGGTTGGTCCTCTGGAACGGCTTGGTCCTCCAGAGGGTTCTTGCCTCTGTTTGACAGATCAACATTTGCTAAAGCTTCAGCGTCTGTGAAGGCAATTTGTGCAATCTTGGTCTCTGAAGAAGTCTCAAATGGCTGAGCACCACCATGACACAAATTATCAAAGTCACCTGGAGGTGGTTTGGGTTCCCTTACACCAGACTTTCTAGCCGCAGCTCTAAGATCTCGTTCACTTAATGCCACGTTGATTTCCATATCGGGTTTGAAGCCTGAAATTCGTTTTGAAGACCGACGAGGCAGATTAAGTGCTTTGTTTTTCCTGGATTTGCTAGAATTGATCTGCATTTTTCTGTTGCTGCTCTTTCCCACATCATTCTCTGTCAATTTCTCCCCCTGCGCCATATCGCTTGCAAGAGCAGAAACAGTCCCATTCTCAGAACAGACACCCATGAATTGTGTTCTTTCAGAGCCTTCAGTTACTGGCAGTGGAGAGCAGGTGGTATCGTTGCTTTCCTTCATTTTAGCACACTCTTCAATCATATTATCAACTGAATGCTTCTCTTCCAGAACCTTAGCTGGGGGGTTTGAAGTATTTACGGCATCAGCAGATAAACTAATGCATTGCCTTTTGTGTGAGCTGGTAGGATCATTATTTTCCTCCGCATATTCATTGGTCACATTATCAAATGAATGCTTCCTTTCCAGAATCTCAGTTGTCGGAGTTGTAGTAATCGAAGCATCAGCAGATAAACACACACGTTGCCTTTTCTGTGAGCCATCGGCGTCTGTTGTTTCCAAGCTGCTTATGACACAGTCTTCTGTGCCTGCAGCAGGAAATTTTACCTCAGAAACAAGGTGTAATCACTTTGGCTACTCAGTCACCACTTTTGACATCTTATTCTTTTGGTAGGCCAATTACCCGTTTGACTTGTTCCGACTTCTGCTGGCTTATCATAACTAGAGATATGAGTATCACTCATTGATCTCTTACCTGTAAATAGTCCTCTTCTAGTTGCATGGTGATCTAAGTTCTTCATTTTAGCCGCAGATGGAAGCTACTGACAGAATAACAGGAAAACATAGAGATTCTCAAACAGTCAGAACTTTTCACCCATTTAATGCCTCAAAAATCTGTGATTCTAGAAAGTAAGCCAATTTGAATTATAAATAGGTGGCACCATTTACATCGATATGGTAATGGTTGCAATACACATGGCACATAGCTGAAATTTGGTCTACGAAAAAATCGCAAACAAGTTGAAAATTAAGGATAATATTAGATAGGCTTTATTTTTGGTTCATAATTAAATTGTTTCCTTTGCAGTTGTAACCTCTTTATTATAAATATAATTGTTGGGAGAAGGGAGAATTTACGCTCTTCTAATCTTTCTCACTTAACTGCTTTCAATTTAGTATTCCATGAAAGAACTAAGCAAATTGAGGTGGATTGTGACTACGTTAGAAAGAAGAACCTATGGAATACAATTAAGACTGCTCATGTTGAATCCAAAGATGAGCTTGCTAATATGTTCACTAAAGGCCTTAGGGGATATCAAGTTAGGTACATTTATAACAAACTTGGAATATATCATATACACGCTCCAACTTGAGAGGGAGTCTTAGAAGATTGTAAATATATATTGATTCCACTTTCCTACTATAGGAGATGTGATTAGATATTCGATTAGGAAGAATATTGTTTATTTCCTATTTTGTACATTGCCCTATGTATATAAATAAATGCTTGGACAACCCTAGGGGTGTCAAGCATTTCATTAACTCAACTTAGCCTTTTCCCAATTAAATGGGATTGGCTACATAGATATTTTACCTCCATTCCTCTCGACTAAGAGCTATTTCCTCTGTTAAATACATCAAGCAATGTCTTTCTTTATAACAGCGTATAGTTTTGACATTGCAAATAAATAAATTTCAACTGCTCATTGTTTGGAATTTTACATAGCATAACACATGTGCCAAAATAGTTTTTTCCCCCCTTTGAGAGGTGTACCAATATAATTTTCATACAATAAAATTTTTTAACATGCGTTTTTCACCTTATTTGTCATATTAACAATGCATTTAATTTAAAACCATTTTGTTTGAGGCAACCATTGGTTTATAATGTCTTCACAACAATTCTGAATTTCATAAGATAGTCATATGCTCACTGACATTTCTACTCCTCTAGTTTAATTATAATTTCAATAAATTTGTTACACAATGCCCAAAAACAGTCACCAGTCATAGCTTTCAATCAAGTTAAATATGACAGATAAATTAAGACTGAAATACTGAAGAATGAAAAATTATAGGAAAAAAAAAGACTAACTGTAAACTTGAAACACCAAGCAAAATGAAAACTTACAGAAGCCTCTTCATTTAAAAATCTCAGTTCATCTCTTTTCCTTGGTTTGCTAGCACAACAACTAATATCTCCAGTTTTCAGATAGCGCAAGGCGTCCTTTTGAGAGCGGAATACATATCCACTTACAGGATCCGTGTAGTACTGTAACAATTTGATATGCATCAGTATTTATATATACTTCCAAACTCTGAAGGACAGAGAGTATAGAGCTCAGAACACTGATTATTTGATAATGCAACCAAAGCAAGTTCTTTGAAGATTCACAATCTATGCCAATGGAGCGCATATGCAGGGAGGGAGAGGAGAGAGAAAGAGAGAAAATGAACAATACAAAATAGAATTTGGATCAGAGTATGTAAGAAGTGATTCAGTACTGGGTCTTTTCTAGTCCGATTTCCCTTCTTTTCGAATTTGATCTCTTTTATCCACCCTGGAGGTAGTCCATCAGGTGTAACCCTCTCAATCACAACCTAAATATCACTTGAAGAATCAGTGTTCGACCTCCGACAAAGAAAATTAAATAATATGCAATATCCAAAATTGTTATGGCCATATTATAGGACCAACCTTTTTTACAGACTGCTTGCTGAAGTCTTTTTGCTTCTGTTTGGATGTTGAACCCTTCAAAGATTCCATATCTTGAACCTCATCTGGCTTCAAAGTGGTTTCACCTCCAGTTAATTCAACCATGCTTGGCTGAAAGCAATGCAAATTTAATAGGAATATTGTTAAAATGTACCAACCTGATGGTCCCCCAGCATGCATAGCAATTATTAATTTCCTCAAAACATTTTTTTTATAAGTAAAAGAAATAGTATTAAAAAAGTATCAAGAGGATGCCACCAAATTACAAAAGAATGTCTGACTTCAAAAGTTAGGAAATATCCTTATGTTCAATGTAGTACAAGAAACTATGTAATTCCAATTCTCTACCCCCGAAAAGCAAACAAAGAGACGAGGGGGAAATAAAAAAGAAAGAAAAAGCGTTGTTTCTCCCCCCTTCCCACCAAGTGAAAACTGTCCACCATACCCTCCTCATCTTAGGATACCCCCAAGCCCGCCCAACTCCCAATAATGCAACCCCTCCCCTGCCCCTCTATGCCGCAATAAAATAATCTTATTTAGTAGTAACACATCCTAAGGTACCTTAATAAGCCACATAAGAACCTATTGTCAAGAATTGTATGCATTGAGCATAAGCATCAACAATATGGTGACGTGCATAAGGCACACTACACACACAACATCAATGCCTACCAAACCATAAAAAGGAGAAAAGAGACCTTAATGAATCAAACTAACAACCAGCAAATATGAAACAACAACCATCTAAACAAAAAAAGAACCAATAGCACAAGCATAAAATAAAAAGCGCAATACAATGTCCTAGAACACAAAAATAAAAACAATTGCATTAACCTAGAACAAGTATTTAAACACTCCATTGCAAACACTAGGATTCATGACGATTAGTTAGTTACACTTGAAAAGTATGTATTTATGTAGAGTTATTTAGGTATTTTTAATATGTAAGCAGTGCAGGGTCGATAGCCTTGCAATAAAATTGCAAAAACCTCGAAATTGAAATGGGTTTTTCTTCAACCCATATCCTCCCCTACCGCATTTATGTAAACCCCATATCCATTTATTTAGGAAAGGAGTGAAGCCGATACTTCTAAAAAACCCACCTCGTTGACATCCCTACCTGTAGGAGCTGTAGAAGGGCTGTCGAAGCTGGCTGCAGTGCTAAGTTGCAAGATTGGAACTTTTCCCTCACCTACTTAGGCCTTCCATTAGGATCTTCATTCAAATCTAAGACCGTGTGGAATGATGTATTAGAAAAGATTCAGCAAAGGCTCTCTGAATGGAAGAAAATTCACCTGGCAAAAGGAGCTAGAATCTCCATAAGAGAACACTCTTTAGCACGCCCATTTATTGTATGTCTGAGTTCACATTACCAACATCAGCGGAGTAGGGATTGAAGAAGATTCAAAAGAAGCCTTCTATAGGGTAGCATAAAGGATGATGTCAGGTACCATTTAATTAGTCGGAACACAATGTGTTCTCAAATCTTTAAAAAAGGGTATTGGAATTAGGAAGCTTGGCCTCTTATACTTATGCTTTGTTTGGTAAATGGTTAGGAAACTTCCTTGTGAAGGAGATTCTGTGGAAGAAAGTTTTTATAACTAAATATGGTGTTTCTATAGCTAAATATGGTGTTTCTAAGGTTGGGTAGACTACCCCTCATGAGGTTAGTCTGCATGGTACTGGTTTGAGGAGGAGCATTAGAGTTTATGGAGTAAAATTTGAAAGTTTATATTCTTTTAGAGTTGATAGGGGTGTTAAAATCAAATTTTGGTCTTTTCCGTGGATTGATTAGGGGATTTTGAAAGAGTTGTTCTCAAATATGTTTTCTTTAGCAAGGGAGGCGGCTATGGGAGGATGTTTTTAAGTGATCGATGGTGCCCCTAAATGGCATATTAACTCTTGCAAAAACCTCCAAGATTGGAAACTTGAACAATTGGCTAATCTACTTCATTTGTTGAAGATGAAAAAAGTTGGTGTTAAGGAGAATAGCATTAAGTGAAAATTGTCTAAATTTGGAGTTTCTTATGTGAAATCAAAGGTTTATAAAATAGAAAGGACGTTGACTTTCCTTGGAAGAACATTTGGAACTCTAGTACTTTTGCTAGAGTTGCAACCTTGATGTGGCGCACATCCATGCAAGGGTTTTTACCATTAACAATATTAGCAGTAGGAGAATTATCATAGTGAATTGATGTTGTTTATCCAAAGAGAACAGAGAATCTGTTAATCATCTTTCCATTCACTGCTCGTGGATAAAACAATTGTGGAGGGATGGATTGGGTTTTCCCTAGAGAGATGAAGCAAGTTCTTGAAGCTTGGCAGGGGAACCCAAGTTGGAAAAATAAGGGGGCGTTAGATTGGCCCTCTATGCTTAATTTGGATTGTTTGGGGGGAGACAAACATAAGAACTTTCCAAGTTAAAGAGTTGTGGTGTACAGGTTGAAAAGTATTTGTTTTATCAATTTTATATGGATAGTTAGCAGGGGAAGAGTCCAGATTTGCGTTCTTTTTTGGATTTCATAGAGCTAATGGAATTCTGAGACTTCCGTTTTTGTCTTTATTCTCTTGTATTTGGGTAATATCCCATGATACCTTTTTAATATAATCTACTTGTAACAATAATAACCAAAAAAAAAAAGGGGTCATCATGTTTGCCTCTAGTCGTCATGTTTATTTCCCATTTATTCTTGTCCACCCAGTTCCGTTTTGATCAATGCACTTGCGAATTGCGATCATATTTATCTCTCTACTCTACATGTGAGACAGGGTGGCACATGAGGGAGACTGCTATGTTAACATGATATACATTATTAGCTCTATTTCCTAATAGTTTCAACTTTTGGAACAATGGCGACTTAACATGATATCAAAGCTAAATGTTTACAGGACATATTCACACTTTCATCCCGAGTCTCTCATTTCTCGGTTATGCCCCATCATCTAGATCTTCTTGTATTTGCTGTACTTATCTGTCTCTCCACATATGATAAGAGACGCATGTAAGAGATGTTAAAATATATTCCATGTCAATAAAATCAAGCTTTCTAAATTAATATAAGATCCTAATGGACATTCACACTCATTGCCAATTAGTTTTAACTTGGATACTTTAACATATACTACAACCATAAAAATAATAAAATAGACCAACATATCAGGCAACAGAAAATAAAAAATTTGGATGGTGTAGAATTGGGATTCTACAATCCAATAACATTCTAAACAAAATGGCAAGAACCTATAGGGGATTTTCCATAGGATCGGGATCGATTTGGTTAAAATGAATCGTAAAATTGGGGGATGGTAAGATCCGGACTGAGATTTTAACAAATATTGAAGACGGAAGATACAAGAAATACATAAAATGAATTTGGATCAGAGAATTGAAGAAGAAAATTCAGTACCCAGTCTTTTCTGATGCAGTTTTTCATCTCCTCAATTTTGACCTCTTTTGCCTGTCCTGGAGATAGCCCATCGGGTACAACCCTCTCAATCACAACCTAGATATCACTTGAACAATCAGGATTTGACCTCCAATTAAGCAAAGTAAATAATATTCAACATATCAAAATTATAATGGATGCAATATCGTAACCAACCTCTTTTACAGACTGCCTGCTAAAACCTTTTTGCTTCTGACTGGATGTGCAAGTTGTCCCCTTCAAAGTTTTCAGATATTGAGACTCCTCTGGCTTCAAAGAGGTTTCACCTCCAGTTTCCATGCTAGGCTGAAAACAAAGCAAATTTAATAGGAATATTGGTAAAATGTGCCAACCTGGTCCCAGCATATCTATCAATTAATAATTTCCTAAAACATTATGAAGCACAAATTTGTTAATGGACATATCTCCAAAAAAGCAACATATTGGAAGTGGTCTTGCTAATTATTACTTTTCAAATGTTTAACCAAACACTCAGAATATCATTTATTCAGTCAGTACATAATTCTGCTAGAATATGATCTCACCATTAAAATTGAATATTTGAGGTGTAATATAGGCCATTCTATAAATAAACAGAAGCACAGCGAAAAAAGCTTATGAGTTGAGGATAGTGTGAACCAACATTGCTAACAGAGCCAACAATCATTTTCTTCTCTTGGTATCTGCAGCTTTCGCTCTGTACAGTTCTGAGATATTTGGACACCTGTGGCCTTGAGTAGAATTTGCTTCCAGTTAGTGGATCAATATAGCACTGCAACAAACCAGAAATGAACAAGGGCATCAAGAAAAACATTTATTAGCAGAATCAATAACTAATATGATATTCATCTAAGCTATTGAGGACGCAAATATATTTCATTATCAAAATTTTCAATTTGCTGATAGATGTAGAACAATGTTTAATGAGGATGTCCCCTAGTTTGGAATGTGGCATGTTAACCCAAAGTGCATGCTATTGCACATTGTATACATGCATTGGTATCTAGCAAAAAGTGCCTGTGATAATAGAAGTTGCAGGTGCAACACGGGGAAGAACTCTGCGTCCTTGTTATTGCAAAATCATTATCTATAGAAGATGAAGCCCAGAAAAGCAGCCCAATGACAACTATACTGGACAAACCTGTACCAATTGAAAGCCAAAGCAAAATGGAGAAGGGCAGAAAACGTAGAGGTCAGTTTCCAATTGGTTACAAGACTCGTTTCTTTTAGTACCTTGTATTTTCCTCCGCTCTTCCTAGTTTTCAATTCCATTACCCATCCATGAGGTAACCATTCGGGGGTTTCATTTATTTCCATTGCCAGCTGTCAACAAGATATATAGCCAATCAAAGAAGACATAGAAACATAAGAAAGAGAAAGATCCAAATGAAAAAAACAATGTTCAGATTTTAACTCACTGGCATTATATTGTTTTTTGAACTAATCTTGTTAGGCTCACTTTCTTGCCGAGGTTTGCTGGAACAACATTGTCCCATTTCAACATATCGAATGATGTCATTCTTGGAGTAAAACTTCTTTCCAGTTTCCTTGTTGGAGTAGTACTACAAAAGCAGATACAATAAGAGAATTATAGTAGGGGCGAAAAACCCATAATTTGCAATCATAATTGATCAATAATTAGTTACATGTATTCATCATATATCATTGACATATTTTTCCTCAAATAGATTCATTACAATAGCTACATCATAGAATATATGTTAGTACCTTTTTAATATATAGTGTTTTGATTTCCATGTACTTGATAAATCAGTTGATGGCTCATAAATTTTTTTCTAGCAACAAATTAAAGTCTATTGGGCTGACTAATGATGTACCATTTGTGTGAGAAAGAAAACTTAATACATGTACTATGCATCCTGACTAATTTGACACTGTTGATCATATTATCGCTAGTTAAGCATAGGCATCAGCAAACTAGTCTATAGGACTTTCCATTTACGTTGTTGTCTTAGCTTTTCTTTGGAGGACGAAATAAGAAGGAAAGGGGGTGGAGGAAGGAAAAGGAATGATGGGGGGGAGGTGAAAAGATTAACCTTGTTTAGGAGATGAGGGAATGAAGGTGACTAATTTACCTCCATTCACCTCAATAAGGCAAGCTTTCTCTCTCCCCCACTTTGGGATGTAATCGGTGTAAAAGGGTCCTTGGTATTTTTCATTATTTCCACAAATGCCCATCAATATTTCCAGAAATAACCATTTCACCTCCATTCCCCTTCCTATCTCTCCCAAGCAAGAAAAATTAATTAACCTTCCTTACCCTCCCTTCGCTTTCATTTACTTTAATTCCCTTCTCTTCCCCTCCCAATCTCCCAAACAAAGGCTTATAGTAAAAGTGATGTGAATTTTTGGGTTGTTTGACCTGTGGTTTAACATTACAATATCCAACACGGAGTTTGAGTTTAGTGAGCTAAGAAGGTCTGCCTGTATGAAGTAAGAAAAACAGTAACCCATCCCACCATTTCTGGCATGAGCTCAGCCACAATTCAATCGTAGAGTGCTTTTATCTCTTAATGCATCTCTTGATTCAGTTATCTTTTGAAGTTTATCCTATATGCTGCATCATATTCTTTTTTGTTGGAACTTTATTATGTGCAAACTAACCAATATGTAAGATGAAGAAATTGAAATGTCATTTTATTGTGAAAGGCCAAGTCAAGCTGCAACTTGTATTAGAGAGATTGCTATCACCCATAACATGAAAAAGTTTTTCAAACCGCATAAAGACAATCCAAGTTGGAGCTAAAGACTTGAGAACCACTACTTAAGTAGCTTGACCAACTTCCAACCTTTTGGCAAAGTACCTCAAACCAGTACTGATTTATGAAATCGCTCCATGAACAAGTGTTGAGCAAGCAGCTAGTGATTTTAAAGGAAACAATGTTTCTGACTTTTGAAAGGTAAAAATATATACACCATAAAAGACAAATAGGGAGATCTAAAATCAAAATAACCTTTCATGTTATTGTCATACAATAACACTATAAATGGCCACGCAACCTACACCAACAGTGTGGTCATATGAAGTGGTTGATTCAAGCTATAGGGTGGCCTTAGGCCTGTCTCAATCCTAAAAGTTAGCTCATAGGGTGAGGCTTTCTCTCACACTTATATACTGACAACTAATTCCTTCCACAACTAATGTAAGAACACCCCAACAATCTCTCCTTTCACACGTCGAGCCCTGGGTCAGAGGAAGCGACAAGTCATTTCACCCGGTAGGCCGAGACTGATGGTAAACCAGGCTCTTAACACTAGTGTTGGGTGGTCTTGGGCCTATCTCAACCCTAAAAGCTGCCTCATAAGGTGAGAATTTCTCTCTCTCGCACTTATATACGGACCACCTGCGCCACTTTCATAACCGATATAGGAACACCCCAACACAAGCCACTCATTAAGCAAATACCATAGCATCCAGGAACACGTAATAACCCAAAATTTCCAAAAATGTAACTCTCCTCAGTTGTGCGCTACACTAATTACTCGTCCCCGTCTTCAAAATCAATCTATTAAGCAAAAATAAAAACTCCCCCCCCCCCCAAAAAAAAAACTCCCCAAAAAAAAAAAAAACAGAAATAAAGGAAGAATTAAAGAGACAACAATGAACACATTTCCCCAGCATGCAGCCGAGAATATCGTAGTATCGCTACCAATAAAAGCAAAAGGACACACTAAACAACCCAAGAAACCAGAACCGCAATCATCGGATCAAAGTGGTCAACTCCTCGACCATCAATATCAATAACTTGCTTTGATTCCTGCAATTTCAATTCAATAATCTAGCCGAAGCCCCCCCCCCCCAAAAAAAAACCTAAATTCGCGAAAGACTAGCGACATGACCTCAAGAAATTACAATACCTTGATTTTCCGGCCGTTCTTGACTTTGACCTCCATCTTCCAGCCGGCAGGAAGCCAGTCAGGGGAATCTCCGGCCACCATTTCGCGGGAATCTGACGATTCCGGCAGCTAATAACCGGAAAAGGCGATACTTTTTTGCGACGATCAACTATATAAGATCTCAATTTTCTCTCCACAGTGCGGGTCGCTTTAGTGGTGACGTGGTTTGTTCACATATTTTTAATATTTTTTAAACAAGCACGATAATCTTCATTTACCAAAAATTTATTATTAAAAACCCCGATCGTGAAACGAAGCAAATCATGTACGTTGTCAGTTCGCAACAGCGGGCTCGGGATTTAATTTAACTGTTTAAATTTATTTATATTATTTTTAAATTAAAAATAATACAAAATTTACTTTCAAAATATTTTTAAATTAAAAATATGTAAATAAATTTTAGTAATTAAATTTTAATTTAACGGTCAGAACTCCTCATCTTAAAATTGTTATAAATACGCGATGTCAGATTTCAAATTTAATTATATTTGTTTTCAAATTCAATTATATTTGTACATAAAATAACCTGATTAGACATTATTTCACTTTTATAATTCTTATATGTATTTAATATAGTGAATGCATGAATTAATCTCAGTTGGCCATCTGATATTTCATTCTCCATTCATGCCACACGTTTGAAATTGAGAACTCTTTCCTCCATGTTTGAATTTCAGAAATAGTTCCTCCACTTTTATGAATATATATTTTGCTTCTTTGTAATAAAAAAAATATCGAATAAACATATAATAAAACAAATTATAAATTTCAAAAGTCACCAAGTGTTCCTAATATAATTAGGACTCCTGATAAAATTGGACCTTCCTAAATAATTTGCAATTTAAATCAAATTCTATTTTAGTAACAATTCAATAGATATTCGCATTTAATCAAAAAATCAAAGCCCAAATATGTCAAGGAATAAAAAAAAAAAAAAAATCCCAGTCTGTCAAAGAATTTGCCAGCTCTAAAATAAAGCCTAACAATAACAATGTCAATTTTGTTGAGACTTTTAGTAAACAGGATGCTGGGACTGAAGTTTGAATATGAACAGCTACGATTTAATTGAAATTTATTAATTCAGACAAACAGCATTTATTAATTCAATTAAATTTATTTTGATCAAATCATAGCTGTTGACATTCAAACTTCATTCCCACTGCATCCCCTCCCCCCCCCCCCCGGGGCATCCCTATGGTAAATTTCTTTCTTTTGGTTGCCAAGTTATGTCGAATTTGGTGTTCTTTGATGTTGAGCAAGTATTATTTTGCTCAAATGACTTGGTTGCAATACAGGAGATGGAAGTTTTTTAAGTTAATTTAAACAGCAGCAGCAACAAGAGAAGTGCCAGTCAGCCCTTACAAGCATATATATTACAAGAAAAAGCAGGGTCTGCCAAGGCAACTACGACAAAGCAAAAACTCTCCTGTCCCAGCAGTCAAAAGTTCACAGATGATACATACACACAGACTTCTTAACAACATAATATAAAAGCTGCAAATCTGATCCTCCCTCATTAACATTTTTTAACTGGCGAGCAAACAGGCTAAGTACCAGACACATTGTCGATGGTCCCTGAAGGCGTTTTGGCTCCACTTCCACCAGACTTTCTAGCTGCATCTCTTAGAACTCGTTCGTTTAATGCCAAGTTGATCGCCATCTCGGGTTCATGACCTGCGATTCGCTTAGAAGACCGACGAGGAATACTGAGTGCCTTGTTTTTCTTGGATTTGCCAGAGTCGATCTGTGTTTTTTTGTTTTTATTCTTTGATGCCAATTTCTCCTCCTGCACCATCTCACTTGTGGCGCCAGTAGAAGCAATCCCATTTCCAGCAGTCTTAGCAGTGGGAGCTGAACTAACGATGGAATCAGCAGACAGACTCATGCATTGCCTTTTACGGGGGCCCTCATCAGCGTCTGTTGTTTCTAAGCCGCTCATGAAACTGTCTTCTGTACCTGCAGCAGGACATTCTATATAGAAACAAGGTGTAGTAATTTTGGCCACCCACTCACTTCTCTTGACATCTTATTTTTTTTATTTTTATTTTTTTTAAGGCTAATCACTGGATTGATTTGGTATGAGTATCATTCGCTGATCTCTTACCTGCTGCAGTGATACTAGAATAATTGTTTAAACCTCTTTATAATTGTTTAAGGCTGATCTCTTACCTGCAAAAAGTTGTCTTCTAGCAGTTGCATGGTGGCCTAAGTTCTGCATTTTAGCCGCAGATGGAAGCTATTGACAGACAAAAAACAGAGAGAGAGATTCTCAAAAAGTTAGAACTTTTAATCCATCTAATGCCTCAACAACTCAGTGATATTAGAAAGTAAGCCAAATTGAATTATAAAGAGGTTGCACCATTCATATGGTAATGGTTGCAATAAATGGCACATCAGGCCATAAGCTGGCATTGGTTCTCTCGAAAGATTAACAAGCTGGTTTTGCTTCTCTCAAGAGATTAACAAACTGGTATTTGGTTCTCAAAAGATTAACAAACAAGTTGGAAACAAAGACTATTGAGTCTCAAATAGGGGTATTTCTCTACTTTTCAAAAGAATTGGGGGAGTATGCTATTATAATTGACCACACAGTAATGATTAAAGAAATGAAAAAAAAAAAAAAAAAAAGATAAGCAGCCAGACATCAAATGTACTGTTTCTAACATAATAGAGAAGCTCCAAGCAGGGCTAGTGAAGTGTTATTAAATGATCATTTGGATGCAAATGGCCATTATTGCTAATATTTTAAAGACCAACCTCAAGGTAGCGTTCGTATATATGGATTTGAAATTATTGACAGAGAAAAACTCAAAAATAAATCTGACATAGAATTCAACCTGAAATTGAAAGAGTGGGCATGATAAAAGATGATAGAGTTGAAACAATAATGTAAAAGTAGCTATTTGATAACCTTAATATTAATAATTCAAGCCCTTCCAACAATTCTGAATTTGAACAGATATTCATATGTTCAGTGACCTTTACACTCCTCTAGTTTAATCAGCAGATCAAAAAATGTGCTAACTGTTGCACAATTCCAAACAACAGTCACCAGTCGTAGCTTAGCTTGCAAGTCAAGACCAATGAAGAAATTACAACTGAAATACTATAGCGACCTGGCAAATATAGAAATAACGACAAAGCAATTGTAAACTGGGACACCAAGCAAGATGTACACTTACAGAGGTCTCTTCATTTAGAAATCCCAGTTCGTCTCTTTTCCTTGGTTTGATAGCGCAACTCGTAAGTTCTCCAGTTTCCAGATAGCGCAAAGCATCTTTTTGGGAGCGGAATACATAACCACTTACAGGATCCGTGTAATACTGTAGCAATTAGACAACCAACAATATTTATAAATACTTTCAAATTCTGAAGGAGAGCTCAGATAGAGCTCAGAAATCCTACTATTTGACAATGCAACCAAAGCAAGTTGTGTGAAAATGCACCACTACACCAACATGGAGCGCACATGTTGAGGGGGGGAGAAGATAGAGAACATAAACAATACAAGATTGAATTAGGATCAGAGTATGAAAGCAGAGATTGATTACCGGATCTTTTCTGATCCGATTTGATATCTTTTCAATTTTGATCTCTTTTGTCCACCCCGGAGGTAGCCCATCAGGTGTAACCGTCACAATCAAAACCTTGATATCACTAGAAGAATCAGAGTATGGCCTCTAATTAAGGAAACTAAATAATAAGCAATATAGGAAAATTATGGAACCAACCTCTTTATCAGATTGCTTCCTCTTTTCTTGCTTCAGATCGGGTATGGCAATTGCTTCCTTCAAAGTTTTCACATCTTGAGACCCTTCTGGCTTCACAGAGGTATCACCTCCTGCTAGTCCACTAATGCTTGACTGGAAACAAAAAATAAAAAAAAATAAATTAAAAAAAGGATTATTCAATAGGAATATTGGTAGAAAGTGCTAAAATGTGTCAACCTAGTTACCCAGCATACATCCAATTAGGAATTTCCTCAAATATTATGAAAAACTAATATATGAAATTGAGATATTTAAAATTTTTCCCTGTTAGATGGTAGATTTTGTTATGGTGATGCGAAAGGAGGCTTTTTTAATTAATTAATTTATTTACTTTTATTCTTGTTGGCAAATTAATGTAGGACGATAAGGAATTAAGTAAAGAGAGAGAAACAAAAAGAGAAGAAGAAGTATAGGAGAGAGGGAAAAAAGAAAAAGAAGAGGAGGGAGAACAAGTCACGGAGGCTTTAATAACTCAATTTTTCATATTCATCAATGTATCTAACCCTAATCATCTTAAACTTTTAGATAAGCTAATACATCCACGAGATTACTAAAAATAAAGCAAAATCAAATATTCTAACAAATCCTACTTAAAATAAATCTAAATAAAATCTTCCCTAAAATAAAATAAATCTTTAATAAAATGAAGTAAAATCTTAATTTAAAATCTAATATTAATAAAATAAAATTCTAATAATAATTATTTCTTTTTTTTTTTGGGGTGGGGGTTCCGCATCATTCTCCACTGCTTAGAAAAACTCGACTCCGTCGAGTTGAAAATTTGCGTACTCCTTCAATCGGTAAGCCACAAACAAAGTGAATGTTTAAGCTGTTTCCAACGTTCATAGAAGCGCGTGAGGGGTGGTAGAAATCTAGTATCTCCATTAAGTCTCCTAAGATAGAAGTACCGCAATTCAGAAAATAGAACTTGTAGTTGTAGAAAGAAGACAAAAAATGAATCAACTTGTGGGAAAGGTTTAGGTGTAGAAAAGACAAAATCCATAGAAACACCATAAGTTTTAGGCATACTCTTCAACTCGATAGTACCAATGGGGATTTCAGTAATATCACTGGAAATTTGTGCCTCATCAAAAGAAATGACTTTAGTAGTAGCAATAATTTCATCAAGTGGCTTGCCCACGTTTTGGGCATCATCCTTATCATCTGAAAAATAAAAGTCGTCAGAATTAGGTTCATAAATCAACTTTTCAATTTGATCATCATTAGACTTTCTCTTCACTTCAAGGTAGTCGTCATTAGATTCTCTGTTCGATTCATCAATGACTTTTAGAATGTCGGTAAAGGCACAAAATGAAGGAGTTGAAGCTATATTCAAGCTTGAATTTGAGATTTGGCTAGAACAGAGGTGAATAGGGTTGCTCAGACAATAGCATATGTCAAATCTCGCGTCCAGTCTTTGAATGGCTTCGTTTAGTCTTTGAATGACTTCAGTGAGGGTTGCTATTTGGGTTTGCATCTGATTATCATTCGAATGATAACTTGGAATCTACATTCTACAAAAAGGGCTAAAAAGGGCTCAGAAAAATATTCTAGAGTGTACTGGAGTGTTCCGAAGTATCGCTAGAGCTTCGCCAGAGGGAGGCAATACCGGTGGTCCTGTTTGCCAGAGTTTGGTGTTATCAGAGATTCACAAAAGTGGATTTGCTAAGTTGTTGCCGACATTACGTGAAGGGTTAGGGTTTTTCAACTATGATGACCGCTAGGGTTTTGAACTATGATGGCGACTAGAGTTTGAGGCTCTTGATAGTGAATGAAATTATGATTTGAGGAAGGTTTAGTGGTCGAGATTTTGCTCTAATTCCGAAGTTGATGCAGGACGATAGAGAATAAAGTAAAGAGAGAGAAAGAGAAGAAGAAGTTTAGGAGAGAGAGAAGAAAGAAGAAGGGGGGAGGGAGAACAAGTCATGGAGGTTTCAATAACTCAATTTTTCATATTCATCAATGCATCTAACCCTAATCATCTTAAACCTTTAAATAGATTAATACATCCTCAAGATTACTAAAAATAAAGCAAAATCAAATATTCTAACAAATCTTACTTAAAAAAAATATAAATAAAATCCTCCCAAAAATAAGATAAATCTTTAATAAAATAAAGTAAAATCCTAATATTAATAAAATAAAATCCTAATAATAATTATTTTGTTTTTTTTTGGCTTCCGCACCACAGATGAAATCAAGCTTCTGGTGGAGATATCTTCAACAAGGGGCATTTCTTCATCCTCAAGCCACTCCAGATGTAGAAAACAAGTAGCATAAAATTGGCCTACATATTAATGTTTGGAGAATGAAAAGAGAACAAGCAGCCAGGAATCAAACGTAATGTTCTAATGCAATAGAGCAGCTTCAAGCAGGGCTAGTGAAGTTAGTAAAAGTCCATATGGCTTTATTGCCAACATTTTAAAGACCAACCTTAAGATGCATAGTGGTAGCACAATTGGTTTATAATTCCTCCTGAATTGGACAAAGATTTTAAGGCCCCTCTTTTCAACTGTGCAGCCCTGTATCCATGTGGCTTTGTGCACACTGCATATCTAATAATACACGTGACGTGACAATCTTTCAATCATCGAAGCACACCCGCTCATAAAATTCAAAAACATTCCTAATTTTGACACCATAAATATATAAACTTTCATAGGGAATAACATCTATACTGACACAGCATTAACACATACTGTAAAATGCTTATCATGGCATTTTGCAGCTGTATTTATATTTTAATAGTATTAACAATGTAATTTTACTTCAAAATGCTATTTGGGTGGAATCCCTTGATGCCTTTTTTCTAATAAACTTTATATAATTATCAGAAAAACAAAAAAGTTACTTCACAACAATCAAGTTTGAGGTGACCTTTGCTTTATACCATATCATTCCAACAATTTAGAATTTCACAAGATATTCATATGCTTACTGACATTTATACTCTATAGTTTCCCTAGTACTACAATAAATGCGTTTCACCATGCCAAAACAACACTGGTCCTAGCTTTGAATGCAAGTTTAGTATGACAGACAAATTAAGAGTGAAATACTAAAGGGAATAGAAAAGTATAGAAGAAATGACAATTGTAAACTCGAACTCTGAGAAAGATGTACACTTACTTTAGTCTCTCCATTTAAAAATCCCAGTTCATCTCTTTTCTTTGGTTTGATAGCACAGCAACTAAAATCTCCAGTTTCCAGATAGCGCAAAGCGTCTTTTTGAGAGCGGAATACATATCCACTCGCCGGATCCGTGTAGTACTGCAGTAATTAGATATCCATCAACATTTATATTATGAGAGAATATAAATAATAAGATTTTCCCTCTCTCTAATAGCTTAAGGTTTTAGTGAGATGGTAGTTAATGTTTAGCAATTTATCTACTTTCAAACTCTGAAGAACAAGAAGTATATAGCTCAGAAAGACCGAGTATTTGACAATGCAGCCAAAGCAGGTTTGGCAAAGGTGCACTATCCATGCCAACAGGAGGAACACGTGCAGGGAGGGAGAAGAGAGAGGGGAAATGAACAACACAAAACCGAATATGGAGCTGAGTATGTAAGAAGAGATAGATACAGTACTGGGTCTTGTCTTGTCCGATTTCCCTTCTTTTCAAATTTGATTTCTTTTGTCCACCCTGGAGGGAGCCCATCAGGTGTAACCATCAGAATCACAACCTACATATCACTCGAAGAATCAGTGTTTGACCTCTAATTAAGAAACTTAAATGATACGCAATATAAAATTGTAATGGGCATATTATGGAACCAACCTCTTTTACAGACTCCTTGCCAAGGTCTATCTGTTTCTGTTTGGATGTGCAAGTTGTTGCACTCAAGGTTTTCAGATCTTGAGCCTCCTCTAGCTTCAAAGAGGTTATGCCTTCAGTTAATTCACCCATGTAGGCTAAAAACAAAGCAAATTTAATAGGAATAACCTTGTCATCCACAGCATATACAGCAATTACAACTAATTTCCTCAAACATTATGAAGAACTAATTTCTTAATGGTCATAATCATGTTTTTTTCCCCAGTTAGAAGGTAGATTTTGTTAAGGTAATACCAAAAGATGCTTCTTTTTTACTCTTCCAGGCAGAAATATGAGTCTCTGATAGGGATATCTTCAACTAGTGCGTTCATCTTCTAGCCACTCCAGATCAGAAAGCAAGTAGCCTAGAATTGGCTACGTACTAATGCTTAGAAAATGAAAAGATCATCAGAATTTGTCAAAATATAGAAATTGATAGATTTTAGTCCTTCGCTTATTATTCCTTATTTGTATAGAATTGCAATGCTTTCCTAATTTAACTCCTACAAGTTTAACTATATGCATAGATTGGGCGTAAAACCATTCATTCAATCCTTCTTTCTTAACTAGGTATCAGAGCGGAGATTCTAAAATCTCTATTGCCTTTGTTTGGGTTCTTGTATCTGTATTAAAAAAACCCCTAAACTCTATTGTTTGTGTGCCTATATCAACATCAAGAGATCTAATCCGAGCCATTGAAAATACCAAAGGCCTCATTGGAGTTAGACAACCCCATGAAAAGGAGCAAGTTGACATCAATAAATTAAGACCAAACCTCGTGAATTTGAATTTGAGAGAAGTTGGTCAGGTGCAAAAAAATGCTTTTATTTTTCTTGATGGTGAGGAGCCTACCAAGAAGGATACTGCAGATCTTGCAAAAGACTTTTAACATAGCAGACGTAGGTGACGTTAGATTCTCTATTGTGGAAAATCTGGAGAATATAGGAACTAGATTTTGCTGTTGAAGGAGGAATTGGAGTGGGTCAATGGGTGCTTACGGCATTTCTCTGGTGGTCAATCGAGGTGAGGAGTAGCAAAACAGAGCTAGAAAGGCAACGGATGGCTTATAACTAGGGGACTTGACAACAGAGCAGAGAAGTAACTTACTGTCAATGTGGAAAAGGGTAGGGCAAGGATGTATATCTTCGTCTCAGATTTGAATAGGGTCTTGAGTGAAATGAGGGATTTAGGGTTTCTGGGTACACAAAGGTAGGAGAACTTTTTAGAAAAGTGGTTGAGATCTTTGGGTGGTTGGAGAAGCATTGCCATATTGTGCCAACGATGAAATTCTTAGACCCTAATATCAAGGTAATTTTTCTTTAAAATGAATATAAGAAGTGATTTTTTGGGAGATGTTTGGTAGGCTTCTTGGTGGGATGGAAGGAGGTGGTGCTAGACGTGAAAGTGATGAAAATGTGGGCTGAGAAGCAATGGAGGGTAATGGAAGTAATGGCAGGACTGGACGGGAAGCACTTCAATAATGCCTGTTTTTTATTTGTCTTACCATCAACTAAGAAAGTGTGGGGGCTTAGCAACAGCCAGTGGTGGTTTGGGGATATGAAAATGAAGCTTCCGATAGAAATATCTTCAACAAGGGACATTTCTTCGTCCTCTAGCCAGTCAAGATGCAGAAAACAAGTAGCTTATAATTAGCCTACATATTAACGTTTGGAGAACCCCCACCTAGTGGGAAAAGGCTTGGTTTGGTTTGGTTGGTTATTAACGTTTGGAGAACGAAAATATAACAAGCAGACAGGGGTCAAATGCAATGTTCTAATACAATAAAGCAGCTTCAAGCAGGGCTAGTGAAGTTATTAAAAGATCATATGGCTTTATTGCCAACATTTTAAAAACCAACCTTAAGACGTATAGTGGTACCAAAATTGGTTTATAATTTCCTCTTGAATTGTACAAGGATGTTTAGGGCCCTCTTTTCAACTGTGCAGCCCTGTATGCATGTGGCTTTATGCATACTGCACACCTAATAATACACATGACATGACAATCTTTAAATCATCGAAGCAAGCCCACTAATAAAATCCAAAAAAATTCCTAATTTTGACACCACAAATATATAAACTTTCATAGGGAATAACATCTGCATTGATACAGCATTAATACACACTGTAAATTGCTTATCATGGCATTTTGTAGCTGTATTTATATTTTTATAGTATTAACAATGTAATTTTACTTCAAAATGCTATCTGGTTGGTATCCCCTTGATGCCTTTTCTCTAATAAAATTTATATAATTATCAGAAAAAACAAAAAAGTTACTTCACAACAATCAAGTTTGAGGTGACCTTTGCTTTACCATATCGTTCCAACAACTTAAAATTTCACAAGATATTCATATGCTCACTGACATTTGTACTCTATAATTTCCCCAGTACTACAACAAATGTGTTCCATAATGCCAAAACAACACTGATCCTAGCTTTGAATGCAAAGTATGACAGAGAAATTTAGAGTTAAATACAAAAGGGAATAGAAGAGTACGGAAAAAATGACAACTATAAACTCGAACTCTGAGAAAGATGTACACTTACTTTAGTCTCTCCATTTAAAAATCCCAGTTCATCTCTTTTCTTTGGTTTGATAGCACAGCAACTAAAATCTCCAGTTTCCAGATAGCGCAAAGCGTCTTTTTGAGAGCGGAATACATATCCACTCGCCGGATCCGTGTAGTACTGTAGTAATTAGATATCCATCAACATTTATATTATGAGAGAACATAAATAATAAGGTTGTCCCTCTCACCAATAGCTTAAGCTTTTAGTGAGATGGTGACTAATAGTTTAGCAATTTATCTACCTTCAAACTCTGAAGAACAAGAAGTAAATAGGTCTTGACCGAGTATTTGACAATGCAACCAAAGCAAGTTTGGCAAAGATGCACTATCTATACCAACAGGAGGAGCACACGTGCGAGGAGGAAGAAAAGAGAGGGGAAATGAACAATACAAAATTGAATATGGATCTGAGTATGTAAGAAGAGATACAGTACTGGGTCTTGTCTTGTCCGATTTCCCTTCTTTTCAAATTTGATTTCTTTTGTCCACCCTGGAGGTAGCCCATCAGGTGTAACCGTCAGAATCACAACCTACATATCACTTGAAGAATCAGAGTTTGACCTCTAATCAAGAAACTTAAATAATATGCAATATAAAATTGTAATGGGCATATTATGGAATCAACCTCTTTTACAGACTCCTTGCCAAGGTCTTTCTGTTTCTGTTTGGATGTGCCAGTTGTTGCACTCAAAGTTTTCAGATCTTGAGCCTCCTCTAGCTTAAAGGAGGTTACACCTCCAGTTAATTCACCCATGCTACGCTGAAAACAAAGCAAATTTAATAGGAATATTGGTAAAATGTGTCAACCCTGGAGGCACACCATCAGGTGTTAGACTCTCAATCACAACCTAGATATCACATAACGAATCAGTGTTTGACCTCTACTCTAATTAAGGAAATAAATACCAAACATTACACCAAAATAATATTAGATGTATTACAGAACCAACCACTTTTATAGACAGCCTGTTAAATTCTTTTTGCCTCTGTCTGGGAGTGCAAATTGTCCCCTTCAATGTTTCCAGATCTCCAGGCACTTTTGGCATCACAGAGGCTTCAGCTCCACTTAATTCATCCATGCTAGGCTGAAGATCAATCATATTTAGTAGGAATATTGGTAAAAAGTGTCAACCCTAGTCTATTACTTATCCCCCAAAAAAAAAAATGTGTCAAACCTGGTCCCCAAAATATATGAAAATTATGAAGCACTAATTTCTTAATTGTCATCATCATGCTTTTCCTGGTTAGATGATAGATTGTATTAAGGTAACATAAAAGTAGAGGCTTCACTTTTTCCTCTAGCAGGCAGATATAAATGAAACTTTAGGTGGAGATCTCTTAAGATTGGACAAATCTTGCAAATTATTAGTACTTAAAAAATTCAATCACACACTCATAATAGCACTTAGCAAATGGCTCTCCCAGAAATTATTAGTACTTAAAAAATTTAATCACACACTCAGAACAGCACTTATTCACTTAGCAAATGGTTCTCCTAGAATCAAGGTTGGACCTAACAAACAATTGACAGTTAAAAATCAGATACGTGATGTGTAGTACAAATGCCACGCTATAAATCAATCTAAGCATAATGAAAAAAGATTATAACTTGAGGATATGGTGAACAAACATTGCTAACAGAGTCACAACTCATTTTCTTCTGCTGGGGTGTGCAGTTGTTGTCCGGTACAGTTCTGAGATATTTGAACACATCTGGCTTCGAGTAGCATTTGAATCCAGTCAGTGGATCAATATAGCACTGCAATAAACCGGAAAAGAAGAAGAACATAAAAAGGATAAATTACCCTTTACCTCCTTGGTGTTAGACCCAAAAACACGTAACCTCTATCTATCCTTCATTTTATGGGGTTGTACAGCACCATGTGGTGTTGTGTGAAGTGTGATAATTAATTTTTCCATCCACACTAACAATGCTTAGCGAAATGGCTAAACTGTCCCTTTCTTTTCATTTATTTTTCTCTTGCTTTTTCTATATCCAATCATTTCTATCTTCTTCATCCAGTATTATTTTTAACCCAAGCGCACAATGTATATACGCATCAGTTTGCAGCTAGCTTGTGGTATTGGATGCAACACAGAAGTAACCTTCTAAATTCTAGATAAGCTGCCAAATGATTATCCATTGCAAATGTCCCCTAGAACCAAGGTTAGTGAGACTGGGAAAAACCTATACCAGCTGATATAAAAAGCCAAAGCAACATCGAAAATGACCAGGAAATATGGGGGTCAGTCAATAAAAGCATATGAGACTTGTTTTTTTTGGTACCTTGTATTTTCTTCCGCTCTTTTGGGTTTTCAACTCCATGACCCATCCATGAGGTAACCATTCAGGAGTTTCATTTGTTTTCATTTCCGCCTGTCAACAGTGTATAGACAATCAAATAAAACGTAAAAACATATGAAGAAAGATCAAAAGCAATAAACAATATTCAAACTAAAAACTCACGGGTATTGGATTGTTTTCGGAGCATGCCTTGTTATGCTCACTTTCTTGTTGTGGTGTGCTGCAGGACAGGTTTCTCATTTCAACATAGCGAATAAGGTCATCCTTGGAATAAAACTTCTGTCCAGTTTCCTTGTTGGCGTAGTACTATAAAACCAAATACAATATGGAGGTAACAGCAGATCAAAAACCATAATACGTGATCGCAATTAATCAATACGTAATTACTATAGCTTCCAGTTCAGGAATATTTCAATTTTATTAGCATTCAAATTCTATTTCCCTAATTATTCTCAAATTCAGTTTTACTGGTTAACAAAGTTTCCACATCCTGAAAAATAGTACAGATGAAGTCAGAATTATCAGTGGTATAACTTTTTTTTTTTTTTTAACTCTCTCACTTCAAAAAGGACAGAGAGAAAAAAATATTGCCCATAGACCAGGTCATCTCCTTCCCCCCTGTGCTTGAAACTTTGTTTTTCATTGTATTATTTATCCAACTTAGGTGCAAGCTGCTATTTTGAAATAAATTCCACATTATTGCTACAACATAGAATGTATATTAGTACCTTTTTAATGATAATGTTTTGATTTACAAGTAGTTAATAGATCAATTGATGACTCCTTAATGATTTGCTTCGAACAAATTAAAGTCCACAGGTCAGTCAATGTAACCAGGGAGAGAACCATCTTTTTTTCAGGAGGGATGAACTAAGATGTAATGAAATTAATGTTTTATTTAACAAAGCCTAAAAAAATTCTATGGTATGAATAATAATAATTTTCTATCCAAAAAAATCTTGATAATTAAATAATAATTTTTATACCTAAAAATTGTAATATTCACCAAAAAAACAAAAAAAAAATTAGAAAATTATATCTAAACTATAATTCATGATCCCAAATGTGGATTATATTAATTTTATTTAAAATTGAATATATTGATTTTATTTTAAAGTTAAACAAAGTGAAATATTAACTATTTTTACCACTTATTTGAATCTATATCTTTAATCATATGCAAAACGTTTTCATTTTTAAATCATGAAATATAATTAAACACACACACATACATATACATATTAATATGTTTATTGAAAAATAAAAGATGTATTTAAATCAATTCACTTTTTTTAATCATGTGTCAATTAGATTGAGACTCAAAACTACTAGATATTCTGTAAACTAATATAGATGATAGGACAAATTAGGAAACTAAAATACATGCAGTGTCAAAATTATAAGATCCCTTAGGATCAATAATTTCTCCCAATAAGTATATTTGCAATGATTAAGAAAATATTTGGTGATGTGAGGCATATTATATCTTGCATGAACTAAATTTATATATACGTCAAAATTTTAAAAATTAAAATAAGGGGAAAGGGGGGGATGACCTAGTCCCCACCGTGCTCACACCATTACAGAGATGACCAACATTGATTGAGGTACTATGCATTCCAAGTAATCTAAGATCGTTGATCATATTATCACCAGTGAGCGTCGTCAACATGATAAATAAGTCTATAGAACTTTCATTTACATTGTTGTCTAACTCATGGCTGTCACATCTATCCATTAACTGACCCTTTTTCTTATTGGAATGGAATGTAATGGTACCAGTACATTTCAGCATACCATTTCGGATTTATTGTTATAACTATTATATACTTACAAAAAATATTTACCTCATTAACCTAATTATGAACAATTGAAATGTAAAAGAATAAAATATTTTTATACTTGTGCTTACATGATGATGATTACAAATTTGGTTGGAAAGGAAAATCAGTGTAGTTAAAAAAATATATGTAAGTGTTGAAATAAAACCAAAAGATTTAAAACAATTTTTTTTATGTACAAGATGCTACCACGTAGCACTAAAAGAAAGCCTATTGTTAAGTCTAAATTCTTGTGTTGGCGAAATCCGTGACCAAACATGATTGTTACTCCTAAGCCAATTTGGATGGTAATTGTTTAGAAAATATTGAGTTGTAATTCTAGTAGGACAAGATGCTAACACGTAGCACTAAAAGAAAGTCAACTGTTAAGTCTAAATTCTTGTGTTGGCAAATTCCGTGAACAAACATGATTGTTACTCCTAAGGCAATTTGGATGGTAATTGTTTAGAAAATATTGAGTTGTAATTCTAGTAGGACTTGAATATTAATTTGTAATTGTTTTGGAAAGTCCTATTTTGGGAACGTCTTGCTTTTGTTTAAGTAGGAATAAGAGTGTCCTAATCCAATTTAGCAAGTAGAATTGTAATAGGAATTTTCGAAAATTTTCAAGTTTGAAAAGAACTCTAGGAGATTCACAAGAAAGGCAATTATGTGGCTTGTAGGATTTCCTATTCCCATTATGTTTGAATTCCTATCCTACCTTGGAAAATTCACACATATTTAAGGCAACAGTGTTTCAAGAAGTTGGTAGAGACAGACACTGCATTTGACAACATTAAAGAGATTTAAGATCAAGGTGTCTCTTTCTCATATCTCTCACAAAGATAGCATTCTACAAGTTTTTAGTGCTTCATCTTGTGTCAGTGAAGGAGTTTGGTGTGCTTCGCCAACTGTAAGTGGAGGATTTTTGCTTGTGTTGCAAAGATTGGGGCAGCTTTAATGCATGTTGGTATAGTGTCCTCCACTTGGTTGGTATATCGTGGACTTAAACAAAGTATTTGACAATAGGATCAGGGCCACAATTGGACTACCGTGGGTAAAAATTTGCAGCTAGAATTTAAATAATGGACTTGTTTTTTTCCCCCGCAAGGATTTCCATGTAAAAATCTTGTATCTCTACCCTGCATTTTTTGTTATTTTGACACAAGTTATTGATTGTGGCTGGTTGGTTGAATTTGCACGAGCATAGTAAAATGGCTTTTTCCACCAATCATCTTAGCCATACTCTTCTAATATTTAACTAGAGAGACTGCTTGAGTTCTAGACTTTTCTTTCACTTTAATTGCTTTTATTACAAACCATACAACTTCAAAGTATATTGACATAGCAACAGAGTGTTTCGTGAGCTATCGTTCCAAAGTACGACAAAGAAACGTCCTTAAATCCACAAGAAGGCCGTATTGAATCCACAAGAACCAAAACAAAAACACAAACTCTTAATTAATATAAAGTGTATTGAGTAATTGAATGAATAAAGCTAATTACAAAAGGATCTATTTATATAGAAAACTAAGCTAATCCTACATCGTATGGAAAATAATTTCCTAAATTTCTAATAGGGTTTTCCTTGTCAAACTTTGAAACGAAGCTATTTTAAATCCCCATGTGATTACAATATGGTATTTGGCCTAAAAATAAAGACAAATAATAAAGTTAAATACTCAAAATATTCTTATACTAAATTAATGGGATTTTAGGAATCTTATTTCTATTTCCCAAATGACAAAAAAAAAAAAAAAAAGGCTTTGAGCACACAAAAATGGAATAATTATTATTCTAAATACTCAAAAATGGTTAATCTAAGTGGAATAAGAATATATATAATCTCATCCTACATTAGATATATAGAGAGAGAAAGGGATTGAAGGAGAGGAAGAGATACAACTGGCAAGCATATACATAGAGACGGGTACAGAGACAGAGGGAAATGGAAAGGGAAAGGAAGAGATAAGCAGCTCTGGGACAATGTCCGTTGGCCTTCCCCACCACTAGATCAAGTGCATTTTCCAAATCCATGAAACACACTCAGTCTAACTAATGGGATGTTCCAAAACCAATATTGGAGGCAGATATTGCCAAGAATAGGATCAAATCGAAATTGGTGAGATATCACCACAATAGTCGGGCATTTACACTGGAGTGAATTAGAAGGATCCGAATACCATTTTGCTACATCTCATACCATACCACGTGGTAAAACAAGTTAACAACTATGGTCTAACTATATGAGTGAAAAGACTTCTGAGTTTTGGCTACACTTTTCCACAATGTACTAGTAAAAACACCAATGTATCCCTTGATTTAGTTATCTTTCGACATTTGTTGCAAAAGCTACATCACATTCTTCTTTTTTTTTTTAAATTGAAATGTCACTTAGGCACCATCTACTTCAATGTAAAATGTTTACTGGGAACACTTCTACTAGGCAATGCAAATGGGTCAACCGACCTGACCCATTCTGACTTGCTCCCTGAACCTAGTTACCCTTGCAGAACCAAGTCTAGTCAAATTGAATCGGGTTAATTGGGCAAATCTGGCCCTGGCCCTAACTCATTGACCTTATGTATTTTGTAATAAATTATGCAAAATAAAATACATTGAAAATTTTAAATTAAAACAACATAATTGTCAAATTGGTCTCAAAAAAATATATTCAAATTGTAATTTTAATCACATTTGTAATTAAATGTAATTGCAATATTACATTTAAAAATGCCCATTGGTCTTAACGTAATTATATTTAAATGTATATTGGATTTAATTCTTTGGGTTAGGATCGGATTGGCTAAGTCAAGTCGTCGGGTCGGGGCGGCCCAAGCCCTAACCCGAAGAAGTAGGGTCGGCTTACATGAAGGGCCAAGTCAAGCTGATCGGGGCACTATCAGCTCAGTGACAACTAGGCCTATTTTGTTGGATTAAAATTTAATGGTCAAAACGCATTCACATATTTATAACTTTAATCCAATGGCTCAAACATATTTCACATATTTCTAGGAGAATCTAACGGTACAAACACATTCAAAGATACCAACACATTCTCCGGTGTCCCTTAATCTAACGGCCTGTAGCTTGGTTGCCACCGCGATGACAAGGCGCGCCCTATTTAGTCAAGCTGCAACATGTATTAAGGAAATTGTTGTCTACCCATATAACATGTAAGACTTTTTCCATGTGCATGCCTAAAATCTCAAATCACACATACCATAAAAGAAAATGGGAACATCTAGAATCAGAACCACATTTCATGTCGTTGCCATGTAATGACACTGAAAAATGGTCAAAACTGGACTTCACGATGAGACCCTCAAAAGTCGGTGAAAGATAATCGAAATCGGCTGAAGAAGTCACAATACCTCGATTTTCTGGCCTTTCTTGGCTTTGACCTCCTGGGTCCAGCCGGCCGGAAGCCAGTCCGGTGAGTTTCCGGCCAACATTCCACAGAAATCTAAAGATTCCGGCCTCCAATATGCCGAAAAGGTAACACTTTCCGCGACGATCAACCTTATGCGATCTCTCTAATCTCTCTAATCTCTGTCTCTCTCTACTGTTAAGTGCTGTGGAAGTGGACCGTTGGGATTCTATACTCGGAGCAAAATAATAGAAGTACGTGAAGTAGACAGCACGTGTTGCGACGTCAGAGAGAGAGAGAGAGAGAAAAGTTCTGAACGCTTTTAGTGAGTTGGATGCAATGTAAAACACTAAAAATTATTTCGTAGGAGTTCTAAAAATTTAAAAATTATTTATTTTTATCTTATTATATAAATTATTAACCCATAAATTATTACAAATTATCCCCTCCCCTTCCCCTTCCCCTTCCCCTTCCCCTTCTTCTTCTTCTTCTTTTTTTTTTTTTTTTTTTTTCCCAACGTATATGTCACAACAGGCGCACAGGTAAATAGATGGACCCCCACGAACGGGACAAACCGGACCGAATCCAATATTAGTCCGGGTTCATTGGCGACGTATAACCGTATATGGTATATCCAAAGCTTTGTTTTGGAAGATTACATGCTCTAGCTACTAAATTTTTGGATTTTTTTAAATTATTAAATTTACTTTTTATATTTTAATTTTCTTTTAAAACATGAAGAGGAAAAATATTAAATTAACGACAAATTAAAAAGTTAACTATTACATGACTTTTTTTTATTTTTATTTTTTGAAAGGTAGTATTTTTATTACATGACTTTTGAGTTGCAATTACAATATGAGTTGCAATTACAATATTTTGTGGTTGTTTACTATCCTTTTACTTTTACGTATCAATTAGTTTCAATTAATGAGATTTTCAAAAAATATATTATTCATTAATATGTTCATGATATGGTTAATAACATGCTAAAAAGAATTTAATAAATATTTTTACCAACTTCCAAAATTTTTAGGTATTGCAATTATTTTAAATCCTAGATATAAGAAAGATATTTTTTTTAATATTATTAGAGATAATATATGATAGAAGTGCACAAAAAAACCGAACAACCTAAAAACCGCATCAATTCAATTCTTTAATTTGGGTCTATATCATTTTCGGTTCGACTCTAAGTTAAAAAATTAGTAAATCAATATTTTTTTATTTGGTTCTCAAGTTAGTAGGTATTGTTGAAACAAGGTTTGTAAATTTAGTTTTATAATTGATTTTGATTATATCAAACGTTGAATTAAATTTTCATATTTGTAAAATTATACATGCATCCTCTCAACATTTAAAAATTACAGACACCTCCCTTATTTTGAAATGTTTGTAACACTTAACCCCTTCTGTTAAATTTGACCCTAACTCCATCAAATTTTTGTTATAAAGACAAATTTACCCCCAGTTAAATTAATTAACCACAAAAAAGACTTCTCTTCCCTTCTTTCTCTTCTTTTCCCTTCTTTCTCTCTACTGTAAATAAAAACTCTTTCTCTCTCCTCTTTCTAAGATGATCGACAACAACTGAAAACCCAGCAGCTTGAAAAATACCAGCGGCTTGAGAAAGACTAGGGTTCCCATATGCTTGGTCGGAGAGGGTGCAATTGCCATTTGAACCAAGGCAGCGACGGTTTGAGAAGGCGCGACGGAAGATTGTGCAAGAACATTGATGAGATTCTCGGGCAAGTGCAGCAAATTCGTCGTGGGTCCATGAAGATGACCGGACCTTGTCAAAAGTTGATCGAAAAACACACTAGAATCCGAAACTGTTAAGATTCTTACCATCAATGAAAACTGATTCATCTCCTACCATGGAGAGAAAGATACAGTGAAACGAATATATATATATATACACATAGATGGAAGTTTGTATCTATATTAGAAAACCCGTTTATTGCAAAAGATTTTATCTGGAAAACTCACCCTCCAGCAACCACTTTTCTACCAACCTCTTATTTCCTTGCAAATAAATAGAATAATTTATTTATTTTAATTTAATTATTTTAAATTAGTTGAATAATTAATTAAAAATAAAATATTATATGAAAAATTAGTGAGATAAACACAAAAATTAGTTTTTTTAATTTTAATTACTTTACTTTTTTTGTAATTTCAAAAGTTTAAGAAGTTAAATAATTAATAAATTTAGATAATTAAAATTAAGTCAAAAGAAAATAAAGAAATAAATAATAAATTTTATTAAAATAATTCATTAATTTATAAATAAATAAATAAATATTAATTTTTGTTGCATTTTATTAAAATAATTTATTTTATTTAAAAATTTTTTATCTAATTTTTTTAAACTTTTTAATTGCCTACCGAGGTTTAAAACCCCCCATTAATGGCCCATCCATCACAAACAATGAAAAAGAAAACAAACAATAAAAGAGGACAAAATCTCTTTCCTGACAGCACATCATTTTATTCATAGATATTCTTGAGAGCAAACCCTAGTTCACTATTTTTTGTAATCCTTGCAATAGCCCGTCTTAAAGAGGACAAACCCACTTTTATACATTGTATATATATATATATATAGAGAGAGAAAGAGAGATGGGTATTTCAATTTGGGTAGATGAAGAGAGATAGGTATTTCGATTTGAGGAGACATATTTATGCATATATACGTATAGATATGCCTAAAATTCTGTTTGATTTGGGGAGATGAAGAGAGAAGTAAAATATATCTAAATAAGTAGTTCAGATTCTTACTAACGATAGAAACTGATTCATCCCTGGAGGGAAAGATATGGTGAAATGGAAATATATATATATATATATATATATATAAGTTCGTATGTATATTAGATGCAGGAAGCCTTAAACGTGGCGCACCTCCCACGATATTCCTACTTTGATGTGACGTCTTATTTTCTGCTTTCGAAGAAGTGGAACCTCCAACGTCACCTTCGACCGCACCAGCGCGAAGTTTAATCCCTTAAAAAACAGCTGGGTCTTTACCTCCAAAGCCATCTACTAGTGTGTCCCAACAAAGGAGCATGACTCGATGGTGACCGACTTGGCGATGAATAGCTAATTCAGGCAGCGGAATGATCGGCCGAACCGCAGTCGTCGTGGAGAGGGAGAGTTGAAGGGCCACCTTATATATATATCTCTATATATATGTGTGTATAAAATTTAAATGATGGAAAGGTTATTTTAGTCCATTTACATATATGAAGGGTAAATTTGGTATATTGAAAAAAAAAAATTTTGCTGACGTCATCTTTTTAACAGAAATCCTAATGGCACACTAACAGAAGGGGGTCTGAGTTACAAACATTTCAAAATAAGGGAGGTTAATGTAATTTTCAAATGTTGAGGGGATCCATGTGTAATTTCACAAATGTTCATAGGGTCTAGGTGTAATTTATCTTTATTGTAAATCCTAGATATAAGAAAGATTTTTTTTTTTAATATTATTAGAGATGATATATGATAGGGGTGCACAAAAAAATCGAATAACCTAAAAACCACATCAATTCAATTACTTTAATTTGAGTCTATATTATTTTCGGTTCGGCTCTAAGTTAAAAAAATTAGTAAATCAATATTTTTTGATTTGGTTCTCGAGTTAGTAGGTATTGTTGACCCAAGGTTTATAAAATTAATTTTATAATTCATTTTGATGATATCCAACGTTGAATTAAATTTTCACAATTAATTTTTAGATAAACATTATATGAAATGCTACAATTCATTTTATTTTGATGGATCTAAGATAATATGTTTGAAAGAGATTGATATTGTTTTCTAGGTATTTTTACAAAATTTGGATGAAGAAATAAAAGAAATTCAAAGTTAGGAGTAATAGAAATCAAAGAAAGATGATGACTTGAACCAGAAAAGCTAACTCAGATGAACAGAGAAATTAGACACATGTTAACATATAGATGATATATAAAGATTTGACGGCTCGATTTGCATGAAATTTTAATATAATAAACTAGACTTCCATATTTATAACTTTCTCGAGGGGAAATTTTTGTGGATCTAAAGCAAAATTGTCCAAAAATGAGATGAAAAATCAGTCTTGGCAGAAGAAGTTTTAATTTTGAATTGTGGAGCTAATCTTAATTTTTGAAACATAACTTGTAATCTATAGTTTTAAAAATTTTGATTTTTGGTGTGTCAAAAAAAGGCTAATAAAGTTACAATTTTTGTAGTTTAATCTTTTTCTAAGTCCAAAAGTATCATGGTGAAACAGAAACTTGAATTAGAAACACAAATTCAGAATGTTAGAAAAAGTTATCAAAAACTAGTCTCAGTTTGGAAGCCATGTCTGATGATTTAATCATTGGATAAAGTTCAAATTTTGACATTTGATAGCTGACTTATATATTTACAAAGTCTTTACTCTGAGATAAGGTCAGATATGAACGTTATGAAGGTAAAAAATGGTTATAGATGTATTTTATAAAATGCAAATCTGAAAGACAACATTGGACACAATGAAATTCAAAAGTTTTCAAGGGTAAAAGTGTATTTTTTTTTCACTTAGTAACGACCATTTGGAGATTTTTGCTTATAACTAGAGCCTCAAACTCAGATTCAAGTGCATGAAAAAGGTAAAAAATAAGTGCTTACAAAGAGATATAAGAAGCTCCATAACTTTGCAAACATAAAGTGATTTCTTCTCACACTCGTGCTTCATCGCTTCATCTTTCATATTCAACTTGTGAGAGTTTTTTTTTTTTATTGAGTTTTAAACTCATCATTATTATTGTAAAAAAGAGAAATTTATAACATTTTTAATTTGTGGGAGTTGGATAAGCTCTTTTTGGTTTTAGTTCACGTGTTATAACCAAAATAAGAAACTTTTTTTAAGAGAGACTTGTGAAATGATTTGGGGATAAAATCAGTTGGTGTGAGTGATTTAGAGATAAAATCACTTTGGAAATGTTTCTAACACCTTGGAAAGTTAGTGTGTAATAAGCTCTTCAAAGAATAATAAAGAAATATCAAGGAAGGCATTGGGGAGTGGACATAGGTAAAATTGAAGCCAAACCACTATAAATTAATTTGTTTGTTTCTCTTCCCTTCTCTTTATATTTATTGCAAATACTAACACTCACTCTTCATCCACAAATATCAAATAGTTTTTAAGTCCATTCCATATTTGATTATCTTTTTTATCTTGATATATTTGTTTTAGGGATTGAAATTTTTATTTACATAATTTTTTAAGCAACCTTATTCACCCCTTCTAGTGTTGCTATTTGGGACAATAGGCATTTCTCTTGAATTAACCCAAAACTGAGTCGAAAATAACCCTATATGAACTAACCCAAAAAATATAATACATAACATATAAATATTTATATAAGGCATTTCTTGCCACTACCAACCTCAAAAGATTGGAATTTCTTGGTGATGATGAGCATGTCCTTAAAATCAGGATTGTTGGTGGTGATCATAGACTCAAGGCGTAAGCTATTTGAAAACTATTTCTTTTCAATTTAGGAGTTGTTGTTGTATTTTTTCCCCTTTTGTTTTAAATGTATTTGGATTTTCAAGCTGAAGTAGCTGAATATAATTTAGTGATTTATGCATTTTGAGTTTTTACTAATGAATCGATAGTTTTATTAAGAATAAATGATTATTATTATTATTATTATTATCATTATTATATATTAACATTTATATAATTCTAAAATTTAGACTTGAAATTGAAAACGAACCGACCCAGTCCTGAACTGGCTTGAACTAAAAATTAAATTAAACAAACCTGATATTTCATCTTAGTTTCAGTTTAAATTTTAGGAATAAAATTGGTTCAATTCTGGATTAAGTACCAACCCGAATCGAACCTAACTGACCTATGTGCACCCCCTAACATATAGCACTAAAAGCTACCACATAAGAACTATTAAATACTGTTTGTAAAATCTAGTTAATCGATATAATGATAATCATACACATGCACAAAGGACCAATGCAACTTCATTGTCTCACTATAGCAGCTCCTCAATCTAGCAAAAAATCAAATTTCAATGGATTTCATTATCAACCAGTAGTAGTTTATATCCATTAAAGTTGCAAAGTTATTTGGATCCATCTACAATAGACAATGATAATTTCAAACTTTTAAATAATGAAGGTGATAACAATATAAGTTCTTTGTACTTTTCATTGTAACTCGCGATGGCCTTATATTCGGAATGTCTATCGTAGCATTTGAACAAATATTTAGCGCTAGTAAACGCATTGTTAGCAAACACAGAAGTCGATCTCATTTCAAATAATAGAGACACTAATGTGCTTAGGAAATTAGTACCTTACTAAAAGAAGACCACAATAAACTGATAAAAAAAATTAACTTTAATTTTGAAGCTATGTATTTGGGCGAAGTAGAAAACAGTGGTAATGATTGTTATGTTTATAAAGTAATATTTGCAAATGATGATCAAGGTTATAGGTGTTAATCCTATAAAACTTGAAGTGATACACTTAATTATTTACTTTATTATTTTACAATTATAAATCTATAATGAGTATTTATTTGACAATTTTTATAATTAGAATTGTATATTAATTTTTATCGTTTATTCTAGAATTGTAATTAATCATTATACATTGTAAATTTATAATCAGTTTTTATTTGATAATATTTTAGTTAGAATTCCATATTTATAATTCAAATTAATATTAATTATGTAATTATTTATTTCTTAATAAAATTTATATGTTTTAACGTGTTTCTATTCATTTTATTTTTGTATTTATAAAATTTATAAAAAAAACCACAAAAAAAAGCCGAGACAAATGGGTGGGGTAGGAGCGAATTTTCCTAACCCGGTCTGACCCGATTTAGTGGGGCCGGGCCAGTGGGATGAGCTGACCCGCGGAAGTCTCAGATCCCGATCAAGTGCGACCCGGCCCATTTTCCATCCCTCCTCGTCGATCGAATTCTGTTCTGCTCCAACCCACGGGAATCGAGGGGGCGGCTTCCGAGATTGTTCATCGAATTTGGTCGAAAGAGGAGCTTCCGAAGAAGGAGAGGTAGAAGCAGTGGCCAGTAGAGCTATTGATGGAAACTCCGACCGAGAAGACAATGACGTACTTGGCATCTCTCCTCCAACTATCTGACATTGAAGTATTTCTTTTATTTAAAATTTTTTTCTTCTCCTAGAAATGTCAATTTCATCCTCAATTCTCCAAATTACATCATCGGCACTTTAATTACTTAATTTTCCTCAAAAAAAAAAAATGTTTATTCTTGATTCTCCTTGAAGGGATTTCTCTTTTTTAGTCGACCTTGTATCAGGATTATCGATAAATTTTCTTCACATTTCAATTTCTTGATTTATGTTATGTCAAAGGATATTGTGGAGAGAAGTTTTGTGGGAACAGTTTACATAGGTTCAAATTTCTGTTTGTTGGAATTTTTCCATCAGATACGCCGAATGTAGCTTATGTTAAACTTATTTCAGGAAGTAGCAATCCAGAAATTAAAATCAAACATTCTAGTTACGGATAGTTTTTTGAAGAATTGGAGAATTGTGGGCATTGGCAGGTGGCAAACTAGAATCATCAGAGCAATAGTATGCGTCCTTCTAATCTGGTTTTCTGAAGTTTATGTGAAGTGGTGTTGCAATGGAACAGTGCATGTTCTAAATACAAATGAATCTTTAACTATGTTGTATGTTATACTAGCCATTAAGGTTCACTCCTAGTGGTTCATATGAAGGCATGTATTTTTCTAGTTTTTTTCAGCCATAGGGAGACAATTTTATCAATTTCTCATCAGGGACTTGTAAATTTTTGCTTTTGGCTGCCATTTTATGACTAATTTGGGACATCTGATGTTAAGCAAATGTTAAATAAGCATTGTTTTGTTCAGACAACATCGTTTGAAGAACATTTTTAGGTAAAATTGCAGAAGCAGCATGAGAAGTGCTCGTCAACCCGTACAAGCACTGCAGTGCAGGCACATCTTCTTCAACTGATACAAAATCTCCTGCCTCGATAGTCAAATTCTCAAATGATACAGAGAGACTTCGACAAATTAACAACCTAGACCAATCCCCTGTAGGAGCTCAGATCAAGCGTGTCATTGGCTTGTTGCTGGAGGTGCAAATCCAACCCTCCGCCCTTTCTTGTTCTATTTCTTTATTATGCAATTTCTTTCCTCATGCACAAATATTTTATGATTTTCTATTTTTTTGCTTCATCCTCTCAATGGCTAATGATATTTGATAAACAAGCATGTTTGGTTGGTTTCTATTACGAGTGTGTGTGACACCTGAAGTATTGTCTTATTGCTGGGCCAGCTCTTTAGCAATGACTTGGAAATTTGTATTTTGCAGGAGATGTGAGATATAGACAAAAATCTCCTTTTATCTTGTGATTTGAAACAAACAACCACCACTATTATTTGGCAGTCCAATTAAAGGACTCTGGACTCATCTTTATATCATCTTCTTTGGAAATAAGATGAACATAGGAGGCTTGTATGCTTGTGTATGATATATTTGATATCAACCCAAGTTGAATATTCTTGAATAAAAAATTGTCCGTCTTGTGAGGTGACATATCGTATGTTTCTCTGCAGAGGCCTCTCCATGGTTTGTTAGTTTTTATCACCATTAATCCTTGTGCATGCCAATCATGATAGTCTTTTTTTTTTTGGGTGAGAGGAGAGATGTTATTTGTTAAAGTGACGTCCAGTTATTCTTCTTTAAGTGCATTTATCTGCTGGCTTAAATTTCCGAGGGCAAAAACTGATCATTTTGCCTGCTTTGGATTTCACTGAGATTTTAAAATACAGTGTCATTTGAATGCATGTGGTGTATAAAATAATAATGGTCGTCCTATATGCTATGGTAAGGTGAATTATAATAGCTAATGTATATTTTACAAGTTATTAGTATACCTATAAAAAAGGAAATTATTATTGTTATTTGTTTGATATCTAGTGGTTTGGCATGTTGCAGTTTGTCTTCGTTACCAAATTGCATTGAAAAGTGTTAGCTGGGCAAATTTTGCAGTCTTGGTTCTTTTCTGTTGGATATTATTGCACACTGGATGTATGAGCTAAGTATTTTACAGTGTTTCTGCCTGCATGCTTAAGATTCCTACAAGTAGCCATCCAATTACTTTTGCATTATATGCTGGCTTACATAGGAGTGCTACTTCATATGGTCAGGTTTGTGGAAAGAATTCGGAGTAGATGGAATGTGTTAATGGATCCAGATATTTTCAAATTGGATGAATTTATAGATGTTTTTGGTGCGGAAAATTATTCTATGAGTAGAGGGGAGAATTTTACAAAATGTTACTTTATGCGTAAATTTGTTTAATTGGGAAATGGAAAGGCTTTTGTCTTTTATGCACATGTTATATGTTTGTAAGGTTAGTGAAGGAGAGGATGCAATTAAATGGAACCATACAAAACAAAGAGAGATGTTTGAGGTGAAATCATATTATTACGCTTTAATTAGTCGAAGTGAGGAAGGCTTTCCATGGAAGAAAATTTGAAAATTTGAAGTAACTCCAAAGGTGGCTTTCTTTTTGTGGTATGTAAGTCAGAGAAAAAATCTTTGCAAGGAGGATGGAGAGTCCATCAATCATATTCTTATTCATTGTTCATGACAAAAGAATTTGGGATATGTTTTTGACAAGTTTTGGGAAATGGTGGCTTTGAGCAACAGTAAGGTAGTTCCCTTGTGACTAAGGGGTTAAGGGTTCGAATCTTGGAATCACCTTCTCTGCTTATAGAGAGAACATTACTTGCATCTTGCCTTCTCTAAACCTCACAATGCAGGAGCCTAGTGCATTGGGGTGTCCTTTTATTTTTCAAGTTTTGGAGTGCATTGTGTCTTCCCAAGGAATACTAAGAAGGTGTTGAATTCGTGGTGGGGTCATATATTGTGTTGGGAAAAAAAAATGAGTAAGCAAATTGTACCATTTTGTCTCATGTGGGCCGGCTTATTTGGAAGGAATGGAATAGATGAACGTTTCAAGGAATTGAGTGCTCATTACATAGATTGAATAGCCTTTTGATTTGGATTTTTCTAGCCTTTTGATTTTTACCGAGGACATGATGAAATAGGTTTGGGTTGGTTTTTGTTGTATTTAGTTGGCTTTTTCTTAAATCTTTTAGGTGATAATATTGATTTTTCATTGGTAAAAAAGTAACAATTAAGGCAGTACAAATTAAGCTATGCCCATCGGTGTTTGTTCCTTTATCTTGATCTTGTTTTGAAGATTTTCCAGTTGTGCTTTTAGTTCGACAATTTCATCCCCAATCACTTTAGCATCATTTAAACTTACATATGAACCATAAACAGATCTAATTGGCGTCGACAAATCCATATAGCCGACCCCACCTAGTGGGAAAAGGCTTGGTTTGGTTTGGTTTGGTTTGGTTTGGTATGAACCAAATTAACAGTTAATGCAGCACAAATTAATGAATACTCATCAGCCTTTGTTCCTTTATCCTAATCTTGTTTTGAAGACTGGTGATTGTGCTTTCAGTTCAATAACTTCATTCTTCCATAACCTTAGCGTCATTTCATCTTCTGGCTATATCTTCCCTTCCTTTATGTGGTTTCTTGTCAATATTAATTCTCATGAACATCCTGTCTTGTTATGAGAACATTCACATATTCGGTCATTGTTACTAAACATATCACATAGGGATAGATAAGTAGTAGCACTTCAAAATATCAATTTTCGTATTAGTGCCTTCCTTACTAGTTGAAAATAGATATGCCTAGCCTTGAGGTTTTAGTCATTTTAGGTGGAAATTATCTTTTCCATCAGTAAGGCTGCATTGTGCTAGTTGTGTGGCATCACAATTTTTGGCTGAGTGCAAACTTGTTTATTGTTCCTGCTGCAGAACTAAAGAAATTCACTGCAGTAATACCTGTTACAAAGATAATGGTGTGTAATAGACTCAACAGCCCGTTATGCTTCTGTCACACTTTATCCACCCACCTATGAAGCACGGGCACTTAAAGATGGATGTGGTGTCGTACATGTATTGGACACACATATTTCCAAGGACACTGTAATATGTGTCCGACACGGCATGTGGTTTATCCGAACTTCTCCAAATTTTTTTATTCAAATATGTGATTGAAACAAACCTAGAATTAAATAAGCCAAAAACCCCTAAAATAATAAAACTCAAATATGTGATTGAAACAAACCTAGAATTGAATAGCCAAAAACCCCACAAATCATAAAACTTTATATCTCATGTTTTGTTATGTTTTATATATTGAATTATATATTGAATTAGTGAATTAGTTTTTTTGTATATGTCATATTCACATATATCTCTAATACAAACTATGTTTTTCTGCCATATCCCCATCGTATTTGTATCCTCATGTTTTCTAAATTGCCGTATCCTTGTTTATACCCTTATCGTACCTGTATGCATATTTGTGTCCGTATCCATACTTCTTAGCCAACCACCGTTGGATGCCTGTGTGGTAGGAAGGGTTTGCGTGAAGTCAGTTTGGTCTGTTTGCCATTGCAATGTTATGTTGGATCACCTGTAAGAGAATAAACACACCTTTGGTTATTAGTGTTTCTTGTTTTGCAGAAAAGGCAAGCCTTATTGCCGGAGCAAATAAATGAAGCATGCTATGTTGATGTGTGCCAACAAGGCTGTCTTTGACAACTTGAGGAACAACCCAAAAGTGAACTATGATTGGAGGTGCTTCTCTTGCAAGGTGAATCTTAATTTTCCACCTGGAATCCTGGTGGACAAGTGACTTTCTCTGCCTTTGCATCTGCCTGCATTTACCTATTGATCTAAATATACATAGGTTGTAACCACACCAGAAAAATAGAAGTCTTCCACCTATAGGTAAATTTGCAAAGTCTTTTATTTGTTTGCCGTTCAAGCATGATCTGAAGGACAAGAATTAACTACTTGTCTTAATACATAAATATGCAAATGGAATTATTGCCAATGATCCCAAGGATGCATACCCAACTGTCATGGAGGACATACAGGCTTGTTCAACTTCAAATACCAGTGTTTATTCTTCAATTAAAGTGGACTCTTAGGAGAAACTCAAGTTCATTTTTCACTTCACCTAACAATTTACTTTTTGAGATTACTATGCTCACGGTTAAATTTGTGAGAATCCAGCCTATGTTTGTTCATTGACAAAGGATCCAACTAACCCCCCCTTCCCCAACAATCACCCAATCCACCCCACCACCACAACACGTGCACAAAAAATAGGGTCTCTAATATAACCATCATCATCTTGTATTGTACACTTTTTTAAGCTACAAGTTTACAACTGCTGTCATATTTTCTTGACGAAATGTATGAAGTGGTTATTGGCACTATCTGTCGGTGAGATACACAGAGGGCAGCTGTATGCAAGGATGCTGATGTGTGGATGTGTCATTTCTCTTTTGTGTTATATAGAAAGTCTCTTGTTTGAATTGCTTGCATTATAGCCTTTCGTTTTCATTTTCCTAGAATTTTAGAGCCAAGTTCGTTTCTCTTTCTAGGCTTTGAAAGCTGCTGGTCAAATCTGGCTGTTGTCTAACTTTGACTCACAAGAGGACATATCACATCCAAATAACCCCCGGTTCTGTATCAAGGTTGTGGACGACCTGAAGCAGCTATTTCGGGAAATTGAACTACCTTGTGATATGATTGACGTTGATAAGGATCTTCATAAGAATGGAATGAAGCCTGCCACAAGCACTGCAAAGAGTAGGGCCTTGGCTCCGGTTCTTGGCATTGCATCCAAGCCCATGCCCAAGAAGAAGAAGCATGAAATTAACAAGAGGATTAAGCTAACAAATGCCCACCTTTCGGAGCTATTCTAGAATCTTAATATTCCTGGTGCTTGATGGTGGATCAAGTTGTTTGGACCTGGCATGCACATGTAATCAGGTTAGCCGGGACACTCTGTGTTGTGTCGGGGAGGAGCATTACGGGGCTTCATATTCACCCCTTCTTCTCGTCCTGTCATATATTATCCCTTCATTATTATCGAATTTCTGTACCATCTACTATACTGAAGAGCTCTTCAGAATGGCTATCTTCTGTTGTCAGGCTCCAATTGATGGAAATTTGTGCAGAGTATGGTCAAGTTTGTGATTTTAAGTAGTTGAGACCTGGGACATGTAAAGCTGCAATTCTAATATGATACCCGTTGGTCCTAAGCAATGTCTTAAGCACCTCTGAAAGCGCAGAGAGAGAGAGAGAGAGAGAGAGAGAGAGAGAGAGAGAGAGAGAGAGAGAAAAGATACACTGCTGACTTCTAATTGTTTGTAAAAACTATTAGAAAATTGGTATCCATTTGAATTAAAACCATTTTTTTTCCCAAATCAGATCAATAGTTCTGTCTTTTATCTTAGAGGAAGAGATTGTTGAGTTATTAACTAGTGGAGTCTGAAATAGTTTTGAACTTGAAAAACAGAGATACGCAAGACTAATAAATTCCAACGTCCAATCACCTACTTTCCCTTCATTGCTCTGTACTGAGATTCTATGGCAAATTTCCACTACTTTCGTGGCATGTCTTCTCTGCTTTAAGGTGAACTCAATAAATTATGTATGATTGTGGAAGAGATACAAGCATACATCTAATATCTTGCACGAATTGTTGGGAAAGGTTTTAAAAAAGGCAATCCCTGCTCTTGGGTTGGTCTGCTTTTTAAGAGGCAAGTGGGCAGGCAGGTACGGCAATAAGAAATTTAACAATATTTTTCTCTTTCATATTTTCATTATATATTCAGAACCATTATATGTACATATTTGATCACATTTTCCTGACAAGTGGAGCAGTGATGTTTGTTTGATTTGCTCTTGCATCTTTCATTAGTGGGTTGATATTATATTATGCAAAAGTTGTCTCTTATTTGTGTCACTTTGTCTATACAGGACCATAGAATCATGCATTATATATATATATATATATAGTCAATATTTAGGCTTGGGTAGAAACATGGGGTTAGTATGAAAGCTTGTTTTGCTTGTTTAGGAAGCAACCTGGCTTGAATGAGCCAAACTTTCTAATCAGTCTCATACCCCAAGATGAGTTTAAATTATTGACTAAGATGAGAAAACAATACAAATGAACAGGTCCATGATACACGCATGGGGTTAAATTTCAAATCAATTATTGGATCAAGCCGATTTCAGGAAGAGAGATTTTTGGCATCTGGCCGGTGAGATGGTCATGTTGATGTGTCTGTATTTATGTTTTGTTGCCACATGTTACCCTGACTTGCCAGCTTTAGTCTTCTATTTTCCTATTTTGCCATTGAAAGATAAAGGAATTATAACAATAGCACATTGATAAGCGGAATGGAGCGTCACATAACCCGCAAGATGCTATATTACACAATGGGAAATAAGACTGCTCCAATCTCAACTATTGATATGTTTAGGTTTTACATGGACCCTACAAAGATAAATGATCCAGATCCATTAATCATTTACTCCAATTGATGATAATATTTTTATTAGATTATTGGCTCATTTGAACAATTAGCTTATGAAGTTTCGGGGGAGACGGAGGCTTTCTATATCAAGATAAAAACATTACGATATAATATTACAATATTTAAGATAAGGTTTTCATATATAGATATTATTATAATTTCGTAAAAAAAAAAAATTGTCGTACTTATAAATGTTGATAAATTGTCAAACTACGTAAATTATGTGATCGTGTTTTTAGTTTTGACTAGCTCGAATTTTTTTTTCTCTCGTTTTCCTCCTCTCTTTCCTATTCCCTTGTCTATTCCTCCAAAATTTCATCTATTTTTTTTTTCCTTATGGTGGGCATTGAAAAGAAAAGTTAAAAACAACAAAAAAAAAAGAAAAAAAAAGAAAGCAGAAGGATATTTATGAGATTTAAAATTTTGACATGGCTTCAATTTGAGGAGACACCATAACTGATTCTCCTTTGTATACTAGTATGGGTATATTTTGCATGTGTAATCCCTTGCTTCTTCAACAGTTTGCATCTAGGATTCCTTCCATCCATAATCACTGTTGACTGCTGAGATGACAGTAAATATCTTAGAAACAAAGGCCTGCAGAAACTATTTATTTACTTATTTATTTATTTTTATGATGTGGGAGAATCAATCCAGGTAGAGTTCTCCGCACTCACCTCCCAAAGTGTAGACTCTCTCGGAGACCGGTAAACGCCTCAATTCATAGACCTCAGTAAATCACAGACTTACTCATCAGAACCATCACAAATGCAGACCGGTATCTTTACTGAGTCTCGAACCTATGATATTGTTCCGGTTTCAATTCCTCCAACTTGTGCGTGCTCCGTATGAGCTAGCCCACGGGCCGGCTGCAGAAACTATTAGTAGTACTATTCCTATATACAATTTTACCAAGTTGTTCACGCAATACACAGCCAAATTCTACCCCACTTTCGCCCTTGCATTATATTAAAAAAACGTCAAATAGTGCTAGACTCCACCATGCAAAAACTAGAAGACAAGGCCCCGTAACTGTTTATGAATTTGCTCATCTGACTTATCTGCGATCCCACCATAGGTTTTTATACATGTGTATATATATATATATATGTTTACTTACTTTTAGTCGGTGAATAAACCCAATTCAATTGGTTGTTTGGTTGTACTTAATTCAACATATGCAATGCTTTTTGGCACAACTCCCTCCTTTTCATCAACTTCTGACCTCTTTTGTCCTTTTCAAATCTATCCTAACATTGTTTGTTATCACACAATTTAATTTATTTATTATTCCATCCAAAAAATAAAAAATAAATTATTGTTCATGTTAGTATGATTATACGCATATAACTCTTCAACCACCGGAATAATACCCCTGCCGGAAAGACAGAGAAAAACTCCGGCAACAATGACTTAGAGCTCCTTATATTAAGTCTCCAACTTTATATAATTATATGGGCACTGAATTTTCACTGATCAATCAATAAAAATATGATTTTTCAATCAATACAATCTTACTTTTCTCTATTTCAACTGTATCTATTATACATCCTTTCAACTGGCATGTGAGAGAGAGAGAGAGAGAGAGAGAGAGAGAGATAAAATTTACAATATGAACTACAAAACTCCGTATGGCTAAGACTGATCTAACCGTGATCATATTACTATTGATTCATGAAGAAGCTAATGAATTAATTGTGAAGTGGGTTTGGTCCCCCCGGAACGGTGCGGTGTGATACTCCAAAAACCGGTTCAAAGTACTCCGGATCATTACTTGATTTCCCAGGAGCCGGTGCAGAGAATTGGTGGGAAAACCCCAGCTTGAATTTGTTCATTGTGAATCTTTCTTGGGTTTCCACCGCGGCGATTCTGTGGATTAATTGGCGACCGTCTGAAAGCTGGCTGATGGAGAGCATCATCACCATGATCAGAATAGGCAATCCAGGGTGTTGAAGAACTCCCATGAATCTTGCTGATGATGAGAATAGCCTGAGAGAGAAGACTACTTCAGAAGGAGATCAGGGAGGAATTAGAGTTTGTTCACCGATGCGGGCATGTGTGAAGCCCTTTTATATGGTACCAAGCAACCCATGGTCAAAATAAGAGTTTTTTTTTTTTTTAAAGGCTCTTATTATCTTGGTGTTGTGAACTGACAGAAATGCCCCGTGACCTTTGGTGATATTGCAGCCATATCAATTGTTTTGACTGTGGAATGCCAATTTGAATAAGGTGCTGTTTGGAAGAATAAAAATTACAAACTTTTATAAATTTATACAAATTTTCGTATATTTTTACTAATTTTTACTTAAAATTCTGATAAAAAACTGTTTGAATCAGTTATTCAACAAAATTCGAACGAATTCTATCAGCTTAAAATTCTGATACAGTATACGAAAACTGTTCAAAAAATGACCACGTTCGAATACGTTGTATCAGCAAATTTGAAAGGTTAAAAAATAACTGATGCATTGTAATTTTTTCAAACTTTTGATTTTTCAAAGGCCACTAGCTAACTGTCCGATGAGGGGTTGGATTCGAGCGTTGACTTGCATAACTAAGAGTTAAGATTGGCATAGATTATTGTTATATATATGCATCGTCGGTCATCAGTTTGAAGCACAAATTCAAGGGCAGACACATGCCCCCGACACGGTGCCAACTAGTGTCTGCACATGTTGCATGGCACCGGCAGTCCAATCCCAGTTATTGATTAGCAAATTGTAAGTCAAATTCGTGATTCAGAACTCGCGTGGACGGTCTATTATTGTCTGAATTAATTATAATTTTTTTGATTAATGAGGGTTGAATTAATCTTTGTTGTACGACAGTAAGATGGACCATTTGCATTGTGTTAGTCGCAAGATTAAATACTTAGGAGTTGCTTGCGTGTATTAATCCTAGTCTTGTACGCGCACTAGACCATTATTTCTAGCAAGTTCTATTACCTATTAGTAAATAATAAGCACGATTTTGGATCTTGTGAATGCAAATACCAAATAATTCAAAATTTACGTGTTTTTTTAATTTTTTATCAAAATTTGACGCTTCAAATAAGTATATAATGACGGCATTTAATGACGGTCTAAACGTTTTAAATTTTTTTTAATTAATGTATTTTAAAATAAGGTCAAATCGTGAGTTCGATTTTTCTCTCAACAAATTTACATGTTCGTGTCAATAATATTTGTATATGTTGAGTTCAAATCATATTTTGTGCCGTATCGTGTCTGATGTAAATGTCTAATATTGATACTTGTAAATGGAAGTGAGATTTATATTTTTATGTATTTTACATTGCAAAATTATTGGGTTGAGGACAATTTTTAGAGCATTTATATTAGTTTTTTTTTTTTTTTTAAGAGATCTTTTAAATAGAGTAAAAAATAGATTTTGAACTTTTTTTTATTCGAAAGTACTTCGTTATATAAAAAATGTTATAATAATTCTTTATATTCATAGTGTTTTTTTTTTTTTTTTTTGGTAAGTACTATATTCATAGTGTTATTATAGAGATTATTTAAAATAGAGAGTGTGGAAATATTTATACCTCAAATTCTTTCAATCTTTTCTCTTTAATTCTGATAAGATAATGAGTGCGTTCGGCATCTACAAAAAATAAAAAAAAAATTCTAAAAATTTTTAAAAACTTTTATCACATTAAATTTTTTATTTCACTGCACGTATTTACGAACTCACAACTTTTCTTACTTTTTATCATTCCAAACATTACCCATATATATGTAACTCATGCAATAAAAAAATGTTTGGTTGTTTGCTAAATATTTCATGGCCAAATTATTTCCTAGAATACGGTAGAAGTTTCTTAACCAATCAATGTAGTTTACCTAAATGATACGTAGAAGTTGTCAAAAAATTGCATATTTTATGGGCATTTTAGTCGAAAACCATGGCGTGTTTGGACTGATCGAGGAGAAATCTAGCAAATATTGTCTTTATTTATTTATTTATTTATTTTTTCGTGGGATTTCTTTGGATCAGAAGTTGGTCTCCGAGGGACCATTAAATTGTGACAAGATTGAATCCGACGTCATTGTTTTGAATATGAACGATAACGTAACGCGACAAGCTTTCATTTCTAATAAATGCCGCTTTACTCTAATAAGCGTTTGAGCACGCAACTAAATTGTATAGGTTTTAGTAATGGAATGTTACTACCCTCATGAACACGTTAAGAGCTCTAGGATTGACGGAACGGAACGCGTCAATTTGAATCTTATAAATGTTTTTGATCCCACATGATTAATACGCCTAAAATTTTAAGATTTATTGAACACGTAAAGTTAAATCTTATAATTAGCGATTTAGATTGTAACTTAACTAATACGTTAGAGAACAGAAACGAGAATGTGATGAAAATGAGAATACGAATTAGTATTAAAATAAAAATGAGAATGAGAATAGAAATTAAAAAAATAAAAATAAAAAAGAGAGGTGCGAGAATGAAATAAGAACAATTGAGTCTTTTTTGCAGTTATGAATGGAATGAATCATTCAAGGATGAGAGTGGCTTGAAATTACTTTTGAACTTTGAAAAGAGGGAAGCTGATATCGCTGTGTGATATCAACCCCATGATGTTAAGTTCGGGAATTATTGTATTAAAATTTAATAATTTAAATTTATTTAGGTGTTTTTTAGGTTAAAAATATATGAATAAATCTGGACCTGTAAATATTAATCTAACAGCATATGGTTGATGTTTACGGGTTATATCGGAGAGTGATGTCAGCTCCCCCGTGTTTTTAAACTTTAGACTCCCACAATTAAATCTAATCTATTAATTAAAGTGAAGTAAGTAATTATGTTTTTAAATTAAATGGTCAAATCATTAACCAACTGACAAGATTTAACTTTAATAACTTAAAATTTAAAAGTAGCTTGGGATCCCATAAGACTAGTTTAGTAACTTAAAAGTTTAAAAGTAACTTGAGTCTCCATAAAACCTTATTCCCCCATTTTTTCTGAAATCAATCATTTTATTTACTATAATTAAGGTTGTTAAAATTGAGATTTTACTTAAAATTAGTAGAGAGTCCAAAAATCGAATCGTAAAATCATAAGATTTTACCAAATGCCTATAAAATAAAAATATAGTCTATTATACTATAATTTCTTATTTAGAGCTTTCATTTTTTTGATAAGTTAATAATTTTATTAATAAGAGAAAAGAGAAAATACATGTGTCAAGAAAAATGCCATACCCAAAAAGTTACTTATATTAACAAAATGAATTCTCAACAAAGTTTACAAAAAATTTTATATCTGGTTCTATAACTCCTTTACTCAACTACACAATTGAGACTATTAAAATAATTAGTGTGACTTATACAGTTGATATTAAAATACTGACTTCGTTTTATCTTAATTTTTTGTTTGACTTAAAATGTATTAGTAATATTTTATCATAAGTCTCTTGATTTCTATCCTAGTTACTAAATTTAATTTATGGTAGCCAATTTGGTGTAACAACGCACGCACATGGTTCTCAATTACTGTAGTATAGTAAAGAGTAGTATTATAGAATTAAAAAAACTACAAAAAAAAGTAATAAGTGAAATAGTTGTGGCATATTATTTGAAACAAATCATAAAAATTTATTTTATTTGACAAAATTACACAAAATACTTAATTTTTAAAATCAGTAAAATTACTTATAAAATCGAGATTTTACTGATTTTACGTTTCAAAATCGAGATTGTACCTATTTTGCTCCTACTAAGATTTTACATAAAATCAAATAAATTTTTTTACTCTAATATCATAAAATCGTAAGAGTTTTAAGATTTAAATTGAAAATTTAACAATATCACCTACAATAAATGCAAACCAAATGAAAAGTATGGGTTTAACCGTTCCCTTGTCAATAGAATGGTGGCCAGCCAAATGTTGAAACGAGATCAAGTCTTGTTTGATCTAATCAATCAACCCCAGTCCGTCATTCACATTAACAACCCAATTTATTATTTCCCCAGACGTTTGATGTGAAATATGTACACGTACGTTTTGCAGCTTCCGCAAAAACCGTGCGTTTTTCCAACGGGAAACAAGTGATTGATACATGTTGAATTTTATGCCTTTTCGTGTTGTACTAGTCAATGTATTAAGATAATTGTCTATTATTGTGCTGAATTTAGCTGTGCCTCTCGATCCCATCTAATGTCGTGAGAATGTGGTGAAAAAAAGTGGTAGAAAAATTGATATGCTTATCACGTGTCAATATCAGCCACACGACGGATCGATATCCATCCCCACTGAACTCAAATCATCTTTGATTTAAAAATATGGATCTAGCCAGCTTTGATTCTTTTTGGCAAATCATTAACTTATATCACTTTTTAATTCTGTTACAATAATTTTTTAACTCAAAAGTTACTAAAAATTATTAAAAGTTATCAAAAATTACTAAAAATTTTACTAAATACTTAAAAGTTATAAAAAATTATTAAAAATTACTAAAAATAACTATTTATTTCACTAAACACAAAAAATTACAACTAATAACTTTGAGTCAAAAATTATTTAAAATTGTGTCTCTAAACAAACGCTCCCATATTATTAATAGTGACATTTAAGGTGGTTGCATTAGTTTACAAGAGTGAAAATGAGTCTGAGTTTTGTTTTTTTTGTTTGTTTTTTTGTTTTTGAGTTGTTTGAGCTTGAATTGAGTTTGGTTCTGAGTAAAATGAGTTCAAATCAAGTTTCATTTATAATTCGTTTAGAATCGAGTTCGATCCTAAAAAAAGAATTTGATAAAATTATATATTTATTTATTTATTTTTAATATATTTATATTTTTAATAATATTTTATTTATTATATATCTTAGAATAAAACGATGTCATTTTAATTTTATCGAATTATTAATGAGTTGTTAGCATCTAAATTATTTTTTATCAAGTTGAGCTCGAGCTTAAGTTAGACTTCAATATAAATAATTCGAGCCAAGTTTAATAGAGTTCATAAATAATTTGAGGCGAACTTAAATAAATTAAAAAACTCTGCTCGACTCAGATCTGCCGTTATTAGCTTGGCTACTATCTAATCTATTAGTGAGGGATAATAGGATTAATTACCTCTTAATAACATTAGAATACCATTCCAACGCGGATTAAATATTATGAATATGAATATGGAATTACCAAGAGAAAAATAATATAAATTTGACATAATATAAATATATTAATTCAAAATTAACACGATGTAATCTTATTTTTTTTATCTATATTAATTATTCAACATATCTATTAAATTTTAAAATGTTTTAGTGCAAACAAAAAGAAGTACAACACTACGTATGAAGGGAACGTTTGATTGGTTAAAAAATCAATTAAATTTATTAATTTTTATCAATTTTTTTATATTTCTTTTCAAACAAAATTTATCACATATTCAAACTTTTACCATAATTTAGACGAATACAACATGATCACCACGTTACTATTAGTTACGCACCCGCAGAGAGAACCCCCCATCAGTCAAATTTATAGATTTTGAGGGAAGACAAGGGTCATAATTGGAACCACTACCATTAGAGAATGATTATATCTTTGTTTAGCTAGTCTTCAACGCGAGAGAACGACGTCGAAAAATTCTCGTGTTCATTCTAGTAAGTCGTGCAGTCATTTCCTCCCTCGTGAAATAACTTGTTCTGGGCAGCAGCCTAACTTGACAATTGTTCAAAGATGTTGTCTCTCATTAAAGTCTTCCTTGTCTATGTAATTAAAAAAGAAAAAATTTAAATCCTCTATTGTCTAGTCAATTAATTAACAATGAAAGAAAGATCATTTTATTAGATTTACATTTAGAGAGGGGGGAATGGAAATTTGATGACATCGATCAAAGAAGGCCAAGGATCAGAACTGTATATGATGGTTCTAATTGAATACAATTTCTCAATGCGAGAATTAACGCAGGAAATTTAGCTTAGGCGTACGTGTGATTATTTTCTTCGTGACTAAAATAAGTGGAGTACTTTAACGAGTTTTTGTTTGACAAAATTTTTAGTTTTTATTATTATTTTTTTTTGAAGACTGAACGTGAAATCTTGTTTAGTAACTTGGTATTCAATTTTCAATTTTTTTAAAAATAAAAATTATTTTAAAATTTTTTAAAAATTATAGAATCATAAAAAAAAATATTTTTTCAAGTTTTCATTTTCTTCCCAACTATCACCACCAACAATCACAATCATCACTAACTATTGACTATTACCCATCGTCGCCTGGCCATCGCTAATTGTCAACCAACCATAATAACTTCCAGCCATTGTCACCTGACCACCGCCGACTAGTTGGTATCCACCTCTAATAATCGTCGTCAACTGGCACTACCTTTAACCACTGTCACCGTCAATCCACTAGTTGAGTGCTACCCGCCTTTATTCACTATCACTTATCCCCTATCTTTGACTATCCTCTTGATCCCATTCAATAACCAATAACCAAGATTGTTAAAATTGAGATTTTACTTGAAATTTGGAAGTCCAAAAAATCGAATCATAAAATTGTAAAATTTTACTAAATATTTATAATATATTATGCTCCAATTCTTCATTTAAAACTTTTTTTTTAATAAGTAAAGAATTTTATTAATAATAGAAGAAAGTAAAGAAATGAATCAAGTAAATGTTATACATAAAAACTTATTTATATCAATAAAATAAATTATTGAAAAAGTTCATAAAAAATTCTATATATGATTCTATACTTCATTTACCCAATCACATAAGATCCTTTAACCTATATAATTGATATTAAAATAATGATTTCATTTTATCTTAATTATTTGTAGAAGTTGATTTGTATTTATAATATTTTATTATTGGTTTCTTGATTTCCATCATAACTATTACATTTAATTTATGATAGTCAATTTGGTGGAATAATACACATGATCATCAACTAATATAACATAGGAAATAATAGTGTTAGAGAATAAAAAAAGATCTACCAAAAAAAAAAAAAACGTAATAGTAGGTGAAATAGTTGTGGTTTATCACTTGAAAAAAAATCACAAAAGTATATTTTACTTGACAAAATTACAAAAAAAAAAATCACTTAATTTTTAAAATCGATAAAATCGCATATAAAATAGAGATTTTACTGATTTTACGTCTCAAAATCGAGATTTTATCTATCGTATCTCTATCAAGATTTAACATAAAATAAAAAAAAGTTTCTAGCTCTAATATCATAAAATTGTAAAATTTTAAAATTTAAATCGGGATTTTAACAATATTTTCAATAACTATTACTACCAAATACATTTTCAATTTTTTTTTACTATGAAAATGAAAAAGTAAAAATTAAAAATAAAACACAAAAACTAAAATTGAAAATTGACAATTGACAATTTTGTCAAAAGGGCCCAATGTTTTGAATGGTTAGGCTCTATCATTTTTGTAGAAAATAAGCAATTGATATAATTATTAATTATGATGGTTTGACTAGTTAGGCTACTAATTAATTGTGTGTGTGTGTGTGTGTATGTATATATATATATATATATATATGTAGAAAATAAGCAATTGATATAATTATTAATTATGATGGTTTGACTAGCTAGGCAACTAATTAATTTTTTGTGTGCGTATATATATATGTATATATATGTGATTAAATATATATTTTCCGAAATAGCTAGCTCACTCCTTATGCATTATTAATCTTACTTAAACGGTTAGTTCTCTGATTCACTTTTTCAATCAAATATGAGACAAAATAGGATATCCAATCTAATCCTACATTATCCCAAAAAACAAACAAACGGGCCCAAGAGTTCTAGTTATATACTATTCCGGGCAAATAGTTCGACTTTGCCAAACATGGAATATTCATAATAAACACACAACACACAAAAACAAGTCCAAATTTAGTTTGCTTTTAACAATACTTGTTTTGCTTGATACTTACGGATTCAGTTCAATAAGCCAATCAAAGAAGTGATCTCATCCAGTCGAAGCAAATTCTCCACAGGGGCGTGCCATTTCAGGATCCCCCGCTCGAGTGTGGGTCGCCGGCACAAAACGCACGACTCCCTTCGACGAGTGTAGAATTCCCTAAGCCTCGAGGCTTTTCCCACAACTTGGCTGTCAAAGTCCCGGTAGGCAAACACGGGCGCAAAAGGAAAAGTGAGGTTCACCGTCAGGCAGTGCGTTATGTTCAGCACCTCCAAATTCTTCATGTTATCCAAAAATGTGATGCAAAGCATCTCTGTAGACAACCGAGCACCGGAGACTCAGCACCCCTCAGATTTGGTAAGCAGCCCGATGATTAAGCACGTTGCCAACCCTGGGTTAATCCGACATCATGATTTTGAGCTCCTTCGGGTTGTTGCAAAAGTTACCAATTGACTTTATCAGATCTCGATGATCATTAATGATGCGCGAAGCTAGAATAGACTCGAGACTTTTCCAGTGTTCGAACGCAGCTCTGGATCCTTCCATGGCTATTTTGTAGGAAACTGGTAACACCAACTTCCTGAGGTTAGGGCGGCTGTACAAGATAGAAAAAAAAATGTTAATTTTCTCCGAAGATTAGTGGGTTTAATTCAGGGACAAAGTTAGGATTTTAGGATTTTAGGACAGGGGACTAAAAAAAATTCAGTAAAAAATTAAATAATTGTAATCCAAAAAAATTGATACTTATTCTGGGAGATTTTGAGGGAGAGAGCATAAGAAGCGTGAGATCAAATTATATCTGTAATTTTTTTTTGTACTAAAAAACATGTGTAATTTTTGTTGTACTAAAAAAAATGGACAAGAAAATGGAGTGCATAAGTGAACATGTGAAAAGGTGATGATAATTTTCAAGATAAATATGAAAGTTGAAGAGAGACAGAGAGATTTGTGGGTTTGGATTGAAAAAGAGAAAAATAATTTATTATTTTTTATCATTTTTTATGTGGATTGTATTATAAAAAGTTAATTGGCTGGTGACTTTTTAATGGTAAAAAAAGGCATTGTTGTTAAAAGGATACGAGTAACAGAAATATTTATGAGTTTCCATTTAAAAAAAATGAAAAATAATTTATTAATTTTTATTTTCTATGAGTCTCAATATAATAAATTAAGTTGATTGGAAACTTTTTAATTATCAAAAGGAGCTATTATTAAAAAAAATTATTTTTAATAAAATATAATATATATGTATAATTTTATATTAGAATTAAGGGGCCATGATGACCTATTATCCTACATCAGTTTCCTCCCTAGTTTAGTTCCTAAAATCAAGTTAAGAATATTCATATATATATATATATATATAGACAGAAAGAGAGAGAGAGAGAGATACCTTTCAGCAGCAGTGCTAACCAAGTGTTGTTCCGTATTGCAAATGTAGAAGTTGAAAATCCAGTTAGTTAGGCTGCCCTTGCTGAGGGCAAAAGTATTTTTCAAGATGATGGACAACTTCACTGAAGAGTAGCTATCTAATTAACCAAGAATTCTTTTGGCGAGGGACATTGAAGTACTCCGTCACAACCCTCAAATCAAGAGTATTCCAAAGACTAGGGTCACGACAAACCAAGCGCCAGTGGCTACAAACTCTCGAGGCCACGAAAATTAGTTCCATCTCGTTGAGTGACGTGAAGATCTTCACAAAGCACATCGTACGGCAGATGTCCCCATTCCAACTTAATTAGATTCTTAAGCTTTGCCTTATTTGTTGTGCTGTTGTTGTTTAAGACTATACAATGGTCCATACAATTACACGTAGAAAGAGAAACTCAAATAAACTACAAATAAACATTACAGTATATCTATATCTATGTACATTTATTGACACGGGTGTAAGCCTTGGGCTGCGTTTGGCATAAAAAAAAATACTAAAAATCTCTATAAATCTTTAACAGCTCTTTTATCTTTAATTTTTCTGCCATCACTAATTTCAAAAAAATTCTAATATTTAGCTAAAAAAATAAAAAATCTGGAAGTAGGTTATCCGAATGTATAAATTTTTTATACAATCATATTCTTCGTGTCGAGAGCTTTCAAACGAGTACCATTGTCATTATTTTTTGTGAATTTTTTTGAATCTGTGAGAACGGATTTGACAAACCGTTCCCACGGTTTGTGAATTTTAAAAAAAAAGTAGCGCCAAAATTAACTTAAAATCACATTTTATCTCAATTTATCTTATTTTTTCTTACGCTAAACGGGGCCCAAATGATATTTTGTGTGTTAAGTTGGGAAAAAAAAAGTTAAAAAATATCTCAATTTTGTCGAGCAAGTGACTAGATACTACAAAAATTATCAAACAGAAAAAGTCCATGAGATTTTCTAGCTAGGTCGAACGAAGTGTGTACGTACGCGAAACCAAGCCACATAACAAACGGATGAAACATATATAATAGGTTCATTAGTCCTTGAATGAATCACATGAATATATATATACATATATATATATATATATATGTATATACATTTAGCTTGTGACAAAGAATTTAGAAGATAAACCCCAGCAGTCATCTAGGAGCTAAGTTACATTTGTACTCCATCTATTCATATGTATGACATAAGTTCGGGTTCATATGGCAGTCAAAAAATTAACGGTCATGATTTAATTGAATTTAATTTAATGGTTTTGATTTAATTTATCTAAAATTAATTCTAAAAATAAATAAAAATTAAAAAGATTTAATTGGAATACAATTAATTATAAAATAAGAAAAGTCGTATCACATTAAATATATTTAAATATGACCATTGATTTTTCACTGCAACCCCAAAACACCATAAGTTCAGGGGTAGAGACAAAAAAATTATGTAAACAAGCATGAATTACAAGACATACAAATGGTTAATGGGATTCCATGAGAGGAATAAAGAAAGTGTTTGATTGTGGTTGAAAAAAGCAGTAGAAAAAGAGAAAAAAAAAGTCAAATTAAGGTTAGATATTTTTTAATTATATTGGATGGACTGAATACAATTGCATTCGTATATATTAGATTAAAATTTGTTTCTTTTATTAGATGGATATAATTACTATTAGACTAATTTTTTTTTTGAGTGAGTACAATTGATATTAGGTTAAAATTGTTTCTTTCTTGAGTAAGTATAATTAAAAATTGAAGACAATATAATATACTTTTTTTAGTGTATATATATATATATATATATATTTAGGGTAGGCATGTGCGCCCTGTCATTAATTAGCTACCTCTGCCATGTATATATTGGATAATCCAAATGATTAATTATAAGGAAGTTCATGAAAATGTTACATATATTTTTTAAACATCTTTTTTTAGCAAAAATACCTGTTTAGTGTTCTCTTTAACATCGACATGTCTTCAAATCCTTAAAAAACTTAAAAACACGCAATTAACTGATAACAAATTAAGCAGCAACAATTTAATATCATTGGAGTTCCTAATTCTTTTATTTTATTTTTTTTTAGAACCAAATAGGTTACCGGCCTATTAATTAAATTGATGTTTATTTCTTTTAATAAATTAAACAAAGTCTTTACCTAATTAAACCAACGTAGAGAAGAAAATCTTTTTATGTTGAATCTACTATATAATTGTCAACTGCATATGAACTTTTAGAATCAATCCAAAAGAGAAATGTTCTTTTTTTTTTTTTTTTGATGTTTAATTCATTTGAAAATGAGTTACAATTTTGGGATCCCCCAAATTTTGTATTAATTGTTTAAATCCAGTAATTTCATACTCAATATTTTTTCCCTCAATGATATCATTAATTAGTGAGAAAGTTAATACAAAAATAATATAAAAAAAAATACTAATGCCCTCAAATCTCTTGTATAATTAATCACCATGTTATATAAAATATTAATCAATTCACCTTGATGAATAGATATTAAATTTCTCTCAAAAAAAAAAAAAAAAAGAGAATAAAAACAACAGAGAACATCAAGCTTTTATCTATAAATTATATTTTTTTTACCACTAAACCGCTTATCCTTTTTATTTAATTGGTTAAAACAACATTTGCATTTATATACACAAATGTTTTGTTTTCTACTCTTAAATATCGAGGTAAGGAGATAGTTTTTCTTATATGCTGTTTTTTTTAATAAGTCAGGATGTTTAGAATAGTTTACGCATATCTTGATTAATCCTTAAGATTTTGAAGTTTATACAGTTCAAAAGAACAATCTCTATGAAATACTATTATGTATATATAATATATAAATATATTAGCAAAAATATTACTATTATTTTCATGCAATTAATCAATCCAATGAGCGAGGTCTGTCATCTAAACTAAAAAATCCTAATAATAATAATAATAATAATAATAATAAATTCTACTTAATATTGTTAAATCCAAACAACATTTGCATCTAAAAAGATTATCAAGATATATGCCAACATATAATATATATATGTAATACCTTTCTAACACTGCATAAAAAATCACATATAGTAAATACAATCACATTAATTTGGATAAAAGAATTATCAATAAATTTGGGAAAAATGACAGGTGGTTAAGATCGAGATATCAAATAATTCCTCTAAATTCTTGTATATGTTTTAAAAATAAAGAGAGAGAGAGAGAGAGAGGGGGAGGAAACCTTTGTGACCTTTAGACCATGAAATGGGGGAGCTACATATCATATATACTTAATTAACTCACGCAAAATAAATAAATAAACATTCTTGTCATTTTGTTAGGGACCAAAGAAAGCAAAAATTAAAAAGAACTACTCACTTCTCCAATTTTGTAAACGTTTGAGAGTGAAAATCGTGGGTGCAAACCCATTTAAGTGGCAAAACCAGCAGGCATTTATTTAATTAAAAGAATAAATAATTATTATTGCTAATTACTAAATTACCCTCCGTGAATTCCATGTTAGATTCAATTAAAGCAAACTACGGGTCCAGCAAACATATATGGTTGGTAATTTCATACCCTTTTATTCTAGCTAGTTGGTGTTAGATAATCTCAATCCATATGATGTAAATTAGTACTACGTGGTTTAGATCCCTAGAAGGAATTGAGATATATATATATATATATATATATATATATTTATAATTAAGAGTATTTGAGCCAATTTATACACACATCCACTAAACTTTAGAGTTTTGAAGTTAACGGATAAACCTTTTAGTAAACTTGAGGACTAGAAGAAATTAATATTAATTAGTTCCTTAGTGTGGGCTAAGAATATGGCATAAGTGCAAATACTATTTACATTTCTTCTTTGTAAGTGTTTAAACACATTAAAACCTTAATCGATATGTTTTACAGGATTTACAGCTCTTAAATAACCCAGATATAATGTGTGTGTGTGTGTCTGTGTGTGAAGAGTTTCAAACTTTGTTTTTATGTTATATTTTGTATGATTATTAGAGTATAATTCATATTATTATCTCCGATCGATTAAAACAACCAAACTCTCTCTCTCTCTCTCTATATATATATACACACACATACACACTAACAATATTCCGTGTCTAAGACACTCTAAACAGAATTATTATTAAATTTTTAAATTTTTTATATAGTTAAAACTTTGAGTAAAAAGTTCAAATCAAAAAAATTATGATAATTCATGAGTTTTAATTTTTTTTTTTCAAAATTTTCGATCCTAACAGTTATTCTATGTATTTTGGTCTCTCCCTCTCTTTCTTTCCAATTAATTTTTGATAAGTATCATAAAAAAAAAAAAAAACACAAATTATGCTACTTTAATGCAAAAGGTTCAATATCTTAGAAACTATAATTAGACGAAATTTAAGTTGACAATTTTGATTTGCATATGATATCCAGTCTTGAAATGTGGTGAAATTTAAAATGTCCAACCTATTTCTTGAGATAGATGGTAGTAGGACATACTAAAATAAGAATTAAGCATATAGTTAAAAATATAAAAATAATCTCAATTGTTGAATGAAAAAAAAAATTAATTCTTAACCGTTAGAATATAATTTGTGATAGGGACATTTTTAAAAATTATCTTGTTATTATATAGATATGCGTAAACTCACATAACATGTCAATCTTTATGTGATTGAACGTGGCATTATTCAATTTATTCTTAAATAGAACCCCTAATTTCTAATTAAGGAATAAGAAGTGAAAATTTGAGAAATAAAATAGAATTCATTAAGAATAATTCTATATAAGCAATCAAATATATATACATATATATAATTTTGTGATTGAGAAGAGTCATTTAAAGTATATTTATCAACGCTTACTTTGGTTCATATTTACTGATTAGCATCAAATCGGTCAATATATATACATATATATAATTTTGTGATTGAGAAGAGTTATTTAAAGTATATTTATCAACAGTTACTTTGATTCATATTTACTGATTAGCATCAAATCGGTCAATACATTGGTTTGACCTGAGTTCAACCGATCTTATGATGATTTTGAATAATATAAAAATTTAAGATTTTGCAATTATGCTACAGAATAAAAATATTGTCTCTATTACCGTAATTGTATGAATATAAACCAAAAAAAAAAAAAAATCAATAATCAATAATATTTCCAAAATAATCTTTTATGTAACTCTCAAAAATTTTGAAAGGCATGCATTTTCCTTTTCCTTGAACCAAAAACGCCGAACCGGTTGAACCGGCCTTTTTGGTAATTAACAATGCTTTGAATAAACAAATTTAGAAGTTGGTAATTAATGATATTTGATATTTATTAAACATGGTAAGTATATAAGTGTAAAAAGCAATTAAGTTATTGAAAAGATTATCATGATATTTAAAGCCATAGACTGCCACGAATAAGCCAGAAATTATTGTGACATCAAACTTTTCAATTAATTGAACATTCCTGCATCAGAAGTGGATGCTTTACTGATTCACATATTAATCATAATTATTGGGATACACGGGGAAATGAAACTATTTTTAATTTAATTCAGTCAGTAAAAAATAATAAGTTTTTCCACTTATTTATTTATTTTTTTAATTCTTTATGAATTCATTAACGGGTTTAGACTTGGCCCATTTCGGCTTCTAATGGGACCACAGTTTTTTAATTTTCTATTAAATTCTAAATTAGTTAGGAAAATATAAAAAAAAAAAATTCAGGACGAGAATTATACGTTAGATAACAAAAGCTAGCTGATCATCCGAATGAAAATGTCTAAACATTTAAACAAACATACATACATACATTGTATATATATATATACACATTTCCAATACAGAAAGCTCCAAGATATATATATAGATATATAAACACATGGAGACAAAACTTGAGAATTTTAGGAGTGGCCACCACTCTTAAGTTTTGAAAAATGTCACTTGTATATATAAATTTTTAATCAAAAAAAATTTATATTATGATTCGATTTCTCTTAAAATTTAAAAAAAATGATTAATCTTAATCAGAAAAATACTACTAATGGTATATATAAATTTTAAGGTCAACAAATTTTAAGTTACAGATTAATGTTCTTAAAATTTAATTATTTTTTTCTTAGTTGTTATCTATAATCTAAAATTTGGAAGGTCAAACGATTGTACTATCTATACATATATATAAGTTTATTTTTTATTTACTAAATATAATTTATAATATCAGTTATAATTTTTTTGCTCTATCAAGATCAAAATCTGAACTTCATCTCTGTATATATATATATATATATATATTTAAAAAATGGAACTAATATTGCTTGGCAATATTAGTTTAGTAGTTAATAAGTTTAGGGCCTTTGAATTAAAATCTAATTCCTAATATACTCACATATTGTTAAGATTAAACAAATATAAATATATTTACACTCTTAAATTTTAATCTAACAATTTCGATAGGTTTTCGCGAGTTACACCATGTCAACCCCTAAATTAATCCCTATAGATTTACAGCATATTAATTAGTTCCGTTTTACTAGCTAGCTAGCTAGCTAGCCTTCTCTAACAAAACCTTCAAATTTTTGAGAGATTAATTAGCTTGCCAGCTACACGGTATGGCAGGAAAGAATAGGAGATCACATGCATGAGAAATGTTACGTGGATAAAGGCACCATATGATTGAGGAAAAAGATCTTTAATATTTGATTGAAAAGGAATTATCAACTGAACATTAAAGATGATCAGCCCAACAAATATCACCTTTAGGCCCGGTTTGTCTTCACTACAAACCTCTAAAAATCACTATAAACCTCTAACAACCCTTTTACCTTTAATTTTTCTGCCATCAGTAATTTTAAAAAATTTCAATATTTCACTAAAAAAATAAAAAATCAAAAAATAGGTTAACCGAATGTGTAAATTTTTTATACAATCATATTCTTCATGTCAAAAGCTTTCAAACAAGTACCATTATTGCTATTTTTTGTGAATTTTTTTAAATCCGTGGGAACGGATTTGAAAAACCATTCCCACGGTTTACTATTTTTCAAAAAAAAAAGGCGTTAAAATTAATCAAAAATCATAATTTATCTCAATTTATCTTGTTTAATCGTATTCGGAACAAATTAAGAATGCATGCATATACCAGTGCTTCAACCTGCATTTTGTGTTTAATTTATTATTTAGTTAATGATAAAATTTTTTTATCATTTTTATTAATAAAATTTAGAATAATTACTTTTTTTTATCTCTGTTCTTAAGGTAAAAATTACTTAAATTTCAAAAATTTTAAAACGTATTTTTGTGTCCCTTATACTTTGGGTTAAAATAAAATTATAAGTAGTGTTAAATTTTCAAATGAAGAGATAAAAATACCCAATAAAAACTAAATAGAATCACGGTTGTAGGTGTAGGTAATATGAAGTACAGAATTTATAAATATAATTTTTAAACTAACTTAGAGTTAAAAATGTTATATTTGATGAATTTTTTAATATTTTCACATTAATCCAAAATACAAAAGATATAAAGTTAAGTTTTTAAAATTTGGGAGTATAAGTGATTTCATGTCTTAATAAAACATTTTGATTTAAAGGGGAAAAAACTTATTTAACTTCATAAAAATTAATCTTTTTTTTGTTTTTATTTTTTTGATTTTTTTTTTAAGGTGAGCTATTATCCATTCTAAAACATATCTCCTGACGAGACGTTTGTCCTTCGTGGCCGATGAGTGCTTCAGAAGATGGCTGGTGATACGGCAAGTGCCTGAGAGAATGACAAGGGGAAGAGGGTTTGCAGGGCTAAAGAGATGTCACAAATATTTTTTTTTTCAAATTGTAAATTTTAAAATTCAAACTCAATGATGGGACATCTATCCTACAATTGCTCGTATGCCTTTACGAATGGGACACATCCAGTATTCTAATATTAAGAATGACTCGAATTCAATCTGAAAATTAAATAAAATTTGACCTGCCATAGAAGGAAAACTAATTGGCAAGAGCATTCAAACACGCTATAAATGGTAACTAATTTAGCAATACTTCAGCTGGTGAAGCCAATAGGAAAAAAATAAAAAATTTAAGTAAAACCTTAGCCATATGCTTTTTCATAAATACCCCCTTTTCAAATTAAATTACTTGCAAATTTGAAATTAACCATGTAAATATATAAAATTTGTACTGGTTTTAAGAAAAACTTCAACCTAACTTGAAAAACAAAAGTTCTTTACAAAAATAATTTTTCAAAAATTTAAAATTGTTTACAACAAATACGTTAGCAATCTAAAATTTCTATAGCCAGCATGCACAATTACATCTCAGATTAGACATAATCGCATCCTGCATACAAAGGCCTTCCTATCCTCTTGTTTCCCTCAAAAATATAAAATAAAAGCCAAAGAAAAAGGTCAAAGAAAAAGGCCCAAAAAAGTTATTGCCTCAAAATGGGGTCATCCACTCCATATTAATGTTCATTGAGCAGCTCTGCCCTTTTGAATTTGAGGTGCCACCCAATTTGCATAATATATGCAGCGCCTGCCTTCCTTCTTTCTTTTCCTTTTCTAAATAGTTGGTAGATTCATAGTCCCTCCTATTTTCGAATTCGAATTCCAGGAATATCTTTCAATCCCATTTTTAGGGCGGTCTTCCTGAAGAGGGCCGGAGGTTTCTCTAAGCCAATTGACTGACAAAATTGGTTGGCTAGCTCGACCAGGGTAGTTTTATCTCTGCTAATCTCCCTGACAGAGTTATAGTACCCAAGCCAAGCATGATAAGCTGCTTCTTTGATGCTGCCATCAATCTTTGCCATTGAGTTGTCCATCTGCTTGTAAAACAAATTTAGTAAATTGCATGGATTTTTTAGTGAAACAGGAAGGTGAGAAATTCAAGTCGTGCTTAATCATGTAAAAGGGGACAGATTTTAGACATCTCAAAACAAGCAAACATGCAAAAGAAGAGAAGGGGGGGGGGGGCAAGGTTAAATTATAGGTTTATCCAGAAAATGGCTTCCACATGGGCAGCCATTGGATATTCTGAGTTTGTAAATGGTTTCAAGTTCATTGCTGCAATTTCATAGCAGCCATGGCTCCAAAATGGCCCTAAAATCCAATCAGCCGTTTAAAGTCTAAGAGTTTACATCACTTCCCATTACCGAGTCCAAGCCTCATCTACCTTTAGCATGCCAAACAAGGATACTTCATTTTCACCTTTCAAGATTATTGATTATCCATATACCTTTGTGATTCAGATCAAAACTTCTAATAACTAAGTTAGATTCAAACCTTTATTTTCAAATCTGGATCTAAATGTGGCAAAGGAAACTTTTCAATGGGCAGGTCCTTTATTTCATCCAGGAAATATTCTTCCCAAGGTGCAACCAACAAAATCCCTTCTCCTCCTTTCCCTTCACGTCCTGTTCGTCCAAGACGATGAATATATTGTTCCCGATCCGAAGGAATACCCATCTAAAAATGGAAAATTTTTACACATTAATAATACAAATTTAGAAGAATCCTCATGCCCATGCAAAGTATAGAAACAAAAATGGGAGTTTGAAAATTGCATATACCAACGCAACTGAATGAAGAAATAGTGCTTAACATGGATTTTAAATGCAAATGATGTGCAATATCTGTTAAGTGAGATGTTCAGTTGAAGCTGGTTGCAAATTTCTCTCTACATTTAAGAAGGTTATTATTATTATATATATATATAGAAAGAGAAGATTAATACGTATGCCAAAGATAATCAGTATCTATCTTGTGCATAATCAATACCTGAATGACCAAGGTAACGTCAGGATAATTGATTCCACGAGCTGACACATCTGATGTAACGAGAATTAATCGTTTAGATTCCCTGAATTCATCAGAGACGCGGGTCCGGTAGAGCTGAGGTTTTCTTGAATGTATCTCCCTAACGTTCAGTTTCATCTCCCGCAAAAGGAGAAACAGGAGGGATGTTAACATTGCAGTTGTACAGAAAACAATAACCTAACCAGAAATCAAATGAAAATTTGTTAGGAAGAGTAATTTACTGAACAAATTAATAAAAATAAATCCAATAGCTATGATATCTTACCTTGTAATCAGGTGTTTGTGAGATATGCTCACTCAAGAGATGGTGCACCAGTTGAAAATGCAGTTCATGTGGTGCAACAAGACTAAACTGCTTGACCTGCATTAAGCATGCCAAACAGGCATTACAAGGTACTCATAAGATCAAAATCAAAAGAGCTGATGTTGGATGTACTATATGTAAATGATAAACATTCAGATTTGATCACAAATGTGAGCATCAAATCAAAACAACTAAAAAGGTCAGACATATCAGGAATTGTACTAAATCCACAATCGACTTAGTTTCAGAGTCCATCCTTATCAGAAGTTAACTACAATTGGAGGATCATATACCTTCGCATGAATTTCCAAACAACAATTAGTTTCAGAGTCCATCCAGATCAGAAGTTACTTAAAATTGCAGGAACTTATACCTTGGCATGAGTTTCCAAACAACCTAGCCCCACTGTGTCTATATAAGCATGTTCCCTTTTCAAAACAAGCTGAGATATTCGCCGAACCTGCAAGTTCATATAAAACCACAATCCTCGTAATTTTGCTAACACATACAGCTAATAACAGCATCTTTAAACTTCTACTGAAGAAATTTATGCATTATCAATGCAGTTCCTAACCTCCTTCGGGATTGTTGCAGAAAAGAGCAGGGATTGCCTCTGACGGGGCAAGCAATCAACAATTTTCTCCATGTCCTTCCGAAATCCTAGGTCTAGTAAGTGGTCTGCTTCATCAAGTATAAGCATTTTCAATCCCATCAATCGCACAGAGAATCCAGACTTGTTCTCTATGTGATCCAACAATCTACCAGGAGTTGCAACGATGATCTGCCAAAATTGTGATGCAACAAGTTGTTATGTTCTATAAATCAATCTACAATTTTATTTCTGCCTCCCAATATCTAAAGATACCATGCTGCAACAAAAGTTTCAATAAGGAAAATATATGGGTGCACCTGGCATGGATCTGATTCTAGGTGTTTCTGGTCAACTTTGAATCTTGTACCTCCAACTAGCGTTTGGACCCCAATACCATCGTGGTACCTCAGCATAACATTTGCTTCTGCAGCTATCTGACTTGCAAGTTCTCTTGTGGGACAGAGAATAAGAACAAGTATTGGTGGCACTTGCTGATTTTTGTTGCTACTTGAAGCCTTCAAAACTGTTTCAATTGCAGGAAGCTGTTTTCCTTTAGGATTAGAAGGATGAAGAGAGATTGTCTAAAATCAATAACAGCCTCAAGGGATATGTGATACCAAAAAAGCAGCACTTTTGCCCGTTCCAGTTTTAGCCTTAACTAAAGCATCCTTTCCTGTCACCCATTAGCATGAGAACCAATATTTTTTATCAGTAAATAAGTTGCAGATTTTGTTGTACAACTTACCTGTAACTACATAATTATCCAAGTTTTTTTTTGGTAATTAGTAATTATCCAAGTTGGAGATAAAGAATGCAATAAGTTGGTCAACATTGAACACCACACAGAAGTGTGACATAAGTAAATATTAAAACTAACCCCAGCCGTTTCATGAGAAGAACAAGAAAAGGGAGGAAGAAGGGACCGGGGGGGATTAAAAACCATTTTCAGATTTTATATCGAATCAAAGCTATGCAAGGAAATCTGGATTGTTGATGGTAAAGAGAAAATGATATATGCAGAAAATAGGACAATGAAAACAGCTACTAGTAGTTGCAATCCATGCTTTGCAGGGGCTAAAAGAGGACCGTTGCAATCTATGAAGCACCAACGCTTCAAAATAGGCGCAATATCAGTATCCTATATGTATCAGACACATGGAAAGATATGTTTGTATCCCATATTTGCTCTTCTTAGATTGCAGAAGATGCTCAAGAATCAGTATAACCAGACTTGATATACCCCAGAAACATCCTCGATTAGCCCCACTGAAATTGGAAAAAAACACACACACACCCCAAGAAAAAAAAAATCTCTTCCAATAAAAAGGATTGTTGGCCATGGTGTTAAAAATGCTTAATGGGAAGCTGAAACATCAGCTTTAACTTCGTGGCTTAAGCACATAATTTTACAAAAACTATCACTCACATCACAAAGCATCTAAAAATTCCAGACACCCTAGGCAGGTAGGCCACACCTTCACGACTAGAAGAAAACAATGCTTAGATCAATTTCAAATGTTAATTAGAGATTTTCACAGGGAAAGTGTTAATAAATGAACTCCAGAATATGTAAAATCACACCCTAAGGTTGCAGAAGATGTTATAGAAAAAGTGCCATACATAAATTTTAGATCAGCCAATCCTACCAAAAAATGTTTTTGGCAAAAAGTAAATTACTCTTTCCGAAAATATGTTATAGAATAATAACTAGTGCCCAGAGCAGCAACTAACATACCCTTGAGACAAAGAGAAAGGGATGCGTCTTGTACCCTGGTCATTTGCACATAGCCTGCCTGGGTAAGTGCCTTGACCGTCAATGGAGATACATCACACTCATCAAATCTGGAAAACATACATATCACATTGTCACCCAATGCCATATACAAACTAATAAAGCACCACGTAAAACTTAATTTCATACATTTAATACCAACCTAAATTTACAACAATTAGAGCAATCAATCAATGCCTAATGAACTGAAATGATGATTTCCATATGTTATGACGATTGAAATACCACCAAAATGTTCAAATAAGGTAACAAAATTGAAGAAGTGTGCAAAATCAAGAATATTGTACGTTTCAACGCCCTGTTTTACATTGCAATATCAAAACAAATGAGTATTTAATTTACACTTCCTTTAAACTATTCCTCATTTCCACCTATTAAAAATAAAATAAAATAAACTAAAGGTGGAAAAAATTATTGCTCATTTCCAATTTCTTCCAAATATTCTAAGGAAAATTCAGAAGTTCACTGGGTGAAACAATTCAGATACCTCTTTTCACTAAGAATAGAGATCTCCTCACTTTTGTCCGCATCGTTTTCCATTGCAGTTCTCTTGCTAACCTCCTTTCTAATCGCCTCAACTTGCTCAGACAAATTTTCCTCCTGTTCCAAGAACTTCAACGGCACTCTCCTCGTCTTCTTCATGTCATACTTTCCCAAAGCAGCACTACTCATCAACCTCCTCACATTACCCTTGCCCTTCATTTCCCCCACCTCCTCCTCACTAAAATCATCATCTGAAGCTTCGTTTCTTGAACCAAACCTCGGCAATTTAGCAGTTGCAAGTCCACTATGCGTCACCAAACCACTGTCCGAGCCTGAATCGTCCTCGCTCATCGAACTCTCGTTTCTCCCAAAATTGAATCTTGACCTTGTTCGACTCGGAGTGTAAACGGAATAGTGCCGAGGTTTGAGTGAACCATTCGAATTTGTCGAATTCGGAGTTCTATCACTCTGCGAAATCAACTTCCGTATATCCAACGTTGCTCGGATTGATCGGTTACTCGGTGTCGTTGGCGATCGAGGCAGCGGAGACTTTATCGGGCCGTCGGCTTCGTTCCACAAATCTTCCGCTCCAGCCTTCATGAACCGGTCGGCGAGGGCTTTGATTTGCTCATTGGGAGTCATGGGATTGTAATTTGGGTCAGATGGTGGGCCATTATCGGATCGACCGGCGAGCTTGGCCCGGATTTGAGATCGAATTCGGGCCTGGTAAAGTTGTTTCTCTTGGTCGAGGAGTCTCTTCTCTTTCTCTTTGGCTTTCTTCTCGTGAAGTCGCTTCCACTGCCATTTGTTGAGGCCGCCGGGAAAGGTCCGAGGACCACCGCCCATGGAGCGGAAGAAGGTGAGGGCTGATAGGAGCTTCTGGGAGCTTTTGGAATGTTCTCGAAGGAGAATAGAGGAGAACATTGAGGTTTGGATTGGGGAGGTAGGGAGGTGGGGGGAGAGAGAGAGAGAGAGAGAGAGACGTGGTTTTGGCTCCGAAGTCTCACCAATGTCTGACGGTTATTTTTCCATAAGGTTTAGGGTTTAAGGGGGTGACGAGAAAGGTACTATGGCAATTTTCCACTCGTCCCATTCCATTTCTTCCTCCCTCTAACTCCCCTCCACATAATCTCTTACAATATTTGTTTTATTAAACATGGAGTTAGATAAAGAGAAAATTATTAAAATATTTTTTATTTTATATTTAATTTTATTTATATTTTACAAAAGATGTTATCTTTATGAAAAAAATTCGTAAAATATAAGATAAAAATTAAAAAAGTTTAATCTCATATTTTATAAAACAAATATACTTTTAAAATTAAGACATAAAATGAGTAAATATTCAGTGGAATGGACATCTCATTAATATGAGATATAATAAATTAATAAAATTAAGTCATAAGTGCACTTAGAATCCTAATATTGAGAATGTTAGAGTTAAATTTTAAAAATTTAGATTTTTTTAACAAAAAATAAGATGAGTTATTATATCATTAAAATGTTAATATACAAAAATATCTTTATTTTAATAATTTATTATAACATGTTTTATTAATAATGGAAAATGATCGGTCCACCGAATATTTTCTTATCATAAATAAAGTTTTGAGATTGGTCAAAGCAAACAGAATTCAATTAGAGGGTGTTTGGTTGGAAAAAAGTTGACCAAAAAGTACAGTAAAAATACAAAAATTTGATGTAAAGGTGATATGTGGCAAAATTTAATTGGAAGAAAGTACAAATTTTTTGTAACTTTTGGTAAGTTTTGGTATTTGGTTGGAGGACAAACAGCCCCTAAATCGTTTGGTGAATTAAAAACAACTCAACCAAATAACTGCCATAAAAAAAGTCACTTAATCAACCAAGAAGTAGCAAATAATCATAGATAAATCAGTTAAGTTGCTGAAGCAGGGTTGCATCTTTGTCCAAACGAAATTTGAATGCTCAACTTCGAAATCCAGTATAGGTTGGCAATTTAAATCCTAACACACTCGAAGTGAACTCATAATCGTGAGGTTAAGCATAAAATTGGTTCCAACTCGTATAAAACTTAAGTTTGAGTCCAAACAAGTTGTTTGTGTTAGAAATGGTCAACTCATTCAACTTAATTAAGTGCGTATAATTAATAGAATTCATATATTTTTAGAATTAATTTATTATATAATTTGTATATTTTTTTCATTAATTTTATAATTTTTGAATCGTCTTGCTAGAAGTGTTAAATATATTTTATGAATTATATATTAATGTTATGTATATTATGTAGTATTATGTGTAATAAATGAATCGTATTAATTTTAAACGCTTTGACAAACTAATACTTATATCATATTTGAGTTGACACAAATAATTAAATACATATATCGACATTATAATTGTCATCTTAGTCTCCTGTTATCACAATTAGTATATCTTATAACAACTAAGAATTAATGAATGATAAAATTTAAAAACTTTTAAACCAATCACTTGATTCATTTCCTTGGGTGGGCTTCTTTGATTTGGCTTGCTCTTTGGTATGCACATGTCAATTAAGATTAGATCTATATTAGATCTAAAGTTCGAAACTAATCCAATTTATATATACATTATCATAAAACCAAAGCAATTATTGAATAAAACAAAATCAATCTGATCTTGGTTATATTAGATTGGGTTAGTTCACAGTATGTTAGTTTTTTTGTATTAAAAAAAAAGCCTTCAACCTTAGTTGTGCTTGAAAATATATTAACTCTAAGTGATTATTCTCTAAAGTTATGAATTTGTGATGATATATTGATCTTCTTTGTATGATTTTTAGATATAATTACATTACTTTTAAATGGATATATGCATGTGTTTTGTATTTTAATATCAAATTTAGGCAAATGAACAGGTTAACATCATTAAAGACTAAGTTCAAAGTTTTATTGTTAAGATCAAATTGTCAAAATTCCTAAAGAACACATTGGAAACAAGTTCAGATAATCAAGAAAAACATTAAAGCTAAATTAGATTAAAAAAAATTAAGCAACAATGACAACACTATCTAGTAGCATTCGATTGTGCTTCTTTACTGTTCAAATGGAGCCAACCCTAGAACAAATTTCTATGTCCCAAACCAAATTGGTTTTAAATGGAAAATTATGTCGTTTGGTAAGTATGACGCGACTTTCGTATTTTAGTTTAGTATGACGTGACTTTTGTATTTTAGTTTTCAAGCGTGATTCGGACTTTAAAATTATTTCAATTCAATCTATGATTGTACAAAAATTATAAAAAGGGATTTTACAAATGTTCTTCCTCTTTTCTTCTCTCCCTTATCATCCTTTGAACCGTACCTTGTGAGTTTTCCATAGCTTGTAACAAATCTCCATGGCTTAGGCCTAAGGTGAATTTCAATCCTTCTTGTAGGAATTAACATGTATTTTCAATATTAAAAAATAATTTTTCATCAAATGAAATTTTACTAAAAAAATCTTTCGAAATTAATGCATGATTATTGCATTTCAATTTGAGCCATAAAAATTATTGAATAAAAATATGAATGTGATGAAAATAGTGAAATCTAAAAGCTGAAGCTAGTATATCTCCACTGATTTACAAGATTTTACTTAAATCTCAAATTTCAAAATATCCAAATCTATCAAACATTTTTTTTGTTACTACCTTTTATCCTTTCAACTTTCTCCTGGTACGTGGGAGTCTGCAGTCGCTTCCCCGTAAGGGGTGCGCTCAGGACGAGGCACGCTCCATGACCTTAGTCGGTAAAAGGCCACGAAGGGTAAACCAGCCTAGGCAAGTTCTAGCTGACCGGCTCGACCGAGGGAGCTGTTAGAAACCCGCCACAATAAACGGAAGGCTGTTCCACTAAAGGAGATTCGAACTCGGAACCTTAAGAACCGAGTCCATCAGCCACTCCCGAACTCCACTTGGCCACCCCGAAGGGTCACGGAGAATAATACTTGAGCGTTCTGAATTATTACTATAACTACCTTTGTATACTTGCGAGGTAATTCTTTATAATAAAAAGGAGTAGTCCCCACGGACCAGTGGTGAGTGAGTGGGTTGTGAGAGACTGGCGAGGTATCATCAAGGCGCAGTAAACGACTCATATCCCACATTTCTTAGACAGAGGAAGTGCTATACATGTGATATACTTCAATACCTCCCAAATATAACTCATTTTAAAGCTGCGCGAAGTCTGAATTTCGTTAGAATTCTAACATTAAGTATACTTGTCTGAAAATAGTATCGGATGGGTGACTCCTGATATTTTGTTGAGGACAAATTCAAATATGTATCTCTAGCAAAATCAATAAGAATCAATATCAATAGTCAAACACGTACTTAAAAAAAAAAAAGGTGCATACGTATCCCACATCGTGGGGCTTAGAGAAGGCCAGATATAAGCATCATTCTCTCCTCAAGTAAAGAGACTGATTCCAGGTTTCGAACTCTTAGTCTCCATATTACAATGGAACAAATATGCATCTCCAGCAAAAAAAATAAGAATCATACTGCTGATGCATTTAAACTTTCAGCTGAGGATCAGACACAGAAATGATTTATATGTAAAGAGAATTCTTAATCTTCAGTGAACTAGTTCTACGACTTGTATAAACAATTTCACCACATGAAGTCATTGAAATAATCAAACTTTCTCTGGAGGACACTATATTTCCAAAGAAAAAAAAGAGTGAATCTGGCACTCAGAAGTTCACAATCGCAGAGAAATTAGATGATTCCATTTCCTCACGTCAAATGAAAAACCTTTACACAACTGTAATGCTTTACTCCAACATACAAGCTTCTGACTCGGTGCTTGATAAACAATCACACACGCATATATTCCTATCCGTTTCTGGGAATCATAAACAGTAAACTCACGGATAGACCAGGCAATTCTAACCAGACACAAGTGTAATTTCTCACTGACCAAATATTTCTGGAGGCTAATCTGTTCATTTCAAACTTTAGAGCGGCTCCTTGAAGCATTTCGCCTTGCGCAGCATCCCACAAAGTAGATTATTGACTGAGGTCACAAAAAAGAGAAAAGTCAGAGCAAAAATCCGTAAGTAGAGAGTACTACATAAGAAAATTCAGTCAGAGTACAGCCATGCACTACTTGAACTTTGTAAGAAGTTTCTGATATATATATATTTTGTAAGAAATTTTTATTTACCAGGGGAAGGGAATTGGGATGACTATCTATGACCTTTGGTCTTAGTGGGTGCCATTTTCAATAAAATGATAATATATAAAAATAAGCTACTTTGAAAATTTCCTTCATTCTCAATCCTAAAAAAATTCATGTTGAAATTTCATTCTACATTCATTAATGATATATTGGTCCCCTCTTTTTTTTTTTCAACAACCCTTTCAAGGGTTATCCTATTTTGAAGCTTTTTTTTTTGGGGGGGGGGGGGGGTAGATTTTTTATGAATGTCAATGACATACCTAAAAGCTACCAAAAGCAAAATAGAAATTAAGTTTTGGTGATGCAAAGTCATGTAGGATGAATTAAAAAAAAAAAAAAAAAGAAAGAAATAAGCTTCTATAGCTGTTGCCAAATGGAGACTCTGTAGTGTGGAGTTTCTTACCAAGACAACAAACAAAGCCACATTAAAGATTGCAACCACCCGCCATTCAGTTTTCATGTATTGAGCAACTCCAGCCCTGGAAACACGATACAAGAAAAGCAAAGTTTTTTTTTTGGTAAGTAAGAAAAGCGAAGTTAAATGAGAATATAATAAAAGAGAAGTAATGGAAGGAGAAGATGGGAAAGTGACAGTGCTTACTTGCAGGAGTCACAATTGTAGCACTTAATTGCCTTGGAATTTTTGTAAACTTTGCAATCCTTGTTGGAACTAGTTGGGTGAAAGCTCATGTCATAGTACGAGGCATTAATAACAGGATAACCACACCTACGGAAAGAATTGCAACCCAGAAAAAGAAAAGAAAGATGGTTACTTTGTAATTCCAAATTGAGTTTGACGAATGATATTCACACATAAAATTGTAAGAGATGATAAGGAAACGAGGAATAAACCAAAACATTATTATTCAAAACAAAAATGATAAAGACCCTACTCAGATGGAGGTCGACAGCAACCAGCCTCAATGGGGGTTAGTTTTGCGAGATTGTATTGCTTTAGAGTCTGCACGAAGAGGTGAAACTCCTAGGGTTACATCATAAGAAACTGAAAATGAATCAGAACTTAAAGGATTGCGAGATAGACCTTGTATTTTTTGGAAAGGTTATTGCAGTCATCAGATTTTACAAGACAACCCCTCAGCTGCTCCCAATTACGGGTGTTGTTTAGCTGGAGAAAAAGAAAAAAATAAAAATAGCAAAAGCAGTACCCTCATGCTGATACTCTGAACTGCTACAAGTATATATGATCAATGTATACCTGTTTCAGAAACCATGAACTGTAATCTTGAAGTTGATACTCCTTGTACCTGAGCAGATGGATATCAATAACCACTGTTAAGCCAATCCCAGTTAGCCTACCCAAATAAGAAAATATTCGAAGGAAAGGAAGACAGTTTCTTTGGAAATTCACAAAATGTGCGAAACTCATTCTGTCTGGTAACAAGAAAATAATCCATCATGCACGCTAATTTCTTAGGGATTTTGTGTAAGTGAAAGTTTTCTCGTACCCAACGAAATGAGAAATATCAGCAACAATTGTATCATCGAACTTCTACCAGTCTTACCTCAAACCAGCTACATTATGACCGGATCCATTGTTCGTCACAATAAACCTACAAAAACAAGGCCCTGAAAATTAATTCATGTCTGAAGACTACAATCCAGACCATAAAAATTGAAAAAGAAACACAACATGGGTGTATCCAACATGCATGGCCTGCAATGGGCTAGATTATATTCACTTCGAATTGTGTAGCATTGTATAGTCACCTTAGTTCTAGGGCTGATTTTTCTGTATCTAATCTATTTTAATTGGACTCAGACAAGAGTGTTGGGCACAGGTATGGGTATGTTTTGAAGTGTCAAACCTCCAAAAACTTTAATGTTAGGGTACTAAAATATATATCCAAAAATTGGATAGGATAAATGGATACATTGTGAACATTTAAGTATAAATTATGTTGTGTAATAAATATATTGATACAAAATTCAGTTATTATTTAGAAATGTACTTAGCATTTGAAGAAAAAATGAGATTCTAATATTCTACCTCCATAAAAGATTAAAAAAAATCCTTTGCCATCAAATGTGTGTCATAATTTTTTTAAGAGAAGTTAAAAATTAGAGGATCCAAGTGTCCAATTTGGGTACAAGATAAGAAACAAGTGTCCAATTTCAGTCACACTCATTTTATGAGTGTTTTTCTTTAATGATTCAACACTATGTACTGTAAAATATAGTTGGCCTTACAATTGTCGTATAGAATCGATTTAATTTTCAGCTTAATAGGTATTCTACACACATAAAACACTTGGGACACTTCTCTAAAAAGTGATTATTTTTGGTATCTTTGATCAATTATTTATGCAAATGAGGGATTGAACCAACCATAAAGAAAAAAAAAAAATACAGTTTAGTGTGAAAAATCTATGCTTGTGAGGGAGCTGGATTTTGACAGTAACAAAGGAAAAAAACATCACATCAATTGTACGTGGAGGTGATAAAGAAGTATTAGTGAGAAATATTACAGCAGGATCATTATTCGGTATAATTTAAATACGGGGAAACAAATCCAGCTTTTGCACCAGAAATACATACGCCAAAACTGTGAAGACCAAAATTGCAACCAAGATAAAGAACAACACGATCAAATACTGCGGGACTCATCGTCAAGGAACAAGGCAACAAAATAAAAACAACGGAAAATGAAAGGAAAAAAATTGCAGAAGGAAGCTAGACTGAGATGTAATATACATTGCAAAATCTTATTTGTGAAAGGATACGATCCACAACAATATCGAATTGTTCTTCCACGCGCCAAGGAACCCAACTATGGATCTAAAAATCAAACAACAGTGAATCTCTGTGACTCGACGAAGCTGAATACAAGCAAGTCAATAATAACAATACTAATAATTACCACTAGGGCATTGCAGAAAGTCGAAGAAATTGAAATCTTACATTATGAATATGACTGCGCCAAGGCCTAAAACAGGAAGAGTGAGAGACTTTCGACAGCCATCACTGTGAGTGCTCAGCCATATCCCGAAACCTATTACACCAACAGCTAATAGCTACAAAATTTGAAAAAAATAAAATAATAAAAAAATAAAAATCAACATTATAGCTGAGTGAAAATGAAAGCGACACAGTTCGCATTGTTTTGAGGTTATTTATTTCCAATAAAAAGGAGAATTCTACAATTAATTAAACAACAAGCACAGACATGATGTTTTTGCTGCAATATAGAAGAAAAGGAACACATGAAGAAATCCAAAATTCAACCCATCGTCTATTGCTGAACCAAGAAAACCCAAATTCAAAACAATAAAGTCAAAATCATAATACTGAGCAAAAAAAACCCAATAGAGATAGGCATTGGCAGTGAAGTAAAGACAAAAAGTCACAAAACCCAATTGGGGCAGCTTAGGAGCAGCAGGAGAAAAGGCTATTTAAAGAAATACAGAGCGGGGTTATTTAACAATGTGGAAAGAGAATCAGAATGGCAATCAAACAAAGAGAAATCGAAGTGGCACATACCATTGTCAGAAAATTGATCCACCTGATTACAAAGGTGCTCGTTCCTGTACTCATCCCCTCCCTCTCTCTCTCTCTCTCTCTCTCTCTCTCTCTCTCTATAAAAGACTTGCAGACGAAGTGAGTGAAGAAAATAGAGGTTTTTTATGCTCTCTCTCTAAAAGGCTTGCAGACAAAGTGAGTGAAGAAAAGAGAGGTTTTTTACGAGAGAGAGAGAGAGAGAGAGAGAGAGAGACGTTGGGTGCTGTATGTATGGGGGAGATGAGCTCCCAAGCAGGCACTTTTTACACTTCAAGCGAAAGGGGAAGCCCAAAGCAGAGAGGGGTAGGTTGGGAAGAATGGGTGAAAAGTTGAGGGTATTTTCGTCAGTGTTGAAACTAACCCACGTGGTTCATGTTCTCTCTACGGTTCACCGCCAAACACGACACGACAACAGGGTAACAGAAAGCAGCTGCGTACACTTCACACAGGTAATCTCTGCCCTCACTCTACAAATGGTCAAACTTACGGTTGACTGTTTTAAGAAAGATTGTGTCTGGGACAACGGTGTCGCTTTAAGGCACTCTTTCCGACGTGTCTACCGGTCGTGTTTGTCTTTCCTCTTTGTCAAGATGGTCCGCGAAGCTCCGAAAGGGTTGTCGGGTTGATCAATGGTCGGGGCCGTAGGACTCGAGTAACGTGCGATTTCAAGTTAGACTCTTTTGGGAGCGGTCTTTTCTCTTAATGTGGAGGCGATTTTTAATGGCCTTTTCTGGCTGAGCCGGTCAGTCAGGACTTGTCTAGGCTGGTTTACCTTTTCGTGGTTCTTTGTCGACTAGGGTCACGGAGCGGGTTTCACTCAGTACATACCCATGAGTAGCGGTTGCGAGTTTCTCCCCAATCCCAGAATAAGATGGTCCGCGAAGGTATTTCGGATTACATAGACAAAGTTTGGAGTTATGAAAAAGAATATATAAAATTTTATAAATTTATATAAATACGAATAACGAGATTATAAAATTTAAATTTTTTATTTACTACATAAAACACGAGACACTAATATTTACAATTTTATATAACTTTATACAACTCTAAACACACCTATAATTGCAGTAAATAAATGCACAGTAAAATTTGTAGTGGATAAATGATTTAATGGTTCTTAATTTTCTTAAATGATTTAGTGATTCTGATTTAATTTGATTTTTTAAATGATTTGATGTCTCAATTTATATAATAATACACTCATTGATTTGACATTTATATCATCAAATCAAAGGTTGAAATTTTATTTTATGCAACCAACATTTTATTTCATCAACAACAGATATCCATTCTACTAGGTTACATAATCAAGACACTTCTATTCAATATCATTTCATAAAAGAATTTGAATTTGAAGTAAATAACTGTATTTTAAAAACTATAGATGAAATATGGGAGGTTAGCCTCTTGACATTAAAGTTGTTAGTTTTAATCGAACGATTTACAATAAAAATAAATTTAAAATTTACAAGTAAAATTTTTTTAATTTACTTTTGTTATAAATCGTCCAATTTTAATCAGACGACTTACAACACTGTTGATATTAGTCTCCTTGGATCCATTTACATTTCATCTTATTTTTTATTAAGTGATTTTTATCTTTTAGATTTTTTTTTATAATTTAGTTTTAGTCAAAATGCATTTGGGTCATAGTTACATTACTATTAATTTTTTTTATTAGAGTTTTTTTATTTTACAAGTTATTTTTATAATTTTTCGTGTAAGTCTGTTTTACAAATTTATATTTGAATTTTTTGCTAATCAAATTATATTTTTGTGCCTCTAGACATGAGCAATATCTAGTCATTTAATAGTGTAGATCTCTCAATAATTTAATGATGTGTATGTCAACCCTTTATTTATTTACTGCAGCCTTTACAATGCATTTATTCAATGCAGCCTCTTGTGACCTAGATTTTTCCCCTTTTAAGATGTCTTATATAAGTTTTTCTCTTTTTTTAATTATTTATTTTTTAAAGTTAATTTTGTTATGCACCATGAGTTTAACTACAATTTCACTTTAAATTTTGATTTTTTAACAAGTTTGAGTTTTTATATAGTTGTTATTTTCTCTAGCAATAACTATTTTACTCTTGCACAGTCACGTTAACTCTTCAACTTTCAAAGATAAAATAGTCACTGATTGTAAATATTATAACTAATTAAATGTTCAGACTCTTAATTACCAAAAATAAAAAAAATCAAACTCTGAAATAAAATTTTAAATAAAATTTAGATGTGCAAAATGATTTTTTTTTAAGAAAAGTAGTAAAAGAAAAAGCCATGTGTAAATTCTGTCTATGGCACCATTTGGGTGTTGGGTAAAATATTAATTTTTGTCACTTTTCTACTCAAATACAATAACTTCTCAAGTCAAAAGTTACTGAAATTTTTATCAAACACACAAAAAGTTATTAAAAATTGTTAACAGTTGTCAAAAATTTTTACCAAACACTCAAAAGTTACCCCAAATTACTAAAAACTATCAAAAATTACTACTTATGTTATCAAATACACCAAAATTTTTAACTATTAACTTTTGACAAAAAAAAATATATCAAAAATTACTAAAATTTGATCTTCCTAACGGTTCCTAACGGCCCCTATATTTATTTAGTTTGTGTAACTTGTGCAATAATTCAACAAAGTCAATATTTAAATCTGAGTTGAATGTCACCATACTTTGGAAAAGTTACTCATCAACCAAAATAAATAAAATAAAAATAATCTTTTCACCATTGAACTTTACTAGGGAGAGCTGGCGATCAGTGCATTACTTATGTAATATCATAGAATTTTAAATTCTCGTAAAAATAAATTTTATTCAGTTATCCGGCAATTAATACTATTTTATTGATGATATTAATCAAAAACTTAGTAAACATTAATTTTTTTTAGATAACTTGGAAATTTGGATATTAGATAAATTTTTAGAATAATTAATTTCCTCAATCTTAGATTTAACATTCTATCAATTGAAATTGAGAGGCGATAATGGTTAAATTGTTATTACCTAAAACTAAACAATCTTTTAACTCACGGACCTAACTTCTTTACTGTTTCTTATTCTACTATTTTTGTATTTTTTTAAATTTTAACTATCCATTTTTATTTAAGAGCTAAAAATACAATTTTTTGTGAGTCGACTCATTATATTGACTTTTCTTCTTTAATTCTTGTATTGTAATTATTTCTATATTTATTACAAAGTGAGTTTATATTTGAGATTGATGATGAATTTGAGAAGGGAGAAGGAGGCACCAGAAGTACACATTTTTTTCGATTCGGGTAATTTTCAAAATTCAGTTTCTCCTCATTCTTGAAACTTGTTACTAAAAATTTTATCGAGATATGACGATTAACTTCTTCAAATGTGTTTTATGCCTTTTATTTATGTTTATATGCCAACATGATAGAATAATTTGTAAATACATGTTATGATTTTGAAATGAATAACTTGATGAACACTTGGAAAAATAATTATTTTATCCTTGTATACTTGTTGAATTAGCGCGTTTTCCATGTTTAAATTTAAGTATGCGTGATTCAATACATTTATAAGCTGAAGTGCAGCAGTTAAACACTCAAAACAGTGGGTAGAGGTAGACGAGAGCAATGCACTAAGCAACGGAGTGTAAAAATTAAATCCGAAAATTCTAAGTGAGCAACAATATTTAGATAGTGCTTATCAAAAAAAAACCAATATTTAGATAGCGGCCCAGCGTCTCCTGTAGTTTCTTTTTTTTTTTTTTTGGGTAATTAGGGTGAGTTTGGAGTAAGATAAAGTGAGATAAATTGAGAGTTCGTAATGTATGCAGTGAAAGAAAAAAGTTGATGTAATATAAAGTTAATAGAAATTTATACAATTTTTTAAAATTTATTTACAAACTAAACGGGGCCTTAGTAGCGTCTCCTGTAGTTTTTGCGCTAAAATGCGCACGCGAGCGCACAGCACAGGCGTATCCGGTGCCGTGTCCTGCCCAACTTAGCAGTGTTTGTGGCCTCACCTAGCTGTGTCCCGTGCCCCTCACCGGGTGTCCCACACACTTGCTCTCATGCCCCGCACGTGATGTCCAATCTGGCGGATTGGTGTTAGGCCCAGCAGAAACAATTGCCTCCACTGAATTAAAAAATTATATTAGAATGTTATAAATTTTGTTTTTTTCCTATAAATTATTTTTTTTATGGTTTGTTCCAATTCTATTTTTTTTTTTACTTTTATTTATTTTAAAAATATAATTTTAGCCTCACTATCCATAAATCATGGATCCTCCTCTAACAAAAGCATCAACTATCCTACCATTCATAGTTGTAGGTATTAAATTTATTTTACTTGCTCCCAGTTGCTTTCTTGATATTTGATTATCATATTAATGTCATACAACTAGTGACAATCATTGCGCTGGATCATTTGGGGCAATGAGGGCCATGTTCAAGGCGCATAGACATGTAGAAAGTTTTGACTGTTAAGTTTTAACTAGTATCTCAACTAAAAACAAACATTTTAGGTTCCATTACTTGAGTGAAGTCGCTGATCGAAACTGTTGATTAATTGTTTCATATTTGGTATTATGGCCTCTCGCTTGACGACGAGATATGGCAACTTGGGGTAGGATTTGGCTCAATGCATGGGAAGGGACAGGCTCAAAAATGAAAAGTGACTAAATTCACTGCATGGTAAGAAGGGCAATAGGGCATATATGAAAAGTTACATTTTGACCAAACAAATAAGTCACTTTTTTTTTTTTTCAATGTGAGGGTAGAACTAACATTTTATAAATGTATATAATTAATCTATTATTTATTTTGGTATCTAATGGGTACCTCACGTATACCCTTTGTGAGCACAAATCGGGTATGAGTACTAGATATAATGCACAATCGTGATTGTATTGCAATTGTAATTAATTTTTATGGAGTTCAATGTAAAATTCACAGTAAAAACGTTATTAATTACAGAGTCATCACCTAACTGTGCTTAGACCGTCCCTATTCTCGTAACCAAGTATGGTTCCATGGAAGTCATTTTTATGATAATCTAACCTTATAAATGAATTTGCCCAAAAAAAAAAAAAAAGGAAAATCTTATAAATGAATTTCGGATGTAATACATCGTTGTTGTGACATCCATGGAGGTAGTACAATCTTTTCATTACTGCATGGATAGGCCCAGAAGAGAAAAATGGAAAGAATAAAATTTACTCAATTTGCAGCCAAAAATGCTTCGCAAATCATTAGAAAATTTTCTTTTGCTGTTCATTAGAAATTGCAAATTGAATAAGTTGTTAAGGAATATTAATTACAGCATATCTTTCATTTAATTTCCATATTAGTTAGTAAATAAAACTATATGAAAGTTATGCTGTAATATTTTTTAAAATTTACAAATCAAAATCAAAACCAAAACCAAATATACATATATATATATATATATATGTAACTTACCAAATATATATATATATATATAACCGGCTGGGCATAAAAAAAGGTTGATATAATTTGGTTGGATTAATATATATATATATATATATTTGGAGTGTTTGATCTAATTAATTCTAGTTTTGGTTGGTTTGAGCTCCTTCTTCTTCTTCTACTTCAGGTGGTGGTGATTCAATTTTCCTAGAAGCAGTCCTGGTAAGATGATTGTAGGAACCCTTCTCTTTGAACAACTGAGCAAAATGGGGCTTGCAGTAGAGGAATCCATCGAGTGAAGCGTAGGATGAGGGTGACAGTTTGCACCCTCCGCGTGCGCACCTGAAGCACAGCTTGTGATAGAACTCTCCCTCCACCGTCACCTGCAGCCTCGCCAATATATATAATTAATAGGAAATTTGGAGTTTAAAAAGTTGAATTAAAATGCCATTTGACTAATTTTTTTACGTTTGTAATGTAACTAATAAATTACGAAAATGTAGTGATAAATAGTGAAAATTCGTTTAAACAACTTCTTGTAACGAAAATCTGTCCGAGCGGATCGTTCAAGATAAATTTTTTGACATTTTGTGCATTATTTTTTGGAAATTTTTAAAAATTTTATTAAAATTTATAGATATTTATTGAAACTTATAGAATTAAGGAAACTTGTAAAGATTTTATAAAGATTTATATAACTCGAAATAAAAAAAATTATAAAAATTTATAATAATTTATAGAAATTTTTGTTAAGTTTTTGAACTCCAAACTCCCTCCATTATCCTATGGCCTCAATTTGGCCAAAATATACAGAAATGAAGTAAAATAGGTGATTGCAAACCTTTTCCAGTGGGTACACGGTCTTGTTACAGGTCCTGCATTTGTCTTGGGTGCCAGAGAAGAAGGACGACACCTTGCTGAGGGTTTTAGGCTGTAATACTCCAAAGAGAATACTAGATTACAAATGTGATGAAACATAGAAAATTGGAGAAAAACAAGGGGCAAAAATGGAAATAGATTTTGAGTTACCTGCTCATTTTGACTCCCAGCTGATCATCCCAGAACGGAAACCATCCATTATTAGACAAATCAGAAAGAAAATCAGAGGATCAATTCCAAAAGAATAAAGTCCAAAAGATTAGGGTTACAATACAAACGATAGATAATTTATTCAAAATAAAATTTTCCTAAATTTTTTATTTTAAAAACACAACAGAGATAGTTATTAGCAGAGTAAATCAATTGTCCCTACTTAATTTTGTTGAAAAAAAATTAATTATACATATTTTTTAAAATTAACTCATTAAATTTTTATTTTTAATTTTATCACCTCAATTTATCTCTAAAAGATTAAAAGTTAAATTATTATTATTTTATTTTTATAAAAACTCTCCGTTTTCTCCTACATCTCTCTTTCGTAATTTTATAATTGATAACTGTCTTTACTTTTCGAACCCACTACTTTTTTTTATCTCTGCCACTTTTAACAAATAGGCTCTTAAAATTATAAATAAACAATGAGAAAGACTGAACTCCTTTTATTTATTTAGTTATTTTTATTTGTTTTCTTTTGGGTGCATTTAACGTATTAAAAAATACTGAAAAACTCTAAAACCTCTAAAAATCTTTAAAAGTTATTTACTTTTTATTTCACTATACGAATTACAAATTTATAAATTATCCTAAATTATTTCACTTTATCTCATTTTTTGTCACTTGAAACGCTCACTTTGTCTAAGATCTAATATTGTAATAATTTTAGAAGTTTTCCCTGACTTTATATGTATCAATAAAGAATTCAAAATATCTTAACTTTTTTAGAATAGATCCAAATCAAATAGCAATGACTCAAACCATTTCTTTTAATTTTTACACCATTTCAAAAATTCAAGGACCCAAACGTATAGATATGTAAAATATATGGGATTTTACTTACATGTTGGCGCTTTCTTAGGGACATTGCCGGTCTCTTTGAGGTGTTGCTCAAAGTGTGGCTTGCAGAACAGAACTCCATTCATGGAGGAATAGGTACTCATCTGTGCAAAGCAATGTCAAAACGTTATAAATTTATCTCCTCTGAATCAAATGTGATCAACAAATATAAGGACATTGGCTGATTGAGATTGCATGAAAGGTTGTCAGTTTAGAGCGACGGAGAGGTTGTTTTTCTTCTATTTGGAGGTCGTGTCCAACGGTTTAATAATTAGAAAAAAAAAAAAAACCTCTAGTTATATGGAGTAAATTGGAGTAAGACTTTGTCTGGATTTAAAAAAGTCACTAGTTTTTTTTTTTTTAGTTTTTTTCATTTTATATGAATTTTTTTACTAAAATTTAAAACTTTTTTAGAAGTTATAACTTTTAGGCGTGTTAATCGTATTTGTAAAAAAAATAAAAAAAATTCACATCCATTTAGGTAAAAGACAGAAAAAATTAAAAAATCAATTTTTTGGTCACTTTTTTAACTAAACGGATAGCTTTTAATCAAACAAGTGAGAATTTTTATTTTATTTTTTTTATTTTTGTTACGAATGTGATTAACATAACTAAATTTACAATTTCAAAAAAATCAAATGTTGGTTAAAAAAAAAAAAAAACTGTATAAGACGAAAAATTATCAGAAGAAGCTAGAACTAAGAACAAGAAGTGCAAAAATGAGAGATTGAAAAGTGAAGAGAAATTCTCTCAAACTTGACTCTGATATCCCGTTAAATTATCCAACTGAAAACTAATTGTCTAATTGTGGGGATACCGATTTAAGAATTTATGATTCTATCAACGTTGGAATAAATTCCAATAGTTAACATAAGCTAAATCAAATAATAAAGAAAATGTAGCAATTATTATATATATTTATATATCCGCGTGTGTACACATAATTCCATTATACCGCGAGAACTCCATTGCAGTGGCTGCATTTGAAGCAAGACTTGTGATAAGGGACTCCATCAGCCGTCAACATCTCAATAAAATGAACAACCTTATCACAGGCTTTGCATCTCTGCTGGGTTCCGCTGAACAACGCCATTCTTTAACTTCTGATTCAATCTAAGAGCCGGAGTAGTCTTCAATTCTTGGTGTCAATGAAAGTGAAAAATATACACACGTGAATTTGAAGTTCTGGGTCTATCTCCAAAATAATTGAGAGATAGACCGAACTTCTAAAATTCTTGTGTACGTTTTGGGCATGTTTATGTAGTAGTTGTCGAAGGCCAAAATTGAGAGAGGGTTTCAATGGGTGGAGAAGGTGAAATTCCACAATGTAATGTAACAAGGACAAGTGACTGAATTCCCGATTATGCTGGAACGAATTAATGGATTTGCATATTTATTAATTTTTTCAATCTTAAAAAAAAAAACATAAATAAATAAATAAATAATTCCAACGCTGGCTACCCACCCTTGAGAGATTATCCTTTTAATATGATGTACTGACCTCTTCTTGTGCAGGCGAAAAATCTGGACAACAGTTGCCCCATATATATATAACGCCAAATATCTGTTCATTTTTGGAGAGAAAATTCAGGGAGTATTAACTATTTTCCAATCCTTATTCAGTTAGTTTGGTTAATACAGATTTTCAAATCTGTATCTCTCTCTCTCTCTCTCTCTCTATATATATATATATATATTTGATGAATTTAACCCAGAAAAAAAAAAGGAAATGATTTTAATTTTGGCAATTCTGAATAAAGCTTGAGCATTAGGGAGACACCCATGTACCATTTGATGGTCCAGTTCAGCACCTTAGCCTCAAATTGGAATTTGAATTTGAATTGAAATCTACCTCGTAGCTTGATTTACTAAAAAGTAATTGTAATTTATTTAATTTATGGGGACTACTAAGCCACGAGGAGCTAAATAAGTTGCATCTGCAGGGAAGAAGAGGATTGCGGTGGAACATGGGGTACAAATTAAAAGCTTGAACTTCACTTAAAACTCATAACAACAATGTTTCACTTTCAAATATGGACACACAATAGAAGAATCCCTCCACACTCAACCAATAAATTTAAGGAAAAAAAAAAAAAAAGGACGCCTACATTGAATTATTGCACCTCGCAACAAGTAAAACAAAATAAGCAAACAAAGTCTTAAAGTCACATAGTTTTCTCCTCTGGCTTTAGCCCGAAGAAATCAGCCGGTGAAGCATCCAAAAAGCCTCCTTGGTAGATTGCCAGTTGTACGGAACTTTGTAGCCGCCTCCTCCACCTTGAGAATATCCTCCCCCCGCTTGGCTTCAACCATCGCTCTCTTCTCCTCTGCTGCCCGACGGATCTCGGCTGTCTTGTTGTTCATTTTTTCTGCATATTCTGCCTTCTTCTTTTCAAAATCCTCCTGTTCGCATTTCGGAGTTCTATCAGAACAATTTCTACCCAATAGAATTTCATGTCATATGACATCGAAATAAATCCTAAAATAAAATCTTCTCAAAAAATCTTAATGAAACAAACTAATCTTTGGATTTACATCAACTGCGTTCATTCAAGAAATTAAGAAAAGAAAAATTCACCTCAATCTTCTTCAGCTGAGCTTCTATTGATGCTTTTTCGCTGCTCTCCCATGCTCCAATAGTAGACAGCTTTTTCCATGCCCTGATCAGTAGCTTCAATGAGTCTTAATTCCCAAGTTCCAACAAATCAAGCATCAAAACTTATCATGCATTACCCAACAAAAACACTAATATGTCCCGAAGAAAATGTTACCGTAAGGAGTGAATCAAGAAAATATTATAGGAATTTCAAATTTCAGACTTTAAAGACCCGGTTCCAAGTGCTCCTCATTTGATATAAAAGAGTTGGTCAGCAGGGAAGATTCCTGTTAGATCAATCTTAGCATAGAATTCTGCTTAGTTGGTATCACACACACTAACTCCCAACACATGGCAGATTTTAAAAATCAGTCATTACTGCTATGTAATGTTTTTGAACCTCTCCATTGCCCTTAAATGCCCATTTTTTTCTATTACACTTTTGTTATACCAGTTATTTTCCGTTCCGTTACATCCCGTTATGTAACATTTTTGGACCTCTCTATTAAAGTTAAATGACCATTTCTATTTTTTCCATCACACCCCGTTATCTTCCGCTACTGTTACCTCGGTTATTACCATTTTTTAAAATCGTGCCTAAAAATTCGCAGACTTACTTAGTAACAGAGGTTCGAACCCACACCTAATATGGTTTTGCAAGCCAACAGCTATCCATTTGATATAGAAGTGATCCAATTTCAAATTTTGAGTTGGCCATGGATGTTAATCTTTACCGAGTATTTATAGAATTCCAAAGATAACCCATCAAGGGAGAATCGAGAAATTACCCAATTGAGAGTTACGTTTCAAATTTAAGGCAAGTTCACCAACAATATTATGGAAGATCATCTCATTTGCAATTATATCTAAATTGATACATGGTAGGCAATGAAATGGAAAAAATAAATAATTAACAACATACTTGTTCTCTGCTTTTGTTTTTTCACTTTCTTCCCATGCTTTAATCAAAGCCAATCTCTTCTCTGTTTCAACCCTTGTGAGTGCAGCATCTGAGACAAATAATGAAGCCAAACCTTAAATTTATATATACATGTGTTTTTGTGTGACTCTCAGTTTAATTGAACGATCAACCTATGCTCTAAAAGAAAGAAACTTGTAGAGGTTAATCCCCAAATTTTACCTCTGTCAACTGAATCCCATGATATCTTTTCAGCTGGGGGATCGGAAACCTCTGTCACAAAAAACCCACAAAATTTAAACACTTGAAGATGGTCATATGATCAGCCTATCCACGCTTTAAGAGAGAGAGAGAGAGAGAGAGAGAGATTACTTTCTACAATCGCAGGGGTTTTGGAGGCAGAGACCTTATCATCTGGGGAGGGGTCCAGAGTTTTCTCTGGTGGCGAGACTTTGGGAGCTTTTTCATCGGCAGGGGTTTCTTGGGGTGGTGCTGCTGCTGCTGCTGCGGCCACCACAGTTGCTTCTGATTCAACTTTCTTGGTTTCCTCTTCCCCCATAATTACATATATATATATATATATATATGCCCCAACTGACCAGTACTAATCTGAAAAGAGAAAAATAAGAAGAGGTACTAGAAATATGGTAAGAGAGAAGGTTCAGAAAACTCTACAGAGAGAGAGAGAGAGAGAGAGAGAGAGAGAGAGAACTAGAACCGGAAGGTGGTCGGTAGAAATAGGAGTTGGAACTTGGCAGCTTCCAAAAGAAGGTAAACGAGAATAGGGACTTGTTTGGCCGTCAGAAACAAAGTTTAGGGGTTCCTCCAGCCGATTTCATACGATTTTGCAAGACCCTTTGTTTGGAAAAATACAAAACATTTTTCAATTTAATCAGATTTTTGGGATTCTCGTATTAATGAGTTCTATGTTAAAACTAGAATTTTTTCATACCATTTATATAGTTAAAAACAGAACAAGAGGATTAATAAAGTAAAAATTAATAAATTATGAGACGGTTACAATCAACCTGAAATTCCTTTGCCTGGGAAACATTTATTAAGAGGTTAAAAATTTTAGGGTGAAAGGTTACGGGAATAATTATTATTTTAATAATAGTTACGAAAGTAACAAGTTCACTTGGATTAAAGGAGTAAATATCAATCGATAATAATTATATTATGTTTACTTATAAAAAAAATAATTATATTATATTTGGATTACTGAAGAAAAATATTACTTGAGAGATGGCATAAAAAGATATTTTATGGGGTAATGATAAAATGATATAATTTTCTTATTACTTTTTATTATCCGATCTCCCCCACAAGTAATAATTTACTCCAATAAAGACATAATTTTTACGTCTAGGGTAATGATTATTCCTCTTTCAAACAAATATAATGAATGATAAAAATTATCTTTTACCCTTTGTTACTCCTAAAAAACAAATATACCCTAAAATGTTTGATAATTTACCTGTTTTATTTTTAATTTTTATTGTAAAAATTAATCTAATTAATAATTTTATTATTTAAAAAGGATATTTCAGGTACAGAGCTTAATTTCCAATTACCATATACCATATGGTTCCAATTGTCGTCACGTGGATGTGGTCCCGCGGCCGGTATCTCAACCGATGTACAGGGCAGTTGGTTTGGATTGTGTACGATCAAAATTGAGAGTCTTTGATGGTGGGGACATTCCAACCATTTCAGTGGTTGTGCCCAGGGGAGAGGGACCCCCCCCCCGGCCCGGGGGTTGGGGGGGTGGGTTTGGTTTAAATTTAGGGTACGTTTTGGGGCGTAGAAAAATAATAAAAAATATAATTTAGGTAATGTTTTGATATTTATGGTGTAATTATTAAATTACGTTTTTCAAAGATAAATAATAAATTTTTTTAATTTTTGTGTTAAAATGTTAAAGAGAAAAAAACGTTCGAACGGATTTTTTCATCTGTTTTGATGAATTTATGTCAAAAATTTTTATAAAAGTTGTTGAATTTTATAACTTTTACGTCAGAATATTAGAGAGAAAAACTGTTCTGACGGATTTTTGGGTTTGTTCGGACGGATTTTTGTCAAATTTTTTTAAAGTTGTTGAAAAATTTTTGAGATTTGTAGAAAGAATTATTGGAATTTGTAGAATTGTTATCAGGATTTGTAAAAAATTTACTGGAATTTGTAAAAATTTATTAGGATATATAGATATATACAAATTTATAAAAAAATTCACAAAATACGATGAAAGTAAAATGTGTTAAAGAATTTTAGAGATTTTAAGAGGTATTCAGAGATTTACCCACTTTTTCAGCTTGCCAAACACATCCCTAATTAGAAAGTTGGACATAAAAATGCTTGGTTTAGAAATTATTAATTCACATTTTTTTTCATTTCATTTTCTTTGTATTATATGATTTTTTATTGAAATTAATTTTTTTATTTCGTAGTTTTAAAGCACATTATTTATAAAAAAAAATTATAAACATGATAAAAATAGAAAAAATTCATGAAAAATTAGGGTGCATTTAGAGTGACAAAAAGTTATTATCTTATAATTCGTGTAATAAATAAATAATTAAATTTTTTTAGAGATTTTTTATAATTTTTTGATAAAATTTAGTTCTCCAAATGAAATTTTTACTAAAAATACCTTAAAAAAATTTAAACTAATAATTGCCAAACCGCTTTTAAAAATAAGAAAAATGCTAGATATATTTTATTTTTAACTAATGAAGCATTATTTACCGTTAAAAACTTGGGGGGGGGGGGGGGGGGGAAGACAAAATGGGAGAAACGAAAAGTAATATGCATTTAACATTTTTCTACTAACAAATGCTTCAACCGATATATATTATGACACGACACTTGAGGACTAACGTATATATTGTGCTTAGGTACCACCTTTTGCGGAGGAAACTAGCAATGGCCTCGTTTGCCCCTTTTGAGGACTGACATTAGAGTGTTATTAGCTATGTGACATTATTTTTTAGGCAACTGGGGGTGGGGGTGGACACAAATTAAGTTATTCGTGAGTTATTTAAATTTAATTAAAAAAAATTTAGTTCGAACTCAATTTGTAACTAAAACAAATTCGAATCGAATTTGATTTATGACTCGTTTAGATTCAAGCTTGAGCGAAACTGTTCGAGTTTAAAAAAGTTTGACTTGAAAGCTCGCGAGTAGGCTCATTAAAATAATATATATATATATATATATTTAACAATATTTTTATATTTTTAATAATACTTTTATTATATTTTTAAACATTTTATTTATTATATTTTAAACTAAACTAATGTCATTTTGGTTTAATCGAGTTATTCATGAGCCGAGTTTGAACCTAAATTCTTTTTTATCGAGCCGAATTCGAGCCTATATAAAAACTTGAATTGAGCTCCAGCTTAGTATAAAAAAACTCAAGCTGAATTCAAACAAGTTAAAACTCGGCTCCGCTCGACACAATTTCACCCCTATGGGCAGCATTTGAAGCTCTAAAAAATAATAAAAAATATAGTTTGAGATTTTTTTGCATTTAAAAACTAGCCATTAAATTACATTTTTCAGAGATGAATAGTCTTATTAGAACAAATTTCGACATAAACTTTTTTATTTTTCCTTTAGAATATTTTAAAAATTGTAGAAATTTTATTAAAATTTATAGAGATATTAATAAAATTTGTAGAAATTTTATTAAAATTATGAAAATTTGTTAGTATTTATAGGTATATATAAATTCATAGAAATTTATATAGATTTACGTAGTTCAAGATGAGAAAAGTTTATGGTAAAATTATAAAGTTCTTTAGAATTTTTTTTTTTTTTATAATTTTTTGGTATTCTTTAGAACTCCAAATAGGCCCTTATAATGTTAGATTAAAATTAATAATTTTTATATATTTATATATTTTTTATTTAAAATACAATAAAACACAAAAAATGTGTTCGGAGTTAAATAATATAATACAAAACTCTATAAATCTCTACAAACATGAATTATGAGATAATAAAATTTAAATTTTTTACTCACTGTACAAAATACGAGACATTAATTTTTATAATTTTATACAATTTTATATAACTTCAAACACGCCTAAAAATCATTCAAATTTAACTCCAACTGCTAAGTCCCCTTTTGATAACGTTTCCGTTTTCTGCTTTTCTGTTTATGTTTTCAAAATTTTGTAAACTTGCAACAAAAAAATGTTTGATAAACCTGTTTACGTTTTTTTATTTCCAAAGAAAATGAAAATATAAACAAAAAAAAGTAAATAGAAAAAAATATTTTCACTCTGGTTTATTTTCTATTACCAATATTTTGTCAATTTTAAAACTTTATCTATTTTTGTTACATTACATAAAAATAAATTATTTTATTCAAATATTTTATTAAAATAAGTTATTTTAATAAATAATATAATTAAATTCAACAAATTAAATTAATTATATAAATAAATATAAATTATTTTTAATAAATAATAAAACAAAATTAATTTAATTTAATTTAATAATTAATTATTGCTAAATTATCTGAAATAAATATCATAATTAATTTATTTAATTTAATAATTAAATTAATTTATATAAAATATTTAATAATAAATAATTAAATTACATTAATTTTTAATTTAATTTAATAATTATTATTAAATTATTTTAAATAAATATCATAATTAAATTAAATTATTTATGATTTAATTAATTTAATTTATATAAATTATATTTTATTAAATTATTTTAATAAATAATTAAATTAATTTAATTAATTTAAAAATAAATAATTTAATTTAATAAGTAATCTAATTTAATTATTTATTTAATATGAAATATATTTTATTAAATTATTTTAAATAAATAATATAATTTAATAAATTTTATATTTATTGAATTAAATGATTTTAATAAATAATTTACTGTATTAATTTAATTAATTATATGAATTAAATTAATATAAAATATATTTTATTAAGTTCTATTAATTTTTTAAAACTAATAAAATTAAATATTTTCTTAAATAAAAAATTAATAATTTTAAACAAACTTGCATTTTTAAATATAGTTTTAATTTTCATTTCAGAAAAAATAAACGGTAACAGAAAATAAAAAATAATAAACGATAACAAAAAATAAGAATAAAACAATGACAACATTGTCAAACAAGCCTTAAAAACTGATGTTACATCTCCAACAAAACTTGTAATGTATTTCACAAGTTGCTGCCTTTTTCACAAACATACACATATACACAACATCGACGTAGCACGGGAGTTGCAGGCGAGAGACATAGGGTATGTTTAGAGTTATATAAAAGTATATAAAATAAAATAAAATTATAAAAATAAATGTCTCGTAATTTATACAGTAAGTGAAGAATTTAAATTTTATTGTCTCGTAATTCATATTTGTAAAAATTTGTAAGATTTTATTTTATTTTATTTTATTTTAAACGGAGCCATAGATAGGCTGTAAGTTAGGGCTGAGTGACGGGGGGAGAGAGAGAAAGGGGGTGGGGGAGTGACAGAAGAGAGAGGGGGTTGGGGGACGTGACGGGAGAGAGAAGGAGGGAGGGAAGGGGGCTGTGAGGGAGTGAGAGAGAGAGAAAAAAATGTATTTAAATTAAAATTTTAAATTTTTGATGGAAAAAATTTAATAAAAATGTATTTAAAATTTAAAAATTTAAATACATATACTTTTATACTTTTTGTGTCAGAATTTTAGATAAAAAGTTACAAAATTTAAGTTTAAGATATTTTTAATTATTGAATTTACTTAATTGTTAGAATTATTTTTTATTTTTTTAATTTAGTTATCTTTTCTCTCAAAACACAATCTTTTATCCTTCTCATATTTTGTTAATTTTTTTTAAATATTCATTAAATTTTTATATATTTATTAAAGATTATATAAGTTATTTTTATAATTTTTTATATAAATTTATTTTACAAATTTATTTAATAAAACACAACAATCAATTTAGGCTCCATTTGGAGCTCAACAAAATAAAACAAAATAATCAAAACTCTATAAATCTCTACAAATACGAATTACAAGATTATAAAATTTAAATTCCCTACTCACTGTACAAATTACAAGACCTTAACTTTTATAGTTTTATACAATTTTATATAATTCTAAACACACCCTTAATTGTTGGATACGTGGCGTACAGAGCCCCTCACGTTGAGTGGGACATACCGATCTAGCCAGCGTGATTGGACGATTTATGCTTTGTTGCTGTGCACAGTTGCCTAGGGCCCGTTTGACAACACTATCATTTTCTTGTTGTTATTTTTTTGTTGCTATTTTCTATTTTTTATTTTTTATTGCCGTTTATTTTTTCTAAAATGAAAACTGAAATTACGTTTGAAAATGCAAGTTTATTTATAATTATTAATTTTTTATTTTAGAAAATATTTAATTTTATTAGTTTTAAAAATTTAAGAGAACTTAATAAAATATATTTTATATTAATCTAATTTAATTAATATAATTAATTAAATTAACACAGTAAATTATTTATTAAAATAATTTTATTTAATAAATATAAATTATATTAAATTATATTATTTATTAAAAATCTATATAATAAGTTAGGTCCCTTGATGGGACATTTGTCTACGTGTCAAGCTTGGGGAGGGGATGGGTTTCTTGGCTGATGGGGCAGCCGGGTGGAAAGAGGGAGGTAAAAAATATTAAAATTTTACTACTTTTTGAATTTAAATACATTTTCATTAACTTTTTTAAAATAAATGTTTTTTTTCTCCCAACTTTAATTGAGTTTTTTTTCATCTTTCTCATATTTTTTAATACTTTGTATATAAAAGTTTTTAAGCTAATACTTTTATACTTTATACTTTTATATTTTTAAACTAATACTTTATACTTTGTAGGAAAGGGAAAAAAATGAAGAGGGGTGGGGTTGTTTCAAGGCAAAGAAAATAATAATTTTTATTATTTTTATTTAAAATAATATTTTAAATTTAATTCTTAAAATTAAGGCACAAAAATATAAATTTTTAAATTAATATTTAAAATAAATGATAATACCAAACACTAGATGGATACCTAATGGACAAAATCAATTAATTTTTTTAATTATATATTTAGATTTTAATGCTCTTTAAAATTTTATTGAAATTAAACATTTAAATTTATATTTATATTTATATTTATAAATTTTTATAAACTGACAACAGAAAAATATTTCTTAAATCTATTTATATTTTTTTGTTTTCAAAAAATGTAAACTTAAATAGAAAAACGCAATAAAAAATTTTTTTCCCTATATTTTCTATTACATATATTTTATCAATTTTAACTATTTGTCTATTTTTATTGTATCATATTACAATGAATTATTTATTTTTATTGTATCATATTCATTAATATGTATAATATTCATTAATTAATTTATTTTTATTTAATAATTAAATTAATTTAAATAATTTTTTAATTAAATAAATAATTAATTAATTTAATATGAAATTAATTAATTCATATTAAATTAATATGAAATATATATTATTGAAATTTTCAGTAAATATTAAAATTATATTAAATAATTTAAATTAGTTAATATATTTAATAATTTAATTTAATTTAATTTAATTTGTTTAATATCAAATATATTTTATTAAATTATTTTTAATAAATATCATAATTAATTTAATTTAATTTAATAAATAATATAATTAAATTAAATTAACATTCAATATATTTATTAAATCCAATTAATTTTTTAAAAACTAATTGTAGAAATATTTCATTTCCAAAAGCAGTTTCAGTTTTCATTTCAGAAAAAAAAAAGACAGCCAAAAATAAAAACATAACATATAGACAAAAAAGGATAAACGGGTATTAAACAATATATGGATACCTATTAGACAAAATCAACTAATTTTTTAATTTAAAATAAATACTTAAACTTCAGTTTTCTTGAAAATTTTATTAAAAAATAAACATTTAGATTGAAATTTTGGATTTTCTTAATGGCTAGAATTAATTTTCCTCTTTGTCTCAAATTTTCTATTTTTGTTGAATACTTTTTAAATAAAATATATTTGATATTAAACTTTGAAAAGTGTGATAATAGTGATAATAAATAATAAAATTTTATACCTTAAATTTATTTTGATTAGTGATTTTTTATTTTTATAGGTTATTTTTACACTTTTTTATATTGGTTTGTTTTATGAATTCAAAATGAAGTTATTTATACGCTAAATAATTTATAATTTAATATTTGTTTCAATCATCGCTAAAACTTTGCCACGTTATTACTGCTATTTTTTTCAAATTTTAAAATTTGAAATTTAAATCTATAAAATAAAATATATCAGTTGATGTGATAATTAACGTGAAAAGGAAAGGCTATACTAAGAGGTCCGTACTTTGCACGGGCTTCAGACATTAAATTATACTTCTGTACATTTAAGCACAGGTAAAAGAATTGGAATTTGATATTTTTTAATTAATGAATTTATTTAATGGTTTGAATTATTTTTTTCTTCCTACTTTAATTGTCTTTTCGATCACTTTATATGAAAATTTTTTAAAATGTAATTACAAAATTATTTTTATTTTTTTAATTTTTTAATTTTGTATATTTTTTATTAATTTTTTAAAAATTTAAAATTTTTTTAAATGCGATTAATATGCTTCAAAACTGCAGCTAGCAAGCCCGCTCGACACGCACATAAATGTCACATCCAAATATTCTTAAAACTTAAACTTTAAATACATACACTTTACACTATTTGTCATTTATATAATAAGGAAGTTTAAAATTTTCTGCTATTTAATTTGTTAAATAGTTAAATTTTTTTTCTTTTTCTCTCACTCTTCCCATATTTTTTTAATACTTTTTATATAAAACGTGTCATTTACATAATAAAAAAGTTTAAAATTTTGAATTTGAGGTATTTTCGACTGTTGAATTTGTTAAATGATCAAAATTATTTTTTTCTCTCCCTCTTCTCATAATTTTTTAATATTTTTTATATAAAGGATTTTAAATTAATATTTTAAAAAATGTGATAATGTTTGTAATAAATAATAAAATTGTATACTTTAATCTCTTTTGATTAATGATTTTAATTTTTATAGGTTATTTTTACACTTTTTTTAATATAAGTTTGTTTTATAAATTTAAATTTAAACTATTTACATGTTAAATTATATTTCTGTGCCTTCAGGCACAGGCAATTGCTAGTATATATTAAATTAGGTTAAACTTTGGACCGAAAATAATATAGTGACATCTAATGTGAGATTACAACTTTATAAATTTAATTTCGAATCAATCAAATTGTGACATCTCTTTTTTAATATTAAATTAAGTTCAAAATTATGAAGAAAAAAACAGATGAGATAGAAGGTTTTATATCTTCATAGATCTCACATCATTTTGCTCGTAAAGATTGTTTTCGTTTTCTTTGCAACCAATTTACAATTTAAATGGTAGATTCAGTCAGATTGTTATATGTCATGAGATCAAGTTTTAATTTTGAAATTTAATCTCTATAATTAAATTAACTATTGAACGTTGTTTGAGTTGAAAATAATTCTTATATTTAAAAGAAACTTATTTAAAAGCAATTCTATAATTATTTACAAAAAATAATAAAAATAATAATTTTTTAACGCACGAAAATGGTTTTCAATTTAAACATCAATCAATTTGAAGTTCAAAAGAAAGAACAAATGGCATTGTGATATGTTATTTGAATTTAATTTTTCTAATTAATCATGCAAAATTAATATCTAATGCAATTACCATTTTCAAAATTATTTAGCTTAAACTTTAACATTGAAGATTCAATTATTTTAAATTAATTTTGAGCCAATCATATGAAGTTATGTGTCATTTTAAAATAAAGAAAATTAAAAAAAAAGGAAAAGAAAATTGCATTCAATGTTTAAGCCCCAATGAGTTGACAATCAATTATTATAGGCTATGTTTGTTACAAATGGATGATGAAGTGTAAGTAATATTATGAGTCTGTTTGGTTGACAAAAATACCAAAAGTCATCAAACTTCAACTATATTTTGTACTTTTCTTCAATAAAATTTTAACACATATCACCTTTATATTACATCTTTGTACTTTTACTGTACTTTTTTCTCAAATTTTTTTCAACCAAACAACCCCTATGCGATAATATATGAGATTGGATATAACATAAAATTAATTTTTTATGTGTGATTATTTTTTTAGTATTTGGTTAGTGAGATATAAAGTGAAATAAAAAATAGTGATTTGACATTAGATGTGACAAAAAATAATTTTGAACTTTTAGATTTTAGTGGAAAATAAATTTAGATGTGAAGTATAAGTAATATCATATCTCCCATAATATTACTTATCCCTCATTTTGGAAGTTATAAAATCCAATCCGGAATTGTAATACTGTAAGTTAAACAAAGGATTAAAATCAACTTAGTTAAAAATAATAGACTGCTTGTCCGATCCTCCAATTTTATTCCCAAACAAACATTGCCATAATATATATAACTACACTTGTACAAATATTCAATCAACAATTGTAAAGGATATATTATTGGAACTTGGGTACAAATTTTAATAAATAATTTTATTCTCAAAAATAAGAAAAATAACTAGTATGAGTTTAATAAATATTAAAGTAACAAAATTAAGTAAATAACTCTTATATTTTTATGCTATTCGTGCCGGACTACAGCCTGAAGGCGTGACAATTTGAGCTTCAATCAATTGTAATTTTTCATCAGCTGCTAAGATTTTTAATTGGGTTACAATCATTTGTAATTTTTCTTTCAACGATCAGCTATGTTTTATGGGCTAGGCACGTTTGCTGTAGTACAAAGTACGAATTTGGGTCCCGACCACAAGACGTAGGCTTGCTGATGGGTCAGAATTGGATCAAATTCAATAGGGAAAAAAATGGGGTCCATATTCAAAATATAACGGGCCCAATTACATAGATCCGAAGCTGAAGCTGATCCTGATCCGCCAATGAGCGGGTCAAGATCCACACATCCATCTCGACCCATTTAAGTTTTGTTTTTTATTTATTGCAAATCCCTGATTGGATTAGAAATATAAGAAATTTAAAAATATTTTTCAATAAATTACGGCTCATTTAGTTTGTTTTTTTTTATTTTTTGTTTATATTTTCTATTTTTTATTTTAAATACATTTAATTTAATTATACATAAAATGAAAAATGGCAAAAGCCGTTTTGAGTGTTTTTAATCCAAAATAAAAAAAAAATTCAAAATAATAAAAATAGAACATTTTCTATTTCTTTATTTTAAGATTTTTAAAACAGAAAATAAAAAATTAAACCAAATGCCATTTTAATGTTTTAATTTATTTTTGAGTTAAATTTAAAAGACAATCATTAAAGATTAGTAAATACATGTCACATAGTATAAAATATTATTATTACGTAACATGTTTTTATTAAATTTTAATGAGTATTCTGGTACCTGTTAACAATTTTTTTTTTTTTTCATTACTTCACTTTCATAAATGTTCATCATAGTGTTAGCGGGCTTCATTTTGTTAACTAAAGTATATTAACACTGTGTGTGGGTTAAGAATTTTTCCAGAAATAGAGATTCAAAATTGTTTTTTTTGGGGGGGGGGGGGATTGCAAAGAAAAATAAAATAAAAAAGGCATAAATTTAAAAAATTAAAATTAATTAAATTAAAAATTAATATATTAATGAATTTCTATTATTTTATTACATTTTTTTTGAATTAATCAATTCAAACAAAAATATGTATTTAAAATTTTCATTTTATTTCATTTTTTCATTTTATTTCATCCTTTCGTCTTCTTTATTCCCACAGAGTGAGATTGGTTTTCTAAGTCCCAAAATAGCCGGAAGCCTTTAGCCATGTGTGATTATGCTCAAACCAACAAGTAATTAAAGAGTAATGTTATGATTTTAAAATTTATTATCAGAATTTACTGTGCTTGACTCTATAAGAACTAATATGCCTTTAAATTAAAACATACTCTACTAGCAAGTTTCATGTATAAAAATATCGTTACTATGACATCTTGATAATAAATTTAAAAAAGAATAAATTACAAAAACTATGCTTGTAATTTACAATAAATTCTACCTTAATTCCTATAATTTCAATTATAATAATCAACCTCTATAATTATAGTTGGTTAAATTTACTTTTGATCCTGTTGATAACTGTTAAAAAAATTAATGAAAAAACTCAACGCGTCCATCGCATGTTATTAATATGTGACAATTTTGTTAATAAATTTAGTGAATTAACTAAAGTGATATTTAACCATTATTATAAGTTATTAACTATTATAATTAGAACTGTAGAAACTAAAATTAAATTTACTGCAACCTACGGTAGTAATTTTGTTAATTTAACCTTTAGTAAACAATTCTCACACCATATTATTTTCCTAAAAGTAAAACTCTACTGTTTTGATGAACTCTTGGACGGTATAGATTTGCAGTCCCATTTGCAGGGCTCAACTAAATTCTGGACGAAGAAACAACTATATGTCTCTATATTGCTTATATACCCAATTTCCAAGACCAAAGACCCAAAAGGAACTGCCAATTGGCTATGTATGCTTGTCATACATATCATGGCAGGTCAACAACAACAACACCACCACCAACAATGCTATAAAATTAAAAAATATTATTAAAAAAATTTGGTCAACATGACATGGGGATAATTGTTAGCATATCATTTTAGAATAAAAATCTTATAAAAATATTTACTATTTATAAAATTACAATTGTCCTATCATTATGATAAAATTTCTTTATTACATATATTATCATTCTACAAAATTAAAACATAACTTCTCCCGGAAGTGTTTAGGTTTCGTTTGGAGATCTTGATTTATTTGCTTATTTGTAAAATGATCAAATTTATTTTTTTCAAATCAAACCAAACCACATTTATTTTCTTCCCAAACACGAAAAAAAAAAAAAAAAAAAAACACACACATTTTTTCTTCCCAAATCAAATCTTAACGAAACAAATACAATTGGAAGAAGTCTATACACACAAAGACTTGTATCTATATATATATATATATATAAAGCCGAGGAATCAAGAGAGACTCTTCTACCTCTCCACTATTTCAGGATTTGGATTATCATCCTGATGGTCAGAATTACCAGCACCGGAAACCAAGTTGATGAGAAAGTCAAAGATATCAGTGGCCAAAACAGCGGAAGCAACATCTTCTTTGTGGAGTACCCTCCTCTTGGCTTGCACCGTCATCGTCCAAGACCTCCTGGTGAGTTCTTCTATGAAGAGCTCGCAGGCTTTCGAGAACACAATGGGGGCCTCCCCAGAAATCATCTTCACGTCCTCGCTCGACTTCTTCATGATCTTCTTGATCCTCGCCAGCGGTAACAAATAGGGCGCGGTTTTCCCAGATGATAAAATCCTTGAATACGTTCCTGCTTGCCTCATCTTCGGATCTTAGGGGGGAGTATCACAATTCATGAAGAATGAATGAAAAGTTGAATGAGCAGAGAAATAAAAGAAGAAGACTGATCTTCTTATATGAAAAACGGAGAAAATGAAATGAATGAATTACATTACGTTGACCAATTTATATATATACGTGTAGAGAGAGAGAGAGAGAGAGATTTTGACAAGTTAAAAAGGGAATATAAAGGATGAGGGAGGAAGTAAAAAGGAAGAAGAAAAGGTGAACACTGAATAGTAATGGTATCTCAATCTCGTTACATTGATTAATTTGAAAATAAAGTTTAATAATTTAAATATATTTATGCTATTTTAATTAAAAAAATGTAAATATATTTAAAATTTTAAATTTAATTCAATAATATTAATTAAGAAACAAAAATCTGAACATAATATTATCATATCAATTCCCTAGGCCTGTAAAAGAAGTGATTTCACGAAGATAAAATGGAATACGGTGAGAGGACATCAAGGATGTGAAGGGATTGGTGTGTGAAAATGAAAGAAAGATTTACATGTCGGGCGTGGGTAATGGTGCAACGAGTGCACCTGAGAGTGACATGTGAAGAAAATAAGGTTAAAAAGAAGGCCGGCCTGCCGGATCGGGGAGGTCGGGTGCAGTGCACCATCTGATGTATAAGATGTATAAGGTTTAATTGGTCATGATTAGTATAAATTTTTGTGATCACTACAACCATTGAGTAATTTGTTATTATTTTAAAATTAATGATGACGTACACCGGTGCGTCGGCACGCTGAACCTACCTCTTCCTCAGCCTGCCGGCTAATTAAGAAAAGTTCCTTGAATTTTTAGCTTTTTTTTTTTATTTAACTTCTATTGTCAGGGTACTCAAAATTTGAAGTTTATTTAGACTAAACAAAAATTTTGAAAATAAAATGGTTTAAGCCGTAGAAATTTAAGTTAAATAAAAATTAAAAAAAAAAGAGTGGGATAAATTACCCAAAAAAATTAGGGTAAGCTAAATTTAAAAAAAATATATAAACAAAAAAAAAAATTTAAGTCAAACCATCAGGGCTGCAGTCTGGGCGAGTCACCATCCAGTTCGACCACTATCTATTATATATATATATATGTATATGTATATATGTGTATCTGTATGTAAGTATAGTTTCTTTGGAAAGTAATAAAATGGCCTTTCTGACCATCAAAACAACCACTCACAAACAAAATTTATACGGTTAATAATGATAGTGATAAGAAAATTTTCATATAAATTAAGAACGAAGTAGTGTCCATTTTTTTTTTCTAAATGATTTAAAAAAAAGGGATCATTCAAGTCTGTTGCATCAATATTGCAAACAAATGATACTAGTGGCTATAGTTAATCGTGACTGCTAGCCCGATTGATTTAGTCTTATTTTTTACGAGCTTGGACGATATCAAGGTTATTCATGAGACGAGCTTTGATAAATTTACAACTTTGTATTTGAAATGACCAATTCATTAATCTCGAGATTAATTTTATCAAATCAATGGATAGTTATGAATTTTCGGATTGCGATATGCATCCATTTTATGTCATTTTTTATTTTTATTTATTTTTTTATTTATTTGGTCTCAATATGCAAGTTGGTGGATATGTGATCTAAATTCATTGTACAGAGGCTCAAGATATATATATATATATATATGTATAATGGCGGTTCGGTTTAGATTTGGTCTAAGTTTCAAACATAAATAATGAAGGTCAATAGTTCTTCGATTGGTGATCAATATTCGAAAGATAATTATTTATTTGTTGTCTAGGCATGCTCGATCACCTACGACAACTGTGTTTCAACTGTCGAATTAACAATCAAGAATTGAAAAACATACCAGGCTAATAGAGCTGCATATAGTTTTTGTCTTACCTCGATCGTTGCAATTGTTTGTCAAAGATGCCTGAAAGGATAGTCGAACGGCTAGCAGCCTCCTACGGTCCCACCTAGGATGTCAATTTACATCACAATGGGTTGTTTGGAGTAAAAAAAAAAAAGAGATAAATTGAGATAAATTGTGATTTGGGGAGAGTTCGTAATGCGTGCAGTGAGAGAAAAAAATTGATGTGATATAAAGTTAACAGAGATTTATAAAAATTTTCAGAGATTTTCAGTAAAATACTACACGCCAAACGCAGCTAATATATATATATATATATATGCACAGGAATGAAGCTAAGCGGCTAGGGGTTGTCATGGCCCATATAAGTTTTAGAAAATGTCACCTATATATATAAATTTTTGATTAAAAATAATTTATATTATGATTCAATTCTTTTTAAAAATTAAACAAAATGATTTATTTTAGTCATGAAAGTACGACCAGTAGTACATACAAATTTTTGAATTAAAAAAATTTACTAAAAAATTTAGATTATAAACTAGTATTTTTAAATTTAATTATTTTTTCTTAATTATTGTATATAATTCCAAAATTGAAAGGTTAACTGATTGTGCCATCATGTATATATTAATTTATTTTTTATTTACTAAATATAATTTATAATATTCACTATAATTTTTTTGGTTCTAAGATTCAAAATCCTGGCTTGGTCTCTGTATATATACATCACGAAAAAACTTATCTATGCTATATATATAATCAAAATTTATACTTAAAATAACATAGTAATAACATTTTTATAATCTTAAATTTGTTCATAAGTTATATTTTTAAAAATAATTAATTTGTAATCAATCCTCTATAGTAAATTTTGATAATAAATTAATTCAACGACACTTCTCATAAATTAATTCTGACAATAAATTAATTTTGATGATAAATATTTAGAAATGAGAGGCGGCTACTGCTTCCAATTTTATATACGGGTTTAAAGCTACTGTCATAGACATTATTTTTACCTAGCCATCAATTAAAAACTATACATTAATTATTATTATTATTTTTTTCTAACTTTTTTAATGTTATTTCACGATAACATTTTAGAATATATTTGGAATTGGTGTTTATAATAATCAAAATAAATATAAATTTAGTTTAAAATTAATATTAATTAATTAAATATATATTATTATTTTAAATTCTAAAGATTCTGTGCAACGCATAGTAATTTTGGGATTGTTTGGAGTAAGAAAAAATGAGATAAATTGAGATAAATTGTGGTTTGGAGAGATTTCGTAATGCGTGCAGTGAGAGAAAAAAGTTGATGTGATATAAAGTTAACAGATATTTATAGAGATTTTTAGAGATTTTCAACAAAAAATGACAAACCAAACGGGCCCTTTATATAAAGAGAGTAGGTATTTTCATGAGTCAAACTCTATTCGATTTTCCTTTTCTGCCCTTTGAACAATAGAATTAATCATAACCAAAACAAGATCACTAACCCCGTTTAAAGTAAGAAAAAATAAAGTAAATTAAGATAAAATGTAATTTAAAATTAATTTTAGTGCTATTTTTTCTAAAAAGTCACAAACTGTAGGAATAATTTTCTAAATCTGTTCCTACGGATTCAAAAAAATTCATAAAAAATAGCGACAATGGTACTCGTTTAAATGCTCTCGACACGAAGAATATGATTGCATAAAAAATTTATACATTCAGTTAATCTATTTTTAAATTTTTTATTTTTTTAGTGAAATATTAGAATTTTTTAAAATTAATAATGACGAAAAAATTAAATATAAAAAAATTGTTAAAGATTTATAGAGATTTTTAATAGAAGTTTTTAATATTTTATCTTGATATAAAACGGGGTTAGAAAGCCCATGTGACAAGTCCTCATGTGCGCAGTACCCGAAAAAAAAAAAATATATATATATATATATATAAACTTGCTCTTGTTACTCTACGCATGCTTTCGTAATAGCAAAGGCAATGAAGTTGATTACTGTAAGGGGGTGGTTGATAAATAAAAAAAGACATTTTTGTTTTTTTTTTTTGGGTTACGTTTGCTCTAATACGTACTGGAAAATTATGTATTTAGCAATAACCTGTAAAAGTTAAAGAAAAAAATTGAAGAAAATTAGAGAAAATTAAAGATATTTAGTAAAAGTTAAAGAAATTTGGTAAAATTTAAAAAAAAAATATTAAATTTTAATAGAGAAAGCTGAAAAAATTAAAATTTCATGAAAAGTTGAAAAAATTTGTGTTTCTCAAACCAACCTTAATTAGCCTTAATTACCAAAAAAAAAAAAAAAAAAGCTTTAGCCTGTTGCTAGCTATCGGAAGGGGGAATTTACCTTCTATACGACGTGGTGTTAGACTTGATAATTGGAGGGTTAGCAAGACGAAAAGGAAAGGTTGACATAGTAACACTATGTCAATTCCGTAACATTAATTTAAAATCATTAAATTTTAATCCAGCGATTCAAATACATTTTTATTATTTAAATGAAAAAATATGAATATATTTAAATCATTAAATTTTAATATAACAATTCTCATTGTAAATCACTGAAATTGCTATGTCAGTTCCTCAAATCCTAGTAAAATTAGTTAAGTTTTGAAATTATTCTTTTATAAATATTTAATTCAACTTGTCAAGTTTTAAGTTTATTCTCTAACAGTTAGTAACCTGTTTAAAGGAGTTTTAAGTTTGTTATTTATTAAATATTTAGCTTAATTGGTCAAGTTTAAATTTAATCTCTAATTTTAAGATTTATTCGATATTCAATTTTAAGACCCTAAAAATTTGTCATGGTATGGATAAGCCGACCAAAGTATATTTGGTTATCTCCCCCTAAAAAAAGGTGAAAAAAGAAAAAGAAAAAGAAAATCGTTAAAACTTGGGCCTACACCAATGGATGTGGTCTTATATCATCACAAGTACATAAGTAGATGGTGGTTGGTGTCTCTTCGGGCTCTACTACTACTTAGGTCCAATAGGAGGCGAGAGACACTTTTCATATGGATTTTTTTGGAGGTCGGTCACTATTTATAAACTTATAAGAATTTTAGCTATACTAAAAAAATTTATTTGTGAATATGTCACACTTGCAACAAAAAGACAAAAACTGACATCACACGTTTTTCACTATATTTCAAAACTATCAGTTTTATCCAAAAAAAGTGGACACCTCGCTCATAACTTCCGTGACTTTTCATCTTATTTACAAAGCAAGTAAAACCGATTTTTGCAACAAAATCAAAACTGTCATCAATCAACACATAATACAAACCAATCATATGAACCAACATCATCATATTTTTTGAAATAGTACCGATAGTGTTTTGAAGATAGTTCAAAACGCCGATCAGTACTATAGATTTCTTTTACCCTAAAGACTCGTCATCTGCTTATAATTCATGGTACTGTTCTGAAATAGTACCAGTACTGTTTTCATACTGACACAATCGATACATAATACAAACCAATCATACGAGCCAACATCATCATATTTTTTGAAACAGTACCGGTATTATTTTGAAGATAGCTCAAGACGCCGATCGGTCTTATAGATTTCTCTTACCCTAAAAACTCGTCATCTGCTTATAATTCATGGTACTGTTCTGAAGCAGTACCAATACTGTTTTCATACTGCCATCAATCGATACATAGCACAAATCAACCATACGAGCCAACATCATTATATTTTTTGAAACAGTACCGGTACTGTTTTGAAGATAGCTCAAGACGACGATCGGTCCCATAGATTTCTCTTGCCCTAAACTCGTCATTTGCTTATAATTCATGGTACTATTCTGAAACAGTACCAGTACTGTTTTCATATTGCCATCAATCGATACATAACACAAACCAACCATACGAGTCAACATCATCATATTTTTTGAAACAGTACCGGTACTGTTTTAAAGATAGCTCAAGATGCCGATCGGTTCCATAGATTTCTCTTGCCCTAAAAACTCATCATCTGCTTATAATTCATGGTACTGTTCTAAAACAGTACTAGTACTGTTTTCATACTGCCACAATCGATACATAATACAAACCAACCATACGAGCCAACATCATCATATTTTTTGAAACAGTACTGGTACTGTTTTGAAGATAGCTCAAGACGACGATCGGTCCCATAGATTTCTCTTGCCCTAAAAACTCGTCATCTGCTTATAATTCATGTTACTGTTCTGAAACAGTACCAGTACTGTTTTCATATTACCATCAATCGATACATAATACAAACTAACCATACGAGCCAACATCATCATATTTTTTGAAACAGTACCGGTACTATTTTGAAGATAGCTCAAGACGCCGATCGGTCCCATAGATTTCTCTTGCACTAAAAACTCGTCATCTGTTTATAATTCATGGTACTGTTCTGAAACAGTACCAGTGCTGTTTTCATATTGCCATCAATCGATACATAACACAAACCAACCATACGAGCCAACATCATCATATTTTTTGAAACAGTACCGGTACTGTTTTGAAGATAGCTTAAAACGCTGGTCGGCCCCATAGATTTCTCTTGTCCTTTGTCTTGAAAACTCGTTATCTGCTTATAATTCATAGTACTGTTCTGAAACAATACCGATATTATTTTTATACTGTCATCAATCGATACATAACACAAACCAACCATACGAGCCAACATTATCATATTTTTTAAATCAATATCATTTCTCAGCAAACATGAAGGATGTTCATGGATTGAGTAACTAAATGACACATTTTTCATATTCAAACTTGACCAATTCTCGCACACCTTCAATGGAAAATTTGAAAATAACATTTCACAATTCACATTTACCACAAAAGTCTCCAAACCAAACTTACAGAGTAACGGAAAAATCAATCCATGAAGAAGATAAACCAAATAAGTTCTATTTTATTCATATCTTTACGATTAAAACTGTAAACAATGAAACTGAAAATAAGGAAGAAACGTGATTTTCGATAATTCATATCTTCACGTGATTCCCAGAAATAATTTATGTAACGTAATTATAGAAATAGAGAGTATTATTGGTATATTAGAAACTATATTTAAAACAATACATTTTTTTGGAGTAACTAATAAATTTAAACGATTGCAAAGTATGACTTAAACACAATATTCTACTTTTCATATAACCCTCTCATTCAGGGCCCATTCGGAGCTCTTTTTTTGGCAATAAATTTTTACAATTTTTTTTTTACTATGAAATCTTTTTAAAATTATTACAAATTTTCATAAATCTTTACCAATTTTTATAATTTCTATAAATTTTAACTTTTTTGAAAAAACTATATATAAAACACTAAATTTTTTTTTATCTATCTCAAACTTTATAACACTAAACGACCCCCAGTCCTTCCACCATCTCTAAATGAGTAAGGTATAGTGACATGGCGAGGGTTTTGGTTGAGATTCGGCAGAGCTTAGATCATATATATATATATATATATATAATTTTTTTCATTGGGGATATCAAATATTCGAAACATGAATGATTTAATTCCACAAGCATCAAAGAGTTGAATAATAATAATAATAATAATAGGCTTTAGACATCCTGCCGTATTGTCTTATTAAATTTTGGTCTCCTATTGATTAGACATATGCGATGACATCATTGATATAATTTAATGTCGATTTATTTAGTTACGTATCAGAGATAGCTATGTAATGGGTAATCAGACAACCCGTAGGATTTCATAAGGTTAAAGTACAAAAATACATTTTAGAAGTTGAGTATTGATTAACGGTCATGATTTAATTGAAATGATATAATAATTTTAATTTAATTTAATTAAAATTAATTTTAAGTCAAAAGTAAACCAAACCAAACCAAACCAAGCCTTTTCCCACTAAGTGGGGTCGGTTATATGGATTTGTCGACGCCAATTTGATCTGTTTAGAGGCATGTCCTCCGATAAATCTAGGTAGGTTAGGTCATGTTTAATGGTTTCTTTCCAGCTTCTCTTGGGTCTTCCTCTACCTCTCCTACTCCTGACAATCTCCATACTTTCACACCTTCTAACAAGTGCCTCTGCTGGACGCCTTCTAACATGACCAAACCATCTTAATTGGTTTTCTCTCATTTTATCTTCAATCGGTGCTATTCCTACTTTGCCCTTAATCTCCTCGTTCCTAATCCTATCTTTCCTTGTAATCCCGCACATCCACCTTAACATCCTCATCTCCGCAACTGCCATCTTTTGACCATGATTATGCTTTACTGCCCAACACTCTGATCCATATAGTAGCGTTGGTCTAACCGCTACCTTATAATACTTTCCTTTCACCTTGATGGGGATTTTTCGGTCCCACAAAACCCCCGAAGCACTCCTCTATTTGGTCCATCCAGCTTGAATCCTGTGACTTACATCAGTATCAATCCCTCCATCTTGTTGCACTATAGATCCAAGGTACCTAAATTTATCTTTCTCTACAATCTTTTGTGTGCCTAAACTTACTTCTATACTACTCGTTATCCTACTTTGACTAAACTTATATTCCATATATTCCGTCTTGCATCGGCTTAGCCTAAACCCTTTTGTCTCTAACGTATCCCGCCACAATTCTAGCTTAGCATTCACTCATTCTCTCGACTCATCTTCTAAAATAATATCATCTGCAAATAGCATACACCACGGCACATCATCCTAAATATGTCTTGTAATCTCATCCATAACTAAAGCAAATAAGTACGGGCTTAACGCTGAGCCTTGATGTAAACCAATCGTGATAGGGAACTCATTAGTCTCTCCACCAGTCGTCCGTATAGATGTCATGGTTCTATCATACATATCCTTTATCGCCTCAATATATGCGACACACGCTCCTTTCTTTTCAAATACTCTCCATAGAATCTCCCTAGGAACCTGATCATATGCCTTCTCTAAATCGATGAACACCATATGTAAATCTTTTTGACCTTCTCTATACTGTTCCATTGACCTCCTCAAGAGAAAGATAGCCTCCATGGTTGATCTTCCAGGCATGAAACCAAATTGGTTCTCTGAAACGTTTGTTGTCCTTCTTGGTCTTCTCTCAATAACTCTCTCCCATAATTTCATCGTATGGCTCATCAATTTAATCTCGCGATAGTTCGCACAATTTTGAATATCTCCTTTGTTCTTGTATATGGGTATAAGGATACTTTTCCTCCATGCATCAGGCATATTCTTGCTCTTTAGCACTACATTAAAAAGTTTTGTCAACCAACTTATGCCATTCTCTCATAAGCACCTCCAAACCTCAATAGGGATACCATCTGCCCAACCGCTTTCCCATTCTTCATCCTTTTTAATACTTCTTTTACTTCTTCCCTATTGATTCTCCTATAGAACATAAAATTTAATTCTTCCCTAAAAGTGGTAAATTGCCCCAAATGTATGTCACTACTACTGCTTTCGTTAAATAACTTGTAGAAGTAGCTCTTCCAACGCTCCTTTATCTCCTCTTCCTTTACTAATACCTTTTCATCCTTATCTTTAATGCATTTAACTTGGTTTAAATCCTTGGTCCGTCTATCTCTAGATTTAGCAAGCTTGAATATCTCACTTTCGCCCTCCTTAGTGTCAAGTCGCCTATATAAATCCTCAAATGTCTTTGCCTTAGCCTCACTAACTGCCTTTTTGGTTTCTCTTCTAGTTTCTCTATACCTCTCCAAGTTCGCTTCATTTCGGTCGTTTTGCCAAGATTTAAAACACTCTCTTTTAACTCTTATCTTGTCTTGGACGGCCTCGTTCCACCACCATGCCTCTTTCTGTGCCGGAGCACTCCCTTTGGATTCTCCTAAGACTTCTTTCCCTACCCTCCTAATACATTTTGCTACCTTATCCCACATAATATTTACACTCTCATTTACCGTCCAAATGTTTTCCTCTAGTACTCTTTCCCTGAATGCTGCTTGCTTATCACCTCTTAAGTTCCACCATTTAGTCTTTGAGCATCTATACGACTTCTTTTTTCTAGCCCACCTTTGAAGCTGCACATCTATGACCAACAACCTATGTTGGGCAGTCAAGCTCTCCCCCGGTATAACTTTACAATTTTTACAAGCTACACGATCTCTTTTCCTAGTTAAAAAAGAAGTCAATCTGTGTCTTTGAGGAGCCACTCTTGTAAGTCACCAAATGTTCCTCTCTCTTCCTAAAAAAAGTGTTCGTCACCATGAGATCATAAGCCACTGCAAACTCCAAAATATCCTTCCCTTCTTCATTTCTATCACCGTAACCATATCCCCCGTGTACTCCTATGTATCCATCTATGTCGCGTCCTATATGACCATTTAAATCTCCTCCTATAAAGACCATCTCTCCTTGAGGTATCTTTAATAGCATTCCTTCCAAGTCTTCCCAAAACTTCTCCTTATGTACATCTCCTAAGCCCACCTGGGGGGCATAAGCACTAATTACGTTTACTATCTCTTCTCCTAACACTAACTTAATTGCAATAATCCTATCTCCACAGCGTTTCACATTAACTATATCTTTCTTTAGGTCCTTACTTACTACTATGCCGACCCCATTCTCGATCTATTAAGTCCCGTATACCATAACTTATACCCAGTCCTCTCAATCTCTTTAGCTTTCTGTCCCACCCACTTCGTCTCTTGCAAGCAAGCAATTGCAATTCTTCTCCTTTCCATTGTATCCACCACTTCCATAAGTTTCCTAGTTAAGCTCCCAATATTCCAAGTACCTATCTCCGCCTATGTTTTTTTTTATGATCGGTCCCAAGCCCGGATAAAGGAGGAGGGTTGTGTTAGGTAGTCGACAGCCAGCGTAAAATTTTGTCGAATTTTTTATGGATTTTATGACACCTTTAAGTCAAAAGTAAAATTAAAAAAAAATTAATTGAAATGCAATCAATACAGAACGTGATGTGAGATAATATTTCATTGAAATGTAATCAAATCATCACCGTTCATCAATGCAACTCAAGTGCATTTTTGTGATTCAGTCTCCTTAGAACCCCAAAACCCCAACTCATATAGATTAGAGGTGGGTTGATCTTCCAATGTCTGTGCCAAAATTGCGGAAGCCAACTGCACGTGTTGGCTTTGTATGGGCCAGCCCAATGAGTATGGTCTTTACCACAAGCAGAGGGAAGGTGGCTCTTCCTTGGGCTGGATTGTTCAGACCCAAAAGTATAGTCAAGCCCTTTATCCAAAATAAATAAATAAAATGATTGATCAATCAAAAAGATATTCTTACTAGATTAATCTTAGCAAAGAATTTCGTGTAATTTGTAATATATTTATTTATACCAAATAAATAAATAAAATGATTGACCTCCTTTAGAGTGGTCAAAATTACATCTATGGTTTGGATGATGAAGCACTTATAATTCTATATTTTAAAGTAATCTCAACGGGAGTTGTACCTAAAAAGTAAAAATAATTTAACCCTAGTATTGGAATTTTTTTTTTTTTTTTTGCTCTTAATCATTCCTAAATTATGGAACACTCTAAAGGAGGAGGAGGAGGAGGAGGGAATAAAGAAATAGGCAATATATTATGCTGCTGCTTATTTTAGTGACAGACTCATGGCCTCCTCGAAATTCAAAAGTTATTGCTTAATTTTTTTTTCTAAGTATAAAAAATTTATTAATTGTAAACCACTCTAACAAAGAGTGAGAGAGAGAGAGAGGGCGTTCATTGGAGTGGCCGCTCAAAATTAAATATATATATATATATATATTACTTAATCTTCTTAAAATATATAAAAAACGAAATTATCCTTTCTTCTCACTCAAATATCGGCATCTATCACTCTAGAAAAAAAAAAAATTCAAACCGGTCAAGTCAATTTTTTTATTTTTTCCTTGAACTGAAATCAAACCATTATGAACAGTTAACCGTTCAACAGTTAACCCCTTAAATCGATCTGATTATCCATTTTTACCGATTTTTTTTTATAAAATAATTATCAATGTAACTAATTAATTATATTTTCAAGACCATAAAAATAATATATATTAATAATATATATAATATATTATATATTAAAAAATTATATACTATATTAATATATAATAAATATAGATTATATAATTTATATTAATAATAAAATTTAGTTGGTTAACCGAACCAATGGTTAATGTCTATTAAAAATTGAAATTGAACCAAAAATCAAAAATTAAAAAAACAAAATCAAAACCGAAACTGTTGACTTAATTAACTGTAATTTTTTATTCGATTTGTTTGGTTCAGTTTGGTTTCGTTTTTGATTTATTAGTTTTTTTTTTTTTTTTACTCCTATCTGTCACCGATTTATTAAACAAATTTTGATGTACTATTACTCGTACTTTTATTAAACCTTCGATTACTTCAAAATCTTAGGCAAAATTTAAAAAATTTTTTAAATTTATTTTTATTACAAATTATCTAAATTTTATTCCTACAGTTTGCAGCTCTAATCCCACATAACTGTCTTGCGATTAACCACTGGTCTATCTTGGATTCCCTTTATCCAGCATTTGGTGAGTTTTAACTTTCATCCAAAATCATCGATCAAATCTTGTCTTCCAACAAACAAAAGCACGCCCAATAATTTATTTATGGGTCATCACTTTGATTAGACCAACCAGTTAATTTGTAGCTTCCATGGAAAAGTAAAAAACCTCATGGCCTGCCTACTTTTCTCACGTTGAAATCTTTGGAACATTTCTTTGGCAGTTGTCCGGCTCGTGATCTTTACTTTCTTGGCACTTGCAGCAGTTATTCTATATATATATATATATATATATATTTGGATCTATCATTTTAGTAAACTTTTGTATTCTTCTTCCATTTTTTTCTCTTTTTCATTTCATTTCCTTTTCTTTTCTTTTATGCCCAACGGCGTGAGATAAATATAGCTGCATACAGGGGCAGCCAACGAGCTAGGCATGCATATAGCAAATGATGGCTGCGAATGCGTTTCAGCAGTAGTGTTACTGTAGCCTAGTGATCCAAGCATGTGTCTGCGTATGTATAATCATATGTATGGGTCCGACTCCGACCTGCAGCACGTGAGCACCATTTCTTGTCTCTCCTTGGGTGCCATCTCTGGTATCTTTATTTCTCCACAAGTTAAGGACACAATTTAGCTTTTTAGCGCCATCTTCTCATGTGACCAGAAAAGGTAATAAAAAAATAAAGATAAAAGAAAAAGTGGGTGTGAATTCCTGCGGTCTGAAGAAGTCATGATTAATATCTTCAAGCGACCAGCTAAGAGGAGTAGTGAAGGGGATTCAGGGACCAGCCGGTCCATTTAGCACAGGTGTAGGGTTATCGCGCTTTCTAGTTATTAATTTTAATTATCTAAGGTTTCAGTAATTTGAATAAATTATACTAGTTCTTATAAAAATATACTTATCATGCACCAATTGTTAAATGTACTAGTTGGGCCTCGAATCCTAGTGAAGAATAGGGGATAGAGGATAGATTCAAAATTTTCACTAAAGATTATCAGACACCAAACAATTAAAAAAAAATAACAAGTTTCATCAAGGTTAGAAAAACAAGATACTTTTAGAGAGAGATAAAATCATTTTTGGATATTCAATCGGTGGATATACTTTTCATAATTTAATTGTTCAACTGATCCTTTTAGTAGTATCTGAAATTTAATAAAAATGTTTCTCGTTAATAAAAAAAATTTATAATAATTATTAAGTTTTATTTTTCATAAAATTTATTATGTTATATGATTACACTTGAAAAAATGTAATTACAAAGTATAATTTAAAACATAAATCATGCATTTATTCAATTAATTTTAAAGTTTTAGTTATGTTTCATAATTTATGGTATTTTATTTTCAAAATGCAGAGAAAAGTAAAAAATTATCAAAATAAGCAATGGTGAAGAGAATGAAAAAGTTATTGTTTTTTGAGGCATTTTACCGAACACTTGGCATGCATGGAGAAAAGAGCTTGAACACAAAAATGCCGATATGTCCAATAACTTTCAAGACTTCCTCAACATCCTAAGAGCCATCCCAAGGAATGAGATCAATTACCATGGCCGCCGAGGAGAAGAAAATGGTCCAAAATTCAAGATAGTTGAAGTGGTGTGCAGCCGAAGTTTCAGCTTGACACTCTGTCAGTATTTTGACCATATCTTTCTGCTCACAATTCGAATTGACCTAATTCTTTTTGGATTGGAAAAAAGACTCAAAAGGCTACAACTTTTGCTTTTTAGCTGAAACCTGAATCCATCGTCTTTGAGGTCAAAATCGCATTGAAAATTGATAACAGAAAACTATCAGAAGCAAGATACAAATTAAAGAGAAAGTACATTGTGGTCCGGACCCCCAGACCCTATGGTCCGAATCATAGAAGGTTGATTTGCGTGGATAGATTATATTTTTAGAGTTTTCATCTTCTCTATATATATGTAACTTTGACGACCGAAAAGGGGACTTTCAACTACGCTTTGCTCAATATTTTTCAGTTTAGTTTTTCATTAGGTTATAATAGATAGTTTTCAATTTAGTTTTTGAAGAGTTTTGGATTGATTGCTTTCAGATTCAAGTTTAATTTCTTGCGAAGAACGGTACGCATTTTGTTTATTCAATGAAATTTATTTTCTTTTCGTATTATCTTTTTATTTGTTATTTTATTATTTTCTCCATGCTAGGTTAGATTTTATTCTTGATTCAACCTATCAATGATGGGTGAATCCTTATTTTAATGTTTGATGTGATCGAACCTAAGCATGCAATGTAAAAGTTGCTTGTTAGGGTTCTTATTCTCTAAATCTACTTTCTAATATTTTCGAAACCTTTGAAAACTTGAGTAGTTGATCATATTCTCTTAAAATCACTGATAACTACACAAGATTATAACTTTCTTAATACTTTGAAAACAAACGAAATAGATTTAGATGTATTTTCTGGTTTTTTTCTCTTTTGATTTTCAAAACCTTCAAAAACGTGTAACATCGATCATATTTCGTTGAAATCCCTGATGACGTTACATGATTAAAATTTTCTTTATATTTTGAAATCAAAAAAAAGAGATCAGGACCAAAAAATGTTTTCAAGATGAAATATTTTTCGTTTTATTTATCCTAAACGTGATTTTAAAACTGTATTTTGGAAATTAGAGCTTTCACGATGGAAATTAGAGCTTTCACGATGAAATCTTTTCGATTGACTTTTCTTAAACGTGAGCTGTAAATTAAGATAATAATCACATCCAAACATAAGAATAAGGTATTCACCTAAATTTGTAAGTTGAATCGAGATCTTAAATTATCTTGAATGCGTAGTGTTATTACTTTCATTCTAGTTTAATTTAATTGTTACAATTTAGTTTATTTATTTAGTAGTTAGTAAATCAAAAATTTTCAAAACCCAAGATTAGTTTTTTTTTTTTCATGTTTTTAAAACGAAACTAATAGGTAGAAGAACTTGGAAAACCCTACTATTCAATCTCAAAGTTCCCTGTAGAAACGATCTTGGACTCACTAGGTAAAATTACACCGCACACCCTTATACTTGGGGGTTAGTTTAGACGTAATATTTAAATGCGGTCATTATATGTTATATTTCCTAATGCTATACAAAAAAATATTCAATAGTGCAACGGGAGAATATATTTTATATTAGAAAAATACTTGAGTTTGATTCTTATACACTTCTTTATGTTAAAAAATTTTGAATTAATTTAATTTTTTAATAAAATTAAAATACCAAGGGTTTGTTGGTAATTTCATGTTCAAAATTAAGGGGGCTACTTTTCCGTTTGTCTCAACGTGGTTTCACCCCCATGATAGGGGACCCAAAATTTGTAGTTAATGAGAGGCTTGAGAGCACAATTTTATTTTTAAAGTAAATAACAATAAGAGTAAAAATACAATGACCGTAAAAATTTAATAATAATATGATAAAAATAAAAGTTTTAGGTAAATAAAAATAAGATTAATAAAATCTTAATGCAACTATTTAAATTAATGAGAATAACTGTCTCCACTGGATCCTTGATGCATTCCCAGCTGGCGAAGGACGCCGCTGCACATTCCTAACTAAAATAATCTTGAGTTTTTTTTTTTTTTTTTCTTTTCTTTTATTTTTTAGTATACTTTTTTCACCAAAAATTGATTTTAATTTAAAATTTTTGGGCGTGTTATTTATATTTTTAAATAGAATTCAAAAAAATATTTTCAAATAAGGGAACCGAAATGCACAAAAAAAATTTTATTTTTATAATTTTTTATGAATACAAATAACATGTCTAAAACCTACTAAAAATAAATAAAAATCAATTTTGTTCATTGAAAAAAAAAATTCCTATTATGATATGCCCCAGATTTCGGAGGGTGAACAAACGATGAAATTGAAATCTATGTTGTTCTATTAAACTGGAATAATTTCTATGCCAACGATTTAAGTTTGTCATGGTCCAAAATATAATAATTAAGGGTTTGTTTGAAATAAGAAAAAATAAATAAAATAAAATAAGTTGTGAATTTGTAATTCATATAATGAGATAAAAAGTGAATTACTTTTAAAGATTTTTTCAAAAATTTTTAACAAAAATTAGTGCGTCAAATGCACCCTAAATAAAAAAAATAGTATTTCAGAGTCACTAACAAATACGTCTCACAACCAAAAAAGTATAATTTAGGATACGTTTAGCGCAAAAAAAATTTAAAAAAATTAAAAATCTCTAAAAATATCTAAAATTTTCAAATATATTTTGTACTCTTTGTATTTCGTGAAATTTCTATAAAATTCTATTTATCTATATATCTTAACAAATTTTTACAAACTCCAATAAATTTTTTACAAATTCCAATAACATTCCACAAATTCTAATAACTTTTTTATAAATTCTAAAAATTTTTTAACCGTTTTTAATAAATTCTGATATAAAACCGTTCTGATAGAATAAAAAAAACTGTGTGGACGATTTTTTTCTCCAAAAAGTTAACGCAAAAATTAAAAAATTTTACTATTCATTTATAAAAAAACGTGATTTGATGGTTACATGGCAAATATTAAAAAATTTTCAAATTATATTTTCTTCTGTTTTTTCATTGTTTTTCACTGTACCAAAACGAACCCTTAATTAAAAATATAATATTATATGAACAAAAAAGTGTCATTACATCCATCGGATAATGGAATTATGGAATAAAGTATTACGTACAAAAAAATAAGTCCAGCGGTTCATCCACGCTAATTCACGTGGTCCATCTTCCGTCAAGAGAAGCAAATCAGAAATTTTATTTTGAGAGCTTTCAAATTTTAAAGTGTCTGTACGAAGCGGACATAATATTACACTGTGCCAAATGATTAGACACACTAATCATATTAAGTGATTTGGCATATGTGTGACAATTAATGACATTATATATTGATATGAACATAATTATGGTTTAAAAACAAAAGTGCTGGGAGTTCGGATTAAAAGTTGAACTGCGGACACTGAAAATTTTTTAAGAAATTATATACAAAACCTAAAATTTATAAATTTAATTTTGGTAGCTTTTGTATATATTTATTTTTGTCAAAAAAAAGTTTTAGAATATTAATCAGGTTAAATATAGAGAAATTTTATAAAAACTTGAATGTATATATATAATTGTAAGAGGTGGACAAAGATAGCAGCTTAAAAATATATATATATATAAAATAGAGTATGGTTCCGGCATTGATGAGTCTTATGTTTCTAAAAGTTGAATTTGAAGAGCCATAACTTTCACAGTTCGCACTTTTTAAAACTAAACATTTAGAGGGTTAAAAATAATATTGAAGATAATTTTTAAGAAAATTCAGTTTTGGCACATATTCAGTATTCCGAACATAATTTTTGATATAATTTTTTGGATTGGAAAGAAAATTCAAAGAGTTATGACTTTCTTATATTGGCCAAAGCTTTTTTTTTTTTTTGGTAGCCAACAATGTTCGACTTAGTTTACGTTCATCTCGACTAATCCCTAAAATCCTGAAGTTAATGATCAGGTAAACTCTCCAGTGACATTGAGAAAATTCGAACTAGTGACCATTGGAGAGCAAACCCAAGATCTCACCAGTTGAGTTAATTTTCAGAATTAGCTAAGCCTAAATCTATTGTTTTTAAGGTTGAGTTTAGAAAATAAAAAAAATTAATTTTTTTTTTTTTTTGTGTTTGAGAATGAAAAAAGTTAAATTTTTAGTAATTATCTTTTTAATTTTTAGTTAATTTGATATTTCTATCTCTTATGATTTAAAAAAAATTTAAAATAAAAGAGAATAAATTTAATCATTTAAAAAAAATTAAAAAACTGAATAATTAGAAGTTGAATAGTTATTACACTTTTCAAACACATACTAATAGTCAAAATGGCGTTAGTAGTCAAAAGACAAGCAATCAGCATCATCTGAAGAGGACCAGTGTGCGACACTTTTGGCCATCCTTATAGGGAAAGAGGTAGGTCCGGTGCACCGGTGCACCACGGACCGTTGAATCAAACCCAGCACAGTGACCTGGGTTTGATCCAACGGTCCGTGGTGCACTGGACCTATCCCGATCCATCCTTATATGCCCAAAAACTCAACCTTCGTAGCGCAAGCACGCTAGCCAATGTCCTTACAATTGGCTCTTTCTCCCAGATTCCGTTTTATACTATGTTTCTAAAAAAAGGAGAAAAATCTTATTTAAGGATAAATTTAAAAAAGTTTTCGTTTTAAAAATATTAATTACAAAAATTTTAACCTTGCAGTAAATCGACTCATCAACTTTATAAACTTTTTTATTCAACTCCTTAATTCATCAAGTACTTTCAAGTAAAATCCTTTTTCGACTCATCAAAAAGTATGCACTGAATTCTCAGCAACTTGTTGAATCCTCCACCTTCAAATATTCGGACTACTTTGAATCGCACACTCAAAACCTTGCTTAAGTGGCGGGAGACAATTGAACAGTTTGACACTCTTTTTGATGAATATTCTCTCGGTTGGAAATCCTAGATGCGTCTTGAAATATAAATTAGACAAAATTGGACGCGTATGGTTTCTGAAAACCAGTTTAGAGCATAAATATTCGAACCTCGTGGGAAAGGTCTTTCTAGCAGCCTTCTTGTGTAATTCCCGCGACTCTGAGTGAGCTTCCTATGCAACCAAAGTCTAAAAACTACTCTCAGTATTATCTGACAAGTATCTCATAAGCTTCTCGCGAAGTGACTAAACGAGCATGTTCCGTATTTGCGGACTTCTAGACTTATTCTACAGCTTTTGCAATTCATTCTAACTCAAGACTCTAATATCTTAACCTAAATCCACAAGTTATGGGACTTTATTTTGACTATGAATTTGTCATTTTTATAATTTTGTCCCTAGCACTTCCTTTTTGGCTTGTTAGATTAAATTTTTCATCATTTATGACATATATAAATCATAGATAACTACATATTATTCATGGAAACAACAATTAATTTCTACCTTCTTTATATGATCAATTTCATGTTTTTCATTAGGTGTTGATCGAATTTGAGAGATTCAGAACACAAAATATATATACAAACATATATTTGGGGTCTTTTGGAATCATAAAAATTAAAATAAAATATGATTTGATTTACTTTTTTATGTTTAGAATACAGTCAACAAACTATGAATGATAGAAATGAATAATGAAAATCCGTCCGTTTAAACAGATGACGAGAAAATCCGTTTGAACAGGTTTTCTAGATTTCATTTATACGTGTATCCTTCATTTAATTACCAAATTAATGAAGCCAATTTAATGAACATGCCACAAACATATTCATGGAACGCTTATCTAAGAGATAATTACAATACCTCACGCACTGAAATTTGAAGAAGATGAATTGGGTCGCAAGATCAGCCTGAGTAAGGCTCCTTTCGGTCGAATCGGTCCCCTCTCTGCCTTTCCCCCTCTCACTCACGCTCTCAGACTTAGGATGAAGATTAGAGATACACAACACATACACCAGATAGTATCAAGTTGCAGAGGAGAAATGATGAAAGTCATGCAAGTGTCTTGAGGATGATGGTGGATCAACCAAATGGCTTGGGTATGATGATGTTCCGGCAAGTGGCGTGGAAGATGAGTATGGATGCAAGTCGATCAAGAGTCAGTTATGGCTCTGGCTAGGGTTTGAAGCTGATGGTTGAAATTTAAGAGGTGTTTGAATGTAAAAAAAAGCACAAAAAAAAGTATAAAAAATTGATGTAAAAGTAATATATGATGAAATTTAATTAGAAGAAGTTAGTAATTTTTTTGTAACTTTTAGTGAAATTTGGTAAATCAAACAACTTCTAGTCAAGAATGAACTGAATTGTAGTAACTGGGTTTGTGGATTTGATTAGGGATACAATAACACTTTAAGTTAAGAAAATTAATTAAAGAAATTAAATATAAATTTGGCCAACAAATTCAAATAAAATAGTTCCAACTATAGAAGAAGAAATGAATAGGTTTTCAATTCGGTCAGGGTTTTGAAAAAATTAAAAATGTTTGAAAATAAAATGGTATAGGTTTGAATCGGGATTTTAAATATATTTAAAAAAATTTCAGATTCATATTGACGTAAAATTCTAACTAATTAATTCACAAAATTTCAAGAGAGAGCTCAATAAACAAGTTTAAAAATTTTGGAGAAGATAAAATAATATTTCAAGTACATCAAAATTTTTTAAGGGCTTACAAATTGAATGAAACAAGAATCCGAAGAAAAAATGATTTCCTCATTGTTACCAAAGAAAACGTAAATATTTCAGTTTAAAAAGTTAGTTTCCCAATTTAGAAGTATTTTTATCGTAATTTTTTTTTTATGAATGCAAATGATATACTTAAAATTATGAAAAATTAAAAAAAAATTCATTGAAAAACTCTTATTAAAAAGAAAAAAATTCATATTTTAAAAGGGAAAAAAAAAACTACCTTCCCTAATTACAAAACAGGGCATAAAAAGTATTAAGTTAGAATTTTGTTTTCCTTTATCTAGGAGATATAAACCCTTTCTTTACCTTGGGATATTTTACTTTACTATTATATTACCAGCAAAAGTTGAAATATTAGAAGTTATAAACTCTCATCACAAGTAATGTTAATTCCGTAATATAAATTTTATGAGTCGTTGAATTATAATGAAACAGTTTGCAGTAAAAGTAAATTTAAAATAAAAATTTTTACTTAAAAATTTTTAAATTTATTTTTATTGTAAATTGTCTAATTTTAATTTAACAATTTATAAAGCTGACATTGCAAGGCTACATCATACGTTAGCCTCCCCTCTTCCCAAGCATTATTGCCTTTCTTGGTTCTGGCTATCAGTGGGTTGCATTTAACCACACCTTGTGGTCCACTGACACACATGTACATACATACACACATACATATATACATATATATATATATATATATATATGCCAGATTGCATATGTACTGCAATGTTGATGGAGAAATCTAACATGTGATTTGTGGCCCTTTTGGAATTGATTTAATAAAAATAAATATATATTTTATGCTAGCTCTTCTATAGAATTGGATAGTTATATACATTTGCCCCTTTAATGGTAGTGTTAGTAATTTCTTGAAGAATTTTGTCACCTATTTGTTTCAACTATATATATATATTTGGGATGAATATATAATAACATAATCTTAAACTATAGCAAATTGATTCTATTTGTTTGACTTATTTAAGTTAAACAATATTAATATGGGAAGACTAACGTGTTTGCATATAAAACCTTGTTAGTTTATCCGTAATCTTGGTGGTTGTGCAAGCTAATGATCATAATTCTAAAATGCAAGTTGTAAAATGAAAAATATTCATAATTAGGAGAAATTTGATCTGCATAGAAGTAGAGATATGGTAGCAATCACAAGAGATTGACCCATTAATTTATTAAAATTTTATATATATTTTATTTGCACCCCAGGTTTTTTTTTAAATTATTTTATTAAATTTTTATCAAAAAATAGAATAAGAATAATGTGGTAATAGTGTTATTGTAATCAAGGATAGAGTCACGAATTGGTTAAGATAGACTTTAACTCAAGTAAGATTTTGATTTAAATTTTTTTTAATACTAATATCATATAACATTTTAGTCAAACTATTCATAATCCAGTTTAATATTCAATTTATAATTCAGGGGGAAAATTTTTTCTAACTTAATTGAATATCCAGTGAAAAAAAAACATTTCTAACTCCACTCTTATGGTACGAGGAAATCCACAACCTCTACTTTAGGGGTAAACACTAGGTGAAACTCACACTGTGTCTCTAATCGACCAAACATCACAGAGAGTAAACCAATCTAGGCAAGCCCTGACTGATCAGTTCAGCCGAAAAAACTGTTAGACAGCCCCCCACAATAAAGGGACGACCGCCTTCTGAAAAGGAGTCGAACTTAGGACCACATAATCTCAAGCCTTGCGGCACACTGCTCGAACTACATCGACTACTCCCAAAGGAGATTTCTAACTCCACTCTTAATTGTAATAAAATTGTTTTAATAAATGATAAATTAACTATTACGTCATATTATTCTAATTTAAAATTTAAAAATAAAATTATAGCAATATACCAGTACCAAAAATTGAATAATAGTGGGCTTCTCAACATAGATTTGTTTCCTCGTGAAAGCTGACTCTTGCGAAGCCTTCAAGTAGCTAAGATTACGACTCATGCTCATTATTACAACTCATCCACTCGTAAAATGTTCCAACAAGCACGGGCGGAGTCACGTTGGGGGTAAGGGGGACAAGTGACTCCCTCAAATTTTTAAATAAAATTATTAAAATGTCTTTCTTATTATTTTAATTTTATTTAAAAATTAAATTAATTAAAAATTAAGATATTTTAATTTTATTAAAAATTTAAAGTTAACTCAAAATTTTTTAATATAAGAAGTTTAAAAGAATCAAACTTGGTATTTTTTTGTGAAATGAAGTATATCTTTTAATACATTATTGCATATTTTTCTTTATATTATCAGTAAATTTAGCATATAACATAATAAATTCTATAGATAATAAAATTTAATAATAATTATATTTTTTGTAGTAAGGAATATCTCTAATAAACTTCAGGTGCTTGAACCATTAACTGTGAGAAATATATTCACTAGTTAATACTTAAGAATAATTTATTTTCTCTCTAAAAATAACATCGTTTTTCTCCTACTCTTAATTGAAAATTATTTTTATTTAGGTGTTCGGTGCCCCTCTTGGCGCTCGATGCCCCTGACGCCCGGTGCCCCTGGGTAAAAATTCTGACTCCGCCCCAGCCAACAAGCGCAGTAGTACCGATCGCAACTCTGGTGGTCCAACCATGTGTTCTCGATTCAGTAGCAGAAAGCTAATTGGAGGTTGAATATGACTCCTCCCTCCCTCACTCACAAGGCTATGTTTGGAAAATTGGAGTTAGATGTGGTTAGGTCTGTCTGTGGAGTTTGGTTGGCAGTTGGAGCCTTGCAGGGTGCATGGATACCTTTGGTCCCCCAACTTTTCGGGCAGTGCAGTACCCTGCCACAAACACATAAATAATTACATGTGCATATGTAAATACACCATTTATAGAAATAGAAACTGTTTAGAAACCAAAAATTAGAGAAAGTTGGGAAGTGTAAAGTACGCCAATCAAATTTTAGTATTCAGAGGGTCAAATTAAAGTTTACTTTCAGATCTCGATAGAACTAGGTTGAATGACTTGTTTTTTCATTGAATTGGATTAAATGGCCTATTGTAACGGTTTTAATTAAAAAAGTTATTAAAAAGTTGATAAAAATTAATAAAAATTAACAAAAATTTGTAAAAATTTATAAATTTTAAAATTTTAAAATATACGTACAAAAAAGGAAAATGACCAAAATTTTATAATTTTTTATAACTTTTGTTTTCTTGGTAAACCTTTGACCATCCAAACAGTCGGTGAATGGCATCATCAGGATTATGCTTTACTCACGTGGACTATTGATTGAAACTGGTTAAGGCTACCTCATGCGCACTCCATGAACAGCTTTAAAGCCAAGTAAAGACCTAAAAGATGGACCCCGAAAGGAGTAGTCGAGTTGGTTCAGATGATGGGCTGAAGTGCCTGGAACCAATAGGTCCTGGGTTCGACTTCTCTTGGGGACAGTCATTCCTCTAATTGTGAAGGGCCATCTAACATCCTTTTCGGATGAACCGGTCAATCAGGGCTTGCCTAAGTTAGTTTATCTCCTCGTGGTTCTTTGCCGGTTAGGGCCACGAGACGGGTTTCACCCAATGCGCACCCATGAGTAGCGGCTACGGGTTTCTTCCCAATCCTAGAAGACCTAAAAGATGGAGATGAGCATTCGCTTGAACCCCCAAAAAACGCACTCAAACTTAGGCTTGTCTTCTTTCCTCGTCTTCCACCTACCTTGTAGCAAACGAGTCACCCTGTGAAAAAAAAAGTTCGTATTCTTCCATCATTGATAAATAATTTGTTAGGCAATAATTAACATAATTATCACAAAAATACACAAATTTCAAAATTAACATATTAATTAAGTAATTGCTTCTTTCAATCGCTTTTATACGAAAAGTAGTTTATACGAAAGATAGTAAGACGAATTATAAAATGAACAACTACTTCTGGGGTCGCGGAGAAGTCCGCAGCTGCTACCCATGAATGTGCACTGGGTGAAGCTCGCCCCGTGGCCTAACCGGCAAAGAACCACGAGGAGGTAAACCAGCCTAGGCAAGTCCTGGCTAACCGGCTCAGCTGAGAAGGCTATTAGATGGCCCTCCACAATTAGAGGAAGGACTGCTCCCAAGAGGAGTCGAACTCAGAACCTATTGGTCTCAAGCCCTTCAGTCCGCCATCCAAACCAACTCGACTATCTCTTTCGGGGCTGAACAACTACTTATGTCTATAGATCGCGGGTAAATAGAAATTTTAATTTTAGTGTTAGATAAAATAAGTGACATTCCAAAAAAAGGAAAAAGAAATGAAAAGGAAGATTAACTATAAAACATATTGTTTTAATTTTGTAATAACCTAAATTTTATTTCTCTTTAAATAATTTATTTATACGTGGTTATCATATCTGTGATGATTAGTATAAATGGTGAATAGAAATTAAATAATCATATTATTGCATTCCTACTGTATTATATTATTTTTATATTAAATTCGTTTATAAAGTAAAATGTGCACCTATTATGATTTGATAGTTGTTACAACTATGTCAACTAATTCCACATGGAGATATATAGGTAGCATGAGCCTATGAAAAACTCTAATTAGTCTGGTCATTAACTAATATGCCATTTTAGTTTTGTTGTGGATGGTTTGTGTTAGAGATTTATTATGCAACGATATAAGTATGTGCAACTTCTACTTACTTGTCACGATGTGTGCTTGCACATTTTATAATACAAGTGACCTTTTGAGAGACGAGTCATCTAACAAATAATTAGACCTAAACTAGATTGGCCATTCTCACTTAGTAAAATTGGTGATTCAAGATGTGGGTCCTTCTGAGATTTTGGAGGCACTGTTATGGTTCACCAAAGGTTGTCTATTGTCGGCGTAACTTAATTAGGATTCTATTACACGTGGGTGGGGTTTACCCTTTGTTGTTTTAAACACAATGACCAAATTAAGTACTAAAATAAGGCGGTGCAAACATCACTCTCATTGTGAAATTAATGTGATTGCTTGTTGCACAGGTAAATGCGAAGGTTCCCCACTTTGCTCGTTGAAGAGCAGCCAATTTTATATATAAGGGTACTGACATAGGATTCTTCGAGAATTGAAGTCCTATGTACTTTGGAGCAAAGTTATTGCTAGACAAGAAAGTCGTTACAAAAGCAAATTTAAAGCAGTTATTCTAATCGATCCCAATTTGTTGAAGTTGTACTGTATGAGAAACCAAAAAATAAAAAACAAAGTAATTCGAAAGAAAATTTGTTAAAGTGCTCCTGAGACACCACATTTATTAAAGTGCTCCTGATAAGCCACATAGGATCCCATCAATACATAGCAGAGAAACAAAACAAGGGTTTGTTTGGACTTGAAGTGTATTAATTTTCATGTATGTTATTTTATAAATTAATTATTAACAATGGAAATTAAAAAACACTTGAGACCCGGAAAAATAATAATATTCACACATTTAATTTATCTTGAAACAAGAATGGAATTCTGGTTCTGTTTGGAACACTTTATTTTCTTCAAATCTCTATAAATCTTTTTAAAATTCAAATTTCTACTCACTGTATAAATTACAAGAAAATTTTTTATTCCTTTTATAAATTATGAGACGGCAACTTTTACAAATTTAAATAGATTTCAATAAATTTAAATAACTCCAAATACTCTCTTTACAAACTAATATTTTAAATTAAATTGTTGCCACCCAATAGGGGGGTTTGGTTTATCAAAAGAAAAAGAATAAAAAAAAAAACTCTAAATTTTTTTAATTTATAAAAGTTAATGACTCAAAAACCTCCTTAATTTGTTATTTCCATATTAAGCCTATCAATAGAACGGATCTGTATCTGATTTGGATCAAATCCGTCAGATTCAAATTCAATTATAATAGATCTGATTCAAATTCAAAAGTAATTAGATCGGATTTTTGTAATATCCAGTCAAATCCATATATCAGCAAATTCAATTTGTTTCTAAAAATTTATTTTTTTAAATCATCATTTCATAAATCCGTTTAGTAGGCAGTCAAACCACGTTGGATTTTGATATTGGAAACCAATATTTGAAACACGGGCTCTAGACTCAAAAGCGAATTCTGAAATGTGGTTTTAAATTTTTAACTCTGTTACGAATTAATTGAAGTTTATAAAATTTGCCTTCATTTCAAAATCAGCAATGCGTGACAAATTCTGAAAATTTATAAAAATTATTTATTTTTTATCTTACTATAGAAACTTATAATTTATTTTATTTTATCTTACTTTTTATCACTTCAAATATACTCTGTTCAAAATCATGTGAATGTATTGCCACATAACTTCAAAAAGAGCCTGTGAATATATATATATGTTGGGACTTATGGCTTATATGGAGAGGAACCAAGTGCTAGGAATGAGGAGGTGTATGCGAAGCGGAGCAGAGTAGAGCGAGGGAAGCGAAGGTTTGGGGGCTGCGGGGGGCAATGCCCTCGTGGTACGGTACAGTGTAATTAAGGATATTTTGAAAATTAGACCATATAATCCTATTATGAATAAGAATAAATCATATAACCTTATTAAGGTTATGAATAGAAGTGACTATAAATATTCTTTATGTAACCCTGTGATCAATAAAAAAAAACTCTCGTTCATACTCTCGTGAATATACTCGAATTTTGAAAAATTACGTAAATCTGTGTGTTGATCTCTTTACTGTTTTCTTCCATATATCGTGTGTGTGTGAATCGGTCTAACAATATATATATATATATATATATAAGCGGTGGTGTTTATCAAGTTGCAGTGGAGTTCGACACCTACACAAACGAATTAGATCCCAGCGTAAATCACACCACAATCGACGCAATAGGAAATAATTTTTTTATTTTGAAAATTCTTATTTTTTTACTTTTAAACATTTTGTTTTTAAAAGTTATAGATTTAACGGATCATCCACGTTCAAATTCATTAATTCTTAAATCTATCGAACTTAGATTCATTAAATTACAAATTTAATTGAACGAATTTAATTTAATATTATTAAATTTAATTCTAATCGAATTTAGGCGCCGCCCACTCTATTGACAGATCCCGCATGCGTTCCTCTATCAAGTAGTAATTATAAACCAGGGGTCTGGACTTTAAAGAAATAGAAGCAGTCAATAGGAGGGGGACGACTTCCAATACCATTGAATTGAGTGCACTGATAACTTGCTGACGGTAAAAAGTGTGCGCGCGCGCCGTGGGGTTTGGGGAAAAGAATACAGTTATGTTTGGGGTTAAATAAATTTATAAACATAAATTATAAAATAATAAAATTAAAATTTTTTATTTATTATACAAAATATAAAATATTAAATTTTATAATTTTGTATAATTATAAAATAAATTTGTCCAAGATGTTTTTTGGCTGTAAAAAGGAGAGAGAGTTTCAAAAAGAATCTGATTTATTAATTTTTGGTTTCCTCTTCATCTAATGCCACTTTTTAGCCAAATTTTTTTATTTATTTTTGATAAGTTCCAAACATATTATTCATATTTTAAATAAAATATATAAAAGTCAAAAAGAAATTCACATGCAAATAAAAATAAGTCAGATTTTCTAAAATAAGCCTTATTTTGATCCGTTTGGCGTAATATAAAATGTTGAAAATTTTTAAAAATTTTTAAAAATTTTTAAAAGTTATTTACTTTTTTATCTTACTACATGAATTAAGAACTCATAAATTATCTCACTTTTTGTCACTTTAAACACTCTCTTTATTTATAGGTGTTTTTTTTTTTTCACTTTTAATTATATATATAAGTGATTTTACCACGCTAACCCTCGTTATCCTTTGAGGTCAAGGATTTAGCAGATTACAGTAATGATGCGGGGGTATTACTTGATGGCGGAAGTCTGAAAGTTTAAAAGGTCATTTTCAGAAAAATTAAATAATCACCGAAATATGCTAATTGCATGGCTCGTGGCCAGTGGTCGCGGCTGACCGTTGGCCCCGGGCCCCACCCTGCTTCCTTTCCTTTTCAGATCTCCTCGCAAGGTCCACGGCAATCAAAGCAAACTGACCATAATGCCCCTTCATATTTCAAAATGGCAACACCAATCTCATTTTGAAGGATTTTTTGTCTGCATCGCTGCTAAAGGAATTCAAAGAAACCACCAATGGCACAATTTGGTGTTAAAAAATATATATATATAAAATTTTACAAATTTTTATAAATACAAATTATAAAATTTAAATTTTTTACTTACTATACAAAGAACGATAAATTAACTTTTACAAATTTATACACAGCTGCCGCTCCACATGGAAACCTTCATTTTGAATGTGTAATTATTAAAATATTTTTAGCATTTTAGTTTTATTAAAAATTTATTATTAACTTAAAATTAGAGTATTTAATCTTATTGAAATATTAAAATTAACTTAAATTTTTTTAATACCTAAATTTTTTAACATAAAAAGGTTTTATAAGAATTTAGTCCAGTATTGTGAAAATTTTATTCACCAGTTTAATATTTAAGAATAATTTTAGTTTTATCCTTCTCTACTATTTGAACCTTGATGTAACTCATTATTTTCTTTTTGAGTACTTAAATCTCATTTGGAGGGGTAAAAATCAGCGAAATACTACCAAAAGTTACTCTTTAAATGTTTGGTAAAGTATTAATTTTTACTATTTTTTCTACTTAGTTACAGTGATTGTTCAACTTAAAAATTATCGAAAGTTATTAAAAATTACTAAAAGTATCCAAAAAATGTCAAAATTTACTAAAAATTGCTAAAAATTTTTACTAAACATACAAAAATTTTAAAAAGTTGTTAAAAATTACTAATTGTTTCACCAAAATACCAAAAATTACAACTAATAACTTTTAGAAAAAAACCAAAAATTAATAAAATTTGTACTTTTAAACAGTACCTTGGTGCACTGTTTAACAAAAATTCTCTCTCTCTCTCTCTCTCTCTCTCTATATATATATATTTTTTTTTTCTTTTTCATTTTCATTTTGTTTACCATACACATACACCCACTGAAAATTTACTAGGACACTGCGCAGAAGCCTACTGGTATTATTATTTAAAGGGAGGAAGAGATAATGAGCCATTGGTGTGAATTTGTTGAGGCAAGGCCCAAAGTTTTATCAATTTCCTAGAATTTTTAGGCACTGCAATAAGTCCAACATTTCCACAAAAAGCCAAAGTAATTACACAATAAATTCAATGATTTGATTGCACACATCAAATATGAGGCTGAATTAGGAGTTTGAGCACTTGGGTAATATTTAGTTTGTTTAATAAGTGTTTTTTTTTTTTTGTTTTTTAAAGTGATAATTTTTACAGTTATTATATCATTATAGTAATTTTTTTTATAATATCGTACTATTCATATTTTTATTCTAAATTTGATCTTATTTTAATTTTTAAATCTCAAATTTGTTCTATTAAGTCACTTAATTCATAAATTAATTTTTTATTATTTATCTTATAATTTTTAAAAAACCTTTTCACTTAAAAATAACTAAATAAAGATAAAATATTTAATTAATAATCTAATAAATAATAAAATATTTATTACTTGAACGTTTAGGTTTTGTGTACTAATCTAGCGTATATATTTTTAAAATTTTAAAATATATAAATATTTTAATTTTTTTTTATAAGACCTTTGCCCTAAAATTTTTTGGCGCTTGATCATACTTTCATAATTGGAGATGTTAACTTTTAGGGTGTTCCGCGTTGTATGTAATTAAAAATTAAAGGATATATTATGAAAATTATTTTTTATTTTTATTTACATAATTTTTTTCTTTTCAACTTCACTCACTAAAAAAATAATTTTAATCTATACTTTTGTAAACTATATAAAATATAATTAAGAAAGATAAAATATTACATAAATAATATTTACTCTCTTTTTTTTACCCCTTATGAACCCCACGGATTTTGAAATTTCCAATGTCTAAAGGTATGTTTCGAGCGAAGATCGGATGAGAAAAAAGAAAAGGGCTAGAGATTTTTCTTTTGTTATTTAATTTGTGTTAGAAAATGTAAGAAAAAAGACATAGAATTTTGAAAAAATAAAAAAAATTAATTTATAAAATTAATTTATTAATAAATATATTTTTATTTTATTATATTTTTGAACCTATTCAAATAAAGACATGTTTACTTTCTTTATATATATATTTATATATATTTTATTTTCCACCACCAAATTTTCCCTCTAAAGTAATTGCAGTGGCAAGTTATTAATTACTACAAATTTTAATGAATTAAAGGATTAACAAAATAAAAGACAATTTTTTTTTTCACATGCTAACAAACTGTTTCAAATTTTAACCTATCATACTCGCGGGAAACGTTTAGAGTGACAAAAAAATAAGATAAAGTGAGATAATTGAAATAATTTGTAGGTTTATAATTCATGTAGTGAAATAAAAATTGAATAACTTTTAAATATTTTCAGACTTTTCCAAAATTTTCACTATTTACCAATGTGTCAAACGTATCCTTAACAACGACTCAGTAATCTTGTCATACACACAGTTCTAGAAGTATTCCTAACTAAATGCAAAATCAAAATTATGTAACTATCATCCTACTTACATTCTAGTTAATGAAGTGGCTGTTATCCTCTTTATATTAAGAGGGCATTTGGAGTGTCAAAAAAATCAAAAGTTAAATGCTAATGTGATGTAAAAGTGCAGCAAAAGCCACCAAGTTTGGGGTAGAGCCGGTAAAAAGGAACGTACTACAAAGGAAGATGCTCAAAAGATAGCATAGCGTAACCTTCTTTGGTCCCCTAATCACATTCCTAGACATAATTTCATCTTATGGTTTGCAATTAAATAATAACTTAACACCATCGACAAATTGTTAGCATAGGGATGAATGTTGTTCTCACTTGTATTTTTATATGGAATGCCTTGGAAAACATGGAGCATTTATTCTTTTTATGCCTCTTTTCAACCAAGTTAAGAGTAAAAGTGCTTTATCACAAAAGTTAAACAACCTGAAGTTATATAGACTTTAGGAAAATTCAGTGGGAAAAAGTCTTATCAACACTATTTGCAAATTAGCTTGGGTAGCTATGCTCTATCACTTTTGGAATGAATAAAATACAAGAATATTTAAGGGGCTATCTTCTTCAGTTGCTTCCATTCTTAAGCTTCCATTCTTAAGAATATCATGCATTATATTCGAATTAAGACTACTCAGATGCATACCATAAAAAATTCTAATATAGATACTAAATTTTGTCATAGTTAGGAGATCTTATTTTGTAATTAATATTAGGATTGAACTAATTGCGAGATCTTCTTTTGTAACTAATTTCTTGGATATATAGGGGAATACTTTTAAGATGATGTAAATACTCTTCCATTAATCCAAATTACACTTAATTATCGAAAAATATGTTATGTAAAAGTGACACGTGGTAAAATTTGATTAGAAGAATTTGAAAAATTTTGAAATTTTTTAGAATTTTTTTGGAGAAATTTGGGACACCAAACGACCCCAAAAAATTAAGAGATACAAAATTTTAATAAAAAAAAAAGTTCCGGGCTTCTTTCTTTTGTCTTTTTGGTCTTTTACGTTACTACCCCTTATTCCTCTATTTATGGAAATTTCCCAGATATTCTCAATATCTGTTGGATGATGGGTCACCCTTTTGCAGTTAAATTTTCCAGAAATGCTTTGACGATAAGCATTTCTGCGCCTAGAAACACCGCTCTCGATTTGGTTGTAGGAACTAGGAAATAATATACAGCTAACGAAGCAAGGGCATTTAAGTCAATTCAGCCTCACTATTGTTTACAAATAAGTATTCAAACTTTAATTTTTTAAACAAATAAGTATTCAAACTTTAATTCTTTACCCAATATCATTCTCAGGGTCATGGGACTCGTTTGGCACAATGTAAAAAAATATTAAAAATTTTAAAAAATTATTTATTTTTATCTCCTTATATTAATTATATACTTATCAATTATCCCACTTCCTCCGACTTTTTACACAGTAAAAGCTTCCATGATTTAGTCCACAGAAGCTTCTCTTTCAAATCCATTTTTTAATGCCTTTTTTTTTCTTAATTGTAAAAAATAAAATATTGTCATCTCCTCTTTCAAAGAGCAACGTTGCAGACAGAGAGAGAGAGAGAGAGAGAAACAGAGTCTACAGAGAGAGAGAGGGCGAGAGAGAAAGAGAGAGAGCCATAGACCTCTTCAGATCTGCTGGTTTTATCGTTTCCTCAATTTCACATTCAGTCACAAGGGTTTGATCATGTGAAAAGCTCTGAAAGACTCGATCTTTCACCGCCGGTTCGACTCGCGCTGATTGACTACTGTGTCAACCCTCGGTCCCTGTCTTGCTGTCGCTCCGTGCCTCAGTGCCTGTTGTGTTTGCATTTTGCTAAAACTTGATGATCTGTGACACGCAATGGTGATTTTCCGGTAGTCGCCGGCGATGAGCCCCTAGCTGTCCGCCTGAAGTCCGGCGGCCGGAATTTTGGAAGAAGATGGAGAACTGAGTCTTAAACGACAAGATGTTCAAGTCGGCGCGATGGAGGAACGAGAAGAAGAGCAAGATCAAAGCTGTTTTCAAATTACAGTTTCATGCCACTCGGGTAACTTCAATTTAAAATGTTGCCTAAATCCAATTTTTTGTTTTTTTTTAATGTTTGGCTCACTGAAAAACATTGAAAACTTTTATCTCTGAAAATCTCTAAAAATTATTCACTTTTAGTCTCAATTATGAACACACTAATTATCTCAATTTTTGTCGCTCCAAATGCTACCTTTGTTAATGTATGCATATATATTGCAGTCGTCTTGTATATTTATACCTTCGGATAATCAATCAAAAAGCTATAGTTAGAGCTGAAATTCTTAGAAATGGTTTTTTTTTTTTAATTTACAATTCAAAAAATGAAACTGGTGGCTTTGAATGTAGTATGCAGTATTCAAGGCAATGTGATTTGAAAATTGGAACATAGACCCTGTTTGTTTCTTGAGTAAAAAGGGTGTGAAAAAAGTGAAATAGAATTTTGATATTGCGTTTATGACTTTTACTTCTGAATTCCAAGTATTGCCAGGCAGTTGTATCATGTTTGGAGTTGTATAAATTTATAAAAATTAGTGTCTTGTAGTAAAAAATTTAAATTTTACAGTCTCCTAATTCATGTTTATAGAGATTTGAAGAGTTTTTTTTTTTAACTCCAAACAGTGCCATTATTAGGCCCAGTGAAGGGGAAATTCTGTTCCTTTGGGTTTTATACTGAAATTGAAGATTCATGCCTATTATTTTCTTTTGTGTTCTTACATTTTCTTGGTAAACAAACAGTTTATTCGGGGATCGCGGTTTTTTGAGTATACAGGTGGCCCAGTTGGGAGGAGGGGATTCGTTGATGATATCCTTGGTTCCTGTGGACGTTGGAAAGCCAACTGTGAGATTGGAGAAAGCTGCAATTCGAGATGGAAGCTGTAACTGGGAAAATCCAGTCTACGAAACTGTGAAGTTCTTTCGGGAGCCAAAGACTGGGAAGATTCATGAGAAAATCTACAACTTTGTTCTATCAACTGTATGAAATGTTTCAAAATCTAAGAAATTCTACTCTCTGCTCTTTTACAGTGCGGCTTATTTGTGTGGTTTCATGTAAAACTTTCTTGGGTTCTTGTAGGGATCATCAAAAGCTGGTCTTATTGGAGAAGTTTCAATTGACCTTGCCAGCTATGCTCTGTCCACTAAGCATTCTTCTCTGTCCCTTCCCCTAAATAATTCACAATGTGATGCTGTTTTGCATGTTTGTTCTCTTCTCTCTCACTACATTTATGTTTGTCACAAGTACTACAGCGCTTTCAAATTCAAATATACAGTCCTTGGGCGGCCTTTGCTTTCCAATTGGGTTACTGTTCAGAGTGCAATTCTTTTAATAATATATATATATATATATATTTAATTTAAGTGCATTTATTGAAGGCTCAGAGCTCCCTTATATGTGCAGTTTTTTATTTTTTATTTTTTTGAAATAGGTTTCAATTCAAAGGGTGCTGGAAAATATTGATCAAAGGTGAACGTAAATCAAAACATTATTTATTCGAATATTTCATTTTTATAACAACTTGATTTTGACTCTGTAATTGTACTTCTTTCCAGTGAGGCTGAGGAAAGTGAAAGTGCAGAAAATAATTCCAAAGGCCAAACCTTGAGGACACAATTAAGCATCAGTGACACAGGTGGAAGCATCAAAAGCAATTCTGCTGAAGTAAGGTCTCATCCCATCTAGCCAAAGACTTTATTGATCCACATACTTAGTTTCATTACCCATGGTTCTCAGTTGGAGATCATTGCAAACTCACGTATATGATTTTTTCATAAATGCTTTAGTTTTCTAGCCGTGACACTTTATTTTATTATCAGAGTTCATTAGGATGCATTCTTCATTTATTTATTTATTTATTTTTTTTTTTATTTTTTGTGCTTTTGTTCATTATTACAGGATAGGCCCTTCAATAAGAGGATTTCACATATTGTCGCGTTGAATGGGAACCACCAGGCATCTAGCGGCTCTGATGTTACAATGTCGAGTTCTGAGAGCAGCTCTGGTCTGAACACCCCTAGAGAATTGGGAGCCGGGAGTAATAATGTCTACCAGGATCCTACAAGCTTCCTTTCATCTGTGAATCACAATTCCGTTCTTCAGAAATCAATCTCTGATGTGTCTACAACAGTCCCTGAAGAGCACCATACCTCACAATGGGAATGGTTAGGAGGTTCTGCTCCTGAAGCAAGCACGGATGATTCATTTAGCAGTCCTAGAGTTGCTCTTTCACAAGAGAAGTCTGAAGAGGCTTCCGATCTTGTGATTGAAAAGCTCAAAACTGAACTTGCTGCTTTGTCTAGGCAAGCAGAAGTGTCAGAGTTGGAGCTGCAGACTCTGAGAAAGCAAATTGTGAAGGAGGGCAAAAGAGGACAGGACCTCTTGAGGGAAGTTGTTGTTCTGAAAGAGGAGAGAGATGCACTCAAGGAGGAATGCGAACAACTCAAGGCCTTCCAGAAACGTATGGATGAGGCGAAAATTAAAAAAAAGTTGCAGTTCGAGGGAGGGGATCCCCGTGCTCTACTTGAGGAACTCAGACAAGAACTAAATTATGAGAAGGACATTAATGCCAATATTCGGTTACAACTTCAGAAGACGCAAGAATCAAACTCAGAGTTGATTCTGGCTGTGCGTGACCTGGATGAAATGCTTGAGCAGAAAAATCGGGAAGCAGCTAACATTTCCAACGGAGCTGCAACTAGTGAGAATGCTGAAGAGTTGCAGGAAAATAAGTCCAAATATGAAATGGAGGATGATGAGGAGCAAAAAGCCCTGGAAGAGCTTGTTAAGGAACATGGTGACTCCGAGGAAGAACACATTCTCGAGCAAAAGATCACGGACCTTTATAGTGAATTAGAGATCTACAGGAGAGATAAAGATGAGCTAGAGGTACAACTGGAGCAGCTTGCCCTTGACTATGAGATCTTGAGGCAGGAAAACCACGATCTTTCATATAAGCTGGAGCAAAGTCAAATTCAGGAACAACTGAAGATGCAGTATGAGTGTTCATCTTCCTATGCAAGTATAAGCGAGCTTGAAACCCAGATTGAGAACTTGGAACGTGAACTTGAAAGGCAGTCAAATGAATTTTCCGACTCGTTAGTCACCATAACTAAACTTGAAACCCATGTCAAGAATTTGGAGGAAGAACTGGAGAAGCAGGCAGAAGGATTTGAAGCTGATTTGGAGATTCTTACTTGTGCCAAAGTGGAGCAGGAGAAGAGAGCCATACGAGCAGAGGAAGCCTCGACAAAGATGCGATGGCAAAACGCTAATGCAGTAGAGAGGCTTCAGAAGGAATTTGGAAGGCTTTCGGTTCAGATGGCATCCACTTTTGAAGCAAATGAGAAACTGGCTAAAAAAGCACTGACAGAAGCCAGTGAACTCCGTTTACAGAAAAGTTATCTTGAACAATTGCTTCAGAAAGCTAAGGAAGATCTCCAATCAGTTCAGGACCAATATGAAGCAAAACTGTGCAAGCTTTCCAGCCAAATAAGCTTAATGGATGATCAAACACAACGGATGCGGTCAGAAATTGAAGATAAGTCCAAACGGCTTGAAGATGGGGAAGAAAGTTGCGGGATTCTCTCACAGGAGATACTAATGCTCAGAGCAGAGATTGAAAGGCTCAACACGGAGAATAATGATCTTTTCAGTGAAGCAGAACAGAGAAAAGCTTTGAAAGCTGAGCTAGAACAAATGGATACACTGATGAAGGAAACTGAAATGCTGCTACAAAGAGGAAATGTGGAGAGGAATGAGATGGAAAGCACAATTGCTTCGTTGAGGAATGAAGCAGAGAAGTCAATGGCAGAACTAAATGTTCTGAGGAGCCTGAAGGATGAGAAAGAATCAATAATTGGAAATCAGCAGTTGGAGTTGGAGACTCTCAAATCACAGTATAATGAATTGAAACATGCCATGTCTGAGGATGAATTTGAGAAAGAGAAACTAAGGAAGCAGGTATTTCAGTTAAAAAGCGACCTACAGAAAAAAGAGGATGCATTCAGCAGTTTAGAGAGGAGACTTAGCTCTAAAGAGATTGAGAATCTGAAGGACAAAATGAAACTGCTTGAGGTAAATTTGCAACTTCATTTTCAATACTACATATCTTAAGTTTTTTAACATCACTAATTCATTTTAAAAATAATTCAAATATGACGTATGTTTTAGTCCTCTTGAAAATGTTTGCTCGATTTATTAATCCCAATAATATCTGCAGAAAACATATTGGTACATTGTGATACCGACAATAACCGAATGTTTTCCATCACCAGGATCAGATCAAGCAAAAAGTAGCTGCACTCGAAACTTCAACGAATTCATATTTAGAAAAGGAGAAAGACCTTCGGAATAAAATTGAAGAGTTAGAAAGAAGTTTTGAAGAACTTAGTCAAAAAAGTGCCAGTTTTTATGAACATGGAGCCGAAAAGGTTTGCATCTTCATCATTGTATGACGGAATCATGCATTTGCTAATATAACAGCATAGTCAATTTGGATTGTCAGGGTTGATCAATATTAGTTTATTATCAGCATCATGAAATTTTTTTTTTTTTCATCTTTTATTTTTATGGTTAAGCAATGATTCATCTTGGATGCAGATAGCTAAAGATTCTGAGGACATTGCATCACATGGCAGTACACATGAAGAAGTGAAAAATATAGCTGAAAATATCAGAACAACGGCATTCATATCCAACGAAAATGGATCTGCAATGCCCTTCATGGGAAGGTATTTTCCTTCATCACGAGGAAAATTCTTTTTTACTTTTGAGCCAGTACTTACCTACCTTGACTCCCAATCCCTTTTTAATCAACTTATCGATTTATTTTCTTAATCCTTGCAGCGATAATGAAATTTCATCAGAGGGGGAGATTGAAGCCTCTGTTTTGAATGATAGAGATCGAGGGAACCTCGAAAAATTATTAAATGAAATGGCATTATTGAGAGAAAGGAATAAATCAATGGAAGATGAACTTAAAGAAATGCAAGAGAGATATTCAGAGATAAGTCTTAGATTTGCAGAGGTAGAAGGTGAGAGGCAACAGCTCATAATGAGAGTACGCAACCTTAAGCATGCCAAAAAGAGCTAAAGACAATTTCCTACAAAACTGGAAATTAGGCCATGCGTAAGATAAAGCAGCCAGCTGCCTTTGCCCTGAAATTCAGGTGTGACAGTTCCATCTGAATCTTGTCAAGAATAATATAGTGTGTATATTGGTATTACTTTTTTTTTTTTTTTTTACCCTCCCTTCTTCCGGAGTTTTTGTTTTCCCCATTGGATAAAGTATAAAATTTCAAAAATGGTTTTCCCCATGTAGGTAGCTGTGCCTTAGCCACTATATATATATATATATATATATTCTTCTGTGTCTAATCCCTTTTCTTTTTTGTAATCTCAAACTCCTATCATTTATATATGCATTCTTTCAATTTATATTTGTTGAAAGTTATACAAATTGTCATTTCTTTTTTATGCATTTTTGTTAAAATATATTCTATATATTATTAGGATATTTCGTGCTCAGTTTAGTAAATTAAGTTATCCTTTTCATTATAAGATTAGGATTCTTATTTTAGTTTCCTAATTCTAGTTCTAGCTTTTGCCTATATAAAGGCCTCTTGTACAGATAACATACACAATATACAGAATACATATTTTTATTTTTTCTACATGGTATCAGAGCTTATGGTTTTTGATCCTGGTAGCTTAGGCACCCAGCGATCCCATCTTTGGCTGTCGGTGTTGCCCTTCTTGCCATCACAGTCGCCTCTGCTGCTACTTTACCCAGTTTCATATTACTTCCGGCGTAAATTTCTTCCAGCGTTATACCTTTGTCCAGTTTTTTTGGAATTGCGCCCTTGTCTGATTCTAAATACCCTTGTCCAGTTTCTGGCATTACGCCTCTGTCTCGTTCCTGGCGTTGCGCCTCTGTCTGAGTCTCGATCGCCTCGGATTGAGTTCTTCTACTCTGCAACAAACAATAAAATGTTTGGGAAAGCACACACTATTGGATACTTAGCACTGAGGCTGAGTATCGTGCTCTTGCCGCTGCGACTTCTAAGCTTTTATAGTTACGGTTACTCTTTCAGAATATTGGTGTTTCTTAGCCTTCCAGTACTCCTATTCATTGTGATAGCCGCAGTGCTATTGCTATTGCTCATAATAATGTCTGTCATGAACGTACCAAGCATATTGAAATTGACTGCTATTTTATTCGTCATCACTTACGGGAAGGTGTTCTTCGACTTGTTCCAATTGAGTCTCGTGAACAGTTGGCCGATATTCTTCCTAAAGCTTTATCACCAGGCAGTTTTCAATCACTTATTTCCAAACTCAAGCTGGTCTCTGTCTTACCATCTTGAGTTTGCGGGAGGATGTTAAAATATATTCTATATATTATTAGGATATTTCGTGCTCAGTTTAGTAAATTAAGTTTTCCTTTTCATTATAGGATTAGGATTCTTATTTTAGTTTCCTAGTTTTCCTTTACATTATAAGATTAGGATTCTTATTTTAGTTTCCTAATTCTAGTTCTAGATTTTGCCTATATAAAGGCTTCTTATACAGATAACATACATAATATACAGAATACATATTTTTATTTTTTCTACAATTTTTATTTATGTATGCAAATTTTCATATATATATATATATATATATATGTGTGTGTGTGTGTGTGCGTGCGCGCGCGCATTCTTTGAAAGTTGTACAATTTTTCATTTATATATGCATTCTTTCAATGTATACTCTAGAGAACTATTTTCATCTACAATATGTTAAAATGGATAATGTAATACATGAGACTCCTCCATTGTAAGGTTTAAGGGGGGTCAAATGTACCTGGGACTCTTAGATCGTGACGGAACAACATTCCTGTTGCTTTCTTGATGATAATTTTGTTTCCATAATTCATTTTCTTAGTCACATTTGTAAGCATAAGTGCTGCAATCCAACCACAAAATTCTTCGAGCCTTTACAGGTTTTTTTCCAAGAGATTGGTGTCCTTTGCTAAGAAACACAGAGACCGATTAGAAACATTGGTATGACATGATACTGATGTGTTAATTAAGCGATTTTCAAAAAATGTAGGATATAACACTATGAGGACTCAATAAAATATATATTTATATATTTTTTTATATGTTTGGATAATAATATTTTATTTAAATGCAATATAAATAATGCAATAGAACTCTAATTAAAATTAAAAACAATATATTTCATGTATTAAAATTCAATAAAGAAGTCACAATACAATGATTACATTGCATAAAAAATCAACCTGAAATATATTCCATATCTTTAAAGTTAAAAAAATATTATTAAAAAATTAATCTTTTTAAGATGAGTCTAGCATATATCCAAAAAGAGTCTGTGGCGCGTTCAAAAGTAGTTCACGTCGTGTCCAAAATGAGTACACATTGTGCGCAAAATGAGTTTATGGCATGTCTACTACATATTTGAGTTTTGGTCGAGTTTGACTAGTAGATGACGATGACACATCTGTGTTTCCTAACCCTTACGAGGCAAAAAAAGGATGTTAATATGAAACTAAGCTATTTCTCACTCTTCTCCACCCTATACATGTAATCTTCCGACTGTTCTTGCGATTGAATTCATCATTCAAATTTAACGTTTGATCAATCCATAGACTGTTACAAGGGCCATAACAAGGGAATGATCTGTTTGGGGTTCCACCACTAAAGTTAACACATCATCTCCCAACAGAAAACCTGAAGATAATTGCTTTTGTCTCACCTGCACAACCCCAAATCACAAAGAGCACTATTATTCTCATTTCATAAAAATGCAGTCCAGTCTAATGGAATACCATATACATATACATATATATAAATACACAAGAGGCATAAATTTGAACAAACCTCTGCCACCACTCTGTCCTCAGAGTCAGTAATCTTAAATGCTGATTTCCCATCCAATCCCACCATCCTGTAGCAGCTAGCTTTAGCTTTATTATTACATCCCAAAGTGACAAAATAAACCTTTCTCCTACTGAGAATATTGCAGTTTCTTCTTACTTGAAACCAAGGTCCCTCCAGATTCATCTCAGAACCACTCCATTTATAGCCATCCCAATGTCCCCAAAATCCTAGTCTCTGCAAAAATAAAATGGAAACAAATAAAAGGAAGTTGAAAACTTTTGGAGTTTTTTGAAGTTTTTTAAGAAAATTTGAAGCTCCAAACATAGTTATAGATGTGCAGTGGCGGATTTAGGAGGGAGGGGGGCCGTTTGCCCCGAGTTTTGGAAAATTGTTAGGAGGTCATTTTAATAAAAAAAATTTTGATTACCCCTTAAAGCTTACCCCTGAAATTCTTTTTCAAAACCCCAAATAGCCATCCCTTGCCATTATTTTTTCAACTTCGCCCTCCAAACATCAAATCCTGAATCCGTCAATGTTGATATGCCACTTATCAGTAAATGCTTCGTACCTTTCTTTGCACAGAAAAGATAACTTTGCCTCTGAGATCCATGAGATGGACTTCATTGATTCTCTTTTCTCCATAGTTATCAACGCGATAGACAACTTCACCCTTTGAATCAAAGACTGTCCAGCCATTGCCATGGAACACTAGTGATTTCATCCACAGGGTGAATGTCTCTCTTGTTGAAGTCATGTAAGTAGGGCTAGAAGGTCTCTGAGGGTAGACCTTACCAGCCATTAATGGAGAGAGCTTGCAAAGTTGGGTTTTCGAGTAAAAACCTCTGAAACATCTTATATATATTCTACAAGATTGGTATGAGATCTCCAACGATCCAGACAATCGGAAATTTCATAGCCCATCCCTCTAGACCATTTCCTTGTCGTTAGCCTGATCACAACAAATCCTACAGCTACACAAAATGGGCACTTTATGTCCTTTTCAAGGGAATTTGGCACGTTTAAGGTACGTAGAATCCATATACGTGTATATTCCTAATCCGTATGTATAGTTTATATGTTAATGCAGTGATCTGTTTGAAACTTTGAATAGCCTGCATAATTTCTTTCTGCTAACAACCCCACCCTCTATTTTTTGACTACTACGTCATAACACCCTTCAATAATTTAGCTCGCACAAATAAACAAGCTTGGAGGCTTTTGAAGTCTTTATTCTATGTTGGTGTTTGTTGCTTTCATCAGAAGGGGAAAATGCATAAGTTATTAATTAAAAAGGTAACGTGCAAAAACCATCCCTACACTTTATATTCAGTTTCATTTTGATCCCAATGGTTTCAATTGGGACGGTCAAATCCCTACACTTTCGGTCAAACAACAATCAGGTCTCTCCGTCTGTTTCTCATTACACATCAGATGGTTCACGTAGCAAAGTGATGACATGGAGACATTTCACAAGATAGTCGTGACAAAGTGATAACGTGGAGACTGTCCGTTTTATGTCAGATTGCTAATTGTCCACGTGACAGAGTAATGACGTGACACTCTCAGATGAAGTGGGGACTGTCTGTTTGCCATATGTCAGACGCTCATTCGTCCACGTGTGTTGACGTTGGCTGATGTGAGTTATTGTCATGGAGTAGCTTCACTTAAAAAAAAAAATAAAATAAACCATTACAAATTATGCTACCCCCAAGAATCGAACCATGCAAAAATCTTAACAATAAGGAACCAACAATGAAATCAACTCACCATGGGCTTAGTTTGTGTAAAATTCTCAGATAAAATTTATATATATTAAAAAGGTGAAGTAGATTCTCCCTCATTATAATATTTATATATATTTATACTATTTATATATTTTTATTTATGAATAAATGTTTACATATTTATATAATATATATTTTTATATTATTAAATAATGAGGGAGAATATATAATTATATTTATATAATATATATTAAAATATATAATATTTGTATATATTTATATAAATATTTATATAGAAGATGTGCGAGAATCTAATTCAACTTTTGAATATATACAAATATTATCTAAGAACCTTATGTAGACCAGTTCCTTGGTGAGTTGATTTTGTTGTTAGCTCCCTATCCTTAAGGTTCTTAGTTCAATTCCAAATGGTAGCATAATTTGTAATATTTTGTTTTCTTTTTTAAAGTGAATCTACTCTATAGCAAAAATCAACACTAGCACATGTAGACAAGTGAGCGTTTGACACATGGTGAACAGTCTTTACGTCATCACTCTACCACGTGGACCGTTTTGCAAAAATAACGATTTTAGCTTCGCCTTAACGATAGTTTGTAACGGGTAACAAACGGAGAAATCTGATTGTTGCTTGACTGAAAGTGGAGTAGTTTTCCAGATTATTTATTTCTTAGTTTGCATTTGGAGTGCTAAATTTGGCCCAAGAAAGTCTCAAACTCTCTCCAAAATTTTTTAATTTTTTTCAACTTTCTTCGCATTAAAAATTTCTAACTTTTTTCAACTTTTACCAATTTTTTCTAATTTTTACTAACTTTTTTTTTCAATTGTTTCTAACTTTTACCAAATTTTCCATACTTTTTGAGATCACTAAGCATTTAATAATCTAAAAATTTCCTACCTTTTATTTTTTTGGCCTAAATTTGACACTCCAAATAGCGACTTAGTTAATGTAGCAGCCAAACTAGTTTTGTTGTAAGGCCCCTTAAGAAATAATGTTATTAGATTATTGGACTTCTGATCATCATCAGCTAGGATTATAAGCTTAAATATTGTTATAAATTAATATTGCTTTCGATCAAAAAAATTCAAGACTCACCCTTAATCGGTAAAAATGCAAGTCGGGCATGTGTGACATTAACTTTGGTTGGAAATTATTAAATTTAAATTTAACCATCCACATATATTTTTATTTTTATTAAACAAATATAAATATATCTAAACTATTTAATTTTAATTTAATAATTCCTGATTTCAATGTCATGCCTCCCCCTCTCCCAATAGAATGCAGCAGTTAGCCACCTAGCCAATCAGCTGCATAATTGGGTCCAGAACAGCACGCCTTGTTGCCTCATCTCTGCGGTGCATCCAGTTCAAGCCGAGCTGGCCATTGTATGCCAACCACATATACACACTATGGAGCCAAGGACAAGGGTCATGTGTATTCCCTGATGACTTCTATGATTTTTTTTTTGGGGGGGGGGGGGGGGGATAGCTGACTTAGGCCTGGGTTGGGTACGAAAATTTAATTTTTAATTTTTTAAACTTTTTTTATTTTATATGATTTTTTTCATTAAAAAATTTATTTGGATAAAAAAATATCCGTTTAAAAAAAACGAAAAAGTTTTTGTCTTCATTTTTCTTTTTTTTTTTTTTAGCTTTTAATCATACGGATGTGAATTTTTTCAATTTTTTTTATAAATACAATTAACATGCCTAAAAAATTTTAAAAATAAAATTAAATTTTGATAAAAAAAGTCATATAAGATTAAAAAAAATTAAAACAAAGAGTAAATTGATTTTTAGTAACCAAACACAACCTTACTTGTAGGTATATCAATGGAACGGATATAAAACGATACTTGACTCAACTGACCGGACCAAACTCGTCAAAAATAAGAGCTCGATTGGATGCAACTAAAATCTGAGGGATAATTTATGAAGAGTATATAAGATAGTAAAGGAGCATTATTTATGGAAGGTGGGCCTACATTGATGTGATATTTATAAAATGGATGATAAATAGTACTTGGTTTGGATGGTTTTCCAAAATAAGTGTATAAGAATTGGTGTACGATGTAAAAAATTATCAAATGACTCTTTTACTCTTGTGCAGTCCCAAAATTAATTATATATTTATGTTAATTATATAATGTAAAAACCAACTAGTACAAATTAATTTTAGACAAATTAATTATAAATAAATTATGTTATTAATAATATATTTTTTAATCACACGACCTCCTATTTGGAAAAAAATTATATTTTTTTTATTTTTATTAATATAATTTTTTAATACATTTTTCCATTAGAAAAAAATAAGAATTTATTTCTAGTATATAAAATACATTTAATAGGTGAGAAGGGAAGGGGGATGAGAAGGGGCAAAATGGACCAATTTACTCCATGATAAGGGGGATAATTTTTGGAGAGCTCAAACCCTCTTTAAAAATAATATACCTTCTTCAAACATTAAGGAAGCTGGATGATTTTTAGAGAGGGGAAATTTTGATTTCCAAACCACGCAAAAATCATCACATCAAAACTTATGTAGGAGTATTATTTATGGAGGTCATCTTTTGCAGCATCCAATCGGGCCCTAAGTTGAAAAATATCCCAATAGGATTATGACGGGTCTGTAATTGAATTTAATATCCGTGAAGGTTTGGGGTTCGTCAGTAGGATACCTAATACTTAGCACCCGTTTAATATAATATAATACATATATATTTAAACAATTACAGTTTTGTTTCTAAAATAAAAATAGTTAAATTCTTTGGTATATGACTATTGATTGTAGATTATTGTCAGGTGGTTCACATTTTAAAGTGATAATTAAATGATAATTTTGTAAAATCGTTTGAATATATAAGTAGTGATTGAATTTATATGTATTATATTCTTTGTAGTTTATTTGAATGGGATTTTTTCTTAATTTTTGCTTAATATGGAGAATAATAAAAATATTGATTAAAAAAATCCACATATATATTTATAAATATATTTGCTGAACATTCTAGTGAATACATTAATTGTTTTAAAAAATTCAATTTATAAACATATATTTAGCGAGTTTTTTTAAGCATGTATTTAATGGGTAGGACGAATTTGGAACAGAATGGATTTAGGATGATTATGGATAGAAAAAAAATAAATGAATTTGGATAGTCACGTATTTAGACTGAGTTTGGTTCTATTTACTAGATGTATATCTAACCAGATATTCCTGATTAATATATGGATAGCGCTGTTTTAAAATACCGCCATAGCCAATATTACTGGCGTCTGTTTCAACAATCTTGAACCACATATGATTCAGAAGATTGAGACAATGTAAATTTTTAACTTTTGCCTTTATTTTCTGAACAATTTTTTTTGTATATTCAGCAATCTAATGACTGTTAGCATGACTCTTAGATAGTCTACTATAAAGGATAGCAGCATCAGAAGTCAAATCCTTATAATAATTCGAAACATAATACAAACTACCTAGAAATCTTTGTAATTGCTTATAGTAAGTTATTTTGTCTGTAAATTTGAAAGCAAATTCAATGCTTCAATGAGAATAATTTGTCTTTCTTGAATCGTATGACCCAGAAAATGAATTGTTGTTTGAAAAAACTTCATTTTTGGATAAGATATGACTAACCTATTATGTTTAATAATATCCTTAAAAAATTTTCAAATGTTTATAATGCTCTTCAAAGGATTTTGAAAATACTAAAATATCATCAATATATACCAAAATAAATTTAGTATATAAGTTGAAAATATTATTCATAATATTCTAAAATTTAGAGGGGACATTTTTTAAACCGAATGGCTCAATACTAGGATTAACAAGTTAGAATCTAATTTTAATTCTCAGCCTAACGAACCATCTTACTTAATTAATAGGATTAAGTAGATAACCATTCAAAAATGGTATGTTAAAATTAAATTTGTTATTAATAACGAATATGTAATTGATTATCTTACTGTCTTAATAAATAGTGGCGCAGATATGAACTGTATAAATGAAGGATTAATTCCTATTTACTATTTTAAAAAAACAGTTCAAACTCTTTCTTCTGCTAGTACTGATAAATTGCATGTTAATTATAAATTATCTAACACTTATATATGTGTGAATGATATATGCATTCCTATAGCATTTTTATTGATTAAAAATCTTTCACAGCATGTTATATTGACATCCCGTTCTTAAGAACTATTATACCAATTACTCACATTAATTCTTTAGGAATTTCTTGTTATAAAAATAAAAATATTACTTTTCAATTCATAACTGATCCTCAGACTTTGCTTCTTAATGTAGTAAAATAGGTTTTGTTAAAAGAAAAACAAATAAGTTTTTTTTTTTAAAAAAGAAATTTCTTTTTTGGATATCGAGAAGAAGTTACAAGAATCGTTTTATAGAGAAAAGATTTTGCAAATTGAACAACAATTTCAAAAAGAAATTTGTTTTGATATCTCAAATGCTTTTTAGAATAGAAAACAGCATGTTGTAACTCTTCCCTACAAAGATAATTTTGATGAGAAAAATATTTCTACAAAAGCTCGACCTTATTAAATGAATTAGGAATATCTTGATCTTTGCAAAAAAGAAATTGATTTTCTACTTGCTAAAGGACTCACAAGACCCTCACACTCTCGATGGAGTTATATTTTTAGAATAGAAAACAGCATGTTGTAACTCTTCTCTACAAAGATAATTTTGATGAGAAAAATATTTCTATAAAAGCTTGACTTTATCAAATGAATTAAGAATATTTTGATCTTTGCAAAAAAGAAATTAATTCTCTACTTGCTAAATGACTCACGAGACCCTCACATTCTCCATGAAGTTGTACTGCTTTTTATGTTAACAATGTAACTAAAAAGGAGCGTAGTGTTCCTTAATTAGTTATAAATTATAAACTTTTAAATAAGGTCTTAAGATGGCTTCAATATCCAATTCTAAATAAAAAGAATTTTCTTTCGTGCTTTAACAATGCAATTATTTTTTCAGAATTTGATTTAAAATCCTCCCTCTCTCCCATTAGAACGCAGCAGCTAGCCACCTAGCCAATCGGCTGCATAATTGGGTCCAGAGCAGCACGCCTTGTAGCCTCACCTCTGCAGTGCATCCAGTTCAAGCTGAGCTAGCCATTATATGCCAACCACATATATACGCTATGGAACCAAGGATAAGGGGCCGATTGGATGCAACGAAATATGACCTCCATAAATAATACACCCTTATAAGTTTTGATGTGATGTTTTTTGCTTGGCTTGGGAAGCAAAATTTATTCTCTCTAAAAATTATCCTCCCTTCTTAATCTTGGAAGAAGGTGTGTTATTTTTGGAGAGGGTTTGAGCTCTCCAAAAATTATCCCCCCTTATATGGACTAAATTGGACCATTATGCCCCTTATCATCCCCCTTCTCACCTACAAAATGTATTTTATATTAGAAATAAATTCTTTTTTTTTCTAATGGAAAAATGTATTAAAAAATTATATTAATAAAATAAAAAAATATAATTTTTTCCAAATAGGGGGTCGTATGATTAAAAAAATATATTTTTTTCCAAATAGGAGGTGATGTGATTTTAAGATAATAATATTATTTTTTAGCAAATTTATACAAAATTACGCATATATTGATATTTTTTAAATAAGGAGAAAAAAAATAAGCGACTAAGAAAGTTTCGGATAAATTGAGATATTATTGTTTATGAAACTAATTTATATATTTTATAAAGTTTAATTTATTAATAACATAATTTATTTATAATTAATTTGTCTAAAATTAATTTGTACTAATTAGTTTTTACATTATATAATTAACATAAACATATAATTAAGTTTGGATAACCAAGTTTGGGACATCACAAGGGCAAAAGAGTCATTTGACTCTTTTTATCATCATTCACCTCTTCTTATTTATAAAACATCCAAACCAAGTCAAAAGTTATCCCCCTTAATAAACATCACATCAATGTGGGCCAACCCTCTAAAAATAATATCCCCTCTTATCTTATATCTCCTCTAAAACTGATCCCTCTGAAATTTTAGCACTATCTAATTGGCCCCTAAGGTCATGTTTATTCCCCGATGACTTCTATGATTATTTTTTGTGTTGGGGGGTGTAGTTGACTTACGCCTGGGTTAGGTACGAAAAATTAATTTTTAATTTTTTGTAACTTTTTTTATTTTATATTATTTTTTCATTAAAATTTAATTTTTATAAAAATTATAATTTTTAGATGTGTTAATATCATTTATTAAAAAAATAAATTAAAAAATTTATTTGGATAAAATCTATCCGTTTAAAAAAAATGAAAAAGTTTTTTTGCCTTCTTTTTTCTTTTTCTTTTTTTTTAGATTTTAATCATATGAACGTGAATTTTTTAATTTTTAAATAAATGCAATTGACGTGCCTAAAAGTTACATATTTTAAAAATAAAATTAAATTCTAATAAAAAAGTCATATAAGATTAAAAAAATTACCCAAAAAAAATTAATTTTTAGTAACCAAACACAGCCTTACATATAAGTATGTCAATAGAACGGATATAACAGGATATTCGACTTAACTCGATCAGAACAAACTCATTAAAAATAAGTTGAAAAATATCCCAATAGGATTGTGACGGGTCTGTGATTGAATTTAATACCTGTGAGGGTTTGGGGTTCGTTGGTAGGATACCTAATACTTAGAATTCGTTTAATATAATGTAATACATATATATTTAAATAATTTCAATTTTATTTCTAAAATAAAATTAGTTAAATTCTTGGCCATATGACTATTGATTGCAGATTATTGTCAGGTAGTTCACATTTTAAAGTGATAATTAAATGATAATTTTGTAAAATCGTTTGAATATATAAGTAGCGACTGAATTTACATGTATTATATTCTTTGTAATTTATTTGAATGGGATTTTTTCTTAATTTTTTGCTTAATATGGAGAATAATAAAAAAACTTGATAAACAAATCCACATATATATTTATAAATATATTTGCTGAACATTCTAGCGAATACATCAATTATTTTAAAAAATTCAATTTATAAACATATATTTAGCAAGTTTTTTTAAGCATGTATTTAATGGGTGGAACGAATTTGAAAAAAATAAATGACTTTGTTAATAGTAATGCGTAATTAGACAGATATCCGACTCGTTTGCATCCTTACTTACACATTTGTATTTATATCAAACTCAAGGCATGAGTTTATCGTAATTAAATGAGCACTTGATTATTAATTCTCTCTTACTTGTTGATTAAAGGGGTGTTTGAGACACTAAGATTTAAAAAAAAAAAGTTATAAATTTTTACAAAATATAGGTGTCAACTTTACTATCGTAAAATTTTAAATTTCACAAAATTTTACTAACTTTTACACACTTTTATTAATTTTTGTCAACTTCTGTCAACTTTTTAACAATTTATTTGATCAAAACAGTTTGAATGAGTCCTATTAGACATTTTTAAATTTGTCTTCAAAATATCAAAAAGTGACTAACGCATTATACTTTTATTAATTTTTTTTTGTCTTCCAAGCACCTCTTAAGATAAATATTCAAACTTGGTCTGTGAAGTTATATATATATAGATATAAATAAATATATATATTTGTTAGGCATCTCTTTAACAAAATCCTTGAGTACCTGTGCATTCAAATAAGGAGATGCGTTTAAGATATTTATATTTCTTTTTCTCCTTTTTCTTTGTCATCAATCCAAATAAATATACCCTTTGCATGGTAATTTCCCCTTTGCTTCTCTATCCTTCAAATTTCCTATTTTCAATGATTTTTTGCTGGAAAAACCAGTACGTCGGTGTTCTCAAGTGCTATGACGTCATACTCTCAGTCAACTCAAAGTTCAACTCGAAACTGTGCACAAAATAGCCAAACATTTATAACGCCGTGGTTGCTATGGAGCAAAAAAAGGGTCAAATCCCAACAATTATAGGATCCTATAATTAGTTTGTAAAAATTTGGTCAAATAGTATAATAAAAATATAAAAATTTAATGTAAAAATAATATATGATAAATTTTGATTAAAAAAATATAAAAAATTAATAAAAATTGATGAGATTTAATTAGTTTTGGTCAACCAAACCACACCCTAATATGTTGTCGTGGTTGATATGCAACTAAAAAAAGGTAAGATGTTATCATGTAATTTTTATTTATTTATTTATTTTTATATGCGATAGACTTTATAAAGATTTAGAGGATTAAAATTTCTTTATCCTAAAAAATTAAATGTTAATTTTTGACAGTCTAAAAATAAATGAGTTGAGAACTTGGTAAATTAAGAGAGTTTAAAAACATACGGTTTTTCATCTCTTTATCAGGTAATAACCTCTCTAAAAAAATTGATTTTGTATCTACTTTCGGCCCAGATTCACGTAATGGGTTTTCCAAAAACCTATGAAATATTCATCAATAACAGACCGACCCAAACTTGGATTAATAAATTACAATTTTATGCGTGTGCCCATGGAATCGGGCATCGGTCCTCTTGGATCCGGTAGGAGCGAGAGTAGATTAGTTAGTCTCGATCCGATGAAGAAAAGATAATTTAGTTGATAGAGACATTAGATCTGGAGAAAGTATCTTTTTAGTAGCCAAACACAGCCTTACATGTAGATATGTCAATGGAAAAGATATAAAATGATACTCGGCTCAACTCAACCGGACCGAACTCATTAAAAATTTTAATAAGTTGAAAAATATCCCAATAAGATTGTGATGGGTTTGTGATTGAATTTAATACCCGTAAGGGTTTAGGGTTCGTCGGTAGGGTACTCAATACTTAGCACTCATATAATATAATATAATATAATATAATATATATTTAAATAATTACAATTTTGTTCTTAAAATAAAAATAGTTAAATTATTGGGCATATGACTATTGGTTATAGATTATTGTCAGTTAATTCACATTTTAAAGTGATAGTTAAATGATAATTTTGTAAAATCATTTGAATATATAAGTAGTGATTGAATTTACATATATTATGTTCTTTGTAGTTTATTTGAATGAGATTTTTTTTCTTAATTTTTTGGTTAATATGGAGAATAATAAAAATCTTGATAAAAAAATCAATGTATATATTTATAAATATATTTGCTAAACATTATAGCGAATACATCAATTGTTTTAAAAAATTTAATTTATAAATATATATTTAGCGAGTTTTTTTATGCATGTATTTAATGGGTAGGACGAATTTGGGACAAAACGGATTTAGAATCATTACAGATAGAAAAAAAATAAATGAATTTGGTAATAGTAATGAGTAATTAGGCAAATATCCAACTCGTTTATGTCCCTGCTTACACATTAAAGTTATATCAAATTCAAGACATGAGTTTATCGTAATTAAATGAGCACATGATTATTAATTCTTTCTTACTTGTTGATTAAGGGTGTGTTTGAAGTAATAAAAAGTAAGATAAAATAAGATAAAATGTAGTTTGGGAAACTTTTTACGTTTGGTACACATATCTCAAACAGCGTTTTTTGGACATGAACAGTAAGATTCCTGTTCTGACAAATTAGATTTTTGTTTAGACAAATTCAATATTTTAGGCAGTCATAACTTTTTTGCACTACAATCCATTCAAATAGATTGTGAAACCATTTGGACGGAAGTTGATCGCGTGAATCCGTCGAAACAGTTTCTACAATCCGTTGGAACGGTTTCTACGATCCCACAAAAAAAGTCAAAGTCGGTGTCACTCGGTAATCTGGGAGTCCATGATGAAAATGGCGAAAAAATTTTTACTATTTGATTAACCGAATTCTAGTTATCGACTTTTTTGAAAGATATTAAACTTTTTTGAATTTTGAGAAGTTAAGAATGTATCAAAATATAATAGAGGTTTTCAGAAAATTTCAGTGATTTTCACCAAATTTTTGTGCACCAAACGCACCCTAAAGGGCTGTTTGAGATACCAAAATTTGAAAAAAAGTTATAAATATTTATAAATTTTTACCAACTTTTGGTCATTTTTGTTTTTTACTATTTTAAAACTTTAAATTTCACAAAAATTTATCAACTTTTACACACTTTTGTTAATTTTTGTCAACTTCTGTCAACTTTCTGACAATTTATTTGATCAAAAAAGTTCAAATGAGTTCAAATGAGTCCTGCTAAAAAGTGACTAACACATTACACCTTTATTAATTTTCTGCTTTCCAAACACCTCTTAAGATACATATTCAGAATTGGTATGTGAATTTATATATATATAGATATAAATAAATATGTATATTTGTTAGGCATCACTTTGACAAAATCCTTGAATACCTGTGCATTCAAATAAGGAGATGCGTTTAAGATATTTATATTTCTTTTTCTCCTTTTTCTTTGTCATCCACCCACATATAATCCCTGTGCGTGTTAATTTCTCCTTTACTTCTCTATCCTTCAAATTTCCTATTTTCAATGATTTTTTGCTGGAAAAACCAGTACGTCGGTGTTCCCAATTGCTATGACGTCATACTCTCAGTCAACTCAAAGTTCAACTCGAAACTGTGCACAAAATAGCCAAACATTTATAACGCTATGGTTGCTATGGAGCTAAAAAAGGGTCAAATGCCCGACAATTATAGGAAGTGTTTGATTTGTAAAAGTTTGGTCAAATAGTATAATAAAAGTCTAAAAATTTAATGTAAAAGTAATAAGTGGTAAATTTTGATTGGAAAAAAATATAAGAAATTAGTAAAAATTGATAAGATTTGATTAGTTTTTATCAATCAAACCACTCCCTAATACGTTGTAGTTGATATGTAGCTAAAAAAAGTCAGATGTTATCCTGTAATTTTTATTTATTTATTTATTTTTATATGCGGTAAACTTTATAAAAATTTAGAGGATTAAAATTTCTTTATCCTAAAAAATTAAATGTTAATTTTTGACAGTCTAAAAATAAAGGAGTTGAGAACTTGGTAAATTAAGAAGAGTTTAAAAACATATAGTTTTTCATCTCTTTACGAGGTAATAACCTCTCTAAAAAATTGATTTTGAATCCACTTTCGGCCCAGATTCACATAATGGGTTTTCCAAAAATCTATGAAATATTCATCAACAGCAGCTAATCAAACTTTGAACCGACCCAAACTTGGATTAATAAATTACAATTTTACTCGTTTACTTATTTTTTTATCTAAGTTTGCATTTTGGGTTTCTTAAATATCTTCATAGATATTCTTCAACAAGTTTCTTTTCAGGCAACTAATTTTTTGATCAGTTTAAACTCAAGCCAAAAAATTACAATTTTATTGTGAATACATTTTTAACCCAGACTTGCATTTTAAACCTTCAAAAAAAAATTAGAAGTATTCTTTAATATATATATTTCTTATTATTCAACTGAATTTCAGCCTAATTCGATCTTCGGGCCAAAAAAAAAAAATGATTGTTGGGATTTAGTGTGGAGTCTGTTTTGTGTGCGGTAATCCGGATAATGACTCGACCCGAAATAATGTTTGCATGGTTTTGTTTTGGGATTTTTTATGAGGCTTAGTCTATGGAATTTTTTGGTAGGGTTAAGGTATATATAGTGTTTGAAAACCCTACAGCCGCTTGATGTAATTCTTTTCTTCAAAATAGTGAAAATTTCTCTGCAACTCCGATGACGTAGGCACGATTGGCCGAATCTCATAAAATCTTGTGTTCTTATTTTCGATTGATTTATTCTTCTTGCTCTCTGTTGTTGATTGCGTTCCTAATAATGATCATTTTACCTGTAAACCATTTTCAACCAAAATTTGCATTATAGTCTTCTCAAAGGATTGATAAATATTTTTCGACGTGATTTTTATTAACTTAGCAAATTTTAGCCTCATAAAAATTTGGAGTGAAATGTGACCATTTTACTCCTAAGTCTTTTTTTTTTATATTTTTTGGGTCCAAATTTGCATTTTAGACTTCGTGAAAGGATAAAATTTCTTGACGTGTTCTTATAATTAATTAAATAAATTTTAGTTCGATTTGTACTCCAACAATAAAATGATTTTTTACCCTAACCATGTTGTTTACTCAAATTCGCATTCTAAACTTTTGAAAAGACTAAAAAATATTCTTCAATATATATTTTTAATTATTAGCAAAATTTTGTGTCTTTTAGAAATCGGTTTAAAAAATGACTATTTTACTTTTAAACTCATTTTTAGTTTAAATTTATATTTTTACACCAAACATGATGAATTTTTAGGGTAGAAAGATAACTTTTGCGGCAAAACAACCAACAACCAAGGCTTCGTTTGGTAAAAAAAAAATACTGAAAATCTCTATAAATCTCTATTAACTTTATATCACATCAACTTTTTTATTTCATTACACGAATTACGAACTCTCAATTTATCTCATTTTTTCTTACTCCAAACACACCTCAAGTATGATTAATAATTGCCAATAATTCAAGAAACTGATGAAACAATTTCAAATCAAACCAAATCAAATCAATTATAAATTGGGTGCCAAGTTGTCACAACTAATTGACCGGGATTGTAACAAGTGATGATGATCGATCGTTACTTGGAAGTGGACTTTGCCTTGACTAGATTTTTATTTTGATTACTTTCTGTTGCATTAAAGTTTCGTGTTCCCACCTCGTTCTTCCTGGATCAGAGATTAGATTTTGGATCGTGACAACACCATTAGTAATTTTACTTTATCCTTAAAGTACCGCAGGAACATGAATGCAATTCTTTTAAAATTCGAAAGCTGATGCTAATTATTTCCATCTTCGACAAAGGGGTACAAAAGTAATTAACCTTTTAATCTTTTCAGCATGCATCACTTTCAAACCAAGTCTAGAACGACCTGGCTGTTTTTCTAATTAATTAACCCCATGATCATTTTTCTCTTCATCCTTTTTCTCTCATTCATTCTCCTCTTTCTTTTCTTCCTCAGCTGGACCAACTGACATGATGTCCACCTTTCCGGTTTTCTTCTTCAGCTTTTTGGCTACTGCAATTGTATCCATTCCTCCTATGACCGTCAGCGTCTGCTCCTTCAGATCCACTGCAATTGAGTCCACTCCTGATCGATCATGCATTTGCAAAACGGTAAGTCGCCCACAGTTCCAATTCATCATTCAAAAAATGTCTTCAAAAATCACATAATTAAGTTGCCTGACTGAAATGCAAATATTAATTAAGGGTTGTTTGGAAGACAAAAAGTTTGTAAAAATGTAATAGTTCACTTTTTAACGTTTTGAAAACAAACTCAAAATTTCTGATGGAACCCCCTTTCAATATGGTTAAATGGCTCATTTGAACGGGTTTTATATATTATACCAGACTTTTAAACTGATAAGACCCATTTAAGCGTGGTCGAATGACCCGGTCAAAAGATTTTGGTCAAAAAAAGTTACTATAACGTTAACAAAAATTAGTAAAAATTGATAAAAGTTTATAAAATTTAGATTTTTAAAATAACTGCTTGGAAAACGAGAACGACCAAATATTGATAAAAGTTTATAAAAATTTGTAATTTTTCGTAATGGGCTCCCGTACACACCAATAATGTGTAAAACTTTTTAAAGCGTTGTCTGGAAGGTAGATTTGTATAGCGATAGCATTGTTAGACACGGTATAAGAACACAACTTGAATACAATACGAGTATTATCGACATGAACAAGAAATTATTAAGACAAAATATGAAAGTTGACACACATTTATTCAAAATTAACACAACTTGATTTGATTTAAAATAAAATTAAGTATTTAATTTGTTCATTAAATTTTAAGATATTTAAGTATAAATACAAATTAATAAATATCAGGCAACACCGGTTATGAATTTGAACATAATGCAAACAACATGACATGATTGTCACCCCTAAGTTGCGGTGTTCGCGTGGACGGCTAAGATTAAAGAAGAAGAAAAAAAAAAAAAAAAATCTTCCCTCTAATCCTGAACCGCCGTCTGTGATTAAATGTTTTGGTTAAAAACATTAGATCACGAAGTGTGTCTTGGCTTTCTAATTGAGAAATTGAAAGCTGAACTAAGAGGTACCATAAAAGTCAGCAACAGCCTCTATGGCTTTCTGCTTCGTCTTTTCATCAGCCATGGTCATGATCTTCATCACTGCCTTCTGCTGATTAATTTTCAAACGACACACCAAATAAATGAATTAGAATTCCACATCATATAAATATATATGAGACCGTTTGGAAGAAAAAAAAAAAAAAACTCAAAAAACCTCAAAAAATTTCAAAAGTTTTCAAATCCTTCCAATCAAAATTTGTCACTTATCATTTTTACATCACATCAATTTCAAAAGTTGAGTTTTTTTGAACTTCCAAGCACCTCCACAATTCCAAACATTAAGGTATCATTTGATATACTTATGTTGAACTCGTTTTTCATTTTGTATTTCTGAAAATAAGGAAAACAGATTAAAATACATTTGGTCAATCGTGTTTTCAAAATCTATTTTAAAAGACAAAAAATAAATTTACACATAAAATGTAAAATAACTAAAAATCGTTTAAGTATTTTTAATCTAAAATAAGAGAAACATCAAAATACGAAAAATAAAAAATATTAAATAAAATTTATTTTTATTTTTTTCTTTTGAGACTTTCAAAACATAAAACACGTAAAATAAAAAATAGATAACAAAAATAAAAAATAAAAATAAGGAAAACGAATCAAATGTTAACTAATTTGTTTGGCATACAAACAAAGCGAAACCTGAGAAGTTGAGTACCTGTGCCATTTGATGGTAAGGTGCTGATAATAAGGAAGATCAAAGAACTTGGAGATGAGAGAGCAATGAAGGGCTTTAAAGAGTGATAATTGGTTAAGCGTCTGAATTTATATAAGTCTCTCGAAAAGGACAAAAGTAAATTAATCAACAGTAGCATTAGTGAGACCGCACGAGGCAGCACAACCTCAAAAGGGCGGGTCTTTTCGGTGCTTCTTTTCAAAGTTGATTCTTCTCGTGGCCAATAAGGAAAGGAAATCCACTTCCTCATCCTTTTTCTTCATTGGAAAGCTGTAGTCATCATGAGCCAATTCTTCTCATGGACTGATGTGTTTATGATTAAGGGCGAAGATAAAAAAAAAAAAAAAAAAAATCACCCTGGCCAATGGTCTATTATGTTTAGTAAATTAAAGTATGATTGAATATTAAATTAAGTTAAAATTTTTTTGTCCTATATTATAAATTGAGTATTTAATTAGATTATGATTGAATATTAAATTAGAGTATAAATAATTAAATTAAAATGTTATATACTATTACTAGTAAAAAAAAAAATTTTCGAGTCAAACTTTTACCCAGTTTCACTTTTATCCTAATCTTTATATAACTCTGCTCATGATTTGACGTACCATTTTTTTTTACTTAACTTTAGTGTTTGTTAAACAAAACACCCAATAGAAAAATAAAAAAATAAAAACTTGTTTTTCCCTTCTTTTCGAGGGGTAAAAAATCACTTTAACTTACCGCACTTCTTCATAAGTTTGGGGCATTAACTCTTCTTCCCCCCCCCTTCTTACTTTTTTTTTTTTTTTAAATTATGTTATCGGTCATTTGCAAATTTTAACTTTAATAGTTCATAAACCCATGTTGACATCTTAAATAGATTCATTCAAGTTATGCAAAAAAAGGAGCAAATACAGGCCCACTGGGTGACAAATTGGACAGAGGGATGGAATGCTTTGGGCCTTTCTTAAACTAGGGCCTTCTTCTAGGTGAGTCCATTATTGACCAGAATTATGCTATATATACCTTTCTTTTCCTTTCAGAAAATTAATTATATTTAGGCTGTGTTTCGGTTAGCTAAAAAATAAAAATAAAAAAATTTTTAAAAATTTTTAAAAGTTATTCACTTTTTATCTCACTGTATGAATTACGAACCCACTATTTATCACACTTTATCTTATTCCAAACGCTCCCTTAACACGTTAAATTTGCCGTACACTTTCATGAACTGGGTCTAAACCCTCCAAATATAAACATAAACATGGTTTGAAAAAAACCATTTTATGATTTTTTTTTAATTTTTAAATGCAAGTATGTTTTTCAAAAGTCACTCTTTGATTAAACTAAGCATGTCTTTTAATATTTACATACTTTCAACTTCTGAGAAAATGAAAACAAAACGGAAGTAGAAGATGGTGAAACGAAACAGCAATGTTACTCCTTTTCTTTTTTCCCATTTTCCAACTGGATTCACAAGTCATTGAAGGCTACTAAAAATAAGAGTTAATTTTTTTTTTTACCAAGTTTTGCGACTTTTCCCTGAAGCCTGCAAAGGTACTGTTTGGAGTTAAAAAAAATACAAACTCTACAAATCTCTATAAACATAAATTACGAGACTGTAAAATTTAAATTTTTTATTCACTGCGCAAAATACGAAATGTTAATTTTTATAAATTTATACAACTCCAAGCACACTCTAATTCTTTTGTGCTGGTCAACTATGCTAAATAGGCATTGCCTTCAAAAGAGCCCTACCACTGCAATTTGAATGGGTTGAAAACCCAATAAATATTCCTCATGCTGATTTTGGGGGGTAGGCCAGAGTCTCAAGTTCCCAACAGGGACTATACAAAGACAATACGTACAGGCCTATCAATAGTTTGGTTTTTGACTCGGACCAGGTCCAGATCCGATTTGTCAGGTGTGGATAAAATTTTGGACCAATTTTATCCATTTACGACCTGAATCCGAAAACACACGCAGGGCTTGGCAGAGAGAGCCTGGAGATGCAATTTTTGGCATCACACTAATAGCAGAGGTTGCAGACCATGCAGTTGGGACCACAGAGTTTGGATGCTCCGTTTACTTAGCTTCCCTCTCCAAGGAGTAGTAATGGTATCTTGTCATTGTATGTTGAGAATATATATATACAGAGGCGGATGTAAGGAGTGTCTACTGACCAGACTGGACACAAAATTTTTATAAAAGATTATATAATTTTTGTAATATTTTTATAATTTTATTCTAGAAAATATATTATTCAAAATAAATTGTTTTAATACCTCTAATAATTTATAAATTTTATCTTTATTTTTGTGTTAACTTGGCAAAGCGTAATAAAATCTTAGATCTGTCACTGCCTATAAATGTATGAAATAAGTGTGAATCACCCATTGGCCTTCGAGGCTTCAATAGCCAATTTTCTTCCATTTTTATTAATTATGCCCCTTTACTTTTTATATTATTACCATTATTGTCCTTAAGTATTTTTCCTTTCCTTTTTTTTTTTTTTAAGAGTCAATTACTCTGTGGGTTTCAACAGCCATTTTTTGCCAGCTTTCTCCAATAATGCCCCTGTAATTTTTGTTTTATTACTATTTTGTCCTTTAAGAATTTTTTCGGGTTTCTTAAAAAGTAACGATAAAGACCTTTTTGGCAACCTCCCTTTTTTTTTTTTTTTAATTTTGACCTTCTCCTTATTAAGGTTTATCATCATTTTATCCATATTTGTGTCTTTTTCGTCCTTTTTTATGAGTTATTTTTTTATTCTTATTTCAATTTTTTTTTAGAGTTATGATTTTTTTTTATTTTTATTCTATTTCCTATATATCTATTTTATATAATAAGTCACAATACACTCTTAATGCATATATTTTTACCATTTTTTTTTTATGTTTGTCCTTGTTTTATTTTATTTTCCTTCAAATGCTGTTGCGAGTTGAGTTGAGTTTTGTTTTGTTTTTTTTTTTTTTCTTTCTATTCTATATAACAAGCTACAGTATACTTTTGACGTATATATTTTTATTAATTTTTTCATTTTTTCTTGTTTTATATCTTTTATTTTTCAAGTATTGTTTCTTTATATATATATATATATATATATAATAGATCATAATACACTTTCAACATGCTTATTTTTTCTTTCATTTTTCCCCTTGTTTTATAATTTTTTCCCTCAAGTATTGCTACTTTTTTTTCAAAGTTTTGTTTTTCTTATTTTTGGATAAACTTAAATATTATTTTATAATTATTTTTGTATCATTTTTATTATGTTATTTTATATTTATTATTATTTTTTCACTCGCCTCTTTGTATCTCTCTCCTTGTAAAAAAAAAAAAAAGCAAAAGATAAGGATTTAAAATTTCTTTGTTTGTTTAGACTTTGTTTTAATTAAGATTTTGTTGTGGAAAAAATATAATGAGTCAAAATTTTTTGCTCTTATTTAACTTATGATACAAAATGTAAGGAAAAATGTATGAAATATAACAAGTTAAATTAAAATTTTAATATATCAATTAATTCCTTTTATTTTAACTTTTTTTAAATCCATTCATATAATTGTATACATTTAGGATTTTATGTTTGTTTTTCATTTTCTCTTATATTTTTTGTTTTGTTTTCACTTCATTTTTCTTTTTTCTTTTTTTTTTCCACCAAATTCTTACTCCAAACATACTTGTTTTTTCTTGTAGAGTTTTGTATTCTTTAAGAAGCTTAAATATTTTTTATTAATTATTTTTCCTCCTTTTTTATTATCTTTTTATATTATCTAATATTTTCTCTCCATTAAAGAAATGGCAAGGTATATGAATTTTTAAAATTTATTCTCTTATTTGGGTTATGATGAAAAATAAAAAAAAATGAATGACAGTGAGGAAATTAAAAATCTATATATATATATTGATGAATACTTTTTATTTTATTATAGTTTTTTATCCATTTAGATAAGTATAAAATATTTTTTACATAATTATTTCTTAATTATTCTTTTATTATATTATTCAATGTTTGTTGATTTTTTATTTCTCGCGTCAATTTAGAAAAAATAATGGGATATAAATTTAAAATTTTCTCTCTTATTTAGATTATGATAGAAAATACAAGTAATTAATTAATTAAATTAAAAAATTTAATATATTAATGAATATTTTTATTTTCTAATACTTTTAAATCCATTCAAATGAGGGTATATATATATAATTTTATATGTTCTTCCATCTGGTTATTTATTTATTTTTTTCATTTTTCTCTTTTTTCATTATTTTTTAAATACAATTTTTAATAAATTTATATATATATATATATATATTATATCAGCCCATGAATTGCACCGGGCATTATTGACAAGTATATATATATATATACATGTATGTATAACAGGATTGGATCAGAATCCACTCTGCCCAAACTACAGGTATTAATCGCTTACTATATATAGCTAGAAAATAAACAAAATAATCCTTAAATTTGATGTAAGGCACTCTTGTTAATGATACCCTTAACTTGATATCAGAGGTGGTTCAGGGTAAATTGAGGCGAAAAATAATGTTTTTAAATGAGGTCTTTTATATCAAATATTAATTTTTTATTTAAAATTAACTTTTCTTGCTTTTTGAGTAGTAAAAAAAATACACCAAAGCAATTTATAATTGAAATATATTACAACCTTAAATAGAAGAGAAAAAATAAAATTATGGGACAGTAAAATCTGACTTATTTATTTTCCCTCGTAAGAGAGAGAAAAAAGTTTAAGAAATTCCGTATTTTGAATGAAAAGACGCTCTTTAAGCAGGGAAACTTCGGAGTTGGGAAGAGCTTCTACTATTGATGTGTTTCGTCAGTTTCACTTCCACAATTCGACAAACAAAAAAATTAAGGTTTGGTGATTGCCTTATATGGTAATTGCTATTTGCCGAGTATCTAACAAAGTCATTGCCCCGAGGAGAGAGAGAGAGAGAAAGGGGGGACTATTGGTGTAGTTTTAGAGAGAGTTAGGAGTTGTTTGGAGTAAGAAAAAGTGAGATAAATTGTGGTTTGGGGAGAGTTCGTAATACGTGCAGTGAGAGAAAAAATTGATGTGATATAAAATTAACAGAGATTTATAGAATTTTTTGAAATTTTTCAACAAACCAAACGACCCCTTAATAGAAAGTATAGATTGTTTTTTATTCCTTTTTACCCAAAAGATAAAATATGAGCAGTTTGAGCTCTAGGTTTTATAAAAAAAAGTTAAAAAAAATTTTAAAAATTACTCACTTTTTATCTTATTACATGAATTACGAAAGCATAGCCTTTATTAATTTTTATTAATTTTTTGTTACTCCAAATGCGAGTATATTTTTATTAATGTTTTTTTTTTTAAATTTTGCGTGACATTTGAGTTGAAATTTATTTTTTTATCTTTAATTTATTATTTTTTTTTGAATTCTTAATATTTGGCTTAGATTATTGGTACAGATAATTGAATTTAATTTTTTTATTGGATCTATATTGTTATAAGATTTTTTATAAGATTCAAAATATTTATAGGTTTTATTTATTTATTTTTTTTACATAGACCATTTAAGGTATCTAAAAATTTAGAGTGTCCTTCATAATGGGCCTAAAGCCCAAGTTTGTTTTTTCTTTTTTTTAAGCGGCCCCTTCTTGATATGTATGACTTCCAATAGAGTAATTAATGATATATTATTAAAAATATTTGTTTTTTTTTTTTAAATGACAGAATGACAACTATTCACATATTATTTGTTATAACTCTTTTAATAATTTTTTTTCTGATTGGCTAATCCGCCAAAAAGGTATATGGCCGATCGCAGCTCTAGCAAATCATGCTTACGCACCGTCGTTTCGATTATTTTTTTATTTTTATTTTTTTTAAAAGCAAAAGCTAGCTAGGCAGTTGAAATTTCTTCTTCTATAATTCACTTAATTAATTTGATGGTGGAGGGGACAGCACACCGAACCCCATTTTAAATTGATTGAGGTAAATTATGCATGATAATTGTAGTGCTATTTCTCTATGTCTGTATCCAACAAAGTGAAAAAAAAAAAAAACATATTTTTTGAAACTTTCTTAATTAATTAGTTAATTAATTGTTGTAATATATTTATAACAACAAGATGTTGAATATTGCAATTGAAACTATAGAGATTAAAGTGGAGTGGGGTGTAAACTGTAAGCGTGATTTCTTAAATATATCATTTTTTTTTCTTTTACCATGAATTGGTTTCCTTTATTAATTATATATTTTAATATAAATACATTTTTTTAACATTTTAGAAGAACGTTAATATACGTAATTAGTAAAGTTAAGGTGGCATTTGGTTTATTTTTTTATTTTTTGTTTTTTGGGTTTTACGTTTTAAAATTCTCAAAATAACGAAACAGAAAATGCACTGTTTTCCTTGTTTTGGGATTTTTCTTGTTTTGAATTGAAAACGTTCAAAATAACTTTTCATCATTTTTCAATTTTTGTGTAAAATATTTTCTAGAACAAAATTTTAAAATATAAGTGACCAAATGCATTTGACTTATTTTCCTTATTTTCAAAAATATAACATGAAAAAATGATCTCAAAACAGAAAATAAAAAATAAAAATAAAAAATAAAAAATAGAAAAATAAATCAAATGACAGCTAAGATTTGTGTGTCTCAAATCTTTAACATTGTATTAGAGTGAGATATATCTTTTACTAATTGGAGTAACCGTGGTACAACATGCAATAATTAATGCAAAAACTATAGAAATAGAGAGACGTGAAGGCTACATAAGAGCCAAAATTTGATGTCAATTTATCGTTTGCAAATTGGAAGAATTAATCATAACAATTGGAATGAAGGGATGCTATTTTGGACTTCTCTAGCAATTGGAAAGTCTTTGGGGGCAAAAAGATAAATATTTTTGCGTTTTTTATATTTAATTTAATGAAGAAATAGATTAAAAAGTCATAATTAATGGGGGAGGACTAATTGGACCATAACAAAATGGGGCCGAATCCAGGAGAGGTCCTTGATGAAATGAGAGCACATGCATGGTGTATTCATGACAAATTGTCGTGAAAGAAACACAAAGGGTCCCCCTCTCCCCCACCTCCTTTCAACATGCACGCAAATGCTTTTCCCAAAAGCACCACGGAAAGACTACCAAAGTTTTGGCTTGGGATGATTGGCCCTACTTGTCTTCAGCGCTTTTTTTTTTTTTTTTTCAATTAAAAATTTTTAACATGAGTATTTGTCTCTGTCAGAAATAAGTTTTTTTTTGGGGGTAGAACTACTATTTTTTTCTGTGTTAGCTCTGCAATTACTTTTAATTTTATGAGTATTTTGATCATCCTAATCTAACACTTTTAATTTCATCACTGTAGATGAAAATAAAAACTATAATCTACAAGAAGTTATAACGATCGTCTTATTATAAACTAGTTAACTCTTAAGTGCATCTTTCAACTGTGCTCAAGTGCTCTCCACTCTCAAATTTAAAGTTCAAATTAAAAAATCAAATGTTTTAAACCTTCAAATTATTACAAGTGAGTAAATTTTATCTTATTTTATCCTAAGTTTTTACATAATGTTCTTAATTTACATCTTTAATCTTTTATTAAATGGATCCTAGAGAAGCACATTTTTTTTAAGATTAAGGGTGGATACTCAATTAATTTTTCTGTCCACCAACAAATTTCAATGTCTACGAGCACAAGTGTTGCTGCTGTTATATCATTATTATTGTGTCAATTTTTGAGAACGTGGGACTATTTTTATAAGAATTGTATGTAATGATAAAATGTACGATATTAAATATAATATTTGTGGAGACTTATTAGATAATAGGGCTAGTTTTAGAACTAATCATTTAAAAAGGAAATATAAATAGAAAGTATCGGTATGATCTTGTGTCAACGCTTTAATTGATCATTTTTTTTTCACAAACTACACAGACTCAATTAGGAACTTAGGGACCCGAGTTAACTCGAATTAGTATATTATAGACCTAATTTAATTGGACTTAAGCTTATCTGATTTTGAATTTTTATTTTGTAGATAAAACTGCTAATAGATTATGGGTACGTTGAGAGTGATAAAAAGTGAGATAAAATAAAATAATTTATAGATTTGTAATTCGTGCAGTAAGATAAAAAGTAAATAGCTTTTAGATATTTTTTAGTATTTTTTTACTATTTTTTAAAATTATTTGTCTACCCAAACGGAGCCTGTATAAATCTGACCCAACCTAATTATAAAAAATGGAGTCGATTCAATTTTATAGCACTCAAAATCTGACCCGCGCACAAGATGGGTTACTGTTGTTTGTCCCTCTCCCTCGTGACATCTCTATGAGGTCTGGAAAAGTAGTTATCATCGGCTGAAGCCTATCCTGGCGAAATGGAGTTGTTGTTTTGCATGGGGTTAGCTTGCTGTAGCTTTCCTTTAGTTTATTTTATTTTTATTCTTTTTATTTGACCTCTCTAGCTAACAATCTTCCGTGGAATTTATTGCTTGGAAGGTTGTCTGCTAGCGAGGACCCTTCAAGGTTAATCAATCTCCATGTCTTCTCTCACCCTCCAAATCCAGTATAATACTACAAATTTTGAATAGAAAAAGAAAATTAATTAATAGCCGTTGATCTCCATAATTTTAAAATATACCATGATCGAGACTGAATATATAAACTAACAATTTGAATATATATACATACACTTGCGACGACAGCAACGTACGTTGTTTCGTTGAAACATCGCTGATATCAACACATACCGTTAGCGTCTTAATTAAATATTAATTTACTTGCCTTTGGTTCGGCGATCAAAAATATTAAAAAATTATTTACTATATCTTTGTTTATTTTTAATATAAATTTAAATATTTTATGAAATAAATATAATTAAAATTTATTATTTTTTTATTTAACTTTAGTTATTATATTTGTTTGTCTTTACTGGTTATATATATATTATTTTTTTCTTTCTTTTTGAAAAACATTTCACTTCAAAATATTGTTAAATAATAAATTTTTCATTTTAAACTTAAAATTTATTAATGTGCCATTGAATTATAAAAAAAAAAGTATCTTTTTAGAAATATATATAGTTAAATAATAAATTTCTCATTTTTAACATAAAAATTATTAATGTGTCATTAAATTATAAAGATATGACTACTTGTTTGTAAAATTTTTTCTAATATATTTCAAGATTTCTTATTGGTATGAACTTTTTTTTTATGATTAATGAAATTTCAATATAACTTTATAAAAGAAAAATTTACACTAGTAGAAATTTAAACTTATGTGTAATTATGACTATATTAATTTTATTAAAAATTATTATTACTATTAAGAGGGTGTTTGGAAGTAAAAAAAAAACTTAAGTTTTGGTAGTTTTTTGGTGTTTTTTTTTTTTTACACTTTTTTGTGTGTTTGGTTGAATCAAGTGAAATTTTTAGTATTTTTTTAGTAACTTTTGGGTGTTTGGTAAATTTTTTACTGTAGCAAAGCAAAAAAGTTACAACTTTTGGGTGTTTGGTATGTTTTTTACTGTAGCAAATCAAAAAAGATGTAATGATGGAGTGGTACATTTTACTGTAGCAAATCAAAAAAGTGGCAAAATTTGTGATTTTACCAAACACACAAAAACTAACTTTTGGTATTTTTTTACTAATTTTTGAGTTGCCAAACACCCCCTAAATTGTCTGCTTTGAATTTTTTTATAATATTTTTAAAATATATTATCTTTTCTATATATAATTATGGAAACTTTGGGATTTGGTTTGTTATGAGAAAAAATTAGAAATGAAATCTTATTTATTTTTTTAAAAGGAAAAAATGTATTAAAAATTTATATTGATAAAAAATAAAGAATATAAATTTCCCCAAATAAGGGTTGTGTGATTTTAAGATAATATTATTATTTTTTAACAATTTTCATAAAATCTCTTTAAAAATATGTTTTAATAATTTTATTTAAAATTAAAATAGTCACAGTTAAACATGATTCTAAATTTCTAGTATAAAATTTTCTTTTATACAACTACATTGAAATTTCATTAATCTGAAAAAAAAAAGGTTCATACTAATAAAAAACCCTCAAATATATTAGATAGAATTTTACAGACAAGTAATCATATTTTTATAATTTAATGACACATTAATAATTTTTATGTTTAAAATGAAAAATTTATTTTTTAACTATATACTAAAGAGATGTTTTTTTAAGAAAGAATTTTTATAATTCAATGGGATATTAATAAGTTTAGAATAAAAAATTTATTATTTAATTATACGTTGAAGGGAGATGTTTCTCGAAAAGAGTATTTTTATAATTCAATAGCACATTAATAATTTTTAAGTTTAAAATGAGAAATTTATTATTTAATTATATTTTAAAGAGAAATGTTTTTTAAAGAGAAAGAAAAAGAAAATAATATATTTTTTGAAAGAAAAAAAGAGAGAGATGAATGGGTTGGATGAGAGAAAGAAATTTATGAGAAATAGAGAATTTAAGTTGGATAAAATAGTAAATAAGAATATTTTTATTAACAATTAAAAATACGTAAAATTAACGAGAGATATTTAAAGAAAAATTAATGAGAGAGAGACTAAGTCGTGTTAAATAATAAATAAGGATAATTTTATTAACAAATAACAGAAACATTAATTGTGCTTTGTCATCGTCACCATCTTAAAATTAAAGCAATAAATCACTGGGCTAAAAACAATAATTTAGCAGCCAACATAAAGCTATCAATAAAGACCGACCTTTTTAATCACCATTTTCAGAAATGTTCATTTAAAAATCACACAAATTAAAAATAATAAATAAAACACAAAAACCGCCAATTGTGATATCAAACAGAAACAGAACATTCCTCAACACAGGTAGATCTCTTTATCTGCATCTCACTTTTCTTGCTTCTCTCTGTACCCGATATATCTTCATCGTTTTATCCATTCCTTTTCCAAACTCTCTCTCTCTCTCTCTCTGACGACAAACCTCTCTTTGAATCTAAGTTTTCTCATCAGTGGCTCTTTTAGCATAGTGTCTCTCACTAACTCAAGTCCACTGATTTGCTTTCAGTTCAAGGGTTGGTGCAGCAGATTCTTAGATTTATCCTTAAGCTTCTCTTTAATTTTTGTACTTCGTCCATTTGATGTTCTTGATTAATCTTTCTTTTCCTTCTCTTTCGCTAAACCCCCCCCCCCTATCGTAGCTTCGGTTGGTTGTTCCTAATTTCTCTCCCTTTCTTGATATAAACCCTTCTCCATCTCAGTAGTTTCTTTTTTTTTTTTTTTTTCTGGGTTTTCGTCTTTCCTTGATTTCTAGTTGAGTTCCGGTTCGATGAGTTGTTTGGTAATTGGGTTTGAGAGACACAACTAGTTTTGTTGATAGTGTGTGGAGTTGCAGAAGAAAATGAGACAGTTCAGCTCATTTGAACTTTTGTGGGTTTGTTTGGGACTACTTCTTCTGACTTCTTGTGATGCCTTTGCTGCAAACGAAGGTATTTATTGTTCCTTTCTTTGCTCTTGTTTCTACCATAGATCTTGATTTTAAAATTTTGTATTCATATCAATGTAGGATGTGATTTGGCAACTTTGTGTGGGTGAAAATCTTGGATTTTGTTGCTAGGTGAACTGGATTAAAAGCTGCCACTTGCCAAGAATATGATTTTTAATTGGAGTTCTTCACTTTTTCATAATGGGGATTCTGGTTTTTTCTCAGGGTATGCTCTTACTGCCTTCAAAGAAGCTATATATGAGGACCCTTTTCTGGCTTTGTCAAATTGGAATACCCTAGATGCAGATCCTTGTTATTGGTCGGGCATTTCCTGTTCTATGGCCGGAGATCATGTCTTAAAGCTGTAAGATATGTTCTTTCTAATAAGTTATTTCTTGATAATAGGCCCACACCAGTAGATGGAATATGTATATGTCTATGTAGCAGCTATTACATTTCTTTAGCTTGAAGTAAGTTAGAGCTAATAGAATAAATTTTATGGCTACTTTGTGGTGGGGCTTTGTTTTGCAGAAACATTTCTGGGTCATCGTTAAAGGGTTTTCTTACCCCAGAACTGGGTCTGCTCTCTTCCTTGCATGAACTGTATGTGTTCGTTCCCCTTACGCCTTTTGTTTAATTATTTGTTAAACAAAACACAATGGTTGAAGCTTAATGTGATGTGCTGTTTCTTTACAGTATTTTACACGGAAACAATTTGATTGGTATAATACCCAAAGAGATTGGCATGTTGAAGTACCTAAAGGTCTTGGATTTGGGAATGAATCAGCTATCTGGTCCTATTCCTCCAGAGCTTGGGGATTTGACCAGCCTCGTGAAAATGTAAATGGGATTTGACATTTGTTTCTTCAGTTGACTTTATGTCTCGTTCTCTTTTTCACTTCACCTGTTTTGCTGCAGGAACCTAGAATCCAATGGACTGACAGGGAAGCTGCCTTCTGAGCTTGGCAAGTTGAAGTACCTTGAAGAACTTCGACTAGATAGGAATAAGTTTCAAGGCCCTGTTCCTGGAAGTAACAGCTCAAATTTTACATCAACCGTGTATGGGATGTAAGTAGAAGATTCTTTGCATTAGACAATTCTTGTATTGGACATTTTTGTTTTCATGGGTATGCTCTTGGGGGTTAATTTGATGTGCTTTTCACTGGGATAGTTGCTTGCAGCCTTTGTTCAATTTGAATGTGCATCTCTGAGAAGAAAATAAAATGTAGATATATGACTTGTTCATCAGCTAGAATATTGATGAACTGATCACTACTATCTATTGCGTACAGGTCCATAATATAACATATTTTTAAACAAGTTGATCATTTTTAAACAAGTTGCTCTGTAATAACACATATCAGTCGTGAATGATGGCAGGCCCCACGTAGATCAATGGGAAAATAAGTTTAGCTACGACATACTCAAACTACGTCATTAAATTGCAAAGTATGGAAACCTTCAATATGCATGAAGGTATCAAACTTCATTGGGCAGACCAACAATTTTCCATATTTTCTGTTTATTGATGCTCTGGCCTCAATATCATAAATTCTGTGCTTAATCTGCCAAAACTCATTACTATAGCCTTCATAGGTACCAACCCTCTGCTATACAATTATCTTTACCTTATTGAGCAACTTGCATTTGTCAGTTGAAAACTTGATAAAGTATGCTGACGAGAACTGTGCACATTGCACTATGAAAGGAATTAGGTCTCATGAATATTGGATGTGATGATATACTTTTTTCTATGTTCAAGTGTTCAACATTATCCTGATTATAGCATTAACAACTCATTTTTTTTCCTTAAAAAATTATCATGAGATAGTAAAAATGGAAATTTGATAATGTTCTGAATGTTGGAGGTGAAGACTGCCATGATGAAAACAAGTTTGATTTGGACGTTCCCAGTTCATTTATTTATTTTATAAATCTAGTCATTTTTTCCTAAGGTTCAAATTGACTCGTTTTTATTTCTGATATAGGTATGCATCAAGTTGGAACACTACCGGTTTCTGTCATTCATCCCGCTTGAAATTTGCTGATTTCTCGTATAACTTTTTTGTTGGGAGCATACCTAAATGCCTTGAGTACCTTCCAAGGTACTTCATTTCTCCCTTTGTCACCTGGAGGCCTTTTGCTCTCTAAAACTTCATTACATAATTTGTACCATGCAGGTCAAGCTTTCAGGGAAACTGCCTTCAGAACAAAGATCCCAAGCAACGCCCTAATGCACAATGTGGTATGTGAAACATAGTGTTCCTTGTAAAATTGGTATGCAGATCCTTGGAACTTTTCAGAAGTAAGGATATGAAACCACAATAGCTCTGTCCCAAATTCATTAAAAATGTGACTCACTTCACTCGTGTCAAGGTGAATGGTGGAAACAGAACCTTGAAAACTTCTCACAAACATGAAGTTGGATCCAATTTTTAAATGGCTAATATGAATTTATGTGAAAAAATTCAATGTGTTGTAGTTACATATGTAATGATGTTTCATCAAAATTTGTCTTGTGACATCCACTAGAACATGTTGATATTAGGTGCATAGAATAGAATTTTAAATTCAATATTGCAATCTGTAAATGACAGTATTTGTCCTATTACAGGCAGTGCTCCTCCTTCTAAAAGCCACTCAGGAGTCAACGCTAATCACCAGCCTGCTCAATATGGAATTAAACGTAAGGGAACTGCAAAACCTGCCTGGCTTTTAGCTCTGGAAATAGTGACTGGAACCATGGTGGCTTGTCTCTTTGTTGTTGCTCTCCTTACTTTTATGCAGAGGTGCAAAGGCAAATCCTCTATCATTATTCCTTGGAAGAAATCCACGAGTGATAAGGAACGCATGGCAATCTACGTAGGTGAGCTCTATTTTAGCTTCCACCTTGCATTCCCAACAACAACCCCCCCCCCCAAAAAAAAAATGACAAATCAACCATGGTTTCTTTACAGATTCCGAGATGTTGAAGGATGTATTGAGATTTAGCAGACAGGAACTTGAAGTAGCATGTGAAGATTTTAGCAACATTATTGGGTCTTCTCCCGATAGTATAGTCTACAAAGGCACCGTGAAAAGTGGGCCTGAAATTGCTGTAATATCCTTTTGCATTAAGGAAGAGCACTGGACGGGCTATCTTGAGCTTTATTTTCAGAAAGAGGTAAAAGTATTTGGCATTACTAAATCAAATTAAACTTCTCACCAAAGCTACTGAGGAAAAATACCAATCCACAAAATGTAAATGCAATGAGATATATTACAAGTTAGAATGAACCTTTATAATCATTCAGTTTTTGCACAATTCAGGTGGCTGATTTGGCAAGATTAAATCATGAGAATACGGGAAAGCTACTTGGTTATTGCAGAGAGAGTAAGCCATTTACAAGGATGCTGGTTTTTGAATATGCATCAAATGGGACGCTGTATGAGCACCTCCATTGTAAGTAAAGCTTCTTATAAATATGTAAGTACTAAGTACTTCAACATAGTTTCAGTAGTAACTGAAACCCGGGTTTTCTTCGTAATCGCAGATGGAGAAGGATGCCAATTATCTTGGGCACGGCGAATGAAAATCATAGTAGGCATTGCTCGCGGACTAAAATATCTTCACACAGACCTTGACCCACCATTTACTATATCGGAGTTGAATTCTAGTGCTGTATATCTTACAGAAGACTTCTCTCCCAAGGTACACTTTAAAAGCCTTGTATGTACCAGTGCTAGATTGTGAAGCTTTCCTGAAGCCTCGAGCAAAGATTTGATTTAGACATTGAAAGTAATTTCTTCATTCACTTTTTGAATATTAATTGTACTTCTTTTGGTGTTAAGAGAGTTGAGGTTGAGCTGGGGGGGGGGGGAGCTAGTTTTTTTGTATTTGACTAGTAGCTAGTTACTAAAAAATTAGCTTTTTTTCCTTTTCTTTTCTTTTTTTTTTTTAAATGTTTGGGAAGAAAAAAAAGCTAGCCTTTTAGTAGCTAGCTTTTTTAACTTTTTGTTAATTTGACATTTTTGTCATTTAAGGTTTAAAAGAAGTTTAAAATATAAGAGGATAAATTTAATCATTTTAAAAAAAGCCAAAAAGTTAGTAACTGATAGCTGAACTACCAGCCTTTTTTTTTTTTATTTTTTCCTTCTTCCCCCAGATACAACCTAAGTTTTTATTAATGATCTTCTTTCTTTTTGGATGATTTACACCTTATTTCTAATATCCAAAGGCACTAGACTAATAGTTTTTGAGGACATTTGCCTCAATTTTTTTTTGCTGTAGCTGGTCGATTTTGAAAATTGGAAGTCAATTCTTTCGAGATCAGAAAAGAATTATAGCTCTATCGGGAACGAAGGTGCGATCTGTATTCTTCCAAATTCGCTAGAGGCACGGCATCTGGATGTCCGAGGGAACCTTTCTGCCTTTGGTGTACTTCTACTGGAAATAGTCAGTGGGAGACCTCCTTATTGCAAGGACAAAGGTCGCTTGGTGGATTGGGTAAAGAACTGCAGTAGAAAACTTTTAATCTTTTGAACATATCAATTTTCAATTTTTGTTACCAATATATATATATATACATATATTGAAATGTCAAGCTCTGGTGCAGGCAAAGGATTTCCTTGAACTGCCGGAAGTAATGTCTTATGTGGTGGATCCAGAGTTGAAGCATTTCAGATATGACGATCTCCAAGTTATATGCGAGGTGGTGAGTCTTTGCATTGATCCAGATTGTTGTTCCAAAGGAAGATTGATGGAGGAATTGTGTGATATTTTAGAGAGGAGAATTGATGCATCTGGATCTACTGATTTTACAGCATCTTCTTTGGCATGGGCAGAGCTTGCGCTTTCATCTAACTGATGAGTTGAATTTAACACTGTAAATCTGAAATGCAGAGTTGTAATACTCTTTTCCTTTGTTTCTTTCTTTCTTCCTCTCTTTTTTTTCCTCATTGTTTTCATGTAAACGAGTCCATGCTAAAAGAAACAGAGTTTTATGCATGGCATATCCTCTAGTTTTGTATACGTACAATCAGTGATCAGCTCTCTCTCTCTCTCTCTCTCTCTCTCTGTGTTAGTGTTTCTAGGTACAGGCTATTCAACTATTCATGGAATTACCAAATACTATTTGTATTGACAGTATTAGTTTGGAATTCGAATCGTATTATTATATCGTGTCTAATACTGTCACTTCTTACTAAAAGAAAAGAAGAGAAAAATAGTTCAATGCAGAGGTTAATTATTTAAACTCATTACTATCTTCTTCGCCAAAGGGGATTCACAGCATCAAAGATGGTAGGATAAACCAGGCATAATAATCATCTTTTCTTCTTTAATTTCATTGCACCTAATCATCTTATTTCTCTGATCAGAACCAGAATCATACCATTTTGTTTCTTGATAGTCATACAAATAGAGAGAGATACTCCTACTTTTTTTTGGGAAAAAAGCAAAAGCAAATTGAATCCATCTAAATCTTGGTTTAATTGTATAACATTATTATTATTATTATTTTTTTTGGAAAGAAAAAAATTAGTCTATTAAAAACTTTAATAAGAAAACAATTGGTGCATGGTGATATAAATGTAATAAAAGGCCACTTAAATAAATTTTTTATTTTAAAGTGATCTGTTCATAAATTCATCATTTTGATAAATTATTCCATTTGAACAACCAATTGTAAAGCACTATCCTTTTAAAAAATTGAGTAACATATAAGGCATTTGGGTTTGAACTTGCACACCATAAAATTTGTTAATGTTGTATTTAAATCATAGTTTTAAAAAAAGTTTATTTTATCTACACTCCCTCGTAACACCACTAGAATTGAGAGTATAAACAGCCTCAAAAAATGGTCGGCGGTCATGAATACTAATTTAGACGGCAATCTAATTGGACACGCTTAACCATTTTGAGGTGGTTGTTGAAAACCCCTTTTAATTCCCCTCCAAAAACCCCTCCCCACTCGGTCTCATTTCACACTCTTTATCTCTCTGTATCTCTTTCTCTCTCCTATTTGCACACTCTTTGCTGAACCACCCCTTGGTCCGATGAACCACATCGGTGCACGCCTCTCTGGTTTGGTGAACAGGTATCCCTAGTCCTCTTTTTCCTCTCTCTCCCTCTTCTGCACAGCACTGCCCTGGTCTCCTCTCTCCTCTGTCTAGCGCTCTCTTTTCTTTTCTCTCTCTCAATTTCTCACTGTTAATTTTGATTTTAGGTTATTTGTGACAATTTTGGTTAAAAATGAAGGAATTTGTGATAGTGTTGGTTATTTCTCACTGCCCCCATCTCCCCTTCCTTTGTGACATTATTGACAGTTTGCTAGGTTGAGGTATTGGGTTTGCTTGATTTCATTTTGGTGGATTTTTTCACTTTTCGTTGCAATGATTTGCTGATTTTATTTAGTTTGTTTGGTTGTATTGATGAAAATGTTGTAATATTTGTGTTAATTTGTTTGTGATTTGTTAATGAGATTTTGTGACGAAATTTTGTAATTTGTTATTATTTGTTTGTAATTTGTTAATTAGTTGTATTGGGTATTGTGGGAAAGTGTTTTGTAAGGTTGTAATTTTGTGATGTTTTATTTATTGTAATTTGTCCTTCAATTGGTAGTTTAATTAATTATTTAATTTGATAATTAAATTATTAAATTTGATTATTTAATTATTTGTTAAATTGTGTTATCAATTTTGTTAATGAAATTGTTAAACACATGATTTTGAGTGGTTGTAATAAAAAATTTAATAATTAGTTCCTAGTTTGTAAATTGAATTATTAATTATATTATTCAAATTCAATTATTTGATGGTTGAAATATCATTAAATTTTTTATTAAGTCTATCCAATTGATACAAATTGTTTGTTTGGTTGAAATATTTTTAATTTTGATAAAATTTTATTCATTTGTTAATTTTATGTAATTTGTATGATTTGTTTGGTTGAAAGGTTACTGATTTGATAATTTTGTTGAAATATATATTCATAATTTGTTACTTTACTTTATGTAGTTTTTATGATATGTTTGGTTGAACTGTTGTTAGGTATTGCATTATGTTCACTCAAATATTATTAATTTTCTTAATTTCTTTTATAGTTTAAATGTAAAAGTAGTTTTGTATTGAAATAGAAAAATATATATAGAAATAATCCTATAAACACTTGAAAAATAAATTTTAAATAATTAAAATGGGTAGTAAATATAAACAATAATTTTGAAAATCCAAAGATAAACTCACACATTTTATAATCCATGATTAATTATGAACATCATTAAACTTTCTAATGTATAGTTATATTGAAAATACTAACAAATAAAATAATAATCTTTTAAATATTAATTTCAAAAGTTAAAAAACTCATCCAAATACAATGGTATTTTAAAATCATTAAGTTGAAATTCAAATAATCCATAATTTTATAAATAAACACATCTAAATTTGATTCGAGGTAAAATTCAATAATGGTTACAAACAATTACAAGTTAAATTAGGGTGTAGTGAAACTATTATGTAACAAATATAAATCAATATTTAAGTGAATTAATTTATTTTATTTTATCAACATAGTATTATTAATAGGATAGACATGGTTACACATACAAAGTGAGTAGTGGCATACCTTAGTCTGTGGTTCGATAGGCCACCGCAATTGTCTCGTCTGTGGCCTCCCAGAGGCTCATGGACGAGGACATCAAGGCACTCGTCACTGTTTGCCTAAACACTTTCAAGTAGCCTTGCGAGGTCAACTTTGGACTGAGGTCTAAGCTGAGCTCCAAGCAGAGGTTCAGGGCGAGCTACTTACCTCAATTCGAGTTGAGGTCCTCGATGACTTTCGTGCTGAGATGGTTCAGCGTATGGACCATGTGTGGGATAAGTTACAGGCAGAGTTCCATGAGTCTTGGTGGCCCAATCAGGTGACATATTGAATACTAACTGTACATTAATCAAATTTCTTATTATTTTGTGTTCATAAAATAAGATGAGAACTAAAATTTATTTGTTAAAATATAGAATGTCAATGATCACACTGGGCCATGTCAGTCTTTAGGCTGTAGAGAGAATCATGATAGGGTAAACTTTTAGTTATTTACAATTGTATAACTAAATTCTTAGTGTTAAATTTCATTACTATTTATGGAGAAGGATAATACAGACCTCAATGTAGAAACGTGAAACTTAGAACTTAGAACTTTCAACTTAGGAAAACTTTCAACTTAGGAACCAACTGCTCAAACCGAGCATACGGCGTCAGATGTCAATGAAACTTGACGTGTAGGGAGTCCTAGGCATTTAGGACTTACAGGAACGAGCCACGCGAGAATCCGAGTTACGGATCGTTTAGAATGGCCCTAGATAGTTTTTAGTTGAAGCATGAAACTTAAAACTTCTAACTTAGGAGTCAAGTGCTCAAACCAAGCATACGGCGTCCGATGTCAACGAAACTTGGCGAGGTTTGACTTCGGGCCCAAAGCTTGGGGTGAATTCGGCAAAGGGAAGTCCAATTTAGATGTAACGTAAAAAAAATCCTAGGCATTTAGGACTTGCAGAACGAACTACGCGAGAATTCGAGTTACGGATTGCTCAGAATGGCCCTGGGTAGTTTCTAGTAAAAACATGAATTTAAAACTTCCAACTTAGGAGTCAACTGCTCAAACCGAGCATATAACGTTTGATGTCAACGAAACTTGATGTGTAATGAGTCCTAGGTATTTAGGACTTGTAAGAATGAACCGCGCGAGAATCTGATTTATGACTTGTTCAGAATGGCCCGGGGTAGCTTTTAGTTGAAACATGAAACTTAAAATTTTTGACTTAGGAGTCAACTGCTCAAACTGAGCATACAACGTCGGATGCTAACAAAACTTGACGTGAAGCGAGTCCTATGCATTTAGAACTTGTAGGAGTGAACCACATGAGAATCTGAACTACAGATCGTTCAGAATGGTCTAGAGTAGTTTCCACTTGCAACCTGATGTTTTAAAAGTTAAATTTCTTTATGGTTTAATTTTAAATTCATTTATTATAAATTATATTAGTATTTAATTAAATTATTTTTTGATTTATTTCAAGTTTGATGGATATTGCCGCAATTTCAAGCCATTTCCTTATGTACAAAGGCATTTTGCTCTTTTTAATTTTTGTTTGTAAATTCTTTAACTTAAGGACAATTTGTAGTCAATATATTAAATTTTATTTTATTAATATTTTTATTTGTGTTAAGTAAAGTAATTCTATCACATGCTAGTTTTATGGGATTTGTTATATGTTTGCACAAGTTTGATTATATATTGTCATAGATTTTTGTAACAATATATACTGTTGCCAAGTTTTTAAAAAGAAAAATGCATAATAGCCGACTGTCAGAAAGCAGTAGTTTATATTGACGACCGCCTAAGGCGTTGTGTATTCTATTTCTCGACCCCATCATGACCGACTGCCTCGAAGTAGTTGTGAAACAGTCGTTTATACTTTTAACAATCGCTTTGAAACCGATAGTTGACCGTCTCAGGTGGCTGACCGTTCTTTTTAACCTAGTTGTACAGTTTTGGCTTTATATATTTAAATCCCATAGTTTTATAAATGTACACCTAAACAGTATGAAATTTGTATTATATTTACTTAGACACTCTTTATTAGATTTTTCATCAAAAAAATAACTTTTGACTAATTTGTTATTATAAAATTAACTTCATACCCTTATTATTAATACAAAAAAATAAAAAAAAAATTGAGAAGAAAGTTCTTTCATTATTGTTTGATACTAATGGAAATGAAGTAAAAGAAAAAAAGAAACTAAAATTTTCTTTTTTCCATATTTAGTTTATTAGATTAATTACAAAAACAAGTAATGATAATTTATATATGTGTATAATTACTAATTTATATATACTATAAATTTAAAATATTAATGTGATGCATAACAATTTAAAGCATTAATATAGAAAAGGTTGACAAAAAAATTTAGTAAATTAATTATAATGTAATTTTTATAAAAAAAAATTCACCATAACATAATATAAATATTTTTTTATTAATATTAAGGATATAAAAGTAATTTTATAACATTATATTGGTCAAAATTTATTTTTTGAATAAAAAAATTTACAGAAGGTTTGAGCGAATGTAACATAAATCTTAAGATGTACAAGTGCATATTTATAAAACTTTTAAGGTTTGGGTGCACAAAATTGTAGCCACAAGAAATGTAGGTGAAATAAATCCTTTTAAGAATCAGTTATTACTGTTAAGTAATGTAACACTATTACATAATGTTTTCAGACTCCTCCATTTCTGTTATATTATTAGTTTTTTTTATTATATCTGTTATTTTTCGTTATTGTTATACCATCGTTGATATTTTTTTAAAACCATGATTTAAATGGAGGGAAAATAAGAATGAATTTCTCCAAACTTCAAAATATGGCAAAGGCCGATGATGTGACGAGATACAGATAGAGGAATGAAAGGAAAAGTCAATCAAAAAATAGAGTGGGTAAGTTGCTTTGATTTCAAGGCTTGTGTAACTTGCATATCTGAGCTCTCACCATGGTGACTCCTTTCGTGCGTCTTAGCTAGCTGTCAACGAAGTAACTTGATGGCAACACTTAGCTCTCCCAAGAGTATGCCATGTCTATCAGTCGCAGGCATTGCTCAAGTAGCAGAGAGTAACTCGCTCGGATCACACAAATATGCCAACTTTGCTCTGGTTAGATTTGCTAAAATAACTCTTACGAGATTAAATCACTAAAATTTTATTTAGTGATGAATTTAGAATTTTCATTTAGAATTTAATGTATATAAAATTATACAAAAATTTTGAATATCTATCATGATTAAGATGAGCAAAAGGGCTACTGGGTCGGGAGGTGGCCTTTGATTGTTAATACCAGAGAAAGGGACAGTGAGTGACATTAAGATTGAAAGTGGAAAAGAGGTGATGTTGCTTGTTGTTAGAGAGAAAGAGTATATTGTGTGACACAAAAAGACTAAGAGAAGTGAAGATTGAAAAATTAGAATTAATGATCATTTTGTAATAAAACTAAAATATTAGAGATATTATGGTCTTTTCACTGGAAAAAATTAAAGGAAGACAAATAATCCATTCATTTATATGTCGGTCCACTCTTGATTACATTATATTTAGGGTTCAGATAGAATCAGGATAAAATTTCTTGTGTAATCTTGATTAAGTTTAACATTATAAAAATATTTCTACTAATCTCCTTTTATGTATTACGAGATTAAAATATTAGAGTTAAAATTTTACTTCTATTTAATAGTGAAAAAATTATTTTTATTATTTTTGTTAATTTATATGTTGATAATTTTTATTTTTTTCAATTAATAGCTAATTTAAAATTATATTGTTTGTGTTTTTACTTTTAAAAAAATAAAATGATAAAATATTATTAGTATTAATGAAGCCGTCGCCGGAGGAGGGAAATTAACAGATAGAATACATGTCGATTGGCGTGTCAAAGTAATTAAAATACTTCACTGTGGGACCCATATTCGTGTCATCAGTGGGCCCATTCTTTGCGCCAGACATGCATTAGCCTCATCGCACTCTCACCACACTCGATCGGAACACTCCAACAACAGCGATGGAATAATTTATTATTTATCCCCCACACCCACTAAAAAAATCTTTGATTGGTTTAAAAGCAATCAACTTTCGAAGACTTCTCGTAGCAACAATCCAGTTAAAACCTGACACGTGCCAGAGCGCATCCACACAACGCGGTTGGCTCACCGTTGAGCCAAAACCCAAATTTCAAAAATTCCACTTCCTACCAAAACCAAACGTCCGTAAACACATAGCCGTTAACCCTGCCGTCGAATCAAACCAGTTAACAGAAGCCGTCAACTCCCCACTATATATATCACCAAAATTTCCCCCTCAAATTACCCCTCTTTCTCTCTCTCATCGCGCTCTCTGCAACTCTCTCTCTCTCTTTCTTTCTGTACGAACCGACCGAAGATGCGTGAAATTGTTCACATCCAGGGTGGCCAATGCGGCAACCAGATCGGTGCTAAGTTCTGGGAAGTGGTCTGTGCAGAGCACGGGATCGACTCGACCGGGAGGTACCAGGGTGACTCGGATCTCCAGCTGGAGCGAGTCAATGTGTACTACAACGAGGCCAGCTGTGGCCGGTTCGTTCCCCGGGCCGTTCTCATGGACCTCGAGCCCGGCACCATGGACAGCGTCCGGTCGGGTCCCTACGGCCAGATCTTCCGCCCCGACAACTTCGTCTTCGGCCAGTCCGGCGCCGGCAACAACTGGGCCAAAGGCCACTACACCGAGGGCGCTGAGCTCATCGACTCTGTCCTCGACGTCGTTCGCAAAGAGGCCGAAAATTGTGACTGCCTTCAAGGTTTGTTTGAAGTTCCAAATCTTGCTTTTATAGCAGCTAGATCTGCTCTGGAAACGGCAACTGCTATGCTATTATATATATGCAGATTTCGTATAAATCTATCTGAATTGTATTTTGTGCTTGTGGAAGTTTAATTGTCGGTTGTTTGTGTTGGATTTAGGGTTTCAGGTCTGTCATTCGCTGGGAGGAGGGACGGGGTCGGGGATGGGGACGCTGTTGATTTCGAAGATAAGGGAGGAGTATCCGGACCGGATGATGCTGACGTTCTCTGTTTTTCCGTCACCGAAGGTGTCGGACACGGTGGTGGAGCCGTACAACGCGACGCTGTCTGTCCACCAGCTCGTTGAGAACGCTGACGAGTGTATGGTTTTGGACAATGAGGCTCTCTACGATATCTGCTTCCGTACCCTCAAGCTCACCACTCCCAGCTGTAAGTCTCTCTCTCTATTAATGGCTATGGTTCTGTTTCTGTGAATTTGCCGACCGTTTTTTGGTCGCACAGAAAATGAAGGAAAATACGAGGATTGCTTCTGTTGATCTTAATTAGTTCCACCAGCACAATCAAATTGACATCGAGATACAATGATTTGATTTGAAACTTTTCTTAGGTATTGCAATTGTCTTTATACATTAATCAAATCATAAAAATATCTCTCGACTTTGTTTCTTTGATTTTGGCGGTAAAGTTGATTTTGATTGGCCATGATAGATTCATAAATATGTACAACTTGGGTCATGCAAGGACAAATCTAAAAAGATTCTCTTCTATCTTGTGTGCACAATTATTATCTTTTACCTCTTATGGTGTGTTTAAAATTGTTTAAAATTATAAAAAATTATAAAAAGTTAATATATTGTATTTTATGTAGTGAGTGAAAAATTTAAATTTATTATCTTATAATTTATATTTATAAAGATTTGTAAAATTTTGTAGTGTTTTATTTTGACTTCAAACAAGCTAATAAACAAAGAATAGTCATCTATGTGGTTGTTTGGTTAAAAAAAGTTAAAGAAAAAGTATAGTAAAAGTACAAAAATGTGACATAAATGTGATATATGTTAAAATTTTATTGAAAAAAAGTATAAAAAATGATTAAAGTTTAGTAATTTTTGATCGGCCAAACAGCCCCATGTCTTTAGTACTTTTTTTTTCTTTTTTTTTTTTTTTTTTTTTTTGTGCGCGCGCGCAATATATAGTTGTATTTTGCATGGGTCTCAATCGATCTTTTCTGGAATAGGAGGATATACGCCGATGTTTATTTTGCTTTGGTTCTGCTGCTAGTGTGGCTTTCACTTTCCTTCGTTACCCCCGCCCCCCTTTTTCTTTTTCTGGTATTTTCTTTATGTTATGTTTGGAACTGAATTTGTGGAAGAAAATAAAAGGTAAGGAAAGCAAAATGGAGTGATATTTGTCAAAAATTTTCCCCTATGTTCGGTTGAGGGGAGAGGAAATAGAAAGGAAGTGAAAATTAAAATTTTCCCCTCCTTGTCTGGTTTCGTATTAATAAGGGATAAATGAAATAGAAAAGAAAATGAACATTTTCTCCCAATTTTTTTCCTCATTTTCACTTCCATTTCTTTTTTTTAAATATATATACTACATAATTTTTCTTCCACAATCAAACACAAGAAAATTATTTTCTTCTCATTTTCCCTTTGTGCTTGCAAAATCAAACAAGAACAAAAAATTATTTTCTTCACTTTTTCTTTTAGGATCACTCTCTTCTTTTCCACTCAACTTCTCCCCAAACCAAACAAAATATCTTCTACTTGATTAAGCACAAAAAAATAACAAGAACTAGTAATTCTACTTTCTTCAATTTTTTCTTTTTTCCCACAGATCCATGTCCTAGACATAGCTTAGAGATAACCATTTTGAATTGGGACTAATGTTTTTGTGTTCGATCAGTTGGAGATTTGAACCACTTGATATCTGCCACCATGAGTGGGGTAACTTGTTGCCTGCGGTTTCCTGGTCAGCTAAACTCCGATCTTCGCAAGCTTGCAGTCAACCTCATCCCATTCCCAAGACTCCACTTCTTCATGGTTGGCTTTGCACCCCTCACTTCTCGTGGGTCTCAGCAATATCGCGCCCTTACGGTTCCTGAACTCACCCAGCAGATGTGGGATGCCAAGAACATGATGTGTGCTGCTGATCCACGCCATGGCCGGTACCTCACTGCGTCAGCTATGTTCCGTGGCAAAATGAGCACGAAGGAGGTTGATGAACAAATGATTAATGTGCAGAACAAGAACTCGTCGTATTTTGTCGAGTGGATCCCCAACAACGTGAAATCAACTGTTTGTGACATCCCTCCCACGGGCCTGAAAATGGCTTCAACATTCATTGGTAACTCCACGTCCATCCAAGAAATGTTCAGGAGGGTCAGTGAGCAGTTCACTGCTATGTTCCGCAGGAAGGCTTTCTTGCATTGGTACACTGGAGAGGGAATGGATGAGATGGAGTTCACAGAAGCTGAGAGCAACATGAATGATCTGGTCTCTGAGTACCAGCAATACCAGGATGCAACTGCTGATGAGGAAGGGGATTATGAAGAAGATGAGGGGTACCAGGAGGAGGAAGCCTGAGAACATCATCAATATTTGGAATTAGGTTTTTTGGTCATTGAAATGGGATTTGATTGTTTTTTGAATACCGTAGTCTAAGCGAGATTGCTTTTTATGCTTTATTTCAATGTTGGAACCCAACCTCTGGTTTTGGTCTTTGCTCTGGCTTTGTCATGCTCACAAATTACAGGTTTATTTTAATTTCTTGTTCTCTTTTATCATTCTTACACATTATTGGTTTATTTTCTTTTTAATTTCTTGTTCTCTTAGGTTATTAATGGCTCTTTCATTTCAAACGCATCATCCTATGTACTCTGAACTAATGGTTAGAATGGGTTGCCACATTTCACCCCAGCAAATACAGTTCTGGGTTTAAGGTTCTATTTGGAAAGTCTAGACGTCTACTTACTCAGATTTTTTATTTTTTTTGAAATGATTAAATTTATTTTTTTATATTTTAGACTTCTTTTAAATTATAAAAACAAAACTGTTAAATTAACAAAAAGTTAAAAAATTAGCTTTTTTTTTCTTTTTCAAGCACCAAAAAAATAAATTTTTTTTTAGGAACTTGGAACTTTTACCCATACTGGTTTATTGGGTGTGTTTAGAGTTGTATAAGTGTATAAAATAAAATAAAATTGTAAAAGTAAATGTCTCATAATTCGTATTGTGAATGAAAATTTTAAATTTTATTATCTCGTAATTCATGTTTATAGAAATTTGTAAGATTTTATTTTATTTTGTAGGGTTCCAAACGGAGTCATTACAACTCTTAACGAATTGCATAGTCAATAGGTAAAATGAGGAAATGTATGCTGTTCCTCACACACATCACACTTGAGTTAGGAATCAAACTCATGCATTTTCTGTGGAAAGCATACCCGCAAGTTACTCGAACTAACGAGGACAAAAGTTAACTTATTAGTAATTAATTAGTAGTCAATTATAAAAAAGTCAACTTTTTTTTTTCTTTCTAAACTAAGCTTTAAGTTTAGTAAACCCCATTGGTGAACAAGTAGAAACAGAAGAATCCACTCCAAAATTACAGTGTCTCAACAAAATATTATTGCAAAAGAACGACTCCGTGAAGCAAGAGCCAATGTATTTTCCATGTAGGGAAGACATCCCAAATTAAGATTCTCCGGAGAGGAAGCAAGAGCAATGCACTTGCTCAAATCTCATTTATTGAAAGAATCCCAAAGTACACCCAGATCAACATTACCCCCTGAGAGTATAATTCCTACGTTGCTGCAGTCCTTCCAAGCAGGATTATTTCTGAAATCATCAGACATTACGGCTGCGAGGCCTATTGCTCCGCTAGGCTCCACCGCAACCTTTAGAACCTCGTAGCAAACTCTCATGGCTTCTATTATTTCTTTGTCGTCCACTGTAATGATGTCATCAACCAAATCCCGGACAATGGGCCTGCTTCAATTAAACACAGTCAAAAGGTCTCCAACACAATGCTACGGTAACTGGATTTAAATGAGCTGCTGAGGAAAGAATCAATTCTGCAGATAAGTTGCAAGTTGAAAGTATAATAAAATGCAGAGATACCATACACACAACAGACAAATTTACACGTGTTTCGTCACTTCTCCTACACAGATGTAGGAGCTGTTCTTATGTGATCGGAAAACCCACTATAAATAAACTTGGGAGAGGCATGATGAAGCGTAGCTCGTCTTCTACACATTACCAAGTGAGATCTCCGAGAAAAGCTCGAAGGCCATCAGCAATGGTGTTTGTCTCAGGCAAAGTTATAATCCTACCAGCTTCTTTAGATTGAGCTGCATCATTTGCTCCCCTTGGTTCAGCAGCTAAAACTCGGATTGCAGGGTTGATAGACTTTGCAGCCAATGCCACCCCTGATATCAAACCACCTCCTACATTTTTCAATGGGAGAAGGAAAAAAAAATTTCAGATTAATAAGAAAACAAAGTAGAAATTGAAACGGTAAGTTTGGCACTTGAAGTAACCAAACAAACCACTTATAGGAACTATTATAGTGTCTATCTGTGGGGCCTGCTCCAGCAACTCCAGTGATACGGTACCCTGCCCACTGACAACCAATGTTCAATGTCATTCATTATGCATTTACATCCATGGCTACAAGGTTATGAGCAGAACAGAACAAACAAAAAGGAAAAACAAAAAATGGAGAGAGAAGGAATCATGAACAAAATCGAGAATATTATCTAGGATATTCAGAAGCCAAAATTCCACTTTAAGTGCAGATGATACAAAATAATTGCAGGCTAGAACCTTATAATGCGCCCATCATTATACGGATGAATGAGAACCGCGCCAGTTTCTTGTAGCACTTTCTTTGCCGTGTCCTCCCTTGACTTCATAGTGGACTCACACCAGATAACCCGGCCACCATAACGTATGACATTCTCAACCTTGCATTTTGGAGCATTTTTGGGTATAACAATATACGCTGGGATCCCCCGTAGTTTCGCAGCTAAAGATAATGCTGCTGCATGGTTGCCGCTATTTTTGGAAGACGTGATCAAGGGACATTAAGAAAAGAATACGACGTATTTTGTAAGAAAACAGAATTGCAAAGAGTAAACCTGCTGTGAGTTATAACCCCTTTAGCTGCCTGATCATCATCAAGTGAGAGTATGGCATTGCAGGCACCACGAAATTTAAAAGCTCCACTGATAATCCACAAGGGAGGAGGTTAAAAAAAAAAAAAAAGAAAAGAAAGAAAAGGCTTTTGAGTTTACCAAAAAGCTATTTCACTTAGAAGAAAAAATGAACCATGTGGTTCTTTTTAAGTACTGTCACTATTTAGCCTCTCACCCTTTTTGAAAACATTCACATTTAAATAGTAGCTTCCTTCCAGCAATTGAATTAAGAGTCTCTGAGGAGAAGACTGGTGTCTTGTGTATGAATGAACTGATGCGTGTTTGTGCTTCTCTTATGGAGGAGATATCAGCAGCATATTTCCCACCTCTCGCTTGGATTTTTGACTCCATTGCTACAATTCCAATTAGAGATGCTCGGGCTTGCAAGTGGTTGGGATCAGATCAAATAACTTCAATCACTCCAAGGACTTAATGATACTCTAAATGAAATAAAATACCACGCCAAAACATTAGCAAACATTCAGAAAAATAGAGAATGAAAGCTTCTTAGTTTAAAAGATCCTGTTCTACCATATGAAAACTCAGCATGTGGAATCAGAAAGAGAAAAAAGTTCTTTTCTTTCTCTGTGTGAGTGTACACGCAGTATGTGCATGGGTGAACATGAACAAAAATTACAAATTTTGGAATGGCTTGAACAATTGTAACTTTTGAGCCCAAAGCAATAAAACATGCTAATTTAACAAATGATTGACAATCATGATTCACAAATCACACACCCCATTCTTGTTTGATAGATTGTTTATCCTTGAGATGGATGAGGAAGGCAAGTCAACATCTGAAATGGGTAACAATAGACTAGTAGCCAGATAGAGGTACAATAGTTGTTAAAGTCTCGATTCAGATCTTACTAACCTACGATTTTACCATTTTAGCCAAATCAATCTGAATACTATAAAATATCCCTTGGATGTAAAATCTTACGATTTAGTGAAGGATCTTATGGGATCATAAAATCCTGATTCAAATCCCGATACTATCTGATCCAAACTTATACTTTTTTCTTAATATGTTGGTTTTATTATTTTGATATACACATATTTTATACCATGTCTGTCTAAATCAATTAAAAATAAGTCGTATTGAACTGAATAGAACAATTGATATCCATATATTATTTCACAAAAATTAGAATATAAATGTAATCAAATATCTTTATCTCTAACATAATAGAAGATCACTACACATTATCATTTTATTAGCAATTAATTATTAATTGAAAAACTCTCATTAGAAATCTTTTTTTTTTTTTTTTTTCTATTATCTTTTACTACTACTTTAGAGCGTGAAATATTTTAGTACAAAACTTCTCTCTCTCTCTCTCTCCCCCTCCCTCTCTCATGGAATGCAAAAAATTTATTTTTTCAACTTCTTGTTATATATATTTATAGCTTATATGGTGTATTTTTCCTTTTTTTCTTTTTTTGTTAAACATTTACTTTTTTGTTTCATTTAATAAATTATATTCATATGAAAACTATTGTGCATGTTTTTCCTTTTTGGGCAAGATCTTACGATATTCCATTAGCCTACGATCTGGTCCCTTAAACCCTTCCAACGATCCGATACAAGATCCCAATTCTGACAACCTTAGCCAAATAACATTAAGGAAGGATATAAATATGTGATTGGGAAGCAATAATTGAATGCCAAGTAGAGTTGATAAAGTTGAGTGACCATTGCTAGGTAGGTACACAGCGAAACTTCACAAACCATTGGGTTTTATAACTTATGCTTTTGCTCATAATCAGGGCAAGCTCCATGCTCAAACATACACTTGAATATGAAGCCCACCGGCCAGGTCAGATCAGAAAGGTTTTGATGACTCAAGGTTCATATCAGGTAAAGGAGAGCGAGGGGAAAAGGGGGAGGACCACATACTCATTAGTTCAATAAGTTAACCATAAAACCAACGACTGCATCTTTACTATTTCCAACTGAATTCACAAAGCTTCTCACATGAACGTCTAGGTTAATGTTCATCTCATCCTTGTAGATCATTCACAAACCCTTTTTTTGGTTGAGCCTTTTGTATTTCTCAATCACTTCCTAATACATATAATTTTGATATATAAAGCAAATCTACACTGAACATGCTAAATACTCCCAATTGGGTGTAACATTTTATGCAAACATCCACAAACGTACGATCATTGATATTCCATATGTGGGTAAGTTGATGCCGGAGAATGCAAAAAATAAGGAGTTCTGTCGAAGTTGCAGCACAAGAAAAAAAATTGATAATTTTTTAGAGTGTCAAATTCCCATATCTCCAAAAGGATTTCCTACACTGTTCCCCAATACCTTACTCTAGAGAAAAATAACATGTTGATCATGTGCATCTCCGTAGAACTTCCTTCTGCATATACTTGTTAAAAAAAAAATACTGGGCTAAAAACCACATATTTGAAGTCAATGTAGTCTTCCCCTTCCCTTTATCAAATTGAATTAATCCATAATAACAATTCACGATGATGATACAAATTCCAAATTCTAATAGCAGATTGTTCAAAATTGAAATAAGTATTGCCAAGAACTCGTGTAAAGGGTTATTCAACAGTCCAGATTAAAGATTCTGGAACTTGTGATGATCTGGGTGTCGAGAGTTTATCTTCATCACCAAAATTGACCCCATAGCTCCAAATGCAACAAAATTAATTTGCTCTCTCATGAATTTTTATTTAATGGGCTGTAAACTTATATGCAACACAACACGTAAATACATGAATACGTATACAAATAGATTCATACGCATTTCCAAGCTTTTCCCTCAAACTGAAATCAAACGCAACAACAATGAGAGAGAGAGAGAGAGAGAGAGAGAAACCTGCTTTCAGTAAACGTAGTCGTCAAAGAAGCAACAACACACACAAGTGATATATATATATATGTGCACACTTCGATAGGAACTTACAAAGAAGATATCTCAACCACCAACATTGCTTCGGTCTGAATAGTCGATTGGGAGTGTTCTTCTATACCCAACGGTGGTATTCGGCTACCATACCCAAAAACCAACCCGAGTCTTGATTAGATTAGAAAAATCCGAGCCGTTCATTGCAAGAAGATAAAGTAACACCATCTGAACCGTCCAATAGTTACACACCATGGTCCCTCAGATTCATAAAGCGGTAAATTGTTGGTTCACCCCTGTAACTTGATGCGGTTACAGTATTATCCACTGTAATTTGAATTTTGGCACTAATCACCCTTGTGTTTTATACAAAACTACAAACCAAATGGGTAATAATTTTCTCGGCGAAATAACGAGTTTGCCCCGAGATATCATGAGACAAAGTTGAACGACAGCTTTCAATTCATTCATCGGGACAAATGAACACAAAATGTGGGATTCGGGTTGACTCCATGACTTGTAATCTGTAGAGTTAATTTTAAATTCAATACTTTAAATATATTTACATTTATTTTGAATTAAAATAATGTAAATACATATGAATCATTGGATTAAAATTTAACAGTCCATCATTAATATTACGGAGTTGACATAACATAGTTATGTCAGTCTCTTCTTTTTTCAAAATGTGACCTATTTTGATTCCTCTCACAAATTAGGGTTTTTGAATAGGGTTAGATCTTGTTTCAAATGAAAAGAATGATTACATGAATAGTTTGAATATGTAAGGACAAATGAAGGAGTTGAAATAAAGACGGACTAATTGCATATCAATTTGATACAAGTAGTTATGAAAATGGGAATGATATTGATAAATATTATTATAAGTGGTGTACAAAAAAAGGTGTATTTGGGGTTAAGGTGACATACGTTTAGCTAATCATTAATAATTTTAAACTTAATTCTGGATACCTAGAGTTATGAATTATTATTTTACTATATAACTTAGGTATCCATAGCTTTAGCTATTATGGTTGTGTTCATTTGGGGGATGTGAGAGTTGGGATTGGACTTGTTATCCACAGATCCCATAAATCCCATGTTTGATAATTGAAAAAGGTGAAAGGATTGTTAATCCCTAAAAAATGTTGGAGTGGGATGGTAAATTCTTTTCTCCTAAATTTGATTCTTACCAAAATTTAAAGATTTAAAATTATGTTTGTCACATCTCCTATCAAATCACATTTCTTATCATATTTTATATCCCATCAAAATACCAATAAAATAATTCTATATAAAAAATTAATCATATTTATATCTAATCACATACATTATCCCATACTATTATTTATTTTCCATTATTCAATCCTCCCAATTAAACATAGCATATAAATAATATAGACTCATTCATACGTGGAGGAGGTGGTCAGGTTGGTCATAGCCTCTTGGCCACAGAGCCATAGTTCGATCACCTGACCCGCTCAGGTCGGTCATAGCCTCTTGGCCACAGTGCCATAATTCGGCCACCTAACCTACTCAGGTCGGTCACAACTGCTTGGGCATAATACCATAAGTTCGACCACCTGACTCGTTCAGATCGGTAAAACCCACTTGGCCATGATTTAGCCATCTGATCCGCGCAGCTCGGTCATGGCCACATGTCTTATGGTATTTAGAATTAACGATAAATTTTTCGAAGTACGTAAGTTCAGTCATGTCCTTTAGCATTTGAAACTGACAGTAATTGCTCAAGTACGTAAGTTCGGACATGACTTATGACAACAATTGTTTAAAGTGCATAAGTTCGGATATGTCTTAAACTGACAAAAATTGTTCAAAGACCTTTTGATCGGATACTTAAGCTCGAAATGCTTCAATTTGGATTAAAGACTTGGTATGGTCGACTGAAGTAATTTATGATGTTTTCAACTAAGTTGTTTTAAACAAAGGTTCGAGTTCGGACAATTTTATGGTATTCACATGCATCCATTAAATTTTTACCAAGTATATGAGTTCGAGTGGCAAGCTCAATAAACGCACAAAAGATATTTCATTAATAAGGGGATTGTTCCTTAACAGCTACAAAGACTAAGAGAACATTATAAGAAAGGAAAATCAAAGCAAAGAAAGACATTTATTCTTGATCTTCATTTCTTTTCTCGACCTTGGACTCATTCCCGATCTCCCCTCCTCCGGCCTCACTAGCCTTCAATCCTCGGTCGGTGGTCTCAGCAAACTCTCCCCCGTCCAATGATGATGGATCTTTTTCTTCTTCCTAATCATCGGCTAATGGGAGTTATTGAGCCTCGTTCCTCGGCCATTCAAAGGCAATATACAGCTCGGAGTTGGAGGACTGGCCAGTTTTATTTAAGGCATCTACCCATCCATTGCGATAGTAAGTATTGGCTGCGATGAATACCTGCTTTTGGTATTCATCGCCAGCCTCTTCGTAGCCCTTCGAGTAGGCCTTCTTCATTTCTTCTTGAATTTTGGCCTCTGCCTGGTTAGCCCTTCTATTGGCTTTATTGAAACTCCTCTTAACGGTGTCGAGGTTGGAGGATAGTCGTTTATTCTAGTTGACAAGCTCGTCATTTTGAGAATAGACTTCTTTGACATTTTCTTCAGCCCGTTCAGCTCGGAGGCGCTGAGTCTGGATCTCCCTCTCAGCGTTGTTCAGGCTTTCGAGTAGTCGCTCAAATCGCCGACCAGCATCTCTAAAAAACTCAATAGCCTGCAAAAAGAGAAGTAATGATTAGTACACAAATTAGTAAAGAAGGAATGAAAAATCAAACTAAGGAAAAGGAAAGTATTTACCAGCAGGGAGTACTGAACTCACTGACTGAACCACGGTTGGCCAGGCAGATTCATGATATGTTTCATATCACTGAGAAGAGTCGCTGCATGCACGACGGACAGCGCAACATCCTGGTTGGAGATGGCTGAGTTAGTCATGTTGATCGGACGTTCTCCAACCATGGGGCTGATAACAAAGTTATCAATCCGATGCTTGGTGGAGGGCTTGGCATCTAGGTCTATTGTTCGGCTGCTGCCCAAAGCTTCAACCTCAGCCACGTGGTTGGGTTTCTTTAACACAACCCCACGTTGAGCTGGCGACGGGGAAGAAGGTGGTGGAGGTGTGCTCGCCTTTCTCTTCTTGCTCTGGTCTTTTCCTCCCAAGCTCTTCTTCATAGCCGCAAGTAGGTTTTGGGGCGGCATCTTGGGAAGATTGGCCGGTGGAGGTACTATGACAGTCACAATCTGGAGCACGCCGAGTGGGAAGTTTTCCGAGTCAAGCAGGTTGTGAAGCTGCTCTTCATTAACATCCGTCAGAAGGGCTATAAAGCTCCGGTGTATGGGCTTGTAGCCGAGCAGCACAGGAGCAGTCCGAGCAAGTCCTCGGAATGGTCCATCCCCTTTGTATGCTAGCACTTCGGCAATTTGGCCGAAGTTCACTACGTTCAGATTAGCGAACCTTTTATTAAAGTTTTTTTGCTGTAAAAGAGTAAAAGAAAAAATTAGTTATTATTCGATCATAGGGAAATAACAATAATAATAAGTGAACAAAAGCGAAAACTACCTATGCCGCCCATGAAGTTTTGGATGCCATCATGCCTGTCTTCTCCTGGCAGCCACTGCCACTCTCCTTCGACCAAGATGTGGTCGTCCAGTAGGTTTTTATTATAGTCTGGAATGGCATGCATGAGATTATCTTTCACTTGGCATTTCAGGTAGTATCACCTCCTTTTTGAGTGGGTTAGGGCGTAACAATGAAGGATTTTTAGGGGTCCCAAGTTGACCCTCAGAATCTTGTTGAGCTCTATCACTTCGACCAAAATGCTATACCCATTTGGGGCCAGCTGACCGGGGCAAAGTCTGACCATTGAGAGAAACAGCCAGACTAAGGGTTGGAGTAGAAGGGTTACCCCACATTCCTCAATGGCCACTAAGGGCCATCGTACCCACTCTGACCCTCGATTTTCAGCTATGTTGAAATCATCCGCTCCCCGTAGGGCTAGTCGGACAGACTCCGGAATCTGATGTCTAGCCCTGAAAGATTCTATCCCCCCCAGTTTCCTAAAGGCATTAAGGTATTTACCCATTGAGGAAAAACTTGAAAAAAATGAAGGGAATCGATAATAATACTCACCTATGTTATGATACGGAGGGTAGGGACTTGGTCGGACGTGACTTGAGCTCGGTTAAAGAATGTTGAAAGGGATTTTGGACTTGTTAAGTGCTTGAGAGCTCTGAAAATCTTCAAGTGCAAAAAGCTTATTTGATGGCGAAAACGAATATTTATATAGGGAGGAGATGAAAAGACGGGAGATGAAAGGTTGTAGATCAGATCAAAACAACGTAGTTTTGGTGACCGGCATCCATTAAATGCACGTACTCCCATTAATGGGTACTGATGGGGCCAGCCGCCATTGATCGATATATAATTATAGCCTAGGGGTAACCTATAGCCACCCTTGGCAATAGGATGATTATTTCGAGCTCTTGCACGTGTGTCGAACAAGACACACACTTAAGAGCTGGGGGGCAATTGGAGGAGGTGGTTTGACACGTGTCCTACATCCAAAAGAATATATTGGGCACGTGCCAAAATAACCATTCGTGGCAACGTGATGGAGTGGGGGAGCGGTTTGTTGCCCTATATTTGCCACCTGTCTAACACGACTACCCACGATGTCCGATTAAAACAAGTTAATTCAGAAAGACCAGAGGCATCGAATAGGATAAAATGAAGAGATGACATGAAAAAGAGGTAGGTACTAGTGAATACAGAGAATTCCATCAATATACTTAAGAAATATAATCTGACTTAACCATCAGAAGGACGTTCGGCTGAACATCGCCCAACCGGTAGTTGTTTTTGGCAAGTTCAATGCAGGTTGGGAGGAGCTCGGAAGTACAACATTGTCTTTCGTCCGACCATGTTACTAGAGATCAAGGAGCTGATCGGACGTATGTTATAAGTTGGTGATTCAGTTCAGACATGCTGAGCGTTAAGTATCATCGTATCTTTCATCCGACCACGTTGCTGACAATCAAGTAGCTGATCGGACATCTCTCATAGTTTGTTGATTTTAATCCTGACACTCCAATACGCATGTATGTTCTAGATTCAGTTTTGTCTTTGAAAGTTTAATTCATACATGAGTACGTCTAGAGGACAACATATATTTGGCTGCTTGTTAATAATTTTAAACTTAAATTGGGGTACCTAAGGTTACCGGTTATTATTTTATTACATAACTTTAGGTACTCTCTAGTTTTAGCTATTATTAGGTACACGGGGATGACTTTTAAAATGTGGCTTTGTTCTTAACATTTTGCCTAGTTACTAAAGTAATTGAGTGAGTTTTTTTGAATTGAAACACTTGTGGGCCTCTCACTTTAAATAAATAAATTCATTAAAGTATATTTTAATCGCAACACTTCCATTATCATGTCCGTGCTAGTTTTTAGTCTAATGGCAATTTCCTTTTGAATTTGATGGTCTAGAAATCTTAGGTTAGTGGAATATATTCAACTCTGATATACCCAGGTGAAAGTATTCATTGTTAGGAATGGGTATGTTGAAAATAATGGATGCTAATTAAGAATTAACATTTTATTTGATCTTTATGTAGCCTCTACCTTGCGTGTCAATTTTGTTTGCCTTTTCACTTCCTAATCTCCAAATTTCATTTTGTACTATGATTCTCTCCTTGGAATGAGTGCAATGTGAATTAGCAATCTTCTTACCTTCTCACCTCTTGACTTTCAATTTGCATTTTGCACTTAACTCTTTCCGTAGGATAACAATATGAACTACGTATGATTTTGTGACAAGAGATTTAATGTTTTTTTTTTTATTTTTTCTTTTCTATTTTGGATGCATGGGAGGTTGAATCTTACAAAAAGAAAAGAAAAAAGGTGAATCAAATTTGGTGCCATAACGAGCAACCTTAGTTACAACTATGCCTAGTTAAAGAGTTGCTACACTTAGGGATGGCAATTTTAACTCCCTCCACTCTGATCTGATAAGTACAGATATTTTTAAATTTCGCAAGTAATAGGATGGATTAGGATATAAAAATAAAATATTCATCGAGTTCGACTTCAGAGACAGTTTATTGTATACGTAGTGTACCCAACAAATATTACATGAACTCTTCTCGATTACCCCAATTATAGGGTACCCAAGAGGCATTAATCTTTACAACTGTTTTATTTAAATTGTGCAATAAAAGAAAAATCTATTTATAGGAAACGTTACAATATCAGAAGATGATTCTTATGTGACTTTTGATACCATACAAAAAATGAAATTCTTTATTTAATTCGTGCAACTATTGTACTTAAATTTTGTATTGCACATTTAAATTATGCAGTTCATTTTTTTCGGTCCTAAAGTACCTTTCAATTATTTTTGTTGGTGATTTATGAAACAAAATAAGAGTTTGCAGGATCCGGGGATTCATATTTTCATTATTGCACCTTATAGTGTTTATCATGGGGTTCTAGGGGACTAAATACACTTCAGTAGCTGATGTGTAAAAGATCAATGATATTAATACGGTCTTAATTTTCTTGAAATGATTTAATGGCCTTGATTTAACTTGATTTTCTCTAGATGATTTAATGATCATTTAACGGCCCAAATGATTTAATAGTCTTATCTCCCAATATGGTTGATCTTTTAAATATAAGCTGCGGAAGTGGAGTGGTTGTTTTTTTTTTTTTGTAATTACACACAACATAGTAAAAATTACTCATTGAATATAAAGTTGTATTAAATAAATGATGTACACAGGCAGTAACTTACGTAAATGTAGGGGTGGCAAAATGGGCGGGTTGGGCAGGTTAGTGATGGGTTTAAACGGGTTGGAGGTTAAATGGGTGTAACCCAAACCCACTCATTTAAAAGGCGGGTTAAATATGGGCGGGTTGAATACGGGTTATTTAAAACCCATGAATCCAACCTATTTACTTATGACCTAACTTACTTTTTTAAAAAAATTAAAAATTTATTTCAATTAATGTGTATATACATATAAATACATCAATATTTATTTTAATTAATATAATATTATACATATTATATAATATTATATATTATATTTATATTTTTCAGTTAATTTTGAATTTGTACAAACCGATTTATTTTTTATCCAATTTTAAATCAACAACTCTCTCTCTCTGTGCGCGCGCGCGTGTATGTGTGTGTGAGGTGTGTGCGTGTGCGTAAGCGCATGTGTGTGCGCCTGTGCGCGTGTGCATGTGCGTGTGCGCGCACATGTGCGTGTTTGCGCGCGCGCGTGTGCATACGTGCGCGTGTGCATGTGCCCACGTGCACGCATATGTTTGTGCATGTGTGTGCGCGTGCGCGTATGTTTGTGCGTGTGTGCGCGTGCGTGTGGGTGTAGGAGTGTCTACGTGTGCGCGCGCAGGCGTGTGTTTGTGCGTGTGTGCGCACACGTGCGCGTGTTTGTGCATGTGCGTGCGCGCGCGCGCGTGTGGGTTTATGTGTGCACGCACACGCGCGTATGTGCTTGTGCGTATACACGCATGCGCACGCGTGTAGGCGTGTCTGTGTACGCGCGCGCGCGCGCGTGGGTTTGTGTGTGTGGGTGTGTGCGCGCGTGCGCGCGCATGTGCTTGTGCCTGTAAGCGTGTGCGCGCGCGCGCATGTGTTTATGCGTGTGTGCACGCACGTGTGTGTAAGCGTGTATGCATGTGTGCGCGCGTGTTGTTTGAATTCAGTGTGGAGGAGAATAGGAACAGAGAATGGAAGAAGAAACAAATTATATGTAATGTATATGTTATACATTTATTGTATACGTTGAATATATACACACATCATATATATGTAATGTATATATTATACATTTATTGTAGATATTGGTAGAGATAGAGAAAAAGAAAACAGTGTAAAAAGAGAGAGGGTGGATTAAACTAATTTTTTTAATTTAAATGGGTGTTTTAAGGGGTCCCGTTTCACAACCTAATTGCATCCGTTTATAAATGGGTATTTTATAAGTGACCCGATTACGACCCAATTACAACCCAATTAATAAAATAATGGGACCAAAACCCATTTATTATGGGTTTAATTGGGTGGGTTGATGTGTTTGGGTTGATTTTGCCACCCCTACATAAATGGCATTGAGATGTCATCAAATGGCAATAATGCCTTCGAGGGTTTTAACTTATATAATTATCATTCTTGTTAATATGACCTGTTTAATAAATAAAAAAATCAAAAAAGGTAAATTAACAATATAATTTAAATTCAAATAATAAAAAATAATTTAACAAACAAATAAGATGATTTATAAAAATATTCTTAATCTTTATCATAAGATTTATTTTTGGTAGTTAATCATTATCATAACATGATAACTCATATGCCACAAGTGAAAATTTTTAAAAATTTAGTGATAATTGCTTGCTCGTTTATCAAAAAATTTAAAAATGCAACTTACCAATATAATTGCCTTTTTAACTTTTTTTAATAGGCAGCAATCCATTATCACTTGGGTTTGATTATTTAAATTTTTTAATTTTTTGATAACACTCAGGCAATTGCTATTTGATTTAAAAAAAAAAATCACTTATGATATATGAGTTACCTTCTTATAACAAGATAGTATGCCTATTTGGTGATATTATTCAGACGGTAGCTCTTTTAAGTTTAAACCATAGTAGCTTTTTCATTTTGGGCTTCTAAACGAAATGAAGAAATTTTCTAATGTTAAATTTTGTTTGGTCTTCTGTTTAAACGGTGATGACACCTTTCGAATGATAAGCATTGTAGACTAATTGTTCAATTGATCTATTTCATGCCTGAGTTTATATCTAAAATACAAAAATTTTGGATATAATAGGTGCTCAAGTTTATGATTTGAGAATGTATCAATATTATCGTTAATTTACCAATTAAGATTGTTAGAGTTGTGACTCATATTGACTCATGAGACCACATAGAAGATTAAGGGTTGCGGAGTTTAACCCGTAGTATAGAATTATCGACTTAGTAGTCCTATTCTAGGCAGGTTTCTGAATCTAGTTCTGATTGAGTTTCTTATTCCTATATATTTAGGTTGTGTTGTACATTAGGGTTAAGTTTAGGTTAGGGTTTTCAAAAGTTAGGGTTGAGAGAAAAATTAAAAATAAATGACAAGATTGTTTAGGGTTATTTAAGGTTCTCTCACGTCTCTCCTGTAATTCTTTGCTCAATTGTTGGAGTTTCTTATATTCAAAAACTAGTTTTACCATGCCAATGGACGTTGGCAAATTGCTGAACCACTTCCATTGTGTGATTTTCTTGTGTTCATTTATGAGTTTGCCATTATTCATTCAAGTGTTGCCAAAAGGTATTCTAGGGTTTTTGTTTGAACAAATTAGTATCATAGCTTGATAGTCAATATGTTTGGAGGAAGTTTTTTTGTCTACAAAGTTCGATGTTGGCAAGTTCAACGGAACAGGGAATTTTTTATTGTGGTAGAGAAAGGTAAATGATATTTTGGTGTAATAGGGAATGGTGAAGGTATTGGTAATGACGAAATCTAAAAAGATGGAAGAAGTGGATTGGTTTGGATTTTAGGCAAAGGTTGTGGCCGCAATCAGATTATGTCTGGATGATAATGTGATGTAGTACTATTGAGGAGGAATCGCCAGTAGAGGTATGGAATAAACTTGAAACGTGGTACATGTCTAAGTCTCTTACGGACAAGTTCTATCTTAAGCGAAAGTGATAACGCTTAAAGATGGAAGAGGGCTCAGACCTAGAATAGCACATCAATGTGTTCAATCAAATCATCAGGAATTGGAAGAGGATGGAAGTTAAGTTTGAAGGTAAAGACAAGGCTTTCATATTACTGCACTCACTACCAGATTCGTCGATGTACAAGAATCAGATTACAACCTTTACATACGGTAAAGAGACTCTTGTAATATGGGGAGATCACAAAAGCCTTGTTACACTTTCAACAAAGGCAAAAGCAAAGTGATGGAAATCCTTAGAGAGAGGATCTAGTTGTGAAGGATAATCAAGATAGAGGAATGAGCAGACAAAGAAAATCTAAGAGGAATAAAACTTCTTGGTCCAAGTCCAGGAAGAAGAACAATCTTCAATGCCACAAGTGTGGCAAGAAGAGCCATTTCAAGGAGTAAGACAAAGGCAAGGGTAGCGGAAAAAAAAAATGGTTCTAGGTCTGCAAACGTTATAGATAATGACTTGGAGGATGACAACATGCTTTCAGTTTCATTCAAGTCAAATCACCTCATGGATTTTTGAGTGTTAGATTTAGCGTGTTCTTTTCATATGACGCGAAAATAGGGTGTGGTTTGACACTTACAGGTTAGTGGATTCTGGTTCAATTTTGATGAGTAACAATGTTTCAAGCAAAGTTGTCGAGAATAGAAATATCTAAATTCGTATGTTTGATGGTGTGGTATGAACTATTCGGGATGTAAGATATATTCCCGATCTTTGGGAGAATCTTATTTCATTTGGTGTCTTAAATTCAAACAGGTTCAGTTTCAAAGGTTATGAAAGGAGTAATGGTAGTGATGAAAGGGCACTCGGAACACCTGGAGACTACTAGGGAGTGCAGTTACAGATGGAGTTATCACTATCTCAAAAGGAAGCCACTTCAGAAAAGGAATGTGAAAGGTTCAAGTATTGCTTGGACTTAATTCATGTCTCTAGTTGTTAAATGGGAGACGACCCCAACATATGGTGTTCAAGGTGGAGTTACTACTGTTTAGTTTCTTAAAGGGTAAAGTTATGGCTTATATTGACTCATGAGAATACATAAAAGGTTGGAGGTTGTGGGGTTTAACCCGCGATACAAAACTGCCAATTTAGTTATCCTATTCCAAGTAGGTTTTTAAGTCCAGTTTTGATTGATTTCTTGTTCCTATATATTTAGGACGAATTGTATATTAGGGTTAAGTTCAAATTAGGATTTTTAAATGTTAAGATTAAGAGAAAAGTTAAGAACAAGTGACAAGATCGTTTAGGGTTTTTTAAGACTCTCTCAATCTTTCTTATAGTTTCTTACTCCATTATCTGTTTTTTATAATTGAAAATAAGTTTTACTGTGTCCGTGGATATAGGCAAATTGATGAACTACGTTGATTTTGTATTCTTCCATTGTGTGATTTTTCTTGTGTTCACTTGTAAGTTTATCATTATTTACCAGAATGTTATCAGAAAGTGATTCAAAATTTTCGCATCAATAAAGACTAATGTGAGCCCTTTAATTTCCCTCTGTTCTCAATCAGGGGCGAATCTAGGATTCTTGTTAAAGGGGGCACACGGCATTTTTTTGAAACTTCATTACTAGGATTTTTGTTAGGGGGCACACAGGTTTTTTTTTTTTTTTAAAGTTCGTTACTTAATGATGTCTTGTCTAAGGGAAATTTTGTTGAAGGTTCGTTAAAATTTAGTGAGGATAATTTTTTTTGGTCACTTTTCTTTTAAAATATCTGATTTTGTGAATCTACTTTATCTTTGTTGACTGGAACATAAAAAATATTAGGATAAAAAATAATTTTGTAATTATAATAATTTAAAAAAGGGGTATTTTTATCTTTTTACTTTCAATTTTGGGAGGTAATTGACCCCCTTACCTCTTAATAGCTGCGCCCTTGTTCTCAATATTTAAAGAGTCCAATCAAGTAAGAATCTCGTTCAATTCAAATGGTTAATCAAAATTCAGGTTATTTTTATATTTGTTTGACTTGAAATTATAATAATAATCCCAAAAAAAAAAAAAGAAAGACGGGGTAGTCATTTCAAAAAAAAAAAAAAAAAGCATGCGAAAACAGCAAGTTCGGGCCCACCACCTCCAATGTTATATGGTCGCTTGAGAATTAACGCTAATCTGACGCAACCCAATTCAGGTTATTATCATATTTGTTTGACTTGGAATTATACTAATAATAACAAAAACAATAAAAAAAGAGAGGGGGGGGGGAGTTCATTTAAAAAAAAAAAAAAAGACAAAAGCGTGCGAACGTAGCAAGTTCGGGCTCACCACCTCCAATGGTATATATATATATATTCGTAATGGTATATGGGTGTTTGAGATTTAGGTCATGTTTAGTGTAAGAAAAAATAAGGTAAATTGAGATAAAATATAATTTGGGATTGATTTTAGCGTCATTTTTTTTGAAAATTCGTAAACTGTGAAAATAGTTTGTCAAATCCGTTCTTATAGATTCAAAAAAATTCACAAAAAATAGCAATAAGGGTACTCATTTGAAAACTCTTGACATGAAAAATATGATTGTATAAAAAATTTATACATTCGGATAACCTACTTCCAGATTTTTTTTTTTAGCGAAATATTAGAATTTTTTGAAATTAGTGATGGCAGAAAAATTAAAGATAAAAGAGTTATTAGAGATTTATAGAGATTTTCAGTATTTTTTTATACCAAACGCAGCCTTAAGGCAAAATCTGATCCAACCAAAATGCCTATAAATTTGGCTAGGTAATGCGCACTCGATGAGAACATATTCCACTTTAGTTAGAGGGAGGGAAAGTACATGTTAGATGGGACAACATTTTAGGACTGTTAATTTAAAATTTTATAATTTAAATATATTTATATTTTTAAATTAAAAATATATAAATATTTTTAAATTTTTGAATTTTAATCCAACAATTTAAAATATGCTATCCCTAAATTGATATCATTTTTAATATCAATCTCACCCATTCCGCTAGTTTCTCTTCAAATTTCTTCAAAAATTAAATTGAATCTCTCACTTCTAAAAAATAACACTAATTTTTCTTGCTTTCAAATTTTCTAAACCTACTGGACTAAAAAATAGGGGTGGATATGAGCTCAATGAAGCCTAAAAAATTGAATCTTGAATTGAATTCCAAACTTGTCCACTTAAATTTATTTATTTTTAAATATATTTAAAATTTATATTTTTAGTTAAATACATTCTATACTAATATAAAATAACAATACTTATAAATAATTTGATTCCTTACATTGTAAAAAAGAACATTTCGATTAATTCGTATAAATATATTTGTTATTAATAAGAGACAATAGAATTAGGTCTATATTAAAAATTTGTTAAAGAAAAAGAAAATGGATAAAAACTTAAAATTTCTTCATTCATCTTTATTGTGATGGAAAATGGAAAGAAAAAGCATGGGATTGAAAATTTAAAAATAATTAATTTCAAAAATAATATATATATAATTAAATAACTTTTATTGTATTTTATTTTTTAATTCATTCAAATAAAGACACGTATTTAAAAATTTTATATTTACTTCTTTTTTCTACCATTTTTCTTTTTCTTTTCTTTCACTACATCTTTGCTTGAAACAGAAGAGTTAAAAAAAGAAACTCAAAAGTAAGAAAGATTAGAGTAATTTTTTTTTTTTTTTTTTTTTTTTTGCAGATGAATAGTATATTGTCTAACTTCTTAAGAAATCTTAAGTCTCTATTTGGAACATGAATTTGTGGAAAGAAAAAAAAAAGTGAAGAAAAATGGCGCAAATGTAAAATAAAGTGAAAAACTTTTGTAATTAAGTTAGAAAAATTACATTAAAATAAATAAATATTTATAAAAAAAGAGCTTAGTTTTTTTTTTAATTTGCAAAATAAAATGAAAAAATTTTCTAAATAAATATTTATGAAAAAAAACTTAATTTTTACTTCGTTGAGTATATAAAAATTGTGCAAATAGTAAATTTATTTTTTATTTATTTATTTTTCCTCTACGAGTCCTAAGGACATCAATGTAATTTATCCTTGGTTAAATTGAGTTGTGTGTACATCAATTTCGACTTAAATTTTTTTTTATTGAATTTTACATTATGTTTGAATGGGTTTTATTTAAACAATTTAATTTTTCTTATATAATAATAAAGTGTTGCGGATAATAATAGACTATATTTATAAACAAACTGAAGTGGGACCCAATGATGTGCACTGCCACTTGCGTCTCCAACATTTCCGTTTAATTCAAATCAGAGATTGCTTGCCGCGTGTGTTTGTGTGCGCATATATTATATATATATATATATATATGTATATGAATTGCAGGCAAAGCCAACTGGGTAACGGAGAAGGATTTTCTGCCGACTAGAGAGAAAAGTGAGAGCTAGAGATAAGAGAGAGAGGCGGTGATCATGGCGGCGAAGTTTTTGTCGCTGGCTTGTATTAGGAATGAGAGTGGCGGCGGCTATGGAGGAGAGTTGTCGCCGAGGCCGCACTACCCGTCTATGCCCAAGTACCCGAAAGGAGTTTCTTCTGATGAGGAGAAGAACATGGAGGGATCGGAGGCCAAGGCCTTGTTCTCCGTCACCGGAATGGCGTGCTCGGCTTGCGCTGGCTCCGTCGAGAAGGCGATCAAGCGCCTCCCGGGGATCAAAGAGGCGGTGATCGACGTTCTCAACAACCGAGCCCAAGTCTTCTTTTACCCTACCTTTGTTAATGTAAGCTGATACATATTCCATGCATATACATAAATGAACGTGTGTTTGGGAAAGTTACTTTTACGATCATTCTATATTGTAATTTTGTTCTATTTGGGGATAAGGAATTGAAATGGTTCATGTGTTTGAGGGTTTTTAAAGTGAATTTCTTTCGTGGCAATTATTTCTACTTTCTAACTATTTGGCCTTATTTCATTTCAGCTGAATTTTCTAATACCCATCGTAATCCCCCCCCCCGGGGCCCGGGGGAAAAAAATCAAGCCTTGGAATTGTTGTTCCTTTGTTAAGTTTTTAATGGGCACCGGTCGAATTTATAGATGGATATGTGGATAGATTTTTCTCTATTTCCTTTTGGGAAATACCTATAGATAACTAGCAGCAGCTCATTCACAAATTATGAAGCTAGATGGAAGATTGAAATTCGTCCATTCCAGCATAACGAACCATAGACTGTAGAAGCAACTGAACATATTCCTTATGAGCTTCTTTCGGAAGACTATTTTTTGGCCAGCCAACAGGAATCTGATGATTCTGATCTAAAAATGGGGTAGGGTTGTCACATGGTCACAAATTTAGAAATTATTGACACCCCGTTGGGAAACATTTTTCTTCTAGAATTGATTTGATCTTAAAATAAATAATTGATTTGATTTGGTAAATAAAATTTTGTGTTTGGAACATATTTTAAATTTAAGGATTGAATTGATTTGGTTTAAGAGAAATACTAAATTTGACAATGTCAATAGGAAGTAGAAAAAATGGTAAATATGATATATGAGGATAAATTTGTCCACTTACTTAGATGAGTTAAAAAAATAATGAATTTTCATCAAATTTTGTTGTTTTGGAATGGATTTCAAATGATAAGTTATGAAATGAAATCAAATCCAACTCATAAAATTTTATTTTAATTCCAAATATAAGAATTAGTAAAAATTCTCTTCAAATAAAATTAAGTCCACCATTCCAAATGGAGTGTAAGGGAATCATTAAAAAAAAATACTAAAGCCAACTTTGTTTGCTTAAACAGCTAATTGAACCAAATCTATTGATAGGATAGACAAGCTAGAACTGAGGGCCCTACTAGGTTGCCGGCCCAATTTAGTGCCACATTAAAGTATATCTATAGGATCCAAGTTAAGTGGTTAAAATGAAGAAGTAGCTTAGGTGTTTTATATGACCATATAATACTTTTGAAGTTGGTAAGAGTTGGACCATTAAGAAGCAATATTCTTGTAAGCCAAATGTGATAGGAATAAGGATTCTAAGATGGATGTGTGGTAGTAAAAGGAAAAATAGGATAAGAAATTAATATATTTGAAAGAAAGTTGAGGTAGCACTTACTAGGTGTAGCAGTTTCCACTCAAGTGGATCGATAGCCAAAGTGTAAGTGAAGAATACGAAGTAGCAAAGGCACCAAATACATGAGCCATTATTTGTTGATAAATGTCGTAACTCCTCGTCTATGGTGTATAAAGAGAGGGAGGGAGAAAGGAGAGTGGCGTAGCAAAAAACATGTAGGGAAAGGGAGCTCTGGAAATGGCTAAGGACTTTGGGTTTGTATTAGGGCTGTGGGATTGAGAGAATAGAGAGGTGAGAGTCGAGTGGCAGAATCCTCCTCCTCAGTTATACCTATTTGTTGAAAATGGTGGAGTGCTCTCAGGTTCTTCTATTGTGGACGTAGACAATTGTTGAACTACATTAAAATTTTTTTGTGTTATGGTTGGTTTAGTTTTTCTAGACCCAACAAATGGTATCAAAGCTAGATCGGAGTTGTTAGAGCAAGAAAACATAAGAATTACTTGCTCACTATCTAAAAAAATTTGCTTGAAATCGTGATTTGAAAACATCAAAGCCTTCATCTCATCGAGAGGAGCAACATGACGTAAAGGGAATCCCTTAGAATCCCTGGACACTCCGTCATGCGCTTGCCGGAGTTTTGCCGGACGTTAACCAGAAAATATAGTGACATCGGAGTGGAAGATAAGGGTGGTCACCCAATGGATTCCATTATATTTTAGTTGTGCACACTAACTCCCAATGGCTTGTCTAGCCTAACCGGTGAGGCACCAGAGCTTTCTTGGAGAATGTCTCATGTTCAAAACCTAGGGGATGCAATTAATTCTTCAAATTTTATTTTTGTGAGGGAGAGCAAGCCAAGACTAATTGAGTCATTGCCAAAGCCACCAACTGAATGTCGGATGACATGTAGCAGAAGTAATATTCCCTTTTGGAAGGAAAATTCTTCATTGAAGTTTGGGAAATTATGATTTGACCATTGTAAAGTCAAAAACATTTTAGTTATGCTCCTAGAAATTACAGTTTGACCCCAAATATTTATGATATTGTTTGTTTATGTCCCCCCAAGGTCCCAAAATTTGCAGTTGAGCCATTTTCAAGGTTTTGCAACATTTTGGATCCTTTTACGAGGTCAGAATTAGGAGATTCTGCTTCTAGATGAGTGAAGTGAAGATGGAGGTTTCCACAACTGGTGTCAAAGATTGTTATTGGTAAAATCAGATATGATTCAAGGCCACAAAATGAAGTACCTTATTCTATAAGGATGTGTGACATCCATGGGTATATGGAGGGTGTAGAATTGCATTGGTGCAGGTGAAAGAGCAAAGGAAAGATAGAAAATTAGGAACTTGATCAGAACAGGCATGATGAGTGAAATTGCCCGAGGAATAAGAAGTATGAAAACCAATTGTCAGAAATTTGGATGTTGCCTAGCTGTGGGTGGTGGATAGGTATTGTATATAGATTGGAGGAGAGTGTTGGTAGTTGGAGCTTGCTGATAGACACGGATTCGATGGTATAGTTGGATGAGATGAACAGAGGATACAATATTGCATGGATGCACGCAGTAATTGGCACGGGAGTGTACGGGAGTGCCTATGATGAACCGGACTTGAATGGTATGTAGTAACTTGGCTAAGGACGATGAATGCAACGATTGTTGGAATTGCTTGCATTAAGATGAAGGTTGCAGCATTGATGGTGAGCTAAACAGTTTCTTTCACTCTTGAACAATCAAATCAATAACGTTTCTTCTCCAGAGATGTGATCAGAAGAAAGACGAAGAGATGGGTCACACGGCACACCTAGTAGGGGTTGTGGGGCATCTTAGATTAGGGGTGCCAAATACAACGAAAGAATTTGCATTCCGACAAATGAATGTAAAGTACCCGAAGTTGGGATTGCGGAATTCAATGAAAGAATACAGACTCAATAGGAGCATTTGACCACCCATCTTGGGTGAAGGGGGTGATTGCTAGTTGTAGCAGTTTCCACCAGAGTTGGTGAATAGCAAAAGTGTAACAGAAGAATACGAAGTGGCAATGGCACCAAATTTATGAGACATTATTTGTTGATTAATGTTGTAACTCCTGTATGGTGTATAAATATAGGGAGGGAGAAGGAAAGTGGTGTGGTCGGAAATACGTAGGCAAAGGGAGTTCTGGTGTGGAGCTTCAAAAATGGCCAAGGACTGTGCATTTGTATTGGGATTGTGAGATTGTGATAACAAAGAGAGGTGAGAGTTGAGTGGTGAAATCCTCCTCCTCAGTTGTAGCTATTTGTTGAAAATAGTGGAATTCTTTGGGATTCTCCAGTGGACGTAGGCAATTGCGGAACCACGTTAAAATTGTCTGTTGTTGTGTTTGGTTTAATTTTTCTAGACCCAGAAAGCACTGATATAAAAGAAGTTGAAAGAAGGTTGTTTAAAATTATTTAGTCATGTCTAAAGTAGACTTAAAGATGCACCAATAAGGTAAGGTGATTCCAAGTGCAAGGTCTAAAAACGAAAAAAAAAGGTAAACCTATGATTACTTGTATTGAAATTGTAAAAAAAAGACTTAATTTCAGATAAACTCACGAAAAAAATATAACCTTTAAAATAAATGAATGAAGGAAAATGATTCATGCAGGTGACCTTAACTAGTTTGGAACTAAGCCTTTTTTAAGTTGAGTTGAGTGAAGTAAAAATTGAGACTGGTTGGTTTTTATTCTCGATTTAAGTTATAGGCTTGAAACTTGTGCATGATACGCAGATAATCTCCCAAGTTGAATCATTTGAATTTATAGAATTATGAAATACAATAAATTAAAATACCTATACTAATATATAAAGCGAACCTGCCAATTTGGTAAATTAACAGTGGGATTTGTTGAAGCTCTGTCAGGCTTTCACTAATCCCCAAAATGTCCCTCGGTCAAACCCATAAAATTTAGGACATTCTTTTACTTTTTAGGGTACAAGAGTAAATCCATTATAATTTTGAGTTTACAACCACATTCTATGCTACCATGTATTTTAAATTTAAAAGATCCATTCAGTTACCAGCATTTCTTAACTTCTAAAACTTGTTATCATATATCAGTTGTCTTACACTTTCACATAAATACCACCCTTCTTACTCTTTAGGACTATTAACACATCGATATCAACGAATTGAAAATTATTTAAAATTTATTAATAGGCCAGCATAGTAAATTAGGCTTCTGCATATGAGGGATTTGAGGAGCGGCAATGTTTGGAGTCTTACCACCAGAGAGATTGGTTCCAAGTATTGATCCCACAGCCTCCAGGTTGTGAAGGAGCAATCTTACCATTGCTCCAAGGCTCACCCTCATTTTATTATTTTTAAAAAGTATGTAAGCACACAGTTTTCGCACTCACCTCTAGTTATGTTGATACATGAAGCATCTTTATAAGTTTTTAGAGAAATTCATGGTGCCTCCACTTGAATATTCTTAGGCACATCAAAAGACATGGACGTGAACATTTTCCATTGTCCATCGGAAATGTTAATTAATTTTGATGAACTCAAGACTAGGCTTGTGGTTCACTCCACTCATACCCATGATGAGTTTTGTTTCAGATGGTGATTGATGTCTTTTGAAGTGTCCATTTGAGTAATTTGACATACGTTATCACTAAAGGTACAGTCTTTCACGAAAAGTTGCAGATAATTTAAGACCTCTGTGGTTCTGCAAAGTATCACTTAGTGCCTATGCATAGTTATGTTTTACTTGCATTTGTAGGAAAAGTTGGATTTAGGAAATTTTGTGGTTAAACTCATTTTTATACTATTTTACAAACAATTTTCTGCTTCTATTATCCTCTGTTTCATTTCTTGTTTATCTGGTGCTAAATCTCTGCAGTTTATTGCATATTTAGTTTTCATATCTGCATGGTAATAAAAATTTATTTTTGTTCTCCAGGAGGAAATAATCCGGGAGACCATTGAAGATGTTGGATTTCAGGCAACATTAATCGAAGATGAGATGAATGAGAAATCCACTCAAGTATGTAGAATTGAGATAAAGGGAATGACTTGTACTTCTTGCTCTGCAACTGTTGAATCTGCTCTGCAAGCAGTATCTGGTGTAAAAAAGGCCCAAGTTGCTTTAGCAACTGAAGAAGCTGCAGTTCATTATGACCCAAAGTTTGTCAGCTCCAATCAGCTATTGCATGCCATAGAAGAAACTGGGTTTGAAGCCATATTGATCAGCACAGGGGAAGACAGGAGCAAAATAACATTGAAAATCGAAGGAGTAGAGACTGATAATTCAATGAGAATGATTGAAAATTCTCTTAAAACACTTCCTGGTGTTCAGGATGTTGACATTGACCCTGAGCTCAAAAAGATTTCCCTTTTCTACAAACCAGATTTGACAGGACCTAGAAATTTTATCCAAGTTATTGAGTCGACTGGATCAGGACACTTCAAAGCGACGATATTTTCGGAAGGAGGAAGAGAAACCCATAAACAGGAGGAAATTAAACAGTACTACAGATCCTTTCTATTGAGCTTGGTGTTCACAATTCCAGTCTTCTTGACCTCTATGGTCTTTATGTATATCCCTGGACTCAAGCATGTTTTGGATACCAAAGTTGTGAACATGCTTACCGTTGGAGAAATTTTGAGATGGGTTTTATCTACCCCTGTTCAGTTCATCATTGGCTGGCGATTCTACACTGGTTCTTGCAAAGCATTGTCTCGTGGTTCTGCCAATATGGATGTTTTGATCGCTTTGGGAACAAATGCTGCCTACTTCTATTCAGTCTACTCTGTCTTAAGAGCTGCAACTTCTCCAAATTTCAAAGCCACAGATTTCTTTGAGACTAGCGCCATGCTCATTTCATTCATTCAACTTGGGAAGTATTTGGAGGTTTTGGCTAAGGGAAAAACATCTGAGGCCATTGCAAAGCTTATGGACTTGGCTCCTGAGACTGCAATATTATTAACCCTTGACGCAGAAGGGACCGTGATACATGAAGATGAAATTGATAGTCGGTTGATACAAAGGAATGATGTGATTAAAATTATTCCTGGTGCAAAAGTGGCATCAGATGGTTTTGTCATTTGGGGGCAAAGCCACGTAAATGAGAGCATGATAACTGGAGAAGCCCGACCTGTTGCAAAGAGAAAGGGTGACATAGTGATCGGTGGCACAGTAAATGAGAATGGTGTGTTACATATTAAGGCAACTCGGGTTGGATCGGAGAGTGCTCTTTCCCAGATTGTTCGGCTTGTTGAATCAGCACAGATGGCTAAGGCTCCTGTGCAGAAATTTGCTGATCGCATTTCAAAATTTTTTGTGCCTCTGGTAAGCATATTATGTTTTTGTCTTTCTTGAGAATATATGTTTTATTTCTTGATGCACTATACTTCCTGGATTTCTTTTGTTAAAAGAAATGCCAAACAGTTATAGATGGTCTCCAAATGATTGATAATTCTTGGTCTTCAGCAACGTCACTAACAATTGACTACGTTACCAAGGTTATAATTCTCTCTTGTTCCACTTGGTTTGCCTGGTTTTTGGCTGGAAAGTTTGGTTGGTACCCAAAATCTTGGATACCGTCTTCCATGGATAGATTTCAGCTTGCACTGCAGTTTGGCATCTCTGTCATGGTCATCGCCTGCCCGTGTGCTCTAGGCTTGGCAACACCTACTGCTGTTATGGTTGGTACTGGTATTGGTGCTTCTCAAGGTGTCCTAATCAAAGGCGGCCAGGCACTTGAAAGTGCACACAAGGTCAGCATGAGAAGCCAATCTTACTGGTTACTTCTTCTTATACAAGTAGAACGGTAAATGCATAGCTGCAATGCAGACTTCTGAAACTCATTCTGGGTTTTGCTCAAATTCAAAATTCTATCAATTTATTTTTGCCAATCAACTTTAAACTGAAGCCAGTCAAAGTCCTAAACCTTGCACAAAGTTCTTCTGTAAACATATTTGAAAATTATTTGAATTATTTATAATAATGTCTTGAAGTCAATGTATTGCTGTAGGTGAACTGCATTGTCTTTGACAAGACTGGAACTCTCACAGTTGGCAAGCCAGTGGTTGTTAACACACGACTCTTGAAACCTTTGGCGCTTGAAGAATTCTACGAACTGATTGCTGCAGCTGAGGTACATTTTCTCTATTTAGGGCTCTAGATTTTTTGCTTTATTATACATTTTTTCAGCCGGAAACACCTGATTAGAGCTGGTCTCAGAAATGGAGTCTCATGGAATTTTGTGACTTCTAAGACTTGCTTATTGTATGGCTATGGGTGACAGAAAGTTGGTCCAACTATCATATTCAGACTTTTCATTGAAGTGTATGACATCACTTATTTTGGCAAGATGTAACTTTGCTTTGGAATCAGAGACATATCAGCTCAGTTTTGAAGATGGCCTCCAATTCCAAAGCTTGGGTTGCATGTCTCCAAATGCATTCTTAAGGTTCTGGTCCTTCTGGATTAAAACCCCTTTTTTTCTAGTTGATCCAGTTAATGAATAGAGAGACGTGCACAAGCGTGCACAAACATGCACAAAAATTCAAACAAGCAAACCATATTTTTCTGTAAAAGCCAGTATTTTACAAGGCTACTAGATTGAAGTTGAGTACAGTAGGGTCCTATAGGTTCCATCTTTTGATCAACTGCTAGCTGCATTCCTTCAATGCCATGTTTGGAACATGGATTCGTGGAGGAATTAATAATTTGCGTAATTTTTGTACACTTAACCAAGTAAAAGTTAAGTTTTGTTCATAAATATCTATTTATTTTAATCTCATTTTTCTAACTCAATAAAAAAAATGAAATAAATTTGACTTTTTTACTTCATTTTGCATTCCTACTATTTTCCACTACTTTTCCTTTCTCTCCACAAAACCATGTTCCAAATGCAGCCTAAATGTAAATCAGCTCCATTGCTTTTATATTCATGCTGATTTTCTATCTAAAAATGACTGGCAATAATTTTGCCATTTTGTATTAGGTGAACAGCGAGCACCCCTTGGCCAAGGCCATTGTCGAGTATGCCAAGAAATTCAGAAATGATGAAGAGAATCCTGCCTGGCCAGAAGCCCAAGACTTTGAATCCATAACTGGCCATGGAGTGAAGGCTGTTGTTCGGAACAAGGTCATAATTGTAGGAAACAAGGGTTTGATGTTGAATGAAAACATAGCCATTCCAGTTGATGCTGAAGAAATGCTAGTAGAAGCTGAAGGACTGGCTCAAACCGGAATGCTGGTAGCTATAGATGGGAATGTGATTGGAGTACTTGCCATTTCTGATCCATTAAAGCCTGGTGCTCGTGAAGTCATTTCCATACTTAAGTCTATGAATGTCAAAAGTATGATGGTTACAGGTGACAACTGGGGAACTGCTAATTCAATTGCCAAGGAAGTTGGAATTGACAGTGTCATTGCAGAAGCCAAACCTGAGCACAAAGCAGAGAAAGTGAAGGAATTACAGGTACTGTGGCTGCTAGGGATGGTAATTTTGCCTGGGCCCGATAGGGGCGCTAAAATTAACTGGTAATGGGGCAAGTTCAGGGATAAAAACAATTACCGTAAGCAAGGTACACCTGATTGCCTACTTCCCTTTCCCAATGGAAAACGTTAGCAATATCCTTCTTTTAAGTTTTGAAAAATCCCCCAGTTCACTAACTTCTATTCATCTTTCAACAATTACATTACCCTTATGTTCTAAATGTCATAGTTTGTGACTGTCAAGGTTTTCTTCTCTCTCTCTCTCTCTCCCTCCCCCCCCCCCTCATGATGTAATTAAATGTCTTTGAACTACAGGGTTCAAGCTATGTGGTGGCGATGGTGGGAGATGGCATCAATGACTCACCAGCGCTGGTGGCTGCAGATGTCGGAATGGCAATTGGAGCTGGGACAGATATTGCTATCGAGGCAGCTGACATTGTCCTCATGAAGAGCAACCTGGAGGACGTGATAACTGCCATTGACCTTTCAAGAAAAACCTTTTCCCGAATTCGTCTGAATTATATTTGGGCTCTGGGTTACAATCTTCTCGGCATCCCGATTGCTGCTGGAGCCCTTTTCCCATCCACTGGATTCCGGTTGCCGCCATGGATTGCTGGAGCTGCAATGGCTGCCTCTTCAGTAAGTGTTGTTTGTTGTTCACTCTTTCTGAAGAATTACAGAAGACCCAGAAGGTTGGACAACCCTGAGATAAGAGGAATTACAGTTATGTGAAAGAATATAATGTTGAATTCAGTAGTTAATTGTAAATGGAGTGAGAGGTTGCTTGCTTGCTAGCTACTTATTTATGGCCTTTGTCCTTTTGGAACTTGTAAAACAAATGTCAGTGTTTATTAATTTTCTTAGATATTTGAGTATAAATACCAATGAACATAAATATTAAGTTCGAACGGGATACAACATAACACTATTGTCACTTCACTATATTTACCGTTGCATATGTATTATAACAAAAAAAAATTGATGCGGTGAATGTAGAAATAAATAAAATTTATGCTCCGTTTGTTTTAATGTAAAAGATTCCGTACAAAACATACTAACGTTTTTTAAAAATATTTCTCCAAAACATGGATAAATTTATTCAAAAATTACTTTATGTTAAAACAAATGAAACTTTAGTATATAACCGTTATGTAATAACAAATATATATATTTTTTTAAATTTATGGTATGAGCTGACTTGTGAATAATTAATTAATATGTTTCAACCATATAAATTAAATACGTAGGTAGTATAATTCACATTTGTGTGATATTTTTAATTTTTATTAATTGATTATACATAAATCGGGTCTATGAAATAATTACTCCCATATACTGTAATGAACTCAAAAGCTTGTGTGCACACTATTTTTGCGAGTGCTTTCTCTTGTCTTACAAGCTTCTAGTGCGATTAAGAAATTTGTTTTTCAATTTTTTTTATCTTCGAGATTCCCTTTAATTTATATTGCTTGTAAGATAGATGTTAGGGCTGCTGTTCACTTTTTTTTTTTTTTTTTAAACCAATATAGGGGGCGTTTGGCAGCCCAATTTTTAGCATTTTTTCAAAAGTTGTTAGTTAAAATTTTTGGTATATTTGATGAAGTAAGTTATAATTTTTAGAAAAAAAAGTGTAACTTTTGGGTGTTTGATAAATTTTTTGCAATATTTAGTATTTTTTTAGCAAAACAGTGCAACTTTTGAGTATTTGGTAAATTTTTAAGTAAATTTTAGCAACTTTTTGTGTGTTTGGTGAGACTTTGAGTGAAAAAATTACTGTAGTAAACCAAAAAAGTGACAAAAATTAATATTTCACCAAACGCACAAAAAGTAACTTTTAGTAAATTTTTACACTTTTGTGTGTGGCCAAACGCCCCCACAGATGTTATTTCTTATCTTTTTGATGCAATAACAATGTAAAGGAATTGTAATTGAAAATAGAAGATAGATACTAATTATTTCATGTATATACAAAAATACATAATAATTTGTTAACGTATTCTGCTTACCATCCATGTTGTATCTTTTTTTGATAATTGTCATGAGAATTGTTTGTGCTGTGTCATACTTGTATTTCTATGTTAATACAAACTTGTTTCATGAGTTCAATTAAATCTCTTCCCCCTTTGTTTCTTCGTGCCAGTGCATACGGGTGGACCGAAATAAAAGGGTGACTCCTTGATTTTAGACATGAGATTATTAAAATATTATTAGTATTTTTCGTAAAATAAAATACATTCTCCTACTATATTATAATTTTGTGCACAGTATCATTAAATATCACGTATAATATAATAAATTTTATAAATAATAAAATTTATTAATAATTATATTTTTGTGCGTGTGTGGTGACCCCTTGATTTTAGACATGGTTTACTTTTGTATTTTCTTTTCTGTTTTCTATTTTTGTTTTATGTGTTAAAAATCTAAAAATAAGGAAACAAAAAATACTCTATTTTTCTTATTTTGAGATTTTCTTTGTTTTTTTGTTAAAAACTCCCAAAATAATTTTTTGCCATTTTTCATTTCATGTGTAAACTTATTTTCTGTTTTTGAATATAAATTTTGAAAACATAGGTAACCAAATAAGTTTTGAATTATTTTCTTTATTTTTAAAAGTACAAAATGAAAAATTAGTTCAAAACAGAAAATAGAAAAACAAACCAAATGAGCTCGAAATTATTAAAATATCGATGGCATTTTTTGTGAAATAAAGTACATTCTTCCACTATACTGTTAAATAATTTTGTGCATAGTATCATTAAGGCCCTGTTTGGCATACTATAAACCACTAAAAAATTCTATAAATTTTCAACAACTCATCTACCTCTAATTTTTCCGCCATCACTAATTTCAAAAAATTCTAATATTTCACTAAAAAAACAAAAAAAATCTGAAAGTAGGTTAATTGAATGTGTAAATTTTTTATACAATCATATTCTTCGTGTCGAAAGCTTTCAAATGAGTACCATTGTTGCTATTTTTTGTGAATTTTTTTGAATCCATAGGAACGAATTTGGAAAATCGTTCCCACAGTTTGCTACTTTTCAGGAAAAAATGACGTCAAAATTAACCCAAAATCACATTTTATCTCAATTTATTTTATTTTTTTACTCCAAACGGGGCCTAAATATCACATATAATATAATAAGTTTTATAAACAATAAAATCTAATAATAATTATATTTTGTGTGTGTGTGGGGGGGTGATCCCTTGATTTTGGACGTGAAATTATTAAAATATCATTGGTATTTTTTGTAAAATAAAGTATATTCTCCCACTATATATACTATTAAATAATTTTGTGCATAGTATCATTAAATATCACATATAATATAATAAATTTTATAAACAATAAAATTTAATAATAATTATATTTTTTGGTTAATAGGAACATCACTAGTAAAACGCTGTTAAAAGAGTTAGTTAAACCGTTTAGTTATAAAAAATATATTTACTGATTCAATATACAAGAATAATTTTCTCTCTTCTTAAAAGTGATATCGGTTTTCTTTTACTCTTACTTCGACTTAACTCATTATTCCCTTCTTAATTGCATAATGAACCCCTATAGTGAAAATCTTAGATCAACCCTTATTGATATAGTACCTAATTTGATATCAATGATTCTCTTATATAATTTTAAAAAATAGTAACGGCCAATGTAATAGTAGCTAAAAATAGCAGATGTAACAGAGAAAACGAAAGGAGCAATGAAAATGGATGAGTCTAAAAATATTAAACAACGGCATTGCATAACAGTAATTGTTGGTTTTTAAAACTATGGCAAACTTTGAACTTTCTGGGTGGTACTCAATGTCAAGATTGAGCCACAAAAAAGAAGATGATGAAGAAAGACACAGCAAATCCAAGAAAGGAAATGCCGGAGAGAGGGAAAAAAAAAAAAAGGAAACAATTATAAGCTTGCAATGGCTATGAACGACTCAATTTAGGAACGCTAAACAAGCCCTCGAGCAAACGGGACTTATCAAAATGACCAGTATAATAGAAAACTATTTATTTATTTTGGTAATTAGTACATTTTAAGACCCGTTTGATAATGTTGTTATTTTTTATTTATATTTATCTATCTATATTTTTTATTTTTTATTTTTTATTGTACTTTTTTTTTAAATAAAAACTAAAACTACACTTGAAATTGTAATTTTGTTAACAATTACAAATTTTTTATTTTAATAAAAAAATTTAATTCAATAAATATAAAATTTATCAAAATAATAATTTAACTATATTATTTATTAAAACAAACTATAATTATTATATCATTTAATTCAATAAATATAAAATACACTAAATATAATTATTATATTATTTATTTAAAACAATAAATAAAATATATTTTATAATAATTTAAGTAATTTAATTATGATATTCTTAAAAATAATTTAATATTAATTATAATAATTAAATTAAATTAAATTAATTTTTTATTGAATAAAAATAATTTAAAAAATATGTTTCATATGAATTAAATTAATTAATTTAATGTAAATTAATTAGTTTAATTTAATTATTTATTAAAAATAAATTAATAAAATATATTTCATATAATTAACTTCAATTAATTTATTAAAAGAGTAAATTAATAAGATGTATTACATATTAATTTAGTTAATTAAATTAAGTTAGCTTAATTATATGATGTATTAAAAATATTTTTATTTAATAAAATATTTGAATAAGATAATTTATTTTAGTATGATGCAATAAAAGTGAAAAAAATATTAATATTGACAAAATATTTGTAACAGAGAAAAAAAGTGAAAAAAAAAGAGTGTATACACTTTTTTTTTTTTTTACCTTTTTCTGTTTTTATTTGTTATTTTTTAAGAAAATATAAATAAATTTAATAAACATATTTTTATTAACAATTTATAAAATTTTAAAAATATGAACAGAAAAATATAAGCAGTTTACAAATTTTCCAAACTAAAATAGGAAAAGGTTTCCAATTCTGATATCCAAAGCCTTGACCAACTAAGATTTAACAAGGAAACAAAATTAAAAACGAATCCAATCCCACTTGGGGAAAGATTTATCAAAGAACAGATTAATTTCTTTAGGAAACCCATTGTATTTGTGTATATATATATACATGCAAACATGCCAATAATAAATCTCCTATGTATACACATTCTCCGCTTAGTTCTTCGTTCTAGGATACATTAACTCTAGCTTCTGCTCCAGTTGTTTCTAAAATCATCGTATGATTCGTATCAATGGGAGAAACAGACCCCTCTCCGTCAAAGCGGAAACTTCTGACAATGGAGGAGGAGCCCGAACCCAACAATATTAGTGCAACTAACGAAGATGATCGAGAAGAGAGTAGCGGACTCACAAACGAGGCGAGAAAGAAGACGGCGGCGATACCAGAAGTTGTTGCAGGCTCATGGTTCATAATTGAAACGGAGCATGTTGAATTTCACGATTTCATGGGTCCTCCCCTGTATCTGCCGCAAAGAGAAGACCCTGTTCCCGACGAAAATCCCGAGTTGAAGAGGCGGAGGATTGAGAGAGAAGTAAATTTAACTCTCAGGCTCTACGAGAATCCATGGAAGATCCGAAAAACTCTAACGAAGAGTGACGTGAGCGGTCATTTGTGCAGGCTCATCATTCCGAAACAGCAAGCGGAGGAGCACATATTGGGAGTGTGGGGTGATGATGATACGAGAGCAGCGCAGGCGAAAACCCAGCGCGGAGCCAGGGTGAGAGTTTGGGATTACAACACAGCGTCCGAACACGAATTGGTGTTCAAGCAATGGACTTCGTGCCGGAGCTATGTGTTCACGGAGACTTGGAAGCAGAATTTTGTGAAGAGAAGGGGGCTGAAGGAAGGAGATGAAGTTGGCATGTACTGGGATTCTGCCACTTCCAGATTTTGTTTCATTGTTTTTGCCCCTCCGCGCTATGCATAGATAGTTTTTCTTTGGAATGGTTGATTTGATGAAATTTGGCATGTAATTTTTTTTTTTTTTTTTTGAAAAGGTATATAGATTCGATGAGAGTTGACTCCCTTTGCTGTGAATTTCCAGTAATTCTTCTTCTTATGCTTTGGAATGAAATAAGGTTAAATTTGATTTGATTTCGGTTGATCACGTAAATTTTAAAATTTTTATACTGTTTAAAATCAAATTTAAAATAAAAGAATTTGATGAGAATTAATTCTTTCTTTAAATCAACTTATGTAAGTGACAAAATTACCATTGTGGGTGTGTTTGGAGCCCCAACAAAAACCAAAAGTTTCCAAAAGTGAATTTTGGAATTATTATATAATGATTGTTAAATGTTTATATTTGATTTGATATAAAATTATTAAAAATTATATAAAGTGATACGTGTCAAAATTTTAATGGAGTATTTTAAAAATTTTTGAAATTTTGTGTAATTTTTTGTACAAATGTCAAATCACTTTTTTTAAATTCTGGCAAAATTCGTTAAAACGCACCATTTTGGTCTGTTCCAACGGCTTTTGAAATTTTTTAGAATTTGAGACCGTGGCAGCTTTTGAAGTTTTTAGAATTTTTTAAAATTTTTTGGGACTCCAAATACCCCATGTATCTCATGTTTATTCTATTTTCTCTTTCAAACTAACTGGGTCAAATTTAATACTTCTCTTAAATCAAATCAATTCAACTCTTAGATTTAAATTTATTTTTCAAACATAAAATTTTATTTATTAAATCAAATCAAATCAATTCGAAAATTTAAAATCAAATTAATCCTAAGCTAGAAATGTTTCCCAGTGTTAATTAATCTAGTGTTAGCTTTGATAATGAATGATTCTATATATGAAAAAATACTCTTTTATAGAGAGTTGCTGTTATGAATAAATAATGAAAAATTTATAGTTTCAGTTTGTTTCTATGTGTTGGTTCATTACAGTATACACTCTCCATAATTTTCATTAAAACTAATATTATAAGGCAATGTTTTGAACATGGATTTGTAGAGAAAAGAGAAAATAAAAGCACATAGTAAAAATATAAGACGAAGTGAAAAAGTTAAATTTATTTTATTATTTTAATGAGTTATAAAAATAAGACTAAAGTAAATAAGTAGTTATCAACAAAATCTTACTTTTATTTGGTTATGTGTACAAAAATTACAAAAATTATAAATTTTCTTTTTTTTTTATTTTTCCTTTTCACTCCACAAATTTATTGTTAGATTTAGTAATATATATAATTAGTATTCCTTAATTTATACATTTCTTATTTTGTATATCCTATCATAATTAGGATTACTATCTGCTATCAGGATTAAGATTATTATCCTCTTATATAAGGGACCTTGTAACCTTACATTCTTATACACATCATCAATATTAATACATAATTCTTTTCTTCTTCTTTTATTCTAACATGGTATCAGAGCATAAGGTTTTCGACCCTGAATAGTTTAAACCTTTTCTCGATATTATGGCAGCGATCACTGCCATAGCTTATTCTCTTCCTACTAGCCCTCGCTCTTCTTTCCACAATTCATCACCTATCTTGCTATACCAACTCTTCAACACGCCTCCGTGCGCCTTCAGCCTCTAAACGCGTTTCTTTGAGTTTCCTTCAACACGCTTCCGTGCGTCTTTAACCTTTCACAACGCGCTTCTCCGCGTCTCCTTCAACGCGCTTCCATGCACCTTCAACGCGTTTCTCTGCGGCTTCTTCAACGCGCTTCCATGCTCCTTCAACGCGTTCCTCTGCGGCTTCTTCAACGCGCTTCCATGCGCCTTCAACACGCTTCCATGTGCCTTCAACGCGTCTCTTTGTGCCTCCTTCAACACACCTCTGTGCCCCTGCAACCTCTCAACATGCTTCTCTGTGCCTCCTTCAATGCGTCTCTGTGCGTCTTCAACCTCTCAACGTGTTTCTCCGCGCCTCCTTCAACGCACTTCCGTGCTCCTTCAACCTTTCACAATCCTGCCTCTCTTTACTTCACTGATTCTTCTGTTGAACTGTTTCCTAAGGATGTAGATGTTCCTGCTGTGGTTCCATCTCATGTTCCTGAAACTGTTGATGTTCCTGATGATCTCCTTAATAAAGTTGTGCCACCTGCTACAGTCTATCCCGTGGAGTCCCCGTCTGATGATCCTGTTTCTTCAACTGATCAAATAACTGATATCTTCACCAAGTCTCTTCTGCCTGGCCGGTTTGATGCTCTCGTCACCAAACTCAAGGTGGTCTTTAAGTTGGTCTTTGCTCCACCACCTTGAGTTTGATGGGGTGTTAGATTTAGTAATATATATAATTAGTATTCATTAATTTATGCATTACTTATTTTGTATATCTTATCATAATTAGGATTACTATCTTATTCCTTATTTTGTATATCCTATCATAATTAGAATTACTATCTCCTATCAGGATTAGGATTATTATCCTCTTATATAAGGGATCTTGTAACCTTACATTCTTATACACATCATCAATATTAATACATATATAATTCTTTTCTTCTTCTTTTATTCTAACATTTATATTTTAAACATAGCATAAATGACTGTGTGAGAGTATACCACATTCTATCAAAATTCTTGAACTTGAAGTGCACTGGATTACCGTCCATTGCAAGTCATTGACCGTTAGATTTTTAAAATTATAATAATGTGTTGACATGTTTCGGTCACCATGCATGTTGCATCCTTTTCTAATAATTGTTGTGAGTGTTATTTGTGCCGTATTATATTTGTATCTATATGTTAATACAAACTTGTTTCGTGAGTTTAATAAAATCTCTTCCCTCTTTGTTACTCCGTGTAGCACCTAATTTGATACTAGAGATTCTGTCATATAAATTTTTAGAAGTAGTAATGGACGATATGATGATAATGGAAAATAACATGTATAATTGAAAAAAAAAATAACAAGGATAACAAAAACAGATAAGTCTAAAAATATTAATTACCGATGTTACGTAATGATAATGGTCGATTTTTAAAATAATAGTAAATTTTGAACGTTTCCGAGTAAGACTTAACGTAGGACTGAGCCTTACAAACATGAGGCTCTTTGCTTGATGGCCTATAATGTGCACACCCACCAAAAAGAAGATGACGAAGAAAGACACAGCAAATCCAAAAAAGGATACCGGTGGAAAAAAAAATTAAACAATTTTAAGCTTACAACGCGCATGAACGATTGATTGAATAAGTTATGATCACAATTTATAAATTTATATCTAAATATCATGACTCAAACAAGATTTTTAAATGTCCGTCTTAATTCAAAGAGAAGACAATTATATGGGTAGCGGAAGCGTACCTAAATTCATCGTTTCGATTGATTGAATAAGTTATAATCTTCTAAAAAATACGTAGGTCCTTAAAATTTTATCTGTTAATGGGATACAAAGAGATAAGAAAACCCTTACATTCTTTTGGGGACCATAACTCAAAATATATATAACTGAATCATCATTCAATTACCAACATTCAATATTTCTAAATTTACCCCTCATCAATTTAGAAATACCAACTCTGTCTCTACACATTAATTCATGGCAATATTATTATTAGATTTAATAAAATTAATATAATTTAATAAAATATTTTAATCAAATAAATCATTTTAATAATAAAAAAAACTCTGGAAGAGTGAGAGAGATAAAGAGAGAGAGAGAGAGAGAGCACGAGAGCTGTGCACAGAGAGAGTAAGAGAATGAGAGTTACTTATGGATAGGGGCATTTTCGTCATTTACAGCGTAGTTAACGGGGTCAATTAACTGATAGACTTAAGTGTTACAAACATTTGGCAATAAGGGGTCTAGGTGTAAGGTTCAAATGTTCAGGGGGTTCAGGTGTAATTAGCCTAATGTACAGGGGGTCTAGGTGTAATTTACCCAATTTGGTATATAATTTTTTTTTTTTTTTTGTAAGAATGATAGATTTGATAAGATTTGACTTGATTTGTTGTGAATTTCTAGTAATTTTTACGTTTTGAATGAAAGTAAGATTTTGAATTTGATTCCATTTCATTTCATCAATTATATTTTAAATTTTTAAAACCATTTAAGTCAAACTTAAAACAAAATAATTTGATGAGAATTAATTTTTTCTTTAAGCCATCTAAGTAAGAAAATAAAATTTATATCTTATCTCATATTTATTCTATTTTCTCCCTTAAACTAACTAGGTTAAATTTGATATTTATTTGAAATCAAATTAATTCAACTCTTAAATTGAAATATGGTTTTCAAACATAAAAGTTCATTTATTAAATCAAATTAAACTAATTCTGGGCTCTACAATCAAAGTAATTTTGAGTTAGGAATATTTCTAAACGAAATGTTAATTAATTTGGTGTTAGCTTCGACAATAAATAATTTTATATATGAAAAAATACTCTTTTATAGAGTTATTGTTATAAATAAATAATAAAGAAATATGTTGTTTGTTTTTGGGTGTTGATTCATTATAGTATACTCTTCATAATTTTTATTAAAACTAGTATTATAAATTGGAGTATCTAAAACTCAAGTAACTTTGTGCTAACGTGGCTGACCTCACTATTCGGCCGGTTCTTTATGGTCGGACTACTTTGGCAAGCCCCTAAGCAAATCTTTATGGGAAATGGGGTATTAATTAGACTGGGTTTGATGACTTGTTTCTGGCAAGTATGGACGAAGGGGAAGGATTTCTTTAGTAGGTGTTTTGCTAAGCAACCTCTGCTTGCCTCATCTTTTTGTATTTCTAGTATTTATAACTTCCCCTGCACGTGTTAGCTATGCTCAGTAATCATGAGTAATGATACGATAATGGCCTAGGCTGTGCTGTACAGTCAGCGCAAGTCTAACTAAGGCTGTAATCAGCAGAGGATTTGGTCATACATTTTCTAACTCTTCATAAATGCGGTGGGAAAGATAGTCGCTCTTTCACATACCATGCTGTCTCTCTTTGGATGTGCGCCACGTGTCTAATTAGATGTATGCCACGTGATGTTGCCCTCCATAAATGATTGTGTGAGAGAATACTGCATTCTATCAGAATTCTTGAACTTGAAGTAGACATAAAAAAAAGGGTTCCATTTGATTGCCATAACAGACATTAGATCCGAAAGTTCAGGGCCATGTCATGTAATTTTGGGATCTTAGTGGAGAATTTGAACGAGACCTAGATATCTTTTCTTCTAATTCTTATAGCTTTCTAAGTAGTAGTTTTTTTTTTTTAATTAAAGTTTCCTAATCAAGATATTCCAACATATTGCTCTCAATACACAATATAGTTAATTATGAATTCAATTGTTTTTAACAATTTTTAATTAGTTTATGGAGCGTCAAAAACTTGGCTAACCCCTTTACTGACGTGGCCGACCATATTATTTGACGCTTTCCTTATGGTCAAACTAGCATTCTTTGATATATATATATATATATATATGAAAAGGGGGCGTAAGCCCTTAACTAGAATTCTACAATGGGAAGGGTGCCGGTTGGGCTTACTTACCCTTGCAATGATGAGATATACATAGATCTTGTATATGAGGGAGAGGGATTTCCTTAATAAGTATTTTTCTAAGCAGTCTATGCTTGCCTCTCTTCTTTGCGCCTTATGTATTTATGGCTTTACTCCCACGTGTTAGCTGTAATCATGAGTGATGATATGACGATAGCTTGAATTGTGCTACATAGTCGACACGAAAATGACTGAGGCCATAATCAGCAGTGGATTTGGGCGTGCCCTTTCTGGCCCTTCATAAATGTGATGAGAAAGATAATCGCTCTTCCAACTATTACACTGCCTCCCCTTGGATGCATGCCATGTGCCCCGGTCAAAAGTGTGCCACGTGTCTTGGTATTGCCCTTCAGTTTAAAATATAAATTAAAAATACATTTTATTGAGTGAGAATAAGAAGCCCAAATATATCACCATTAAAAAAGAAGAAGTATTAGGGACTTAGTTGATTTTATAAATTTTGACTGGTTTAAACATAAACTAAAAATAACTCTGCACCATGACTAATATGTGACACTTTAGTGATTAATTTGGTGTTTGGTACAAATTTGTAGAAGTTCAATAAAGTTAGAAAAAATTAAAAAAAATTGTAAAAATTGAAAAAAATTGGAAAAAAAATTAATTTTGTATTTGACAAAGAAAGTTAAAAAAATTGTAAAAGTTAAGATTTTTTTTTTTTAAGACAAATGGCCCCTTAATTCAATTTTGGTGTATTTTGTGTCCCCAAGTTAAACAGGTTGTCAAATTGTATCCTAAAAAATAGAAGGGTTTATTTCAGTTTTATACACTTAGACTATATAGGTTTCATAAATATATATCTAAACCTCTTGAGATTTATATTATATTTACTTAGATCGTTTCTGTTAAATTTTTTCATCCAAAAAATACATTTTGACTAATTTAATGGTATAAAATTACCTTTTATTCCTTAGTATTAATAAAAAATATTTATATTATGATAGGCATATATTTTTTATATAAAAATTACGTAATAATTAATTTATTAATTATTTTGTTGAACCTTTTTCTACATTAGCACTTTAAATTATTATGTTTCACATCAATATTTTAAATTTATATTGTATATAAAATAGTAATTATACATATACATATAAATTATCATTACTTTTTTTGTTAATAATTTAATAAACTAAACATGAAAAAGAAAAAAAAAATTGTTTTCTATTTTCTTCTACTTCCTTTTTATTAATATGAAACAATAAAGAAAAAAAAAAACCTTACTCTTAATTTTTTTATGCATTTTTTATATTAATAGTAAGGGTATAAAGCTAATTTTATAATATTTAATTGGACAAAAGTTATTTTTTGGATTAAAAATTTAACAGAGTAGGGCTAAGTGCACATTTATGAAACTTTAAGATGGTATTTGGTTTACTTTTTTATTTTCTATTTTTTATTTTTGTTTTATATGTTAAAAATCTCAAAATAAAGAAATAGAAAATACTCTATTTTCATTATTTTGAGATTTTTTTTTTTTTTTGTTAAAAACTCTCAAAATGAATTGTTGTCATTTTTTATTTCATATATAAACTCATTTTCTATTTTTCAAAATAAATTTTAAGAACACAAATAACTAAATTAATTTTGGGTTATTTTCTTTATTTTTAAAAGTATAAAATAAAAAAGAACTCAAAATAGAACATAGAAAACAAAAATAGAAAATAAAAAATAAAAAAACAAAACCAAATAATATCTAACAGTAACTACATATTTATAAAACTTATATAAATATAGGGTGTAAGTGTATAAAGACGAAGCATGTAAGTTAAACAAACCCAAAATAGAAACAGCTGCTCATTTACACGTACGGAATGAAAAGCAATTAGTTCGGGGTAATACTAGCTACTCTCGCGCTACTGCAGGGCGTAACGGCAATAACGGTCACTCTACGCCCAGTTGAGAACGAAAGGACAAGACATCCAAATTCCTATGATTTCAGCGGTTGTCTTTCCAATTCATGAGGTTTTGTTGATCTAAAGATGGCGGCAAGTCTCGCTCTAGGCTACTCGTACAAACCCAGCTCAGCCCATGCAGCCAAAAGGGATCAGAACCACGAGCTTGCTACCAAGCAAAGAGTTCCCAAATCAGCTCGAACTAACAGGGTACAGTCCAAGATCGTAAAATTTTCAGCCCGAAAACGTGACCTTTTGGGCATACGAGATCTTTTATTGCTCGTGAATTCGGGATCTGTGGAAGATGCACTCCATCTGTTTGAGAATATGAACAGGAGGGACCCTTTTGGTTGGAATGTTGTGATCAGGGGACTAACTACCAATGGATACTTTCAAGAGGCCATTGATTTTTATTACCGGATGCAATTTGAAGGAGTTCGAGCCGACAATTTCACCTACCCGTTTGTGATTAAGGCATGCACGGGGGTATTCTCTTTGATCGAAGGACAGAGGGTTCACTTGAAGTTGATTAAAGTTGGGCTTGATTTGGACCTCTACATTTGCAACTCCCTAATTGTTATGTATGCAAAACTTGGGTGTATTGAGCTTGCTGAGAGAGTGTTTGAGGATCTGCCAGTTAGAGATTTGGTTACTTGGAATTCTATGATTAGTGGGTATGTTTCGTTTGGGGAGGGTTGGAATGCGTTGTTGTGTTTCCAGGAAATGCAGGCAGTTGGATTGAGACCTGATAGGTTCAGCATAATCAGCATTCTTGGAGCTTGTTCTCTTGAGCGCACGCAGCAGTATGGGAAGGAAATTCACGGACAAGTGATCAGAAATGGACTTGAGTTGGATGTAATGGTTCAGACATCACTTATTGACATGTATGGAAAGTGTGGTAGAGTGGAATATGGAGAGAGATTGTTTGAAAGGATTTCTCATAAAAGTATTGTGATTTGGAATGTTATGATCGGTGGATATGCTCTAAATGGGAAACCCCTCCATTCATTTGCTTGCTTGAAGAAGATGCAGGAGGATGATAACTTGTGTCCTGACATGATCACAGCAATAAATTTGCTCCCAGCTTGTGCACAATTAGGAGCTCTATTGCCAGGTAAATCTATCCACTGTTTCGCCATTAGAAAATGGTTTCTTCCACATTTGGTTCTCAAGACTGCTCTGGTTGACATGTATGGGAAATGCGGGGAGAAGGAACTAGCAAGAAAAATTTTCAGTCACATGAGTGAAAGAAATCTAGTATCATGGAATGCCATGATTGCTGCTTATGCACAGAATGGGTATAACAGAGAAGCCTTGGAACTGTTCCAGGACTTGTGGGGAGAGCGTTTTAATCCAGATGCAACAACGATAGCTAGTATCTTACCTGCCTATTCTGAAGTTTCCTTGCTCAGAGAGGGGAAGCAAATCCATGGTTACATTACAAAATTAAGTCTTGGTTCAAGTACCTTCATCTCAAATTCACTTGTTTACATGTATGCCAAGTGTGGGGATCTCCAGACTGCACAGAAAATTTTTGACCAGATGTTGTTCAAGGACATCATTTCATGGAACACAATCATTATGGCTTACGCTATTCACGGGTTTGGTGCAAATTCAACTAAATTGTTTTCCGAAATGAAGAAAGAGGGCATCAAGCCAAATGCAAGCACTTATGTTTCCCTGCTGTTATCTTGCAGCAATGCAGGAATGATGGATGAAGGATGGGAGTACTTCAATACAATGAAAAAGGACCACGGGATTGATCCAGGAATAGAGCACTATGGTTGTATGGTTGATATTCTTGGTCGCTCTGGAAATCTTGAGCTAACCAAGCGTTTTATCGATGAAATGCCATTGGTCCCAAGTGCCAGGATATGGGGGTCTATGCTTGTGGCCAGCAGACACAACAGAAACATAGAATTAGCCGAACTTGCGGCTAAACACATTTTATCCTCAGAAAATGATAATACTGGTTGTTATGTGTTGCTTTCAAATATGTATGCTGAAGCTGGGAGGTGGGAAGATGTAGAACGAGTGAAGTGTCTTATGAAGAGCCAAGGGCTAGAAAAAACCTCCGGGTGCAGCATAGTTGAGAACAATGGCAAAACTTACAAGTTCAACAACCTAGATAGGTCTCATATTGACACCGGTGTGATATATGATGTTTTATATCTTATTTCAAGGAAGATTAGGGAAGATATATCCATTCATACTATCTCCAGATTCAGGCCACTAGATCTGATAAGGAAAAGATCAACTTCTCCAGAATGCCATAGCATTAGATTGGCAATTTGTTATGGTCTGATCTCCGTATCACTTGGAAATCCTGTCCTTGTCAGGAAAAATATTAGAATATGTGAAGCTTGCCATAATGCTGCAAAGAAGATCTCAGAGATTACTAGAAGAGAGATAGTAGTGGGAGATCCCAAGATGTTTCACCACTTCAGAAATGGGTGCTGCTCTTGTGGAGATTACTGGTGATTAGTTCTTTGAATTGCACAAATATAGTTATTTTAAATTACTGTAGAATCTAGATAACACGTTTTTGACAATGGAAAGTTTTTACGATCAGATAATTTTCCCAAAGGAATGATAACACTATTACTTGTTTGACTGCATTATTTGCCTGAATAAAAAAATTACTTACATATTCACTAAATTATATGCCTTAATAAATATATAGTTGGTACGCCCCGACAAACCCACTAAATTACATGCTTTCATGGATTGCTGAGCCGCCATGACTGCCTCTTCAGTAAGTGTGGTTTCTGTTCACTCTTGTTGAAGAAGAATTACTGGAGAGCCAGAAGGCTGGACAACCTTGAGATAAGAGGAATTACAGTTATGTGAAAGAATATGATGTAACAGATACTAGTGATGAGGAGACAAATTTGAAAACCATTTCAGAAAACCTCAGGGAGGTAACAGATATCATCAGTAGGTTAACTAGTGATTGGTTTAACGTGCAAGATCTTCATGATAAACTAAGTTTGGAAGGCTTTGATGAGCGTTATTTTGAATCCGCTTTTGATTATTTAGTGGAACATGAGATGCTTGGGAGGGCATTTATGGCTAAGAACAATCACCTTTAATGAGTTTGGCTTAAAAAGGTACAGAGAAGAATGAAATATCAATTTTAAAGGAATGAATGGGAATATATGACCATATTAGTTTTGACAAAATTTTGTTGGAAGGATGTTGAAACAAGACTGATGTTTTTGAGTTATGAATATTGAAGTCGTCTTTTTCATATTTGTTTGTCATAGTCTATATATTTTGTTTCGTATTATTTGAAAGTTCATGAAATTTACATATAAAAAAGTACCGTAGATATTTATATTTTTTTTTAATTTGTAGCAAAAGGATTTCAGTATTGCAATAAAGTGTTCTCACGTAAAGTATTTTGTTTTTGCCAAAGACCCAGAAAATATATATATATATTTTTTTAAAATATCTTCCAAATGGCACACAAACACCGAAAATGACAAAAAATATAATTTTGGACGTACGTCAAAACAAACGGAGCTTTAATAAATTTTATTTTTAATTTTATTTTAAACCAATTAGAATTTATTAAAATAATCTAACTCTAATATTTTTTTTCTTTTTAATGTGTGGGACTTTTGTTCTTCTCATTAATTTTTACCATGTCTATTGTCTAATTTGTCTTCAATTTTAATATTTTAATAATTAATAATATCAAAAACACCTCTCTCACTCTCTCAAATGACGAGTTGACCACGTACACATTTTTGTCACACTTTTTTATTTTTTCTTTCCCTAAACTTAATTTATCTAATTCTTTCTTTCTATTGTTGAAAATTCTCTCTAAAATCATTATCTTCTTTAAAAATAGAGAAGAAAATATAGTCTGTATCTCTACCACTTTAAATTAAATATTATCGTTAAATAAAAAATATAAAAATTAAGAAAATCAATTCTTCCATTCCTTACCAGTTTAAATTAAATATTAACGTTAAATAAAAAATACAGAAATTAAGAGAACCGATTCTTCCATTCCTTACTTGGGATTTGAGTTAAAAATTAGAGGTAATTACACTTTATCCGTTAAAATTTGACACAAAATACGTAATCCTTTTTAATTTAAAAATTAACAAATATCTCCTTTGTAATTTAGACCAAAGTGTAAAACTAATTGAATTTATTAAATTTAACTAAATTAATATCTTATTAATTAAATTTGGTTGAAAAAATAAAGATTTTTGCAAAAATGTATAGATAGAATTACATTTTACTCATTTTATGATAAAATGAAACATTATTTCATTTTTTAAAGAGACTAAATTTACTTCTATTTTTCTAAATAATATTTTTATGACGACAGTATACAACCCTATATGGCATGTGTGACTCAAATTTAATTAAATTTAACATTTTTTTAATAATTTTACATTTTAATTCAAATCACAAAAAAGATATGCATAGGCTTCAACCACACAAAGCAACCCCCAAGTATTAATAACGAAAGAAACATATAGAAAGAGGAGAGATGCTGACTTGGAATTTAATAATAATAATGATAATAATAATCCAATAGTGCCTTCCGTGGTAATATTACCCCCAGGTAATAATAGTACACTTACAGTTAATTCCTCCATCTCAATATCCGTCCAAACCCAACCACTCTACTGAAATTCAAACCCCAAACCATTCTACTGAAATTCTGAAAGTGCATCAGTCTTTATTGTAGGCTCTCTCTTCACTTGCTAAATTTAGAAGGAGACAGTATAGAGTTTTAGGTGCATCAATCTTTATGCTCGGCCAGCCTCTCCATTTCCTTCTGCCATTATGGCTCTCACTACAAGGATAGATGGTACTATAGGTTTGAAACATGCTCCAAAAAGTTCTTACATCTTTGAGCGCAATATAGTTTCCCTGCTAGACTCAATCTGACCATCGGCTCCCAACAACGGCTGCTTTCGTAGCTTTGCTTTGGCTTTGAAGAGGATTGCATGTACTTCATCAAAATGAGGTCTCGTCGCATGCTTTGTATCTTCAATCCACTGTCGAACTTTCTTGTGTGGGCCTAATATTCGATCGCGATCTTTCTCATCCAACAGCTGAATCCAGCATATTATATTTCATATTTCAGATGAGATCGATCTTACAATAAATCCCAAACGAATTACCCAAGTAATAAAATAAGTTGAAGCAAGCAATGTTGAACATGTTCCCCCTTGGATCCATTTGCCAACTAAAACATAAAACAGTCCTTACCATGGAATCACTAAATACTATCATACAAGAGATGTATGAGAGAAAAATAGATCTCAAGAGAATTGGCATATGTAATCATTTGTCAGTATGCGTGGTTAAAATAAGCAGTCAATTTCACTTGTAAGGACAGAAAGATGATACACTTTGCTTTAATCATATACTCTCTTGGATCAGTATTTCTAAAGATGCTCAGGGTTCTACGCTTGGAATATGAATTTGTGGAGAGAAAATAAAAGATGGGGAAAGTGCCAGGAAAGTGAAATGAAGTGGAAAAAAAAGTCAAAAGTTATTTCAATTTTTTGGTTGAGTTAGAAGAATGATAAGAAAATGAATAGATATTGTGGAAACATTTTAATTTTTACTTGGTTAAGTGAGAAAAAAATGACACAAACTAGTAATTTTATTTTCCCTTCTTAAATCCATGTTCTAAACATAGCCTTAACTGTAGATTGATTTCTCAATGGCATATGCCTTCAATCTTTTCCTTCCTTGAGTTCAAAGTCAACATTTTTCTTTTCAATTTTGTATTTGGCTAGGTAACTTCGAAGATGGTTAACTTTCTTGCTTTTAAAACATACACAACTATTTATAAATATTAATTGCCACGAGTTTATATATTTACCTCTAGTTGCATTAGTTCACAAACTAAACTGAGATCTGCTATGGATGGTTGGGAGCTTCCCAGCAAAAACCGGCCATTCCCCTTGAGCCAAATGGACTCAATCTTCCAAAGTGATGCAGACAATATTTTCTCAGCTTCAGCAGCTGCATGTGGATTCAATGGAAGGCCAAGTGCAGGTCCAAGAGTAGTATTTAGCACATATGTCGCTGAAAAAGAAAGATCAATCAAGAAATACAGAGACCTTCAGAAACTGGAAATAAAATGGGTTATAGCATTGCAATCCCAAAACATCGGGAAGGAATAAAAAGTTACATACCTGATATAAAAGTTTTAAGTTCTAATACTAGGGCAGAATCACAATGGAAAAACAGGCAGTACCATTGATTCCAGCAAATAAACAGTTTGCAGGGTCGGATAGTTATTATTACCAATCCCCAAATAATCACCACTCCTAAAATGTGATAATGTAATTAGAGATGTCAACTGGGTGGGTTCAACAGGATCCCTTTCCCCATCACTGTTTAACAATACCCTTATCCCCACCGACCTCCCCCCCCCCCCCAAAAAAAAAAAATAAAAATACAAATAAAATAAACCTAAAATTTAAACAAGTTGGGTTCTTGTCAATTAGGAGCAAGTATCCCCACTTAAAAATAAAAATAATTTTATATAATATTTATTAAAAAATAAAAAGTACTACATATTTTAAATTAAATAATGTTATACATATATTATTATATAACATGCATAAAGGATATTAAATAATATACAAGTGGGGATGTACTAGTTCGAGGATCACTTAAAATCCACGTACTCATCCCCGTGAATAATATCTCCATACCCACCTCAAATAGGGCAGTTAATGTAAGTAGCAACCATTTTGCCATCCCTAAACGTAATTGCCATCTAAGGGGAGGACATCATCACGTAGGCAGTTTGAAGATGTAATGATCATTTTATGCATGCATCTCCAAAAATCACTTTCACAGAGCTGCATATGTTAATAGCATATTTCATTATCGCATAAAAAACAATCAGAGTAAGATCCTTAAAAGAATTGCAAGCTTATAGACAAAATTCTATCCTGAGTCAATAACAGCAAAGTATCTTGGGATGAGATTTGTTGCCCTAAGAACAAAGGTGGATTGGGTATCTTGGGATGACATTTGTTGCCCTCAGATGGATTGGTACGAGTATTCTGCTCTGCCAGCACCTCCGTCTGGTCCCTAGGGTGTATCAAACACTTGTTAAAAAGAAAAAATCTGGTTCAGCAAAGAACCTGCAGAATGCTCATAGACATGGGGAGGAAATTTTTGAAAGCTTGGAAGTGTTGCCATTTCTATTTCCAGATATGTAATAAGGGAAGGAGGGAGCACCTCTCTTTGGTTTAGTAATTGGAAGCCCCTAAGCCCTTTAACCCCCAAATTTGGGGCCTCAAATAGCCTATGATGCAATACTTCCCATCATCCCAATGAAGCCATGGTTAGTAACAACAGATTGTCATGGCCTTTTCGTTCCAATTGGGAGCTACAAGACATAATCAATGACAACCCTTCTACTAATGAACCCTCTTCGGAAAGGAGGGACAGATTCATATGAACTGTCTCTAAGAGTGGAAGATACTCAGCAGTAGCCACATGTAACTAAAACAGAGATGCCCTCCTCAAAGTGTTGTGGCACAAACTGCTTTGCCAAAGCATATACCCAAGCACAATTTTATCTTATGATTGGCAATCAAAGGAAGATTAAGCACAAAATATAAGTTGCCAATTGGGGGATTATTAGCTAAACCTCGTGTCTGCTATGTGGAGTTACAATAAAAACTTGGATATCTTTTCTTTTATGGGGATTATGGGCCAATGTTTGCCAGCTTTGCCTTATTTCCAGGACTAGGTAAAGTTGGAGAAATGAGATTACTTGGGATACTGGCAAATCCAATGGGAAGAGCTTTGCTAATATTGTCAGGAAGCTAACTTGGGCAGCTATAGTGTATCACTTATGAATTGAGAGAAATACCAGAATCTTTAAGGGCTTCTCTCCATTAGCACAAGGCATCCTATAGGCTTATAAAGCATGATGTTAGACTCTAATCCTCTCATATTAGCGAATCCAGCCTTCAGAAATCAATGAAAGAAATTGCTTGAACTAGGGTATTCCTTGTCAATGTGCAGTTGCCTTGGCTTGTTACTTAGTTGAATATTTTGTTTAGCTTTGCGCTTAGTTGTATAAATGATTCTTTTGCAAGAAAATGTATGCCTCTCTTGACTTTGTGTTATTTCTCTCGTTAATCCAAATTCAAGCTAACGTACCAAAAATAAATAAATAATCACAATGAACAACTTAAAGAAAAACCACTAAAGATACCTGCGCCACGACGTAAATTAGAGTGATGCCAATCCAACACTGAGTCAATCTTCGCCCTTTTGAATAGATCAGATGGATACCTTTAAGAATGAAAGAGAAATTTTGATAACTACACGGTTGCATAATATGAATATTAGACCCATCCAAGATCTAACAGTTTTGGAATGCATAAACAAATCACAAGGCTGAAAATAGACATGCACTTCGTAGAAAATAGACATGCGCTTTGTAGAACAACGTATAATACGTCAAGCAGACATCATATGCAGGTTATGTGCCTGAATGTCACATTTGTCCTCCAAGCTTTAATATAAGAATGTGGCTAAATTATTGAACTTGGCCATTTTGTTCACCCATACCCCAAGATGAATGAAGTATCAATGAGACCAGATACTGTATGAGAAAATTCTTATTTCCAAGAATGGGCTACTTACAGGAAGTTAGTGGTTAGCCAAGTCCCAAATTAAGATGATGTTCAAGGACAACAATGAGAAACCAGATCCAAGCATAGAGTACAAGCTCCACCGAGCTTAACTATCAAGAAGTAGAGGTGTGCTACATAAAGGAATCCAACTAAACCAAGTATATATTCCTAAGTCTTGACAGATACAACTGCAGGGCATGTGTGTGCTCCGTGAATATGCCATGCCCATGCCACATTGTCAAGTGTCCCACATTGCTGCTTAACACGATATGAAATACTCGTATAATGTAGGTCCTCACATGAAATAAAATTCTTTTATTTATCAAAAAAAAAAATTGCAAAAAAGAAGCAACAACTCTCACCAATGATCTGCAACTCCAGGAAATGAAAAGGCAAGATACCTTAGAATTGCATGACTGCAAAGCACATCAAAATTCAACAAATAGTCAAAAAACAAAATGTATAATTATGATATCAGACGAATAAAAAAGATTGAACATTCCCAAAAATTTATACATGCAATAGTTGATAACAATTTCTCAGAAAAAGTCTCTCCACTCACTGGGGTAAGACTACGTACATTATCCCTTCTCAAACCCCACATAGTCAGGAGCCTCATCAACTATGCCGCAAACAGTGAATAACAGTTTATCCGAATATAACCGAAAAAAAAACACTTGAACAAACCGATGATAAGCAAATTAGCATTCCATGCCATATCAGCTTTTCATTTCAAGCAAATAAACACATACCTAATGCATAGCATATGAAAATATGGTTTTTAGAGCCAGATAATATGGTTTCATCAAATATGAAGCTTTTATCATATCAATATCATCATTCAATAACAGAAAAGACATAGATTCAACACGAACAATTTAGGAATACCATAAACTTGAAGTTCCATGCAGAATAAAACAAGACTATCACAGAATCCAAATATGGACAAAAAAATGTGTCGAACCTTAAAGTAGACCGGCCAATGATCTCATGACAATGATACTCTAACTAAACTAACCCTAATTCGATAAATTTTACAATATGACCAAGATAATAAACTAAAAAAGATCATTATACCCACGAAATGCACTTACCTTCCAAACATTAACACCACAATAAGTGACTAGAAATCCAGAGTTGAAGAAGTTGAATGAAAAAGGTTAACATACCTCTCAAACAGCTTAAATCTTCCATCAACTATCGCTGGCACTTGTCTCATGGGATTTATTTCTGAAATGAAATGCTCATAGAAGAGAAAATTACATGCAGTCAGTCCTTTCCTTAACACATACCGATTATTATATCATTCGGATGAAAGCACAACACATATATGTCCTTTTCGACCCAGAAGAAGCTATGTTTTAACACCATTTACAATATATTATATATACACTATGTTTAGTAGGTAGTCCCAACATCAAAATTCATTGATGTGATGGGCCAGAAATGCATAAACTGCCAAAAGGCAAACATTTTATGGAAAGTTCAATATAAGTCCACAATCATCATACACGTACACATATTACATTTCCCTTTATTTTCAAATCAAATATAGGTCAACAGATACTAAAAGAATCACCTTTAAATTCAGGATTCAAGTGTTGACGCTTAGCCACATCCAATTTGATCTCCTCAAAATCTATTCCATTTATCCTACAAAAACCAGAAACAATACCCACACATATATGTATTATAAGCTTATAGTTACACAATTTTCTTTAAAGAAGATAAAAATTTGAGCAGAATTCGATCGAGCAAAGGACCAAATTTGAAGTAGAAGATTACTTGCAGAAGATGAGAACGGCACGAGAAGGTTGTGACATTCGATCGGCGTACACTTTTAGCCTCATCTTTCCCGGCGATCACTGTTCTACGTCGATTTCTCGGTTTGAACTTCGAGCTCTGCGGACACAGATCACTGCATCATTTCGATTGAAGTTGGGAACTTGATAAGGTTAAGTCGTCGGGATGGGAGTGGGAGTGGGTGGGACCCGTGAAATCAGGATTAGACCCGATGCGTTACAAAAGTGTTGGGGTCGAATCAAACCTGGTTAAGGTCCGTTAGAGAGAAACAATTAAAAAGTAACAATTTAACGGTAAATTACATTTACCTTCTCTGCAATTATATTAAACCTGGTTAAGGTCTGTTAGAGAGAAACAATTAAAAAGTAACAATTTGACGATAAATTACATTTACCTTCTCTACAATTATATTAAACACTTAAAATATTTAAAAATTACACTTATCGTCTTTATTTTGAAATATTATTAATATTAATTCTATTCTAAACTTTACCAAAAATGTTAAATAATTAAAGAGTCATTTGATTTATTTTTTTATTTTTTATTTTCTGTTTTTGTTTTTTATTTTTTGTTTTGAACTCATTTACCATTTTACACTTACAAAAATAAGGAAAACAACTAAAAAATATTTGGTTACCTGTGTTTTTAAATTTTGTTTTAGAAAATAGAAAATATGTTTACACATGAAATGTAAAATGACAAAAAATCGTTTTGAGCATTTTCAACTCCAAAACGAAGCAAATCTCAAAACAAGGAAAATAGAGTACTTTCTGTTTCCTTATCTTAGGATTTTTAAAACATAAAATATATAAACAAAAACAAAAAATAGAAAACAGAAAATCAAACCAAATGCTACTTAAAAGTTTAAGTGTTTTTTCCATTTTATCTTTTATTCTCTCATATTTTCGTCAACTTTTTATACAAAAATTTTCAAAAATAAGTAAAAATAAAAAAAATTGAAAATTTTTATAAAAAAACTGATAAGATGCGAGAGAGATAGAATAAAATAAGAAAAATATTTAAAATTTTGAATAGTTTAACGTTTTATATTAAGTTTTAATAATTAATTTTATCAGAAATTGTCAATATTAACAACATTTTAAAATAAGGAAGATAAATGTAATTTTTAAATGTTGTAGATGCTAAATGTAATTATCCAAATATTAAGAGGAAGTAAATGTAATTTTTCCATAAGTTATTTACCCTATCTCGACTAAGAGCTTGTGAAAGGAAAATAAAAAAATAAAAATAAATTACATTTACATTTACATGTTTATTTTTTTATATGAACTAAAAATAATAATTTTTTATTAATATTTTTTTATCTTTTATTTTTCAAATCCAAGCAAATAAATGAAATATATTTTTTATTTTTTATTCTTGTATTTTTTTCTTCACTTTACATTTATTTCACAATTAATTCAAGATTAAAAATATAAGTATTTTACTTTATCTAAATAGGTTAACAAGACTTTGACTTTTTTTTACCTTAAACATTATATATTATATTTAAACTGGGGACGAAGCTCTCTTATGGTGACGACCCCTTGAGTTTTAAAAAATACTATCTTTACATGTAATTTTTTAATTATAAAAAATTTATATTATAATTCGCCCCCTTTAAAATTTTAAAAAATAATTAATCTTGATCAGAAAACACCACTACTAATATATGTAAATTTTTTGGTTAAAAAATTTTAAACTATGAACCAACTAAACTTACTAAAGTTTAATTATTTTTTCAATTATTATATGTAATCTAAAATTTGAAAGTCTAATTGAGTATCATCTTTGCATATATAAAAATTTATTTTTTATTCACTAAATATAATTTATAATATTAATTATAATTTTTTCAAGCCTAAATTCAACCTAATAAAAAATAAACTAAATTTAGTCCTCTTTAGTCAAAATTTTAGGTTGGTCCCTACATAAACTAAATTTAAATTTTAGGCTATGTTTAGTATGTGAGAACAGAATAAAGTAGATAATAAAATGAATTGGAATCCAAGTCCACTTTAACGTATTCTCATGCTTGGTATCAAAAACTGAGGTCGAAATGCTATTTCATGATAATATCCATTCCTATATTAAATGCGAAAAGGTATTCCATAATTTAAGTAATGAAATAGCTATTTTATTACAATCAAATTTGATCCAAAATTGAAACAATAAAAATAAAAATAAAAAATAAGCAATTATTATGTAATAAAAAAAAAAAAAGTTTCCTTACTTACTCTAATGAGTTGTAAAATGACCATTTTATCCCATAACCTTATTTTTGAACTAGATCTAAACCCATGTTCTAAATTACTATTTTTTTCAAAGTCATATTTCTAATTTTTGAAAAATTAATAAAAATATTCTTTCATATTACTTAATGACTAAGCAAATTTGATTTGACCCCAACTTGGATTGTAAAATGGCCATTTTATCCCTTGGTTCTTTTTTGTCTAAATTTACATTTTGGCCTTCCCAAAAGGTTAAAAAATATATATCAATGTGTTTGTTGATAACTAATAAAATTTTATTTCAATCCGAACTCAAATTATAAAAAATATGATTTTACCCCTTAGTTATTTTTTGTCTAAATTTGCATTCTAAATTGCCCAAAAAGATAAAAAAATATCCTTGTCATATTTCTTAACAATTAAATAAATTTCAATTTAATCTGAATTTAAAGTGTAAAATGACTATTTTGCTCCTGAATTCTTTTTTAGGGTCAAATTCGTATTTTAGGCATGTTAAGAGATAAAAAAAATATCTATTAAGATATTTCTTAATTGTTAAGAAAATTTTGGCCCAATTCGAATTAGAATTGTAAATGATCATTTTATCCCTGAACCTTTTTTTTACTTAAATTCTTTATAGTTTTTAAAAAATTAATGTTAGTAGTTTTTATTATATTTCATTTTATTTCATTATATTTAAAATATGCAATAAAATATGAAAATTTAAGTGTCTATTCTATTCCCATTATTTTCATGTTGGCAACCAAACAAAGCAATAGAATAAGTATTCCATTTCATTCTTACCTCTTATTCCATTCCACTTTATTCTATTTTCACGTACCAAACATATCCTAGTTCCAAAAAGTTTGTCATATGTGCAAGTTTGGAGTTTCTATAATTTTACATTTGCTTTAATATAATTTGTTATAAATTAGTAATTAAAAAAAATAAAAACTTTTTACACTTACTTTAATCTTCTCGTATGCAATGAATGTGTACAGCTTACGCTCTAGCATCATCTATCCAATATATATAAACATGTAATAACCTCATTAAGATACTTATAAACCCAAAATTGACTTAATCACTCAAATATTTAACACATTTCTCACATGTATACTTATATATACACATTCTATACATATATATCAGCACATATTTTTAAATTCTTAACCAAGTCAAATATGTAATATCTCAAAATCATACTATTCACACAGTAAACACATATATATGCCCTACTTATTTTAAATTTGTAGAAAATAGAAGAAATATAAAATAAAAATCTTCAAAATACTCTGGACTTCAATACCTCAAAACCTCCACTTTGAGTAAATCAACAAAAATGGCCACTACTACAATGATCACCGTGTCAAATAACCCCGAATCCATTTGTGTTTACTTTCTGACCATCACTTTCTCTCTTTCTACTTTCTCTTGCGTCTACAATGGGAATAAGAAGAAGAAAAATAGGAAAGAAAAAGAAAAAAAAAAGAAATAAAGGGAAAAAGAAAAGAAGGCTCCAGTGCAAACACAACTTTAGGCTAAACTCATTCCAAAAAATTAAAATAAATCCAACCACTTGGATCAAATCTCGAGTTTAAATATTTGAATTGCCTAAAATTTAAATAAATGATAAAAAATAAATACCGAGTATTATACCCAAGACTAATTAATATTTAGGTATTTTTGTGTTTTTAAATTTTAAAAATACTAAAATTTACTATTGTGAGAGAAATAATTTTTAAACATTTTTCAAACCCTAATTATTAAGTAATCATTTTTCTTTAGTTCTAATTTACTTTTTTTTCTTTAGTTTTAATTTAATTTTAATGCATTTAAAATATGTAAATTTTTACAACTATAGTGAATTAATAAGGACTCATTTGGTAACCATTTTATTTTTAGTTTCCTATTTTTATTTTCATTTTTTTGAAAATTAAATATAAAAATTCATTTGACAAATTTGTTTTCAGTTTTTTATTTTCAACAAAATAAAACTATTTTTAAAATTATGAAAACATGAAAAAGATGTTTTTTCAAGTTTTCATTTTCAGTTTTCATTTTTTTCACTACTACTACCCATCATAGCTATTACCCACCATCAATTATCACCGTTTATCGGTTGCCACCCACGTTCAACCGTTGCCACTGTTATCACCGCCACCACCCACTTATCTCAATCATCGCCAATCGTCATTGTCTCTCACCCATCTCTGACTACCGCCAACCACCGGTTTCATCCCTACTCACCTCCGATTTGATAATGAATTGTGTTTAGTGATAATATATGTTTTATTTTTTATTTTATATAAAAATATTAAATATAATTTAATTATTTTAATTATTTTTTTTGTTAAAAATAATTCAATTCAATAAAAATAAAACATATTAAAAATAATTTAATAAAATATATTTCATGTTAATTACTTTAATTAACTTGTATTAATTATATTTAATTAGTTTAATTATATTTTTATTAACTTAAACTAATTAGATTTATTTAATTGATTAAACTTAATTATTTTAATTATATTTTTAAAAAATATTTTAATGCAATACATAAAATATATTAGATACGATTCAATTATATTATTTATGAAAAATAATTTAATAAAATATTTTTATATTAAATTAGTTATCCAGATTTAATTATAATTAATTTAATTAGTTAATTATTAATTATCAATTAAATTATTTAATATATAACTTAATTAATAATTAATTTTATAAAAAATATAATTATTGGATTGAATTATTAATTAATAATATAATTAAATTAATTGCCAATAATTATATTTTTGATAAAAATATTTTAATAAATAATATAATTAAAATAATATAATTTAGTTAATTAATTAAATCTATTTAATTTTAGTTAATTAGAATTATATTATTTATTGAATTAAATAATTAATTTAATTAACATGAAATATATTTTGTTACATTAAATAAATTTTATTAATTAATAACTGCATTATCAACTAATAACTATTGTTATTAAACGTGATTTCAAGTTTTTATTTTTTTTTATTATGAAAATGAAAACTAAAAATAAAAATTAAACACAAAAATTGAACAAAAAAATTGAAAACTAACGCATTTACTAAACAGGGACTAAGCAAGTGGATTTTTTTTGTAGGAACCCTAAGTTTACTTCATATTTATTAAAATTACAAGCCACAATACTAATGGTTTTATATGTAAAAGAAAAAATAAAATTGTGATCATCTCGCAATATGAGAACAAAAAGTAAAGATTTTGTGAATGAGAAGAGATAAGAGAATAAAAAGGAATGAAAAAAGAGTGCCACCTAGGACTAAAAAAAAAATTGTGATCATCAATGAGAGAAAAAAATTTAAAAATTTTGTGAGTGAAAAGAGATGAAAAAATAAGAGGGAATGAAGAATAAGAGCACCATCTAAAACTGGAATAAAGGAGAAAAGGCAATCTTTTGATATTAGAATTAGATGTATACAAAAGTTATGCTCTTTAATTTCGGCACTGTTTGACATCTCCAAAAAATAAAAAAAAAATTTTAAAACTTTTATCACATTAATTTTTTTTATTTTACTGCACGTATTACGAATTCACGACTTTTCTTACTTTATTTCATTTTTTCTCAACTTTTATCACTTCAAAAACATCCTTTACTTACATAAAAGATGTAAAAATTATTATATCATATTCTTTAAAAAAGTGAATATATATATATATATATATATATATTTCCATATGGGGTAGCGGCTGAACAAGGAAGTCTTCTAGAATCTCAAAAGCTCTGTCGTCAGCTATTACGGATTCCCATTTACAATTCTGATTCCCAATTCAGCGTTCACATCTCAGACGATAATCAATTCACATTTCAATTCCCGCAAGTCCACAACTATCATCGTCACCGTTGATTCAGCATACAATACGTAAAATCCCACTCGCAGAAAGGAACAATCTCAGCAGTCCATCGAACCTAATTCCCGTATGTGCGGTGCAGAGAGGAGCCACGAAGTTCGGACGCGTGAAAATCAAAACTTCACATCTGCAATACACGCAAGAGCCACGCTCCCGGCCCGGTTTATATATATATATATATATATATCTCCCTTTTTTTTATGATTTTTTTCTAAGTCTCGTGCCTTTATCTTCTTGTCACCTCTATTTCTTCAAAATTTTACTAATTTTTTCTTTAATTTCTATCTATCTCTAATCTCCATCTCCTCTTCTCGTATTTTTTTTTTATTTTTTCCTTTTCTTTATAGAGTGTTTATCAATTAATCAAAAAGTTTAGAAATCTAGCCTTAAAAATCATTTGAAAACAATTGGATAAAATTTTAGTCTTGGAGACAATTTAAAAATATTTAGATAAAATTTTAGGTTGTGTTTGGTTCACAAAAATCTGGTAAAAATATCTAAAATTTTCTAAAAATTTCTGTTAATTTTTTTTACATTCTAACATTCTCAAAGTTCAAAAAAATTCAACACCTTCCAAAAAAAAAAAAATCGATAACTAGAATTCGATTAATCAAGTAGTAAAAAATTTTTCGTTATTCTCACCATGAACTCCTAAACTACCGAATGACACCCACTTTGACTATTTTTTGTGGGGTCGTAGAAACCGTTCCGATGAATTTGCGGAGCCAACTTCCGTTTAAACGGTTTTTATAATTCATTTGGATAGATTGTAGTGCAAAGAAGTCATGACTGTTCAAAATTTTGAATCCGTCCAAATGGAAACTCAATCCGTTGAAATAAAAATCTTACTATTTATCTCTAAAAAACGCAATTTGAGATGTGTGTAGTAAACGTAAAAATTTCCTTAAATTAAATTTTATCTCACTTTTTATTACTTCAAACACAACTAATAATATTGTGAATGATAACCGAAAATATTTATCTTGTTAGATAGTAATTATTTTTTTAATTTAAAACCAGATACACGTAAGAGCTTCAACCCCCCAAAAAAAGGGTAAATTACACCTAGACCCCCTAAACATTAGGGTAATTACACCTAGACCCCCTCAACATTTGAAATTAGCAAATAACCCCTTATTTTGAAATGTTGCTTACAAACGACCCCCCTCCGTTAGGAACCGTCAGTTTTTCCGTTAAAATGCTGATGTTAGCAAAAAGAAAATTTAATATACCAATTTTACCCTTTTAAGGCTAAAGACTAAAATAACCCTCCATTGTTTGGATTGTTTGGATGCTTGGACGAAGGCTTCTCTCTCTACTGTAAAATATATATACACATTATATATATATATATATATATATATATATATATATATATATATACGCCACTCGCGACCTCTCCATCGCCGACGATGACCTACATGCCGAACCCATTTCTACCCGAATCGAGCACTGGAAGAGCTAAGAACTTTCCGGGGCTTTGGAAGAGCTAAGATCTTGCATACATAGGTGAAACCATCTCGCTTCTTCACTGTCTTCAGCGCACTCCCTCTCCGTCGGCTTCGTACTAATCGGCTTCAACAGAGAACGCGCAGCGATTCCAGCAATTACCCATTTCTTGCCTTCTGATTCTACGCCTCCCTCCGCTTGATGCTTTTTTGAAAAACCCATGTCGAATCAAATCCAAATCTAGTCGCCAAAGAAACCCAAGAGCAACAGAGCAGAGAGGGGGGTAAGAAAGAATGGTTTGATTTGAAAAGATCAGAAGTAATCTATAAGACTATAGGGTATGGCCGGAATTCGCCGAGCTTCCATTGTTTGGTTCGGCAACGATCTCCGAGTTCAGGGCACTCATGATTGAATCGATTTCGGCAAAGGCGATCGGCGTAGATACAACATGCATATTGCCTTGGAACATGCCCAAAAAATTAAACTGCCAAGTCCTCTGGAAATGCATATATATGTGTATAAACATATATATATATACATATGTATATAATTAGGACAACACAATATTCACCTTTGGTTGCGACAGGATTTCCAGATCATTTTCCTTGTGAATTAATTTTGAGATTCTGTGGTTCAATTTTTAAGTGTAGCAATTTTGGGTATTAAGGGTTTAAGTCGATGAATCCTAACCCGAATCAATTCTTACTCTCTACTCTCCAGATCCCCAAATTTTCTTATATGTATATATATATTATATGCATAGTTGTGCTGTATTTATAGCTTCTGGTTATGGCGTGTATAAAGGGGTTGAACAGATCAGCGCCATGGCGTTCATGCGAGATGGGCCATATCTGGCATCGGGAACGATGGCTGAGGCTGTGAATCTTATCATTCAGGGATGGAGGAACTGACATCAGTGGCTTATGTTTTCTCCATTTTTGACTTCTTAACCAACACAAATAGTCGAAGCCTAGACGGAGATCTCATGGATAACATTTTCTAAATTATATTATTTTCATAAACAAAAAAAAAAGTCCATCAATGTTCTTCACAGATGGGAGGATCAAACCTATTTGGCATTCTTTATCTCTATCACAGAGCATAGTGTATTTTTTATTTAATTGTTTTTTATTTTAATTTTTTTAATTTCAAATATTTCTGAAATAAAAATAAAAATATACTTAGTGATAAATTTTGTTTACGATAATTAATTTTATTTAAATAAAATGTATAATTTTATTAAAAATATAAAATAATTGAATTTAATAAAATATTTGTAAAATTTATTTGATTAATTAATTTAATAAAATATATTTAAATTAATTAATTTAATGTGATAAATATTTATTTTTAATAATAATTAGTTTTAATAAAATGTATTATTGTAACTTAATTTAATAATAAATTATTATTAAAATTAATATAATTTAATAAAATATTTTAATAAAGTAAACTATTTTAGTTATAATTATTATTTTAATATTAGTTTTAATTTTAATAAAATAAATATTTTAATACATAGTTCTTATTAATTTTTTATTAAACAATAAATATTCTAATATGTAATTATTATTAATTTTAATTTTACTCTGTAATTATTGTTAACTATCGTTTTAAATTTAATAAATTAAATTATTATAATTTTAATAAAATAAAAATGTGAGGAGAGAGAGTGGAGAGAGTGTAAGAATAAGGAAACTATGTCAGAGAAAGAGAGACAGAACTGTGCGTTAAGAAAATATGTTAAGGGCATAATTGTCTTTTTACTAAAATTTTAACGGTGTTAGCAAGAAAATTAACGGAGGGGGTCCAGGGTTAATAACATTTCAAAATAAGGGGTTATTTGCTAATTTCAAATGTTGAGGGGTCTAGGTGTAATTACCCTAATGTTTAGGAAGTCTAGGTGTAATTTACCCAAAAAAAAAGGGTACGCTAAAAAAATTTTTTGCCAAATTTCGCTGCCCTGTTCCTTAAACTCCGCTCTTATCCAAGAAATGTCAAGTTATAGAACAGGCCTTCCCAAACGAGCCCATTTCGATTTTCTTCAGGATTCCTCAATTTCTTTGCTTCATTCGCCAGTGAAATCTGAGTTTTGTGGTTTATAGCAACACTCGAACAAGACTCGTGCTGATCATTTGATGGCAGAATCCCAGAAGCCCCAGTCCGTCCACGAGTTCACTGTCAAGGTTTGTTACCCTTTAATCTCGAATTCTCTCGTTATGTTTCGTCTCTTTCTCTCTGACACCCCTATCTCCATGGATCCATATATGTATATGTATGCACCTGTTTTGCTTATCTGTCAAAATAGATCCTTTTCTATCAAACACATCATTCATAAACACGGAAAAACCGAAAGGTTTGATTTTTTAATTTCCGAATCATAAATTAGTTGGTGGGTTCAATTTGTTTGGCCTACTCTAGAGGTAAAAAGGAGTATATATATATATATATAGGTCTCTGTACCTATAGTTTGGAATTTAGATTTTTAATTTTTCAGGATTTGGAGGATTGGCTGATAATGAAAACATACCTGGAAATGGGCAGACATAGACAGAAGAAGGGGGCTGCAGTAGGGGGTTGCAGTGGCTGCGGTAACTCCAAAACGAGACTGTTTTGGTGTTTTTCCCCCTCAAAACGACGTTATTCCACTTAAATTTTCATGTTTGAATATGAATTGATGTATTTGAATATGCACTGTATGACTTAAATTTCTTATATTTCTTGAAAAAGTGATTCAATTGATGGGATTTGGCATGATACTTATGAGATCGATTTTATATTAATATTCAAATATTTTTTCTTAGAATGTATTGATTTGACCCCATAAGCGGAACCACCAATATGCCCCAAGGATGCCTTCGGCATCTAGGGGTCACGGATTGACCATAGAGCCCTGCTCAATAAGCGGAACGCATTAGCTGCCCAAAAGTAAACCAATCCCTTGGACTACTGCAAAAAACACCATCGGATTTCAAAGAATGCATAATCGAATACATCAATTCATATTCGAATATGAGGACTTAAGTGGAACGGCGTCGTTTTGGGGTTACTGCAGCCCCCCTAGTCGAACATAAACTGTTGAATTTTATGTAATTTATGTTACTTGTATACAGGATGCTAAAGGAAATGATGTGGATCTTAGCTTCTGCAATAACCCTCCTACTGCAGCCCCCCGACTCGGATATAAACTGTTGAATTTCATGTAATTTATGTTACTTGTATACAGGATGCTAAAGGAAATGATGTGGATCTTAGCATCTACAAAGGGAAGGTCCTACTGATTGTGAATGTCGCATCACAGTGGTACACATATCTCCTCACTTTCTTTTGTACTTCCATTTTTTTTTCACAGGACTGTTGTCAAGTATTGGCCTTGATGAAGCAGGCTTTGAATTGAACACAACTGTTTGTTCACCATTGTAGCCACTTACATTCAAAAGTTGGAAGTCAATTGGTACTTTGCATGTGTCAAAAAAAAAAAAAAGGCTCTGGGCACTTGTTGGAAGGACTCTTTTTTGAGTGAAATGCTAACAAGTGCCCGAGGGCATTTATTAAGAATCTTTGTGGGTTTAGGGGGCATTTGGTACCCCAACAAATGCAAACTTTTGCCAACTTTTATCAACTTTTGCTCATTTTCGTTTTTCGTGCATTTGTTTTCAAACTCCAAATTTTACTAACTTTTGTCAATTTTTACTTACTTTTCCCAAAGTTTTAGCAACTTTTTTTACCAGAACCATTCAAACGGGTAGGTGAGAGCACGTTTAAACTAGTCTGGTCAAAAATTTTGAGTTATACCAACCAAACGCCAAAAAAAGTCTGTTTGACATAGTACACTTTTTCTTATTTTTGGACTTCCAAACTGCCCCCCGCCCCCACAAAAAAAAAAAAAAAAATCACTCCTTAACAAATGCCTTGCAGTTGTTAGGAGGACCCTTCTTCAAGGGAAATGCTAACAAGTATGCAACAGTATTTTTCATATCAAGTTGTTGAATTCAAAAGTTGGAGTAATTGGTATTTTGCATATCTGTAAAAGAAAAAAAAAATAAAGAAAAAGCTAAAAGAAAGGCTCCTTATATAAGTACCTTAAGAGCACTTGTTAGAAGGACCCTTCTTCAAGGGAAATGTTAAGAATGTATGTGGGTTTTACAAGTATTAAAATGCATTTGTCATGTCAAGTTTTTGAATTCAAAAGTTGTTGTCAAATAGTATTTTGCATATCTGGTAAAAAAAAAAAATTAGTATGGTTCCTTAACAAATGCCTTGCGCTTGCTGGAAGGAAATGCTAACAAGTATGCAAAAGCATTTGTCATTTCAAGATTCTGAATTCAAATGTTGAAGCCAATTAGTATTTTGCATATATGTAACCCCCCCCCCCCCAAAAAAAAAAAAAAAAAACAGTGCTCTTTAACAAATACCCCAAGGGCACTTGTTAGTTAGAGGGACCATTCTTCAAAGAAAATAAGAATGTTTGTGGGATTGGCAAGTATGCAGAAGTATTTGTTGTATAAAGTTTTTAGTTCAAAAGTTGGGTCGAACCATATTTTGCGTTAAGTGTAAAAAACAAAAAAAAGCATGGCTGCTTAACAAATGTTGTCAGGGCAATTGTTAAAAGAACCCTTCTTCAAGGGAAATGCTGACAAATGCCCTAGGGCACTGGTTAGGAATGTTTTTAGGCTTGACGAGTAGGCAAAATATTTGTCATATCAAATTTTCGGATTCAAAAGTTTGAGTCAAGTGGTATTTTGTTTGTGTCAAAGAAAACATGGATTCTTAACAAATGCCCCAAGAGCACTTTTTAGTGTGTCAAAGAAGACATAGCTCCTTATCAAATGCCCTAAGAGCACTTGTTAGAAGGATCTTATACAAAATACCATTTGACTCAAACTTTTGAATTCAAAAACTTGATATGACAAGTATGCAGAAGGCCACTTGTTAGCATTTCCCTTGAAGAAGGTCCTTCTTACAACTGCCCTTAGGGAATTGGTTAAGAAGCCATTTTTTTTTCCTAACACCTGCAGAAGAGAAATATTGTACTCTAATATTCAACTTTATCTGATGCAGTGGCTTGACCAATTCAAATTACACAGAGTTGAGCAAGTTGTACGAGAAGTACAAAGATCAAGGTTTGTTTTAAGTTATTTTTATGAACATGCCAACATAAATTCTTAGTGGCTTGATCATTTCAAATTAGTGTTGTATCGGCTCCAGTCTTCGGCAGATTCCCGCTTTTGAGTGATAATTTCCTGTTTCTCTCACTAATCATTGGAGAAAATAGAATGGGGAACTGTTTTCCTCTAAACTTCTCAATGGCTTAATCATACATCTGTTTTGGTTCAGGTCTAGAGATTCTGGCATTTCCATGCAATCAGTTTGGTGGGCAGGAACCAGGGAATAATGAGCAAATAATGGAGTTTGCATGCACTCGCTTTAAGGCTGAATTTCCAATATTTGATAAGGTAGGTTTAGCAGAGAGTGCACCATTATGAAAGAAATAAAGAATTTTAAAAAGGGAGAGAAAGATAGAACGGTGGGAGTTCCCTTCTCCATATCCCAGCTTTACATGTTACAAAAAATCTCGTAAGTTCGGAGGGCAATTGTCATTTTGAATTTCATTGCTTGAGTTATTAACTTGGTGCCATTTTGATTGGGAGGTTTAGTGACCAACAAATGCAGGCCTTCGTGCTGAGGCTCCTTAAAATTTTCCTTTTTCATACCTGTTATGTATAGGTAGAAAATATTATTAATTAATTATATGGAATTTTAATAAATTCAATTGAACAAACACTCTTGCTGGTTTGATGTCCGATTCTGTTATGATAACTGTGGAGTTAGGGGCTGAGTCAATACTACGCTTCTCTCTCTCTCTCTCTCTGTTTTTTTTTTTTTCCCCTCTCTCCTTCCCAAAACAAGTTAAGGAGCCTTTCACCCACTCAGTTGAAGGGCGAGACACTATATTTTTGCCGCCCTCTGCCCTTATTATGTCTTCGATTGGAATAGTTGGACAGTAACATCCATTTCGTTTGCAAATTAGGTTGATGTGAATGGTGAGAAGGCTGCTCCAATTTACAAGTTCTTGAAATCAAGCAAAGGTGGATTTCTTGGAGACAGCATCAAGTGGAACTTCTCCAAATTCCTGGCTGATAAAGATGGGATTGTGGTTGATCGTTTTGCTCCCACAACTTCCCCACTTAGCATCGAGGTAAATCCTGCTCGTGCCATCATCACCCTTCGATTTTAGTCTTAGAATTCAGTTTTCCAAGGCTGCAGCTGACAGACAATTTTCATCACTTTTTCCTTTGCAGAAGAATATAAAGAAACTACTGGGTATCGCTTAAAAGTTGAGCTTTGATTGCTGTCGCTCGGTTGAGTAAATGCAGTTTAATAATAAAGTGACATGACGAGTAGGGTGTGTGCTTGTATGTTGTTTTGCGTTACGTGAACTTAGCTCCGAATCTGCTATTGTATTGTTGTTTTCGCTTGTAATAACGGTATTTGATCTGAACCAAAATTTGAAGAATTTTCACTTGCTTGTTATATGGTGTCTCAACTCTCACTTCAATGATTTTAAAACACTGAAAATTGGAACAACATAGTTTCAAGAATTTCTGGTTTATCTATTACTCCCCTGGTTCAGAACCAAGATATCAATCCACCCAGTGGATGAATTCATGGAAATTGAATTTATTTATTTAGGTGCCATTTGGTTTATTTTTCTAATTTTTATTTTAGTTTTATATGTTAAAAATCTCAAAACAAGAAAACAGAAAATATTTTGTTTTCTTGTTTTGAGATTTTTTTTTTAATTTTTTGTTAAAAACTCTCAAAATGATTTTTTGTCATTTTCATTTCATGTGTAAATACATTTTTTGTTTTCGAAAACAAATTTTGAAAATACAAAATAACCAAATGTGTTTTAGAACTGTTTTCGTTATTTTCAAAAGTATAAAATCAAAAATGAGTTTAAAATAACAAATAAAAAATAAAAAAACAAATCAAATGATGTCATTTTGTTAATTAATTTATGTATGAGAAATGATAAATGTACTAAATTAGTTTTCTCCACCCCGTATTACTTTTCTTTATTAAAGGTATTGTGGCGTGAAAGAAGCGAGAAGTGTAAATATATTCACTCTATATGTTTGTGATCTGTTTTTTTTTTTTAATCTGTTTTATGTAGCCGTTGCATGAGATAATACAATATGATTTGATTTCAAAAATAAAAAAATAATTTTAATGAACTAAATATTTAAAATTTTGAATACATAAATTTTTTTATTCGAGGCTAAAGTAACAATAAAAAATATATATATAAAAAAATTATGTAACAAAGATCGTTGCTAGTACATATACTAAAGCAGAAGGCGTTCTTCCTCAATGATGTGGCAACCTCACTTTTTTTTTTTTTTTTTTTTTTACGATTCTTTTTTTTGGGGGGGTTAATGATTCTTGTCCCTTATAAACTCTTTATTTGGACTATTTCTAAATTTTTTTATAATTCTTATTTATTTATTTATTATTGCGCGCGCACAATGTTTATAATTTTATATAAATTATTATCTAATTAAAAATTAATTGCCTTTTTGCTCAAATTTTCTTATTAATATAAGAACTCTGTCATGATTTTTTAATGAGTTAAAAAAAAAATTACGTAAGTTGGTTTTTTTCACTCATTTCGTCACCACGCTAATATATATATATATATATTTTTCCTGCATTTGGTGCTTAAAAAAAATAAAATTCAATAAAATCCTACAACCTTTAACAAATTCAATTTTTTTCTTTTACTGCATAAAACTCTATAAAAATTTTATAAATTTCTACAAATTTTTACAACTCCAAACACCGTATCACCATTATCATAACTTCCACCTATACCTATACTCTAAGAGTGGCGATTCATGTGTGTGTGTAAAATACTCAAATATTTAAACTTTAATGAGTATATTTAATAATTAATTTATTTTATAATCAGGTCAAATTGTATTAAATCAGCTTAATTTTAGGTTCATGTACTTATGTTGTATCATATTTGAATTTTCTCTCAGTAACTCGTTATATAAGTTATGTCTTGTTCAAATTATGTCAAATATTATCATCTCAAGTAAGTTTAAATTAATATTATTTTATTTTAACATTACTTAAATTGATAATTAAATAAAAAAATAAAAATATCCATTCCACTCTAAAAAAATTGCAACAGTTTAAAATATGAAAGAACGAAATATTGTACTTTATTTTATTAATTTAAAAATTATTTTGTACAAGAAATATTTGATATTAATATATAATATTTTATATTTTATATTTTATTATATTTTATGTATTTATTATATTTTATGTATTTATTAAAAATTTAAAATTTTACTTCTGATTTAGATCTTCACTTCCCCAAATTTTTGATTTCGTTGTGAAGCACAACACACTCTCTCTTTCTTTCTCCCAATAATTATATAGAAGCAAACACAAACTTAAATACTCATCCTCTAATTCAAATATTTTACAATGGAAAAAAATATTATAAGTGTTCCCATATCTTACCAAAAAAACTAAATGTTCCCATACTATAAAAATATAATTATGTTGACTTAAATTTGAATTTTAATTATTTTAACTTCAATTTTGCAAAAAAAAGAAAAAAAAACTATTAATATAATTCTACTTTTTTCTTTCGTTTTATTCATTAGCAGATGGATATGATAAAAATAAAATTATGTTGACTTAAATTTGAATTTTAATTATTTTGACTTCAATTTTGCCAAAAAAAAAAAAAATATTAATATAATCCTACTTGTTTTTTTCATTTTATTCATCAACATATGGGTGTGATCGGAACATTTTTTTTTACACTAATTGGAATTAATTTTGTCAATTAATACAATTAATTAATTTAAAATGGAAAAAATAAATATATGAATTCGGGAGAGACACTGACTGGCCAAATAAGTCAAAAGGCTTGCCTCTCATGTCCTCTCTCACAGCGCTAGAGAGCTCTGTTTCCACTTTCCAGCCAAAACGGCCCTAAACTTTTTCATCTCTTCTCAGTTTTTGATCTTCTACTTCTTCTTCTTCGCATTCGAATAATCATCAGCTTATGAGATGGAAAGCCAATCGAAGAAGGACCCAGAATCAGTTTACGAATTCACTGTCAAGGCTAGTAGTTTCTTTCCTCTAAATATATATCTGTGAGTGTGGATTTTGGACTAGAAAATGGACATGGAAAGTTGCAGCTTTTTAGCATACGTTTTAGCTTTTACGTGATGAGACTGTGAGCGAGTGCACAAATTTTCTTCTTTATGGGTAATTGTCATATTTCCTAGAGAAATGAAAGTTGATGCCTTTGTTTTGTTGGTCTTGATTGGTTTAATTTTCGAGGTCTCTCCTTATTTTTTCCCTCTTCTGGTCTAATGCGTGTGTGTATATATAAATTGCTAAAATGTTAGAAGGGTTCGAGGTAGACACCAAACACATTGCTATGTTTGGTTGGGGATTGGCTTCATTTTCCACTGCAGCCCTGCAGTGGGTATCTTCACTGCAGCCCCCTTGAACCCAAATGGAATCCCCGCTAAGTAGGAAATTCTCATGTTTGGTGGAGAACGTGAATGAAGGAATTCCCATAGTTGAGAAATTATAACTTATAAGTTCGTGAGTCAGACGTGGCATTTGGAAATTTTCAAAAGGCGGAACTCTTTTAAGGCTTGAATTGACAAAGTTATCCTAATTATTTGAATGTATTTCCAAAAGAAAAGGGTAATTTAGGTGCATTTGGTATATCTGTTTTGAAACCCATTTTCTCTTTTATATTTTTAAAAACAAGGAAAACAGTTCCAAACTTGTTTGGTTACTCATGTTTTCAAAACCTATTTTCGAGAACAGAAAATGAGTTTGCATATGAAATATAAAATGACCCATTTTTTAACCCAAAACAAGCAAAAAATAAAAAATATCAAATCAAATGCGTTTTCTGTTATTTTTGTTTTGGGAATTTTAAAACATAAAGCACATAAAACAGAAAATAAAAAACAAAAACAGAAAATAAAAAATAGAAATACAAATCAAATGCTACCAAAGCTTTTTAACTCCCATTCCTATTCCATTATTAAATGTACTCATTCATACCAAATATTAGCAAAATGAGTTCCTATTCCAATTCATTGACATACCAATTGTTGGAATTTCATTCCCATTCCCATTCACGTTCCTATTTCCTTTGGTAGCTAAACATAGCCTACATATTGATGACTTTGAGAGTGAGTGTTGATTGAATTCATCATCATTGAAATGCTGGAAGACTAAAGAGCTAAATTTTGTCAGCTAATCCCCGTATGCTATTCCTGCCTTAAAATTATCAGGATTGCAACCAATGTTTCAATTGGCACCACCGTACAATAAAATTTCAAGAACCTAGTTAGGCAAGCTAATATATAATGAGATAAATATTGGGGAAAATATGCTAGTGGAGTTGGCCTGGTGATGATTTTCAACCAATGATTCATGAATAAGAAGCTTGTATTGATGATTCGTTCTTCATTGAATGTTACTTGTGTCTACTTAAAAGGGGAAATGAGAGAAAATCCTAATGATCTGAGCAATTCAGGTAGTTAAAATGTTGTTGGACTGATTATGCAGTTTTACCTCTTTCAAGCTCTAAATCTCCCCCCCCCCTTCTTATTTTATTCCAAGCTTGCAGTTTATTTTCTCCTCTGCCTCGGAAGCCCCTTCCATGCTCATTTGAGTTTAACAACTTTTTAGTCTTTTTCTTCCCATAAATATATAAGTTTCCATTCTTCCCCATCAATACTAGTTCTTAATCTTAAACCACTCTATTTATGTATTTGGTTTATTTAATGCACTACATCTTTGTCCTTGTTGAATCATGGAATTTGTTAGATATTTCAACTGGAAATTTTCAAATTTCTAACAATTTTTTATTTAATCTCGGATCCATGACTTTTTTTTTTTTTAATTTGGCTTTTTAATTTTATGTTACTTTTGCTTGCAGGACGCCAAGGGAAATGATGTACCTCTGAGCATTTACAAGGGTAAAGTCTTACTGATTGTGAATGTTGCTTCTAAATGGTACGCTCATTTTCTTTTTCTTCTCTCACTTCTGACTGGAGAATAAACAATTGAAATCTATTACAACTTGGATCAACTAGAATAGATGGTGCTTAAAATTCTGAATTGATTTCACCCTTTGATTTTCTACCTCTTCAATTAATCCTCATAATCTTTTCTTATAAATTGTTTTGTTGTTGTTTGGTCTGTCATGCAGCGGAATGACCAATTCAAACTACACGGAACTTAATCAGTTGTACGAGAAGTACAAAGATCGAGGTTTGTTTTTGGACCTCTTTGTAGTTGTTTCCTGCTTTTAAGGAATGATTTGGTTTCATTTTATGCTTGTGGACAAGAGTTAAAATTTTATTTGAACACGTCGTTTTGGTTGGCAGAGTAACATTTCAGAAGTCGTACGAAAATAGAAAAAGACACGCATTCATATATAAAAACATGTAGAAGTCTAAATTGAAAACATGAAAGTCTAATAACAAATTAATTAAATAGCTTATTATTTTGGTATATGATGCTGTATTTTTGGTATGATTCACCATATTTCAATGGAAATATTAGAATTATTATTCCATTAGTGTTTCATTTGGTCTCTTAGAGCACAGAATTTTTTTGATTGTTCTGTGGGGAAGAAATGATATTTTGTTCTTTGGTGTAAAACAGCATGGTGGGTATTTCAGGGGGAGTGGTAAAATACGCCCGCCAGATGTTGCAGAAGTTAAACTGTTTATTTCTTGATGTAGGCCTGGAGATACTAGCATTTCCATGCAATCAGTTTGGTGAGGAAGAACCAGGAAGTAATGAGCAGATCTTAGAGTTTGTCTGCACTCGTTTCAAGTCAGAATTTCCTGTTTTTGATAAGGTAAGTAAAACAAAATGTTATCCAACCTATTTATTTCATAGCTGAAACCTAAACATAGTTCTAGGTAATTTCAATACCCTAAAAAGGTTTCTTTTGTTTGTCATTTAAGTGTGAGTGAATAGCTTACTTGTCTTTCGATCGAGTCCTTTAGGCTGATTATCAACCTTGCTTTGCTGGTCAGAGTAACTTTTTATTACACTGAAGTCAGTATGGTGGAACTTGACATGGAATCTGATGTGAGCCATTCTGTTCTTGAATTTGATCCGGCAACTAATTATATAACATGCACACGCTAGATATCAAATCATGAATTTTTTGTTCTTCTGGGTAAATATGTGAAATTATGAATCAACCATTTTGTTTTTGGATTATTATACTTCTCTGATTTTATTACCTGGAGCCATGTGTGAACTGCACTATTAACAAGTGAGTCATTGAAGGATAAGCATAATAATTTGAGATATTAAAATTAACAAATAAGCATAATAATTATGATTCTGCATATTTCACTTCAGCCATCTTTTTGATCTGAAATCTTTTAATTAAACATTTTTTTAATGAGTAACAAAATTATGTAAATGTAAACACACCTAGAGGAGCTTAACCTATCTAGAAAGGAGAATGAAGCGAAAAGAGCTCAACCAAAGATTGAGCTCATCTATGAAATTAATGAGAACAAAAGGAAGCTCAAATATACCCTTTACACTTAATCTAAAAAGCATGGATACGGGATATGGACGTGATATAAATGCGGATATGGATATAACAATTTTAAAAATTTAAGGACACGAATACAGCAAGATACAATAAAAAAGAAAAAATTTTTATATATTTTTATTGGTTATATATGTGAATATAATATTCACAAGAAAACTAATTTAATAATTATCGCATAATTTAACATATAAAATATATAAAAAAAATATAAGGTAAAAGATATTACAATTTAAGATGCTTCTATTACTCAAAATATGTGATAGAAGATCTTACATTTGGTGAAACGAACGTTCTAGAGATAGAAGACGACATTTGATTTGCAAGTTGATGAACTCTATGAAGGTGTTTGAGTCATGTAGAGAGGACTGATGTTGTCGAAATCAATTTTATTACTTTTTCTTTTTTTTCTTTTTTTTGTTGGGGGGGGGGGGGTGAGGGGGGTTGCTTTGGTCAGCTAGGCTTTTGGAAGCTACTGAAAGAGGAAGGGAAGGGTACACACAGTTGAGCACACTAGTTGAGGGGAATAGGGCAGTATCGATGTGGCGCATGTAAACCAGAGGCCGATGGTGTAGATAAGGGTGAGATCACTAAGGGCAAACTTCAGTGCTTCTACTCAATACAACTGACAGGAGTGGATGGAGGATCTATGTAGACACACTGAGGGAATACGATCTAGGAGGGGCGACAAAAGAGGAGAAAAATATCTTACCTACAAGAGGCCGTCACACAACCATGGATGCCAGCAAAAATGACAATGATGAAAGTCGAGAAGGGGGAATGGATTCTAAAGCTTGAGGCAATGGAGATGTAGAGGTGGGAGAAGCTTATGAAATGTTGTCTGGTGGGGAGGATTGGAGGGCAAAATTTTGAGTATAGGCAATTTGAGGAGGAGGAAGTTGGTTATTTTCAACCAACTTTGTCCCTGCAAGGTAGTGGCAAAGTTGATCAATCATTTCTTTGTGGCTTGCACGTGGGATAGGGAGCTATAGATTGTTGCCATCTCGCGCTTTGGATTCACATTTGTCGCACCAAAAGAGGATGAATCACTTTTTTGAGATATGGTGGAGTATTAGGATTTCAAAACACTAGAAATGAGTGGGATATTATGCCATTTTGTATTCTTCGGTTGTTTGGGGGGAAAAATAGAAAAACTTTTACAGATACGGAATTGCCTTTGTATAGACTTTTGAGTTATTTTTTGTCTTTGTTATACAGTGGTTGGAGGGTGGAAAAACCTAAACTATTTTCCTCGAATTTTTTAGATCACTTGTAGTTGTAATTTGGCTTCTTGGCCCTTGGCGTCTTTTTAAGGCTCTTAATAAAATTTTGATTACTTATCAAAATAAATAAATTAAAGAAATAATGATAAAATAATAAGATACGCCACGTGACTTATTCGATGCGTATTTCAGTATATCTGATATGTGTTAGATATTGATATGTCATCTATTTTTAAGTGTCCATTCTTCAAAAAAAAAAAAAAAAAAAAACAATGTAAAAGAGGTCTTTGGCTATACTTTCATCATCTCCACTTGTAATCGATGTGTTAGATTGAAGTGAATGGAGACAAGGCAGCTCCTCTTTACAAGTTCTTGAAGTTGGGAAAATGGGGAATTATTGGAGATGATATTCAGTGGAACTTTGCTAAGTTTCTAGTTGACAAGAATGGGCAGGCTGTTGATCGTTATTACCCCACAACTTCACCTCTTACCATTGAGGTAAACTCAACTTTGCTGTTAATCTGACTACCCCAAATTCATTCAATTTATGCTTTCTTCCTATCGCTTACATTAACTCTTTGCTGGCTACATGCATCTGTAGAACATTTAAATGATATGCTACTCTCTTGATTTTGTGTTATTGTTGCAGAGAGACATAAAGAAGCTTTTGGGGATAATATAGTGCTAAGCTATAAAGTTGTACCTAATGTATTGGGCTTGATGCTTGCTTTCTTTTGGTGTGTGGTTCTGTGAAAGGTTAAGGTAAAACTTGTACTCGATAATGCTGTAAGCAGCACTGATAGGTGCAATTTCAAAAGCATATTTCCTAATTTTGCTTTTGTGGTCCTCAAAGGATTCTGTGATAATCTTTTGTAGTTCCTAAATCTCCATTCAAGCATTATTGTTCTCTCTCTCTCTCTCTCTCTCTCTCTCTCTTTTTTGGGTCAGGGTATTTGAGGAGTGCACCGCAGGTTTTGAAAGAACCCAGTGGTTGTACATAGGCCTCTCTCTCTCTCTCTCTCTCTCTCTCTCTCTCTCTGATTGCAACTCGGTAACATTATATACATAATTAGGAGGAAATCAAACTTTTTTACGGAAATAGGAGCAAAGTCATTTGTGGCACAAATGATTTATTAAGCATAAAGTCGTTTACCCAACAAATTCCTTCAGCTGGTCGGCCAGCTAAATGCGTTTATTTCGCAAATGCTTTTGGCCCTTAGCTTGTCTGCCCAGCCGAAGGCGTTTGTCGGGTAAACGCTCTTAGCTTCCATTCACCAACAATATGTACGTCTTCTTCGCCCACCTGTCTGCAACACAGCATAAGAGAGAACCTGAGGGGACTTCACGAGCGAACAGAGAACCAGAGAAGCAGCGGAATGCGTGGTATTCTTTCAGGTGAATAGAAGCGATTGGACTCCACATTGGCAGGTTTTTCAGATCATGTAACCTAGGTCCTTTGCAGAACAGAGGCACTTGACTCTACATATACGTATTCGTTGTTTTGTATTTTCACACTACAACAAATTGATTTTTGGCTTCCTTCTCTGCCTGTTTTCCCATGGGTATGATTTTTTTATTTTGAGGAACAGTTTGTTTTAGATTTTTATTTTTGATTTTTGGCAATTGGAAGCCCCTGTACAATTTCTGAAAAATTGATTATAACTCTGTTTGATTTGCGTTAAACTTCTAAAAATTTCTAAAAGTTATTTACTTTTTATTTCATTACACGAATTACGAATCTGTAACTCATCTTACTTTTTATCACTCCAAACATATCGAATTTTGACGAACAATTGGAATTTGAGTCTTATTAGAAAGTACGAAATTGGGTCGTATTTGATTTTGATGAACACTTGAGGATTAAACAGTAATCCCAATATTTTATTTATTTATTTATTTATTTATTATTATTATTTTTTTTTTTTTTGGTTTTTAATTTCTGGGTTTCAGTCAACCCTTTTGTGTACATGCAATTTATGTATGATTATTTAATTCTTTCCAGTGGGAAGTGAAAAAGACTTCAATAATTCACATTTTTATATGCATGTCCTTGTATGATGATTTATCCAAGATAATGATTCATACCTTGATCTTTACCTTTTATATTTAATTTCTGCAACAAATAAATATAATTAACATTACATTTGATGTCTAGATAGAGTAAATGTATATGCGAAATTATAAGATTAAATAGAATTTGGAGAAAGAAATTTAGTTAAAAGAAGCTTATAATAATAGCAACATGAAGTGTTAGAACCCTTTTATGAGCTATTAAAATAATGCTGCTATAAAAATCTAAAAAAAAAAACATTAGAACACTTGCATGCAATTTTTAAATATTATAAAGGATGAAAAGATATTCAAGAAATCAACACTGATAAAGAATTTAAGAAGTCAACTTATCAAAGCATGACTGTTGAACGTCAATGAAAATATATACCAGTTAAACTATTGGCGATATATTTGAGGGAGTTTGTTGAATCATTATTGACAGGACTTTATGGTTTAGAATTGCATCTCACTCTTTTATTTTTTGAAAATGGGAAGATTGGCATCGCGAGCACTGTTTGTTTGGTAACTCCAAACTCTTGGCCATTAGATTAAAATTCAACAGTCTTGATTGGGTTGAGGGCCACCCTTATAGAATTGAGTTAGTGGAATATGGAGTTGTTTCCATTTAGGTTCTAGAATGGAGAAGCTATGTCTGAGGCAGAAGAAGAAAAGATCTCCAACAACTATGTCAATTTGATCAGTGATAGCTCGTTGTCGTCTAGAGATGGAATCATATTTTGTGAGAACTTGTCTTCATCCAAAAAAGAAACCCTCGTCTTCTCAGAAAGCACTATAAACATACAATATGATATTGAAACTGCTTGTCCAATGTTTGAAGGGTTAACCCAACCAGATTTGATGGCTTGAGTATTTGGCAATTGGGTTTTTGATATTTTTCACATCCACACTATAACGAGTCACATTATCCATTCATGCCTGATCAGTTGGCTTGTTACAACCATGGCTGATTTAATTTGGGTTATCAATACTGGAGATGGCAGCCCCACAATTAAATCTGATAGCAGCTACTCTCTTTGCTAGAACTACAATTGGTCCCTTGATTGATTTGGCTATTGAAAATTGATCAAAGCATTTTGGTCGGTTCCTTCACGGTGTGTGTGCAGTAGCAACCGTGTTGGCAAGGTGTAGGGAGAAGAAGAAATTGGTAAGTTATTTTGTAAGGAAGAATGCACCTTTTTTGTTTGATAAAATTTCTCAATAGGATACCTTGAGCTTTGAAATTTGCCTCTCAGATTCAATCTTGTATCTACCTTGAGGACAAGTATCCTTATAGAGGGTGGTATTGTTATGGATCAATTATTATCCAATAATTAGTTAGTCCAAAAGGAAGTGATTTGGTTCAATGGTCAGTAATAAAAATCAATGACTAGGATTGTTTCTGGAACAAGCTTGATATCTTGTAATGGAATACTGAGAAAATTATCAATGAATTGTTAAATTTCATCTCAATTTTCCCATCTTCTTCTTCCTTCAACAATTCACCTAAATTTCTTAATTTGACTACTTATTTTAAAGAATCAGTACTTAACATAAGTTGATATAGATGTTTTTTAAATTCACTAAAATTTCTTATAGTTTCAATTAAAATGTGACTAACTATTTATAACTCTAAAAGTGTGTGCTATCATCTTTTATCATCTTTTATTTTATTTGATAAAATTATGTTTATATTACGATAAATATTATGATAAATTATAATTAGAATAAATAATAACTCAGATAAAAATTTATAATAGATTTAAATAGATTTGGATTAGAAATATATATATTTAATATTATAAAATTATGACTATAAATTTATATTTTTAAATTTATAAAATTTTATTTAACAAAACATATTTTAAAATAATGCATTATAGCTATCTAAAATGTATAAATAAAATTTAAAATAAATTCATAAAATTATATTTAGTGAAATTATACTTTTAATAAGATTGTAAAATTATCACTTAGTATTAATAATTTAAAAATTAACATAATAATTAATATAGATAATGAAAGGAGAAAGAATGAAAATTTAAAATATATAAAAATTCAATTTAAACAAAATACACTGTTCTTTTGTTAAATAGAATTAGATTAACTATATAAGGAAAATGGCATATCCTAAATTTATTTTGTAAGAAATGAATAATTATGCAAAATTTTATGGAAAAAAATAATATGATAATAAATTAAAATAACATTTGTATTTTTAAATTTGTTTTATTTTTCTTATTTTCACCTCCCTCATTTGTTCATTGTAATTGATTATATTATTTCAAAATTAAAAAAAAAATTGTAGAATTCAAAAATCTATTTAATAATAAGTGTTAGGTGTCACATTTGAAAAAATGTGACACAACATAAGGAGATAAATTGAAATTGAATTCAACACTAACAAATCAAAATATAATTACCCCATCTTAATAAATGCACTTCATGTAATCATGTTTGTTTGGTTAGATATAGGATTGAATAAGAGATTATAATGTATTCTTAATTTTTATCTCACATTTAATTGAAACAATATAGGATTGAATAAGAGATAATGATATATTCTTAATTTTTACCTCACATTTAATTGAAACAATATAGGATTGAATAAGAGATAATAATATATTCTTCATTTTTATCTCACATTTAGTTTTGATTCTCTCGGGATAAAATTTATCATAGGATATTATTAATAATATAATTCATATTTTATGAGAGATGTTATTCTGATAAAAATGTTGTAACTAAGATTCCGTTTGTTTTAATGTAAAATATTTTTAAGAAAACACTTTTACTCATATATTAGGAAAATACTTTTAAAGAATATAAGTAAATATATTTTTCAAAAAATATTTTATAATAAAACAAACCAAGCCTAAATGTAAAATAAAAATTAGAAGTATGATGATCACACATATCCAATCCCATATTTCGTAAAACAAACGTGTAGTTGGTGTTCTGGCCCGTGATTTGGTCGAACAAAATTAAAAGGAACTTTCATTTTTAAATTAAAGAACGGTCATGATTGGAGGGAATTTGATCAAGGGTAGAGAAAATATTATCCCTCTTTTAACTTTTACACTCTGGGAAACCTGCCAAACAAAACCCAAAAATCATGAGATGAGAGCCGTTGGATTAGATGCATTCACATTATTCTAATATTGACCCACCTACCAGACAAAATTCAAAAATCGCGAGATCAGAGCCGTTGATTCATACCGTTCTAGGATTAAAAATAAATGAATACATCTATACTGATAGATTTTAATCCAACCAACCCTTCCCTTTTGACAAACAAAGCCTGAATATGATACTGCGGAGCACGAGCCCACAAAATTTTCACAAGCCTTGAGAAAACAGAACAAGTCGTGCTTGATTGCTAATAACCACCAAACTTCAAAAATAACGGGCATGAACAAATTCCAAGTTGCCTCCAATCCTGCTTTCCAACAAAAACACTCGGTGAGGAGGTAATCCATTTCAACTGGTAGATCAACATCAAATTTTTCCATAATTGGGCAAAAAAATATTTTACTTGGATCTAACTGCAAGGGTTCTCAGTAAATTTCTATAAATTGAAACTTCTGGTTACAATAACAAGCCCAAGGTGGATAAACCTCTCATCATTCAGCTTGGAAGACTGGTTTGATTTGCAGACCCAACATTTTCTCCCTGCTGCAAATGGCAACGAAATTCAAGATTAAAAATACCAGAAAATTTCTATGATGGTTACACTGACAAATTCATGACAGTACTAGTTACAAATATGTTAGGACAACCACCACCGTCTCCTACTCCTTTCGAGTCGCGTCAAGGTGAAGAATTTGGCAGGTTACAGCAAATATACAAAACGGCCATGTATCTGTTGCTATTATCCTCGCATCAGATCGATCTCGGTCTGTAGGTTTCTTACATCAGATCTTGAACCGGGCCAAAACCCAGCTGAAGACATTGTAGTGAGATTTCGGGTAGAAGCGCTAGCCGCTGTGCCTGAATTTTCACCAGGCTGAAGAGCAGATCTCTGTTCACCCATGGAACCCACCTCTGTTTTGTTCTTTGACTTAGAACCTTCATATACAAAACTGCATAATACCACCTGCAGGATTTAACTTTTCATCATGCATTGAGTCGGAATCCGCACAACTGATAAGTACTTGGATTCAGCTATAAAATAAAGGTATCCAACAATCAACTAATTAACACTTTATTTGGATCATAAATTTATTGAAATAAAGGAAAGCGAATGGGGTACAAACCTATTTTTCTTATTTGGTTATAAAGGGAAATAGGTGGGAAAAAGGTGGAAGTAGAGAGAATAATGAATTCAAGTAACAAATATGAATGAGGATTGTAGGGCGGTATTAAAAGTGAATCTAGAATATACCTGAACCAGGCCTCCTGCAAGAAGCATGCCACCAACCCCACCTCCAATTACATACCCATCAGGGGTACAAAGGGAAACACTTAAACCACCTGTTCGACCACGATGTCCACCACTTTCAGCAACCAAGTAAGAGCCTGACAAGCATAATATCTGGAAACGCCCCTATCAGAATTGAAAAAACCAAATAAGTTCTGCTAGCAGAAAAAAGTAACACTCAAGAAAAAGGGAAGAAACAATAATCATCTTCTTAAATAATCGAAAATGCCGCAACCTATGTAAGAATGAAGTGTCAACAGGCAAGCCCAAGGCAAAAGCGAGGAAATGGTGCATGGATCAAGAACCATTAAGTCAAAATGATTATCTCTTGGAAGCACAATTGCGGCAATATAGCTTCATTCTTTTTCCCTATCAATTTTGTATGAGATGCAGATTGTGATCTTAAAACCCAAATCTTGTTCATTGGAAATAATCGTTACCAATACATTTTTTCATTTTGGTCAACACTCGAGAGCCAGTCTAGTAAGTGTTACAAACAAGCTTACTAAGCCTATTCAAGACAATATATCCCTTGGTGTATATTTTTTGCATATGATATTGTATTCATTAATGAAACTAGCTCTGGGGTTAATCATAGTAAGAACTTTGGACATACAGCATAGTCTCTAGAGATTTTAAAGTAGGCTAAAACAGAATCAATGCGTTGTAAACTCAATAAACTACGAATTGGCACATAGTGAAAATTGAGGATCAAAAGTGCCAAACAATAGTCATTTTCGATATCTTAGGTCAATTATTCATGCAAACGGAGAGATTGAAAATGATGCTTTTCAGAGGATTTGAATTGGGGTTAAAATAAAGAAGTGTGTCAGGTGTTTTATGCGAACGAAGAATACCTATCAAGCTGAAGGAAAAATTTTACTAAACGAGTTGTAAGACTAACTATGCTTTACAGTACAGAGTGTTGGGCCATTAAGAAACAACTCTCTCATAATATGAGTGTAATGGAAACGAGTATATTAAGATAGATGTGTGGTAATTCAATAAAAAATTGGATAGAAAATGAATATATCCGAAAGAAAGTCAAAATAACACAAATAGAAGATAAGTTGAAAAAAGATCGTTTAAGATGGTTTGATTATGTCAAATGTAGACATAAAAATGCACCACTACAGAAGAGTAAGTTGACCCGAGTAGAACGGATAGAGAACAAAAAGTAGACCTAAGATTATATGGACTGAAATCACAAGGAATGACCTAATTTCTTATAACCTTACCGAAAACAATAACCCATGATAGAAATGAATGAAAGAAGAAGATTCATGTAGACAACCTCACAGAAAAATCCAAATTTAGGCCCCCTGACAAAAAATCATAGCTTCGTCCCTACATGTGGGTTTGGACTCCTTTGGTCCTTGGGGTGAGTGTGCGCACGCATCATGTCCGTAAGATTTTAAATGCCAAAAGTATAAAATGCACCAATATTACATGGACACTTCAAATTGTGTAGAACTACATGTTTTCCATTAGTTGGGCAACAAATCCATAGATCTTGCCATAATATATCGTAATAAAAAGAACTCTGCAAATGAATAACAAATCTTTTGCTAAATCCTTAGTATGGTAACTCATAGTTGTAATTTGATCTGTATATAAGTAATATCTATGGAACTATTTTGTAAATAAACATGCCTTCCAATTTTCCCAGATGGGTGAAATTATGGTTCCTATCCTCATACCAACAAATGGTTTCCAGGGCATTGGAGTTACAAAACACAAACATTACTAAACCCATGTCACATGAACACTTAATATGAATGGAACGTCCACATTGGCCACAAAATGGGTAAAGACATGGGTGTGGAATAGATGCTCAGGGGACCTACCATTAGAAATTCACCAAATTCTCCAACAAAGAAATAAAGAAACACAAGCTAATTCGCTAGAAGTTTCATAAGGCACCTCAAAGATATTTCTTTCCTTCTATTTCATTGGAATTTAAGAAATAGTGAAAATAATTCTTCCTAAAAATTAGTTTACAATATATATATATATATAACTCCCTAACAATCAATTACAGACACAATCATCATTTCATTCTGTTAGACATAGCGAACCACACATTGACACACCTGAGAAATGTAGACCAAGTAACATAGTTTGCTAGCTTACACCATTAATAGCATACGAATGGCACAATAGCATAAGTCAAACGAATTTATGCACCTCCTATTTTGGCTGCAGATTATACTGAGGCTACCACTTTTTTGTTGAGAGGCATATCCCATCTTACTAGAAGGATTACAACACAAATAAGGAGCATTCAATATTAATAACAGTAGATCATACATTCAAATGCTTTTTTTAACAAATAGGTTCAAATCTAAGAAGCATGGACACTTCTAAGAAGGTTGCGTACTGACGTTGTGTCTGTGTCAAACACCAGACTCATTGGAGTCTCTCTCAATGCATTTTTGATACTTGTCTAAGCCTGTCAGATTATTTTTTAATTGTTTTACAACCGAGCAATTTTTGAACACTTGAAAGACACATGCTCGTCATTTAAACACAAGGAAAAACAATGCAATTTTGAAGAAAAAATAGAATTAAATAATAAGATAAAACCATTTATTAATTCCATATCCTTTAAATTATTTAATTTGAAAAACATTAAGACCTAAAATTTCTATTTATTTGTAAATAAATATTTATAATTATATGTGTTCTAATATAAAAGTGAATAAATAGCTATTTTTTAATGTATCCACAAACATATCTATTTAGCAGTGTGGCCCCACCATGTTGTCTCCTTGTATTTTTCAAAATTAATGTATCTGTGTGCCAGTGTTGTGCCACATTCCTATTTGTGCATGCCATAATTCTTAGGTTAAAATATATTTATGGGATAAAAAGGTAACACAAAAATTAAAAGAATTTTGAGCAGGAAAAGAAAATGGATCAGAGAGCTTCAACCTCATATGTTACAGTGCTGTCAGAGGATATAGGCTGGCGTAGTGTGACTGCAGAAACAGCACCAGTGGCTGACAGGATGCATATAGCCCTTGGCCTTTGCTGTGAAAATGACAATATTTTTGAAGCAATGTCCTGCAGAATATAACACGATTTGCTTAGCCCAATATCTCTTTTGAGAACCCTTGAAATAACGCAAACTATAGTCAAAAGACTCAATGCATCCCTATTGCCATCAAATAAAATAAGCGTTAGGGGAAAATTAAAATATAATGTTCAGCGTGCATAACTAACTATGGGCCTTATTTATCACATGAACGGATGTTTCCTTTCTTTTATTGGCTCAAACAAATGTTCTCTTCCAATGTATATATAATGCATCCATCCATCAACTACGTCATCCTCCCTCTTGACAATCCCCCCTTCCCTCCTTAAAATTAAGACAAAATATGACTATAAAGTAAACCACCTTATTGCATACCAATGATATGAATTACAAGCTTTTACTAGATCTGGAAAGAGACTGATTTAGTCTAGTTAAACCTCGTAATTATCCAGCACATAGGGAAGCAGGGGGGCTGGATGTCCCAAGGGGTCAATCAGCTGCTCTAGGAGCAGCAGGCAGCTTGATTGCCCCAGGCCCAGAGAGAGAGAGTGAACAAAAACAATAATAATAATACACTAAGGTTCCATATTCTTAAAGAGCAACATCTCAAGTCCTAGGAAATAAATATAGTGATTTAAAATCAGAGCCGTGCAACGTAACATAGGCGGTGCTAAAAATTGGTAGAAGTATTGCATACCTCGCCTGCTGTGATGGTAATGATATGAGGCGTAAAAGCAAGTCCTGCTGAACCATTCATCCATTCACCTGACAGAAAAACATTGATTACTTGAAAAGCAAGATCTAAATTACTTGTCAAGAAGGACATGAAACAGTAAAAAGCAACAAAAGCTAAAGAAGACTAATATTTTGAGCAAGTAACACTTGAAACAGGGAATTGGATATCAGAATTCTTGTTTCTGAATCCAGGTATCCCCATCCTAGGGTCCAAATCAGAGACCATTTGAAACAGGGTTAGCTGCGTATATCACAACCTTTGTTTAATGCAGAGGATATCATGTTCATGACTTTGTAACTTGTTCAGATGAATTGTGTTAAAGTTATTGTATTTTTGTCCATAAGAATATTATAAGACAAGCATTACAATCACAATACAAATTGGGATGCTTCAGACAAGAAATATAAGAAGCAGGTCTTAACAACCAAGCTTTCAAGACATTATAACAAATGCATAAATACACATCACTAAAACTCATCAATTCATCAAAACTACCAACAAAACAATAAACTGCCACAAAGATTATTCATTCTACAAAATTTTCCAAAAAGTTCATATAATATAACACTCAACCCACTGTTATGCTGTGTTACATCTGCAATGTATCCATTACAATTAACAACCATTGAAACACAATATGGGCCAATAAAGACAATCCACAAAGGCAAAGAGCTTCAATTTTTCTACATTTTTTGGAATATACACATTTACCTATAATACAATACAAACATAAAAAAAAAAAAAAAATTAAATTTTCCAACTAGGCGAAAACTCACCTAGAGGAGCTAACTGTTGCTTCCACCCACTGCCCCGCGGCCTGCCTCTTACCCGTTTTTGGGTTGGCGAAATCGACCCTGACGGAGGCATTGGAGAGAGTCCAAGAGACATGTCGGTCCCACCCGGACCATACTTCCGAGGCCTCCCTCTTTTCTTCTTCACAGGCTGCTCTCCCATTGGCACACCCATGTCAAGGCCATGGGGAAAACTAGGGGTTGTGCTTTCTGGTGGGAATGCTGACCCTACTGAGAAATCCCTTACATTGGACTGAACTGAAATGTGAGGGTGGGATGTTTGATGCCTGAAACCAGGTGGGTCCGGTGGGACATGCAAACCAGTAGGTTTTACGAACCCAGAACCAAAGTATGACCCACCACCAACCCCCCTATGGAGGTAATATGAAGCAGCACCAGATAGTGCCATGCCTTCCCTGCCATCCATGCATTTACTAAAAGCTCGACACCCACTCAAAAACCAAATCCACAACTGACGCACTAAAACTGTAACAGTTATAGAACTGAATCAAAAGTTCAAGAAAAAGTCACCTCGGATTAAAAAAAAAAAAAAACAAGGGTTTTAAAGGGGTTTTCCTCCTAAACATGAAAGGAGAAATTGCAAGAAGAATCAATGTAAAAGGAAAAAGGAAAAAGAAGAAAGTAACTTTACAGCCTGAAACTTCTCACTATCATAAATACAGAGCAGAGCTTATTCAAAAGAATGTTAAAAAAAAAAAAAAGAAAGAAAGGTTGAAGCTTTGAAGGCACTGAAGCCGGGGCTTAGCAAGTCCACGGTTCTTGAACTGTGAACTGTGGTTGAACACATGAAGAGAAAAAGGAGAAACCCTAGATTTGAGATCAAGGGGAAGAAAAGAGGAGTGATGAGAAGGGAAAGAGGGAGGGTAGAGACGAAAGTGAAGGCAAATAAGAAAAACGTAACCTTTTTTCAATTGACGGAAGAGGAAGGCCTTTTGTTTAATACTCTTTTCTATTGGGACAACTTGAGGGGGATCAGCAGCCTGGCGCAAGTTTACGAACGTTACTGTGGGAATGACTGATAGCTTTCTGCTTTTGTTTTCGTTACTGTGTTTAGAGTGATAAAAAATAAAATAAAATAAAATAAAATAAAATAAAGTGAGGTAAATTATAAGTTTATAATTTGTATAATGAGATAAAAAATAAATAATTTTTAAAAATTTTTAAATTTTTTAGAAATTTTTTTTTTATTTTCTAGCACACCAAACAGATGATAAAAATTTTTAAAAAAATTAGTAAAATTAGATAAAAGTTATAGATTGACAATTTGAATGATATGATAAAATTTAAATAATTTTTTAAATTTTTAATATTTTTTAGTAAATATCAGAGTTTCAAACGGAACTAAATCATCTTATATATAATTTTTTTACTAAAATTTGATCTTTTTTATGTTACTCAATTTTATAAAATAAATAACTAAAAATTAAAAATGCTCACATTCAGAAAAGTCAACTTTTTTTTTCATCAATTTCTTTATTTGAAAGTATTTTTAATATTTTTTTATCAACGTAAATGATGTGTTTAAAAATTATTGAGTAAAAAATAAATAAATTTTAAAAAATAAATAAAATAAAATAAAATAACTAAAAGTAATCCTTTTCAAACTGCGAGCCTGTTTGTTTTAGTTAAAAAAAAATAACTTTTATCAATTTTTTTTAACTTTTCCTAATAAACGCTTCACTTTTTTTAATTTTTATGAATCTTTTTAATTTTTTTGCATTTTATTAAACGTCCCCTACATCTAACTAGCACATGATTCGAATATTTGATTGATGCAGCAACCACAAATCTGATGTTTTGTATGATAAAGTTATTCTGAAATACAAGTGTGTTTAGATACTATATTTCTTTAAATGAGAGTATCTACGTACATACAACATCATCCTACCTCATATAAATTCATACTTAGAATCTATTTGGGGTGTCAAATTTTAGTTTAGAAGAATAAGTAAATTTTGAATTATTAGAAATTTAGAACCCAAAAAATTTCCAAAAATCTTAAAATTTGGAACCCCCAAAAACTTCCAAAAATCTCAAAAAACTTCAAAAGCTAACAGGTTCTCAGACTGTAAAAAATTTTAAAAGCCGTTGAAACGGACCAAAATGGTACGTTCCAACGGATTTTGCCAAAATTCAAAAAAAATTTATCTGATATTTGTATAAAAAATTACACAAAACTCCAAAAATTTTTAAAATCCTCCACTAAAATTTTGACACGTGTCACTTTATATACTTTTTAACAATTTTTATATCAAATCAAACATAAACATTCAACAATCATTACACAATAATTTCAAATTCATTTTTAAAAACTTTTGGAGATTATTAAAACTCTAAACGCACTCATTATAAATTCGTACTTAGAATCTATTTGGGGTGTCAAATTTTAGTTTAGAAGAATAAGTAAATTTTAAATTATTAGGAATATGGTGTTTTTTGAAAAAATGTAAAAAAAAAAAAGTAAAATCAGTGAAATTAAAAAAAAATAATTGGTAAAAATTGAGACAAAATTGAAGAAAGTTAGAAAAAATTAAAAATTTTTTATGTGAAAAAATTTTAAAAAAATGAAAAAAATTTGAGATTTTTCATCAAATTAGTCCTTTGACCGCACACCTCAATATTTAAAAATTTAAAAATATTTTTGTGTGCCAATTTCAACGTGCCCATGACACCTTCTCAAGAAGCAAGATATATTAATTTTTCCAATTGGAGAGACGGTGGGGGTGGCCTGCAAAAGTACCATTGTCCTTGTCAGAGAAGCATTTCTGAGGAGTTGGGACACGGCAGCACCTCGCCCTCCATCCTAACCCTTTGTCTCGTGAATACAAGTAATTAAGGACGCGGCAGGCCACCCTCGGTGACCAATGTCAGTCTCAAACACTATACTAAAATTATCAGATTAAAATTTAATAATTTATATTTATTTACGTATTTTTAATTTAAAAAATATTTAAATAAATTTATATTATTAAATTTTAAATTAACAGTTCATAAGTTTACTGTTTCAGAATTGTAAGTGTGATGTGACATTTAAGAATGCTCACATGTACACTGGCGGAGCCCCGTTGGGGCAAGGGAGGCAAGTGACCTCCTAGATTTTTGAATGTTAAATTACAAAAATACTTTTGGCATTTTACCTTTAATTGAAAAATAAATGAATTCAAAGTTAGGTTATATTGGTCTTATTTAAAAACTAAGGTAAATTCAAAATTTTTCGACATAAAAATAGTTTGTAAAAATTAAATCTAAGTATTTTTTTGAAATAAAATATATTGTCCTATTACACTATTCAATATTTTTGTGCATAATATCAAAAAATATAATATATAACATAATAAATTCTATAAACAATAAAAACTTAATAATAATTATATTTTTTTAAGTAATGATAGATATCTTATTAAATCTCAGATACTGTTAAAATAACTAGTTGAACCATTAAATTGAAAAAAGTATAATCATCGGTTTAATGTTCAAAAATAATTTTATCTCTCCCTAAAAGCGACATTATTTCTCTCCTACTCTTAGTCCGAAGATAACTTGTTATTCCCGTCTTAGATACCCGGTACTCCCTGGCTGAAAATTCTGAATCTGCCCCTGCACATATAAACTAATTAAACCGACGAGTTATAATAAACGAACTGAATTTACTATAACACAATTAAACCACTATTCATACATTTCGCTATAAAACCCAATTTATATGGTTGAAAACAGGATTTTCTCCGGGCCGACCTCTAACTTGCTTGGGACGTAAGTGCTTAAGAATAACACCACGTCTCCTGAATAGTTTTGTACCAACGCCTCTAATATACAAAAACCATCTCAGCCCCAATAACCTTTCAGACTCTAGTAATGTGAAATAATATTATGGAATTAGTGATTTTTTTAAGTATTTTATTAAAATAAATTTTAATAACCTAAGTTAATATGTGAAATAATATAAACTGTTTAATAAAAAAAAATAAAGGTGATCCTTTTAATAAAATAATAGTGAACAATCGTGTTTTGCTGAAGAAAATTATAATATAAACCGACAATAGAGACTTTGCCTTTATCATTAATTAATGTATTTGAATTTGGTAAATGTGACTAAATTGTCGATAAATGTGAGACAATTTATCAATGTAAGTGACCATTCAATAGATCATTTTTATATTTTTTTTCCATGAAATATAGCTTAATTAAATTTTTTTTTATCAACATTTACTTTTCGATGCGGCACTAAAAATCATTAGTTTGGTAGATAATTATAATTTAAGATGTAAATTTATTTTATTTTGCATAATATATAAAATAATAGGTTATTTGAAAAACATTATAAAATAAAAAAAAAGTTATCAAAATTCAAAAAAAGAAATAATTATATCGCGCATCCAAACCAAACCAAACCAAACCAAACCAAGCCAAGTCAAACCTTTTCCCACTAGGTGGGGTCGGCTATATGATTTTGTCAACGCCAATTAAATCTATTTAGGACCATGTCCTCCGATAAATCTAAGTAGGTCAGGTATCTAGGTAAGTCAGGTCAATATTATACATCATGATACTAAAATATAATGATTTGTTGGGTGATAACCTAGGTCACATAATAAAAAAAAAATGGACCAAGAGTTGAGTGAAAGAGCATGGCGTCAATTTTTTTAAAAAACAAGTAACACTAGGAGCGTTAATTAAAAATTACACTTTATTCTCTTAAAATTTGGTCAAAAAGCACACAACACTCCTTTAATTTAAAAATCAATACATATCTCTCTGATTTGGATTAAAGTGTAAATTTGATAAATATTTTAAATTTAATTACTTTTATGTCTCATAAGTCAAAATTAATTGGAGGAAAAAAAATTTGCAAAAAATGGATGAATGGAATTATATATTCTTACTTAGTTTTGCAAAAGAGACGACATAAAATTCAAAGACAAATTTGCCTTTGTTTCTTTTTAACAATTATTTTGTCCAATCATAAAGCAGCCTTCATTTTTATGGCATGTGACAGACAAATTTAATTAAATTTAATAAGTATCATCAATTTTGTACTTCAATTCAAATTACAAGAGGTTGCCTATTATCTTTTAAATCAGATGGAGTCAAGTATTTTTATGCCAAATTTCAAATAAGTAAAGTGTAATTACACATAATAACTATACATATAAATATATTTTGTATAAAATATAACTAAAAGTAGAACATATACTTAACATTTTCATGTATAAATGTAGGACCATCACATTATTTTATTCATAAATTTTATACAATAATTTCATACATGGGCCCATTGGGAGGAGAAAAAAAAGTTTAAAAAAAATATCAATTTTTGGTGTTTTAAGTATTTCGCAAAACACCAAAAATTGTCAATTTTACTGAGTTAGTAAATTGTTAAAATACCAACTTTTGTTAAGTTGGTAAAGAGTATAATAATTATTTTAATTTAACACAACTCAAATCAAATGTTACAAAAATTTTTATCAAATACTTAAAAATTGTTAAAAGTTATTAAAATTTTCTATTTATTTTACCAAACACACAAAAAGTTTCACCTATCAACTTTTGTCAAAAAAATTATTAAAATTTACTAAAAATTAAACTTCCAAACAGGGCCATAGAATTCTATTTATCAATAAGCAATCTTACTATCATTTTTATATGTGTAAGATTGTGACAAGAAAATTTATTAATACAATTATTAAAAAAGAATCGCTGCAACTTAATCTTGTATGCTTTTTTAGGTCTTTGGCAAAGATTATACCTTAATTACATTAATTAAAATTTTAAATTCACATCAATTATTGTTTTACACTTTTATAAACAACAAAAACACACAAGATGAAAGCTTACAAAGCAAGAACGTGCAAGATTGTGAAAGTAAAATTACTTGAAAGCTTACAAAGAAATGTGCCAGATTGAGATATCATAAATTAATAATACATTTACATGATATTCTATTTATAAAAAAAAAAATTCACCACATCTTTAATTTATCTGTTCTTTTAGGTCTATTAAGTCTTCAGCAAAAATTATAGCAAAACAATTTCCAGAGATACATATAATTCTCACTTGCATTCAAAGAAAACAATGCAAGTTATTCATCCACAATTCAATATATTTATGGGGTGTTTGGTTGGCCAATATCAACCAAAATGTACTTACTTTTACCAATTTTTTATACTTTCTTCTAATCAAATTTTACCACATATCACTTTACATCAAATTTTTGTACTTTTACTGTATTTTTTGACTAAATTTTTGCCAACCGAACACACTCTTCTATAAATGTTGTTCAAGTTCGATATGAAAAGCCTTAATAAGCTGAAAAAGATTGTTCCCAGTGTGTTATTAAAATTTTGAACTAATTTTAAACAAAGTTGAGAGTAAACGAGCTAAAAATTAGCTTCATTTCACAACGAGTCAAACTCGAACAAACTTTTACCGAGCCAAACAAGAACAGAGACGAGTTTAGCATGTCCCAGCATTGAGAGGAACAATCCCTAAACAAAACAAAGTTGATTTCATTCACAATTCAAGGTCATAATATAAAGAGTTGGACAAAGACACCAAAAAGGCAGTCCACAAAATAAGGGCATCCATCAAATACTCGGAATGAAGTTCCTTGCACTTGAATTTCATGACATTAACATTGTCCTTTTTAACTCTCTATATTCAACTTCACCCTCCTCTTTCCTGTACATATATTTTGGAGACATGGGTTTGTCAAAAACTGCTTGAGAATCATGCCCAGTAGGAGCAGAAACTGCAGAGGATGTCACGGCACCATGTCGTCTACTTCCACCAAGGGCATTCATTACATCCCATTTTCACTACCACAAAAATTTTGGCTATAGCAGCAGAAGTATTTACTGGAAAACTCTCCCAGATTCGTCTTCCATCAAAATTTTACTTTCTCAGAACGTCAGAAAGTAAACTGCCTATAAGAATTTGCTATACCAAGCGGTCTCAGGCATGAGAGACATCCCGAGATCTGACACTCAGTTACATAGAGCTGAAAAATAATGAAGACGACAAAGAGTGATAATCAAAACAACAATAAGAGCAGTAAAGTATCATAAGGGATCCTCAAAATCAAAGCATCCAAATTGTGGAGCTTAACTCTCCATGTTAAAAAGGACATTTTTAATTGCTTCAACAGAATCAATCAGTTGGAAACCAAGTCAAAAATTTATGAACGTGACTTTTAACAAGGACAATTGACTTCTTTCAACATACAAGTAGCTACATTGTGGGGTTCTTAACATAAGAGTGCAACATTATAGGAGAATAATGTTCAATTAACAAAGCTTGTCTAATTGATAGAAGCCAGAATTTGTTCAGTGTGGCCAAATTCAGGTTTAGAAAAAATTACTACTAAAAGAGTAACAAATAATAAGAATTTATTTAATATCACTGTGCATATTCTACATTGTTATACACGCAAAACATTTAAAAAAAATATTCAAACAAATTTAAAAAATGCAATTTCTTCCATGGTATGAGCCTATGAGGCACAGTTTCATTGCATCCCTTTCTTTTGATCTCTGACTGCTATGAAACGTGAAATGTACAGTTTGGTTTGTTTTGCATGTCTTTTGATTTTCATTCTTTATTTTTTTTCTAACACAAGTATTAGTTGATGTTAGAAAGTTTATAATGGGTTTGAAATTATTTTATTTTATTTTATTATTTTCTTTTTTACACCAGGGGGGAGGGGGTGGGCTGGTCGCACAGCCCCCTCAGACAATGTTGCCATTTATGTAGAAGGATTGACTTTGGTTCACAGGCCTCCTTTATAAGTTACCCAGCAATAAACCCCAATCCTCCCTCCTCCAACATTGCAACCTCCACTATATAAGCTTAACAACATTCATATGGAATCAAGGCTTCAAGAGTGAATTGGCATTAGAAAAAACAGAATGAAACTACCATAATTTCGGAAGGGCTTTGGATCATAATACTACTACTACTACTACTACAATAAAAATAAAAATAAAAATAAAAAAATAAAACACACTGATAGAGATAGGGAAACCAAGTTGACCTTCGATTATTGTTCAAAAAGAACCTAAAGCAACAATTCAGAAGTATAGGACAAGACAAAAGGGGCTAGCCCAAGGTGTGAAATAACACCCCACCCTCTGATATATGTTAAGGTTTTGACTTTTGAGTCAAAATATCCCATTCCCTACTAAATTATATAAATTGATGTTCTTTCTCCATGCCAAAAGAAAAAAAAAAAAAAAAAGCAGACTGTGGGACAAACTCATCATTTGCAAATCTAGATTTAACATCCTGGTGAATCAAGAAGATAAGGCTCGCAAGTAGAGAAAGCAAGACAACCGAGAGAGAGAGAGAGAGAGAGAGAGAGAGAGAGAGAGAGAGAGAGAGAGAGAGAGAGATTCCAAGTGGGTGAGAGATAGTTGAGAGCAATCAAGAGAGGAAATGAGGGTTCTCTGATATTTAGCCGGATAGTGAATCTAAGAGTTCTGCGCTCAACCACGATCTAGACTATAGACTGAGGTAGAAATGTGCTGAAATGACAAAGGAGCCACTCCAGCCTTGTCGAGGAAATGCGGGGCCAATGTGGCACACAATTGTCAAAGTGACCAATTATAGACCAATATCCCAAATGGAAACAGTGTGAAACTCTATGATTAGGCATCTCTACAATTGTGATCTCTCCCTTGGCAAGAACATTCACCCAGGGAATGGGATTAGTGCCTCAACGATCCCTTACTCTAGCTTTTAGACTGCTAGCCTCTTTGATGGTTGAGCGAAAGGCTCTATTGAAGCAATCAGATTTTGGACTTATTTCCTTCTAGAGATACATTTCAGGAGGAGAGTTATAGGAAGAGAGTCATTTAGTGAGCACCAAAGGAGTTCAACACATTGCCTCAGTTAATGTGAGGGGGCTAACCACTTTAAGGGGCCATGCCCAATCTTAATCGAGCCTCTTTAGGGGTGGGTGGATCTACATTTCATCTCACATAGGCTAATACCATGGGCCTCACAACGTAGGCCACATGGATTTGGAGCCTGATTTGGTCCTTGGTCATAAAACAGATTGCTGGAGTATTATCCTGTAGTTAGGCTGACACCTCATCAAAGATACACAACCTTGTTTGTCCAATTGATGCAGCCATAATTGCACTTGATCACATGGAGAAGACGAATTGTCAGAAGGCAGAATTTGGCTAAATTTGGGAAGTTGATCGTCTCGGAATTGCACAATGTTGGAAAATAGCCATAATAGAGGGAAGCTATATTCCAGAGCTGTCAAGTGTATTTTCGTGGGCTATTCGTCAACCCAAAAGGGATATACATTCACTTAGAAATTTTTTGTATCTATCGATGTCACTTTTGAAGAACAAAAATCATATTTCACCCAGCCTTATCTTCAGGGGGAGTCCTTGTCATTCGTTGATGATAAGGACAAAGATTTATTTTTGCTTGACTTACCTTACAGCTCCTCAGAATTCCAACTCAGCCTCTGTGCCAGTCCAATGTATGTCTGTACCTACTGAACCACCTCAGTCCATGTCAACTCCTTCACTCATTCACACCAGACCCGTGACAGAATAATCAATTTTGTGACTCAATGAGATTTGTGCGGGTACATTCAAGACATCCAGATCCTAATCCTGTGCAACTTCATGATTCAACTCCTAATCCTGAGAATGAAGTAAATGCAGTTCCAGAAATTTCTCTAGAATTAGCACATGATTGGGATCTTCCTATTGCCTGTAGGAAAGGCACAAGAGTGTAAACAAAACACCCATTGTACCCTTCAGCAACGTTTGTGTCCCTTAAAAAATTCTCACCTTCACAGAGGAGCTTTCTAGTCAGTCTAAACACCATTCATATTCCCAATAGGCATTATCTGATGAGAAATGGAAATATGCTATGAGAGAAGAGAAGCAGGCACTAGACAAGAATTGAACATGGGAAATTGTTGACTTACCACCAGGAAAGAAATCCGTGGGATGCAGGTGGGTGTTTATAGTGAAGTACAAGTCAAATGGCTATCTAGAGAGATACAAGGCCAGACTTATGGCAAAAGGATATGTGCAAACCTATGATGTTGACTATCAGGAGACATTTGCTCTAGTGGCTAAGATGAATACTGTAAGAATTTTGTTGTCACTAGCAGCTAACTTCGACTGGTACTTCAAACAATCAGATGTGAAAAATGCTTTTCTTCGCAGTAATTTGGAGGAAGATATATACATGGATATTCCTCCAGGCTTCAAGGGAAATCTAAGAAACAATGAAGTTTGCAGGTTGAAGAAATCAATCTATGGTCTCAAGCAATCACCAAGGGCTGGTGTAGAAGATTTGCTATAGTGATGCTTGATACTGGATACAGACAAAGAGATCATACACTCTTTATAATGCAAGGGCAGTCACGGCTCTTTTGATATATGTCAATGACATAATTTGATAGGAAACAATGAGATGGAGAACGAAGCCTTAAGAAGATGCCTAGTCAAAGAATTCAAGATAAAAGAAAATAGGAGATTGAAGTACTTTTCTAGGAATTGAAGCAGCTCATTCCAGAGAAGGCACATTTATTTCACAAGAAATATGTAACTGATCTTCTAAGGGAGACAAGAAAATTAGCATGTAAACCAATCACCACACCAATTGATTTAAATCACAAACTTGGAAAAGCAAATGAAGATCCAGCCATGGACAAGGAAATGTACCAAAGATTGGTGGGAAAGCTTATATATCTTGCCCACACAAGGCCAGACATTGCAAATGTCGTGAGCGTGGTTAGCCAACTTATGTGCAGCCCAAAAGAGGTTCATCTACAAACGGTCTATAGGGTACTACAATACCTAAAGGCTAATCCTGGCAAAGGGATCCTATTCAAAAGAAATACTGGATTAATTCTTGAGGCATACATCGATGCAGATTATGCAGGCTCATCCCTTGATAGGCAATCCACTACAAGTTATTATATTTTCCTTGGATGCAATCTTGTGACCTGGAGGAGTAAGAAGCATGATGTGGTAGCTAGAACGAATGTAGAGGCAGAGTTCAAGGCGATGGCTGAAGGAGTGTGTAAATTGCTATGGCTCAAGATAATTTTGGAAGACCTTAAGATTAGATGGGAAGGACCAATAAGATTATTTTGTGACAACAATTCTGCCATTAACATTGCTCACAATCCTATTCAACATGATAGAACAAAGCACATTGAGATAGGTAGACACTTCATAAAGGAGAAGTTGGATAGTTGATTAATCTGAACTCCATCCGTCTCAACAAACGGTCAACTTGCACATGTGCTCACAAAAGGACTTAGCAGTGCAACATTCCAGGGAGTTATCTCCAAGCTGGGAATGAAAGATGCAAATTCACTAGCTTGAGGGGGTGTGTTGGACAATAGACAATTGATTCTCTCAATTTTTATTCCATTAGTTTAGGAAACATATGTAATTGACTTTCCAAGAGTCATGGGATATTTGTTAGGGAATCCCAACAATATAGAAAATTACTTTTAAGAAAAGTTAGTTTCCTATTTTTTCTCCCTAGAATTAGCTTTGTAATTCTATATATAACTGTGTAAAGGCTCATTCCAAATGAAATAAACTGACTCGTTTTTTTCTCAAAATTCCACACACAAAAGTTGACATTCCAAGTTAATCATAGCCGTCTAATCAAGACTCATCGCTACGCCAAGACCTAAGCTATTTCAGGCAAATTCCATCATTAAGGCCCTCAAAAACCCGGTTTTGCAATTTTAGGAAATATTTAGATGGGTAATAACTTTTTCTACGAGCATCCATTTTCAGTGTTGTCTGTTTTGGCTTTCTTCTATTTGATTCTAGAATCCAAATTTGGCCTTAAATCAAATTTTCTAATTTTGGTAAATTTTTTTTTAATTTCCTATGTTTTAGTTATTTCCACCCTTGCTTAGGATTTCTGCTTTAAAAGGGTTTTTCTATTTAAACCAGTGTATACTTAAGGGCTGGTTGGTTTATTTTGAATAAAAAATTTTTATTATTAGAGAGAGTATCTCTATTTTTCTGTATTATCTCTGGGTATTCATAGAATCAATAGAGTTAACAGTCCATCAGTTTCTTCCCCTTCAATTCATATGCTTCCCTGCATCACCAACTCTAACCAACATAGAATCTCCTTCAAAGACCATATTAATTTTGAGTGAGGCAAGAAGATTCTATAGGAAATCCATGAACAGATCATTATTTGGTCCCAACTTTCATAAGCAAATATAAATTTTTCTTTGAACAAAAATACACAAAAATATATAAAAATAAAATAAAACAAAGAATTTAAAGTTCTGTCCACACGGTCAGAACCTGATAAAACATTAAAACCTGAGAAATAAAAATATGACTGGGAGCATATCTGTGAGTTTTTGCGTGCGTGCGTGCATGCGTGTGTGTGTGTGTGTGTGTGTGTGTGTGAGAGAGAGAGAGAGAGAGACCATACACAGGTAAACCTAAAGAAGCCCATCCACCAAGCTGTTGCTTTGGAAAGGCAGGAATTTAGATGCCAAGTTTCTTATGGAAGTGGTCAATTTTTCAGTCTCTTGTGTCTCCATTGCCAATGCACCTTCCTGTACCTCTATTTCAGACTTAAGTTTCTCCAATTGAACTTTATCTACTTGCAGATTTTTCTTCAAATTTTCAATTATTTCCATGCGCTCTATCTTCTCATCTGTGAGTTTCTTGGTACGCTCAAGTGATTTTAGAGCCTCATAAATTTCATCAAGTCGCTGATGTAGCCACTTTACATTTAACTTCATCTTTAGAGCATCTTTCACAGCAGAATGGCAAGCATCCAATACATTGTTGTCAATTTTGTTCAATTTTCTTCTCTGTAGTTCTTGCACAACCTTGCAGATTCCTTCCACTATAGAATTTCGCATAAAACCAGACTCCAGGGGGCAATCCTTTGCAATATCTCCGTGCTTGTTCATTATGGCTTGAAGGGTTGAGGCTAGGGTTGAGTTCACATCATATGAGCCAACTTGCACTGTCAGGACATTTGCTGGAGGGTGGCTTTCACCAGTGTCATCAGAAGTGCTTGCTATATGGTGTAAAAAAGCATCAGTAACTTGACTTAGTGGATTATTTGGGCTATGAATCCCTTCTATCTCATGTTCATACCGAGGAACAATGGTAATAAAAGGATCTTCTCGCAATCGTAAACCAGTTGCTGGCTTGTGGACATCCTCCATACAAGCAGTACAGGTTTGAACAGCAGTTCTCTGACCTTCAACACCAACATCTTGGAGCTCTTTCTTCATTTTTGGACCCGGCTCCATGCACTTGCAAGGAAGTGATGAATTATCCATTTGAACGTTATGTTCACCTGATTGAGTGTGCAAGAGAGGACCTGACTGATTTCCAACAGCAGAGACAGATGGAGGGATATAAACATTGGCCTGTTTGCGTGACGCTGTAAATGGTGCCAGAGACGCCTGATTATCCTTTCCAATTTCCAGTTCCTCATGATTTGATGACATGCAAAATGACACAATAACAAGATACAAAGGCCAAACCAGGCCCAAATAGATATTGCAGAAACTAAACAACTTGACCAACAGAGAGAGAGAGAGAGAGAGAGAGAGAGATTCAAAAACAACATTTGCATGAAAGTATGAGCAAGTAGAGCAATGATCAAGAATAGGGTTGCAACTGATTTATCAGCAAGCTCCAAACATTATTTTGAAGCAAGATTGAACTTAGATCTTGAGTATATCTTTCAGCAAATATCAGGCATTAGATCAAACCAATACAAATAAATTGTTAAATTTCTGTCCATTATCACAATTCACAAGATATCCCATAACATTGCTGCTTTTCATATTCAAAAGAACAGATGCATTTTGCATTCTCTCATGTATTTGTGGTATTATTGTACAAAGTTAACAATGCAAAATATAATTCCTTCACATTTCCACAAAATAACCCCAGAGAGTTGAACCGAACTGAGAAAAGGAGATCTATACAAATGAAAATCATCAATAGAATCCACGGGAATTTAACCTAGTGTTTCAATACCTAGGCCAAAATCTATGTAATACATCCATATAAACAAATAAAAATCAAGGCTGTAATAATCATATTCCTGGCTGACCAAATAATAAAACCGGACATATCAGTATTCGGCATAACCTAGGAACAATGAAGACCACAGGTTAGTTACCCATCAACCAACTGTGAAACACACAAAAGCAATACATCAATGTTCATATGCATCCAGAGATACAGAGATCTGTGAAAATATACCTAGGCAACACTTAGGCAAGGTTTGGTGCAATACCAACCACGCAAATCACATAAATTAGAATATTATAACTCATTCAAAGAAGACACCCAAGAACACAAGCTTTAAACATAACCATTACCATACACGATACATCATCTTTAAGCATGCCACCTGTGCCTTTGTTAGTAAAATCTGGTTCCAGAGTATTATTGATGATTTAACAATTTCTCTAACATACACAAATCAAATGCTTCTCTGGATGACAGACATTCCAAGCCAATTATTCCAAGCGAGAGATATTAAAACATATCCATGCAATGTTTTCTAAACTTGCTTCATATTAAGCAGCAAGACCACCATGCCATTGAGCGATCTAAACTAAAGAATAGCAAAATTCATAAGCTGCCAACCCTCCAACGCGAGCATGCACATAAACAAATGCCATCGCCTGAAAAATCTTGGCAGGGTCCAAACAAGGTGCAACCAATCGCAGCATCAACGTTTGTAGATTGCTCCGGACCCAGCTAAAATTTTTTTTTTGGTAATTAGACCCAGCTAAAATTTATTTGGCAGTAGGGTTGGCCTTAATTTCTACTACATCTTTTTTTGGGTGTATAGCTCAGTTGGTAGAGCATTTGAGCTTTTAACCTAACGGTCGCAGGTTCAAGTCCTGCTATGCCCAAACCTACCTTACACTCTACTATGAGTAAGGATGCGTAGTAGCATTCAAAGATCACTCTTTGGCCTTTAGACTCGCTTTGGCGACTTCGCCCTTTAAGTGACAAGGGGGGTGAGGTAAGGAGTAGTATAAAAGTGGCTCGATCATTGATAGGCCTCTCCTTATTCATTCTATAGGGCGGGGCTGCAGACCAACAATCCAGCAAAAGGGCTTAAAAGCTCCTTTATCAAACCTTCCCCTTTACACACACAAAGACATGCATACATATATCAACCATACTACAATATTAAAGGATTCTCATTTGGTGTTCCTAACCTCTCACAAATATAATTTCCCAATTTAATTTTCGTTATTTTCCTGTAATTAGTAGATTAGAAAATGGGAAAAGTCAATTTCGCCCTAAAGAGAAGGAACATGGATTATATGTAGGAAGAGGGAATGTGGATTATTGGATTTTGACAATGGAGAACAGTTAGGATTTTTTAAACTTTAGGAAAACAGTGATTTCATCTCAAGGATAGTCAATTACCCACATTTTTTCAAAATTTAAAAAACTCCTAACAGTTTGCCAATATCAAAATGGTATCCTCCATATTACCTCGTCTCAATTAACAGCTTTCTAATCTAACAACACATTGATTCTTAAAAAAATAAAAAATAAAAAGCTAATAAATAAAAATGCACACAAGTACGTGTCCCCAACTGTACCATATCTATACTAATATATAAAGGGCTGTATCCCTCAATTTGAAGCTCATTCAAATTTTTAATTCCCTAAATGGCCTCTAAATTCTGATCTTTTTTGTGTCTAACTGTTACAAGTGTACAACCTACATAGCAAGGAATTGATAGATAGGGGTAGAGAAGGCAAATGGGCAGTTTGGGTTGGGTTAAAGTGGGTTTAGACCCATTCAAACCCATTTAGATTACAGGATATATTTGGGTGGGTCATATATGGGTCCATTCATACCCAATAACCATAACCAAACCCAACCCATTTATATATGCTTTCAATTTTATTTTATTTTATTAGTTTTGATATATATAACCCAACACACAATTTTTTTTCTCTGTAAAAATATAATATATCTAAGAACAATGTAAAACTATATTTAAAAAAATTAGGGGTACAATAGTCATTTTTTGGGACAAATTCAGATTGACTCAAAACTTGCTTAACTAAAGAAACATGTCGACAAAAATTTTTCAAACATATTGTGAGTTTTTGCCTAAAGCGAGGTCTAAGGGTAAAATAGTAATTTTTTATTTGAGTTTGAATTCGTACAAATTTGCCATGTTAATATGAAATTTGTTGAATAATTTTTCTCAAACTTTTGGTAAGCCTAAAATATAACTATAGTCCAAAAACAGGCCAATGGTAAAACAGTCATTCTTTGGCCAAATTTTGAATCGGGCTGCTTAATTGATAAGAAACATGTTAAATAATATTTTTCAACTTTTTAGGAAGCCTAGAAAACAAATATGGGCCGAAAACAGGCATAGGGGTAAAATGGCAAGTTCTCAATTTGAGTTTAGCTTGGGCCAAAACTAATTTAGATATTAAAAAACATGTCAATAAATATTTTTTATCCTTTTGGGTAGCCAAATAATCTGGCCTAAAACAGGTAGAGGAGCAAAACGGACATTTTACTATCCGAGTTCGGATCAAGATGAAATTCATTAATTTAATAAGAAAATTGTTAAGAAATACTTTCTCAACCTTTTCTAATACCCATAATGTGAATATAGGGCGAAAACAGGCCCAAGAGTAAAACAGTCATTTTATGGCCCAATTTCAGATTGAGTCAAAATTTTCTTAGCTAATACAAAACATGTCAAATAATATTTCTTAGTCTTTTGGGAAACTCAGAATTTAAATTTGAGCCAAAAATTGGCATAGAAGTAAAACAGTAATTTTCCAGCTCAAGTTTATATTGGGTCAAAATTTTCTTAGCTATAAGGAGATATATTGATGAATCTCTTTTATTCTTTTAGATAGCCAAGAATACAAATTTGTCCCAAAAAGGGCCTAGAAGTAAAACTGTACGTTTATGGCCCAAGTGTGGATCAGTCCAAAAATTTTTTAGCTAATAAGAAACTTGTTAAGGGATACTTTCTCAATCTTCTGGAATGTCCAGAATGCAAATCTGAACTGAAAACAAACTTGGGTGTAAAACTGTCATTTTACATCATGAGTTCAAATTAGCTCAAAATGTTTATAAGCTTAAAAAAAAAAAAATTCTAAGGATACAATCACAACCTTTTGAGATGCACAGAGTGCGAATATAGACCGAAAACAAACTCAAGAGTAAAAAGGTCATTTTACAACACGAGTTAAGATTGATTTAAATTTTCCTAAGTTGATATAAAATTTGCTATGCAATATATTCTGAGTCTTTTGAGACTCCCAGGATACGAATTTGGACCAAAACGAACTTAGGGGTAAAACGATTATCCTATTGCCCAATTTCAGATTGACCAAAAGTTTGCTAAGCTAATATGAAACTTCTAACATATATATTCTCAACCTTTTGTGGTACCTAAAATGTGAATCTAGACTAAAAAAGAACTCAATGGTAAAATAATTATATCATGACTTGAATTCAGATCGGTCTAAAATTTGTTAAGCTGATAGAAAACTTGCAGAGAAATTCTCCTAAACCTATTTCAATAATTAGAATGGGCCGAAAATAGAGCCCAGAAGTAAAATGGTCATTTTATGACCCGAGTTTGGCCTATATTTGCATTTTAGGCTTGAAATGGGTTGATGAAATGGTACTTAATATTTTTTTTTATTCAGATGCGTGCTTAAGTTTTTCAGTTTTTACCCATTTCAGCCTACTAATGACCCATTTATGAAAATAACCAGACCCAACCCAGGCTTTTTTGGTGGGTTCATAGGTTTGGGCTGAAATTGCCACCCTAGATAGGGATAAGAAGAGAAACAAATCAATAAAAGAAAAAAAAAATCAAGAAGAGAAGGAAAAGGTTAATGGTAAGAAGATTAAGCCTTTGTTATGAGGAGGAGAGGGGAGTGGAGGGGAAGGGAACTAAAGTAAATGAAGGAAAAGGGAAGGAAAGGGAATAAAAATTAATTATATTTTCTTCGTTTAGGAGAGATAGGAAAAGGAAGGGATGGTAGGGTCAAGAAAATAATCACATATACCATTACACCTTTTAAAATATATTTATTTGTGATACACATTTGCAAAAATAATAAAAAATAATAAAGATAAAATAGAAAAACACATTTTAAAAAACTTTTTTACACACATTTCCCCCAAAATGGGGCCAAAAAAAAGTTGGTTAATAGAGATTGAATGTAGCTAAATGAGTCACTTTCATTTTCTTCTCTTTCACTTCATCTCTTCAAAAAAAATTACACGCATTTCCCCCAAAATAGGGGGAAAAAGTTGGTTAATAGAGGTTGAATGTAGCTAAATGAGGGACTTTCATTTACTTCTCTTTCCTTTCATTTCTTTTCTCCCAATCAAGTAAATATTGTCAACTCTTGTTTAAGTCCTTTCACTACCATTTACCTACTCCCAAACAAGACCAAGGAAAAATAATAAGCTAACGGAGAAGAAAACGCACTTCACCCTAGCATGTATAACAAAAACATGGCAATCACCAAGAAAATTCGAAGACGAAAAGTGATGAAGTTACCAAGCCATGAAGCAAGTCTCTGTCTCCGCCCGGTACCGGGCGGGCGACCCCTGCGTTTTCGGGCGGGTTGAGGAGAAGGATCCAAAATTTGAGGTCTCGCTCTCTTCCTGGTGACCATGCGCTTATACTCTTTGCCGGATGAGTCACTCACGAGAGGATCGTCCATGGAAACCCAATCTTGAGAAGTAGGTTGTTTTGTAGCTTTAGCCCGGGATTCTGCTCCTAAAGACGGCGAAGAAGAGCCTCCGGCGGCGGCGGCGCGCCTGACATTGGATGGGACAGGACTGGTGGGTTTTGGCAAAGGCCTGAACCCCGGTGGCACATCAAACTGAGAGTGCGGTTGAGCACCGGACCCACCAGACATTGGTGTGAGACACTCTCTCTCACTATCTCGAAATTGGGAGTGAGAGAGAAGGCTAAGAAGTAAAGCTTGTTGTAATCGTCGAAAACCAAAACCCTAATTGAAAGATAATCGAACTTGAGGAAAGGACAGGCGCAGAGAGAGAGAGAGAGAGTTTAGAGAGTTTTAGGCGTAAAAAGGAGACAGTTTGCACGGGGAAGTGCGTTCAAAGGCTCAACATGCAGATGCACAGATGTCGACGGTCTGTGCTGGCAATCGTCAGCCAAATGACGGGACCCACCCTCATTTACTTGGTGGGCCCACGGTGGTCCACATTAGGACACATCAGCAGAGTAACATTGGACAATGGTTCCCACGCTGGGACCGTTTACGGATGGACGGATGGTCGCGATTTTTTGGACGAGGGAGGGCTGCAGTCGCCCCCTGACTGCAGCCGCTGCAGTCAGGCGAAACGGTGATGTTTTGTTTTTTTTTTTGTGTTTTGTTCTGCTGAGTCCTGAGGCAGCCTGCGTGCGTGTGTTGTGTGATCTTGGGATGCGTGCATGTGTTTTGTGTTAAAATAAAAATAAAATATAAATTAAAATAATTAATTTTTTATTTGATTAAGTTAAAAGATAAAATAAAATAAAAAATATTTTGATATAATTAATTAATTTTTGACTACTTTAAGGTGTATAAAAAATAAATAAAAACAAGTAAAAAATATTTATAAATTTTTAATTTTTAATATACTTGTCAAAATATAAATATAAATATAAATAAATTTTATTTTAATTTTATTTGACTTTAACTCAATTTAAAAGTTACCAAAAATTAATATATTAGCAACTCGCGCATTTTATTTGACTTTAACTCAATTTAAAAGTTACCAAAAATTGATACGTTGGCAACGCGCGCACATCAATTTTTGGTAACTTTTAAATTGAGTTAAAGTCAAATAAAATTAAAAATTTATAAATATTTTTTACTTATTTTTATTTATTTTTATACACCTAAAAGTAGTCAAAAATTAGTTAATTATATCAAAATATTTTTTATTTTATTTTATCTTTTAACTTAATCAAATAAAAAATTAATTATTTTAATTTATATTTTATTTTTATTCTAACACAAAACACACACACGCATCCCAAAACCACACAACACACGCAAGCATGCTGCCTCAGGACTCAGCAGAACAAAACACAAAAAAAAGAAGCAAAACGTCGCCGTTTTGCCCAACTGCAGCGGCTGCAGTTAGGGGGCGACTGCAGCCCCCCTCGTCCTGATTTTTTGGCCAATGGTTGGTTTTCTCTCTTTTGAGATGGAATAAAATATTTTTTGAGTAAAAATGGAAGAAAATATTTGTTATACACTGAATTGAAGTTGAAAATATTTTTTTCTCGTAATTTGCTCGAGTATGTACAGAATTATTGGAGAATTTATTTGATCGTTAACTTAAAATATCTGAAATTAATAAAGTTACGTGGAAATTAACTCGAATATGTTAAATATTAAAAAGTAAAAAAAAATTTCTTTCTACTTTTTTTTTTATTATTGTAAAATAGAAAGGCAACATATGTAATATTGTTTGTGCATGTCATATCTATAATTTTATAGAAAATAATAAAAATGTGGAGAGTGAAAATTACTTCAATACACTTGTAACTGATAAATTATAACACTGTTTTAATTGTGAAATTATCAAATTTAGGTCCTATTTGGAACTTTAAATTTTATCAAAAAAATTAAAAAATTGTCAAATTTTGAATTATTAGGTGTTCGGTGTTTTGCTCAAGAAGTTTAAAAAAATTAAAGAAAGTTAGACAAAGTTTGAGATTGTTATATAGAAAACTTTAAAAATTTTTAGAAAAAATTGACACTCCAAACCCACACTTAAAGGGCAAGTTTTGAAGAAAAAAATTTAATAAAACTTCATAAAAAAGAGAGACAACAATATATAATAGATAATTTATTTCAAAAATTATAATTTTTCAAGGTAATTTGTTTAAATATAAAAGTATTTATAAATACACTTTTTTTATTCTTTAATTGAATTGATATAGAATAGAAGAGAAGATTCTAACTATATAATAAAATAGGACGATTTTTTAAAATAACCCCCTCGCAAATACAGATTAAACAGTTATGAATTATTTTTTCTTTTATTCAATGATTAAAATCATTTTTATATTTTTAACTTTTTGCTCAATTTTTATTTTATTAGATCCCACTACCATCTATCTCACAAAATAATTTAGGTATTTTAAATTTTACCATATTTTAAGTGTAGAGATTATATCCAAATCAAAACTGCCAACTTAAATTTCTCCTAATTATGATTTCTATGAAATTGAACATTCTAAATTAAAATACCATAATTTATATTTTCTTTTATTGTACTTATCAAAAATTAATTAGAGAGAGAAATAAAAAAAAATATGTAGTGACTGCTAGAATCTAAAATTTTAGAAAAAAAAAATTAAAACTCATAAATTATTATAATTTTTTCAATTAAAACTTTTTGCCTAAAATTTCAACTATATAAAAAAATTAATACTAAATTTGTTCAGAATGTCGTGAACACGCGTTATCACTACTCTCACTCTATTATAAAACTCAGCTTTAAAATAAATTTTAGTTTTCATAATATAGAATAATTTCATTACTATTTTTATAAAATTAAACTCTAAATTAGTTATTCAAATCACCCACGTTACGCCTTTGTTAGAAGTTACATTTGCGGTGGCACCTTCTTTATTTGGAAAATGGTTATCTGCAATTACCAAATTTCTTTGATAATAGGTTGACCATGTAAAAAGATCAAAATATTCTTAAAATGCTTTAAAAATTGGTGGAAAGGACTTGGCACATGATTGTTTGTGTGTAATTATCGAAATACCCCCATCGTTTGAGCAACAACAATAATATAAAAAATTATACTTCCAAACAAATACCTCTCTTCCCACTTTGTTTTCAAGGACACGTTTGTTTTAAGAGTAATAAAAAATAAATTTTATTATTATAATTTTTGTTCTTAATTACATTGTTTAAAAGAGGGAATAACAGTTGCACTAGAGGTAAAAATTATCTCTTGCAGGGATAAATTGTTACTAGTAAGGAGAGTGAATAATGAGAAGCAATAGAAAAATTATACTCTTTTTTATTATCTATGTAAGATATTCCTTTACACTTTAATAAAACTTGAAACAACGTTCTCGTATAAATAGTTATAATAAATATTATAAAATAATAATTTATTAAATCAAATTAAAATTAACTCATTATTAAGTTATTTTATCAAAATAATATTTAATAAATAATATAAAAATGAATTGTTTTATTTTATTAAATTAATACTATTGAGATATTAATTTGCGATCAAAATTATTTATTTTCTCAAATTAAAAGTATTTTTATTAAGCAACAATTACTTGTTAAAAAAATTTATTTTATTAAATAAAAATTAGTCCTCATAAATAATAATTTACTGGATTATGTATTGTATTAATATAGTTTATTAAAATTAATAATTTATTTAAATAAAATAAAAATTGTTGTTTTATTATTAAATTACTAGCATAACCCATGCCTACGATATTCTTAACAAAATTAGTACTAAGTTTCTTATATAATTGAAATTTTAGACAACAAGCTAAAATTGAAAAAATTATGATAGTCCATGGGTTTTATTTTTTTATTTTTTTAATCTTAAGCCCTAGCAGCTGCTATATATTTTTTAGTCTCTCTTTCTCTAATTAATTTTTGATAAACACCATAAGAAAAACACAAATTATGATAATTTTTTGATAAACACCCAAGGTATTTTGTAAGATAGATGGTAGTGAGGTCCACTAAATAAGAATTAAGTGAAAAGTTAAAAATATAAAAATAATCTCAATCATTAAATAAAAGAAAAATAATTCATAACCATTAAATCTTAGTTTGTGATAGTAACATTTTCAAAAATTATACATTTTATCAAAACAAAATAAATTTTAACAAATAGTAACTCATTATTAAAATTAATTACAATTGAAATATTAATCTATGATAAAATTATTTTTATCATTAATATTTTTATTTAAAATTTATATTTCATTAAAATTAATTATTATTAAAATAATAATTATTATGATTATTAATTTATTATAACATTTTACTAAAATTAAATATTAACTTTTATCCTTTATCAGTTTACCCATATTTCAAATACAATTAACTTTTATCTTCTTAAAATTTATAACGTTCCAAATATAAGATAATTATTATGGGTAATATTTAGCCTCTAAATTAAAACATAAGTCTCGTAAACTTGTCAACTCATTAACAATTACTGAGGTAATAATATCTCTATAATCATTTATTCCTAAAATTTTATCTTGCATCAAACCTCTCTTAAGCTTTTATTTAGAAATAAATGAATAAGGGAAAACAAAGGAAGAGAACGATAGTCCGAAAATTAAAATTATTTGAAAATTTTTTTTTTTTGAAAACTAAAAATTGAAAATAAATTTACTAAACGAGTTTTCATGTTCAATTTTCAAAAACATAAAATAAAAACTAAAAATTTTGTTAAACAACACTTAAAATTTCGCAATTTATTCCTTCAAAATTGGTTATGAACTTCAACTTAAGTTGCATGAGAGCATAAATGATGTAACTAAATTGAATTAAGTGAATTTTCATAGGCATAAAAAGTCACAAAAAGAGTTCTTTTTTATAGGTATTCTTTGGCTCAAATAATCGTTCTGAAAAAACTTCAATTATGATATGGAAAAAAAAAAGGTTCTTAATTTTCTCTCTCTCTCTTATTGAGAAAGTATTTATTCTTTAACTATATATTTTTTTCAAAAAAAATTTCAATTGATGCACGTAAGAAATAGGCTAATTCAATAATTTTTTGTTTAATTTTCTCGTGAAATAAAATTTTCATCAATATGAGTCAAGGGAATGGCCCACTAGTATCCTCTTTAACTTTTATTTTGACGGATTGAATATTATTTTATAAAAAATCGATGAAAGATATGACGCCTTCATTCGACTTTATTTTTTAAACAAAAAATCGAGAGCTAACTATCCTAGTAGCAAGCATCCTTGAAAAAGTACACAATAACTCACTGATCAAGCTCTCTTGTGTCAAATATGGACAAATCTAAGTAATATGCCGAAGTTATGAAATGATCTTTGGGACTAAGCGATTTATCGAAGTTATTAGAATATCTCCATTGAAAATGAAATTCTGGTCTACCCTCTTGTCTTACCTTTCATAAGAGAGAGAGAGAGAAAGAGGGCCCCCACGGGGGTGGCCGAGTGGAAGTCGGGCTTGCCTTAGAGCTTGGGCCTCTCGAGGTTCCAGGTTCGACTCCCCCACGGGGGGTGGGTTACCGCTGTAATAGCGGGTGCCTAATGGCCTCCTCTCGGTCGTGCCGGTCAGCCAGGGCTTGCCTAGGCTGGTTAACTCTCCAGGGGCCTTTGCCGGCTAGGGTCCTGGAGCGTGCTTCGCCCTGTGCGCACCCCAGTACGGGGTAGCGGCTGCGGACTTCCACGTACCAGGAGAGAGAGAAAGAGGGGGAGGGAGTTAAATTGATATATTTATTGGGTTCACCCACTAGGGCCCGTATACCAAGAGCAAAAAAAAACACCATTTCTCTCTTTCCTTTTTTTCACCCCCTTTTTTTTGCTCCTATGTTACTGCACAATTTTAGTTTGCATATTCAAACAATACTGTGAATAGTTCAAGACGTCCCCAATATATAATTTTATATACTATTATAAAATTACAACTTATCATCTTGATTAAGAGATTGGTGTGCTAAGAGCCCATTTGACGATACTATCGTTTTTTTGTTATTATTTTTCTGTTACCGTTTTCTATTTTTTATTTTCTGTTATCGTTTATTTTTTTTTTGAAATGAAAAATTGAAACTGCGTTCAAAAATGTAAGTTTGTTTATAATTATTAATTTTTTATTTTAAAAAATATTTAATTTTATTAGTTTTAAAAATTTAATAGAACTTAATAAAATATATTTTATATTAATTTAATTAAATTAATACAGTAAATTATTTATTAAAATAATTTAATTCAATAAATATAAAATATATTTAATTTTATATTAATTAATTAAATTAATACAGTAAATTATTCATTAAAATCATTTAATTGAATAAATATAAAATATATTAAAATATATTATTTATTAAAAATAATTTAATAAAATACATTTTATATTAACTTAATTAATATAATTAATTAAATTAATACAATAAATTATTTATTAAAATCATTTAATTCAATAAATATAAAATATATTAAATTATATTAAATGATATTATCTATTAAAAATAATTTAACAAAATATATTTCATATTAAATAAATAATTAAATTAGATTAATTATTAAATTAAAAATTAATGTAATTTAATTATTTAATTATTAATTATTTTATATAAATTAATTTAATTCTTAAATTAAATAAATTAATTATGATATTTAGTTTAGATAATTTAGCAATAATTAATTATTAAATTAAATTAAATTAATTTAATTTAGTTTTATTATTTATTAAAAATAATTTATATTAATTTATATAATTTATTTAATTTAATTATATTATTTATTAAAATAACTTATTTTAATAAAATATTTGAACAAAATAATTTATTTTTATATAACGTAACAAAAATAAACAAAGTTTTAAAATTGACAAAATATTGGCAACAGAAAAGAAAACCACTGTGAAAACATATTTTTTCTGTTTACATTTTTCTGTTTATGTTTTCATTTTTTTTTTGGAAACAAAAAAACGTAAATAGATTTATCAAACACGTTTCTATTACAAGTTTACAAAATTTTAAAAATATAAATAAAAAAATAGAAAATAGAAACGTTACCAAACAAGACCTAAAAAAGCATTGATGCAAAAATACTCATCATTTGTTATTCATTAAAAAAAAAAAAAACTTATTCATAAAGATTAGGTACATAAACAAGTCGGCAACATTTTTTTTCGGTGATCAGGAGGTTACTCTTCTGACTTCAACTTCCCATTCCTGTTCACGTAGTCCAAGTATCCCTGTCAACATCACTAGCCATTTTCAGCACAAATTTTCGGTTTCCAAGTGTGATTAAAATTAACCCCATCAACATTATAACTAAGCCCTCCAATTCAACTCGAACTTCTATAAATTCAGTTCAAGGATAAGAAGAGTCTGAAGAGTTATACCTGGAGTATTCCTACGGCAGCAAATTTGTCAACTATTGTCTTGGACAGCACTGGGTGCAAATCCAAAGGTTTCAACAGTAATTCCGCATTCTGTGTACAAAATTATAAGCACTACGATAATTGTTAATTCATGTCATCAATCATTATCAACTAAAAATGCAAACCATGGACTCTCATGCTGTTTACAGATCCAAGGCTCAGCATGATTAATCGTGAAATCTTAAAAACCAGCTTTGACAGAAAACAATCTCATGCTGTTTACAGATCCCGGGCTCAGCACGATTCATCGTGAAATCTTAAAAACCAGCTTTGACAGAAATCAAAACTGCTTGGCCGAAACTGGGTTTTTGACAGCCTCCCACTTCTAGGAATGCTCAGATCTCCAAATCCCACATATTATAAAATAATAATAATAATAATAATAATAATAATAATAATAAAAATAGAGAAATAAGATTGGATATCAGTTCGTTGGCCGGAAAGCTATCTTCCAGCAGGTTTTTTTTTTATTATAAGATAGTTCAAAATGCTCTGCGTATGCTAAAATAAATCCTACGTCCTTAGAAAATATATATACATATATATATATGATGATATGCCCAGATCAAAACTTCCAAAATATTGAGGGCACCCACCTTTGATGTGAAGGACTCATCCCAAAAGGTATATGTTATACCTTCAAGTTTCCCTGTTTTACAGAGGTCGTCAATGAAAAGTTTCACTTGCACAGCCTAATGCAGAAAATAAAAAGAAATATAAAAAAAAATGTGAGTAAAATTTAAATAAGAGATTTAATTGGCATATCATGATATGTGCAAGATGAAAACATACATCTGGACATTTTCTTTGCCTATCAAATGGATAACCAAAAATGAAGCCTGTCAGAGAAAGTTCAGAGATCTGCGTGCAGAAACAATAAGCAGGGTCATTTTAAGCTCTGAACCAAAAAAGGCTCGAATAGTAAGAAACAGTCTCACATTTCATATGATCTGAAAAGCAAACATGCATGGTACCATCGCCGCTTAACCCACATCAATAATATGCTAAAGTAATATAACCATTTCAGAGAATGGTTCTTGCAGTTGTGATTAAAGAATAAGTATGATGACAGGTGAAATACGGCTGGTGGCACATAAATCATCACAACTCAAAAGAATTTATACCTGGTGCAGCCAGAAATATCTAATTACTTCATGGTCTTCATTGAATCATGGTTCTAGTAACAATTAAGAAACAACCAGGAAATTTATATCTGTATCAACCAGCAACTTAAATTTACTGACAGTTTATATTGTGTCTTAATTGAAACTTTCCAACTCAGGCTGATTCATACCATGCTATCAGAATAGCAGAGGACATCAGTTATAAACTGTCCTTGCAAGTAACCTACATCAACTGATCACTGATGTTGATTAAGGAGAAAAAACACAATGGCCTAAGTTTTTCATCATTCACAATATAAATTAAATTAAGGGGGAAATTGAACCATGGTAGAGCTAATGAAAATAGAAGAATCATGCACGTCACCCTTATATGAACAGTCGCACAATTAATGGAACTCTATCAAAAAGCAGGGGGGAAGTACTTAATCAATTGTTCAAACAATACACCAAAAACAACAATATTTATCTGACCTAACAAATCTTTGCAGGAAAATAAAATATATGGCTAGTGAGTATCCCAAAAGGACAATCTTTTTGATAAATTCCCAAGAAGACAAAATCAACTGATGCTGAAATAATAAACCTTCATCTTGATGTTGATGAGGACATCCCATACTGTTGGTCTGCCCTAGGATAGACTGTTAATCTGCCTTAGGAGTTTGCTTATTTACGTAGAATACTGAAAGGGGATATGTATTGTTATCATTGAATATTGACAACTTGTGAAGCCTTTTTTCTCCTTCCTCTTCTGTGTCTCTCCCTCTCTAGCTCTGTCTTCTCTTCTCTACTTTTATTCTTGATTGATCCCACATCAAATTTGGTCTAATCAAATCCTATGACTTTACACTCATGATAGACAACAAGGAGATGCGTCTACTTAAAGCATCAACTACTTGGTTCACTCTTTTTCAATGTTTCAAGACAAATGAATAGGCTTGCAAATATTCAATCCGTTGACCATTCCAATAATTAAGCCATTTCTAGGGGCCTTATAGTAAAGGACAAACTCATGGGGTATCAAGTAGTGGCACCAATGATGCAAAGTCTACAAAACTACATTGAATTCCTTATCATAGGTATAGGTACCCTTGAGTGCTCGCCCCTTGGCACCATCCCCATGTGTTGGCTTCGTGAAGTGACACCTCCTTAACCCTCCACACTAACTTGGAACTGAAGTGTAGCGTGCCTTGTCCAATAAAATCACTCTCTGCAATGACTCCCTCAAACAAGCACCTCCTTGATACGAGCGCTTCCCACAGACAGACTCAGACTCCTCTCTCCTTGAGAGGTCTCACCTTTCATCTTCCAACTAAAGATAAGCATCTAAGTCTAAGATGACCCCTTCTGATATACTTACTCGAGAAGCCAATGAAATGGGAGGCATGAGCAAGGCTTGTTGAGTTGATGGATCCCTCCCCTCAAGGGAACTGCACTTCCACCAACTAACAAAGAGAGGCCTACTTATGCATTAAATGACCCCAGCCACCAAGCATTTGACGCCGAAAACCAAAACCTGTCAAATCGACACATGTCCCATTACCGTTAGCCAATTGCCCAATTAGCAAGAATCCTAGACTTGCTCCTGAGCCATTCTAACACCTTTGACCTCCCAAACATTCTCCCAAGTTGTCTCCCTCCTTTCGCATTTGAGCCATTAACACACCCTTTGATATCCTAACCATTATAAATACCCCTTAATCCATCTCATTTACTCAAGGATATTGAATGATCACCAACTTAGAGCATCTCTCTATCTCTCTCTCTCGGCTGCCTTGTTCTTCCTTTGACTCGCCGAGTGCCAAAAGAGGGAATGTCGCCTACTTCCGAACGCAAAATTCTCACCTTGCATTGGTTTACAAGCCCCTCGTCTACATCCACGTATAGTATCTTTGCTTGGAATCACTCAACTTCTCACTAAAGTAAGCAATTAAGTGGAACTCGCCTATGCCAACGCCCAATGATTCACACTTTATCTTATATGCCTTTGAGAAGGAAGACGCAGAATTGGGTTTTCCATCATTCTCTTCCTAACAGTCTCATAAGCTCTAGTAGCTCATTTGTTCTTTTGAATTCCTTGTTTCATGAACTCCATCAAGGGAGCCATGATCATGCTAAATCCCTCTCTTTGTAGAAGAACGTGACTTTCACTCAACGGAGTTGAATTTCGTCCCAGCCAGGGAAAGTTAGTGAGGAAATCACAAAAGCTTTTAATTTTCCCCAGCAGAGATTATTGATTTTCCCTAGACTGGTGGTTTGCTGGTGTAGGATTGTAAAGAGAAAGAAAGAATCAAAGAAGAAAGAGGAGGTGGAGGAGGAAGAGGGGGAGAAAGAGGGCAGCAGCTGTAGGGGAAGAATCAATCAAAATATCATTCAATCAATCAATAATGTTTTGCTAACCCTAATTAGGGTTTAAATAGAAAACTTCATGGGCCTAACACAAAGGCCTAAAATAAACCTAATACTAAAATAGTCCAAAAACAAATAGGTCCAAATAACCTTTAATAATATAAAGGGATTTTTAGAAGCTGGTCACTATTTATGTATTTATAATGATTTAAGTCATACTCAAAAAATTTACTTGTGAATAAGTCACACTTGCAACAAAAAGACAAAAAAGGACATCACGCGTTTTTCACTACATTTCAAAATTGCTAGTTTTATCCGAAAATAGTGCACACTTTACTCATAACTTCCGTGACTTTCCATCTTCTTTATAAAGCAAGTAAAACTGATTTTTGGAAACAAAATCAAAACTGTTTGAGAAAAACCTAATTCCGTGACTTTCCATCTTCTTTTACAAAACAAGCAAAATTGATTTTTGGAAACAAAATCAAAACTATTTAGGAAAATAGTACCACATAATAAAACAATACCGCATAAAAAACAGTACCATATAATAAAACATTATCGCATAAAAACTGTACCGCATAAAAAACAGTACCACATAATAAAACAGTACCGCATAAAAAACAGTACCGCATAATAAACAGTACCGCATAATAAAACAGTACCTCATTAAAACAACACCATTCTTTGCATGATATAGTCATGCGGTACTGTTTTTGAACGAGCATGCATCCTAAAAAAAACAGTACCGCAGACATGTGGTGCTGTCACACATGCGGTACTGTCGGTCATTCGTTTGATATGTGAACTATTTTTGTGTTTACATGTGATGTTTGCATGATAGAGTCATGCGGTACTGTTTTTGAACGAGCATGCATCCTAAAAAAAACAGTACCGCAGACATGTGGTACTGTCACACATGCGGTACTGTCGGTCATTCGTTTGATATGTGAACTATTTTTGTGTTTACATGTGATGTTTGCATGATGAGTCATGCGGTACTGTTTTGGAACGAGCATGCATAAAAAAACAGTACCGCAGACATGTGATACTGTCACACATGCGGTATTGTCGGTCATTCGTTTGATATGTGAACTATTTTTGTGTTTACATGTGATGTTTGCATGATAGAGTCATGCGGTACTGTTTTTGAACGAGCATGCATCCTAAAAAAAATAGTACCGCAGATATGTGATACTATCACACATGCGGTACTGTCGGTCATTCGTTTGATATGTGAACTATTTTTGTGTTTACATGTGATGTTTGTATGATAGAGTCATGCGGTACTGTTTTTGAACGAGCATGCATCCTAAAAAAAACAGTACCGCGGACATGTGGTACTGTCACACATGCGGTACTGTCGGTCATTCGTCTGATATGTGAACTATTTTTGTGTTTACATGTGATGTTTGCATGATAGAGTCATGCGGTACTGTTTTTGAACGAGCATGCATCCTAAAAAAAACAGTACCGCAGACATGTGATACTGTCACACATGCGGTACTGTCGGTCATTCGTTTGATATGTGAACTATTTTTGTGTTTACATGTGATGTTTGCATGATAGAGTCATGCGGTACTGTTTTTGAACGAGCATGCATCCTAAAAAAAACAGTACCGCAGACATGTGGTACTGTCACACATGCGGTACTGTCGGTCATTCGTCTGATATGTGAACTATTTTTGTGTTTACATGTGATGTTTGCATGATAGAGTCATGCGGTACTATTTTTGAACGAGCATTTATCCTAAAAAAATAGTACTGCAGACATGTGGTACTGTCACACATGCGGTACTGTCGGTCATTCGTCTGATATGTGAACTATTTTTGTGTTTACATGTGATGTTTGTATGATAGAGTCATGCGGTACTGTTTTTGAACGAGCATGCATCCTAAAAAAAACAGTACCGCAAACATGTGGTACTGTCACACATGCGGTACTGTCGGTCATTCGTCTGATATGTGAACTATTTTTGTGTTTACATGTGATGTTTGCATGATAGAGTCATGCGGTACTGTTTTTGAACGAACATGCATCCTTAAAAAAAACAGTACCACAGACATGTGATACTGTCACACATGCGGTACTGTCGGTCATTCGTTTGATATGTGAACTATTTTTGTGTTTACATGTGATATTTGCATGATAGAGTCATGCGGTACTGTTTTTGAACGAGCATGCATCCTAAAAAAAACAGTACCGCAGACATGTGGTACTGTCACACATGCGGTACTGTCGGTCATTCGTTTGATATGTGAACTATTTTTGTGTGTTACATGTGATGTTTGCATGATAGAGTCATGCAGTACTGTTTTTGAACGAGCATGCATCCTAAAAAAAAACAGTACCGCAGACATGTGGTACTGTCACACATGCGGTACTGTCAGTCATTCGTTTGATATATGAACTATTTTTGTGTTTGCATGTGATGTTTGCATGATAGAGTCATGCGGTACTGTTTTTGAACGAGCATGCATCCTAAAAAAAACAGTACCGCAGACATGTGGTACTGTCACACATGCGGTACTGTCGGTCATTCGTTTGATATGTGAACTATTTTTGTGTTTACATGTGATGTTTGCATGATATAGTCATGTGGTACTGTTTTTGAACGAGCATGCATCCTAAAAAAAAAACAATACCGCAGACATGTGGTACTGTCACACATGCGGTACTGTTGGTCATTCGTTTGATATGTGAACTATTTTTGTGTTTACATGTGATGTTTGCATGATAGAGTCATGCGGTACTGTTTTTGAACTAGCATGCATCCTAAAAAAAACAGTACCGCAGTCATGTGTTTAAATACGTAATCCAGATCCGTATATATTCATTCGACCGACGTTAATCTCACAGCATAAACTCGCGTAATCCGTGTGTATTCCTTCGTATATAATCCTTTAACAGATTTTTATCTCACTATATCTTCACGCGATTTATAAGGAATGAAACAAAAACGGAAAACGTGATTCTCGGTTCCATAATTTTCGGCAACTTCATCTCAGTTAATTATAGAAAAAGGGCATTTAAGTCATATTATAAATTATATTTAAAACAAACTCGTGGGACCCACTCAAAAGTATGACTTAAATACAAAACTTTTCACATTAATGTGACTTAAAAGTAATACTTTTTTTTGAGTGTGACTAATAACTTTAAAAGATTACCAAGTATGACTTGAATACAATTTTCCGTAATATAAACTTATAATCAATAAAGCCCAAAACAAATGGGTTTAAATAATAATAATAATAAAAAGAAATAAATTTAAAAACTGATGTCCCCATCATTTGCACTCGGAATTTTCTTATTTCTGTAGGAGATTGAATTGGGTTATGTATTGTTATCATTGAATATTAAAAATTGACAGCTTGTGAAGCTTATTTTCTCCTTCCTCTTTTCTATTTCTCCCTCTCTAGTTCCCTTCTTTTCTTCTCTACCCTAATTTCTTAATTTATCCCACATCAGATATTCTCCGGTAACTTACCAAAAAAAGATATTCTCCGGTAAGAACAAGATAATGTAATTTGATATACCAGTAGTTACTTAAAATTGTCCTAATCACAGTTCTGTCTCCAAACACGGAGAAAGGAAAATAATTTTAGAGATAGAGAGCCATAAACGCACCAGAGTTTGAAAATCACCCGCCATCAAATCAATATTTGATTTCTTCCGAAGCAAAACACTGTGATGCACAGAAAACAGACCACATTATTCCATGGAAAGAATCACTAACATGATACGAAAAAGCACACATCATAAATGGAGGAAAACAACGTCCCAAGATTGGGCATGCATGTGGAACAAAAATGCTCATCTTAAAAACATAATACATAGCAAATCCCATTGTAAACAAAAGACTGCAACTGAGTTCAAGATAAAACTACTTAACATCCTGATAGAACTTTGATTGAAAAAAAAACATGCATGAGGGAGGAGGAAAGCTGTCATAGTTGCTTTCACCTTGATTTTGAAATAAACAATGAAAGTTAAGTAGACTTCTTTTGACAAGTAAATAACCCACTGGGCTTGCTAAAGGGTGCAAACCCATGCATGCACAAAGAATAAAAGAAGCAATATGCCATAGATACCTAATACATAATTGACAATCATCCATAAATTCTACAACATCCAAAAAAAAGTGTAAGAAGAATGGTCTACTTTCCTGTTACCCAACAGCAAAGCAATCCCGAAAAAATAACAAACGCAAGGTGGGGATCACCAAACCATCAATTCCACTGATTTCTCCAAATTCACTATATCAAGAAAGCTCAATTAACTACACTCTATACCAAAAAGCATGCCAAGCAGGGTAGCTAGCTGGCATATTGAGGCATCCACCAATCTATTATCATATTGATCTACTCCGTACACTTGTTTTGTGTGTCTCATTCCATTACAAATAACAGTAAAATCAAAAATCAAAATGAGCTATGATCTCACTGTCCAATAACAAGCACAATACTGCAAAATAGAACAGAAAAGGCAAAGGCAACCAGGGGAGGACAAGGTTCCAAAGTTAAAATTTCAGAGTCAAATTCTGCTGAAACAAAACTAAAGATACAATTGTTGGAATTGTATGGTCAAAAAGTTTATCTTAACAAACATTCTAACTCATATCGGAATATAAAATCAATGGTGATGAATTTATAACCATCTTCAAAACACAAATCATCGAATTTTCACATCACAGAAGTATTAATTTCTAGGAAGAAAGCCAACAGTTTTGAAGTCAATCATGCAATACTCTCAAGGTTTCATAAAGATCCATATACAATGCTATATTGTAACTTCACAAAACGAAAGAAGACATTAGGGTATTTTTATATTTTATAAACATAATAAACATGAGATGTGCAGATGATCAACAAGGACAAATGAAGGGCCTTAACATTTAATTTTGAAGAGAAAAAGAAAATAGCACAGAGCGAAATAGGTTTTCTCCAACAAAAATTGCTCATGAATGCCAATGAAAAAACTTAAAAAAAAAAATTTCCTTATATGTGCGTGGATTATTAATACAATATATAAAGTGAGCACCAGAAATTAGTGAAATCAGTGAACTGATTTGATGAATCTATTGATCAATTTGATGAAGCCTAGTTTGCTTTCCAAATTAACCCCCCAAAAGTAATAAAATTATAACAAATTCAATTAAATAAAATTTCCACTTATCGAAAACAATCCACATTCATTTAGATCTCTTTAAGACTCTCATTTGTGTCTGATTAGAACTATTTAAAACTCTTCATGTTTGAGAATAACATAACTGTTAGATGTGTTTGAGAACAACTGCCATGTGTTTGAATAATGGTCGTGTATTTAAAGAATCTTTAAAATTCAATCACATATTTATACTTTATTAGCCACACAAATGTGAGTAATTGTAATGTCCTCCCTGAAACAAATACAAAGGACTTCACATGAAGGGCATCGTAGAAAATAAAATGAGCTTAATGACATAAAAATTTCGCTTGTTTGCTGAAGTTCTATTACCTAAGAGGTGAAGCAATCTTGTTATTTGTATCTGAAACAGCTAGGCCAACATATTTATCACCCACATCCAGACCAAGCAGACGCCCTTGTTCTGATGCGTTTCTCCTCAACAAATCATGGAACAAATTGAAGGGTCTCATGTACTTCATCTGCCAATCCATAATTTCAATTATATTCAGCACTACGCATTTTGCGTAATAGGGGGTGGGGGAGGCAGGGAAGTTACTATCATAAAAAAAAACATTGAAATCTAGTTTCAATTTCAGCAATCTTCTTGATAAAAATCACCTTCAAAAGTCCATTATTAACCAACGAATTGAAACATTGTATTCGGATTTGAATCAAAAATTCAAAAAAATCTAATAAAAGTGATATATTACATGGTGTTTCTATCTGGGTGTTTGTTGTGACACTCAACAAGCAGATGGAGAACAATTGTTTTTACATAACTGTATTGATCAACATACACACTACATTTACAAATACAAGTATAGATGCACTGAAGGAGAGAGACAGAGAGCGCAGACAGTCTCCTATGGTTTAATGCTTGTTTTATATGGCACATATGATCGCCAATGCTGCTGCCAAATTAGGTGCTGTGAGAAAAGCAGTTATAATAGAATCAACCTGACTTTCAATGTTATAGCTTGAACAGGAGCATAGAGAACTGGCGAGGGAAGCTGTGAGAAAAACTAGTGCTACTGAAGAATGGAGAAGTGGCTGACAAGCCATTGCTGCCCCTTCCTTCCTCAGAAGGCATCAAAAATACTTGCTGAAGGAACCCAACAATCTCGGTTATCAGTGTAGTGGGTGGACAATTACGTTTCAGGGACTTGGTGCTAATAATAACATAATTATCAATCACCATTCACATAGTTATGGGGATAAATATTAGGTCCTGCCCTGAGTAAGATTAGTTAGGTCACAGGAGCTCTACTTGATAAAGCAAATTTCTGGCTATCTCATCCATGCGCTGCAGACACCTGGTCCCTTTTCTGATTCACTAAATGATCTAATTTTCAAAACATTGGTTTTGTGGGAAAAGAAACCTAACGCTGTCTCTGTTGGGGATGGGAGAAAACCCCTAAAGCCCTCTATTGAGAGTCTGTTTTCCTTCGGTATGAGTCTATGAAGTCATTTATTAGTAAATTGAAATTCATACCCCAAGAATACATAATCCCTAAATGCCTTAATCTATACCCTAATAATTTGAAAAATCCCTAAATGCCTAAATCTCTAAATCCCCACCCCAATATTGGAAAGATTTCGAAGTTATTTATCTTAATTTATTTTTGTTTGATGTAAAGATTTATGTGAAGCTTATGTGAAGATTTTATTTTTCATTCTCTTAAGTTGATTATCGTAATTTGAATTTGATTTTGCAAATTTGATTGCTTGAATTATATATGATTTATTTTAATTATCTTAATTAAATATGATTTTTTCTAATTATCTGAATTTACAATTTAATCATAATCTTTGATTGCTTTTACTAGGATGGTGTTATTTGAAATTAAAATTCATTATTTTAGAGATGAGTATACAGTCTGGAATGTTGATACAAAAGCTTTTCATCAAATGGATTTACTGAATAGTTGTTATGTTGTATTTGGGACAAATCATGATTACATGGAACATTTAGTGGGTGTAAAGGGACAGTGCCAAAGTCTAATAAAAAAATTCCCCAAACTGAAGCTGATGTTAGTGCTCTATTTAACCTGTATGACGGAAAAAGGCAAATTCATGCAGGGGTAGAAATTGTACTAGAAGTGTCCCACATTATGTCTGATCATCCATCCAATGCTGCAAATAACCCCAAGTCTTTCACAACCTAAAGCTTGATCAACCCCCTTATTTGAACCATTAAATTTACAAGCTTCACCTAATTCACCTTAGTCACCCAACTTGGCAAATATGGACTTGGAACTTGGATGTTGAGGAAGAAATTTTTCAGTGGACTGGTGATGAGAATTAAAAACAAGAGACTTGGTCCTCAAAGACCTTCGAGACCGATTACTTCAAGCTCAAGACTCCATGAAGACAAAGTGATGCTAAACATTGCCCTGTTCAATACCAACTTGGGGATCGGGTTCTACTTAAGCTTCATCCTCACTGGCAACTTAGCCTTTCTTCCAAATGGTAAACTAAATTCTCACCCCGTCATTATGGACCCTTTACTAATTTAAACAAAGTTGGTAATGTAGCTTACAAATTAGACCTTCCCCCTTCCTCCAAACAACACCCTGTTTTTCATGCGTCTGGTCTAAAACCTTTCCATGGAAATTCAGTTCCCATTGAACCCTCTTTGCCTCTTCTTTCCAAGGGCGAAATTCACCCTCTCCCAAAAACAATTCTTGATTCCCGTTTGGTTAACAATCAGCACCAGGTTTTAGTGCATTGGGATGGGTTGTCTCCTGCAGAATCCTCCTGGGAGGATGCTCAATCTCTTCACAACCGTTTTCCTTCTTTTGCACTTGAGGACAAGTGCCATATTAATGGGGGAGATGGTGTTATGGGCAGCCACGTGGACAAGTTTTCTAAAGGCCAAGTATATCAAAGGCGTGGCTTAAAAGTAGGAGCATGAAGATGGCAGTTTGACCAGCTATGCATTCCGTTCCAGCTTGCAGAATTAAAGCAAATCACATTTCAATTGCATTGTATTGTTTTCTATTTTTATGGTGGTTGTTTAGATAGTGCAGTAGTGGTGTATTGTTTCCTATTTTATGGCTGTTTGTTTAGATAGTGTAGTAGTGGTGCCTACTCTGTAGAAGTAGTTATTGAACAATTTCTTTATATTGTAAGCTGGAATATTGAGGAATGACAGTGAACAATTTCAATCAATTTTATTGCCTTGAGATCGTTGGGTTCTCTCTTGAAGGAGCCCTTACTACATATTTCAAAATAGGTCATAAAGGAAGGAAGACCAGCAAACACCTTTTTTTGCAGGAATTACAGGTTAATTTTGCAGTCAATCGTCCTGTAACTCGATCACAGATTCGGGACCATAACAAAGTCACACTCAGAAGTCTATTAAGAACCAACCAAACGAATAATTGTGCTCATATTTGAAACTAAAATGTAAAAAATCCAATAAAAGTGATATATCACATCGTGTTTCTATCTGGGTCTCTGTTGTTGACATTTCAACAAGCAGATGGTGAGCAAACTTTTTTATATGAGCATCTTAATCAACAACCGCACTACATACACAAGTAAATGTATCAGATCCCCCGGGCAGGGAGGGGGGGGGGGAGAGAGAGAGAGAGAGAGAGAGAGAGAGAGAAGGGTTACTAACTATGGATAAGCGGAGTAAATGATCATGGAAGCGTCGAAACGGTCTCCTTTTTGCATATGCTATTATTCCAAGTCTCCCCGAGCTGAACGGCCCGATTGATTGTTGTTAATTTCATTTAAAAAAAAAAAACTTACATGAAGTTTGAGGGTCTGTTTGGGTAGAGTAGCTATTAGTTACTTCAACAGTGGTTAAATTTTTTTATCCTCTTATATTTTAATCTTCTTTTAAATTTTCAAAGGTAAAAATGTCAATTTACTCTTATAAGTTATCCACCTAAAAAAAGTAACTTTTTTTTCTTCTCAAACACAAAATTAATTAACTTTTTTTTAGCTAACTATTAGACATTAGCTACTTTTTTTTCTTCTCAAACATAAAATTAATTAACTTTTTTTAGCTAACTATTAGCCATTAACACATGTTAATTTTTCCCAAACGGACCTGAGACTAAAGTGCCCATGCGGAAACGCTAGCTAGTAGGCAATTAATTTTTTTTATTTTGGAAAGGATTCAGAAGATCTGAAGTTACCGTTCAAATTCAAGAGCCTGAAATTAAAATTTTAATTGTTCAGCCAATTTGAAGTTAAATCTGACTATTCATTTAAAAATATAGAGGTCATTTGATTTTTTTTTTTTTTTTTGGTTGTTTTGAACTCATTTTTTATTTTACGTTTTTAAAAATAAGAAAAACAACTCAAAATTCATTTGATTACTTATATTTTTAAATTTTGTTTTCGAAAACTGAAAATAAATTTATACATGAAATGAAAAATGATAAAAAATCGTTTTGAGAATTTTTAACAAAAAATAAGAAAATTTCAAAATAAGGAAAACGGAGTATTTTTGTTTCCTCGTTTTGAGATTTTTAACACATAAAACAACAATAAAAAATAAAAAATAAAAAAATAAACCAAATACCACTATAATTTTTTAGTTTTTAAATAAGTAAATCAGTAAATAATTAAGAAAAGAGAAACATTAAATAGTTAAGTTTTAAATGAAAGGAGAGAAAAGTTAAAATAAGTGATGAAAGAAAAAAGTTATAACCAAATGAGAGAGAAGTTAAAACTAGAGCCGAAGATAATTCATAAAAGGTAATTTCAAAAATTTATTGAAAAAATGTAAATTCATTTAATTTTCACCTCTTACTTGAAGATATTTTTGAATGAATTCTGAAGATACGCGAATCCTTCAATAATATAAAAAATATATATAATAGAAATGCACGGTGATCCTCAAAAACTAAAAATAATTTGTTGAAAAATATTTCAAATCTATTGAAAATAGTCAACATATGTGAATTTGAAAGATTCACTCGACATAAAGGACATGAATACAAAAACAAATATAATGAAAATGTTATATTGTAAGAGGAAATAACAGGTAACAAATTCACATATATATTTTTCAATGAATTCATTCGAGAAAGAGGAGGATTTGCAAATTTTCAATGGATTCTTTGAATATCTTTTTAGATTATTTTTAGCGTGGAACTTTTCTCTCCCCTTAAGTAATTTTAATTTTTTTTCTTTCTCATTTAAAACTTAATTATTTAATATTTATCTTTCTTAATTATTTACTGATTTATTCTTTTAAAAAATGAAAATTTATATTTTTAAACGAATGGTTAAAGTTAACTTCAGATTAATTGAACAATCAATATTAACTTTAGGTCCCTAATTTTGAAAGGTAATCTCAGGCTTATCAATTTTTTTAAGAGGTTAGCGATAATATGGAGCGCAATTGTTAATGCAAGTATTTTTATTTGTTGACAAAATTATCTTGTCCATTATTTAAAATAGCTTAGTCTCTCTCTCTCATTAATTTGTGTCTTTAAATCTCTATTATTTATATTTAAATTGTTAATGTCAAGCTTAATTAATGTATTTTTAGTTATTGACAAAATTATTCTCATCTATTATTTTACCCAGCTTAAATTTTCTATTTCTCATAATTTTTTCTCTCTCATCCTATCCATTCATCTATATTTTTTTTCCTTTTTAAAAAATCATATTGTTTTCTCTTTCTTTATTTTTGAAAAACATTTCTCTTCAAAATATAGTTAAATAAAAATTTATCATTTTAAACTTAAAAATTATTAATGAGTCATTGAATTATAAAAATGCTCTCCTTGAAAAACATCTCTCTTCAACCTATAGTTAAATAATAAATTTCTCATTTAAAACTTAAAAATTATTAATGTTCCATTGAATTATAAAAATTCTCTCTCCGAAAAACATCTCCCTTCAACATATAGTTAAATAATAAATTTATCATTTTAAATATAAAAATTATAATGTGTCATTGAATTATAAAAATAAGATTAATTGTTTATAAAATTTTATCTAATATTTTTGAAGGTTTCTTATTGGTATGAACTTTTTTTTTTAAGATTAATAAAATTTTAATACAATTGTATACAAGAAAAATTTATACTAGAATTTAGATTCATGTTTAATTGTGACTATATTAATTTTAAATAAAAATTATTAAAAAATTACCACATCTCTCTAAAAATTTATATTTGAAATTTGGATTCATGTTTAATTGCTATCTCCGAATTTTTTTTTGTCAAAATTTAAAGATCGAAATTTATTTTTTGCCACGTCGATGGTCAAATTATATATTTTATTTCATTTTATATTCCACAAATCAAATACTAATAAAATAATCTATATAAAAAGTTAATTCTTATATCCAATCTTATATATTATTTCATGATATTATTTATTTCTCATCATCTAGCCTGCTCAATCAAGCATAACTTAACATAATATAGTGATTTTTTATTATTTTTTTTTATGTTTCTGGGTAACTTTCAAAAATATTATTCACAATAATTTAAAAAATTTCAAAAATAAAAAACATATTAGTATAAATAGAGAAAATAATTTTAAAAATATTTTATTGCAATTTTTTATAAATGCGAACAATATATTTAAAAATATCAAATAAAAATGATTTTTGACTAAAAATTTATATAAAACAAAAAGAAAATAAAAAAATAATAATTTTTTGGTGACCAAACCAACTCTACGTTATATTTGAATCCAAGAAAAGAATGGAAAGAAGATAAAGAAAAAAAAAATGAGAGAAAATGTGTTAACATTTTTTTTATTATTATTTTTAATTACTTTCTCCACCCTTTAGTTGTTTGGATTCCAAAAAATATTAAAAAAAACTCTATTTTTTATCAATTTTTTTTTTACTTTTTCCAATTAAAATTTACCGCATGTAATTTTTACACTAATTTTTATTTTTAAAAATTTTTTAACAAACCAAACACCACTTGCAAAAAAAAAAAACTAGGTATCATTTGGTGTACCTGTTTTGAGCCAATTATTCACTTTGCTTTTTTGAAAACAAAGGAAACAGATAAAAACACATTTTCTCACATGTGTTTTCAAATTTTGTTTTAGAAAATAGAAAATAGGTTTACACATAAAATGTAAAATGACAAAAAATCGTTTTGAGCGTTTTTAACTCAAAACAAGAAAAATATCAAAATATAAAAAACAAAAAATGTCAAACCAAATGTATTTTTTATTTTTCGTATTTTAAAATTTTCAAAATATAAAACACATAAAATACAAAATAAAAAAACAAAAATATAAAATCAAAATGCCACCTTTGTATTTTATTTCATTTTTTACTTTCCTTTTCTCTTCTCTTCTCTTCAAACCAAACAAAAAAAAAAAAAAAGGATTTAACCTCGAGAGATTCACTCCCTAGGCCAAACCCCTAGAGAGTGAATCTCTTTTGGTTTGTGCCACACATACCGGCCCCTCAACATGTATAGCGGTCAATCGCGAACTCACGTAGCGGCGGGGAGCTCTTCAAACCAAACAAAGCATGGCTAAATATGGTGATAATTTAATTCAATTTTTGCTAATAACTAAATTAGGGTACGTGGCAAAGTGCTATTGGTTTAACGGTGTCCGTCCATGGGATTCGGCCATCAAGGTTGAGTGGCCTGTTCTACCACCTCCTCTCTTTTCTTTTTTAACTTATTATCGCTCCGTTTGGACTTAAACAAAATAAAATAAAATCTTACAAATCTCTATAAATATGAATTATGAGACAATAAAATTTAAATTATTCACTAATTACACGAATTATAAGACATTTATTTTTATAATTTTATTTTATTTTATACACTTTTATACAACTCCAAACATACCTTATTTTTGTAGTTATCTACAAATTTAGAATATATTATTTATATGATGGATTTGAATAAAGGGAAATGATATTGCTATTCTTAAAAAATCTTCTAGTACTCTATTATAAGAGAGAGAGAGAAAAAAAAAAAAAGAAAGTCATTCACAAGACAGAGTGTAAGAAATTTTTTTTAGAGTGTTAATACAATTTACCTTGAATAAATTATAGGCTCAACAAATTTTTTAAGTTTAACTTATTTATTTATTTATTTATTTTTTTTTTTTGTAAAATGTCCAATTTCAGTTTGACATAATTTTAATATATCATATATTTTAATTTAAATATATTATACATAGCAAATTTTTATTTCTCGTACAGCAGGTTTATTTTTAGTGCTGAAAATGGAGATTTTTTCATGTTATATTTTTTATATATAAAATATAATTTTTTTATTTCAATTATTTTATTGGGCCTATTGAGCAGCCTTTGGTATTTAAAACACATTTTAGAGTTAGTGTTTGGAACTTAAGAGTGCTTGCAATTAAGGCAGTGTTTCGATCCAAAAAAATACCAAAAAAAAAAATTTAATTGTTATCATTTTTTTAATTTTTCCAGTTAAATTTTGCAATGTGTTACTTTTACACTAATTTTTTATTTATTTATATTTTTTTAAACCAAACATCACCTAAGACTAAACATGAGGAAGGTAAAGAGGTATAATAAACTTATAAAATCTCGGTTGGAGACCTGATTGTATCGGATAAGAAAGGCCTGAAGTTACTTCTAAATTTTAGACTCATTTTGTCCATTAATTAGTGATATAATTGTTCAATTTAGAAACATAATTATAAGCTTCATTTTAATTAACAATGAAATTTAAATTTAAAAGTTTAAAGTTCAAAAGCAATTTCAAATCCTCCCATCCGCTCTTATCACCTCAAATTAGCTGTCATAACCTTGGCACAGGATTCATAAAAATCAAAATTAGGTGATAGCTTCAAACTTTACACTGTTGAAAACATTTTACTATTAGAATTAATTTGATTTTATTTGGTAAATAAAAATTTTTGTTTAGAACATATTTTAAATTTAAGAATTGAATTAATTTGGTTTTAAGTAAAATACAAAGTTTGATCATGTGAATAAGAAATAAAAAAATATAATAAATATGACATAAGAGGATAAATTTATCTACTTACTAAGATTGCTTAAAAAAATAATGAATTCTCATCAAATTCTATTATTTTGAATTAGATTTAAAATTCTATATAAATTCCAAAATCTAAGTTACAAAAGGAAATCAACTCTATAAAATTTTATTTTAGTTTCAAATATAAGAATTGATGAGAATTTTTATCAAATGAAATCAAATTTTATCAAATCCACAATTCTAAATGGAGTGTTAATGAAATAAAATGTTCAAGCATTTCTTTCATGGGAGTGTTTGGTTAACCAAAACCTACTAACTTTTACCAAATTTCATACTTTCTTCCAATCAAATTTTACCACATATCACTCTTATATCAAATTTTTATTCAAACTTTTGCCAACCAAACATCCTATATAAATGCAAATTTAAATTCGCAATTTGCTTGCTTGCAACTTACCAGTTTGTGTTTGTACACACACATAAACACTTATTCTCTTAAAAGTCGACTTTTTCAGTAGTTTTTTTAGGACTTTTTTTTATTAAAATTAATTATAATTATTTTATTTTATACATATTATTTGAATTTAAAAAAATAATTGCAAACTGGAAGCTGAGCATATCCTCTCTCTTCTCTCTCTTTTCTTCTCTCTTTTCTCTTTGTTCTCCTAACAGCTGAGCAAAACAAAGAAATGAAGAACAAAAAGAAAGGGAAATAAAGGAAGGAAAGAAAAGGGAGCTGGGTTTTTGGCCCAGTTGTCCAACTAATTACTAATTCGGACCACACCCGGCCCAGAAACAAATGAAATAAATCAATTAAATCTTAAAATAAATATTCTATGGGTCCAAAATAACACATAAATAGTCAAAAATAAATACCGAGTAACACACGAGTTTTAGGACTATTAGATTCATATTTAATGATTAAAACTTGTGTTATATTTTTTGAATTAAAAATAAACAAACTTAGAATCTTATTAACAAGTGCTCTAGAGACACTCATTAAATGCCAATCAATACATGCCACATAATAATATTTCACACTTTAATAAAATCATGCATGGAAAAAATGAGAAAAATTACTATATAACATGTTTTCATTAATTTTTAATGGGTGCCCCTGACACTTGTTAGCAAATGCCATAAATATATTTGGACAGTTCAATTTTAATTCAACAATTCTAAGATTACCATTTTCCTACTCAAATCTATTTAAAGTAGCTTATCATTTGCAAGACAATCATGTAACTTGCAACCAATTTAACCCATTAATTTAAAAACAAAATTCCATCAAATATATATAATTGGGTGATGGGAAATGATATATTTAATTTGAAATTATTAATTTTTTTTTAATTTTCAAAAATTTGGTTGTGTGGCCAATGGTCGTGCAATTGATTATATGGGGTTTAGGTGCAGAAAAGGAAAAGACATTTTCTACTAAGCTATTATTATCACGTCCCTAACTTAATTATCCAAGATGGACGGCATGAGAATACGGAAACACCTCTTCCAAGTTAAAGTCATAATATTATAATTATCATCAGAGCAGCTAAACATAGCCATCATTCCCATATTAAAATAATATTTGAATAGATCACCATCAATTTATCAATAACATCATCCACCTTAACACTATTTCTAAAGACCACATCTAAGGTCTACATAATTAGAACAAACACTATAACCATGTTTATAGCTATCCAGATAATAATATCTTAAATATTAGTATTGAACCCACCCTCTGGGATACACCACCTATAATACTAGTAATTCAACTCTTAATTAAGAAAACTAAACACAAATGTTATCACCCATAGTTAAGACCAGATTCAGGCTACTTTAGTCTAAGCTGCCTATGTATCTCATCTCAAGAATTAGCTTATCGTAATTCTTAAATTTATATCTCTTATTTCATAACTCAACTCATGAATCAATTAGATTAACCACACATCCATCAATCAATGTCATATTCACATTATATTAACATCTCAATATAAAAGAATATAAATGCACTCTCATGCAATGAGATATGATGAAATGTAATATCAATGTATATTCTCTAATCTCCATTTATCCCAAACCTTATCCTAGGACAGGTGACGCTTAGCAAAGTACGTGGGGTCACCAACTGCACCATTTTACGCTTAGGGCGAATGTATATCTCAATATATATATATATATATATATATATATCGAGTGAGGAGCCGTGTTACACCCTATCGGTGTAAGACTCAGAGGAACCATATTACACCCCCTAACCCTTCTACTAAGGAACTATATTACACCCCTAGTCAGGTATCTGCCTAATTCAAGTAGGGTCCGATTGCAATCTGGAAGAAAATCTCATAATCATGTCTTATAATTAACGTCCCAACTCTAAGTGACTAAGCTTTAGTCATATATATCAACTGGGGGATCATCCGGTATTTTCAAAATCTCATTTATCATTTTTCTCAAATCATGGACCCCATCCATATATATAACCCGTGCCTTAGCACGTCACAATTTAAATATGGCACTCTCAGCCAATCGATAGTCACAATATAGACCAGATGATATCACCCCAGCCCATGCACATGATATACTCAATCATGTATATAAATATCATCTCAATATAAAATTACATTCTCATTAGGCTTAATGATGATTTGGAGTTTATTTATTAATTAAAAATCCATAATAATCTAGTTTGGATACAAAAAAGGTAATTAAAAACCAATTTTTATACTTTTCTGAAAATCTGCCACTTTGGTGTCCCGACACCCTAAGTTACGATTTGGTACGGGTCCAGACACCTATGCCAGCCGATTCGGACACCAGAGTCTAATGCCCAATTCTTGGGTTTGTTTCTGATGAAACCCAGCCCTAAATCACCATTTCAAGTTTCAATCTCAACAACTCCTCATATATAAACACATAAATACTTAAATCACGTGTTTCTTCAACACTTAATCAAAGAATACTCAAATATATGCAAGATATTCGCATTTATATGCATACATATACAACCACTTTCATATATACATATATATATGCACAAATCACAAGATATTCAACTAAATCAAGCATATATATACATCAAAATCATTCTAACAACGTCTAGAACACGAATATAAGTCTACCTACCTCGAATCCAAAGAGAAAAGAAGAAAAACAAATAAAACTGGTTGAACTCCTAACCTTCAAAAGCTAATTTCTCTCACCTCAGGCCAAATCACCGAAAATGGACGTCACCGTGACATTCATGGCATCAAATGCTACCCAGATTCACCAACTTTTCGCTTTAGATCACACTTTCTCTCTCTACCCTCTCTCTTCTCTCTCTCTTTTTCTCTCTTTTTTCTCTTCTCTTGCAGCCGAACTAACCTAAAAGAAAAAGGGAAAAAGAAAAAAAAGGAAAGAAAAGAAAAAAAGAACTGGGCCCTTGGCCCCATTATCCAACCAAATATCAATCCGGGCTAAACCCAACCCAGAAAAAAATAAAATGAATCAATTAAATATCAAAATAAATATTTTATTGGCCTAAAATAACATATAAATAGTCAAAATAAATACCGGGTATTACAATCACATGTCACCTAACTCACACATGTGCATTAAATGCATACTAAACAGCCATAATGTACTAAGGAGAAGGGGTGACAAGTGGAATTAACAAAGTAAAATCAAAGTTTCCACTATTTTTCACTTTTCACACCTTTAAATACTAAATGCATATGCACAATTGAGGTATGCTTACTTCTTACCATGTACTCTCTTTCTCTTTTTCTTTAGACTTGTACCGAGGTTGGTTATCGTATTACAATAGACTAATAATTTACAAAGTTGAGGTAGATATTGGTGTGACATAAATGTTACTCTCATGGCTTAGACCCAAGTGGTGGATGCCATGGGCGTGATATATACTCCTAAGGCTTTGGCCTAAGCAATAGATACTTGTAGTGGTTGTTACTATTTGGCTTTGGCCTCAGAAGTTGACACATTTATGTGATGGTGCATAGGATAAGGCATTACAGCCACAGACCCAGCTGACTAAGTACCTGAACCTGGGGTTGTAATATGATTTGTTTTATGTTATGCGTGTTGGTGTTGGTTATGCTATATTATCACATGTTGATGTTGGTTGTGTATATTACTACATAATGATATTGGTTGGGTATATTGCTGCATATTGACACTGAATGGGTAATGATTGCGTTGATAAACATGTTTTTATGCTTTTATTATATTTATGATAAAGAGCATGTTTACAACATATTATATGTTTGACTATGTGGTGGGCATTGTTATTAGTATTCATTCTTCTACCGATTTTATTACAGGTCTAGAAGCGAGTGAGCCGATGAGACCTCCTAGTCATTAAGGCTCTGTTTGGGAACAATTATCATTGGCTAATGGCTAGTAGTTAACTAAAAAAAAAGTTAGCTAATTTTGTGTTTGGGAAGGAAAAAATTGACTTTTTTTTAGGTGGCTAACTTGTTTTTGTTAAATTGACATTTTTATCATTGAAAGTTTAAAAGAAGATTAAAATATAAGAGAGTAAAAAAGTCCAATCACTGTTGAAGTAACCATTAGCCTTGGCTAATGGTTACTATTCCCAAATGGTACCTAAGTTTAGGTTTATTTTAAGTCTTTCTTTTGTTGTATATATTTTTATCTTCGAGTTGAGGGTTGCGTTGTATATTATTCTTTTGATATTTTAGATCTAAGACGGTTGTAGATATTACGTTATAGGGCTATATGTACTCATTTGAGCCCAATCTTGTATATTTTTTTAGTACATTGTTGCCCAACATGTAGCTGAGACCTTGCTATTTTTGAATTAATTTTAGTTTTTACTCCAAATATGGGTGTGTATGACTTTTATTAGAATATATATTGTGTATATGTATGATTGTATATATGTTATCTCACGATCTCCAGTATATGAATTCGAGGCGCAGTAGAAGGAGAAAATAAAATCTTGAATAAATAAGGGGAGAAAGAAAAAATAAGATATGAGGCTCATAACACTTATACTCCCATCTTCATTATGTTTTATAGTAAAGTAACTTGGTGAAGTCATTTTGGATTTAATTCACTACGGGCTCATTTTGTTTATTTTTCTATTTTTTATTTTCTATTTTTTTTTTAATTTTATGTTTTAAGAGTATTTGTCATTTTGAAAACAAGAAAAACATGTACAATACATTTGGTCACTTGTATTTTCAAATTTTGTTTTAAAAATAGAAAATGAGTTTATACATAAAATGAAAAATGACCAGAAGTCATTTTGAACGTTTTTAACTTAAATCAAAGAAAATATCAAAATAAAGAAAATAAAGCATTTTTTATTTTATTGTTTTGAGCATAAAACAAAAAATAGAAAACAGAAAATAGAAAATTAAATCAAATGTCACCTACATAATTACGTTTTGACTTTTTTTTTAATGAAATAATTATACAAATTTATATTTTATATTAATTTCTCTTTTCTTATTATTTGACACACTGTCACATTACACAATAATTTAGATTTGTATCATTTCTTTGTCTTTCAATCATTTACAACCATGCACACGTGATGTGCGCTCTATTGGCTTATATATTTTATAGAAAAAAAATAATACTAAAAATGGTTAGAAGGACATAAAACATGACAAACAAGTACAATAATTTATTAATATTTTGTATTGAATAGGTAATATGTTTTAAAATAAATAATTAAAAATATCTTTAAAAAATATATTTTCTTTTACAAATTCAATTTAAACAAGTCAATTGAAAATTGACCGCCACCATATGATGATAATTTAAAAAAAAAAACAAAGGGTTTGATATTACGTATGACATCACTTCAGTAACAATTAAATTTAAAACTGTCGAATTGTCGAATTGAAATTTAATGGTTTAAATATATTTATATTTTTTTAAACAAATGAATGTATTTAGATCATTAAACGTTGAATAAGTCTAAATTCAAAATTACCCTACCCAAGTCTAGCTTATCATTAGAAAGACAATCATGTAACTTGCAATCATTTTAACTCTTTAATTTAAAAACAAAATTGTGTCAAATATATATAATTAGATGATGGGAAATTATAAATTTAATTTGAAATTATTATTCCTTTTTTTTAATTTTCAAAAGTTTGGCTGTGTGGCCAATGGTCGTGCAATTGATTATGGGGAGGGGGGGTTTAGGTGCGAAAGGAAAAATTGAAAAAAAAAATAAATAAATAAAGAAGAAAGGGGGGTTTATGTCGGTGGAAATTTGGAAAACAGAGTAATTGAGTACACACTCAAAAGAGAGAGGATCTAATCTGTACATATCTCTATTTCTACCCGTGTACATCTCTTCATTCATATCCGAATCAAAACTCTTCACTTTCCGTAGCCCTGATTCGATGAATATACCATGATCTCGATTCAACCCAGTTCTCTCTCAAGCCATTCATCTACTTTCTTTAAATAGCCAACTCTTTTATACATCTGGGTTATTTATATATATATGTATATATGTATGTATCTATATATGGAGGCTCGTTTTATGTGCCTTTTATCGAATCGAGTTCCGGGACGACTCTTGGATTGTTGAGGGTCCGAGACTCCCCCATGTGGGTTTGGTGTGTGGCGTGCTGTTTTTCGCTTCTGCGAGAGCTGATTTGACTGGGGACTTTGTTTGATTGACTGTCCGCGTCGGGTACTAAGCCGTATTGACTCGGTTAAAAGAGCAGCTTTTGGAGTTGCAGGGAAGCTTCTTCGGGATTGAAAACTTCTCTTCACGTTCCGCTCTGAGTTGACTCAGATTTGGGTGGTGGTTGAACGAATGGTATATGCTGCTATATTTGTTCCTTACATTCTTTTTGTTTAGTGGTTGACTCATTTTTGTTTTTCCTAAAGATTTAACTTAATTTCTGTATTTTGAACTTATATATTTGTTCATGTGTGTGTTTGTTTTTGCATTTTGTTTGTAAAATCTAGCATTGGTTTGTCAATTTGAATTTTGGCTGCAGGTTGGTTTGGGTAGCTTAAGAGGAACAATTGAATTGTTTCCTGTGGAGGTTGATTTGTGGGTGCTTTGTGTATTTGGAAGCATTGCAAACATGCAACTTCTTAAAATTTTAAACCATTTCCACGATGTGTTTTCAATTTTGATTGGGGAATGATAAGCCTTATCACAAATTAGAAATTTTTTGTTTTTGCATATTTGATTGGTGTTGACAGAGGAGCTTAGCTGGATTGGTCTGAGGAGCTGCGTTTGCTTGTTCCTGAGATGCTCTGAGTTTTGGTAACTCACTACAAGCCTCATTGGCGTTTCTTCCAAATTCTGGTGTTGATATGGGTTGTGAGTGCTCTAAATTCACTTCGTGTTGTTGGGTTTCGGAACAAAATGGGCCAATTCACGAGGCACCTAAAATTGGTATGTATAGCTGGATGTCTTGTTTTACTCACTGGTATTCCGTTTAAAAATTACTATGTTTGCTCAACAGAGAATGAGGAGAAGAGTGAAGCTGATGAATTGCCCACATTTCGTGAATACACCATTGAACAACTCAGGATGGCTACATCTGGATTTGCCATGGAGAACATAGTTTCTGAACATGGGGAAAAGGCTCCAAATGTTGTTTATAAAGGGAAGCTGGATAATCAAATGCGGATTGCTGTCAAACGCTTTAATAGATCTGCTTGGCCCGATTCCCGGCAGTTCTTGGTAAAAATAGGCTAACCCTGAAGCATCACTCTGATATTGCAGGCCACTCATATAGTTATTGTGTTTATCTTCATTGTGAATGTTTTAGATTCATAAAGCTTTTTGCCCCCTCTGAGTTTTGTTTGCAGTTCATGAATATACCTAGAGATGGTCTCTACCCAAGTGTTGGCATACCTCTTAATTTAGTTGTTTCTCAGACCTATTGATTTTGCAATGTGTTAAAGCATCCAACTCAAAGCCAGTTGCCAAGGAGTGGAGAGATCCATTAAGATCTTATATTGTTTTGGATCTTTGTGGGATATATTCCAGCACACATGTGATCTTCTTTCTCATGTGGAGAGTCAGACTAATTCACTAAGTACGAGAAGTGCACAACCAAGAGATTAAAAAATGAAAGGTGGACGAGTCCTCCCGAGCTTAACACTGATACCATTTATTTAAAAAAAAAAAAATCAAACTTAAAACTAATTAGCAAATAGTGGAGAAGCCTGTTGGGATCCCAACCTGATTTATCGAATTGGGTCATATTCCAACAAATACAGTTTGTAAGCTGTTGAAGGCGGGTCAATTTTGAGCTTGTGTGGGAGTATTTTGCGAACATCATATTCCCCCCCCCCCCAAAAAAAAGAAAAGAGCATTTTGTGAATGTTATGAACAAGTATACTTATGCTGCCACAGATCTTTGCTGCTAATAGCAGTATGCTTTATTGCTTTACAAAATTGTGAGTTTGAATTTTGTTCACTTTGTGTTTGCATTTGACCTGATCTAGGTTAAGGTGCAATCATGTGCTCCCTTCAACAATAAAAGTTTTTCTTTTACATATTACCAGGGTCCGGACTAACCACCATTTATTACTTTAGGAAGAAGCAAGATCTGTGGGTCAACTCAGGAACCATAGACTAGCAAATCTACTTGGTTGTTGTTGTGAAGGTGATGAGAGGTTACTTGTTGCAGAATTTATGCCCAATGAGACACTTGCAAAACACCTATTTCATTGTAAGTCTGTTTGATGTATAACTACTTTGTCTATCTTTGTATGTCTTTTAGAACATTCATTTCTATCTCGGGATTCACAAATTTGACAATCAAATTAAACAGAAAATGCTTCCATTTTGTCAGATAACAGCTGGCAATGCGCCTGTGAGTTCTACTCTTTTAATTACCTATTACAGAGCATAAGACCCTTGTTTCCTGCGCCCAATTAGAGAAATTGAATGGTTTCTTTATTTTATCATCAATATAATGGGCAGACAGGACTGCTGACATTTTTATGATTATGTAATGAAAAAATTGCTTACCCACTTCAAAGCATAATATTTGTGGAAACAAATAGGCAGCTGATTGTAATCGCCTAAGGGTCAATTTGATTAGAGCCATTGTTGCGTATGTTCTTGCTAAATCTTTCTATAACCATATTGTTTATTTGGGTAAATTACATATTTCACCCTTGAACTTTTGATCAAATTTCACTCCAAGCTTGACATTTTAATCGTAACAATTAAGTACCTATGATTTTAATTTAATGTTAACTCTTCATGAGTTTTCATATTGTATCTCCCATTAAATGGGTCAATCCAACTCCTTAATAGATGATGGTCATATGGCCATTTAAGGGAAGATTTGCTCTCATAGTGCAATCTATGGTCAAGGATTGAACAAGATCCATTTTGCATCATATCTAATAGTTTCCTTGGTTTGGGCCGACGAAACAATAACACTCAGTCATTGTCAAATTGACGTCAATAGGAAAAAATGGAGCACCTAACAACGAATTTTCACTGACCAATAACTACGAAATCGCCTTTTCATTCTGGGGTTCCACTAAAAAAAAAAAAAATTGCAACTAATTAAAATCTTAGGTCCTTAATTGTAATAATTAAAAGGTCAAACCTTCAAGCAAAATTTAGTCAAAAACCCGAGGGTGTGAATTATAATTTACCTTATTTATTTCTTTAATCCCTTTCACGTGTCAATTTTATGTCTATTTTTCACATTAAATGAAATATAGTGGGTACAATTCTGGTCGTGTGCCATTATATTTCCTTCTAAACCTTTTGTTTTTACTTTCAATATGGGGTTTTAAGGAAAATCTAGTTGCTCTTTTTCTTCTTTTTTTTTTCTTCCCTAGATTTTCCTCTTTTATAACTCTAGTTCTAGTTCAGAAGTTTTGAGCAATCTCTTTCTTCTCTAACATGCGTACACTCAACTAAGTTTGCCTCTCTTTGATTATAATTTGTTTCATTATCTTTATAAAAGTAATAATTATTTGATTTCATTGTATGCAGTTAGATCCTCTTTTATGATGCCCCATTCCAACTAGAATATTGAATTGTATTACGTGTTGATTCAGGGGATACACAACCTATGAACTGGGCAATGCGTTTAAGGGTAGCTTTATATCTTGCACAGGCTTTAGAATACTGTACGAGCAAGGGGCGTTCTCTTTATCATGATCTTAATGCTTACAGAGTAGTTTTTGATGATGTAAGTATGCTGCTACGTTCTTGCATGCTGCTATTTTCTACTTCTTCCAACCTCTTTTATTAGTGGTCATAACGAATTTTATTTACTTGTTATATCACAGGATGGTAATCCTAGACTGTCATGCTTTGGCTTAATGAAGAACAGTAGAGATGGAAAAAGTTACAGCACGAACCTTGCATTCACCCCTCCTGAGTATCTGAGGACTGGTATTAACTGTCTCCAACAAGCAATATGTTTGTGCATTAATAATTTTATCTTTTGTAATTATTTTTTGTCTTTCTAAATAATGTTGGGTATTTGCATGCCCATGGCTATTGAATCCTTGATTGGCAACTCTTAAGGATTTTGCATTTGTTCGTTTGATTCTTTGTTATGGGTTTTGTGTACCGTAATGTTATTTTCCCCCATCAACTATTTTTATAGCTAAGACTAGTGAATTTTTAACCATAATTTCTTAATAATCATGTGTAGCAATTATCTTTTTCAACCTTCCAAAAAAAGGAACTAGTAACACGCATAACTAAGTTCATTCTAAGGTTGTATCCGTCAGTAGCCAAGACCATTTAAAAAACCCAATGCCACATTCTTTTTGGCTTGATACATGATGAGAGAACAAACTGTCCAGTACCAATGGTGTTCTTTCCTTTGTTGGAATTGCTTCTGCTGCATTTGTCATCAATACTTGGCGTATGCTGATTATCAAATTATTTGAGATTACCTTAGAACAATTTTCCATCTGACTTTTGAGGTCAAATGTAATATTCATTGGTTGGCTGATATCACACAAGCTTTGAACTGAATCACACCGTAGTTGTTACACAAGATTAATTTTTAGTAATTATCAGGTTAGTTACTTAAAGTAAACGAAGGAATACATGTTACAGTGTGCCATACCATGGTACATAGCAGTAATTATGTCATTTGTTTTTGGGTAAGTGGTAGCAATTATGTTATTGCAAAGGTTATGAATTGCTTAACAGTCAATAGTTATGGAAACACATGTACAATATGAGGTTTTCCAGTTATAGTGCCAGGTACTTATGCTAATTTTTCTTACTTTTTTTGCATTGCTTTATCCGGTATCATACCTTAAATTTATTTTGTAAGTTTTTAATTCAAGGGATTGACCGTAGTTCCCAGTTCAATATTCTCAGAAAGTTCAAGAGTAACATAGAGAGGAATAGGGAAAATTGTCAAGTCAATACCAATTTTGTTATATTTTACATTCCTGCTATTAAGATAATTAATTGAGAATAACAGAATTTACGTGATGGTCATTCTCTCTCTCTGTGTTCGGTTCAAATGCCCAGACTCAGCCTTAATTCTCCACATGGAAAACCATCCCTGTGCGTGTGTCTGTGTCTGTTTTTTTCCCATTTCCATCCTTGATGTTGATGTGATAATGCCACATCATCTCTACTGGAGAACATTGACATCAGAATGTGAACTTAAGCATTTTTCTCTGTGTTTTCTTTTTCCTTTGCCCCCCCTCTCTCTCTCTCTCTCTCTCTCTCTCTCTCTCTTTATATATATGTTTGTCCACGTGTCCATTAAGGCATTGATGGTTTTGACAGAGATTATTCACAAAAAAAAAAAAAGATCATGATGTGGACATAAAGGCTTGATCTAATCAACTACGGAGCCTATTGTCTTTATATGGGAATTTTTTGTGATTCTTTCTCATGCAGATTAAGTGCTGAAGTTTTAAGTGATTTAGTTGTTGCATATTGTAGGAAGAGTAACTCCAGAAAGTGTGATTTATAGCTTTGGCACCCTTTTGCTCGACCTTCTAAGTGGAAAGCACATTCCTCCAAGCCATGTAAGTCTTTATCTTGCTAAATTTATGTTTATGCCATGAATTTATTGCACCATTTATTTATTTATTTTTTTAATGTACATAGTTTATAGATCTATGAATGAGCTGAAGTTTTATGAATGATTTTCAAATGTGCATGTTAGCTTTTTGCTAAATTGTCGAGGAAGTTGTGCCACATCCTTGAGATTAAATAAAGCTTTTTACACAATTTATGGCTGTGGCCATTGTTCAGCCTACTGTCACCTATAAAGGCGAAAGGTAAATAATAAGTAAGTTGGAAGAAGAAAACAAGAAAGTGAAGTAATGGTAAAAATTGCCAGGTCATCTCAAACAACTTCAAATTTGTTCTTGTCATATCAATAAGTTTTGCCTTCATGTTAAAAATCCCCAAAATTAAAAGTAACATATTCTTCTTTGTAACTTGAAAAGGTTTTTTTGCAGCCGACTGTAACTAGTTTGGGATTAAGGTTTTGTCAATTTGAATATTCATTTTATAACCTAGGTTTATCAAGTTAGACTTGTTATTACCATCAGGTTATCTCCTGGGAAATATTGTTTTATCTTTTCATATGGTCAAGATATATACAACGAAAAGCTACAAGATGCTCACACCTTTGTGGTTAAACCAAATTTGAGAATTAGTTGTAAATGTGCTCATCCTAACTATTATCTCCAATAGTTCATAGCCTTTTTAACCTCGAAGAAAATATCAAAGTGAAAGAACAAATGGAATTTATGCTGAGAAGCCTGCGTAATGTGGTATTTATGATAATTGCTTCTTAAATGTGCCTGCTTTAGTTGCCATTATGATTTTGATTACATAATTCTAATTTGTAAATTCATTAAAATTAAAAACAACGAATTAGGGCACTATGAAAATTAAGGATCAATAAGTGCCAAAAGTGGTCATTTTTCATATCTTGGATCAATTATAGTTATTCATAGATATTGAAGATGATGTTATGCTTAGGACTCGAGCTGGGGAGTTGAAATGGAGAACTACACTGGGTGCTTTGTGATGAGAGAATACTTACTAAGCTGAAAAGAAAATTTTGTCTATCGATTATAAGACCAATTATGTTTTATGGTACAAAAAGTTGGTTCATTAAGAAGTGACACTATCATAAGATAACTGTAATGGAATTGAGGATGCTAAAATGGATGCGTGATAATATAAGAAAAGATAGAATAAGAAATGAATATATATTTTTATTGAGGTTGATTGTCACTTCATTCGTGATTTACTAATGCGACGACAATTAATTACTCCTTTTGTTCGGTCGTCATCCCAACTGGCCGATCTTCTCACTAAGCCACTATCTCGCCCTGCCTTCCTCAATTTGTCTTCCAAGCTGGGGATTTTTGATATGTATGCTCCAGCTTGAGGGGGCGTATTAGAAGATATTAATATTATTAGTATTATAATTAGTATTATTGAGTTTTCCTTTCTTAGGTTGACAGCCTTAATTAGCTGTCCTTCCGTTTCCTATTCTGAGTTGTATTGTTTCCTATTTTAATTGTAACATTCGATTATAAATAAGAATGCTTGGAGAGGGGAAAAGTCATTCACTCTTCAATTCTTTATTCTGGTATTCTAACATGGTATCAGAGCCAAAATAATCAAAGAGAGAAAGATATACAGAGATACAGAGAGAGAACGAGAGAAAGAGAGAGGCAGTCGTAATACTGTTTCTCACCGGCGACATCTCCGGCGACCAGAGCCACCGGCCGACGGTTCCCAGAGGATCGCCCTCCACCGGCGATCAAAACCCTAGAAGGGTGTTGCCAGACGCCGCCGCCGTGGCGGCCTGACTGCTCGCGTCAGCCCCCCACGCGCCAAGGCATCTCCGGCGCGTGTAGGCGCGTGACCCACTGGCCGACCACCGGCTTCTTCGACGGCGGTCGCATGGCCTGAGCGGACGTCCGTCGGTGGTTGCCCTTGTCATCGGATGATCGTATGTGTTCAGATGTTCCTGTTCCAGTTTTGTCTGTGCTAGTTTTGTCTGTGCTACTGTTTGTTGCTGCTGCTGTTCGATCTGATGCTGCTTCTGTGTTGCTCGTTCTGCTAATGCTGTGCTGCTGAGTTCGTTTGATTTGGATTGTTGTCTTGCTGGTTTCGTCTAATTGATCTCGTCTGTTACCGTGCCTTTACCAGTTCCGCTGCCATTGGTGGTGGTTGTTGCTGTTCCATCCAATTGGTATTTTTTTTTTTTTTGTTTGTTAAGGCCTTTGTCCTGTTATGGCGAAATCAGAAGATCAACCCTTCAATCCAACTGTCTTTCTCAAAGCTGATGATGTTCCTCGCTCTATTACACCCAAGAAATTGAATGGGGACAATTACTTGGGTTGGGCACATGCAGTTAAAACTTTTCTCCGGGGCAAGAACAAACTCAAATATATTACCGATGAAGCACCTCCTTCAACGGACCCTACGTATTCTGTATGGATGAGTGAAGATGCAATTGTTATGGGCCTTCTCTGGCATAGTTTAGAGGACTCTGTTGCCACCACCGTTGAATTTTGTGATTCTTCTAAACGGATATGGGAGTGTCTCGCTGAGTCCTATTATCAGAAAAGCAATGTTTCTAGAGTGTATGAGTTATACGAGCAGATGTTTTCAGCCAAACAAGGTGACAAATCTCTTTCTGAATATTATAGTCACTTAAAAAGTTTGTGGGAACAATTGTTGCAATGTCGTCCCTTTAGTACAGACTTGATACAGCAGAAGAAATATTGGGAAGAATTTATGATAGCCAACTTTCTATCTGGCTTAAATCCTTCCCTCCGAGGATTCAAGGATCAAATTTTAGCAAGCGAGACATTGCCCACTGCAGCTAGTGCTTACTCCCGTATCCAGCGCTCTTCCTTGGGTAATCGATCCTCCACCCCTGATAATACAACCTTACCTGCAGATTCTTCTGCTCTAGTTAGCCAGCATAATCGTGGGGGGCCGTCTTGTGGTTCCCGTGGTGGACGAAACACTCGTGGTGGTTCTAGAGGTGGAGGACGATCTTCTGGAAACAAGGGAGACCGCAAGTGTGATCATTGTGGTGGAACAAATCACACCGAACCCTATTGTTGGAAGAAGTATGGTAAACCAGAACAGGCACATCATGTCAAAGATAATGGTCCTACACAGTCTTCAGCGACTCCAATCAGTACTCCCACATCTGATTCTCAGGAGACATACACTCTGAGTTCATCTCAGCTCCAAGAGCTCATTCAGTCGCTACGGGTTTCTACTCCTTCTACCTCTACTGCTACTTTGGCAAACTCAGGTAACCCTGCTCTTGTGGCTTCTAGCTCTCCCTCTTGGATCATTGATTCAGGAGCCAGTTCACATATGTCTGGTAATTCTTCCTTATTCTCTAATCTTCGTTCTCTTAATCATAATATAGTGTTAGCCGATGGGTCATCTCGTCCTGTGTCTGGTAGAGGGACTCTTCGTCTTTCTTCTTCTCTTCATTTAGACTCTAGTCTTTATGTTCCTCAGTTTTCTTTTAATTTACTCTCTGTCAGTCAATTAACTCGATTATTAAATTGTTCAATAACTTTTTTTGCAAATTCTTGTGTCTTTCAGGATCTCAAGACGAAGAAGACGATTGGTTCGGGGCATGAGAAGGATGGTCTTTACTATCTCGATTGTCCTTCCCTTCCAGCACATTCGCCTTCTATTGCTCTCCGCACTTCTCTCTCTCCTCTTCAGTGGCATCGACGTCTCGGTCACCCGTCCTTGGCAAGATTGAAACTTATTGTGCCAAATTTGAGTCATGTGTCTAGTCTAGATTGTGAGGCTTGTCAGTTTGGCAAGCATCACCGTAGTACCTTTTCTAGTCGTAGTAATAGTCGTGAGTCAGAGTCTTTTCTTGTCATTCATACTGATGTTTGGGGATCTTCCCGAGTTAAAAGTATCAATGGATTCCTTTATTTTGTTCTATTTATTGATGATTCTTCTCGTATGACTTGGATTTTTTTAATGAAACAAAGAACTGATTTACCCATCATTTCTCATTTTTACAATGAAATTTTCACCCAGTTTGATAAGAGAATCAAAATACTTCGATCTGATAATGCATTAGAATATGTTCAATCTGCTGTTGATCAATTTTGTCTTGAAAAGGGCATTATCCATCAAACAACCTGTCCTCGTACTTCTCAGCAGAATGGTGTTGCTGAGCGTAAACACCGTCATGTTTTAGATGTTGCTCGCACCTTATTATTTCAAATGAATGTTCCTAAACCTTTTTGGGCCGATGCTGTTCTTACAGCTTGTTATCTTATTAACAGAGTCCCTACACCTGTCTTGTCCAATCAATCTCCCTTTTCTGTTCTCTATCCTGACCGGTCACCTTTTTCTCTTCCTCCTCGTGTTTTTGGATGTGTTGCCTTTGTTCATAACCTTGATCCTGGCCTTGATAGATTATCCCCTCGTTCTCGCAAGTGCATCTTTTTGGGGTACTCCCGTACACAAAAAGGCTATCGATGTTATCATCCTGCTTCTCGTCGTTATTTTGTCAGTGCTGATGTCACTTTTTTTGAATCCACAGCTTTCTTCTCTTCTGATGGCAATGCTCTGTCCTCTGACCTTATTTCCCGTGAGGGGGCGTCGTCTCCTACTCTTCCAGCTCCCATTTCTTCCGTATATATTCCTTTGCCTACACAATCGCCCCTTGATTCCACCATTACACACCCATACCCGCTTCTCCTGTGGCTCCTGGTCTTCCCCTTATTCCTCCTCTTCCACAGGTGTATCAGCGCGATCGTGATAGGAAGGTGATCTTCTCTTCTCCAACTGATTCTGATTCTTCGTCCGCAGATCCTGCTCCCTCATCTGATCTGCCTATTGCATTACGGAAAGGTACACGCACTTGCACCCAACATCCACTTGCTAACCATGTGTCCTATCATCGTATTTCATCGTCTCTTTTCTCGTTTGTTTGTGCCTTGTCTTCTGTGTCTGTTCCATCCTCTTATATGCAGGCCTTATCCATTCCGGGATGGAAACATGCTATGGATGAAGAGATGAATGCTCTCCATCTGAATCAGACGTGGGAACTCACTACTCTGCCTCCTGGCAAGCAGACGGTTGGTTGTCGCTGGGTTTACACTGTTAAGTATCTTCCTGATGGGACTGTTGAACGCCTCAAGGCTCGTTTGGTGGCCAAAGGCTACACCCAAACTTATGGTGTGGACTACACTGAGACCTTTTCTCCTGTTGCTCGCCTGAATTCTGTTCGTATCCTCCTTGCAGTCGCAGTTAGTCGTCATTGGCCTTTGCATCAGCTTGATATTAAAAATGCATTTCTTCATGGTAACCTTCAAGAAGAGGTCTATATGGATCAACCACCTGGTTATTCTACTCCAGGCAATAATCATTTGGTCTGTCGATTGCGGCGTGCTCTTTATGGATTGAAACAATCTCCTCGCGCATGGTTTGATCGTTTCAGCTCTGCTCTTATTGAAGTTGGTTTCTCACGCTCTTCTGCTGATCATCCTGTCTTTTGTCGTCATACTTCTTCTGGCACTATTATTGTCATTGTGTATGTTGACGATATTATTCTCTCGGGTGATGATGCTTCTGGTATTGTGGCTTTAAAACAACATCTTGCTCGTCAGTTTCACACGAAGGATCTCGGAGGCCTTTGGTATTTTTTGGGCCTTGAAATTGCTCGTTCTGCTCAGGGACTCTTAATTTGTCAACGTAAGTATGTTCTGGATTTACTCTCTGAGACTGGTCTATTAGGTGCTCGCCCTGCAGACACGCCTATGGATTCCTCTACTAAATTGGATACTTCTTCTGGTACTACTTTTTCGGATGTCAGTCGTTATAGACGTCTGGTGGGCAAATTGATTTACCTAACGGTCACTCGTCCTGATATCACTTATGCTGTTGGGGTTGTTAGCCAATTTATGCATGCTCCTCGTACTCCTCACTTTGAAGCTGTTTTTCGAATCCTGCGCTATTTGAAACAGTCTCCTGGTCGTGGTCTTCTTTATCGCCCATCTTCCTCACTCACTGTCACTGGCTATAGTGATGCCGATTGGGCTGGGAGCCGTACTGATCGTCGTTCGACTTCTGGGTATTGCACCTTTGTTGGGGATAATTTGGTTACTTGGCGCAGTAAGAAGCAGCATGTTGTTGCTCGTTCGAGTGCCGAAGCTGAGTATCGTGCTATGGCTCATACTGCAGCTAAGATGCTTTGGGTTCGCTCTCTACTATGTGACTTTGGGGTTGCTGTTCCTTTGCCTATGCCTATGCACTGTGATAATCAGGCTGCTATCTTTATTGCCAACAATCCTGTCTGTCATGAACGCACCAAGCATATTGAGGTTGATTGTCACTTCATTCGTGATTTACTAATGCGACGACAATTAAGTACTCATTTTGTTCGGTCGTCGTCCCAACTGGCCGATCTTCTCACTAAGCCACTATCTCGCCCTGCCTTCCTCAATTTGTCTTCCAAGCTGGGGATTTTTGATATGTATGCTCCAGCTTGAGGGGGCGTATTAGAAGATATTAATATTATTAGTATTATAATTAGTATTATTGAGTTTTCCTTTCTTAGGTTGACAGCCTTAATTAGCTGTCCTTCCGTTTCCTATTCTGAGTTGTATTGTTTCCTATTTTAATTGTAACCTTCGATTATAAATAAGAGTGCTTGGAGAGGGGAAAAGTCATTCACTCTTCAATTCTTTATTCTGGTATTCTAACAATTTTTTTTTTGGGGGGGGGGGGGGAGTTGTGGTGACATCTAAGAAGAGAAGTTGATAAAAGATTGTTTAATATTATTTGGTTATGTCCAACGTAAACTAGTGCAAAAGAGTTAGTTGATCCAAGTACAAGGGGTAAAGGGGAGAAAAGGTAGACTTAAAAATTATGTGAGTTGAAATTGTGAGGAAAGACTTAATTTTGTATAAATTTCCACAAAAACATAACACATGACAGAAATGAATGAAGGGAGGGATTCATGAACTCGACCCCAACTAGTTTGGTACTGTTTGGTCATGTTCAATGTAGATCTAGAATGCACCAATACAAAAGAGTTAGTTGATCCAAATAGAAGGGGGTAAAGGGGACAAAAGGTAGACCTAAAATTACATAAGTTGAAATTGTGAGGAAAGACCTAATCTTATATAAACTTCACGAAAATATAACCAATGACCAAAGTGAATGAAGGAAGAGAATTCATATACTCGACCCCAACTAGTTTGGGATTAAGATTTTGTTAAGTTGAGTTGAATTCTAATTAGTTGTTTATACCTGACATTAGCTTTACATATTTCCTTGCAAGGTTTATGGTATTCAATTTGGGATTTTTTTTTCAGTACTTCATTTCATACCCTTTGCAACTAATATTCACTTGAATAATTTTTATCAGGCCCTTGACCTTATACGGGACAAAAATCTCCAGATGCTAACGGATTCTTGCTTGGAAGGTCAATTTTCTAATGATGAAGGGACGGAGTTGGTTCGTTTGGCTTCAAGATGCTTGCAATATGAGCCAAGAGAGCGGCCAAATCCAAAGTCATTAGTTGTTGCTTTGATTCCTCTTCAAAAGGAAACTGAGGTTGGTTGTTTTCTGTAGTTCTAGAGCATAAATGAATTCCAAGACGTTAATTTTATTATTACTTTTTGTTTTTTCACTTTCTGAAGTGTTGTAAAATATTTTAAGAACAGTTTATAGAATTTTTTTTTTCTAGGCTGTCCCTTCATAATCTATTCTTGCTTCTTCAGTTGCCATAATGATGTCAAGTAACATGGTATGACACTGTGGGGAACAAAAAGCGAGTTGCTATAATGACATTAACATGCATAATTCTGTAGGGAACAAAAGCGGAATGCATGTGTCTACAGCTGTATTCTTATTGGAGTTTTTTTTTTTTTTTTTTTTTTTTTTTTTTTTTTTCTTTTATCTTCTTCGTTTTTTTTTTTTTTTTGTCCTTTTTTTAACTTCCTGATGGTAACAGGATATTGTCCAAGCTATCGGACATAATGTCACTCATGCTATAGCCTAAATGCTTTGTAATTGGTATGGATCATCTATTTTGCCAAGAGGATCGCACAAGTGAAGAGAATAGTGAAGGAAAATGGGAGGATAAAAAAATCAAGGAAAAAAATCAAATTTCTTTCGCTTTTCCAATTGCGTTAGAAAATTGGAAAGATAATTAATAGACGTTTGTCAAAAATTAATTTTGACTTTGTTAATTATAACAGAATCTCTATTACTGAAGCAGACTAAACAATCCATTAACGATTTGGTGATTGGAATGTCTCTGGTGATATTCCAGTTGTTATATTTGGTTAAGGACTAATTATGCAACCTATGGAAGTTCTTTTTGCAACTCATAGAGTAACATAAGGATAATTGCACCTGATGTGTGCCTGTGAAGTGTGAATTTACATACGTGTTGAGTTCTGAGGACAAAGCCAAAGTGCGCTTCATATAGTATGTTGCGCTAATAAATCTAATAGGTTACTCCCTAAATTGGCTTTTTAGTGTCCATGATGCTGATAGCATTCTTTTTTCCTATTTTTCAGGTTCCTTCTCATGTGTTAATGGGCATACCGCATGGTGCTGCAGGCTTGCCCCTATCCTCATTTGGTGAAGCTTGCGTAAGAAAGGATTTGACTGCCATACATGAGATCTTAGAAAAGATTGGGTATAAAGATGATGAGGGAGCAGCAACTGAGGTTTGTTTGTGATGTGTTTATGGGGGTGTTTGGAAGTTCAAAAAAACTCACGTTTTGGTAGTTTTTTGGGTGTTTTTTTTTTGCACTTTTTTGTGTGTTTGGTTGAACCAAGTGGAATTTTTAGTATTTTTTAGTAACTTTTGGGTGTTTAGTAAAATTTTTACTGTAGCAAAGCAAAAAAGTGGTAATTTTTGGGTGTTTGGTATGCTTTTTTACTGTAGCAAATCAAAAAAGTTGTAATTATGGAGTGTACTTTTTACTGTAGCAAATCAAAAAAGTGAAAAATTTTGTGGTTTTGCCAAACACACCAAAAGTAACTTTTGGTATTTTTTTGCTAATTTTTGAGTTGCCAAACGGGCTCTATAAATTTGGAATGCTGATTTTACAATACGTAACAAATTGGTGCAATTTCATCTTGTTAGTGCAACTAATTTGAGAGCTGGTCCTTAACTGAGACTCCAATGTTATAGGCAAGGTGAAGTGGCTAGAGGCATGGCTACTTTTTTATTCGTGAATGTGAAATTCTTGATTGCTAATTCGTCATATACATGTGTACACACATGTTGAGAGTTAAAAAAATAATATAAATAATAAAGTTGTCTCTCTTCCTAACATCTTGAGCTTTTAGGCTAACACCAACAACACATATATACAGACATATAAATTATGTGCTTGTCTGCATTTATTCACTTGCTCAATACATATATACAGACATAAATTATGTGTGCTTGTCTGCATTTATTCACTTGCTCAACACTTTATTCATGCCCGTGTTATATAGCCATCATCCGTCCTTAAAGATTCCTGCATGTAACTGTTTTTACTTGCTTACAGCTTTCATTCCAAATGTGGACGAACCAGATGCAGGAGACATTGAACTCAAAGAAAAAAGGGGATGTTGCTTTCCGGCACAAAGACTTGAGAGCCGCAATTGAATGCTACACACAGGTTAAGATGTTTACAATCAATGTACAATTTTCTTTGAATTAATTAACACTTAAACTTCTAATTTGTTTTCTGCAGTTGAGTACTTCATTTCTTGTGGACGTAGGGTTGCATATTTATCGCATTCCCCATTTCTTGGGCAGGGTCAAATGTAGGATTTTGTTTTGTCTCCGTTTCATTAGTTATCCTTACCCATAAGACGCTCTTCTAATTTTTTTGTTGTTCTTCATCTCTATTCATTGGATGAGAGGGAATAAGAAAGAGAAAAAAAAAGGGGGGGGGGTGTTTGCTGGTAATTGTTGCTGCAATGGATGATTTATGTTTGAAAAAGGGTATTGTTGAGTTAGGACTTCTTGACATTTAAAAGAGAGAATACGAACCTTGGAAAACAAAGAATAGAATCAACTACTACTTATGCTGGTATGTCGCAAGGGTTCCCCAAAACATCCTCTCAAAACTTTTTGCCTCTTTTTCTCTTCCGCGTGAAAGTATGTTCTCAGTGTTGAGCTAATTGTTAGTTTTGCCTGCAGTTTATTGAGGTTGGAACCATGGTCTCCCCAACAGTTTATGCTCGCCGTAGCTTGTCATATCTCATGAGTGATATGCCTCAGGAAGCCCTTAACGATGCAGTGCAAGCGCAAGTAATATCCCCTGTTTGGCATATTGCATCATATTTGCAATCTGTCAGTCTTTTTGCTCTGGAAAAGGAGAACGAAGCACAAATTGCACTCAAAGAGGGCTCAATACTTGAAGAAAAGAGGAACACGACTCCTTGACAAAAGAAGAGGTGTTCTTCCAACATACCCTTTTTTCTTCTCACTGCATTGCTTCTTTTTTGAATATGGCCATCGCATGTCAAACACAAGCTCCTCCACCTCAAAAGAAACACAAAATTTTAATGGACACAAGTAGTTGTGTCGGTTTAATGAAAACAAAACCTCTGGGTGCATGACTATGGTTGGGTTTTGTTGTTGTGTTTGAATCATTCTTTTTGCAGCATTGTTGGGCAGGTTGGTTTGGTTGGCTTATTGGGGCAAGAAGATGAATGAATCCCTTGTTAGTGTTTTAAGACAATTCTGCCCCCAGCTGGCTATTAGCTGAGCTTTTTCCAATATTGCAAAATTTGGGAATAATTCAGATACCATTGGATCAGAGATTTTGTTCATAGATGACTCAAAAACTGTCGGAAGTTACTTGCATGCATAGGGGGGGGGGGTGTTGAAGTGATCGTTGCCATGCACTGTAATTTATGTACAGTACTATGTGGCCTTTCTGCTGCTGATGATGTGAAATTGATGCTCTTGTATGTTACTGTTTTCCTGTTTTTGCTTCCAATTCATTTAACGTGCTTATATATAATCTATATGTATAGAGAGAGAGGGGGAGAGAGAGAGAGATAAAAAGGAAAATGGAAATTCAGTTAATACAAGGGATTTTTTTTTTTAAAACACCATTCATACATTTTTAGAAGAATGAGAATTCCGTCTTTCAATTTCATTTTGAAGAATGAAGGATTGAGAATCCCAGGCACGTGAGGCACACGGGGATGGGGGCAATTTGGTCCCAAAGTAACTGAAAAACTAGTCAAAAAGAACACCTCGTGTCATTTGCGCTTTTATTATAACTATATATATATTTGCTATATATGTTTGTGATATATATCATTATATGTTTTAAAATACAAAAATCAGCATTGGATTATGGACTTTATTATTTTTGGGTAAACTAAATCTGAGATTTGTTTGGAAATGGAATCTTTCGGTTCACTATTTTGGATTTTATAAATACAGCAGAACCATTCTATGGTATTACTCTATGTAATTGTAACATTCACTTAATCATAAAAAAAAAAAAAAAAAATCCATCTTTTATACTTGTGCTAATTATATATAGGAATAACATTCATATTGTATTAAGTTATAATTTTTTTAGGTTATGTTTTAAAGGAATTTGTTTTCATATAATTGCCTTCATATGGTAATAATTGTCAATAAAATGAAAAAATGTAATGTCATAATAAATATTTAAGATGAAATAAACATTTATTTAAAATTTATTTATAGGATTTAAATACTTAAAGAGAAACATTAGAGAGAAGTGCAAAATTATAGGTTTTCAAAGCAACTGCGCTTAGTTGTTTTTTTTTTTTTTTTTTCAATGTCTATATCTTGAAAATTGATATTTTAAAAATCTACAAATTGTTTTACATATGTATGAATGAAGTACAATGTTACCCATGTAACTTTTATTAAGTCAAAAATAATTTTTTATAACCACAATTTTATTAAATTATAACTTCCTAATTGCAGTAAAATAAGTTTCGTCACATCGTCATTACTATAAACATCTTTTATTTTATTAATAATAGATAAAATCTTGCAATAAGTAGATTTTGACTAATGAATACTAAGGGGTCGTTTGATGGCTCCAATTTTTTTTAAAAAATTTTAAAAATTTTCAAATTCTCCAAGTTAAATTTCGTCGTGTATCACTTTTACATCACATCAACACTAATTTTTAGTCTTTTTTGGGCACTCCAAACACTCCCTAAAGATGTGAACTTTTATTCTACTAAATTAGATTTGGACATGCTACTTTAAATTCGAGTTGAACATAATTTGAGTCAAGCTTAAGGTATAGTTTGGTAATATGAAAAAAATTAATTATTTATTTATTTTAGAATTATTTTTAACTGAAATGTATTTATTTTTTTAAAACTTTTAAACATATTATTCATATTTATTAAAAGTAATTATAAAAAAAATGATTTTAAAGATGGCGTCTGCACGACTTGTGCAAATGACTATCCAAACTATAATGGTAAGAAACTCTAAGAATATTCAATTCTACCTCTGTTTTTCATTTTCAATCCAATTTTCAACTACTGATTCATCGTAATTCCAAATGTTCTAGTTTAAGAGCTTCAAAATCATGATTTAATGTAATTCAAATCCATCTACATCCCAATTCAAGAAATTATCACCATGCATAATCTAAATTTAAAGATTTAACACATGTGATCCATTTATAACAATCTCTATATGAAACACAACCCATTAAATTAAACAAATCAATTGAAATTATGTTGGTCCTAGAATTCCCTACCGCTATGCCAAGTAATTTAACAAGGAATGAAGATATAAGACGATGAATAAATAATCTTCTGAGATTAGTTCGAATGGTTCGTGGATATATTTTTTTATAGAGACCACACGAGTTCGATTCCTGACTTAAACGGAGATGTACGTGAGAGACATAGTACATCTCTCTGATTTACTCATTGGCTACACAGTTCGTAGAAAGTTACAATAAATTAATAAGGGTTCCAGATTATTAAAAAAAATAAAATAAAAATGATGAATGAACAACTTCCTTTCTTTCTTTCTCCTCTTCTACCTTCTTTCTTTTCTACTCTTTCCTTTCTCCGTCTTCTTCCTTTCTTCTGTATTTCCTTACACGCACACACAACACCCTCTGGTTCTTGCTTCTCAGTCTCCTAACTCCACCTCTCAAAATTATCTAAAAATGAACTCAGCCCCTATTTCTCTTCTCAAGCTCCCAACTCACGGATACATGAAACATATATACATATTGGATATGAAGTGGCCACCAAGGTTTACACCGAGAAGGCTCTCAATATAGTTGATCATGCAGGTGGAGCCTTCACCCATGCAAAAGATTATATATTTGTATATCTAAACTCAGTTGATGGAAATGTGTGAAAAAAAATCTAAAAAAACTAAACTGTTGTCCGAACAGGTGTCCAAAAGGTCCATCGTCCAAATGCATGCGCAAATAGGATTCTTGACTTGGAAAATTTTTGAGTGATTAAAATGTTTAATTTAGGCCAAATGACAATCCATCCTCGCGAATAAAAATAAATAAATTCAAAAAATAATAAAGTATTCCAAATAAATGTGAGTCACTACATGCACAGAATAAATATTTATGCTTGCTTCGGAAGTCATTAGCTAGTTTTTTTTTGGCTTCTTTTGATTTTATATGATTTTTTTTATCAAAATTTAATTTTCTTTTTATTTAAGCTTGTTTCGGAAGTCATTAGCTAGAATTTTCTTTCTTTCTTTCTTTCTTTCTTTTTTCCCGCTTCCTTTGATTTTATATGATTTTTTTAATCAAAATTTAATTTTTTTTATATTTAAGCCTTTTTCGAAAGTCATTAGCTAGAATAATTTTTTTTGGGGGGTTTGGGCTTCTTTTAATTTTATATGATTTTTTTAATCAAAATTTAATCTTCTTTTTTTATAAAGGGTAAAGATTTTTTTTTTTGGATATCCAGGGTGTTTTGGCCAACTTATGCACATCTCGACTAATCCCTGGGACCCTGAAGTTAATAATCAGGTAAATCTACGGTGACCTTAAGAAGACTTAAACTAGTGACTATTGGAAAACAAATCTAAGATCTTACCAGTTAAACTAACCCTCATGATTGATAAAGAGTAAAGATAAGTGGTTGAAATTCAAGAAGAATTAATTATTTTTACCTTTAATACAAGGGTATAAATATAATTAATCTTTTTATTAATATGTTTTTGTTCATCAAATATTTGACTCAAACCTATAGTTAAGGTGAAAATCGCTTACACTTCCTTAAAATTATAAAAACTTACTTTTATATCCGTTATACTTGACTAAAGTGAAGTTACGAACAGTACTAAATTTTCAAGTAAAAAAATAAAGATCAAAATAAGATCTAAAAAGTTTTACAATTAATACTATCAATTATATTCACTAAATAAAAATAATTTAATATATAAAATCTAATCAATACATAACAATAGTGCATCGTCAAAAATAAATTTTATACATAAATATCTACAAACAAAATTCAATCTTGTATACAAATATGGCTTTCATTAATTTAGGTAATAACCACGACCTTTCATTTCATACAACTTTTTTAGTAATTAGATCAATAATGAATTTCTTTGCAATTATTCTATCGTTTTGATCTAGAATGTTATTTTCACAATACTTAAAACAAAAAATGCACGCTTTCTAGTCGTAATAAAAATTAATAATTTTTTCTTTTTGCATAAGCTAACATTTTATCTTTTAACTTTATTTTTTTTCTCCAACTTTGTAAATATTATTTAACATTGTGCTGTTCATAATAAGTTTAAAATTTTAAGATATTTAGATTCTACACTTAAATTTTTAAGACTATTTAAATTTTAAACTATTTCTTTTAATGTTTTGGCAATTAATAATTAATTATATATTGATTTATATATAGATGGTAAAATCAATTAGACTCCAATTAGATTATATATAACAACTGAGAAAAAAAATACTCACATTCTAAGGGAGTTGGACCACAACTTTTTTTTTTTTCAAATATTTATATGTATTAGTGATTTTTTTTTTTTTTTTGAACCAAAGAGCTTTTGGTAATTTATTCACTTCTCTCTATAGTACACTAATGTGAATCGAACAATGGCTTGTCTAGTTACATTTGGACACTTGTATGAGACGATTCGCGCAAGAGACAAACTCAGTCTATCCCTCTGAAGTAAAGTAGTAATGGGCATCCAGGGAAAATAGCTTTGGACAAAAACAGTTGAGATCACACCCAAAAATAATTAGGAGATTTGCAAACAAATTTGTTTTGTTGGACGTGGTTGGATAGAAAAAGGCATTTTACTCTTAATTTTTATCACATGTTTCATTTTGATAGAAGAAAAGAATGAATAGAAAAATTGAGAAAATTGTGTATAAATTTATATATGCATAATGAAATAACAACTCTATTTATAGAGGTGCAAAATAAAAATAGAAGAGAAAGCAAACTCTATTGCTATAAGTCTACTCAAACTCTACTATTAGTTATAAATTCTACTATTAATTATCTGAGAATTATAGATATACATTAACATCTCCCCTCAAACTTAACGTGGCAAAGCATTAACCAGTTTGAGTTTAAAAACGAGATCAACAAAATGTCCTGGAAGATGAGCTTTAGTAAAAATGTCAGCTGTCTGGTTCGCAGAAGAGATTGCTTGGAGATGAACAGTGCCACGAGTAACATATTGGCGGATAAAGTGATAATCAAGTTTAATATGTTTAGTGCAATCATGAAAGACATCATTATAAGTAATTTGAATAGTATTATGATTGTCAAAGTAAATAGCAGTAGCACTAGGAGAAGACACACCCAAATCAACAAAAAGCCAGCGAAGCCAAGGAAGCTCCTGAGTAATGTTTGCAAGAGCACAATATTCGGCTTCAGTACTTGAGCGAGTAACTAAAGTTTGTTTCTTACTACGCCAAGAAAGAAGGGAAGAGACTAAAAAGAAACAAAAGCCAGTGGTATACCGACGATCTGTAAGATCTCCAGTCCAATCAGCGTTAGAGTATGCAGGAAGCTCTAAAGAAGAATGAGCAGAATAGTGAAGGCCATGAAATAAGGTACCCTTGACATAACGAAGGATACAAAGCACAGCAGCATAAAGAGTAGAATGAGGAGCAGTCAATGTCATGAATTGACTCACTAAATTGACTGCAAAAGTAATATTCGGATGAGTAACAGTGCGATACACAAGGCTTCTAACCGATGATAGGGTGCAATAAGAGGTGGCTCCTTCCAAGGGTGTCACTCGTACATTAGTTTACAAAAGTGTGGAAACAGTTTTGCTATCACTAATACCAACTCATGTAAGAAGATCTGAAACATACTTAACTTGAGTGAGGTAGGAACCATTAGCGTCAGATGAAATCTCAAGTCCCAAAAAATAATTGAGTGGACCAAGATCCTTCATTTTAAACTGAGAACTTAAGAAGGATTTAAGGTCAAAAATACCAGGTCAGTTATCACCTGTAATCACCATGTCATCAACATATAAGAGAAGAAAGATAGCTCTATGGTCAATTCTTCGAATGAATAAAGCAGAATCATAAGGACTAAAAGCAAATCTCAACTGACTAATGGTGGCACTAAACTTTGCAAACTAAGTTTGGAGAAATTACTTTAAACCATAAAGGGCACGATTAAGCTTACAAACCTGATATTGAGGGTTAGAATACCCTGGTGGAGGATGCATAAATACTTCCTCAGTGAGATCACCATTAAAAAAAGCATTTTTGACATGCAATTGAGAAAGTTTCTAATTACGAGAAGCTATAATTGCAATCAAACTACGAACAGAAGTAAGTTGAGCAACTGGAGCAAAGGTCTCCTCATAATCAATGTCATATTCTTGTTTAAACCCTTAGTTGAGCTTTATGACGCTCAATAGTACCATCAGGGCGAGTCTTGATTTTGTAGACCCACTTAAAACTAATAGTAGTCTTTTCTGGAGGAAGATCAACCAAATCCCAAGTAAGGAGCTTTTTTAAAGCCTATAATTCTTGTGCTATTGCTTGCTGCCAAAGAGGGTTAGTGCCAACCTTCCGAAAAGAGTGAGACTCGTGCTTGGAGATTAGAGTAGAATAACAATGGTAATCATGGAGACGAATAGGAAGTTCACTTACTCGTGATGAGTGACGAGGAGATGGTGAATCAAGAGGTAAATTATGCTCAGCAGAGTCGAGAAATAGTTTCAAGTGCAGGATCAGCAACTGGAGCAGAAGGTTTAGGGTGGTCGAGAACAGGGAGCTCATGTAAGTCATCATCACTGTCATCAGCACCAAGGAATAACGCCACAAAGGTGTCAGTAAAAAAATTTGTGGAAGAAGAAGAAACTTGAAAAGAAGACATGGATGAGAACATTTTATGTTCCCAAAAAATGACATGACAAGAGATACAGAGACACTTAGAGATAGGATACCAACATCAATAACCCTTGTGTTCAATACCATAGCCTAAGAAGCAATATAGGCGTGAACGAGGTTCAAGTTTAGAATGTTCATGAGATTGTCATAAAACAAAATAAGTATACCCAAAGACTTGAAGATCAGTATATGTTGGAGAATGATCATAAAACTTTTCATAGAGAGAGATATTACCCAAAAGAGGAGAAGGGACACGATTAATAGTATAGACAATAGTGAGAGCGGTTTCACCCTAGAATTGTTCAGGACAAGATGAAGATATAAGGAGGGTACGAACAGTGTCAAGGATGTGATGATGTTTACATTTAGCTAGACCATTTTGCTAAGAGGTGCCATGATAAGAGCGATGAGGAATAGTGTCTTGTGTGTTTAGGAATTGAAGGAAGCGGGATTCTTTATATTCCATGGTATTGTCAGATCGAAAAATTTTAATTGGTCAAGAAAATTGGGTTACAATCATATTTGCAAATTCAGAATAAATTTGAGGTAATTGTGAACGATTATGTAACAAACATATCCAAGTATAACAAGAAAAATCATCGACAAAAATCACAAAATATTTTGAACCTCCCATTGTGGCATTAGGAGAAGGTCCCCATACATCAGAATGAATATGATCAAAAAGTGCTAAAGAAACAGAATTACTAATATTAAAAGGTAAAGCTGGTTGTTTTCTAAGTTGATAAGACAAACAATCAAGCTTCTCTGACTTAATAGACCCTAAATGACCACAAGAAATTAATAAACGTAAACAACCTAAAGAGGTATGGCCCAAACGGGTGCCAAAGATAGAGTGAAGTCACTGGTTGAGGCTGCAGACTGAACTAAAGTGGGTGATGGTTAAGATAGCATTCGAAGGTGAACGAGCATAAATAAACGTCCATGTGTACGCCCTATCCCAATAGTCTGCTCCATCTGTGGATCCTGCACAGCATAACCAGTAAAAGAGAAAACAATAGTGAGCCCGAGGTCACAAAGTTGACCAACAAAAATAAGATTTAGTGTAAGAGAAGGGATATGATACACATGGAAAAGGGAGAGATTTGTGGTAGTGATGAATCCTACGTGACTAACATTCATAGAATTACCATTAACAACATTAATAACAAGAAGGTTAGGTGTAAATCTACGGAAAGAAAATAAAGAAGAGTCTGAGGACATGTGATTACAACATGCGAAATCAAACAACCAAGATGATGTACCTGAGGTGGCAGACATGGCAGCAGTCGAAGTAGGACTATAGGAAGACATCACCTGTTTAACAATGGCCTTAATATCACTTAATGAAAAGCAGTAGAAAACACCTCAGAAGTATTGGTCACGACTGCAGTTTGATTTGTCTTTGAAGAATATACCTGAGAGGAGGCTGATAGGTGAGGGCATTCTAAGGGGTAATGGCCAGGACCATTTTTGTGACATGTGGGACAAACACAAATAGGGCAGCATTTATAAGAATGGGAAAGGCTATTGCAAAGTTTGCAGTAAATTGGGCGAGGCTATTTCGAACTACTACCACGAGACTGAGTAGATGAGGTTCTCCATGATGAACCGCCAGGATGAGTGGTAATAGTAACAGTATTAGGGGTTTTATAAATCCCTAATTGAGTCTCCTTAGACAAAAGTTCAAAAAACAGTTTGGTCTAATGTAGGAAGAGGACTGCGGTGTAATAACGATGCTCGAACATGCTCAAATTTATTCGTGAGCGACATAAGAAACATTATTAATCGCTATTGATCACGATAAAATGCAAATTTGGTAGCATCAACTGAGTAGGTCCAAATAGTTTCTGAACTGGTTAACTAGTCCTAAACTATATGCATCTGAGATAAGAAATAATGGATGGATTGGCCAAGTTCTTATCTCATGTGATGGAGAGAGCTAAGTAGTTGAAACTGGTGAGCCAGATCTGCGGTGGTGCACCGTTGTCGAAGAAAATCCCAAATTTCTTTAGCAGTTTCAAAATGACCAAATTGTAGAGCAATAGATAGGGATGACATATTAAAAAACCGAGTGATAACTTGATGATTCTTGCTTTCCCTTAATCCTCAAGTTGATCAACAAAATCCTCATCATCTTCCTTGTTAGGATCCTTTGTTGGTGTAGTAAGATTTTTGTAATGTATCGCCAAGTTTTCGACGTTTAAGAAAACTAGACATTACTTGAGACCAGGAGATGTAATTGGTACCTTCAAGGATGATGGTTATGGGTTTAGAAATCTCCAAACTAAGCAAAGCAGAGCTACACGCTTGAGTGTGTCCAACTTGGGGTGGATCTACTCACCGATGGACTTGTAGGAAACGAGAGTTCATTGTTAAGATTTGTGTGCGGAATGAACTCAACTACAACTACAAGACGAACTTCAACTAGAAGACGAAATTGAATTTATTAAGTAATCCATGGAAAGCAACTGGATCCGTGGCTATGCATCATAGAAATTTTGAAACCAAAAAAAAAAAAAAAGAAGTGGCTGTTCTCTGGCAAGTGCAAAGTAAAGAAAAAAAAAAATATCAAAATCAGCTAGGCTCTAATACCATGATAGAAGAAAAGAATGAATAGAAAAGTTGAGAAAATTGTGTATAAATTTGTATATGTACAATGAAATAGCAACCCTATTTATAGAGGTACAAAGTAGAAATAGAATAGAAGACAAACTCTAATGCCATAAGCCTACCCAAACTCTACTACTAGTTATAAATTCTACTTCTAATTATCTGAAAATTATAGATACATTAACAAATTTCACAATTTTTTTTTCTCGAGAAATCTATAACAGAATGTCATGTATAATGCTCTCTCTCTCGGGGTAACTTCTATAATAGAATGTCATGTATAATGTTTTTATATCCTCACTAAAAAAAAAAAAATTGTAGTTAAAAGTAAGATAAAATTAGAAGTAGAATGCTATCTCCTGCCAACCCCATATCTTACCAAATAACCATGTACTGATATAAATGTTCACAAGATACTCAATACAGCAGCTCCTCAAAAACAGGATCCACAGATCCCCCCCACTTCCCGTGGTACCTCTCCAAAAGCTTCTCAGCTGGTGTTTCACCTGCCAAAGGAAAAATGCAAATGCATATAAATATAATAGGACAGATGAGATCGACCCAGCAATGCAAAAGGAATGGCCCAGAAAGCAGCCCTTCACAAGGAACCTCATACTAGATTTCTTGTTTCTGGAGAGATTAAAAAAAAATTGGTTTCAACATCCATAATAACTGAGCAGTTCTTGAAACCCGTTTTAAAGATATTGCTTTCCAGTTTAAGGGAATCTGAAAATTGCAAAATTGTTCATTGAGAAACTAGATAGCTACACGTGCTGGTAAAAGAGACCAATTCTTTACATTTTAAATTAGAAACTTCCCATCAGCCGCGTAGACCAGATGGTGTCTCTTACTCCTTTCAGAAAGATGCAGGGTTCACATCCTAGAAAAAGGGGAATTATTACAGGGTTTATGACCACCCATGTAATGTAGGGCACACTGTTTGTAGGAAAGAAAGATGAAACAAAATACAGAGGTATTGCTTAAGCTCCAACACATTGAGTGCACAGACAACAAAAGGGAGACAGTAGGCGAATGGCATTGTTCTCCACAAACACACACGACACATCTACTTGGAAATGAGTAAATGACCCAGCACATAAATTCATACCACATCTTTACACTCACCCAATAATAATAATAAACAAATAAATAAATAAATAAATAAAGGTGAATGCATAAAACTGAGAAGAGCCTACCTCTTCTAACCACCTCGGCCACTTCATTCAAAAATCCTGTTTCCTTGAAGCCTCTTCTTTCTAAGCCATCCTGTATAAGTAATAAATGAATTTGAATTTACATCATCGACATGCCATAATTGGCTACAATGACAACAGTAACAACTTTTGACTCACTTTTGCCAACTTTACAACATATTCTGCTATGTGGCTAAGCAATCCACCACGAAATGGTGTCTTTAGACCGGTTTTTGGTGCCTGTCACATACATTTTAAAATTAGATTTCCATTTTGATTGTCGAAAATATACCGCCCTTTTTTTAAATATATCAAACACCTTGTAATTCAACGTACAGATTAACTTTTGACCATACATTAGCTATCGAACCAGTAAATAGAGTAAACAAAATAGCTGATGCATCACCTATGAAATACGATGTCATTAACAATATTATCAAATAAAAAGTCATATATGAATAGTTGAACAACCCCCCCCCCTTTTCCCCTAATTTTGATAACACAAACGAGCACTCAAAACTGAATCCATCAATATGTTGAACATTTTTTTTTTCTTTGGCTAGCAAGTTCTTCCCTAATTTTGATAACACAAATGAGCACTCAAAACTGAATCCAGTTACTGGTTTCGCAACTGTGTTTGATCATGCACAATCACATAAATCTTAAAATTGACAAAAAAGGGGGGAAAAAAAAAAGAGACAGTAATCTTAATGGACTGACTTATCACTGAAGGCTGAATGAAAGGTACCATTTTCATTCTCAACTCAACATGTTTGTTCTAAAATTCCAAATTTAAAAATTCAGTACATTTTAATACTAGAAATTCAGTTCTAATTCAAAGACATTTTTCAGGAATGGGAATAATGTAATGCAAGACTTAGGTTTCCTTTGAAACATGCTCAAAAAAGAAAGCAGAAGATCCACAAGCAAATTTATTCTCTCATTTTAGGAAAGGACAAATTTTCAGTTTTATCAAGCATGTTGAAAATACATAAAAGCAAGATCTAGACAACAGGTATATGTGTTCCTCCCCCAACCATGCCACCATTTTAACAGTGCACAACACAAGTCAGAAAAAAATGCTCGTTAAAGATTCTGTGAGATATGATGAATATTGTAAATATAGAAGAGATCTTTCAAGTATAAGAGATTAGATTGTGAATCTTTTTGTAGTTTCCTAATTTGTAGAGGATTCTATAAATATAAATACAAGCTGAGGCAACCCTAGGGGTGTCAAGCCATTCAATACAATTCTCTCTTACATGGTATCAGAGTAACAATCCTATAAAATCTCTCACCTGTCTCTTTGTGGATTCTTGTGTCAATATGAAGAAATCTAGTTGCTTGGTTTCTTGTGTCTGTATAAAGAAGCCCAAATGGCACCAATAATCATTCATCATCAACTCTAGTGAACTATCAACAGTCGACTTTCATTGCATTGTTGCCTACCTAACATCGATCGCACTCATCTATTGACCAATCGTAGTCATTGATTGACCCAGACATTGTCGACCAGTCTTCATTGATTGTCAATTACCTTCCTCGATCAACCAATTAAGTCATTGATACACCAATCACCTTCATTGATTGACTCCATTTTTGTTGACATTGTTTGCCTAAGTCGCCGATCGCCTTATTGTCGACCTCATTTGTCAAGATCGTAATCAATCCCTATTTTGTCAAGGACCCATCTTTGAAGCATTTTGCCTCTCACCTGCAAAGCCAACAAGAGCCTCAAGCGACAAACTTCAGGTGGCCCTCTGACCTCTAGTCAGCCAGCTCAACTTGAACTCATTATCCAACTAAGGATATCTTATTTTGAGGGTAGGATATTCCAGATCTATTATTCCTATTATGGGGATATCTTTCAGTGGCCTCCTGAACCAATACCATATCCAATGCTCTTCCCATGGAATCGAAGTCGGTTGGTTCCATCAATTGGCCCAAATAATTACCCAGAAGTTAAATGGGAAAAACTCTCTCTAATGGTCCAATGCTGTTAAGATTGCCTTAAAACTGGACTGGGCAAGCACAAACACCTCAACGAAGATGCTCCAACATCAACCATAAGTACTTATGAGACTTGGATTTAAGATGAAGATAATAACGTCAACCTTTTATGGAATTCCATGGAGGTCGAGGTTGCAGGCATGTACACCCATTTGGATACCAATAAAAAAATTTGAGACTACGTTCATCTGTTGTATTCCAACGACCTCAACTGCATCTATAACGTCTCTACTGATTTCTTCAAATTCCAACAGTTTGGTAAAACTCACTTAACACTGCGACTTTGAATAAGATGTAAGATTAATTGAATTCACTTTAACACTTGTCGGCAAATATTATTGAGATGCAAAAGCTACAAAAACAAATGGTTGTTCTTAAGTTTCTTCCGAGCCTTGATCCACAATTTGAGCCTGCCAAGGCTCAAATAGGAGGACCGTCCTTTCTTTCACTAGCTAAAACATATTCTCCAAACCTAATGGTTACTTCTCAAAACTCTCCAATGGTTGAATTTGAGTCCACTCACTCCATACTCATCAGTCAGATTGAAATTTTTGATGGATGAGATACTTGAGATTATTTTGCAGGCAATCACAATAGTCAGGGAAAAGGACTTCGGCCAAAGTGTACCTATTGTGGAAAATTGAACATCTTTTGTGAGAAATGTGGTAAATTACATGGTATGCCCACTCAAATAGCAGACACTAGGGGAGTGCAATGGGTTGGATTTGGATTTTTTTGAAATCTCTTCAACACAGCTGTTAACCTGGTTCTAAAAAGAAGTTAAACAGATAAATGGGTCGGGTCAAATAGGCTAACTTTTTAACCCATTAATTTTTATTTTAAATCTATAATTATTTTTTAAAATATATTTCATGTCATATTTACTATTATTTTTTAAAATACCAGTGAAGATTACCTCTATCTGACTTCTTATCACCATTGCAGCCATTTATCATTGGTCTCTTCATCAATTGGACGTTAAGAATGCTTTCTTAGATGACAATCTCAAAGAATAAGTCTACATGGAACAACCTCCATGATTTGTTAAGCAGGGGAAGTTTAGGTTTGTTTGAAAGCTAAAGAAATCCTTAAATGACTTGAAAGAGTCTTCTCGTGCATAATTTGGATGCTTGAGCACCGTGGCTATGGACTTGAGACTGACTTGATGTAGTGTTGATCATTCTATCTTCTATCTTTGCTCCGCTCATGGAAGAATATAGCTCTTAGTATATGTCGATGCCATTATTATCATAAGTGATGATACATGAAGCATCACTGAGTTGAAATCATTCCTTCAAGATAAGTTCAACATGAAGAATTTATGAAGAATTTAGGGTCACTAAAGTATTTATTGGGTATTGAGATAGCCTAATCATGCAAAGTTATATCCTCTTGTAGAGGAAGTATGTTCTACACTTGTTATCTAAGACAAATATTTTATGCTCTAAACCTATAGATATTTTGATGGATCCCAATAGAAAGCTCGCAAAAGGTGACATATTAGAGAGCCTTAGCCCATATAAGAAATTGGTTGAGAAGTTGAGTTATCCGACAGTAACGAGACACAATATTTCATTTGCTATAAGTATGATTAGTCCATTTTTAGAATTACTTTGTATTAGTCATTGGGAGGCAATTGTCCAAACCTATACTATAATACTAAAATAATGTAATTTCTCTCTTCTCCTCTCCTTTACTCTCATCCTACGTAGCATGCCTCTTTACTCTTCATTCCACTATTCCTTTTTTACAGATTTTTGAATTATTTTTAAAATTCCTTCTTGTTCTCTTCTTTTCTTCTCTTTTCTCATCCACAAAATTTTTGTACTTTGCCCCACACTACTTAAACATTATATCTCCACCTTTTCTTTTGCTTATAAAAATACTAGAATTGTAGCATATTATTTTATTAAATTATAAAAAACTCATGAGTTCTGAAAAAGAACCCACTTGCTTGGGTTCTGAATCCAACAAAGGACTCGCTTTGGTTCTTTCAATTGATTATAAATTTCATATAAATGAATTCATGGGTTTCAAAAAAGAACTCACTTACTTATAAATTCAATATAATTGGAAAATTTATATATTTCAAATATTTTAGTAATAAATCTAAAAACACAAATAGAAATAAAATTAAATTAAAGAGCACAAAAAAAAACTTAAATAATAATTAGATTATATCTCCCATAACAACTCTTACTATTTTTAAAATTTCAAATTACTGAATATTAATTAGCATCAAGAGTAGTTAGTTTTCTAAAAAATTCTAAATTTAAATTAGTCACCTTAACTATATTTATTTTATTTTATAAAGCACATATGATTAGTAGTAATATTTTTTATTTGAGTTATTTTTATAAAACTAAGTAAAAATTTATTATCAAATCCTATGCACTCTATATATTCATCATACTATTTTTTTATTTTTACAAATCTTTGAACAAAATTAGTTTTGGGATTGATTTTTTTCTAAATTCTAATTTTAAATTTAAATTAGCACTATATTTTTTTAAATTAATAATAATATTTTTAATTTATGACATTTTTATGAAATATTGTGTGGCATTCTCAATATTGGTTAATTATCGTCGCAAAATTTACATATTTAAATAATTAATTAGGCTTGAAAAAAATTAATTACATTTAAAAAATCTAACTCTTCTCATAATAAAAACTCTTAGTATATTTTAAATTTAAAATACCAAAAAAAAAAAAAACTGCTTACTATTAATTAGGCATGAAAGTGCCTAAATATTAATTAGGCTAGAGAGTAAATTTTTTTTTAAGCCCAATTTTAAAATTAAATTAGTCATATTGATCATTGGTTAAAAATTTAATTAATAACACTCAGTATTTGAGTTATTTTAATAAATTATAAAATACAATTAACAAAAATAATATTTTTAGTTTGAGTTATTATTATAAAATTAGTCAAAAACTAATCTAACAAAAGTAAGATTAATAGTATTCCTAACTCAAGCTAATTTTGCAAAATGAGTAAAGAATTAAAAAATAAAAACATATATTAAAATTAACAGACAATTTGAAATAAAAAAGAGATCAGGTTGATTAGGTAAGTTTGTGAGTTTATAAGTATTTTAGAACAAATTTTAATTTTTATGATTTGGTCAAATCAAAATTTGGTAAAATATAAACCTTTGGTATTCATATGAAAAAAATTGACTATGATCAAATCAATCAACTCATTAATATTAACACATAAAAAATATAAAAAATAACTCAATAATTATTTTATGAAATTATACAATTTTATGAAAATATTTTATAATATATTTAAGATTATATTTTACCTAAGAAAAATATTATACAATTTCGTGTATCGCACGAGTCAACACTAGTTCGAAGGCATTTAAAAGCAACACCTAAAGAGGCTTGTTATATTAGAATAATGAGCACCCTACAGTATAGGAGTATACTGATGTAGATTGGGTAGGATCATCATTAGAGAAATACACTACTACTAGTTATTATATTTTTGTCGAAAGGAATCTAGTGTCACAAAAGAGCAAGAAGCATGCAATAGTAGCAAGGTCGAGTGTAAAATCTGAATACAGAGCTATAACGCCATCTTATTCGAGTTAATCTGGATACAACACATGACGGAAGAATTGGGAGTTCATCACCTACAACATATGGAGCTCTTGTGGATAAACAAACTGTTATTCATATTACTCTCAATCCAATATTCCACAAAAAGGCAAAGCACATTAAGGTAGCTTGTCCTTATGTCATAGAGAAAATCTTACAGAACACTAATAAAATTGGTCATGTCATTCCGAAGATCAACTTATTGATTTGTTTACCAAATTTCTTGGAAAATTTTGGGTTCGATACATTTGTAACAAATTTGAAACCCATGATATATATGCTCAAACTTGAGAGGGAGTGTTAAAAGGTTATGTGAGATTGGATGAATATTGCAAATATAGAATAGGTCAATATTTTATTCTCTTTCCTAGTATATTGAAGATTAGATTGTGATTCATTGTATAGATTCCAAGTTTGTACAGGATCTTATGAATATAAATAAGCTGAGACAACCATAATAGTATCAAGCCATTCATTCAACATGGTTTTCTTGGCATGCATATCATGGCAGCACAGCCTTTGGCTTGTGTGGGATCTGTACATTACCGTATTTCTCAACATCTGTCTTTCTTCTGGGGTCCAATCAGATACCATGTCTAGCACATTTTGTAGAGAAACCTCATCATATAATAAACCTACCTGTAATTTCAATGGCAACATAATGAGTAAGAATAGCCGAACAAAGAAATTAGTAATTTTATCAATGTAAACCAAACAACACAGGTGCCTATTGTCAGACAGAGTCATACTCTACAAATTGAAGTGACATAACAATAATAGTAGCAACCACATAAAAGGTGGATTCATCAAAAGTGAATTTTATTTTCTCATTTACAATGCTATCATTTAAATTATCTCAAAAATGAACAAAGACATGCACATAAATATCACACATCATCAAGCTACAAAAATGTCTTAATATCAACTTATTAGTTCCATTAGCACTGACAAACTGATCAGAATACCTCTGCAACGAATGTCTGATGCATTATAGACTATATATCATCTAGACTAATTATGCATCAGAAAATTATATCATATAAGAATTCTCGCACAAACAGCATTTATTCTCCCTGCATGAGAACATATAACTCCTGCACAAATTGATTGACTACACATATGCAAAGCAAAGAGGCAAAATACCCAAAATGCGGGCAATGCGCATAACCTTCTCCAAGGTCCCCCATCAGCACCCCTCATCTCTAAGTATCTCTTCAACCTGACCTGAATGAAATAAGTAACATATGGCGTTTAACAAGAAATAGAACAAATATGGAAAATTCTTTTGAGGTTAATCTATACTGTACTCACAAACCTCAGGAAATATTGTTGTTAGATGATTCTCCCAATCATTGAGGGTTGGCAATTCACCTGGAATTGGAGGGAGTTTGCCTGCCATGAAGTCCTGTAAGAATATGACATGAGAAGACATGAGAAGCATCATTTATAAAATAAATTAGAATTAAAAGACAAAAAATTAAGGTTGAAGAAAATGATGCAAGAGTTTCATGTGGCTAAAAAGAAATCCTAAATTCGATGAAGAAACAAAATGCATAGTTAGATACCCGGAAGGACAATCCCGTACAATCAATATACTTCTTTTTCCGATAGACGAAGTACATTGGGACATCAAGCGCATAATCTACATACTGCTCAAACCTGCGCCCAGTAAATGCAAGGTAATGTTATTTTTATCATTACATAAATTACGCAAAGAAAGAATACCATTAAAGTTTACAAATGCAAGATTCAGAATAAAATCCATCCAACCACCATCAAATTATGCTGCTTAGGAAATTAAAAGATCCAAATCAAATAGATGTCAAAGCATTCTTACAAGGCAAACTTCATCTCTTCGAGTCATGCAGCACATGTATATTATTTTCTTATAACATTTCCAACTTAAGCAATATAAATTATGAATAGAGAAAAAGAAAATTGTCACATATATTATCATTTAGAGCACAACTTGATTCTTTTGTAAATTATTTGCCCTCACAATTTTTGTAACCATTTTCTAAGACAACGTAGAATATAACATATGTTATTCTTTCTATTCTATCCAACAAAATTGTACAACTTACCCAAAGCTGTCATCAAAAACAAAGGGAAGCATGCCTGCACGGTTGTTATCTGTATCAGTCCAAATTTGGCTGGTGAAACAAATGAAAATTAATACATTAAACCTAGTGAAAATAGTGAAAGAAAATGAAAGGTGGTGAGTAGATGATAAGTTATAGACACCTTCTCATACTAAGATAACCATTTGGCTTTCCTTCGGTGAAAGGCGAATTGGCAAACAGTGCCGTGGCAATCTGTTTCAATTTTATGCTCGTTAGATTCCACATAACCAAAGAAACTCTGGTAAGAACAAGAAAAAGCAAGGTTTCATACAGGCTGCAAAGCAAGACCAACACGGAATTTCCGGATCATATCCACTTCAGAACTGAAGTCCAAATTGACCTATTAAATGCAGGAAAGATTTCCAGCACTATTCATCAAATATATTATAGATATGGGTAAAAAATTGTATAGTGCTTTCAAGAGTCATGATTTGAAACCTGAACAGTACATGTCCGAAACATCATATCAAGTCCAAGAGAACCAACTTTGGGCATGTAATTCCTCATAATCTCATATCTTTCCTGAGACAAAATACTATATTATTGTGCAGGTAATTCAAGGTTCTAAATGTAAAAATAGCTTAATAGCAAGAGAGAGGTGACATAATTACTGCCCAAGCACATCATTTACAACCCAGTTACTAAAGAGAATATGTATTGAAGGAAATAAAACATATGGGAATTTGCATAAAATTCCAACAGGAAAATTATCAGATGATGAAGAGATTATGATATGATGAAAATCAGATTATAGATATGTAATCTAAAAAATTCAAAACCAAAAGAGGAAATGGTAGAATACAGTGTTTTCCAATTAAAGACTACATATATTTGACAAATTTGAAAGTCCAATCACTTTAAAGTAAACGCTAAATGACCCGAGCCTTCATATATAATCATCAGGAAAGCAAAGATGAGTGACTCTGTGAAAGTAGAAAGCCTAAGTTAACTGCTTACAAATATCAAGAATCCATGTCTATAACTATCATGATGGTGAAAGTAGCATCTTCACTCACTGCCTAGCCTGATAGGGGCAAGGAAGTGTAGAGCTTGAGCTTGGTTAAGACACATAAGACGTAGGGGTAACATTTAAAAAAAAAAAAGCAGCCCTGGAACTTTTTTAGCTCCAACTTTTACAGGCAAATGACATTGGTTTCTAGAGTCAGCCAAACCCATTAGATGGTAGATGTAATAAATAATACCTTGGGCATTATAGGTATGTCTTTGAGGCCCCATTTGGGCTGGAAACCAATTCCCAAGAATCCAATTCCTATCTCTTCTGCAACAGCTTTCACCTGCTCCCCAATAACATGCAAAGACAACTATTAATTTCAACATGATTTACAGCATTTTTTTTTCTTTAAAAAACTTAAACACTACATAAAGTTCAACCAATTGAAAGCAAGAGCAAGACAACATGGTGTAGGATCGTAGAGAAAAGGAAAGAATCAAAGAAGAAGAAGAATAAGAAGAAGGAGACGAGAAAAGGAGAAGGAGAGGGAAAAGAATAGCAGCTGTAGGGAAGAAGCAATCAAATTATCATCCAATCAATAATGTTCTGTTAACCCTAATTAGGGTTTAAGTACAAAACATCATGGCCTTAACACAAAACCCTAAAATAAAATAAACCTAATACTAAAATAGCTCAAAACAAATGGGTCCAAAATAATAAATAAAATAAAACCTAATTTACTAAAATAAATATTAATAACTAGTCTATAATAATAATGATTGGGCCTCCTTGGCCCGACGTCCATACACACGTCTATATCGTCTACTAGTGTCTGCACCAACTCCCCCGGGGTGGAAAGAATTCGGCTCTGATCAGGAGGTGGCGTGGCAACTCTCATAAAACTCCATGAGGTCTAAATCAAGCTGTTGCAGTGTCTCGCGGAAATCCAAGTGCAATAAGAATCAGGACGACCAACCCAACGAACTAGGAAACTTTGAACCACGCCATCCTTGGTGAGATCAACCTGCTTATCTAAAATAGCATTAATTTTATCATTGTGTGTAGGGACTGGTGGTAGTGATAAAGTAGTAGGTATTAAATCTGGGTGATAGTCAATGGTTGGGGCATCAAATGGTTCATCAGGGGATTGAATATGTCCTTTGTAAGCAACAAGGTCCTCAACATTAAAGATGGGGTTGAAATCAAAGTGTGATAGAATATCAATGACATATGCGTTTGATTCAACCCGTTTTAAAATTTTAAAAGGAATAGCACTACGAGCTTGCAATTTCGAAACGAATCCAGAAGGAAAACGCACCGGCCTTATTCTAATCATCACATAATCACCAATATTAAAAGCAACAAGTCTTTTATGTAAATCAGTTTTAAGTTTATATGTCGCATTAATTGACTCTAAGCGCTTATTGATATCAACATGCAAGTCTCGAATATGTTGCGCAAACGCATCAATGCCGACTCAGACACTCTAGCAAATGGAGACATGGGAACTAAGTCCGAAGGTTTTCTGGGCTTATAACTATGCACAACTTCAAAAAGACTCATTCCTATCGACCTATTCACGGAGTTATTGTAGGCAAACTAAGCAGTAGGAAGGATTAAATCCCAATTCCTATGATGATCTTTAACTAAACACCTCAATAGATTCCCTAAGCTACGATTAACTACTTTTGTTTGGCCATCAGTTTGGGGGTGATATGCAGTGAAAATTTTGAGTTTTGTACCAACTAGATGCCAAAGGGTTTTCCAAAAATAGCTAGTGAAATGAACATCCCTATCGGTCACTATGGTTTTAGGTAGACCATACAACTAGACGATCTCTGAGAAGTATAACTTAACAACTCTAGAAGCATCAGATGTTTTACTATAAGAAATGAAGTGAGCCATTTTAGAAAAACGATCTACCACCACAAGAATAGAATCATGTTTCCTAAATCTGCGAGGGAGTCCTAAAACAAAGTCTATACTAACATCTTGCCAAGGACAACTAGGAATAGGAAGAGGGGTATAAAGAGCAGTATTCTATTTCCTATACTTAGCTAACTAACAAGTACGATATTGACTTGCTATTCTACTGACGTCCTTTTTCAAACTCGGCCAGTAAAATTGACGTTCAACTTCTGCTATGATCTTATCGCGTCCAAAATGTTCTGAAAGACCTCCAGCATGAACTTCCCACACTAGGAAATCCCGTACTAAATTTCTCGGGATGTAGAGTTTATTAGCCTTAAATAAGAATCCATCTCGAAGAAGGAATTCATCAAAAACTTCAAACTGTCCATTCAAAAGCTTTAGAAAAATTTCTCCAAAGTCAGGACATGACTCATACTCATCCTTAAGCCTATCAAATCCTATAGCCTTAACGCTCATGACAGAAAGTAAGGACACACGATGATTAAGGGCATCAGCTATCTTGTTCTCAACTCCTGACTTATGTTTTATGACAAACGAATAGGCTTGCAAGTACTCAATTCAACGACCATGCCTATGATTAAGCTTCTTTTGGGAGCTTAAATAACGCAAGACTTCATGGTCAGAATAAAGGACAAACTCTTTCGGAAGTAAATAATGGCGCCAGTAGCGTAAGGCTTGTACCACTGCATAAAATTCTTTATCATAGGTGGAATATTTTTGTTTAGCCTCGCACAATTTCTCACTAAAGTAAGCGATAGGATGACGCTCCTAACTGAGTATTCCTCTAATACCTACTCCTGATGCGTCACATTCTACCTCAAATACTTTCGAAAAATCAGGAAGACGCAACACAGGAGACTCAGTCATTCTTTTCTTGATTTTCTCAAAGGCCCTTGCAGCATTCTTTGTCCACTTAAACTCGCCTTGTTTCATACATTTAGTTATAGGGGCCATAATGGCGCTGAACCCTTTGATAAACCGGTGATAAAAATTAGCCAACCCATGGAAACTCCGCACATCATGAATAGTTTTAGGTTCAGGCCAATCTAGAATTACTTTAACTTTCAAGGGGTCAGCCAAAATTCCTTCAGAGGACAGATCCTAGGAAGATAACCTTATTAGTAAAGAATAAACACTTCTTCAAGTTGGCATAAAGGTTTTCTTTCCTAAGGGTGGAACAGACTTGAGAAAGGTGATCCATATGTTGATCCCTACTTTTACTATAAATAAGGATATCGTCAAAATAAACCACCAAAAACTTTCCCATGAATGGTCTAAGCACCTGAGTCATTACTCTCATGAAGGTACTATGGGCATTTGAAAGCCCAAAAGGCATGACTAACCATTCATAAAGGTCATCCTTAGTTTTAAAAGCAATTTTCCATTCATGTCCTTGCCGAATTCTAATCTGATAGTACCCACTTTTCAAATCAATTTTAGAAAATACCATGGCACCTGCCATCATGTCCAACATATCATCTAGGCGAGGGATAAGAAAACGATACTTTACAGTTATCTTGTTTATTGTCCTACTGTCTACACACATTCTCCAAGAACCATCTTTCTTTGGAGTTAAGAGGGCTGGAACAACACAGGGACTCATACTCTCTCTAATAAATCTCTTTTTATGAAGTTCATCAACTTACCTTTGTAATTCAGCATGCTCAGTAGAATTCATCCTATAGTGTGGCAAGTTAGGAAGTGTAGCTCCTAGGATGAAATCTATTGCGTGTTGGATGTCACGCAATGGGGGTAAACTATCTGGGAGATCCTCAGGAAAAACATCTTGAAACTCTATAAGTATCCCACTTGCTTCTCCTAATGTGGCCTGTAGAAAGTCCACAAGAACTTCCTTTACTACCAAGGCAAACACAATACATTCTTTCCCACCCATATCACGAATGAGTTCTTTAGGGCTAATGAAGTTCAATCCCTTTTGCTCATCACTTCCTTTCCTTTGCTGGGATTAGCCTGTTTTGGAGGAATAGGTTTGAGATGAATTTTCTTGCCATTAAACATAAAGGAACATGAATTGGAACGGCCATAAAGAGTATCTAAATCAAACAACCATGGCCTTTCCAAAATAATATGGCCTATACCCATAGAAATCACAAAATAATATGGCCTATACCCATAGAAATTACATCACACCAAATTTTGTCTTTATAATCAAGGAACTGAATAGGCACCTGACAACACTCTTTTACCGTTATGGATGAGGCATCTACCCAAGAAACATTATATGGGTGAAGATGGGGAACAGTTTGAAATCCTAGATGGGTAATTATACTTGAAGATACTGCATTGATGCAACTACCACTATCCATTATGACCTTACAACCCTTATCATTAATCTTAGCATAAGTGTGGAAAATGGAATGATGACGCCAAACTTCCGTCTCTCAGGCTTGCGTAAGGATACACCGAACTACACCCATCCGATGGTTGTTAAAAGTGAGTTGTCTCTCTCCTACACTAGGGGAAATGGTCCTAAGATATCCCACTAAATTTTCCTCATACTCTTCATCCACATCTTCAAATTCCCCCACATTGGGTTCGTATACTTGCTCCTCTATTAACTCATCATCCTCGATTCTCCCATTCTCCCCAATAACTAGAGCTCGGGAGGGACAGCTAGCAGATACGTGTCCAAAACCATGACAATTAAAACATTAGACTCGAGAGTTATTTCTAGAATCTTCAAGTTACCCTTATTCTTATTATCTTTCACAACATGAGTACTAGGAGGTGGTCTCAAAACAGACGTAGTGTTTGACAAGGAAGGGCGGTTATTAGGGGGGCGACTATCATTGCGCTTTGCAAATTGGGGCTTAGCTACTAGTTCATAATTCCGGACTAGAATGTAGGCCTCGTCTAAAGTGGTGATTCCTCTAAGGACAACCTCTCTTCGTAGCTCATCATTAAGACCACACCTAAACCGACTTAAAGTAACGGCCTCATCGTCCTGAACATTACATCTCATCATGAGTTCATCAAACTGGGCTATGTAATCTTTCACTGGCCTAGTGCCTCGTTGAATATCGTTCCATTGATCTAACAAATTACATATGACAAAGGCAAATACTTACGCTGAAGCCTCACTTTCATCTCCTCCCAATCTACAACCAAGGGTTCGTGACACCTAGCAAGTAAATTCTCAACACTTTCTCGATACAATTAGGCACTCCCTCGCTTCAGAAAATTGGTACCACTCAAAGAAGCAGTCCATATCTTTCAGCTATTTGGTGAACACCCAAAGATCTAGGCGGCCATCAAAAGTCAGGGCTTCTACTTTGACTTATTTCATTAATTTATCATCATTACGCTCAGGTGACCTGTCATTTCTATGACGTGGCACTAGTTCTCTATCTTAATTCCTAGGCCTAGTGTGTTCCTCAATTATGTCCACCCTAGCGTTTAATCTTTGAATAGCTTCAGTGAGGACTGCTAATTGGGTTTGCAATTGGTCATTTGCCATAGTGCTAGAGGACCACAACGTAATTGCATACAACGATTCTATGACTAAACTTGTTGATATCAATAACGACTCACGCAATTTACTACTAATATAAACCTAAGCGTTTATATGTAAAGACATGTAAAACTCTAGATGCTGATTAGATTATTAGACAACTTGAATAAGGTGCAAGCAATAGTCCTACCTTTTTTTTTTTTAACAGGGGATCAAAAAGCACGAAAGAAATAAATGACAAATAAAATATCACTGGCTTACGATGTATTTGGTGAAAGTATTCTTTTCGCTATTCAAGGCTTCTAAGTGATAAAACGAAAATTAGGATAGGATGCAAAATAGCAAAGAATAATTGTGGGAAGTGAGATTATTTTTAAAGAAATGAGTTTTGGGATGATTGGAGTCGCAGTGCATACAATAATTTAATTAATTGCTAAAATAGAGAGTAGTTAATAGCACCAAAATATAATGAAACGAAGTTATCGTTTAAATTGGGAATCGGGAGTACACTGGTGACCTGAAATATGCCAAAATAGGCTGATAGAGTGTTCTGAAATTCATCGGAGTTTCGCCGGAAAGTCGCCGGAGCACAGGTTAGATCACTGGAGTGTGATGGTTATTCTGGACTTCGTGCGGAGGTCGACAGCCGGTCGCCGAAAAAGTCGCCAGAGGTCACCGGAATCACCGACGAGTTCGCCGGAGGTAGATGGTGCAAATGGTGGGGTTCACCGGAATTAAATATTGGTAGAAACGCACGAAAACGTACTTGGAGGGTTTGAGAGTCCGTAGGGCAACAGCGGTGGGCCGCGGCAACTGCTACAGCGGCTGGTTTTTTTTTTTTTTTTTTTTTTTTTCCCAAAACATTGATTAGGGTTTTAAAAAATTTGTAAAATCCTTTGCTCTAATACTAAAGTTAGTGTAGGATCGTAGAGAAAACGAAAGAATAAAAGAAAAAGAAGAAGAAAAAGAAGAAGAAGGAAAAGAGAAAAGGAGAAGGAGAGGGAAAAGAATAGCAGCTGTAGGGAAGAAGCAATCAAATTATCATCCAATCAATAATGTTCTGTTAACCCTAATTAGGGTTTAAATACAAAACATCATGGCCCTAACACAAAACCCTAAAATAAAATAAACCTAATACTAAAATAGCCTAAAACAAATGGGTCCAAAATAATAAATAAAATAAACCTAATTTACTAAAATAAATATTAATAACCAGTCCATAATAATAATAGTTGGGCCTCCTTGACCCGACGTCCATACACACGTCCATATCATCTACTAGTGTTCGCACCACAACATCTTCATACAGGAGAATCAAGGAGGAAAAAAATCTGAATAACATCTTGAACAAGAACAATAGAATTCAAAGTTCAATCTAAAATAACATTGACAATGTAAGTAGACAACAACTAATGAATCACACAGTTCTTATTTTTTCATCCTTCGACAATAACGGGTAAGCTGGAAGAGTCATACAAAACTGGCACAAGAACCTAGAAGAATTAAGCTTAAATCTCAGCTGTTCATGCTAACAGGCATCTAAATTCCTCTCATGCCAAATTAAGTTACAAACCATGAGCAATCACTTGGACCATAGATTTAAGTTTTTCTCACTCATGTGGACTGCAAGGCATAACCATTTCAAGCACCAATGACTCACTTTGGACTACAATTTACTTGAAAACAACATCTGCTTCCAATAGACCCTCATTCCAAGTCTCCAATCTTAAACAATTCATCGCATCTTGCCCACATACAACCCGTAAATCTAACAGAATATCCCCTACAACTTATTATATGAATGTCCGCATCACATGTTTTCATCCCTATCCACATGTACCATACACAAATATGATAGTTGGATTTTCCATGACATATTGTGTGGTCAAAGATAGGAACTAGCTTAGCTGGTAAAGTTATTGGTTATTAACAATCATAACAGGGATTAGGATCCAAACCACCTTCAACTAGACCCAAAACAAATTAATCTAACAAAGATGTAACATATGATTTGAAAAACACACAAATCCATTTTCTCATAAATGAAAAATTGTGAAATAAAACAAACACGTCTCCATTTATATGCTAAAGTATCAGACAAACCTGATAAAGGTGTGAATTAACCTCAGCACAGGTTTTATGTAAAGTTTCAAGAGGTGCACCACTAAGCTCGAATTGGCCTCCTGGTTCCAATGATATGCTTTGCTTTCCCTGCAAAACAGTAATGTGGTCTCAGTAAATTGACATCTGGAAATACCCCAAAAGTAAAAGACAGAAACTTGCCGCATGTTACTACTATTGAAATGGATTTGAGAATGGAAAATATTTGTTGCTTTTTTAACCAAAATTCATGCATCATCATCAGCACCAAACCAGGTATTTTTTTTATTTATTTATTTTTTCTTTTTTTGGATGGGGGAGGGTAATCTCTTGTAATTTTTGGGGAGCAAGAATATATCACAAATACCAAAACTTTTAAGGGTCAAACAGGTTTGGAAACTTTTTTTTTTTAGGGGGGGGAGGCGCATGGCCCCACCCGCCCCTATGTCCACCCGTGATCACAATCTGTAAAGAAGTAATGAACAAACCAGAAAGGTTTAAAAATGCATAAATATAAATTCAACATAACTGAGCAGAGGAAAAAAATTCAACGTAAATTGCCCAATTTAGAAAAAGCTAAGTTGACTTGAGCTAAATTGATAGATGGATTAAAACGAAAAAGTATGTGATAGAGGAGTGCCTACCTGCTTAAGACCAATAATGTTGTCACCCTCCATTATTTTATCCCAATCAAATCTCTCAGCAATACCATTAAGCAACTCTGCTATATGTTCGTACTTCATGGGCCTTAAAGTTCCAAACTCAAAGCCAAACTTTTCATGTTCTGTACCTATTCTGCAAAAACTACATAAATAAGTTAACGGTTTAGAAAAAGACAGAGAAACAAATTCAGTTACTAGTTACTGAATTCTGAAATTATTTTTTGAAATCAAACAATATATAACAATTAAGAAAAAATAGTTAAATTTTAGAGAGGTTGGTCCATAACCTAATATTTTTTGACTCACAAGTTTATGTGTACTAGTGGTGGTGTTCTCCTGATTTTTTTTTTTTTTGGGGGGGGGGGGAGGGGGGTTAAACCATATCATAAAATTTTTTAGTCAATAATTTACATATAGAGGTGGCATTTTTCCAAACTTAGGGGGAACCTTCGTCCCTAGATAAGCCAACCATGTGATTTGTTTACTTTAGAAAAGTTAATCAAACAAAAATTGGAGTATTTCTAATTAAAATAGATAGCAAAACATGCCACACTTATCTAAGTACCACTAAGAGACAGAAGCTGAACCTCCAATTCTCTTTAGGCTTGCATCCAGAGGCAAGGTATCCAACAAGGTCCTCTTTCTTCAGTGGCTCTGTAGCAATCACAGCATCTTCTGTTGGGGGGCTTGCAGCTACAATTGCATGGTGCCCCCTTTTGAAACATGCTCCTGCACTGTCTAAATGCAAACTCTGCATTGCATTTGTGGAATTCGATGGCACAAGTGGAAATCTTATACAAGTTTCCTTCATTTTGGATGCCTCCATATGGTTTCCTACTTTGAAAACAAAACTGCACCCTGCTTTAAATCGCACATACTCAGATTGAGGGCATTGTGATGGACCCACCTGGGACAGAAGCGCCATGATGCACCCCTATGAAGTCATACACACCTTTTCTAAGTCAGAACTACCTAGAAACGCAGCACTTACATTGCATGTGCAATATCTATAACTACGTAAAACATGAGAAAGAACATGGATGGAATATAGGAACGGTAAAAATTGCATAAATATTCCTATGGTTTTTAAGTTATAAGACTGTTTTCAAATATAAAATTATTAATATCGTTGGCCAATTTTGGAAAGAAAAACTTGATGCGACTTCAAAAAGGCAGACAAAAACCCAGTGTTCTTTCTTAATGATATATAATATACAGATAAAGCCAAAACCAGGTACAATTAGTGCACCAACAGGTCATTCAAATTCTTTCCAATATCCCATCACAAATACTAACACTTCATAGAATTGATTTGATTTTAAACTAAAGAAATGATTTGATAAATGAAAATTTATGTTTGAATTCAAAATTTGAATTGACTTATAAAGTACACCAAATTTGACCCTATTAGTGGAGAAAAGAAAATAAGAAAATATAAAACATAAGGATAAATTTGTCCACTTATCTAGATGACTAAAGAAAATAGTGAATTCTCGTTATGTTTCATTGTTTTGGGATTTCAAATGGTAAGAAAATCTCAAAATTTTAAGTAATGAAATGAAATCTAATTCAACCCATTAAAGTCTCATTTTGATTCCAAACATAAGAACTGGTGGGAATGCTCACCAAATGAAATGTAATCCCATCAATTCTGCCTTTCCAAACAGACGGTAATAGACTTAGTGAATTTATCTGATTGAATTTGGTTTAATGACGTCACATGCTTAGCAGTGAAAGATAAACTGAACCCATCAACATCAATAAACCTTACAAGTTACAAGCACTGTGGCTCAAATAAAACGGCAATTTGAAAACCACCAGAGATTTACAATCCAAAGCTCAAAAAGTGGGTCAAATAATTCAAAATCTCACTTCAGTCCCATTGAAGTTGAAACATAACATTTCTAAAAAAACAAAAACAAAATATATCCGTCCAGTCGAGACCAATGGAAATGAACAGCTATTGTACAATAATATCTCACCGATGGTGCTAATATGATCCAGAAACACAAACAGCCGAACAATATGAGGGTGACAACAAATATAAATATCAATATGCACATGTATTTACATGCACATAAATAGAAGATGGAATGAGACTCGTATATCAGAAATCAAGGTTACCCCTGGCGCTGCACGAGAAACTGAAAATGAATACGTAAAAATGAACGGCGTTTGTGTGTGTGTGTGTGTATATATATATATATAGGAGAAGAGATTGCCTGATTGTCTGGATGCAAGAAATCTAGGGTTTGGTTCAGATTGTGTTCTTATCCTCAACCTCCTATTTCTCTGGAAACGGAATCAATTTGCTGATGCCAATGAAGAGAGAGAAAGTACGGAGAGAGAGGACTAGGAGAAGGCAATCGTTTCTTTCTGCGTTGCTTCGCGTTACACGGAAATTAAAATACTACGCCACTGTTCTAACTATTTTCTCCTTTGTGGTCCCCTCTCTCGATCTCTGACACGTCATCATTCTTTAACTATTCTGAAGAAATTTGGATAAGTGCTCCCTTATTCTCATTCAGTACTCTCTTTTTTATCTTTATTTTAATTGAGGACCCCACTACTTTGAGGATGAGGTATGTACAGTGACGCACTGTCCATTTTATCATTTTTGCTGCGTTTATAGTGAAAAATAAATAAATAAAATAAATTAAGACAAATTAAAACAAATTATAAATTTGTAATTCGTAAAATAAGATAAAAAATAATAAATTTGAGAGTTTTTAAATATTTTTATCAGTTTTTAAATATTTTGTTATTTCACACAAAGCTTTTATTTGTTTTGTTTTATTTTGGTTGTTTTTAAGAGATGGTCAAATGTTTGCGGACTAACAATTTCAGATGTGTTTGGTATATTAAATTTTAGTGAGAATCTCTAAAAATTTCTATTATATTTTTACGCATTCTCATCTTATTGAAATTCAAAAAAAAAATTTTCAATACATTTTAAAAAAAGTCGATAACTGGAATTTTTTTGGTTAATTTGATAACTGGAATTCGGTTAATCAGATAACAAACATTTTTTTGTCATTATCACCACGGGACTCTTAAACTACCAAATGACACCTACTGTGACTAATTTTTCTAGAGTCTTAAAAATCATTCCGACAAATTGTAGAAACCGTTTCTACGGATTCGCAACTTCTGTCCAAACGGATTGTAGAAACTGTTCCGACGCCAGCCCAATTTGGTCTGTAAAGAAACTATGACTGATACAAAATTTTGAATCTGTTAGGGCGGGAATCCTATTGTTCATATTCAAAAAATACGATTTAAAATATGTGCACCAAACTCAAAAAATTTCTCCGAATCATATTCTATATCATTTTTTTTGTTACTCTAAACACATTCTTCTTCTCCCCTTTTTTTTCCCTCCTCCTCTGTTTGAATATGATTTTAACCGAGAACTTGATTGAATTTGAGAAAAAAAAAAAGCTTAATTTTTTTTATGGTTGACTACTAACTAATTATTAAAAAATTAATTTTTTTATTTTATTAGAGGAGGAAAAAAGTTAATTTTTTTAGTAATTAGCTTTTTATTTTTTTTGTTAATTTAAAATTTTTACATTTCAATATTTAAAAGAAATTTAAAATGTAAGAGGGTAAATTTAGTCATTTAAAAAAAAAACAAAAAAACAAATAGCTGGTAGTCCAGCTACCAATTTTTTTTCCTAATCAATCAACCTAGCAATTTTATTTTTTTTCTTTTTTATTTTGTAAGAATGTGGGTTAAATAACAAAAATATTTTTGAGTTATTAGATAATATATTAATTATACTGAACATTAAAATATTTAAAAATAAAATTTATTTTAAAACACTATAATAAAAATTTGGTTAGCAATATAATTTTAAAATATTTTTGAATGAATATTTCTAAAATATTTAAAAATAAATTTTATCAATATAATTTAAAACATTATACTATAAATTCTACTGTTGTAAAAATTAAAATATTTACATATGTCTCATTGAATCCATATAAAAAATATTTTTTATTATACAAAATAAATAATATTGATACATTACTTTTATAAATTTTTTTAACAACTGTTACTTGAATTATTATAAAAAAATTAAATAATTATTATAAAAATAATTATTAACCTGCATGAGTACTTGAATTAATATTTAAATAAAAAGTTACGTAGATTACTTTTTATGGTAAAAATAAAATTATTTTAATAAGTTGATTGAATTGAATTTTTATTTAAAATGTAGACTACTGCAAATTGAATTTTTAAATATTATTAAAATATTTAAAAATATTTTTAAATTATATTAATAACTGAGTTTTTATTATAATATTTTAAATTATATTGTTAGGTTGATTAATGTTGAGGGCTGTGTTTGGGAAAAACGCTGGTAGCTTGGCTACCAACTACTAGCTTTTCAGTTTTTTCTAAAATGATTAAATTTATTCTTTTATATTTTTAAATATTAAAGGCAAAAATGTCAAACTAACAAAAAGTTAAAAAAACTAACTATTAAAAAGTTAAATTTTTTTCTTCCCGAACACAAAAAAAAATTAACTTTTTAATAACTGTTAGTAGTCAACTAAAAAAAAGATAGCTTTTTTTTTTTTCTTCTCAAATTCAGTCGAAATTCTCAATTAAAATCATATTCAAATACAAGGGATAAAAAAAAGAGAGATAAAATCGTGAGGCCAACAAACGCTGGCAACAAGCTAACACCACTCAGTGATGTTACCCCCCCGGGGGGTTCCTTGTTTGAGATCCATTTTAGAGTGCATTTTAGCCCCATGAAACTTCATAAATTGAAGTTTTAAAATTGATAAAAAGTACAAAAATTTAAAAGAATTAAAAGTTTGATAAAGTTTTATGAGAAAAAGTGGGTCTCCAAACGAGCCTTTGAGCCCGTTTGAAAATGAAAAAAATAAATCATTAGCAGTTTTTAATTTCTTTTTATGTTTGATCACACCTTAAAAGTTATTAAAATTTTTTTAAATTTTCACTAAATTTTTTATCAAATAACCACAGTTCTTAAAATTTTTTAAAATTTTTTCAATTTTTTATCAAACAATCAAAAAGTTTTTAAAGTTATTAATATTTTTATCAAACACTCAAAATTTACTAAAAATTTTTATTTATTTTATCAAATGCATAAAAATTGTACCTAGCAACTTTTGTCAAAAAATTACTAAAAATTCTTAAAAATTTCGTTTCCAGATGTCACCTAAGAATGGTTTGAGAATGATTATTTTTATTTTTTAATTTTATACTTTGTATTAAAATTTAGTTTTTATTTAATAATTTTTAGACATATTATTTATGCCAACGAAAAAATTGTAAAAATAAAATGATTTAAAAAAAATTCACTATTTTTCCTGTTTTAATTTTTTATTTTTTTAAAGTGAACAATATACTTAAAAACTATCAAGCAAAAAAAATAAATTTTAATAAAAAAATCATATAAAATAAAAAATTCAAAAAATCACAAAAAAGGAATCTCAAAAACTAAATATGCTATGGAGAATACACACAATAAAAAAAAAAAAAAAAAAGCAAAGAGACAAGATCGGGAAACTTTAAAAACCACTTTTAAGTAAAACTTCGAATTTATGCGACCATTAACCTGAAAATCATTCTACTATAAAATTTAAAATGTTGCAAAAGATTCATTGAATACAAAGTGAAAGTTAACCCCATCTTAACTCTAATATTTTTTTACTCGCTTAAATCTGCAATAAACCAAATCCATAGATCTCTATTCTTAAACCTGAATAACACCTCTTAGAACCTAGAGATGTTATTCTTCATCAAAATAAAACCTTCAATCATTGTTCTTTCAAACTCAACTTGTAAATCTCTTTAATTTAGATGTTAGGGATTTAAATCTTAGATTTTTCTCAATGTAATAGAAAACCTAATTCAACGCCGTTGAAAAAAAAAAGACCTTTTCTTTATATTTTAATGGAATTAGGGCACAAGAGGTGTGCAATTTGGACAAAATTAACAAAAAAATCTCGACAAGTCACTCGAATGCCCTTCAAGCAAATTTTTCATAAGTTTAAGCACTTAAACTTACTTTAAACCCTTTCCTGCAACATGGTTAGAGTGCATTTTGAGCGGATTTTACAAACTACCATGCGATTAAATGATATTTGAACTATATATAAGATGCTTGAAGTAATTTGTTTTTGAATCGAATAATGACTTAACCAATAAGACTTGATTCTTGATACTCTAAAATATTACAAATTCAAATTTTAACTCGCAATTATCATGAAACAAAATAATAAACTAACATAAACCATCCTTCGTAAACATAGGAATATTAAAGGTACAAAAAAGTCACACTACAATAGGTCAAAATAGCCATCAGCGACGTAACCTTTTTGCCACAGTTTTTATAAAATTATTTAATATTATATCGTTTAATTTAGATCTTAAAAATACTATATTGTTATATTTTTAATATTATATTATAACATGAATATATTTTAAGAATATTAAATGTACTCCATTTTTTACTTACTTGAGCTTGTCAATAAATTTACCAGATAAAACATAACATATCAAGCTCATTAAGAGCTTGACAATTATAAAAAATAAAATATATATAAGTAATGTGCATTTAACGTTAATCATTATTTTATTGATTAGTATGGATCTGTTTGGCAAGATGTAAAATATTAAAAAATTTTGAAAATTTTTAAAATTTTTTTATGTTTTAATTCACTATACAAATTATAAACTCACAAATTATCTCACTTTTTATCACTCCAAATATCCCTATATTTATAATTAATGGCCAAATAATAAATATATAGAAATGAAAATTTTAAGAAAATAATTATTTGGTATTTAAAATTTTTATTTAGAGAAATTGTTATAGAACGCTGTTGCATAGAGAATCTATAAAAATAGAAAAAATACTTTTTACTGTATTTATAAAATTCGCTAAAGTGAAAGTGAATGTGATAACCTAAGATTGTAAATGAAATCAACAAAACGCATGAGGAAAAATAAATGTAATAAATGGAAGATTATAAAAAAATAAAAAAACACTTTACAATTTACTGACGTTGTTCAACTTGTCTCTTACAGAGATTAGGGCACGATTGGCGACAAAATGTTTAGTTATTTTTTGAAATTTTTGGGCAAAAAAGTACTACATGCAACTTTTTATGCATTTAATAAATATTTGAAATTTTTAGAGATTTTTAGTAAATTTTAGTTATTTGGTAAAAAAGTTAAAACTTTTAGGAATTTTTAATTGTTTAGTAAAAAAGTTAAATTTTTTTTTAATTTTTTAGTGACTTTTGAAGTATTGTCAAACATGTGACCAAAAAAAAAAAAAAGAGCTCCAAACCAGGGGCGGATCTAGAATTTTCAGCGAGGGGGGCACCGGGTATCTAAGATGGGAATAACAAGTTATCTTCAGACTAAGAGTGGGAGAGAAATAATGTCGCTTTTAGGGAAAGGTAAAATTATTCTTGAACATTAGACCGTTGATTATACTTTTTTCAATTTAATAGTTCAACTAGTTATTTTAACAGTATCTGAGATTTAATAAGATGTCTATCATTACTTAAACAAATATAATTATTATTAAGTTTTTATTGTTTATAGAATTTATTATGTTATATATTATATTTTTTTAATATTATGCACAAAAATATTGAATAGTGTAATAGGACAATATATTTTATTTCAAAAAAATACTTGGGTTTAATTTTTATAAACTCTTTTTATGTTGAAAAATTTTGAATTTACCTTAATTTTTAAATAAAGCCAATATAACCTAATTTTGAATTAATTTATTTTTCAATTAAAGGTAAAATGTCAAGGACATTTTTGTAATTTAATATAAAAAATCCGGGGGGTCACTTGCCCCCCTTTGCCCTAACGTGGCTCCGCCAGTGCTCCAAACGAGTCTACTATTTTAAATAATAAGAACTTTTCATCAAGTCTTCTTTTTTCTTGAAATTTTTTTAGAATATTAATATTTGAGTTGTTTGGAGTGTAAAAAAAAAAGTAAAATTTTTTAGAATTTAGAGTGCAAAAAGTAATTTTGAAATGATATTTGGATGTTTATATTTGATTTAATACAAAATTGTTAAAAATTATATAAAATGACACATAATAAAATTTTAGTGGAAAATCTTAAAAACTTTTGAAGTTTTATAGAACCTTTTTGGTATAAATGTCAGTCAAACTTTAGGTGTGTTTGAAATTGTATAAAGGGTGAGTCTATTTACACTTCACAAAAAGATTCTTGCACTCCACTTTCTTTTTTTATTAAATAAAATTACACATATACTCTCATTATTTTAATAAGATATATTATATAATTTTAAGGACATAAGTACCCTTTTAACAAAACAAAACTAAAACAAAATACACAATACTACTTTGATTGAAAGTCTATTCAGTGAGATAATAAAAAGTATTGCCAAAAGAGAGTAAACAAAACACCATCAAGCAATAAAAAAGACATCACTCCTCACAAAACAAAGACTGAAAGAAATAAAAAAAAAAAAGGGTTCATGGATATCAAAACTACTCTATCAATAGCTATCCATCCTAAGCACATTTATCTGCTGTCAAATTTTAGTAAACACGTTTAGTCTTTCTCAAAATTTTCTCCAATCATCCTCAAACTGCCTTTAATCATCTCAAACTTGCAAGAATATTTAAAATGAAAAAAAAAAAAAGAATGAAGAAATAAAGATGCAAAATGTTAGTTCAATATAATACAAAAGACATTTATAAAGAACATAACAAATAAGAATTATAATAATATATCTCACTGAAAAAAAAAAAAAAGAAAAAAGAGAAGAGAAAAGATGTAATACATTAGTTCAATTCCATCACTTCCACGATGTTTGCATTTCCATGCCACCTTGGGTAGGAGGGACAAATGGAGAGTTCAAGCTAGTAGTTCCAAGTTTATGTGGGCAAGTGCAACTATTGTGTCTAGTACTTTTACACGTGCCGTATTTTCGGGCTTTATCCGCAATTTCAAAAAGGATCTCGACTAGTAGAACCACTCCCCTTTCTTTTTTTACCTACTGGGCGTCCCTTGTGAGGTTGAATACTAGGCTCTAGCATTAGAGGAAGTGGAGCATCAATAAGTTGAACAATTTGCTTCCGGGTGTTTTTTTTTTCTTCAAGCGGCATGTGTTGATATTTATCATGAAACTCATTAAGAAGTTCATCAATTTGATCATCTTGACCATCAACGATTGAAAATGATCTTATATCAATTCTCCATTGTTTATGTATATCATCAAGTTGTAGCTTTATATCCTTTTTATTTCTCATCTCATGTGCACAAGAAAGACCCATGCTACTTGAAAAATGACTTTTACATTCAGGTAGAAGTGTATCCGAGATGGCCAACTCATATTGCTTATAAAGCTTTTGAAGTGCAAATAAAGAAACATGAGTTAGGAGGTCTTCAAACGAGGGAATTTTATATCTATGTGGAATACGAACCTTTTCACTTGAAAGTTTTGTTTTGATTTCTTGAAATTGATTCTCAATAGCAAGAGAAATTTTCCCTTTTACTTCTCAAAAGTCACCACTTGAGACTTGCAGATATTTCTTGAGTGTTGCATGTGCACCTTCAACCCTTGAAGTAACACGATTTCCAAAATGTGTATATTTCTCTGTCCATGCATCTACAAATTTCTCTTTAAATGGAATCCAAGTACCTTTGATGTAATTAAGAATATCTACCTTTTCTTTGTATCGAGTCTCAAAGGGATTCCAAGATTCATCAAAAGTTGATTCATCATGAGATTGTATCATGCTAGTCCAAGCAGAGAGAAAAGTATCCCATTCTTCATTTTCATTGAAATAGGACTTACATTTTGAAAGAATATTTTTCTCAATATGCCATACACATAAGAGATGTGTAGTCCTTAGAAATACAACTCCAATGGCATTCATAAGTGCTAACTCTCTGTCGGACACTATAACTGAATGATATATTTCATCACCTAATATTTTATCAAATCTTTCTAAGGTCCACACATAATCTTCTTCTTCCTCCTTTTGCATGAAAGCAAAACAAGAATAAAATGAGCCATTGAAACTAGAGACTCCAACAATATTAAGTAATGGCATCTTATATTTATTCATTTTATATGTGAAATCCATCACAAATATATCTGAGTAGCTATTTGTTAATGCAATTGAAGAAGGATGAGCAAAGAATAGATGAGTTAAATGTCCATCATTGTCCCGTTTAATGTCAAAAATAAATCATTCTTCACCAAATTCTTCAAACAATGCTTGAATCATTGTACGTCCCAATAAGCTCTCTTTTATAATTTTAGCTTTTGCATTGTACACGGTCTTTGATATTGCTTGACGAGTGGGATTATGTTGCCGTAAGCAAGAAAGTATTTGTCGCGGTGGAATGCCAGCCATGGTCATTTCTTTGATGCGTAAAATCTCTTCTTTTGAAAATCGGCGACAAGAAGGATGCCCGACATGTCACTTGAAGGTTCATGATTATGTGATATATTTTTCAACTCTATCTTCCATAATCTATTGTTCTTTCTTTTTCCCCGTATTTCAAATGGACAATTGATGAGACGAGATGATGATACTCTCTTCATTTGTTCCATTGGGACATAATAACCACGATATTTACCTCCTCTGTCACAACCAATGATAACATATCGATCTTTCTTAGATCTTTTAATGCTTGTAGCATATCCTTGCATTAAACTCATGTTGCGAACACAAGCAATGAGTTCTTCTCGATTTGAAAATATTTCTGTTAGCAAGGCAAAAATTTCACTAGACTCAACAACTTTAACTTGATTGTCAATGCTCACTTTATTTCCTGCTCATTTTACATAACATAAAAATTATTATATCAAATTATTATAAATTAAAGTAATTGCAATAATGAATTTATAGAGCTAGTATATAAAAAGACTACAACCAATTTCATGCAAGATCAAATAATTCTAAACCCTTAAAAATTCAAAGAGTATGATTTGGCAGAGAAAAGTGAAATTACTAGAAGTATTCGGATATGGGAGCCTAGTGATTCATAATAAGATGAGATCTGCTCTACATCATTTGTGCTAATCAAATTAATTACTTTCTCTAACTCAATCATTTCTTCACCAAATTCTCCACTTTTGTTATGTTCCTCCATAGTTCCTGCAAGTATAAGAGTGTAAGAAAGGCAAAGTTATGATTATTGGAACTATTTGAATGATAAACTACTAGTTTGGCATTAACAAATCAAAGCAAAAAGCCCATTTTGGCCATCAATAGCTGGTTATGGAGTGTGTTGAGTAGTTGGGTCACATGTTCAAGGTATCTTAAAGTACCATTTCATTTTCGATTGTTTTCTGTCATGTAGGTTTTATTTTCCTAGCTTTTAATTAAATAATTTTGGTAAAACTATGAACTACAACCAGATTTCAAGGCAATCAAGAAGAGAATTGAAGACTTGATCACTCGAGACTACCTTGAAAGAGACAAGGACAACCTAAACCTGTTCATGTACTTGGCATGAGTTTGGCCCAAGTGATATTCAAATGAACTTGGGTTTTATTGGTGCTGGAAATAACCCCAAACAACTAAATTTCATTTCATTACAAGACAAAAAGAGAGATATAAATGTTGTAAGGCATACATTGGCAAGAGTACTCCATAACTACTGTCATACCCAATAGCAAATAAATAGCTTGCAAAGTAAAACAATACAAATACCAATCATTTGAACTCTGAGTTGATAGAACAATCACAAAGTAGTGCAGATTATTAATTGAAAATTTGAGAAATTGGTATAAACCTTGATCGTGTAATGGTGACCAGCGGCAATCTTCAAGAACAAACCCAGGTGACCAGCGGCAATCTTTAAGAACAAACCCAAACACCAGAGGGATCTTCCTGTGCTGTTGTTTCATCTTCTTCTGTAATAACCAATGAATATTTATAGAAGGGTACTTATGTCCTTAAAATTATACTGCTTGTTGTTGCTTAATTACCTCACTCTTAAATGTAAATGCAGATGTAACTTCAGATTTTAAAAGTGTTGAGTGAGGAAAATTAAGTCAAACCCCAAGTGCAAGGTGTAGTTGAAGCACAATCAACTGGTGAATATCAGGTCATTTCCACAGGGATCTAAGGAGCAAAAGAGTGGTTAATCTAATAGATTTGATTAGCAAAACAAAGGCTCACATGAATGTAAAACAGAAACAAAAATTGATCTGGAATGTTTGTGGTTTTTCAAATGATTTTCTAAGATAAAAGTTGAATTTAACTAAAAATCTGATGTAAAAGAGTTGGGCAAGACAAGTTCAATGCCAATCCAAATCAATCTCAAGATGCAAAGAGTTTGTGGATTACCAATTTGATTTGCTCTGATTTTAAGAAAATTAATTTCGATTGAAGCAAACTATGGATCAAGCACTTAATGTGCATAACATATCTTAAGAACAATAAGAGTTCTAAATCTAGCAACCCGCACACAAGATTGTCATGAGGGTTCTAAGTTAAGCAACACCTATGAACTCATCGATAAGATATACAAATTAGTGTTGATCGAGTATTGAATCAATGATTCCTAGAGTGTTCAGATGCAAATTGAATTGGTAATTAAACTCAAAGTGAAACCATGAAGCTCGGCATCTTGAGATTCATTGGAAGGGACATTGCCCTTGCCTTGGCCCAAGAATTACTCAGTCGCTCATATTCAGAAAATTAGAGACAAAAATAGAAAGATGAAATTGAGACATTGAAAACTTGAATTGAAATTGAATTGCAATAGAAATCTGATTACAGTAGTTAAAATCGGAATTGAATTTGAAGACTCAAAATCTAAGCTACAGCCATAACAGAAATGGAAGAACAGAGCTCTGCTACTTTTTTCTCTCTCCAAAACTCCTCTGCTCGTCCTCTCCAAAACCCTTGTGTGTGTATGCGTGGGATGTGTGATGTCCCCCCATTCTCTCTACTCATTTATTCTGAAAATTTCCCATTTCGTTATGCAATTCGCCCCTAAATTACAAATTTGCCATTCCTTGATCTCAGGATCATGTCGTATGGAGAGGTTACGGTCATGTGTAATCTGTTACTGAGATATATCCGATCATTCGAATGCTTTAAATCTGTATTCGAATATGCACTTCCCTCCAGAATGTAATTCAGTCAACAACAATATTCGAATATGCCAATCTTCGTATTCGAATATGGTCCTCTGCTTCCAGAACTTCCAAAATAAGGATTTTAACCTTCTTGTGTTGAATGCAAGTAAAAGTTCCATATCTTCTCAAAAAGCTTTGATCAACAGATGTAGTACACTTCGGATGTGTCCAGTACTTTCACATATCTTCCTTGGTATCCTTAATGTGGCTTACATTGCTTTCCTTCAAGGATAAAATCAACACATGGTTCATATTGGAGCAGTGGAGTGAAACTCTATACAAAACACAGATTTTGTGTCATTTATGTGCCATATAAAGATGTAATCAAATACATAAATGTATAACAATTGATGTCCAATCATATACAATATATCTTATTAAAATAATGAGGGTATATGTGTAATTTTATTTAATAGAAAAAGAAATTGGAGTGCAAGAATCTTTTTGTCGAGTGCAAATAGGCCCAGCCTTGTATAAATTTATAAAAGTAGGTATTTCGTATTTTGTGCAGTGAGTACAAAATTTAAAATTTATAATCTCGTAATTCGTGTTTGTCGAGATATATGAAATTTTATATTTTTTATTTAACACCAAACAATGCATTTTCAAAAATTTAACAAAATATATTGAAATGCATTATAATGATTTCTCCTAATGAAATTTAACAAAATTTTTTAAAAACATTAAAATTTTTTAAAGTTTTAAAAAAGTTAAAACTTCTAAAATTTTTTGAATTTAATTGAAGGGGTGTTTGGTTGACAAAAATGGGGTAAAAAATACAATAAAAGTAGAAAGATGTGACATAAAAGTAAAATGTGAAAAATTTTTAGTGGAGAAAAGTACAAAAAAAGTTAAAGTTTGTGAGTTTTGATGGTTTTTAGTGGTGCCAAATAAGGCCTGAAACTCTCAACAAGGACAATTTATTTCCCACCCGACTTTTCCCCACCCCCGGGTGAGGGGGCCTGCAGTTGAGGGAAACGATACTGTTTTGCCCAAAAAAACCTATTAATTTGCTAAGACATGTTAGATGGAAAGGCTGAGTATGGAGTAAAAAAAATTTATAAATAAAAATAATTAATTTTTATTTGATTAGGTTAAAAATAAATTAAAATAAAAAATATTTTTAATATGATTAAGTAATTTTTAGTATTTGGTAAAACAAATATAAATTTTTAGTAATGTTTGGCAATTTTTTGTGTATTGATAAAAATTTTTAAGCTTTTAAATGGGATTAAAGTGAAATAATGATTATACTCTTCACCAACTCATCAAAAAATTGACAGTGTCATTTCACTCAACTGCAGGCACTGCAGTCCCTCCTCACCACAAGCAAATATGTTATAAATTAAATTAAAATGAAATTTATTTATATTTATATTTTTATCAAGCACATTAAAAATTAATTATTTATAAAATTAACTATTCTTATTTTTTATTTATTTCTACTTATTTTATTACGCACTTAAAATTTATCAAAATTACTTAATTATATTAAAAATAATTTTTACTTTATATTGTTAATAACCTTATGTGGCATGATACCAACACATTAATTTTTTGATGAATTGGCGAGAACCATAATCATTATTTTACTTTAATCCCACTTAAAAGTTTCAAAAATTTTTATCAAACACACAAAAAATTGTCAAATGTTACTAAAAATTTATATTTATTTTACCAAACACTAAAAAATTGCTAAAAATTACTTAATTATATAAAAAATATTTTTTATTTTATTCTATTTTTAACCAATCAAATAAAAATTAATTATTTTTATTTATAATTTTTTTTTGACTCTGCACTCAGCCTTCCGTCTAACGCGTCTCAGCAAATTAATGGATTTTGGGCAAAACGGTGCCGTTTCATTCGACTGCACCCCCCCCCCACCGCTTTGGCCCTAATTCCCCAAAATCCCTTTCCCTTCATCAGCTCTCTCACTCTTCTCTTCCCTCACCTCTGCTGCAGCCTCTCTCTTCTCTTCCCTTATCTCTCCTGCACTCCCTCTGTTCTCTCCCGTCATCTCTCCACTCACTCTCTTCTCCCCCTTTGTCGAACCTGCACGCGCCAGAGCTGCCGGAGCTGCTGCAAGCACCGTGGACCTCCCTCAAATCACTCTTCTCTTCCTCTATCGACTGAGTTTCAGGTAAGTTGGACTTTGGTTTTTATTTTTATTTTTTTTGCTTGGTTGCACCTTCAACGTACATTTCTTTACTGCTAAATTTTTTTTCCTAAAATTTCATGTATCATCGTATTGGTCCGAGGATAGTTTTATCCTTAAATGTTTATTTGTCAAACAGTCACATTCTTATATTGCTAATCAACTTTATTTTGGTTTCGATCGTCTACCATATTTGTCTGGCTTTCACACTGTTTGGGTCACTGTGAATGGCCTTTGAAACTGTCATTTTTTATAATAAATATTGTCTTATTATTTTGAGAGATTGTTCTGATTTTTGATTGTTGATACTCTGTTGTTTCTTAAAAAAATTATAAAAAATTGGTGGGATCAAAAAATAAATAATTATTGATTTCGCTTTTATGTAACTTAATAAAACTGTGATTCAAATGTTTTTATATTCTCTGAAAAATTATAGGATAGTGTTTTTAATATTATACATAATAAATAATTTTGATCAGGGCAGAAGGCTACAACGAACATAAAGGACACAAGTTGATGTAAGTCATGACATATTATAATTTGCCATTTTACCCTTTCGACCATCAATTTTAGTGTTTTAGATATTTGGTAAAATATTAAACATTAGTTTTTTAGGTGTATCAAAAGATATCAATTTTACTGAGTTGACAGATTGTTAAAACACTAATTTTTATTGAGTTGACGAGGGTATAGTAATCATTTTACTTTAATCAAACTCAAAAAGTTACAAAAAATTTTATCAAACACTTAAAAGAGTTGTCCAAGGTTATTAAATTTTTTATTTACTTTACCAAACAAACTAAAAGTTTCACCCATCAACTTTTACCAAAAAATTACCAAAAATTAGTAAACATTTGACGTCGGGTCAATATCTGCATATTAAAGTGTGAGGGTTTTATTAAAGATTCAAACATGTTAATGTTTGTTTTTATTTGTTTTCTCTTTTGATATTTTTTAATATATTTAAAAAAAATTAAAGTAGATCATTATGATATTGGATGTGTTTGGAGTTGTATAATTAGTATAAATTTATAAATTTTGTAGCTTTGCAATTCATGCTGTGAGTATGGTACAGTTTGGAAGTCCAAATTTGAGCAACTTTTGACATTTTTTTGTCAAAAGTTATTAGTTGCAATTTTCGATGCGTTTGATGTAGCAAGTAGCAAATTTAACAATTTTTTATAATTTTGGGGTATTAAATAAAACTTTTGGCAATTTTTGATAATTTTTAATAATCTTTGGTAATCTTTAACAATTTTTTGTAATTTTTAATAATTTTAAGTTGAGTAAATTACTATAGTTGAGTAGAAAAGTGACAAAATTAGTGTTTGCCAAGAAGCAACTATTGATAGTTTTTCGTTGAAAATTGGATTGTCAAATGATGCCTAAAAAATTTGAATTTTGCAGATGTTTGGAGTACTCCAAACACCCTATTATTGGGGGTATTCAGAGTTATCTCTTCAATAGAATAATTAATGTATATATTTTTTTCTTGGTACCTTAAAATATAAGGAAGTACGTTTTCTCCAAAAAATATTTTACATCAAAACAATAGAATCTGAATGTTAACTTTTTGCTTTAAATTTTCTTTCCTTATTCAAACAGTTATTGATTTTTATTATTGACACGTGTTTTCCTTATACAAAGTTGGTGGGTTTATGCACCCAATTAATACGTGTCAATAATTTCTCATGATATGGCTTGATTTTGATAATTTTCTATGAGGTATTTATTAAGCATATTTTTATTATAAATACTTATTTTTCTTATCACAAATAGTTTTATAGAATTTACGTCTATCAATTAGATTTTACGCTTCCTTTGATAATGAAACCCCTCCTCCACTCTTTAACATCACGTTAAACTAATTTTATTTTTTATTTATTCTTGAAGCGCAATTGGAACACGTCGTAAAAACAAAAACACCGTAACCTTTTGACCTTACTTTCTCAATACGAGTCTTTGTAAAGTTTTGTTTTTTAAATTCTAATACCCTTAATTTTTCATTCAAATCCAACTGTGTTCCGTCTCTAAAACAAATCATCAGCCTGATCAAATCTCCTTTCCTCTATTTATCTCACACTCAGGCTTGGTTTGGGAAGGTAGTTGGTTAAAAATAAGTCAATTACTTTTGTGTTTGGAAAGAGAAAAAAAGATAATTTTTTTTAAGTGAATTTTTAGTTTTAGTTAATTTAACATTTTTGTCCTTAAAAATTTAAAAAAAATTAAAACGTAAAAGGATAAATTTAATCATTTTATAAATTGACAAATAAGCCAATTATTTGCCAATTAACTATAAGTTAATTAGCTCTTGGATCCCAAACGATGATGATGCCTCGGATACCCAAATTCAATCCATCGCTCTCTCTCTTTTATTCCTCTGAAGCTGCTGATTCAACCTTGTTTCAGAGGTTGATAAATCACCCCTAGGTTTCAGCAGGCTGTGATTCTTGTGTCTTGTTGCTTGAAGTTGACAACCTGAGAAGATGGTTGGAGAGGTGAACCCAGAAGACGGCAGGTTGTCCAGCAACGAGAAGATACCCAACGACGCGGAGGTCCTCTCTCTACTCTGCCTCTCTGTCTTTACTCTTCTTCGGTCGATCCGGGGTTCTTTATGTTTTCTGTTGATCGCCTCCTCAACTTGAAACCCCATATTCGTGAATTGTTTTGGTATACATAAATATTGAATGAATACCCTCGATTTGTGATCCGTCATTCAGATAAAAAAAAAAATCTATTTTGACTGTTAATACTGTTTTTTTTTTTTTTTTTAATTTCTTGCTTGGGGGTGCTTCATTTTGATTCATTGTGCTTGATCTGTTGCTTAAATAGGCTTGATTTTGTTAATCATTTTGCTAAATATGTTGTTCAATTTGCTTGACTTTATTCCCTTCATTCATTTTTGGTCTCTGCTCTGAAAAAAAAAATTATTCTCTCTGTAGGCTAAATTGGGTTTTTTGAATTGTGCACTGCACCGCTGTCTTCCTTTCTATAAATCTGTGTGTGCTGGGTTTTCTTTTAACTCACTATAGATGTTCTTTTCTATAGACCTGTGCGTGCTGCACTTAGTGTGTTAAATGTGCTGTGCACTGCACTGCACACCACTTGCTGCGTTAAATTCAAATATGCACTACACTTAAATTCTTTGTCTGCTGATAAATTCTGTGTATGGCCAGCAAAGATCAGCTTAAACAGAGCCAACTTTTTTGCTTTCTTGATTTCAACCTGATTGGGAATAAGATTGCTAATTGACTCTTAATTAACACTTGTGGTCATGTAGTTGAACTTTCCTTTTCCTAGAGTAGCTTGATTTCTGCAGGCTTTTTGTGGAGTTTGATTCAAATAAGTTTTTTTTTTTTGGAATTGTTTTCCTATATAAAGATGTGTGTGTGTTGTGTGCGCGTGTGTGTGTGGTTTCTTCGAAAACTTTTCAGTTTACTTTTTCCCTGTTTGAGGCTAAGTTGCGCGGACCCCCCAAAACTGTGGAGTACCCACTCGGGTGCGGGTGGGGTGCGGGTGTGGGTGTGGGTACGGAGTCGGGTACGGCACTTTCAATCCGGATATGACTGTGATGATTAGTTGAAAGAATCATCCATTTTGAATTTTTCCGGCAATGGTATTTTCCGGCCATGGTGTTCTCCATCCAAAGGGTTCTTTGGAAGGCTTCAACCTTTTGTCTTCTTTGTGTTGATTACATAAAATAATTAAGTTTTACAACCTTTATTATATTACAAGAAGTCACATGTCCCAAGTAAGCTATTAATTACATTAACATTAATTACACTAATAGAAACACTCCCATGTAAGACTTTTGCTCTTCCATTTGTGTATATAGACTTTTTCTCTTCCTATTTTGTGTATTATGTATAGAGAGAGAGAGAGTCAGTAGACGAAAGGACAAACGGCAAATAATTAAAAATATATACTTATTATATTAATTTATAAAATAATTAAAAATTACATGGGAATACGAAAGGGCAAACGACAAATAATTAAAAATATATACTTGTAATATTAATTTATAAAATAATTAAAATTACATGTCATATCGTAGTACCCGTATCCGAATTTGGATCCATATCCGCGTATCCTCTATTCTCTAGACTTACATTATCCGACACCTAGATTCACACCCGCACCCGATTCGAGTCCGGGGTCCGAGCAACATAGGTTTGAGGGAACTTTCCTCATCACCTTTATGGTTTTGAATGTGTAAGTTGTTCCAGTCCTTGCAAGTAGATGAGAATGGAGGAAGATCATACTGCATCAATAGCAATTTACGTGCATAGATGAAATGTTGGTGAAATGCAATCAAATTGCTTCTACACCATACTATTATATGGCAAACACCAGGACTTGGTGAAGCCTTTTTTTTTGGTGTACCATTTTTTTTTTTTTGGTGAAGCTCTTATATTTTATTTTTTCCATCAATAATCCTTAATCACCAATAACTACTTATAATTTGAAAGTGTTGTATAAGTAATTTTTTAACTTTTGTAAATTATTTAAGTAATTTTACCCTTTCATTTTTTAATTTTCCTTAAATGTCCTTTAACTACCAACTACTCTTATAATGTTTTTTTTTTATCCAAATGCCCTTTAATTATTTACTATCTACGCAAATACCTTTAATTAATAATTACTCATTATTTATTATTTCAAAAGAATTTTTTAAATAAAATAACAAATTAATTAATGATACATACATAGTTTTGAAATAAAAATTTGCATGCATCGTGTGTGTACCAGCGTAAAATTAAGTAAAATAAAAAAAATAAAATTCACACATAGTTTTAATAAGTTGATTAAAAATTAATGGAATATTTAAGTAAATATTTATCATTTGCAAAACTACAAAAATATTTTTATTGATTATTAAGACACAAAAAAAAAAAAAAAAAAATCACACGCATCGCGTGTGCATTGGTGTTTAGTATGTATATATGTATGTATAGGATGAGCCTATTTGCACTCCGCAAATAACATCTTGCACTTCACTTTGTTTTTTCATTTATTGAAATTACACAATAATCCATCTTTCTTTTTATATATGTTTTACATACTTATAATGTCATAAATACCTTTATACAAAAGTTCAATACAAGTATATTTATAATATCATAAATCGCCTTATTTTATAATATGAATTATTTTTTTAAAATATATGAGAAGGCAACTTACCTTTTTTTTTCCTTAGATTTTTTTTTGAGAAGTGGGCGGTTAATTAACATTTAAATTTTTTTGAAAAAATCACCTGTGCATGAGTTACCTTACTCTGATAAAAATTTCTAATTCAAAATTTTTTAGAAAAAATATTTTTTATTAGAAAAAAAATCATATTAAGTTTTAAAAAGAAATGATACTTATGGTTTGTTTGATAAAATTATTTTATTATTTTTTTTTGTACATTGATTTTCCTATTTTGATATTTTTTTGGTAGCTTTATTTTTATTTTTTTGTACGTAATTGGAGAGAGAAAAATTAGTAGTAATATTTGGAATTTAGGATTTGTGAGAAAAGTTAGTAGGGGTAAAGGATAATTAGAAATTTAAATTTAGAAGTGGTCCTATTTTCATGCTTGTAAGTTTTATGTAAGAAAAGAATATGTTTTAAAGGCTAAAATAAATTTTATTTCAATATTACAGGTGATTAACGTACATAGAAAATTTCATTCCATAAGTCAAGCAGAACGTATTGCATCTTACAAATAAACTTGCTGAACCTAGAGATAACATGATCATGCCATCCAAATTAATCAGAAGTTTGCAACATATATTGCACTTCTCATTAAGTACTTTCTACTTAAGGAAAACCAAACATTGAGACAACCACATAACCTAAAACAGCAGGTATCTAAAATTACTAGCTTCATTCTACTCAAACCACATAACCCAAAATTACACTTAAAATTACTAGCCTTAAATTAACCGTTTGTTTTTACAAGTAAAGCCCTAGAGTAACTAGATGTGGCAAAACGAAATCATTCCACCATCCAATTTGAGGATTCCTATTTAATAGACGTCTTTTGGTTCTTAATCCCATCTGACGAACAATTTTACACCACCGCCTCTTCTTAGTTCTCTAAACTCATTACTCATTGTTGGCGAGGACTACCATCTTCTTCCAAATCCACTCCAAACCATCTCTGGAAATGAGTCTGAATTTGCTAGTAAAAGGACTGTCTCAATCCACCTCATTCCCCATTCACTCCTATTTCTTTGAACCCAGTAGCAACAATTTTTGACAGTTGATGAATAGATGAAAATTCCATTCCCATCTGCTGTTCAACTCAATAGCAATCATTTTCTTTTTTGTTAGTGGTTTTTTGTTTAAATTTTCAAACTACAGATTATTTGATGTGCCTCTGGAACAAATTTAATATCTTTTGGTTGGAGAAGGGAACATCATGATGTATAGTTACTGTCATTTATGTAATGGTTTTTAATAGAATAATGTAATGTTATATAAATAGGAATAATGTAGAATTTTTGTATAGCACAATGGCATGATAGTCATGGATTGTTGTCATGGATTTTGTTACTATCTGTTTGACGGATGGATTTTGACACTGTTTTGTTTTCCAAGCTTGTCTCAACCTCAAGCATTATATAAATAGGAATGATGTAGAGTTTTGTAGCACAATGGCATTGATAGTTATGGATTTTGATGCGATCAGTTTCAGAGATGGATTTTGACATTTATTTTTATTTTTTATTTTTCAAGTTTACTTTGACCTCAAGCTTGCTAGTATCTTGGATGGGCCATTTGCGAGTCGAGCTCGAATATGCTATTTCTTTGTTGAGCTGAGCTTGAGCCCACATACAAAAGCTCGAACTCAAATTTGAGCTGAATAGATTGTGTACAAGCGGAGCTCGACTAAGCTCAAGCTTGGCTCAACTCGTTTCCAACCTTATTCATGTTCAAGGACATACCCACCTTGAGAAGGTTCTCAATCGACATTTGGAAATTCAAATAAGTTCAATATCAGCCGCTGTGCCGTGCCGATCACTGCAAAATCAAGTGCGTTCTTTCTTGTATCCAACAGTGAGACATGGTGATTGGCTGTTTTGGTTTTCTTTCTTAGCTTCTCTTTATAAATTTGTTCCTAAGCCAAAAATCTCTGGAGTCTTCCTTTGTAGAACAAGTATTCTACAAGAAACTGAATGAATTTGTATTTATCAAAAAAAGTTATTTGAATTAATTTTGTTTCTAATTTAGATCAGTTAGCTTGATTAAACAACATTCACACTCACAGGCGCGCACAAGCATGCTTATATTTTCTTAATGTTCATTGAGCTTGAAGGTTGGAATTGAAGTTGATTTGTTTTCCTTGGTCTGCCAGAAGTTGTGTGCACAATGCTTTGTGATTTATTTTACCTTCATTCGTTGTGTTTTTATGTTAAATTTGCTAAACTATGCTAACAACATAAGCTACTTTTGATGTTATGTATGAACTGTGAGTATATATTGAATGGCTGGCTTGGTAATCAATTTCTGTTGTTTGTGGCCGATGCTTGTTGAAGCAGTCTGTTTTCTGCTTTTAACTAATTGTGATTGCTATAGTGTGCAGATCGGATGTTTGTCAAAATTCCAAGCTAAACACCCATAAATAGGGAGCAAAATATGGGCAAGAAAGGGTTGAGCAAGAAAGCAACCAATAAAAATTCTGGGTCTCATACTTCATTGACACTGAGAGAAGAATCTAGAGGGAAGAGGCAAACCAATGTTAATCCCAAGGCCATGATGAAGGTTGAGCATTTAGAGAACCTTGCAGTGTGGGCCAGCAAGGAAGTCTCCATACCTTCCTTGGGTGCCTTTTTCGGGCACAGGTTGGCTGCTCTTGCTGAGTCTTTGGGGTCATCGTCTAACCCATCACAGTTTACCTGTCAAAGGTTCATCCTCTCATCCCCCCCCCCCTCGCTCTCTCTCTCTCTCTCTATACGTGTGTGTGTTTATATATGCATCTGTTATGTATTCCTAGTATGTGTTTAAAGTGTTTATGATCGATCGTTGGGTGCTTTATGTAATTTGAAACAATCACAGAACTTAGGGATTTGATTGTTAAATTTCATTGTTCTCAGCTTTGGCATGGCTTGTTCAGTCTTTGGTTTTATATAATATATATTTTTATTTAGGAAATATTCAAGTTTCTTAGGTGGAGGTTTGGGATTTGATCGTTAAATTTCATTGTTCTCTGCTTTGGTATGGCTTGTTCAGTTTGTGGTTATATATACTGTATATTCTTATTTAGGAAATATTCAAGTTTCTTAGGCGGAGGTAACTACATCACTGTGCATTTATTTGGTTTTAGATCAAATACATATGAATGTTGATTAGTTTTTAAAGAAGTATATTTTGTCAATTTTCTACTTATCTATGCATTGGAAGGGTTTTCTGGGCTTGAATATTACAATCTTTGGTGAGTTAAATGAAAGACCTATGAAGCACGGATATTTCAAATTAGGCTCCGTACTCGTATCGGATACTTCGGGGATACGGATACGGTTAGGATACGGCCGGATACGTATCGGATACGCCACGTGGCGTATCCTAATTTTTTATTTTAAATTTTGCATAGGATACGACTAGGATACGGCCGGGATACGACTAGGATACGGGAATGATACGGCCAGGATACGGCAGGAGTCCAAAATGTAATATTTTAAACCTTTTTGGGGGTACAATTGATATGATAAAATTTTAGTAGGGGCTAAACTATAATTAACTAAAATAGATTGATATGATTGAAGTTTGATCTAACTAAAATTTAGGAAATGAAAAAACTATTTTTATTTTGGGATGTATGAAATTGTATTTGATACTTTTTGTTATATTTGTGTTTTGTGTACGAATGATGTTGGTAGTTTTGAGTATGAATGATGTTAATTTATGGATTGAAAAGTATCTTTCAAACTATATAATTATTATTTATAAAATATTTAGTAGTATATACATGCTATCTTCAAAATGATTTTAAATAAAAAAATATATTTTATTTTATTTTTTTGCCGTATCTTTGCCGTACCCGTATCCTCATTTTTTTAAAATTGTCGTATCCCGTATCCGTACCCGTACCCGTACCCGTACCCGTACCTACTCCCGTATCCGTATCCGTGCTTCATAGTGAAAGACCAATCATGGCACTTGATGGGCAGCACACAACATGCACTGGTATTATTGTTGGTCAGGATATACTCTTAAATACACTGTGCTCTAAGCATGTCATGTTGCAGCTATAGAACCCTTTCAAACAATTCTTTTAGCCCAATCTGATCAGCAGCAGTTTTCTGGATTTGTCAAGATGATGGAAATGCATTAATGTTGATGGTTGTTGTCTCAATAGATAAAAGTACATTGTGTAATGGTGGTAATACTCGCTCCAATCACTTGCAGACTTATGGTTTGTATCTCTCAAGATGTTCTTTTTCTTTACTAACCGTATGCTATTATGATCAACATGTTCAACAGGCATCTCTGAGAGAGAAGGAAATATCTTGTGACCTGAATTTTGATTGCAATTTTCTTGTTTACAGGTGTCAATCCATTCTTGAGCCAGGTTATAATTGCACTGTTCGAATTGAAAAGAACACAAAAAAGGTGAGGCGAAGACACAAACGATCAAATATTCCCACCCAGAATAATGTTGTTTACAAATGCCATTTCTGCTCACATCAGAACCTTCAGAGAGGGACTCCTCGAGGGCACATGAAAGAGATATTCCCTCCGAAGGTCAAAGTTACCAAATCATCCTTAAAATTGGAATCTTCATCCCCCATGGTTCCCAAGTCCGTCAACTTAGAAGGTACAACAAGTGATGTAGATATGAAAAAAAAGGGTGTGATTGCTTCTCCAGCAATAACCACAGATGATCCTGTCATAGATAGTCCAATGACACTGTCAGTCAGAACAGCTCCAACTTTGTTGGAGGCCAAAAGAAGAAAGCGGAACAGATCAGGATCTAAGAAAGCTGTTGATTGTGAAAGCAATTGTGCTACGCCAGATGCAGAAAATTCCCTCAGCACTACAAACAAGAGGAAAAGAAAATCTTGGACCAGTCTGAAGGAAATTGCTGAGAACAGTGAGCATGGGAGCACCCAAAATCTTAAAAACTTACCAATCCCATTTTTCTTATAAGGGAGTCAACGATTTTATAAGGTTGATGACTCTGGAGACAACTATGTAATCCAATTAAAATCTGCTAAAGTTTTTAAAAAACCGTTATAGTCAGTTGCTTTGATTAGATCTTAAACGGGCTTTAAAATTTGTTACTTGTTGGAGATTTCTAATGGCATTTATATGGAAATCAGTACATTACAGTTGAATTGTTTCTTTCTTAACACTTTTGTTGGCATTTTTTGAATAAATTAAGGTTTATTTTCTTGTAATTTATGCTTCATTTGGTACAACTGTACCAGGGAATAAAATTATCATTTCCACAGTTGATTCTATTGCTTTGTTTGGTACACTTATTTGAAATGGGAATAACCATTCTCTCTCAGCCGGACATTTCTCTTTGCGAGTCAACTTACTATGACCATCTTTCTCTTGTGAATGACTTCAGGTATCAACTTCTCCCTCTCTCTCTCCCCCCTCTCTGTCTCTCTCTCTCTCTCTCTCTCATGACTTCCTCAGGTATCAACTTCTCTCTTTACTCTGCTTCTCACTTTCACTGTCATTCATCTGCTCTGCTTTGGCATTGGTTATCGTTGAACTAATCCAATGCATTGTAGAATTCTATGTCGTTAGGATTAAATGTTGGATACGTTCAATTTCTATTTGTGTATCTCGTGGTTTGGTTTTATAATTCCATCTGTGTTTAGGTATTTTTCCAGTTTGTTCTAAAGTAAAGCTCACATCTCCCCCTCCCTCCCTCGCTCTCCATCTCCCTCTCTCTCTCTCTCTCTCTCTCTCTCTCTAAATATATATATATTCAACATATTTTGGTAACTCATAAATCTCTTTGCTTCTTCTCTGGTTAGTGACTTCAAGATGCTGATAATGCACTGGCTCTCTGTGTAGTATGTTTTGGTTTGTGCAATTCAATTGGATTGGAAGCGCAGTTGGAAGTTTTTGTTTCTCTAAATCAATGTTTTACTCCTTAGAATTCAGAAATGGCAGTTGCTATCTACCTCTTTTTTGGCTCTTTTCACTTGTGCAATTGTTGTTTTTCCAATATGCTATAATCTTAGGGTATTTGATGTGGATGGATTGAACCAAGTTGGTGTTATTTGGTTTCTCTTGCATAATTGATGAAGTTACGTAACAAACTTACTGCAGAAAATGGGTTTTCCCGCCTAGGAGTTTATTGCAATCATCTGTGTCGTTTTCTCATTAGATCCTAGAAAATTATAAATTTTCCAGGGGGGTCTGCTTAATTGTCTCTCTTCTGCCCCGTCTGCTTACCGAAATGTAATTAAATTTTCTGACTATTGTGGTGGGTACTGCTTACGGCCTCGGCTCTACCCTACTTAAAATTTCCTCAAATCAGTGTATTTGTGCAGAGCCAAACTACACATTATTATCGTAACAATTTCAGTTCAGCTTCCTGATTACCAATAACAAATTTGGTCACTCAATCAAAACCCTAACTTTGCAGTGAAGCTTCTCTGTCCTCTCGTTTATGCTTTTCTATTTTTCTTCTGGCATCATCTCCTGGATACAGGTGATGTACTAATTGGTTGTCGCGTTCCTTTCTTTCTTTCTTTTTTTTTTTTTGGGTGCCTACAACTCCTAAAAATTGAATAAAAACACATGATTTGAATCCGCATTTATAAAATGAATATCTCCTTGAAGGCAAACACCTCGAAAAAGTACACCTGGATTTTTTTATTTACCCAAATATTCAGACATGTGGCCTATTTTGTACTTATTTCTACTATGTATAAAGGGGGATTTGAACACTACAGGTCCGTTTAGTAAAACTGTCGGTTTTCAATTTTTGTGTTCAATTTTTATATTCAGTTTTCAATTTTTAATTTTTTATTTTCATTTGCATAGTAAAATAAAAAAAAAAAACTTGAAAACACGTTTGGTAACGATAATTGTTAGTTAGTAGTTATAGTTGTTAATTAATTAAATTCAATTATTTTAATTATATTAATTATTAAAAATAATTTAATTCAATAAAAACAAAATAAAAATATAATTATTTTAAAAAATAATTTAATAAAATATATTTCATGTTAATTAAAGTAATTAATTTACTTAAATTAATTTGATTTAATTAATTAATTATATTAATTAAATTTAATTATTTTAATTATAATATTTTTTCAAAATAATTTGATTCAATAAAAATAAAATATATTCAACATAATTTAATTATATTATTTATTGAAAATAATTTATATTAAATTATTTTTATATTAATGTAATTAATTAAATTTAAATTAATTAAATGTATTTATTTTAATTATATTTTTATTAAAAATAATTTAATTCAATAAAAATAAAATATATTAAATATAATTTATTAAAAATAATTTTATATTAATTCAACAAATTAAATTCAATTGTAATTAATATAATTCAGTTAATTAATATATTTAATATAATTTTCTTAATTAATATATTTAATATATAATTTAATACATTAAATTAATTATTGATAAAATTAATTGTTAATTAAATTATATGTAATATATTTTTACATAAACAAAAATAAGATATTATTAATTTAATATATTAATATATTTTATATATTAATTAAATATTTTTATATTAAATAATAATATATTTGACGACGAGTAGAGATGAATGGGAGCTAGTGGCGACGGTGGCCGGATATTAGTAACGACTAGTAGACGATGATAATTAATTGTAGTAGTTGTATAGAAATTGAAAATTAAAAATAAAAATTTAAGAAAATACATTTTTTATATTTTCATAATTTTTGAAAATTTTGAAAATAATTTTTATTTTTTTAAAAACTAAAAATAAATTTATCAAATGAGTTTTCATGTTTAATTTTTTAAAAAATGAAAATAAAAATAAAAAATTAGAAACGAAATGATTGTCAAATGAAGTCCTCGTAACGTGAACACTATTACATCCCAGTGGTCCATTTGCTCCAGCAGAGTAGTGTTGGATTTCCGATGCCAAAAAGCTAGCTAGCCACGAAATGACTTACCTAGCTAGCTACTCTTTATGGCACGTGTTTTTTTAAGTACTTACAAAAATTCATTTTAGCTGAGCAAAGAAAGGCTATTATGCCGGGAGGCTGTTTGTCGAGTGGGCTGGGGCACTAAATTTTGGTGTTTCTGTACTGAGCTTGGCTCATTTTCACACTTTTTAGGTTAATTTATATGAATTTGAGGGTGCTGATATAGATGTGATTTATGATTGGGAATTGTTAGATTAAAATTTAATGATTCAAATGTATTTATATTTTTTTTTAAATTAAAAAAGTATAAATGTATTAACAATCACCAATCTCAATGTCACCGAACTGACATAAAAAACTATGTTAGCCCCTCTCTTTTCAATTTATATTACCTTTCAATCGTGCATTTTTAGTCTGGCTCAGTACAGAAACACCAAAATTTAGTGCCCTGTCCACTCCACAACAGTCCCCCCGCATAACAACAGCCTTTCTTTGCTCGGCTAAATAAGAATTTGTAAGTATTTTCAAAGACCCACATCGTTTGGTAGTCGTGACCATACAAAAGCATAATTTTGATGAAATAGTGGAAACTTCGAGGGAAATTGCTATGAATGGAATGAATTAATTTCTCGCCCAATGTCCACAATACCGGCATAACCAAACCTGCCTGAGAGCTCCATGAAGTTATATCAACTATCTGGTGTATCTCTAATCGTACACAAGGTGTCATTGTCATCAAAATCTCTATAAACTTTTTACGTCGCCGAAGTAGTGCCAAAAGTTCCAGAACTACAACCTTCGCTTTCGGACTGTGCATGCAATGTTATTAAGCAAATTAAACAAAGATCATAAATGCATGTCAAGAGCACAAAGAAAATAGACAAGGACCTCAACATATAGTGGAATCTGGTTTACTAGCAATCTGCCTGTTGCTTTTGTAGTCTTGCAGCTTCCGTACATTATGCTTCTTCATTCCATCTCTGAACTGCGTGCTTGCTAAGGATTGAGCTTCTTTACAAGCGAAAAAATGTGTTCTGCTCATCTCCACTGTTTTCTTTTTCAAGTACTCAGTTGCCTGTGCCTGAACTGATATATCACCAAAAAGATGGGAATTGATAACGTGACTGAAAGTCCTATATAAATACGCCCAACGTAGAACTTCACTACCAAATCAAAGATGGAGAGCAATACCAGATCAATGCGGATTAATTCCACTCTAAAAATTTTATTCATTAATGGCTTATGTGGCTAGGATATGAAAAATTGAAGCACAAACAAAACAAATTATCCTGCTTCGGACTTCAATTAGCTGTAAAGAGATGAATGGCGGCATTTACCTAGCTTTACATGTAATGCTGTTACCTTTGACAATGAATTCAATTCTCATGCAGTTTTAAGCTATCAGAGACGGCATATCCAATTGCAGTAATATAATCAGAATTTAAGTAACACGACTGATATTATGAGCCAATCAACAGAAGACAAGGTTTGAAATTCATCTTAACTATGCCTTTTATGTGATCTGAGTCATATATTACTTCTGCATAGGTTTTACACAAACCTGTGTGAAAGATTTACAAAGTGGGTAGCTACTGTAAATACTGGATTTTGTATATCTTAGACAGTAGATGGATAGCCACTTTAGATATTGGTTGTGACTTTCCGCCACCACAAGGCAATTTTAACAGGCTCTCCCCCAACCCTACAACCCAATCTTTGATGGAAACTAACCAAACCAAGCATTTTCCCACTAGGTAGGGTCGTCTATATGGATTTGTCGACGCCAATTAGATCTATTTAAAGACATGTCCTCCGATAAATCTAGGTAGGTCAGGTCATGTTTAATGGTTTCTTTCCAGCTTCTCTTGGGTCTTCCTCTACCTCTCCTACTCCTGGCAATCTCCATACTTTCACACCTTCTGACAGGTGCCTCTGCTGAACGCCTTCTAACATGACCAAACCATCTTAATCGGTTTTCTCTCATTTTATCTTCAATCAGTGCTATTCCTACTTTGCCCCTAATCTCCTCGTTCCTAATCCTATCTTTCCTTGTAATCCCGCACATTCACCTTTACATCCTCATCTCCGCAACTGCCATCTTCTGACCATGATTATGCTTTATTGCCCAACACTCTGATCTATATAGCAGCGCTGGTCTAACCGCTACCTTATAATACTTTCCTTTCACCTTGAGGGGGATTTTTCAGTCGCACAAAACCCCCGAAGCACTCCTCCATTTGGTCCACTCAGCTTGAATCCTGTGACTTACATCAGTATCAATCCCTCCATCTTGTTGCACCATAGATCCAAGGTACCTAAATTTATCTTTCTCTACAATCTTTTGTGTGCCTAAACTTACTTCTGTACTACCCGTTATTCTATTTTGACTAAACTTACATTCCATATATTCCGTCTTGCATCGGCTTATCCTAAACCCTTTTGTCTCTAACATATCCCGCCACAATTCTAGCTTAGCATTCACTAATTCTCTCGTCTCATCTACTAAAACAATATCATCTGCAAATAGCATACACCACGGTACCTCATCCTGAATATGTCTTGTAATCTCATCCATAACTAAAACAAACAAGTACGGGCTTAACGCTGAGCCTTGATGTAAACCAATCGTGATAGGGAACTCATTAGTCTCTCCACCAGTTGTCCGTATAGATGTCATGGCTTTATCATACATGTCCTTTATCGCCTCAATATATGCGACACACGCTCCTTTCTTTTCCAATACTTTCCATAGAATCTCCCTAGGAACCCAATCATATGCCTTCTCTAAATCGATGAACACCATGTGTAAATCTTTTTGACCTTCTCTATACTGTTCCATTAACCTCCTCAAGAGAAAGATAGCCTCCATAGTTGATCTTCCAGGCATGAAACCAAATTGGTTCTCTGAAACCTTTGTTGTCCTTCTTAGTTTTCTCTCAATAACTCTCTCCCATAATTTTATCGTATGGCTTATCAATTTAATCCCGCGGTAGTTCGCACAGTTCTGAATATCTCCTTTGTTCTTGTATATGGGTATAAGGATACTTTTCCTCCATGCATCAGGCATCTTCTTGCTCTTTAGCACTACATTCAAAAGTTTTGTTAACCAACTTATGCCACCCTCTCCTAAGCACCTCCAAACCTCAATAGGGATACCATCTGACCCAACCGCTTTCCTATTCTTCATCCTTTTTAATACTTCTTTTACTTCTTCCCTACTGATTCTCCTATAGAACATAAAATTTAATTCTTCCCTAAAAGTGATAAACTGCTCCAAATGTATGTCACTACTACTGCTTTCGTTAAATAACTTGTAGAAGTAGCTCTTCCAACGCTCCTTTATCTCCTCTTCCTTTACTAATACCTTTTCATCCTCATCCTTAATGCATTTAACTTGGTTTAAATCCTTGGTCCGTCTATCTCTAGATTTAACAAGCTTGAATATCTCTCTTTCGCCCTCCTTAGTGTCAAGTCGCCTATATAAATCCTCAAATGTCTTTACCTTAGCCTCACTAACTGCCTTTTTGGTTTCTCTTCTAGCTTCTCTATACCTCTCCAAGTTCGCTTCATTTCGGTGGTTTTGCCAAAATTTAAAACACTCTCTTTTAATTCTTATCTTGTCTTGGACGGCCTCGTTCCACCACCATGCCTCTTTCTGTGCCGGAGCACTCCCTTTGGATTCTCCTAAGACTTCTTTCCCTACCCTCCTAATACACTTTGCTACCTTATCCCACATAATATTTGCACTCTCATTTACCGTCCAAATGTTTTCCTCTAGTACTCTTTCCCTGAATGCTGCTTGCTTATCACCTTTTAAATTCCACCATTTAGTCTTTGAGCATCTATGTGACTTCTTTTTTCTAGCCCACCTTTGAAGCTGCACATCTATGACCAACAACCTATGTTGGGTAGTCAAGCTCTCCCCTGGTATAACTTTACAATCTTTACAAGCTACACAGTCTCTTTTCCTAGTTAAGAAGAAGTCAATCTGTGTCTTTGAGGAGCCACTCTTATAAGTCACCAAATGTTCCTCTCTCTTCCTAAAAAAGGTGTTCTTCACCATGAGATCATAAGCCACTGCAAACTCCAAAATATCCTTTCCTTCTTCATTTCTATCACCGTAACCATATCCTCGTGTACTCCTATGTATCCATCTATATCGCATCCTATATGACCGTTCAAATCTCCTCCTATGAAGACCATCTCTCCTTGAGGTATCTCTAATAGCATTCCTTCCAAGTCTTCCCAAAACTTCTCCTTATGTACATCTCCTAAGCCCACTTGGGGGGCCATAAGCACTAATTACATTTACTATCTCTTCTCCTAACACTAACTTAATTGCAATAATCCTATCTCCACAGCGTTTCAGATTGACTATATCTTCCTTTAGGTCCTTGCTTACTACTATGCCGACCCCATTTCTCGGTCTATTAAGTCCCGTATACCATAACTTATACCCAGTCCTCTTAATCTCTTTAGCTTTCTGTCCCACCCACTTCGTCTCTTGCAAGCAAGCAATTGCGATTCTTCTCCTTTCCATTGTATCCACCACTTCCATAAGTTTCCCAGTTAAGCTCCCAATATTCCAAGTACCTAATCTCAGCTTTCTATTTTGGACTAGCTTCCTTGCCCCCCCACTCGTCCAGAAAAGTGCGAGGACCCTTGCCTATTTAACACTGCACTCGGGCGCCGATGCAGCGGTCCTTGCTTATTTAACACTGTACTCGGACCATACAGCGCGTCGCTAAGTAGGGAACGCCCCCACGAAATCTCATTAGGTGTCAGAAAATCTTTGATGGAAACTAGATCTGGAAATATTCCCAGGTTCCATGATGCTTCTGAATGATTCACATCTTTTATTGAAATCCCGCACAAATTTATGAGAAGACAATTTATAGCCTTTTCTCCTAAATAAACTCCTAGCAGAATATCTAGAATGTCATTAGAATCAAATCAATAGTCCCATCCAACTGCTATAGCTTTTTATCATTTGCTAGAATTACTAAGCCCCAAGATACCAAACTTTACCCTCAACTCATATCCTTAAATTGGCAACTGCAAGAGGTAAGTCTGTTGGGCAGCTTATGAACTAAAATATTGTTCAGTTATAAATAACCATCAGCTTTGACAAGTGAACGGTTTTCAAAAAAAGAAAAAAAATTAATGTCATAAGACATACCAGACCCTGGAGAAGACATTGCAATAGCACCATCATTAAGTCTCTTAATTGTGTCAATAACTTCAATATTTCCGCAAATATTATCCGCATCAACCATACCATTCATCTGAAGGCATGAAATTGCATTTTCACATGCCTACAAAAGTAAATGTCAAATTCGAAACCAAGATTAGACAAGCATGCACCCAGATTTAGATCAATGGGTTCGAAGTTAGGCTGAACTGGTAAATTTTTCAGCCCTGAGGCCAGGATGGTTTTCAATAGAAAGTTAAGCAGCATAATATGCTACATATAGAATTCAACTAAAGAAAAAAACAACCAAATCCAGGAAGATACTTGAAATTTAATATTTGAAATAGATTGGTTTTATCAAACCAATCAAGCAAAAATTAAGCACGACCCAATAGCCAAAGCCAGTTCGAAGAATTGTGTCTACAAGCAATATCCGTTTTGTCGTACGTTCAACTCGAAAGTATATTTTGCTACAAAGGTGCCACGGGACCACTTCTCCCAAGGTATCTCCACATTTGTCGCACAATGCAAGAATTTATTCATTCCAGATCAATAAAAGACAGACTATCATATATCTCTTTCCACCAAAAAACAAAAAAGGCCAAAAAAAAAAAAAATAATAATAGTAAGAATAATAATATAAGTGTCAAATAGGTTAGTCGTGTATTGGCAATGTCCAAGCAAACACTTTGGTTGTAATTATTCCGATAGTTTTAATGAAATGTCACAAGTTAGGTGTTTGGATTCTTAAGCACATGCCAAAGAGTGTTTAAATATCATTGTTGATGGATGGAAAGAGTTTTGAAGAAGAAAGTGAAGTGTTCACTGATTTAGCAGCAGAGTTTTGAAGAAGAAAGTGCCGTGTTCATTGATTCAGTAGCAATTCGTGCCCACGGACATCCCTTTTGGAATTGAAAAATGCTGTCGAGAAAATAGAGTGAGTCTCACAAGCAGTTTGAGCCCGGAGCTACCTGCAACACCTAGGAAATTTTGGACAGTGTGTAAGGGTGTCTCGCAAGCAGTTCAGGAGTCAGGAGCAGCTCGTACCTGTGAATTGCTTGCGATGACGTCCCCAAATTTTAAGATCTGTCCAAATGACTTTTTTAACCATTTCTTTTGATATAAAAGGAAAAGAACTCTTTTCAACCCCAACCTTTTGGACAAAAACGTCACACACTCGGTGCTTTTTAGAGTAAGAAATGAAAAGGGATGACGGTGGTGTTGGATTCATTCGTCTTTTGACATCATCAACCTTCTCTGGCAGAAATCCATCTGCTTCTACTCAGATCTGCAGCGGATCTACAGATCCGGGAGTATTTCCTTCAAGGTTTGAAGGTGCTATTCTTCACAAGATTGAGGTGAGTTGTGTGATGTCTAGCAAGTAAAGTTAGGGAGTATTTTGTTCAAGTAGATCAATGGGTTGTTAATTGCGAAAACTTGTAATACTTTCCTTTGGACACCTTGTAATCTCTTTTATATATAGTGAAAATTTTTAGTCTGATCCACTTAAGGATAGAGTTGTTTCTCCTTTGAGTTCAAAAGAGTTTTTACCCTTGTCAACAAATCTTTATGTATTTGTGGCGGTTGTTTGTATTGAGCTGATTTTGGAGTATGAATGTTCCTTAGCTTCACTTGTTTATTACTGGGTTTGGATACTAGTAATTGTTTTGGAACTTTCAAATAATAATAATATTAATATTAATAATAGATACCCACACAAATTTAGGAATAGAATTAAACCACGGGTCCCACAAAACCATGCCAAGTTGCCAACCATCAATTCACCTACATGAATATCAAAAGCAGATCAATAGAAGACAGACCATTGCCTATTTCATAGCACAAGGACTAAGAAGTACAATAGATCCCCACAAAATCTCTGCAAAAGAATCCAACCAATGGATCCCATAAAACGATGGAAACCGTCAATTCATATACATGCACATCCAGCGCACAAAAAAATAAAAATCAAATTGTCATAAAACTTTATTGCGAGTAGTGCATCAATTTTCTGAAAACACATTTGAAGCTCCCATTACCCGTTCTACATCTTTTCAATTAATACACAATTTTTCATAGTTCTTACATAAAATTTGTTGTAAACTAGATAGTTTACTAGCTGACATCTGTGCTGAATTCAAAGCAAAAAGATCCTTGATATTCTAATAATGTCAGAGTTACCCCAATCAAGTTTTGAGAATCTGACCTTTCTAGCAGTGGAGTAGAACCCATTATCAAATGAATGCTTGGCAAATGTCATCCATTCAGTGTATGAAACTTGCAGCCATTGGTTACCAGTAGACCTCAATTCCCGCAGAACTAAAGCCTCGTACCTCAAAGCCAAGCAACTCTGGAATCATTAAAAGCATACAAAATGCATTTGAATTAGTTTTGTTATATAAAAATTTGAGACAAGACTAATTATATCATATATAGATTGAATGTATCTCATTCAATGGGGGTAGCATGAATGAATAGTACAGAGTAAACTGAATCATCGATATCCTGCATAAGAGTTCATTGAGTAGGCATCAAAAGAAATCATAACATTAGGACTTTTACAAGCTAAAAGCAATCTAATTAACTTGAAAAAACAATCCTGAAATTGATGAATAGGAATCAAGTGGTACAAAAGCATTATCACTTTCAGATAAAACTAATTTGATACATAGATATCCTTGTTGGGGATGCAGAATTAACTAAAAGGAAATTTAGAAATAGGCAATGGTATGAGCATCTTTTCATTTGAAGACCTAAACAACTAAAGATACGACCAGAACTCGTAAAAGGTAAGAATTGGAGATTCGGCATTACTTTCAAGTCACGGTATAATCAGGAGGACAATATAGAGTCGCAGGACATAGAGTGATCAACGTAAATCAAAGAAGTTAAGAACATCGATTGTTGATCATGAGTATAAATTATTATATAACACTCAAGACGAAGAACGGTCAGAAGCTTGTGCCTCAACATCGCCGGCGAGCGCAAATGCAAGAACAAGAAATTCAAGAACGGCCAGCTTGTCCTCAACAGATCTGTCCGTCATTTCACGAATAATGCAGAGAGATTCACGTCTCATGAACTCGCTCAAGCTCAATCGAACTTCAAGAAAAGACTTCACATCTTTCGAGACCAAAGCAGATTCGAGAATTCGTAGTGTTCCATTGTCCAATCTGCAGAGAATCGAGAGGTGTTTTGGTCCCAAATGCGAGACGTTCAGTTGAAGAAGAAGAAGAAGAAGAAGAAGAAATTAGGGTTAAAAATTGGAAGTAAGAATCACCTCCTTTGTTTAACTTGGGAGCGAAAGAGGGAAATTTGCTCTATCATCCTGCGTGACATTGTTAGTTGGACATGGCGGTTGGGTTTCCAAATTGGCAAATTGTAGTTGTTTTAAATGGTCTTGGGCTTTTGGCTCTCGCTGTTACTTTTTTTTTTTTTTTGCATTTTTTCTGCTTTTTTTTTTTAATTTCAACAATTCATTTTTATTTAATAACTGATAATATAAACTTAATTTGTAATAAAATGCAGAGGTAATTAGATTACGAGAATTGATGAGAAAAAATTAATACAATGAGACCTATAAAAAATTATATTGTCAACCCTTAAATAAAAACGGACGATTGAAGTTTAAAAAAATTAAAAAATAATAATATAAAAAATAGTAAGAGTCAGATTCATTTTAAATAAATCGTTGAGGAGAAAAAGAAAAGTAACCTCGGAAGAACTTCCATGCGGACCAATAATAACCTCCCACGTCAGGATTAATTATTTTTCATACTTGTGTAAAGAATTTTCTTGTAAATTATTTTTTATCATTTCTGAGAATGATTTGTTCAAAGCATTCACTTAAAAGGCTAAATTTCTCAAATAAGTTAGTGAAAATTTATATTTTGTGAAGAAATCACTTACTTGTGTCATCATTATAATAATAATAATGGACATAAAATAGAACTATAAAAAGATAAAAGGCTAAGAGAGATAGAATTTGTTAAATTCATCATGTATTCAAAAAAAAGTTGTCAACTTAAAATATCATAAGCTGATTTAATGAATAGATGAGCTCTAACAATAAAAAGAGAAGGTACATATATACAAAAAGATAAGGCACTTTTGAATAAGTTATTTACATTGATTACTTCAGTTAAAGTTGCGATATAATACTTTAAGAAGATAAGCTCTCTCTAATAAGTTCTTTTGATTGATGACTTCAACGGTGGCCTCATAATGCAATTTTTTTAACTAACTATTTGAGGAATTGCCTTTTTAGTGAAGGCTCTGGGCAAATATCTCCTCACTTTTATCTTAAAAATTAAATAAAAATTATTATAAAAAAATGATGTATTACATAATTAGACCAAACTTAAAAAACATGATACAAATAAATATAATTAGTTGTTTAACCAAAAAATATATATCTTTTATTGATAATTGACTATAAAAAAATATATTATTACCATATAAAATTATCATCATCAAACAAAAAAAATTACTTTTAGATAATTAGGATAACTGTCTTTATATCCCTATACTTAGAGTGAAAATCACTTACACTTTTTGTACCTCATTATTATGCATTAATATCCCTTATACTCACGAGTAAAGTAAAAGAGTAGACGGTGTTACGCCAAGTGATAAAAAGACAAAATTACCCTTACCTTTCCCGTCATTGTCGTCGCAAAAACACTAAAGCTAAATGCGCATAACTTGCTCCTTATAGAGTATAGGCGGTGATTTTATCAACCTATATATAAAAATCCGCTTGTGATAACCCACCAGACAATAAATCCACCATTGCTTTAGCCTTCATTGATTTCAACGACTTCCAATTTTTTGCGCCTACCCTCGACGGTTTCCTTAATAATCTCCTAGACCTCACTTTCTTTCATGCCAATTTGTTAAGTGGGTGTCTTCTATACGAGATGGGGCTTCTCAAAAAGATGTCAGTGATCAATGCGAGGAATAACCAGTTGATTGGGCCAATTTCATTCTCAATTCAATGTTTGGAAAAGTTAGAGGTGTTGAATTTTGCTGGGAATCTATTACTTGGGATGGTGCCAAAGGTGATATGTGTGCTTCAAATTTGACAAATTTATCGCTGTTTGAGAATTACTTCACAGAGGTGGGACCAATTTGTGGGGGTCTTGATAGTGGAAGGTGTACTTGATGTGAGGAAGAATTACATTTCTAATATTCAATTTCAAGGACTTGTGGCTGAGTGTCATGATTTCTTTACAAAACCAAGGTATTGCCTCGACAAGGCAACCTATACTTACATCCCTTGTTTGATTCTCAATTTTACTTCTCATTCAGCCTATATATATATTTGGTGACCAACTAATGTCAAGGAACATCGACAGCGACTTTATCAGCAGGCAATGAGAAATGGGATGGTGGGATTTATCATATGCCCTAAGGGCATTTTTGTTTGTTAAATTTATATTGTTTTTTGGATATTAAATATTTATATTTTTAATTCTTCATGTGTATCTCATGTGTTGTTGAAGATAACAATTCATTTATTTTTACACTTTATTCGCGAGTATAGAAGACATTAGTACATAATAACGAGGTGTAAGGGGTGTAAGTAATTTTGACCCTAAATATAAGGGAGATAAAGGCAATTACTCTTAAGTAATATTATATAAATGGAAAAAAAATAAGCATACAAATATTATGCAAATTGCATGACCAAAGATTGAATCACAATAAAATAATTTGAGGTGATAACGCTTAGGTGTAAGATTATTTAAGTCCAAAAGTTTAATAAAGTTGTTTAAGATAATTTAGTTGTGTCCAACATTGTCCTAAAAATGCACCAACAAAAAAAGTAATTGATTTTAAATTTAATGTGTAAAACAAATGCAAAAAATAGACCTGAAATTATATAAACAAAAATTATGCTTAAAAATGGGTAAAATGATACTTACACACAACATTACCTACCTAACTAAATAGGTTATTTGACTACAGATGCCTTACAAAAAAAACTAGATAATTTAAATCTTTAATGGAACTAGTCAAATTTTAGCCGATGGTAAGTTAGATAAAAATAAATAAATAAAATATCAACAAAGTAAAATTTGTGAAAACAAGCTTGTAAGTAAAGTAGAAGAAATGACGCACAATAAATAGATATTAACTAGTAACAAAATACTATTATGCAAGATTAATAGAGCACATGTTGATTTATTACATCAACTCCAGCATTCTCAATACCTAAAGGAACTAAAATACGATAGAAAGTATCTAATTATTCCTGCATTAAATAAATAATTAGCACTTCTGTAACATTGTTTTTCTTATATCAATATAAGTTTTTTTTTTTTTTTTTTGGTCATTTCTTGCTTTAGTAATAGTTGTTGACTAATTCCCCTCTTAGTTTTAAATTAATAAAGGTCATGCATGAATGGTTAATAATATTTTATTCTTTATACATATGCATAGAAATCTCTTAGGGTTTCTCATGAAATCAACCATCAATGTTACGATCAAACCTAATTGTATATGGACTCTAGTTTGTGCATGCAAGTAATTGATTCAACATCTTGGTGAGTTAGACTTAGGGGTTGAAATGATTTGAGTTTTAACTTATTCGAGTCCGGCTCGAGTTATTTATTCTGAACTCGAGCTCGAACTCAACTTAAACTTTTATATAAGCTTGAGTTTGGTTTGATAAATAATTATTTACGCTCAAGATCGGCTCACCAATAGTTTGATTAAATCAACATTTTAGTCTAAGATACAATAAAGAAGGTATTATGAAAAAAATATTATAATATATATGTTTTATCGAGCTGACTTGTTAGTTTTTGAGTCAATCTTTTCCAGGTTCTATTTTGAGTCTTATTCTAGATGAGTTATAAATTAAACTTAATTCAAGTTCATTTTAGTCACGAGTCGTGTTCTAACATTTTAAAAAAAATTCAACAAATAATAGTTTTTATCCAAATGGACGTAAATTTTTTAATTTTTTTTTACGAATGTGATTAACACGTCTAAAAAGTAAATTAAATTTTAGTGAAAACTGTAATATAATATAAAAAAATTACCAAAAAAAAGTTAAAATTTTTTTGTAACCAAACAAAACCTAATCGCATGAGTCAATCAGAAGGATGGTTTAACTTTCGCACTTGAAATTTAGATTGTAAATCATAAGCAAATTCCAAAATTTAGTTCTAAGAAAAGAAAATTCAAAAATTATATACAAGCCAATTTTTTTATCGTTTAATTATTCTAGAGCTTTTTTTTTTTTTTTTTGAGAGGTTATTCTTCTAGAATTCCACTGAAATCTTCCGGAGAGATTTTTGAAAAATGGCAAAACCGCAATATTCTGTAACTCCAGGGTTTTTTTTTTCCCAACAGACACTGGCATCCTATAAAATGCACTCCGCTCGACTCGGCGTTGGCAACCACAGGAAGTGTCAATTTCTGAAGCGTCAGACAGACACGAGCGAGACCCGGAGAGTAAGCCAGAAATCAAAATGGGAAACAGACGATTTGCGCGGGTAGCGATAAGCGACGACGAGGACGACGCGCCGCCGCGGCGAGCGTCCGCTTCGATTGCGGAGGAAGAGCAATTGAATAAGAGAAAGAGGAAGAAGATGAAGCTCACCGAGGAGGAGGAAGAGGAAGAAGAAAAGAGGGGAAAAAAGAAGATAGCGAGAGAAGAGCATTCGGTGAGTGGCGGCGGCGACAACGATGATAACAAGGAGGAGGCAGTGCCCGAGGATGCCAAGCCCATTGGCGATGTTGCTAGGGTTTCTGGCAAGGGCCGAGGGAGGCGGAACCACTACGAGACATTTGAGTATGATGGAATTCGCTATGATCTCGTTAGTCACCCCTTCCGTTCTTGCTTGAATTTTTTTGCTTATCTCTTTATCTGTCATTCAATTTGGTCACGAGCTTTTCAAGTAGTGTTTTGATTATTAAGTTTAGAGTGATTGCTGATAAGTGGGGGAATGTACAATATGAGATATTGTTTATTTTCGGAAGCTAGGGAACGTGTAAGATTTGTGCATTATTTGAGCAAAGCATTAAAATTTGGTATTGTGGTTAATTGGTGTTTTCAGAAACATGACCTTATTTGTGTTGATTAAATTTTGGATTTTTTGTTTGTTTTTTTGTTTTTCTCTCTACTAGGTTGGTATTGTTCTATATATAAGCTTAGTATTTTGGAAGGAAAGGGGCTTTATAGGTTCTGTTATGTTTTGATTTGTGCTTAATGTTATGAGGGTTTTACACTTTTATTTACTGTGTTCTAAAAAGCAATATATTTTTTTTTCAAAGGATCAGTTGAATATGATGTTGCTTGGTTTTTTTCATTCTGAAATGATGGAAACTAAAGTCTTATTTTTTCATGCGAGACTTTCTTGCAAGTTTTGTCGGGTTCATTGGGTTCTTGCTCCCCACTCTCTTTCACAATGGATCCTTTTTTCTCCTCTTCATTTAGCTCTTCTGAATTCTTAAAACTCATTTGATCAGCCCTTTTAAATTGTGGTCAAGCTATTGTTATATTAACCAAAAATGAGGTTTCACTCTAAGTTCCTCATTCACATATACTTATCTATAATTGTAATTTATTTTGCAAATGCATTTAGAGTGTCTCTCTTTTTTTTTTTTTTTAAAATGCTTTATACATTTAGTTAGTTTGGAAATAATTACTTTGACGCCATGATTTAAATAGTGTGAACTATTTCACCTTGTCTTTTTATCTTATGTATTCACTTGTGTCTTATCGTGTTTTCTGTGGTTATTGTGCAGGAGGATCCTGTGCTTTTAGTTCCTGAAGAATCAAATCAGAAGCCTTATGTGGCAATAATTAAGGTTATTTCTACTCTAAATTACACTTGGGAGATATTACTAGTTTGCTGCCTCCTTGCATGACATGTTAACATAGATTTGCAATCACACTCCTGAATCTATCACGCAGACATGATTATTTGGCTATTAGAAGATTAACATGTAAACATGATAATCCTGTAGGCATGATTATCTGGCTGGCAACACAGCCCCAGAGGCATGAATTAATGTTTATATTTATTTGAAAACAGAAACAATTTATTATTTTTTGTATGTGGCATTTAGGTTTCTAATAATTACTGAAGATAAATAACAAATAATCCGTTTCCAAAACTTTATGTTAGAGAGAAGTGTGAATGGAGAATTCTTCATGTCTTACAATTAGAAGCTACAAGTGTTCATATATATTTAAATAAAATGTGAGGCAGTAGGTTTCAAGTTCTAGATGACCAGGTTGGACTAAATATGTGTGTAAAATTCATAATTCTCTCATCTTAGTCTTTATTCTATTTTATCTCCTTCAAACTTGTGTATCAAGATCCTAGTTGTGTGTTGCACGTCCTGATAATAAACACATGCGTCCTATGTGTCTGGAGAATTCCCAACTTTCTTTTTTATTTTTTTCTTTTCTTTCCTTTTTTTAATCTATTAAAAATAACAATAGGATATGTGTGGGCAAGTGTTTGACATGTGTTGGAGCGTGTGCCCTATTAAGTGTTGGCCATGGCATGACACCCCGGTTAGGGTATTGTTCTTATTTATTTTGATTGGAATAGAACTTGGACATATTTTTTGTTGAGGCAATTTTTGTGCTTCATTATTTAGTTGTAGTCTCAAGGAACTTGAGTTTCTAAGGTTCAATGCTGTACTAATTATTTTCTTTCCCCTCCTGGAGCATGCAGGAACTAGGATGCTACTTTGGAGGGTTTATATTATTGAAATCTTTTAAGTAAATATTATTTACATATAAAAAATTACTAAATATTTTATATATTTGCATGAATGCAATGTTTATATCTATTTGAAAACAGAAACAGTTTATTATTTTTTGTACGTGACATTTACGTTTCTAATAATTACTGAAGATAAATAACAAATAATTCGTTTTAATATCATGTTAGAGAGAACTGTGAATCTAGAATTCCTGTGTCTTACACATAGAAGCTACAAGTGTTTATATATATATATATATATAATGTGAATTTATAATTACTGATACCTGAAAGTGATTTATCCAAATCATTTTCAGATGTTAGAAATTAGGCATTGACATTGTGCAAATGACTCCAGTTATTTATTTATTTTGTTTGAGATATTTAGTTTTCTTAGTTCACATCGCTGAGGATTTTTGAGCATATGCATCAATCTTCAGTGGTGGCATTGGCACCTGCAAAAAATTGTTGATCACCTTGTTGTATCAGGTTTAAATGTTTACCTTTATATAACATTTGTGATGTTGTGTCCATGAGGGCATTGCAATTATTATTCAAGTGATTTGTTTCGTGATGGTGAATTTTTCTTCTCTTAGCATGCTCAATTTCTTTCTTGTTAACCCTGTTTTTTGTATGATGGAATTGTTCTGATTGCAGGATATCTCTCGAACCAAAACCGGGAGCTTGATGGTAACTGGGCAATGGTTTTATCGCCCTGAGGAGGCAGAGAAAAGAGGTGGTGGAAATTGGCAATCACGTGATACAAGGGAATTGTTTTATAGTTTCCACCGTGATGATATTCCAGCAGAATCTGTGATGCACAAGTGTGTGGTGCACTTCATCCCTCTAAACAAGCAGATTCCAAATCGTAAACAACATCCTGGCTTTATTGTGCAAAAGGTTTATGACACTGAACAAAGGAGATTATTTAAGCTAACCGATAAAGACTACGAGGATAACAAACAGCAAGAAATCGATGTTCTTGTTCAGAAAACTTTATCAAGGCTGGGGGATCTTCCTGACATTGAGACAGAAGATTCCCATGTTGATCAAGAAGATGAATTGAAGAACAAAAGAATGCTGAGAAGGAAAAACATGTCACCTCTCGATGTTTCAAGGGACGATGAGACAACAACCAGGTCTTCTCAACCTATAAAAGTGGAAACACCCAGGAGTGTTACAAGTAATGCTTCAGAATATTATAACATCTTATCAAACTTTAAGGCCCTAACTGGTGAAACGCAACGCGACAAATGGTTAGAAAGACTTCTTCAAGGAATACAGTTTATATGCAGTCCCATGGACAATGGGCAGAGTGATAGTAGAGAAAAAGTTGGATCTCATGGCATTGATCAGGCACGCGATTGTAGCTCAAAAAGTGCAAATGGATCTCAAGAGAAGAGTGTAAGTTTAAGCGTTTGGAGATTTTTTTTCTGATTTTGACATGGTTGTCATGGCTTCTGGAAGATGTAACACCCTTTGCGATGTTTATGAGAGTACCTGTTTGGATTTGGAGAGACAGTTAAAAGATGTTGCATGAGTTGCTTCTTTTGTTGCATTTACAGGGTGGCACAGATTTTGTCTGGCCAGATGCTGCTGTTCCCGCTGTAACTGCTCTTGAGAAAGCCTCACACGATACCCTTTCCTCAGATTTTCAGAAGTATAACCAAAAGATGAGGCAGTTGCTATTCAATCTCAAGGTTAGCTGGCTATCTGCCTGTTTGATCCTTTCTGGGGTTTATCCCGATTTATATTGAGGTTAATGGTTGTACTTATCAAAAAAAATAAAAAATAAAAAATAAAAAAAAAAGAAAAAAAAAAAAGAAAAGTGAATGGTGATTATGAATAAAATAAAACAAAAACTACGTTTAAAGTATCCCCTGGTTTATTGTGAACTCTTAATTATTTCCTTTTCTTTTGCCTGAGCTTCTCAATACTATACTGTAGTTATGTAATCAACATCGTGCTATAGTTACTTTGTAATGAATATTATTTTTTTAATATACACTTTACATCTTTTGCGGGGTTCTTCATTTTCAACGGCAGCCTTTATCAGACGTGAGAATCACTAGAAACTTTTCAGTTTTTTTCCAGCTTTGTTTAATATTCCCTTTGCCTATAGATGCTGATGTAGCAGCCTTGCTGCTCTGGTGACTGTTTTCTATGACAAAAGTGGCTACCTGGTTTGTTTAAGGCATGAAGTGCATAAACTTGCAAGAATATCTTGATGTTATGGTTATGAATTTTTCAATCTCATTTTGATCGTGTTTCTTTGTGGATGGATATTAACGATTTTGATCTTCTACTTTTCTTTCTTTTTCTTTCAACCTCATTGTTTATTTTATTTTATTATGTTTGGATAACTACATGTCTTTTGTTCTCAATAGATATTAAGAAGCACATACACTTCTAGTAAGGTGATGTACACATGTAGTGTTGATACCTATACTCATCGGACACTATTTGGGAGAGATACATGTTAGTAACTTGAAAATACTTGAAATGTATTATAATTTGGAAAAAGAAACTTGGAATCAAATGACAAGATAAAAATAATAAGAATTTACATTTATTGTTTTTATATTAGGAATTTCAAGATCTTAAACTTCTAATTTGTTTGTAAATAAAATCTTTTAAAAATAGATATTCATAAAAGATGAATGTGTTTTTAGTACAAAAATAACTATGTAGATTTTTCATGTGCATGTATAAAAATATATATTTATTCATTAGCATGTCTTTATCAAAATTTTGAAAATTAATGTGTCGGTGTATCCTTATCGTGTTGTATCTGTATTCTGTGTCCGTGTCGTACCTCTATTCCGTGTCCATGTTGTATCTGTATTTGGTGTCTGTATCTGTGCTTAAGATACAATGATCTGTGGCCTGCGGTCTCTCTAAAACATAGGTAGTATCATGATGCATGGAGTAGACATCTATTTGGAGATGGCTGTATTTTGCAGCGAGGCCTTGTCCCTCCAACCAGCAGTTTTATGTGTTTTTCATTTTTGATGTTCAGAATCATGAATCTTCTGGTGTTTAATTGGTCAAGGACAACCAAAAAGCAACCATTTGCATTATTGGATTGATTCAGGAAAAAAAATAATAATAATTTTTTTTTTCCAGTGGTATATGTATTAACTGTTGGTGAATTTTGTCATGCTTCTGCTGAGGGGTTGGCATCTTTTATCTTTCATTTACTTACCTTTCTTTCCATGCTTTGTGGCAGAACAATGCATTATTAGCCAAACGTTTACTGAATGGGGAGTTGAAACCTTCGGAAATACTAAACATGTCGCCTAATGAATTAAAGGTATTGTTTTTTTTTTTCCCCCCTTCCCCGTGCTACTTGGATTTTGTTTTCTTTGCCTTGAATTCCAGGCATGATTTGCAACTCTTGAAAGTTCTATGCCTCTAAAAATATTTATGGACATGGTGGACAATAACATATTTCTGATGCTTAATATCCTTGGACCAGCTTTTGTTGTTTTATAATGATTAATATCTAATGGTATCTATGGTATCTATTCTGACTTGGTGTAAAATTTACAAAAAAGGAATGGTAACTTGTTGAATTTTAATATTAGATGGCACCTAAACAGCTGATAAATAGGCATTGTCATGACACAAGCTTGTCCAAATGATATTTCTAGCAAATCCCCTCTACCTTTGTACCTTATGGTTGAATGGCAGTAAACACTTTGCTATCTACTTTGCCAGCGAATGTTTTGCCTTTGGTGGTATATTTAGCTCAAATGATATTTCTAACAAATCCCATTTGTCTGTACTTTACGGTTGAATGGCACTAAACACTTTGCTATCTACTTTACCAGCGTATATTTTTTGCCTTTGGTTTGTTAATTGCACTTTCGATTCAAGATTATGGTTTAGTAACGGACCTGATTGAATGCTTTCTGCCATTTACCGTGAGAGTGATTTCCTAAATTCCTTTTGCTCTCTACATACTAAGAACTAATTGAGTTTTGCCACTTTACAATGGAGGACAAATATTTTGTGTTTTGTACTAATGCTTAAAAATTTCAGTTGCCCTTTTCAGGTCCCGTCTATCATTTTTGCTTATGTGCTTTGAGTAAGGGAAAAGGAAAAAAAAAAAAAAAAAAAGATATTTATTGGCAACATACTGACTTTCCCCCCAAAATTTCAGGAGGGTTTGACTGCAGAGGAGTTAGCAAAAAAGCAGCCTGAAGAGTTGAAGCGCATGCAGGTGTGCTTTTGTTCTCAATTTAGTCTTGTTAGTCAATGTGAAAGAAATAATTGTAGCATTTTCATAAGAACCAGAACCAGAGGTGCTGGACAGTGAAACCCCCTAAAACGGAGATACGCATGACTATATGTTTAACTGGAAGGTGATTGAGCTTCTTCACAATCACAAAGATATGATGTTGCACACACGATGTTTTGCTTTGGAGATATTTTTCTCTAGCAGCACAATGAAATTTACTATTAGTGATAACCACCCAGACCCACACTTAATGGGCTTAAGAGAGGGAGTAATAACTAAATAACCATTTAGGCATTCCCAGCCATTTCCCAATTCAATGTAAACTTGCTGCGGTGTTTTTAGGTGCTCGTCATATTACCCTAGGTGAGGCATTGTTAGTAACGTAATGTCGAGGCTTGAGGTGTTGCCTCTTTTATGCCATGCGATATTATTACTTTTTATGCATAAATTCAAGGCCTATTCATTATTTTGGACGAAGATGATCAATAATATATTAGTGGGGAAATTTTTTAAACCTGAAAGAGATTTAGCCCCACCTCCCTTCCAAAAATAAAAAAATTAAAAGTAGTGCCAGTTATGTACTTGTAAAGAAACTTCAAAGTCTCAAAGCAGATATTATCAGATGGAATATGGAGGACTTCGGCAACACTGAGATCCAAAAGGCACAGCTGATAAGAGATATTGCTAAGCTTGACATGCGTAGTGAGGAAGGCCTATTGGATGAGGAAGGGCACCAAAGCAGAGTTTTGAAACAGGAAGAATTTTGTGGGATGGTGAGGTTGGAAGACATTAACCGGAGACAGAAGTTCAGGGTGTTACGGCTAAAGGAGGGGGATCAAAAGACAATTTTTTCATAGATTGGCAGATGCCTATAGAAGAAAAAATGGAATTAACTCTTTGCAGGTAGGTGACAGGGTTACGAGGCAAGAAGACTAGATTAAACGCAACATCCTAAATTATTATTAGGAACTCTTTAAAGAAGATGAAAGTTGGAGGCCTAGGTTGGATGATTTGGATTTTATATGACTAGCTCATTAGTATAAGGAAGGGATAAAGTCATTCTTCGCAGAAGAAGAGGCGGGGAGGGCTCTCAAAGCCCTAAATGGAGATAGGGCACTTGGACCTGATGGATGGACAACCTTTCTTCCTTCCCCTCCCCCCCCCCCCCCAAAAAAAAAAAAAATCTTGTTGGAAGTTTCTAAAGGATGACATCAAGAAATTGTTAGAGGAATTTCACGACAATGAGCAATTTGTTAGAAGCATCAATGCAATTGTTGGAGTTTCCACATTGGTTGTGGAAAGGGCTGGTGGTCAGTATATAAGTGTGAGGGAAAGTTTCACCCTACGAGTTAGCTTTTGTAGATGAGAGAGGTCCAAGACTACCCAAAAGTTAGTATCAGAGCCCAAACGTGTGAACGTAGAAATTGTTGGGGTTCCCACATCGATTGTGGAAAGTGTTGGTGGTTAGTGTATAAGTGTGAGGGAAAGTCTCATCCTACGAGCTAGCTTTGGGGCATGAGAGAGGTCCAGGACCACCCAACAACAATATTTGTAGTCTTGATTCTAATGACGAGTATGGTGACCAACATCAGGGATTTCAAACCATTAGTTTGGTTGGTAATTTATACAAGATCATAGCAAAGTTGTTGGCAAATAGATTGAAATGGGCTTATCCCTTCTAATTTCGGAAACTCAAAATGCCTTTGTTGATGGTAGACAGATTTTGGATGCAATGCTGATAGCCAATGAACTAATTGATACAAGAATTAAGAGCAAGGAAGCCAAGTTTGTTTGTAAGCTGTATCGGGAGAAGGCTTATGACGATGTATATGGGGATTTTAATCTACTTGTTGGATAGGATGGGGTTTGGTTGGAAATGGAGAAAGTGGATTTTGTGGTGCATATCCACAAACCAAGTTGTCGGTCCTCATTAATGGGTCCCCAAAAGGCTGTTTTGGTTCCTCTGGGGGTTTGTGGTAGGGAGACTGTCAATGCCCCTACTTATTTATTAAGTCATGGAGGATTTTAGTAGGATGGTGGGCAAGGCAGTGGATGAGGTTTTTTTGAAGGTTTTTGAGTCGGCAAGGGCAGGAGGGACTATTTCGAGGTATCCCATTTGCTATCTGCAGATGAATCAATTGTTTTATGTGGTGTGGATCCTTTACAGGTAGCGCATTTGAGATGTGTGGTGTTGTGTTTTGAAGCGGTCTTAAGTCTTAAAGTCGATTGAGCAAAGTCCGAGATCATCGGACTCCCGGGGGGGGGGATAATTTAGAAGAAATTGTGACTATCATGGTTGTAAAATTAACTATTTCCCATCAACTTATCCGGGTCTTCCTCTTGGGCCTCCATATAAGTCCAAAAATTCCTAGGATGGGGTGTTAGAGGGATTCTGAAATAGACTGGTGGGTGGAAGGGTAAATATTTGTTAAAAGGGGCTATTGTGACTCTAACTAAAAGCACCTTGGCCAACTTAGCCACTTATTATATGTCATTATTTGAAATCTTTGCTGTTGTGGCTAAGGAGATTGATAAACTACAAAGAGATTTCTTATGGGGAGTAGGAGAAGAATTCCAGTGCCACCTAGTGGATTGGAGCTCTGTTAGTCTTCGGTCAAGGAAGGGGGAGTTGGGATTAGGCGAATGAAGCAATTTAAATGTTGTTTTGTTGGGAAAGTGGTGTGGAGATTCAGTAGTGGGCGAAGCCAATTATGGAGGAGAGTTGTGGCTCTAAGTTTGGTGAGGTGTGGAGCAGTTGGGTCTCGAAAGAAGGATGAGAACCTTATGGGGTGGGTGTTTGCAAAGGGATTAGAATGGGTAGGCCCAGGTTTGTAGACCTCATCCAATGGCTGGTGGGGAAAGGGGGATAGAGTTAAATTTTGGAAGCACAATTGGACCCTGAGGGGCAGCTTAAGGGATCTGTTCCCAGATTTATTCGTTTTGACTTGCAATAAGGAAGCCACGGTGGAAGATTGCATGCAGTTTCAAGGTTGAAGTAGCCCAATATGCAGCATAACCTCAAGTTAAGGATCTTTTCGCCTGAGAAGTGGGGAGGGAGAATCTCAACCCACTTTCCAACATGGAAGGGGATGATGGGGGGTTACTTGGGGACTAACCAAATCTGGAATGTTTGCGGCGAGATCTTTTTATTACCTAGGTTGGCATTTTTTTTTGGGGGGGGGGGTGATCTGAAATAGCATATTCATAATTGACAACCTTCAGAGGAGAGGATTCAAGATGGCAATAAATGTTTCTTGTGCAAAGAGGGAGGGTATAGAGGCAAATTTAGATTGTCCATCTATTGATTCAGTGCAAATGAACCAGAAGCTTTTGAGATGTCTTCCTAGCATGCTTTGGCATCTAATGGGAAAAGGGCCCAAATCGCTGCTCACTTGGTGGGGTTACAAAGTTAGTCTTAGGAAGAAGGTTGCTTGGAACTTTTTTTGCATCTTCTGGCTTATTTGGACAGAGAGAAATAGGAGAAGGTTTGAAGTGGTGGAACTACCCTTATGAAAATTGATTTTTTTTTTTTTTGTCGACTCTGTATGATTGGTTACACAAGGGTATGGAGCCAAATTTAAGTTCTTATATGATTTTCATTGAGATTATGTCAGTTTAGTTTGGGGGAATACTCGTAATTGTTTTAGTCATTTCCTTAAAACCTTTTATTTTTGTTTGTTAATAAAATTATTTATTCATCAATTTAAAAAAAAAAACAAAAGAAGAAAGGTGTGGCTGCATGTAAAATCGGACTCTTTGTACCCCATCAATGATTGAGTACGTGGAAGAAGTTTTAGTACCTTAGAACTCTCCCCTCAGCCCCCCCCCCCCCAAAAAAAGAAATAAAGAAATAAAAATAAAATAAAAACAATGATTGTTTTGTATGGAAGAAGATTAGTGCATCATCCAACTTTATTTATTTACTAGTTGAAGTAGATAAGATTATGTTTTTGTTTTGAGGTTGCATCTTTTGCAAAGAATAATTACATATTGTATGATCAATGATATTACGTTTTGTTCATTGCTATGTTTATATTATGGTGGTTTATTTTTATTTATTTTTTAAAATAATAATGCTCAGAATTTTATATTTGGTGATTTTTTGTTGGTGTTTTGGGGAGGGTTAGCTCCCCTTTTTTTTTTTTTTCGTCCTATGACTCCTATATTTTTTTTAGCCAAAATTTAATTTTCTTTTCTTTTCCTTTTTCTTTTTTTTCTTCTTCCTTTTTTTTGGGTAGCCTTTGGGCATGTTATTCAAATCCATCAAAAAAATTGCAAAAAAGATTAAAAGTTGAAATATTAAAAGTTAGCTTTTTTCACTAGTATGTGAATTTTCCTATTTGGAAGCATTTTTTTGAAATTTTTGTTTAAATATGAATAGCATGCCTAAAAGCTATGATACAAAACAGTAAAATAAAATTTTTTGGGGGAAAAAAAAAAGGCTTACCTAGGACAAGAAAAAGTTAAAACAAAACAAGCCAAAGCTAATCCTTCCCAAACCTCCCCTTGGAATGTTTGGAGTCTCTGTGTGTGTGTGTGTGTGTGTGTGTGTGTGTGTGTGTGTGTCTCTCTCTCTCTCTCTCTCTCGCGCTGGCGCGCGCGCGTGCGCACGATTTTTCTAAATTAGCACATTGGCTTAATCTAGCACCATGTGAGTACCTCGGGCGATAAGGGGTCTTGGTGCCTTAGGAATACCCAGTGCTTTTAACGATATTGACTTGTTGCACTCATCTTTTCAAGTATGAAAAATCGAACTGAGGCATAATTGTCGTGGATTCCACTGTGTTGGAAATGGAATATCAATTGCCAACAGGGAGAAGGCAGGCATTGTATACTCAGTTTATCTTTAGGTTCATCTGGTCCATGCTATAATTCTGGATTCTGTTACATTATTGTATTAGTATTAAATTTTATTTTGATGATTTGCAACTTATTTGGCTCTTGAAACAGATGACTGATGCTCGCTGCAAAAGATGTTCGGAGAAAAAAGTTGGTATAACTGACATCATTCAAGCTGGACATGGGGACCGTTATCAGGTTTTTTACACTATTTCCTTCCTGCTGATAAATTACTTAGGTATTTATGTATTTCATCATAGGATGGAAGGCAATTTAAATCTTATAAGGGTCTTAATAGACTGAATGCCTTTAAAAATGGGATTGAGATTGCGTAAATGTAATATTTTCCTCTACAAGTTTAATTGTATTGTTTTAACTTGTGTTAGAAAATGATGTACAAACTATCAGTCAGAAAGAGTTCAGGATCTGCAATAATTGTATATTTTTTTTTGTCGGTAATTGAATCAAATAACATAAAACTCTGAGCATTCATTTTTTATTTTTTGGGTTTTAGTGAATTGGTAACGTTATGCATATAATGCCAAAGAACTGTAATCCTTGTTTGCAGTCCAAATTTAAAATGTAGACAAGCAAGAAGCCAGAAACCGACAAGGAATGTGAATGGGTATGCGGTTGTGTTACCTACAGTTGTGGAATCATATCCTGTTTGATCCTTTCCCCACCCAAAATAAATTGTTAATCAATTTATAGTATACTATATCTAGGATCTGATGCTCAGCCTCTGGCTTTGATGGCTTTATGATTGCTGAAAAGAGCTTGTAGAAACATTGATTTTTGGGATTGGTTATTAAATTCCTGGATTAAAGAAAGGGACATTGGGAGAAGTTATCACATATTCGTGGAATGTGTGCCCAATCAATGAAATTAAACATGGTAAATGTGGTGTGGGTTATGCTATCTAATGGGCATGTTTATTTCGAGGGTAACATAGGGTAAATTTTGCTGGGGTAAGAATTATCCTCTCATGGGCTCTCATGGGAGTAAATCGTTACTGTTTTTTTATCTCATCACCCCGTAAAACATTTATTTACACCCTTCTCTGAAGCAATGTTTTCTTTTAGCATTCTAAACGTAATATAATTTTTATTGGGTATTCTCCCAATTCAAATATAAGTATCATGAACTTGTTATTCCCTTAATTATTTGATGTGGTGAGAAAAATAGATTCTAACAATAAATAGTTGCAGTAATATAGAAATAGCAACAAATAATAAAGTGGAACCAACAAATAACAAAGTGGAACCAACAAATAGGGAATAAAAACTGAACGGCTACCGCCAACAAAAAGTCTATTATAAGCCCCTTTTGTAACCCTAGGATCTTAACCATTCATCTAAAATAAAAGAAATACATCCTAACCATCTAAACTCATTAAAAGTCACATGCTAGTCACATGACCCCTTTACTTATTTAAAACCAAACTCATAAGCATAAAAAAAAGACACTAATTAATTAAATATGCTCATGTATCAATCCCTCCGGGTAGGAAGTATTCGACTTCGTCGAGAAAACCTTGGTCGTCTCTTCATATATCTTAGGATCGATCTTCTTAGTTCTTCTTCAGCAATCCATGTGCTTTCAGTGGCTTGTTTACCCAACCATTTCACCAAAAATTGCCTATATTTGTTGCTTTTTCTGCATTCAACTTCTTTAACATCAAGTACATCTTCATTGACATCATTCTTCACCTTTGGTAATTGTTTAACTTGTTTTTCAACAGTCTCAGTGTCTCCATCAAACCCATCAAAGGGATACAAATCAGAAACATTAAAGATAGAGCTAAAATGCAAATTTGGTGGCAGCTCAAGCCAATGAGCATTTGAACTTATTTTGCTTAACACTAGAACCATATCTTCTTTTTCAAACTCCTTCACACGACAATGTTTGTTTGCTCTTGTGGCACAGTCTTCATTGCTATTCTTGAGAGCACTCCTCACCTTTTCATGAACATTTCGACTATGTTTAACAAAAGCCTCTCCATCTTCAAACTTTTGGATAGTCAAGAAACCATTAATCTTTCTGGCATTAGGAAAATTGGTAGCTTCTCCCTATAGAGGTGGCAAAGTGAGATTTTTTCCATCTTTCTTGAAGGAATATGTATTTGCTTTTGTATAATGGACTATGCCTTTATCATACAACCACGACCTCACCAAAAGAATATGACATGCATCCATAGGCACTACATCACATCAAGCTTCGTCATCAATATTATTTCCCATTATAAATTTAACTAAACAACGAGAAGTAATTGGTACCTCATTTTCTTTTCAGAACCAATCGACTTTATAAGGATTAGGATGCTTTTCAGTTGATAATTTCAACTTTTCCACGGTCTCCTTTGAAATGATGTTCTTACTGCTACCTCCATCAAAAATAACATTACAAACTTTAGCACAAAAAAAAAAAAAAAAAAAAAATACACATGTTTGGAAAAATATTATTTTTCCTCTAATCCTCCTCTTCTTCAATCTTGGGAGTTGTCATCGCTCTTCGTGCAACCAAGGACTCACCTTTATTGGAAAAATATCATCGACTCACCTTTATTGGAAAAATATCATCATCTTCTTCACCATCATCATATTCATCATAACCTGGTTCCATTACTTCCTCTTCCTTTTTCTCAGATTCTACTAAATTGATTTTTCTTTGTGGGCATGCATAAGATGCGTGTCCCTTTTCTCCATGCGTAAAACAACGAACCTATGAATTATTACCTACCTTTGAGTTATTTCCACTAGCATCATATCTCCCATCAAATGTTGCAATTGCCTTCCCTTTTTCACCTTTATCAGCTATCTCATTGATTTCACCACCTGGTTGGTTAGTTGTAGCAATTCCACAATCAAATTTTGAGACATTTGGTTCACTCCAAACACTTCCGATGGCTGTGTTTTGCCGTGATGTACCATCCATCTGTCTAGATAATGGTATTCCCAAGGCATAACACCATACCCTCTTTTTAGCTATTAAGGCATTTTGTCGAGCTTCTTCTAGGTTGGACATACGAACTACTCCCAACTCGTCCCTAATCAATTGGTTCAAGCCCGAGAGATAACGAGAAGTCATTTGCTCATTACTCTCATTTAACCCAACGCGAATAGAGAGATTGTTAAACTCAGATGTATACTCCTCTACTGTCATGCCCCTTTGTTTCAAGGAGTGAAAATTTTCATATAACTCCATTGCATAATCAGCTGGTAAAAATTGCTTTCGTATCTTTGTCTTCATACATTCCTATGTGCAGATTTTTCGCTTGCCTTGTCGAAATCATGGCTCCTCAACTCACTTCCACTATTGAAGTGCAGTACTCTTCAATTTAAGCTTCACAAACAACACCTTTCTCTCTTTCGCCGTGGGTTTCCACTCAAAATAGGTATCCAAATTAGTTTCCCAATCCAAATAATCTTCTACATGCATCTTTCCAAAAAAAAAATCAGCAATTTCAATTTTAATTCCATCGCCATTCAAATCAAATGCATGCACTAAACTATCCTCCAATATGCCTTGCTGTGCATATTCTACATCTCCAGCATCATGAAAAAGATTTTCTTCATCTATGCTGGTACTCTCATCCTCAAGACTTCCTTTTGGTAGGGTTCGGGATTGCCTTCCGGTATCTTCATACGGGCTCCCACCGGTTTCCTTCGCTGAAAAGCTTGTACAGCTCGCGTCAAATCTTCAATCATATGCCTTATCTCAGTTATCTTTGTCTGCTGGTTCTGATTTCCTCTACCCCCATGGCCTTTTATCTCGACCAACCATAATGTAGATTTCTGAAATACGGATATTTCAAATTAGGCGCTACACTCGTATTGGATACTTTGAGGATACGGATACGGCCGGATACGTGTCGGATACACCACGTGACGTTATCTTAATTTTTTATTTTAAATTTTTCATAGGATACGGGTAGGATATGAGAATAATACTTTTAAGATACTGTGGGGGTCCAAATGTAATATTTTAAACATTTTTTGGGGGTAAAATTGATATGATAATATTTTAGTAGGGGCCAAACTATAATTAACAAAAATATATTAATATGATTGAAGTTGAATCTAACTAAAATTTAGGAAATGAAAAAAATATTTTTATTTTGGGATGTATGAAATTATATTTGATACTTTTTGTTATATTTGAGCTTTGTGTATGAATGATGTTGGTAGTTTTGAGTATAAATGATGTTAATTTATGGAATGAATGGTATTTTTCAAGCTATATAATTGTTATTTATATAATGTTTAGTAGTATATAGATGCTATCTTCAAAAATATTTTAAATAAAATATATATATTTTATGTTTTTGCCGTATCTTCGCCGTACCTGTATCCGCATTTTTTTGAAAGTTGCCGTATCCCATATCTATACCCGTATCCGTACTTGTACCCGCTCTCGTATTTGCATCCGTGCTTCATAGATGTAGATATAGGGTTTTTAGCCTCTAATACTGATTGATGTGGTGACGAAAATAGATTCTAGCGATAAACTGTTGCAGCAGTATAGATTTAATATAAACAATTGAAGTGGAACTAATAAGTAATAATTCTAGGATCCAAATAATCCAACAACTAAAATCCGAATTTTGATTATCAATAGGGGAAAAAAATGAACGGCTACCGCCAATATAAAGTCTATTTATAGGCCCCCTTTTGTAACCTTAGGATTCTAAGCCTTCATCTAAAATTAAAGAAATAAATCCTAGCCATCCAAACTCATTAAAAGTCATATACCAGTCACATGACCTCTTTACTTATTAAAACCAAACTCATAAGTATAAAAAAAAAGACACTAATTAATTAAATATGCTTTTGCATCATTTTTACTAGCGTAACAACCATCCATGTAATTTTTCACCCCCCACTTAAAAATTTTCACTTCGTACCAAACGTTTCCTATATGTTAATTATGTATTGGGAGGATTGTTCTGGAAAGGTGGAATAATTTCTCCCAAGTTGGCTTAGTTTTTTCTTGGGATTTATGATGCAATGGAATATGGAACTTGTCTAGAAGTTAGCAAGAGCTAATGAAAGAAATTGTAGATAGTCCTAGTATTTGTTCAAATCAGCAAATGACTGTAGTCTATTTCTTTATTAGCTCGTACTCTGGAACTGGAAAATTCACTTCTCTTTAGTTATTTGCCGTTTAACTGTATTTGTCATCTGGCGTGTTTGTGTTTACAGTTGGAGTGTGTTGCTTGCGGTAACACATGGTACGCCTCAAGAGACGAGGCGTCTACTCTGACAATAGAGGGTCCAAGTTCTGTCAGGAGTGTTGGCACTGCACCATTGGCCACTGCCAAGTTTGAAGATGTGGAGAAGAAGTTGGTGAGTCCCCGGGAATCCGACAAGTCGGCCAGTGATGTTTTAAAGAAGACAACTGAAGCTTACATGCCGGTGTTGGACACCCAGAAATCGTTTAACAAGCCTAGAACCGAAGACAATACCGCAATGACTAAAGATGCAGAGTAGATGGTTGTTTTACTACTTGGTGAGGGGTTTATTCATGTAAATACAGATGGTTGTTTATTAGCCTGTACAAATTTAGCAGCGTGTAAGATGTTTTAACCATCTGCATCATTAGGGAGAAAGTGTATTTTAAAATTGACAAGGTTTTGACCTAAAATTAGTTTTGTACAAATTTGATGATCTAGCTGAAATTTGAACTTATAAGTCAAGAGGTAGAGATAAAGTTGAATTTGATGCTGTAGCTGAAGAAATTTGTTTTGAGGTTTGTTCGTTTGAAGTGATTATCCGAGTTCTGTTGGATTTCATTTAGAAGTTTAATTGAAGAATTGCTTCCTTTTTTGGCAGATCAAGTCATCTAACCAGCGTGGGATTCGATTCAAAATTAGAATGAGTTGGATTTCGAGAGTAATTTTGAAAAAAAAGAAAAAGAAAGAAAGAAAAGGAAAGGAAAGGAAAGGAAAGGAAAGGAAATTATTGCTAGATTTTAATTTCCCATATATATATATATATATTTATTTATCTTTGTTGCTAAAAATTGAGGCACTTTTTATAATAATTATTATTTTTTTATATTTTATTTTTTAAAATATTATATATATATTTATATGTTAATTTTAGGGGGTATTTAACCTGAATATCTAATATTGAATTGATTAAATGTTTCATATTTATCTTTGTTTTCAAAAGTTTTAAAATTAAAAACAAATGGGTTGCCGGTAAGGTAAGAAATTTTTTGTATTTTGCTTTATTTTGATATTTATACTCTTAAAGTGAAATTAAGAGCACGAAAAGTTACAAAGAATAAGGGTATAGAGAGGAGTAGGATCCTCAACTATTTATGGGGTGCTTGGTTTATTAGAATTCATAAATATTTGTCAACTTTTTTAAATATTTTTAATTAAATTTTGTCATATATCATTTTTATATTAATTTTTTATACTTTTATTGTAGCTTAGTCAACACACTTAGTTTCAAAAAAGTCAACACACTCAAATGAAGACTAAATCAAGTCACTTATATTTAGAGGTTCAACATAATTAAGTAGAGGAGTATGAGATTAACTATTTGGTCAACACAATCTTATTTAAAAAAAAAAAAAAAAAAAAACACACACACACACATACTCAAATGAGTACCAAATTGAATTACTCAATATTTAGAGATTTAACCTAATTGAGTGGGATAAGCATGAAATTACTAACTAAAACATAAACGGACTTGGGAGAAGAACAAGTAAAAAGTAACTAAATGGGTTTAGAAATTGAATCGTCTCATTAAATAAGATATTCTACTCATTGTCATTCATATAAGAATTGAATTTTACTCGACCCAACCAATTTTTAAAACTATGGTGATCAGCCATAAAAAAATGTACTTCTCGCTATAATTCTACAAACCTAAGCTTGTATATACAGGTACGTATTTTCTTACCGACTTGATGGCCTCAAGTCCCATTTATAAAATTTGAAGTTTCTGCCTTAAAACATCCAAGCACACCCAAAAATGTAATGGTTTATTCTATAATCCAGTGGCCTCAAAATTTCTTCTATAATCCAATAAGTTTTAAAAAGTCGACGAGTGAGAAAAAAAAGAACAAAACAAAACAAAAATTTGATTCATCTTAATTAAATTGTCAAAGAGAAGGATGACTTTAACGCCTTCACAGAGCTCTTCCGTGACGATATGGCAACAGAAAAAATACTTTGATTTTTTAAGCTCTCAAAAATTGTAAAGTGACTTTTATATTTTGAGAAGACTCAGTATCTCCACATACTTCTTCCTCTATATTAGAAAAAAGAAGTATAGAGAAACTAATAACAATAATGTATAATTTTAATAGATATTCTTGTTAATTAATAACTATTGGGGCAAATTGTATTTTGCATTTCTTGGGCTTTACATAAATTTAATTATAGGATTTGAGTTTGTTCTTTTCTTTTTTTTTTTTTTTTTTTATAATATTTCAAAGCTTGAACTTTAATTAGTTGTAATGTTATATTATAGTGTCTATTGTGCCCTTAAGAGTTGAGTAGTTAACTTTGATAAAATCAAACTTTTTAAATTGGTATAAGATTTTATCAAGTCTCTCTAATCCTTAGCAATTAATTTTGAATTAGATTTTTTAATATTGTATCAACACAAGGCTTAGGAGGACTACTCCCCTCTCCCTTGAGTACCAACGCTTTTGTCACACCTTGAATTTTTAACTGAAAAACTGAGGTATAATAACTTATTATACAAACTTATGCACAAGTTCATTCCCGCTTTAACTGTCTAAAAATATTACACATGTGCCAAATTTTATACTAGCAATTAATCGTCGCTTTTGATCGGCCGCTAACATTTGTCAGTCTCAGTTTTTGCTATCAGATGGCTTCTTTGTAGAAAAACCCATAAAACGAGGTGAGCTGCTAAGCCCAATAGAAAAAATATTCAAATAATATCAACAAATATTTTCATATAAAAACAGAAATTAAGTGTTCAAAGTAACTGTCATTATCAAATAAATCAAATGACAACAGTACAAATTAAATTACTAAGTAGTGAAAATGAGCATGCAAAGTTATTCTCTTTCCACTCTTATGACATTTTGCCACCCTTATAATATCTCAACATATAATAAACGTGAAAATGAGTATGCATGGCTATTCTCTTTCCACCTTTATGACACTTTACTACCCTTATAACATCTCAATATACAATAAGTAGCGAAAATGAGCATGCAAAGTTACCCCTTTTCCACTTTTATGACATCTTACTACCCTTATAACATTTCAACATATCCTTCATGTAGAGTACACGAAATCATTTTAATAGCAACAGTAACCCCTTCCCATCTTTATATTCCCGCACCACTCTTATAATATAATTTTGTTGCCTCAGCTTAATGGCATGAATCAATATTAATACCCATGCAATTATTGACAAATTTCAGAATATTTGAGGGGCAATTCCTCAGATCTCATAAAGTTCAATCCCATTACTTTGCATCCTCCTATAGTGTTACAATAACATGCAATAAAATTATATATTCTTATTATGCCTTTATGCAAAATACTATATTCTTATCATGCCTTTATACAAAATACTAAGTTTCAATTATAAGAATAAATCTCCCACATGATAGGTCCAGAAACCTTTCTTGTTGATTTCTCTCTTGATCTGCGTTAAATTCTGTGTAAATAAATTATGACTAGTCAACACATATTCACCTACTATTTTTAGGTAGATATTATTTCTTTAACTAGTTAATTATTAGTATTTTATTATTATTATTACTATTATTTTTTCTTTGGTCTAAAATTTAACCCAATTAGATTATACAATTAACAATTGAAATTTATGCTAAATCAGTTAATAAAATAAATCTAATAAATAAAATATGGCTATTACATCGTCAACATATTTAATTTATTTTAAAATAACCAAATAAAATAATTTACCTCAATAATTGAACTAAAATTTTTAAATTTTTCTCTTTCCCACAATTTTCCTTTCTCTTTGTCTTCTTCTTCTCACAATGCTTTTTTTTTTCTTCCTTCTTTTTCCTTATTTTGTTTCTTTTACTTTCTTACATTTTTTTTAATACACAAAAGTTATATATATACTCAAGTGTCCTGGCCATCCTACTGCCTCGTCAAATTTATCTAATTTGTTTTTCATTAATGACTGGCCCCGTTGCTCATCTATGCCATAGGCTTGCCACCACACCTAGTTATGTAAAAACACATACATTTATAGCCACATATTAATTGAGACCATTAATTGGCTAGCACCTCATCATCTGGATACTTATCTATCAATTTAATTCCATTAGTAAATTGCTAACTTAATAACCATCCAATTAATTTAGATTAAAAAATACTATATAAATTTTTAAAATAATATCCAATTAACATAATTAAAATTTTTAAAAATAAAAAATAAATTAATAATGTATTTAAAAAAAAATTAGGATATCACAACTCTCCTTCCCTTAAAGAATTTTGTCCTATCTGGCAGAAGTAGATATGGGTTTTATTTCCGTATTTTCTTTTCACTTTCTCAAATGGCCTTCTCTACAATATAACTCCTCTGTAAATTTTTTTTTTTTTTTAACTCAATGTGATTTAGAGTAATTTAATCAGGGGCATATCAACTAGTGTACTAGGGAAAGAAATGATTTACTATCATGTGAATAGCTCCGAGTATTTCATCCGTATTTCTGCCTCCATCTCCCAGGTCACTTCTTCAACTCCGTGATATTACCATAAAATTTTCATCAATGGTATTGTTTTATTTCTCAAAATTCTTTCTTTAGTGTCTAACACTCATATAGGTTTCTCTTCATATGTCACGTCCGACTGTATGCCCACATCATTCCAATCTATGATGTGACTTAGATCAAGTATATATTTACGCAGCATAGACACATGAAAGACATTATGAATTTGAGCAAACTCATAGGGTAACTCCAGTTGGTATGCTACCTTCCCAACTCTTTGTATGATAAAAAATGGTCTAATATACCTAGGTGATAATTTGCCCTTTTTTCCCAAATCGTATCTTTTCCCAAGGTGTCACCTTTAACAATACCCAATCTCCTTTTAAGAATTCCAATAGCCTTCTTTGTTGATCAGCGTAGCCCTTTTGTTGTCATTGGGCTGTTTTAAACCTTTCTCTGATCAACTTAATTTTCTTTGTCGTTTGTTAGATTATATCTGGCCCGTACAAATTTGATTTTCCTATTTCTAACTAACAACTTGGTGATCGACAAGGCCGGCTATATAATGTTCCGTATGGTGCCATGCCTATGTTTGCTTTGTAGCTATTGTCATAAGGTGAATTCTGCCAGTGACAAATGTTCATTCCAACTACCTTGGAAATTAAACACATAAGCCCGTAACATATCTTCCAAAATTTGTATTACCCGTTTCGATTATCCATCTATCTGAGAATGATAGACAATGCTAATATTTAACTTGGTATCTAAAGCTCGCTGGAGACTCTGCCAGAATTATGAAACAAACCAGGTGTTACAATCTGACCTAGGAACCCCGTGCAACCTGAATATCTCTTTAATGTAGTATTTACTCAGAGTATTAAAAGAATCAATTGCCTTCATAAGTATGAAATAAGTTGACTTTGTGAGCCTATCTACGATCACCCATTTAGCATCATATACCTGTTGCGTTCGAGGTAATCCTACAACAAATTCCATGGTTATAAATTCCCATCTCCATTCAGCTATAGGTAGTGGCTGTAGTAACCCTCCTGGTTTCTGATGTTCTATGTTCACCTGTTGACATGTTGAACATTTGGTTGCATATCGCGTAACATCCTTCTTCATGTCTTTCCAATGGTACTGATGCTTCAGATCATGATACATCTTAGTACCACCAGGATGTATAGCATACTTGGACTTATGCGTGTCTTCTAAATTTTTTTCTTTCAAAGTGGAATCTTCGGCTACATATAGTAAAGCTTTATACCTCAAGCTTCCATCAGGGAATATTTTCCACCCTGACTTTTCACTTCGTTGCTCAACTTTGGTCTTCAAACCTTTAATCTCTTCACTCTTTCTTTGAGCATTTATCATTTTTTCTATCAAGGTTGGTTAAACTACCAAATTATATACTAACCCTTGGGATTATTGACATTCCACTTATAACTCATATGTTCTTAGAGTCTCCAGCACATCATGTTTGTCAACAATTAGGCAGTGTAGAGCTTCCTAATTCTTCCTACGTAACACATCTGCCACTACATTAACCTCGCCTACATGATACTGCAGTACAAAAGCATAATCTTCTAAATACTCTACCCATCTTCTTTGTCTAAGATTAAGATCTTTTGGGGTCATGACATACTTTAAACTCTTGTGATCTGTGCAGATATCAAATTCTACCCCATAAAGATAGCATCTCCAAATTTTTAGGGCAAAGATCATTGCCGCTAACTCCAAGTTATGGGTGGGGTAATTGTCTTTATGCTTCTTCAATTGTCTAGATTCGTAAGCCACAACCCTTCCATCTTGCATTAATACACACCCTAATCACCTGTAGGATGTGTCTGTATACATTACATATGATTTTCCAAGAGTGGGTAGTGTCAAAATTGGTGCAGTTGTCAATCATCTCTTTAATTCTTGAAGGGCTTCCTCATATTTGTCTCCCCATTCAAACTTAACACCTTTTCTAGTTAACTAAATTAGTGGGGCAGTTATGTTTTAAAACCTTTCTACAAATCGTCAATAATACCCTATTAACCCTGGAAAGCTTTGGATTTCGGTTACAGATTTTGGTCGTTCCCAATTTGCTACAGCCTCAACTTTACTAGGATATATGGATATTCCAACTTTAGATACCACGTGACCCAAAAATTTGACTTCCTTTATCTTAAAAACACACTTACTACATTTGGCAGATAATTGATGGTCTTTCAACAATTGCAACACCATTCGCAAATGATTTTTATGCTCTTCTTTTGTTCGTGACTATATTACGATATCATCCTTGAATACTATCACAAATTTATCGAAATATTCTCTGAATATTCAATTCATTAGATCCATAAATGTAGCAGGTGCGTTCGTTAATCCAAATGGCATCACCAAAAATTCATGGTGCTCACATCAAGTTCAAAAAGTTGTCTTTAGAACATATATTTCCCATACCTTTAACTGATGGTATCTTGATCTAAGATCAATTTTAGAAAATAACACCGCACCGTGTAGTTGGTCAAATAGATAATCTATCCTAGGCAGTAGGGATTTGTTTTTAATAGTTACCTTATTTAACTGTCTGTAATCAATACATAACCTTAACGACCCATCTTTCTTTCTTACAAACAACACTGTTGCTCCCATGATGATGTACTGGGGCGTATAAATTTTTTTCCTAGTAACTCATCCAATTGAATTTTCAATTCCTTGAGTTTGGGGTGCCATGTGGTATGGAGCTATTAGGATTGGTGTTGTGCCTGGATACAAGTCTACAACAAATTCTATTTCTCTATCAAGTGGTAATCCAGGTAGTTCTTAAGGAAATACCTCCAGGAATTCATGAACTACTGATGTAAGCTTTTCAATTTCTGGTCGTTCATTCTCTACCAACATTTGTCCTAAGAAACCCAAATGACTATTAGTTGTAATTTGTCGTTTCTTAACACTCATAAGTGTAAATGGTAGTGAGGTACCTCTATTTCCAACAAACTTTACTCTGTCCCCATCATCTATCCACAACATCACTGTCTTATTAAAGCTATCTATCACCACATGGTATCTTGTTAAGTAATCCATTCCCAGAATAACATCGAATCCTTACATGTTTAATACAATTAAATTGGTATCAAACTCATGATCTTCAATCTTGATCACATTGGCTTGACATATTTTTTGTAATTCTACTCTTCCCTTAACTAGAGTATTAACATGCATTTTTGAATCCAAGGATTCTATAGGTAATTGTAAACTATCCACATAATTTTGTGCTACAAAAGAATGGGTAGCTCTAGAGTCAAATAAGGTTCTAATCAACAAGTTGAACAAAGTATGGTACCTTTGATCACAGCATTTGACATTTTCCTTTTTATTTCCAAAGTGGGTAGCGCATACATTCAGTTCAATCCTTTTGCTTTATTTGTTGGACCTTTTCGACGTTCAACAAAAAAAGTTTGTGCCTACTTAGGTGCGAAGGTGAGATTGCTTGATCTTGCCTGATATGGTTGCACCTGAGATGGTAGCTAATTTTCGTATCTTAACCTTGAAGTCACATTGGCGTAACCCTGCGGAAGTGGTAACTGAGAAGACCGTGGAGCATCTACAAAGCCTACCCTTTAAGTGTTGCCCAACTAGGGGCACTGTAGTCGCAGATGCCTAAAACAGTCGCAGTTATATCATCTCTTCGTCTCGATCCCACTTCTCGTTATTATCTGACTTCCCTGCTGTGTAAGGTTTCTGGGGTATGGTTGGTAACTATTAAGTGTATGACTTTGGCTAGCACCTCCATTTCTATCATTTCCCCAGGGTCCTCTTCTTCTTTATTCATTCCTTACGTTTCTCTGTACCTCATCCTATTCTACCAACATTGCATAATTAATTAATTGTGAAAATTTCTATCCCATGAATGCTACCACCTTGGAGCGAATTGCAGGTTTCAACCTATTTTGAAATCTTTGGGTCTTTTTCTCCACCGTGTTTACAAAGTCAGAAGTATACTTGGATAATTTTAAAAATTTGGCTGCATATTGGGCCACTGTCATATTCCCTTATTCTAACCGTATGAATTCCTTCATCTTTATTTCTTAGGTAATTTCTTAAAAGTAATGTGGTAAAATGCATCAGTAAACTCAGTCAATCTTATCCCAGTCACTTCTCATCTTGCTTTAATAAAATCTTATAAAAAATCTACCTCCCCTTATAATCGGTATGCGGTGAACTCCACCAATACTCAACTGGGGTCCCCTACAATATCCAATACTTAACGAATTTGTTTCAACCATTTTTCTACTATGGCAGGATCAGCTTCTCCCAAAAATTTAGGAGATTTTTGCTTTTGAAATTCTTGGAAACACCTAGCTTTCTAATCCCGTATGTTATTTGCTGGGGCTAGGTTCACCCCTGGTGGTGGTTTATGCATTAAGGTTGGAGGCGGTATCATTTTCGGCATAGGAGCAAGAGATGATCTTACTTATGCTTGCATTTGTTTATCTAAATTTTGTATGAATTGCCATATTTGTTCCATAATAGGAATATACCCAATATTTGGTGGCATTATACTATTCATTCTTGTGCTTATATTCACTTCCTTCTGTCGATCTGACGTTTCGTTATCCATTTCTTCTCTTTGTGTGACATTCTGAAAATAGAATAGTTTGCTTATATATACATATATATATATATATATATGAGAGGCAAACTACGCTTTTGATAATACTATGAAATTCATTGATGTTATTTGGTTAGTTTACAAAAATATTCCTACATATATATCATCCTGTTTATATGCAAAATGTCATTCTATTTCTATAACTGAGCTACATATTTGTCACTAAATTAGTGATTTAAAAAAAAAAAAACTATACAAAGACTAGTGTCGTAGAATATAAAACTATATATAACTGCTATATATCCCCTATACAATAGCAGAACTGCCATCACTATCGTTATTAGACTCACCAGTTAGGTCAATAAAGATGGGCTCTTTCGGATTTGATTCTTTCGCATCGTCATTACCCCCTATAGCAGCTTCTTCCCCAGGGACATGCTCTGATGTCGGATCAGGTCATGGCATCACATTAGGTACTGGACCACCACCTAGCACAAGGGCAGTTAGGAGAGCCAAAACAAATGGTAACTGACTCGGATTGGGATGTACAAGCCCTATAGCCAATGGCTGATAAGTCAGAGTACCCTCCTATACCATCGTATGAACTAAGCCCGAGAAATCCTGTGGAATATCTAGCAATTGTAATTGTCGTTGAGCTGCTAACAACTCAAGTACAATTTTCCTCCGAGTGATTTCATTTTAGTAGTGTCTTGACTCAGGCACCCAAAATATAGCAGTATCCCAAATATTTGTCGAGCTAAATCTCGGGCCCACATCCGAATGCAGTGCTGCTTTTGCGCGTCGAGATCAGCTATGATCTCCTGACACGTGAATATCCATTGAGACCACATTACCTATAGATCCGCCATGTATCCACTCTATGATGTGGACATTCACAAGGGGTCTAATTAGTGCCAATAATAACCTATAATCTCAAGGAATAAAATATAAGACTAAAACAAATAACTTATTTCTTATACAAACTATTCGGACATGCACTGTCTAGACTTTAGTCTTCTAAAGCCCATTGCAATCTTTTATTATTTACTAATCTTTCTCTTAACCAAGGCCCTAAATTCGATCTACTAACTGGCTCTGATATCAATCTGTCATATCTTGAGTTTTTAATAGAAAAACTAAAGTATAATAACTTATTATACAAACTTATGACGTAAGTTCCTTCTTGCTAGCTATCTAAAAATATTACACATGTGCCAAACTTGATACTAGCAATTAATCGTCGCTCTTGGTCAACCACTAACATCTGTCAGCTTCAATCTTTGTTATCAGACGGCTTCTCTGTGTAAAAATCCTTGAAATGGGGTGAGCTACTGAGTTTAGCAGGAAAAATTTTCAAATACTATCAACAATTATTTTCATATAAAAACTGAAACTAAGTGCTCAAAGTTACTGTCATTATCAGATAAATCAAATGACAATAGTATAAATTAAATTAATAAGTAGTGAAAATGAGCATGCAAAGCTGTTCTTTTTCCACCCTTATGACACCTTACTACTCTTATAACACCTCAACATATAATAAACAGTGAAAATGAGAATGCAAGGGTACTCCATTTTCACCCTTATGACATCTTACCACCTTTATAACATCTCAACATATAATAAATACATGCAAAGCTACTCATTTTCTACCCTTATGACACATCACCACTCGTATAACATCTCAACATATCCTTTATGTAGAGTACGGAAATCATTGTAATAGCAACAATAACCAATTTTCACCCTTATATCTCTGCACTACCCTTAGAACATAACTCTGTTGCCTCAGCCAAACGGTATGAATTCTCAAAATACAATCAATATTAATACCTACGCAACTACTGAGAAATTTCAGAATATCTGAGGGCAGTTCCTCAGATCCCATAAAGTTCAACCCCATTACTTTACATCTTCCCATAGTGTCACAATAATCATGCAATAAAATTGTATATTCTTGTCACATCTTTATACAAAATACTAACTTTCAACTATAAGAATAAATCTCCCACCTAATGGGTCTAGTAACATTTCCTATTGATTTTTTCCTTGATCTGTGTTAAATTCTGTGTAAATAAATTATGACTAGTCAACACATATTCACATACTATTGTCTAATTACTTTAATAATTTTTTTCATTTACCTACAATTTTGTCTAATTTTTAGGCAGATATTTATTTCTTTAACTAGTTAATTATTAGTATTTTATTATTATTATTACTATTATTTTTTTCTTCTAAATTCTAACCCAATTAGATTATAAAATTAACAATTAAAATTTATACCACTTCATTTAATAATCTAAATCTAAAAAATAAAATATGACCATTACACCTTCAATATATTTAATTTAATTTATTTTAAATTTAACCAAATAAAATAACTTATCTCACTAATTGAACCAAAATCATTAAATTTTTCTCTTTTCCACAATTTTCCTTTCTCTTTGTCTTCTTCTTTTCGCTATCCTTTTTTTTTTTCTTCGTTTGCCTTATTATGTTTCTTTTACTTTCTTACATTTTTTTTAACACACGAAAGTTATATATATACTCGAGTCTCTTGGCCATCTCACTGCCTCGTCAAACTTATCCCCTCCTCTTTTTCCCCCCATCAATGACTCACCACGTTATCCATCTATACCAAAGGCTCGCGACCACACCTAGCTATGTGCACACACATACATTTATAGCCACATATTAATCGAAACCATTAATTAGCTAGACACCTCATCATTTGGTCACTTACCCATCAATTTAATTCTATTAGTTAATTACTAACTTAATAACCAACTAATTAGTTTAGATTAAAAAATTAAATAGATTTTTAAAATAAATATCCAATTAACATAATTAAAATTTCTAAAAAAAAAAATTAAATTAATAGTGTATTTTAAAAAATAATAAAAATTTAGGATGTCACAGCTTTTCATCCTTAGGTGCACCCTTTCTACATACAACTCGAGTTTGCATGTGATGTATTGGATTTATCCTGTATTGATAAAATTAAACTTTTCAAATCGATATAAATTACTAATGAGCTTATCCACTCATTGTCAATTGATTTTGAATTGGATGATCTAACAATAACAATGTCAAACTTATCCCCCATTTTTTCGCCATCAATGACTCACCACGTTGCCCATCTATATCATATGCTTGCCACCATAGCTAGCTATGTACATACACATACATTTATAACCACATATTAATCGAAACCATTAATTAGTTAGACACCTCATCATCTGGACACTTACCCATCAATTTAATTCCATTAGTTAATTACTAACTTAATAACCAACTAATTTAGATTAAAAAACTAAATAGTTTTTTAAAATAATATCCAATTAACATAATTAAAATTTCTAAAAATAAAAATTAAATTAATAATGTATTTTAAAAAAAATAAAAATTTAGGATATCACAGCTTTTCATCTTTAGGTGCACCCTTTCTACATATAACTCGAGTTTGCATGTGATGTATTAGGATTTATCCTATATTAAAATTTTAAAATCGATATAAATTACTAATGAGCTTGTCTACTCCAATTGATTTTAAATTGGATGATTTGACTATAACAATGTCAAACTTATCCCTTTTTTTTGTGATCAATGACTCACCATGTTGCCTTTTTATACCATAGGTTTGCCACTACACCTGGCTATGTGCACACACATATATTTATAGCCACATATTAATCGAGACCATTAATTAGCTAGACACCTCATCATCTGGACACTTACCCATCAATTTAATTCCATTAGTTAATTACTAACTTAATAACGAACTAATTAATTTAGATTAAAAAATTAAATAGAATTTTAAAATAATATCTAATTAGCATAATTAAAATTTCTAAAAATAAAAATTAAATTAATAATATATTTTTAAAAAATAATAAAAATTCAAGATGCCATAGCTTTTCATCCTTAGGTGCACCCTTTCTATATACAACTCGAATTTGCATATGATATATTAGGAATTATCCTATATTGATAAAATTAAACTTTTCAAATCGATATAAATTACTAATGAACTTATCCACTCATTGTCGATTTATTTTGAATTGGATGATCTAACAATAACAATGTCACACTTTCAAATATTAGTGATGTTAAAGTTGTATTTGACTCAATAATTTATCAAAGAAAATGAAAAGTAATATGAATTCAAAATTCATTTCTTTTTTTTTTTTTTTTTTGCATTGTGATAAAAAAATTGAAAGGAAAAGGTACAAAATTTAAGAAATTAAAAAAAGTAATATATTGATATATGATTTTTATTTTATTATATTGTAATCCATCCAGATAAAGATTTGTATTTAAGATTTTATATTTTCTTTCTTTCATTATCTTTTTTTTTCCCTAACCAAATTCTCACTCTTAAACATAAGCAAATTCATAGTGGACGGATTTGTAATTTCAACACTGGTTAATTAATTGTAAGCAAAAATATAGTCAGCAATATTTGTAGGAAAGGCCAAACAAGAAACCTCTTCATAATTCCCCAAAGCATAAGATATCAACTATGCAATGGTTGATGGCAATTCTACTCATTTTTTAATTAGTGATCGCAAATCTCATCCATTATGAATAGCATTATACCTTTTCATTTATTCGCTAAAATTTTAAATATTTTTTTTAACTATACATATAAGATATAACTTGTTTATAATTTTTATAAACATAAAATGTCAGTTATATAATGTCTGATAATAGTTTTACTTATATTTAACAAATAATTACAAATCCAGTTCATTATAAATAGCATTACACCTTCTCATTTATTCAATAAATTTTTAAATATTTTTTCAACTATGAGTTTGTTTGGAGTAAGAAAAAATGAGATAAATTGAGAGTTCGTAATGCGTGCAGTGAAAGAAAAAAGTTGATGTGATATAAAGTTAACAGAGATTTATAAAGTTTTTTATTGTTTTTCAGCAGACCAAACGAGACCTATATATATAAGATATGTTATTTATATACGTTAATTAAAAAAATAAAAATCTAACGTAACATAAATTACTATTTCATCATAAAAATACAATACAACGTAAATAAAAAATATCCTACAGATAGAAAATTGAGTAATGCGAGTGCTACCAACACCTTTATGAATTATTGTCATTCCGAGTAGAATACCCATAATACCCCCTAAAATTTGGGATCTGAAGATTCAGACAGCACTCTGTTGTGAAGTAGCCCCATCGGAAGGGCTGTTCAAAGCTTTGAACAAAGCACTGCGAAGCTGTCCTCCTGAGCCCTGTCCCTAATGTCACAGAAGAAAAAAAAAAGTAGTAATATTTCAGAGAGGACAGAAAAGAATAGAACACAGCAGCGCATGATGGCTCAAGGAAGGTGGCTTTTTTGGTGGGATATGAAGCAAAGCATCACATGAAGACACTTATCTCAGTAATGAGTTTATTGACCTCAATGGCCAAAATCCTAATTATATATATATATATATATATATCTCTTATGTAAACACCACTTGACATCACAAATTTTTAGCAACTTTGTATAGAATATATAGTTTTCTGATAAAAATTTGTAAAATTTGATAAAAGTTAAAAAAAATGGTAAGAGTTGATAAAAATTGAAAAAATTAATAAGAATTAAAGAAAATTGGTAAAAGTTTGTTTTGTATTTTGTCGAGAAAATTAAAAAAAAATTATAGAAAATTATTATTATTTATTATTATTATTATTATTATTTTTTTTTTTTTTTTGGAAAATTGGTGAACCAAAACGCAACCATGCACATACAAGAGAATTGAACTTATCTGCTGAAGTAAAAGGGCAAAGGCATAAAAGCATTTATGGAACAAATGTTTTTAAATTATTTTTTTTTTGTTTTAAGAGGTGTACTTATTTACTTTGGTGGAGCCCTTTTTTTTATTTTGAGGTGTTTATCGACTTTAGGAGAGTTTATTTATTTATTTATTTTTATTGAGTACTTATTAACAAGTAGCATAAATGTTGATTTGACCTGTACTTTTACATATAGGATTTTTAAAAATATAGTTAGTAGGAGGGTGCTTGATTCGCTAATCTTTATAAAAAAAAAATTAATTTTTACTATTTTTTAACATTTTTTACAAAACACATTTTTAATTCTTACCAATTTTTTTCTTACTAACTCTATCTAATTTTTATCAAATTTCTTTAATTTTCTACAACTTTTATTAACTTTCTTCAATTTTTACAAATTTTTACCAAACACAAAATAAAAAACTAACATGACACGTGTCGCATCTTAGTGTAAAGTTACACCTTTTGTGGTGCCAAAGAGCCTCCAAAAATAGATGGGTGATAATTAAATACTAAATTAAATAAATGTACAAGAGATTAATTTATTATTATAATCATGTTTAAGCATAACTTGGTAAGAGTTTTTATCATGGAAGAAATTTTTATCCACGCAAATTATATGAATATTATTTATTTAATTTGAAATTATAAATTATTTGTCTAGTATACATTTATTTAACTGAGTGATCTATTATCTCTCAACTGCTTTTACTAACAATTTTTAGAAAGTTCTATTCAAAAAAGTATAAGTCAGATAAATAGAATTTTTTTATTATATAAAAATAATCAATTAAAAATCAAAAAATCAATATAAATAAAATAAAAAAGAAGATAAAACTCCATTAAATGTTTTTATAACATGGATTAGGGGCTAATATTATTTTTAATATCTACTCTAGGACTTGAAGTTAAAATCATTGGATTATCAACAGTTTAAATGTATTCATCTCTTATTAAAATTTAAAAATTGTATCCCATTTTAACGTGACCGAGCTAAATCAATATTAAAATAAATGCTAACCTCCCTCTTTTACATAATATGACTTTGTTTGGAGTTAATAAAAAAAATATAAAATTTTATAAATACGAATTACGAGATCATAAAATTTAAATTTTTTACTCATTACACGATACACGAGACATTAATTTTTATAATTTTATATATTTTTATACAACTCTAAACACACCCTAATGCACACTTCCAAAGCGCACTTTTTGTATGTAGGAATTTGATCCTATTCTCGCAAGTAATTTCAATTTCCTCCTCTAATATGTTTTTTTTTTTTTTTTTTTTGTTGTGAGTACCTCTGTTATGTTTTTGCCAAATAAAAGTGGAAAACTGCTCGGTCTCTCTCTCTCTCTGCGTGCTGTCCACAACTGCCTTTATAGGTCCATAGTGTTTCACTTGTGTTGGACGTTTATTGGTCTTGTATCGATCGTCCCTCTCTTTTTGCCTATCTAACATTTTTTTTCTTTACTTATTTATTTTTTAATTCTTTGTGACTGGTAACTAAGTACTCCTTTGGTCAAGGGTGGCTGTTATTTAGTGGAGGCTTTTTGGTGTCTCTCTCATGTGTTATATGTGAGCGTGAAATGGGCACCTTCAGATGAAGCCTTTGAGCTCAAGAGATTGAAAGACATGATTGTTCTACTTACAGTTTGTTGGGTTTTTCTTTGGGTTCACTTCTCTGAGATCCAGTGGGGGTAATTCTCATTTCCACAAGCATTTGTGCTTTTTGTGGCTTGGAATGCAAGTGTGTATAAAGATGTTGTTTTTAATGATTTTGTTCCTTTAATACAGATATACCCATTCTGGGGCTTCTATTGACACCTTTAGGGCTGCTTTTTAAGTTTAGGGTTTCAGTTTCATGGTACAACCAGTGAATTTTTTATGTTCTCTTGATCTCAAGCTTTGAACCGTTGGCATAGTTTTGAAGTTCATTGGTTTTACTTGAAGACATTTTCTTTCTCCAATTTTGAGCAAATGGGTATGGCCTTTCGTGTGTGAGGATTTAGTATTTCACTGGTGTCTGTGATTGGATTTTGTTCTTTTAATTGGCTGCAATTCTCTCTGAGATCTTGTTTAGTGCATCACTTGTGAAGTTTTCTGTCCTCTTCCTAAACAATTAAATGCATCCGTTGTATGATAAATATATATGTAATCCCCTCATCAAGCACATAATCTGCTTGTTTAAGTTTGTAGGTGGCATTTGCATATAAAATCACTACCTTCCACTGGGATTTATGCTTACTCTTGCTTTGCTTAAATAATTCAAAATGTCTCGAAATTGCGTCTAAATGATTTCATTTTTTTCATTGCTTTACCAATTATTTTAGAGTAGGAGATCATTTTCTATTCTAATTCTCGGTTTAAATTTGATTGAGTTCCATTGTAGTATTGAAGGATGACTAGCAATGGCACGTCGTTTCTTCTGTTACTGATTGATCTTTGGCCCCTTTTCTTTTTCATGTAGATTGTAAATCTGTTGATGGGACTATACATGGAGCTGGAATTCGAAAAATATTGTACACTGGGTGGGAGCCCAAAAACAGTGCTTTCATCTCTGCATCATCCAAAAGTTAAAAAGCAAAGCTTCGTAGGAAATCCTCCATGTGGAAATAATCGATTGAGCTTAGAGGAGGACTTCATTGAGTTTAATTTTCATTGCAGTCGTAGTTCATCTTGTAATAACATTCCATCTAGGAGTTCGGGGGATGAACTGCTAAAGCGGGGTTCTGTATCTCAAAGCTCCGGAAAATTAAGGAATAACAAGGCTGTGGCTGTGGAAGGTGGGAGAAGCTGTGCTATCACTTTCTCCTTGGGAGTAGTCGACTCTTTGTGTAGTTCTGATGAGGATATGTCATTCATTGATCTGAATAGATCCTCAATAATGTCACCGAGCTCAGATTCAAGTTCAAATTCTGTTCCCATGCCCCAGATAGAAGAATTCTCAGATCGCCCGTCACATTGTGGTATCGATAATGTTCTCTCCTCTGATGGGCTTTCAGAAATCCCTTTGAGTTCAACTAGCAGAGAGTGCCACTCTGTTGAAAAGGTAGAAATGGAAAATGTAGAGGAACCTAAAGTTAGATGTGATCCCAGTGTCGGTCCTATTGATACCAGTAATGGTCTCCAGGAAAGAGGCACCGCTCTCACTTTGCATAAATCATTATCTGCTAAAATAGCGCAGCCCCATTCACCTTCTCCATCAGAAAGTGATGGCTCCAGTCCCAGCATTCCGAAGGCACGGTTTGGCCCTATCAGAAAGATGTTTGATCCATTCACAAAGTCCAAGTCTCAGCAGCGTCCTTTGGGTTCTGCACACGAATCTGGTAGGCTTCCACCAGGCTGGCCTTCCAACATTGGGAAAAACAACAAATTGCAGAAATCTCTTTTGTATGATTTTTCAAAAACATCAGAGAGTCCCGAATTTGGTTCTCAGTGTGTGAAACGGGATCTCTCTAACTCAGCTGTTTCACGTTCACCAACTCATTTGCATGGCTTCCTCAAGTTGGAAAATAAACACGGGGTGCCGTTTTTTGAGTTCTCATTGAAGGTCCCAGAAGATGTTCTCGTGGCCCGAATTTGGAAAACAGAAACTGCTTTAAATTGGGTATACACTTTCCACAACAGAAGGAAGGGTAATGCTAGCAGATGGGTATTGAAAGATAGCAACAAAGAGTCCTCTATGGTGGCACAGATGCAAGTATCTTGTTATTTAAGTACAGAGCTAAAAGATGCTGGGGCTTTTGACAACTCCATGGTGACTGAGTTTGTGTCATATGATGTTGTGCATGCAAGACAAAGCATTACTGCGCGAGGAAACCCTAACCGGCCCCCTGATGTTATTAAACCTTCCAAGGTTTTGAGTCAAAGATCAGTTGGTGGAGCTGGTGAGTTGGATGAAGTGTCTGATGAATTGATGCTCAAACTTCATCCAGAACATGTCACTGACAAAGGCCATTCTGATAAATCAACTTCACACCGTTGGGCACCTGCAGATTTGCATCCAGGCCTTGAAATAGCAGCCATTGTCGTACAACTCCCATTTGAAAAGAGGGGGAGCTCGAAATACATGGGAGGGGATGCAGCGAGTGATCAAACGCATCCAAACTTACACAATCTCCCTGTGATTGAGCGGAGGAAAGAAGGCATCTCTGATGGCTCTAGCTCCACAAAGGTAAATGTGGTCACCCCTTCTGGAAGCCATGGTTTGCCTAGTACCAAGAACCACAGTCCTTCACCCTTGCTTGATCGATGGAGGTTGGGTGGAGGCTGTGACTGTGGCGGTTGGGACATGGGATGCCCGCTTACGGTTTTTGGCAATCCCAATGTTCAGAGCTCTGGAGATCATTTAGTCATGGAGAATCAGCAGCCTTTGGAACTTTTTCTTCTGGTAAGCTTCTCATCTGATGCTTGGTAAGGTTCTAGAAATTTCAACATTGAGCATTGAAGTTGATTGATATAAGCAAAAAGAAAATGAAATTGATGATGCATATATGGTCATTGAGATCTGTGGATGCCAAATTGCAATTACTTGAGTGTAAGGTTTCCTTTCCCAACTTCCCAAAAGAAATGAAAAGGTAACAGGCTGCAAATGAACCAAACTTTCGACAAGCCACAAACTTGTTAAAAGCTCATTTATGTTCACTTGATAAGTAAGTTTGAGCACATTGTCAAGCTCAATAAATAAGCCAAAGCCGAGTAAGGTTGAGCTCATCTAGATAGTCTTTCGAACATATTATTAGTGAATATACTCTTTTATGACTTGTAAATATGTCTGTTTTGAGTGTTCATGAACATGCTTGTGGCTAGATTAGTTAGGATTGCTTATAAGTTTTTAACGAATTAACTTTCCTTATTAATAAGTTAGATTAGTTATAACTTGTTTGGTAGGTTAGAAAAAATCTTATTTATTTTTATTAAAAAACTTGTTTGTTTGTTAAATTTGTTCATTAACAAGCTCGTGAAAACTCAATTAGAGCCTCCCTCAAGCACGCTTGATTTGCCAATAAATTTAACAAATAAGCACGAGAAACACACTCGTTGAAAGCTCCGCCCAAGCTTGCCAATGAATTTAACAGATGTGCTAATAACACGATGATACTCGCTTGGCTCGTTTGCAGTCCTATGGGCTATTCAATATGTTTGGTTATGCAAATTTAGTTCGTTTCTTCGTAAACTGTTACATCATTCTGCTTGTATATAGGGAGTGAAAGAAAAGGCGCCGGCACTGACCATGACAGTTATTGAGGAGGGACGGTATTCGGTTGACTTCCACGCGCGGCTATCGGCTTTACAAGCGTTTTCCATCTGCGTTGCCATCTTGCATTGTACAGAAGCCTCGGTTGCCATGAGGCAGGAGAGAGGCAAACAACTGTTGCAATGCAATTCACTGAGAGTGTTTATTGAGGAGGAAGTGAAAAGTTTGGTCTCCGAAGGAGTCAGAGGGGAAGAAAAGAGAGAAGTCAGCAAGAAGATGAGAGAAATCCACCCATCTTTTAAACTCAACCCGCCCTTTTCTCCAGTGTCTCGGGCATAGAACTGCTGGCTTTGTTCATTTGGGGCGGATTTTACTCATTTTGTTCTTTTTAGCCTTTATTCCAAAATTTGAGCTATACGTAATGCTGTCCATATTGTTGGTAACTTAGTTGATAGTGAGGGAAAATAAGTAACCGTTAATTTTTGAGAGATGTTAGTTCTTTTACTTTTATTCTTGGGTAAATTACAGTTGGATTTCGTTTGGTTATAAAAAAAAAAAAAAGTATTTTACTTTTTTTTTTGGTAGCTTTTATCTTCTTATATATCGTTTGGAAGTTCAAATTTTATTCACATTTGGCATTTTTAAATTTTTGATGTGTTTGGTGGAGCAGGAGACAATTTTAGCAATTTTTGGGTGTGTTTGCCAAACACCCAATAAGCAAAATTTGATAATTTTTTGCTGAAATTTGAGTTAACAAATGATGTCAGTACGGTTTTGTTTCACCAAAATTATTATTATTTTTTTTAAAGTTGTAACTTTAAGATATGTTAATTGCATTCATGAAAAAAAATAAGAAAGTTTATGTCTACTTGGATAAAAATTAGAAAAAAGAATCAACTTGTTTGTTAATTTTTTTAATCCAACTGGGTAGTTTTATTCAAATGTATGTGAATTTTTTATTTTTTTTTAACCAATAGAATTAATACGCCTAAAAGTTATAATGTTTATATTAAAAAAATTACATTTTGGTGAAAAAAAATCATATAAGACCAAAAAAGAAAAGCTGTATATATGCATAAACTAAAAATCAAATTTTCCATTAACCAAACCAAGCCTTTGTATTTTTAGACTTTATCAAAATCTTTAAAATTTGCACTTTAAATCATCTTACTTTGCTATTTTTATTTTTAAATCATCTCACTTTACACATTCCTTTAACATTTTTTTTTTAAGTTAACAAAAAATGCCACGGCCACTTGCTCATTGCGCAAAATGGACGATTGGCATTTTCTATTAATAAATTAGATGAAAGGAAGGAAAGTGAGATAATTTAAAAGTATGTTGCAGAGAGTATAATTTGGAAAAGAAATGAATTGGTGTTATGTAAGATTATTTAAAGTACAAAAATCAAATTAATATTGGAACGAAATACATCATAGAAATGGTATGTTTAGTGAACTGAAAAATGCCAAAAAATTCTAAAAATTTCTAAATATTATTTATTTTTTATCTCACTATACGAATTATAAACTCACAAATTAGTTTAAATTATTTTACTTTATTTCATTTTTTTTGTTACTCCAAACGTGCCTAAGTATAATTTATAATTTGTACTTTGTAATTTTCGGTGGAAAAAGTGTCAAAGGAGAAGTAGATGATGGGAATGCTTCTGTAGACTATTTCTGCCAAGGAAAGGAAAATGCTTGACAAAATCACATGCAATCTCAACCGTCCATGTGTACACGGTTGTCGTGCATAGCAGCCCCCTTCATAAAATTTACATCATCCAAGCATGTTAGACAAACGGTGGTTAAGTTATTGTACAAAGAATTAAATGTTGTGTTGAATAAAAAATACACGCCCCTGACAGGAATTTTCCTAGCCAACAAAGAGAGGCCAAACCAACCTACCCTACTTAAAAAATAATAATAATAATTAAAAAAAAAGAAAGATACCAACTTGAATGAACAGAACAAAAACAGAGTTTCAAACAAGAGAGAGAGAGAGAGAGAGAGCAAAAACAGAATAAAACATCTCCAAAAACATTCTGTATTTCTTTCAGTACAGCTTCTACCTTGCCACTAGTTTTTCATTGTAGATCCCCCCAAGTTTCCTCTGAGCATATCAAAGTTCCACTGTTGACTGTTGATCCTTTTTGTAATTCACCATTTCTACAGAAAATGAACCCTAAATTGAATGCTAATATACCAACAGAACCAGACTGGAATTCAGATTTTCAGGCTTGTCTAAATCAAGTGATCTGCACTCGTTGCCAATCAAAAGTCCCCACAGAGGCTTTCCCAAGGATTGAACAATCAGATCCATGGACAGAACTATTGTTTCTCATCTTCCATGTTTTGTATATACCCAATTGTTTGAGCATGAAGATGTGGGACCTCCAAAGAAAATAATCTCTTGAAAGATTCATACGAGGCAAAGAAGATTGCTCCTTGTGAAATATACATAAACAATCTTGGAATCAAGCCCCTGACCAGAAATAACAGCAGAAACACAGTATTACAAGGTCTGCAATTACCAAAAAAAAAAAAACATTTCCCCAATAAAACAACCAACAAAGCAGAATCAGATAACTGGAAGTTTAGGGAAAAGACATTTGTATGGTGTAAGATTCTCATTCTTTTGCATTATAACTACATAAACTGCCTTTACAAGTAAACTAAGGATACACCAAAAAGCATTATTTTTGGATTTTGATAAGAGATTTTTACTGTTCCCAGTTATTTTATTCAGTTAGGTCAACAAGTCGCATATTGTCAAAGTGATTTACAGACTGAGTTCACAATGAACCAGCATGCACTTCCCACATCTAATAACACATATCGAGAGGCTTTGGTAACCTTCTATCTGCCCGATGAACTTAGACATTTTTTTTTTCACAAAAATGAATTCTGGGATATTATCAGGAGGACATTATAGGAAACTCTTGGCAGTATAACTCCTTGCTAACCCTTACCTGTACAGACCCTTCAATCCTTCGCGCATGCTTATTTCTTTAAGGGTATTCAACACACCATCATACTGGTGACTAGATCCAGGAATCTGCAAAATATCCATTTCGTTAGAAGCATTTCTCAATCACGTACTATGTTAATCGACAAGCATGAAATCCGGAAGCAGATTTCATATTCATGCCCTTCTGATAAGTGGCAATTTATAGGATCCATTTTTCTAATTTCTTTTTAACAAAAACCGGAGGGATTGGCATGTGAAATGACCAAATAGCATTACCAAAAAAGAAAAAAAAACCCTAAGAGTCAGTTGTTGACAAACCTGCGTTTGTAATCTTGTCTTCACCACATCAAAAGGAGTTGTAAATAGAGCAGCAGTTGATCCGGCCAATCCGCCACAAATGAGCTGTAAAAATAAGAAACAATTATCTTAGCTAATTTTGTAAATGTAGTTGGAAACTTGGAATAAGACTGTTATAAACCTCAAGATACCCAACTAGATTCCATGTTCAATGTAATGATACTGCTCACCATAAGCAGCATCAACAGCCATTATAGTTAAAAACAAAATGATAATATAACAAGTTGCTTAAAAACTTAACTTGTGTGAAAACAAAATGAAATCATCAAAAGTAAACAGAAAGTTATTCAAACCAGACAAACAAACCGTCTGTAATGTGTTAGGTTGAGTATTGGATTCTAGTGATGATAACATCCACTGCTTCATGCTTTCATATATGTAGAACTGCCCACATCGAAAAAAGTAGTTAAAGAAAGCATAGCCTCAAAATTTTCTTCCAACATAAACAAAGGAACTGATCTGGTGTTCATGACCATGATTTGCCCAAATCTCGACCTCACCTTGATGATAGAGTGTGGAACATTCCTACAGAGTACTGCTCCCCACCCAGCATACAATGAGCTCAAACCACCCTTTTTAATGATCCCAGCTAATGCTTTCCTACAAAGATCCACAATTGCAAAAAGAAGAATTGTATTGGGATAATTGCAGTGGAACCAGAGTTGGTGCAGCTTGTATAAAGATAAAAGAACTTCGATGAGAAATGCAAATCATAATGAAATAAATTCCAAAACATAATATAATTCAACTTAGTTCACCAATTAGAATTATGAGTCCACAGTATGATTTATATGATAAAGACATATTACAGAGATAATCTATGAACAGATGCAAGTATCAAAATTCAAAGGAATATAACAAGCATGGGCTATTTATCATAGCCTTTGTCGATGCATTTAAACATATCAGTAAGAATTGGGCTTATCTACTCTAATAGAATGAACTTTCAAACAGTGCTCAAACTAGATGTAGTGTAGCATCAAGCATCTATACCTGATACAATTCTATAAAAACATGAAACTTAACATAGTTCCTTTCTTAGAGTGGTCAATATTGAGCTTGTAATATTGGGAAAGTCATCACAGGATGTAGAGGATTACCAGCAGTTTTGATAGTGGGTACCAACTTGCATCTGCTGCTTTATGCGCTCACTGGGAGTGAAAATAAAGGAACTGGCAATACTAGCACAACCACCAGATATGCAATGGGCAGATGACTGATACTCCTGCATCAAATAAATGGGTAAGACTTCTGCAAACACATTAAGCATCATACGATAGAAACGATTGTTCATGCAGTAAAATTTCCAGCCTTACACATCTTATTTATTTAATTTTTTTTTTTTTTGGGGGGGGGGGAGTGTTGAGAGAGAGAGAGAGAGAGAGAGAGAAGATTTTGAAAAGAAAGAAAAAAAAAAAAAGTAATTGCACAGGATAAAGCTAAAGAATTTCACCTTGGGAAGAAGAGGAAGTAAAGATCCCTTTACAGATTCATATGTGAAGGTGTAAACTGCAGAAATTGGTGCTGAAGAAGCGATGTTGCTAGCAATTCCACGATAAAGTCCTGTTACACCTGCAGACATAATTGACAACAGGTTATTCAAATCATAGAGTGGGGTTTAGTCCAAGACCAAAAAATAAAAGATCAAGGACTTCTACTAAGAATAATCTCTTGCAGTTCTTGTAAACAAAGATACCTCTTTCAGAAATGATTGATCTGCCAACGTAGTGGATGGATCTCTGATCAGCATGGCATGACTGAATAACAGTCTTGACTGTATCCACCGGATGTAGACAAAGACTAACAAATATACCAGCCAATGCTCCCGCAAAGGCATGCTCTCGCTTGGCAAGACCATAATGGGGTTTATTAGATTTGTCTGCCAATACGAACTCAGTCTGTTGATTCTTTTTGTTCTCATACCAAAGAGATGTAATACATGGCTTTGCCACAGAGGTGCTTTGACATGATGATGAATCCTCGTGTTTGGTTATTTCAGTACGGTAGTAATCTGACCAAAGAGATGTAGCAGATGCCTTTGCGACAGAGGTGCTTTGACCTGATGATGGATCAACACATTTGGTTATTTGACTATGGGAGTCAGCACTTTCAACTGTAGGATTATCGGCAGGAATTGTTGTATCACCAAAATTACAGCTACTTCTAGGGCTACTATCTCCAGAAAGGCAGGACTCACTAGTTTTCTTGGTCTCAATCTGGATAGAGTTTACCTGATGTTTTAGTCCAGCAAGTGACATTTCACTCATCCATCCATAAGCATTTCTTAAATCATATAAAACTCCTGCAGTTGCAGGACACTTTTCCTTCCAAGACTCAGTATGGGATTTTTGAACCACCCTGCACTACTTTCCTGAGAAGAGAATGTGTATAATTGCCACTTTGAGGTTCAAAAAATGAAATCTTCTTAGATACTTTCAGAAACCCTATGTTTGCCTGTATGATGGGTGAATGGCAGTTAGTCACTTGTATCAACTGCAAAATATTGAATCTCAGCTGCGTTAGATGACTTGGCATTTCCCTTCCCACCTGAATGACAGAATACATTCACTTCCTGAAAACCAACCTCACTGTGTCTCAATTTTGTTTTACGTTGGGGAAAAGTGAGAGGACGGCTTTGCACATTCCCATATCTGGCCAACCTGCCGAGACAAGCTCAGATGTGCGTAGTATCTCAGCAGGCTTTGGTTCAGATTTTCTACCATTTCGTTTACAATTACCAGAGGGAGTGGGGGTATAATCTACATACTTAAAATCAGTAAACTCAAAGTAAGTCTCCTCAAGTGGACTACGCCTGTATTTTAATGAAGGTTTATTGTTTCTTGGAGGTTGACTATCCCTAGTCATTCTTCTCAAATATTTCAAGAATTTCCTCGAAAAAAATTATTGTTGTGGGGAAAGAGACTGCAAAATGGATCAGCAGATATGTTATCAAATCTCCGGACCTGTTAAAAAAAATGAAGGGCAATACAATCAATGAAACTATGATGAAATAGATTTTGGGATTGGCTAGCTAGTATAATATTTTCTATACTAGAAACAACCCGCAAATGGAAACAGTTGAAAATCAGGATGTCACTTCGGAAAAATAGGAGGGAAGGGTGGTGCTAGGATCAAAATGCAGCATTGAAATTAAACTTCCATGATTGTATGAGATTAAAGTTTGCAGAATTCTAATGTTATATTGCAGCTAAATATTGCAGAATCGTTAAACCAAATGTAGAAACAAGAAATAAATAAAGAAATTTATCATAAAAGATAATATATGGAAATTGGGGTTTATAACAACCAACACAAATATTTCTAGTTGTCCTGCAAGCAGCACCAAGTATTCCCCAACACCCCCCTCCCGCTGGGGGGAAAAAAAGAATAAAAAATAAAAAATTCACCTTTCAGTTCATCGAGTGCAACTGCTAAGATTAGTACACACTTCCTCTTGGCATGTGGTTGGCTTTTGCAGTGAGGTAAGAGCCTAAACATGGAACAAGTCAAGACTAGCTTGGTTTATTGGGTACTTCTATGAATGAGACATATCCACAGATTACAAGAGTTCTCTAATGCATCTTCTATCCATTTCAATTTGCTTCCCTGATATATGGTTTTGAAAATAAAACTTTTAAATTTAAAGACTACTTTGGTGTTTGCAAAATAATCCTAGAAATGCCTTTGTACTTGAAATGTCAAACAACAATTATAAGAATAAAAATCAAGCAAAACAAAGTGTTTTTCAAAACATTTTCAGCAGTTAGCTGAAGAAGAGAAATCATTAAAGCCAGGTATATAGGATTCTATTGAGTCTCCTGCCCTTTTTGGCAACATAAACACTCAGTTTATTTGTGTGAATTTTCCATCACAATAAGAAAAAAATACATATTAGCTGAAATAATAAAAATGATTATTTATTAATCTAATTTCATCAATGGGTAATGGTTTTCTATAATCATGTGTGAATTGCACACGTCCGCATCCAAGAAGCATGGACACCAACTTGGCCACACTAACAGCAGACTGACACAAATGTGCCGACTCAATGATTTTCAAAAAATGCAAGATACGACACAGGGATTCAGAAAAAATATATATAACATTTTTATATATCTTACATGTTGATACTTTAGTCAAATACAATAGAAGTAATGCAATATAACACTAATTTAAACTTTAAAAAACATGTATGTCATAGCTTAAAAGTCAACAAATAAGTCACACACTGATTATGTTCCATTCAAAATGATAATAAACTACATTATATAGCTTAAATGTCCACAAAGAATAATTACATTTCATCTAAAATGATAATTAACAAAGCAGTTGAAGAAAACATTCTTCCATGAATCCATAGCTAAAATAGAGGGTTTACATTCTATCAAATAATCCAACTATAAAATAACATAACAGAGGGATTTCTACTATTATTTTATAATTTTATTTTATGCACAAGTCAACCCCCATTTAAATGTTTACGTATTATTAAAAAAAAACTGCCATGTCCAAAATGAGTGAGTAACGTGTCTAAATTGTGCTCGAACAAAGAAAATTTTAAAAGAAAAATCCCACACCGCAAAAGGTGAGTCTGACAAGAGTCTAGCACGTATCGGAGTCCTATGTGAGTCAGTCTAGGAGACAATACCCTCGATTATCTGTTGACATTTGATAATGTTTTGCAGTTACTAGGTCCTATCCAGTTTGTGGATAATACTTACAACGGAAGAGGCAATACAGTGCATTTGGGAACATAATATATATATATATATATATATGTATGTATGTAAGAAGCTAGCTAAATATAAATGAAGTATGATGCATAACAAAGATGACTGGCATTTGGATTGAGAAAGAAAAGGAGCTAAATTAGACAGAAAATTCGAGCCTCCTGTTCTATCTTTCTTGGGTTTTAAAATCACCTTGATTGAGGGGAAAAAATGCTCTGTCAAAAGTCAATTGCCTAAAGATCTGTACAACTCCTAAATATTGAGCAATCCTATGCTTGAGAATTGATCTCTTCTTCTTCTACAACAGCGATTAAACCCACGCGTAAAAAGGAAAAGACCCTCCATAAATCCAATTACAGGTCAAGAATGATGTCTCGTTTTATCCAGATTCAGCCCCATTTGGTCGACTGGGATACAGAAATCTGATGAGATAACAAGCAGGATTCCTGGTAAAACCAGAAAAATCCCAACTATCAGCTTCTAATCCACGCTAACCTTAATTTCAGACAATAATTTGAATCCAAAGCGCCAAAGCAGCTGCAGTTCGAACACCATACGCATAACGGTATAATTTGCTTCGGGATTCAAACAAGTGCAAAATCTCTCATTGCGCAAAGCAAAACTGCTAAATTCACTCCAGTGCTCCGTTTGGCTGCTCAGAGAAGAAGGTACGATACGATACCATACGATAGTCAAAGGCAACAAGATCTCATATTTTGAGTGGAAAACACGCTTCAGATTTGAAGTAAATTTAAAGTTCTACCATCTCCCCTCTGCTTTTTTCCTTCGCTTTCTCAGCAACCAAATGGAGGAGCAAGAAAAGTTTTGGAGAACTTAACCTAGATAGCTTCCGTTGTTCTCGAGCCGAAAGTACCAGCTGTACGATTATCTGATTCATCTTCTAAAATCCGAGAGAAATTGATTTCCTGTGTTTTCCAGGAGAATAAGGTTTAGACGGTGAGCTTCACACATACATAAATTCAAATTGCCGGGCACAACGCGCTACCCTTGCGGCGCTACCACTGACGTATGTCCAGATTCCAGAATATAGCCGCCCGGCCAGTGCTATCATGAGCGGATGCGTTTACGACTTGTTTTGATTTTGTTTTTTCATTTTTTTTCTTATATATATTTGGTTAAAAATTGGAAAAATGTTTTTTGTGCTTGAAAAAAAGAAAAAGAAAATTTATCGCCAAACAACTTATGATCATTAGTGGTTTTAAAAACATTTTGAGGATGTGCCAGAATTATACAGACTCAAAAAAATAAAAATATTAATATTTAAATAGGATGAACGGTAATTACATGAATATAAGATAATATTTGGGAAGCAAAAAAATTAACTTTTTATAACTGATTATTTGTAAACTACTAAAAATTTAGATTTATTTGTGTTTAAAAAGAAAAAAAAGTCAACTTTTTAACAATTAACTTTTTAATTTTTTATTAATTTAATATTTTTACCCTTCACAGTTAAAAAATTTAAAATATAAGGGGTAATTTTAATCATTTTTTAAAAAAGTTAAAAAATTAAATAATTAAAAATTAGTTTTAATTTTAGCTAATTTTCCCAAACACAACCTAAATGCGATAATTCATGATGAGTTGACCACTACCTTCTGGGGTCGGGGAGAAATTCGCAGCCGCTACCCATAGATGCACACTGGGTGAAGCCTGTCCCGTAGCTCCAGCCAACAAAGAACCACGAGGAGGTAAATCAGCCTAAACAAGTCCTGACTGACCGGCTCAGTCGAAAAAGCTGTTAGATGGCCCTCCACAATTAGAAGAAGAACTGCCCCTAAGAGGAGTCAAACCCGAGACCTATTGGTCCCAAATCCTTCAACCCGCCATCCGAACCACTATCTTGAATGCAGTGAAGATGCAGACTCGAAGTGAATAATTGTTTAAAAAGTATAAGCTACTGAACTAAAGTAATTTAAATGTGAATAATTAAAGAAATTAAAACCTAATGTATTAAACTGAAAGTTACAGTGAAAGATAGATGTGTCATTTCTGTATATATTTATAATAATAGCTAGAAAGTAATCAATTTGTGAGTTGAAATTTTTGATGGCTCTTCACTATTTCTTAAATGTCTTGAGTGGCGGTAACTTTCAATAATTTTTTTTTTTTTTTTTGGAATCTTTTGATTACAAATTATAATAAATAACGGTGCACAAAAAAATCAAACAAATTGAAAATTGAACTAATTTGACTATGTTAGTTTGGATTGGTTTGGATTTATACTAAAATCAGTTCGATTCTTAGATAAATAATTAATAATCAAAATTTTCAATTTTGTTCTCAGATTAATAAACAAAAAAATTGAACTAAAATTAAACAGAAAATAATTTAATCCAAAAATAGAATATACAGCATAATTATATATAATATTATGCATATTATAATATTTATAATATTATATTAATATATAATATATTATTTATTTTGATGTTTAAGAATTAAAAATATGTAAATGACCGGAACCCAAAATAAGTAAAGGAAACCCAAAAATCGAACCGACACATTTTGCTTTAGGTTAATCAGAAAATTAAACTGACTCAATTTGATTTTTTGGTTTTGATTCCAATTTAAAATTAATTTTGTTTCAGATTTAATTTTTAAGAACTAAAAAAATTTAATTGAATTCTGAATTAAATAATAACCTAAACTGAATCAACTCAGCTTCAGATGAAATATTATTTTTATTTACATTGGGCAACCCGGCAACCCACCCATATAAGAAGATAATTTGCCATTTTGTAGGTTAAGGATCTGTTTGATATAACGTAAAATGTTAAAAAATTTAAAATTTTTAAAAAAATTATTTACTTTTTATTTTACTGTATATATTACGAACTCATTAATTATTTCAAATTATCTTATTTTATTTTTTTTGCCACTCCAAACATCCTCTATAACAGTGAAAATTTGAAATCAGCATCCACCCATCTGAACATAATTTCCGTCAATAGGCCATTTTTCATTTCGCAGACTAAAACCATTATTAGGTCATTTTGGGCCCTAGTTGATAATTTTACTATTTTTTTATGTTTACAAAATTTTGAATTTTGATAATAAAATTATATTTAATAGATTTATTTTTATTTTTTGTTGTTAAAAACATAAAAATATATTTAAAAATTTAAACTTTTCAGAAAAATTAAATTTTTATGCTCATTTTTTTCTTTCATAAATATTTCGTCATTTTAGGCCCTTGAAAGAATAGTTTGTCAATTCTCATTGTATATTATTAAAATGATTTATTTTATTCAAATATCTTATTAATTTAGAACTATATTATTTAATAAAAAGTATATTATGACAACAATTTATTTTTGAAACTAAAATTTTTTATTACATTAAAATGATTTATTTTATTAAATTCAAATTATTTTCAATAAATAATAATTACATATTAAAATTTTATTTTAACAGCAATTAATTAAATTAATAATAATTTATTATTAAATTATCATATTATTAATATAATTTATTAAATTATTATTATTAAAAATAAGTATTTTATAAAATTAATTAAATTAAATATATTTTATTAAATTAACTAATTAGGTTAAATAAATTTAAATTAAATTTATCAAATTAATTAATTAAATTAAATATATTTTAATATGTTAAACAAATTTTATAGAAAGTAAATTTTCTAAATTAAATTTAATTACTATAAACAAAATTGAATTAACAAATATATTTTTTTTCTTTATTTTGGAAGAAAAAATGACAATTGAAAATCTAAAAACAAAAAGCCAATCAATGGCTTTATTTCTTTCTTTCTTTCTAGCAGAATTTTTGAAAAAGGACAAAGTTTCAATGTCAACTCGGTGACATTAAGTTCGGAAGCCACTGGATTAAAATTTAACAGTTCAGATGTATTTATATATATATATATATATACTAATTGATGTATCTATATTTTTTTATGCATATAGACTACTGACACTAATGTCAGCCCTCAAATCTGAATTCTTGGGTGTAAAAGGCGATACCCTCGGCCCCAGGGCCCCCACCCCCTGACCCCAAGGGAATGATGGAGGAGATAAATTGCAGTAAACGGCGACCTCCTAGACAGGAGGATCAGTGCCTGGTGCCCACAAGAAGCCACCCCCACAAAAGGGTGAAACTCTCACACTGCGGCTGCCAAGACTCAAACCTACATCCTTAGGTATAATTTGCTGCCTGAGTACCAACCGTGCTACGCCCGCGAGGGCCTCAAATCTGAATTCTTATAAATTGATCTCCTTTTGTACTTGAAATCAATGCAGACAGAATTCCCCTTTCAATGCCATAACAGGCATTGGACCGATGAGTCAAATGGGATAAAAGTTATTGGGTTTCAGGGGTTGCAGTAAAGAAAAATTCACTGTAGAGGCTGCAGTGAAAAATTAAAAGTTGAGATTTGATTGTTTTTAATTGAATGGTTCTAATTTAATTTAATTAAAATCATTTTCAAAATAAAAATAAAAGTTAAAAAAATCTGATTGGATTTCTTCCCTGCGGCTCCTGCAGTAGATTTTTTCACTACAGTCCCTGGAATCCTAAGTTATTAGCAAGTCTGGGATATTGATACCCTTTAATAAAAAAAAAAAAAAGTCTGGAATATTTAATGTTGAACTATTAAATTGTAAAAATTATAATTATCGATTTAATATTTAAAAAAAAATTCTTTCAAATTTTTTTTTTCCAATTCTGAACATTGACGTAGCTCATTATACTTGCATAAGTACTTAGTGCCCCATAGTAAAAATTAAATATCCACCACTGTTTGTACTTTTTTTTTTCTTACCTTTTTTTTTGCTCCCTTTAAACTTCCTTATGTTAAAGGGAAGTGCTGCACTAAACTTTAAAATTCAACATTAATTGTGGTTCATGCATTAATTATATATGTATGATGATTTGGTTCTGGTTTGGATTCAACAGTATTTTTTTTTTTTTTTTGGTCTTATATGACCTTTTTTTTAACGAAATATAATTTTTTTAGAAGCTGTAACTTTTTGGTATGTTAATTGCGTTCACAAAAAATTAAAAAAAAAATTTCGTCTGTTTGAATAAAAACTAAAATTTTTCAAATTAAATCAATTAAACAATCACACACAGTAGAAATAGTAATACCAGAGAATTAACAAGAAAATCCTTTCATAGGAAAAAATCTCAAAAAAACAATTCCATTATATAACCAAGTTGCACGACTCTACCCGAATTATATAACCAAGTTACAAGACTTTACTCGAATCAATACTACGAGTTACTCGTAAGAATCCTTTCGCCACTCTTACTCGATTACACGATGAACTCAGATCAAATATAATTTTTTAACTTTTCGGCATGTTAATTGCGTTCATAAAAAAATTAAAAAATTTTTGTTTGTTTGAACAAAAATTGAAATTTTTCGAATTAAATCAATCAAACAATCACACACAGTAGAAATAGTAACATTAGAGAATTAACAAGAAAATCCTTTCACAAGAAAAAATCTCAAAAAAAAATTCCATTATATAACCAAGTTGCACGACCCTGCTCAAATTATATAACCAAGTTACAAGGCTTTACTCGAATTCAGTACTATGAGTCACTCGTAAGAATTCTTTCGCCACTCTTATTCGATTACACAATGAACCCAGACCAAATAGATTTTCTGAACTACTCAGAAGAGTAAACAAACAAAGAGTAAAAGAAAAATAAGAGAAAAAAATAGTTAAATTCTCAAAGTGAAATCTCTCTCTCTAAAACTTTTTAATATGCCCCTGTGGTTAATATGCTCATTAGGATTGGATACATATATATAAAGGTTTTTTGCGGACTCCCGATGAGCTTGGGGCGAACCTTTGTGCTCTTTCCGAGCAGCCTGTAGGATACACTAAATTTTTGTGTTCAATTCAACTAAGTCGTAGTCAGTGTAGAATTTGTCTTTTTTCAACTTTGACTTTGATTACAAATTATTCTTTTGATAATATGCAAATTATCTGAATTTTGAATTATTTTTTCATTTTCAAATTAGAAAACAAATATATTTATAATATTTAATTTAAGATTTGTTTTGATTTGTCAACACAAAACCTCACAAAAATGTCAATTTGTAATCGAAGTGGGAGGGAAGCAAGGTGTAAAGCTTTTACTTTTGAAAAATATTGAATTAGAGCGTTCTTCAAGCGTCTATTAAATTATTTAATATTAATAAATATATTTTGCATAAAATAATACAAAAAAATAACATATCTTTAACTTTTTTTCATTTTGAATGTGATATAGTTATATTATTCAATGCATAAATCTTGTAAAATAATTTCAAACATAATCATTATATTTCTAAAAAAAAATATTATGTCAAAATTATTTCGTAATACTTCAATATATTTCAACCATTATAATATTACATACGTCTTTTAAATAATTGATAAAAAGTGAATTCATTTCAAACTTGAGAACTTAACTAGAATTCCTCTTGAACTCGCGAATTAGAGAATTGAAACACGATCTACCTTCCTCTTAAATTCGTGAATTAGAGAATCGAAACACGATCCACCACCACCACATAAATAATTATGTTACTTAGATTTGGATATGAAGGCTTTTCTTTCTTTTCAATTTTTATTGTGTAACTCCTTTATTGACTAGAAGATTTTGGTCTTTTTGGTCCAGAAGTGGCCATGAATTAAGCTATTCTAGTCTTAGTCTAGAAAGACCTTGGCTCAATTTGTGGTCTTAATGAACCAAATTCGAGCCCAATATGTGATTCATTTGAAATTGAGTTAGAGCTTAAATTCAGAAGAGCTCAGCTTGAAAGTTCAAAAGCCAGTTTAATAAAATAATATATGAAGTGTCACAAATTGGTAACTATTTGCATAAGCTGTCCAAGTAACACTTTGGATAGAGTTAAGCTGTTCAACTATTCTAAAATGAGGAGTAAAGACTGGTGATTTCTCATTTCTCGCCAAATACTTGAGAAAAAACTAGTAATCAGTCGAGGTTTGGTTGAATATCCATTCGACGGTCAAATTAGTACTGGGAAAAGTGAGATAAGTTTTAAAAGAGTGACGAAGCTAAGTATTAACAAAGTAATAGTGTTTAACATATCTTCTTATGTATCCTTTGGTATTTATAGGTATGATTTGAAACTCGTATCTATTGCCCTGGGTAATCAAACCACTTTCGGAAGTAGGCAGTGGTGCCAAATCGTGGGTAGAAGTATAAGGGACAAGGCAACTCCCTACTTTCTTGCTATTGCAATGCCAATCTTGCTGAAAGAGTGGCCATGTGAGAGCTCACCACATCAGTGGCGAATCCAAAAAATTTGGCCAATATAGGTGCAAATTACACTGGCCAAATTTGGTAGCCCAAGTCAGCGTAATCTATATCTCCAGGCTCCGACACGTCGCAATGACGAATGTGAAGGTAGGTAGTGGTGGATCCAAAAAAATATAATAAAATATAATTATATTTTATTATAATATAATAAATATTATTATTATATTATAGTGCCAGGTCGAGTCGAGTCATCGGGTCGAGTCTAAATTTTCAGTGTAGGCCTTCGCCTACACTCAGCCCTTCGTGCGTCCGCCAGTGCACCACATGTCTTATACTCAGAGGGGCACCACATATTTGAATGATCTCCTCTAATATATATTATTATATTTTTCAAACAAAATAATGTTAGATGTCATTTAATTTAGCCGGTTTATTTGTTTTGATTATTATATTTTATTTATTCATTAATCGAGCTACTCTCAAATTGAGTTCGAGTTCAAAGTATTATTTGTTGAATCAAGTTTGAATCCGCACAAAACTCAATTGCCGTACTAAGTTGAGAACAAATAAGCCAAAAGTCGACTAGACTCGATTAGAGCCCAATCCAAATATATATTTAATAAGTTTTCATTCCCAATTTGGAATAATTGAAAAACCAATAGGATAAGACCCACTTTGACTTTGGCGTTGAGCCTTAAACAACGAAGAAATAATGTACATAAGTAATATGAAAGTCTTAACTAGGCTCATAATTTGGGCCAGAAACACTAATAGAACTTAAGAAAGTGCGCATGCGTTGGGGAGAAGTTATTGGGTTGGGTGTAAAACAACAGGCCCCACATGGGCTTTATGATTGATGGCCTAACGGCCCAAAGAATGGATGTTGTTTTTTGGGCCTTAAACGGGCACTGTAGTGTTAATACATTGACGTTTGTTTGGTTTTAAGTTTTTTTGCAATTTCGATTCAAATTTTAAACGAAGTTGAAGTATTATATTTAAATTTGTTTTTTTAAATTTATTGCCAAACTCAAGTTAAAATCAATCATACTTGCAAGTTTCTAATCAAATTTGTTCAAAAATCTATTGATAAATAAAATTAACACGCACACTCAGAAAAAAAGAAGTTTTTAATAAACAAATAAACCAGTTCTTCTAACATAACGAATATGTTGTAAATTAACTTCTTTTTCTAGTTAATAATAATGATGATGGTGATGATAATGATAAATTAAGTTATTAAAACGTTATAAATTCTTAACTAATCAAATTTTATTAAAACGTTATAAATTCTTAACTAATCAAATTATAAATATGCTCAACAAATTTTAAATGAAAATTTTTATGAGTTAGAAACGAGGGTATTTACTAATAATAAACAAGTTTAGTTGCAAACTTTATCAGTTTTTTCCTAGCTTTTATTAAAATTTTCTAATTTTCTCTAATTTTTACCAATTTTTTTCAATCTTCTCTAATTTTTTTATCTTTTTCAAGGAATACACTAAATATTCAACAATTTAAAATTTACTTACTTTTATTTAATTATTTTTTTGGCTAAAATTTGACAATTCAAATAACAGATAAGGGGTGTTTGGATGGTAAAAAAGTATAATAAAAATATAAAAAATTTATATAAAAGTGATAAGTGATGAATTTTGATTAAAAAAATAAAAAAATAAATAATAATTGATAAGTTTTGACAAACTAAACAACCCTTAAATTTGTTTATTCATCGTAGCGAGCCAACAGTTAAAAGAACTTGTTCGAGAATAGTTTGTAGTCCGTGGCTATTTTCTAATCAAAGTGATTATCCCATGAAATTTGAGACTTTTGATTTGACCGAGCATGCTCAGCATGGGGAAAAGACACATGAACCAAAGCTGAAAGCACCCATCATGTCAAAGGGAAAAAAAGAAGAAAATGGCAAATTCAAAGAACAACTGCGGAAACATGAATTGGCATCAACCTAACTCATGTAGAATTGTGGGACTAGCATCCGAAGAGATTCCCCCCGGAAGAAAATGTGAAAGTAACAACGACAATTTACTTAATTTACAAGAAAACAAAAGGGACGTATTTCAATGATATCATCATTATTAGGACAAAGCCCAAGAAGATACATAAAATATATATATATGTATATATACAAGAGATTGGTTTTTCATGTTGATCATTGACTTAGTAATTTTATATGTAGACTCTGTTATTGTCACGGATCGGAATTAGGTAAAATTATTTCATACTAACCAAAAAAAAAAATCCAGAGATGACGAGTGGGTGAAAAATTTTTTCAAAGATTTAACCACTGGCCCAAGTTTTCTTGAACTACTCGAGACCATTCGTATTTGTTGACAAGTCATGGACCAATTTGTACTTACCCCCCACATGGCCAAAGGGAACATTATTGTTCCTTTTCACTGTTCCCTTTCTTCAATCAAACAGGTGGTGATCTTAGGGGGTTTTGTTTATAGTTAGTTGGGATTACTCGGAGGGGTTGTAGTGAGAAAATTCATTGTAAAAATTATAGTGGATCAATCAATAGTTGAAATATAATTATATTTTAATATGATGTATTTTTTTATACTTTTTCATTAATTATATTCTAACCAGATTTTGTTTAACTTTTATTTTTAATTTGAATTTAAATTTGTTCACTGCATCCTCCTGAAATCAAGTTAGTTAGTGCACTTAACCTACTATTAGGGGTTTGGTTTAGAGTTAGGGCCCGTTTGGGGTCACCAAAAAAAAGTCATAAAGTGTAACTCTTATGACCAGAAAATGACGTGTCTTTTTAGTGGTTTATTGAATGTTTGATAAAAATTTGAATTAAAGAAAGTTAGAAAAAATTAATAAAAATTTGAAAATTTAAAAAAAATTAAAAAAAAATGATAACAGTCAAGAGAAAATTGATGAAAGTTTAAAAACAGTGTAAAAATTGATTTTGTCTTTTTGGCAAAGAGAGTTGAAAAAAAATTAATAAAAGTTAATTTCTTTTCCGCCCAAATGACCTCGTAATCAGACAAACTTTTTCGGAGGTTTGGCAGAAAATCCTTTTTAGCTGGTATTTTATTAATCAGGCAAACTTTGCCTCTTGCGACATATTTTCCACCTTCTAAAAAAATTAAATAAATAAATAAAAAGGCATATAAAATTAGAAAGACACATTTTGAAAAAGATTGAACGGTAAAAAGATACCCCTTTCGGGTTTGTTTGGGTTCTTTAAGGTCAAGTTGGCCTAATGAGATCCAAAAACACAAAAGCCAAGAAAAAAAAAAAAAGGGACATAAAAATGAGTGAAAGATGCATGTGATACAGGCCACTTTTTGAAAAAGACTCAAGGGTGAAAAGATCACCCCTTTTAAGATTATTCGGGTTCTTTAAGGTCAAATTGGCTTAATAAGAACCAAAAAAAAAAAAAAAAGAGAGAAAAAAAAAAGAGCAGCAAAACTTAAAATATTGTTCTTCCTCAGCCATCAACTAGCTAAGTTCTAAACATTCTATGATTTTCCATTTCCTCTAATCCTTTCTGACCAACACAAACAGTCCCCCCTGTCTTGAGTGAAACACTTCTGTGTCTATTGCAAGTCACTAATTCCATTTCTATGCTAAAGATTAATACTACATTGGAGTGCCCTGCTAGGAAAGAGAAGCTCTTGCCGATCCAGTCAAGAGATCTATTGTAATGTTACAAAATGCTCAATTTCTACGATAATTCAAACCAACCCATAATTGCTGGTGTGGGAGATCTTCAACACTTGTGAACCACTCTCTGAATTGCTTGTCTTATTATTCCTACTGATGCAACTGTGGATCCCTTGAACTGCAATCCAAACACCCAGAACAGTAGTTAAAAAAATCGCCATTGGGAAGAAACAGCCGTCAGCAAAACAAAAACATTACGAGTGTTCCTTACAAGTAACAACAACAATGTCCTCAAAAACTAAATAAATAACTAGTCATTGCTAATGAGTCCAAACCTTTGATTTAATAGTCAAGGAGAGAATCCCATCAGTGTTGGTAGATTGAATTGAGTGAGAATCTAAATGGAGATGGCTCATTGTGCCCATAATTTCTAGCAGCAAGGACTCCCTCCAGCGACATCTAATCTTAATTAGAACATCCTTCTCAACCACACTGACAGTTACTTTATCAGTTGAATAACTGTCTTTCAGAAGCGCCTGGTTGATCTCAGGCTCGATTTCATCGATGTCACGAGCTTTTCTCTTGTTTATCAACGCCTTTTTGCCGTTACCAATAGAGACATTGCCACAGTTATCGGACATCCTCTCTACGGCATCTCGATTTTTCCTTCTTGTTCTTGTTTCTGGCTTTGCAACCTCCCCGGAAGATTCTAGCTCTTCAACCCTCTGCTTGAGCACTTTTACATGTTCTATTGTGTTGTCGAGAATAGACACTTTATCAACCTGCATGAACAAAGCCAAAATCTCTTGTGATGTGTTTCTTCAACCAAATAGATTTTGGGACTGTAGACTTTTTACTACCTTGCAAGCAGAAGGGACTAACGAGCCAAGAACCAAAAACCTTTCGTTTATTTTTTCCCTTCGTCTTCTCTCTGCCAATACGTGGTTTGAATCAATGTCATCAACCTTTGGCTTCCATAGTTTATCTGTCCTTCCATTATCTTCCCTCGAGTCAAGGAAGCAATCGCCATGCATTCGAGCAACTTCAATGAGTACTTTCTTTAATAATCTCTGTGGGGTATCGCTTTGAGGCATCTGAATGCCCACAAAACCTCCTTTCTTCCAGCTAATAAAGCATGACTCTTGATTACGATTTCGAACATGCGGTCCCAAAATCAGCTGGTGGGAGCTCTTCAGAAGGGTTGAAAGAACAGATTCGTAGTGGATTTCATCAGCTTTTAGACCTAAAGAAGTAAGTTTCATCTGATTGTCTTCTTGTATTCCCAGTAGACAATCCTCATTTTCCTGGATGACCTTTTCCGGGTTAAACAAGGTTTGAGATATACAGTCACTGGTAGCGATGGAATTATGGACATGGTTAGTGACTTCATCGTCCATGAATTGCCGACCTTGTTCTCGAGAGTACTTCTTGTAGGCCTTCAATCATAAAACATTCATCTGCCTGTTGATTGAGACCAATTCCATTTGCGCTATTGTTGGGAGAACAAAGTTCTACTTCACATCCAACAATAGGATTAAAATCCGCATCAAGACACTCCGGACCAAGGTTGGCATAAGCAAGGTCTTCTTCGTTTCTTGAGACAGACCTAGAAATTATGGAAACATTTGGGCACAGGATCTCCAAGAAAGAAGTTTTAACATGTTGAATGAGACTGGGGTCTTCTGGAACCTTCAGGAAACAGATTACATAAGGGGAATATGCTTCAGACTCAGCTGCAAAAGTTCTAAAGAAAACTCTGAAAAAAAAAACCAACTTTGAGTGGGACTTTGCTAGACTTACCAGCTCAGTTATTCCCAGCTCAATGACACCTCCCAAAAAGGGGAAGCATACCACAGTCTGCAATTTGAAAACAGGTTATCTTATGAAAAAAAATCAAAATTCCACATCATAAAAAATGGAACTATAAGTTTTGGCAAAATTTCCATATTAACAGGCTTTTGTTTTTCATTTGGTAAATTAGGTAGAAGGGAAAATAAATAAGTAAATTCTGTTTCCGACTGTTTGTTAGAAATATCAGACCCATAATGCAGAAACTGCCGACCTCAACTCAGTTTGAGACTAAAGCTTGATTGAGTTGAGCTGAGTTGAGTTACTCTTTTTGGTTTGAAAGATGAGGCTGGGGATTAAACATCTTTGCGGCCCTTAAATGTATCCTACTAGTGCAGCGTAAGAGTATTTTATAGACGTTAGCCCAATAGTGGAATTTGACACGAATGGTTTCTTGTTTGTAAATTGTTTTTCAAAATTTGCTAATGTGGAGTCATCTTGGGATCTTGAGACAGTGATGGCCCGAAAGATCAAATTAAATGGACCAAAAAAAGAAACAGAAATACCTGAATAGATGCACTCTAGATGGGATATTCAGCAAAAATCCAGCAGGCGAACATAAAACAAACAAAAACACATAAAACAAACAAAAACACAATATTCAGTTTATGTAAATAGTTTGAGCATGGTAAATATTTCATGAAACTAGAGGTCTTCCAAGGAACAAAATAGTTACCTTTGCCAGTAGAGATCGATTGAATACTTTGGTATCTGCACAATGAGAATTACACAGCCAGATTGGCTGACCATTTGCTAACGTTCTTCCCGGCAAACTGGGGGGAAAAACAAACAATAATAATGAATTCTTGCTGATAAAATCTAGCTTCACACCACAGACAGCATGTGAATCAAACCAACACGAGACTTGCAAAAATTAAACTACAAATTGTGCAAAAATGAATATTAGAGCAAGAGACCATGCCGAACATTTCAAAAATGAGTGAAAGGGACTAAAAGAATCAGCGGAAAGGTATAAGAGAAATTACCATTGGCCAATATTGAACACGAATGACATGCAAACCAAGTAATACCACTCTGTATCGGCAAGGTCTTCGGGGGATAATGCAGCCGAAGGCCGTCTAGCATGCGGGCTGCTTTCACCTTGTGAGAGAGACTCATAAAGTTCTCTCAGTTGTTCGCTCCTCTGTAACCCCAGCTGGTCAGCCCTGAATTCTACAGCTTGAACTGTTTTCCTTGTCTTAATGTCTCCATTGTAGTAACCATCGCCCCATTCCAATACCCTTAAAACACCATCCCATCAATTAACATCATCAAACTAAATAATAATAATACGGGAATTCAATCGATTCTAGAATCATTCATCAAAACATCCACAACCACAGTTATTAAGGTTCTGCTTGGAGCGATAAAAAAATAAAATAAAGTGAGATTAAATTGTATAGTAAGATAAAAAATAAATAATTTTTAAATATTTTTATAAAAACCTTAACATTTTTAGTGTTTAATCTCATGCCAAACGCACCCTAAATTATACAGACTTAGTTCAACTCTGGCAGCTACATTTATGAAGAAATCTAATATGAAAAAATTTCCTCAAAAGATGGTAAAAAGAAAAATAAAAATCAGGAAGCATCAAATTACCAATCAGAAATTTACCCAGAAGTCAATTAAATAAATTGAGCTAAAGAAGATGACAATGCAAATATATGAAATCCCATGAAGCTCAATTGCATTCTCTCGGTAGATTGGGAAGAAGGATATGTCAAAGGTCTGGTGCAAGTTTCTGTTTTCACTCTGCGGTGACCACATTATAACAGATTCCACAACCAGAGGCAAAAGTTTCTTTCAAAATTTAACAGAAAACTTTAGGAAAAACATCCATTTTCAAAGCATTTTTTTTTTCAGCTAAGCCCCAGATCTTTTTCAAATCTCCCTCCACAACAACCAGCAAATCTGCAGATTAAATTTGAAACCCAGAAAACCCTTCCCCACCTTTCCAAAAAGAAGAAAGAAAAGGAAAGGAAAGGAAAGGAAAGGAAAAAGTTGCTGGAAATCATAAAATTAGGGAGGAGTTGAAAGCGTGGAATACCCTGGCTGTCTTGATGAAATAGACCAGAAGATTGCATAGCTCCACTGAATGGTTCTAATTGCAACAGCAAGCTGTTTTCTGAGGTTTTCAGGCACTCCCTCCCGGTCATAGTACCCAGCAGCCATCCTCTCTCCCCTTCTCTCTCTCTCTCTCTCTCTCTCTCTCTCTATATATATATATATATATATACGTGTGTGTGTGTGGAATCTTGAAAGGAATCTCAGCACTATGTCAGACGCTGGGCAGAACCATAAGAAGCAGATATGAATGGAAATGTCAAGAGCAAGGTGTCTTGAAAAGCACGTGCAATGTTTGAGTTGAATTCTTTCTTTGATTCCGCGAATAGTAGTGTTCGGGGGAGAGTTCACTAAAATCTAATTGCTTTATCCAACCAAACAAAGCTCAAGACCAGATGGGTCTTGCCTTAAAAAAGTGAAGAAAGGCAGGAGAGCAATATTTAAAGAAGGTGCTTCAGGGGAAACTAAACCGGAGCAAGGGAGAAAGAGCCAGAGGAAGGAAAGAAAGTCATTCCCCCTAATTTACTATGGGGCACACTCATGAAAACACCATCAAACACTAATGATAAAAGTCTGGGAGCTTAGGTGAGAAAAAGAAATATTCGTATGTACACATGTTGAGAGGCACAAATGATGATTGCTTCTATTTTATTTTATTTTATTTGAGAATCTAGCACTACAAAGATAATATAAATATATATATACATATTCTTTTATAGATATTTAATTTTTATTTAATAATTTCTTATTTAATGAACAAACGTAGTATTATAAAATTTTTATTAATTAAATTTCCATTTCTCCGCCTTTTGATCCGCTCAACTGCGGGCGAATGATTATTAGCTTTGGGAATTTCTTCCTTTTCAGTAGCCACCAGTGGACTAATAATAATAAAGCATTTCTACCTCTGTACATATTAGCAGGACGCCGTCTCGGGAAACATCTATATCTTTGCGTCAAAGATGTATTCGTATGACACTGTAACTCTTCATGTGTCTGATGAACCAAAGAGAGGAAAGTACATCAATCAAGGCGATCGTTTATGTATCATGCCTCCGTTTGTTTGGTTGTAAATTTTTAAAAATTTTTTATAAAAATTTTTAAAAATTATTTACTTTTTATCTTACTGTACAAATCATAAACTCATAATTAATTTTATTTTATCTCACTTTTTATTACTTTAAATATATCCCAAACGTAGTCTTTGCTGGCTAGCGGGGGAATATTAACCATTCATGTATGTAACATTGGTAAAATTTTGTACATCACACAGTCCCATCATTTTACAACTTCTATGAGCTCTTTCCCCAGTTTAGACCTCAGGTAAGAAGATGTTAGTGTGCAGCCTACTCCAAAATAATAGGGCAGTTTGATAATATTATTATTTTTTAATTTATATTTATATTTTTTAGTTTTTGTTATTGTTTCTTTTTTTGAAATAAGAATTAATACTGTGTTTGAAAATATAATATTATTTATAATTATTAAATTTTTTAATAAAATATTTAATTTTATTAGTTTTTAAAAAATTAATTAAATTTAATAAAATATATTCCATGAGTTCAAATAGAACTGATTAAATTTAATTTAATTAATCTATTTAATTAAATTGAACTCATCAATTAAATTATTTATTAAAAATCATTTAATTCAATAATTATAAAATATATTATATTATAATTTAATTATATTATTTATTATTGAATAAAATATATTTTATAATGATTTAAACGATTTTATTAGGATATTTATAAAAATAATTTAATGATTAATTAAAATTTATTATTTTACTAAAAATAATTTAATAAAATATATTTTACATTAAATAAATAAAATTAATTATCAAAATTAAATTAAATTAATTATGATATTTATTAAAAATAATTTAATAAAATATATTTTATATTAAACAAATTAACTAAATTAATAATTAATTTAATTTAATTATTTATTGTAAATAAATATTTATAATAAATAATTAAATTGATTATATTATTTACTAAAAATAATTTTAGTTTAATAAAATATTTAAATAAAATAATTTATTTTAATATAATGCTACAAAAATAAACAAAGTGTTAAAATTGACAAAATATTTGTAATAAAAAAATAAAATAAAAATACTTTTTTGTTTACGTTTTTGTGTTTAAATTTTCATATTTTTGAAAACAAAAAAATATAAACGAATTTAACAAATATATTTTTTTGTCAGTTTATAAAGTGTTTATAAATTTAATTTTGCAAATTAATTTTGAACTCGTATATATATTAACTCCGTTTGGTGACAAACAAAATAAAATAAAATCTTATAAATCTTTACAAATACAAATTACGAGATAATAAAATTTAAAATTTTCAATTATTACATAAATTACGAGATATTTATTTTTATAATTTTATTTTATTTTATATATTTTTATACAATTTCAAACACACTAACTGTGTGTTGGTAACTTATTGTTAATTCAAAAAAAAAAAAAACACGAAATGCACAAGTCATTTCACGCGTGGTGACGGTCAGCTTCGGGACGAGGTTGTTCGTGAAGTTACTGAAAGAGGTAAAAAAAAAAAAAAAATGCACAAAAGAAGGACGGCCCTCAGCAAGAGATGCTCCTGTTGAAGCCCACCGAGAGTGACACGTGCATTTTGCGAGCAGCATGACCGAGTCGCATGCGTGACACCTCAAGCGCACCTGCAGGCAGGAGTCAGGAGGGAGTTGTCCGCGTCAATTAGCAGATCACGTGAAATTTATTATTATTCTTATGTGAAGCCAAATGACACAACGGCTGAGCTGATTAATAATAATAACGTTTCCAATTAATGCATCAAGTTTTTGAGAAATATGCTAGTTAAGCTCAAATAGAACTAATTAATAATGCGTTTGATGTACTAAAAAATAAAAAAAAATAGATAAAATGTAATTTTAAAAAAATTTTTATGTTTGGTACACACGACTCAAAGCACATTTTTTGAGATAAATAATAAAATTTCGTTCTAACGGATTAGATTTTCATTTGAACAGATTCAAAATTTTAAATAATCATTATTTCTTTACATTATAATTTGTCTAAACGGATTATAGAAACCGTTTGAATGAAAGTTGGCTGCGCGATTCTGTCAAAACGGTTTCTATAATCCGTTGGAACGGTTTAAAAAACGTCACAAAAAATAGTCAAAGTGGTTGTCATTTAGTAATTTGGGAGTTCATGGTGAGAATGACGAAAAAATTTTTGCTATTTGGGGCCCGTTTGGCCACACTAAATTTCACCAAAACTCACAAACTTTAACTAATTTTTGTACTTTCTTCCAATTAAAAATTTTCACCTATCACCTTTATGTCACATCTTTCCACTTTTAATATACTTTTATCTTCACTTTTTATCTACCAAACACCCCCTTATTAACCGAATTCTAGTTATCTACTTTTTTTTAGAAAGATATTAGATTTTTTTGAATTTTAATAAGGCAGAAATGTGTAAAATTTTATAGAGATTTTCAAAAATTTTCAGAGATTTTTATCAAACTTTGGTGCATCAAACACACCCTAAATCTAAATACCATTGTGTAGTTTTCAATTTAATTTACATTTAAAAATTCTGATCAGCTACAAAATTTGCTTAAAGAGAAAAATATTCAAGTTTAGTCATTTTTAATAGCTTTTTAGGGTAAATTACATTTACCTTTTTCCTAATACTTGAGTAATTAAATTTACACGGCTCAATATTTAAAAATTACGTTTATTTCCCTTATTTGAAATATTGTTAACATTGACTCATTTCGTTAAATTAACCATTAAAATTTAACAAAAATTATCAAAATAAACAAATTTTTAAGTACTTTTTTTATTTTATCCCTTATTTTCTTGCATCTTATTAGTTTTCTTTACAAAAATTTCTCAAAATTTTTTACTTTTCCTTTTTTTGGGGGATTTATGTAAAGAAAAGTAATAATGATGTGAGAGAATGAGGGGTAAAATAGAAAAATTATTTAAATTTTCATTTACTTTGATATTTTTATTAGTTTTTAATAGTTAATTTATAGAATAAGGTCGATATTAATAATATTTTAAAATAATAAAAATAAAATATAATTTTTAAATATTAAGACGTATAAGTTTAATTTCTCAAATATTAAAAGGTTGTAGCTGCAACTTATTTTTTTTAATATTATTATTGGCCCTGTTTGAAACTCTCTAAAACAAAATAAAATCCTACAAATCTCAACAAACACGAATTACGAGATAAAAAAATTTAAATTCTTCACTCATTATACGAATTACGAGATATTTACTTTTATAATTTTATTTTATTTTATACACTTTTATACAATTCCAAACACACTCATAATTCTTAAGTGTTAATTCTCAGAAGTAATTATGCCATAAAAGGTAAGAGCATCCATGGTAAAAAATAATAATAATAAATAAATAAATAATATAATTACACCTCCTAATAAACTATTAAAATCAATTCAGAATTGGTGACAAATATTAATTGGAGGTAAACACCCGCCAAATTTATATAAAGTTCTTAAAAAATAACTAAATAAAATAAAATCAAAACAAAACGAAGGGGCGTCAATCATCCCTCGCTCTCTCATGGACCAAAAAAATAAATAAATAAATAAAAATAGTAAAATAAAACACAAAACAAAAAGGAAAGAAGAAAACGAAACAAAATAGGACACGAATAAATCATTCTTCGATGACTCCCCCATGTTTTAATATAGCAGGACTAGCAATTATTTGTGCTTGTGATACTCTTAACAAAATTAGTATTAAATTTCTTATATGGTTAAAATTTTAGATAAAAAGTTTAAATTAAAAAAATTATAATAATTTATGGGTTTTAATTTTTTTTTTTCAAAACTTTATGTTCTAACAGTTACTACATGTGTTTTGCTATTTCTCTCTCTCCAATTAATTTTTAATAAGTATTATAAAAGGAAACAAAAATTATAGTACTTTAATTTAGAAAGTTCAATTTCCTAAAAATCATAATTGGGCAGAATTTAAGCTGATAATTTTGATTTGCATATGATCTTGACCCTTAAAATATGGTGAAATTTAAAGTACCCAACTCATTTTTTAAGATAGATAGTACTTGTAGTGGGGTTCACTAAAATAAGAATTAAGTGAGCAGTTAAAAATATAAAAATAATTTCAACTATTGAATAAAAGAAAAAAATAATTTTTAACCGTTAAATCTTAGTTTATGAGATGAATGTTTTCAAAAATTATCCTATTTTATTATATAAATAGATAGGGAAAAAATAAAAATATAAATAAAAAAGTCCCATATCCAATTAATCAAATTTATTAGTCTCCCATAAACATGTGTGAATATATGCATACATATTTATATATATAATCTTATAATTCTGAATGTTCCATTACGTACATTTTATTAATTAGCTAACACTCTGTTTGAAATTATTTATCTCTTATAATTAATTTTATTTTAAAGTAAAAAATTAATTTGATTTGAAAAATAAAATTTTATTTTTGGAACACTTGTTTGAATTTAAAAATTAAATTAAATTTATTTAAGAGAAATATCAAATTTAATCATGTTAATAGAAAATAGAAAATATAATAAATATAATATATGAGAATAAATTTATCTACTTATTTAGATGGTTAAATAAAAAAATAAATTTTCATCAAATTCTATTATTTTGGGTTAGATTTCAAATGATATAGAAATCTCAAAAATTAAATTATAAAATAAAATTAAATCTAATTCATAAAATCTTATTTTAATTCTAAACATATGAATTGATAGAAATTATTACCGAGTGAAATCAAATCTTATTAAATTTATCATTTCAAACGAAATCTAAATGAATTTAGATCGAAGACAACTTTTGTCTTAAATTTTTACTCTAAATTTATTTTTTACTATAAATGTACATTAATTAATAATTGATTTGGTCGCATTATTGATGTACATTTATTATGGAACAAAATAAGAGATGTTATATAGCATTTATTATCTTAATTTTTACCCCCAAACACATTCTCCTACGTTGAAACACATTCTTCTATGTTGAGAAAAGAATGAGAATTAATATAAAAGTAGATTTTAATGTATATAATTAATGTTTTTAACCACCTTAATATTGGAAATTAATGTAAATATAAAGTTTAATGTACATAATTAATATTTTCATAATTACCTTAACATCTGTCGTTGGGGCACATGTTAGCAAGATCCATTTATCAAATATAGAAGATTTGGGGGTTCCAAGAGGATGCAGTAGAGCCAAGATGTGATTGTATTTTAATATAATATTTTTTTTTCATATCTTTCATTAATTATGTTTAACTTTTATTTTTATTTTGAATTTAATTTTATCATATTAAATTAAGACCATTAGATTTAATGCAATCACATCTTAACCATTGATTATCCCACTGTAACCCTTGCAATGAATTGGGGCTGCAGTGGAAAAATTCACTGTAGGGGTTGTGGTGGATCCACCAATGGTCAGGATGTGATTGCATTTTAATATGATGTGACTTTTCATATTCTTCAATAATTGTATTCAAATCATATTTTGTTTTACTTTTATTTTTATTTTGAATTTAATTTTATCACATTAAATTAAGACCGTTAGATTTAATGCAATCACATCCTAACTGTTAATTGACCTATTGTAGCCATTCCTTGGAGCCCAATTAATGCAATCACATCTTGACAGTTAATTGACCCACTGCAACCCCTATAATGGATTTTTCTACTGTAGCTATCAATCAACGACTAGGATGCGATTGCATTTTAATATAATATGTCTTTTTATATTTTTCATTAATTGTGTTCCAATCAGATTTTGCTTAACTTTTATTTTTATTTTGAATTTAATTTTATAACATTAAATTTAGACGATTACATTTAATATAATCACATCTTGACCGTTGATTGACTCGCAGCATAGTGAATTTTTCCACTGTAGTCCCTTAGAACCTAACAGTGGAAAAATTCACCGCATGAGCTGTGGTAGGTCAATCAACGGCAAAAATGTGATTACATTTTAATATGATGTGTCTTTTCTTATTCTTTATTAATTGTGTTCCAATCAAATTTTGTTTAATTTTTATTTTTATTTTGAATTTAATTTTATCGCATTAAATTAAGACTATTAGATTTAATGTAATCACATCCTGACCATTGATGGACCTACCGCAGCCCTTGTAGTGAATTGGGAGCTGTAGTGGAAAAATTCACTGCATGGGCTGTGGTGGGTCTATCAATAGTTAGGATGTGATTGCATTTTAATATGATGTGTATTTTTATATTTTTCATCAATTGTATTCCAATTAGATTTTATTTAACTTTTATTTTTATTTTAAATTTAATTTTATCACATTAAATTAAAATCGTTAGATTTAATGCAATCACATCCCTGACTGTTGATTGACCCACCCATTGCAGCCCCTGCAGTGCAGATCCTTGGACCCCAATTAATACAATCACATCTTGACCGTTAATTGACCCATCCTAGCCCCTGTAGTAGATTTTCCCACTGTATCAATCAACGACTAGGATGTGATTGCATTTTAATATGATATATCTTTTCATATATTTTCATTAATTGTATTCTAATCAAATTTTGTTTAATTTTTATTTTTATTTTGAATTTAATTTTATAACATTAAATTAAGACCATTACATTTAATACAATCACATCTTAGTCGTTGATTGACTCGCAGCCCCGTGAATTTTTCTACTGCAGCCCCTTAAAACATAACAGTGGAAAAATTCACTGTATGGCTGTGATGGGTCAATCAACAGCCAAAATATGATTGCATTTTAATATGGTGTGTCTTTCCTTATTCTTTATTAATTGTGTTCTAATCAAATTTTGCTTAACTTTTATTTTTATTTTGAATTTAATTTTATCACATTAAATTAAGACCATTGGGGCCGATTGGATGCAACAAATAGGGGCCTTCATAAATAACACACCCTTATAAGCTTTGATGTGATATTTTTTGTTTGGTTTAGGAAGTAAAATTTCTCCTCTCTAAAAATTATCCTCCCTTCTTAATCTTTGAAGAAGGTGTATTATTTTTGGAGAGGGTTTGAGCTCTCCAAAAATTATCCTTCCTTATATGGATTAAATTGGACCATTATACCCCTTCTCATCCCCCTTTCTCACCTAAAAAATGTATTTTATATTAGAAATAAATTCTTTTTTAATGAAAAAATGTATTAAAAAATTATATTAATAAAAATAAAAAAATATAATTTTTTTCCAAATAGAGGGTCGTGTGATTAAAAAAATATTTTTTTTTCCAAATTGGAGGTGATGTGATTTTAAGATAATAATATTATTTTTTAGCAAATTTATACAAAATTACACATTTATTGATATTTTTTAAATAAGGAGAAAAAAATAAGCGACTAAAAAGTTTCGGATAAATTGGGATGTTATTGTGTACGAAACTAATTTATATATTTAATAAAGTTTGATTTATTAATAACATAATTTATTTATAATTAATTTGTCTAAAATTAATTTGTACTAGTTGGTTTTCACATTATATAATTAACATAAACATATAATTAAGTTTGGATAACCAAGTTTAATTTAACGGGCAACCAAGTTTTGGGACACCATAAGGGCAAAAGAGTCATTTGACTATTTTTTCCATCATTTACCTCCTCTTATTTATAAAACATCCAAACCAAGTCAAAAGTTATCCCTCTCTATAAACATCACTTCAATGTGGACCAACCTTTTAAAAATAATGCCACCTCTTATCTTATACCCCTCTAAAACTTATCCCCCTCTAAAACTTATCCCCCTGAAATTTTAACACCATCTAATCGAGCCCTTATATTTAATGCAATCACATACTGTTGATTAACCCTTATAATGGATTTTCTCACTACAACTCCGAAATTCAAGATGCGAAGTTCATGGTGGGTCAATCAATGATGAGAATGTGATTGCATTTTAAGATAATATATCTTTTCATATTCCGCATTAGAGATAATTAATGATAAAAGATAGGGACTTGGACTCTTTACTTTTCTATCCAATTGACATACTGCCAAACTTAAGTCTTTAATAAATACTAACATACTCAACTAAAAATATTGACATAGTTAACTAAAATTACTTACAACTTTGAAATCTCATTCCATTGGAGTGTTAAGGAAAACGTTAAGTAACTTCGTCTTTTTTTTAATTACCAAATAAGAAGAAAAAGTTCGTCTTTTTTTTTTTTTCAAATGTGCTTGTTATAGTCAAAAAAAATTGTCACAATGGGATAATATTAATTTATTTTCATAATAAATTTTTATATGTTAAATGACAGTGATAATTAGTCATCAGGAAAATGAATCAAAATTACTGATACAATTATCAGTAATGAAATATGATATTCATCTGTTAGAATAAAAGAAGGAAAAAGAATTATGTATTAATATTGATGATTGTGTGTATGAATACAAGGTTACAAGATCCCTTATATAAGAGAACAATAATCCTAATACTGATAGGAAATAGTAATCCTAATTATGATAGAATATACAAAATAGGAAATAAGATAGTAATCCTAATTATGATAGGATATACAAAATAAGAAATACATAAATTAAGGAATTACTAAATCTAACAATATACAAAATAAGGAATACATAAATTAAGGAATTATATATATATATTAGGAATTATATATATTACTAAATCTAACACCCCCCCTCAAACTCAAGATGGTGGAGCAGAGACCAACTTGAGTTTGGTGACGAGGGCATCAAACCGTCCGGGTAGAAGAGACTTGGTGAAGATATCAGCTATTTGATCAGTTGAAGAAACAGGAGCAAGATGGACGGTACCACAGACCACATGTTGTCGAATGAAGTGACAGTCAATTTCAATATGTTTAGTGCGATCATGAAAAACATCATTGTGTGCAATCAATATGGCACTACGATTGTCGCAATGAAGCACAGTGGCCCCAGAATGATTGACACCCATGTCTTGAAGGAGCCACCGAAGCCAAAGAAGTTCCTGTGTAGTGTCTGCAAGGGCACGGTACTCAGCCTCAGTGCTAGAGCGAGCAACCAGAGTCTGTTTCTTACTACGCCAAGAAATAAGGGAGTCGTCTAGAAAGAAGCAGAAGCCGGTGGTAGAACGTCGATCTGTAGGGTCTCCAGCCCAATCAGCATCAGAGTAGCCATGTAACTGAAAAGAGGACTGGCTGGAGAAATGGAGACCATGAAAAAGAGTACCATTGACATACCGGAGAATGCGAAGTACAGCAGCATAGTGAGTTGAACGAGGTGCGGACATGAACTGGCTGACAAGATGGACAGCATGAGCAATGTCAGGACGAGTAACAGTCAGATATAATAAGGCTGCCAACGAGCTGTCGATACAGTGTAACATTAGATAGTGGTTCACCATCAATAGAATTAAGACGAACATTAGCTTCCAAAGGAGTAGAAGCAGTCTTACTATCTGTAAGTCCAGCATGGGTAAGGAGATCAGAAGCATACTTGGCCTGAGTAAGATAATACCCATTAGATCCAGAAGAAACCTCAAGACCAAGAAAGTAGCTCAGTGGGCCAAGGTCTTTCATCTCAAAGTGACGATGAAGAAAGTCCTTGAGCTCAGATATACCATGAACATCATCTCCTGTAAGTATCATATCATCCACATAGAGTAGAAGAAGAACAATGTCATGGGTAGACTGGCGAACAAATAAAGCTGAGTCATAGGTACTAGCAGAGAAGCCAATAGTACTGATGATAGAACTGAACTTAGCATACCAGGCACGCGGTGCTTGCTTAAGACCATAAAGAGCACGACGAAGTCGACATACCTGTCGAGTAGAAGGTGAGAAACCAGGAGGAGGTTGCATATAGATTTCCTCAGTCAGATCACCATTGAGAAATGCATTTTTAACATCCATCTGATATAAGGGCCACTTACGAACCGCAGCAATAGCCATAAGACTCCTAACAGAGGTAAGTCTGGCTACAGGAGCAAAGGTCTCCTCATAGTCTATACCATACTCCTGAGTAAAGCCCTTAGCAACTAGACGGGCTTTGTATTGCTCCACAATACCATCAGATCGAGTCTTGATCTTATAAACCCAACGGCATCCAATGACAGACTTGCCAGAAGGTAGATCAACAAGGTCCCAAGTGTGAGTCTTGTCAAGAGCCTGTAATTCCTCAGCCATAGCTTGCTGCCAAATAGGATTAGAACTTGCCTCGCGATAAGAACGAGGCTCATATTGGGTTAAGACAGTAGAAAAACAGTGATAATCTCGAAGATAAGAAGGAACTTGGCTTACCCAAGTAGATCGTCTGACAGAAGAATCACTAGATTGAGAGATAAAAGGTGCAACAGGAGGTGCAGGATCATCAGACGGGGACGCCACGGGATAGACTGTAGCAGGTGGCACAACTTCATTAGGGAGATTATCAAGAATATCAACAGTTTCAGGAACAGAAGATGGAACCACAGCAGGAACATCTACATACTCAGGAAACAGTTCAACAGAAGGATCAGTGAAGTAAGGAGAGGCAGAAGAAGAGGACAACTGGAAGGAAGACAAAGAGGAAAACATCTTATGTTCCCAAAAGACAACATGACGAGAGATACGAAGACGACGAGATAAAGGATCCCAACAACGATAGCCTTTATGTTCAATCCCATACCCTAAGAAGCAACACAGACGAGATCTAGGTTCTAGTTTAGTACGTTCATGTGGCTGCAATAAGACAAAACAGGCACAACCAAAGACACGAAGAGAATGGTAATCTGGAGGAGTACCATATAGACGCTCATAAGGAGTAAGGTTATCAAGAAGTGGAGATGGGACTCTATTAATAGTGTAGGCAGCTGTGAGAGCAGCTTCACCCCAAAATTTTTCAGGACAACCAGAGGAAATAAGGAGGGTACGAATGGTATCAAGTAGATGACGGTGTTTGCGTTCTGCCCGCCCATTCTGTTGAGAAGTACCAGGACAAGAGCGATGGGAAATGGTGCCTTGGGATCTTAGAAAAGTATGAAAGGAGGTATCACAGTATTCTTGAGCGTTATCTGAGCGAGAGACCTTAATATCACGGGAAAATTGGGTTTTAATCATGCGGGCAAAATTATAGTAGGTTTGTTGTAATTGGGATCGATTCTTTAAGAGATAAATCCAAGTAAATCGAGAGAAATCATCCACAAAAATAACAAAATACGAAGAACCTCCCATTGTAGGAGTGGGAGAGGGTCCCCAAATATCTGAATGAACTAAATCAAAAGGAGCAGAAGAAATAGAAATACTTTTATTAAAAGGTAAAGCTGGTTGTTTAGCAAGTTGACAAGACTGACAATCAAGGTGTTCATTAGGGACATGACCTAATACACCTTTAGACACAATAAACCGTAAACGACCTGGAGACACATGACCTAAACGAGAATGCCAAATCCCAAAAGATGGAGATGTAGATGTTGCGGATGTGGTGACAGTGGGGGCAGCAGTATGAGGTGAAAGGTGAAGATGCACAAGCTGAAACAGTCGACCATGTCTACGGCCTATCCCAAGAGTCTGTCCCGTCCTCGGATCCTGCACAACACAACCAGTAGAGGAAAATAAAACAGTAAGGCCAAGGTCACATAGTTGACCAACAGAAATAAGATTAAGAGAAAGTTTAGGAATATAGTAGGTATGGGGGAGTGACAAAGTAGAAGTGGAGACATGCCCAACATGATCAACAGTCATAGAAGAGCCATTAGCAGTATAAATAACAGGAAAGGAAGACTCAGATGACTTAGAAGAAAAAATAGATAAATCAGAAGTCATATGGTTACTGCACCCAGAATCAAAATACCAAGAGGGTATACCTGAAGGAGCAGACAGGGCAGTAGAAAGATTACCAGAGGCTGACATAATCTGCTGAATAAGAGCAGGAAGATCACTGACATCAATCAGAGTAGGTGAAGTGGCAGCAGTAGATGAAGTCTTATCAGTAGCAGCAGCAGTGGACTGGGGATGAGTATCTCGACGAGTAGGATTCTTGGGGCAATCAGACAGATAATGACCAGGACCTTTCTGGCGGCAATGCTTGCAAATTCGAACAGGACAGGTAAGCAAGCGATGATCAGTAGCATGACAGAAGGTACATGCATCATGTCGAGAAACAGTGCTTGAGAACTGACCACTAGAAGTGGAGGAACTTCGAGATCCACCTGAGGTTGAGGAAACCCGATAACCACCAGAAGAGCTACGAGCTTTGGAACTAGGTGCCGCAAGAGCAGTGTCTACATGAGTAGTCGAAACAAGACCTAGGCGAGTCTCCTCAGATAAGAGCTCGGAGATAGCCTGCTCTAGTGTAGGGAGAGGACTACGATGAAGAAGAGAGGCTCGAACTGGCTCATACACATCAGAGAGACTCATGAGAAACAAAATCAAATGCTGCTGATCGCGATAAGTAGCAAACAGAGCATAATCAGCAGGAGAGACCCACTTAGGTTCAGAAGGAGTCAACTGGTCCCACAAAGAATAAAGCTGAGGCAGGAAGGCACTGATGGACTGTCCAGGCTCCTGTCGCTGTCGACAAAGAGAAGTCAAAAGTTGATATTGATAGGACAGATCAGTAGTGGTGTATCTAGTGGCCAAAAACTTTCAGATGGCCTGCGCTGTGTCAAACCTCCCAAACTGTAAACTGATAGAGGAAATCGAGGTGTTACGGAACCATGTGATGATCTGATGATTCTTGCTATCCCATTCCTCAAGATGTTCAGTGTACGCAGTATCTGTCTCATCAACATTTTTAATGGGTGATACAATTTCGCCAGTGACATAGCGCCAAAGTTTTCGCCCCTTGAGAAAACTAGACATCGCCTGAGACCATGGAATATAATTGGGGCCCTCCAAAGTAATAACAATAGGTTTGGAAACTTCTGAACGATCCATAATAAGATAGCAGAAGTAAAAAATAATCCAAATCGTAGAGAAAAATAGCAGAAAATGGTGTAGAGAATAGCAGTCACAGTCGAAACAAAGCCGAAATATACCGACCACAAAATCAGATTCAGAGGGGTCGAAATAGTGAGAAACCGGTCTGAACTGGAAGAGAACCGGCCAAAAGATGGCTGAACCGGCTGCAGAAAGAGGGCTGAACCAGATTGTGCTGATCTGGCGCGTGAGAGCGCGTGCGGCGGCGGATTGGGCTGATTTTTGTGTAGTTGAATTCGTAATGAAGAGGCGAATCCAACGGTATATTGTGGCGCCGAAACAGAGGTACAGGCAACAGTGCAGAGAAGAAAATATCGTTTCTGGCAGTGTTCAACACAGAAACTGAGAAGAATTGTTTCTGGTGAATGATGTAGCAATGCGAAAAAAAGATGATTATGAGTTTAAACCTAGCTCTGATACCATGTTAGAATAAAAGAAGGAGAAAAGAATTATGTATTAATATTGATGATTGTGTGTATGAATACAAGGTTACAAGGTCCCTTATATAAGAGAACAATAATCCTAATACTGATAGGAAATAGTAATCTTAATTATGATAGAATATACAAAATAGGAAATAAGATAGTAATCCTAATTATGATAGGATATACAAAATAAGAAATACATAAATTAAGGAATTACTAAATCTAACAATATACAAAATAAGGAATACATAAATTAAGGAATTATATATATATCAATAGAAATATAATTTAATTATTAATTAAATAATACTTTTTTTTAATCACAAAGAATTGAACATCCATTTCTTATATAAAGTGTACTAAATATATATAGATATATTGATGAAGGGTAATGATAATGTTGGAGCATTTTAATACCATAATATATTTAACGCAGTCTTTATATGTGGATGATTTTACCTTTATTAAGTTAGTGAAAATTTAAAACTCAGCATATTTAATGCACGTTAGCAATTTTATCGTTATTTAATGAAGATTTAAAATTCATATTTATTATCTATTAAGTCTTTAGATATTCTCATTCATTAATATTTATGTTCTGTCCATACTTTTTGTTTTCATATAAAGAGATATAAATTTTTTTTAATAATAATTTCAACTCCAATTATCTTACATGATTTAAACTAATTTTAATTGTTTTGATAAGCAGTTTTATTAACTAAGGAAACATTAATTTGAATAATTAATTTTAAAAGTTAAATTTTATAATTATCTTTTAGCTATGAAAATTGATTTAATAATAAATTTTATTAATTGATTTATTAACTAAGGGAAGATAAGTAGTTTGGATAATTAGCTCTAAAATTTGAATTTTATATATTTATTATTTAGTCATAAAAATTGATTTAGTAAAAAATTTTATTTAGTTTAGATAATTAACTCTAAAATTTAAAATTTTTATTTATCTTTTATTCATGAAAATTAATTTATTAATTAATTAGTTCAATATTTGAATTTTATATTTTTTTTCAGGTTAAGAAAATTAATTTACTTGTTAATTTTACTAATTAATTCAATGCTTAGTTAAAAATGATTTACTAATTAATGGTTACTCCAAGTTAATCAATGAAGTTTAAAGGGGTATTTTAATTAATATTATTACATTTCCGTTTTTCATTTTTTTAGTGAAATATTTATAATATATCATGGGGCTATTTAGAGTTTCAAAGAAGTTTAAAAAATTTCAAAAGGATTTAAAAATTCTAACTTTTTCAAACTCCAAAAAATTCTAACTTTTTCAAACTCCAAAAAATTTGTCAAAATCCGTTGGAACAAACTATTATAGTGGGTTCCAGCGGATTTTGGTATATTTCTTTAAAAAGTTGGATTGATATTTGTACCAAAAGGTTCTACAATACTCCAAAAATTTTTAAAATTCTCCACTAAAATTTACCACGTATTATTTTATGTAATTTTTAATAGCTTTATATTAAATCAAGCATAAACATTTAACTATCATTTCAAAACAACTTTTTACATTCTAAATTTCTAAAATTTTACTTTTGTTGACTTTTGAAATTTTTTTACACTTCAATCGCCCTCCATATGTGAGTGTATATATTATTTATTTTATGAAAAGATAAAAAATTAAAGTTAAAATTAGTTTAAAATAGGTAAGATAATTGGAGTTGAAATTATTATTAAAAAGATTAGAAAGGTAAGATCTTATTATGTGAAAAAAAAATGAGAAAAGAAAATAAATGTTAATATAAAAGTTAATTAATGAATGATTATATTTAAAAATTTAACCTACAATAAATATGATTCTTAAACTTTCATTAATTTAATAAGAGTAAGTATTAAAGTTTCATGAATTTACAAAAAAAAAAAAAGGGGTAAAATTGTCAACATCTAAGGGGTGCATATATAAATATTGGCATTATCATCACCCTTGATGAATTGTTTAATAATTAAAATCTAACTTCCATGGAGTCCATTTACAATATTACTCTCTAATCGCGGTTGCAATATTAAATTGCCTTTCTCAACGTACGTGTCAATTTTATAAAGCTTGCTTCCCAAGCAGCTCGATCTCGACAATCAACCGCAAAATTCAAAGCAACTTAGGTGAAGAACATACCTATTATTTCATAATTAGTAGCTTATAAAACGCTAACCTATAGGGTCAACAACAATATATTGTCTTCTAGAAGTTACAAACTATATTTATTATTATTAGTAAATTATCATTTTATTATAGTAATTAAGGATAATGCTATATATCGGTGCGTTGGAAATAATAAAAAATAAAATAAAGTGGGATACGTTGCGGGTTAATTTGTATACAATAAGATAAAAATTAGATAATTCTAAAAAATTTTCAGTATTTTTTACCTTTTTTTTTAAATTTTTTGTCATTTCGAAGGGAATCATATATATATATATATATATAAGTGGTATTTAATTTAATGTCTATAACGATTATTCACTTAAAAATATTTTTTTTTATCTTTTGATTACAAAAGCATATAAAGTGTAACCATCGTGTGGTGTGAATTCTCCAAGCTCTACATCAACATGCAACATCCTCGCACCGTGTGAACACGAATATGCATGACAAACAAGTGTAATTAGGAATGTCAATCTTTTTAATATTTTCAATGGTTTCGCGTGTACGTAAACATTAGCATCTCGGTTATTACCTGTTCCTTTTTCTTCTCAACAAGTGCATTTTTTTTTAAGTGCAAAGATATGCAGTCTAATTATATTTCAATGTACAAAAAGGGAGAATTAATTTGTTATTCGAGCTTGAACCCGAACCAATGACCCAGGCGACAAGCAATGGTAGACCCAGGGGTAGAGCGGACCCAAAGATTTACAAATAGAGTGGGGTGTACTACAAAATTTAGGCTAAACGAAAAGGTTTAAAGACAACATTTTTGCAGCCTAGGGAAGTCTTAGACTAAAAAAACTTTTTTAGGTCAAACTCCTACTGTTGTAGCCTAGGGCAGTCTTAGAATTGGTTCGTCCCGACTGTATAGCTTTAAAAATCGACTGTTATTATTATATAATGTCGTTCCACAACATTTTTGAACTATCGTATTCATGTTACACTTTCACCTCTCCAAAGTTATTAAATTTTTTTATGTACTTTTATAATTTTTTAAATCCTTATATTTTTGTATATGGTATATTGGTCCTTGGTTTCAAAATTTGAAAACATCACGTCTTCTTAAATTCAAAATATGAAAAATTCTACTTTTAACTTTCTCTAACTCAAATTTCTCGATCCACAACACAGGGATCCAACCAGCTGTCTAACCCCTTGTCTTTTAGCAGGTGACATATATTATCTCCAGTTCAACATTAATCAAAGTGTGTTAAATTTAATGGAAAAATTCCAACAAAGTGTCACCTTCAGAGTAATGGACATCGAGTAATACGTGATTTTCCCCAGCGTTGAATAATCAATCAATTACTGAGAAAAAAACACAGCAGGAGGAGACTTGGACATTTCTTCATCTTTCTGGACTCAATTTTTAGCAGGGTTTGATAGTTTTTTCATGCATTCGTGTGGACAATCAGAGACCCACGTACGCTCGCACACACTCGTGTTTCTGTGGTGTGAGAGAGAGACTTGTGGGCTTGGGGCCATGCATGCGTATACATGGTTTGTGTGTCTATATATAGAAAGAGAGAGAGAGAGAGAGAGAGAGAGTAATTGTGTGTATCTTCAACTGCAAAGAAAACTGTGCCTCAAATGGTGCAAACACAATTAATGCTGAAAACAACATCTGATGTAGATGAGCTTTAGGTACTGAATTTCATTGTTATATAAAATGTGTTTGGAGATATATAAAATTGTATAAATTTATAAAAGTTAATGTCTCGTACTTTGTGTAATAAGTAAAAAATTTAAATTTTATAATTTTAGTAATTTGTGTTTATAGAGATTTGTAGAATTTTATATTTTTTTATTTTGTACCAAACAATTTAAATTTTGATAATTTATGTTTATAGCGATTTGTAGAATTTTATATTTTTTTATTTTATACCAAATGGAGTCATAGTTAAACTTTACTACCGGATTAAGAATGGTGAATACATTTAATTGTAGGCAGTTATTTTTCAGAATTTTTTTTTTTTTTGGAGCAGAAGTAACTCTTTTTTCAAATATTTTCATATCTGTCCATCTTATAAAATAATTTTCGATATAATTCATGCTGTTGTATGTCAACATGTACAACTTAAAAGAGGAAAAAAAAAAACAATTTTTTAACTCCCTCTGTCAAAATTAATTCTCACTACAATATATGCTAATTAATAGTTTTGGATTTTTAATTCATTTTTTGCTAAAATATATAGAAAGTTTCTTTGAGAAGTTTTTGCAATTACTTACTAGTTTAATAATATTATTCATTATTTTTAATAAACAAATAATTACAAATTTTATGAAAATTTGTTGTTTGTGTTAAAAATTGTATTTGAAAAAAAAAAAAACTGCTTAAAAATCTAGCTCTAAATTGGTCTACAAAATCCCACAAAACAAATCGTGCAATGTTCATGATTATTGGTTGTATAGGTATATAGCTTGTAGGAAATGGCCCTGGAAGGGTGAATTGAGGTGTAGAAATTTGAAAAGAATACCCTATTTAGAAGATGGCATGCATGAAGAGATTTAAGATTGGTTGGTTGTGAGGAATATTGGTTAATATTGATTCATAATTACATATATAAAAATCTATCTATTTTGTCTTATCATTGACATAATTCATATTAAGAGTGCATATGATTTAATTTGATATATTTTACAATATAAATTAAATCATAAATTATTGATATATAACATTTTGAAACTTTAATGAATCCCTTTAACCTAAGAAGATCGAACCATAGGGCGATGACATGCAGGACCCATTTATCTCAAAAAAATGAGTGCACAACTGCAATCTTCCGTCGAGAATGACACTCTCACGTTTGAACGCGAGTTCTAGTGGTCTAGTTTTCTACTTAACAAAGTATTAAATAGTTAGCGTACATTTTTTCCAATAACCTTTTTATTCCCATCCGCACCCATGTTCGGATGCCACAAATCTTTTTGTGTATTTTTGTTAAATTAATTCAATGGTCTTCTTACATATATTATAACCAACTATGAATGAGTTTGGAGTAAGATAAAGTGAGATAAATTTAGAGTTCGTAATGCGTGCAGTGAAAGAAAAAATTAATGTGATATAAAGTTAATAGAGATTTATAGAGTTTTTTTGGAGTTTGTTTGCAAACCAAACTCACCCTATATAAAGAGCGAAAAAGGTCCATTTTGGGTCAGACTTACAATCGGGTGAGCCTTCATAGGGTTTGCCATTCTTTCGATCCATTCATTAATTTTATTTTTATATTATAGGAGTTTTAATTTTCGAAAAATTGTATCCAAGTCATACTTGGTAATCTTTTAAAGCTATTAGTCACACCTAAAAAAAGTATTGCTTTTAAGTCACATTAATGTGAAAAATTTTGTATTTAAGTCATACTTTTGAGTGGGTCCCACGGGTTTGTTTTAAACATAATTTATAATATGACTTAAATGCCATTTTTCTATAATTAATTGAGAAGAAGTTACCAAAAATTATGGAACCGAGAATCACGTTTTCCATTTTTGTTTCATTCCTTATAAATCGCGTGAAGATATAGTGAGATAAAAATCTGTTAAAGGATTATATATGAAGGAATACACACGGATTACGCGAGTTTGTGCTGTGAGATTAACGTCGGTCGAAGTAATATATACGAATCTGGATTACGTATTTAAACACATGACTGCGGTACTGCTTTTTTTTAGGATGCATACTCGTTCAAAAACAGTACCGCGTGACTCTTTCATGCAAACGTCACATTTAAACACAGCAAACATCACATTTAAACACAAAAATAATTCACATATCAAACGAATGACCGACAGTACCGCATGTGTGACAATACCACATGTCTGTGGTACTATTTTTTTTAGGATGTATGCTCGTTCAAAAACAGTACCGCATGACTCTATCATGCAAACATCACATGTAAACACAAAAATAGTTTACTTATCAAACGAATGACCGACAGTACCGCATGTGTGACAGTACCACATGTCAGCGGTACTATTTTTTTTAGGATGCATGCTCGTTCAAAAACAGTACCGTATGACTCTATCATGCAAACATCACATGTAAACACAAAAATAGTTCACATATCAAACGAATGATCGACAGTACCGCATGTGTGACAGTACCACATGTCTGCGGTACTGTTTTTTTTAGGATGCATGCTCGTTCAAAAACAGTACCGCATGACTCTATCATGCAAACATCACATTTAAACACAAAAATAATTCACATATCAAACGAATAACCGACAGTACCGCATGTGTGACAATACCACATGTCTGCGATACTGTTTTTTTAGGATGCATGCTCGTTCAAAAACAGTACCGCATGACTCTATCATGCAAACATCACATGTAACACAAAAATAGTTCACTTATCAAACGAATGACCGACAGTACCGCATATGTGACAGTACCACATGTCTGCGGTACTGTTTTTTTTAGGATGCATGCTCGTTTAAAAACAATACCGCATGACTCTATCATACAAACATCACATGTAAACACAAAAATAGTTCACTTATCAAACGAATGACCGACAGTACCGTATGTGTGACAGTACAACATGTCTGCGATACTGTTTTTTTTTAGGATGCATGCTCGTTCAAAAACAGTATCACATGTAAACACAAAAATAGTTCACATATCAAACGAATGATCGACAGTACCGCATGTGTGACAGTACCACATGTCTGCGGTACTGTTTTTTTAGGATGCATGCTCGTTTAAAAACAGTACCGCATGACTCTATCATGCAAACATCACATATAAACACAAAAATAGTTCACTTATCAAACGAATGACCGACAGTACCGCATGTGTGACAGTACCACATGTCTGCGGTACTGTTTTTTTTAGGATGCATGCTTGTTCAAAAACAGTACCGCATGACTCTATCATGCAAACATTACATGTAAACACAAAAATAGTTCACTTATCAAATGAATGACCGACAGTACCGCATGTGTGACAGTACCACATGTCTGCGATACTGTTTTTTTTAGGATGCATGCTCGTTCAAAAACAGTACCGCATGACTCTATCATGCAAACATCACATGTAAACACAAAAATAGTTCACTTATCAAACGAATGACCGACAGTACCGCATGTGTGACAGTACCACATGTCTGCGGTACTGTTTTTTTTAGGATGCATGTTCGTTCAAAAACAGTACCGCATGACTCTATTATGCAAACATTACATTTAAACACAAAAATAGTTCACTTATCAAACGAATGACCGACAGTACCACATGTCTGCGGTACTGTTTTTTTTAGGATGCATGCTCGTTCAAAAACAGGACCGCATGACTATATCATGCAAAGAATGGTGCTGTTTTAATGAGGTACTGTTTTATTATGCGGTACTATTTTATTATGCGGTACTGTTTATTATGCTGTACTATTTTATTATGCGGTACTGTTTTTTATGCGGTACTGTTTTATTATGTGGTACTGTTTTTTATGCGATACTGTTTTTTTGCGATAATATTTTATTATGTGGTACTGTTTTTTATGCGGTATTGTTTTATTATGTGGTACTGTTTTCTTAAATAGTTTTGATTTTGTTTCTAAAAATCAGTTTTGCTTGTTTTGTAAAGAAGATAGAAAGTCGTGAAATTAGGTTTTTCTCAAACAGTTTTGATTTTGTTTCTAAAAATCAGTTTTACTTGCTTTATAAAGAAGATGGAAAGTCACGGAAGTTATGAGTAAAGTGTGCACTATTTTCGGATAAAATTGGCAGTTTTGAAATGTGGTGAAAAACGCGTGATGTCCTTTTTTGTCTTTTTGTTGCAAGTGTGACTTATTCACAAGTAAGTTTTTTTGGTATGACTTAAATCATTATAAGTACATAAATAGTGACCGGCTTCCAAAAACCCCATTAATTTTCCATAAGTTTCATCACTTTCTTTAAATCTTCAATCAACATATCTATATTTCCGATGTTAATGTAGTTTAATTCTCTCTTGTTCCAAGTTGACGAAAATGGTGATTTTGATTATTTTCCACGGTATAAGTGATATTTCTTGCAAAATCTTTATTGTTTATTATTGGGCAAATAAGTTTTATTCAATATTATTTTGAACTGTTTCTAGCGATATTATAAACTTACATTCTGGTTTGTAAAATCGCTTAGTGATATTATAAACTTACATTCTAGTGTGTGAAATTGCTTGATTTGTATTATGCATATTAGGTATTCGATTCAATGCCTTATTGTAAATGAAATGAATTTTTTTAACCTCTAAAATGAATTTAAACCCACTTTTAATTGGGGCTATTCAATTCTAGTTGAAGGACTCGAGGAACTAACATAAAACAGTTTCGATTTTTTAGCTCACGTCATGATGTAAGTAGTTGGTTGCTCTGATAGCTAGCACCTTTAAATAAAAAATTAAAAATTAGAAATTAGAAAAAAAAAAATTTTTTTAAATGCCTAACTTAAGTTGAGTGTCAATATGTTGAACCTCAAGGCTAAACCTCTCCGAGGTGCCATTGGATGGAGTCAAAATCAATATTTGAAAATTTTCAATACGTTGCTATTGAAATTAATTTGGGACAAATGTTCTTTCATTACTTGTCTTAAAGTTTTACTTTTGCACTTTCAAGTTTCAGCCTTTTTATTTAAGTCTTATAGTTTCTCAACCCAAAAACCCCTTTTCAAACATCCAACCTCCTTTCTCTTCCGTTTTGCTTTTATATATTTTTTTAAAAATTATTTTAAGACAATTTTTCTTCCCAAATGTTTCAAAGTTTTGTCACTAAAGCGACAGATTTTTAAATCAACTGGTTTACTGTGGAGATGACTTAATTATCAGTTTAATTGCTACCCAAACATGTGCATTAATTTCGAGTTTAAATTTTTCACTCTTATATTTGAGTGGTTGTAAGGTGAGGGGGAAAGTGAAAACAAAATATTTTTAATTTCTCAAAATTAATTAGGTGTTGTTGGGAGAGGGGGTAATTTTTTTTATTTTCTAGAATTAATTAATATTTAGTGATTTTAGTTTTAAAACTATTACTTTATTAAAAAATGAGATAGATTTTTTTTTTAAACTAAAAAGTATGGTAAAACTCCTTGCTATCATACTTTTTCTTTTTACTATATCTAGAATGGATTTAAATCAACAGTCAGTTATGTAAATAGTAAACCCACCAACCAGTATGGCAAGGCCGCAAGGCAAATGAAGAGAGATTGAAATTCAAGAGCTATATATTTTTCTAGGAAATTGGGTGCCACGTAATTTTTTATTTTTAAAAATTTTTATAATTTTAGGATTTAAAAATTGGAGCTTTCACAATTTATCAAAATAAATTTGAATATTTCATTTATAACTAAATTAATTATGATCATTAAAAAAATATCTTCGATTTCCCCACGCTTAGTTGAGGACTATTTTGGTATTTCGTTTATCTTCAAATTACTATTATTTTATTAGAACATGAAGAGAGCGAGAGCGAGAGCGAGAGGGAGCCAATTAATTATGGCTATAAAAATAAATATTTTTAATTTCTCAAACTTAATTAATATTCAGGAATTTCAATTTCAAATTATTATTATTATTATTACTATTAGAAAATAAATAGTGGGACAGTAGATCGGCCTAGAAGTGTGTAAATAAAAAAAAATTATAACTTAAATTATTTTGAATTAAATATATAATTGATCCATAATTTAGAAATTTATACGATAAATAAAAAGTTATTAAATATTTTAAGCCATGAAATATTATTAGGATTTTTTAAAAATGACACTTAAATTTGTTTATTAACTAATAGAATAATTTAAAATAAAATTACTAAAAAATTTTGTGGATTTAATAGAATTTGGGAGTGTAGAAATTTGGGGTTTCTTTCCCCTCATTTTCATTTTATTTGACTTTCGGACCGATATTAATTATAAAGACTACAAACTTGAAAAGCATCCACACATTAGTATTCCTAATTTCCTACGAAACTTCTAAAGTTCTAATAATTGAGGTTATGTTTTCAACTAAGCCCGCGGGGTGGGCGGCGTTGTTTCAATAAGAAAAACTTACGAGTATTGAAGTTTCTTAAATTGTAAAATTTACAATTTTCATATATTTTTTTTTAATTTGAGAAAAAAGAAAAGAAAAAATTTGAAAGAAGAGGGAAAGAATGGTGCTATAAAGGGGCCGCTTGGTAAACTTCTAAAAATCTTGAACTCTTCACTAATTTTGAATTTTTTTTTCATTTTCTTTAATTATTGTTTTTTAATTTTTACAAAAATTTTTTCTAATTTTCTTCAACTTTTTTTTCAACTTTTTGCAACTTTCTCCGACTACTCTTCTTTAGCTTTTATGATTTTTTATCAAACACTTAATTTTTTTTTTTAAAGTGGTACATGACAGCACCAGGAAACAAATTAAAAAAAAATAAATTTTTTTAGTTTATCAGACGGGATCAAAATGAAGAGAAGGGCATGTGACTTTTTAATTAATTTATTTTTATTAAAAAGCAGTACTGAGCATTAATTGGACTTTGTTTAAGTATCACTAAAAAAATATGATAAATTAAGATAAAACGTGGTTTTGAGTTAATTTTGGCGCCTTTTTTTAAGATGAATAATAGTAAATCGTGGGAACAGTTTTCCCAAAATCATTTCCTCGGATTTAAAAAATCAGCACTCAATGTTTTACTTTATATACACATAGTGCCAAACTTTGTGAACGGTTTTTTAAATCCGTTCTCACGGATTTAAAAAAATTCGTATAAAATAGCGACAATGGTACTCGTTTGAAAACTTTCGACCCGAAAAATAAGATTGTCAAAAAAAATTTACACATTTTTGGTTAACCTCTTTCTGGATTTTTTTTGGCGTAACATTGAAATTTTTTAAAATTAGTAAAAATGAGAATTTGAGTGATTTATAGAGGTTGGCGGAGATTTATTTTGTTTGTTAGAATTTATTGTTATACCAAATGCACACATAGCTATATAGGGTAAAAAATTGAAGTGACGGAGAGGAGTCCAAGGACTATTTATTGAGGAAAGAAAGGTGCCAATTAAGCTACACGAGCAATTGAATTGTTGATTTTAATAATTGTGATGTGTAAGCTCTTAGTCAAATAATTATCATTCAATCATATAAATATTGTCGTGAAATATTTTAATTCAATCATGCACATCATTTAATTAAAAAAAAAAACGTGCATGCAATTTTTTTTTTAATTTATTCAGCATCTAATCTTTATTTTATATTTTTTTAATGCATAATAGAAGTTTATGTGAATCAAGGAGGCTATGTTTGATATATACCACTAGGGAGTAAAAAATTTTTAACTATAAATTTCATCGTATTTCAATTACCCCAAGTACAGGAAAGATCATTTATTTAAAATTTAAAATTTTTAATTCATTAAATTAGAAATTTTTAATAAAAAATGTAAAGTTTTTAGAATTTTCCCTTAACTTTATTGAATGCTTGCATTTCATTTTCAAACGATGCCAGCTCTGTGTTTGGGGAGCCATAAGCCACCTCCCGGGGTAGCTGAGCGTGTGATTAGATACATAAAGAAATTGTGGGGCCCACATCGATGTATATATTTTGTTCTTATTTACACCAATATATAAAATTGAATATCTTTTAGGGCTCATTTTTTTTTTTTATAGGTTTTTAGGGTTCATTTGAAACTTAAAGTTTATTAAAAAGATCTATTATTTTTTTAACTTTTTTCTATTATTTTCACAAAAATAATATCTAGCTTTCTCTATTTTTTATTAATTTTTTAATAACTTTCTTTTACTTTTTTAATTTTCTCAACTTTTATAAATTTTTATCAAACAGATATTTTCTTTCATAAGTCACAGACAAAAGTGAAATTTTTTAGAATTTGAAATGTAAAAAATTATTTTGAAATGAATGTGATATTTATGTTTAATTTGATATAAAATTATTAAAAATTATATAAAGTGATATGTGATAAAATTTTAATAGAGAATCTTAAAAAATTTTACAATTTTATAAAATTTTTTAGTATAAATATTAGCTCAACTTTTTAAAAAAATAACCAAAATTCATTGCAACGTATTATATTGGTTTGTTTTAACGGATTTTGACAAATTTCTTAAAAAAATTTAAATTTTTTTAAATTTGAAAAAGTTTAAACTTTTAGAATTTAGAAATTTTTTAAATTTATTTGGAGTTTCAAACCGTCCTTCGTAAAAATAATATTCAATTTAATTTTTTTAAACATTTTCTAATTCAATCTCCAAAAACTTTTTTTTCAGCTTTTCTAAAACAGAAAATATATATATATATATATTATAAATTTATAAAAAATAAAAGGAAAAGTGATTAAAAAAATAAATAAATCAACGTCACTACACATGTCGGTTCGCACTAGTAGTTTTAAAGAAATGAGATTTGTTTGGTATATTTTAATAACCCTACTTACCAGTCAAACCGCACTCCGTCCGACAAATCATACGGCGGCTGTAGGGTCCCAATCACAACTACAGCAGTTGGTGGGTCCCACGTCTCATAATTTGACCATCAATCTTTGCTTGCGTCTTGCCTTCTCTATACAGGGAGTGTTTTTTTTTTTTTTTTTTTTTGGTTTTTGGGTGCCGGGGGGTTGGTGTTGGATTCGGGTTTGGTTCGATGGATCGGATTGTTGGATCAAACAGTAATATTTTGATTCAATGATCTATAAGTGTATTGGACCTACTCTTAACCCGTTTGATGTGTTTGACTGTAGCAGTGCAGTGGCACCGTTTTGCCCAAAAACTCATTCAAAGTACATTTAATTTGTTAAAAATTATTACTTTTTATTTCATTACACAAGTTACGAACTTATAAATTATCTCATTTTAACTTACTTTTTATCATTCTAAATGCACCCTAATTTGGTGACTTATGTTGGGCAGAAAAGCCGAGTGTAGAGTAAAAAAAAATTAAATAAAAATAATTAATTTTTTATTCGATTAGGTTAGAAAATAAAATAAAATAAAAAATATTCTTAATATGATTAAGTAACTTTCAACAATTTTTTAGTATTTAGTAAAATAGATATAAATTTTTAATAATATTTGACAATTTTTTGTGTGTTTGATAAAAATTTTTGAAATTTTTGAATGGAGTTAAAGTGAAATAATGATTATACTCCTCGCCAACCCATCAAAAAATTAATGTGTTGGCAACGTGCCACGTAAGATTATTAACAATATAAAATAAAAAATGTTTTTAATATAATTAAATAACTTTTGACAAATTTTAAGTGCCTAGTAAAAAAAAAGAAACAAATAAAAACAAAAATAATTAATTTTTATAAATAATTAATTTTTAATATTCTTGTTAACAATATAAATAAATTTTATTTTAATTTAATTTGTAACATATTTTTTTGTACCAAACTAAATTTAAATGCTTTTGTTAAAATTCTAAATATTAATTTATGAAAGATAATTATATTTATTCAAATTATATATAAGTACAAAAAAAAAATTTTTAATTAAAGAACATAAAAATAGGAATTTATAGTTTTACAGGTTTCATTTGAAGGATAAAAAAATTAAAAATAATAAACACAAGCTTTTAGTACAAAAGTTGTTAATAATTTTATATGGCAGGTTATCAACACATTAATTTTTTAATTAGTTGACAAGGAGTATAATTATTATTTCACTTTAATCCTATTTAAAAGTTTCAAAAATTTTTACCAAATACACAAAAAATTTGTCAAACATTACTAAAAATTTATATTTATTTTACCAAACATTAAAAAATTGTTAAAAGCTACTTAATCATTTATTTTATTTTATTTTCTAACCTAATTGAATAAAAAATTAATTATTTTTATTTATAATTTTTTTTGCTCTGTACTCAATCTTTCTGTCCAACATAAGTCACTAAATTAATAAGTTTTTGGACAAAACGGTGCCGTTCTACTCGACTGCAGCCCCCCTCTATGGGTAGATAGATGGCAACCAAAAAGTTTTCCTTGGATTTATTATATGGATTTAATTCCTCTTCTCTTTACTGGAAGTGTTTGGTGCAACTAAAATCGTTAAAAAATTTTGAAAGTTTTTAAAATTTTTTTACACATCTTGTAGTTTTCGTATTTTGTAAAATTTTTATAAATTTATATATATTTACATGTTTCAATAATTTTTTATAAATCCTAATAATATTTCACAAATTCCGATGACTTTTTAACAAATTCAAAAAATTTTTTAACGACTTTCAATAAATTTTGATATAAAACCGTTTCGACGGACTCAAAAAAATCGTTTAAATAATGTTTCTCTACAAAAAATTGACAAAAAAGTCAAAAAAATTTATTATTTATCTCCAAAAAAACATGATTTATTGACTGTGCGTCGAACACCAAAAAAATTATTCAAATCACATTTTTTCGTTGTTTTTCATTACTCCAAACGCACCCTAAATAATTTTTAGTAACTAATATTTTTTTATACAGTTGATGAAAATTTAAAAATTTCTACAACTTTTAATTATTCAATAAAAATTATTTACCAAATTTTTAGCGACTTAATAACTTTTAATTGTTTGGTGGAAAGTTAAAAAATTTTACTGAAAAATATTTTAAGCAAAAAATTACTAAAATATAGAAGCTGCCAAACAAGTGAAAATAAAAAATTACTAAAAATTATATTTATTTGTGCAACCAAACAGGACCTCAATCGAAAATGTGAAAAGTCCACCGTAACCCAAATTATAAAATCTTCAACATCAAGGCCGTTTTTAATATTTTACCGTTTGTTTGACACAAATAAAAAATTAACCAAAATCGTTTAAATTTGATCTCATTTATCCGTTCAAGCATCACCCGTTCGAGCTGTTAATAACAAAAAATTACTAGAAAATTGATGAAAGTTTAAAAAAAATTTTAATCAAAGTTATAAAAATTCTAAAAATTGAAGTTTTAAAACAAAAGAACAGAAAACGGATAGTAAAAGTTGTAAAAGTTGACAAAAATTTATAACATTGATCAACCAAATGCCCATTATAATGGAAAGTTAAATTGAATCGAATGAGTGTTTAATTAGTCAAAATTAATTAAAATTTATCAATTTTTATTAACTTTTTTGCATTTTATTCTAATCAAATTTCGTAACATATTATTTTTACATTAAATTTTTATAATTTTCTTATATTTTTTGCCAACCAAACACTCTCTAACACGGTCATGTGAATGAGTCCACATATTCAATATATTTATGGGATTTTATTAAAAAATATTCAAATAAGTATAACAATTATAACTTTTATTTTAGTAGATATATTTATCCTTTTTTTGACATATACGACAATTATTGCAGTTTAAAATTTATTCATAAGAGGTTATTAGTCAATTTACTTGATTTGGATTTTCTAATGGAGCTTGAGCTCATTTGGAGCTCTATAAAACCTAATATATTTTTATAAAATGCAAATTTTTTTATTTACGGTACGAATTATCAGATTGTAATTTTCTTTTAATTTATAGTAACTTTTTTCATTTTAAACACTTTCTAAAATAAAATTGATTAAGAGAGTAAAACCTTCTAAAACCACAAATGAAAGTAAAAAATTCACGCGACTTACGACTTATAATTATAGCACAAATCTTTATAATAAAAACTCCTAATAATTTAAATTTGAGATATTTTCAATTGTTAAACGTGTTCAATGGTCAGAATTATTGATTTTTCCTTTTATTTTAGTTATCTTTTGGATCATTTTACATATAAATGCACTCTCTTTCCGGTCATTTTACATAGTAACACACTCTCTCACTATTTGTATTTTTTAAATATTTTTAATAAAATTTTTTAAATTAATATTTCTAAAAATGTGATAATATTTGTAAAAAGTAACTAAATTTTGCACATTTATTAAGCACTATACAAATACCTATTAGATAAAGTTAATTAAGATTTTTTATTTTAAAAAAAAGTAATATTTAGACTTTAATTTTTCTTTAATTTTTTTTTAAAATAAACATTTAAACGAAAATTTTAATCTTAATGTACATAAAGCATGAAATCTTAAATACACAATTTAACTTTCTTGTGTCAATTATATAATAAATATATTCAATAATTTAAATTTGAAATATTTTAAATCGTTAAATTCTTTGTAAGCCAAATTATGTTTCCGCGCCTTTAGACACGAGTAATTTATAGTGATGGTGTATGTAATGCTACATGTGCATTGACTCTCATCTATGATAGGGGATGTGTGGGTCAATTTTGTTTGAGTTTACGTTTAACCTAGAATTGAATTAATTTTTTTCGGTTCCTGAAATTTAAACCAAAAATTGAACTAATTTTAATTTAGAACTAAATCAAATCAAAAATATGGGGTTAGGTTAGTTTGGTTCGGGTTGGGCCAGTTTGCTTATTTTCGGTTCTTAGACATCTAAATAAATAATATTAGAAATTCAAATAAATTTGATACTCAAGCACACCTCTTTAAATGTATAATATTATATCTAATTATATATTAAATATTATACTTTTTCGAGTTGGTTTTAAGTTAGATCAAGTTAAATTATTTTCGGTTTGGCTCTTTTGTCTATTAATCCGAGAATTGAAATAAAAATATTAAATTATTAATTTTTTAACTCAGAATCAAATTAATTTTGGTGTATACCTGAATTAATTTGAACAAAAATAATCGGATTAGTTTAATTTTTGAATGGTTGAATTTTTTATACACCCTTGATGTATGAACTTTTATTCTCGATCGAGTAGTCCCCTGGAGCACAACTCATTGAATAATTTCAAAGCGGTCCCCTTTGCTAAATCTTTGTTAAGTTATGCCCGTGATGGGAATCAGGGGTGGAGGCATGTGATGGCTAGTGTGGATTCTAGTTTGGGTAAAATTTTAATCCAAAATTTTTTTAATGGTAATAATCTATAATAATTTAATATAATTTTATATAGTTCAGTATAATATTTAACCCGTAACTCAAATATATATAAAAATTAAAAATAAATTAGTAACCTTAAAGCGCCTAAAAAACAAAGATAAAACCAAGATTAAAACTACACATAAATTTTCATAACTTTTTTAGTGTTTTTGTACTTTTTCTCTCTCTTTATAAACATATATTTCTCCAATTACAGCAGATTTGTTTGAGATTCTGAACATATTTTTAATTTTATATTCTTTCAATAATCAGATTACTAATCTCTATATATATATACATAATTATTGATGTACGTCATAACTTTTGAACCCTTAATTATATATTATGTATATATATTATATAACTAAGTTTTTGTAAAAGTAAGTAAACTTATATATCGCTCGTTCTTTTTTTTTTTTTTTTTAACGTAACTGTTGTTCCAGTTCTTGTTTTTTTTTTTTTAATGGATAACTATTATTTCTACTTTTTATATTTTTTTCTTTTTGATGAGTAATTGTTGTTCCCGCTGTATTCTTTTTTTTTTTTAATGAGTAATTGTGGTTCATGTTTCTTCTCTACTTGTATTATTATTTTTTTTATTTGTTTCTCTACATTGATGATTAATCATAATAGGAAAAAAAAAAAATCATCTACCGGGATGAAAAAACACCCTACCTCCGCCTTTGATGAGAATTAGAGCATGTAGCTTTAGTTGATCTACATTCCTTGGAAACACATGATCAATTTAACGAGCTTTGCAAAGGCTCGACATCTTTGATTGTAATCATATTAAGAAATATCAAATTAAGAGTTTAATTCTATTATTTAGTTGGAACTTGGATGTGAAACCATCCATGTTCTAATCTCATTCCCCCCAGGGGCCCAAAGAGCAATGCAACGTCCACCTACTATTATGACCAAAAGCTCTTCCTATGGAAAATAGAAATCCAGATTAATAGGGTAATTATATATTGAACTTTTGGTGTTAAAGTACCGTTTGGAGGTACAAAAATTAGTAAAAAATTATCAATTTTTTCTTTTTGAGTGTTTGATAAACCATTAATTTTTATCACTTTTTTATTCAGTTATAATAACTTTTCAAGTCAAAAGTTACTAAAAGTTGGTAAAAATTACCAAAAATTACTAAAAGTTACTTAAAATTATTAAAAGTTACCAAAAATTTTATTAAACACGTAAAAATTACAAAAGACTGCTAAAAATTACTAGTTGTTTCATGAAACATACAAAAAATTACTAAAAATAGTTCCTCCAAATGTTCCACTATACCATCTGAACTTGATCTAATAATTTCGTAAATTCGTTAAACAAAACTAGCATATGTAATAATTTTAGAAATTATGACGACTTTAACTTTTTTTTGCCTTCACAAATATGATTTCATTATTTTATCTTCCACTTACCACCAAAGTGACAAAGTAAAGGCATTCTTTCACTATTACTTATCTTACGGGGAAAAAAAAATATTGTATCAAAAAAACTAAACTAGGGTTTAATGAATTATTAGAAACATTAAAAGGAAATTAATAAGAATTTTCACTTTAAAGAAACAAACGAAGTTCTTCTCCACAAGGAATTACATAGTTGTAAAATTGCACATGTTAGGGAGGCTGACGTACGAATTGGATTAACTTGATCATACACTTCATAATTTATGTGAATATTTTTTTATCTGCATACATAGACTTATCAACTTTATAAAGAAGCAATTAGAGAACTAAAATTATTAAAAAAAAAAAAAAACCATGTATTCGAGTAAAGAAAAGAGAACATTAACAAAAAGTAAATAATTGAACTTAGGCATGGTTTGGGAACCCAATTACCTTTTTTAGCTAGCTAGCTAAAAAAAGTAAACTATTTTGGCGTTTGAGAAGCCAATAAGCTAGCTACAGCTAAATTTGTATATTGACATTTATACCATTGATACTTCAAAATATTTTTTAAAATTACTTTGGAAGGTACAAATGCCCCAACTCCTTAAAATCTGAAAAAATGGGTCGACCCATCAATTCAGAGGGGTCGAGCTCTTTCTATAAGTATGACCAAGAGTAATCTGATAATTTTAAAAAGATGATGAAATAACTGCTACAATGTTAATACAAAATAGTCAGCTAGTAGCCGGGATTTCCAAACAGTACCTTAGTTCCAATATATAGATGTTTATCTCAACATAATAAGGTGAGCATCGTTAAAGATATTGCTCAAAATTTTGACAACAATTTAATTATAATTGATTTTACGTAATAAAAAATATGCAAAAATGCAACTTATAAGGCATAAATTTAGTTAATAGACAAATGAATATATACTTATTTTAGAACATATGTTATACTCGTATGATTGCATTTCAATTTAATTTTAAGTTACCTACTTTAAATTTGAATAAATATATTTATAAATGTTTTCGTAATAATATTTTAGTTTTTTACACCCATAAAATTTAGGATTTTGTTGAACTTGTTTACATTATATTTTTTTAAATATACTTTGCAGTCTCTACAATTAAATTAATTCTGAGTCCACAATTAATATATATATATATATATATATATATATATATATATATATATATATATATATATTTATATATAAATCTAGCAGAATGAAGAAAAATAATATTCACTTAATCGGCCTCAGTTGAAAAAAGAGTAAGTTGAGTTGAGAATATATATTTTTATTCTTTAAATGTTAAAAAGTTAAATAAAATACCTCTATTATACAAATAAATAAAAATGGTTTTTGCTCATTGAATATGATTTAAGTATATTATTACTAGTTAGGCCATATTTTTTTCCCATGACTTTTTTTTTTTAAATAAATTCAGTGATGGCTTAGAAATAAATTTTTTTACTAATTTCTAAAAAAAGTTGTTTTGTTGAAATAAATTTTTTTACTAATTTCTAAAAAAAGTTGTTTTGTTCTTATTCTTTGATCGAAAATTTTTTAATTTTTTTAACAAGTTAAAAGCAAATCTAAAAAATTAAAAATGAATTTCAATTAAAAATTATGAAATTTTAAAATTAGAAAAAAATATGCACAGAAATAACCGTTATAGTAAAATTAAGAATTTTTTATAAATGATATTTGCTTTTTTAAAAAAAAAAAAACTTATTATACTCCACCAAATAAGTGAACAGTTCTTTATATTAAATTGTTATTTTTTTGTGCCTTTTTTATTTTTTGGGGTTGAAAATTAAATTGCATTGTCAATTCTGACTTGCATTCAATTATGCTGGTGAAGGCAAAATAAATTAAGAAATGAATAGCCCGCAATCACGGCCACGTGTTGAAAATATTTTCTCTTACTACTATTATTATTATTATTTAAAATAGAGACATAAAAAAGAGAAAAGAGAGTCATATGTGATGGCAGTGATTCACGAATTTTGACCGTAAAAAACGATTGAGGAACTAAAACTAAAAATAAGGAGCACTTAACCTTTTAGGCTGTGCTGGTTTCTCTGGGAATTGGGGAGAACATTTCCCAAGACATTGATAGGGGGAGAGCACATCCAATGGGTATGTGTTATCCTTTACAAATTCCTGTCCCATGTTTGTTGCAGCTGGGATAAGGAGTAGGATAAGTAATCCCATGTTGGATCTACACGGGATTTTGGAGTGGAAATATTCATTAAAATGCTCCATTTTCCACATATATAATATTTAGGACATTAATCCCATACAAATTGCAAGATAGACATAATTTAACTAATAAAATTTTAACCAAACTGATATTGTAGCATAAAGACAAAAATAAACCAAGTTTTTGAAAAATCATTACATAATTAAGGTAGTAATTTATAAAGCCTCACTTGTGTTGTTGTTAAAAGCAATTACAGATTGTATTACAATCATATTTAAGAACTGAAGGTCAAGAAGCATCTTGGGATTGCATGAACTCAGGTGCCCTTTCACATGACAAGCCAAATGGACTACTTGGGTTGACACAAAATTAAACTAGCAACTTACATGAACTCAATCTTTTGTCGTGGCTGTGTCAGCTCCATCATCACAAAGTAAATTGAACACAACTCCAATTCACAAATGTCAAGAACTGAAGGTCAAGAATTCTACAACAAATCCAATTCACAAATGTCAGCATCTTGGGATTGCATGAACTCAAGTACTCCTTCACATGACGAGCCAAATCAACTTGGGTTGACACAAAATTAAACTAGCAAATTACATGAACTCAATCTTTGTCGTGGCTGTATCAGCTCCATCATCACAAAGTAAATTGAACACAACTCTTGTAGGAACAGCTATAACCAAAATTTAATCTCTGGTATTACTTTAGCAGCAGTCAGTATAATTCCCTCAACTGCCTTCCCAGTAAGAGTAAGCATCTCGATTCTTGGAAGCTCTGAAGTGAATTGCAATTTTCAGATGAAAAATAATAATGATAATCCCTCAAGCATTTGTTGCAAGGCTGATAAAACATAGCCTTAAACATGTGACAAATTAAGTATTGCACTGTCCCAAGCATTTGGCGGAAGTTTGTATAAACTTTTGCGAGGACTGACTTGTGGCAACCAAGAAAATCAAGTCATAAACATTTTGCTTTGGAGATGAACAAAATACAGAACTATTGTGAATCAAATTGTAAAAATGAGCATAACATACCAGCATTAATCTCATTCACGGCTTTTTTTACATGCTTGTCTGGTTCAATATCCACAATGACTGTTAGAACAATGTCAAACCCATAACCAGACATGGCCTGCATTATACGTACAAAAATCCTACCATGCGACATAAATGGGTAGACAATCAGTTATGCACAAATGCAAAACTATTCGGACTTAAGCGAAAGACCATATGCTCCATGCAGGTTTTAGTAACACTTTCCAACGGAACCAAAGGATGCAACTTGTATGCAACTCAATTGCATGCAAAGTTAAAAAGCCAGTAAGGAGCAACCGCCTCAATGAGAAGTTATTCCAAAAACTAATATGTATGCATTTTTGCAGAGACCACAAGGCTTGGTTCTTGTGGGCCAGAAGTGTGTTATTTTAGCTAGTGCTCAGAAGTTGTTACCCATAGATTAGAAAGCTGTAATCATTTACTAAAAACCAAATATAACTATAATTTGTGCATAGGAGATCGAAAGTACCGAACGATATCATTAAACACCAACGGTGTCAACTAATAAAATTCATCTCTCTCTCAAGAAAGGACAAAAAAAAGGGAATATGCCGAGCAGCAATGTCTTGATCTTTCAAGCACAATAATTCTGAGTCTTACAATAACGAAATTAACAATAAAAAAAAAAATACCTTGTCAGAAGAATTGCGCATAAGAGTGTGGTAAGGTTGTCCATGAGGGGATTAACAACACCAGCTGCGTTGCTTCGTTGCCTCGAGACTTTGCCCAGTGAAAGTGATTTGGGTTTATATAAATGGATGAAAGGTTGATAGGTGAAGGAGGATTGAAAACTCTCTTGGGCGAATATATTCTCTTATGAAGTGTAAGGTGCTTTCGGCACTGCTGCAGATGGAGAAGACGACACATTAAATGGGGAGGTCTGAGGTGGAGAAAGAAGGTAGGGAAAATAGAAGTTCTGTCAAACAATCACATGATGGGGGCAAACGCATAATTTGTCCTCATTATCCTTCGTCCGCCGAGATGTAATACCAGAGGGTCCCCTTGGGATAATGCTATCCTGTGAAATCGCGGATATAAATTCAGTTAGAATGTTTCATCCTTACTTTCGTATTATAAATCAAACATATTTTTGGTGGGCCTCACGGACATCCAATCCTAATCCCACGTTTACATCCGACAATCAAACACGACCTTAGTCATTTGGGGGCACTAAAAAAATTGAAATTTTGTATACGAGGTTAATATGAAACACTTTGATGCTTAATTGAGTGTTTGGAATCTATAAAAGTTAAAAAAAATTACAGAAAATTGGTAAAGTTTGGGACAAATTGAAAAATTTTGATAAAATCTGATTTTGTGTTAGGTGAAGAAAATTGAAAAAAATTGATAAAAGTGAATTTCTTTTCTTGTGCTGTGCCGAGCGCCACCTAAATGTGGAGTTCACAAATGTAACGTTCATGTTAAAGCACTAGCGGGGTTTCATACTTAGATTTGTTTGGTTGAAAAAAAAAAAAGCTTCCACTTTTTTTTTTTCAAAATTTAATTTTCTTAAGAAGTTGTACATTTTAAGGGTATTAATTGCATTCGTGAAAAATAATTAAAAAATTTCATGTTTATTTGGATAAAAATTAGAAAAAATAAAAAAACTAATTTTTTCATTCTTTTTTTTTTATCTAAACGGATAGTTTTTACTTAAATGAATATAAATTTTTTGATTTTTTTTCTACGAATGCAATTATTATGCCTAAAAACTATGTTTATTGAAAAAAAATTAAATTTTAATGAAAAAAATCATATAAGATAAAAAAAAAAAAGCTACCAAAAAAAAAACTGAAATATTTTTTTAACCAAACTGAAATATTTTTTTAACCAAACAACCCTTAATGTAAGGGTTACTGTAGGCATTTGATTTATTTTTCTATTTTTTATTTTCTGTTTTCATTTTATGTTTCAAAAATTTCAAAATAAAGAAATAAAAAATACTCTACTTTCATTATTTTGAAAATTTTCTTATTTTAAATTGAAAACGCTCAAAATAATTTTTTGTTATTTTTCATTTTATGTGTAAGTCCATTTTCTGTTTTTTAAAACCATAAGTGACCAAATATATTTTAAACTTTTTCTTTGTTTTCAAAAACGTAAAATATAAAATGAGTCAAAACAGAAAATAGAAAACAAAAACAGAAAACTAAAAATAGAAAAATAAACCAAATGAGCCTTAAGTTTCTGCAGTAAAAATGCACTACAATTCTCTTGCATCTTTATTCTTAGCTTTCTTCCACTGTGAAATTAAGACACATATATGTTAAAATTTTTATAATAAAATATATAATTTTAAATGCATTTATGCATTTGTCTAAATTATTTATCGTATTATATCATCATAGGAACTATCTAGTACAATTATTGGATTGAGCATTTCCTCTATTTTATTTTTTAGTTGGCTGTCACGATGTAAATATAGATATCCAAAATACATGGTATAGAAAAATAGAACCCAAAAACATAAGAAATAAAGAAATAAAATTAATTTAAATACACAGTTACAAACAAAGGAGTTTAATGACTTCAAGTCAATTTCTTTTTGTCAAATTTGTACAATGTAAATATATATATATATATATATATATATATATCATATTACTAAATGTAATTATTAACGATGTTGACTAAAAAACATACTTTTATTATAATTTTAATAATAGCTTCAATTATTTTATTTGTTAAGAATCTATGTGAGTAATATTTGTTTAATATTATTTACTTGATTGCTGTATATATATTTATTATTCTATATAATATATAATCTAGTGTGTAGAGTACGACTTACATATAAATAATTATATGACAAATTCTTATAGAAGTTTGTTGTTCGCAAATTTGACAATAAAACTGTAACACATGGTTTCAATAAGTTTGTTTTAATTATAGAAAATGGTATAATTTCAACACTTCATATTAGCACACTTTTATGTGTATTGAATTGGACTGGCTTAAGAAAATTATTTTATACCGACTATGTAAAATAATTAATACCTCGTAATTATTGTGAATGTTCATATTCTAAATCTTAGTATTATTATTAAACACATATATGTAACATACATTATTTTAATTCACATAAAAGTGAAATTCATTATAAGTCAATAAACCCAATAGGCTGCATAATGACATTATTTGTACATGTTAATAATTAATGAAATTCATATTTTGATGATACCCCATTAATTGAAGAAGTTTACAAGTTTTTTTCGTGTCAAAGCATGCAGGTAGATTTTGAATATGATATATTAAATAAGAATTAGTGTGGATTAGATTAGGAGTTCTTATTTGCATAGGAAGCTCGATTTATATTCATTATGCAGTCCATGTTGAAACATCTATAAATACACACTCTTTTAGGCAATTAGAGTATGATTCTCATACGAGAGTTTAAATAGAGAGAGACTTTAATAAACTTACTAGTTGATAGCACACTATTTGTAGTGGCAAGGCATATTTGAGGATTATATTAGAAGATCAGAGGTCACTTTTAAGTATTCAGAATATGTGGATTCTGATTGCAAGATTTGGCTGAAGTGATATAACATGTATGATTTTCATCACATAAATAAATCACTATAAAATTTTTTAGTGTTACTTGTATGCACTATAATAGGATTTAAGGTTTTTTCACTTGTCCATTTAGTAGTGACTCATATCTCCATAATATAATTTTGTTCACTTTAAGTTTGATTGAGTGCAATACGATAATTTTTTAAAGAGTCACTCATTTTGATATTATTCTCACTTAATCACACTTTTGATGAATTTCAATGCCCACATAGATTTAAAATGAGTTGTATTATAAAAATATCAAATTATACACATATTCTACCTCCCTTACCCAAATACATAAGATCGGAGTGTTTCATCACATTTTAATAATAACTCAGTCAGCCTCTTCTTGACTTGCTTGCATCACCACTAGTTTGTCACATAAATAACATACGTCCCAAATTCTCGTTTAAATAATTGCACCACATAATAATCGCAACATTATGATGTAATGGATAACTCCAACTCAACTCACATGCATGCAACATATACATACATTTTATGATGAAGTGGCCAATATTAATATCATATAAAGAACGTATTGGACAGCTAGACATGCAAGAGGTGTGGATGAATCACCCACCCATGCAAATATATATACATATATATAACTCGGTGGGAAGTTCTTAAGAAGCCAAAAGAACATATTGCCTTTGTCCCGACACGTGTGCAAATAGGATTTTAAATTTAGGAAAAATTCCAAGTGTTTTAAATGACAATTTTATGCAATAATCCTATTACCCTTCGTGATTAAATAATAGTAAACAATGCCAATAACAAATTATAATGAATAAAATATTATAATAAAAGCATGGGTCATAATATTATAACGAAGTTTGGAGCAATATTTATAATGGAAGAGAGTCAAGATTAGTAATTTTTAAAAATAATTGAGGTGTGTGTAATTTTTAAATATTGGAGGATGTAGGTATAATTAGCTAAATGTTTAGGAAATGTTCTTAGGATTGGCCCAAATAGCTCGTGAGTATACTCCTAACAGAGATCATATGAGTTCGATTTTTGATTCAAGCAAAATGTGTGTGAGAAGTAGCGTACATTTACTTGATTTACCGATTAATTCGCGACTCATTGAAAGTTATAATAAACTAGTAAGGATTTTAAGTTATTGAAAAAAATGTTTAAGAAAGATACGCATAATTGTCCTTCAAAACTATAACTAAAGTTTAACATTTCTCGTTGATTTAATCTTATGCCATTAGATTTGAGCAATTCACTTCATGTGTATACCTATTTCACCTAAATTTAGCGAGAGAAAATTATACGTTTTTGTCATACACAAACACACACACACACACACACATACTCACACATATATAATATTTGTTTGAAGTATCAAATTTTGATAAAAAATAAAAATAAATAAATTTTAAATTGTTGGGTGTTAAATGTATTTCTTGAAAAGTGTGAAAAATTGGTATAAATTGAAAAAAATTAATAAAAGTTAAACAAATTAAAAATTAAAAATTAAAAATTTTTGATGTAGAAAAAAAATTAAAATAACTTCACAAAAATTAAAAATTTTTTACCAATACCAACCCTCCAAACGCAACCATAGTTCTCAAAAAAACAAGCACTCCAATATGGGAAATAAATTGTCATGATGATCTACTTTTGACATATTCGGGTACAATTGTTCTTGCCATCAAAAACCTAAAAGCAATAACAGTAAAAGGCGGGAAACGATCTAAATATGGTGGTAGTGGGGCCCAGAAAGTATTAAACCAAAACTGATTTTGATTTAAAAAAAAAAAAAAAAAAAAAAAAAAAAAAAAAAAAACACGACGGCCCTCGAATTCAATAGTCCCATGTCTTGAAACAAAGAGCTCTCTGTTTCATTGCGTCTCTGTTTGAGAGAGAGAAGATGAAGAAGGAGAAGGGAAGGGAAAAAAAAAACTTTTGGAAGAGCGTCTGGGTTTCATTGATTCGATCCGCAACTCGCTCCTTTTCTCAGCAAATCAAATCTCTCCGCGCCAAAGGTTCGTAATCAACCCACATTTTGTATCTGAAATTATAGGGATTCTAATTGATTTTTATTTATTATTATTATTATTTTTTTGGATTTTCTTCTGTTGGGAGCGGGTAATACTCCAAATGCGTTGCCTTGTAATTGGAACCGACGAAAGAGAGCTGATTTTTACCGAAATTGTTGGTTTTGACGTCCCTTTAAATTTGAAATGTGCCTTTTTTTTTCTTTTCTTTTTTTTTTTTTTGGAGTCATATATGGCAATTTGCTTGCATTTTGTGACTGAATTGGTTTATCCTGTGTTGAGTGGCTGAATTTCGTTGGTTTCATTTACAGAATGTATTCTAGAACTGTATTAAGTGGATTGAATTGAATCAAGGTTCTTGTTAGTGATTGGCATGAAGTTTCTATCCAAAATGGACCTTTAAAAAAAAAAAAAAATTGTTTAGAGGGGAGGCTTGCAAACTGGAAGCACTTTGTGAGCTGGAAGCTGCATTTCTGCTTATTTTGATAAATGCTTCCAGTTTCCATTTGAAGATATCCGTGGCACCTGTCTTGTGCATAAAGTTATCTCTGAAGTGGAGATAAATGTTTTTTCTTTTTGGACGAATGTTATCCTACTGGAATGATGCGACAATGGTATTAGGGGATTAATATTTAAGAAATAAATGTTTTTTCTTTTTGGAAAAAATGTTATTCTACCAGAATGATGCGACAATGGTATTGGGGGATTAATAATGTGGAGTGGATTAATAATCCCTTCCATTAAACACAGGATAAATGGGCCCCATAGGATTATATATCCAATCCCCCAAACATAGTCTAAAAGATTTTATTTTTGGCGGGGTAATGTTTTCAAATTGGTAAGGTCATTAATGTGCCACGTCATTTTGGTAAGAAAAATTTTGTTGTATAGTATTGCTACTTTTTTTTTTTGCAAAATAATTATGAAATAGACATGCGCATAACAGCAAGGTTCCACAGGGAAAGTGGGGATAAGCGTGGAATTCATTGGCTAGACCAATTGAATTGGTAAATAACTACTTATGGTGGATAACATCATAATTAAGCCATATTTATGGGTTTTTTTTGGTCACCTTGGAATATGCTTATTTCATCTTTGTCATGTTGCTAGGGAGTCATCAATTCAACTCACATCACTATTTACTGGCAGTCTCTGAATGGCAGGGATGCTGGCCCTGCCTTCATTTGATGCTTCTACATGTCATAAGTTGCATAGTATTTTGTTTTTCATGCCACAAGCTGCATGATCTTAGGAGTTAGCACGCAAATGGAGTGTATATATGGTTTGAAAAATGATCGACTAGTGTCAGAAATGTGCTGGAATCTGTTAACAGAGTTACTGATGGAAATGAATTGTAATAATCTAGTCAGTAATAATTTAGTGCTAATAATGAAATATGTTTCCCAGCTGTGGAGTTATCATGTCATGCTGGAATGCTAAAGTCGGGATTGTTATCAATGTTGATTCTTGGACCAAGATGAGGATTTTTTTTTTTTTTTCAAGACAACAATATGCAGTTACTTTAGCATTTGTGCTCTTGGGAAAGTTATATATTGGAAACTGAAAAGAATATTGCTTTAGGTGTATTTATTCTGAGGAGACATTTATTGAAATAAGATGAAAAACTGAGCAATTACTCCCTCTTTTTTAACAGGGTCATGCTTTCTGGGAACAACTGTCTTTTCTCATATACTTCTCATGTTCCCAAACAGTAGACATGCCGTAGAAAAAAAATGTTGAAATTTGGTTTCTGTCTAGGTTGACTTTTTGGTTAAGGAAAAAAAAATTTTACTTTTACGGCGCGGGATCTCCTAAATTTGAACTAGAGACATTCAGTGTCCTTTTTTGTGCAGAGTGAACAGTGAATCTGTTAATAATAATAAAGCTGTTGCGTATATTATGCTTTATTTCCTGTCCACCCATCCCCATATTTTTTTTTTCTTTTAACTCAGTTAACTTGCATTTTCTTGACAATTTTATGAGAATGGTGGACAAAGAATTTGGTAGGATTGTGGATGATGCAGCAGGATTTGATCACAAGAGCTTTGACCACTAGCTCAGTTGATTAGGTTGACCCAAGAATGACCTTTCTTCTTGTTGAATTTCCTTTTATGGAACTTCAATGCTTTCATGCCAGGTAACACTGGTAGTAGCACCATCTCTGGAGCTAAGTGATTTAGTAGTAGAAGTTGACGTTCATAATGTGCATGTTGTTTCTTGGGAGACTGGCCTTGGCTAGTGGTAGCCAAAAAAAAAAAAAAGGCACCTAAAGAAAGGCACCTTTAGGCATGCTTATCATCCAAAAAGGATATACATTATTATACCCAACAAAACTCCATACCTGAGAAGCACACTGCATTGCTTGCATTACCTTAATCTCTTCTGTGGTTGAAGCCAATCCCTAATGATGAGGCAATAAATATATAAAGTTTTAGGCCTGGCAGAGAATGCCACACATTGCTTTGGACAATGCTGTTAGCACATGTGGCCAGCTAGCTTTCATGGCCTAAATCTCTTCCTTGTAGAAGCATTTGTCTGCTCTTCCATGTCATCTGCTTCTTCTTCGTTGTTGTTGTTGTTGTTGTTATTATTATTATCCCCAGAGGCTCTAATTCTCTATTTCTAGAATCTCCATTGACTCTCAATTACTACTGTCCTTTGTATGTTTTCCCCTCTCCTACGGACACCTTAGCTCTCACTGGTAACTAGCTTATCTTCATTTGTCTTGCGCCCCCTGCATGTTACAGCATCCTTCCTCCACAGAACTTTTCAGATCCAAGGAAATAACTGTAAAGTCAATCCAAAGCATAACAAAGCAACTTTATTCTCATAGTTACTTTAGGACAGTCCTGAAAATATATGATTGCACATCAATGACAGGAGCATCTGCATCTAATATTTTATATCTCTTCAATGATTCTGCAATAAAGGGCTAACTGAAAAAATAAAACAAATGTATGATGCTTTTGTATATCATCCTGAGTTTTCTTACTTGGGTAATATACGTGGTGAAAACAAGGCATAAATTATTGAGATTTTCTTGCTAACTAGGATGCTATTAAGGATAGCACACAACTCATAATCAATGGCTGTTAAATTTCTTTTGTAATTGAAGACGATTAAATCCTTTTCTTGACTCTTGATTCAGTACTTTGGTATTGTAATTGCTATGCTTATGCATTATGGGAACCTCTATGTGTTATTCATGAAACATGTATTGTTTTTTTTTTTTTTTTTTCTTTTGAGTAGTCCATTTATTTTATTGGCAATTTTTGTTTGATTTTTTGTTTGTAGCACTATGTTCAGAAATTGATTTGTGAAACCAAGTATCTATCAAGTGTCATGAATCCACACCTAGAAGTATATGCAAGTGAAAATTGTGAGCCCACTAATCCAGATACAGCTCATAATGGACTTCTTGCTGAAGAAACAGAAAATAAACTCCACGAGGTCTCCCAATTAAAGAAAGGATGTTATGTTGATCTTCCTGCTGCAAAGATTTTCGATCTGATGAAACCAAACAGCTTAGAGGTAGTTTCATGCATATTTTATAATATATGTTGTTGTACACATGATGTTGTCACTATCTAATTTCATGTTGTGTAAGTACTTTTCACCAAATGCTGATCCAACGTTTGTTTTGCACTTTCTATGTGCAGAACTCTTCAAGTCAGTCACTTTTCAATGTTGTGAATATGATTTTGGATGACTGCATTGGAAGAAAGAATGGGGATGTATCTCATGTATGGCTATTATGGGGTGCATAGATGCTATATCACTACAGAAAACATATATATTCATACGCTGTCGTATTTTTATTTTTCTTTGGATCAAGTGTACATATATCCAATTTCTAACCAGTGGTTACTTTTTGCTTAGCATATGGCATTTCTGTTGAAAGAAGTCGTGCACGAGATTGAGCAAAGGGTTTCAACTCAAGCAGGAAGTTTAAGAATGGTAAAACGAACTATGACAATATTTCCTTGGGGTATGATTTTGCTTACTGCTGAATGCTTGTTGCCATCTGCATACAGCAAAACAATCTTTACAAGGTTCTTGAAGACAACAATCAACCAAGAATAAAAGTGCTTGATACCCTCATAAATGGAACCTCTGAAGAAATTCAGGTATTCAGATAAACATTTTTGGATTTTTGCTCCATCTTTACTTGCTTTTCTTATTTCCTAATTTCATTTCAAATATTTGGGCTTTTTTCTGCAGGTTGTTATGGATCAGCTTCAGCAGAAAAAGGTGCAATTTATTGTTGAGCTTAATGCTTTATTAGTAAATAATGGCGCATGTTTCTTTTTATCAATTCTTAATTTTGTATTGCTGATCCTCGGTCTGTTTTCTATTAGTTCAAAATGTACTGCTCAGTTGATATTTTCATGCAAATCTCATCATTTATAGTTAGTATTTATTCCATTCTGTCCAATTTGAAGCCAGAGTTGCTAGTAAATTAATTTGGCTGAAGGAGAAGATTGTGGTTTAGCTAGCAAATTATATTGATTCATCTATAATTGTTACTTTTTTGTGGTGTCTTGTACAGTTGTAAGCCTTTTATTCTTCAATACTTTAGCACAATCTTCGTCTTGACACTATCGATCAGAATGGCCCAAAAGAAAAATGGAAAGAAAAAAAAAAAAAAAGAAAAGAAAAGAAAAGAAACTGTCCATTGATGTCCCTTGCAGTTTATCATGCCTTTGCTAGCATTTTTCCTATTTTCAGGATGTTTTAACCACTAGCCGTCTATGCACTTTTTGTCAGATGTGCCTAATTTTGCACGCAAACAACTATAGACTATAGTATTAATTTATGAGCAATTAGTAACCTCAAGATACTGTCCTATTGGTTGTCAGAGGCATTGGCCTATAGGTTTTCGTATTCTATTTGTTTATTGTTTCTAGGTAGATAATTTGTGTAGTTCTTTACCTCACAATAGATAATCTTTATATTATTAGGGAAAGGGTAGTTGCTGTACTTGCCTGTTGCTTAAGAGATACTGTTTGCAATGAAGCTATTGTTTTTTTTTTTTCCTCTAACTTTTTCAAAATTGCTTATTTCAGATTGAGAAGCTTGAAATTGAGGAGAGGAAAAAAGTTGCAGAGCAAGATATAATTAGGTTAATGCAAGAGAAAGATCATTGTGATATTCAGATTTCAGCACTCAAGCAAGAATTGGAATTGGCCAAAAAAACATGTGAAAAACATTATTTGCAACTTAAAATGCAGTCTAGTGAAACCCAAGTGGAGTTAGAGAAGAAGTTAATGGAACTTGAGTGTCTTCTCACTGATTCTAGGAATAAGGTCAAAGAACTTGAGGCATTTTCAGAGTCTGAATCACTAAGATGCCGAAGGAAAGAACTCCACTGCAAGAGATTTCTAGATTCTCAATCTGGATCTCTTCAGGTATGCATTAAACATCACTTTTGTGTCTTAATATTGCCTTTTTGTTTAATTTTTGCCATTAAGTTGTTAAACTTCTTAGGTGCTAAGGGTGGCTTGTGAATCCATAAAGCAAGAAGTTCTGAGGACACAAGAGGGCTACACAAAAGAATTTCATCATTTAGGTAGGTCTTAAGATTGGTTTTGTGTACTGTCAAGGGTTGTGCATTTATTATGGGCATTGCATTTCATCGTGACGTGAACTTTCACCATTGACAGGGGTGAAGCTTAAAGGACCAATAAATGCTGCTGAGAGTTACCATGCTGTCCTTGCAGAAAATAGGAAATTGTACAATGAGGTTCAGGATTTAAAAGGTACAATTATGAGCCTATTATTTATTATTGGTTTGTTGTTAAGTTAAACATTGATTTTATCTCATCTGTTTGTGTGTTTGTTGAGTAGGAAGTATTAGAGTTTATTGTCGAATAAGGCCATTCCTTACTGGACAAAGTCAAAAACAGACAATCATAGAGTTCATTGGTGAGAACGGGGAATTAGTTGTTGCAAATCCCCTGAAAAAAGGGGAAGATAATCGTCGACTGTTTAAGTTTAACAAGGTGTTTGGTCAGGTTGCCACTCAAGGTTTTGATTTTTATCCTTTATGTGTATTGTTTGGTGCTATTTCCATATTTTTTGTTTCCAATCTGAATAGGTTGTTTTTATTTGGCATACAAATTTAACTCACTACTTCTACTACCAATATATTGCAGAGGAGGTATTTTTAGATACTCAACCACTAATTCGTTCTGTTCTTGATGGATACAATGTTTGCATCTTTGCTTATGGTCAAACTGGTTCGGGAAAGACTTACACAATGGTATGTGCCATTTCCTGTGATTTCAAGTGTCAAATTTTTTGTTGATACCTAATTATATCTTACACTTGCCTTTGTTTTCTTTTGTTTCTCCCAGAGTGGCCCTAATATATCATCAACAGAGGACTGGGGGGTCAATTATCGAGCATTGAATGAACTTTTCCTTATCTCTCAAAATAGGAAAAACTCTATTAAATATGAAATTAGTGTTCAGATGGTGGAGATATATAATGAACAAGTGCTCGATTTACTCTCTAGTGACCCTTCTCAGAAAAGATATCCTTTCGGCAAAAAAATTTACACTATGCGATTTGATTAAATGCTGCTTTTATATTTTTTGGAATCTTTGTTTGTTATGTCTTTTTCTGTCTTCTACTTGTCTCTAGAAGCATTGGCATTTCATTTCCACGCAAACATATTTATGGCAATGCTCTTTTTGCTTCTGCTGCTATTGTCTTTCAGTCTTTGCATTTGGTTTATGACAACTATTATTTTAGTTCTTGGTTTTGGCATTAGTATCTATTGTTTCCTTTGACTTTCACACACTTGGGATCTGGAATACTGCCCAGCCAAATGGGTTAGCTGTCCCTGATGCTAGCATCCATCTTGTTACATCAATTGCCGATGTCTTGGAATTGATGAATATCGGGTTCATGAACAGGGCTACTGGTGCTACTGCTCTAAATGAAAGGAGCAGCAGATCCCACAGGTTTCTTACTTGTTTGTTTATTTTTAACTCATGAAGAAGGATTATATTTTTTTGTGTAATACTCTATGCATAGTGATGCGTAACACAAAGATTAAAGGCAATATAGAAGAAGAATAAGTAAAGAGAGAAAAAGAAGAAGAAGAAGAAGAAGGAGACCATAGAAGAGGGAAGAAACTAGGCAAACACACTCATCTCAATAAAATTCCATAAACAAGTCTATAAAAACCTAATAATTCAATCCTTTAAATAGGTTAACAAACCCTAAAAATGATTGAAGATAAGATTGAATCAAGATTACAAAATCAAAATCAAAATCAAAATTAGAAATTCTACTCTAAACAAACTTCCTAAATAAAATAAAAATAAAAATAAAAATAAATAAAATAATAATAAAAGAATATTACCCTGATGTTCTCATCAACTCTCCCCGACTGAGAAGAATTTGGCTCTGTTGAGTGAAAATTGAACCAAGGATGCTGTCAATCAATCACCTAGCCACAAGCTAAGGTGCTATGCTACCTTTTTCCGATGCTCGTAAATGCGCGTGGGAGATAATCTGAACTTGGCATGGCTCGCTGCTGGAGAAGGAAAATCCTACTGACTACGATAGAACTCCAAGGAATTAGGATCAATGCGTCGCAAGGTATCACCAGAAATCCGAGTACAATCTGAATCATGTCGCCCCACCCAACGAACCAGAGAGCGCTGAGTTGCTTCTTCTTTGGTAAAAACAACTTAATCACTTATAACAGTATTAATTTTATCTGTATGTGTGAAGGTAACAAGTGTTGGTGTAGGTAGAGAAATAGGCTCAGGGTCAGAATCAAGCTCATAATTATGTTTAAGGTTAGGTTCAACACAGTCATGGTTGGGTTCGGATAGAAGAGGCACAAGCTTAGGATTAGGCTCATCTAGAGAAGAGGCAAACAACATTAAATATAGAGTTAAAACCAAATTCTGGTGGAATATCAATCACATAAGCATTTAAACCCACTTGTTTTAAAATTTTGAAAGGACCAGTATTACGAGGATGCAATTTGGAACCAGGCTGAGATGGACATTCTGAGCGAATTCGGATTATAACAAAATCCTTAACATTAAAATCAATGTCTTTTATGTGTGTCAGCTCGAAGTTTGTAAGATGCATTACTTGCTTCAAGTTGTTTGTTGATCTCAATATGCAAGTCATGTAAATGTTGTGCAAAGGACTCAGCAGTTTCAGACACTAGGGAATGCAGAGACATGGGAATCAGGTCTAATGGTTTCCTAGGTTTGTAACCATACACAACCTCAATCAGACTCATTCCTTAGGATTTATTGACAGAGCTGTTATAGGGTAGTTGGACTACAGGGAGGATCAGATCTCAGTTCTTAGGGTTTTCTTTAACCAAGCATCTCAGAAGGTTTCTTAAACAACGATTGACTACCTCAGTTTGGCCATCTGTTTGAGGATGGTAAGTAGTAGAAAAGTTCAATTTAGTACCAACCAGGTGCCACAGGGTCCTCCAAAAATGACCAGTGAAGCGCACATCCTTATCAAACACAATAGTTTTAGGAAGGCCATACAATTTGACAATCTCATCAAAGTACAATCGCGCAACCCTAGAAGCATAAGAGATTTTACTACAAGGAATGAAGTGGGCCATTTTGGCGAAACAATCCACAATAACAAAAATAGAGTCGTGCTTTTTAGGAGTGAGGAACACCAAGCACAAAGTCCATGCTCACATCCTGCCACAGACAGCTAGGGACAGGAAGGGATGTATAGAGGCTAGTGTTTTGTTTCTTTTATTTAGCCAACCGACAAATACGCCACCGACTAATGATTCTAACCACATTCTGTTTCAAGCTAGGCCAAAAAAATTGACACTCAACTTCTTCTATAGTCTTATTACGCCCAAAATGACCAGGGAGACCACCTGCATGAGTCTCCCAAATTATGAAATCACGGACGAACGTCCTAGGGATGCATAATTTATTAGCTTTAAAGGGGAAACCATTCTGAAGACGAAAGTCCAGATTGGCCCTCCAGCATAGGCATATAAATGTCTTTAAAGTCAGGGCATGACACGTAATCTTCTTTAAGCCTATCAAATCCTATGACTTTGACACTCATGGCAATTAACAAAGATATGCATCTACTTAGAGCATCAGCGGTTAGGTTCTTAACTCCTTTTTTATGTTTTAAAACAAAAGAATAGGCTTGTAAATATTAACTCCAATGATCATGTCTATAATTAAGCTTTTTTTGAGAATTAAGATACTGTAGGGCTTCATGGTTAGAGTAGAGTATAAACTCCTAAGGAAGTAGGTTATGCGCCAATGTCGTAAAGCCTGTACTACCGCATATGGCTCCTTGTCATAGGTAGAGTATCTTTGCTTGGCCTGACTTAAATTCTCACCAAAATAAGCAACAGGGTGACGCTCTTGGCTAAGAACACCATCTATATCCACGCTTGAAGCATCACATTCTACCCCAAACACTTTAGAAAAATCCGGAAGACGCATCATAGGGGCCTCCATCATTTTCTTCTTTATAGTCCTGAAAGCCGTAGTAGCTTCTTCCATCCATTTAAAATCACCTCCTTTCATACACTCTGTTAAAGGAGCCATGATCGTGCTAAAACCCTTGATGAAACAGCGATAGAAAGAGGCTATCCCATGAAAACTTCGAACATCATGAATAGATGTAAGTTCAGCCCAATCTATAATGACTTGAATTTTCTGGTGGTCGGCAGAAACTTCGACATAGGAGACAATGAAACCTAAGCAAGAAACTTTATCAACAAAGAATAAGCACTTCTTCAGGTTAGCATACAATTTTTCCTTCCTAACAACAGAACAAACCTGAGAAAGGTGATCCACATGTTCTTCTTTAGACTTACATTACACGAGGATGTCATTAAAATAGACCACTAAGAATCGTCCCATAAAAGACCTAAGTGCTTGGGTCATGATTCGCATAAAAATACTGAGGGCATTAGAAAGCCAGAAAGGCATTACCAACCACTCATAAAGACCATCCTTTGTCTTGAAGGTTGTGTTCCACTTGTCTTCTAGCCTAATCCTAATTTGGTGGTACCCACTCTTAAGATCTATTTTAGAGAAAATTGTGGCACCTGCCATCATGTCTAGCATGTCATCTAACCTAGGAATAGGGAAACGGTACTTCACAATGATCTTATTTATGACTTTACTATCGACACACATCCTCCAAGAGCCATATTTTTTGGCGTTAAGAGAGCTGGGACAGCATAAGGGCTTAGGCTTTCACGGACGAACCCCTTATGAAGGAATTCACCTACTTGCCGCTAGAATGCGGCATGCTTAGAAGGATTCATCCTATAATGGGGTAAGTTTGGGAGGAATGATCCTAGAACAAAATATATAGCATGCTGGATGTCACGCAGAGGAGGCAAGTGATCAGGTAAATCCTCATGGAAAATATCTTGACAATTCTGAAATACCTGATGGGCCTCTTCAGGAACCAAAGGCTGAGAATCTGAAGAAACTTCTGTAACGACAACTGCAAACACGACAGACTCTTTAACAACCTCACGCTCAAATTCTTTTAGGCTAACGATATACAACCATTTTGTCTCAACAACTTTCTTCTCCCCATGGGGATCAACGGGTTTTGGGGGCAGAGGGTTGACGTGAATTTTCTTTCCCTTAAATATAAAAGAACATGAGTTTGTATGACCGCAAATAGTTACATCCATATCAAACAACTAAGGTTGTCCTAGAATTTTGTGACCAACATCTATGGGCATTACATCACACTTGATATGGTCCTTATACTCAAGAAACTAAATGGGCACTAAGCATCGCTCTTTCATTGCTATAGATGAGGTATCAACCTAAGAAATATTATAGGGATTAGGGCGAGGGACGGGTTTCAACCCCAAGCAGGAGACGGTACTCGTAGAAACAACACTGATGCAACTTCTACTGTCAATGATGACTTTATAAGGCTTACCATTGATCTTGATGAAGGTATGAAAAATGGAATGACGATGCCAATCATTAGCCTCTTTAGGCTATGTTAGAGTACAACGTACTACACCTAATCGTCAAGTGCTCAAGATTAGGTTCATAAACTTGTTCTTCTAAGTGGTCATCATTAATGTGCTCTAAATGTTCTCCAATAACTAAGGCTTTCTTTTGACAGTTAGTAGACACATGATCAAATTTCCTACGATTGAAACACTGCACACGGGATGGGTTCCTTGGGGCATTAGTCATTGTACCTTTTTCTTTTTCTCATTCAGTGGTTGGGTACCAGGTGGAGGGAGACCTAGGACTGATTTAGAGTTGGAAGAGGAAACTTGGTGTGAGGAAGAACTACTATTGAAACTTGGTCCACTTAGACCTTTGGTAAGCAATTCAAAGTCCTGAACTAAGGTGCAAGCATGATCGAGAGTGGTCACACCTCTAAGAACAAGTTCTCTCTTAAGGTTGTCGTGGAGTCCTTGTCTATATCTACTCAAGGTCATGGACTCATCCTCTATGATATTGCACTGCGTTCTAAATTCATCAAATTGAGTCACATACTCAGTCACATACCTATTTTGTTGCTTAAGATTATTCCAATGATCTAGTAAGTTTATTTTATATGATCCAGGTAGGTATTTCTCTGAAGGCAGCGCTTCATCTCATCCTAAGTTCGAAGGGGGGCGTGTGACGCCTCGCCAAGAGATCTTCAACACTCTCTCAAAATAGTTGAGCATTACCAGACAATGTTATACTTGCAAATTCCACTTTTCTTTCCTCTATGAACCTATATCGATTAAAACATCGATCCATATCTCTAATCCACTGGCTAAAAACGACAGGATCTAGACGACCATCAAAAGTAGGGACCTCTAACTTAATATTCTTAAACAAACGATCATTTTGACGAAGATAGGCATTGTCTTGAGGGCCAAAATTTTCACGATCTCTCTCATGATTCTGTGGAATAGGATTATACCTAAGAGATACTCTATCGTCTCTTCTACCGCGGTGATTCAAATTGTCAGGCACATCTGAAAGGTCACCATCCGACGGACGGTGGCGTTGTTTCAGAGTTGTTACTCGATTAAGTAAGTCCTGGGTATCCTGACGACTAGCATTCATATCGGCCTGCAGTGCTATTATTTGAGTTTGTAATCCTTCAAGTATTTGGACTATTCGCTCATTACCTTCGAGAGTACTCATCTTATGAGTAGGTGAGCTACAGGTGAGAATACGACCACTACGTAATTGCATGCAACACTAGCTCAACTAACAATGATGAAGATCAATGAACAACTCACTTAATGCAAGTGAATGATCACAAAATTCAAGCAAAATGTGATTTTTTATTTTTATTTTTTTATTTTTTTGGGGAATTGTTAAAATCCGAATTCAAAGTAATGCAACTAGTAGACTGATTTATCTTTCAAAAGTCTAAAAGAGAGGTCCAAATACCAGTTATTAAATTCCACGAATTAGATAAGCTCACAATTAAAATTGAAGGCAGAGAAACCCTTTTTTTTTGGATATATATTGCCAATTAATTAAATAGAAAGGGAAGCAAACATAAGGTTGGAATGCTATAGATGCAAGGACCAAATAAATATGAAGATGGTTTAGGTAAAGTGGAGGCTAAATATATTAGGTTCAAGGAGATATTATAAGTTGAGTAGCAAACAAGGGAGGTTAAGGCACCACATAGATAAAAATAATACTATTGAAGTGCATAGAATGTAATACCAAAGGAGAGATGAGGAGCAAGTGCATCTAATTTGATGTAAAGTGGCCCAAAAAGTGCCCTGAGTGTTTTAAAAAATGTTCTAGAGTGTCTTGGAAGTCATTGAACCTAGTCGGAGTGTCGTTCGGAGCTTCACTAGTCAGCCGTGGGAGTGTCGCCAAAAAATTCTAGGGTCACCGACGTGGTTGCTGGAGTGAGGTGATGCCGATGGTGGGGTTCGCCGGAGCTGGGTGTCGCCGAAAACGAATGAAGCCTCCTTCTCGAAAACCAACATTGACATCACTGTTGAAGTGAAGCTCAATGACCGATTGTGATGTGGTTCAAATCGCCCGATGATCACGAAGTGGCTTGTAGGCCTTGCCATGCATGATGAAGGTGTCAGTGAGGGTTTAGGAGATGTTGACGATGACTGTTGTGAAAGTTGGCTTCGTCGGCTGGAGCAGAGATGTCGTACAGGTTGCCTGAGGGAAATTGACTGGCAGCGATGGTCACTACGGCTTTGATGCTCGTCGAGCTCTGGGTGTTCGATTGGGTATTTGCTTGTGACTGACAAATCTATCAGAGTGATATGTCAATGCCAAATAGGACTAGGCCAAAGTTTTGAATGATTTTAGGAATATTGAACAAGAGTTTGGCTAAGGTTGCACAAACACAGGTGATGGGGATCAAAAAAACTTATAGGATCCTTCGCTCTGATACCAATTTGATACGGAAGCCAAAGATTAAAGGCAATATAGAAGAAGAATAAGTAAAGCGAGGAGGAGGAGAGAGAAGAAGAAGAAGAAGAAGAAGAAGAAGAAAGCTAGAGAAGAGAGGGAAGAAATTAGGCAAACACAGCCTACCTCAATAAAATTCCATAAACAAGTCTGTAAAAACCTAACAACTCAATTCTTTAAATAGGTTAACAAACCCTAAAAATAACTGAAGAGAAGATTGAATCAAGATTACGAAATCAAAATCAAAATCAGAAATGCTACTCTAAACAAACTTCCTAAATAAAATAAAAATAATAATAATAACAAAATAATAATAAATAAAATAATAACAAAAGAATATGACTCTGATGTCCTCATCACATAGCTAGCTTGTTGAGATAATTTTCATTGAACTTGTATGGCGCAGTGTCCTCATTGTTCATGTTCGTGGTATGGACTTGGAGACTGATGCTATGTTGCGTGGTAGTCTCCATTTGGTAGATCTTGCTGGCAGTGAACGAGTAGATCGCTCAGAAGCAACAGGGGATAGGCTACGGGAAGCTCAACATATAAACAAATCACTATCAGCTCTAGGAGATGTGATCTTTGCTCTATCACAAAAGAAAACACATGTTCCATACCGAAATAGCAAATTAACTCGAGTTCTTCAAGGATCTCTGGGTACATCTACCATATTTCCTATTTAAATCTGACCATATAATTTATTTTATATTGTTTCTTGGTGTTCTTGGGCGTTGTTAGCTTAAAATTGTTTTCTTTTCTTTTTTTTTTTAAATTGCATTTTCTTTCCTAAATTTGCTCAATCTTTCTTCATCTTTTTTTCTGTGGTGTGCGCATTATAGGCGGTCAAGCAAAGACCCTCATGTTTGTGCAACTCAATCCTGAAGTTGAGTCCTGCTCTGAAAGTATAAGCACATTGAAGTTTGCTGAGAGAGTCTCTGGTGTTGAATTAGGTGCAGCACGGAGTAACAAAGAGGGAAGAGGTGTTAGGGAACTTATGGAACAGGTGTGTATTGTTTTCTTTCATGGCTCATAATCTTCATTTTTAGAACTCCTATGTTCGGATTTGATTAAGCGCAAGCCAGTATTTTAAAAAGTGACCAAAACCATTATGCTAGGAAGTACACATATGGACATGAGACACGAATATGATATAATAAGAACACTCTAACATGTCAACAAATAATTATGTATATATATATATATGAAAATAATTAGTATCTATCTTCTTTTTTAAATTACAATATGTTGTTTTATCATGATAGAAAGAGATTTTTTTTTATTGGTCAAAAAAGTGAACAAACGCCCTAATATCTATCTTAGAAGCTATATACAAAAACAAATTAGAAGTTATTGATTTTTAGAATTCCTACATTGAACTCAACAAAGCATAAGTCTTAGTTAATTAGGATTGGCTTAGAATTTCTAAAATTAAAAAATTAAGGAATGAAAGGTTAACAAGTAAAAATTAATTTTCATTTTGTTTTATTATTTGATTTCAAGTTCTCAAATATGTTATCTACTTGCAAGTGCATGAGTTATCGACAAGTAAGAAACCGGGTAAGTCCAGGGATCAAATCCATATGGAAAGACTAATTAATTCAGCTCACTTTCACTTCTCTAAACTAGTGAATGTCGCACAAATAAAACAAGATAAAAGAATTTTGGCTTTTAATAGTTTATAAAAAAAATTAATTTTAATGAACAAAAAAAGTAATAAATCCTAAAAAATATGACGATATTTAAATTAAATAACTAGTAAATAAATAATAAGCATTAAATATACTCTAATCTAGTAACTAACAGTACTTGATCCAAACCTACCATTCAGGATAAAATTTTATATATTTAATTAGGTGCTCTTATTATGTTAGTTTGGAAATCATTTCAAGGATTAGAAAATCAAAAAATTTTGTACTTAAGAACATTTAGTAAATCTTAGAATCCGATTTTAATTTAAGAAAATTTATCAATTGAAAGCGATAGTGATTTCAATGAAATATATCCAGTTCTAGTCATTTTCAAAAGCATAAAATCAATATTCAAGTTCACAGTAATTGCATTTGAAAATAAAACAATTAAGAATGATGAACATATTAACTAAACATACAAAAAATCAATCCATTATTTTCGGTTTGAATCAAGCGTAAAATTACACTAACAAGTTACTGAAAGGCAATAGTTGCAAAAAATTAAGGAGCAAGAGAAATAACTTAAATGCATGGTAAGCAAACCAAACTTGAAAAAGCAATAATGACTAGGGGGTGAGCAAAAGCGAAATAATTGAAAAATCGAATCGAACCAAGCAAATTTGGTCAAAATGGTTTGATTTTTTTGGTTAGTTCAATTGGTGCTGAGTTTTTTGTTTGAATCAACCGAACTAATCGAAGTTTATTTGCTTTTTTAAAAAATGTTAAATTATATATTATTTTACATATCTTACGATATTTATTTTATATTTTTTAAAATGTAAAGTCATCTCATTAGGCTTATCCCCAAGTCCTAATCAATTGAATATATTTACATTTTTTTTAATTTAGTATTCTTTAATTTCTTATAGAAAAAATTTGGTTTAAAATGAACTAGTTGAAAATCGAACTGAATTATTTCAGTATAATTTTGGCTTAAAAAAAAAAATAAAACCAGGACGAAAAAAATTTCGGTCAATTTTGGCCGAAGCGACTGTTTGCTCACTATTACAAAGAAAAAGAACAACTATCTGTAAAGTTAAAACATAGAGGCAGTTTGGAGTTATAAAGTTAAGATAAAATGTGGTTTGGGTAGCTTTTTGTGTTTGTAGTGTAATTCGTTTAAACGGATTCTAGTAGACACTTTTTGACTTTTTGTGTTAGAATTTTTTAAAATTTGCAGAGATTTTATTGGAATTTGTAGAAAGAGAGATTTGTAGAGATTTATATAGATTTTTAGAGATTTGTAGAAAATTTATAAAAATTTACGTAATTTGAGGTGAGAAAAATTTTGTATAGATTTGTAGAGATTTTGTTGCATTAATTTGAGCTGCAAAAGCCCCCATACTCCTAATTTATGACCCCAATATATAACAATATATCTACAGCTACTCCTAATAACGAAAACCCTTAAACATATATTAGTATATATGTGATCACCCTCTACAATGTTGTAAGTGAATGTTCCCTTCTGTTCATAATGCTTTTCATGATAAATAATTATTTCATTCTCGGTCTAATGTGGATATATATTTGTAGAGGTCAAATTTTTACTTCAAATCAGTTTTGGTATGCTAGAGTAGCGTTGGTATGGAAACTAGGGGTGGACATAGGCTGGACTAGGTTCGTTTGGGCCAAATATTTGAGCACCGAGCTCAAGCCCAGTCAGCCTAATACTGGACTGAAAATTGTGAACTCAAGCTCGTTCATTATTGGAAAATTAAAACCTAAGCCTATCCATTGGGCCGAAAAATAAACATTAAAAAGCATAAAAATCATATAGAAATAGCAAATAATCTATTCATTGTATAAAATAGGCACAAATAACTAAACTAACTAATTAAAATAGACACAAAGATTTGTAGAATGATAGAAAACATATAAGAATGAAAGGTCATAAATTCACAAAAAAAAAAAAGATTTGGTAAAAAACTAATTATAATTATTTCTAATTATAATTATTATAAATAATTATAATTAGTTTTTTACCAATTCTTTTTTTTTTTTGGGTCATGTTCTAAAATTAATGACTTACACATAACTGACCGAAAAGATTTAAGGTCGATTCGCCGACAAGATTAGAGGGTTTTGGGAAGAGAGAGTGAGAGACTGAGAAGAGAAAGTGGGATGAAGAAGAGCAATGAGCGAAGACTGATGAGGTGAAGAAGAGAGACAAAGAAGAAAGTGAGAATAAGAGATACAAAATTTGTTCTTTTCAAAAAAAAAAAAAAGAGATACAAAATTTGTATTATAGACTGAGAAGAGAGAAAGAGCAGCTAAGTGTTTGGGCAAGGAAGAGCGGCTGAGTGTTTGGGGCTTATGGAGGAAGAGAGGAAGAGTGGAGTTAGGATTTGTGTGTTAGGGGGGGTGTGAAGGTTTTCGGTTGACTCACTTATTAATTTTCAGGTCAATTCGAGTTGCAATACTTGAACCCAAACCTAGCCTAAAGATAGTCAGGCTTAAAAAGTTGGCTCGGCCTGGCCCAGCCCAATCCTATGGGCTAAATTTCCAAACCCAAGCCCTACAAATATCGAGCTGGACTAGGTGGGTTATTCGAGCTAGCGAGCCGATGACCACCTCTAATGGAAACCTCACATGGGGACAGCATTGGGGTGTGCGGACGGCAAATGACATTTAAATGATACAAAAATTGGACAGTTTGGGTGAAAGTAGTCTTGGTGTTGCGTTCGGACGTGAGAGTGCATTTCTCAGCACCTGGCTTTGCTTGCGTAGGCACATGGTCAGATGATCTTGTCCTCAGGTTGTCTGGCAGGGTCCATTGTTGTTTTGGGCGTGTCGGCCTCATTTGGTCATGTCCCGCATGTGTCTAAGGCGTGTCCCACCTGCTAGGAGGTCTTGGGTGTTGTTCATGCATGCTGGGTGTGCTGCCATAGGGCTGATTTCGCACTTGGCTTTGTCATGGCATTGCCTTGGGTTTGACTTAGAGCTTCTTTGAGACATTTGGGCCTTGGAGTGACCTTATGGATGCCAGGCACGACTTGGGTGTGGGCTTGAGGATCTTTCTTTGGCAGTAGGGGCTAATTTTAGGAGTGCCCACCATATGTATGAAGAAATGCCTCAATGACGTCTTGATGCTCACTTGGCCACTTTACTTGGACTTTTGACTTCCAATCACCTAGGCTTCAACTTTGTTTCATCCTTGGGTGTTCAAATGGATTAAATTCTTTGTTTAAGACTTGAAAAATAAACAATCAATCCAAAGTGCAACAATGTAAGAGTTTGACCTTAAAAGCAACACTATAGTGAATAGAATAAGCAATTGACATGCCCAGATAGTCTCTAATTATTCAATATTGCATGCTAATTATATTCCATATGTTTGTGATGGATATGTGTGTCCTTCAAGTGCCCATTACTTAAAAAAAAAATTAAGAAATGATTGAAAACTTTTGGACAAGTGCCCTAGTTGTGTTGGAGTGTGCCATGAACGTTGGTGCCCGATGCTTGTTTGACACAAACGACGCCTTTTTAGAAGTGTATGTGCCTTTTACCCGTTATTTAATGGTTCTGGCCATGGGCCTCCAATATAGCCACACTATTAAGGTGCTATAGGATTTAATGGCTTCAATTCTACTGAAGTCCTTAATGTGTATAATGATGGTGTAAATGCCATAACTTTGCTATGCATAAGTATTAGTTTCTGAGTTGCTAATATTGAAGGACGGAAAGGCAATAGCAACAACAAATAAAAGAAGAGGAAGAAGATGGCATAGGTGTATTAGGAAGGAGAAAAGAAGAGGAAGAGGAGAAAGGGAAATATTCGGAGCCTTGATCTCAATCCTATTTGGTGTTTGATTTGGGATGAGATGGAAGCCTTGAGCGAAAAGAAGTAGAATAAGATTTTATGTGATTGACTTAGTGTTATGAAATTGGTTGATTGTACATTTTTTTTGGGGGGGGGGGGGAGGTGGTTTGGACTTGATTATTCTAAGAATAAAACTTTAGGCCAATCAAGTCCCATCTGATAGATTGGGTGTTAAGTTATATAATTCTATAAGAGAAAAAAAAAAATGGTTTCTGAGGGAATAAGGCTTATGCTATATCGCTACAACTTAGGCTTAGGCTGAGGAAAAAACAATCAAGACCAAAGATAGGAGGTCTCATAATTTTACAAGCCTATTTTAATGAAAACACTTCTCATATCTTTCACTCTCCTTTTTGATGCAAGAAAAAGAAAAATCCTCTACTTTTAAGTCGTATATTTACAAACTGCTCCTTAAAATTGTAAATTGATAGGTCGACTCTTCTCATTATAGAATAAATCTGAATTAGGTAGTGATGATGTAATCCCATTTTTTGGGTAAGGGAAGCTTACATGGTAACTTGCAAATCTGAGGAAGCAACATATCTGCAGCCAATCTGGGGCATAGTACTTGTAAGCATTTTTCATTGACTAGGTCAACCAGAAGTAAGAATTGTGGAGAATAATCAGAGTTCTATAATTGTCTGTTCAGTTTGAGTCATGACACTGGGTGACAATTTTGCACCTTACTGCTCGTGTAGCACCTTAAATTCTTTACAGGATTAATAGGGTCTTTTCTTTTTTCAAGCAGTAAGGTTGCTTCTTTAGATCCTTTTGTCATCTTGCCCTTTGTTTGCCCAAGGACTGATGGATTACTTTGGATGACTTGCGCCACTGTCTGATAATAAGCAGGAAGCCTTGAGGATGTGTGTATATCTATATCCAAAAACTAGTTTTTGAAGTAAGTAGGGAAAATGTCTCTAGTGCAGGGTTGGAGCTTTTCACTTATTTGAATGATTTGATCTAGTTTATATATTTGTATCAACAAACTTGCCAAAAAAAAAAAAAAAACACTAAAGTATGAATTTGTGCAAGCTAATAGAATAATTAATATGGGTGATAGAGACCCAAGTGTAGCTCTTAACTATTGTTATCTAAAAGGATAATCTCTTCAGAAGTTGTAATCATTTTGATAATACATTATTCAAAACATTGAATGTGAATAGTATATGTTAAGTCACCAATTGTCCAAAAGCTTAAATTGTTAGGAAATAAGACCAATAGTATATATCAAGCTATTTCAACACTCTCCCTTACATGTAATCCCAATTTGCACGTGGAGCAGAGACAAGCGAACCAAATCAAACAAGATGCACCAATATAAGTAAATAAAGTAAATGGAGAATAACAAGATTTGAACCGAAGACCTTCCTGAAACCAGAGTTCTCATACCATGTTAAATTACCAATTGTTCCAAAAGCTTAAACTATTAGGAAATGGGTCTAACAATAATAGATATTAAGTTATTTCAACAGTATAAATTCAGGTTTTGAAGTCCTAATAGAAATTATATCCATGTAATTTGGCGTTAATACATCCTTGCCTGGTTTCCTTTGTGACGATGTTTATTGCAGCTTCAACATTTGGATTCCAAAACCAGCTTTTTCCATTCCTCACTGCGCTGTCTTGTCAGTTGTATATGACAACTAGCAGAAACTTAAAAAGAGATCCAGGTGAACACAATTTTGACATATTAGAATTTTGTTGGGGGATTCTTCTGAAACCTGGTACGGCTGAAGATTTAGGTTCAGTGTCACATAGGTGCAACATGTGAACTGAAAGTGAAGGGCATCTGTCATAATCTTACTGTAGCCAGCAGACTAAAATGTAAAAAGGATGAAAATTATATGAATTGAATTAAAAATAACAAAGACATGAACAACATTTGCAATATTTTTTTATTACCAGGACCTAATAATTATTGATATGTCAATTTTAATTACCAGGCCCTAATAACTATTGATGTGGCATTGCATTATGTTTCCCTTTCTTGTATTATTCGTGCTGAGATTAATAATGCCAATTTGGTGCCTCGAGACCTGTTTTAAGCAACCTTGCCTTCCCTTCTTTTTATCTGAAAACATTTTATGATTATATCTGATTACAAGCAGAAGAATATATGCTATTTTTTTATTATTATATTTTTTTAGCAGATTTCCTTTTTTACTTTGAAGCTAATTTCAATTTAATCTTCGATTTTCTGTTGATCTTTCAGGTAGCCTCCCTGAAGGACACACTTGCAAAGAAGGATGAAGAGATTGGAAGGTTGCAGCTGTTTAAAAGTTGTGTAAATAGTGAGAGACATGGTATGAATTCAGCAAGGTCTGGGTCTTCTTCTCCAAGGAGACATTCTATAGGAGCTTCTCGCCCAAGACGAACACTGTCAGGGGTTCAAAGGTCTGGACTTCCTGCGAAAGCTGTTTTTGGACTGGAGAATGGCTCAGGGCATGGTGATAAGCATTCTAAAGCTAGTTCTCTACAGTCAATGGATGACTTTAGACACCATAAGGAAAATTTTCAACAATCAAGGCTTGCTGTAGCTGATGGAGGTCAAAATCTCACTGAAGGCATTGAATCAAAGCTTGCTCTAATAGATGGAAGTCAAAATATTATGGAAGATGTCGAGCTTCTGGGATTTGGGGATGCGGATATTGAGGAGAGATTAAGTGACATATCTGATAGTGTACTTTCAATGGGAACAGAAACCGATGGTTCAATGAGTAGTGTTGTTGAGTTCACGCTGTTTCCAGAGACTATAGAACCACCACCAGATAAGAAAGAAAAGTGAGTTCCTTTCATTCCTTGAGGTGTTTGAACATTTCGTCTATTTTGTGCTGAATGCTTAGTGCACTTTTGCAAATAGAATTCTTAGATATTTTGGGTTCTGACTTGCTTTCCCTTGCTTTTTTTTTTATTTTTTCTTGTTTAGAATGTCTTCTTTTGCAAACACCGACATTTACTTTACCCTCCAAAATTTCATTGAAGTAATTATGAAAAGAGATATCAATTGCCACAAAGAAATACAAACTGAATTCTTTTCCTTTATTTTGATAAGTTTTATGTTACCATATCATAAATTACTTCAACTTGGGACATTTCTCTATTCCTCTTTCCTTTTCCTCATTGGTTGCCGCAATTTTGCTTTGCTCAGCTCCTGAGTATCAGCAAGCACCATTCAAGCTTTCATTATACTGTAAGATTCGAGCATTACCTGATGACAAGGGGTTTTATCGTAGATAACTCTCAACCTTTTTTTTTATTTTTTTTTGTGTGCATGGAGGGCTGGAGCCCTTCGTTGAAGCAATGTAATTTATTGCAGTATATTTCACATTTCCTTTTTCTTATACTTATCTTCTGCTCTCTCTCCTCTCACTTACTCACTTCCCCTGCATGAGAGGGTGGCAGAGGGGGGGCGCAAGATATCATAATATCTTATGCCGTTAAACAGCCTACACTTTAGAAAGCAGTGTCTATGGCAAAGTTTTCCCTATTACTGTAGGTGTTGGTGGATGTCTCAAGGAAAATGGTTTCATTCTGTTGTTCTTAAACATCTTACTAATTATTAGGCATAATGAAATATGCCAATTGAGTCATAAGTGCCTCTGTGTTTTTTTTTTTTTTTGTAAGATCATCATTTCTGAAATTCCTAATTTTGCATGGATAGAGTGCGCTAAATCAAATTAATGTGGATAAAGAATGAGACATGTCCCTCATAAAAATCAAAACCAAATAAGTGGTCCTCTTTTCTTTATTAATTCTTATTTTGCTTTCTAACTTTCATTAATAATGCTTCCTCATTTGGTGTTTTGTTCAAAGTTTTTCAAATTTTATGTTGGTGACACAAACTTATTGATTGTATATTTTGCTTCTCGGCTGCATTTTGTGTTTGTTTCCAATTGAGACCATCATATCCCTAACTTGGCTTTGCAATATAATGAACTGTAATATAAGACAATTCTATTTCTATTTCCATCGTTGGTTGATTTCAGGCCCACTGTCCCAGCTAAACTTCCTGGCCCTCCGCAAAAACTAGAGCAAAAAGGATCTTCTCGATTAACACTCACCAGGAGCTCCTCATATGTTTCTTTAAGTATGTAATCTTATCTTTCCTTTAATGTGTGTGTGTGTATTTTGGGTGGTTCCAAGATTTAATGTGCTCCCCAATATTCTTTTCCCCTGTTGATCATCAATTTCAAACCCCTTATTTTTCCCGGAAATGATTTCGTAAACTTACTGATGAGTCATTTCAAAACTCATTAGTTAACAACTTCTGTGAAATGCAAATTCTTCCTTGTTGGGGGTAAAAAAAACTGAACTAATAATTGACAGCTGAAATTTAACTGATGACAACTTATTGGTAAATTTGGAGGCAGTAATACTCTCTCATCTCAAGATCAAAGCATTTTCAGCATTTTAACCTTGTACGTATTTTTGTTTTGCCTCTTCTCAGGTTCTAAGAAAAAGATCGCCGGCAACTACTCAGGAACCAAACCCACCCCCAAACGGTGGCTGTAAATTAGAAGGTAACCTGCCTGGTAGAGGAACTCTTGCAATCTTAACATATGCAAGCATGCCAGCTCACACATTTAACCTATTAACCACTTCCACTGTTGCAAAATTATTCACTGGAGGAGTTAACAGTAGGTCTTAGATTTGTAATATGAATAGAGCCATTGGTGGTAGTGTAATTTTCATGGGCTTAGATTATATTTGGTATCCAGCAATTAGTTAGAGATATTGGTCATCCTTGGTGCACTGTGCAGATATCTGGGCACCATGGAGAAGAATGTATTTTACAAAGAAGAATTGGAGAATTTGTAGGGGAGATCTCTCGGGGCATATATGATTACATGTACATATAATGGTTTATCATGTATATACTAGGCAATATTTTCCATGCCAGACTGGATTTACTTTTTGTTTGCTAATTCATTCTGAGTTTGTGAAGGCTTGGGTTGAGAGTTTAAAATTGGAAATTGATGCAGGGGAATATCGGATTGGTACGGGAAAAAAAAAAAAAAAGATGGGACTAGTTTGTTTCCTTGTCATTTTTCTTTCACCAATTCATGGTTCAAGCATGGCTTAAGTGTAACCATTACCAAATAAAATAAACAAATAACTAAAAACTTGTACTATGGTTTCAGGAAATCTTTTCTCTTACCTACGTTTGGAAACATTTTTTTCTTAAAATTGATTTGATTTTAAAATAAAGAATTGATGCAATTTGATTTGCTAAATGAAATTACGTGTTTAGACCATACGTATGAATTTAAGAATTGAATTAAATTGAATTGATTTAAAAGGAATACCAGACTTAATCATGTTAATAAGAAATAAAAAAATATGGTAAATACGATGCATGAGATTAAATTTGTTCACTAGAATAAATTTTCATTAAATTATATTGTTTTGAATTAGATTTCAAATGATATAAAAATCTCAAAATTTATATTATTATGAAATAAAATCAAATTTTAACTTATGAAATCTTATTTTAATTCAAAACATAAGAACCGGTGACAATTTTCACCAAATAAAATCGAATCCCATCAAATACATTATTCCAAACAGAGTATGACTTGTTTCATCATCCTAAATTAGATCATTTATAATAAGCATAATCCCAAATTAATTTATCATTCATTTATCATTATAAAAACACACTTTAAAAATTTGCAAAAAAAAAAAAAAAATTCAAATAATTCAATTTGCACAATAAAGAAAATATTTTTGAGGAAAAAAAATAGCAGTAGCCTGACCAAGATTTTAGAGATCTTTGGCACCACTTTAATTTAATTTTTTTAACAACTCTCATAAATTTGCAGATAATTTAATTTGTATAACATTGTCATACATATTCTTTTTGCTTTCTCTACAAAACAAGCTAGAATGGAAGAGAGAGAGAGAGAGAGAAAATCTATTAACACAAACAAACTGAAACTTTATATTTTTTTCATTATTTATTTATAACAGTAACTCTCTGCAAAAGAGTACTTTACATATCTATTATTCATTTATCATTCCCAGTCAAAGTTAACGTGGAATTAATTAACATATCATTTGGAAACATTTATCATTTAGAATTGGTTTGATAAATAAAATTTATTTTTAAAAAGTATATTTGAATTTAAGTATTAAATTGATTTAATTTAAGTAAAATATTAAATTTAACTTTGTTAGTTAAAAAAATACAGTAAATATTAGAGATGATCTTAATTTTGTCCACTTACTAAGATGGTTTAAAAAAATAATTCTCATCAAATTCTTTTGTTTTAAGTTCGATTTAAATAATATAAAAATTTTAAAATATAAGTAATGAAATCAATTCGAATCAAATCAAATCAAATTCAAAATCCTATTTTTATTTCAAACGTAAGAATTACTAGAAATTTACGACAAACAAAGTCAAATCTCATCAAATATGCCTTTCTTACAAAAAAAAAAAAAAAAAAAAAATTGTACACCAAATTTCATCAAATCAACCATCCCAAAGAAAAACTATCTATGCATAGCGCGGAGGGGCAAAAACAATGAAACAAAATCTGGAAGTGGCAGAATCCCAGTACATGCCAACTTCATCTCCTTCCTTCAGCCCCCTTCTCTTCACAAAATTCTGCTTCCAAGTCTCCGTGAACACATAGCTCCGGCACGAAGTCCATTGCTTGAACACCAATTCGTGTTCGGACGCTGTGTTGTAATCCCAAACTCTCACTCTGGCTCCGCGCTCGCTTTTCGCCTGCGTTGCTCTCGTATCATCATCACCCCACGCTCCCAGTATGTGCTCCTCCGCTTGCTGTTTCGGAATGATGAGCCTGCACAAATGACCGTTCACGTCGCTCTTCGTTAGAGTTTTTCGGATCGTCCATGGATTCTCGTAGAGCCTGAGAGTTAAATTTACTTCCCTCTCAATCCTCCGCCTCTTCAACTCGGGATTTTCGTCGGGAACAGGGTCTTCTCTTTGCGGCAGACACAGGGGAGGACCCATGAAATCGTGAAATTCAACATGCTCCGTTTCAATTATGAACCATGAGCCTGCAACAACTTCTGGTATCGCCGCCGTCGTCTTTCTCGCCTCGTTTGTGAGTCCGCTACTCTCTTCTCGATCATCTTCGGTAGTTGCACTAATATTGTTGGGTTCGGGCTCCTCCTCCATTGTCAGAACTAGTTTCCGCTTTGACGGAGAGGGGTCTGTTTCTCCCATTGATACGAATCATACGATGATTTTAGAAACAACTGGAGCAGAAGCCAGAGTTAATGTATCCTAGAACGAAGAACTAAGTGGAGAATGTGTATACATAGGAGATTTATTATGGGCATTGCATGTATATATATATACACAAATACAATGGGTTTCCTAAAGAAATTAATCTGTCCTTTGATAAATCTTTCTCCGAGTGGGATTGGATTCGTTTTTAATTTTGTTTCCTTATTCAATCTTAGTTGGTTAAGGTTTTGGACTTCAGAATTGGAAACCTTTTCCTATCTTTGTTTTGGAAAATTTGAGTTGCTAATCTATTAATTACTAAAACAAACAAATAAATTTTTATCATATTCCTCGCTTTTAAAATTCTCATTTATTTCAAAACTTGTTTATTAAATTTGTTTATATTTTTTTTTCTAAAAAAATTGTTAAAAAAAAAATTTTTACTCTATTTTTTTGTTACAAATATTTTGTTAATTTTAATTATTTGTCTATTTTTATTAGTTCATACCAAAATGAATTATTTTAATAAAATATTTTATTAAAGTACAATTATTTTTAATAAATTATATAATTTAATTAATTTAACTATCTAAATAACATGTAAAATATTTTATTAATTTATTTTTAATAAATAATTAAATTAATTTAATTTAACTGATATGCAATATATTTTATTAATTTTATTTTATTAAATAATTAAATTAAATTAAATTAAATTGAAATATAATTTAATTAAGTTATTTTTCATAAAATATATTTTAATTAATTTAATTAATATCAAATATACTTTATTAATTAATTTTAATAAATATATTAATTAAATTATTATCGAATATAATTTATTGAATTGTTTTTTAATAAATAATATAATAAAATTATAAGTTTATATATTTCATATTATTTTAGTTAATTAGATTAACTAAATTATATAAATCAATTTAATTTAATTTAATTTAATTTATTTAATTAATCTAATTAATTAAATTAATATAAAATATATTTTTTTAAAATCAATTAATTTTTTAAAAACACTAATAAAATTAAATATTTTAATAAAATAAAAAACTAATAATTTAAAATAAAATTACATTTCCAAATACAGTTTTAGTTCTCTTTTTAGAAAAACTAATAATAGAAAATAAAAAATAAAAAATATAAATAGATAAATATAAAAATAAAAACGACAGTATTACCAAATAGACTCTAAATGCACTAACTATCAAAACAAATAAATAATTTTTTATCCTATTGATCGCTTTGATAGATCCCATTTACTTGAAGGTTTGTTTAATCCTCGTTTGCTTTCTATTTATATTTTTAAAATTTTTTAAACTATCAACAGAAAATTATTTGTTAGATTTATTTATATTTTTTGTTTCTAAAAAAATAAAAACTTAAGTAAAAAAATGTAAAAAAAAAAAAAGTATTTTCATTCTATTTTTTTTACAAACATTTTATTGTTTTTGTTGCATCATATTAAAATAAATTATTTTATTAAATATTTTGTTAAACTAAAATTATTCTATAAAAATATCACTTAAACTATTTCATTTTTTTTATTTTGTCCTCAAATTATTAAACATATCAACTACATCCTCGAACTATTTAATTCCATTTTATTTGATCTGAACACTAACTCCATCTATTAAAAGTTAATGAAAAAATTATCATGTGCGAGTCACGTGAACCTTTTACCCTACACTAAGGCATAATGTTCAAACTATGTTTATTTATTTTTACGAAATGATAATTTATAAATTATTTTAATTATAGTATTTATCAAAATAATTTAATTACATAAAAATAAATATAGTAAATATAATTTAATTATATTATTATTAAATATGATTTAATAAAAATATATTTTATATTAAATTAATTAACTAAATTAGTTATTAAATTATATTATTTAGTAAAAATAATTCAATAAATGTATTCCATGTTAAATCAATTAATTAAATCAATAATTGATTAATTTAATTATTTATATTATTTATTAAAAATATTTTAATAAGATATATTCTGCATTAAATTAATCAATTAAATCAATTATTGATTAATCAAATTAGTTAAATTATATTATTTATTACATAAAATAGTTTTATTCTAATAAAATATTTAAATAAAATAATTTATTTTGTTCATTTTTGTTGCATCATATTAAAATAAATTATTTTATTCAAATATTTTATTGAACTATAAATATTTTATGTAACAAATATTATAATTTAAATAATTTAATTAAATATTCATTAATTAAATTAATTAAAATAATAATTATTATATTTTATTAAATTATTTTTAATAAATAATATAATTAAATTAATCAATGATTAATTTATTTATTTAATTTAATATGGAATATAATTTGTTAAATTACTTTTAATAAGTTGTATAATTAAATTAATCAATAATTGATTTAATTAATTAATTTAACATGGAGTATATCCTATTAAATTATTTTAATAAATAATATAATTAACTTGGAATATAACTTATTAAATTATCTTTAATAAATAATACTATTAAATTAATTAAATTAATCAAATATTGATTTAATTAATTAATCTATCATGGAATATATCTTATTAAATTATTTTTAATAAATAATATAATTACATAATTTAATAATTGATTTGGTTAATTAATTTAATTTAAATTATATTTTATTAAATTATATTTAGTAAATAATTTAAATATAAAATATATTTTAAAAAATTTTTGAGAAAAAAAAAAAACGCAGTAGCCTGACCTAGATTTTATAGGGGTTTTGGGCACTACTTTAATTTTTTTTTTTTTTTTGGGTAAGTACTGCTTTAATTTAATTTTTTAAACAACTCTTATAAATCTTTAGATAATTTAATTTGTATAACATTGTCATGAAAATTCTTTTTGCTTTCTTTACTAAGCAAACTAGAACAAAAAAAAAAAAAAAAAAAGGAGAAAAAATCTATTAACACAAATAAACAGACTGAAATTATATATTTCTTCATTATTTATTTATAACGGTAACTCTCTACAAATGTGTACTTTACAAACACAGAATCATTCAATGTCAAAGTTAACATCGAATTAAATAACATCCCATTTGAAAACATTTTTAGTTTATAAATGAAATTTTATATTTCAAAAATATATTTTAATTTTAAACATTAAATGGATTAAATGTAAAAAAATAAATTAAATTTAAACTTGCTAGTTAAAAAGAAAAAATGGAGTAAATATGAGATGTAATGGTAGTTTTGTCTGCTTCTTAGATAAATTAAAAAATTAATACTCATTAAATTTTATTGTTTTAGTATAAATTTTGAAATGGCAAAGAGATTTTAAATTTTAAGTGATGAAACGAAATCAAATTTAACTCATAAAATTTTATTTTCATTCTATACGTAAGAATTATTAAAAATTCGCATCAAATGAAATTAAATCTTTTTCAATTTATCATTCTAAGGAAAAAAAAATATCTATCAAATCTATCGTTCTAATTAGGGATAGGAATGAACCGAATTTTTTTTTTTCAGCTGAATTTTTCTTCTAACTATTCAAACTCGACTAAAAAAAAATTAGTTCGAATTCGATTCGCGACAAAACTGAGTTTGAATCAAATTTAATGTGTCTTTCGTTTGCACCCCCTAACTCCAAGGAAAAATTACCTATCTATAGCATGGGGGCAAAAACATTGAAATAAAATCGGGAAGTGGCAGAATCCCAGTACATCCCAATTTCATCTCCTCCCTTCAACCCCCTTCCCTTCGCAAAACTCTGCTTCCAAGTCTCGGCGAAAACAAAGCTTTGGCACGACCTCCGTTGCTTGAACCTCAATTTGTGTTTGGACGCTGTGTTGTAATCCCCAGACTCTCAGTCTGGCTCCGCCCTCGCTTTTCACCTGCCTTGCTCTCCGATCACTACCCCACGCTCCCATAATGTGCTCATCCGCAGGGGCAGAGTCAAGCTTGGCCCAGAGTGGACACGTGTCTACTCTAAAAAAAATTATAGTATTATTTTTTTATATTATCTTCCTTATTTAATTGAGTCTACTAAAAAAAATATTTAACTCAATACCAATTGTTCCTACTCAAAAAAAGAAAAAAAATTAACCCAATACTAATTGTGCCAACCCAATAAAAAAATAAATTTCAACTCAATAATATTAATGCAATTGTACCCATGAGGGAGTTTTTGTGACCGTAGAGAGCGATTAGCCGACCACAGCCCTCCTTTCACCCTTACACCTGAAGATACTGTGAATTTATCACCGTCAGGAAGCCCCTAGAGTGTGACTCTCCCGACTCGAATCCCTATTCTTCAAGAATTAAAGTAAGGATTCAAGTGGGTACTCATGACCATTAAGTGGAGAATGTGTATATATAGAAGGTTTACTATAGGTACGTTTGCATGTGTATGTATATATATCTATGTCTATACTACTATAAAAAATCTCAATGTTTGAATTGTTTTTTTGATTAGTTTATTCTTTTTTTTTTTCAATTTAACCCAAATCTATCTCTTTATTATCTTCACTTTGTTGACTATTTTATTATATTATTTTTTTTTCAATTTAACCCAATTTTATTTCTCTATTATCATCATTTTACTATTTTACCATTCTTTCTATTTTTTTTCCAATTTAACGCAATTCTGTTCTTTCATTATCTTCACTCTGTTGACTATTTTACTATTTTATACATTTTTATTAGTTTAACCCAATTCTATATCTCCATTATCATCATTTTACTATTTTACCATTTCTTTTCCAATTGATACTACTACTATAAAAAGTTTCAATGTTTAAAAGAATTTTTTCTTAACTACTTTACCTCAATTTTTTTTTTCTAATTTAACCCAAATTTATCTCTTCATTATCTTCAATCTGTTAATTATTTTATTATTTTATCATTTTTTTGTTTAACCCAATTCTGTCTTTCCATTATCATCATTTTGTTATTTTACCCTTTCTTCTATTTTTTCCAATTTAACTTAACTTTGTCATTTTGTTATCTTCACTCTGTTGACTATTTTACTATTTTATCCTCTTTTTTCAGTTTAACCCAATTCTGTCTCTCCATTACTATCATTTTACTATTTTAACCTCATTTTCCAATCTATACTACTATTATAAAAAAAGTTGAGTAATTATAAAACTTTTTTGGACTATTTTACTCTCATCTTATTATACAAACTCAAATATATCTCTTTTCTTTAATCCTTTTTCATCTTTTATAACCTCCCATTTTTCATCATTATAACATTAATAGATATTATTAAAAGCTAAATAATTATAAAATTATTTTTATTAGCCTTATTATTTCCTTCATTTTTAGAACTTTTAAATTTAAGTGGTATTTAATAATTGAAAATTTTATTTCCATTAATAATTAAAAGTTACTATATTATATAATTGTCGCACTCATTTCAAATTTAAATGGTATTTAGAAAATTTTATTTCCATTAATAATTGAAAGCGACCATATTCCATAATTGTATTATCTTTTTCAATTTTTATCTTTTTGCCCTCCTTATATTTTACCCACAAGAAGAAAAAAAGAAAACCCACATTGTTGATCTCTGTTTCTATCTCTCTCTTTCCTCTCTCTATATGTTTGTGTGTTTATACACTTTATTTAACTATTTGAATTTGTCTTTTATTTTTCAGATATGTGTTGATAATATACAAACATGGTCTAGTATCTCGAATTTTCAAAATTTATAAGATTTTATTTTTGCTTTTGTCTGTCGTTTGCTATATATGATTGATTTTTGTAAATATATTTTGATAATATACTATTTGTATGACACATGATCTAGCATCTCAAATTTTCAAAAATTTCAAGGTTTTGCTCTTGATTTTGTCTGCCTTTTGTTATGATTGGATGAATGGTTAATGTCTTAAGTTTCTAATGTGTTTTTGGAACTATTAAGATGGCATTTAGTTTATTTTTCTATTTTTTATTTTTTGTTTTTATTTTATGTGTTAAAAATTTCAAAACGAGGAAATAGAAAATGTTATGTTTTCCCTTATTTTGAGATTTTCTTTATTTTTTGCTAAAAACTCTCAAAATAATTTTTTGTCATTTTTCATTTTATGTGTAAACTCATTTTTTGTTTTCGAAAATAAAATTTGAAAATACAAGTAACTAAATGAGTTTTGAGTTAATTTCTTTATTTTTAAAAATACAAAATGAAAATGAGTTCAAAACAAAAAATAAAAAAAAATCAAATGACACATAATATTTTCGAAAATAGTTTTTCTTCCTATTTTAGTTTTTAGGCACCAAATGTTGTTCTTTTTTCTAAGATTTTTATGCACTCCTCTTATAATCCATGAATTATTATTATAGAAAAATTATGAAACAAATTTTGAACTGTAAAGTCAAAGAAGAAAATTGAAAGAACAATGATTGTGGAACTGTAATGTAGGATGAAGAGTCTAAAAAAGACGGCTAAAGAAGCTGAAAGCCTGCAATTTATTTGGGCAATATGGGTAGGTTTCATGGATATTGTTGGTACTTTTGAGAATATTCAACCTTATATTATATTGTTGATACGTGGTAGCTTAGTAAAAATAAAGGAAAATAAATAAAAAATGTCATAAGGAATGAAAAAAAAGATATAAAATCTCCAATATACTCTTATTTGAATAAATTTAAAAATATAATATAATAAAATAAAATAAATTAATTAATATATTAGTTTTTTAAATTTTTTTAATTTTATGCACTTTCCTTCTATTTTTTTTTCACAATTTAAATAAAAAAAAATTTAAATTCGTAACCCATTCTTTTTACCGTAGTAAATCATTGATCAAAACATAACTTAAGTGGATACAAGTTTAAGCTTTCAATTTTTGTTAAAAAAGCTTTTGAAAATATTAAAATTATTTTATAAAGAGAGAGAGAAAGGAGAGAGTGAGAAAAAAATTTACAAATAATGTGAAAACACTATTTGTTTTTTTGTTTATATTTTCTATTTAAGTTTTTATTTTTTTAAAATAAAAAATAAAAATAAATTTAACAAACATTTTTTGTTGTCAATTTTTAGAGATTTTTAAACTTAAACAAAAAAATAGTAAATATAAATTTTAGTAAACAGGACTTAAAGTTTTTAAAGTAAATTACACTGGTTAAAACTTTATATATATTTTTTATTTAAATAAAATTACATATTTAACTTTAATTATACATGCAATTCACGTGCACTAAACTAGTATACACACAAGTACAACGGGTTTCCTAAGGAAATTAATTTGTCCGTTAATAAATCTTCTCCCGGGTCGGATTAGATTCATATTTTGTTTTTTTAATTAAATCTGAGTTGGTGAAGGTTTTGGACTTCTGAATTGGAAACCTTTTCCTATTTTAGTTAGGAAAATTTGCAGTCTTAAATGTACTAATTACCGAAACAAATAATTAATTTTTTATCACATTGGTTGTCTTAATGAGTCCTATTTACTCAAGGAATTGTACAGTCCCCGCTGGACAACGTTAACATTTTTTTTTTTCTGTTTTTATATTTATGTTTTTAAAATTTTATAAATTGATAACAGAAATATTTTTTAAATCTATTTATATTTTTTTTCAAAAAAATAAAAACATAAACAGAAAAATATAAACAAAAAAAATTTTTTTCAAGCTATTTTTTTTGTCAAAAATATTTTATCAATTTTAACATTTTGTCAATTTTTGTTGTATAATATTAAAATGAATTATTTTATTTAAATATTTTATTAAAATAAATTTATTTTTAATAATTAATTTAATTAATATGAAATATAATACATTAAATTATTTTAATAAATAAGAAAATAAAATTAATTAATTACTTTAATTTAATAAATAATTTAATTTAATTTAATTTAATAATTAATTTAATTAATATTAAAACTATTTTATTAAATTATTTTTAATAAATATCATAATTAAATTATTTAAATTATTATGAAAAATATTTTATTCAATTTTTTTAATAAATAATATAACTAAATCATAATTAATACATTTTGTATTTACTAAATTAAGTAATATAATAATTATATTTTATTCAATTATTTTTGTTAAATAATATAATTAAATTATAATTTAATATATTTTATATTATTGAATTAAGTGATTTTTAATAAATAATTTAACTAAACAAAATTAATTAGTTTAATTGATTAATTTAATTTAATTAGTCTAATTAAATTAAATTAAATTAATATGAAATATATTTTATTAAATTCCATTACTTATTGAAAAGACTAATAAAATTAAATATTTTATTAATGAAATATATTTTATTAAATTCCATTACTTATTGAAAAGACTAATAAAATTAAATATTTTATTAAAATAAAAAATTTATAATTGTAAACAAAAATGTATTTTTAAATGCAGTTTTAGTTTTTAGTTAAAAAAAATAACAATAGAAAACAAAAAAATAAAAAATATACATAAATAAGGATAAATAGAAAAATGATAATGTTACCAAACGAGCTCTCAGTGTTCTTAACTTAGATTGTTCCCAGGTGTTGTAAGCTTAAAATTATTATTATTTTTTTTTTCTAGCATTTCGTTTCTAAGACTTGCTTTCTATTTTAAGTTCTATAAAATACAATAAATTTCTATAAATATTTATAAAATTCTACTTTTTACGTATTGAGAAACTGTCATATATATCAATTTATATTATTATTATTATTATTATTATTTTTTGGTACTCTAAATGGACACGCTGTGTTCCTTCATCTTCTTTTACGCGGCGTGCACTTTTATAAGCAATCAAACAAATACCCTCGTGCTTGTACGGCTCAATTAATCCTGACATTGAGTCCCACTCCGAGGTTTGTTTGGGAAGAAATAAAGCCAACTTTTTTTTTTTTTTTTACTCTTTTTACGTGTTTGAGAAGAAAAAAATTTTAACTTTTTCTTATTTATTAAATATTTTTACCTTCTATAATTAAAAAAAATAAAATATAAGAAGATAATTTTGATCATTCAAAAAAAATAAAAAATTCGAGTAATCAAAAGTTACTTTTTAAGTAGTGCTGCCAAAGTAAGCCTAAAAATTCGAAGTTCGCTGAGAGAATCTTTGGTGTCGAATTACGCGTTGCACGAGGCAACAAAGAGGGAAGAGGTGTTATGGAACTCATGGAACAAGTTTGATACTCCATTTTTCAGCGGAGACCCAAATCCCGCTATTTGGCGTGGATGGCCTAAATGCATATTAGACATGCATTCCTATAATGGATTCATTCATTCCATTAATAGTGCTTACAGAAAATTTTAGAACATCTGTCATCTTTCTGTTCCTGTGTGAAGAGAAACAACTTGATACGGCTGGAGATGAATCCAAATCTTCAACAGAAGAAATGATCCTTATATGTTAGCTGTTACATCAAGAGTTTTATTCAAACTGCTATATTTTGTAGGCCGAAATCTATTTACTAGTATCCTGTATACAAAGTCCATCAAGTGTAACTTCGAAATCATGAATGAAAAAACGAGTCTTTACATGGTATTTATTGCTCAGCCAAACATGTCTTCCTCTTCTTACTTACCAAAAAAAAAAAAAATGTCTTCCTCTTCTTTATCTTCTATTGCCCAAATTGGTAACTGTCAAACTTACTCGAGACAACTGCCTGCCTCATATGGAAGGCTTATGTATAGTTGGTTTCTTAATTAAGAGGACAAATAAGTGTTTGGCTACATTGATAGCTTTATCGATCAACTTCCCACACAAATTGCTGAAATCTCTGCAGTTGGTGTTGCAGTTTCTCTGTACCAAGTCCTACTTATTCACAATGGTTAAAGCAAGATCACCTTATGATACTTACCAAAAAAAAAAAAAAAAAAAGATCACCTTATGATCAGCTTATCTTAATTGAGCACCTTCTTGTCATCTCTCTCTCTCTCTCTCTCTCAACTTGAGTCAGCACTGGTTATAACACTTCTAGGAAAGTGTCGCTAGATTTGGAGTAGAGCCACTCTTCTGATCTTACTAGGGCTTGTATTGTGCATGCAGCTTCTTACTCAGTTGATCAATTTTCGTCCCTTGGCATGTTGTTACAACTAATTATTATTTGCTTATCTGCATTTGATAATGTTGGGGAACATGCATGCCCCTTTTTTCTATACGGGAACATGATGTGTCCTCTTCTCATTATAATCATCAAGTCATATAACTTCTTACATCTACGGGGGAGAAGATATATAGAACCAATGGCCTTGAAATTTCATTTTGCTCTCATAGGCTTTCAATCCTTCAAGTCATCAACCTTGTGCGTAGGATGAGATCAATCTTGCACGATTGCAAATCAAACGTTGCAATTCATTGAGATAAGATGGGCCTTCACAGATGTCTTCTAATATCAATAATTGGTGCTGCCGAGCCATGGACGTTGTGTGCTTGAACATTATTCTTTTGGTGGATCCATTGAGCTACCAAACTAGAATCTAGCATTTGATCAAGAAACATATTCGAATACCAATTAAAATTTCTTAATAAGCAAGGATGGATCTATCAGCAATTAAAAACACAATTTCAAATGTGCAGATTCTATCACAAACACAATATTATATGTAAAAAAATAAAAGAGATTGAACACATAGAATTTTACGTGAAAAAAACCTTGTGAGAAAAATTATGAGAGAACTAAAAATTTCCATTACAAGCAAAACATATCTCAATTACAAAATTTTATTAACAATCAGATTGATGCCTCGATTTTATTGTTGAACCCTTTGACTCATAAATAAGTAAAATAATCCAATTTGTTGACAAGGGAAAGCCTCCTCAATCTTCATAACGCACTAGAAGATTACATTCACCTTCATTGACGCACAATAAAGAGCGTACAAGCATTCGAATGTTTTCAAAAGATTATCTTGAAGAAGTTTGGTAGAATCAATTTATCTTGAATAGAAGAAAGAGATAAACTTATTTTTCAAGCACAATAAGTGTCTAAATATTGCTATAATGTATTCCAAAACCCCAAGAGAAGATCCCTTTAAATAAGTATGAACAAATTCTATGCAAAAGAAAATTTTTGAAAAGTAGTTTTCTACTTCTAAAATAACACATTTACCCATGAAATAAAGAATAAGAAAAAAATTACAAATATCTTCTAATGCAAATTAGATCCTTTAAACTTCATCACTATGATATGTTTTTACAACTCTTCTCAAATTCCATCTCTTTCCAACCTTTCCTAACCTAGGTAACTTTTTTTAAATAACGTTTTACACTGTTTTTTTTCTGTTTTTTTTCTTTTTTTGTTTTTGTTTTTTCCGTTCAATCACGTTTTAAGGTTCAATTTAATCTTATTTATTTGTGTAATATATTACCTTTCTAAGTGTTGTTCAATACTTTACTTATTGCAATAATATATATATATATATATATATATATTATGTTTCCAATGCTGTTTTAAGATACGTATATTTTGTTTGTTTGTTTATTTTTTAATAGCAGTGTTTTTCATTGAAGTTTTCTTTTTTAAGTATTATTATTTATATTTTTGTATAGTATTTCTCAGTTTATTTATTTATTTGTTAGAATTATGTAGTCAAATAGGTATTATATTATAATCATATTATGGGCTCGTTTGGCATGCAATAATTTGCTGAAAATCTCTGAAAATCTCTATAAATCTCTGTTAACTTTATATCACATCAACTTTTTTCTCTCACTGCACGCATTACGAACTCTTCCCAAACCACAATTTATCTCAATTTATCTCATTTTTTTTTACTCCAAACAAACCCTATGTCTTGTAGTGTAGTTTGTCAGTAAACCCAATTACTTTGTACTTCCAAATTAGAATTCCTTGGGATTACAACTTTAAGGCATTTAGTTTTAATTTATGTTTGTATTTATTTTTAATCATTTCAAGATGGATATTTAGTCCTATTTGATACATTAAGAGTTTATTTATTGATAACATAGTGTATAGTAGTAAAATAATAAGACATTTTTTTTTTTATGTTTCTTCTCAACTCACAAATAAGAAAAAATAAAGTAATTATTTTTTTCTCCTAAACTCTCAAACAAATGAAAAAAAAAAATTATTATTATTTCTCTTCTTTTCTCTTCTCTCCTAATTTATGTTTTTTTTTTCTTTTCTATTATTATTGCTTTGCCACATTATGACGATTCTAATTGCATTAGTTTCTGCATAAATACTGATTGAGAACATTCACGTGGAAAAGAACATTATATTCCTAAATTTTTCATTAATAAAAGGAATATATAATTAAAATGAATTAGGTTATTTAAGGTGTGCTCGTGTTTGATTTAGTAAATAATTTATTTGAGCTCAATTAAAAACATAAAAAAACTAAATTTGAATTAGTGTTTGAACTCGTTATATTATTAAATTTAGTCATTCAAAATTTTACTTGATTAAATAATACTAAATAATTTATAGTATAAAATATTAATTTATTTGAGCTCGTTTCGAAATTAATTTGATTAAAAGTTTGTTTGAGTTTGTTTCAATTGTTAAATGAATCGAATTTAAACTAGCACTTTAAAATCTTCAAAGTTTAACTGGCCTAATTCAGTGTTTCTTTAACTCCACCGATCAATATTGGTGTGCCAAGAATTGAATATTTAGGGTGCGTTTGGAGTCCAAAAAAAATAAAAAAAAATCAATGAATGGGATTGATGTGATGTAAAAATGATAGGTAACAAAATGTAATTAGAGGGATTTGAAAATTTTTAAAATTTTTTGAAATTTTTTAATTTTTTTTATGACTCCAAACGAGCCCTTAAGCTTGAATTCCAAGATATATGCGTATTTATTTACATAGTAATAGTCGTTGGATGTATTGGCGTGCAATTAAGGGATGGCATGCATTTAGTTAACGCTCAAATTTATGAGATTATTTGACTTGTTGACTTCCACCCATCATGTCAAAAGAAAAGTATCAATCTTTTATTTCCTGCATAGATAGTATATATGCTGACTTTGTGGGCATCTACTTTTGAAAATGAATTTATTCATATTCAATTTAGAATTACTTAAAAAAAAAAATTAATCCATAAAGATGTACACAACAGTAAGCGGGCATCCGGAGTGAAAAATAAAAAATAAAAAACAAAAGTTAATATAAATTAATAAAAATTACAATATTTTAATCCGTGTATGCAGCGAATAAAAAATTTTTAAATTTTATAGAGATTTATTATTTTTTATTTTTTATAGAGTTCTAAACACACCCTAAGTAGATACTTTTTGATAGTATTTAGAGTTCTAAAAAAGTTTAAAAAAATCAAAAGTTAATATTGAACTGATGTAAAAGTGACATATGGTGAAATTTAATTGGAAAAATTTGAGAATTTTTAGAGTTTTTTTTTTTTCTTTTTGAGTTCTTTAGAAAATTTTAAGTTTCATATGGAGCTACCTTTTAAACGTACCAAGATTTTAAAAATGTACCTCTGGGAAATATTATGTATGTGTTAGAGTGCAAAGATTAGCTAATTTTTTTAATTTTTTTCTAATTGTTACTAATTTTTTCACACTTTGAAAAGCACACTAAACAAATGACTGATTCAAAATTGAGTACTTTTATTTTTTTATGTCAAAATTTCACACTGCAAACAGACACTAATTAATCATTTTTTTCTTGAAAAATTATAATTATAAACTTATAAATTTTCTTTTATTACAAAATTGTATCGCTACATATAATTTTATTATACATTTTTGTCAAAAATAAAAAATAAGTATGAATTTAAAATGCCCACCATAGTTTTATTTATAATATTTTGGTACATCATATGGTCCAATCATGAGTTGATAGTGTGCTGGCTTATGCTTAAACTTGCGTCATTAGTGTGGCATTATAACACCCAACTCTCATTCACAAGCTCTTTCCAAAAATATGCCCTCAATAATAATTGAAATTATAACCGAGTGTTAAAACATTTATATCAAACTAATGACCACATTTAGTCTTGACTAAAATTAGTATTAAGATCATTCGCAATTCTTTTATCTTTATCTTTTTCTATTCTAATGTGCTGAAATCACTTTTGGCCCCGTTTAGAGTAAGAAAAAATAAGATAAATTATGATAAAATATAGATTGGAATTGATTTTGGCGCTTTTTTTTATGAAAAATAGCAAATCGTGGGAACGATTTTTCAAATATGTTCCCACAGATTCAAAAAAATTTACAAAAAATAACGACAATGGTACTCGTTCGAAAGTTTTCGACACGAAAAATATAATTGTATAAAAAATTTACACATTCGGTTAACCTACTTCCTGATTTTTTATTTTTTTAGTGAAATATTAGAATTTTTTGAAATTCGTAATGACGGAAAAATTAGAGGTAGAGGGGTTGTTGAAGATTTATAGAAGTAGTTTATGATGCCAAACAGTGCCTTAGTGGCGGATCCAATCATAGCCAAACGGTAGTGGTCATTGTCACTGTGATTTGAAAAAAATAAGAGTAAACCCGCCCCACTATTCATATTCATGCTCATACCTGACCCAAAACCCATATGCAACTAAAAATATATTCTATCCGAATGTAATACTCAACTCAAACCCACTGATCAGTCTCTCCCAAACCAGCTCTCCCTATCTCCCGCCTCGTCTCTCCCAAACTCAAATCCACTCTCTCGGGCTCTTCTCTGCTACTCTCTGTCTCCCACCTCTCAATCCCTTAGTTTCTCGCCTTTCAGTCTCTCGATCTCTCCTCTCAATGAAGAGTAAGAACTAAAGATCTGGGATTGAGGTCTAGCCGCTTATGAGGTTGGAAACTTGCTGAACTGGCAGTTTGAATGTTATAATATCTTTTCATTTTTTAAAAAAATTTATCATCTTAATTATAAACAATGATTCAAAATAATTTTCGCCTCTACTAAAAAAATTTCTGAATCCGCCAACGATCACTTTTAACTTTGTTCATCCAATAGATTTTTTTATATTAATTTCTTGTATGGTTAAAAATTGTAATTATTTATTTTTTAAATTTGAAATTTAACGGACATTTATTTTTTGAATGAGAGAATTATGACCCCAATGAAATTAAGAGAGATAAAGTAAAAATATTAATTTTTATTATATAAGGAGTATGTTTTTCACTCCTTACGTAGGAGGCACCACACCAACTTAAGGTCTAGGGGATGAGTTGGACATTGTTTTATTGTTAAAATACTTAGATTTAGGAATAGAAATGAGGAAAAGAGAATCCATTGCAAATGCTTGGGTTCCGTTTGGACAATTCTGAAATTTGAATTAACGAATGCGAGATTAAATTATATTAAAATATAATATAAATATTTAGTTTATGTAAAAATAAATGTAAGATTTCTGATAATATCGCTAAAATAGTGAAGTCACAACATTTTAAAATAATGCTACAATTATCATCAAAGGTTTCAAATAAGTAGTTTTTCTTTTTTTTTATTATTTCAAATTTGAAGTCATAATAGATTTATTTTTAGGCTAACAAAATAATATTGTAGTAGTTCTTCGTATAAAAATAGCACATAATTTCTTAGTATTAAATTATAATTACAAATAAAAATGTATGCTTTCAGATTGTTAAATTTTAATTCAACATTTTTTATTTTAAATTCCCGAATTGACATTGAAACCGTCAAACGCCCCGAGTCCCACTCTATTTGCTATTGTAACGATCTACGATCATAAGCCAAGTCAAGAGTCATGACTGATGTCGTGTAAAGAAGAACAGTCAAAATAATTCCATTAAACAATTATTAGCACTTGCTTGAAAATTAAAGAATTTTAAATATGCACCTTTTTTTTTTAATGGAAGGAATCATCCGTTGGGTTCTACGGACTTACCGAGTTACAAACTCTGTGAAAGAGTAGCACGTTCCACCACCATGGTCACCCACCTAATTATCTGATTTGCACAAAATAAGAATTCAAATTCACAATTCGAAGAGATCACTCAAGTTTTAAACTCGACCTTACTCCATTTAACCAAGCCAATGGTCATTACACCCTTGTTATGGTCATTGCAAATTGATCAATTGCTTTGTTAAAGCACAATATAGCCTTGTTTAGAGTTGGTAAAAAAAATATAAAATTTTATAGAATTTTATAAACATAAATTACGAGAGTATAAAATTTAAATTCTCTATTCATTACATGAAATACGAAATATTAATTTTTATAATTTTATACACTTTTATACAATTCTAAACACATCCAATATATCCAATATAGGCAACCGAGTCCACTTTTGCAGAGCACTAGCCAGCCTACAAGTCACGCCACGGTGACGCCGTTCAGAGCGTAAATCACCTTAAACGACAACGTACCGTCCCCAACTTTTGATATGGGAAACGTCATCTCTGCAACAGAATGTCGCCCGTCTCCAACCAATCGAAGTAGATCCAGTTTTAATTTTATTGGTTTGTTTATTTATTTCATTTTTTCATGTTTTTTTTAAGCAAAAGCGAGAATCTGTAGAACTGTTTATGGGTTCTCTCGCTAAAAATCTCTACTCTCTCCCCCCACCCCCTCTCTCTCTCTCTCTCTCTATATATATATATAAGCATATAATCCATATATTATCATATTGTTTAGTTTAGAGGCTCTGATGACCTGAGAGAAGAGGCATCAAACTTCTGGATGGATTTGCAGAGAATATGCTGCTTTGTGTGCGTATACGCAGTCATTGCACTCGTCTTCAACAGCCCTTGTTCGGTTCTAGCTGGTGACATCGTTCACGACGACGATTTGGCTCCGAAGAAGCCTGGTTGTGAGAACGATTTCGTACTGGTACATCTACTGCTTCTCGTTTTTCATATATGTATATGTGCATAGATGTATATTTCTCGTGAATTTAGCCCTCTTCTTTGTTCTTTGATTCTTCAACTTTTTATCTTCAATAGCTGTGCCTATGCCCGGAAATCTATCAGTGGTGCCGAGTTTGATGATTTGGCTACAAAAAGAAAACAATGATGATCCTTGCAGGAAAACTTTAGTTAGCTTCATTATTAGGCCTTTTTCTCTTCAATTTGGGTCCTTCAAATTCAATTACTTTTTTTTTTTCCCTGCTTCATAATTTCTTCCATTTGCAGTTCAATTACAGTAGTTTTACCTTTTTCGTTTATGTATTTTTTATTTTTTACCTTTTTTTTTGGGGGGGGGGGTGGGGGAAGAAAAGGTCAACAATAATGATGATTCTAGAGTTTGCTTCCTTCATTTTCCGACATTATAATTGACATCCCACCAAAAATAAATAAATAAATAAATAAATGAATAAATAAACAAATACCCCCTATCGCAGAGCGATGCAATGGTTGCTCTTTTTATAATTGAAATCCTATCCCATTCTTTTTATTTTATTGCTAATTTTTGTTTCAAGATGAATAAATATGGTACCTGCATAATTTAGTAAGTCATAAATGGGAAATTTTATTGTGATTTTATGAACTATTGTCTCTAACTTAATACTGGCCACACTGTAGCTGCTAATCACCAAAGTGACAGGCTATGTTACACGGATTAATGGACTTTTCTAAACATGTGATGGATGGAATATTTGGCACTTGGATAAAGACAACTAGGTAAACGTATGATATATGCATCTCATATATAATTGGGCATTCAGACAAACGTGTTTAGCTATTCAATTTTAGTACATAATTATACATGAAATATTCTAATGACACTTCATAAATATTATGTTATCCTATAAAATAAAGTAATTATATTAAATGTTTGAATATTTTTTGGTGACTTCATATCATTGTATAAGAGAATTAATGAATTTAACTTTTAGACACTTACCTGTTCCCAATGCGATGCCACGTAACATAGGTGATAAGTGTAGGTACCCCCAAGTAAGGGCGGCCCCAAGGGGGGACGAGTGGGGCCACGACCCCTTAAGTTTTGAAAATCCTTTTTAATACTCCCATAGATTTTAGGATTTTTTTCATATAATATAGTGTTTGGTCCCCCCTAAGTTTTGAAAATCTTTTAATACCCTCATAGATTTTAAGATTTTTTTATACAATATAGTGTTTGACCCCCCAAAATTTATAAAATTTTACTTTACTCTCCACTTAATGCAAAATTTTTTATATTGGCCCCCTTTACCCAAAATCCCTAAGTGTTCTCCACATGGCACAATCTCCTCCAACCATGTGTCAGTTTCTTCAAGGGACACTTGGACTTTGCCTTAATCCTCTGAATTGACTTGAAATTGGATGCGGCATGTCTTGCTCAATTGAGTCACTTGCCATGCTACCACCCTCGCCACTTGGACGTGCTTCCCACTTGGACGAGCGTCCTCTCCTGAGAGAGATCTTACCTTTCATCCTTCTATTTAAGAAAAGCACCCAAGTTTGACATACTCACTTAAGATCACTCATGAGGCTTGTGGAACGGAGGGACGAACAAGGATTTACCGTGATGAAAGTTCTCTCTTCCCAAGGAGACTGCATCTCGACCATCTAAGAGAAAGATACCCATCTGTGTATTAAATGCACTGAATTGTCGAGCATTTAATGCCTTAGCTAGCATATATCAAAGGGGCATGCATCCCATTTCCGCTAGCCAAACCCCGATTAGCAAGAATCTCGAACTAGCATAGTGGCTCACCATAGGCATTAACCCTTCCAAACATTCTCCCATGTTGTTTGCTCCCTTGATGTCTGAGCCATAGACCTGCCTTTGACTTGTCGTAACAACCTAGGACAAATACTATAAATATCCCATTGATTAATCTTATTAATTCAAGGACATTGAATGTTCATCAACCCTTAGAGATTCTTCCCCTAGAACACTATCTCTTTCTCTCTTGGTTGTTTTGTTCTTCCTCTTACCCATTGGTAACTCATCGAGTCCCTAAAGAGCGATGTCTCCTAATTTCCAACACGAGGTGCTCGCCATACATGGACTCATGTGCCCCTCTTTCATACACACAATAGGCATGAATAATGTTGTTCTTTAAATTTGTTTTCATAGCATAGTTCAAAGTCGCAGTCATGTCAGCCGAGATCTCGGCATCTCATCTCAACATCGGGAGACATCAAGATGAGATCTCGCGGCACGTCAACTTTAAGCGATTTGGCCATGACTTGTACCATAACAGGCGATACATTGGCGAGATATCAGGAGACAACTAGATATCGGCCCAATTCGCTACTAGATTAGGCGATATCTTGGCGAGATATTGAGAAATAAGGAGATATCGGCCCAATTTGTGATTTGACTTTTTTGGATCCTCTAATTAGCCAATCATTATGTATCCTCTAATATCGTGATATAATGCTGTGACCGCACGAAACATATGGTGATTGAGGTGTTTGTTGCGACTACGACTTTGAACTATGCTTCATAGTTCTTTATTTCTTGGTTAGCCATTGTGTTGTTTCACTTGAATCAGTCACGGATCTTTGGATATGTCTTTATAGTTTTTTATTGCCAGGTTGTTAATTGTTTTGTCTCACTATGGATTGTTCATAAATTTGACTTGCTTTTTTAGGTAAAAGTTCAAACTTGGGTTGATGGCATAGAGGACAGTGAATTTGTTGGTGTCGGTGCTCGATTTGGCACTACCATTGTGTCAAAAGAGAAAAATGCAAACCAAACTCGGCTTATGCTTTCAGACCCTCGAGATTGTTGTAGTCCACCAAAGATCAAAGTATTTTTTTCACTTGCATTTATCTTTTAAACATTGAACTTTCTTATACAGGGGAATCTTACTCTGTTTAATAAATACCGATTAATTCTTAATTTTTGATTTGTTAGCTTGCTGGAGATATCATCATGGTGGACCGAGGTAATTGCAAATTTACCACCAAGGCAAATGTTGCTCAAACTGCCGGTGCTTCAGCAGTCCTCATTATAAATAACCAGAAAGGTAATTAGTAATTCCACATGTACCATGTTTTATATGCTGCCTGTGTATTAATAATGATAGTTCCAAGAAACTTCACTAATAATCACTTCTCTGTTTATCGTGAAATTTGTTTAGATAGAATGATTAGCATTTACTGTACAATTCTTTTTTTTTTTTCATAGTCACTCTTACAGTGTTTCCTAGTAGGGCTTCTATCACTAGTTTGGGAGACCTAAGACCCTCAAGAGTTTAAAGGTTGGAAGACAAGTACCTTGCTAATCTTGCTTGTTTGCTAGAAAAAAGCTTTTTCCTTTTTTTGTCAAGCAGAAGGTTCAAGAATTATTCCATCAAAAGTCCTTGAAGCTGTGTCTAGACTCTACACAAATCTACAATCATCCCAATTCACAGCGATGCTTGAGTGCACAAATTCTATATGTTTCACTGATAGTGAACGCAGTGGCCACAGATTAAAATATGATGTCAGTGACTTCAGATTGGTGGGAATGGATTTAGAACCGGTTCCCAACTATGGTATCTATTGATCTCCAGAACCAGCTGTTAAACAATTGTTTAGTGAAGTTGAAGGACAGCCTTTCCCCGGAATTGATCAAGTTTGGGGATGTGAATTATATAAGTCCTGTATTGATTGAGATATTGTTGCAATGCCGATGGGCTTAGGTAGCTTCTCATGAACAGTGAGGGACTGCTACTGGATTAGAAAGTTTAAAAACGTATTAGCTTACAAACCTTGAGGTTAGCTCAGCTGTTCGTTAATTCCAAAACCCCACAGATTAGTTGAGATGTGCGCAAGTTAGTCCGAATACCTTGAGTTATAAAAAAAGGAAAAAAAAGTATTAGCTTACAAATTTTTGGATTGATTGAAACATGGGCAAGACAGATGGGCTTAGGCAGGTTCCTATGTATAGTCAATGAATAATGTTAGATTAGAAAGTTTAAGGTATGCTTAGGATTACCGATGATGTTCCCTGCACGCAATTCTTATAATGCCCTTCGTAGGTCAAAAATTGAAAAAAAAAAAAGAAAATAAAATTGTTGAGATTGGGAGAAAAATCTGTTTCTTTACTTTCATTGGTTGCATCAACTAGAGATTGTTTGCATTTAGGTTACTAACCCCAACGATGAATTTTGGTTATTCTATTGTGCAGTGAAGTTGGTTGTGGAGGAAAGGCACTTGATTACTTTAGTTCCACTTCTTATTGTAGAATTGATGGTACCTGCTAACACAAATCCTCTCTTCTTAATGATCTGTTATCCCTTTTAGTCGTGTTGTGTTAACGGTTACTTCACATTTGATAATGATACTATTCTACCTATATAATTATTTGTCTTGCTCTATGTTTGGCCCTCCTTTGTGATGGACATGCATAAAGGATCTGAACTAATATATGAAATGGTTAAATTAAGTTGCTTGCTATTGTTTTGTATATGAAAGTCTGAAACAGCAGGAAATGTAGAGATTGGTTGCATTACTGAAATTGAGGTTCTTCCTTGCAATTTCTATTTTATCAGGCTTGTTTCTTTTACCTGCAGAGCTGTACAAGATGGTGTGTGAACCTGATGAAACTGATTTAGATATACACATACCTGCTGTCATGCTTCCACAAGACGCTGGTGCAAGCTTGGAGAAAATGTTGACGAATAGTTCATCAGGTAATTTTTCCGTATTATCCATATAAAGAAAAACCTAAAATTTCCTTCTTGAAGACTAATTTCACATTTTCTGCAACAAGTACTATGGTTTTCTGCTTTAAAAAAAATGCTTTCAACTTCTATTTTTGACTCAAATAATTTACTAATTTATTTTGGATCATGGCTAAAAGAATATAACTACTTTCTGCGCTTTCTGTTTGAGTTGTGACCAAACAGCCACCTCATAGACTTTGAGGAAAAAAGAAGGAAAGAAAAACTTTTTTCATTTATAGACAATACAGCATTACTTGGATTGCATGAAATCTAATTCAAATGTCTTGGATAACCAAATACAATTTTGTGCCTGAGTGAATAAGAATTTTCTTCTTTTAGAGCTAAGTGTTACCTCTAATGCAAAGGGCACACAGAGCTGAAAATATGGGATTTTAGCCAAAATTTATGAATATTTTCAATTTCTAGAAATTTGTAAGGGGTAAGTGCAGAGAGGTAGGACTGTAGGAGTATGTCTAGTTATCAGCATTGCCATTTTGGTACAAGTGAAACATTAACTGGAAGGGTAATTAACCTTTTTCTCCTTTTCAAGTTGTTTTTAGTAGTTCGAACTCAGTCGGTTGGGACTTATTATTGGATGTGCTTGTACCAAATTGTGTTATTTTCTGTCATTTGTCTAGCATGCGTTTCTCCTATAACTGTTAATCAAAAAAATAAAATCTTAAGTTATCAGTTTTGAAAGATAGCTTTCTAAAGGTTTTACACTTTCTCTACAGTGTCTGTGCAGCTATACTCTCCACGAAGACCGCTAGTTGACATAGCTGAAGTTTTTTTGTGGCTTATGGCAGTTGGTACCATCTTGTGTGCATCTTATTGGTCTGCATGGAGTGCAAGAGAAGCAGCTATTGAACATGAAAAGCTATTAAAAGTTGTCATTTCCCTTTCTTGACTAGTTAACACCTTTTTACCCCTTGAAGGAGGCAATCTTCCTTTTATAGCCTTTGTATGTTCACTAATGTATTAAGTTGTTTCGTTCTTGTAGGATGCTTCAGATGAATTTCCAACCACCAAAGACGTTGGTACTGGTGGTACTGTGGACATTAACACAATATCAGCAGTCTTGTTTGTTGTTGTTGCTTCCGGCTTCTTGGTTATACTTTACAAACTAATGTCCTCCTGGTTCATTGAACTTTTGGTCGTTCTGTTTGCAATTGGTGGTTCAGAGGTGTGAGGAGTTCCTTCCCATTCCTATTTATGATCCATATGTGTATCACGTGCTAGTTTAACATGTGTCTCTATCCAGTTGTACATGTATTTGTTTGGACATAATTCATCCCCGTCTATATGTCTATCACCTTATGTGCCTATTTCATGTCTTAATGATTAGAAATTTGAGGCCATTGTATTTGAAATTTGAACACACTGGATGTTGGTTAGTTTTGTCTTTGTTTCTTTCTTCATTATGTTGTAATGATTCTGACTTCAAGTTTCTTGTACTTCCAGGGCTTGCAAACTTGCTTGGTTGCCTTTTTATCAAGGTGCTGTAACTCTTCTTTTCTTGACATTTGCCTCCTGTTATTCTACCAAACTCAGCCTGCTTTTTGACAATTAAATTATTTAGATGAAAATAAAGGTATCAATGGGATAGGCTGCATTCATTAATACAACCTTGTTGAACAACAAAATATGATAGCCTTTCTCTTTCTCTTGGAATCTGTGTTTTATTTGTGATACTATTATTACTTTCGCAATGTGTGATACATTCAAAAAAGCAACTGTTCAAGCTTTCAGAAGTTAGTACTCATAGCTTGTAAGCTGTACTGCAAAACCTATGGGATCTGGTTAGAAATTTGACAGAACTTTAAACATCCCAAGAAGGAGATAAATAGGGAAAAATGCAAACTTCTAGTGGATCTACAATGAGAATTAATGGAAAGAAGGCGGCGAAACGAAATATATCCTCTGCCCGTGTTTCTTTTATCTTCTATCATTGTTTCCTTGTGCTTCTTTTATTATGTGAAGCATACATGAATTTGTTTTAGGCCATGCTCTTTACCTGACCCTTATTGAGCAATTGTAAAATCCTTGTTTGAGGTTCAGGGGGACGGTGGTCTAGAAGATGAAGAGGGGGCGATTTTGATGCTTTTTGGAAGAGTTGGTGTCTGCTGCCAGTTATATAATGTGGCAAAAGTGAATTTTGATGGCATCAACAGCAGCTAATAGTGATGTTACAAGGGAATTGAGTGGTGGTTTTTTGGACCCTGATATTGATGATGATTTAAGCCACTCTTACTGGGTTCATAGTTAAATGTCAAATCCAAGATTGTTAAAATCGAGATTTCACCTAAAATCGGTGGAGGGTTTAAAAAATCGAATTGTAAAATCGTGAGATTTTACCTACAGCCTGTAACATGAAAACATAGTCCATTGTACTACAATTTATTCATTTAGAGCTTCCAAATCTTTTTTTTTTTTTTTTTGGGATAAAGAATTTTATTAACAACAAAAGAGAGCAAAAATATTCATTAAGAAAATGTCATGCATAAAACCCACCCATATCACCAACTATATCTAGTTCTATATCTAGTTCTATACGATTTTTTACCCAACTATACAATTAAGACTTTTGAAAGTACTTGGTGTGACATATACAATTGAAATTAAATTGTTAACTTCATTTTAGCTTAATTTTGTAGTATTAGAAATATATTTTTAACATTTTATTGTAGGTCTTTTGATTTTCATCTTAGCTACTACATTTAAGTTATGGTAGTCAATTTGATAAAAACTTGCACAGGGTCCTCAAATCGTGTAGTACATGAAATACTAATGTTATACGATCAGAAAAATTTATCAAAAAAGCAAGTGAAACACTTGTGGCCTATCACTTGAAAACAAAAAAACACATAAAAGTCTATTTTGTTTGATAAAATTACACAAAAACCCCTAAATTTTTCAAATGATAAAAATTTAGATTTCGTCGATTTTATGTCCCAAAATCGAGATTTTACCTTTTTTACCTTCATTAAAATTTTTAATGTGATTCGACAAGTTTTCTCACCCTAACATTGTAAATCGTAAGATCTTAAGTTTTAGATCGAGATTTTAACAAACTTGGTCAAGTCAATAGATGAGGATCATCTCAAGAGGTGACTTATTTTCTTTTTATATTAAAAGATGGTTGAAAAAAGGGGGGGGGGGGGAGATTGGGTATGAAGAGAAGCCAAAGGCACTGTCTGATGAGCTAGCTTTAGCAGAGAAGCTACTGTTTTACATAATGGAAACTATGTATCTGCATTAGGGGTTGCAGTTCGTGTTAACGTGTTGTGTAAGTTTGTAATTGTGTCTATTCGTGTTTATGCTCAAATATCTCAAAATTTAATGAACATCTTGTACAATTAGTTTATTTTAAAATTCGATCAAATCGTGTTAATTTCGAGTTAGCATATTCATGTTGTGTTCATTGTCTCTCAGTAATTTTATGTTCGTGACTCTGTGCTGTGTTACCGCTTGTTATTGTGCTATATCTAATATTGCCACCCCTAATCTGTATTTATAAGAAACCGAATGGGGAGGTAAGTTGAATGAGTGTGTGTGTGAGAGGGAGGGAGAAAGAGAGGGGAGGGGGAGGGGGAGGGGGAGGGGGAGGAGGAGGAGGAGGATCGAAAGAAATATAGTACATATAATAAGAAAATTACTACTGAAAAGTTTGTTTAGAAAATAGAGGAAATCCTGTGGTTTTTTTGCTATTTATCTTTAGCTTTTGTTGATTATATTGGTAATCTCTCTATTGTAAATGTTGTATAGCTTTCATCCTTGCATAGGTATGCACAGGTTGTGACCCTTCTGGCACTATATACAGATGTGACTCCCGCTAATCAAAGAAAACAACGGGATACTGGGATTTGGGAAAATGGACTTTTTTTGTGTAGCTTGAAAGTTATTATCATCAAATATGTAGAAGAATGGAATGGAAGAACTGGCAAACAGCATGTTTGCTTGAATGATGAGGTTGGTAGTAAATCACAATCTAGTCATTATAGTTATGAAATGCGATGGCAATATAAAATAATTACTGGGCAAGGCCCCAGACAGGTAAAGTTCTTTGTCGTGCTTTCAGATGTAGGTTTACTGTTTTTTGGTTTAATTCTATTTGTGGTAAACCTTCCTGTGTAGGATTTTATTCTATATTACAGTTGTTTCAAGTCTCAATTTTTGTAATCTTTGCATGCTGCTATGCTGTTTGCATTGTATCAAATACTTAGAATAGGAGTCTTTGGGTTTGCAGATGTGTTCTTTATCTTTCTCATGAATTTCATATATGGTGGACGTTCCAATGAACTAGATTAAAGCCTTCCATATGGTTTTGAGATCTTATTTTTGGCTTTTAAAGTTTTTGTACTAACTGGAAAAATACTTTTTCAGATGGTTCAAACGGACTGCAGATTCATTCATTAAAGTGCCTTTCTTTGGAGCTGTTTCATACCTTACTTTGGCTGTTTCTCCATTCTGCATAGCATTTGCTGTTGTTTGGGCAGTTTACAGAGATGTTTCCTTTGCCTGGATAGGCCAAGACATACTTGTAAGAATAAACTTTTTACATGTTTTTGCTTTTGATGCTTTTTCTGCATTCCAAGTGTATGCGTGTTAATTACCCAAAAAAAAAAAAAAGAGAAAAAAGCGTATGCATGTCCCACCAGAACTATAATTACTGTCAAGGCAATCTATAATTCCATCACTAAATTTAAGCTTTTTAAAATGACATGGTTTAGGTTTAATTGTTAGCATATGAAACAAAAGGTTAAGCTAGTTTAATAGTTAGGATTTGGTCAGATAGATTGTTTGCTGCACATTTTGTATGCATGGTGAAACATGGTGGCTTCCTTTTCATTTTCCCCGATCTGAGAATTTCCTCTGTTTGATTCTTTCCTTAGTAATCTTCTCTTTTGTTTGTTCTCAAAAAGCAACAAGATATCCTTTTAGTTTGATGACATTGTATTTTCATTTTAAAGTTACCCATTAAAAAATAAAAATATTTGCTTCTTGATTTTATTTTATTTTATTTTTTTTGGAGGTTTACCACACAACCCGACAGTCCAACTCAAAGTTGGAATGAAGGTTGGGGTTTAAACACACATTAACACACCCAAACTCTCCCAATGTGGGAGAGCCTGCTTCTTGATGTTAAATGTGCTATTTTTGGTGCAATATCCCATTAGAGAGAGTTTTACCCTGTTGACATCTCTCTTCATGTTGTTATGCCTCCTATCTGACACCTCACACTGGTGTCTCTAACTTCCACGTGTGCTTGATTTTTGGTATAGGCTTTTTCTAAGTTGTGACAGTATTTGAATAATGATGCCTTTTCTTTTATCTCTACTTCAAACCAGGGAATTGCACTGATAATTACAGTTCTTCAGATTGTGCGCGTACCTAATCTCAAGGTAATGATTCTAAATTATTAAGATCCAATGGTTGGTAAATGACTACTTTAAGCATGCTGGACTGTTTCTTGCGTTCTTGCAATTGTGCCAATGGTAATATATTTGTTATCAACTAGGTCTTTCTATAAAGTATTCATTGAAACTTAATGGAGTTGGTAGATGTTGTATTTCAAAATTTAAATAATTATGCCAATCGAAATGGTCCTAAACCTTTTTGACTATCCATGTAAGCCAGTGGTTTGCCTGTAGTTTCATTATTTATGCTTATTTTCTCACCGTGTGTTCCTTCAATGGCTCTTATTAGAGGTTGAAGTGCGTACAAAGATGGGCACTGTTTATTTATTTATATGTTTATTCTATGTGAATTTGTGAATCAGGTGGGTACCGTTCTTCTCAGTTGTGCCTTCTTGTATGACATATTTTGGGTATTCGTCTCTAAGAAGTTGTTCCATGAAAGTGTGATGATTGTGGTAAGCAATCCTCCAATATTGTCACTATGCTACAGCCTGATTATTTGATCCACATTAATTGTGCCTTTAGTGCCAGAGAGTAATTTGGAATTCGTCTTTGCAGGTGGCTCGTGGTGACAAAAGTGGGGAGGATGGTATTCCAATGCTGCTGAAGATTCCACGTTTGTTTGATCCTTGGGGTGGTTACAGCATCATAGGATTTGGTGACATCCTTTTACCAGGATTACTGATAGCATTTTCACTTAGGTTTGATTTATTTTGCTCCATCTAATTTGCAATTGCTCTATTTGTATTCTCATCCAATAAAAATAAATAAATAAATAAACAAACAAAAAAAAGCATTCCTAGGGAATGTAACTTTTGAATCATATCCTTGCTAAAATCAAATTTCACAGATCTCTCTCTCTCTCTCTCTCAGTTTTGTTTACATTTCCCAGATTCTGTGGTTCAAATAGGTTGAATCCATGGAAGATGTTCCTTTCAAAGATAATGAAAGGAATTAAAATTTTATGTACTTGTTCTTTGAGAACTATCGAAAGTTTCACTAATAAACTTGAATCTTGAGAACATGTCAAAACTGGAATGATTTAGACTCAAAACCATAACGGATCGGTGCATTCAAGGAGTTGCTTTACTCAAGATACTTGATATAATTTTTTTTTTTTCTTGAAAATGAATGAATAAAATAGAAATTTCTTTTCCTCTCTGTTTGAATTTCTCAAATTCTCCATTCAGTGACTAAGGTGGACAGGAGAATAAATTTTATCATGAACAATCACTCAGGTTTTAATTAATGCTTATGATATGGGTTGCCCTTGCAGGTATGATTGGTTGGAAAAGAAGAATCTCCGAGCTGGATACTTTTTGTGGGCAATGCTAGCTTATGGATTAGGTAAGAAATATAGTAATAATGTAATGCTGAAATGATGCAAAGCTTCATATGTACCATGTTATGGAGAAATCTATAATTTGTCAACAAAAGTTAAAGCTAGCGACATGGTAGAAATAACATTACAGTAGTTGCTGCTGTTTTATTATACCATGTCCATTGTACATTGTAATTTTCTGTGATACAATGCAGTATATAATTTATCGAAAAATATATGGCAGGTCTTCTTATTACCTATGTGGCCCTCAATCTGATGGATGGTCATGGCCAACCGGCATTGCTATATATAGTCCCATTCACGCTAGGTAATATTTTTCATCACAAGAAGCACAGATAAAACTTGACTGGATGCAAAAATGATGTTTACCTGTCAGAAAATGCTACTCTATCAGAATTTTTTACAAAAAGGATTGTATCTGAATCATCACTTTGTTGGGTTCTTTATTTTGGAGCAATTAGCCTGTAATGAATTTACATCATTTTGGTGAACTATTCTAGTTAAAACTTCTGGTTGTATAGCATTACTCTTACCTGTTACCTGATTGGAAAATTTTCCCCCATCTATATACGCAGGGACGTTCTTGACACTGGGAAAAAAGAGAGGTGACCTGAAGATTCTGTGGGTGAGGGGGGAACCGGAAAGGGTTTGCCCTCATGTGCAGCTCCAAACCACCCAAGAATCCAGCCATGAGAAGTGAAGCTTCAACCCCTTGTTGTAACTGTATTGCCTCTTGAGTCGTAGGTGAATGGTCAACTAAGAGCAGCATTTGAACCTCCATAAAATTATCATGCCATTTTATGCATCCGTATGTGAAATTTTCATTTTGCCCTTTGTTCACAAATTTTTTTTTTTTTTTTTTGTTGGTTAACCTAGGAACCAATCTCATTGAGCCACATTAGTAGGGACGAGGCTCATGTAGGACCAGCCACCCCTCTCGCCCCCAAGGTTTGGAAGATGTCTAAATTATGTAATATATTTTAACTCTTTAAAACTTTTCTTGTAACAATGGCCCCCTTCTTAAATATAGTAGCTTGCTACTATTAATTAAGGATAAGGGTACTTAATGATTCGTGTTTTATTTATGTATTTATTTATTTATCTTGTTTTGTCGTCTATTTAATTGGAGCATGTAAATTTAATTTTTTTCACCTTGTAAATAGAAGCTTAGTCCATCCGTATAGGTGGTATTTGATTTGCCAAAAAAATAAAAAGTCGTAAAGGTGACGCGTGACAAAATTTGATTGAAAAAAAATTAAAAAAATTAAGAAAAATTAGAAGTTTTGATTTTTTTTGAGGATTCAAAAAGAAAAAAGAAAAACTAGAAATAGTTGCCAAAATTAATGATTCTATAGTCCCTAATCTCTCTCTCTCTCTCTCTCTCTCTATTTTTCATTGAACAAAATTGTGGCCCTCCCATTATATAATCTTAGCTTGGTCCCCTTGCACATTAGTCTCGTGCCTGAACCATAGACTTGGGAAAACTGCATTCACCCCCTTATACATACTTCACTTAAGGCCGAAGCTGAAGGAGGTGGCCATGAGGATGCCTCTGTGTATAATTGAACTTACGACCGGTTGAGATTAGAGTTAGGTGCATGTTTGTTCCTAACACTTGGGCTAATCATCGTGGTTCACAATAAAATTCTTATTTTTGCCCTTATTAATCTATTACAAAATAGAGATGAGGAAAAAAGTGGGAAAAATATGTTAGTCTCGTGACATTGATTTAGAACCGTTGAATTAAAATTTAACGGATCAGGTGCATTCAAATTATTTTAATTTAAAAAAAAAAACGTAAATATATATATACTGTTAAATTTTAATTCAACGATTTTGATTACAAGCTACGAGATTGACATAACTCCCTACGTTTGAACATGAGTCAAAGGTGGTTTGTGTGTGTGTGTGTGTGTTACTATCAGAGAGCACTAATCTTCCTAATGGATATCAAAATCATTTAGCATGTGAATCATATCCATGTGTAGGTCCGGATGTACCTTTACAATCAAACAGCTAGCTTGAATTTTCCCCTCTTACATATTTGGATAATGCCCCCGTAGCCAAACATACCCTTTGTTTAAAAGATTTAAAATTAAAAAGGGAGTCTATATGTCTATGATGTAACCATGAAAAAGAGGGCTAGGTCCTAATATTCCATTGAAGATGCTTCTAATCTCTTCTCATCTACATTATTATTATTATTATTATTATTATTATTGAACATTACCTTCTTGATAGAACGTTGTTTTCACTTTTCAATATAGAATGCCCAAATAAACTGGCTTCTCTTTGTGCCAAAGGGGGGAAGAGCTGAGAAAGGACAAAAGAGCCCCCAATTACTCGTGATCGTTGGGTTGGACGCCTGGGGGCATTTTTTTTTTTTTAATCTTTTCTCATAATAGGGCCATTTAATTTTTTTATTTTTTGTTTATTTATTTATTTATTTTTGTGACAACCTGTTCAAAACTTCAAATGGGTCGATCCATCATTTGGTTATGCCTATGCGGCATCATTTAAAAAAAAATGTAATTGTGACGTCAGATGATGCCAGGTGGCTGGAGGACGAGAATTGGACGGTTGGTGTAAGGTGTAAGAGAGGATTAGCAGACCGATATTAAGAATTTTGGTTCTTATAATAAGATAGAATGATTTTTAAAAATAATTTTTTCATAATAAAATAGAATGATTTTTAAAAATAATTTTTTCATAAATTAAAATTCAACGGTTGAGAATTATTTTTTTTTTCATTTAATGATTGAAATCATTTTCATATTTTTAATTTTTCGTTCAATTTTTATTTTAGCGAACCTTATTACTATTTATTTCGCAAAATAGTTTAGAAATTTTAAATTTTATCATATTTGAAGATGGAAGATCATATGTAAATCAAAACTATCAATTTAAATTTCGCTCAACTATAATTTCTAGGAAATTAAACCTTCTAAATTAAAACACTACAATTTGTATTTTTTTATGGTGTTTATCAAAAATTAATTAGAAAGAGAGGGGGACCAAAACACAAGTAGATAAAACTTTTGAAAAAAAAAATTAAAACTCATAAATTGTCATAATTTTTTTCTATTTAAACTTTTCACAAGTTTCAACTATATAAGAGACTTAGAGGCCGTTTGGAGTGTAAAAAAAAATATTAACAAAAGTGAAATTTTTTAGAATTTGGAGTGTCAAATGTTGTTTTGAAATGATAGTTAGATTCTTGTGTTTGATTTGACATAAAATTGTTAAAAATTATATAAAGTAATACGTGCAAATTTTAATGGAGAATCTTGAAAACATTTAGAGTTTTGTAAAACTTTTTTCGTACAAATGTCAATCTATCTTTTTAAAAATCTGTCAAAATTCATTAGAACGCACTATAATAGTTGATTTCAATGAATTTTGACAAATATTTTTGAAAAATTAAAATTTTTTAGAGTTTGAAAAAGTTAAAATTTTTGAAAATTTTGAAATTATTTAGAGTTTCAAACAGCTCCTTAATACTAATTTTGTTTAGAGTCTCATAAGTACGAGTTATTGCTAGTTGTTCAATATTAATCGACAACATAGGTAAAAGTTTCTTGTAAAATTTATACATACAGGTTGCTTTTGGAGGTCTATTTTTTTTCGAGAGCAACAGTTTCAAAAGTAAAGAAAGGAATAAAAAATTAATAAAAGTTAAAAAAAATAATAAAAGTTGAAGCTTTTTAATAAAATTTGATGAACCAAACATGCTCGTAAACAACAATTATGGAGTGTTTGAAAGCTCATATTTTAGTGAAAATTGACAAAAGTATAATGCATTAGTCATTTTTTGACGTTTTGAAGATAAACTCTAAATTTTTAAAATAATTCGATCGAACGTGATTAAATAATCCGTTCAAACAGATTTTGCATATTGTATCAGACTTTTGAACTGATAATACCTGTTTGAACGTGGTTAAATGATTCATTTGAATAATTTTAATTAAAAAAATTGACAGAAATTAATAAAATTTGACAAAACTTAGTTAAAATTTGTAAAAGTTAAAATTTTAAAATAAACGTACAAAAAATGAGAATAATTAAAAGTTAATAAAAATCTATAGCATTTGAAGTTTTAAAATTAACGTTAAAAAAAATTTGAGTTCGCAAACGGTCTTAATTATGCAAATTAACATTTTCCTTCTAACAAATTTTTTTTTTCCCCTTCCCTCTATTAATTTAATGCAAAAGGTCACTGACGCCGGCTGGGGGGCCCTAAGGCAGCAGTGCAGGCGGGTGGGGTCCAAAAAGCAGAAGCATGTGAACAAAAGGGAACAAGACCAAATGGGCGTCCCATGAGGGGGAGTCGTAAAGTATAGAGTTGGCTGCCCTTTCCATGTCACAGATGAATCACAATTGAGTTTGATGTGGCCCAGAAATTCCCAAAAAAGATTATTTGAAAGAAAGAAATAAAAAGAAGGAAAAGAAAGGCACGCAATGTAATAATGTTGCCCCCACTTGGTTTGGCTAAATCCATGCATATATACATACATATATACATACATATATATATATATATATATATATTCACGTTACATTACCCCGCACTTAGTTTGGCTAAATTCGTATACACATACATACATTACTCTTGTTTGACACTACTAAAAATTATTAAAATTTACTAATTTTAACCATTTTTTATATTTTTTTCAATCAAAATTTTTTACATTTCACATTTATGTCACATTTTTCTTCTTTTATTGTACTTTTTATCTTATTTTTTGTAAACCAAATATCCCCATTATACATATATATATATATATATATATATGTATATATTATATATTTTTTGGCATTTGATTCCATGAAATGAAATGTTGTCTCTTATGTTATGGTATGTGTGATTTTTAAACGGTAATAAAATTCAAGGAGACGACTGTTTTAAATTATTTTTTAATTTATATACATTTTTTTTTATTCTTAAGCATAGTTAGCCTCTAGGCCTTATTTGAAGGGAAAAAAAAAAAGAAAAAAAAATCCATCAATTTTTGGTATTTTTAGCATTGGTAAGATATCAAAAATTACGAATTTTACCGAGTTAGTAAATTGTCAAAATAATAATTTTTATTGGGTTAACGAAGAGTATAGTAATTATTTCACTTTAATTTTATTTAAAAATTATTAATATTTTTATAAAAATACTTAAAATTTAAAAAAAAAATTACTTACCAAAAAAAATCATTAAAAATTTAATTTCTAAATGGGAGCTTAATAATTACTCTTATCAACAACCAAAGAGTTTGTGATGGCGGGCCCGCCTGACATTGGAGTGTGAGTAATCTCGTGACTTTCGTCCCCCCTCTTCTTTCTTTCTCTCTCTCTCTCACTAGTTGAATATTAATTTAAGATTAAAAAAATTAATTAATTGTTTTTTAATTTAAAATTCATAAACCTTCCCATATCCTTGAATTTAAATTAACTCATAACAGCTAAAATGGGGGCAATTCTGCCGGGTTTAAAAGGGTTGCAGTGGAGATATCTACTGCAAGGGTTACAGTGAAAAAATAAAGGGTTAAGATTTATTTGCACTCTAATGACGCGTGATTTTTAACATTTCACATTAATTGTGCTCTAATCAATTTTTTTAATTTTTATTTTTATTTTGAAAATAATTTTAATTAAAATAAATAGGAACCATTGAATTAAATGCAAGCAAATCTTAATCTTTCATTTTCCACTGCAGCCCCTGCAGTGGATATCTTCACTGCAGTCCCCTTGTACCCAATTCTGCCCCCTCCTCCCCCGTTCCAGGGGGCTGCAGTGAAGAAATCCACTGCGGGGCTGCAGTGGAAGAATGAATGGTTAATATTTGTTTGAACTTCAATGATACGTAACTATTGACATTCCGCATTAATTGTGCTTCAATCAGATTTTTAAAATTTTATTTTTATTTTAAAAATATTTTTAATTAAAATAAATTAAAACCATTGGATTAAGTGTAAACAAATCTCAACGGTTCATTTTTCACTGCAGCTTCTGTAGTGGATTTCTTCACTGCAGCCCCCTGGAACCCCCTTCTCCCGTTTCTCCTTCTCGTAGTGTTTGAATAACCAAAAAAAAAAAAAAAGAATAAAATAAATGAAAAGTTAGTTAATGTAAAAATAATATGCAGTAAAATTTGATTGGAGCTCTTAGTTTAAATTCTCTTCCTAACAATTCTTAGGGCTAAGCTTATGTGGGTGCATCCAACTCTTAAGTATGGGTCTAAATTTCTATCGTTATGCGAATTTACGAATCTCTAACTTACTATTGTATGTTAAGGGGTCGATAGATGTGACGTAAATTAATGAAAATAAATTTTTTAAGAATTTAGATAGTAGAGTGAGTCTCTTGAGATCCAATTTAATTTTGATAAATTTTGATAAACAAAATAATCCTATTTGATTATTTGGAGTGGGACGGAGTACTTTGAACTTATTGTGTCCGTTGGTAATCTAACCCAGATGCTGATCAATGCTTTTCACTTTCCCAACGGTCGGTTACTTTTTATCCACGCTCATTTTATTTGGGAGGAGTTTGGAATGAAAAAAAAAAAATAAAATGAGATAATTTAAAATAATTTATGAGTTGATAATTTATATAATAAAATAAAAAATAAAAAATTTTTAAAATTCTTTAGTATTTTTGATTTGCCATACGCATTCAATGTGGCTGTGATTTTCAGAAGTTTAAGCTTCATTTTTATTAAAAAAAAAATTGCAGTTGAACAGTGGTGACCGAAAAGACTAAATTACCCTTGCATGCAGATGGTGGGGCGTGAAGAGGGGCAAGGAGGAGGTGGTGGGCAGTCAGGTTTCAATTTGCTTGAGCTACACCGGACCAAAACTGAGATTGTCGCTCCGTTTGATTTGTAAATAAACTGTATAAAATTTTATAAATCACTATTAATTTTATATCATATTAATTTTTTTTATTTTATTACACGTATTACGAATTTTTAAATATTACAAATTTTTAATTTATCTCAATTTAACTCACTTTAAACTCACCTGACGCGGATGATCATGATCGCTGATTTTGCTTTCATATTTTCAAGGTTGGCCCCAATCATTTCATAATTAGGTAGAATGGGATGGCCCACAATAGCTAATCATGCTCATCTGAATTAATAAAATAAATAAAATATTAGTAAAGCTGTGGACAATAGATAAGAACAAACAAATCATATTACAAAAAAAAAAAAAAAAAAAAAAAAAAACAAACCATCCTGTTAACATCCTTTTGGCTCTTTCCAGAACCTACTCCTTTCTCTCTCTCTCTCTCTCTCTCTCTCAAGTGTCTCTTACACTGTCCTTTTATTTTTTTTCTTTCCCTAGTTTGAATTTCATTAAAATGTCCAAACATCCTTTGAGTCATCAACTTTATGTATGAATTTAATTAAAAAATTAAAAATATAATATATCAACATAATTTAATTTTTAATATAAAAAAATTTAAATTTGGAAACTTATCAAAAATATTTTTATTTTTAAAAATTTCACTTATAATATATGAGTTACATTGTTATGATAAAAATTAAAAATATTTTAGTAAATTGTCAGATTTTATATTTTGAAATTATTTTTATTATAATAATTTAATTATATTGATAAGTTATATTTTTTTTAATTTTTTATAATTTAGTGAAATTAATATGTAAAGTAATGATACAAAGTATATTTTGATTATTTCAATAAAATTAAAAAAAAAAAGAAAAATGTTAAGTGCTAGAGGCATGAGACATCTAAGGGAAGTAAATAGAGGTTCTCAAAATTGAAAAGTAAACTTATTTTTATTTTAAAATGTTTAATATATTTTATTTTTAATTGCACACTAGCATTCGAGTTTAGAATTATTCATTTAGTAGAATTGATTTGGTTTTAAAGTAAATAATTAATTTGATAAATAAAATTTCATATGTGAAATATATATTTAAATTTTAGAATAGAATAGAATTTAATTAAATTAATTTAAAGAAATACTAAATTTAACTTTATTAATGAAAAAAATAAATATAATATATATAAATAAATTTATTCACTTACTTCAATGACTTAAGGAAAGAATAAATTTTTGTTAAATCTAATGTTTTAAATTAAAATTTAAAAGATATAAAATTTTAAAATTTAAATTATAAAATAAAATAAAATTTTATTTGTAAAATTTTATTTTAATTTAAACGTAAGTATTAATAAAAATTTTAATCAAATAAATTAAATTTCATTAAATTGAACATTTCAAAGCGTAAATTTATTGACAAGAATGAGGACATCTAGCATTACTTTTTTTTTTTTTTCTTTTAGGAGAATAAGGACTTTCCACCTATAAAAAAAACCCAAGCCAATCCCCATCTTCTGTTACATCTTTCACAAGCTGCTTCCAGGGTGAGGAAGGAGTGAGAGAGAGTTCTTCATTGAGAGGAAGGTCTGTGAGTGAAAATGGAGGGTAAGGAGGAGGATGTGAAGCTTGGAGCTACGAAGTTCACAGAGAGGCAACCTTTGGGCACTGCAGCTCAAGGCGACAAAGACTACCAGGAGCCACCACCAGCACCTTTGTTTGAGCCTGAGGAGCTAACTTCATGGTCCTTCTACAGGGCTGGGATTGCAGAGTTCATGGCCACTTTCCTCTTCTTGTACATCTCAATTTTGACTGTCATGGGTGTGTTGAGAACAACTAACAAGTGTGCTTCTGTGGGTACCCAAGGGATTGCTTGGGCCTTTGGTGGTATGATCTTTGTCCTTGTGTACTGCACTGCTGGTATCTCAGGTAAGCAATTCTCCTTCCACTAAAAAGCTCTGTTTCTTCTCTATTTATGCTCCCTCTTTCTCTCTCTCTCTCTCTCTCTCTCTCTCTCTGTGGGGGTTGAGAGATCTCTTAGATTTTCTGCTCACTTGAACTTGGAACTAATTTGTTTTCCTATTTTTGGTCAATTTATGGCGTTGTCTTTCTTTTCCTTTTTTTTTTTTTGGTTTTTTTGGGGGGGGGGGGGGGGGGGGTGATTTTTTTGGGTATTTAGTACTTTAGCTTGGTAGGGCTGTACGCATGTTTCTTGGTTGAGCTTGAGTTATATTTGAGTATTATAGAGACTCATATGAGGAAAAGATACCTCTTTGTGCTTTTTTTTTTTTTTTTACCTCCCCCAGGTCATTCATTAATTAGATTGGATATCTATTGGCCTAGAGTTGTTGTTGTTGGTTTTTTTTTTTTTTTTTCAAGGATTATTGGACAATTACTCCTTTTGGTTGTCTATTTTGCTTATCTTTGCCCCAAATTTCTTAAACAAAAATTTGTTGCAACAGGAGGACACATTAACCCAGCTGTGACCTTGGGTTTGTTCTTGGCAAGGAAGCTATCCCTGACCAGGGCTCTCTTCTACATGGTGATGCAGTGCCTTGGAGCCATCTGTGGTGCTGGTGTTGTCAAGGGTTCCAGCCTAACCCGTATCAGCTTTCTGGGTGGTGGGGCCAATACTGTTAAACATGGCTACACCAAGGGTGATGGCCTTGGTGCTGAGATTGTTGGCACCTTTGTCCTTGTCTACACTGTCTTCTCTGCCACTGATGCCAAGAGAAGTGCCCGAGACTCGCATGTCCCTGTATGTGAATCTTTCTTCCTCTTCTCCATTACTTGGATTTAACTCATTTTTCTCTCTATAATAAATTTATTTAGTTAATCTTCTTTTTCTTTTTCTTTGTCTATTACTTTGCATTCAATTCCACAGGTTCTGTCCTATATGTTTCCTTGACTTTGGTTTTCTTAATTTTAATTCATGCTTTTTTTTTTTTTTTTTTTTGTGGTATCTTGTGTGTCGATAGAATTAGATGTTAATTGCTAGTGATTATGTCCTTGATCTGTAATTATTCCAGCCTATATTAGTAGAAACCTTGTTCATGATATGGGTATTTAGTCTATGGTAATCACTAGGGCTTAGTTCTGGGATGATGTTATTTGGTGTTTGTGTCTTGTTCATTATATATATGTATAGTGGGTTGTGGTCTGAGCTGCTTCAGAAACTGTTGTGTGTCTGAGCCATGCTTTGACGGATTATTATTTGTTATTACTTTTGTGGTCTGATTGGGTTAGCAACTTAGCATCTTTGGTTTGTATACCTTTTCTTTTAATTCTTTATTCTTTTTGGTGGGAGTGGGAGTTGGGCAGACTATTTGTTCTTACTTTTGGAAAAATGATTTTGATCTGGCTTATGTGATATTTTTTGAGTATTTGATCCGTGATGTGCTTTTAGGTGCATGTGGGGTTGGGAACCACAACCAATACTCCCTGTTTGGCCTTGGCCCGAGGAATTGTATTCAAAAACATATTTTCAAAGAGTGTTAAAAAGATAACTGGTTGAAATTTAAAAAACCCATTTGGTGATTATGGAAATGCAGATATATAGGCGTTTACCATCACTGCAACAGGATATAAATTAATCAAAACTTCCTGGTGTCAGTGGTCTTGGTCTAGCTCAACACAGACTAAGCTGGCTTGACCGAGCTTACTATTGATCCTCCTTTTAGGATGAAAAATTGTCTTTCTTCATTGTTGTTTGGATAGATGGAAAGGAATATGGTGAAAAATACAAATATATGTGTGAATGTATATGATATATTCTAATTTTGTACTCAAAAATTATTTTAAAAAATAGGTGGGACAACTTTTTAAATTGGCTCCTCCTTCTCCGCTTTCTCTCTCCACTTTCTCTCCTTTTTTTTCCCTCCCTTTTTGGGAGTAAAAAACTATATGGACTCCTCATGTCTTTTTCCTTCATTTTTTCCCTGCCCTCCCACTTTTGGCAGTGTTTGTTTTGGTGGAAAACTAAGTGGATGGAATGTGGAAGGAGGATACTCACCCTTTTCCACAGTTTGGTTGGAAGGACAAATGGAAAGGAAGAAGGGGAGAAAAAGAGGGGGTGAGGCCCACAAATATTTATTCTCTTGCAGTATGTTTGGCATAGAAGAAAAGTGGGAGGAAGGAATAAGGAAGGAAAGGAAAGGAAAGGAAAGGAAAGGGAGAGGAAGTGTGTTTGATTGAGTGGAAAACTAGGAGGAAAGAAAAAAAAATATACGTGTATGTATATATTATAATTTATTTTTTGAATTAAAAATTATTTAAAAAACTGGGTTACACTTTTTGTAATCATTATCACATCTCTCTCTCTCCCCCTCCTCTCCTCATTTTTCAACCATTTTTGCCCCAAGTGAGAGGGATCCTCCCTCTCTTCCTTCCCCTTCCCTTCCCTTCCATTTATCTCTCCAACCAGATCAAGGAAGGGGATGATGATCCCTCTTCCTTCTTCCATCCCTCCTATTTTCCACCGAAACAAATGGTACCTGAGTTTCGTTGGGTGGAAAAGTGGGAGGGAAGGGAAAAAATGAATGAAAAAAGACATGGGTACCCCCATATCTTTATAGTATGTTTGTATAGAAGAGAAGTGGGACGAAGGAAAAATGGGAGGAAAGGAAAGGGAGAGGAAGAAGTGTGTTTGCTGAGTGGAAAAGTAGGACGAAAGAAAAAAAATAAATTTGTATGTATGTCATAATTTTTTTTTGAATTAAAAATTATTTCAAAAAAAAAAAAAGAAGGATCCCACTTTTTTAATCATTATTACACTTTCCCTTTCTCTCTAGCTCCTCCTTTTCCATCCATTTGCCGCCCAAAATTGGGAGGATAAATATTTGTGGACCCACCCCCTCTTTTCCTTCTCTTCTTCCTGCTCTCTTCCTTTCTTTTGTCGCCTTTCTTTCCATCCGCCTTGTTCTCCACCAAAACAAACACATTGCTAAAGGAAAACCACTGCTTTCTTCCCCCTCTTCCTTCCTCCCACTTTTTCACCAAACCAAACATACTGCAAGTCTAAGGGTAGGAGGTTCCCATGTCTTTTTTCCTTCAATTTTTCTCTTCCCTCCTACTTTTCCACCCAACGAAACTAAGATACTGTTTGTTTTGGTGGAAAACAAGAGGGATGGACGAGGAAGAGGGATTATCATCCCTTTCCTTGGTTTGGTTGGAGAGATAAATGGAAGGGAGGGAGGAAAAGACGGGGTGCACCCACCATTTTTTTCCTCTCACTTTTGTGTGGAAATGGGTGGAAAAGGAGGGGAGAGAGAGATAGAGAGAGAGAGAGAGAGAGAGAGAGAGAGAATGTGATAATAATTACAAAAAGTGGGACTCACTTTTTTAAAATAATTTTAATTCAAAAAATAAATTATAATATATACGTACACATGTATATATATTTTCTTTCCTCTACTTTTCCTTTCCTTCCCTTATTCCTTCCTCCCACTTGTCTTCTACACCAAACATAGCATAAACAAAGCCACTGCTTTCCTCCTCCCCCTCTTCCTTCCTCCCACTTTTTCACCAAACCAAACATACTGCAAGTCTAAGGGGACATTGTGTGATTGAAATGTTATGGAGGGAAAACTGGAGGGAAATGGTTGATGGAAAAGTGGGGGACGGGTAATCAATTTGTATTGATGTCAAAAATACGATTGTCCTACTCTAGAAATCCCTCTTTGCAAAACAATAGGAGGGATCTTTAGATGTAAGGTTATAATGGTAATTTGACTATATATACAAATACGATTGTCCTACTGTAATTTGACTATATATACATTTTTTCAATCCTTTCTATTTTCCTTCCAAACCAAACAAGGGAAGCGAATCCATTCATTGTTTCTCATTCCAAACAGAGGAAAGAAAATATTCTTTCTTTTGAAGGTGAAAAAGTCATCCCTATGTTCTCTCTCTCTCCACTTTATCCCTTTTACCAAACATAGCATTGTATATGGTATGGTTGGTTGGGTGTGAAGTGGGAGGAAAGTTGGGAGGGAAGTAATGGTTTTCCTTTGGTTGGTTAGGTGGAAAAATTGGGAGAGAATTGAAAGAGGGGGGAGGGAAAGAGGAAGGGGGGAAAAAACATGCGGGCCTCGTATGTTTTCTTTTTCCTCCCCAAAATGGGACACAAAGAGGAGGGAAAGAGGAGATAGAAAGAGGGAGGGGAGGGGAGGGGAGGGGATGACAAAATATAAAAAGTGGGTCCCATTTCTTATTGTAAACCACTATTTTGGTACGAAATTTTAATTATAACATGCATAATATATATATATATATATGTTCCACACATTCAACCAAGTAACATTGAGTAAAGAAAGAAATTGGGTGATAAATTTCTGTCTTCATTTATGCGTGGACGTCTATTATGATGATTTAATTTTCTCTTCTTGCCATGAATTTGCAGATATTGGCACCACTTCCCATTGGGTTTGCAGTTTTCTTGGTTCATTTAGCCACCATTCCCATCACAGGAACCGGCATTAACCCAGCCAGGAGTCTTGGAGCTGCCATCGTCTTCAACAGGGACATCTCTTGGGATGACCAAGTAAAGTCACACTTTTTTTATTACCTGAGTTCACTTTTGAGATTTTCCATGTTATGGTTATTAACAATATATGAAAGCTAGCTAATGCTCTCTCTCTCTCTCTCAGTGGATCTTCTGGGTTGGACCCTTCATTGGAGCTGCCCTTGCTGCTGTCTACCACCAGATTGTCATCAGAGCCATTCCCTTCAAGGCCAGGCCATAAGTTCATGAACCCCCCCCCCCCAATGTGCCTTCTTTACTCTCTTAGTCTGGGTTGCATATGTAATTTTCCTTTTACTCTTGAGGGTGTAATTGGTACTCAGATGTTAAGTATGCCTGTTTGTGTGTAAATTATATGTATTTAAAGCTTGTGGCAGCTTATGAATGAAGAGTTCTTGAATGGTTTTTATCTTTGTAAAATTCTCTCATGGTTAACTTGGGCCTTTTATTAGTATTATTATTAAAGGAGAACTGATTGCGTTGATGGGTGGTTTTGTTTTAATAGGCAATAATGATGTTACTATTTTAGTAAGTAATAGGGAGAAGAGTAGTGACGTTAATTCACGACAAGCTCAGAAAACTCTTGAAATGGTATAAGCTAATTTAAAGAAAGTTAAGAGGCAAGTGGTTTTTTTATGTCATATTTATTTGGTTGTTATAATATAGGTGACGTTTGAAGTATTGAAAAAGTTAAAAAGAAGAAAGATTAAAAGTTGGTATAAAAAATGAAAAAATAATAAGTAAAAAAATTTGATTTCAAAAAGAAGTTAACAATTTTTGAAGTTTATTACCAGTTTTTTAAAAAGTTTAAAATTTTCAGACGGAGCTGTATTGGAGAGGAAAGAATGCAATTCACTAAAGGTTTGTTTGGTGGTTTAATTTTTTAATAATTTTGAGTAATTTTTATCAAAAATTGTTAGTTGTACCAAAAAAAAATAATTTTTAGTAATTTTTGAATGTTTATAATATTTTTGGTTATTTTTGACTTTTTAGCAACTATTGTTAATTTTTAATAAGTTTTGATAATTTTTCGGTTGAGAAATTACTGTAACAAAGTAAAAAGATGATAACAGTTGGTGGTTTGTCAAACACGCTATGTTGGACCGATTCAAACACACACACGATATATGGAAGAAAACAGTAAAGAGATCAACACACAGATTTACGTGGTTCTTCAAAATTCGGGTATGCTCATGGGAGCATGAGTGAGAGTTCTTTCTTATTGATTACAGGGTTACATAGAGAATATTTATAACCATTTCTATTCCTAACCCTAATAGGATTACATGCTCTATTTCTAACTTTAATAGAATTACATGGTCTGATTCTCAAAATATTTTAATTACACCGTACCATACCGCTTTGGGCCTACGGCCCAACCCACTACACATTGAATCCGAGATAAGGGCAGGTACTTCACTCCGCTCTGTTCCATTCAGTCGCTTCGCTTCCCTCGTTCCACTGCACTCCGTTTCGCATCCGCCCCTTTTTCCTAATACTTGGTTCCTCTCCATATGAGCCATAAGTCCCAACAATCTCCACCTTAGCGAATACTCGCCCTTTCAGGAGTCAAACAACCTTGTTCAACTAGTTTGGGGGAAATGTCTCCTCTCTAGCACCGAGAAACATTAACCAAGTCCAAGCAATGCTCGAACTTGTTCGTGGTAACCTTTTTGTCAACATGTCAGCTGCATTCTGAAGTGTACACCTTCTTAAGTATGATCAAGTCACCCATAGCAACCAACCTTCACTTTGTGAAACCTCACATTGATGATCTTGGTCCGTGCATGATACACTTGATGCTTTGCCAAATAAATGGCACTCTGACTAACATAGAACAGTTGCACTCCACCTTGATCTATGCCCAGTTCTTTCACTAACCCCTTTAGCCACAATGCTTCCTTAGCAGCCTTAGTCACCGCTATATATTCAAACTTAGTAGTAGATAGAGCCACTAGAGGTTGTATATGGATCTCCAACAAACAGGACCACCTGCAAGTGTAAACACATACCCTGTCGTAGACCTTCTGTCATCCACACCTCCAGCATAATCAGCATCAACAAACCCTACAACTGAAATCTGATCTTGTTGCCTAGCAAACATAATCCCACGGTCCACTGTACTTCTCAAGTATCTGAAAACCCACTTGACTGCCGCCCAATGCTCTTACTTGGATTGGCCATGTTCTTACTGACTATGCTAACTACATGTGCCAAATCGGGTCTTGTACACACCATTGCATGCATCAAGCAACCAACTGCGCTGGCATAAGGCACTTTTGACATGTCTTGAATTTCTTCAGCTGATTTTGGACACTGTGCTGAAGACAATTGAAATGATTCGCCAAAGGAGTGTTGACCAACTTTGCATTATTATGCTAAATCTTTCCAACACTTTCATGACATAATCCTTCTGAGATAACCATAGCTTCCCAGCTGACCTATCTCTGCGAATCTCCATTCCGAGTATTTTCTTTGCGGCGCCCAAATCCATCATATCAAATTCCTTCCTCAACAAAGACTTCAACCCGTTTACCTCAACTAAACTCTTTGCAGCAATAAGCATATCATCCATATAAAGTAGCAAGAAAATATATGAACCATTATCAAGACTCTTAACATAAACGCAACAATCATACTCATAGCGTGTGAACCTGATCTGAATCATGTACGAATTAAACTTCTTGTACCATTGTCTCGAAGATTATTTAAGCCCATAATGCGACTTCCTCAACCGACATACAAGATGCTCAGTCCCTGGCTGCTTGAATCCCTCAAGCTGCTCAATGTAAATGACTTTCTCCAAATCACCGTGAAGAAAAGCTATTTTCACATCCAGCTGCTCTAACTCCAGATCATAGCTAGCCACCAATGCCAAGATAATTCTGATCGAAGTATGCCTCACAACTGGAGAAAAGACCTCATCATAATCAATTCCCTTTCTCTGTTAGTACCCTTTTGCTACTAACCGAGCCTTGAACTTCTTCTTTTCCTTTTCTGATGCAGCTTCTTTCCTTTTATACACCCATTTGCAACCTATTGTCTTCTTTCCCTCGGGCAATTTGTCAACTCCCAAATTTAGTTCTTGTGCAATGACTCCATTTCCTCCATCATGGCTTCCATCCATCTGTCCTTTTTAGAACTAATGATAGCCTCCTGAAAAGTAGACGGATCCCCACTGATAGTTAGAGTAAAAGAAACCATATCCTCAAACCCATAGCTTTAGGTGCTTTAATAGTACGTCTGGGTCTCCTTGTGGCTATGTTTTTGCTGCTGCTGTTGTTTTGCTGTTCTCCTGTCTCAAAACCACGTATGTCAGAACCATTTAGCTCAACCTGTATACCCTGCTGCTTGTTACCTTCCATTGACTCGAATTTCTGATGCGTCTTGACCATTGAACTTTCTTTGTTTCTGGATCTCAAAGCTTGTATCCTTTTACCCATTTTTCATACCAATAAAGATACACTGTTTAGATTTTGCATCAAGCTTTGACCTCTCATCCTCAGGAACATGAACATAAGCTAGACAACCAAAAACTCGTAGAATTGAATAATCTACATCTCTCCCTGTCCACACCTCTTCTGTTACCTTTCCATCCAGAGCAATACTCGGTGACCTATTTATAATAAACATACCATATTCACTGCTTCTGCCCAGAAAATCTTAGGAAGTCCTGCATTCAATCAGATACACTGTGTTTTCTCCGTTATAGTTCTATTCATCCTTTCTGCCACCCCATTCTGCTGAGGTGTCTTAAGAACTGTAAAGTGTCGCTGAATCCTATGCTCCTCACAAAACTTCAGAAAAAGCCCATGCTTATACTCTTTCCCATTATCTGTCTTGAGACACTTAATTCGCTTCCCTGTCTGGTTTTTCACTTCAGCTTTCCACACTTTGAATTTATCAAAAACTTCATATTTGTGTTTATGAAGTACACCCAAACTTTCTTTGAAAAATCATCGATAAAGGTCGCGAAATACAGAGATCCTCCTTTAGAAGCTACACTCACTGACCCCCAAGCATCTGAATGTATATAGTCAAGAATTTCCTCGTTCTATGAGTAACACCTCTAAACTGCACCTTACACTGTTTTCCTAGAACACAGAACTTGCAGAATCCAACCTTGCACGTTTTCACCCCTTTCAGCAGATTTCTCTTATGTAGCTCTAACATTCCACGTTCCCCCATATGCCCCAAATGCATATGCCAAAGAATAGTATCATCAGCATCTTCAGTTATAGTGGCAACAGCTCCACCTACAACTGTACTCCCTATAAACTTATAAATATTTCCAGAACCTTTCAAACCCTTCAAGATCACCATAGCACCTTTTATTACCTTCATTGCTCCACATTCTGTTTTGTACCTGTAGCCTGCAGAGTCTAAGGTTCTCATCGAAGTTAAGTTTTTCCTCAAATCTGGAACATGCCTAACATCACCCAAGGTTCTCACAACAACATCAAACATTCTGATTTTAACTGTCCCTATTCCTATGACTTTGCAAGATGCATTATTACCTATAAGAACAGTACCACAATGCACTGACCTATAGGTGTTAAACCATTCTCTGTTAGGCGACATGTGATAAGAGCATGCTGAATCCAGAATCCATGAGTCTGACAGATGATCCACATGGGCTGAAACCGAAAGCATATCACCATCTTCTTCCGAATCCTACTGTACGACATTCGCAAAATTCGACGGTCCATCTTTCTTTTCCTCTGCCTTTCCTTGTTTCTTCCAGTTTGTGCTCTTTTTAGGGCAGTCCTTCTTCATGTGTCCCGGCTCATGGCACTTGTAACACTTGAATGCAAACCCTTCGCTAGACTGCCCCATCAACTTAGATCTCCCACGGCCTCCACCTATTTTACCCTCCCTTCTTTCTTCCAAGGTTCTCGTACCTTTTTGCCACCAGTCCTTCACCTTGAGATAAATCAGCCTGTTGCTTGTATTGGTTATACGCCAAAAGGGTTGCAGTGACCTCCTCTAGTTCTAGGGTTTCTTTCTCTCAAAGTAGAGTTGTAACGAGCATGTTGAGAGAAGATAACGAAGACAGCAACATCAAAGCCTGGCTCTTCCCTCGAATTTCACGTCAATCCTTAGCAGATCGCTAACAAGCTGATTGAACGTATTAATATGTGAATAAGATCGGAATCCTCGGCCATCTTTAGTCTAAATAACTTCTGCTTTAAAAACAGTTTATTTGTTAAAGACTTTGACATATACTTGCTCTCCAGTTTAGCCCAAACACTGGCAGGCGAGTCATCACCAATCCAATGATACATAACTTCATCTGCAAGACACAGGCGAATCGTACTCACTGCCTTCATTTGCAGTCCTTCCCAGTCATCGTTCGACATCACCTCTGGTTTCTTCTTAGCCCCGTTCAACGCCTTCACCAAACCCTACTGTATTAATAGATCTTTTACCTGCTATTGCCATAGTCCGAAATTCCCAATCCTGTCGAACTTTTTTACATTGAACTTTGTAACAGACGAACAACTTCCCACCATCGTTTTTCGTGTGATTCAACCTGACTCTGATACCAATTTGTTGGACTGATTCACACACACACGATATATGGAAGAAAACAGTAAAGAGATCAACACACAGATTTACGTGGTTCCCCAAAATTCAGGAACGTCCACGGAGCATGAGCGAGAGTTCTTTCTTATTAATTACAGGGTTACATAGAGAATATTTATAGCCACTTCTATTCTTAACCCTAATAGGATTACATGCTTTATTCCTAATCTTAATAGAATTACATAGTCTGATTCCCAAAATATCCTTAATTACATGTACCGTACCGCGGGGGCATTGCCCCTACCCCCTAAACCTTCAAGCCTACGGCCTAACCCACTACACATTGAATCCGAGATAAGGACGGATGCTTTGCTCCGCTCTGTTTCACTCGGCCGCTTCACTTCCTTTACTCCACTTTGCTTTGCCTCTGCCTCTCTTTCTTAACACTTGATTTCTCTCCGTACGAGCCACAAGTCCAACACGCTAGAGCAGAAGTAGAGGTGTTTAAATTATTAAATTTTAATTCGTAGGAACTGGAGAATCTCAGAGGGTGTCCTGTCTCTGTGCGATTTGTTCAATAATTAAAATATAATAAGTGCTGCCTGCACCATGGCAAGTAATAAAAAAAAAAAAAAAATGCCAATTTGGTCATATTATCGGAAACAAATTAAACGGCGAACAAATTAATTCAGGCGGACGAATCACTCGATTCTCCTCGTGATCGTCGTGCGTTGAAGTTGATTTGTGTGTGTGTGTGTGTGTATATATATATATATATGCATATGTTGGTTTTGTAAGTAGAACTTATTTGGGTGTGTGTGGCGATCAATCCCAGAAAAAAAATGTGGATTTTTGGAAGGAAGGGGCCATCTGGGTTCTCAGCCTCTTCTACAGCTGAGCAAGCTACCCAAGGAATCGATGGAACTGGCCTCACTGCCATTGTTACAGGTCTTCTTCTCCACATGGGTCACTTTTTTTTTTCCTCCCCTGATCCAATAGCTATAGCTATATGTGCATATGTTTAGTTATTCTTGAATGGGTCTCTTCAAATATCACTTTCTCTCTGATGTATCTTGTTCATTTGATAGTGGGTCTAGTGTGTTCTCTATTATGTGTTTGTGATTCAAAGAACGCGGCAAGGATCAGGAAATAAGTTGATGTGTTGTGTCCCCTAATCAGTAGAGTAGAGTAGAGATTGATTTCATGGGTGGTATTAATAGAGGGTTATCAATTGCAAGTTACTAATTCCTGCTGACCAATCTATCACGGAAGACATGTTGGAATTGGCTGATGTGGGGATAGGGTTTCCATATCGACCACACACCCGTAATTCTGGTTTTGTTTTGAGTTCTGGAGCAACTGTAGTTATATGGCTAAAATTGGTTGCAGTTTGATTTGTATTTGTCTGATAGTGACTGGTCACCTCACCGGGTGCTCTATGGTCATTTTCATTGCGGACACTCTGTTTTTTTCACTTATTAATGTTAGTTGTTGAAATTTCTATAGCTCTATGTTAAGCATAAATTTTGGTTGGGGTTTTACCCAGGGAATGTCAACATTTTTTTTTTCTCTCAAACTCATTGAACATAGGCTGTGTTTGTTTGCCTGATTACTTTGGGGGATTGGACTACTTTTGACCAAGTTGATTTTAGTCCTGTGTTTGGTTTTCAGTATTAGCACTCTGAGTTACACTATTTATCCCCTAAAATGGGAGATAAGTAATATTATGGGAATGGTGGTATTACATATCTCTCACCTCTGGATTTGTTTTTCGCCAAAATCTAATGGTTCAAAATATTTTCTATCACATCTCATGTCAATCACATATTTTATTCCACTTTATATCTCATCAACCGAACACCAAAAAAATAATCTCACATCAAAAAATTAATCCTATTTATATCAAATATCATATATTATTCATAGTATTACTTATATCCCATCATCTAGTCCCAAATCAAACATAGTCTAGTAGTGATTAGCAAGAGTCTGCCGTGCCTGCTTTAGGGATAATGTCCATGCAGTACTAAACAGGTGGATTCACCTTTTTTTGTAGTGCATATAGATACCATCATGCATTTATTTCAAGCAACATACCCTCCTTTTGCGTTGAACTTAACTACTTGTTGACCGCAAGTGCATGAGTCAATAACTGCTTGTTGCCTCAAGTGCAAAATAACACGATGCAATGCATTTGAAAAATTTAGCTTTGAAAACTATATATATATATATAAAATTTTTTTTTTCAAGATGAACTTACCAAGAATTTATAGAAACACAATTGTAATTGAACAAGCTATCCGATTACTAAGTTCAATAGCAATTCCTAATCTTGACTCGTTCTAATTGGTTTCGAAAAATAAAAAAGTTCAATTCAATTAGATTGGCCATCGAACCATTCAATCACCATTAGAACTTGAAATCATAGACTTTGTTTAACTAATTCCAAAAGCATCTAAGCAAATCCAGTCAACCAATCAAGAAGATAAAACAATAGAAATCTCAGATTATGTCATAGAAATCCATGCGAAAATGAAATCCAAGCTTCTCCAAGGTTCAACCCTCCAAAATTTACTCTATAATCATTAAACTAAAATAATACATGAAGAAATTTACAAACCTTAGGTGGCAGAAGAGGAGCCTCGTTTTACCTCCAAAAATCTGAAAAGAATGCAAAAATAATGTCTAATTTCCATTCCTAAACGCTAGCCTATATATAATATTTACAATCAAAATTATAATTTTCACATCAAAAGCCGAATTTTAGGTTCCCAAGCCGAGTTGTGCTCACATGGGGTGCGCACGCATGTGAATACTTAGTAAAAAATATGAAATTTGGGCTGAGAGTATTCTGCCGTACACACAAGGGTGTGCGTGGGCTCTTTTTTGGACGTGGGTGTGAACGGAAGATTGCTACCCCTGACTTTCAATGTGATTTTGACCCTTACGATGATGGATTCGGGCTTCGGCTAAAGCAAAAAAAAAAAAAAAAATGTTGTAACTCTTTGGGTCTTCTTTCTAACCCAAAAAGAATAATATCAATCTGAATTTTGAGTAGAAATTTGTGGCCAAAACGCTCATAGGATGTGCAGTTGAACTTTTCAAAAAATTTCCAAATTGTGCAACTTTTCTTCCACTTTCTTTTGGATCGTTTCTCTTGTATCGTTGACACTCAAATGATATAATTAGACTGTAGAATAGCTCTTGAAGCACCGGGACATTGGCTTTGGCTTTGGATTCTGGAATTAAGCAATGCTTGCCAAATGTTCGATGAACTGCCCAAATGACCCCTAGGCCTTGTTCTTGCACTTTCTTCACACCTCCTTAGTTTGGTTCATCTCCAGTTGCACTTATGATTGAAGGCCTTAAATGCCGTATTTTATTACCTGAAATAGCACAAACACCACAAATGCTAGTATGTGAAAATACGATAAAGCCGAGTCTCAAGTAAAGCTTTTTATGCAATTAGCACACATAAATGATGTATAATTATGAAAATTTATGTGCTAATCACTAAATTTTTATACAAAGAGTAGGATTTAGGATTTGAGGTAGTGGTTGGACATTTTGTCTAAAATAAATCCATGATGGAGCTTGCATGCACCACCAAAGATATGTAAAATAATTATGTGGCACGGATTTCTCTACCTAACACTTGTAAAAATTTTAGGTCGCCTGGTACTCATAATTCAACTGAATCAATGAATTTCATTTTCTAAACATGGATTTTCTCTCTCCTCTGTACAGACATGTTAACAGTAACTCAAAACCACATGGAATTAAGGGGTCCCTTTAGGGGTTTTGTGTGTTCTTCATAACCTGAATTTTAAATTTCCATTAAAGGTTAAAATTTTGAATGTGTGGTTAATTTAATTTTGGAAAATTAAAGAAGGTCCTTTGTAAGTGTATTTTGTTTTTATCAATCAGCGTCTCTTTGTGCCTTTTTCCCAGTTCATACACTTTTATTCATGATCATGATAATCACACATGGGATTGACTAGGATCATTTCCTCTTGCATTGACTTTCACAACACAGTGAAATATAGGGTATTGGATGTCTGATTGCTTATGTTGTGTCTAATTTCAGGTGCATCAAGTGGTATTGGCACAGAGACTACCCGTGTTCTTGCTTTGCGTGGTGTACATGTAGTCATGGCAGTAAGAAATACGGACACTGGTAGAAGAGTCAAAGAAGCTATAATCAAGGAAAACCCCAATGCTAAAATCGATGTTATGGAGTTAGATCTCAGCTCAATGGCGTCCATAAGGAAATTTGCATCAGAATACAAGTCCTCGGGCCTTCCTTTGAATCTCCTCATGTAAGAAAATTTCAATGAAAAAACTGAATATGCTTCTGTCTCAGTTAGTGTCACTTTTTGTTGACCTCATCATGTCCGGAATGCATAAAACCGCTTGTGGGTCTTTACGAGTTCAATTCAAAACTTTTGAGGCTTCAAATATTTCCTTTGTTGTTGGAAGTAACAATGCAGGGGTTATGGCTACACCTTTCAAGCTTTCCCAAGACAACATAGAACTGCAGTTTGGAACTAATCATTTGGGTAAGTTTTTGTAGATCCTTTGATGTTGTAATCCTTCAGTTGAGTGCTAGAAAATTGTTAAACAAGCTCAACTGTTGAGGTATCAGTTACAGCAACATTCCATTTTATCTATGGAAGCTAGAAAGATTGGAGTTTCAAACTAGATTCATTCTAACGGTAATTGATTAGGGAAAAAAATGATGGCCAAACATTAGTTTTTACTAGATCAAGTTCTTGCTTGTTCCAGCTCTGTTGATCTTTAGATATTTTTAGTTTCTCAGGTCCCACATTGAAACACTACTCTCTTGTCCAAATGAATACGGCATAATAATAAGAGAGACATTCTGTCACTTTTTTCACAGGACATTTCCTTTTGACAAATCTTTTGTTGGAGGTCATGAAAAATACTGCACGAGAAAGCCAAAAAAGGAAGGATTGTTAATGTCTCGTCGGAAGCTCATCGGATTGTCTATAGTGAAGGAATTCGATTTGATAAAATCAATGATGAATCTAGGTAATAAAAAATAGGCATTGTTATTTATTTGTCCGTTTGACAAAATTGTCAGTTTTTAGTTTCATAGTTTAAAAAAAAAAAAAAACACTTTGAAGCGCATTTGGTAATAATAATTGTTAGTTGGTAGTTATAGTGCTGAGAGAGTGGTCGGCGGCATTGTTGTGATCAGAGGTGGGTGGCGGGAGATGGCAGCAGGTGCTAGTGGTGGCGGGAGATGGCAACAGGTGTTAGTGGTGGCTGGAAGTGAATGGCAATCAGTAGCGGAGGAAGGGTGGCCAACAGCGATGGTGTGATCAGAGATGGGTGATGGGTGGCAACAAACGGCGGTAATCGTAGTTGGGTGATGGTTGGCCAACCAATAGTGGTCGAAGATGGTTGGTCGGCGGTGGCAGTCGAAGGTGGGTGATGGGTGTGACTACTAAAGGTGGGTGATGACTGTGACTACTAGCGGTGGTAGAGAAAAATAAAAACTGAAAATGAAAACTTGGGAAAAAACTTTTTTTATGTTTTCATAATTTGACTGTGGCTGCTGGTGGTGGTGGAGAAAAATAAAAACTAAAAATGAAAACTTGCGAAAGAAACCTTTTTTATGTTTTCATAATTTTTAAAAATTTTGAAAACATTTTTCATTAATATTTTAGAAATTGAAAATGGAAACAAAATCGTATCAAAAAAGAAAATGGAAACAAATTTACCATACGAGTTTTCATGTTTAATTTAAAAAAAAAATAAAAAAGAAAACTGAAAACTGGAAGTTCTGTCAAATGGAGCCTAAGTTTTTTTATGTTTTGGATTCCATATTCGTTTCACCATCAATACCTGATTTTGCGTTTATAGTAATTTTTATCTTCTATAATTTATCAAGATGCCATACGTATTGTCTCAACAAAAATTAATATCTGTGTTGTTTTATTTTTCAGTTACAAAAGCATGTATGCTTATGGGCAATCGAAGCTTGCTAATATTGCATGCTAATGAGCTGGCAAAGCGCTTAAAGGTAATTAATTTCTATATTCTTGGTATTAAAATATCTAAGAAGTTGATTTTAAGATGGTTAATTGTCTTTTATGGTAATTAGCAACCGTTAGATCACAATGCACTCATTAAGTGAAATCAAGATGGTTGCTTTCTTATGGTAATTAGTGACCGTTCAAGCACAACTCGCTCATTAAGTCTCTCTTAGGCATGCCATGTGCTATGAAATTCTCTCAAACTTGCTATTTAACAGATGCGCTTGGGCATCTCCAGTTTCTATAAATAGATACTTCAAAATATATTAAAAATTAGTATTTTCTTGTTTTACAGCTTCTCTATTCAATTGACTCTCAATAGTTTCTTTAAACCATTTCCTACTGCATTAAAATATTCATTCTTAAAATTTTTCTTTATTCTTTTTATTTTCAAAAATTTTCATTTCCAATGACTTTATTTAAATGAAAATGAAAATATTAAAATAGTTTAGGGCAGCTAGTCATCCATAAACGTAGAGATTGATTTTAGTTGATTCCAACTTAGGGAAACACTGAGGAAATCTGCTAGAGGCGAAAAATTAATCATTTCTTTCCTATTACGGGGAATTTTGTTAGATGGGGAAGCTGTTGGAGATGCCTTAGAGTTATCCTAATATTATCTGAGCCTAACGGTACTATTTGGAGAGATTTAGTAGTTTACAAGGACAACAACCACAGGCTACAAACTATGTGAACTCAGTAATTATTAGCAGAGCTGATTATGTAGCACAACCTTACTTTTTAACTAGATTAAATAGTTTTGACAATCTTTGGTGTTATTTTTCTTTTTAGAAGAAAAAAATTGAAATGACTGTCCAAAATCTTTTTTTTTCCCCCAGTAAGTAAGGTTGTATTTGGATTATTGAGAGAATTTCACATAATCTTGAGGGCATACCGTCGTGTTACTAAAGGTATACATGATGCTCAATACAAAAATTTGGGATTCCCCAATTTGTACAAATGACTACATTCAAGTTGGTATATTTAATCTTAGTTAGCTGTGATACCTTCCGTTGAACTTCATGCTCGATTCTTCCCACTCTGATAACATTGTGGAGGAGATTTCCTTGAAAATTCTTATATTCATTTTTATCCATATGTGGTAGATCATAACAGCTCATGCTAGCTTTCTCACCATATTAGCAAAATTCTTCCCACTAAAATATTCAATGGCCCATTCGATTTAAGCATTCCAAGTTTGATTAATTCGATTAACCATGCAAAGATTACTAATGATGCATATGATTTTTTTAGAGAATGGACATTTGAAAAATAGACGATCTATGCATTCAACTTCTACTCCAAATAGCACGCAAACATTAGAGTGAATTAGATTCAAAATCTTACCTATACCTTTTAAATTCAAAATTGTTTTCTACAAATAATTAAGGAGTTCATTAATGGTCGTAATTCATTCACAAAGAGGACAATTAATTGGTTATGATTGTAGGGTTGCAAATGAATTGAAGTAGGTTATTTAAATTTGGTTTGAAATCTTATTGAATCTGAAAATGTGTTCAAACTTGATTTGTTAAAGTTTTTAACTCGTGCATTAATTAATCAAGTCGAACTTGAGTAATTTGATTGTTTAATATAGATTTCACCCTATCAAGTCGAGTTTTAATCGAGGTTGAGCAACGATTATGTTTAAACTTGGTTTGATTTTATAACGAGTCAATCTCGGACTTTTAGGTAACCAAACAAGAACTGAGCTTAAGCTGTTTGGTTCGATTAACAACCCTAGTTATGGGAAGAGTCCAAAAAGTATTACTTTGGTCTAGTTACGTTCACGATAATATGCTGGCCAAAGTATAATTGACGTGGATTTTTATTTATTTATTATTTTTTTTATGCAACTAAAAAGGAAGGAGGAGTGGAGATAACAGCCAATTCACTTCATCCAGGAGTCATCGCCACCAACCTTTATCGCCACCACGCTTTCTTGAAGGTAATCCCCGAGCCTCGAACTTTATATAGAAATGTTCTTAAAATATATTTGCACACGTTCAGATTGTGGGATTGGTTGCGGTTCTATTCCATAAAAAATGAAGCTTTATAGATGCTTTATTTATTTACGGCGACACAAGGCTTCCCAATTTGCATAGGTTAAAAAACCTCTGAGATGTACATTTTTGTTGTCATAACAATAATTTGTACAATACATCAGGAAAAACACATAACGATAATTGAGATTAGTTCTGTGGGGAGCAGTTGTTTTGTTTGGTCAATTCACCAGACTCCACACTACAATTACAAGACTACATATATACCCACACAAACATATGAGAGATGATCATAAGCATCAAATAAACAGAATGAAGTGAAATTCTCGTGCTTTTTTATTTGTAAAACTTGTTTTGAGTTTGATAGATGGTTGTCAAAATAAGCCAATCGGCTTGTATGCTTCATCTCCTAGTAAATGCATCGTTACGGAGTTTGGTGTAAAGGAATGAAATGGTTAATTTTCACATTTTAATTTCATTATATTGTTTGGTAAACTTATTTAGAATAAGAATAGCTATTCCCTTGTGATAGTATTTCATTCAATTCCTGCATCTTCACTAAAGAAAAAAAAAAAAAACACTAGAATTCTCGTTCCATTCTCATGATATTTTATGTTGGCAACCAAACAATCCTATTCACTCTCATTGTCCCAAACTAGGACTCAGAAAAGTTTTTGCTGGCGCTTCTTAATGCTTTGGTTCCTTTTCTGGTTGCAGGCTTGCTTAATGTGATTGTTAAATATGTGCTGAAAGCACTGCACAGGTTTGTCATCTCTGTTTCTTCACGTAAGATGCACAAGGAGGATTTGTTTCAATACAGTGTAGCATTGTGTTTGACATAGCTTTTACAAATTGGTGGTTGTGGTTATATAGGGAGCAGCAACTACGTGCTATGTGGCATTGCATCCTCAGCTAAAGGGGGTAACTGGTGAGTATTTTTCCGACAGTAACGTAGCAAAACCGAGCTCTCTGGCTAGAGATGCAGAATTGGGGAGAAGATTGTGGAACTTCAGCTTGAGCTTGACAGATCCCAAAGTGAGTGCTTTGTGAATGATGTGTAGAATTAATTGCCCGAAAAATGGAACCACGATGTGTGACATGCCCCTTGGGAACTGGGATTTCATATCAGTTCTATATTATATATATATATATGTGTGGTTAAGCAAAATACAAAATATTTATGGTAGCGTATGTATGTATATTTGCATTCGTATGCCCATCCCATCTAGAACCAACCTTCAGAGACTATGGTGATTGGATGGTTTAAAACTTTTAAATATAATACCTGTTTGGAGTGTAAATTTTGGTAAAAAAAAAAATAAATAAAAAAGATAAATTTTAAATTGTTAGGTGTTTGGTGTGTTTCTCAAAAGTGTAAAAAGTTGAGAAAATTAGTAATAGTTAGAGAAATTTGAAAAAAATTGGATAAAATCGTAAATTTTTCACATAGAAAAAGTAGAAAAAAATATAAAAATTTACAGATTTTTTTTGACAAATTTCACCCATGCATATATATATATATATATAGATTTTTATTCAATAGATCTCACATTTCAAAGACAATGTTCATGCTTTGCGTCGGATAATTGAAACGGGTAAGTGACTAATTACTGTTAATTTTGAAGATAATAATTAGTTTAAATTACTTATATACGAATACCGATATAAATATTTATATTTATAATCGAACACAAATACGAGGAGTAAAATATACAACCCGGTCCTGCACATTGCCGTTCATACTTGGGAGCCAACAACTATAGGAATTGAAGGCCTGGGGCCACATATTTGTTTGATGCCGGATTCTTGCGAAACACTTACATAATACCCACGCAATGCCCTTTTATGAAAGTAGAGACCATAGGTGTCAATCAAAGGGGAGATGGAAGAATAAATTGTCTGTATCCTTAGGGGTTGAATTAGCATGAATCACTTTAGCATTACGGAGGCGTTTAAAGTGATAAAAAGTGAGATATTTGAGATAATTTTGAGTTTATAATTCGTGTAGTAGATAAAAATAATAACTTTTAAATATTTTTAAATTTTTAAAATTTTTCAATTTTATATTGTCAAAAAACCCTATATGCTATTTATCATTATTATTTATTTTTAGTACATAAATATGGCCTTCAGTTTCCAAATTTTGTCACAGTTTCCAAACTATAACTTTTTAGTGTTTGAAATATCAATCAACTTTTGAATTTTTTTGGGTACTGATGTTTGTTTTGCCATTAAATTATAAAAAAATGGATATAAAAGTGATACGTGATAAAATTGATTAAAAATATAAAAAATTAAAATTTATAGAGATTTTTAGAGCTCCAAATATTGTGTTAATTTTCTGCGATTTAATTCAAATTTGTTCAAATAGATGGTAAATAATTCATCGAACAGATTTTGTCAAAACACAATACATGTTTTTTAAATTTTAGAAAGTGCATTATTATTTGATTTTTTTGAACAATATTTTTGTAGTTTTGTTATATTTTTAATAGTAGATAAACTTTTTTCCAAATTGATGGAACTTATAAAACATTTTAAAAATTTGTAATTTTATAGAGTTTTATGAAGTTTTATAGAGATTTATGGAAAATTTAAAGCTTAAACGACCATATGTTGGAGCTTGAGATTTTTGCCCTCTATTTAGAATTGAGAATTAGCTTGACTTTGAAATTATTTTTTCATAAAAAAATAAGAATAAAAATAAAAATCTAATAGTATAACATACCAATAATTTAATTATTGCTTAACCTCAATAGTTTCTTTATAAAAGACATCGTCCATGACTACTGTACTGAATGATATTATTTTTTTATCATAAATGCAACATGATTAAGATCTTTGTGCACATATATAAGTTGTTGATTAAAATTTACTATTTATGTAACACTTGATTTTAATATAGGCATTCTACCTTACAATAAGATCACGATTATAAGAAATAACTCGACAGTTGTTAACATCTATCCCAATAATCATGTATTCCTTTTTGTGTTTCTTTGCTTGTAAATCATAAAATCATTTCATCAATAATTGTTTAATTGCAAAATTTTTCCAAGTGTTTTAAGCATTTTCTATTGACCATACATGGATAATGAAGGTTAGCCTCACTACATAACCTATGTATCTTGCATCTCATTAAAATTTCAAATGCCAATGGATCATTGTTATTATCAAGAATCTCTGCACAAATTATTTTAGTTCGTTATCTACTGCCAAAATAAGAATAATATGAGAATGTGGCAATCTTCCCTTTTGAAACTAAATGACATAGATATATAAATAAAAAAATATGGTTATTTATTTTAATTTCTTTTTTTTTGGTAAGTATTTATTTTATTTCTTATTAATTATCTTAAAAATTAAATAAACGTTAAAAAGAATTAATACCTGCAATTGTTTTGCCAAAAAGGTTGTTCTTTTTAAGATATGTCATTATTTGTTTATACTTTATTTGAAATATTCTTACTATTATGTCTATATATCCTTAAAACATTGACCAAAAATTTTTTCGACTTCTTATTGAATCTTTAACTAATTTGGATCACAGATAAATGTAATAAAAAGTTCTAGAAATCCAATGGATCGAGAATCACTATTACATCCTGATAATATCGAAACATATTTCATGAGCTCCAGTAAAAGATGATTGAAGTATGTACTTTCTACCAATTATAGATGCAGCAATATTATTAACATTTATGATATCCTCCAAACTTTGTATAAATCAGTAAATCTAAAGAAATTTAGACAATGTTACTCAATGGCTATATAACAATCAACAACAAGTTGTTAAATAAACGTCTATCTTAAAGTAGATACCATCCCTCTTCACATCAAAATTGCAATCGAAATGCATAAATTTTCTCATTGAAATCTCTTCTCAGTTTTTGCTTGTATTAGGAGCATAGTGAATAGACCTTCTCCATCCATTCATTTCATATGAAAAAAAGTAATACCTATTGAAGTGACATGTATGAAAGATGAGTTTCATCAATCCTTTGTAACCCTCCATCCACCTTCTGCACAATAATATCTCAATTTTCAATAATTTCTTATCTATCACCTATGATTAATTAATGTTGCAATCATTAGTAGATGGTCTAACAAATTATCTTCCATCCTGCAAACTCAAAATTCTTATATATACATCTGAAGCATTATTTTCACATATCATTTCTCAAGCATTGTAAAACGTATTCACATATAGAATTGTTTCATTTAGCATTGCTTAAAAACCTTCCACTACGAATATCAACTCTTGAGCTAACACCTTATATTCTCACAATATTTATTCTATTAGTTACTTCATGCTCAGTGTCCTGAATATAAAATATGGCAAACTTTGATTTTTTTTTCCTAGTTCTAATAATAGAAAGCTAATTTTATGAAAATTACTCCACTAATACGGAACACGTATGGCTCCCTTCCATCTAATTAACATAGTTTAATCAATTTTTCCACCAATTGAAATAAAAACAATAATAGTTGTAAGTTTTTGTATGTTCTTTAAAACTTGAATTATCAAATTATTATTGCAAAAATGATGGGGTAATTGGCCTCCTCCACAACAAAGATTAAATTTGGGTCGACTAATCGAACTATCTAACATTTTTTCCTCTATTCACATAATTGCTACACAATAGGAGCAAACACTATTTCCTGTTCAATTATATATTACCTAAAAAAAAAAAAAGTGTTATGGAAGGTCAACAATTGGATTAGGTTAGGAATATTCTGCAAAATTATCACAATACACATATAACTATTAGATAATAATTAACAACAAAAATAGGCACCGTTTGGCATCTTCAAAAAAAAAAAAATCTAAAAATTTCTAAAAACTTCTATCACATCAACTTTTTTATTTCACTGCACGCATTACGAACTCACAACTTTTCTCACTTTATCTAATTTTTTTCTCATTTTTTCACTCTAAACACGACTCCCTCAACATTTGAAATTAGCAAATACCCCCTTATTTGAAATGTTACTAACCTGACCCCCTTCCGTTAATATTCCGTTAGGTTTAAGTTAAAATGATGACGTCACTAATATTTTTTTTTATAATACCAAGTTTACCATTTAATAGGAAAGCAACCATCCGGTCCAAATTATCAAAAAAAAAAAAAACGTCCGGTCCAATCCAAAGCCAAACCTTCCAGTTCACATCTGATAATTTCTCAATAGGAATTATCCTCCTCACTCACAAATCTCATCTTCTGATATAAGTGCAAATGGAACCCTAAGTGGTTCATTTTTGAAAAAAAAAAAAATATATATATATATATATATATAGAGAAGAGGGGGGAGAGAGAGAGAGTAGCAAACAAAAGAAGTAGAACTGAAACCCTAATCCATGAATTTGAACGGAGACAAAGTGGGGGAGTGATGCAACAGACTACAATTGCAAAGCACATTTGGAGCGGAGCCTTTGATTCAAAACTTTAGGGATATGCAATAGACAAGCCTTCGAAGCGCGGCGGAATTGAATTCTCCAAACCCTAACTCTGTAAAATGCCACTTTCGCCAGAGAGGAAGCGCCAACCACCGTCGAGGAGGCGTATCAGCTGTCCGAACATCTGGACATTGTATATATATTAATTAATTAATTACTTTGAACCCTAATTTAATTAATTAATCACACAAAAATGCCTTTCTCTCCTACTATAAAATATATATACACATTATATATATATATATACACGCCACTCGCGAAAGAACCACCAAACTCCCCGACGAAGCCACCGCCCACTTCTCTCGGTGGTTTTGACTTTAATTCCTTCAATACAACTTTGATTAGGCTAATTTTGAAGGCATCCGTACTATTAATTTGGTGTTAGAAACTAAGGATTTTCCACATATATATATATATATAGATATATATATAGATATATATATATATAATAGAAATGAGAAAGAGGGGGAGAAACACAGCTAACAGATTCTTCCTCCTTCACCGCCAACCACCGAAGCTGCCACTCACCGACTTCCATGGAAGTGGATTCGTCATCAGCAGTATAGCCTCGGCGATTTTCTACATGTTCGTTGAGATGGCTGTCCAAGTTGGGGCCATGGTCGTCTCCGTCAGTATCGTTCGCGCCAAAGCACCGTCTTCGATGGCGTACACGACGTCATGGAAGCATGCGCTGGATTTGAAGTTCGACGCACAGGGGAGGTTGGGTTGCGTGCCGGCGATAAGGGATCGGCGAATGAATCCCTTCAATGGACCTTTTTATTTTATTTAAATTTATTTCATTGATTAAGTTTATTTTTGGTAATTAAATTGATTGATTAATTAATAAAAATATTTGAACTAATTAATTTAATATTATAAAATATTATTTTTAATAATAGTTTTAATAGAATATATTTAATAATAAATTATTTTAATACGTAATTATTATTTGTTAATAAATAATTTTAATTTAATAAAATAAATAATTTTAATCATAAATTATTATTTTAACCTTAATAAATTAAATTAGTATAGTTTTAATAAAATAAAGTCGTGGAAATGGAGAGCGATTGTGTGTCGAAAGAAAAAGAAGAAAGTTGAGTTAGGAGTATTATTGTCTTTTCATTAAAATTTTAATGGTGTGAGCAACGAAATTAACAGAAGGAGGTCAGATGTTTATAACATTTCAAATAAGAGGGTATTTGTCAATTTCAAATATTCAAAGGTACTAAGTGTAATTACTCTAATGTTAAAGAAGTCTAAGTGTAATTTACCTTAATAATATTCATAGACTACGGAACAAGAGATTTCTCCTTCTATAAGATTGTAAGAACCCACACCCAAATGAATTTCAAACAAATTAAGAGTATGGAATCCGCTGAAGTAAGAGTTCCCATATAAGTAATACAAAGAATTCAAAGTTCCAAATTAAAGTTTTTTTTGAAACTTTAAATAAATGAAATTAAAAACTTAAACAAAAATAAATAATTTCCAACAGATTAATCATTCCTTATTCAATCATATCAATACATATATTCTTTCTTCATCAGAGAGAGAAAAATAAAATCTAAAAAGAAAAAAAAAAAAGAAAGAAGAGTGAAGTGCAACTTTAATAGTACTCTGTCTGCACCCTTCAAATGTATCTGCCTTATTTCCCCTTCTCCCTTGTTGGACGCATTTGACACTGAAAATGCAATTGTAAACTTGACTGACAACAATGATCCCAGGTGACATACACCCTCATGATTCTTTTGTGCCCTTATGATAAATCTTTCCCTTCAATTGATCATGCGGTCATGAAGGCGACTGTCACAAGAATCATGAAAGACACAATATATCTATATATAATTCTAACTCTTTATGGAGCTAGCAGTATGATATGCATCATATTCACAAATCAGAGAAATCCATCTACATATCCTAGGCTACCACTTCAACCTCTGCATGACGGTTACCGTCAGAAACTCCCCACGACGACAGCTCTCTCCCGCGCAACGACCTTTGATAATGCTGGCCGCAATGGGCGTCAAGTCCCTGGGGTGCACGTTAACCTTGAGCCCGTCCTTCATGAACAACGTCAGCGACATCTTCTGCTCAACCTTGTGGCCGGGCGCCAGCGTAGCCGGTGGCGTAGCAGCACCGCCGCCGCAATCGACTTCATCTGCAAGTAAGCCAAGTCCTTGCCCAGACAAATCCTCGGTCCGGCATTGAAGGCCACGAATTTGAAGGAGTCTTGTGCCTCGAATTTCTCGCCGTCCGAGGACAGCCACCGCTCCGGCCGGAATTCCAAGCAATCTTCGCCCCATATGAATTTCATCCTGCCGGAGGAATATATCGAATACGTGATGGCCGAACCGGCCGGCACGAATGTTCCGTCCGGCAAGACGTCGTCGGCGACGACATGCTTCGAGTCTTCCGGCACCGACGGGTAAAGCCTCAGAGTCTCCGACAACGCCGCTTTAAGATACGTCAATCGGTCAACCTCTTCGAACACCAAGGGTTCCTCCAACCACCTCGACGTGTCGCTGCCACGTGTCCCCATCAGAACCGTGCAGAGTTCGGTCAAGATTTTCTCCTCCACTCTAGGGTTTTGACCAACCAACCAGAAGAACCAGCTCAGAGCAACCGACGACGTGTCTCGTCCAGCTAGGATGAAATTGAGTGCCACGTGTTGGAGGAATTCGTCCGAGTAGGATTCCTTCTTCTTCATGAACCTGGAGAGCAAGTCGTCGTGGGGGGCTCCACCTTGCTGCTGACTCACCAGCTCGAGCTTACGTGTGTTGATGACGTTGGTCATATAGTCGTCCACGTGCTTGAGGCTTCGGCTCATGCCGACTTCCATCCCCAGCCGAAGCCACTTCTTGAACCTCCACACGAATTCGGGGAGAATAAAGCGCTGCAGCGTGGCTTCGGTGGCTCGATCGAACGCCGCCGCGAAGCTGTTGTCGGGAAGCCCCGGAGAGAGCGTCTCCGGGTCCTTGCCGACCGCCAAGCCGCAAATGTTGTCGAAAGTGAGCCGAAGCAAGAGGTCCTGAAGGTCGACCGGCTTGCCCTCCAGCTGAGCCGTCCTCAGAATTGGGCAGAAACGCAGCTTGATGGCTCGGCTCACCCACCGCGCCATGGCTTGGCGGAGCGTCCTGGTGGTGAATTCCAGTGCGGCGGTCTTACGCTGGAACAGCCACGTGTCGCCGTCGGAATTGAAGATGCCCTCGCCGAGGAGATCGTGGAACACGGCTTGCCAAGTGGGACCCTTGGGATAATTATCGAAGCGCACCTTGAGTATGTGCTCGAGGTTCTGGGGATCGCACGTGACAGTCACGAGCCCCTGCTTCCGGGCTAAAAATGGAATTGCACATATGCAAGTCTGGTACGTGCCGCCACACGCGCGGAGGTTGTCTGCGATCCAATCGTGCATGCAATTGGAGTTCTCAATGAGCCCGGCAAGCTGCCCAATAATGGCCAAACACGTGGACCCTTCATTGACCGTGAGATGATCTGAACCATAGTAAATACGCCGCTATAAACGATAAGAGCATCAGGGCCGTTGATGTATCCATCCGATCTCTGACCCCACCCACCTTGTACTTAAATTACACAATTGCACGTCGAAAAACCACGTAAGTGTAACCTAAAACAGAACCCAGAAACCGGCGTTTCGGGGTAAAAATGTAATGTGAAAATGGGAAATTTTAGAAATTGAGAGCCGTTGAAAGGAAGCCAAGCAGCAAAAAGGGTTGAAAATGAAAACCCAGTTGGGAAAATGTTTGACAGAGCTCTCAAAGGAACAATGCAAGAGAGCTCTGGTCCCTGGATGAAACAAAGCAGAGACAGAAAGTCAGAAACAGGACAAGAATGTGAGGAAGAAAGAACTGAAAAGGTGGAGAGAAAGAGAGAGAAGAGAGAGGAGATGTGTGGACTGTGTAGTGATGGAAATGGAGCAAAAGAGATAAAGTGATTTTTATAGAGGAATGCACAGTGAGGAGGCAATAAATGGGGGTGGCCAACTGTGCTGTTGAATTTCGGGTGTGGAGTTGCTATCTCTCTCTCCATAAGTCTGAAGTCTACTTTTTATCGCTCTCTGAATAGTAAACAAGTAAAGAACACTAAAGCATTAAATGCCACCAGAGGTCGTTGGAGGGTTGAGAGAAAGAGAGGATCGAAACCCCCGTATAACACCACATAAATATACAAACACCTAGGCCTTGGAGTCCTTTCTCTCTAAAGCATTGTTTAGAGAAGTTTCTCTCACTAAAAATTCTCACCTAATTTTGCAGGAAAAGAGCTCCATCTTTAAATGCTGCATTGAATGAAGGAGAGGCCGTAAATGAGTTTAGTTGAGAGAAGGAGACTCGAGAGCAAAATTATTAGGTACTTTTTCTGTATCCGTATCTGTATTTATATTTATATAAGTCCTGTTTGATATGTCAAAAAATTAAAGTCATCAAAATTTATTAATTTTTTTAATTAAATTTCGTAACATATCATTTTTACATCAAATCTTTATATGTTTATTATATTTTTTTTAACCAAACATCTCCATAATAAAAGGATAAGAATATTTATATTTTTCTATTATTTTCTCCGACTCCACAATAATTTTTAAAAAAAAGTAGTTAAAATGAGTAAAACTAGTGTGTTTATTATCTTTGATAATGTTAAAAAAAAAAAAATCAATCGGGTCATCTATGGTTTTTTTGGGGATCGTCCCTTTGCTTGTTGTTTCATGTGGCCTCGCCGGTTTAATTTCGGCTCCGTCATCGGCCCACCAACACTTTAATGCCTTTCACTTCAACCGCCGCCTCCTCTTAAAGTCTAATCGCGATGGCGTTTTCTACATGTAACACTTCATTGCCACGCATAAAAATGACTCCGCAAACAGAAAAAGATCTACCAACTTGTAATTTGTCGGAGAGAAATCCAAACTATATATACTAAAAATTTGTTAAAACATTTTGACCATTCATGTTCTTACAACTTAGAAGCAAGCTTTTGTATTGTCTTACTCTTTCCATTCCTTTTTCTTTCTACAGGAAATGAATTAGTATACATATATACACACACATATACTAGCAGATAATATTTATCTACAGCATTCTTTAACTAAAATTAAATATGCACACACTTGAAATATTGAAAAATAAAATTTTTATCTTTTTTAATACAACTCTTTAAATATCATCATTAAGTTTAACTCAATAATTTATCAGAATAACTTAACAATTTGTCAGAATGTGAAGTGATTCAAAGATCAAACGAGAGTTTGAGAGAAAGTTTTGATTTGTAAAAGATCTCACTCGTTCGTTAACAAATAACTCAATTTCAGCATTTGAATTTTAGTTTGTGAGAGAAATATTTTTAAATGTATTTTATTGTATAGATATAGATTTATTTGCCTTAATTATTTTTACTTTTTAATCATGTATATATTTTACAATCACAAGAAGTACACGTAACCATCATGATCACTATCATTCGTAATTTTGTTAATTATGTTGTGATGAAATTAGTTCCATTTAAGTGAAGCAACAAAAGTGGGTGGGTATATAGATATTTAATGTTTATATCTCTATATTAATATTCATGATTGTCACATTTGTAGGTTGGAGAAAATGTAAGTTAATTAATTAATTCACAAGGTTGATGAGTCAAATAATTGCTTGCCTAATTAATTAGTTATTGCCTTGGTCTAGAGAAGACACTTCTTAATCGATCCTCGATCCATTCAATTTATATTTCAGTATAACTCACTGACGCAACATACATAACTATATATATATATATATATATTATATAATATAGTTAGCAATTCATTGGGTGTATTTGCGTTCGTAGTGATCTATAAGAATTGTTGGCAGCTCTTGAGGTCCACCATTATTGTACGTGTCTATGCCTCACACATGCTAGGGTCCTTGATTAATTAAATGACACCTACCTATATGTAGAAAAATAGATATGGGAGAGATTGAACCCCAACTAACACTAATCCTTTGTATAAATAAGAGTTTGGTGCCCTTAACAGCGACCTTTCTAGCTAGATCATTCATATAGTTGTCATTTTACATATATCATGCATGCATACATGGATATATATATATATGTTTGGTAATTCATACCTGGATATATGTTATTGTCTGTGTATGTAATACTGGTATTGTGCCAGTTTAAGGTGGTGATATCTGTTTGCTTAATCTAAATTTGATGGAATTAATTTTCTAGTTTTTAGTTAATTGCTTTTGCTTAAACATTGTTGAAAATCATTTTGACCCCATGAAAGCTGTAATGCTATTTACCAACAGTATCTTCATGTATATATTGATAATATAGTTAATTGATCAAGTGGCCAATGGCAATCGTGGATGTGAATCATCCCAATCTTATTCCAAGAATAAATTACCTTGCCAAAAACGTGTATATATATATATAATATATACATGAATCCTTAGACACATAACGTAGAGCTCTACAAATAGTCTTGTGTGTATTAGATAACAGTGTATATAAGATAATTACTAATAGAATTTAAGTAATAGTCAGATAATTAGTAGTTGGGTAGACTTATAACAGTAGAGTTTGTTTTTATTCCTATTCTAATTTTACTTTGACACCTCTATAAATAAGATTGCTATTCTATTGTATATATACAAATTAATATATAGAATTTTTCCTAATTTTTTTATTCTTTTTTTCTAACATAGTATCAGAGCCGGGTTCATAATTCTCACCATTGGCCATGCAATTTGCCTTTGGTAGAAATTTTTTCTAAAAACAATCCAGCCTTCACACCTATCTTGTTTTTGGTAATTTTATATTCTTTACTCAATTATTTTAAAATTGATTATATATTCGCCTTCTCTTCATTGAGATGAACACACTGGTACTAAAAACAGCCCCCAAAAAACCTCACGCGCTCCCACATGCCACCCCAAGAGGCTGCCTTCTACTCGCCTCTATCATGCGTGGCACACGCTAGAGAGCTGTGCGTCTCAGCCCCAGCCGCCTGCCACGCGCGCCAGTCTGCCTTACCCGCGGGTCATCCCATATCGCGTGACCGTCCGTCTGTACCTGCGGTCACCCTCCCACGTGACAGCCGCCTGCAATCCTAGTCCAACCGAACCGCCAAACTAGTCCAAAAGGTTTTCCAGGCCGGTTCAACCCCTGTTTTGGCCTTTATGGATCGGTTTAGACCGGTTCCAACATATTTCAGGACCCGTGAATCCGTTTTTGGCATCTATTCGCCTCGGTTCCTCGTCTACAACACTGTTTGGCTTTGATTTTTCATCCAATTACATTTTTAAAAAATGATTTTTCATCCAATTACACATATTCTTGCTAATACACTTTCGTTTCTCTAGCCATGGTTCGTTTGGAGATTTTAAACCCATCACCAGCACCCTTAAAGGTTCCAACTACATCTCTTGGTCTCAAGCCATTACTAGTTTTCGACCTTAATGGTCGAAAACTTTGGCAATATATTACAGGAGATCGTACTGCACAAAAAAAAGATCCTACCAAAGAAGATGATGAATATTTTGCTAATCATCTTGAGGATTGGGAAAGCAAGAATCACCAAGTTATCACTTGGTTTCGTAATACTTCAACCCCCTCTATTGCCCTACAGTTTGGTCGTTTTGAAACTGCTAAAGAAATTTGGGATTTTCTTTGACAACGGTACACCACTGTAGATCTTGCACATTAGTATCAACTACTCAGCTCTCTCCCACATGAGACAGCAAACCTGGTCAATCCATCCATTCTTTTCTATCTCAAATACATGTAATTTGGGACCAGTTAACCACTTCAGAACCTATTTGGACTTGTCCAACCGATGCTACCAAATTTGCATCTTATCGTGATCAGCAGCGATTGATAATGTTTCTAATGTCTCTCACAGATAAATTGGAGCATGTTCGAGCATCGTTATTGCACCAAGTCCTCTTTCTACATTTGACCAAGCTGTTTCTGAACTTCTGTCTGAGGAGACTCGATTGGGGATTTATAAAACCGTTGACACTATTGCTGTCACCACTCATTCTGGCGCTTAATCATGAAAAACCTTATCTACCCAATCTCGTGGTAGTAATTCAAAGCAGTCTCACCAAATTTACTACAAATTTTACAATACCCCTTCCTATTCTTATCACTACCCTGTTCGTGTTTGTCCCACATGTCACAAGACTCGTCCTGGCCATTACCCCTTAGAATGCCCTCAACTATCAGCCTTCTCTCAGGCATCTCATTCCAAGATAAATCAAACTGCAGCTGTAACCAATACTTCTGAGGTGTCTTCTCTACTTTTTCATTAAGTGATATTGAGTTTATCGTTAAACAGGTGATGTCTTCTTCTAATCCGCCTACTGCCATGTCAGCCACCTCAGGTAGTTCATTTTGGTTGTTTGATTCTGCATGTTGTAATCAGATATCTTTAGACACCTCTTTACTTTCTTCTCATACAATTACACCTAACGTTCCTGTTATTAACACTACTAATGGTACCCCTATGCATGTTAGTCATATAGGATCCATCTCTACCACAAATCTCTCCATTTCCCATGTATATCATATACATTCTCTCATACTAAATCTTATCTTTGTTGGTCAACTTTGTGACATTGGGCTCACTATTGTTTTCTCTGCTGGCTGTGTTGTGCAGGATCCACAGAAGGGATAGACTATTGGGATAGGGCGTAAATAAGGACGCTTATTTAAGCTCATTTACCAGCGATTGCCACTTTCACCCTCATCCCCTCCAGTTCAGTCTACAGTCTCAACTAGTGACTTCTCTTCACTTCATCTTTGGCACTCCCATTTGGGTCATGTCTCTTTAGGACGTTTACGTTTACTAATTTCTAGTGGTCATTTAGGATTTATTAAGTTAGAAAAGCTTGATTGTTTGTCATGTCAGCTTGGAAAATAACCAGTTTTACCTTTTAATACTAGTACTTTTGTTTCTTTAGGACATTTTGATCTTATTCATTTGATGTATGGGGACTTTCCCCCAATGCTACAATGGGAGATTGAAAATATTTTGTGATTTTTGTGGATGATTTTTCTCGTTATACCTAGATATATTTGTTACATAATCGTTCACAAATTACCTCAAATTTATTCTAAATTTGTAAAAATGATTCAAACCCAATTTTCTTGACCAATTAAAATTTTTCAATCTAATAATGCCATGGAATATAAAGAGTCCAGCTTTCTTCAATTTCTAAAAACACAAGGCACAATTCCTCATCGCTCTCCTGGCACCTCTTAACAAAATGGTCGAGCTGAACGTAAATCGTCACATCCTTGACACTGTTTGTACCCTTCTTATATTTTCATCTTGTTCGGAACAATTCTGGGGTGAAGCTGCTAACTGTTGTTTACACTATCAATCGTATCATTTCTTCTCTTTTGGGTAATATCTCTCCCTATGAAAAGCTTTATGGTCATTCCCCAACCTATACTGATTTTCGCGTCTTTGGGTGTGCTTGTTTTGTGTTATTATAACCCCATGAACATTCTAAACTTGAACCTCGTTCATGCCCATGTTGCTTCTTGGGTTATGGTATTGAACACAAGGGTTATCGATGTTGGGATCCTCTTTCTAAGCGTTTCTGTATATCTCGCCATGTCATTTTTTAGGAACATAAGATCTTCTCATCCATATCTTTTTTTCAACTTCCTTCTTCTTTCACAAACTTTTTACTGACGCTTCGGTGGCATTATTTCCTAGTGACAATGATGGTGATGATGACTTGCATAAGCTCCCTGTTCCCGGCCATCCTAAACCCTTTATTCCAGCTGTTGATCTTGTACCGAAAACTGGTCATCTTGACTCTATTGAGCACAATTTACCTTCTAATTCACTACCTCCTCGACTCTTCACGAGTAAGCGAACTTCCCATTCGTCTTCATGATTATCATTGTTATTCTACTCTAATCTCCCATCATGAGCCTCGTTCTTTTCGGAGGCCAGCATTAACCCTCTTTGGCAGCAAGTAATGGCAGAAGAATTACAAGCTTTAGAAAAGTCTCGTACTTGGGACTTGGTTGATCTTCCTCCAGGGAAGACTGCTATTGGCTCTAAGTGGGTCTATAAAATCAAGATTGACTCTGATGGTACTATCGAGCGTCATAAAGCTCGATTGGTTGCGTAATGGTTTACACAAGAATATGGTTTGACTATGAGGAGACCTTTGCTCTAATTGCCCGCCTTACTTCTATTCGCAGTTTGATTGTAGTTGTAGCCTCTTGTCATTGGAAAATTTCTCAAATAGATGTCAAAAATACTTTTCTCAACGATAACCTCACTAAAGAAGTGTTTTGCATCCTCCAACTGGGTATTCTAACCTTCACAATAAGGTCAGCAAGCTCAACCGCACCCTTTATGGTTTAAAGCAGTTTCCCCGAGCTTGGTTTGCAAAGTTAAGCACCACCATTAGTCACTTATAATTCTGCTTTATTCATCCGTAGAACTATTGATTGAGCTATTTTTTTCTCTTATATGTTGATGATATGGTAATTACGGTGATGACTTAACTAGTATTTCTGACCTTAAATCCTTCCTCAGTTCTCAGTTTGAGATGAAGGATCTTGGTCCACTTAGTTGTTTTCTAGGACTTGAGGTTTCATCTGATGCCGACGGTTATTATCCCACTCAAGCTAAGTATGCGTCAGATTTCCTTGCACGGGCTGGTATTAGCGATAGCAAAATTGCTTCCACGCCTTTGGAACCCAATGTTTGGTTGACACATTTGGAAAAAACACTCTTGCTGATGTTACACTTTACCGTCAGTTGGCTGGCAGTCTTGTGTACCTTACTGTCACTCGCCCGATATTATTTTTGCAGTCCATTTAGTAAGTCAATTTATGACTGCTTCTCGTTCTACTCATTATGCTACTGTTCTTCGGATCCTTCGTTATGTTAAGGTACCTTATTTTATGGCTTTCACTATTCTGCTACTTCTTCTTTGGAGCTTCGTGCATACTCTGATGCTGATTGGGCTAGAGATCCTACTAATCGTCGGTCTACCACTGGCTTTTATTTCTTTCCGGGCTTTTCGTTTATTTCCCGGAGTAGTAAGAAACAAACCCTCGTTACTCACTCAAGCACTAAAGCTGAATATCGTGCTCTTACAAACACTACTTAAAAGCTTCTTTGGCTTGCTCGCTTTTTGCTGATTTGGGTGTGTCTTTCCCCAGTGCTACAACTATTCACTGTGACAGTCAGAGCGCTATTCAAATTACTCATAATGATATCTTTCATGATCATACTAAGCATATTGAACTGGATTGTCATTTTATACGTCGACATGTTACTCGTGGCACTGTTTGTCTTCAAGCAATTTCTTCTATAGACTAGATAGTAGATATTTTTACAAAGCCTCATCCTCCTGGGCGTTTTATGGATCTTGTTTCCAAACTCAAGTTGGTTAATGCTTTACCACCTTGAGTTCACCAACTTGAGTTTGAGGGGGTGTTAGTGTATTAGATAACAATGTATATAGATACTAATAGAGTTTGAGTAATAGTCAGATAGCTAGTAGTTGGGTAGACTTATAACATTAGAGTTTGTTTCCGATTCCTATTCTAATTTTACTTTGACACCTCTATAAATAGGATTGCTATTCTATTGTATATGTATAGATTAATATACATAATTTTTTCCAATTTTTTTATTCTTTTCTTCTAACAATTTGTATTGGTGAAATTTAGAGAAAATTATACGGGGGTTTTTATAATCTATATCTTTCAATTTAGCATATTCAATTTCAATTATGGAAAATAATTTCTCTTAATTAATCAAATAATAATGAAAAAAAAAGACTCTCATACAGCAAGCACCCGAGGCCAAATTGGCAATTTCACGTTCTTCAACCACCAAATAATTCAGAACTCAATCCAACCCCTTATCTTATCAAAAAATTAATTAGTGTCAATGGAATGCGTATACGGAGATATCCGATCTGACTGAATTTGATAAAAATTTGTTGAAAAATATTCTAATACGATTGAGATGAATTTGAAATTAAAATTTAATATCCGTGCGAATTCAGAATGGTATTGAAAATTTTCTTTATGATACCTGATGTTCAGTACTTAATACCTGTTTATACGTTTAGGGTACCTAATACCCATAGAGTATCTTCTAAGTATCCGATTAATATAATATATATTTATATAATTACAATTTTGACCCTAAAATAAAATTACTTAAATTTTTGCCCCAGATGATATTTATCACTATCATTATTATTACTAATCGCAAACAAAATTCAAGTATCTAAAGCTGGATGTTGAAATATTTCATTAATTACTTTTGGCATAAAACATGTCTTTGTAGATACATATTCTATTTGTTGATGAAATTGGTAAAAAAAAAAAATGTATATAGATAATAGTCTTAATAGACGGAACCACGTGTTAAATTTGAAGGCTTACCAATGAGTTTGTTCATTCTAATAAATTTGACATTTTTGTCACTTACTAATTTTTTTTTTTTTATTTCAAATTGGGTACTTTACAAGTTTCTTAAAATGGATTCCACGTAATCTGTCTAATTATACTTAATTGAGTTTGACGGGTTTAAAACGGAAAAAATTTAGGATTTTAACGAAAAAAAAAGATTTGATAATAGTAATTGTTAATTGGACAGGTACACTACCCGTTTACATCTCTATTGTCAATCACTCTAATTATAGTTGGGAAAAAAAAGACAAATGAATAAAATTCAAATGTATGAAATTACTAATTTACCATTTGTCACTGCTACAAAAATGCATAAAGATCACAGTTTTTAAGCATGATGTTTCACTTTCTATCTTAGACACAAAAGTGTGATTGATCCAGGTAAGATTATAAGTCTCCTCTTTTTGTCATAATTTACAATTGTAATCGAAAATTTACGACAATCACACACTAAAAGCGTGATCTTTTATAGTAAAATCTGAGATGAAAAAAAAATTCATGTGATCTTTTATGAATTTTGATTTTACTTTCTTTGAAAAATCGTGATTAAATATAGACAATAATCATACTGAAAAAATGGATTAATTTTAAAAGTAATAAAAATCCACATGGCAACCTGCTACCATCCCATGGTAACCGTTTGGTGCTTTGTCATTATAGTAACTTTATATATTTGATATTTTTTTGTTTCTGCTTAAAATTAAACTTGTGCCATTCATTTGAAAGTTAATGTAGTTGACCACTAATCCAAACTATCATTTACATATACGTTTTATATATTAATATATATAACCAAATTTTTATTACTTATGAGAATACTAAAAGTAATAACATTACATTATTTAATTTAATTATTTTAAGTTTTTTACAATAATTTATTATGACTTTTGCTAACCAATTAATAGTTAGAAGTTGCACTTTTCCTGATCAATTGGTCCAAAAAATGATAAAAATTTTATTTTTATTTAATTATTTTAACTTTTTACAATAATTTGAAAACATAACCAATATATAGAACCATGTGAATACTTAATAAATAATTTATAAAAATTTATCATATTTAATTAAAAATGATCTTAAATCTTTTTTTTATTTTCCTTTATAGCACATATTTAATCATGACTCACTATTTATAATACTTTTCCTTCATTCTATATTATATTTTTAAAAGTAATTAGGTCGTGTTAAGTTTTAGTTTTAGTTTTAGAAAATTATTGTTTGAAACAAAATTTTTGAAAACTATTTTAAAAATTGATTTTTAATACAAAAAATATTTTCAAAGATTATATTCAAAAATTAGTTCTAAAATGGAAAAAATGATAATTTTTATTATTTTTATTTCAAAATTTTTATCATTTCCAACAAAATATAAAATAATGTCACTTTTAATATAATTAATATTAAAGATATACTAAACATTTATTAAATATTTAATATTCACCTAGTTATAGGTCATACAAATTATAAAGATTACTCCCATATATTTACTGAAAAAATACTGATTATACATTTAGCGTTATTTAAATTTGACTCGTAAATTTAGTTTTAGCATTAATTTAAAAATATTTTTCTTTACTGATCTATGATTGTAATTTTTATAGCATATTCAATTAATTAAAATTAATAAATAAATGTTATAATAAAATTTATGAATCTAATTTAAATCATATAAAGTGATAAACAAAGTTGTTTAAGAGAGTATAAAGAAAAAATAACAATATTATCTCTCATTCTTTTAATTATCTCGCTTTTTTTAAGATATGATTTTTCGTACTTTTTTTATCTCGATTTTTTCTAGAGATGTTTCTACTGATCTTTTATCTCGGTTTTTTTTGGAAATGCTTTCCACTAATCTTAT